>CM038354.1:2603571-5118955 GCA_021464625.1 Proterorhinus semilunaris
TCGTTTCCTCTCATTTCCTCTACTTTCCTCTCGTTTCCTCTACTTTCCTCTCGTTTCCTCTACTTTCCTCTCGTTTCCTCTCATTTCCTCTACTTTCCTCTCGTTTCCTCTACTTTCCTCTCGTTGCCTCTCATTTCCTCTCGTTTCCTCTCATTTCCTCTCGTTTCCTCTACTTTCCTCTACTTTCCTCTCGTTTCCTCTTGTTTCCTCTACTTTCCTCTACTTTCCTCTCGTTTCCTCTACTTTCCTCTACTTTCCTCTACTTTCCTCTCGTTTCCTCTACTTTCCTCTACTTTCCTCTCGTTTCCTCTCATTTCCTCTACTTTCCTCTCGTTTCCTCTACTTTCCTCTCGTTGCCTCTCATTTCCTCTCGTTTCCTCTACTTTCCTCTACTTTCCTCTCGTTTCCTCTTGTTTCCTCTACTTTCCTCTACTTTCCTCTCGTTTCCTCTACTTTCCTCTCGTTTCCTCTAGTTTCCTCTCGTTTCCTCTCATTTCCTCTCGTTTCCTCTCATTTCCTCTCGTTTCCTCTACTTTCCTCTCGTTTCCTCTCATTTCCTCTCGTTTCCTCTCATTTCCTCTCATTTCCTCTACTTTCCTCTCGTTTCCTCTACTTTCCTCTCGTTTCCTCTACTTTCCTCTAGTTTCCTCACGTTTCCTCTCATTTCCTCTCGTTTCCTCTACTTTCCTCCCGTTTCCTCTCGTTGCTTCTCGTTTCCTCTCGTTTTCTCTCGTTTCCTCTCGTTTCCTCTACTTTCCTCTCGTTGCCTCTCGTTTCCTCTCGTTGCCTCTCGTTTCCTCTCGTTTCCTCTCATTTCCTCTACTTTCCTCTCGTTGCCTCTCGTTTCCTCTCGTTGCCTCTCGTTTCCTCTCGTTGCCAGGTGTGGTCAGCAGAAGTCTCTCTCCATCTCCTGCAGAGCTTTTGTGTTTTTTCTTATCTGGGCCTCTTCCTCTTACCTCTGTGTGCTCCGCAATCAAACTTTAAACAGATAAGAGGCTTTTTCTATTTCAGGTCACCATTAGGCTGAATAATGCATGGGCCGCACAGAGACGGGGGGCGGGGGGTGGGGTGGGGGGGGGGGGTACTAGGCTGCAGCAATTCAATTATGCATCCATTTTTTGCCACAGCCGCCCCACACGGCCAAAAGCACCAGGGCTTAAGGTTGGCAGCTTGACTCTCGCTTAGCACTGGTGCAGCCTGCCGTTGTGCCCTTTGCCTCACCACTGTACGTGGTGAGAGAGTGAGTGACTGAGTGAGTGAGTGACTGAGTGAGTGAGTGACTGAGTGAGTGAGTGACTGAGTGAGTGACTGAGTGAGTGAGTGACTGAGTGAGTGACTGAGTGAGTGAGTGAGTGACTGAGTGAGTGGCTGAGTGAGTGGCTGAGTGAGTGAGTGAGTGGCTGAGTGAGTGACTGAGTGAGTGAGTGGCTGAGTGAGTGACTGAGTGAGTGACTGAGTGAGTGAGTGACTGAGTGAGTGACTGAGTAAGTGAGTGAGTGACTGAGTGAGTGGCTGAGTGAGTGACTGAGTGAGTGGCTGAGTGAGTGAGTGAGTGACTGAGTGAGTGAGTGAGTGAGTGGCTGAGTGAGCGAGTGAGTGAGTGAGCGAGGTGAGTGACTGGCTGACTTAGTGAGTGACTGAGTGAGTGAGTGACTGAGCGAGTGAGTGAGTGAGTAATGATAATAATTAAAAAAATAAAACTATTTAAATCCATCTCTATCCATTATTGAGATTTTGTCGCAATACTGGCCATTTTTATGAATAAATAATTCTTCCCCTATTCACCTGCAGCGACTCGCCTTAATGGACTTTCCCCTGAAACTCTTTTGCCTCTTCAAGTCCTTATTTAACTCTGACCTTCACGTGTTTGTCTTAACACTCACAACACTGTCCTAATTTGATCCTTTTACTATTCTTTATTTTCACCCTATTCTAAATAATGGAGCGGGCCCCAAAACCGCGCCAAAGTGCTAGCATGATAGCGCATCGGTTTATTTAATTGACACTCTGGTGCCACCAAAAACACATCCAAACAATCTGGGAGACTGGAAGACATTTGAGCATGCTGCTTTAGTGAGGTACATGTAGTAACTGCGCATGAAGCTAACAAACACATGACTAGCTGATGTTGGAATTAAATAGACTAAAACATGGCTGGACATTTAGATAAATATGTGTTCATTAGCACAAACAAATGAAAAAATACTGAGTAATGTCACCGTATACTCTGATAAGCCACATTTGGGAAATAGAGCTGGCTGTAGGGTCTTGAAGCAGGTTGTAAATGAAAACAAAACATGTGCAAATAAATCGTTTAAATAATAATAATATACTTCTTAAAGTGGGTGATTACCAGTGAAAATGGAGCAAACATGAATAAAAGGCTTCCCGTATGAAAGCCAGAGTTCCCACACCAACACGTCAGCGAAGCCTTCCACACTGCTCCTGGTTCAGCCGCACATACATTTTTAAAGGAGCAGCTCCATAAATAAGCCCAGTACATGTCCCAGTGCCCCGCCACATGCTGCATGTCAGGAGCCTGCAGTATTTATATCTCCAAGAAAACGACATCCTCACGCTCCGGCTACTTCATACGCTGAACCCTTTGCCTTTAACAATGTTCTGTTTTAAAATGTTCAAAGTGCAGTCAGATCTTTAGGACCCTCCTCCTCCAAGCAGCTTAGTATGAGTTCTTGGAGAACTCATACTAAGTCACATGTATACAGCCTTCTTACTTTGTTCACTGAATAATTGAGTTATGAACACTATCTGTTTGATCATGCCACCACCAAACCATAATCAGACTTTTACATGGGGTCCTGCCATGCCTCTTAGGCCCCCCAGAGGGGCCCACACTATATTACTCAGGCGTCTTCTGTTTATTCATTCAGATCCTGCATATTTAGAGATTCTATCACTGCTCACTTTGATTATCCTGTATATTCAAACTTGAATGTACATATCGTATCTTTGAGCACATTTGAGTGCTTTATTAACTCACCCGCCATCAGCCCGTCCTGGGCCTGTCATCTGTTCTTCCTGTCTCTGTGATTAGTGGTCTGTTCATGGCACTAGCTCGTGCGGCGGAAGGATCGGGAGCCTGGAAACGCGTCTTCAAAGCCACCAGGAGGAGGCTTTGGTTTTGAAGTAACAGCTCTCAGCTCTGCGCGTGGATCTGGAGAATTAGCGGATGAACTGGTCCAGAGTAACGAGGTTAAAGAAGAAAGGCAGCGCGCTCTGAGGTGCTGAGAGCGAGACAGGGGGATTTGTGGCCACAGGAGCCAGTCTCATTCCTGGAAAGTTTGGAGTGGGGAGTGGAGATCTGCTCCAGGGGAGGGTCTATGGGGTAGAAGCACAGGCTACCCCCAGGAAACTATGACATATATAGTGCCATAATTCAGCGGTGACAGCCTGTAAAAGGTATTTAACGGTTTTCCTCATAGAAAAAGAACCTGAAATAATATAGTCCTTCATTCACACAGTTTTAAGGCGAGACGCTGCAGATGAATGGGGGAAATTGTTTTTTTAGAGATTTCAATTTGAAACGTTGAACATTACTGACACAAATATGAACGAATAATGTATTGGATATGTCCACTCGATTGTTCAATTCCCCTCAGACTGGTCCAGCACAAGTGAAAAAGCCCCTGGTCTGAAACGTAACATACATATGAACTCATGAATGATTACTAACAGTTGTACGTGTCCGGTCCCATTAGTTAGTTGAGCAGCTGCCTCTGAACCAGCCTCCTCTTTCTCACTCTTGGCGTTGGGTTTCACTTCTCTGAATGTGCGATGGTTTACAACTAAATGTCATCAGACTAAATCTCAGTGGTAAAATAATTAGAACAGGTGAATGTTTCACTTAAACCAATGGTTCTAGAACTGTAGGTCAGAGGTTAGAGGGTGGACCTTTGAGGCTGGTGGTTAGTCTGTAGCAGCCACAGAGTTTGAAATGAAACTGCAACATGGATTTGAAGGTCTCCATTTATGAAATAGGGTAGGGTCAGCTTTGCGAGTGAGAGTGAACTTGGGTAGGGTACATGTCCTTAAAGGAACAGGCCACCGTTCTTCCATACTGAGATACGTTCTTACCTGAGCTTAGACGAGTTGATACGTACCTGTCTGGTCTTTGTGCGTTCCCGTGGAAGAGCGTGGTCACTTCTAACTTCACCCCGTTTGGAGCCATAGGAATATGCTGGGAGAGGCCAAATGCTAACAACATCTTTGGTCTTTTTGCGTGACTGAGGGCATGCACAAAGACCAGACAGGTAAGGATCAACTCGTCAAAGCTCAGGTAAGAACATATCTCAGTATGGAAAAACGGTGGCCTGTTCCTTTAATGGAGGCGTGAGAAGCTCCGCAGACCTTCTCCGCCGCTCTCACTCTGCGCTGGAGGCTCCTGCGGCAGGATTATGTAGTTGGACATGGATATTAGGGCGTCAGACCTGGGTGAGTTGAATCCCACACTCAAAAACATCACTGTTTTCTTGTAAAAAAAAAAAACTAAATCATTGATGGCTGAAAATAGGCCACCAATTATTTTCAACAATTAAAAAATGAGCCCTTGTAGTCCCTGGTTACCCACTGCCCCTGAGAGATTTGCCCGAGGATGGGAAATGAAGGACGGGTCAAATGCAGATGATAAATAAAGCACGTCTTAACCTCCCTCCTCTTCCTGAGCGTGTGGGAAACAGTGGTGCACAGACTTATTTGAGCTCAGTGCTCGGTGCGTCAACAACATGCAACTCTGCAACCTCCTTTAAGAGCATTAGCACAGAGGCAGCAGTCAGCAGAAGTCTGCTCTATTTTCCCCAACATCCCCACGCACAGCTTTATCTATCCAGAAAAAGTGCCATCTCAACACGTAGAAAGGTCTCGTATTGTGCTAAATCTACCTTTTCACTTTCAGCCTCTGCGTCAAAGCTCAAACCTCTCTGTTCCACCTGATGATGTCACGAGGTCGTGCCCCCCCCCCCCCGTGTGCCCAGGCAGCTTCACTGTTTTAGTCGTTTTCACAGGACTTAGACTGATTTACTGACATGACATACAGTACATCACTCAGCCTGTTTCATTACATTTCTGATAATTTATTTCTTGAATGTTAAATTAAGGTGAAAACACACAGGGGTCAGTGTTGAGATTTTTTTATCTAGTTTTCTCCCTTAGCATCTTAGTTTTAATGTCAGAATAAAACAGACGGAACTCACCTTTTCCGATGCTTTTTTGATGACGTTTTGTCGCTGGCGAGCTGGAGATTTCCAGGACGCAACTACAACATTGTAGTCATTCACAAATATTGACACATTTGGAACTGGGCAGCACAGTGGTTAGCGCTCGTGCTTCACAGCTAGAAGGTCCGGGTTCAATTCCCACCTGGACGGGGCCCTTCTGTGTGGAGTTTGAATGTTCTCCCCGTGTCTGCGTAGGTTTCCTCCGGGTACTCCGGTTTCCCCTACCACTAAAAACATGTACAATAGGCCCAGGGACTGCAGGTGGAAATTAGCACAAGTGCTATAACCTGGTACAATGCATCTCTCCTTTCTGAGGCTAATGTATATTGTACACTGTCCCTGTTCAAATAAATAAACTCGTGTGTCGCACGATGTCCAAATATGGTCATTTCCTTTGTGGGAGGCAGCAGCAGGAGAAATACACATGTGCAGACAAAGGGACTAAACCTTTCTCTAAATGAGGTTTTCATTCCACTCTTTAACAACTCCTCCACTTTAGCAACTCCTACAGACTCCACACTTTACAGGCTCGGGCTAAAGAACAGTTTGACGGTTTTTTTCAGAGGGATTATTAGATATCTAATTACTATCCTGATTTACTGACTCTCGAATAAAAAAAAGGCAGATTTGTTTCACTAATAAACGGCTTCTTTTAAAACTAAACCAAATCCCTCTGAAAAAGTCTTTGTATCTTGTATGTCGCCGAAAATATAGTGCCTATATTTTAATAAATAAAGTGCCTATTTTCTTTTATATGTCACACACAAATAAATGACAGAAAACTCGCTGTACATTCTTATATTATACCAGTAATAAACAGCAAAAGTTTTAAATTGATATCTCTAAATGGCAGCAACACATGTTTACTACTTAAAACATCTTCAATGTGTGTCGGCACAGGACGAAAGATGAAATACTGAGTCGTCCAACAATAATAATATGGGCAGAGTCTGTTAAAGTGGTTATTCAACCTGAATAGACACACAGACTAAGCAGTGATTAGGGAGATAATTGACAAGTATTAGTTTTGGCGATCAGACCCCGGCGTTAGACATCGATGTACAAAACGTGTAGTTAAACAGCTTGTAGTTAGGATGTCTTCCCCCGGAGCCTGGACACTGGTGGTGGTGTAGAGATCATCGGAAATGCTCAGTTAGCGCCGAGATGAAAGCGGAGATGGGGTGGAGGCGGGTCGCAGCGCAGCTGGGAAGCAAACAGGTACTGATTCCTGACGCTTAAAAGCGAGACCGACGGCGGTGATTGGCTGCTACGGAGGTGCGGCTCTGACGCTGATGTGTGGACCTTTCGGGAGCGATCATTGGCTGAAGTTTGATGATGCCGTGTTCGTCTACCAGGCTGAATTACCGCCTAGGCTTCATTTCAACCTGAATAGACACACAGACTAAGCAGTGATTAGGGAGATAATTGACAAGTATTAGTTTTGGCGATCAGACCCCGGCGTTAGACATCGATGTACAAGACGTGTAGTTAAACAGCTTGTAGTTAGGATGTCTTCCCCCAAAAAGAGGACGCTGGGGTCGAGCCAAATGTAAAGGGAAACGTAGAGCATCAATGATGTACGATGAATGTTTTAAAGCCAGCGAAGCTAAAGCTTACTCGGAGAGATGAGCGCCTGTGAGACGTGGTGCCGTAGTGGCGTAGAGATGCCGTGCCGTAGAGGCGTATGGGAGGCCGTGCCGTAGAGGGGCGGTGCCGTAGGGAGGCCGAGCCGTGGGGAGCGGTACCGTAGTAGCAAAGAGAGCCTCTCTATTCGTCGAGAGGCAGCGCCGTGTAGCGTGGAGAGGTCGTGCCGTAGGCGTACGGCGACCGTGCCGTAGAGGCCGAGCCGTAGAGAAGCCGTGCCGTAGTGGCGTAGAGAGCTGCCGTAGTAGCGTAGAGACGCCGAGCCGTAGAGGCCGAGCCGGAGAGCGCCGTGCCGTGCGGCGTAGAGAGGCTGTGCCGTAGTGGCGTAGAGAGGCCGTGCCGTGAGGCTGCCGAGCCGTAGAGAGGCCGTGCGGCGTAGAGAGCTGCGCCGTAGAGAGGCTGTGCCATAGTGGCGTAGAGAGGCCGAGCTGTAGAAGGCCGTGCCGTGTGGCGTAGAGAGGCGGTGCCGTAGTGGCATGAGAAAGCCGAGCCGTGGAAGGCCAAGCCGTAGAGAGCCATGCCGTAGTAGCAAAGAGAGCCCTCTCTATCGTCGAGAGGCAGCGCCGTGTGGCGTAGAGAGGTCTTGCCGTAGTGGCGTAGGCGCTGTGCCGTAGAGGGGCTGCCGTAGTGGTGTACAGCGACCGTTCCGTGGTGCACGGAGGCCAAGCCGAGAGGCCGTGCCGTGTGGCGTGGAGCTTGCCGTGTGGCGTATAGAGGCCGAGCCGTAACACTGAGCCAGAGAGAGCCGTGCCGTGCGGCGTAGAGAGGCTGTGCCGTAAGCTGCCGAGCCGTAGAGAGGCTGTGCGGTGTGGAGCGCTGTGCCGTGGAGAGGCTGAGCCGTAATTGCGTCGAGCGCCGTGAGGTAGTGGCGTAGCGCGCCGTGCCGTAGGCATGGAGCGTAGAGAAGGAGTGCTGTAATGGCGTTTGAGACGTGCCGTAGTTGCGGAACCTTGATGACATAGAACATGTTATGACGAACGAACCACCACCAGTTATTTGTGCATAGCTGCTATGAATTAGCGTAGCTGCTGAAGAAATGTTTGGAGCGAATGCTGGGCGATGAGCGCCCGCTTTGGGACCCGATAAAAACGATGCAGAAGCGTTGTCATGATGGAAGAGGAATAGCTTCCATACTCGAGATTAGTCTGTGCTGGGTAAAATCGATAGTTGAAATTAGCGCTTGGTGGAGCCTAGAGATAGTACCTCCCCCAAAACACGAGCCGTTTCGGCCCCCCGAAAGACCGGCGAGCAGAAGACAGCCACATGTCCAAGTCGTTTCTTTATCCATACGGAGACAAAACGCTTATACTTCAGAAGCTGCTTTGTAAGCATGAAGCCAGCTTAGTAAGTGCGTACGTCCACGTGTCTGGATTCAGTCCGTGAAAACTGCGTGATTCATCTGCCAGCCTGTGTGTGGCGCTGCAACGCCAACACAGGTAATAGGACAGAATGTAGAGGGCGCATGCGCAGTAACTTCGTGGAATGTAACCAGGGAAAACGAAACGGATTTGAGATTTAGGATTTACAGGAGAGGCGAGTTTCTCTGCAAACGTAACGACTAAAGCAGACAACCCTGTCAGTGACCAACTTGACTGTCAGTCCAAAAACACGGGCTGACGCAGCCGCGGTTCCCTACTGTCACCCGTGACTTGTGATTACGGTGAAGTAAGTAAAATCATGATCCGTAAATGAAACTCATTTCAAGGTCAGTAGATTAAGAATAACAGACACCTCTCTGGTACAATGATGTTATCGTTTAAGTGAAAGTTACGGAGATGTTGAAACAGCCATGTAACGCGTATTGAGATCTTTCGCTCTGGGACCAAGTTTGGAAATGTTTGTTTACAGGCCCCCAAAACGCCAGACTCGTATGGACGATTCACTGATTGATAACATCTTTGCGTTTGGTCCTCGCCTGACTTCGTATGGACGGGGCCTCGGACCGCGCACATTGAGAACCACATAGTAACTGCGCTCATGAGAACCATGTGGAGTCAGCTCCTCTTGGAAAAAAACGCGTGAACGCCCACTCTGTCTATACACCACTGTCCCGATACTCCGCTAGACATGACAGTGTAAATGTGTGGCGATGCAGCCCCAAGTCCGAGCAGAGGAACCCGAGCAGCGCCCAGGACGCATGACGAAGCCGTGGCCCACGCAGGGGGGCGGCGAGCAACGGAGACAGACGGAGACAGGGGAGTAGCACTCGTGCCTGGAGGGGACGGAGAAACTGTAGGTCTCTCCCCCTCATCCACGTCAGCAGACGGCCACGTGCAAAACACTAAGCTGCAGCAAGTAGGCGGAGAATGAGCGCGAGCGTCAAGAGAGCCTGGCCCCGTAACAAGCATTGTGCAATCAGCGAAACGCCGTAGTTCGACTTAGTGCAGGGCCCTGCGCTGCGGGGTTCCTACGCACTTTGCGTAGTTGCGTGCAGAAAACCGCTCTGAGCGCCACGACAGTAACGAGAGCGAGGTGATCGACAAAATACGGCAAAGTAACGAAACAAGAGCCCCTGCGGTGGAGTTTGCGGACGACGACGGTGCAGTATAATGCTGAACAAGTGCGCTGAATAAGTGTACAAAAAGCGAGCAGAAATAGACTACCGGTCCGCGTTGCGAACAGCGCATGAATTACTGCCCAAGATCATGAGACAAGCTCATGAGCGCGCGTACGTGCGAGTGCGGGTGCATACGCTCACCTAGGTTGCCCGCCCCGGCAGCATCAGGGGCGGGCACTGGGGTCCAGGGGAGCGAGCGTCGGGAAACATCGAGGAGAAAGCAGGTCCGGGAGAGCCACATGAGGGAACCACGCGAGAACCGGACGCGTCATGGCAGTGTGCGTCGGTCCGGCGAAGCAGCGTTCAGGGACACGCTATCGAGGAGAAAACGAACGGCAGGAAACCCGCGACCACGCGCTTGGGGCACCGTAGCGAGCCACGAGGAAGAGCCGAGCGGCCCGGCCTCGGCAATGATGGCGCCCGGAGAATCGTCGCCACAGAGAGAGCAGGTGAGCACCGGGAGCCCCAGGCAACACGCGGGGACACGGAAGTGTCGCAGCGCAGCTGGGAAGCAAACAGGTACTGATTCCTGACGCTTAAAAGCGAGACCGACGGCGGTGATTGGCTGCTACGGAGGTGCGGCTCTGACGCTGATGTGGAGGTGTGGACCTTTCGGGAGCGATCATTGGCTGAAGTTTGATGATGCCGTGTTCGTCTACCAGGCTGAATTACCGCCTAGGCTTCATTTCTATGATCAAATAAAAAAAATATTTGTGGAAAACGACTGTATTTTACATGATATATAACAGACAGAAAGCCACTCCATTAAATTAGCCATATCTTTGCCTTCCCAAAGCTTTCAGAGACAGGACCAGCCTTTGAGACCTTCCATTCTCTGACCATGAACGGCCTCCTCTGGTGCTCTGTCGTCGGCCCCTAAAACGCATTTGAGGAAGTTGTGAGTGGGGCATTTCTATTCCTGGGTGAGGCGAGGTGCACCAAACACCGCTCTCCAGTTTTGAGACAACCACTTTGTCCAAACACCACCTTCGTCTCCACCAAAGCGTCCCCGTTTTAGCTCCCGGAGCACAATGCGGATCAGAGGAGCTTTGAGGGAGACAGCCATTCTTCTGAGGCATTAGCATATCCTTCAGAGACGAGCCCAGATTTCAAAAGAACCAAAAAAAGAAACAAACTGTGCTCTTCTGCTTTGTGCACAATCCAAGCAGCTGTGTCTCTGATACTTAGTTTTGGCATCGCAACTTTCAGAGAATTTTCCCCGACGCGCTGCACGAGAGGGATCCTCCAGTTTAGTTCACGTTGGAGATATTCAGAAGGGTTTAATTAGGCGACACTTACTTCTGCGGTTTTAAATTTCATTCCATTTAAATCCAACTCTAGGATTGATCATTCCAGACTTTTCACTCACTGCCATAGTGTTTACTTTGTACTTAGTAATTTCTGAAAGTAATATGCATCAATGTTATTTCTCTGTGCAGGCATCATTTCATATGTTCAAATGTGAAGTACTATTGCTTATAAAAGAAAATATAATGCAGGATATGTCCACTTTGAGAGCCACCACTCACCTACATGGCTGAATAGCATGTATATTGTATTGTGTCACTGTTTCCACTGTTTGCCATTGTTTTTCATTCTTTATCGCCAGGCCACCTGTGAGGAACCTTTCTGCTGGGCCGAACAACATCAAGCACCTATAGATGACTGCTCACAGTGCTCTGTATTCCCACAGTAATGAAAGCAACGCAGCAATACGTGCACCGTGCACAGCTTCATTTGCATTTGTAAAGAGTCAGGGCTTAAGGACTAAAGAGAATAACTCCTGCAGCTCCCCTGTTCTCAACTCCCCTGGTGCACACTCGTCACCTTGACATTGGACTTGTAGCGTGTCCTAATCGGGCGAGTGAGCAGCGTGATTGGCTGATCATCTCGCTAAAGCTGGGTGGCACAGTGGCTAGTGCATGTTCTTCACAGCTAGAAGGTCCCGGGTTCAATCCCCGGTCAGACGGGGGCTTTCTGTGGAGTTTGCATGTTCTCCTCATGTCTGCGTAGGTTTCCTCCAGGTACTCCGGTTTCCTCTACCACTAAAAACATGGACAATAGGTTCCCCTCTGGGGCCAGGACTCCCCTGGAAATGAGATTCCGGATCTCAGTGGGCCTTTCCTGGTTAAATAAAGGTAAATCAAATGGACTTCAACACTGGCCACTTTTAAATCCCACCTAAAGCAGTGGCTAAAGGAAAACCCGGCTGTGGACACAGTGCTTGGTTATCATCTCTTGTTGTATTTGTGTTGTATGCTTTATCTCTGACATCTGCTGAAGCACTGCAGATGGAAACAGCATCTTTGCTCAAATCAGGCATATTTACATCGCAGACGTTGGAGTCATTAATATGCACTGTAAATAAATTAATACAAATACATGCACGCTCCTCACGTGTGCACGCTCGTCATCAGTACAAATGACTGATGTAGCTTTAAAGCAGTACTAATGGAATCATGAAGAAGAAGCTAACAGGCTAACAGGCACAGCTAACTGCGGGATAGCCCAACTTGAACAGTATTTACAGCTACATTTGAGTGAAATAAATGATCTCCATTATGTAATTGGATGAACAATATTCCTCTGTCCCTTTGTCTTTTCTGTCAGCGTAGTATTTACTCTCACGGACAATTAATAAGTAAAAAAAAATGCTAAATGCTACGACACCTGCAGTGGCGCCTATGGCCTCTAGGGGCACGAGTTACTTAGTACTGCTTTAATACAAATGTGCGTTTGATTTGGACAACTTCACACATGCCCACTCCCCATATAAGCACGCGACACACACATGCTCTCTTCTCACTCATGCACTCACCCGACAAGCACACACACACGTGCACAGGCCCCACGTGCACAGGCGCTCCTCGGTGCAGGTGAAAGTGCTGTGCTGGTGGAACACTGGTTTGAAACGGGGAACAAAGTGGAGTGTGACAGCCGCGTTTACAGAGCCCATACATCATCTTCAGAGAGCGGTGCGCGGCAGACGCTGAGCTCCGGCTCTGCTTTAGCTCCAGCACCGCAGGAAATGTACGACTTCTAACAAGAGGGTGGGTCAGCACGGCGTGGAGGTCTTTAGGTACTGCACTGGGTCAAATGCAGACGACGTGGTTTGTGGTGCTTATGAACTTTTGTCCATTTACTCCATGGTGTAGTGACAACATAAAACCTTTCTCTGGTTGTGTTTTTTTTTGGGAGCAGATCAAATGCTAACTGTAGCTTAATGCTAGCGCTGATGCTCCAGTCAAAACTGCTCCTTTTTGGGCGATAATTCCCAAAAAACTCCACTCATGTTCATGTCCGCCTGTATCTGTGTGAACCGCTGCTCTCTGACTGTAGACTTAATCATATTGTAAAAATGCATTTGATACAGCTGTGGGCATTAATGAATCCAATAGATTTATATGTCAGATGTCATATTGTTTTTTTCTAATGTTGTTTTACGGATTTATATTGTGATTGACACATTTAAGGTCAAACATTTGTTCTTTCCTGCCATGTCAATCTGCAATAAAAGCAAATCTAATATATGGTCATGTTCGAAGCAGCCAGAGGGAAAACAACGAAAACTGAACTTTCTCCCACTGAATTATGAATATATTTTTCTACGACATAAAGATACAGAGACATGGAGAAGAACGAAGCGGTGCAACAGCCCATAAATACTTAAAAACTGACAATGCTGACCAGGAAGCTAACGTTAGCTTCATGCTTAGCAACGAATGTCGTTTTTTCGCTTACAATTTGCTGTGAAAAAAAAACTCCATATAAACCTGATTGTGACTTCATTATATTGGTGTGTGATAAATGTGTTTATAGTAAAAAATTATGAAAAAAATGGAGATTCCCATGAGAGGTTTTCTTCCACCTTGACTATGTATCGTAACAGAGCTGATGATGTGATGATGTTTTACCATAGCCACAGCCTGACAGCTTTGTTCCACGGCAGCAAATTGAGTGGAAAGTCTCTTCAATTTGCTGCTGGTTCCATTTCTGTTTTGATTTTTTTTTTTTTAAGTCATCTCCCAAAACAATGCCTCTTATGTTTGACTTGTCCATGACGTCCAATCTGTCATAAATGGTGGTTAGTCGTGTGCGGACAGCCGGAAAGTGAAAATGAGACGTCCTCATTCCATCTTTGGGGCCGTAACGTTATTTAAACCTGCTGATTCCTATCTCGCCTTTGGAGAGTTGATACATTTGTCACAGTGGAACCTGATCTGCATAATTGAATTTGTTCAGGCATCAGGAAGAGATCACGTACCGTCTAATGTTAGGGAAATGGAATTGTCCAGGTCAAACATCGTTACTGGGCAGATTAATAGCACTCTGACTTGGAATTCCACAACGCAACTGTGCGACAAACTGCATTTTAGAGGCGCCATTGTGTTGTTGCTCTCTTCACCACTGTAGATATGTTTTGTTCCGGAAATGACGTAGAGATAATACCACTAAACAACAATACCAACAGCAATCGTTTTATTACTTTGCGCTGAGTAACTTGAGGGCTAGGTTTGTTAGTGTTTGTTACCAACAGTTGCTGTTTCTCACGTCACCCTACGACGAACCACATCCACCCCATGTCTCTGTGGTTTTGCTCTTCTCATTAAACAGAAGTTTCCCTCCCTTCGCCCTGATGCTTCTCCTCCGTACACATTTTTCATGACATTTTATGCCTAAAATTGGCCAAACTTGCTGGGATTTTTTTTGACAAACTAAAAATAATGGATAGAGCCATTTTGTCTATATATTAGTTACACAGATTTTTTCAAATTTCTCCCTCTTTTTAATGTTTAAAGCACAATAAATCAGGCAGGAATTAAATATTTTTTTTAAAATCCCTTGGACAAAACATTTAAAATGTTGTTAAAGTAGTACTAAGTAACTCTTGCCCCTAGAGGCCATAAGCGAAACTGCAGGTGTCGTAGCAAGTTAAGATTATCTAACTTATTAAATGTCTTGGAGAGTAAATAATACGCTGACAGAAAAGCCGAAGGGAGAGAGGGATGTTGTTCATCCAGTTACACAATGGAAATCATTTTCACTCAAACTTGGCTGTAAATACTGTTTAAGTGGCGCTAGCCCGCAGTTAGCTTTGCCCATTAGCCTGTTAGCTTCTTCTTCGTGATTCTATTAGTGTGTATTGGTTGCTCCGACCCGGTGGCAGTCAAGTTGCAAGCATGGTTTTCTGGCCAGAGACACCATTAGCACTTGTATTACCCCCAGAGGGACTACGGAGAGGATTTATTAAGGTAAACAAGTTACTTAGTGCTGCTTTAAGTCCAGGCCTGTAAAGTGTGGAGTCTGTAGGAGCTCCTAAAGTGCAGATGTTGTTAAAGAGTGGAATGAAAACGGCCCTAAAGTTTACTCCCTTTGTCTGCACATGCGCCCTGTGTATATTTGTCCCGTCTCCCACAAAGGAAATGACCATATTTGGATTACAGCGTCATCTCACACAAAATCTCTACATTGACCACTGCGTGAAAGATCAATATTTTCACCTGCAGCGTCTCGCCTTAAACTTCGTTACGTAGGTTAAAAACGTTCCAAACTCCGACTTGTAGGCGCATTGAGTTGCCTTGTGTACGAAATGCGCGGTATAAATAAACTTGCCTTGCCTTGAACCACACGGGGCTCAGAGTTTGTCGAATTCACCTACGTAAAAATTGGGGTAATTTTGGCCTTCTAAATCCCTGGCATGGCAGATTTGCTCCTCGGTCGTTCTAATCCTGTGCCAATAGGGTTTAAGACTGTCTGGTACTGCTCCATAGAGATCTCTGAGAACAGCATAGACATTGTACTATTCTCAGAATTAGAAAATAAAACACTTAATGTGGGAGGAATCAGCCTTTCTCGCTCGCACCGAAGGATCTGGACAGGTCACATGTTTCTCCGGCTTAAGCCCCTGACTCAGCAGTATAAGCCAGAAGAGAACATGGCCCGTTATGAATCCAGTTTGTCGAGTATCTGCTTGGATGTGGACATTTGTGAGTGTGTCGTGGCAGACGCCGGTCCCTCATCAGCCCGGGCGGGACATGACAGGGTCCAGTCTCCAGGTCCCGCCTGATCCGACCCGCTGTCGTCTCTGTGCCGGTGCCTGTCATCGCTCAAAGTCTGACAGAGCGGAGGTCGGAGGTCACGCAGACAAATACAGGGGGCAAATCGAGCGGAAAGATATTCTTGACATTTTTCTGCTTCGGAAACGAGGATTCGGTGAGACGTCTGCAGATTTCTCGGGTAAATCCTGTTCTGACTGGTGCAGTAAATGTCTCAGAGTATGTTACTTTGGTGGCAAGTCCAGCTCATGACTCCACATCCAGGTTGAGCAGGTGCTGTGAGCGACAAAAGCTCAGCAGGATTAAAAAGACACCTCACAAATGCCCATGGCTTCATAAACAATAAAGTAGCACATTTGATTTACCACAAGCCTTTATGTTTTTACACGTGAACAATCATGAACGTAAAAACGATCAACGCTTGTGTGAACTTACCCCCCATGTATTTCAAAGCTTTGTCAATGGTCTGTGCTGTCGAAATGTTTGTTTGTGCTGTTATTGTCCTTGAGATGGTGATGATTGTTGGTCAGATCTGATGTTTCTAAGCATACACCGTATATCTGTACACGATTATAATGCAAATCAACGTGAAAGTATTCGTAGTATTCAGAATACAGTACTCTGATTGGAAAAAACAGAATACTTTACAAAATACACTTCAAGGTAAATATTCAGTATTCTGTAACTAAATACAATTTCAAAGTATTCTCCCAAAACTGACTGTAAACCTTTGACTGCTATAGTTGTTAACCATATCTCCTGAACTAAAAATGCACCAATGACCGACAATAGCTTCTGCGTTTGATGAGGTGTTCTCAACCTGGGCACAAGACAATTTCAAAGAATATTTTTGAATGGGAAACGTTCCCTGTGGGCGTGGTTGTTCTATTGAAGGTCACCACTACAAAAGGGTTGAGAACCACGGAGGAAACAATGGTCACAGTATTGACTCACTTCAGTCTTATATCAAACCTCAGCTCTCTCTGTTTCTCTCATCTCTACTTAAATAAATGCACTCTATGTTGGCGTGAAATCCTTGCTCCAAAAGTAAAAGGCCTTTAGTGTTTCTGTCTGACTTCTGATGTTCCTCCGGTTTGACCTCTCCGTCTGCGTATGTTTTAATCTGCTGTTTCTGAGTGACAGCCGTTATCGGCAGAGATCGCCCCGTGCTCCTGTTTCTCGTCAGTGATGGGATAAAGCCTCTGTATCAGCGCGCCTGCAGCCCCGCTCCAGCAGGAGGCAGCGAGCTGCTCTCTTATCGGCCCCTTCTCTCACCCGCACAATCAAACAGCCTGTAGCGCTTCCTGCTAATTGCCCCGGGACAATACCTGACAGAATACACCCCCTCCCACCTCTGTGCTGTCACCCCAGGGTGCTAGGCTGGGGAGGACCTGACAGAATACAGCCGGGCGCGCTATTGTTATTGTTTTATCCTGGAGCTAGAAACATTGGAACTGTTTGAGCGGTTTCAAAGAGGAGACGGAGAAATACATGGATAAACTGTGGCATTCACTGACGCGATAATCCAGGGCTGCATCCGAAACCATCACATCACACAACTGTTAGATCTCTATGCAGTTAGTGAACTAGAGCTTCAGCAGCATTTGCCCAATTCCACCGTCCTTACCCAGGGGAAGTGACATCACCAACAGCTGTTCTTCTTCTTCTTTAAAGTTCAGTGCAGGCCAAACAAAAGCGCATACCGCCCCCTACTGTATATTGTCCAACAACAACATAGTGTCCAAATAAAGACATTTAAGAAGACACATCCAAAAGATCCTTCACATTTCCCTTTATTTTATCTCAACAGCGGTTTCATAAAGCTACAGTATGCAAATGAGCCATGTGGCTTAAGTTTCTACTAAATGAAAACAAAAGCACAAACTGCTTCTTTTAGTCCATTTACTGAGGACGCTTTAAACCCATGTGACTGAGCTGTGGTGATGACAACATGTATTTTGTAGCTTTTATAAAGTTTGGCTTGTGCAGAATTTTATTTTTATTATTAAATGTGCACCTGTCACTCAACACTCGAGGGGGGTGGGGCGAGGGGGGTGGGGAGATTGGCGCAGTGGCATATGGGATGGCCCATAGCTCCTAATCGCCAGTGAGTTAGCATCAGAGGTCCCTATGCTAAAGTGGCTATGATAGTTAGCATGGAGGCCACGTTCCCTAACTCCTTCCTAACCGACAGCCCAATTCGGACGCTTCTTATCATGGCGGACGCTGACGCACATCCGGTTGGGCGTAAAACCTCTCACCAACGTACTGGTTTCGGATGGAGCACAGGTTCAGTCGCTCATGAAGGACAGAGGTGTTTGTTTGTATACTTTATTGTCCCTGTAGGGAAGGTGTACTTTATTTGAGCCGTCCTTCGATGCCGCAGGGGTGACCTGTAAGAACAGGGGAAGGCATCTCCAGATGTGGAGCCAGGCTATCACCTGGCTGGAGGATTCACCTCTTGTACATGTTTTAGTGGTAAGGGAAACCTACACAGTAGGGATGGGAATCTTAGGCCTCTGTCCGATACGATTCGCATCTCGATACACCTGCCACGATCCGATTCATTTAAGATACATCTGGCGACACCAGAGCGGCGATGCGATTCGAATCATCACCATGACCACGATGCATCTCGATCCACACATCTGTGACCACCACCAGCCCGATACCATTCCATTTAGGACAATTATCACGATGCATCTCGATGTTTCGCCATCCACGCTATGCTTGATGCAATGATTCAATAGAACCAGCTCAAATAAATTAAGATTTGACAAATAGTCACAATTATTGAGGCCTTGAATTGATACCTTTTTTTTAAATGTTTTGTATCCTATATATTCTATGAGTTTATCCACCTTAAGATTGTTTTTAGTTTTTTCAACATTTTTGGAGGAACAATTATTATTAATCTATGAACAGTCTTGTTAAAATTAAAAAGGCGATTGTGTGAATTATTTCCACATTAATAACACACAGAAAAGCTCACATGGTTATGCTAATGAATGGGCGGGGCTTCCTTTGCCTCAGCGCAGTCGCACGTGTCCTCCCACCTGGCTCAAATGCAGTGCAGTAAAGTGGATTTTTTAACTCTTTCTGGACTCTTTACGCTTGTAAGTGGACACAATGACGTGGGCAGTCAGATCATGGCGATGTTTGGAATATTTATCTGCGTTTGGCTTCCTGGTACTTTTCATCGCGTTCTGCACACAAGACGTCCTTGATTCACCACAGTGCTGCGGCCAACCCAACTCCACCGCCGCGGAAGTGTTTCTGTCGCTCTCAGCCTGAAGTTACCGGTAAAACACACGCGCTCCTCGTAGGAGGAGCGTCACACACGCACGTAAATGACGCGCGCAGTGGCAAGATGGGCTTTGTAGCCGTAACGTATCTAGATTAAATCGATATGAGCGCGTAATATCCGATGCATCTTGTGTTTATCCTCTGAACTGCATCGATCTGCGGCTTCTCTGCCGATGCACTCGCATCTCTCGTGTGCAAATAAGTGTATCGATACAAATCGGTTATTTGTCCCATCCCTACTACACAGACACGGGCAAACATGGACACTTCACACAGACAGGCCCTGTCTGGGGATTGAACCCAAGTCCTTCTAGTTGGGATGGATGAGCACTAACCGCTGCGCCACCATGCCGCCTCCAAGAAGGGGAGAGGTAGTGCATTTACAGGACATGTCCTTTTTGAGATTGGATGTTTGAGATCATTGGAATGTTTGGTTGTAACATTCACTGCTGCCATAATCCAGAGTCAGTTCCTCGTCCCATTTTGAGTCAGGCCATACCTGAATGGGAGACGAGGTTTAAGGGTGACGTCAAACAGTGCTTCCCAAGGTGAGGTACGCAAGCAACACAGCAGTGGTGGATACTTCTGAATGAAAAGTATCATTAACATTAACAACATGGGGGGTTATTTAAATGCTATTTACTGTATAGTCTTTAGCTTCTGTCCAATTGAAGGAGAATTAGCACTAACAAATTTGGGCAAATGTTTTTTTTACTAATAGTGAAGACTTTCTGAATGATCAGCCGTAGGTTGGCGGCAGAGGGAAGGTTGGGAACCTCTGATGTAAAGTCTTGTGTTTTAGCTCACACTGCATGTTTTTGGAGCCAGGCGGCCAGAATAAAACTATATCATTTCCATATTATTATCACACTGTCGAACGCTCCAACGCCTTCTTTATGATGACGAGCTGTAAAATTCACAATCTCTGAATCCGGAATTTGATTGAATCCAGTAGGGTTGTGGATGAGCAACATCACGACCCCTCCTGTCAGAAACACACGCTGAACTTCTGTGGGCCTTGCGTGTGTGTGTATATGTGTGTGTGTATATATATATATATAAAGTTTCATTGATTGATTGATTGATTGATTATGAACCTACAAACTTTACAGGGATTGCACTGTAAATTAAATCTCAAATATAGCTGATACGCACGCTAGTTGAAGACATGATGTGTGAGCCGTAATTATTAAAGACGTAGCGAGCTTCAAAAACTTAGGCTCCGACGCAAACTTCTAAATAATGTCCCATTCACTCACTGTTTCTTAAACATTACGTTAAAACTGAGCAAATGCAAATAATAAGCTCAGATTTACATTTGTAGTTTGATAAGAGCCTTGTTATTAAGGAGCAGATGACGCTCTGAATAAGTCGTTCTCCTCTGAGACTTTACACACACAATTTGTTTTCCACGACTCTGTTCAGATCATGTTTAGTTTAAATCCATTTATCCTGCAATCTCACATTTTTCCAACATAAATAATATTCAGCCTATATATAGGCTATGTAAATGTCTTTAAAAAATGCTTATAATGATGGTTCACTGTAAACATCGTCAACTGCCAGTTAAGGGGACGTCTCCAGTCCCCCATGGACGAGGCATTTCGAGACCAACTCCACCTGATGTTCCAGCACACATCCATCCTCTCTGTGCAGCTTTTATCAAAGCGCTGGGACCGCCCCACGCCGAGCCGCTCTCTCATTGCCCCAATTTTCTGGATTACCATCGTTTCACCGCGCTGGATTACATTAGCACAGACGGAATGGGAGGCAGCGTCGGATTAGGATCATGGGAACACTTTTTAAATCGTGTCGCAATATTTAAATGATGCTGAGTGCGGTAATTACAGCCTGGTGCTAATAGTGCGAGGCCTAATTATTCCTGCGCAGAGACAGGAGGGGCGATCTTCTGAAGATTATGGCACTTATTAATAGGGCGTTCATGGGGTTTTGTGCGCGCGCCGGGATGTTCTCGGATCATTTTGTAAATATTCTGCTTTCACTTGATCTGATGAAAGAAAGAGTTGATTTTTGAAAGGATTTTATCTGCTAAACTGATTTGGTGGAGCTCACATCAAACGCACCTGGAGAGTTACATTAGCCCACATTTCTGTAATTGTGCAGACTGAATGGAATGGACTGTCTTATCAATGGAGAAAAAGGAGACTGTAAACCCGCTGCCACCATGACCACCACGGCAGAGAGAGGAGCACACAGGAGACCAGAGACGTAATGTTCTCACTCTCACACGAAGACACGGACTCCCATTCCCGGATGCAGTCATTTTGGGGGTGAACGTTTTGGGGAAAGTTTTAACATTTGAACTGGACTCATAAAACCTGGCTCAGGTGTACATTTTTGGTTTTATTTCGTTATTCCGGAGAGATTTTGGATCTAAATAAGATGTTTATTAGTGGAACAATCTTTAAAAATCGCATTGTTTTAAATCAGGTAAGGGATTAGTTATTAGAAAATCCCTCCAAAAAAAAAAACTTTGGAGAGTTTGAAGTCTGTAGGAGCTACTGACGTACAGAGACCAATGTGAGAGAAATGAATGTAGTGTCTCTCCTGAAAGCTCGAATGTTGATTTCAGAGGAGCAGGAGTTTCTCTTACTAATAAAACACATGGACCTGGCATCAATACACTGAACAGGCTAACAGGCTGTAAGTCATTTTTTAGTGATTTCTGTTAGACCGACCTCTTCCTGGCTTATGACTTCATTATCCTGTATAAAAAGAATATTCTTGTCAGCTCCTCCGCAGCGTGACTTTCATTCTTTCTGAAGTCCATGCAGCGTGACCAGAGACATGCGGACATTGTTTTTGTGTGTCTATAAGCGTAAAGAGAGGGCAGATCCAAACCGACTCGCCACAGTGTGCAGCTTCACGACACAGGAAAGTGAGGTGTGATGCGTGGATCTGCTGTCGTGGATCTGCTGTCGTGGATCTGCTGTCATGGCATGTCACCAGGGACCCTACGCACCCAACACACAGTCTCTTCAAGGTAATGCCTTCAGGGAGGAGACTGCGGACTCTACAGGCCAGGTCGAGTCGACTTAAAAACAGTCAAGGATGAGAGAAATATAATTTCAAATCATTCACATGGTTTGACAAATAAAAAATCTCGAATCTTGAATCTTGAATGGATCTGCTGTCATGGATCTGCTGTCATGGATCTGCAGCGGCTCCGACCTGCATGTTGAAGATATTGGTTTTAATCTGTCCAAACTGTTTCACAAAATGATTCTGATTACAAGGTCTGAGCCCATCCCTCGAAGGTACAGTGTAAAATCTCTTTGAAAGCAGACAGAGTTGAAATGAAAATGAAACACTGTGCTTTTTAGTCCAAAGTCTGGAGTCCAAAGTTGTTAAGTAGCACCGTTTTGAACCAAGCAGAAATCCACACCAGCTGTACATGTTTCTCACACATAAAAAAAAAATAGACAGGGACCTGCTTTCACAAAGTTTGGGCTTTGTGTCAGTTATTTTCTATTATAACATCATGGACTTTTTATTCTCTTTGAAACAAGACAATCTGTTCTAGCTTTCAGTCGCACTGATTGGTCAGGCTGCACGATTAGCCTTTATCGAATACTACTGCGATTACCTAACCTCAAGCCGCTGATTTGTTATACATGTTCGCCAGTCAGAATGATTGTACCTCTACAGTCACAGAAAACAAACTCCACATGTGTCAAACTATTCCCCCCGCTCATAACAAACGAGGAACGAGTGTTTCCTGAACCGCAGGTCGGGTCGTGTCACGGAATCATTTATTCGCGGAGCGGGTCGGGGTGATCAGAGAAGGCCAATCGCTGCTTTGTATTAAACTGTGCCCACAGCAGGTTTTTCATGTAAATGTGTTTCATAAAACAAGATGTGATTTTCAGCTTGTGATTCGGAGAATGCATTCATGCAGCTGAATACGGGGAAAGAGAGCCACATTTATTGGAGAATGAAAATTAAGTTTTTCTGACAACTCCATAAAATGCCTCTTTGCCTTTTACAGATTTGCATCTTGTTGCAACATGAAGCGGAAATGTAATAACTGAGTACCATGTAACTGCAGTTTTAGAGGTTTGTCTGCAGCTCATGAAAAATAAAACATAGGCTATACATAAAATGTAAAAATTGCAAATTGAATGGCAATTGAATCGCAATTAGGTTTTTTCGTGCAGCCCTACTGATTGGTCAGAACCATTGGTACTCATAGAAGCTAGCAGGAGCGGTCCATCACGACAGTGTTGTTGTAGGTTTTTATCTGCTCCTTTGAGCACAGGCTCCTACTGCTTTATGCAGAACACAGACCTGTCACATGTGTTAGATCATACACTGTGGAACTCCCTGAGAAATATTAAACAAACATGAGGAAGATCCAAACACCCATGGGAAAATTAAACAATGGTAGCCTACATCAATCTAATAATAATATATTTGCCTATTTTCAAATTTCTAAAACTTAGCATTGTTTCCTATGTCATCAAAATGCTTTACTGTGACTTAAATGTAATTAATTATGTATCATATAAAAATTCAAACAATTAATTGTAAACATTTGCTGAAAACACTTTATTTTACAGCGTGCAAACTAGTAAACCTAGGGGAAAGACTGGACATATTTCAACCTGGATAGACTCACACAGACGAAAGCAGTGGTGAGGGAGAGTTATTGACATGTGTATTAGTTTTGGCGATCAGACCCCGGCGGTGACATCGATGTACAAGTCAGTGTAGGTAAACAGCTTGGAGTTAGGGATGTCTTCCCCCGGAGCCTGGACACTGGTGGTGGTATAGGAGATCCGTGGAGGATGCACTGGTAGAAGCCATGAAGGAAGAGGCGGAGATGGGGTGGAGGCGGGTCGCAGCGCCGCTGGGAAGCGAACGGATCATGATTGCTGGGGCTTAAAAGCGGGACCGATGGAGATGATTGGCTGCTATGGAGGTGCGGCTCTGACGCTGATGTGGAGGTGTGGACCCTTCAGGAGCGATCATTGGCTGGAGGTTGATGATGCTGAAGTTTGTCTACCAGGTTGAATTAACGCCTAGGCTTCATGTCAGAGAGTGAGCTGGGGCATTATGAGAGTAGAAGAGTGAAGTAGAACACCACTCTAAAGGTGTTTTTGACAGAGATTTCACTTCATGACATGGTCAAAAAGTTTAGAATGTTGATTTTGTGCGATGCGGGCCCTTGACTCTGCTCACGCTGCCATGTTTTTCAACAGTGTCCCCGACTCATTGCAGGTGGATATTGAACATTCTTAAAAAGCTTTGCCAGAAAACATCATGTCCACCTATTATCCCAGTGCATATTTGTGTCCGTGTGTGAGTAATTACTTGTACACATGCGCGGCTGCCCTCCCCTGACCCCCCCCACACACACGTAAACAAGGCCCTGACACCTCCACAAAGCTGCGCGCTAATGTTTGTGTATCCAGTCCCCTCGCATTTCTGAAGTCTGAGAGCGCCGCGTGATAAATACATCCCCTGTGCCATTATTCACTCCGTAATGCCCCCATTCATCATCGGAAACATGAAAATTAGCTCCTGCGGCTGCGACTGCTCAGCTCCCAGGCTCCAACAGCCACTGCTTCCGGATATTAGCTTTTGCAGGTTTTTGGACTCGATTTTCCAGATTAGCTCGGAGGTTCTTAAAGCGAGGTCCAGGGTCCAATGGAAACAACAAACACATCGCTGCAAGATAGATCTGCATCTCACACAAGGCCATTTTGAAAGGTGTCTGTGTAACCTCTCAGTCGTACAGGAGTTGTCCATCTTCAATGAAGGTACTTGAGTCATCTTCTGCACTGAGTAGTTGAAGTCTTCGTGGACTTTGCTGACGACAAGAAGCACTTTTCCGATACTACAGCAGCCATGGAAAATACGTTTTTGAGGATCTGTATTTTAGTGGAGTAGTGTTAATGTTCAGAACTTATTACTTTTATTCCCTTTGGAAGATATAATAGACTTATGCACGGAAGTTTATTCAGAGAATATGAAAGATAACGCAAAAATATTTGTTTCACTCATAGTTAGTGGTTGTGTGAAGCCATTTATGGTCAAACAACTGAGTTTACTATTTTTAAATATCTGTTGTCATGGCGACGTGAAAACAGGAAGCGACCTCCCTCTCTCCTTGAGTTTTTTTCCCTTTTTCTGCGACCTGCATTTGTGGTTTCTGTTCCACATTGTTTTTCTGGATACTTTTGTTCGTCTTTGCCGTGTTTTTCTGGAGGTTTGGTGGATTTGTTTACTTTGAGAGTCTAAAATGGTCCTGAAGAAAGCAGCTTTTTAAAGGTAAACAAAATGTTAGCTTATCAGCTAAACCCATTTGAGACCCACACATTTCTTCTTCTGAGACACTGAAGAGGCACCAAGAGCCCCCCCTGCAGCACAGAGGAGGCGTCACAAGAGGAGCTACAGGGAACAAAAAAGGACAAACGAGAGATGGTGAAAGACTGTTGTGAAGCGGAGGGAGGAAGAGAAAGGAGGAGCTGACCAGTGCAGGACACCACGCTCTGAAACGGGGACAAACCCAGGAGCCGCAGGAGCTCAGGACTAACACCTGAACACTATTTCGTTGTACACTTGTACAATGACAATAAAGCACTTACTTACTTACTTACTTAAATCATAATGACAAAAGAAAGTACCCTGATCAAAAGTTTACCCCAGTTCTTAATACTGTGTATTAGGGTTGGTCCATATCATATCGTGCACAGTAATATCGGTGGAGTTTTGGACACCGGTGTAAACTGTCATACTGCTGTAGATGATGTAATTTGCATGTGCAGCTGATTTGATTGATTTTATTTGATTTTGAAGTATTTTGGTGTAAATTATAACTGCAAATATATATCGTTATCGTGATATTTCTTTCATACCGTGATATACATTTTGCCCTATAGTGTATTTCCCCCTTTGACGTCAATGACAGCTTGGATTCTTGTGTGGTAGTTGTGGATAAGGCTCTTAATTTCCTCGGATGGTAAAACTGACCATTCTTTTAGGTAAAACGCCTCATGTCTTCATGAACTGCGCGTTTGAGATCTCCCCACCGTGGCTCAATGATATTGAGGTCAGGAGACTGAGACGGACACTCCAGAACCTATATGTAGACTTTTGATCAGGGTCATTTCGGTCGTTTCTTTTACCATTTTGATTTAAAAAGAGCAGACTCAGTTGTTTGACCATAAATGGCTTCACACAACCACTAACTATGAGTGTCTGTTATCTTTCATATTATCTGAAAAATGCACAATAGGTGGCGCTGTGCAGACGTAGGGGAGAGTGGGGTGAGTTGTGACACTTTTTTGTTTTGGTGGTTATTTATGTAAGAACAGTAGAATATAAATACAACGTTTTACTATTTACATAGGTACATTTCGGGATGTTTTCTGTTTGTCTGCATATTCATAAATCTTTTGAATATATGGTTTGAAAGTGGTGTTGTGTCTCATTTTACCCCAGGAGTGGAGGAAGTTGAACCACCAAATTTAAAGGTACACTTAACATCATAAAAAATGGGATACGAACCATTTACAGATTATGACATTTTATCTCTTAAAATAACAAATATTTTAAGTGTAATATTTTATTTTGACCAAACCTAGAACCACCAAAAAACATGAAAAAACAATAGAATTGTAAATGACAATTTTCTAGTTTGTTATTGATTGTTTCTTCTGGACCAGAGGCTCAATTTACCCTGATCCTCCTGGGTCAAATTACCCATTTATTCTTCTTTGAAAAATAAGATAGTTGAGTTTAATTAAGAGAAAATCTGGCGATTTTATGCTGAACATAATGACCAACTCACATCAGAACAAAAAAATACCTATATGAATTTGTTTTTGTGATCATCACTTTGAGCAGTGATATATAGTCTTACATAAACATAGAAAGATTTTATTTTCAAAATATAATGGGTGGTTCACCTCCATTCCAGTCTGAGATGATTTATTGTGGAAATATGTCTACGGTCTGTGCACTTTGTATCATGGAGATCTAAAAACTGATTTTAAGATCGATTTGCTGTGATGTGAGAGATTATTTACTTTGAAGGGAAAAAGTACAAATGTGAAATTTATCTACACAACTCCAGACAACTGAAATCATCCCTTCTGTCTTCTCTGGAGTCCCTTTTTGAGTATTAGAGCTAACTCATTATGACATTATGTGCTTTCAAATTGGAGCTATTAATGAGAGTTTCCACACAGTTAATTCTCCCAACACCGCCTCAGCCCTTCCTCCAAAATGTTAATGGAACACGTCAGAAATCCTGGAATTCAAGGATAATTAAAGCCGCAAGCGGCATCGAGAGGCCCTCGCGGGGGTTCGTTGGCCGGTTGACGCCGGTTCCCGCACGCCGCCGCAATAACCGGGAGGCGCTGCCGCGCCCTACGTGGTTATAATGTTGCTGCCACCCTCGGTGGGGTTTATAAAAGAGCAAAGGAAATGGCGCCTTCGGCGCTGATTACTCTATTTTTCCCAAAATGGCCGACCTCCTGTCGGTTGCCTAGAAACCATGTAATGTACTTTTTTGTTGGGACAGTCCTGACGCACGCGTGTACCAATTTTATTTATTTATTGCCCTGATGTGCCATTAATCTTTGTGAGTAAACATCAAAACGAGATTTTTAGCGTCTCCATGTGAATGATGGCTGCAACCTGCAGAGGGCGCTAGCGCGCCCCAAATCTTTTTTATTTCACAAGCAGCATCGGACGGCCTTGACGGGCCGTACTTCAATGACTGCTGTCCACAAGCTCCTGACAGAGGGCGCTAATGCACTGTAATTGTGTATAATGTGTGATATGCGGGTCAGTCCCATTGGAATAACATGGCGAGCCTCGGTCGTCTCCATGGCAACACCGTACAAAATACGGTATGGGTCTCATTGGCTTTTTTGACCGGGATGCCATCAGCTATTATTGTGCCGAATTTTATCCATTTGCGAGAAACTAATTTTTTTCCCATAATGCATTTTTTGTTCTCGGCCTAGAGGGGGCGCTATCGCGCCAAATCTCACTTTTTCACATTTGTTGTGTCCGGGGGTGAAAGGTCAATAAAATGTATATTTCCGATTTTTAATCGGAGTTCGTTTGTGCGAATGGGAGCATTTTGTTGTTTTCGGAAAGTCGCAAAAATCTTCGTAAAGATTGCGGCTTCGCCGCACACAAACCGTAAAACTTAGCCAAAAAATTTGGATAACTTTTGATGCCCCACATCTGGAGATGAAGTGGAGCGATTTTGGGCTCATTTGGTGAAACGCCCTAGGAGGAGTTCGTTAAAATGCGACGTCAGCGAAAACGCTGACTCACCATTTTCCCGACTTCCTGTCAAAATGGCGGACTTCCGGTTTGTCTGGGGGCGTGACCACAATAATATTTTTTGGTTGTCGTCACATGACAAATGTCTGTACCGAATCTCGTCGCTCTATGACAAAGTTGACGTTGGCCCCTTCCCCATAGGCGTAATGTATTTTCACTTTTGTAGGTGGCGCTGTCGCGCCATTTTTTATTTCCCCAAAACGAAACACATATTTTAATAAATTTTTCACCGGATCTGAATTTTGGGCAATGTTTGGTGAGTTTTTGACTACGTTCAGGGGGTCAAATTCCTGCTCAAAGAGCAGAAGAAGAAGAAAAAGAATTGAGAGGCCCTCGCGGGTCTCGTTGGCCGGTTGCCGCACGCCGCCGCAATAACCGGGAGGCGCTGCCGCGCCCTACGTGGTTATAATGTCGCTGCCACCCTAGGTCGAGATTATAAAAGAGGCAAAGGCAAGAAATGGCGCCTTCGGCGCTGATTACTCGATTTTTCCCAAAATGGCCGACCACCTGTTGGTCGCCTAGCAACGATGTAATGGAGGCCTCCCTTAGTGCCTCCATTGCCGCGCCATAACCCTACCGAGGGCGCCAACGTGGCCACACTACATTTTATTGCCCTGATGTGCCATTAATCTTTGTGAGTAAACATCAAAACGAGATTTTTAGCGTCTCCATGTGAATGATGGCTCCAACCTGCAGAGGGCGCTAGCGCGCCCCAAATCTTTTTAAATTTAACAAGCAGCATCGGACGTCCTTGACGGGCCATACTTCAATCACTACTGTCCACAAGCTCCTTACAGGGGGCGCTAACGCGCTGTAATTGTGTATAATGTGAGATTTGTGTGTCAGTCCCATTAGATTAACATGGTGGGCCTCGGGCGTCACCATGGCAACACCGTACAAAATACGGTATGGGTCTCATTGGCTTTTTGGATCGGGATGCCATCAGCTATTTTTGTGCCGAATTTTATCTATTTCCGATAAACTAATTTTTTTCCCATAATGCATTTTTTCTTCTCGGCCTAGAGGGGGCGCTATCGCGCCAAATCTCACTTTTTCACATTTGTTGTGTCCGGGGGTGAAAGGTCAATAAAATGTATATTTCCGATTTTTTATCGGACTTCGTTTGTGCGAATGGGAGCATTTTGTTGTTTTTGATAAGTCGCAAAATTGTTCGTAAAGATTGCGGCTTCGCTGCAAACAAACCGTAAAACTTAGCCAAAAAATTTGGATAACTTTTGATGCCCCATATCTCGAGATGAGCTGGAGCGATTTGGAGCTCATTTGGTGAAACGCCCTAGGAGGAGTTCGTTAAAATGCGACGTCAGCGAAAACGCTGACTCACCATTTTCCCGACTTCCTGTCAAAATGGCGGACTTCCGGTTTGTCTGGGGGCGTGGCCACAATAATATATTTTGTTTGTCCTCACAGGACGAAGGTCTGTACCGAATCCCGTCGCTCTGCGACAAAGTTTATGTTGGCCCCCTCCCCATAGGCGCAATGTATTTTCACTTTTGTAGGTGGCGCTGTCGCGCCATTTTTTATTTCCCCAAAACGAAACACACATTTTAATAAATTTTTCGCCGGATCTGAATTTTGGGCAAAGTTTGGTGAGTTTTTGACTACGTTCAGGGGGTCAAATTCCTGCTCAAAGAGCAGAAGAAGAAAGAAGAAGAAGAAGAAGAAGAATTAAAGCCGCAAGCGGCATCGAGAGGCCCTCGCGGGGGTTCGTTGGCCGGTTGACGCCGGTTGCCGCACGCCGCCGCAATAACCGGGAGGCGCTGCCGCGCCCTACGTTCATATAATGTCGCTGCCACCCTAGGTCGAGATTATAAAAGAGCAAAGGCGAGAAATGGCGCCTTCGGCGCTGATTACTCGATTTTTCCCAAAATGGCCGACCACCTGTTGGTCGCCTAGCAACCATGTAATGGAGGCCTCCCTTAGTGACTCCATTGCCGTGCCATAACCCTACCGGGGGCGCCAACGTGGCCACACTACATTGTATTGCCCTGATGAGCCATTAATCTTTGAGTAAACATCAAAACGACATTTTTAGCGTCTTCATGTGAATGATGGCTCCAGCCTGCAGAGGGCGCTAGCGCGCCCCAAATCTTTTTTATTTCACAAGCAGCATCGGACGGGCCGTACTTCCATGACCACTGTCCACAAGCTCCTCACAGAGGGCGCTAACGCGCTGTAATGTGTATAATGTGTGATATGCGGGTCAGTCCCATTGGAATAACATGGCGAGCCTCGGTCGTCTCCATGGCAACACCGTACAAAATACGGTATGGGTCTCATTGGCTTTTTGGATCGGGATGCCATCAGCTAATATTGTGCCAAATTTTATTCATTTCCGAGAAACTAATTTTTTTCCCATAATGCATTTTTTGTTCTCGGCCTAGAGGGGGCGCTATCGCGCCAAATCTCACTTTTTCACATTTGTTGTGTCCGGGGGTGAAAGGTCAATAAAATGTATATTTCCGATTTTTAATCGGAGTTCGTTTGTGCAAATGGGAGCATTTTGTTGTTTTCGGTAAGTCGCAAAATTCTTCGTAAAGATTGCGGCTTCGCCGCAAACAAACCGTAAAACTTAGCCAAAAAATTTGGATAACTTTTGATGCCCCATATCTCGAGATGAGCTGGAGCGATTTGGAGCTCATTTGGTGAAACGCCCTAGGAGGAGTTCGTTAAAATGCGACGTCAGCGAAAACGCTGACTCACCATTTTCCCGACTTCCTGTCAAAATGGCGGACTTCCGGTTTGTCTGGGGGCGTGGCCACAATAATATATTTTGTTTGTCCTCACAGGACGAAGGTCTGTACCGAATCCCGTCGCTCTGCGACAAAGTTTATGTTGGCCCCCTCCCCATAGGCGCAATGTATTTTCACTTTTGTAGGTGGCGCTGTCGCGCCATTTTTTATTTCCCCAAAACGAAACACACATTTTAATAAATTTTTCGCCGGATCTGAATTTTGGGCAAAGTTTGGTGAGTTTTTGACTACGTTCAGGGGGTCAAATTCCTGCTCAAAGAGCAGAAGAAGAAAGAAGAAGAAGAAGAAGAATTAAAGCCGCAAGCGGCATCGAGAGGCCCTCGCGGGGGTTCGTTGGCCGGTTGACGCCGGTTGCCGCACGCCGCCGCAATAACCGGGAGGCGCTGCCGCGCCCTACTTGGTTTATAACGTCGCTGCCACCCTAGGTCGAGATTATAAAAGAGCAAAGGCGAGAAATGGCGCCTTCGGCGCTGATTACTCGATTTTTCCCAAAATGGCCGACCACCTGTTGGTCGCCTAGCAACCATGTAATGGAGGCCTCCCTTAGTGCCTCCATTGCACACACACTACATTGTATTGCCCTGATGAGTCATTAATCTTTGAGTAAACATCAAAACGACATTTTTAGCGTCTTCATGTGAATGATGGCTCCAACCTGCAGAGGGCGCCAGCGCGCACCCCAAATCTTTTTTATTTCACAAGCAGCATCAGACGGCCTTGACGGGCCGTATTTCAATGACTACTGTCCACAAGCTCCTTACAGGGGGCGCTAACGCGCTGTAATTGTGTATAATGTGAGATTTGTGTTTCAGTCCCATTAGATTAACATGGTGGGCCTCGGGCGTCACCATGGCAACACCATACAAAATACGGTATGGGTCTCATTGGCTTTTTGGATCGGGATGCCATCAGCTATTTTTGTGCCGAATTTTATCCATTTCCGAGAAACTAATTTTTTTTCCATAATGCATTTTTTCTTGTCAGCCTAGAGGGGGCGCTATCGCGCCAAATCTCACTTTTTCACATTTGTTGTGTCCGGGGGTGAAAGGTCAATAAAATGTATATTTCCGATTTTTTATCGGAGTTCGTTTGTGTAAATGGGAGCATTTTGTTGTTTTCGGTAAGTCGCAAAATTCTTCGTAAAGATTGCGGCTTCGCCGCACACAAACCGTAAAACTTAGCCAAAAAATTTGGATAACTTTTGATGCCCCACATCTCGAGATGAACTGGAGCGATTTTGGGCTCATTTGGTGAAACGCCCTAGGAGGAGTTCGTTAAAATGCGACGTCAGCGAAAACGCTGACTCACCATTTTCCCGACTTCCTGTCAAAATGGCGGACTTCCGGTTTGTCTGGGGGCGTGGCCACAATAATAGTTTTTGGTTGTCGTCACATGACAAATGTCTCTACCGAATCTCGTCGCTCTATGACAACGTTTATGTTGGCCCCCTCCCCATAGGCGCAATGTATTTTCACTTTTGTAGGTGGCGCTGTCGCGCCATTTTTTATTTCCCCAAAACGAAACACACATTTTAATTAATTTTTCACCGGACCTGAATTTTGGGCAAAGTTTGGTGAGTTTTTGACTATGTTCAGGGGGTCAAATTCCTGCTCAAAGAGCAGAAGAAAGAAGAATAAAGAAGAATAATAATATTTCTTGCAAAAACAATATAGTCGCTTTCGCGACTACAACATATTATGCATTTTTTTAAAGCTTTCGACTTCCCCGACGCACCGGTGGGGCTCGGAGGTGAATGACGAGCGCTTTGCGCTCGTCATCCACCTCCGTATGACAGTTGGCCATATACCCCCATTCATTTTGCTGCAATTACAAGTATAAGGGCCCACACCAGAGGTGTGGGCAGTCACTGTTTTACACGGTGAGTTTACGTTTGACATGGGGACAGCGCTTCGCGCTGTTTTCGTGCGCTCCGCGCACCTAGGTTCAGTGCGCTGCGCGCACTGCGTTGCGATTACAATAGGCCCTTGCTACGGCAGGCCGCTCGGGCCTAATAAAGAAGAATAATAATATTTCTTGCAAAAACAATATAGTCGCTTTCGCGACTACAACATATTATGCATTTTTTTAAAGCTTTCGACTTCCCCGACGCACCGGTGGGGCTCGGAGGTGAATGACGAGCGCTTCGCGCTCGTCATCCACCTCCGTATGACAGTTGGCCATATACCCCCATTCATTTTGCTGCAATTATAAGTATAAGGGCCCACACCAGAGGTGTGGGCAGTCACTGTTTTACACGGTGAGTTTACGTTTGACATGGGGACAGCGCTTCGCGCTGTTTTCGTGCGCTCCGCGCACCTCAGTACAGTGCGCTGCGCGCACTGCGTTGCGATTACAATAGGCCCTTGCTACGGCAGGCCGCTCGGGCCTAATAAAGAAGAATAATAATATTTCTTGCAAAAACAATATAGTCGCTTTCGCGACTACAACATATTATGCATTTTTTTAAAGCTTTCGACTTCCCCGACGCACCGGTGGGGCTCGGAGGTGAATGACGAGCGCTTCGCGCTCGTCATCCACCTCCGTATGACAGTTGGCCATATACCCCCATTCATTTTGCTGCAATTATAAGTATAAGGGCCCACACCAGAGGTGTGGGCAGTCACTGTTTTACACGGTGAGTTTACGTTTGACATGGGGACAGCGCTTCGCGCTGTTTTCGTGCGCTCCGCGCACCTCAGTACAGTGCGCTGCGCGCACTGCGTTGCGATTACAATAGGCCCTTGCTACGGCAGGCCGCTCGGGCCTAATAAAGAAGAATTAAAGCCGCAAGCGGCATCGAGAGGCCCTCGCGGGTCTCATGGGCTGGTTACCGCACGCTATCGCACGCCGCCGCAATAACCGGGAGGCGCTGCCGCGCCCTACGTGGTTATAATGTCGCTGCCACCCTAGGTCGAGATTATAAAAGAGGAGAAGGCAAGAAATGGCGCCTTCGGCGCTGATTACTCGATTTTTCCCAAAATGGCCGACCTCCTGTTGGTCGCCTAGCAACCATGTAATGGACACCTCCCTTAGTGCCTCCATTGCCGCGCCATAACCCTACCGAGGGCGCCAACGTGGCCACACTACATTTTATTAGCCTGATGTGCCATTAATCTTTGTGAGTAAACATCAAAACGAGATTTTTAGCCTCTCCATGTGAATGATGGCTCCAACCTGCAGAGGGCGCTAGCGCACACTCCAAATCTTTTTTATTTCACAAGCAGCATCGGACGACCCTGACGGGTCGTACTTCAATGACCACTGTCCACAAGCTCCTCACAGAGGGCGCTAACGCGCTGTAATTGTGTATAATGTGTGATATGCGGGTCAGACCCATTGGAATAACATGGAGAGCCTCGGTCGTCTCCATGGCAACACCGTACAAAATACGGTATGGGTCTCATTGGCTTTTTTGACCGGGATGCCATCAGTTATTTTAGTGCCGAATTTTATCCATTTCCGAGAAACTAATTTTTTTCCCATAATGCATTTTTTCCTCTCAGCCTAGAGGGGGCGCTATCGCGCCAAATCTCACTTTTTTACATTTGTTGTGTCCGGGAGTGAAAGATCAACAAAATGTATATTTCCGATTTTTAATCGGAGTTTGTTTATGCAAATGGGAGCATTTTGTTGTTTTCGGTAAGTCGCAAAATTCTTCATAAAGATTGCGGCTTCGCCGCAAACAAACCGTACAACTTAGCCAAAAAATTTGGATAACTTTTGATGCCCCACATCTCGGGATGAGCTGGAGCGATTTTGGGCTCATTTGGTGAAACGCCCTAGGAGGAGTTCGTTAAAATGCGACGTCAGCGAAAACGCTGACTCACCATTTTCCCGACTTCCTGTCAAAATGGCGGACTTCCGGTTTGTCAGGGGGCGTGGCCACAATAATGTTTTTTGGTTGTCGTCACATGACGAATGTCTGTACCGAATCCCGTCGCTCTACGACAACGTTGACGTTGGTCCCCTCCCCATAGGCGCAATGTATTTTCACTTTTGTAGGTGGCGCTGTCGCGCCATTTTTTATTTCCCCAATACGAAACACACATTTTAATTAATTTTTCACCGGACCTGAATTTTGGGCAAAGTTTGGTGAGTTTTCAACTATGTTCAGGGGGTCAAATTCCTGCTCAAAGAGCAGAAGAAGAAGAAGAAGAAGAAGAAGAAGAAGAAAGAAAGAATAATAATATTTCCTGCAAAAACAATATAGTCGCTTTCGCGACTACATCATATTATACATTTTTGGAAAGCTTTTGACTTCCCCCACGCACTCGTGGGGCTCGGAGGTGGATGACGAGCGCTTCGCGCTCGTCATCCACCTCCGTATGACAGTTGGCCATATACCCCCATTCATTTTGCTGCAATTATAAGTATAAGGGCCCACACCAGAGGTGTGGGCAGTCACTGTTTTACACGGTGAGTTTACGGTTGACATGGGGACAGCGCTTCGCGCTGTTTTCGTGCGCTCCGCGCACCTAGGTTCAGTGCGCTGCGCGCACTGCGTTGCGATTACAATAGGCCCTTGCTACGGCAGGCCGCTCGGGCCTAATAATAATATTTCTTGCAAAAACAATATAGTCGCTTTCGCGACTACAACATATTATGCATTTTTTTAAAGCTTTCGACTTCCCCGACGCACCGGTGGGGCTCGGAGGTGAATGACGAGCGCTTCGCGCTCGTCATCCACCTCCGTATGACAGTTGGCCATATACCCCCATTCATTTTGCTGCAATTATAAGTATAAGGGCCCACACCAGAGGTGTGGGCAGTCACTGTTTTACACGGTGAGTTTACGTTTGACATGGGGACAGCGCTTCGCGCTGTTTTCGTGCGCTCCGCGCACCTCAGTACAGTGCGCTGCGCGCACTGCGTTGCGATTACAATAGGCCCTTGCTACGGCAGGCCGCTCGGGCCTAATTACACTCCCTGTGTACATTAATATTTCATGGATTGGGAATCAACATTTTTGAATTATGCACAACGGCAAAAAGCAGAGAAACGGGAGAACATTCTCTCATCTCAGTCCAAGACCTTCTGTCGCCAAGTTTACAGAGTGTGTACCACCCATGTTAGGCTGAGCAGACTTTTGAAGCTTTGGACCAGAATGTTGTGTTTCTCATTCTTAATTAATTCCACATTTTACTTAAAAATTGCACAGACCATGTTGTAGGATGTCCTGCCCTTTTCCAAGCAGTCTTTCTACATGCGAGCTTGATGAGTCTCATTTTAGAGGCATTCTTTTTCTTCTGAACATGTTGAACGCAATCTGTAAACATGTGGACAAATATAGAGAAACCTGAAGCCGCTTACATTTATTTTCAACATGTTGTACAAGAGAATAGGTCAAAACACAGACAGAATAATGCCTAGACAAGAGTCCACGAGCAGGCCAATAAACCAAATATAAGTAGAGTTATGAGACAAAGCCTATCAGGATGATTCTGAACCATTTGTAACATGTTCAGAGCGGACTGGGTCAAACAGGTGAAGACAGAGTTGAATCAGTCCAGTCGCGTCCATATGACAGCATGAACAATCATTTCCTGGTCTTTCTTTTGGGTGGCCGGCTTTTCCCAGAAGTCATTTATTTCAATGTATCTTCTCAAAAAGTATTGAAACTCTACCTGAGAGTAAGAAGGACTGGTAATGTTTTTTATCATGATTTCAACTTAAATATAGTATATTAAATTATATATAGAACAACATTACATTCTGTTTAGTTTAGTTTATTTGTTTATTTGAGCAGTATACATTGTGCTCAAAAGGAGACCCTGTTCTGGGTCGGCTTGTCATTCTATGGTGATGGTGGGTTCCGATGCCAGACCAGTTGCAGAGCGTGTGTTTTATTTATTCTTAAGTAAAACACAGCCCCTTATCCACCTTTTAGTCCTCTCGTATTCCAAAGTGCCTGTGATCATCCCCCGGAACCTCGGCTTTAGCCAGAACAGTGATATTCCCGGCCTGTTGACATCGCACCCATAAGGTCTGACCCTGCGCCGCTGCAGTTTGGTCGTATGAGTCGAATGGGGAGCCTGACTCGTTTGCGCTGCAGATGAAAGGCCTATTAATATTCCTACAAAGCGAGCAGCACTTTCATGTTAGCACAAGGCCATCCTGTAGTCTCTCTGTGTCTGCGTGACTCCACCCATGGACTCACATCCACACGTCAGCGCCACATGCACTATTAAAGAACACAATGGAGCTCTGTGATGATCGGGTAGTTCGGAAATGAAACAGTTAGGATGACAGGGTCGTTTTATTCCATCCATCCTCCAGGTCTGGGAAGCAGCACTCTCTACCCAGACACCTCCAGCTCCTCGGGAAACATGCTTATAGGTCCTACTCTTTGACAGACCCAACCAAAACACATCCAGATAGTTTCTAAAACAATATTATTCTTACAGCATAATTACATAAAATATGGTCTGAGTCCCAAAGTCCACCTTCGCCCCTAACTCCTCATTATGTAGACTATCGAGTGCACTCATTCTGTTGGGGATGTTGTGGCAGAATGAGAGACTACATCTACGATAAAGTTCGCTAACCGCTGGTAATAATGGATTTCTTCGGTAAACACCGGCCAAATTCAAGAGATTCATTCAAATGTATGTATAAATATTACTCAGATAACTTTAATTGTTTAACATGGATTTGACATTCAAGAAGAAAACGACCTGGAACTTTGTTCCCTTGACCATTCAAAAGCTCAAGCTAAAGGGCAATAGCTAACATTAACAATTTTCCATTGTGAAACAATACGGTAAAGGTGATTAAAACAGCGTTGTGATGTTTTCATTCAGTCACGAATGAATGGTGATTAGTGATCACATCTCAGAACTAAATAAACCCAGTCCTGTTGACGATATTTAAAAAATCTCATCTAATCGGGCCTGTGTTGTACCGAGATGGGAGGCCTGGGTAAGTGGGTAAGTGGTTGTTGGTGGGTCAGATGGCTCAGATTGACAGCCATGCTTCCGTCTCTACTGCCTGAGGACAAAACGAAACCCAAAGAGACAGCAGCGTTTGGAAAGTAGAATGGAACTAAAATATCAACTTGACCCCAAAACGACCTTGGCATCTCAGCTCAGAGGCTGATCATCTGCACCGTGCAGACTTATATACGCCCTCTCGGTCACACGATCCTCACTGCTGTTCACACTGGCCCCATGGAGCCCCACGAGGCCCCCGGACCCTCCTCTGACAAATACACTGGGCAGAAGCCAAACACACGGACGGTCCCGTGTGGCTTTTGGACAAGAATCACCACAGCTGTCAGGGCGCTATGTTTTTCAGATCCATTTTTCCAGTGAGCGCAGTCCAGGAGCAGTTTGGAGAGCAGACACATGAGAAAGCAGTGGCCCCGGGCCCCAGCGCACTGTGTCTAATCCATATCTGCAGCCGCCGCGCGCACACTGATATTAAAGGAGTTATAAAGCACAGGCCGTTCCACGGATGACAGGATCACCCCCACCAGAGACAGGATTTAGGGCCGTGGGCAGACGGCGATGGAGGGCTGGGACTCACAAGCATTTCTCACATCTGCACCAGAAAAATGGATGTATGAAGTCCAAAGATTCTCAATGAAGGTACTTGATTCATCTTTCACTAAAGCACAAAGGGCAAGAAGACCCAAAGAACAAGACAGACAGACTCCAGAGCCCAGAAGAAAGGGAGTTGTAGTGCCGTATGTAGCCGGGGTCTCAGAGAAACTTCAGAGAATCTTTAGGCAGCACAGGATTCCAGTGAACCACAAACCGGTGAACACACTGAGACAAACATGAGTTCATCCCAAAGACAAAACTCCGAGCCACAAACAAAGCAATGTGGTTTATTCAATTCAATGCAAAGAAGAAGAATGCAAACAACATTATATTGGAGAAACTAAACAAATTTTACAGAAGAGACTTTATCAACACCGAAGAGAAAGCACAAGCGGCCCTCAGTCGGCGGTGCACCTCCACCTCAAAGCCTCCAACCTCTCCTCTGAGGACGGGGAGGTCAACATTTTAGCCACGCTCTACTTCAAAGGTGTTTACCCACAGGTGAGAGTAGCTGTGATTAGAGAGGAGGAGCCGGGCCTACCCTAACTCCTCCCCGTTGGTCTATATCTTCAGCTGCGTCCAGAGTCGGACTTTTGTCGCTGACGAAGCCTTTTGGATGAGAGGCGAAACGTTCGAAGACTTCAACTACTGAGATGAATCAAGTACCTTCATTAAAAATGGACAACTCCTGTACGACTGAGAACTTACACAGAAGTACAAAGATATTTCTTCAATTAAGGCCAGAAATGGCAGTTAAAAATATTGATTTCTTTCTTTCACGCAGTGGTCATTTAGAGATTTTTGGATAGTTTTCTCCCTGATCATCTTGATGTCGACTTTGACATGTTTGGTGTCTGCGTGATGCACGGAATCCCCTCAACAAGACTCTGTAATCCATTGGTCATTTCCTCTGCTGGGCCAGTTTCCTCAAGATGAGGTTTTCATTCAACTCATGAATCAATGAATCATTCAATCAATCAATCATTCAATCAATCCATACATCCATCCATCAGGGAATCAAAACAAATATAACAAAAAAACAACATATCCACTTAAAGGAGCATTATGTAACGAATATAAGTTGATAATTGTGCCATGCTGACCACTCATACAGCCGCCTGGCCACTACTAAGGTCAAATAAGAATAAGAGATAGAATTTCCTAAAAAAAACAAAAGTTTACATACATTTCATTAATATTTGGTAGCATTGCTTTTAAACTTTATATTTTGGGTCAAACGTTTTGGATTTCCTTCCACAAGCACCCACAATAGTTGGCAGGAGTTTTGGTCCATTCGTCCAAACAGAACTGGTGTAACTGAGCAACATTTCTAGGCCACCTTGTGTGCCTATGCCTTCTCAGCTCTGCCCATACTTAGTGATGACCACTTCAAAACATTGACTTTTTTATTCATAAACCTTTTGTAACCAGTATTGGCCGTATACTTTGAGAATCATCCATGTGGAAGACCCATCTGTGCCCGAGCTTTAACTTCCTTCCTTATGTCTTGAGATGTTGCTCCAATATTTCCATATAGTGTTCTTTCTTCATGATGTCATGTATTTTGTGAAGTGCACCAGTCCCTCTCACAGCAAAACAACCCCACAGCATGATGCTGCCACCCCCGTATTTCAGAGTTGGGATGGTGTTCTCAGGCTTTTTCCTCCAAATGTGACGATGATCATTATGGACAAAAACATATCCCCCAATCATGTATGATGATTGGACATTTCCATCATGGAACCTGGCCCTTCAAGTGTCTTGAAATTACACCCGAGACTTGTGCTTCCAAGGTCATGACATCATCACCTGGGCTTTCCCAAATTGTTTAAAGGTACAGTGTATGGAAACTTTTGGTTTTGTAAAAAGAATGAAAAAATGGTGTAGACAATTCTATCTCTCATTCTTCTGGCATTTGACAAATAGAAACCATTTAAACAATTCTAATTGACCTAAAAAAAAGTCAGACAGTGAGAAAAAAAGGTATTTTTAAAAAGTGTATGTAAACACACTGTACACATGTCAATGACCATTAAGCAAGCAAGTAATTTACAGCAATTACTTCAAAGAAGTGAGGGTCTTATATACTTAGATTATACAGTAGTAACACAATTTCACAGTAGCCTACCCACCTTTTCATTTTAAGAAAGTCTCCCATCTTTTAAAAACTTTTTTTTCTCATAAAAAGTGACATAATGCTTCCTTCTGGTGTAAAGCAAAGGGAGCAGACTGGGTTGAAGTGGAGAATTAGAGCCGTCCCACTACCTCATCACAAGCATTGATCTATTCTTCCTTAAGGACTACGACTCCCACAGTCAAAAGTCTTGTAGTCTCTCATACTGTAAAAATGTGGCATCAAATAATGTACAGAAAGCAAATACTGGGAAAGTATGTAGTAAATTAATCATCTGTTCCTGAAGTATGAAATGTTTTCTTTTGTATTTTGATCCGATTATGAGAAGTTTGTAATGAATCCGGATTTATTATGTAAATACAGCATGTGCACCTTCTACAGTATCTTACGCAAGTGCACACACAAGAATGTTATGAACTAAGTTACTTTACTGTTTTGAGACGGCCAAGAGGAGCCACTTGTTGATTTAATCTGCTACTAAGGGAATTCCATAGATTGGAATTTTTAAGCTTTAAATACACATTTTTAAAGCTTAAATACACATTTGAAAATGATTTTGCCGTGAGCAGTAGTTTTAAGTGTGTAAGTCGACTGAAAGGAGGGGTAGGGCCTCATAAGTTATTACTAACTTCTTCCTACCCCCTTTGAGCAACACTAATACTTATGTTGTTAAAACATTTCTGTATTTGACATGTGTATCATACCTGTATGCACCTGTTGCTCAAATAAATATATACATACAAAACATTTTAAATGACAAGATATTTCAGTATTAACCCTGATTACACTTAACCATGAGTTCAACCCAGCACTTCGTGAAGTTGCTTTTTCTCAGTGGAAAGTCAAAGGAATACATTCGATACACGAGTTGTTTATTAAAATGTTTCTGTGTATTTTTATCAGTTGCGTCAGAAATATCAAATTGCTAATGCAGATTTCTTTTTTATATTTCAAATCCGTAGTTTTGTGAAATCAGCATTCCCATCCTTTCCTCGACAGCCTCCCAGCTCAGACATGAATACTATACTTTTAAAAAAATCAGTTGAAAATATTTACCTTCACTTGATCACTTAGAGGAAGCTTGGCAACAGGACATTGGAATAAACATCACTGTGTCTCAGTGGACTAAAGCTCAGCGTCCACTCTGTGCCATCATGGACTCTGCTCCAATTCAAAGTTCTACACAGGCTACATCTCTCCAAAGTACGGCTTTCCAGAATGTTCCATGTGGGGAACACAGGAACAGGCTTCCCTGGCTCACACTTTCTGGAACTGTCCTAACATAACAGCTTACTGATGTCTGATGTTTGTGGAACACAGTTACACCCTGACCCTGTGCTTGCACTTTTTGGAATACCTCCAGTAACTGCTGTTCTTATTAACAAGCAGAAAACTGTTATTACGTTTGTCTCAGTCCTAGCTAGAAGACTGATCCTATTAAATTGGAATAAAAAAATAAAAAAACTCCAACCTATATTAATTTGCTACATGATGTAATGAAACTTATCCAATTGGACAAATTTAAACAAGCAAATGAATGAATGTAGAATGAGTGAATTTCCAGAGAGCATCAAAATAAAGTATACGTCCAGCTTACTATAATGCACAGTCCACACACTGGACACAATGTGTTTGTGACTTGTGTATTTGTTTGTTTGAGAGAGACTAATATTTAGTGCCCAGTGCATATAAAACTTTTTTTTGTCACATGAATAAAAAAAATCCATAATGCGCCTTTAAGTAGCTCCTACAGACTCCAGACTGAACAGGATTCGTTCAATACACCAAAGGGTTATCTCGAGGATGTTTCCTATTTGAGTATTGGAGCGTTTTTCTGCAACTTTCCCGCAAAGATTTGGATGTAGGATGTCCTTCAGCGACAACAACACCTCAGTCATCTTTTGGGTACCCAAAAAGGTCCCACACTGCTGACTCCAATAGGTTTTTGGATGGATGCTACTCTGGGGGAGAGCATCGTTCTGCCTCGCTCAACTACTGAAGAGTTTAAATTCTTATGGTTAACCTACCGCGTCCTTTTATAGTTGTGGTAGTTGTTAAAAAACGGTTAATCTTGACATTAGTGCATACATGAGCTAAGGCTAAAATCTCAATCTCTTACAATAACTTCCTAAAACAAAAGTATCATCCTCGGGGGTCTGCTCCGGCCTATTTACAGCCACACATCCTCGGAAACCCTCGTGGAATGGAATGGTGCCCATGTTGAGTTTCCTGGCAGCTAACAGGCTTTTCTGAAACACAAGGTCCTGGTAAACATTTGCCACAAATTTGGCCAAAACAAATCGAATTCATTGGGTGCCAATAGGAGTGTCACACTGGGATTTTTTATTTTATTTTTTTTAACTTGAATAAGAGATTAAATCTAAAGTTTGAGTAGGTTTGGTCCAGTTTTAGATCAGATAAAACCTATTATTGCCAATGAAGCAAGCACAGGGAGTTCAGCTTCCCGATGGCCCTGTGTACAAAACTGTTTTTAAGGCGACTGGACCTGTCCCGTAGATTCCGCAGTCTCCCCCCTGAAGGCATTACTCTGAAGAGACTGTGTGATGGGTGCGTAGGGTCCCTGGTGATTCTGACGGCTTTGCGGGTGGAGTACATGTCCTTAATGGTGGGAAGAGGAGCTCCACAGATCTTCTCCGCTGCTCTCACGATGCGCTGGAGGCTCCTTCGGCAGGAGGCAGTGCTGGCGCCGTGCCACACAGTGATGGAGCTGGTCAGGATGCTCTCTATAGTCCCTCTGTAGAAGAACCACACAGTGATGGAGCTGGTCAGGATGCTCTCTATAGTCCCTCTGTAGAAGAACCACACAGTGATGGAGCTGGTCAGGATGCTCTCTATAGTCCCTCTGTAGAAGAACCACACAGTGATGGAGCTGGTCAGGATGCTCTCTATAGTCCCTCTGTAGAAGAACCACACAGTGATGGAGCTGGTCAGGATGCTCTCTATAGTCCCTCTGTAGAAGAACCACACAGTGATGGAGCTGGTCAGGATGCTCTCTATAGTCCCTCTGTAGAAGAACCACACAGTGATGGAGCTGGTCAGGATGCTCTCTATAGTCCCTCTGTAGAAGAACCACACAGTGATGGAGCTGGTCAGGATGCTCTCTATAGTCCCTCTGTAGAAGAACCACACAGTGATGGAGCTGGTCAGGATGCTCTCTATAGTCCCTCTGTAGAAGAACCACACAGTGATGGAGCTGGTCAGGATGCTCTCTATAGTCCCTCTGTAGAAGAACCACACAGTGATGGAGCTGGTCAGGATGCTCTCTATAGTCCCTCTGTAGAAGAACCACACAGTTATGGAGCTGGTCAGGATGCTCTCTATAGTCCCTCTGTAGAAGAACCACACAGTGATGCAGCTGGTCAGGATGCTCTCTATAGTCCCTCTGTAGAAGAACCACACAGTGATGCAGCTGGTCAGGATGCTCTCTATAGTCCCTCTGTAGAAGAACCACACAGTGATGGAGCTGGTCAGGATGCTCTCTATAGTCCCTCTGTAGAAGAACCACACAGTGATGGAGCTGGTCAGGATGCTCTCTATAGTCCCTCTGTAGAAGAACCACACAGTGATGGAGCTGGTCAGGATGCTCTCTATAGTCCCTCTGTAGAAGAACCACACAGTGATGGAGCTGGTCAGGATGCTCTCTATAGTCCCTCTGTAGAAGAACCACACAGTGATGCAGCTGGTCAGGATGCTCTCTATAGTCCCTCTGTAGAAGAACCACACAGTGATGGAGCTGGTCAGGATGCTCTCTATAGTCCCTCTGTAGAAGTTGCACATAACAGAGGCTGGGACTCTGTTATGTGTGAGGGGGTTTACCGTGGGTCCTACGATGCTTACCATTAACCTGCTGTGAGCTTTTTGTTACCGCGATAATTGTCAAACCGGTTAATCTTGGTGCCAATTCATTTAAGACCATCTCCTCTGTTGAACATTTTGTGTCTCCTTTGGCTACATTTAGGTGTTGGTTCCCAGTTTCGGAGCGAGTGCGTGAGCGCGGAGGGATCTGGTCGGCACAAATCAAAGCCCGCTCAGTCAGTCTGCGTCTGATTAAACTTTCCTGCAGCCGGGGTCCCTGCTTCTTCAAACTGTCTCATCTCTCCACGTCTCTTTTGACTTTTTCATGCCGTCTTTGTTCCCTCACTTTTCTCCCCGGCTCGGCCATCAAAGCCCCGCGCAGATCCTTCCCCTTCAAAGATGCTCCACCCGGGCTAATTTGAGGAAGAGGAGGCCCTCTCATGGCCAGAGGAGGGTGTGACCATTTTATACACTGTAGCTCGTACAGTCGCACAATCTTTATTCCTTTAAACTAAGAACTGATGAAATACCTTGTTGTTTTCTTTATACAAAAACAGAAATTGACAGGAAACTTGCAGTTAGTTTTTACGGGTTTACGTCTCTTTTCTGGGAGCCGTTCAAAGGACTCTTTAAACATGCGCTGTGGTCATGTTTAAACTCCTATGTGTCTGATTTAAATGTTCCTGCTCGGTGCATGAATGGCTTTTGTATTCACTAATCCAACTGTCCTTGTTCAGGACACTTTACACACAAATCGAAAAGACCCGAGTATTTGAGTAAAATGTGCAAATAAAGCAAACTCGGCCTGTCCTTGTTAGGGCCTCAGTGTGACATCATGCTGAACAAGGAGCAGTGGGACCCTCGACGGAGTGTGAGGGGGTGACCCGCGCTGACCGGGCTGTTGGAAGGCTGCTACGTCCGGGGGAAATGTCCCTTTGGTCAGCAGCTCTGGGCCAGGGAGCTTTCCCCACAGGAGCTCCATACGGTCAGGTAAACACTAGTCAGTCGCGCACCCTCCACCGCCCCGGGACACTGCACTCTTCTGGCCGTTTTAATGTAGGACTGGAACAACCCGCTTCTGCTTCTGTTAGGGGCGGATTCCATTCCTAATGCCATCTAATTATCGAAGTATTTTGTTTTCATTAAGACTTTCCACAATTTTAGTCGACTCTAGTGTAGTGTCCAAGAGTTACACTGACAGGAGTAGTAAAGTAAAGTCAGCCCCTTCAGCTCCCTGGGACACAGCTTGATCTCGGCGAAGTTTTCTGATGAGGTTTTTAAACCCAATAATATATTTATATCACAAAATCACATATTGTCACAGCAGAGCGTACGGGCAGGAGTAACACGATCGTGGGAAAATAGATTTATTTGGAATAAAAAATAAATGATTATTGTGGCTGTTTGTTTTGAATCTGGTTTGATTTAGACATTTGTGACAGACCGTGGAAACTAAACTCAGGGCCATAAAACAGATTCTCCTCCTGAGAGTGCGCCATAGACCTCCCCAGACCCGTACTCCTGCAGGGCCACAGACCTACACCTCAGCCCGGTGCTCCTACAGGCCCACAGACCTACACCTCAGCCCGGTGCTCCTACAGGCCCACAGACCTACACCTCAGCCCGGTGCTCCTACAGGCCCACAGACCTACACCTCAGGCCGGTGATCCTACAGGCCCACAGACCTACACCTCAGGCAGGTGCCCCTACAGGCCCACAGACCTACACCTCAGCCCGGTGCTCCTACAGGCCCACAGACCTACACCTCAGCCCGGTGCTCCTACAGGGCCACAGACCTACACCTCAGGCCGGTGCTCCTACAGGGCCAGAGACCTACACCTCAGCCCGGTGCTCCTACAGGCCCACAGACCTACACCTCAGGCCGGTGCTCCTACAGGCCCACAGACCTACACCTCAGGCAGGTGCTCCTACAGGCCCACAGACCTACACCTCAGGCCGGTGCTCCTACAGGCCCACAGACCTACACCTCAGCCCGGTGCTCCTACAGGCCCACAGACCTACACCTCAGCCCGGTTTGAAGTTTTCAGGCTTCAGAAGTGAATCTGAAGAAGTTTTGATAACATAAAACAATCATGCCCAAAAACAGTTTATCTACCCTCAACAACACAGAGCTAAACATCAGATTTTCATAACAATGTACAGTCCAGATCACTTTAAGAATGGTAAAAAAAATCATGGATCTTAACAAGGTTCCAAGTAGAATTTCGATAGGCAACAGGAAGAAGAGTGAGACAAAAACAAATGAGTAAAACTTTTATTTGAAAACAACAAATAAACTGAAATCGAACGTTTAAGACCACAATGCCTTCAAAAGCCAAATCTATGAACATTTGGATCCAGTGTCATTTTGTATTAGGATTTCACTGTCATGATGTCCTGATGAAAAGGTTTTGTACGTGTTTGGGTTGACGCAGTAAAGCAGTCATTTAGAATTTCTTATTATTATGGAACAAAAAGCAGTTACTGGAGCCGCTGTAAAGAGGAAAGGAAGAACTCCAAATGAGTTGGAACTTATATCTGTCTTTCTCTCGTTTATAGAACTTAAAAAAGAGCCTCGACGCATGTAGACCCACGTGCACGGCTCGGTCGACAATGCACGTGTAGAAATAATATTAGGATATAATGAAATATATTTGGGTGAATTTAAACAGTTGTAGGTCATAAAAAGGAAACATCTGAATATGTCTATATAAATAACATTATGTTAATAAGCATATTATTACTGGATGATACATGTTTGTAAACTATATATAACCTAAGGATTTCAAAAGCTGATATTTTACTGTACTATAAATCACTAATCGTAATTGACGATAGCTTTTTCCACCTCCATAAGTAAAGTTTAAGAGCTACAGCAGCCGTTCCTCTGGATTAGAGCAGTGAGATCTGCCCACGCCGGGCTGAGGCACCTCTGAGAGCAGGTGACGGAGCGCGGCTCTGCGAGAGGACAACCCCAGGAGCCCCTGGAGATCCTCTGGTGCAGGCGAGACTCCGATAAAAGCAACGTAGGAGTGGAATCAAAGGGAAGCTAAAAGCATCCAGGAATTAGCACAGCAGGAGCATCTATAGGAAGATCTGGATAAACTCAGCCAAAGTAGAGGAAAGTTTCTCTTCTACTTCACGTATTGCACTTTGTCAGTTATTTATCACTGCATTACGTTTAGTAATCCTTAGGGGTGGGCGATATTGACAAAAATGAATATCTCGATATTTTTTTTCAATATCTCGATATCGATATTCAGACGATATTTTTTCAATCCTTCAAAGAAATGTGTGCAAACTGGCAAAGAAGGTCCAGTTGGTCTTTTGCATCTGACCTATTATTGTATACAGCGGCGGCTGGTGATGTGAACTCTAGGTGGGGCTGTTGCACAAAGTGTTCGTGCTTTTATTATTTTTACTATCAGATCTACTAAACGCATTTGCCACCACTTGTCAGACTAAAAAGAAGCATGTAACCACGTATCAGCAAATACTCACAGAACAAGCACTGCAAACAGCGCTTATTTCCAGAGCATCAGACCAAAGGTTTACTATAGACGGCAGTCAAACAGCTCCAAAACATAATTTAAACAGCAGGCTATGAAACCGCACATTACCTAACAATGCATTCACCCAAATGATATGAGAGCATAAAGGAGTCGTTTATGTCCTGCTAACTGTGGCCACCGTGGTGTAAACATGGACTCACCCGCGTCCAGAAGCATCGCGCCCTCCTTACGAACATAAACGCACGGCAGCTTCCACACTTCATCTTGTGTCGCCAGCAAAAAGTCCCGTCGCGAGGAGTCGTCCAAAAAACGAAGAATATCCGAGTAATCCACCGGTATTATTGTATTTTCACTTTCTTCGCTCATTTTTGTGTTGTTGCGCTTGAAGCTAGATAACAAGTGATTGACGGTAACATACTAACGGCACGCTGTAATGACGTAAGCGTCAGGGGCACTGAGGCATCATGGGCAGTTCCCCGTAATAATAAATACAAATGTTTAGAAGTTAAAAGAAGCCCTGTTCGGAGGCTATTCCGGTGGATCTCTTGGGGAAATGTATTCCATCTTTTGGACTCATCATTATATTATACAACCCAAGTTTCTAATGATACAATCACGAAGCTCGCCACTTGAGGACGCCACAGACGGTTAAGAAAAATGTTTAACTTTAGACTTCAGTTTTTCGCAAACAACGCAGATTTGGCCTTTTTTAGCAGCTATTTTGTTAATCGTACATCAGCTTTATTCTTTATGTTTTTGGATTGTTGCTTCAATCTAAGAAACGCCATAACACACAGGTAAGAACGCCGTCGTTGTTTTGCACATTAGTAGCAGCTTACGCGCGTGCAATTGAGGAACGATTGTAATTTTGTACAAAAAAAAAACATAAAATACAGTCAAACCAAACCCGACAGTATTGAAGTCGCTGCATATAATTGTTTAGAAGGTTATAGTGTGCGTTATTTGTTTTCTCTTTAACTTCCTTCTGCTCTTTTCATGTTTGGGGGTCGTATTGTACAAATTATGAAATATTATCTCGATATCCATTTTTGCATATCGTCCAGACAACAATTTCGATATTATCGTCAAAACGATATATCTCCCGCCTCTAGTAATCCTCAATATTTGGTTTGTCTCAGTTTCCAAATTACAAAATATCCTCACGGAGGAACCTCGAGGAGTGTTCATAAGACACAGTAATGATCATTTAAAATCGACTTTTTGGAGCATTTGATCATGTCACAATGTTGTTGTTTTAATGAGAAAATCAAAGATTTTTTGCGGGGCTCACCCAGCTCTACTGCTACTCGGGCAGGCTGCATTTCTCACGAGTCTAGTGGCAGAATTCTGTTTGGAAAGGCAGAGGAATCCTTTACTGTATTATTATTATTTTGTTATAATTGACTAATGCGGGAGCTTTGTTTTTGTGTATTGTCAATGTAAACACGTGTGATTAATTACCCGAGTATCACCTGAAATAAACCGTGTCCCTGAGACCTTACACCGAGGAGGCAGCAGCCCTGAGCGCTTTCCCTGCAGCATGTGTTAATCCAGTGGGAAACACGGCTCCCGGTACTACCAAGCCGCCGCCGCCTTCTTCTTCTTCTTCTCCTTCTGCTGCTGCTCTACTTGGCGCCGAATGATGCACGACCCCATTAAAACACTTCCCTCTAAACAACTCCGAACTTCCCACCTGCGACTCCCAACGCCGCGCTCCGGAAATAAAAGCTAAGAAGACACGGCGAAGTTGGCAGCACATAAATAACTTTAAAAAGAGGATAAGAAAGCACAAAGCGGGGTGTGGGCAGGAGCGCGTGCAGCTGGAGGCGACGTGCGGGCGGCGGGTGGGAGGGGTTCTCACTCGGCCCTGGGGGAGAGCTGCTTAAGTTTGGGGGGGGGGGGGCGCATGGGCATAAATCTCTTTAAAACTAGGACACCTCTGTTCTGTAGGCCCAAAGCGCACCTTGGTAGCTTCTTTACCAAGTCATTAGACGCTGGATTCCCCACTGTCCCCGAGAACAGGTACTCTCCAGAGGCGAGTGATCGGAAAGGAGTGACTCAATCAAAACAATAAGGCTAATGGAACGATTGCGGGTGTCATGTTGTGGTGAGGGCTTAATCGTGTGCGTCTCGGAGCGTCTCATTAGAGCGAGGAGATGAATGAGCCGACAGGAGCCTTTCACCGCGCGGGTAACGTCAGCTCCGTGACGCCGTCTGCGGGGGCTGCATGGCGCTCCGTCGTGTTTACTGCACATGAAGAGAGAGTGAGTGTTCAGCCTCAGTGAATAGACATTCTCTCTGGTGTTTCCTTCCTCAAAATAGAGTGAAATAAAGTTAATAAAACAAGGTGTGGTCCTGCTTCTTAAAAGAACAGGCCACCGTTTTTCCACACTGAGATATTTTGCACATTGAGAGACTGAAATATTTGCCCATTCCTCCTTGCAAAACAGCTGGAGCTCAGTAAAGTTGGATGGACAGCGTTTGTGAACAGCAGTTTTCAGTTCTTTCCACAGATTCTCGATTGGATTCAGGTCTGGACTTTGACTTGGCCATTCTAACACCTGGATATGTTTATTTGTGAACCACTCTATTGTGGATTTTGCTTTATGTTTTGGATCATTGTCTTGTTGGAAGACAAATCTCCGTCCCAGTCTCAGGTCTTTTGCAGACTCCATGAGGTTTTCTTCCAGAATGGTCCTGTATTTGGCTCCATCCATCTTCCCATCAATTTGAACCATCTTCCCTGTCCCTGCTGAAGAAAAGCAGGCCCAAACCATGATGCTGCCACCACCATGTTTGACAGTGGGGATGGTGTGTTCAGGGTGATGAGCTGTGTTGCTTTTACGCCAAACATAACGTTTTGCATTGTTGCCAAAAAGTTTGATTTTGGTTTCATCTGACCAGAGCACCTTCTTCCACATGTTTGGTGTGTCTCCCAGGTGGCTTGTGGCAAACTTTAAACGACACTTTTTTATGGATATCTTTAAGAAATGGCTTTCTTCTTGCCACTCTTCCATAAAGGCCAGAGTTGTGCAGTATACGACTGATTGTTGTCCTATGGACAGAGTCTCCCACCTCAGCTGTACATTTCTGCAGTTCATCCAGAGTGATCATGGGCCTCTTGGCAGCATCTCTGATCAGTTTTCTCCTTGTATGAGCTGAAGGTTTAGAGGGACGGCCGGGTCTTTGTAGATTTGCAGTGGTCTGATACTCCTTCCATTTCAATATTATCGCTTGCACAGTGCTCCTTGGGATGTTTAAAGCTTGGGAAATCTTTTTGTATCCAAATCCGGCTTTAAACTTCTCCACAACAGTATCTCGGACCTGCCTGGTGTGTTCCTTGTTCTTCATGATGCTCTCTAATTTTGCACTCCCAAGTTTATTTGTTAAAAATGTTTGAAATATCTGTAGCGCCCTTAGAGTGGACCAGTATGAGAAGCACTAACATCTGCTAGCTACGTCCAAGAGAGATTGGAAGAATTGGTCAATATTTAAGAAAAGGTGAACACTTGTGGTTTATTGCTCAACCAATAAGGCAACCACCTTAACAGACACAACGAGTACAATAAAATAAAATAGAGCTCTTTTCCCCAAAAGTGTGTAAAGTTCAGTTTGTTTCGGTTCTAATTTCTGGTTTCTACCCGGGTAGTGTTGTGACCAATGTTTAGTCTTATCTCGATCCAATGGATAGGGTCCAGTCTCGGTTCTTCTGCAGCGGAATGCGTCTGGCTGGCCACACCATCACACTCGCCTGCAGGGATCGTGGGCTGGGCTCGCCATCACTTTTCAGGCTCACTATCAAACCAGTCTACACAAAGTGCAGAAAGTACATTCATTTCAGTTCTTTTCCCAAGGAGACCTCATACAATGTTCTCCGATAAAGAAAGTTCCTTACACAATTGCTAAGGACAATTGCATTGAATAAACACATTTACATTTCTCTGGATTTTGGCTTAGTTAGCCAATGAAGAATTACCACATTTTAGCAGTAACACATAACAATGACGAAATTACATTTTAACACATGAACTTCTTTTTAAAATAAAACGTTCAAATGATCAGTATTGGTTATTTATCATACCTTTTTAACTTGGTATTTTTAAATCTTTTTATAACTAATGAAATTACTTTTTAACCAAAATTGTACAATACAGTTTTGGCCTTTTGGTCTTTGGTTGGAATTGCGACCACATATTTAGTAAAATGGTCTGTTAAGACCAAAACGTCCTTTGTGTTGTGATTGTCTGGCTCTATGGACAGATAGTCCATGCACACGAGTTCCATAGGGCGTGTCGTCTGAATGTTTGTGAGAGGAGCGCTTTTGTCAGGAGGGGTCTTTCTACGGACACATCGGCCACATGATTTTATTTTGTCATCAACGTCCGCAGCCATTTTCGGCCAGTAAAACCTGGACCTGACCAGATCAAGAGTTCTTTCAAGACCCATGTGCCCCATTTCATCATGAAGACAGGTAAGGATCGTGGGTCTTAAACAAGTTGGGACAACCAACTGGTAAGTATTGTTGTCTTCGGACTGACGTGTTTGGTAAAGCAGACCATTTCTCATTGTTAGTCGTTTCCATTCCTTTAGCATTAGTTTGAGTTCAGGAGAGTCAGAGTGAGAGTTTATGGGTTCGGTTTGAGCTTCCAGCAGGTGGATTACTGTTTTGATGACTGCATCAGATTGCTGATGTTGTCGAAGCTCTTCCTCCGTATAGGCAGGTACTGTCGAACAACCAACCATCTCCTCATTTGCAAATGTGTCAGGAACTGCATCTGCATGAATTGCAAGGGACTCAACTAAAGCAAAAGGTGGTGAGTCATTACGAGTTTGGACCAAGAGATGACGTTGACAAAGAACGTTGTTTGTGTCAGCTGACAGGGTGTCTTGATTAGGTGAAGTTGCCAGGTGATGGGAGGCAAACTGTTTCATTCTCTCTTTTTCTGCGAGAGAAGCATGGTCATCTCTGAGAGTGTCATGGGGTCGCCTAGAGAGACCGTCTGCATCCTGGTTGCTCTTGCCTGCGCGGTATTTTATGTTGAAGTTAAATGTCGAGAGTGCCGCTAACCAGCGGTAGCTGGCAGCATCTAACTTAGCGGATTTCAGGATATAAGTTAAGGGGTTATTATCTGTTATAACCGTGAATGTCGTACCGTATAAATAGTCTTGAAACTTTTCCACCACTGACCACTTTAAAGCAAGAAATTCAAGCTTATGTGCTGGATATCGCTTTTCACTGGGGGAGAGCCCTCGGCTAGCATAGGCGATAACCCGCATTTCACCCTCTTGCTCCTGGTAAAGAGCTGCCCCTAAACCAGTAGTACTCGCATCAGTGTGGAGGACATACGGTAACTTGGGGTTGGCAAATCCAAGTACCGGCGCTGTGGTGAGTTTGTCAATGATTTGCTCGAAAGCTTTTTGGCAGGCGGGGGTCCAACGGTTTGTCAGAGGCTCTTTTGGGTTGTAGTAGCCATTGGGGCAGGAGGTGGCTTTTCTGCCCTTCTGGGTAGGTGGGTAGCCTCCCGTAAGATCGTTAAGGGGCTTAACTACCTTGGAAAAGTCCTTGACAAATCTGCGGTAATACCCCGCAAAGCCTATAAATGACTTGAGTTCTTTGAGTGTTTGGGGTTTCGGCCATGTGCGAAGGGCTTTAACTTTCTCTGGGTCAGTTTCTACTCCCTTGCTAGAAACTATGTGCCCTAAATAACGCACAGCGGTTTGAAAGAAACGACATTTGGAAGGTGAGAGTTTGCTGGAGGACGTGAATAAGCCTTGCCTCATGTTCCTCTAATGAGCTGGAAAACACTATGATATCGTCCAAGAATACTAGTACTTCCTTCAAATGTAAGTTTCCCATACATTTTTTCATTAATCTTTGGAAAGTACTAGGGGCGTTGGTTATGCCTTGGGGCATACGATTAAACTCGTAGAACCCTAGTGTACAGACAAAGGCGGTTTTTGGCTTATCCTGTTCCTCCATGGCAATTTGATAATAGCCCGATTTAAGGTCCATTACCGAAAACCATCGCGAGCCTGAAAGGGCTGAGAAGGCCTCCTCCAGATTGGGGAGTGCGTATGCATCACGTATCGTAAGGGTGTTCAATTTGCGATAATCTATGCAGAGGCGCACTTCTCCGTTTTTTTTTCCGCACAACGACTATCGGGGAAGAGTAGGGTGACTCCGATTCACGGATTATTCCTGCATTGAGGAGAGTTTGCAGGTGGCGTCTCACAGCCTCATAGTCATTTGGATGAATGGGTCGTGACTTTTGTTTAAAGGGTGTGTTGTCATTTAAGTTTATATGGTGTTTCACTTTGGTTGCGTGTCCAAAGTCTAAATCATCACCAGCAAACACATCACCATACTCGTTCAACTTTTTGGTTATTCGTTCCTTCCAGCTTTCCGCCAAAGGAGAGTCTCCAAAATCAAATGTTAAGTCAGGTTTTGGAGTTTGACTGGATGACTGGGCAGATACAACACAGCTTTGGATTGGGTCTCCTCCAGTATTTGGGACAGACAACTGATCATAAATGTGGTCTGGAGTGTGAAGTTCTGCAATGACACAATTATATGGGAGAGTTATGTCATGCTCTGTCTCATTTCTTACCCAGACAGGTAACCTCTGCGGATGCTGCTCAGTGAGATTTACAAGACAGCAATCCACAAAGATTCCCCCAGGCAAGGTGGATGATGATGGTGTCTCCACGATTGCATATCCTTCAGTGCTGTGGGCTTTAACATAGCCTCCGAGGAGGGTTCGTCCTTTTGCAGGAATGACATGCCGCACTTTAGCCTTCAGAGTCATTAAGCCGATTTTCCCTGTAGAGTTCATTGTTTGTCTGAGTTTGAGTGTTCTTAGGATTTGTCTATAACCATAGATTGGTGACAGTTCATTTGGACTTTTGCCATCACAATATTCATTATAGACTACATCTAGAACGTTTGTGCCTATAAGGACAGGGAGATCACAGTTTGAACATACATCTGGCACAACTAATGCTAAAGTAGGGACTTCAGGTTCTGATTCAACAAAGTCTCTGGGGAACTTTAAGTTAAGCTCTATATAACCCAAGTACGGTACATTTTGACCACTAGCAGCCTCAACATCTAAACCTGAAATAGGGTGGATAGGATGTTCTGAGAGGTTAGCATGATAGAAAGAGGAAGAGACTGTGGTCACCTGGGACCCAGAATCTAGTAAACAGTTACACTGAATACCGCATACCATGACATTAGCTGTACATTTCTGACCTACAAGACCTTTCGGAAGTTGGTTCTGGTTTACTGTTTTCTGAGATTTAAGGAAGGCTTTTGATTTGTTGGTGGGACATTTTTGAATGGGCTCAGTCCCTATTTGTCCCTCAATAGGAACTGATTTCAGTTTAAAGATGTCTTGTTCTGTTCGTCAAAAACTAATCGCTTTTGCTTCAACTCTTTACGTTTCTCTTCTACAAGGTGTGGGTTTGGCTCATTGCTACAAGCCGGCACTATGTGGCCGTCCTCACCACACCTAAAGCAGTACCCTGCACGTGGACGTTTTACAGGTTTGTTCTCAGGTAAGCAAGTTGGGTTGGGATTGTCTGAGGTTTTGGTTTTAGTTTTAGGTTTCTTATTGGGTTTGGAGGATGACTGGCTGGAGGTGTTGGACAAGCAGGCCTTTAGGGAAGCCATTTGGGCTTGCAGCTTGGCAAGTTGTTTCTCCAGTTTCTGTGTATCATTGGTTGAATGTGCCTTTTCATTAGCGGTAGTCATAACTGTGTTTGTTTCATCACCAGCCCATTGGTTGTATTGTTCATCAACTGACAGTGCATTTGTTTGAGCCTTAGTTTTGAAAGTGCCGAAATGTTGTTTCATTCGGCTAGACTTAGCAGTTTGCCTATCTTCTTCAACGCGGAGCATTAGAAGTAACTCGGTGAACAAGGGCGGTTTGCTTTTCTTTTGCTCAAGCCCGAGGCTGGTAATGATACTGTTGTTCCAACAGCCTCGACAAAACTGTTTTAGAAGCTGTCGGTTTGAGTCATTTGCTTGCATTCCATCTCTTTTGATAACTTTGTTGAGAGCTATCTGTAAACGCTGTAAGTATTCTGAACACTTTTCACCTGGATTTTGATTGGTATTCAAAAACTTAGCAAAAAGTTCATCCCCGTCATCAACTGTATCATATGCAGAGTCTAATAGACTGAGATAGTCACGGGGGGTTGCATTTGTTCCCAAGTGCTTAACTATGTTTGCAGCTGGTGGGGCAAGACTTTCAAGAATTTTCCGGACTTTGTGTTGATCAGATACATTTGGATCAGTGAGGAAAAACTCTATGTTGCTGCGCCATGTGTCGTAATCGGATTCAGGATAGGAACTTGATGTTTTTCCTGAGAAGGTTCGAAGTTTGGCATAACCATGTGAAGGTAGGTTGGTGTTTTTTATTACATGCTCAACCACAACCTTTTGAATTTCAGGGGTAGTAAGCTGCTCAGCATTTAGAACTACAGTTCGTTTCCTAGGTGATGCCACTTCTTCAGTAACTGACTGAAAATCGATCAGATTACCACTGATGGTGGTCTGATTAGTGTTGTGTTCAACTAAAACCTCACCAGAGGGCTGAGGTTCCTGGTGGGAAACAGGCCAATCTGCAACTTCAAGCACTGGGGCAGCCTTCTGTATACTTGCAAGCTCATCAATCAAAATCTTTTCAAAATCGACACCAACAAGTTTAGCTACACCTTTGAGATCAGTTAGATAAGCATTAGTGATGCTTGAACCCCTATCAGAAGCGTACAGATCAGAAAGCAGCTGAACCTTGTGAACAACGTTGGGATCACTGCTTGGCCTGTCACAAGGTAAAGTGTCTTGTAAAAACTTAATGGATTCACCTGATTTGAATTCCACAATAGCGGAATCTTTAAACTGTGGTTCTTCACTAGTTATTTTAATGACACGTTCAATAGCACCAACCGTAGCTAAATGCTCAGTAATTTCGTTGTCAAGTTCATCTCCAGTCATAGGTTTGACTAAAACCGAGTTAGGTACTTTAACGTTTTGAGACTCAATGACATCCATTTTCAGTGTTTTGTACCTTTAAAAGGCTGTTTTCAAAGGTAGAGCAATAAAACAAGTTGTTCAGTGTGATCTTAATTGTTTAGAATTCTTTGTTCTCCTGGCTGGCTCGCCAAGTTTGTGTAGCGCCCTTAGAGTGGACCAGTATGAGAACCAAAATAATGTATTGTGATTTCAAATAATGTAGTATTTATATCAAATACAAAACATTTTGCTCTGCTAGGAGCATGTGCTTTTAAAAAGTAGTGCTAACACTGACCAAGGAAACCATGACCATGTTAGCCATTAGCAACAACAGCTAGCATAGCTGCTTAGCATTTTCTAGTACATTCCGATGAATGAATGCAATGATACATGTGCACCAAAGCAGGTAAAATATTGGGCTTACATCATAAAACACCCGACTGTTTTTTTAAATGAAATATCTGGTTTAGAGTTCTCAATTTATCTGACTGAGTACACATTAGCCTCAAGCTAACATGAGCACTCACCGGGGTTTTCTTCAAAGAAGTCACTTCTGCAGCACACAGACTTGTATCTTAGCTCGCTCCGTTCGATCAGACACACGAGGAGCGTGCTTCAAGTGAAGTGACAATGACCGCATGGGTGAGGCTTATGTTATTTGGGGCGCTGTGGCACACTCTAGTGGACAACTAATGCCATTACAGCTTAAACAACATGTACTGGTCTAGTAACCCATTGTTCCATGTGGGTTACATATCCAATAAATTTCGTTTCACTTCATGATTGTGTCCCACTTGTTGGTTCTTGACAAAACAGTACAGTTTTATATCTTTATGTTTGAAGCCTGAAATGTGGCAAAAGGTCGAAAAGTTCAAGGGGGCCGAATACTTTCGCAAGGCACTGTATGTATAGATTAAAATGATCATATTAAAGGAGCTGTAAAATTGACAGAAAGTCTGAGAATTCATTAATAAAAAGGGGACATCTTTTGGGCGGTCTATAGATAGTGACACATAGAATCGGGGGGTTACTAAAGATAATTGCGTGGTACTTGAAACTCGTGTATTGATCAAATAAAATAGGTTTCGTGGCAAAAGTATTTATGCTTATAGAGGCAGTGCCACCTCCCTTTTTTCTATTTCTGGTTGAAAAGGCACTGCTAACATTAGGTGGAGAGGCCTCAGCAAGAACGGCATTCGCATCCACACCCAGCCAGGTTTCAGTTAGGAACAAAATATCAAGATTATTATCTAAAATCAAATCATTTACAGTAAAAGACTTACAGTATTTGGACATTTCAAAGAGCCATGTTCACTGTGGTCGGGGGCTGAGTATTTAAGGAACTATGTGACCTCTGGCTTAGAAGCACTGCTCGAACATTCAGACCTGTGTATCGTTGACTCTCTGAAGACTGACAAAAAGTGGCTATAGTTTTTTTCTTAATTATGGTGCAGATTATGAAACAAAAAGGGCTCATTTCAGCAGTGGAGCAGATGGAGAGATCTGAATCTCAGGTGCACACTGCCATTGTGTCCTTGGGCATGACACTTCACCCTGCTTGCCTCCGGTGTCTGACACTGGTGTATGAACAAGAGTGTGAATGGGTGAGTGGTTCCTTGATGTAAAAGCAATTTGAGCCATCAAATGGTCACTATATATTTGTGACCATTTACCATAATGAGGGTTAGTACTCTTAGCACTTTGAATTGCCTTGTGTATGAATTGTGCTCTACAAATAAACTTGCCTTGCCTTGCCTAGTATTGGTGTAATTGTAGGGTGCAATTATACAGACTTTTATATTGATGCCATTAGCAAAATAACTAATTAGCTTAATAAAATAATAGTAGTTTCAAAATAAGTGCAGTTTTACCTGAGAAATTACACACAATGTCCAACAGGTGACAAAAGATTAACATGAGCCGACTCTTTATTGACATAAATATGATAGAAATATTAACATATTAATTAATTAAACAACTAAATATTTGTTTTAATATATATATATATATATATATATATATATATATATATATATATATATATCATGTTTCGATTACAACTTATAGGGACTAGATGCAAGTTGGTCATTGTTATACTCACTACTGCCGCCTCAGGTCTTATGTGTAACTGCAGTCTCTATATTAAGCTCATGCATGACGGCACTTCGGACCGAAGTAACACCTTTGTGAGTGACAGTGCAGGATTTTAGAGGCAGTTGTGGTGAACAGGTCTGGGCTCATTATTAGGACATGGCTGGAATACTTAATTTTAACATTTTGAAACTCTGTATAGTCCCTTTAAATATCAATGTACCTTTGGTGTATACTAAATTAACTTAAATATTGGAAATTACTTTTTCTTTTTTTTTCAAAAATCCCCTGATGCCCCAACAATATAAAGTCACTCTTTTTAAATCATGGCAAGGCAAATTTAAATGTACATATCAATTTACCAATAACAGTGACTAATAGGTTAAATACAGATACAGTCTCAGCAAGTCAAATATTCCTATTTCAAGACAACTTCTTTTTGTATCAGTGACACAGATAGTCTGGTAGTCCAAACGTACAGTTTAATTCTGGACATTTTCAAAGAGGTGGAAAGAGATGTTCCCCTCACCTGGACCCCATCAGAAGGCGGGCAGTGTGGAACGCCGGGGCAGGAGCCGTGTGGATTCCATTACGCCTAATGTGAAAATAGACACAGCTCATTTGAGATCCTCCGGTCGGGCTCTACAGGAGACAGACACAAACCGGTCAGTGAGTGTGGCGTGGGGCGTTTACTGCTCGCTCGGAGAGGAGGACATCAGGTGTACGGATGAGAGGAGTCATTGTCTTCACACGGTCTGCACTACAGGCCCATGTGAGACAAACAGCTTTGTATTCTACTCCGGTCATCTGTTACAGCTTGTTTTACAGCTCCTATGTTATTATATATTTACACTTTATAACTAATGTAAACACCTTCGAGTAATCGTTTCAGTCAAACTGTAACGCATCTAGAAAGCTACTCACGCCCAGGTTTGGTGAAGGTGTCTGGACTTTAAAACAGAGGACTTTCATGGATCCTGAAACATGCACAGGTGAAACCAGAACTCCTGCTTGGCAACTCCATGTCTATAGTTCTATAGTTCCATGTGTCGACACACGAGACGCGCTTCTCGTCGGTCACGTGAACAGGTGAGTCGCTTCAGGAGGAGGAACTGCTGCTGTGCGATTATGAGAAAACCTCCGGGTTTTTCCTCAAGGACTGTTTCTGATCACAAAGTTGTGAATGAAGAGTGTGTGTCCTGATTCTTTGATAATGTCTTGGTACTGGCTCTTTATTATATACATTTTTTTTTTAAAGAATCCTACCAGAAAACGGCAGAAATCTTAAACCTTATCGTTGACATCTTTTGATTCAAAACGATCCAAACATAAGATGATCCTGGTTTTGACCCTTTGAAAAATGTGTACGTAAATAAAACTTTGTGCCAAGAGTGAAAAGAGGCTACATCCGTCTGACAAACAACTTTCTATTGTGTTAATTGCTCCGCTCTTGAGCTGATTGTTGGGAAAAATAACATTTTCATAATTGAGACCTGGTTCAGTGCCTTTGGTCATAAATGATGGTGTCCAGTGCAAGCAGAAAACCATTTGTAAAATAGCATTCCATTGTTTTCATATTAACTTTAGGTCATTTAGGTCACTGTTAATGTCAATCAGAATCCCCAAGGAGCGCCAGGCTTTCCCTAACACAGATGAGTATGTGCTGTGATTATATTCCCCGTGTGTAATATCAGCACTCCCCAAAGGCAAACCCAAAGTCCATCATTTACATCAGAGCGACCTTTGTGAACAGAAACACCATCCGTCTTGTGCAGCTGAGGGGAAGGCGGCCGGTCCATCAGTCTCTGTCAGGTCCAACAGTCAGGTGCAGAGAGGGGCGGGCCAACTCGCCACAGGAGCCAGACATGTTTATACATCGGAGAAACCAGGGCGACTCTGACCATCTCCTCCGCACTCTGACACTACGGTTGGACACATTTGCAGGTTTCTATATTGAACAAGTCAAAGAACCAAATGTATAAAAAAAATGTCCTTTAGCAGGATTTAACTGACTTTTCTGACCTGGGGCTGCTGCAGTTGGTCAGGTCTAGGTTCAGCAACACTACGTGATAACCTGAATATCCTGAATGACCAGGTTATTCCATCAATGGACTTCTTTTTCCCGGACGGCACAGGCATCCAACGTGACAATGCCAGGATTCATGGGGCTAACATTGTGAAAGAGTGGTTCAGGGACCATGAGATGAGTCCAGATCTTAACCCCATTGAGAAGACTTTGCACAGTGGTCACACTCTCTCATCATCAATACGGAGATCTTGGTGATAAAATGAATGACACACTGGCTCTTTTGACATTGTAGATACAATTGATTAAAATCTGCTCAAATGTTGTAGGACAGTCTCTGGATGGACAATACGAGACCTGCAAATGTCTTCTTCTGAAACAATGAAGAGGCACCAAGAGCCTCCCACACCAGCAGCACAGTGAAGACATCACAGGAGGCGCTACAGGAAACAAAAAAGGGACAAACTAGGAGGTATCCAGTCAAGACTGACAGCTAAGCCACACAAATCTATGCTTACTATTGTCCTGGCTAATGTTCATTCACTGGAGAATAAGACACATTATTTTCGTCTGCTACGCTCTTCCCGAAGATGGTAAAAAACTTTTGTGGAGCGATGGGAGCTGCGCAGGAAGAAGAGGAAAGAGGAACTGACCAGTGCAGGACACCACGCTCTGAAACACGGAAAAACCCAGGAGCATAGTTTCAAAGAAGACTGAAGGCAGTACTCCGATTTCCCCTACCTCCAAATAATGCTGCTCAGGTTGGCCCACAGCGGCTCAGGACTAACACAACACCGGGACGCAATTTCATTGTACAATTTCACAATGACAAATAAAGCACTTACAGCATATTGCGGCTAGCTAAGAAGCTACTGTATGTTCCGAACGCTTTAATAGGGTCTGATTGAGGAACTCCTTTGTTTGTCAGTCCATTATAAAACTAACTCACTTAAATCATATCAAATCAAAGTGTTCAGTGGCAGGTGAACCATTGTTTGTCATGTCTTTGTGAAATGTCCTGTGCCTCTATAATGCCTTTGTGTTTGCGTCGATACGGAGCTGCTGAATTTCTCAAAACAAATTTTAGATCCTCGGGATCTTCGCCACAGCGAATGTGAGCTGTAATCAAAGCTAAAGGTGCTACAATCAAACATTAGAGCATGTGTGTTGTGACCTTTTTTATTTGGTCAGCAGAAGGCGCTGAACACTATTCCAGGTTTGTTTTTGGACGAAGGAAAAAAAAAAAAAAACATCAAACATTTTCACATTGTAAAAATAAAACATTTCCAGAAGTCAGTTTAGCAGGAAACCATTGTTATTGGCAGTAGATATAAAAACTCATTCAGTCGACCTTTATTTTGATGAATGATCTCGGGCCTAATATGCAAACGCCGAATCCAGAACAATCCTCAGAAAAGACGCGCGGCAGTGAACTTCTTTAGAAGCTCCTACCTCACAGCTCCTCCAGGACCTCCATCTATCTCTACATCTCCAGAAACCAGGCCACGCTAACCAGGATTAGCCACTTATTTACCGCAGCCCGAGCTAACTAATCTTTATTATGCTAATTCACACAGGCGTCGGAAAGGGAGCGCGGGGGGAGAGCGGGTCCTGTGAAGATGAGGACTCGCAGATAATTAGCAGAAAGCCATTTCCGCTTGAACTCCGGTCTGCAGATAACCAGGCCGCGCAGGCGCCAGGGAGCAGGGAGGGGGCCCTCTTTCATGTCGGTAATCGTTTGTTGTGATGCTAAATGTTCCGGATGGGCCATGCTGGAATGGAAGCGGCAGTCGTAATCATGATGGGCTTTAAAAGTGTGACATTCAGATGACATCGTGGTCTGTCGAGGTTATGCAGATGACGTCACAGCACGGTAACAGCCTGGCAACAGAAGCCAAATATGTATAAATACTAACTACACATCCAAAATAGGAGGAGTTCCGTTGATAATTGCTATGGAAAGTCCTTGGTCTGTTGTTTGGGAGTCTGTTAAATGAGTCATTCTGAGCTGAGGGAACGCGTTCTTACAGGTCCTCTCGATCAATAAGACACTAAATCCCACCGACTGCACGCATTTCTCCAAAACAGGACTCTGCTGTCAAAACCTCGAACACAGTTCATGGTTTGAACACAGTTTCCAAAACTCTTGCATGTTTTTGCCCCAAGACTGGAAACTTTTTTCTCTCAGAAGCCAAATACATGTATTTTATAGTGATCTTGATTTTTCTATTTCTCTATTTTGTGTTGAAATAGTTTTTGTTGCACTTTGGAAAGCATTTTGGGTTCAGCAGGTGCTGCCTGTTTCGGCGAGAATAAAGGTCTCTCCACACTCCAGGTAACAATGTCTTACTTTTAAATAAAAACATGAAATGGTAGAAAACCTGCAATACATTTTTTTCCTTATATTTATATCAGGAATGTACAGCAAAGGTTTTACATTCTCTAAGTTAAAACGTCTTCACTATTCACCTGCAGTGCCCGGCCTTAAAGCCACACCGCGTAGAATTTTACCCAAGAAATGAAATTGAAATACAAGCATTTATTTTATGACTGATATTTTCATCATTAAAAAAGACCTCATAAATACACACGTGCCTTTGCTGTGAGTTAACCTCTACTAAGACATGACTGTACCTTTACCGGGAGTGGGTACGTCTCCAGCTCGTCTCCATGGAGATGTGACTAAAGTCAGCAGAATTTGAGATCTAAATACAGTAGGTTAGGTTCTCATCCAAATCCATTCTTTGAGTTCCCACTGCAGTAGCATTTTCTGTGTCGAGCTGGTCATTAGGGGCATGTTTTGTGTTGATGACAAAAGCATAGTCCAAAATGTCACACAGTGTCCCTTTAAGTTCCCATGTGTGCGATACATCACCGACTCTGAGGTAAAGCTCATTTAGTGATAATTATAATCATTCCCACTGATCTAACAGTCAGCGTCTGCTCCACTGACTGGTACATGGACCTGTTTGTTTGTTACAGGTGTGGAGTGTCTGGATGCTCTCGCTCGTCCGCCTTTTGTTGTTCTGTACGATCATTGTTTCCATCCCATTTCCCCCCGTCCTCCTCTCGGCTCACACTCCCTCCCCCCCTCCCTCCCTTGTCTGCGTCTTTGTCGTTCCAAGGCCCGCAGCTCCAGCGCCGGGTTGTGCGCGGGGCCCTGAATGCACCCTTGGGTGTGTGTAACCTGCCTGCTTGATGCTGCCGCTCAGCCTCAGAACTGCGCGCTGTTTCTTGGGAATTTTCTTCCCCCCCCTGTATTCTGCTCTGAGAGCTGAGTATACAGCGAATGGTGATGAATCTATTTTGGTTTGTGCGCGCGTGTGTCAGTGGAGTGGCGGCGCACACATCGGGGCTCGTTGAAAGGACGCTCGCATGAATAAAGCATCTTTTATCAAATCCAGTCGCAGCCGTTCTCTGGTAATTTTATGCAAACATCTTCCACGTGTCATCTCCACTCTCTGGGCCTGACGAAAGCCATTTGCGGAGGCCGTTTGAATTGATTTCTTTGAATCTTCGACGGATACACTTTGGCTTCTCGCTGAGTCTGTGTTCTTAAAATAGCGCCATGTAAAACACTGGGAACACTTATTGATTGTGTTCTGATAATACGGGACAGTTAAGTTAGATCAAGTGTGGAGTGAATGAGTGCAGTGCAAGACTAATGCATTGTTATCATTTTTCCGTGGTAGGCATTTTTAAATAAAAGAAAAAAGTATATTTTTGTTCTTTCTTTTCTTGGGGGAGACTGGGGTTGGAACATTTGCATTTGTGCAGATATTTTGGTACACAAAATAAAGCAACCCAGAATATAATACAACGTATCCGATTAAGTGGAGTTTAAGAAAAGAAAGAAAAAAAAATATCCATGTTATGTTTTTATTTTTTTATTTTTTTGTAACCCAGAGTCATTAATGTAAATAATCTGTTCCGCCACAAAGAGTGTTAATCTCTTAACTCCCACCTGAACTGAGCACATTTTCTCCAGTTTGGCATTACCCAAATCTAACCCAATTTATCTGCCATAAAGTCAACCAAAAAGTTACAAAAGAGCAAAAAAAATAAAACGTGCCCGAAAAGCAACAATAACTCAACGAAAAAGGGACAAAGGAGCGACAACAAAGCAAAAAAAGCGATGAAAAAGCAACAAAAAACTACAAAGACACAACAAAAACGCTTCATAAATGTAACAAGAAAACGGCAACACGGCAAAAAAGTTACGATCAGTTTTGTAGGCCTTAGCTTTCAAATGAGGCGTTACACTGACTGTAAGCTCTCCAGTCATGAAGCTTTTGGATTTCTGTAAAGCCGGTTAAAGGTTAAGAGGTTTTCATCATCAGAGACGTTAAAACACTGGTGAGCGGTTCAGTCCTCATGTCTGTGCACAGTCTGTAGTTTTAACAACGCGTTTACGCTCCGATATTATCGTGCTTATGTCCATCGGGACGTGATCGTCTGCTGTGTCAGCTCTTGGACTGCCGTTCACTGTCAAAACCATTTCATTCCTTGTGCTTCTGAGTTCTGGAGGACTGTATCGGACGTAAACCAAAGGAACTGAACCAAGATGTAACCATGAATGAAAGCAGATAACGTCTACCCACGGCCTAAACCTGGACTGAAAGACAAGACAGGACAAACCCAAACTAAATCAGTTTTACATAGGGCCAAAACCAAGACAGAACCAGAACCAAACCTGGGCTAATCCAGAGCTAAATCAGGTCCATACAGTTTAGACTCAAACTACAGGACAAAACCCAAACTAAACCCGGTCCAACCAAGAACTCAAGGACTAGAACAGCTCCAAACCCAGAGCAAACTGAACCAAGATCAAACTGGATGATCCAAACTTAAATAAACTAAGGAAGAAGAACTTTATTTGTAGAGCGCCTTTCACAGACATGGTCACAAAGCCATTTGACATTCTCTCCACACTCGGTGGTGGTAAACTGTAGCTGCAGTTTCCCCTGGGGGAGACTGACATAAGTGCTGTCATGACTGCACACATCTGCACCACCACCATTCATTCACTCACACATATCATTCATCCTGGCCTATTGTACATGTTGTTAGTGGTAGGGGAAACCGGAGTACCCAGAGAAAACCTACGCAGACACGGGGAGAACATGGGCTACCGTGCTGCCTGGAGCAACTTAAGGGCTCCAAAACTGAGCAGCACCAAAGCAGAACTACCTCTGGACTAATCCAGATGCAGGTCAGGACAATACAGGGGCTAAATTACAACCGAAGGGCACAAGAAGATGACCCAGGTCTAAACCGGGACGGTCCCTGCACTGGACACTCACTCTGGAGCAGTGTAAAGCAGAAGTAGAAGAAGCGTCTCTACTTTCTCCGCAAGTTAAGAAGAGCTAGAGTCCCAGCCTCTGTTATGTGCAACTTCTACAGAGGGACTATAGAGAGCATCCTGACCAGCTCCATCACTGTGCGGTTCTTCTACAGAGGGACTATAGAGAGCATCCTGACCAGCTCCATCACTGTGTGGTTCTTCTACAGAGGGACTATAGAGAGCATCCTGACCAGCTCCATCACTGTGTGGTTCTTCTACAGAGGGACTATAGAGAGCATCCTGACCAGCTCCATCACTGTGTGGTTCTTCTACAGAGGGACTATAGAGAGCATCCTGACCAGCTCCATCACTGTGCGGTTCTTCTACAGAGGGACTATAGAGAGCATCCTGACCAGCTCCATCACTGTGTGGTTCTTCTACAGAGGGACTATAGAGATCATCCTGACCAGCTCCATCACTGTGTGGTACTTCTACAGAGGGACTATAGAGATCATCCTGACCAGCTCCATCACTGTGTGGTTCTTCTACAGAGGGACTATAGAGATCATCCTGACCAGCTCCATCACTGTGTGGTCCTTCTACAGAGGGACTATAGAGAGCATCCTGACCAGCTCCATCACTGTGTGGTTCTTCTACAGAGGGACTATAGAGAGCATCCTGACCAGCTCCATCACTGTGTGGTCCTTCTACAGAGGGCCTATAGAGAGCATCCTGACCAGCTCCATCACTGTGTGGTCCTTCTACAGAGGGACTATAGAGAGCATCCTGACCAGCTCCATCACTGTGTGGTCCTTCTACAGAGGGACTATAGAGAGCATCCTGACCAGCTCCATCACTGTGTGGCACGGCGCCAGCACTGTCTCCTGCCGAAGGAGCCTCCAGTGCATCGTGAGAGCAGCGGAGAAGATCTGTGGAGCTCCTCCCCTCCATTAAGGACATGTACTCCACCCGTCTCACCTGCAAAGCCGTCAGAATCACCAGGGACCCTACGCACCCATCACACAGTCTCTTCAAGGTAATGCCTTCAGGGAGGAGACTGCGGAATCTACGGGCCAGGTTGAGTCGCCTTAAGAACAGTTTCGTACACAGGGCCATCGGGAAGCTGAACTCCCTGCCCTCCCTTCCGCCCCTCTTCCCCCACCCCCCGCTCCACAATCAAGGATGAGAGAAATAGAATTTCAAATCAGTCACATGGTTTGACAAATAAAACAATCTTGAATCTTGAATCTTGAAGTAATGGATGAAAAGACAAACGTCCCAAAGAGACACATGGAGTGCAACTTTAGAAAACCCATGAGAAAGGTCTTCAGTCAAAGTCATTTTTTAAACCATGACCCAGCAGAACCATAACTACACCGTGTTTCTGCTGTCGTTTTATGCAAACATCTTCCCCGCGTCGTCGTCTCTATTATCTGGTCCTGAAAAAGCCATTTGAACGGCCCTGTTTATTGTCCTTTTTGATGGATACACCTTTGCATCTCGCTGAGTCTGTGTTCCTAATATAGCCCGCTTCAAACACATTTCCAAACGCCGCAGCGGCCCCCGTTTTAATTGCGTTCTGATAACCTGCGCCGCGCTGCCAGAAGTAATTAATCACACAGGTTTTTTCCCCTTGTCTTCGGAGTGTGGCGCAGCAGAACACAATGTGATCCATCAAGGCGCCACTGTGTACCGCGCACACAGCTAATTTGTCTCCGGAGTGAACCTGAGACGTTAGCGGTGTTAGCAGTTAGCCCCACGCCTTCTGCCTTTATCTGCCCCACTGTACAACACTTAGCACAGCAATTAGGCGGCGGCACGGGAGGGCGGGTCGGCGCCGACGCAGCACGACGGGAGTCAACATGAACTTATTTGTTTATTTGACTGGGACAAGGCCTTCAAAAATTAAAATTCTTGCCTTGTTTTTTGTGGGTCAAAGCTCGGTCTGTAGGAGCAATTATAGTGGAGATGTTGTTAAAGAATGAAAACCTCATTTGGAGAAAACGGCCCTAAAGTCTAATATCGTCTGCACATGCACTGCGTATATTTCTCCCGTATCCCAGAAAGTACATGTCCATATTTGGATTACAGCGTCATCTCGGTCGCTTTTCGCGTGACGATAAAACCGTCATAAAACAAGCATCACAAAGGTGAGATGTTAAAGCTGCCCTCAGCAGGATGTTTTCCCCCCTCACCCACGCCCCTCACCCCCCTCCACAGGCTGCACTAAAGGTGCATTCTGGATTTAATTACGTTCAGCAAAATCTACAAATTAAATATCATGGAAAAGTAGAGAACGCTTGACAGAACGTCGTCAGAAATGAAAATTCAATGAAAAGTTAATGGTGGAGGCATAACAGCCATAACATGACCTTGTGTCGTTTCCCATTCTTCAAGCTGATGCATTATGGGCCATGTTTGGTCCTAGTGTCACAGCTGTAAGGGGTTATGGGGGGTGTACACTCTGCTAGTGTCACACTGCACGACGTGGGGATGGTAAAATCGTGAGCTGCACTTGTCTCTACTGTGCGAGTGTTCAAAGACACAGTCGTAGCTACAACCAAAGTTTTGTCGTAGCATTTTCAGGCTTCAGAAGGCGTGTGTTTAGCTGAGGTGAGCGCCACATGCTAGCGGTGTTTATTTCCGCGGTAAAGTCCAGAGATAGTCCTGTGAAATGCGTAGTCGGACCCGCTCATGCCGGGCCTCTGTTGCGGTGCAGCAGCATGACGGGACACTGACAGAGATCCTCTCTGCAGCGAGAGGAGGCTCACCAGGGTTGCCAGACGTACGATAACGATCGTATTTGTACAATAATTTTAACCCCTGTACGATGTATGATCAATAAGTCAAAAAAGCCCTAAATGTAGGATAATTTCAGAGCGCCAGATAAAGTCTGGTTAAATGCACCATCCCCTCTCAGCAGCGCTTCGCTTTGGCTCTGATCTGGAGTCGGACTTAGCCTCCGTATTCACGTAGGTGTAATATCTGCTGCCAGGAGAGACTGTCCCTGGATCAGTTTTACAGTTCCACTGTGGCATTATCCTCCTGCCTTGGCTTCAGCCGTGGCAGTTGATTGGTCAGCGAGACGTAACCCCGTCTCACCTCTGGTGAGTTGGTCATTTTCTCGCTTCTTTATTACGGTTTAGCTCATTATTTTTCCTCATTCTAACGCCTCATGTGAGTGTGTGTGTTCTCCAATCTGATCAAACCAAATCCAGCAATCGACTGATTACTGCAACCCTTAAACAAATAAACAAAAGCTTATCCAGGCATCAGTGAAGAATGGAGGGGGACGTCCGGATTTCAAACCTACAAAAGCAATGTTGTTGCGCTCAATAACTTTAGCAAACTTGTACAAGAACGTCTGCATCAGAAGTGAATGACTCCAACGAGGAGGTGGAGTTCATCTCTTAGGTGAATGCCTGTGTTGTCATGTCATGCGTGTGCGTAATGTAATACATGGGACAGTGCGTGCGCTGGTGTTGTAGTTTGGGGTGGTGATGATATGAGCCACATTTTGCGCAGGTGCTACAGCGCTATTGACATATTTATAGTGTACGATAGTTTGTGCTGAAATACGATCGTTTTGGAAGCTTGGTTTTGAGAATCTGGCAACCCTGAGGCTCACTCTGAGAATAGTGTTCCAAAATATCAGACACTGCTTGATGTCGGTCGTAGCTCGTCTTTGGTCGTACGACGGTTCTATTTTAAATATTTGTCCCTGTCTCACTGTGTGACCTAAGACCTGCGATTTTCAGCTAGGACTTAAGATTTTGGTTTTAGGCAGAATAAGTCTCCACTTCAGCCTAAACCTTTGCAATGGGCGGAAAGGTTGCAATGGCTGACTCTGCGTCTGCGGTGCTGGGACGGGGGAGAGTGGTGGCTGAAACAACAGGTGCCGTGAGAGCAGAGAGAGTGCACTCCAAACAGTTTGAGAGCTGAAGGATGTGACTGACTGAGAGTGACAGGAGGTCTGCGTTTGAGGTTTAAATCTCTGTGCGTTAGTCTTTTCCTTTTCATTTCCATCCCCCGCGCCATCCTCGTCCCTCCCCTCGCACCCCCTCCGTCTTTCATGTGCGATCGAAGCTGGCCTGAAAAAGTGAAGTGGGATGAAGCAGCCCATTTGCCGGTCTCTGGTGAGGATTAGCGGAGGATCACTGGATCGTACGTTTGGCTAATGTGGACGAGGGGATTCTTAATGATCTTTTTATTACGGCGGAGTGCGTGAGGACGGCCTCCTCCAGATACATGTACACAATCCAATTACTGCCGTCCAAACAGGTGCAGACTGAGCCAGCTCGGCCTCCTCTGGAAGGGAGTTCAAAGCAGGCAGATCATGTCGGCCAAGAAACATCTTAGAACATCATTATTTGGCAAGACCAGTCCAAGTGTGGTGTGATTAGATGAGCCAAATCCTGATCCAGGTCTGAGTGTTTCTCAACCTGCGGTACAGTTGCTGCATGTAAATAAAAAACTTGGTGGAAACAGAGACTCTAAATGCATTTTGGTTGTATTTCTTTCTCAAGCAAAATAATGACCTTTGATAGATTACATTTACTCAAGTATAGTATGTGCTTTTTGAAGTAACTGTACTTTTGGAGGATATTTTTTTTATCACTGTATACTTTGTATTTCAGCAATATAATTTTGAAGTAATAGCAGTTAATCGCTGTAATTAAATCTTTCTTTTTGTCTGCTTTAAACAACATAAGTCCGACTTCAGAGCTCAAACTGTTACTTAGTACTTCAATAGTATTTTCATGCACAGGTTCAATGTTAACAGTACTCATCGCCCTTGATGCAGTTGCACCATTCAAACTTAAAAAGATTAATCCCAAACCCCGTCCCCCGTGAAGAAACGAGGAGCTAAAGCAACTCAAGGGAAATTGCAGGAAGGCTGAGAGGAGATGGAGGAAATTCAAAATAACAATTCATTTTCAAATATTCCGTGCTCAACAAAAGACCTACAATACAGCAATAAGATGTGCAAGAAATACATTCTTTTCCACAATAATCACCAACCACAAAAATAACCCAAAAGTCCTATTCTCAACAAAAGAACATGTTTTAAATCTTGATTTTAACAGACCTCCTTTAAACCCCACAGAGGCGTTTGCAGACCACTTCAGGGGAAAGATAGTAAGTAAGTAAGTGCTTTATTGTCATTGTACAACGAAATAGTGTTCAGGTGTTAGTCCTGAGCTGCTGCGGCTGAGCCGCGCCGCCACTGTGTCAACCTGACCCCCATGACCTTGGAGGTCGGGGAAACTGTAGCACTCGGAAGAAACTTGGCTGCCTCCTGTGTTTGTCCCTGTTTCAGAGCGTGGTGTCCTGCACTGGCCAGCTCCGCCTCCTCCTTCCGCTTCCTCCTGCAACTCCCCTTTTATCTACCCAAAGTAGCACGGCTTTAAACACATCTGGTTGTCTACTTGTTCCAAAAGAAACACTGCACAGTTTTGTCCAGGTTAATGCAGAGATGCTTGATAAAGTTTTCTCCTCAGTGAGGAGAAAACTTTCTCTTTTGGTGAGGCCCCTGCTGAAGAAGACCAATTTGTACTGTAATAATTTTAACAATTTTAGACCGGTATCCAACTTACCATTTTTAAGCAAAATCTTAGAAAAACGTGTCTTTATCCAACGTAATAATTTTACTGCACATAACGTCCTTGAGAAATTCCAGTCTGGCTTTAGGGTAAACCACAGCACCGAGACGGCCCTTTTAAAGATCTTAAATGATCTTAGATTAAATTATGACTCACAGAAGGTCTAGGGCTGGGCGATATATCGATATTTAAGATATATCGATATATTTTAAAAAGAGATATGGAATTAGACCATATCGTATATATCGATATAGTCCAAATTTGCGCTGTAATACTTGCTTCAGGCAACCCGCTGAGCGGAGCTCTGCACTGCTCCCAGCGCCCCGGCCCCGCCCCTCGTCGAGGGGAGAGGGGAGAGGGGGGGGGGGGCAGCCGGCACTCTTCAACAAACATGAAGAAAGCAACAATGTCTATGACGCGTGCGGAGGAGAGCCCCTTGGTTGGTAAAACAAAAACCAGTGGCTCAATCATTTGGAGATGGTTTGGACAGAAGTGAATGTAGCGGCGAGATATGGCGGCGCCGTGCGCTGCGCCATGTGCTTTTGTTTACTTCTCAGTCTAATTAAGGTTTGCGCTAGATCGTGGATGTACTGTGAAAATATCAGCGTTTGTAATGCTGCCACCGCGAAGGACTATCGCTTTTTCCCCGTTAGCATTGCGTTAGCCGCAGCGCTAATCCCTCCAGTCCCTCGCTGATAAATGGTAAATGGTCTCAACTTGTATAGCGCTTTTCCACCTTCATTAGGCGCTGATGCCCGCTCTGATGATGAGCAGAGATGGTGAGCCTGTGCTGCTTGTAAAGAGTAAAGAGTCGTTTGTGGCTCAGTTTAGGAGCTTATGTTTGGGAATGCTTTGGATAAAGAACTTATCTCAAAACCACTGACTAAAACACAGTTAAATCAAGAGCAAATATCAAGAAATTATTTGGGGTATTTATTTATTATATTTCATGATTATTAAGGACTAAAAAGTAAGTAATACTTTAATAAGTCATATTTCATTGTCTCAGTTTAGGCTTTAGTTTAGTTATATGCAACATAACGTTATTAACAGCAAATGGGGTAGAAGAAAAATAAATAAATACAATAAAAATTGCAATATTAAATATTAAAACACTCATTTGGCAGTGACTTTGACTTAACATTTCATTTCACAGCTCTCACTTTGTGGAAAAAATATCGGGATATATATCGTATATCGATATTCAACCTAAATATATCGGGATATGACTTTTAGTCCATATCGCCCAGCCCTAAGAAGGTCACAGTGTTGGTTCTACTGGATCTGAGCGCTGCCTTTGATACAGTCGACCATACTATTCTTTTAACTCGTTTAAAACACATCGGCCTCTCTGGTGCTGTCCACAAATGGTTTACATCCTACCTCACAGACAGGACATTCATGGTAAGTGTGGATACTTGCTCCTCTAAGGTCCATAACATTACATGTGATGTGCCACAGGGTTCGATTTTAGGCCCAGTGCTTTGTAACCTGTATATGCTCCCTCTAGGTGATGTCATCAGGAGACATGGAGTCAACTTTCATAGTTACGCTGATGATACACAGTTGTACATCTCCATGCCTCCTGAGGACACCAGGCCAATGGATGCACTTTTTAACTGCATTTTAGATATCAAATCCTGGATGGCAGAAAACTTTCTCCAGCTTAACCAGGACAAAACTGAGGTTTTAGTCATCGGTCCTAAGGCCCAGAGAGAGAAACTTTTACCCAAACTACAGTCATTGTCTTTAAATCCTTCCTCACAGGTGAAGAACCTGGGTGTGATTTTTGACACTGAGCTGACTTTAATTCCACACATTAAGAATATCACAAAAATAGGTTTTTACATCTAAAGCAGTGATTCCCAAACTTTTTGCGCCCAAGGCACACCAAAGGACAAGTAAAAATCTGAAGGCACACCTATTGTGCAAAATAGCCTTTATAACACGTGTTATCACTCCAAGTGCCTCTTCAGCTTGCTTGGACCCATGTTAGCATTAGCTAACTTCTCCCGACAGAGGACGCACTCGGGCTGAGGACTGTTGACATCCCCGGTCCAACTGAAGCCATAAGACAGATAACTTTCATGATACCTTCTGCTGACAATTTTTTTCCTCTTTTCTTTCGGTGGTGGGTTGTCGGCAGTCTCTGCACTAGTGGTTAGTGGTTTGTTCTGCACAAGAAAGCGCTTCATTTTCCCTGTCGCTGTTTCTCTGTTTTAATGTTGTCCTACAGCCTTTGTCACAGTCTTATAATTCCCGCCTGCGCAACCGCGGGAACAGCGAAATATTGCGTTCTCTCTCTCTCTTTTTTTCTTAGAGAATTGTTTTTAGGTATAGAGTTTGCCTCTGTATTATTAAATGAGTGCATACAAAGCACTGATATAGTAAATAAAAACATATTTTTTTGTGTGTAGTTGTATACATTGTTGGGAACGTTACTTTAAAAAAGTAATTAGTTATAGTTACTCACTAGTTGTTCCAAAAAGTAACTGAGTTAGTAACTGAACTACTCTATAATGAAAGTAACTCGTTACCAGGATGTATATGTACTATCATGTACAAGATGTTCATAGTAATGAATGAACTGAATGGGGGGTAGAGTAGAGGGGGGGCCTCTGTGACTGAATGGTATTGACCAGTATTTGCGCCGCTGTTTTATTAATGTAGGAATACGACCGTATTCAAAGAGAATGAGGAGGAACAGGAGTAAAAGAAACATGTGCTAACGCTGCCAACGATCAGGACAGAGTTTAGTCTCTCCGTTCATTCATCAGGCAAAACGTAAAACAATCATCAGCAAATGTAAGGTTAAATGCCCTAACAGAAAGTTATCGGCCTGCTGTCTCTCTGGGGTGGACGACGGGGAGAGAGAGGGGGGGAAGACACGTCCTTGGGTTAAAAATAAGTTTCAACACTAGATCAATGATCATCACCTCGATTGTCCCGCGGCCGCCCCGCGCTGTGGGGAGGACGAGCCGCGGGTCGCGAGAGCACGAGCTCTGCACACACAGGCAGCGTGAGAACTCCGTGAGACTCCGCCCCCCCTCTCCACTGCTCCCCCCATGCTGACACCGCGGAGCTCATTCAGTCCAATTGTAACGAGCCACTTTGTTGACCCAGTAACGATAACGGCGTTGTAACGACGGGAGAGTAATGAATTAGATTACTCCGTTACTGAAAAAATAACGGCGTTATTTTTTCTTTTAAACGGCGTTATTCCAAACACTGGTTGTATATTGCAATAATAATGTATGGTTGTCACAAAATCCCACGGCACACCAGGACTTGCCTCACGGCACACCAGTGTGCCGCGGCACACCGTTTGGGAACCACTGATCTAAAGAACATAGCCCCGCCCCATTCTCTCTCGGGCCAACACGGAGACGCTAATGCATGCTTTTATCACCAGTCGTATTGACTACTGTAATGCCCTGCTTTCTGGTCTTCCCAAAAAGAGTGTCTCAGGTTTACAACTTTTACAAAATTCAGCAGCTCGTGTCCTGACGAAGACCAGGAGGCGGGACCACATTACACCGGTTTTAGAGTCGCTGCATTGGCTCCCCGTGTGTTTCAGGATCCATTTTAAAGTTCTTTTAATGGTTTTTAAATGTCTTAAAGGAATAGGCCACCGTTTTTACATACTGACATATGTTCTTACCTTACCTTAGACTAGTTGATATGTACCTGTCTGGTCTTTGTCCGTGCGCTCTGTCATGCAAACGGAGCACAAACGCAGCCTCTTCCACATACTGTGTAGTTCCAAATCAGCTCCCGTTAGAAGCTACCAAACTCTTCCACGTTGTCCCTATTTAAATACAGTTACGTGACGTGTTACACTACAAAGTATAGTAACACAGAAATGTAACATGTCGATTTTCTCAGCGGATAAAAAGGGGTACTATATTGTGAGGCGTAATAACACGAGGAGCACTACGTCCGCGTCCGTGTGGAATGGTACAGTTGTGATTGATGGAGCCTCTGGTGACGCTGTTACTGTTTTGTCTCTGTATAAATGAACTGAGTGCCTCGGGTGCTGTTTAGTTTAGTTTAGTTTATTTGTTTATTTGAGCAATACACCTTGTGCTCAAAAGGAGTGGGCTGAAGCAAAAAGCTTATGAGCCCCCACCCCCAAGTGCAATAAAATGCAATAAAATAAAAAAGAACATTTCAAAACACTACAAAACATTACAAGCAGCTACATTCGTACAGACCAACTTACAAACTTACAAACTTACAATCTTACAAAAAATATATAATAATAATAATAAAATATATGAACTGTTTATATAATTAATTGTATAAAGTACAAAGGTACATTAATAGATAAAGGTAGATTGTATAAAGGTACATTAATAGATATTATAATCTGAGATCTTGATGCTTTCCAGTTGTCATTACCATTCTCAGTATAATTTTAATTTGGGTTTAATTATCATTATCATTATTATATATTTATTTAATTGAGTTAAATGTGAAGTATGATGTTCCTGCATAGTGTGGTGCATTAAAAGTATGATGTTCCTGCATAGTGTGGTGCATTAAAAGGCCAGAGAGTGAGCCAGTTGAAGAGGGCAGTAACTCCCCTTCAACAAACCCCCACACGGCTGCCCTAACAGCTGATTTTGTAGAATATGTTCCTATGCTGAGTGGTGCATTAAAAGACAAGGTTTTAAGCCCGTTGGGAGGATTCCTCTCAACAGATCCATAACCTGCCAACCCTAATTCTCCATTTGTGAATTTGAGCAATAGAATGACAACCGTTCCAAGCAGCAACACTCTTCCTTGAATATAGAGGAAAAAATACACATAATTGATTCTACTGCTCCCCCTAGTGGCAACACATTTCTTCTTGTCTGTATATTTCAAGAGTCTTTTGTTTGTATTTATATTTGAACAGGTTAATGTTTGGACATCGTTTCAATTCCATCTCCAGTTTATTCCACAATTGTTCACCATTAACTGTTGGACTAAAACTTTTCAAAGTTGTGCTATGTTTCTGAATCCTAAAGTTTAATTCATCACGTAATTCATAACGACCAGTACGTTCTTGGAACCTTCTTTGTATTTGGCTTGGTAACAATTTATACCTTGCTTTGAATAACATTTGAACAGTTTGGAACTCAACAATGTCACAAAACTTCAAGATCTTTGATTTTAAAAATAATGAGTTTGTGTGGTCCAAAAACCCAACTTTATGAATTACTCGGATAGCTCTTTTTTGCAACACTATTATTGGTTTAACTGTGTTTTTATAAGTACTACCCCAAACCACAGTACAATAATATAAGTAGGGCAAAATCAGAGAACAGTATAAGGTATGTAGAGCTTTGATGTTTAAAATGTGCTTTGCTTTTGCTATTACTGAAATGCTTCTAGAAATGTTCGTAGATATATATTTAATATGAGATTTCCAAGTAATTCTGTCATCAATAATCACACCGAGAAATTTGATTTCATGGACTCGCTCGATAACAACACCCTCTATCTGAATTGCTTCCTGAGCATTGGAATTACAGTTGCCAAATATCATCATTTTGCTTTTACTCAGATTTAAAGATAATTTATTTTGTTTGAACCACTTGTTGACACTTTTGAGTTCCAAGTTAACAATCCGACACAGCTGCTGTAAGTCGTCTCCTGATGCAAAAATATTTGTATCGTCAGCAAACAAGATAAATTTAAGTATTTCAGACGTTTTACAAATGTCGTTAATATACATATTAAACAATTTTGGGCCCAGAATAGAACCTTGAGGTAAACCACAGACAATTTGTCGACAACTCGACTGATAGTCACCGATTTTCACACACTGTTTTCTATTTTTTAAGTAACTGGTAACCCACTGTAGAGCTACCCCCCTAATTCCATAATGTTCTAGTTTATTAATTAATATATCATAGTTTATTGTATCAAACGCTTTACTCAGGTCAATAAATAACCCTATTGCATATTTCTTGTTATCTACAGCATTAGTTATTTCTTCAGTTATATCGAAGAGCGCGTGTGAGGTTGAGTGATTGTTCCTAAAACCAAACTGATTGTCCGAGAGTAAATTACACTTTTCGATAAAGCCGTCAAGTCTAGAGTTAAAAACCTTTTCTAAGATTTTAGAGAATTGCGGTAAAAGGGAAACAGGCCTATAGTTTGTAAAGAGATGTTTATCTCCTGCTTTGAACAGAGGAATCACTTTTGCTACTTTCATACCATCAGGAAATTGTCCAGTTTGCAACGATAAGTTACAGATGTAAGTTAACGGCTTAGAGATACTTTCAATAACAGTTTTTAAAGTTTTCATATCCATGTCATGGTAATCGGTCGAGGTCTTATTTTTACACCCTTTAACAATGTCCAGTATCTCCTTTTCCTCCACAGGTTTGAGGAACAGGGACATAGGATTTGCTTCTATCAGATCACAATTATAGTTCTCAACATTTGCAATTTTTGCAGCAAGGTTTGGTCCAACATCTACAAAGAATTTATTAAATGTTTCGACAACTTCATTCATATTATTTAAAGTGTTATCCTCATCTTTGAAATATTTTGGATAATTAATCGTTCTTGGTTTATTTCTAATTATACTATTTAAGATATTCCATAAACCTTTAATATTATTCTTATTGCTATCTAACAATGTATTATAATAATCCTGTTTACATTTTCTCATGATACCTGTCAGTTTATTTTTATATTTCTTATATTTATCCTCAGCTTCTTTTGTTTGGTTATTTATAAAGTTTTTGTAAAGATTATTTTTTTTCTTGCAAGCATTTAGTAAACCTTTAGACATCCATGGTGTTTCTTTACACTTTCTGTTTTTACAGTGTTTCTTCATTGGGCAATGTTTGTCATATACTTTTTGAAATACTCGCGTAAACTCATCATATGCCATATTCGTGTCATTCTCTCTGTACACAATACTCCAGTCTTGAGCTAAAAGCTCCTTTTTAAATGCATCAATAGTTTTCTCTGTTTTTACCCTTCTAAACCAATACTTATTTTCCTCCTCATCTTTTACATATCCATTTTTATACAAAACGAAAACTGGAAGGTGATCACTAATGTCATTTATAATTAACCCGCTGACTGTATCATTTTCTATTTCATTTGAGAAAATGTTATCAATCAAGGTGGCACTATGGGTTGTTATTCTACTTGGTTTGGTTATTAGAGGAAACAGACCTATACTGAATAAAGTATCTATAAATTCGTCCGACTTTTTATGTTTATATGTGTTTAACAGATCGATGTTGAGGTCTCCCCCCACAAACATGACTTTATGATTTAATCCTGAAAAGTGCTCCTCCATCCAATTTGAAAAAACATCTATATCAGAGCCAGGTGTTCTATAAATACAACTTACAATAATATTTTTCTTTTTTTGCCTTGTAATCTCTACAGTAAGGCATTCAAGTGTATCATCCACCACCATTGTCTTATTTTGCATTACTTTATAACTATAGTTGGAGTCTATAAACATAGCTACGCCCCCTCCATGCTTGTTCTTTCTGTTCATACTTATAAATTCATAACCCTCAATAGAAAACTCAAATTCTCTGTCATTATTAATCCAGGTTTCTGTGATTAGAATGACACTGAATGGTGTGGAAAACTGTTTTAAGAAGCTTTTGATGTGGTCAAAGTTTGCATAGAGGCTTCGACTATTGAAGTGGATTACAGTGAATGCCTTAATGTTCTTAAATTTACTATTGTACAGATCCTCTGTGTAGTATTGACAGTCATTGGTAGCTCTAGTAAAAAAGTTATTTTCCGGGTCGATGTCGATCTCAGTGTTCTGTAGGTCGTATTGTGAGAATGTAAAATCCTGAGTGTTTGCTTCAGCAATTCTCCTTATTGAAAAGTCCAAGTCGGTGCTTCCTATAGAACTGTATGTATTACTAGACATGTGAAATTATGTGCTTTTACATACCAAAATCCATACGTTTTCCCGGTGTTTATACTGGATGTGGTGTACTGCTGCGTGGACGTATAATAAGTTTATCATATCTCAAGAAGGCGATCTCCCCCCTTTCTCGTGCAGCTCTCAGCTCCGGCATCAGTTCTTTGCGTTTTCTTTTTATTGATTCGGTGTAGTCCTCGTTTATGAAGATTTTTGTTCCTTTGAGTCGTTTGGCGCGCTGCAAGATTTCCTCGCGATCCTTCCACCTCAGTAGTCTGGCGATGATGGGTCTCGGCCAGTCTCTCCCTCCGCCGGGTTTCCCTACGCGGTGAGCCCTCTCCACCTCCACCGCGTGATGTAGCTGGAGCTTCTCCTTCAATATCTCCTTAACTTTTTCCTCGGCGTCGGCCCAAGTCTCCCCAGGCGACTCCAACACTCCCTCAAATACCAAGTTGTTTCTGCGGCTCTGCCCCTCCAGATACTCCAGTTTGTCCGTGATGATGTGCAAATTGTCACATACTTTGTAAAAATCCGTCTGTAAAGTGTTTGTGCGCTCCGTGAGTTTCAGATTTTGTTCTTTTAAAGTGTCCACCTCACCTTGCGTGAACTGCAGGCTGGTTTTTAGTTCTTGAATGTCCTTTGTCTGTAAATCTATTCGGGTGTTTGTCGATTCCATTATGAGTTTAATAAATCCTTTGAAGTTCTCCTGTTGTTGTTGAATTAATTCCCTGAACATGGCCCTCTGCTGCTCCATGAGTTCCGTGACTCGACTGAGACTTACGTAGTCCTCCTCAGTCGCCGCCTCTACCGGCGGCTTTTTTGGCATTTTTGTTTTTGTTTTGCAAACCAGTAAAATAAAATAAAATAAAAGTATTAACTTGTTCAGAGCTTATCTCTAACACCGCCAACGCTGCCACAGCAAACAAACACAGCGCGCACTTCCGCTTCCGCTTCCGTGTTCAGCAGTAGGAGGATGTGAGACAGGCCTTCAATCAAACTCATGTGGCATTTCCTCCACAGACAGATGGGAAATAATGATTTTCTTGATTTTCTGGATTATTGACACATTTGAATATTAGTTTGAGAAGACACAACTTGCCAAAGTTTTCAACGCTTAGCAGTTTATTCTTCTCAAAGATATTGCAGTGATGGTGCGGATTGGCTTTTTGTGATTCGTGATTTTTATTGCTTGATTGTATAATGATCCAATATGTTTAGTGACTGAGGGAGTGGCCTGTGCCCATGCGGTCATACAGTATGATATGTGAAAATATCATAGCGTGCAAGTACAAAAGGGCGGCCTGGTTTGGAATATAATGTCTAATTAACTAACTAATTTAACTAACTAATTACATGCATATACATATAGCCTACATACTAACATGTATACATATACATACAGCACCGATCAACAGTCAACACTCTTTTTTATGTATTGCTTTTCCTTTTATTTCAAGACCCTTTCCATTGTAGATTCTCACTGAAGGCATCAGTTTATGAATGAACTCATGTGGAATTATGTTTCAAACCAAAAAAGTAAATTCCTCAAAACAGAAGCTCTTTGCTTTTGTTACAGCTTTGCCCTTTGGACATTTTCTCAATGTACATATACATACATATATAAAGCCTACATACTAAGCATGTATACATTAGCGCAGACCCAGATACACATGCTCATCTCTGACCTCATTACGCTGTAGAGTGTGCAGTGTTTGGTGGTGAATAAAGTCGAGCCGTGAGGTCACAGATTATAGCACACTAATCAAAGGTTGAGAGTTTTATCAAAGTGTACATATAGTCGTGCATTTTATTCACAGATGAAGCCTATGCACTGAAATAGGCAACGTTATTATGAAACATTACTTAGAAATATTGAAATATTATCCAAGCAGAAAGCAGAGTTAGCCTAACACTAAAACCAGTTTTCAATAAACACAGAACTGTCTCTGCTCTAAATACTCCCTCCAGTCACGTCCCTCATCAAGTCCTTCTATAGTGCTAGAGCAGGTCTCCAGTATTAAAGCTCAGTGACTGGATTCTGAAGGGTCTTAGCTTTCAAATAAGGAAAGGCATGTCCATGATTGTTTTATGCCCTTTTATTCGCTGGAGCTGAAACTGAACAAACCCAGGCTGCTGCTCTCCTTCCCGGCCCGTGCTCCCAGGTTTACGATGTTATGAATGGGGGGCAGAGGAGAGCGAGCGGGTGGCGGGACTGTAGTATTTCTGTCAGCGTGACCCAAACAAACACCCGGAGTACGTGGCGGCGAGGAGACCAAAACACCGCGAGGAAAACAGCGCGGCGAACAGACTCCGGTATTAAGTCCATAAATCAGCGCGGCCCTGATGGGTGCGCCCCACCCCTCCATTCATCACGCTTTCTCATTTACCGCGGCACAAACGCACCGCCATGGCCTGACAAATAACTCTGAACAGCGGAGCGCGGGGCAAATATACACAGCAGCTTACAGACACCAAGGCTCTGTTTAACGTGTGCAGGAAGTCTGCTGGTGTCGGGCGCTGTGGTGGGATTCAGGGCTCTTTTCTTTACACCGCCTGACCAGACCACGCCCGAAGCAACAAAGTAACTATTTAGGAGCAGGCGAGCCATAAACTCCTGTCACAGAGGGGATCAGAGGGGGTGTTTACTCGTCTGATGTGAAGCTTGATCCAGCCGGACTCTGACGGAGATGAAAGAGTTGATCCGTATTTTTCTCGGGGAGGAACAGAGCAGCGGGTGGCGACGGAGGCCCCCAGAGTGGAGAGAGAGGATGTGGAGCGTCCATCCATCCATCCATTTTCTTCCACTTGTCCGTTGCCGGGTCGTGGGGGCAGCTGTTGGAGTTGCACCAGCCCCTATGGTTCCTCCTGCAGGTGGTGGGTCCACAGAAGGACGGCCTCATGGTTCTAACCGGGCCTGTTGGTCTCTCATAAGGGGCTTCTGAACCGCTCTTTGTCTGACCCGTCACCTAGGACCTGTTTGCCCTGAGAGACCCTACCAGGGGCACCAAGCCCCCGACAACAGAGCCCCCAGGATCATTCGGGTGCTCAAATCCCTCCACCACGATAAGGTGGCGGCTCCAGGAGGGGGTAGAATGTTCAACAATAATTAAAATAGCAACATATTAGCTGCTGAGGTCGGGACGAACATGGAGACTGTGGAATCTGGGGGTTAGATACATCCGGGTAAAGGGCACTTTTTTAAGCACTCAGAGGAGTAAATGAGACCTGCGCTGTACTCATTTGCTGGATGTGCCCATTTTATTACAAGTTATATGTTATAAAACATTTATTTGTGTTGCGATTAAGTCTAACAATGCTATGCAGCCTTACTCATTAGTAAATGTAATCGACTCACAGTTACAGTATGTGTTCTTGTCAATCATTACGTCATTAGAAAACATTACTGCACATGACATTACTGTTACTGTTACTGTTTTTTTTTGGGGAGAAACACACAGTAAATACATTGACCATCTGCGATCTCCAGCCTCCAGCCTTACGCTTTTGCAAATAACTCCAGGAGCTGAACTTACTTCTGCTCCTGTTGTCTCCTTACTCCCAACGACTTCCATATTTCACTTTGCTGATGTTTCTCTGACGCGAACTAATCGTCCCGGAAAACCCATTCACAGTAGCTTTGGGAAGGGGAGCGGCGCCGCCCTGGGCTAATCCCTCAGAAGAATGGAGGTGCAGATAAGATTGTAGGTAATGAAGAGCGATGGACGGGGTGGAGGAGGCGGGACGCGGGTGCATACGTATACGTAGTGATGGGGGGGGTCTGATAAAGCTACTGAACCCTTGGCAGGATGTATACGAGAGGTGTTTATAAAGTGATTTAAACCTGTGCACGGCCCGGAGGAAACACAGAGAGTATCGATACCTGCTCAAATGAATATCTAGCTTCGATACCACTTTTAGTATCGATTTAGTATCGAGGAATCGATTTTTTTTTACAACCCTACTGTACGTACAGGGCAGTTGAAAATTAAAACTGATTACAAAAGTTGTTTAACCTTTCGCCCTAACCGAGATCTAAAAGCTTCTAATACCTTTGAAAGCTAAGACCAACAAAACTGATCTAAACTTTTTTGTCACAAAAGCGTTTTTGTCATGCTTTCGTTGTTTTATTTTGTCGGGTTGTTGACATTTTTTGTTGCTTTTCCATCGCTTTTTGTCGTGTTTCTTTTTTGTTGTGTTATTGTCTCTTTTTTGTTGCTTTTTTGTCACTTTTTTGTTGTGTTGTTGCTTCTCCGGCACATTTTTGTCGCTCTTTATGGATTTTTTTGTTGCTTTTTCATCACTTTTCTGGCACGTTTTTGACTCTATTCCTAACTTTTTTCGAGGAGCTTTTATATTTGGGTAATGCCAAGCTGGATACATTGTGCTCGGTTCCGGTGACCGTTAAGAGCACCATCAGAGCAGGTCAGGGGGGGTCCTCGGTCACTTATACCTTGTACATGGGGTTCGAGACATCTGCGGCCTTAGATTACACTGGTGGAGTGCAGTTCCAACACTCCTTCACTCGCCCAGATCCGTCCCGGCTGGCTCTGGTCCAGTGTGGGACAACTACGTCTCTGATCTGATGTAGAGATATTAATTTGAAACTTTCGCGGTACATCACTTTTATAAATGTTAGGCAAAATGTCTTGCAAATACCAAGACATTTGGTAGCCAGGTTTAAATTGATGGTTTTATTTTGTTTGTATTTACAAAGATTTGCTCAGAGGGATTTTAAATCTTTTAGTTTCGTTTTTGAATAAGTCATTTAAAAACATAAAAATGTAAAAATTCTAATTTTGCCTTTTGGGTTCAAAGCTCCATAAATCAGACAAAATTAGATATAAAAAAATCTCTCTGAATCTGAATCCTTATGAAGTCTGTAGGAGCTCCTGAAGTAGATGTTGTTTTACTCTGACCTTAAAAACGTAGAGATTTTAAGGGAGAAACGTAGCTACATTGACCACTGCGTGAAGAATCTATGTTTTCACCTGCAGCGTCTCAACTTAAAATAAAAACATGTAAAAACACTGTAGTTTTGATAGTGCTTTGTGTGGCCATAGTGCATGCCATTCCTCCACAAAGTAACAGTGTAGATATTGTCTATGGCCAGCCCCGGAGTGCCGACATGTCAGAGGTGATGTGGTGAAATGAGTTTTCAGTTTGAGCGATGCCAAGAGCAAAGGAGGCTGAGAGCCAGGGGCCAGACAGCTCCTCACTTCCACAGCCAGCTCAGACCCCTCCCCACACTCGGTCCTCTTACACTCGTGCTGCAGCGCTTAGGCTCTACCCAAACAATAAAGAAGAGAAAATACACTCTGAATCTGGCACTAGCGAGGCGGGACATGCGGCCGAGGAGCCAATGAGCAGCGAGCGTGCACAAGCGTATGTGTAGTAAGTGCGTGAGGACGAGGCTCAGACCACGAGTCCGAGTCAGGTCTATAGGGACGAGGCCAAGTCGAGTCACAAGAACAACTTAACCTGTTAGCTGCCACCTTAGGATTAGTGTTAGCAACTATTTATATCCAAGTCTCAAAGTGTATTGACTGGAGAGCTTACAGCCTATATGCCATTGTGATACCTCATTTGAAAGCCAAGACCTTCTAGGTTCTAAACATATGTGTGAGATCTGTGTGAGTGAAACACAACTTACATCACATTCACCTAACCATAATCATAACCCTAATGCCTGACCCTAACCCTAACCCCCTGATCACGGGGAATGGTAACATTTTGGACTATTCTGTTGCCGTCAGTACAAAATCAGAATCAGAATCAGAATCAGAATCGGTTTATTGCCAAGGTTTGTGAACAAGGTTTACAAACTAGGAATTTGTCTTGGTGCAAACGTGCGACATAGAACATATAACACAAAACATGCTCCTAATGATAAACTCGTCACAGAAAATTTTATTTTTGCAGTGGGTAATCAAAGAATGGATTTGCATGAGGACCTTTTTTTTTTAAATCTCAAATTCGGCTGACTTTAGTCACATCTCCATGGAGACGAGCTGGAGACACACCCACTCCCGGGGACTGTAAAGGTACAGTCATGTCTAAGGAGAGGTGACCCGCTCAGAGCAACAGCACATGCTTGTTTGAACAATCAAGAGGTATTTTTCAATGATGAAAATATCTGTCATATCAGAATCAGAATCAGAATCAGAATTCGTTTTATTGCCAAGGTTTGTGAACAAGGTTTACAAACTAGGAATTTTACTTGGTGCAAACGTGCGACATAAAACATATAACACAGAATTAAGATAAAAAATAAGCTAAGAACGTTAAACTATAAGGCTATAAGGGCATGCATAAAATAAAAAATATTAAATAAATAAGATAAAATAAAGTGACATATGTTAAGACAACAACAATTTGACAATGAACAACAGCGGGATTGTATATACAGATGTTTTGGCATTTAAAGTGGTATTAAGTGTTTAAAGTGATAAAGTGATATCAGTGGGTCTAAGTGTGGACACACCACACACTGCAAGTGCAGAAACATCCATGAGTCTGTGACTGAGCTACAGAGACTTGTATTTGTTCATGAGTCTGATGGCGGAGGGGAAAAAACTGTTCAAGTGGCGGGAGGTGTGGGTCTGGATAGACCGTAGCCTCCTGCCTGAGGGGAGAGGGGTGAATAGTCCGTGTCCAGGGTGAGAAGGGTCAGCTGTGATCCGACCCACACGCCTCCGGGTCCTGGAGGTGAACAGGTCCTGGAGAGATGGGAGCTCACAGCCAATCACCTTCTCTGCAGCACGCACAATGCGCTGCAGACGGTGCTTGTCCTGTTCTGTAGCGCCGGGGAACCACACGGTGATGGAGGAGGTGAGGATGGACCACACGGTGATGGAGGAGGTGAGGATGGACTCGATGATGGCCGTGTAGAACTGCGCCAACATCTTGGTTGGCAGCTTGAGTTTCCTCAGCTGCCGCAGGAAGAACATCCTCTGCTGGGCCTTCTTGATGAGGGAGCTGATGGTAACATAAATGCTTGCATTTTGCAGCACAACTAAACCCACATTCCAGCAATTAGCATCAATAGAGTGCAACAGCTTATTGGCTAAATAAGTGACACTGGACTGATGACTTCAAAAACGCAAAGCCATTTAAATAAATAGCCATTTTATATATTTTTTTATATTTCTCAAAATTAACTTGAAGTTCTGGGTTAAGACCTATGTGGAATTTATGATAAAAAATAGGAATCCTTCTGCTCAGCTTTGACAAAACTGAGCGTAACTCCATGCCTGAATCTCGGCGCCACAATAAAATAAACTATAGCTCTAGAATCTTCTGCCCTGACTCCAGGTCAGCTGTAGCGCTCGTTCAAATGATATTGTGTCAAGCAGTTTGCTATTCAAAGTTCAAACCAGTTTCCAAAACTACATTGGTGTAAACATGGACGGTGGACAGAGCCCAGCCCTACTTGGCTGCTTCCTCCTCTTCTCTCGACTTCATCATCCCCCCTTCTCCACTTGCCTTTGCTTTCTTATCGAGCCCCAACGGCACCAGCAGAGAGCGGCCCCTGACAGCTCGCTCCTGTCCCGAGCCTGTCAGTGACACAGACTTTAGCCCTGGGTATAGCCCCCCCACCACCCCCCGCTCATATGACAGACTTTACTTTCCCACAAATGCTTTGTTTACAAACACTTTTCACACTGGGCTAGTATTTATCAGACATCCCTGGTGCACAATACATAATCACACATGTACTACGAATCGACCATTTCCACCACAGTTCATGTAAATGCATTTAGAGGCGACGGAAGCTTCTGGTGAAAGTCACTAGAGGCGCCTGATTCACCCTGAGCTCGATGAGACGGAGCAGCAGCAGTGAGAGGAGAAGAGTTTGTATTTGAGAGTAAACATGAAAACATTTGAATTACAATCACCCATACAGTTTAGATCATGATGATTATGTTTCTATTTGTTTCTCTTGCTTGTTGCTGATCTGAACGATAAAGACTTGGGGGTATATTTTTTGGGTGAAACTAGACTTTACATCTTAAAGCTGCATGTCTCATGTATGTCTTCAATTCACAATCTCTGACTGTGTTAGCCGCTAATGCTAAAGTCTGACTGTGTTAGCCGCTGCTAAACTCTGACTGTGTTAGCCGCTGCTAAACTCTGACTGTGTTAGCTGCTGCTGAACTCTGACTGTGTTAGCCGCTAATGCTAAAGTCTGACTCTGTTAGCCGCTAATGCTAAAGTCTGACTCTGTTAGCCGCTGCTAAACTCTGACTGTGTTAGCAGCTAATGCTAAACTCTGACTGTGTTAGCAGCTAATGCTAAAGTCTGACTGTGTTAGCCGCTAATGCTGAACTCTGACTGTGTTAGCTGCTGCTAAACTCTGACTGTGTTAGCAGCTAATGCTAAAGTCTGACTGTTAGCCGCTGCTAAACTCTGTGGTTAAGTGGTTAAGGCGCTTAACTAACCACGAGTGCAGAACATTGGTACCACATTACAGTTGTGAGTTCGAGTCCCAGCTCTGATTATTTACTGAACTGTCTTATAAGATTATCTTCATCTGCACATGTTTCATAGGAGTCAAAGCACCATTTGTGCTATTTGTATTTTACTTTGCTGAGATCAATACAATCACTAAAGAAAATAACTCATAGTAGACTGGGTTTGAACCCAGACCACTGAGTTACCATGCTCAAGAAGCTCATGCCACATGGAGCATTGACTCCAAGTCCAAATATAGAGGTGCACTCACCACCTGGTTCTGCAGGTGTGTCTGACTGAAGGGAGGGCGGGCAAAAAATTCAGTTGCTCTAAAAATCCCCATCTGCCCTGGCACATGCTTTAAAAACTGGGCCTCAGCTTTAATAGAAGGTGGGAGTCCATTGAAATGAATGCTTTGAGGGTGATTGGTTGAAAGGAGGTTGATTGACAGAGCGGTAACAGGGGAAAGGTATTTCTGGAGGAATATCCAAACAAAGAAATAAATACTGTAACTTTTCATAAGTGTCAGTTTTGGACAGTCAAGTCTCCTGACATCCTTCCCACACTTCCTTATCCCCCCCTCTCCCTCCCGTGGCCTCTCTCTCCTCAGGGAGCCACAGCGTTGACAGCGCGTCCATCACTGACTGATCCTGCGATGAAATGAATGTGCCGGGACGATAGCTGCACCGCGGCTCCTCCGGACTTCAGATGGAGATGAATTTCAGGTTCATTACGGCGAGACTCGTGGCCTGTCTGCATCTAGGGGAACATATGGAGGTGTAATGTTGTACGGTCGTTCATCATCTGCCCGGCTCTATGTCCACACTGTGTAATGGCTAACAAGACAGTTTCATTTGAGGAGAAAACCATCAAAGAGGGCTGTGGTCTTCTATTAAGAGCAAAGGTCCCAACAGTGGAGTGCTGCGTAATCGGGAGAGTTGGAGCCTTTCCTGGTTGGCCACCAGAAAAATATTAATAACAGACTCTCTCCCAACCAGAACACACCTTTTCCTTTTCTTTATAAAGACCTGTATCTGGGATCAGGGGGATTTCTTTGAACGTTAATGTTGTTTGTTAATGGGACCACTTAAAACCTTTGGATATTTGATTGGCTGTTAGCAAAGTTCTAGACGTGTCCTGCTTTTGAACAGCTGGCTTTGTAAGGCACCTCACTAAACAAGGTAAACAACAAAAATAATAAAACAATCACAACCCAAATTTTACAGTGGAAATGGGAATGACAATAACAATGGGTAGTGTTGATTACGTAATACTTAATAACTAAATCAATGGTCAATGAATAGAATGGTGACTGGTGTTTATAAGTAATGATTGGATATGGTTATTATGTGAATGGGAAAGAGGGAAAAAGAAAAGTACAAATTGAAAATAAAAATAAATTGGTAAACTGCACACATTTAAATCTTTGTGTGATGTCTTCTTGCTTTGTTTTGTAAGGTTAAAGCGGACCATCGCAATTGTGTAATTCAGGAATTTGTAATGTAAAGTGTTGTATTGTATGAAGGCGCGAGACGTTGCTTGTGTCACTGTAACCGACAGATTAAAGAAGTTGAGAGAAAAAGAAGGGCCAAGTAGTGAGAAATAAGATGTATTTCATTAGCACGAGTGGTCTGCTGACTGGGGACATGTATGCACGCTCAGGTTAAGGGCGTGGGAAAAGGAGACGGTTCTCAATCCGACACTGTCCAAAGGTATTATGGTAAATGGACTCAACTTATACAGAGCTTTTCTACCTTTATCAGGCCCAAAGCGCTTTACAGTAAGGAACCACTCACCCATTCATTCTTTCATTCATACACCGATGCACGCGGACACTGGAGGCGAGTAGGGTGAAGTGTCTTGCCCAAGGACACGACGACAGTGTGCATTTGCGGGGGCTGGGATTCGAACCCGATCATGAGACGACCTACTCTACCCCCGCCCCCCGCCATGCCTCTGGGGTCAAACCTGTCATTCGGTTCCTATAGTGAGCGGCAGATTCAGTCTCTTCTGACCTGGTCTGAGAACAACAGCAGAAGTTGTGGACTGTTGATGATTGGAAAGCAAAAGTTCGGTCGACCTTTTGGAGTCTCCACACGTGCACCAAACCTCAGGGACCTCCCCCCCCCCCCCCCCCCGGCAGTAACAGCACTCATTTACCAGCATAACGTTTAGCTCCAGGCGGCACATGAGGAGTTTGCAGGGTTCATAGTTACAAGACAATGAAGGCGTAATGGCCGTTTAAATGGACAGACATGGCTGGCATTACAGCTGGAACACGTGGGGGGGTGTGAGCGCGGAGGCTAACTCTGAGCACAAAGCACACTCCGGGGGTCCACACAACGCCGCGGACTTCGGCCGTTTGCCTCCACCTCAAAATGTGAAACTGCACAAATGCCTCGTGCCCATCCTAATTGCACCTATATGGAAATGAAGAGTGTTCAAAATGATCATAATCATCAGGCAGGCTAACATCCCCCCCGAGTGCCTGCAGCAAAGCACCTCGCGTTTTTAAGGCACACACAATGACGGCCCCCAGCGTGGAAGAGTGTTTCTGAGGAGAACGCTGATCGCAATTCTTCAAAGAGGCCGAAAAAAAAAACTTCGGAGAGGTGAGGAAGGAGGAGAGAATACACATTAGCTTAAATTAGAAACATATGCACTTATACGTTTACATAAATAAATGTGACCCCCCCCCCCCCCCGTGGTTTCCAGGGACACAAGTCGGCAGACTCACTTTCTCGCAAATGGAGAAAAAGCACATTTTTTTTTCATTGGTGATTTTCGCTTTTTTGCAGAATCGTTCAGTTGAAGCCATGAAGAAGCCTCTCCATGTTTAAGCTAGCAGTATTGGTATATTTAAAAGCGTAAACTTTTAGGTTCAAACCGGCTTGATTTAGGAGATTTCAGAGCGCGCAGAGGTCACTTCAGACGGGTGAGTGAAAGTTAGTTTTTTTTGTCGCTTGTGGCCGCTGTGCTATCGTGTCTGTTTGCTTTTTGATGAGGCCATTGTTGTGCTGTAAGCTAACGTGGTGTTTTCAGTGGACTGGATTTGTTTGCGTTTTGTTTTTGGTCGTAATCAAGATCTCTACAAACTTAAACTACTCCATAAATGCAGTCAGCACATCCCTAGCTTTCAGCCACTTCTTATTTGAGAGAGATCTGCTTCATATTTTCGGTTTTATGGTTGGATAAAGTTACGCTGGGTTTGTGGAGTGAAACGTAAACAATGCGATCACGCGCGTCACAATGTCGGCCTTTTCCTCTCGTGTGTGAGTGTATGAGCATTACTAAAGTAGTACTGGAGTCTTTTCTACAGTTATAACTTCAGTGATGTCTGGAGTCTGTTCTCTCTCAGTGTGAGGCTCCAGCAGCTCACGGAGGCGGAGATAACACACGGAGGCGGAGCTAACACACGGGGGGACTGGGGAGAAGCTATGGGAGAAGCACGCAGGAGTTTGACTGTAAATAAAAGAGTAGGCTACACTATGTCCATTATCTACGTCACTATGGCAACAACATACACATATAGCAACAACATACACATATAGCAACAACATACACATAACATAACATGACAGAGCTTTACGGGGGTGTGGCCTTTTTCTGCCCTTTGGCCTTTTGGGAGTTAACTTCAAATCACGGCTACGCCTCCGAATATGATCAGATTTCCATGTGTTACACATTGTTGGAAAGCTTGGAGACTACACTTTAATAATCTGTGAAAATCTCAAAATGCCCCAGAACCGACTTGTGTCCCTGATTCTAGTGACTGGTCACACATGTACTTTTCTCTCCATTCTACTATTGACAAATGAATCGACTAATGAAACATCTTTGAATCTCTTTAATTATTACTATAAAGCTGATGTTTGAAATATTATATAGGGTCACCATTGGCTGCGTTGTTTGTGCCTCAAAGTTTGGTTGTTTGGGGGGTTTTGAACCAATATTAGTCTGTAGACATGTCTAGTTTTCCCAAATGAGGCGGATTTCTATGGCGACGTTAATATGTCGGTCCATCCTGAACTCTATTTGTGCCATGTCATTCAAACACCAAAGATATCTCCGCTCCAACATCCTACATCATTCAGAGAGAACTTTAAGACTTCTGGGATGAGTTCGATTTGTCCTTTTAACGAGTAATTCTTCGTCCTCCTGGAGCCGCCACGTCTGCGTTCATACAGACAGACTGGGCATTTCTTTGTCTGCAAATGTGTCCATTTTGGCTAGCCTGGCTAATGTTTAGCTAAATCTGCTTTTTTAATCTCTTTTTCACCATGCTATAACGTCCTCAAATCAATGAAACATCGCCATTCACAACTAACTTCTCGCTCTCATCCACAAGGCTATAACATCAAAGATGTTCATTCCCTTTGAGAAGCAGCGAAAGTCAGTGGGTGGATCTTTGGCCAATAGTTTACACGATATAAAAGTTTAGGGAACGTTGTCTCAAAATGAGTTTCACTCTTGCAACAGCAATGAACTCATCAATGTTTTAAAATGTTAAGGGAAAAAATGCCTGCATATTTAACCCCAGTGATAAGTGTTAAACATGTCAGCGCTTTAGTTCAAGGTGCACACTAAGGCTGCACAACATATCACAAAACATATTGTATTGCGATATCAGGTGATGCAATATCTGCATCGCAAGAATCCACAATATATTGCAACATCACTAAAGTCTTCATCTGACTGAGGTCGACACATTGTCTGCAAACTCAGCCAATAACAAACAATGAACAGAACTTAAAAAAGTGTAAAAGTTCAGTTCAGTGAAACATTTCTTAATTTAGTTCAGTTTTACCCTCGTTTTGATCCTGAACTTGTGCTTTTGACGACATCTGAGAGCTTTTAATTTGAATGGAACTTGTTGTGTTGAAATGGTTAGGTATTGTTATTGCAATATCACACATATGTAAGTTACTTCGATATCGTGCAGCCCTGGGGCACATTACTAATGAAGTCATGATGAACTAAGGATGAGTTTATATTTGCTAGTATGTTTATACAAGTTATCAAAGCTGCAACACTTCAGTTTATGGAGCACTTTCATAATGAAGTCATGATGCACAAATCATGAGATCATTTTTACATGTAAGTTTATACAAAGTTTGGTTATGGCCACCGTTTATTTCTTCCACACAAAGAATTCATCATGGTCAAGATGGATTATTATAATTTATGAGTTCATTACTTGAATTAACTGTGTTATTTCATTAATCATAAATTATGCTTGAATTCATGTACCCTTATTATAAACCGTTACCAATATTTGTACCTAATATGCCAAGAAAAGAAAACCATACATTTGCTCATATAAACCCAGCTTTATTCGTTATTGAGGTTTTGTCACTTAATTATATATGAAAATGTGATATGTGTCATATTTATGTCTATAAATGTATTTTTCACCCTATATTTAGCAGCAGTATTTCTGATCGGAGTGTTCAATTGAAAGTGTTGCAAATGAACATATTTGATATGTTACGAATTGAAAATAAAAAATGTTTTTCCAACAAAGAAAGAAACAGGGGAAGGGAGTGTCCTTGGCAAGTGTGTGCTGCTGTGGGAGAGGCACATGCCGGTGATGTGTAAACACAGTCATTCAGCACATCACCGGGAGTTTGGATCCAAACTGGTCCCGGCTCTTCCTCTTTGCCATAGCAACACGAGCCCACAGCGACAGCCGACGCCACCGCTGCAATCCAGCACCAAGGACAGCGGCCGTTTGGATCCACGCCGTTCATGCTTCGTAAGGCTTCAGTCACAGAACAGGCGGTTACTTTCACGTCAGGCTGAGACATGGGAGAACAAAAAGAGAAGGAGCAGGAACACTATTCCTGTGAGAGCGAGAGGCGTAACCTGTGCCGTGTGCTCTTACTGTATTTTGACCGTTCAGATCTGGCAACCGAAGGCACAGGGCTGTAATAATGATACTCTCACGTCATGTAAAATGGTTTTGTAACTAAAACGGTGTCAATTCTCAGTCATCCAGGTGCTTACATTTTGCAACAATAATAAATAAGACAAAACAACTGGACTTCCATATAGAAAGATGCCAATGTTTTACTCTCCATGTAGAGAGCTTCCTCGTGGCTGTTTTTACTGACTGTCTCGCCCTCCAGACACAGAAGATGGAGCAGTTCGGTTGATTCCATGGCTGTAGTGGAACAAGTACTCAATATGAAAAGTAAAAGTCCAGATACAGCAGCAACACATTTACTTAAAGGCGCGTAACATTTTGGATTATACAAAACCTGCTCCTAATGAAGGAAATGCTATTTCTGCAGTGGGTGATCAAAGAATGGATTTGGATGAGTCAGGTTTTAGGGATTTTTCATCGTTAAAACTATCTGTAATAAAATAAATGCTTGTATTTCATTCTTTTTATCGGGTGAAATGTTTAAGTAAAAGGGTTGAAATCCTAAGGCATAAAAGTGTCCACCTGTCCCATGTAAAGCTCTTTGTGACCATGTGAAAGGCGCTTTGCAAATAAAGTCCTTCCACTTTCAAATATACTTTGTAAGTAAAGAATATATATTTTTACTGTTAATCCAGAACAAAAATGATGTGGAGTACAACGATATAGTGCTAAAATGTTGTGTAAATACCATAAAATGTCCTTAAGTAATTTAAAAGTACAGTTTGTTAGTGGCCTGGTGCCTAACCCGGGAGTTCACTTGAGTTTACCATCCACGCCCAATAGCCCACGTCATATGTCTGGTGTTCATGGCGGCCATCAAAACAGCCTTGAGGAAGCTCTCTAGACGGAGAGAGAAACATTGGTGTCTTTCTAAATGGCAGTCAGGTTGTTTTGTCTTATTTTTCCAAGGCAGCTTGTAATTGTGAATAAATCAACATCAAATCTTGGATTCTGCAGGTTCTGATTATGTAATGATTGAGGTAAACTGTTTAAATATGGCCCTATCAAAACTCATATATCGGAAGTGGAAGCAGGTAGACTGTAAATGGCCTTTTCTATGGATGTGTCAGCTTTTCCTCCAGTCTCACACTAATATAATGGTATATTCAGACCCAACACGTCTGAAGCATCAGGGTGTCTGGTTTACATGCAAAGTCTAAGGTGGACCCGCAGATAACAGAAAGCAGCCACAGATGTAAACCGTCATGGGGGATTAGCTTCACCGTGTTGTGACTTTTACAAAGACACACATCAGTATTTCTTCATCTGAACCCCAGGGTTAAAGCGGAGAGCTCATTTTAGTGGCTGGATCAGCACTGGGAAAGTGTTTGATCATCAACAATGAGCCACAGCCGATCGTAGCGCGCTAACTTAGCCGTTAGCTGCTAGTCAGTAAACAAACAGCAAAGGGCGTTTTCACACAGGCTCTAGTTAGGTCGACTTAAAGGAACTTTCAGCCTGAGAGCGGCACTTTAGGGTCAGAGTGAATCTAACTTCACGTCGGTCTAAACAGCCGCTCCGACTGCGGCTGAAACAGGTGGTCTCGGAGCGGCCTGAGCGCCCCCTCTGCGTCGGAGCGGTTGTGGTGTGAAGGCGGCCGACCTCGGGTGAACTATTCTCGCTTTGACGCCTCTTTTTTGCACGAAGAAAGAATGACTCCACGCTGCATGAGGACGTTTGGATTAATACTCTGACAAGGCAAAATGGATTCACTTTAAATCATCAGGTCCGCCTCTCTCCGGCCTTTCTCTTCCTGCTGCAGTGAAACTTTCCTCTCCATGTGAAGTACATTTCTCCGCACTGCGCGTCTATAAGCCTCAGTGGATTTAACCACGAGGGAGAGGAGTGACCGCAGTAACATCGGGGAAGTGTGCACGTACGTGCGCGCGCGTCTGTGTCGGCACATTGACAGGTCGATGCCCGTTGTCATGGGAATAAGTTCGTTGAACAGCTGATTGTTGTTTTGTCGCTGATGTTGCGATATGTTTTGTGCGAGCGCGTGTGAACCCGGACCTAACTTTGGAGTAGTTTAGTTTAGTTTCTTTATTTACTTGAGCAGTTTATCTGCTCAAAAGGAGCCACAGGCTTATAAGCGCCCACCCCAAAAGTGATTAACAAATCATAAACAAATCATAAACAAGGGAACATAGGGTAAGGTAACAAGTAATAAAGAACAATAATAAAAAAGCAACAGCAAAAAAAAAAAAATAACAGCAACAGAATATACAACAACACTCACAATGTTCGTTCGTATATTAGGAATATGGACTCTTTATAAACCTTTTTAAAATGTGCCAGGTTTTTACAAAGTTTGATACTTTCATCTAGTTTTTGCCATATTTCAACACCATGTCTCGTGGGACACATACTTTTCAAGGTTGTTCTGGAGTACTGTTTATCAAAACTCATTTTACCTCTCAAGTTGTATTTGACTTCTCGTTTGCAGAACATATTTTGTACACTCTCAGGAAGCGACTTTTGTGAGGCTTTGAACATGATCTGAGCCATTTTAAATTCAATAAGGTCTCAAATTTCATTGTTTTTTATTTAAACAAATAATGGATTTGTGTGTTCACGGTATCCAGCTAAATGGATTATTCTTATTGCCTTTTTCTGAACTTTAAATAATGGGTCAAGATTACTTTAATACACATTTCGGTAGCACTTTACATTACGGCACGGTAATAATATGGTAATATAATGGTAATAGCATGGTTACACAATGGTAATAACATGGAAATTGTGTTGTAATTACACATGTAATTTCTGTGACATTACCCAAGTAATATCATTATGAAATCAGTGTAATTAGAAATATCTTGTTGTAATTTCTGTATAATTTCCATGAAATTACATCATAATTAAAGTAACAAAGACATTTTAATGAAGCGGCTTATTATTTGTAATTACTATGTAATTTCTATGTAATTTTATTTTTATAGCAATAAGGTAACATAGAATTTATATGTAATTACTTTTTTATGTCAAGGAAATATTTGTGTAAGTACTATAGTTTTCAATATCACATGCGTGGCAATCGTCGGGTATAATTTATATGTAATTACAAAGTTGTTCCTATAAAATTAAAGTTTTTCTATGACTTAAGCAAAAAATTGGTAATACAGATGTAATTTCTGTGTAATTTATATGTCCTTACAGATGTATTGAGAAAACAGTGTAACAACTACTTTAGAACATTAGCTAGTATTTCCTGCTATTTCTATGGAAATATACTTTTATTACACTTTTTATTTTTAGACAATTTCCTAGAATCAGGGCTGCAAAATTCACTTCATGCTATTCCTAGTCTATTTCATAGAAACAAAATCAAGAAACACAGTTGTTTGTTCCTACTCTATTTCATAGAAATACATTTTGTTGTTTTTATGTAATAAACAGGAATCAGGGCTGCAAAATTCACTTCATGCTGTTCCTCCTTTATTTTCTGGAAATTACCAACATCAAAACTGCTCACAAGATGGATTACAACACTAACACAGTTTTATTAACCTATCAACGCAGCACTTGATGAACTTGTGCGCATTTTCTGACACCACTGATACACTGGCATTTTGACTTAAAGTGGACATATCAATCTACCTCAACATAAATAATTTGTTAGTTTGATTAATGTACATCCCACATTTAGACGAGAATTTTGCATGTAGCGCCATCTGCAGGCAGCTCAGGGCACAACAATGTAAAAACATTGAGTTTCAGTTAACCACACGTGGGCCCATGATATTGATTTTGTGATGATGGATTAAAGGAATAGGCCACCGTTTTTACATACTGACATATGTTCTTATCAACTAGTCTAAGGTAAGGTATGTACGTGTCTGGTCTTTGTCCGTGCGCTCTGTCATGCAAACGGAGCACAAACGCAGCCTCCTCCACATACTGTCTAGTTCCAAATCAGCTCCCGTTAGAAGCTACCAAACTCTTCCACGTTGTCCCTATTTAAATACAGTTACGTGACGTGTTACACTACAAAGTATAGTAACACAGAAATGTAACATGTCGATTTTCTCAGCGGATAAAAATGGGTACTATATTGTGAGGCGTAATAATACGAGGAGCACTACGTCCGCGCACTAACTCCTAAAGACTTCTCTCCCGCTCACTACAAGTCACGCTGCTTCTATTGACGGAAGTGAGCGGGAGAGAAGTCTTTAGGAGTTAGTGCGCGGACGTAGTGCTCCTCGTATTATTACGCCTCACAATATAGTACCCATTTTTATCCGCTGAGAAAATCAACATGTTACATTTCTGTGTTACTATACTTTGTAGTGTAACACGTCACGTGACTGTATTTAAATAGGGACAACGTGGAAGAGTTTGGTAGCTTCTAACGGGAGCTGATTTGGAACTACAGAGTATGTGGAAGAGGCTGCGTTTGTGCTCCGTTTGCATGACAGAGCGCACGGACAAAGACCAGACAGGTACATATCAACTAGTCTAAGGTAAGGTAAGAACATATGTCAGTATGTAAAAACGGTGGCCTATTCCTTTAAGGACTGAAATAAAATAAAAAAAGATTTTTGTGTGAATGAGAATGTGAATGAGTAAAATTCTACTCCTGGTTTGTCATAACAATTCTGCCTGAAATGTCATCTTGAAGACCGCACTTACATTTCTATGTCTCGATAATTGACCTATACTTGTTAGGTTTTGTTCATTAAAAACTTAAAAACAGTACAAACCAATGTCAAACAAATATTTTGACCATTACATGACTCGAACTCCCTCATAAACCAGCATTTTACATCTTAAACTTGTGAGCCATCGGGATAAGCTCCCTATCCGCTTTCATTTTTTCAATTTTTGACTTCAATTCTGGCTCCCCATCCAAAAACAATTTTACCGCGGATGCATACTTAAGGATTGACCCTCCTGTAAAAGGTGGAATCCGTGAGGCTTCTGTTTCAGCAGCAATATTTACTTCTGCGATTATTGCAGTGAATGCCAATGTATTACGATCTATGTTGTACTTCTCGCAACTCCTGCTTATGCTCCTGTTCTTTTTGAAGGTCTTCAAAATTGCCCGGTAGCGGAGAATGACGCCTTCGGGATCAGTGACTAAAACAAAACAAAGCAAATAATAATTATTGACAATAAAAACATTAAATAATATTCATGTTTGAGTACATACTCCTTTTGCCAAAGCTTTCTTCATGTTTTCTTGGGCTCCTCTTGCTTTTCTTATACTTTTTTTTTTTCCTTTCTTCTTCTGATGATGAGTCATGGTCAGAAGAACTTGAGGAACTGGAGGAGTGGACTTTCTTTCCTAAATTAAAAGAAACAAGTCACTGATGCACCAGAAGCCTCATTTATGAAAATATGTACAGATGTTCAGATTGTAGTGTCCTCTACTGTGATCAGTAGCACTGTCAACATGCTAATACGATGATTTAGCTCTCAGCAGAATGAGCACAACATTGCTTACAATTGCCAATAATCAATTTGAGCTGCTAAACTAGGAATAAAAATCACATGCATTTCAGAGCCACTCTGTAAAAACCTCAACCGGTGGATTAGCAGGTTTTAAACAAAGTAAGATTTCATGAAGACTACCGTTTGAATTTTTTTTTACTGTCTAAATCATAAAAGATTTTGATTTGATTGCTTGATAAAGTGTACAACCCTTGGGATTGTGGTTCAATTATTTTGTTTTTGCCAAAACACCCCCACCCCTCCAAATATTGTTTATCTCAGACCAGCACTATTAACAGTTTACAACCCCACTTATAAGTTTCAGAAATATTTACATAAATATACAACATATACAAACCAGATGAGGATGCTTCTCTGTCGAGCATTTTCTTCATCTGCTCCCTTAAAAAGTCACGTTCTTGTTCAAGAGCCTTATTCCTTTCTTTCAGGTGATCTATTATTGTCAAGGCGGTTGGCGCAATTGTTGTTGTGCCTAAAATGAAAATAATGTTAAGGAAGTGGCAAAAGGATATAGGATGGGCAAAGATTATACCTACTTTCTACGTCTGCCTCTTCCGGTGGTGTAGGGTTAAGGCTGGTACTAGTTGCAGCTGTGGGAGTTTGAGCTCGTCTATTTTTTCTCGGAGGCATACTGAAAAAAAATTCAAAAGAACAAAAGGAACAGAGAAGATGTTACAATATATATTAAGTCAAACATTCTCACAAGCATGGTGGGCAATTGGTTGCCCAAAGAGAGACAATATGTATGTATGTTTTTATATATATATATATATATATATATAATCTAAAGATTCTAAAACAAAATACTCCCTACAACTCCAGTAATTACAAAAGCAAAAAATAAATAAATAATAATCATCTTTTATAGCTACAGGTTTAGAATCAATTAATTTAATAAAAAAAACAACTATAATTATGAAAGAAAAAAAGATCCTTTTTTTTTCATTGCTATAATAATGTGATATTGACTTATAGTGTTGTGATCTTCAGGAATAAACGTTGATTTTTTGAGGTAGTGGAGCCATTGTTTATCATAGCAACACATACATTTAATTCCTTTGTTTCATCGATGTACTCTTTTATTTACAGTCAAAATCCTTAGTGTTTCTCCCATAGCTTGGCCCCCTGTCCCTCTGCTGCCTGTGTCAACCCCGCCCCCGCTCCGTCTGTATCTGCTGGAGCCTCCTGCTAAGAAAGAGACACAAACTCCAGACATCACTGAAGTCAAAACGTTAGCAGGACTCCTGTATTTATACGCCACTTGCTTTTGCAATGGGCTAAAACACGAGTGGAAAAGGCTGACATTGTGACGTATCGCCGCCCCGCGCGCGTGATCGCATTGTTTACTTGTCACTCTTCAAACCCAGCGTAACTTTATCTAACCATAAAACAGAACATATGAAGGGGGTCTTTCTCAAATAAAGGGTGACTGAAAGCTAGAAATGCACTGACTACATTTATAGATCAGTTTAAGTTTGTTAAAGTTTGTTTAAGTTCACCGTGGGTGAAAAAAACTGTCCGCGGTTTTTTGCCTTGCTGTTATCAATGTAAAATTGGCTATTTCTATCTTATTTTTTGATCAAAATCACTATTTCAAATGACAAAATCTCAAATCCAAGGCTCTGTGAGCTGCTTTTTCAATAAGAGGGAGAAAGGGGTGGTTTCTCATCATCGCGGGCTCTGTTTACTGGTAAACAATATTGGAAATTCCAGCCGCGCCGTATGTCCGCGGGTTTTCCGCGGGTTTTCAGATATTTTTGGGCGGGTTTGGCTCCCCAGACCTGGCAACCCTGATCATGACCGACCCAGTCTGCTGGACTACAGACCCTGTGTCCGCGTGCACGAGGAAGAGAGGAGATGCGCAGCGAAACATGAGGAGGACGAAGAGGAAATGTCGCCCGTTCTTTGTAAGAAGCCCTGCCTTCTTACAACCTTCTTGAGGTTGTAAGAAGTGAAAAGAGCCAAACGTCTTAAAAGCAAAGTGCAGCCATCAATGAAAACAGTAGCGCGCACGTGATTGTGCCCCAGGTAAGTCTGAGTACGACAGTTCATTTAAACACGTATTTGCAAACATACAGTACATGTACCTTTTGTTTGTTAATTTCGCACTTACCTGAGTGTAAAACCTGCAGATTCTTGCACGCGCCGACGACACTTCGGAAGCGAAAGACAGACTTTCACGTGTGCTGCAGAGTTCTCAGTCAGGTCTGGGCTCATTGTTTTTAGTTCCGCCTCAATGTTGCGCTTTTAAAACTTATTAAATTAAATTAAAGTTACCATGCGTTATTTTTTCGTATTCTTAAATAACAAATTTAATAGAGTCCCATAGCTTCGCCAAGACATTTATGGTCCTGATTATTTTTAAATCGGAGTGAATACTCGGACGGACCAGTCGGTGTCCATTTTTTACTTCTCGCGCCAATATCGATTAGGTCCGTGTTTGATACTTGGCTGTGCATTATGAACTTAACTCAGAAATTGTTGGAAAAAACCGAAAAGGGAAAAAAGAAGAAAATAGTGCTGATAAAATGGCTGCAGAAAATGAAACTTATTAGCAAAAAGAAGAGATGCTCTCTTTGTCAGAAAAGAATGAAAATGAAAAGATGTGGAAATACTAAAGATGGGTACCGTTGGTAAGTTTTGAATCTGAACTAGTAGCCAAGATAGCATTAGCTAAATAATGATTATCTTCATATACTTGGTATATTTGGTGTTTTTATTGTTGTATATCTTCAAACATAATTGAGGGAGAAGTCATATTATCACTAATGTTTATCATATTATATTTGTTCTTTGCTCATATGATTTTCTCTAATCTCAGGGTTTGTCGAAGCCATAGGAAATATATTTCCAAATCGATCAGAGATGGCTCCATCTTCTCCAGATCTCGGTCCACGTTGACATCATGGATGATGTATATTCACAGGTCAGTACAAATGTATATATTAAGGATGCAGAGTGTGTTTTTCAGGGTGATCTATTAATTTATCTTTGATATTTGGCATTATATTGGACAGATAAACATAACATCCATTTTCATTTAACCTTTTTTTAAAGATAAGTTATTCATTATTGCACATTTCTGTGTCAAAATTTACATATTCAATTAAGATTATGTTACCACCAGTAATTTTATATCTGCACAAAATTGAAAAGAAGATCTTTATTTATATAGCACTTTTCACAGACATGATCACAAAGCGCTTTACATGAGACAACTTTCAACAGCACAACTCATTATCACTTTAGGTATCACTGAACAGATAGAGCCAACTCCGATCCTTAAGGGCTACTATCCTGCATGTTTGAGATGCTTCCCTCTTCCAACACGCCTGATTCAAATGATCAGGATCGTTCAGGCTTCTGCAGAGCTTGATGATGTGCTGATCATTTGAATCAGGTGTGTTGGAAGAGGGAAGCATCTAAAACATGCAGGACTGGAGTTGGCCACCCCTGAGATAGAATCTGAAAATTCAGAATCAGAATCAGAATCAGAATAGGTTTATTGCCAAGGTTTGTGAACAAGGTTTACAAACTAGGAATTTGTCTCGGTGCAAACGTGTGACATCGAACATATAACACAGAATTAAGATAAAAAATAAGCTAAGAACGTTAAACTATAAGGCTATAAGGGCATGCATAAAAAATATTAAATAAATAAGATAAAATAAAGTGACATATGGTAAGACAACAACAATTTGACAATGAACAACAGCGGGATTGTATTTACAGATGTGTAGCATATAAAGTGGTATTAAGTGTTTTAAAGTGATAGCAGCGGGTCTAAGTGTGGACACACCGTACACTGCAAGTGCAGAAACATCCATGAGTCTGTGACTGAGCTACAGAGACTTGTATTTGTTCATGAGTCTGATGGTGGAGGGAAAAAACTGTTCAAGTGGCGGGAGGTATGGGTCTGGATAGACCGTAGCCTCCTGCCTGAGGGGAGAGGGGTGAATAGTCCGTGTCCAGGGTGAGAAGGGTCAGCTGTGATCCGACCCACACGCCTCCGGGTCCTGGAGGTGAACAGGTCCTGGAGGGATGGGAGCTCACAGCCAATCACCTTCTCTGCAGCACGCACAATGCGCTGCAGACGGTGCTTGTCCCGTTCTGTAGCGCCGGGGAACCACACGGTGATGGAGGAGGTGAGGATGGACTCGATGATGGAGAGTTACATTCAAAACCAACAAATAACAACAACAAACTAATACAAGTAATTCTGAACCTATGAAATTTAGACTAAACCTTTCATATGCCAATATGAAATGTTTATAAATTCCAGATGTGTTATTATTACACCAATATTGTTGGATTAAATTAATGTATGAAGCTTAAGTACTTTTTTTTCTATAGAATTAAGTTTTATCCCTCCTTCTTCAATATACAGTATACGATTATTACATGTTATTTATTATTTTGTTTAGGAAAAGTAATTGTTATGCCATTTTTCACCACTAAGAGCTGCACCATTCCCATTTCATGTTTATAATCAGAATAGCCCCACTGAGGTCCTGATTTAAATTCCAGGAGAGTGCTATTGTTTTTTATGGGTACACGCACAGAAATAACTTTCTATGCTGATACTTTCCATAATAAATTGTCAAATCCATGGTGCACTAACTTTTTTATGAGTCACTTCACTATTTTTGTTGCTACAAATGTACCTTTTTTTTTTCTTTTGCAGGTTTGCTCAGGGACTGAGACTGAGACATGTGGATTTAATCCAAGAGGGAGTCTGTAAAAGCAGTCGGACATTGTCCAAGATGTCCAAGGTTCTGAAGAAAGTGTGCATAAAAGCTGTAAAGCGGATGGAGAGGAGAGGAAGAATGAGGATTGGTGGAAGAAGGGCTTACGTGTGCATAGATGAAAGCAAATTTTGCCACAAGAGAAAAGTAAGATAAATACTGTTTTAATTGTACAGTTTATTTGTGTTTTCCAGTTTTAATTACAAATGTCTAGGGTACATAAAAACTTAGATTCTACTTGACTATGAGAACCAGCAGAAGACCTAAATCAGGAGTAAATCCACTCACGGTGCGCAGTTCTGACTCTGGCCCTTGCAGGAGACCACTCTCTGAGGTTCTCACTTATGACTTTGTTCATATGGCTCTCACTCAGTCAGAGATATTTGGTACTAGGCTTTGGAGAGCCACAAACAAAGTACTTTCATGTCTATTAGCACTCGAGTCACAATTCCTGGTTCAATTCAGGACAGGAGCATTCTGAGTTTACTGATGCTATCTTTTAGCTTGTGGACAGTTTGTAGTAGTCTTACCTGCTAGAGAAAGATGCATGGATCAATTGTACTCTAAATTATTTGCATATTAAGAAGGACAAGAAAACTGTAGAGCTTCACAATCAGAGAAAGGAAATAATTATTTAAATAATTAGAAGAGTAAGCCAACTCTCTACTCTAAAAACTAAAGTAAAACAGTACGAGACCTATTTACAAAGTTAGGACTTGGGCGAAAGGTGCATGCAACTTCAAGGTGTGATTTAAATATGTACCCATTTATTTCTACTATGAGGTTGATTTGATTCTCACTATCTACCAATTTTCAATGTTTACTGTTTTCCAGTATGCACGTGGAAGGTTTGGTGCTGCTTGGAGGAGAAGAGGCTGGGTATTTGGCATGCTGGAAGTCAGAGGAAAGCGAAGGCGTCCAGTGTTGAAATTTGTTCGCAGGAGAAGTGCCACCGAGTTGATTCCAAAAATTCAGCAGTATGTCAGACCGTTAAGTACAATAATCAGTGATTCCTGGCGTCCTTATCATAGACTGAGAGAGCACGGATTTATACACTATCAGGTCAACCACAGTAGATTCTTTGTTCATCCAATTTCTGGGGCACACACCCAACACATAGAACGAGCATGGAGAACATTTAAACAAGAGGTTTACAGATTTAGAGGCAATCTGACTAAGCACACCCTGAAGGACACTCTTTGCTACATTGAGTGGAATTATTGGTTAGGGCGTGAACACAGAGAAGGAATACTGTATCGCCTTTTAAAGGATATCTGAGCAGTGTACACAGTTTAAAGCTGTGGTATTAAATCTTTTTTCTTTTTTTTTTAGGAAGGAACTTTTGGCACTGTAGAATACATTGTAAACGCAGCATTTGTTTAATTAAATTAGCACAGTGTTAGCTCAAGCAGTCCACCCTTTTCATGTCTCAACACATGTTGCCTGTGAAGTCTGGCTCCGACGCGCTTCTGTGATGTAACACACTGCATAACATTTCACCCAATAAATGGAATCAAGTACAATCATTTAATCACAGATATTTTTGTTGTTAAAAATTCCAAATGTATATAACTTCATTAGGAGTGAGACATCTCTAGCTCACTAGGAACGAAAGGACTTTATTTGTATAGTGCCTTGCACAGACATGGTTACAAAGCGCTTTACAGGAGACGCTTCCATTCGAGTCAGTGGTGGTAAGCTACGTATGTGGCTTCAGTTTCCCCTGGGGGAGACTGACAGAAGTGCGGTCGCAACAGCACACATCTTCGCCAACAGTCCCACTGACTATCACCATTCGCACTCACACACACACACACACCTATTCTACATGCTTTGAATGGGGAGAACATGCAAACTCCACACAGAAAGGCCCTGTCTAGATGCGAATCAGACCAGGGATCTTTTTGTCGTGAGGCACGAGCACTAACCGCTACATTTTGAACACCTTGTAATTGTTGAGCAAATTTGGAATTGAGTTGTATTGTGTAAAATATCTTCCATCATCTTGTGAGCAGTTTTGATGTTGGTAATTTCCAGAAAATAAAGGAGGAACAGCATGAAGTGAATTTTGCAGCCCTGATTCCTGTTTATTACATAAAAACAACAAAATGTATTTCTATGAAATAGAGTAGGAACAAACAACTGTGTTTCTTGATTTTGTTTCTATGAAATAGACTAGGAATAGCATGAAGTGAATTTTGCAGCCCTGATTCTAGGAAATTGTCTAAAAATAAAAAGTGTAATAAAAGTATATTTCCATAGAAATAGCAGGAAATACTAGCTAATGTTCTAAAGTAGTTGTTACACTGTTTTCTCAATACATCTGTAAGGACATATAAATTACACAGAAATTACATCTGTATTACCAATTTTTTGCTTAAGTCATAGAAAAACTTTAATTTTATAGGAACAACTTTGTAATTACATATAAATTATACCCGACGATTGCCACGCATGTGATATTGAAAACTATAGTACTTACACAAATATTTCCTTGACATAAAAAAGTAATTACATATAAATTCTATGTTACCTTATTGCTATAAAAATAAAATTACATAGAAATTACATAGTAATTACAAATAATAAGCCGCTTCATTAAAATGTCTTTGTTACTTTAATTATGATGTAATTTCATGGAAATTATACAGAAATTACAACAAGATATTTCTAATTACACTGATTTCATAATGATATTACTTGGGTAATGTCACAGAAATTACATGTGTATTTACAACACAATTTCCATGTTATTATCATTGTGTTACCATGCTATTACCTTAGCATGAATATATTATTACCGTGCCACTTGATTATGACGTAATTTCATGGATATTACCACACAATTACAACCAAATAGTTTTTAATTACATTATTTCATTATTATCATTATATTACACATGTAATTTCATAGAAATTACATGTGTAATTACAACACAATTTCCATGTTATTACCATTGTGTAACCATGCTATTACCATTATATTACCATATTATTACCGTGCCGTAATGTAAAGTGCTACCCACATTTCCACAGATCTCTACACAATATGTTAAATGGGGAAGGATAAGTGAACAGTATATAGTATATAGAGCTTTGTTGTTAATAATATATTTAGATTTATTCATTAGGGCTAAAATCTTTGCAACTTTAGTTTTAATTTTTATGATGAGAGGTTTCCAGCTGATTTTATGGTCGAGTGTTACACCAAGAAATGTATGTTCATAAACTCTTTCAATAGTTTCGTTGGCAATTTTAACTGGTAATTGTACATTCATTACACGATTTCCAAAGAACATTGCTTTGGTTTTCGTAATGTTTAGAGACAATTTGTTTACGCAAAACCAATCTTTCAATGTATCTATTTCTTCCGAAAGTCTCGATCACCATTTGCTGTAGGTCTGCACCTGAGAGTAAGATTGTTGTATCATCTGCAAAAAGGACCAGTTTAAGCTTCTTGGAAACCAAGTACAAATCATTCATATATAATAAAAATAGTTTAGGTCCCAGCACCGATCTTAGTCATGCACATCTTTTATCCACAAAACCTTGGCCTCCTCTGGGGAGCCGTTCAGTTTTATGAATATTCTACAGTTTGTTGTCCATGTATCCTGAATTTTCCTTTCTTTCTTCAGCAAACGTGCTTCCTTTGCGATGTCTGCATTTTTCTTGGTCAAATGTTCATTTAGGTACACATTTGTTCCTTTGAGTTTTCGACCCTGTTTGAGCACTGCAGTCTTTTTTTTCTGTTTACGAACCGGACTATCACAACACGTTGGTTCTTTTTGGACAAGGGGGGACAGGCTTCTATGTCCCCTTTCTCAACACTGATGCCTTTGGTGTTGAGAAACGACACAACCTGTTGCTCCACTGATTCCTGGACCATCTCCGAGTGTTCTTCTCCTGAGGTGACGGCCTTGGCTTAAGATCCAAGCCCGTGATAATTAGGTCATTGATTCTTGTGTACTGTTCAAGATCTGCAAGACGACTTTCCAGGGAGAAAATAATGTTATCCTTCTCCTCGTTAATAGTTTTTAAGGCTTTGATTTCTTCCATTAGCTCCAACATGGATGTTTGTTGTTTTGCAATCTTGTCATTTTGCTCCAGTACTTTGTTGAGCGACTTCTTGATGGCCTCAAGTTCGTCCTCTACAATCGCCTTTTAGGGGCATCTTAGTGTTGTTAGCACACTCGAGGGTTGCAGGACTCACCGGGTATTTTTTGCACCATCCACCAAAACGGGTGCGAAGACAAACACCGCATCGGTTAGCTAGCTCCCCAGCTAGCTGGTTGCAGTGTACGTTGTAGCCTTGTCTTGTTTCAAGCAGCCGCGGTGATCCGGTCGATACCCAGTCCTGGTTCCTCGAGAGCGTAGACGGTTTCCCCTTGTGTGCGGCCCGAGATGTATACTCCATAGAGTTGTGGCAGCGGGCTATTCGCTGTCAAATCGCTGTCCCACTGAGCGCCTGCTGGGCAAGTCAAGTAAATACAGTTGGAGCTAAGGAGGTCTTGAGGCGACCTACAAAGCGCTCCAACATGTGTAAACAGCCTAAAACTACAACTTCATCTGAATCTCCTGCTAAAATAACAACAGATAAAAAGCCAAAAACTGTTTTACACCTAATGAGAAGAATAAATGTCACAATTTCTCCAGGAAAAATGAAGATATTTTATATTGAAAATAAACCTCCAAATAATTGGAACGTCAGAAAAGCATTACTAAAGAGAATCCAGAGTAAATGTTATATTTCTGTGAGATCAAATGTTTAAAAAGAGCCTGTAGTCGGCTCTACAGCAGGTGAAAATCAGCTAAATCCCATTATAGTGATCAGGGCTAAAGCTCCATTGGACCTGGATGGAGAACAATGACATCATCACTTAACAATCCCATAAGGACCAGAGGAGAGAAACATTATTGTTTACTTTTCAAATTTCACTCTCTCGTAACTTTGCAATCTTACAGACTATCACTTTAAAGATCCATTAGACAAAGCAGTTAGCCAAGACGGACTAATTGGTCCCAAAACAGAGCAGGAGCTCCATCTTCGTTTCTGAATACACTTTGTGCAGACGCACATCCAAATGCACAGGCTCTGACCAGAGGCCTTTGACGCGATTTTGATGCTTCACACGCGTTTAGTCTGAACATTAAACAAACACTGTTAATGTCCCGTCAGGCGACTCCTCCAGGTAATCCCAGGAGACCTGGCACAGGTCGTCCATGGAGTTGAAGTGTGGGTCAGATGCAGGAGACATGATCCTTCAGTCTGAGTGAACATTCCCCTCTGTAAAATATGTTGATTTCCTGCATATATCACGCCTCCTGTCTGTGTCCTGGGCCCCGACTGTACGCTGTGAAGTGTTTCCATACGGCCCAGTGAACCTGAGGGACCCGGGGCTTCGCAGGTGCTGAGAAGGCGACTGTGGCAGTAATGAAAGAAACGCAATAAGAGTGCAATAACAGCGGTCGGGTGAGTCAGCCTGGCCTGGGGCAGCGCTCCCTCTCCTGCTCTGTCCCAGGTAGCGCAGAGACAGCGAGGTGCGGGACATCAATAAAACATACTCTGTCCATGTTTCTGCATCCCTCCCGTGCAGAACCTCCCTGTGCCGCCCCCTGTGGTTCAGACTGTAAATGTGGCGGGGTAATGAGAGTGAAACACGGGCGCCCCCAAATGAAAGTGCTCTCGTCTGTTTGCCCAAGTGTTTTTACTTGTTTACATTCCCACTTTCCCAAACGTTAGGCAGATATTGAACTGTTACTGCATGGACCTAAAATGTGTATTCTTCAACTAGGGGCAAATGAAAATGACGTGAGCTGTACCCCAAAGCATCCGGATAGATTATTTTAATCCAGTATGACTGTTCCCAGGGATCTGAGCAAGTTCAGGGCATTTTTCTTTTTCTTTCTTGTTTTTGTCCGTGGAAATGGAAATGAGTGATGGGACAAAACATCATTCTTTGAACATCTCTAAATGTGCTAGCAATGTTAGCTCAGCTTTAGCATAAAATACAAAAATACATAAAATGTACCTTTGCTCTGCCCGATCCCGTCAGACCTTTGAAGCTCTGCAAGGCCTGGTTGGTACTTGGATGGGAGACCATTTGGGAACACCAGGAAGCCCAGCCAATGGAGCGAGTGAGTGAGACTGGTTGCCTCACTTCCATCAGTCTACTCCAGGGCAGCTGTGGCTACAACAATAGCTTACCACCACCAAGTATGGAGGTAATGAATAATGCAATGTAAAGTGTCTTTGAGTGTCCAAAAAATAAATAAATAAAACCAATGCATTATTATTATTATTATTATTAAAATACAAAATTCTCACTATCTGTGTTTTCAAAAGAAATAAGGCGCTTGAAAATGACGACCAAAAAGTTTTCTTGATTTTACAAACTTTTCTTTTGTATGTATCAAGGCAACTCAATGCGCCTCAATTTCTCATTTTAACGGCACTTGACAATACACTGGAAGTTCAACGCCAAAACAACCTGGGGCAACGCCTCCAGAGCAAAGGTTCCACCGCACTGTTCCCTTCACTAATCAAATTCAGGAAAGCACAGAATAATGACTGAGAAATATGTTGAAATGAAATTAGAATAATATGGATCGTTTAAAAAAAATCTGTTGGTCCACCACCGTAAATCGATAAAAGAGCAGTGGGACCATGATAACTGTTGCTACTGAAAAAAGTTCACACTTATTTATCAGGTTTATTGTTAGGATCCAAAAAGAAAACAGTTCCTGTCCATTCACTTAAAGCTGTGACTCTGACTCCAGCTCCACTTTAGAGCCAGCTCGACGGTGACAAGCACACGCCTGCATTCGCCCTAAGGTCTAAGGTCACTGTGCCCTCAGGGTCATCTTCAGTCACAGATGAAATCCCTGATTGTGTGAGTCAATACACTGTGTGAGCTCTTCATGGAGTTTTTGACCTGGATGAGACACACACACACACACACACACACACACACACATGTATGGTCCTCATGCTGTGATGTGTTAATAGCAGAGACACAGCCCTTTGTCCTGGGTCACTCTTAATTAGCGGTCCAGCCTGGGGGCCCACACACACACACATATACTTAGTGACTGATGTGCTGTGGCCGTTCAGACACATGGCCCTGATGGACATAGTGAGGCGCTCATGCATGCGGCTCTGTGCCCTGGTTCACTTCGGCTCCATAAGGAGTCAGAGTGTTATTATATATACACATATGGGGGGAGAGCAGAGGTGTTGGGCGAACAGTTGTGGCCAAGATGATTTACTCCATGTATGAGACACAGGCTGCTGCATTCATGTGGACTGTGGAGCTTCTTTTCTTTTTATGTGGGAAAGTAGGGATTTTAATGTCGCCAAATAAAAGGCCTTTAAGGGACATTCATAAAGTAAAGGGAATGTGTGTGAAATATTACCTGCCGGGCATAATCAAAACTGTAATAAGTAGTAATAATAAGATGAATAGTTATTGTTATTATAGCCCTCAGAAACGAGTACTTGGTCTGCTTGACAAGTTGATGTATGATAAGTGTGTTTGGTTGGAAGCGCTAGCCAGCCAGTGATATGATGCTAACGAGAGTCCTGAGTGACCTAGCTAGCTAGCTCCCTCAGGACTCTCGTTACATTAGGTATGAGAAAGTTCAAACATGAGATAACGTACGTGTTTTTAGAATGAACACAAAACGACAAACTTAAATGTTTATGGAAACTCACCTCATAAGAAACAGAAAAGTGTTCTTGCAGATCTCGTTGCCTCCGAAGAAATAAGTGATTTGAGCACGCTTTCTCTTCTCTTCTGGCTACAGGACTGTCTCCCATGCTGAGAGTTCTCTTTTCTCCTCGTGCAGCATTTACAGTCAAAGTTACGTATTTTCTCAATTTCTTTGTCTTTATCCTTGTCAAATGTTACTATCGATGCGGCATCCATCTTGGTTGAATGTTGTGCGCATAATAAGTAGCCACGCTGTAGGGGGCGGGGCCAATGACAAAGGGAACAGATCCAGTAAAAACGCAGACAAAGTCACGCCCCCACTACACGCTCTGAAATGAATCCCAAAACTAGCCGGTTTGAACCTAAAAGTTTACGCTTTTAAATATACTAATACTGCTAGCTTAAACATGGAGAGGCTTCTTTGTTACTTCAACTGAACGATTCAGCAAAAAAGTTAAAATCACCAATTTTCGAAAATAAAACTCTGTTTACTGTTTAAGTTTTTCTCGAGACACGGACTGCTGACTTGTGTCCCTGGAAACCAGGGCGGGTCACAGCGCTAGCGAGAATGATTATGATACAAATCTGCTTGAAAGCAATAAAAAACAACATTACAGAAATATGGAAAGTATTAAACAGTCTAATTAAAAAAGGACTAACCATAAACTGCCCTATAGATTACATTATCCATAATGGTGATATCTTTTTGGGAACATCGATGTTACCTTGCAGCCCAAATAAACCAAATAATCGACTCTTTTATTTACAGTCAAACTCCTGCGTGCTTCTCCCATAGCTTCTCCCCAGTCCCGCCATGCCTGTGTCAGCTCCGCATTTGTGAGAAAGTGAGTCTGCCGACCTGTGTCCCTGGGAACCACGGGTTAGGGTGCCAAAACTATTGGCAGCCCAATTCTTTAATATCATTTGAGGAGTTTATGCATCGTCCATATTCTGGGTGAAAAACTCTTCACTGTCACCGCTGATGCCAGTCCAGGCTGGTTATTAACGCTAAGAACGTGCGCTCCATCAACTTTAGATTAGTCTGTAAACACTTGTCAGTGTAGTTCGACCAACCCACCACTCCAAACGACTTGTTTCTCTGTAATAACTGTTTCAAAGCCGCCGCTTTTGCTTTGGCCCTTCTTCCATTTGATCAGCCTCCTCCTCAGCAGCCGCTGTGATAAAAACATGTCCCTGCGTCGCATCCGAGCGTGTCTCTAATCCCGCTGCCTTCACGTTAGCCTCGCGCTGGTCCTGCTAATCCCCCATTCATCCCCAGTCTGTTCTCTCCTATTAGCACCATTATTAGGCCTCTTGTCTGTCATTCCAGGCGGGCACGGACGTGGAGGGCTCCCCTGGGCATGGCGGCTATCAAGGTTAACTGGTGATTAGGATAAGGAGATGGGGTTGCCATGGGGACGGAGGAGAGGCATAGACGGGGCCCGATAAGGAGTGACAGCGCGCTTCCACTGGCTCCGTAAAACGCTGCAGATCAGGACGGGGCCTTCCTACATTCCTAAACTGGGGCACTCTTTCGTTCAAGTCCTTTTCCTTCATGAGAGAGGGACAGCTGTGGTGAAGGAGATGAGTAGAAAGACAAAGACGAGGCATGAGATCCGGCTCTTTGTTGATGAGAAGTGTGTAATAAACTATTAATTGAACAAGCACATCTCGGACATTTTTCGCACTGATCCAGCCGCTAAAGTTAGGTCCATTGTCCGCGTTGGGTGAGTGCACGACTTTGCAGCATCTTTTTCTCTCTCAAAAGTAGCTAACTCTATGTTGTGTTGATATTCATTATTTTATAGCGCGTTGCACCTGATTTATCCTTAGAAATTGTTTATTGTTATTGGCACAGATCTGATATATAAATGTCTTTGCGCTGTGACCCTTTATTGTGTATGAAATATCTTAACTCTACCTGCTTTTTGCACTTGCAAGTGCTTAGTAAATCAGGCCCAACGTTTCCAGGGCAGCAGAGCATGCATAGAAGCTTAAGCCAAGTGATTGAACTTGGCTGTTAAAAGCTGCACGCATGCCCATCAGCCCAGGGGAAAGTCTGATCACACCTGCCCATTTGAACCTCCCGGTTTTACATGGGTTATGGGCAATCCTGCTCTAGTCGGACTAGGCGGGAGATCCGGCTTTCCCCTTGTCCATGTAACTATGATGACTGAGAGGAGCTTCTGTTCCTGAGCCTTCTAGTCGTCTCTCAGGGGAGGTGTTCCGGGCATGTCCCATTGGGAGGAGGCCCCAGGAAAGACCCAGGACACGCTGGAGAATGTGTGCGTGGATAAGGTCTGGTCGCTGCCTCCACAACCTGACACCGGATAAAGTGGAAGAAGATAGATGGATATTGGGACGTATAAAAGCTAATCCTCCAGATATAGGTACTCCTTGGCTCAAGATCTCGATATACAGTAGGTCCTTGTGGGACACACTGTAGTCGCCCATTATCCTTCAAAAGGAATTGGAGGAATTGATGGATAAAATGCAGATTTATCTCACAGTATGACATAGCGAATAATAAGAACGCGTGCCTGTTGGTGGAGCCGACCTTTGGACTGGAGGGAACAACAGTGAAGAAGAAAGTAATCCGTCAGTCGCAGGTTGTCTCTATTCCAAAAACTTTCCCAGATGTGTATGAGCTCAAATATGGCTGTACTAGCTTTCCCCCTGCGTTCATGCTAACAGAGCATGGACCAAGTTAGCCGATTTAAGACTTGCCCAGAGGTGCAGACGTAACTAGTGTTGAACGCATGACACCCACTCACACTGCCACAGAGCTACTCGCTCCAGTGCAGCAGCAAAACCACCAGCCTCATCAGCCTCTCCGACTCCTGAGTGTAACGAAAACGACGACATATTTTAGATTAATCCTCGTCACATACTATATTATATCCTGCAGCCAACTCAAAATGTTAGTCTGAAGCCCTGCCAACATCACGTTCCTGACATACACCTGCCAGGGTCTGAGCACCCACTCCATAACCTCTGGTATCTCCTGCGCGTCTGCCTCGTGGAGTGCCCTGGCGGAGCTGTCCGTCACGGTTCAGAGGAGTAATGGCTTTCGAAGGCGTACATTTGTTCATTTGCACGGCTCTTGTTTCATTTGAAGGCGGTGGTTTGTTGATTGCATTTGGCGGGCGGAGCTATAGAGAATGATCGCTTTGGGACCAGGGCCATCTGTTAGAGACACGAGAGTGATCCGATCCTACCAGCTCTGCTCTGTGAGAACATATAAGTATGTGACACGGGTCTATACCACACACCCTGCTAATGCAGTGCTTCATTATTCACAAACTAATTACCACTATTCCAAGCCCAGGGTACACTACATGGTTGTTTTGTCTAAGATTTCTGATGTTACATTACTCGACACGAGGACTGTGAGATCGTGAGCCTGCACTCGTCTCCACTGTGTGACGGTTCAGAGAGAATTGTAGCTTCTAAAGTTTGCTGTAGCGGGTTTCAGGCTCCAGGCGACATGTGTCTCTAAGAGACTCCACTTGTCTTGGAGTTTTTTTGTGCACGGAGAAGTGCTGGAAAAGTCAAACGCCGTCTCGTTCATGCCTCGACATCGTGGCTTGTGACTTTGGTGCTGGTGTAGTGTTTTGTTGATGACAAGGTCAAGGTCAAACGTAACCGTCATCACTGCCCCAAAGTGCTGCACGGGTACACAGTGCAATAATACAAAACTACAATAAACACGATAAGAAAAGTAAAACATTAAACAGTAAAAATATGAAAAATGCTCAGCTCATCTTGTGTTAAAAGCTTGTGCAAAAAGATGAGTCTTTAACAGAGTTTTGAAGCTCTCAACTGAAGTAGCCTGTCTAATGTTCAGAGGGAGAGAGTTCCACAGTACTGCAAGCGCTCTGACAGGGGCGTGCAAAGACAACAGTTCAGATGCCAGTACATGGATTTATTTAAGTAATAGAATGTTGAAGAACAGGTAACCGGTGAAGAGAAGACAGAACAGCAGTAATATGTCCATGCCGTTTGTCTCCTGGGAGCAGGCGTGCAGTCGCAGTTTGGACCATTTGGAGTCTGCGAATCAATGACTGCTGTAGAATTACAACAATCCAAACGAGTCGTGTTCAATGCATGGACAACCGGTTCAAACTGGTTCAAAGGCAAGTAGCGCTTTACCTTACTTAGAAGCCTAAGTTACTGCGTGTATCTGTTTTTTAAACTGAAATGAACTGTCAATATGAAATCCAAGACGTTTAAACAGCAGTGAGACACAAGAGAACCATGGGCCCTGCCAGCCTAACAGAGATTGCCTCTGCAGCGAGAGGATGGCTCTCTCTGCCACTAGTGTTCCAAAATATATACAGGCTCTATTTTGAATCTTTGCCCCGTCTCGCTGTACGACCAATGACCTGCGCTTTTGAGCTACCACTTCAGATTTTCTCCACAATGAGTGATCTCTCATCTCAAATAACGAAAATCATGCAGTGTGCACCCAGATGTATTCATCACTCCAAACTTGGACCTAAAAATCATTCACTATACTGTATATTGTTGAGTATGACACGATTATCTTCTACTGGGACCTCTTTATTATCACTTACCACAGATATACCATTCTACCATACTGGTTCATCTAAACACCTATTGGTTGTTCTGTATGTCCACTCGCTCTAACCTCTATTATTATTTGGATGTTGATTACTTGTCGACTGGACTGGACTGAGTTGAGGGCGTTCACCTCTTTCTCCAGAGGCTTCTTCTGTTAAGTCAATAAAGATGACAATATTGACGCACTAGTTCTAGTATAGCCCCACCAATAACTATCCAAGCCACTTTGTAGCCCATTTCATAAACAAACCGTCTCCAAAGTGCTGCACAGAAGACAATGATACAAATGAAGAAAAGATCTATAGAATATTCAACGTTTAAAAATAATAATTAGATAAATATGTATAAAATAAGCCCCTTATGAGAGACCGACAGGCCCGGTTAGAACCATGAGGCCGTCCTTCTGTGGACGCACCACCTGCAGGAGGAGCCATAGGGGCTGGTGCAGCTCCAACAGCTGCCCCCACGACCCGGCAACGGACAAGTGGAAGAAGATGGATGGATGTATCAAATAAGTAGCTATACAGCTTATAACAACAGTACCAGTCAAAAGTTTGGAAACACTTTTTTTTCTTTTTTTTTTTTTTTTTACCATATCACTGAAGGCATTCATTCATGAATATGGAATTATGTTTTAAACACAAACAGTCGAAATAGATTCTTCAAATTGCCGTCTTTGGCTTTGATTACAGCATTGCATTTTGGACATTTTCTCAGTGAGCGTCACAATATCGCCACCTGACATGGTTTTGACTTCAAATACTGTTAAACCATTTGGGGAAAAGGACCTTATGATGGAGAAAAGGCTAAGAATAAAGGGAAATATAGACCTTATTTCAGCCTTTATTCTTTCCTACATAAACATTTGATTTGTTCACTCATAGTTTCATGTCTTCAAGACTCACACAATGGAAACAGTGTTGAAAATAAAGAAAAGCCGAGACAGATATAACGTGGTTCCAAACTTTTGACTGGCACTGTATATAAATATACATAATTTTTAATTAGTTATTTTCTGAATTGTTTATTTATATATTTATTTCTTTTTAAATATTTCTCAATTTCCCCCCAGTTTTCCCCAAATTATTCCCAATATTTCCAAAATTATTCCCACATTTTAAATTTGCAGATCTTATTATTGTTCTATTTTGTGGTTCTAGATGACAATTATTAGAGTATAGGTATTGGAAAAAATGTAACAGTACCAGCTCTATTACTGAGCTAGAATCAACATCACTATTATGGTGTGTGAAAATCTGGCATGGCGGCTACAAAACCTTTGACATGATGTGATATAATAGCCTGGTCTGCTTCTACAGCCCACTGTCACTCAGAGGCTAATCCTGGGAGGGGTAGGCTAATGCTAATGCTATGGGATGACACCCAAGGGAGACTCGCTAATTAACCCCCTTTCCAGCCCATCACAGCGCTCCCACCTCCATTATGCTCCTCGGCGATCATCTGAGTTAGCTTAGGTGCCGTGAGTTCCGAAAGGCAATTAGAGGGAAGTGTGTTTTTGACGGGCAGAAGGATTAGCACTTAGCTCCGCAGAGGAGACCCCCCCTCACTCTCTCACTGCGGCGCTATCGGTCATCGCAGTAATAACCTCATATTTCACATCTCCGTTTAAATACCGAGCGCTTGTGTGACGAATTACCGCGCTAATTGGGGGAGCACCTTCGGCCCGGAGAGCGCGGGCTTCATTAGGGGTTAAACAAGTTTGGTCACTGATTTTTGTTGGTAAAAATGAACTGGCAAATGGATGACGGATTCCTGCGTTTCGTTTTAGTCACAGATCACTGTCCCGTCCGAAGGATCACACGTTACTTTAAAGGACGTGTTTGTAAGACGTGCGTAGGTTTCCTCTGGGTATTCCGTTTTCCCCTACCAATAAAAACATGTACAATAGGATGAATGATGTGTGCGCGTGAATATATGGTGGTGGTCAGAGGGACCGTTGGCACAGATGTGTGCAGTCTCCCCCAGGGGGAACTGAAGCTATAACGTAGTTTAACACAGAGTGGAGAAAATGTCTCATGTAAGGCGCTTTGTGACCATGTCTTCTTCTTCTTCTTCTTTGTCATTGTTGGTCATTTTTATACTTACTACTGCCACCTCAGGTCTTACGTGTAACTGCAGTTTCTATATTAAGCTCGTGCATGACGGCACTTTAGAGGCAGTTGTGGTGAACAGGTCTGGGCTCATTCTACACATTAGGACATGGCTGGAACAGTTCATGTTTGCATTTATTGCCCGACCTTATACACACCTGTCGCCTCCGGGTGTGCGGAGTCTTCCTCAGCAAGATACAGTGGGAAGAAAAAGTGAGTACACCGTTCGGAATTTCTCACATTTCTGCCTAAATTTGTCACTAAATGTTTTTTCATCAAAATCATAAGAATGAGTAAACAGTGTCTGCTTAAACTAATACCACCCACACATTTACATTTTATCATATTTCTATTGGCCATAACATGTAAACATTCACAGGACAGCGTGGAATAAGTAAGTACACCCCCTGAATCTCACTGAACTGCAGCAGTTTTGTAAAGAGGAACGGTCCAAGATTCATCCTGATCATTGTGAGCGTCTAATCTGCAACTACAGGAAAGCAGTTATCACTACTAAAGAAGAATCAGCCAGCTATACAAGGGTTCACTTACTTATTCCACGCTGTTGTGAATGTCTCAGGTCTTTCTGCAAAATATCTTAGATTTCTTTTTTCTATTGATGATATCACGTTGTCCAGGCCCTGAGGCAACAAAACACACCATGAGGCTCCTGCTCCAGACTTCACAGTGGGATAGGGTTTTGATGTTGATGCTGTTCCATTTTTCCTCCACACATGACGCTGTGTGTCCCTCCCAAAATGTTTTACTTTGGGTTAATCAGTCCACAGAATGTTTTGCCAGTAGTGCTGTGGAGCAAACCAAAGTTGAATAGTTCATTCCACTTTAATAGCTCAATACAGGCTCATGTTCGAGCATTATAATAATTTTACAGTGAAACCTCTTTGTAAACTGTGCAACTGTGTGCATTGTAATGATAAAATATAGTATCATGCAATTATTATAAATGTCATGAATACAGTGTTTTATATTTTAGCACTTTTCATGATTTAATTTCAACCGTTAATTGAGACATTTATTAAAGCTTTACATTTGTTTCATGTCACGTCGGGCACAGCCATCTTTGAATGCTCCTTCTCGGGTTAGCTGATTCTGTCCCGACTTTCCGAGCTGGTACATGTTCCAGTTGACATTTCCAGGTTGGAGTTTGGAAATCCCGACCTCCACGATAAAATGGAACGCAGCATTAGTGTGGATAAAAGTAAGTGCTGTTGCCCGCCCACTCAAAACAATATTGCAGCGCGATTGGTCCGATCCACCTTTGGATTTGAGCCCAAACGTATCAGTTTGAGCCTCGGAGATAGAGTTTTGAGAGAGTGAAAATTAGAATCAATGTAAAATGCTACACTCTCTCGCCCCCCCATCCACAAGAACAGTCACACTATTCTCCGCTGTACATTTCCAAACTGGCTGCTGCGTTCATTTCTCTCTCGACAGGTGGGGTTGAAGTGAGGCTGAGCTGTTATTTTCCCGCAGATATAAAGATAGTGTTATTATTTTTGGTCGCCATTACTCCGTGAGCTGCAGGGGGATGATTATTTTGTTTATTGCGATGGGTGAAAAAAAAGCAGTTAATGAGTTTATTCACGCCGTTGAGAGGCGGAAAAGCCATTTAGAGCGGCGCAGTGAGCAGGAGGGACGAGGAGAGAGACTTACCCCGGGACGGAAGCGTGTCCGCCCACAGATCTGCTCAGAAGACAGTACACTACAGAACACTGATCCTTATCCTTATTTTTCAAATCAAGGCCCCATTTGTGAAACAAAGACGTGCTGTTCATCTAGCCCTTCAATCTGGCAAATTCCAAATGGGGCAAGTTTGGCCATTCCTGTAACGGACCCATCATCAAGAATTTGGATGAACTGACCGTTTAAAATGTACATGCTCTCGCTTTCTTCTTTAGGCAGGGGAGTCTTCTTTGAGTAGTGATTTTCAGAGGTCACACAAAGCGCCTCACACAGGGAAAAGGGATTTTATGTTTTGTCAGATCCTAGACGAAGGCTCTTGAGTCATCCTCCGTACTCTGGAGTGGAAGTGTAGGACGTTTCCCCTCTTGTCCCAAAAGACTTCATCAGCTCACAGCTGGATGAGATACAGACCCCTGTCCTAGTCCTGCCCTCTTTATTCAAAGGCTACTCTCAACCTGCTGGTAACAAACCTTTGTTGTTTAGTCCCAACGACCTGATCACATGACCTGTCTGTTAATCTGCCCTGAGCGAGAGGTCAGGGGCCGTAGGGTCGTTAGGACTGAGACTTTTTTATTTTTTATTTATTTATTTCCCACACTTTTAGGGCTGCGACTCCCCAGATCACCAGACCAGAAACTCGGGATCCGCACTGTAAAATATGATTAGTATTTATAATAAATTCAGATGCACAACATTTAAAATCTGGTTAATGCATGTTTGTTTCAATTGTATTTTTGGCTTGATTTCACTGTAATATACTGCTTTCAGTCAAAATCACTGTTATACATTAAAAAAAAACATCTCGTATTGAAAACATCTCGTTGGGAACCCCTGCTCTACATCACACTCTCCCCCTGGAGGTGCTAAGCTACAAACCTTGCCATAGCTGCCCTGGGGTATACTGACAGAAGCGAGGCTGCTCTGCTGGCCCACCTCACTCACACACAGAGATGAGTGACGTGTCTTGCCCGCTGACACAATGTCAGTCCGCTCTGATCCGTGACAGCCACAGTGGAAGTGGTAGTTTGAATGTGTTCCATGTCCCTGTTGTCTGTGCTGTGGCCTCTGCGCTGAAATGATCCGCACAGTGGTTTTAATGTACGTATTGATTTTGGAGTTAAACGTGAGATGAGGAGCACAGACTCAGGGGAGATCCATCATCACATGCTGACGTCTGATTAAACCGGCCTGTGGGCTTCATGGGCCTATGCTTATGAGTTAGTGTCAGTGAGGGCTTTACACTACACAGGCCGAGGTCTGAGAGGTCTGCAACAGTGTAGACTGAACCATGGACGAAAGCAGGACTAAACGGGTCTACACTAGGACTAAACGGGTCTACACTAGGACTAAACAGGTCTACACTAGGACTAAACAGGTCTACACTAGGACTAAACGGGTCTACACTAGGACTAAACAGGTCAATCCATCCATCCATTATCTTCCGCTTTATCCGGGGTCGGGTCGCGGGGGCAGCAGTCTCAGCAGAGATGCCCAGACTTCCCGATCCACGCACACCTCCTCCAGCTGTTCTGGGGGGACCCCGAGGCAACACCAGGCCAGCTCGGAGACATAGTCCCACCAGCGTGTCCTGGGCCTTCCACGAGGCCTCCTCCCAATAGGACATGCCTGGAACACCTCACGAGGGAGGCGACCAGGAGGCATCTGGAACAGATGCCCTAGCCACCTCAGCTGGCTCCTTTAGATGTGAAAGAGCAGCGACTCCAGTCCGAGCTCCTCCCGGGTAACTGAGCTCCTTACCCGATCTCGGAGGGTGCGCCCAGCCACCCTGCGAAGGAAACTCATTTCGGCCGCTTGTATTCGCGATCTTGTCCTTTTGGTCATTACCCAGATCTCATGACCATAGGTGAGGGTGGGAACGTAGATCGATCGGTAAATCGAGAGCTTTGCCTCAGACTCAGCTCCCTCTTCACCACAACAGTCCGATACAGCGACCGCATCACTGCTGACGCCGCACCGATCCGTCTATCGATCTCACGCTCCATCCGTCCCTCACTGAGAACACGACCCCGAGATACTTGAACTCCTCCACTTGGGGCAAGGACTCCCCACCGACCTGAAGCGGGGAAACCACCTTTTACTGGTGGAGAACCATGGCCTCAGATTTGGAGGTGCTGATCCTCATCCCGGCCGCTTCACACTCGGCTGCAAACCGCCCCAGTGCGCGCTGGAGGTCCTGATTTGATGAAGCCAACAGAACAACATCATCTGCAAACAGCAGAGATGAGACTTAAGGTACTCAGGACGAATCTCATCCACCCCTGGGGCCTTGCCACCAAGGAGCTTTCTAACCACCTCGGTGACTTCAGCTTGGGTGATGGACGAGCCCCCCTCCGAGTCCCCAGCCTCTGCTTCCTCATTGGAAGACGTAACGTAATGGGATTTAGGAGATCCTCGAAGTACTCCTTCCACCACCCGACCACATCCCTAGTCGAGGTCAGCAGCCCCCCACCCACACTGTAAACAGTTTTGGTGAAGCACTGCTTCCCCCTCCTGAGGCGCCGGATGGTTTGCCAGAATCTCTTCGAGGCCGACCGATAGTCCTTCTCCATGGCTTCTCCGAACTCCTCCCAGACCCGAGTTTTTGCCTCTAGGACTAAACTGGTCTACACTAGGACTAAACTGGTCTACACAAGGACTAAACTGGTCTATACTAGGACTAAACTGGTCTAAACTAGGACTAAACTGGTCTACACTAGGACTAAACTGGTCTACACTAGGACTAAACTGGTCTACACTAGGACTAAACAGGTCTACACTAGGACTAAACTGGTCTACACTAGGACTAAACGGGTCTACACTAGGATTAAAAAGGTCTATACTAGGACTAAACTGGTCTACACTAGGACTAAACTGGTCTACACTAGGACTAAACTGGTCTATACTAGGACTAAACTGGTCTACACTAGGACTAAACAGGTCTACACTAGGACTAAACTGGTCTACACTAGGACTAAACTGGTCTACACTAGGACTAAACTGGTCTAAACTAGGACTAAACTGGTCTACACTAGGACTAAACTGGTCTACACTAGGACTAAACAGGTCTATACTAGGACTAAATGGGTCTACACTAGGACTAAACTGGTCTAAACTAGGACTAAACTGGTCTACACTAGGACTAAACTGGTCTACACTAGGACTAAACTGGTCTACACTAGGACTAAACAGGTCTATACTAGGACTAAATGGGTCTACACTAGGAATAAACAGGTCTACACTAGGACTAAACATGTCTACACTAGGACTAAACGGGTCTACACTAGGACTAAACTGGTCTACACTAGGACTAAACTGGTCTACACTAGGACTAAACAGGTCTACACTAGGACTAAACTGGTCTACACTAGGACTAAACAGGTCTACACTAGGACTAAACTGGTCTACACTAGGACTAAACTGGTCTACACTAGGACTAAACTGGTCTACACTAGGACTAAACAGGTCTACTAGGACTAAACAGGTCTAAACTAGGACTAAACTGGTCTACACTAGGACTAAACAGGTCTACACTAGGACTAAACTGGTCTACACTAGGACTAAACTGGTCTACACTAGGACTAAACTGGTCTACACTAGGACTAAACAGGTCTACTAGGACTAAACAGGTCTACTAGGACTAAATGGGTCTACACTAGGATTAAACAGGTCTACACTAGGACTAAACTGGTCTACACTAGGACTAAACAGGTCTACACTAGGACTAAACAGGTCTACTAGGACTAAACAGGTCTACACTAAGACTAAACTGGTCTACACTAGGACTAAACTGGTCTACACTAGGACTAAACAGGTCTACACTAGGACTAAACAGGTCTACACTAGGACTAAACAGGTCTACACTAGGACTAAACTGGTCTACACTAGGACTAAACAGGTCTACACTAGGACTAAACAGGTCTACTAGGACTAAACTGGTCTACACTAGGACTAAACAGGTCTAAACTAGGACTAAACTGGTCTACACTAGGACTAAACAGGTCTACACTAGGACTAAACAGGTCTACTAGGACTAAACTGGTCTACACTAGGACTAAACAGGTAATTTGCATTACCGTAGCATAAAAGTTGGATAAATGTCATAATGTCAGAATATGTATTTAATTGTATTTAATTAACTCTTTGCCAGCTGGCCCTTTTCTCAAAATCTACCCGCAGGCTGCCAGGATTTCTGCTCATCCTTAACAAAAAGTTAAAAAAAAATCACACTTTTGTAAAACTTTTCTTTTAAGCAACATTTAATCATGTTTTGAAATATTTAAAACATCCCAAAAACAAAATGAATCTAAATGTCAAACACATTTAACAATCTTTTTAGTTTGTTTTTTAGCTACATAGGCACTATTTCTCATGTTCTTTTTGTCTTTGTATTTAGTTTTCCGGTGTTTCTCTGTCCACATGTGGTTGGTGCGATGCATTTTGTTCCCTTTTCCCAATGGGACACCCGACGGTCGTAGCGTGCCTCTTTGTGCAGCCCCTTTTACAAACATACTGGTGTTTCCTGGATTGTCGTCCATGTTGTTCTCATCCAACTGATCTGATCCTGTCTCATTGACTTTGTATGTTTTGGTTATTCCTGGATTTTGTTCAGAGGGTGGCACTCCTCGCCTTCATTTGTCAGAACAAGAATAAACGGCGGAGTTTCAGAAGAAAGTTCCTGGCCATTTTGAGAGAATAATGGAACTCACTGAAGCTGATTCTCCAGTCACTTATAGCTTCTCTGATCAGCATAGGACTAAACTAGGTTTAAAACTAGACTAAACTAGGTATAAATTGAGACTACACCTGGGCTAACGTGCACCACTCTACAGTATGTGTTTCCTAACTGGCTGTAGTGGCAGGTGTATTGTTTGTGTAAGCTCTCGGTTGTCCAGGAGTTGTTTTGCCTTCATCAGAATGTATGGCTGCTGCAGCAGGGGCTTGTGTCTGCTCTTATACATTATTAGTAAGTAGGTCAGTGCACTGTGTCCATCTGTGATGTAAACCTGCTGTTGGAGATAAACCCTGTGCTGCGGGGCCAGGGGGAGGTGACCCACCCGCTCACAGGCACATGGGCCGGGGACTCCTGGAGGTACGCCGTCTGCTTCTGGTGTCAGTCACGCCCTCTGCGGTTCTTGACTATAGGCTTCTAGAAACGGGTCCAAACCAGGACTTACCCAGACAGAAGCGGTACTGCGACTAGGGTTACAGCTGAGGGGTGCGTACCTATGTTCCCCGGGTGCGATGTTTTTTTTTCCGTAGGTGAGTTGGTACTTCACCCAATCACAAGTCATGAGAGTGAAATGTCATACATATATCAATCAGCTTAACCCTGACTCTGCCCTATAGCCACTAACCTTAAGGATAGTGGGCTGGTGCCTAATCTTAATCAATAGAAGTGGGGGAACATAGGTACCGGGGAACATAGGGCTGACCCCCAGCTGAGCTAGCCCTGGGTTTCTCTGCGTCAACCATGGTCATCGACACCAAGAGGTTATTATGAATTTATTGATAAAAAAGTCCATCCTCTAAAGTCATGACGAATGTATGATCCAGCATCACTGAGACTGGAGCAGCGCGTGAAGCCGAACATCCCCATGAGGAAGAAGTATGTCCGCATTTCAAAGTTTACATGTTTAAGAATGTGTATCATTGACCTTCTGGGCCTGCACCTTGATCTAGAATAACTAATATGAAATTATAATAAAAACAAATTCTAAATTGCTGATCTTAGAAACAAATCAGAGTCTGGCAGAATTAAACGTGGACCAATGAGACAAGTGGACAGAAAAGGCCGTGTAAAAACCAATGTGTAAAAAGTAGATGAATAATATTTTGTTCATTTGCATAAGTCGGTCTGCTGACTGTGAAGAAAGTGTCATCAACTGGGGCCGATTCTTCGACCTCTGACTTATACAGCTAATGCCCTACGAGGTGAGCTAAAACTCGGGGGCAAGTGGGCCAGTCTAAATCCTAAAAACCCCGGGCCGAAATTTCAAATCTGTATTATATTATAATATATAATATTTTTGATTCAAGCCAGAATGAGTCATGATCTGTGTGTTGGTTTGGTTCTGTGTCTAGTCTTGTTTTATGTTGACACGTCTGTTCTGTCCTTGTGGTTTTGCTTTGCTTCCCTTGTGTTGATTACCTGCACCGCCCTGATGTGTTTCACCTGTTCCTTCTGTATTTAGACCCCTGTGTTCTCCCTTGTCCTGGTCGGTTGTCTTGTCTTGGCAGTTTTTGGACTTGCCATTAAATTTAATTTCACCTTGTCTTTGGCTGTTTGCACTTGGGTCTCAGCTCCGCCTCAGCGCCTCTTTAACTCATAAGTACTTTGTGTAAGTACAGATCAATATTTTCTCATATGATGTGACTGCTCTGGAGGCCGTTCCAGACGCCTCTGATGCAGCATTAGCAGCTGGACACTGGCTCTGCTTCCCAGGAGCCCACTCCCAAGGAAGTCAACGAACTGGACTAGGGAGAGAAGATCCTGAAAAGATCCTGGCAATTGAGAAACGGCCAGTGATCCAGCTTTGCATGAAGGTGGCACTCACAGGAACCCCCTGGTCACGGGGAGAACACGGAGACGCCACTCACAACAGCTCCACACGTTCCAGTAGTCAAACTTACGAATAGTGTTTGCCCCATTTCCCCTCTTAGATTTCCACCTGTAACGGCTCTTACGAACTCTCCCCTAAGCCCCGCCCCTTCACGCCGCAGTTGCAGATCCTGGGACTCCGCGGCGCGTCCCGGCCCATTCATTTTTCAGACCGTTATCTCTTCTGTCACTTTGCATCTCGTCAGTGAAGGCAGCACGGCGGATCCGGCTCATACCCAGGCCCGTGAAAGCCCCTGACCCAGTTAGCTCATTTCTGTGGACAATGGGGAGGACGTTTATTTCAATTTAGCCAAGTATAATCGGCAAACAGCTTTTCTAAGTCATGGACGAAGAAATACCAGAAAATCTAACATGTTGTAGTTTTCACACCAAATATGATGATCGCGTCTTACCTTGGCTTTGTAGCATAATTTCATGTTAATGGATTTTATGTTTTTGATCATTCTTATAGACGCATTCACATTACTCATGTAGTTAATAGTTGAAAGTAAATGTAGTCGCGTAAGAGAACTGAAAAATGCTTAAGAGGTGAGTGCTTCAATTATTAGTCAAAATACAGCTGCTCTCTTTATAAACAAACTTATTGGTGAATGAAGTCATTGAAAAAAAGTCATGCTAGTGAAGCTCGTGAAACAATGAGTAAACCGTTCGGATCCACACACAGGAGGCTGATTTTCTCTCTACTCATTGTGTGCAACGTCCTGTTTTTGTCTGGCGTGAAGGTCAGTATCGGTCAGATGTTTTCCTCTGGTGAGGATGGTTGTCCCTACTGTTATGTGCCACTTCTTAAGCAGTGCTGATCCATGGTCTTTATGCATCATGCAGGGTTTTTGCATGGCAACTTTCTCAGTTTTGTGTAAATATTTTCTCTGCACAGTGTTTGTCACGTGTCACATGACTCCAACTGTGTTTAAATTGAGGACATCCGGTGTTTGTCCAAATGAAGACGTTAGTGGAGACATGTTTATAAAGCAAGAGCGCACTGTACCGTACTGTAGATTTGAACATAATGACTTTCACACGTGTCCAAAAATGAGAATAAACATATGAATTTAAGTCATAATGATGTCAATGATCATAAGTTTGGAGACGGTCATTATTTGGACCACAGTGTGAATGAAACAGTGTGAGACTGACGTGTGCGCCACATGAGCTCACAATTAGCCACAGGGTGAGGAATGTGCGACCACGGCTGATTTATAATTTAAAAGTGTTGTGTAGAGTGCGAGGGCGGGGCATGAAGAGTGTGTTCCATGTAAAACCTGAGTCGTTTAATAATGCAGCAGCCGAGGAGCGTTCAGAGGAGCTTTTGTCAATAACATGACACAGAGAAGGGGCGGGACATACGGGAGCCCCGCAGGACAAAAAACATTCACTCAGCTTGCTCTACTTCCTTGTCCAGCCCTGAACTGAATTTCCCCTTTGAAGGGATAAATAAAGTTATCTATCTATCTACATGCGAGTTGTCATGGCAATGTGAAAACGGGAAGAAACCTCCCTCTCTCCAGGTACAACTTAATTTTTCACCTTTTTCTGCGATCTATACTCAACAAAAATATAAACGTAACACCTTTGTTTCTGCTCCATTCTTCATGAGATGGACTTAAAGATCTAAAATTCATTCCAGAAACACAATATTACCATTTCTCTCAAACATTGTTCACAGATCAGTCCAAATGTGTGATAGTGAGCACTTCTGCTTTGCTGAGATAATCCATCCCACCTCACAGGTGCCACATCAAGATGCTGATCTGACATCATGATTAGTGCACAGGTATACCTTATACTGCCCACAATAAAAGGCCACCCTGAAATGTGCAGTTGTTTGCTTTATTGGGGGTCTGGGGAACCAGTCAGTATCTGGTGTGACCACCATTTGCCTCATGCAGTGCAACACATCTTCTTCCATAGAGTTTATCAGATTGTCAATTGTGGCCTGTGGAATGTTGGTCCACTCCTCTTCAATGGCTGTGCGAAGTTGCTGGATATTAGTGGGAACTGGTACACGCTGTCGTATTCTGCTGCTGCTTGACCGGCGAATACGACAGCGTAAACCTTTTTTTTCTTTTTTTTTCAAAAACATTTTTGGGGAATTTTATGACACCCAAAAGGCACCGCATTTAAAGAATGACCCTGCCGTGTTTTTGTGGAGGTTTGGTGGATTTGTTTACTTTGAGAGACCAAAATGGTCCTGAAGAAAGCAGCTAAACCCATTTGAGACCTACACATTTCTTCTCCTGAGACAGTGAAGAGGCACCAAGAGCCCCCCCTGGTTAATGCACAGTGGCAGTGCGGCTCAGCCGCAGCAGCTCAGGACTAACACCTATCAGATTCAATTGATATTATTTTTGTATTGAATAAAATGCAAACATTTGTTTTTATTAAACATAATTTTGCAGCGTTGGAAAAAACCTAAACAATTAGCAATGTTTTCCGTCTTTGTCTCCTTAGACCTGACTGTGTAACTTTACTGTGAGTGGGACGTCTCCATGGAGATGTCGACTAAAGGCAGCCAAACAGGAGATTTAAAGAAGTCACCTGTACCCACTGCAACAATCGCATTTTCTGTGTGGAGCTGCTCATTAACAGGGCTGGGCATCGTTACTTTTTTTAGATACAGGTACTTTAATGATACTTGGTTTTCCATACCTAAACGATACCTATACTGAAATATTGGATGTCAGTGGCCGCTGGTCAATAGGGGTCAATGGGGAACCGCCCTCTCTAAAAATGTAATAATATCTTTATCATATATCAATAATACCAAATATTGCATTATATGTTGCAGAAAAGCCATTCAGAGATTTATTTAAAAAGGTTTTTTACAGTGGATTCATGCATTACTGAAGGGCGCCGGTCTGATACAAGTAAATACATAGACTGTAAAAAATAATAGACAACTCTTCCCCGTTTACCACAATGACCACGTTCGAGGGGGAAATCATGGTAGATTTACAGAATCCTCCTCCCCAGCTCTGACGAAGCATGTTCCTAAAAAGGGCAACAGAGCGGGATCGTCACTGTTCAGTCTTAGCCGCACCCGTGCCGTTGTTGATCAAAGTCAGGCCCTCATTGATTAAGCAAGATTTCTAATCGGAATAGATTTTATTTGCCATTGTTTGAGAACAGGTTCACAAACTAGGAATTTTTCTTGATGCGGACGTGCAACATAAAACACATAACACAGAATTTAGATAAAATTAAGCTATACAACTTTAAACTATAAGGCTTTAGGGGGCATGCATAAGGAATATTAATAAATAAGATACAAAGTAAAAAATGGTAAGACGACAACAATAGACTTCGAACAACAGTGGGATTATATTTACAGATGAGTATGAGTAAAAAGTAAAGTGATGAGTGACAGCAGCGGGTCTAAGTGTGGACACACCGCACAGAGCAACAGAGCAGAAACATCCATGAGTCTGTGACTGAGCTACAGAGACTTGTTATTGTTCATGAGTCTGATGGCGGAGGGGAAAAACTGTTCAAGTGGCGGGAGGTATGGGTCTGGATAGACCGTAGCCTCCTGCCTGAGGGGAGAGGGGTGAATAGTCCGTGTCCAGGGTGAGAAGGGTCAGCTGTGATCCGACCCACACGCTTCCGGGTCCTGGAGGTGAACAGGTCCTGGAGAGATGGAGCTCACAGCCAATCACCTTCTCTGCAGCACGCACAATGCGCTGCAGTCGGTGCTTGTCCCGTTCTGTAGCGGCCGGGGAACCACACGGTGATGGAGGAGGTGAGGATGGACCACACGGTGATGGAGGAGGTCAGGATGGACCACACGGTGATGGAGGAGGTGAGGATGGACCACACGGTGATGGAGGAGGTGAGGATGGACCACACGGTGATGGAGGAGGTGAGGATGGACTCGATGATGGCCGTGTAGAACTGCACCAGCATCTTGGTTGGCAGCTAAAGTTTCTTCAGCTACTGCAGGAAGAACATCCTCTGCTGGGCCTTCTTGATGAGGGAGTAGATGGTCGGCTCCCATTTGAGGTCCTGGGTGATGGTGGTGCCCAGGAAACGGTAGGAGTCCACGATGGAAATGGGGGTGGGAGAGTCTGTCAGGGTGAGGGGGGACGGTGGGGCTGTGTCCCTCCTAAAGTCCACGATCATCTCCACTGTCTTCTGGCCGATCAGCTCCAGGTTGTTGTGGCTGCACCAGGACGCCAGCCGTTCCACCTCTCTCCTGTGAGCGGCACGGTAGTACAGCGATTAGAGCTCGTGCTTCACAGCTAGAAGGTCCGGGGTTCGATTCCCACCTGGACGGGGCCTTTCTGTGTGGAGTTTGCATGTTCTCCCCGTGTCTGCGTAGGTTTCCTCCGGGTACTCCGGTTTCCCCTACCACTAAAAACATGTACAGGGAGTGCGCATGGGGGACGACGGACGCAAATTAGCCCAAGGCTACAATCCGGTGTGGCTTGTTTACATGCATGAGGCCCATGTATGTTCATTAACATGCACTGTCCCGACCAAATAAATCAATAAATAAAATAAAATAACCGTCCGAGATGAGCCCGATGAGGGTGGTGTCGTCCGCAACCTTGATCACTTTAACGGACTAGTGACTGGAGGTGCAGCAGTTTGTGTACAGGGAGAAGAGCCAGGGGGAAAGTACACAGCCCTGAGGAGTTCCTGTGTTTGTAGTCCGAGTGTCCGAGACGATCTTCCCCAGCCGCACGTGCTGTCTCCGGTCCGTCAGGAAGTCAGTGATCCACCTGCAGAGGGAGTCGGGCACGCTGAGCTGGTGGAGCTTGTCTCGTAGCAGTTCAGGGAGGATGGTGTTGAAGGCAGAGCTGAAGTCCACAAACAGGATCCTGGCGTAGGTTCCTGGGGGGTCCAGATGCTCCAGGAGGGGGGCGGTGATGTCCTTGAGGTGGGGCAGGACCAAGCGCTCAAAAGTCTTCATGACCACAGACGTCAGTGCCACCAGCCTGTAGTCATTAAGTCCTGTGATCCGTGGTTTCTTAGGGACAGGGACGATGGTGGACGAAAGCACGGAACGTCCTGCTTTAAAATTTGTCAGTGAAATTGTCAGTGAATTTGTCAGTGAAAGTCGTCAGTGAATTTGTCACTGACAGCGTCAGTGAATTTGTCAGTGAAACTGACAAATTTTCAACACCAGGGAGGTGTTGAAAATGTCTGTGAAGACCGGAGCCAGCTAACCCTAACCCGCGCAGTGTCTCAGGGTGGAGGGGGAGACACCATCCGGCCCAGGGGCCTTCCGTTCGTGGCGGCAGTAATGTGTATTCAGACAGGGGAGGCACAGGTCGTTCAGAGCCCGGGGGGCCTTGGGCTTGTAATTGGTTAAAGCCCTAAGACCCCGCCACACTGCTCCAGAGTCATTGGAGGAGAATTGGTGTTGGAGACGGGCTGAGTATGCAGCTTTAGCTTTCTCCACCTCCCTGCTAAAGCTGTTCCTTGCCTCCCTGTAATGGTCTCTGTCGCCATTTTTGTGGGCCGTCTCTTTCTCCTTTCGTAGGTGTCGGAGTTTGGGGGTGAACCAGGGCTTATCATTGTTGAAACAAACCCTAGTGCACGTTGGTATGATGCGCTCCTCATTGAACTGGATGTATGAGGTCACAGTGTCCGTATATTCATCCAGGTTGTTACCAGTCTTTAACGCTTCCCAGTCTGTTGTCTCCAAACATGAGCGCAGCTCCTCCACAGCCTCAGTGGTGAACTTCTTTATTGTGCTCACTACAGGTTTAGCGACTTTCAGTCTTTGTCTGTATGAAGGGATTAAGTGGACCATCACGTGATCTGAAAGTCCGAGTGCAGCGCGGGGAAAGCGTGGTATGCGTTGCGTATTGTAGTGTAACAGTGATCTAGTGTGTTCTCTGGTAGAGCATTTAATAAACTGTCTGTATTTGGGTAATTCCTGGCTCAGGTTTCCCTTGTTAAAGTCACCAAGCACAATAACAAGAGAGTCCGGGAAGGTCCGCTCCATATGTAGAATCTGCCCGGCGGTAGATAAGCAGCCACCAGAATGAATGAAACTATTTCCCGCGGTGAATAAAAAGGCTTACAGTTAATGATGAGATATTCCAGAGCAGGAGAGCAGTGTTGGAGATCACAGTCACATCAGTAAACCGCCGTTTGTTTTCCCGGAGAGCCTCGGGTCCCGATCCGCGCGGAGAAGCTGAAAGCCCTCCAGGTGTCCCCGTCCGGGACCTTCACGCTCAGCCATGTCTCCGTGAAACATGGAACCCAGGACGTGGAGAAGTCCTTGTTCCTTCTCATCAGCAGCGCTAGTTCGTCCATCTTGTTGGGAAGTGAGCGAGCGTTCGTGAGGAATACCCCAGGTAAAGGCGTGGGTGCACCGCGCCTGCGAAGGCGAACAAGGGGGACCCGCACGCTTTCTCCTCCGGCGGCTCACTCGTTTGGTCAAAAAGTGGACCAAATCCGCGGCTGTTGCCAAAAAAACTGGCAGTAGGTCCGTAGGGGTGATCGACCTGATGTTCAGAAGCTCTTCACGGGTGTAAGAGCACGCGGACACACAGTAAACGCACAAGAATTGACACAACAGAGCACACAAAAGCACCGTGGCTGCCTTCCTCGGTGCCATCTTGGAATAAAATGTACCCTTTGATTGTAACTAACCCAGCGTTATCACAGGAGGAATATCTACCTGTAGAAAGTTCAAAACAATTAGGTACCAGGCCTTAAAGTTGTTTTTAATGTGTCTAAAGTGTAATCTAATGGGAGACTAGCGGCTAAATGGAGGCACTACAGCAATGGCGGAACAATGGCGGCCTCTAGTGTCGTGGTCGTAAAGCAGAGCAGCCAGCGGCCATTGATACAAGTCCCTGAACTTTTGGACAGCATGTAACTGTAGGCTTCTCTCTTAGTGGTCGCCTTAAGTTTCCTTCTAGCGCCCTAGTGTTTTTTGTCTGATGTAGTTGGACAATGGACGCTGTCAATCATTTAAATATGTCACCCACATGCGTAGCCGGTGTCGGCCAATGGTGTCTGTACTCGACTGTAAACAATATATGAGGCAAGGCAACTTTATTTATACCGCGCATTTCGTACACAAGGCAAATCAATGCGCCTACGAGTAGCTTGTGTGGCGCAGCGCTGAGCTCACGGACGAACCCAGGGGAAGAAAAACAACATTGAGACCCGGGGGAAGCTTGGTGAAAGAATCTGGTCAAACTAAGGGACTTTTGACGACTTTCTTCATTAAGAAGTGACGTCTAAACTGACTTTTCTGGAGGTAGCATTACGACGCTAACTGGCTCGTCATCTTTAGCTACTGCTTGTTTATTTCAAACTTTGGGACAACCCTCGCTGGCTTGGACACACTGTAATGTCCCAGGACGTGAACATTTGATGGAGAGAAGATTCAGGACTGTGAGGACCATAAGATAGAAGATGCAGGAGAACGTCATTCATTCACTTAGGAGGAGCTGCAGACCGGGAAGGATTCATCAAAACATAACACGTTATTTCTGGGTAAAAAAAATAGGGACAATATTTTTTTTAAATGATAGAAAAAATACAAACATTAAAAATTAGAAACATACATAAAACAATAAAAAAACATTAAGCAAAAACATTTCATAAATGGGAAAAAAATATTTATTTGAGCTGAAACAACCAAGTCACTTACTGTAATGCTGTCCCTGGACCAAGAAGGGCATTATTTTATCTATATAGCGCCTTTCACGGACATGGTCACAAAGCGCTTTACATGAGACAGTTATACATTCACTCCATACTCGGTGGTGCTAAAGTCCGTTAGTAGCTTCAGTTTCCCCTGGGGGAGACTGACAGAAGCGATGTTGCGGCTGCACAAATCTGCGTCAACGGTCCCTCAGACCACCATCATACATTAACGCACACACATCATTTATCTTGGCCTATTGTACTTGTTTTTAGTGGTAGGGGAAACCGGAGTACCCGGTGGAAACCTACCCAGACACGGGAGAACATTCAAACTCCACACAGAAAGGCCCCGTCCAGGTGGGAATCGAACCCGGGACCTTCTAGCTGTGAAACGAGAGCAGAGCGCTAACCGCTGCGCTACCGTGCCGCCCAACAGCATCACAACTTGGATCTAAAAATATAAATTTTTTCCCCCCAATACCAGCAGTACCATCCATCCATCCATTTTCTTCCACTTGGCCGTTGCCGGGTCGTGGGGGCAGCTGTTGGAGCTGCACCAGCCCCTATGGCGCCCCCTGCAGGTGGTGGGTCCACAGAAGGACGGCCTCATGGTTCTATCCGGGCCTGTTGGTCTCTCATAAGGGGCTTCTGAACCGCTCTTTGTCTGATGACAACAGAGCCCCAGGATCATTCGGGCACTCAAACCCCTCTAACCCCGGCTACCGTGCCGCCCAACAGCATCACAACTTGGATCTAAAAATGTTTTGTTTTTCCTCCCAATACCGGCAGTACCAAATCTTTTTCAATACCATATTGTTTAAGGGTACCCAGCCCTACTTATTAGGAGCATGTTTGTTTTGGCAACAGTCAAATCCATAATGTTACGCAGTGTGCCTTTAACGGTGATAAACAGAAGCTGAGACGCTGATCCCAGGGTTTGTGCCCCCATGATCGATTTGTCTCTCTCGGTTCACTTAAGAACCTGTTTCTTTGTGCAGTTCTACACAGAAGTAACAAAACAAACACAAGAAGCAGCAGGAAACACAGGCGGAAGGGTTTTGCTCTAAAAGTGACTTAGCAAAGCCGATGTAGCGTCTTTTACTTAATGTTAGCTGCGGCACAGAGTCTGATTTCCACGACTCACGGGTTACAAGGGTTCAAATCCCATTCATCATCATTCCTTTGAATCCAAAATTGTGCGTGTTGACGCTGTGTTTGCTCCGGCTGACACCCTCACACAGTTACATGGAAATGCTAATCTTCCCCATAAATCTTGCCAGGTTCATGCGAGTGTTCCAGCCAGACGCTTCACCAGTTGGTCCTTGCCCTCCCGGCTGCCGCGATGCTTTGTTGTTTTGGAGACAAATGGATTGCGTGAAAGAAGCGCAGTAGAGCTCGTATCAGCGATCGCTTCTACATTTGCATTATGCTAACGGCTGGCTGATCGTTTTTTCCTAGCTAACTTTGAGCTACCTATTACATTGCATTGCATTGCAAACAAGATTGTAACATGCACTTTTTGTTGTGTATGTTTTACAGTCAACTCAGTATTTACACCAGAACAGTAAGTGACTTCCTGGTCGAGTATTGGAGACTGTTCACATCTAGTTCCTACACAGTTATGGCGGAATGGAGGGGGAGCTGCTCTTTCACGCACTGCTCCAACAAAAACTGGATTACGGTTGGATTTTCAGAGACATGGAACAAAGTGGTTCAAATGTGAGAATGAATTGAGTACTTCTTCCACCGGTGCTTCTGAGTTCCCCCATTAACATCCTTTGTGTAGTCGCTGTAGTTCAACGTTTCCTTTCTCTCCGGTGTTGGCCGTCACGGACCAGCAGTGGTTCCATCGCCTCCATTGTGTCTAGTATTTGCTCTGGCTGTAGCTCACTCCCTCCACAGTCTGCTCCCCTCGACCGCTGAACACATCAGAGCACTTTATCAGCGGCATCGGGGGCTGTGTGCCCGGCGCAGCCACACCGGGGCAGGCCTGGGGGGCTTTTACTGAGGGGGGGCTGTTTTCTTTTCCCGCTTCATGCTCTGCTGCTCACGTCTGTGTTGACCAGGTCAGCTGTGTGTGTGTGTGTGTGTGTGTGTGTGTGTGTGTGTGTGTCCTCGGAGAGGGATCAGGGTGTTGGGGATGACATGAGAGCGCCCCCAGTGCAGGGGCAGGGGGTCCTCTGCGGGGAGGGGTCTTCCTTCAGTTTGACACCATGTTACATTTGTTTCATGTACAGTTGGGGACACATGCCGACGATCGACGACGTGAGGGTTTTGTTTCACCTGTACGTGACAAAATAATGTTAAGTCTTGACAGAAAATACAGAGAAATGGATGACTGCAGTGTAATATGTGCGCTGTGTGTCAGACGGCACGTCTCCGAGGGGCACCACACTGAGGCCATTGTGACGTGTATAAAAACAGCCGTATTCAGTGAGTAGCAATTATAGAAATGTGGCCAATGCGACCCATGATACAACACACGCGGAAATCTCATCTAAACTCGGTTAATTTAACTATAGTAATATTTTGGTTTCTAGAGTGTGTTTGATTTGAATGAGCCACCCCTACTCCTCCCAGCAACTAGAAGACTGGGGCAAACCAAGTGAAGTCAAACCAAAGGGGTTCAGTTCTGCTTCAGGACCTGTGACCTGCCAAACCTGGAGGTCCTTCACAAACTGCCATTGCTGCCTCCATGCTACTGCACAGGGTTTTACTTTCTCTTTTAGTTCTTTGTATTTGTATGTCCATGTTCCTGTTTTCATGTATTTGTTGCTTTTTATTCTAGACAACGGGTGTGAGTGGACGTGAGGTCTTTTGTTTGTTGTAAGGTCAGCTGAGTTCTTGGGTAATTAAAGTAGCAGGTAACAGTAGTGGTGGGCCGAGATACAAATCCCACGAGACAAGACAAGACACGAGATTGAGTTGACATAATTTGCAATCAATAATATTTTGCAATTATTATTCCTTTGTATGGAGCCATTGTATCGTATCGTATTGTATTGTTTGTAACAAAATGAACAAACTAATAAGGATGGGAATTGATAAGATTTGACCAATATCATAAGGCTCTATTTGTGTGCATACAGTTTAATATTAGAACAGGGCTAATACATTTGGCTCTTTTGACAAGTGTATTCTGATTACATTTCCAAATAATAAATAATAATTAGATATAATTTGAAGCTCAACAGTTGATTTCAGGTGGAGGAGGAGACAGGTTTAGATGTAGTATCTGAACAGTCTGTGCCAGACACTGACGCACCGGGGGCATTAAACCTTAAACAGAGAGTGATTCTACTGTAGTTAGACGGACCTCTTCCTTAAATGACCCGATGATGCCTTCATATTCGGCTCGCTGCCCTCTCCTTCGTTGTCATGAACGAACATGTCACATCCGTGTTGTTTTGCTTTTCCGTGCGCGGTAGATGCGCGTGTACGATCACAAAATAGACGACGGATCCACCCGGACTCGCGGCGTGTAGCGGTAAAACGTAGCTTCCAACAGCAGAGCCTTTAGTTCGTAAATGAAAGAGAAAGTAATGAGAAAGTTTTCTTTTCTTTTTAAGTTCCAATCAATACAGATCAGTACACATTATTAGAACACATTATTAGAGAACTATTGCCTAAATATTCCCATGAGTCCTATAAGCAGTCTACAGGAAGAAGGTCTATATCTAAATTTCAGCCTATAAAAAAAAAAAAAGAAGAAAAAAAATATTACGAGATAATTTTACATTGTGGCAATTTGATCTCGGCCCATCCCTAGTTCATTACAATAACTGCTAGGTAATTGCGTAACCCTAACCTAACTTTAATTGCAATTACCTAGCAGTTATTGAGCTGAGTTACTAGTAACTACTACTTCAACTACCCAAGAACTACCACTTGTATTGATATTTATTACTAGTAGTTACTACTGTAGTTACTACTGTAATTACTAGGTAATTACCTAGCAGTTACCGGGCCGTCATGTAAAGTGTTACCGTTACCTCTATTATTATTGCGTGTTTGCACATTATCCTGTTCCTTGATTGCACATTTCCTGACTATTTGCACGCCCTGAGTGTTGTTAGAGCTGATGTAACACGTGAATTTGGCGTGTCTCATCTGACTCCGAGACAGAGCCGCGTAACTCTTACAGAGACGCTGATCACACGTCGGTAAGGTGTGGACATTGTTCGACCACTATGGTGTTCATACTTTCATACGAATAGTAGAAAAGCTGTGGGCTGTTTTCAGCACTTCTCGCTTGTCTAAATGCCACTGTGCCAATCTGATCCCCACATCACTCTAAGCTCCTCTCCCTCCATCCCTTTATCCCCCCCCCCCCATGCCTTTCACTCCCAAATGTTTTCAAACACCCAACCAGTCCACCCCCACCTCGCCGCCGCATCTCTCTTTCCCTGTCTTCACCCTCGCGTCTCGATGCCAGTGTCAAATGGTCCGAACCCTAACGTCCCCCCCACCCTCCGCCCCTCGTCTCTCTGCCAGTCCGCCTCTCCACGCTCCAGCGCGCTGTCGACGGCTGGTGGTGGTGGTGAGGTGACAGGCTATTTGGGGATTTACTCCGTGGGTTCGGTCGCACCGCGGCGGCTGTCTCTTTTCTTCATCTGCAGCAATTCGTGGCAAAGGGAGGTGGGACGAAAAGCACTCCCGTCTCCCTTATCCCGACTCCAAACTGACAACCACCCCCCACACCCTTTCACCGACCAATCCTGTCATCCCAGCATCTCCAGCAGCTCCTAATCCCGTCCTCCTAAAGACTGTAATTGAGCAGTGTGGCACGCTCTGGGATTAGCGCTGTAACTGCGGGAGGAGGGTGCAGGGCTGGGGAGACGGGGTCTTATCGTGGCAAGGGAATATTCGGGTGAAAGTGTGGGTGTAGATAGGCAGAGGGAAGACGGGAGGCAGCGAGCGCCGATTAAGTCCTTCAATGTTTGAAGACTGTTACAGAAAGTGCATTGTTAAGCTTTATTTGGGCTGCAGGGTTTCTCCCTTAACATCAACACAGACCAAACTCACCCTTTCTTATTTACGACATTTTGTTAACTTGTGCCTTTGGATGTTGTCCTAAAACTCTCCTCTGTAGTCTCCAGTGACGCTTCTTTTACGAAAACATGACAACTTGGTATCTTACGCAACCATGTGTAATCCAAATATATATTCAGCTGAAAGCTCAAGTATTGCTAAACTTTAGAGCCTGTTTTTGCAAAATGAGATTTGTATTGCTACAACATCTGCATGACGAGAGTGCATTAGTGAGTGTTTGTCTGCTTCTCACACTGCTGTCCAATTACAATGTTCATTATTCCTATTCAAGTTGTGGATGTGCATGGAACGTGCACAACGAGAGGAGTGCATTAGTGTACTGTATGTTTGAGGGGGGTGTGCTGGTGCTATACGATGTTAAGAGGCCCATGGCGCCTGATGGCGCTCAGGCCTAAGCACATGTTTGGGATCGCTCCAGAGTCTGGTTTCAATCGTTTGGGGAGAGGAGGAACCTTTGGTTCAGCTTTTGCTTCTGATTTGATGAAGCCTTTTAGCTAATCATGTCATGATGTGGGTTTTTAGTTATTAGTTTTGTCCTGGTTTTGGTTTGTTTCTCCCCTGTCCTGGTCTGTGTCTCTGTCTTGTGTTTATTTTGATAGTCTTGGTCTGTGTCTGTGTCATCCTGCTTTCCCTTCCTCCTGTTGATTACCTGCCCCGCCCGAATGGGTTACACCTGTTCCCCATTTCCCTTGTGTGTGTGTGTGTATATTCCCCTGTGTTATATCCCCCCCCACACACCATGACAAATCACAATGTCTCAAAACCTGCAAATCCATAAAATGTTTAGTTTTAAATGTTACATGTGTTTGTAAGTCTGTCTGTTGTCATCATGTTGTTTATTAGTATCCATAAATGTGCTTATTGTCAGTAAATGTTAGACCCACCCACTCACTGCAATACTGCCACGTCATTGTAACAGTATCTGTGCACTTCACACTCTAGTCACACCAATACATGGACATGATAATGGTATAAGGCGAGGGGTAAGTCTGGGACTTCTTGGTGAATCTGACTGATAGCATTTGCCAGAGCCTTCTTAAAGTGGTACTTACCAACCTTTTCATAAGAATACATTCATGAATGATTGTGCATAGACTAATATTAGCCAAAAATAATATAAAAAGTAGTGAAAAGGGCTGGGACCTCCATTTGCTGTCATGTTCTAACGCTTTTACATGAACCAAACCTCCACTTTAAAATCTCTGTTGTGTTACATTTGAGGAACACACCTGGAATCCGAGAAACCTCAACCGTTTTGAACCCAATCCTGAGCTCTATCATCAAACTCCTGTCAGTCCGCAGATCCTTTCAGCCTCTTTGAGCACACTTTCTGGCTCTAAACGGCGTCCGAAACGTCTGTGTCTCTGTCTGCCGAGAGCCCTGCCTCCTGACAGGGTCCACTCCGGTTCAGCGCAGAAATCCAGGCGCCCTGACAGGAAATCCATACGAGCAGCAGGCCAAAACAATCAGCCATCAGCTCATCCGCGGCCGGCGACACCATTTACATCATCGCACCGGCACCTTTGGGAGTCATTCCAGAGATCGATGGCTTTAATATCTGTCAGGATGAGTCTTTAGAAACTCACTGAGAACACACGATGGTCATGATCGTTGCACCGTCTGATATGCTGCTCTCGGTTTGTCTCGGCATTTAGCAAAACTGACAAACAGTAACCGTGCAATGTGTTTGTTCTTCTGTCATTTTATGTTTCCGTATAAAAAATAAGGCATTTAAAAATGGCCAAAATGGTATGGTAACAATATCCAAATAATGGATGGAGCCAGGTTTTATTTATTTTTTATTTTTGTTAATTTATTTATATATATATATATTTTTTTTAGAGCTTGCTTATTTTTTTATTATTAACTAGTTGTGTGTGAAAATTGCCCTTTTTCAGGGGTTAAAGCAGTACCAAGTAACTTGTTTACCTTAATAAATCCTTTGGTCCCTCTGGGGGTAATAGAAGTGTTAATGAGATGAGTGGGGGTCTTTCATCTCCCCCTGGTGTCTCTAGCCAGAAAACCACTTTTGCAACTTTCCTGCCTCCGGGTCGGAGTCACCAAAACACACTAATGGAATCACAAAGAAGAAGCTAACGGGCAAAGCTAACTGCAGGGCTAGCGCCACTTTAAATAGTATTTACAGTCAAGTTTGAGTAAAAAAACAGGTCCGTCATGCCGCAGATCTCCAATGCAAAACAATGGGACATACCAGCAATGAGCACTGGGCAACTTTAACTGTGGCGGTGAACTTTTACAAGCCTACAGTCACACGTGTTTTTGTCTCCCTTTACGATAAAAGTAGTGTGTATTTTGTCACGGTCCTGATAACTGGCTGTAGCTGACTGTCATTGTGGCACCTGTAGGTTTCGCTAGCGTTAGCAAACTTTAGCGCACCGGAGAAATGTTCCTATTTTTAGAAATACTAAAACAGGAGACTTTACTAAAACAGGAGACTTTTTTTTATTTTTTTATTTTATTTGAACAGGGACAGTGTACAATATACATTAACCTCAAAAAGGAGAGATGCATTGTACCAGGTTATAGCACTTGTGCTAATTTCCACCTGCAGTCAAGAGACTTGTCTGTAGCTTTAGTGCCAATAGTCCTTTATCCTTCGCTGGATAGTTTAATATCTTGAATATATCCCTCCACTGCAGACTGTGACCCCTTTTGCCTCGATCTGCAGGATATCACGGCGATATTGCTCCAAAAAAGGTCACTGACGTGCATGGCAATCTGTTGCGCTGCCCGTGTTTTATCATTTGTTTGTCGGGTGTAGTAACAGTAACTAAGGGGGGGAGGGGCTTGGCGAAAGGTCATTTGGATGTACAATATCCCTCTCTGTCTTTGTCTTTTCTGTCAGCGTAGTATTTACTCTCACGGACAATTAATGAGTAAAAAACTGCATCTTGCTACGACACCTGCAGTGGCGCTTATGGCCTCTAAGGGCACGAGTTACTTGGTACTGCTTTAAAGCAAAACATTTTCATCTGACAAACACATTTTCAGCAGCGATATCACAGCATATTCTCGCACCGCCGTTTCCAATATGCTCTTCCTATAGTCACAGAACATGAGCAGAGACACTCCAAAATGCAATGAACACAGGTACAACCGGGGGGAGAGATTTTTAAAGATTTATATGACATTTCCTGCATTCTGGTGCATTTTAAATGATGAATAATATTTTCAGCTGGTCCTTTCGCTGTTGTCTAATATGGATAATTTTTTTAGAGCTCACAATGGTTTGAGTAACATTACAAAAACTACAGGTTCAGGAAGTGTACCATCAATTTATTCTAATGTTGAAATCTGCTGATGTTATTTTTAAACTTGAATAATCTACACTCTTATCTAAGCTTATCGAAACACAGAAATCTTCTGTTTCAAGTGTTCACATTTTCAGGTTTATGATTGAAGGGAAATGTTTGTACCAACATAAAACACATGTGTATTATTTTAGTATCAGGCTGCTGTAATAAAACTGAAATCATCAAGAGATTTCCAAACTTTCAGAAGCTCCAGTATCATAGTGCTTTAGGTGGAGACAGTAACATGGACAGGTTGGTCACGTGAAACATACCAAACACGCCTAAAGAGACACACTGCTCCCCCACTGCTCATGATAAAATGTGTATTACTGTAAGATGTCTTATTAGGTCTACGACAGTTTCGAGGTGACGGACATTTTTCCCAAATTGGTCAAAATGTCTCCAAGTAAATCAGACCAGAATTAGATGTTCACAAATCCCTCAGGAAAAACAAACTACAAAATGATGTCGAGTAGGACTGGAAAGGTTGGTAGGTCTGGCCTATTGTATACAAAAACGTGAACGGTTACTCAATCCAAGTATAGTTACACAAAATTAAACATGTTGATTTTCTAATTAAGCGGATAAAAAAAGGGTCCAAACGGGGGAGGAGGAGAGGCTAAATGCTAACAACATCTTTGGTCTTTTTGCGTGACTGAGCGCACGCACAAAGACCAGACAGGTACACACCAACTCGTCTAAGCTCAGGTAAGGACATATCTCAGTATGGAAAAACGGTGGCCTGTTCCTTTAAAGGAAGTGACTCGGTTGTTTCAGCTCAAATACATGATTTTTTTTTATCACATTTTTTTTTTATCCCATTTTTCTTTTCTTTTTTAACACAATTTTTTTGTATTCTTTGCCACGATTTCTCCCATTCCCCCCCCCCCCCCCCCCCCCCATTTTAACTCATATTATTCCCCATTTTTCACACATTTCTTGACATTGGAGATGAATTGTATATTTGCAGATCTTCCAAACTTAATTGTTCTGTTTTCTGGCATATTGGAAAAATTATGATTAAGGTATGGGTATCGTAAACCAAGTATCGTTTAAGTACCGGTGTATATAATGTTTTTTTTATTGTACCTAGCCCTAGTTTACCCCAAGGGCAGCTATGGCTACATACCACTGAGTATGGAGTGAATGAATAAAGATGACAGTGCTTTGAGTGTAATAGAGTGATTTTGAGGAAATGAGCTCACAGATGGTTGGTATCTCCCAAAAAGGAAATGAATCTGAATGTGCATGTCATACAATAAACATCTGATTTTTATCTATTTCTTTTACTTTGTCATGCTCTAAACGTTCCAGTGTTGTTTTTCATGAGCTGCTCTAAAAGGCAGACTCTCCCTGCCTTGCACTAGTTTGTTGTTAGCCATTCTTACATTCCAAGTGTGTCCCTGTTAGTCACCAACTCTTAGAAGACACTCCATCACTCTTTCTGAGTCTTGACCTGAGGAACTCTGCTGTCATAATGAAGACTGCAGTATTGACCAGCAGACATTATTGTGATTGTGAGTCGACCAGACGACTTGCTGCAGATTGGCATTGATCAGACAGGGTCTTCATGTGTTAGGTTTGCATATTTTCTGTTTGTCAGCGCTCCAGATACACAGGTTTCTCCTACCAAAACCTGGAATGGAATTTCAACATCTTGCTGAGATAAGTCCCTGGTTGCTTCACTGCGTTCGCCCTTTGCTCCTGACAGCTGCTCTTTCTGAAGAATGGGTTAGATGCAGAGAACATTTTCCATGCGCTGCAATAAAGATACAAAATATAAAGGAATACTGCAGTAAGGAAAATATGTCAGATGCACGACTGAGGCGGCCAGCCCTGCCTATCGTTCCTCCTGATGGAAGGCAAAATCGTTCAAACTTCTGTTTCTCCTATGCGTTCACGGTGTGATGTATTTTTAAAAACATTTTTTAATAACATAAAAAACAAAGGCACTAAATCATAGGATTAGTGGAAAATAACTTGGAAAAGGGAGACTGAAGGAGTGTGTTGTCAGTTTCCGCGTGTTGCGTGTGGATTAACCAATCCCAGAGTTTCCGTTCTTCAGCACTTTGACCTGAAGTCACATTTGGAAGGAGGTGCACGTGTGCTTCGTCTCTGTGCCTGTAGCTCCCGCAAGCTCACTGATTGGCTGCCATGTGCATTCAACAGAGATGGGAGGAGTTGATGGATGACCATAAACCAGGCTTTGGAGAAAACATGGTTCATGGTGAAGCCATAGGCGTCCTCCAACTGAAAAGCCGGTGGTTGATTCCCACTTCCAGTTCTAGTTGTTGAATTCGAGCCATACATTTGGAACTGCAGCTTCACTGAAGCTTTAACCCCATCTCAAAACACATTGCATTTGAAACACATTCGAGGACTGCTATACAATGTCTTGGGAAATACCCACAGTGGAGCACAAATCCTAAAGGCATTAGTCTGATGAAATATTCACATGTTTTTATTCAGTAAAGCTCACCGGCGGCAGAGAGGAGGCTTTGTGGAGCTCCAAACACAGCATACACTCCCCACCTTACAGCTAGTCGCTGAAAAAGGATTTCTATAGTTTCCCATGTGTTACACTTGCAAAAGCAGTGGTTAGTTTCTACTTTTTTTTTTATGTTGTAAAAGCAGCAATGTGTGTAAAAATAGTCCACTGCCTTGTACAATATGTTCACACTGTTTTTGATGGAACTGATGGAATTTTGCTGGAAGTTGTTTATGTTGCAATTATGGTAAACTCTGCTTGGCCGTCAGAAATGTTTAAACGTGTAAATGAATGCATGTGAAGATTCCAGAGGTGTGGAAGGGTTGTTAGACCTAGAAACAATTCGGGGGGAGGGGCTCACATGCAAAGGAAGGGTCTGCAGGTGTGCTAGTACTAAATAAATGAAAGTGTGCCTGGTGGTGTGGTGCAATGACCACATCGCTGCCCCTGTCCATCTCATGCTCCATCCGTCCCTCACTGAGAACAAGCCCCCAAACTATGTGGACTCCTACATATGGCCTTGGATTTGGAGGTTTTGATTTTCATCCCAGTGGCTTCACACTCAACTGCAAACCGACCCAGTGCACTGAAGGTCTTGATTAGATGACGCCAACAGAACAAACAGCAGAGATGAGATCCTGTGTTTGGTCTCCAAACCGGACCCCCTCCGGCCCTTGGCTGCACCTAGAAAACCTGTCCACAACAGTAATAAATATAAGTGGTGACAAAAGGCAGCCCTGGCGGAGGCACGAAGTACTGGAAGATACTAGATAGAAGATTGTACGTAATGTAAAGGTTTTTGTTAAGTTTTATTCTTGAGCAAATCCTATCCTTTGGCAAACATTTTGTGATGAAAACAAAACAAAAATCTCTAATTTCCAATATCCCAGCACCTGCCCCAATCAAGTTCTAACCAGTGCAAGTGCAGCTTCCAGTACCTGAATTCTCGGTTATCAAACTGTGAAAGTCGGAGGTAGTTGTTACCTAAACGCGTTTATAGCTCTCACAGACCCTTCCGCACATCTCAATGGCTCACTAGTAGTTTGAAGCTCGTCTCTGCCGCAGTAGCGAGACAGAGTTGAAGAAGGCGGACCACCAATCCTAATGCTCGCTCAACTAAGGAATACCAAGACGCGCTTTCCGACTTTTGCACCTGACTGTGGAAATCAGCTGATTTGTTCTTTTATTGTCTAATGTGAGCTTTTTTTTTTAGCATCAATGCTAGCAAAAAGTACATTTACGTGATATTTTATGAAACTCACAAACTACCGTTTCGCTTTTCAGATGCTAACAACACATTTAAATGATTAGCAGAGCTACGTGCTAATCAGTGATAAAGGTTTTTATTTGGGGACATTCAAATCCCCACTTTCCCACATAAAAAGCACATGAACACAAACTAGGGGCAATTATGTCACATCTGTGGAAAATGAGCTCCACAGTTCACATGAATGCAGCATAACATTAAGCTAATTTAGCCTCCGACTTCCTGGTTAGTGCTGGAGGAAAATGCGCTATATTTTGACAAACAAAAATAACTTCTGTCTGACTTTCTTGTAGATTTATTGTGCCAAATGACGTTTACTCCACTGCAAGAAAATAATTTGATTACCACAGCTTCAAGGCTCAGAATAGGTTCTTAGATTTCAAATAATTAATGGCACATGGTGCAAGATTAGGAAGGTAAAACATGCAAACTGAAAGGTCTTTTTCGCTGTGTGGCAAGAGGGCTAATTGCTGTGTCACCGTGATTATAACAGCATATATAGTTTCATTATTTCTTGACACGCAGATCTCTAATGTTTATGAAATATTTACAAGAACACCCTTGCTTAAAGATCAACCTCTTTGAGAAGATAAGAAACTGTCTCCAGTGTTTTGCCCAAGAACACAACAACAGTATGTGTCCAGTTAGGATTCAAAGCAGTTACTCTCTGGTTGACGCACACCCTAAACCCAGTACGCCCTTTTTACCCATTCTGCAGTTTATTTATCCTGCCTTCTTCTACACATTTCCAAACAAATAATTGTCGAGCACAAACCGTCGGAGGTTGCTAAGCCCCGACATCAGTGGCACACATTGGCGTGTGCGTGGCTGTAACGTGGCCAGCATTACGGGATGTGCATTCCCACTCTTTCGGATTTAGAAACTCTTGCAAACTATGTGGAATCATCAAGTTTATGTTGCCAGCACTTTGTAAGCTGCTTATGTTGTGTGCCAGCTTAGCATCGGCGTATTAGCATGAGCCGGGGAGACAGTGACAGGCGCGTCCTCCGCTCTGCCCGCGCTCCTGACTGACTGGCATCTACACTCTCCTCCACGCTAGATCCTACTGTTAATCACGAGCGTCATACTGGGGATTTGCACAGGAGAGGCTTGAACATCATGTGTAGGTCTGGGGATGGCTGCTTAAAAGTGGTTGGGTTGGGAACAGAGATGAGAGGTTAAACATGAGGCTAATGTGTACACCGTAATGAGGGCATGTCATGTACTCAGTTAGCATTTGGGCTGGGGAAATATCACAATAATAAAAAATATATATCGTATTGGAATATACACAATACTCTGATGTGGGGTCAGGCAGGGTGGGATTCTGTTCCCACTGCTCTTTCATATTTACATAGACGATCTTTCTGTACAGCTCAATAATTGTACCGCAGGCTTCGTCGCTGACAAAGCCTTTTGGATGAGAGGCGAAACGTTCGAAGACTTCAACTACTGAGTACAGAAGATGAATCAAGTACCTTCATTGAAGATGGACAACTCCTGTACGACTGAGAACTTACACAGACATGTACCGCAGGAGGTTCTGTTATTAATCTCCTCATGTTGCAGATGACCTGGTTGTGTTCTGTCCGTACACTGCAGGACTTCAGCATCTTCTGAATATCTGTTCACAATGTGGCTTTGAAAATGACATTAAATATAATGCTATAAAAAGCTATATAATGATTGTGAACTAAGGATGATATTTCTCTAACATTCCCTGAGTTCATCCTGTGTGGCAGCGTTCTTAACGTCACTAATGAGACGAAGTACTTAAAGGGTAATTATATAGTGACCTTACTGGCCCCCAATCAAGTCCTAATTGTTTCATTTCTTGACACACAGGTTGCTAATGTTTATGGAATATTTACCCCTTAAGACATTAGATGTTTATTTTGGATGCTGCCTCCAGATGTTGCAGTGTGGGAGACAGTATGTGTCCAGGTAGGGTTCAAAGTGGTTACTCTCTGGTTGACGCACAAACCCAATACGCCCCTGATGATTGTGAGAAGTAAGAATATGTCTCTAACATTCCCTGTGTGGCATTGTTCTTAACCTCACTAATGAGACACTTGGGGTACTTGGATCATTATACAGTATCATGACCACAGGCAGCTGTGTAATCTGTATGGACAATATAACATGTTGGTCAGGAAATGTCATTTGTGTTCTGTGGATGTCAAACTTAACTTATTTTAAGCGTTTTATTCTCTCTCCATGGCCCAGCTGTACAAGTCTGGCAGTACAGTGTTGTGGATACGCTCTTGCCCTGCTGCACGTCATTATTACCGTCATTTCCGGACTATAAGCCACTACTTTTTTCCTACGCTTTGAACCTTGCAACGATGCAGCTGATTTCTAGATTTTTATGTTCATACTGAATACTCATGTTATCAGGGGCAATGCACCTGGGTCTGATGAAGGAACTCTGACGTGAGAAAGACGCAATAAAGCTAACATAAAGTTGTGGACACAATGGAGAGAGCTCACACGGTCCCTTTGGGACGTGCCCCACTCAGCTGCACAATAACTGGGACCGCCCTATCACTGTCTTCCTCTACCTCTGCACACCGGGGCAGGAGCTGCAGGATGCCCTCCCGCGCTATAATGTTGCTCTGTGTGCAAAAATAAAAGCGTTCACCGCTGAAATATTATTAAGCGAAGCACGGGTCAAACTGATCAAAAGCCAACCTCAAGCGATTCACCAGCTCAGCTCAGAGCAGCTCCGAACACCGGGAACCTCACGGGGGCCAGGACCGTGTGCGCAAACACGCTCCTATACAAGTTGAGCTCTGCTATGTCACGTTTTTATGTTAGGTTTATGATTTAGTTTTTTTTCTTTGGGCAGCTGTGGTTGTTGTATATGCTATAGAAATAAACTTGACCTAAACACGGCCACACTCCCAAGGAGTCGCTGTGCGGCCAGCGCTTTAGTTTGACTGAACACACAAGTTTAAAGAATCATATAATCTAATTTTGAACTGTTAAGTTCGCATTTTTATAAACGTAAATGTACTGTATTTGACCACACAAGGAGAAAAGTCCTGTATTTCCAGTGCGCTTGGAACAGTGTGGACAGCTGCAGCTTTATGTACTTTTTTTTCCTTTATAAATGATGTTTGTTCCACTTATTCAAGTGCGCTCAATAGTCCAGAATGTACAGAATGCCATTATATGGTGTGGAATCATTGGCGCTCATGCCTGTATGTGGTTGGCAGCTAGAGAATTGCTGGTGCCTATCGTTTTTACTTACAGTATTTTAATTATTTTCTATCTTCTCTTTATTTTAACGTAGCTATGGAGCATGTGCTCGCACTTGTGTCCTCAATAAAGATTGAATTCCTTAAATGACTTATGTAAATAAATGCAGACCTCCTCTTTACAGACTCACCCAAACTTGGTTGCAGACAAGAAAACGAATGTGTCTGACTTGAAGTAGACAGGCTATTATGGAAAATCAACCTTGTTCTAATGTTGTTTCCTAGTCGAAAACAGACCTGGAGTTGTACCTCGGTCCTTTTGTGCTGTTTTGACTAATCCTCAGGTAATCCTGTTCACTTTGGTCATTTCTTCTTCTACTGCTGTTGCTCCGATATGTACTTCCAAGGTTCTATTGCATCATTGGTAAAAACCCAAACGCCACCTCCACATTTGCAATGCCCATGATCGGTTATAAGAAGTTCTGCTCTCAAATGGGGTCATTTATCAAGGCAGGTGCTAAATAGTGAGTGCAAGCTGGAAAATAATTGATGGCTATTTGTGGGCATGTTACACCTAATCTACCACTTGAGATTGCCAGTATTACACGAGCAAACGCTCGGTAAATGACCCCCATTGTGTGTTTATGATGCCGCCCTATAGCTAAAAAGCACACTGTACAATAAAAGCATGTTTAAATTAAGACATTCCCCATTGCTGCCTGAGGAGGGAGCTTCAGGCAAACCTCTCACCAGCCCGTGCCCCTGTGTTTTAGAGCTACTGTCTGATCCATCCATCACTCCAGGTGTAAGGCCTCAAGCTCTTACTAATGTGATCTGCATTGTGACAAAATCGGGTGTTACTTCAGGAAAACATGAGAGACTCGATCAGCTCAGCAGCGCCTCCTCCTGGCAGCTGGGTGGACATTTAGGGCGGATAACCAAACAGCTGTGGAGCCGCTGTTCCCCTGTCCAGCCCTGGCTTTATGACGCTTTGTGAAAAAACTGAATGAAGCTCTTATGAGACGGCGCTCGTTTCAGCTTCAGCCACACCGTTAACTCCCGCCATGCCAAAGAAACATCTCAACGCTTGTATCTTCACATTTCCCACAAACGCAGATAAAATTGAGTCGAAGGGTAAAGGAAGCAAACATTTATCCGTCAAAGGAATAATTCAGATGTTATTTGGTTAAGTTAGAGTCCAGAGAGCGAGGTTTAACGGGCGTATTGACCGGTTGAACACTCGTGCTAGCCCGGTGCAGTTTCCCCAAACTCATCAGTTTCATCACTCGCTTTACAAACACGTCCAAAACTGATGTTCCTCACCTTAAAGTTACTGGTCAGGCCCTTTGTACCGATGAAGACACGCTGTCCACCTGCCGAGGACGGTGAAAAGTCCTGCTCCTCCATGTGAGAATCCGTGAAAAACTCCGAAGACACGATGTACGAGTGTCCTTGTGCTTCGGTTTGGTCAAATCTGTCTGTTTAGCCGTTTTTCAGCGTTTACAGAGACATGTTTACATTTCAGCCGCTCTGAGGTGATGTGGCGGAGCGGCACAAACACAGCTACGCAAAGCGGATAATGCCAAAAAATTAATTTTTTTATGTAATATAAGGCGCGGGTCAGATTTCATTGTTTGCCCTCGGGGAGTCTATTGAAAAGGTCCAGTCTGAACTAGTAAATGTAAAGTCAATGAAAATTCACGTTGTGAAAGTGGGGGGGACCAAACAACCACTTTTCAAAAGTGGGGGGGACACGTCCCCTCACAATGAATGGTTCCGACGCCCATGGTTTGAACAGTATTCTGGAGATTAATACATTTGGATTCCTCAGTATTTCATGTTTTATCTTGTATCTACCGAGCACCGGGTGCAGATATAGAAGGTTTTATTGAATATATTGAAAATATATTCACTTATAGTAACTACAAAGATGTCTTTATTTGTGGGGAACTTCAATATTGACTTACCCATCCATCCATCCATTTTCTTCCGCTTTATCCGGGGCCGGGTCGCGGGGGCAGCAGTCTCAGCAGAGATGCCCAGACTTCCCGATCCACGCACACCTCCTCCAGCTGTTCTGGGGGGACCCCGAGACGACACCAGGCCAGCTCGGAGACATAGTCCCACCAGCGTGTCCTGGGCCTTCCACGAGGCCTCTTCCCAGTGGGACATGCCTGGAACACCTCCCGAGGGAGGCGACCAGGAGGCATCCGGAACAGATGCCCTAGCCACCTCAGCTGGCTCCTTTCGACGTGGAGGAGTAGCGGCTCGAGTCCGAGCTCCTCCCGGGTAACTGAGCTCCTCACCCGATCTCGGAGGGTGCGCCCAGCCACCCTGCGGAGGAAACTCATTTCGGCCGCTTGTATTCGCGATCTTGTCCTTTCGGTCATTACCCAAATCTCATGACCATAGGTGAGGGTGGGAACGTAGATCGATCGGTAAATCGAGAGCTTCGCCCCCTGACTCAGCTCCCTCTTCACCACAACGGTCCGATACAGCGACCGCATCACTGCTGACGCCGCACCGATCCGTCTACCGATCTCACGCTCCATCCGTCCCTCACTCGTGAACATGACCCCGAGATACTTGAACTCCTCCACTTGGGGCAAGGACTCCCCACCGACCTGAAGCGGGAGAACCACCTTTTTCCGGTGGAGAACCATGGCCTCAGATTTGGAGGTGCTGATCCTCATCCCGCCCGCTTCACACTCGGCTGCAAACCGCCCCAGTGCGCGCTGGAGGTCCTGATTTGATGAAGCCAACAGAACAACATCGTCTGCAAAGAGCAGAGATGATATTCTGAGGTTCCCAAACCGGACACCCTCCGGCCCCTGGCTGCGCCTAGAAATTCTGTCCATATAGGTAATGAACAGAACCGGTGACAAAGGGCAGCCCTGCCGGAGACCAACACGCACCGGGAACAGGTCTGACTTACTGCCGGCAATGCGAACCAAGCTCCTGCTGCAGTCATACAGGGAACGGACAGCCCTTAGTAGAGGGCCCCGGACCCCATACTCCCGGAGCACCCCCCACAGGGCACCACGAGGGACACGGTCGAACGCTTTCTCCAGATCCACAAAACACATGTGGACTGGTTGGGCGAACTCCCACAAACCCTCGAGCACCCGATGAAGGGTATAGAGCTGGTCCAGTGTTCCACGACCGGGACGAAAACCGCATTGTTCCTCCTGGATCCGAGGTTCGACTATCGGCCGAATCCTCCTCTCCAGCACCCTGGAATAGACCTTTCCAGGGAGGCTGAGGAGTGTGATCCCTCTGTAATTGGAGCACACCCTCCGATCCCCCTTCTTGAAGAGAGGGACCACCACCCCGGTCTGCCAATCCAGAGGCACTGTCCCCGACCGCCACGCGATGTTGCAGAGACGTGTCAGCCAAGACAGCCCTACAACATCCAGAGACTTAAGGTACTCAGGACGAATCTCATCCACCCCTGGGGCCTTGCCACCGAGGAGCTTTCTAACCACCTTGGTGACTTCAGCCTGGGTGATGGACGAGCCCCCCTCCGAGTCCCCAGCCTCTGCTTCCTCATCGGAAGACGTAACGGTGGGATTGAGGAGATCCTCGAAGTACTCCTTCCACCGCCCGACCACATCCCCAGTCGAGGTCAGCAGCCCCCCACCCACACTGTAAACAGTGTTGGTGGAGCACTGCTTCCCCTTCCTGAGGCGCCGGATGGTTTGCCAGAATCTCTTCGAGGCCGACCGATAGTCCTCCTCCATGGCTTCTCCAAACTCCTCCCAAACCCGAGTTTTTGCCTCTGCGACTGCACGAGCTGCAGCACGCTTGGCCTGCCGGTACCTCTCAGCTGCCTCCGGAGTCCCACAAGCCAACAAGGCCAGATAGGACTCCTTCTTCAGCTTGACGGCATCCCTTACCTCCGGGCGCCACCACCGGGTTCGGGGATTGCCGCCGCGACAGGCACCAGAGACCTTACGGCCACAACTACGAGCAGCCGCATCGACAATGGAGGAGGAGAACATGGTCCACTCGGACTCCATGTCCCCTACCTCCCTCGGAATCTGGTTGAAGCTCTTCCGGAGGTGGGAGTTGAAGACCCTACTGACAGAGGGATCCACCAGACGTTCCCAACAGACCCTCACAACACGTTTGGGCCTGCCAGGCCTGACCGGCTTCTTCCCCTGCCAGCGGATCCAGCTCACCACCAGGTGGTGATCGGTTGACAGCTCAGCCCCTCTCTTCACCCGAGTGTCCGAGACACACGGCCAGAGATCGGATGACACAACTACAAAGTCGATCATCGACCTCCTGCCTAGGGTGTCCTGGTGCCACGTGCACTTATGGACATCCTTGTGCTCGAACATGGTGTTCGTTATGGACAAACCGTAACTAGCACAGAAGTCCAATAACAGAACACCACTCGGGTTCCGATCGGGGAGGCCGTTCTTCCCCATCACCCCCACCCAGGTCTCACTGTCGTTACCCACGTGGGCGTTGAAGTCCCCCAGTAGAACAATGGAGTCCCCAGCCGGAGCACCATCTAGTACCCCTCCCAGGGACTCCAAGAAGGCCGGGTACTCTGCACCGATGTTGGGCCCGTAGGCCGAGACAACGGTGAGAGACCTGTCCCCGAAATATTGACTTACTGAAAGCAAAATCACATAAACCCACTGAAAAATGTGTGGATATACAGTCTGTCACTCTACCCTTTAATCACACGCCCCACAAGGATAACTGCACACGGTGCTACACTGATTGATAATATCTTCACAAATGGAATACTGATTAATGATATCAGTGACCACTTGCCAGTTTTCACTCTATTTGAAATACAACAAAAAAGTAAGGAAAACAAAAGTACTACTATGGTAAAGAATGTAAGATTAACATCTGAGCGCTCGACAAATGCTTTCAAGCTGAGTTTGTCAGATCCGGACTGGAGTAATGTCCTCGGAGAACAAGATGTTAATATTACACACATTTTGTTAACACAATCAAACAGCTATATGATCAACATTGTCCAGTACTAACGCACAAATATACACAAACAAAATAAATGTGTCCCATGGATGACAAGGGGGTTATTGAACACATGCAAAAAGAAAAGCTCCTTATATAAAACATTTATAAAAAAAGAGAACATTGGAAATGAAAAACTAAATATAAAAAATATAAGAACAAACAAACAAGTCAATCAATCAATGGTTTTGTATAGCCCAACATCACAACAGGAGTTGCCTCATAGGGCTGCACCGAACATTAAGGCAATAAAACAGAGCAGTAAATAAGACAATGTAAAGTTCAGGCGAATCAAACATCCAGGCAAACATAAAGTCCAAATAAGCGTCAGCAGTGGGTGGGACGAGCAGCTCGGGCGTCCCCTGCCCCCCTCTCCAGCACGGCAAGGAAAAACTCAAAAACCCGATGGGAGAAACGAGAAACCTCTACAACAAGTATAATCCCTGCCCTCCCTCCCACCCCTCTTCCCCCACCCCCGCTCCACAATCAAGGATGAGAGAAATATAATTTCAAACCATTCACATGGTTTGACAAATAAAAAATCTTGAATCTTGAATAATCAAAAATTGTAAAAGAAATTATTATACTGTAGAAACATGATTGAGGTCAATAAAAACAATATGAAAGGACAATGGAAAGTCTTAAATCATGCAGTGTCTAAAGACTCAAAAGCTGCAAGTTACCCAGACTACCTGATTAATAATGATGAGACAATTACAGAAGGGAAGAGTGTAGTTAATGCGTTCAATGACTATTTTGTCAATATTGGGCCTCAACTGGCATCGAAAATAGCCAAAACAAACAGTGACGTCTCTCAACATAAAAACATGAATGTTCACTCCTTCTTTCTCACGGCAACGAATGAAAATGAAATCATTAAAATAGTTCAAGCTTTCAGGAATAAAAAATCGACTGATTGAAACGACTTTGACATGAACATGATCAAAAAAATTATACATAACATATCTACGGCCTTAACACATATATGCAACCTATCCTTTTCAACTGGTGAATTCCCTGACCTCATGAAGATGCCACGGTCGTTCCAATTTATAAAAGTGGGGTTAACCGTCAGTTTACAAATTATTGACCGATCTCTATACTTCCTCAACTATCCTGTACTTTTCCTTAATCCTTATTGCTCTGAGGTCTGGGGAAATACCTTCAATAGTCATTTAAAGGCTTTATATAGACTCCAAAAGAAGGCTATTAGAATTGTTCACAATGTCGGATATTGGGACCATACAAATATACTGTTCTTAAAATCTAACACCATGAAACTTGATGACCTTATAAAATATAATATTTGTTTACTGCTTTATATATCTGTACCAATCAGCTCCCTAGCAATATACAACAAATGTTTGGTAAAAGAGAGGGAAGACACGATCTAAGGGGTACTCATAATCTGAACGTACAATGTATCCATTCCACCCTGAAAATTCATTGTATCACCCAGAGAGGTGTAAATCTGTGGAATAATCTAGAGAAACCCTTAAAAGGTGCTGATAGTCTACAGCAATTCAAAAGAACAGTATAAGAGAAGTGTGTTTGAGAAATATGCTGAAGACATGTGACCTTGTTCTTATTATCTACAAGTAATGTTGTATTACTGTGAACCTGTTTAACCACATCATTGCTGATAGAACCAATGTCACTAACCTCTAAGTTTAAATCATTATGAATTATAGGAACTGAGAGAAATGAACAAGCAAAAGCTAACCACAATGCTGTAATAGCCTGTTTCCACTGGTCACTATTAAACAAAATAGAACGAAGGCCGGCGAGAGATGGACCTGTCGGACGCCCCCCCCTTTCAACGGGTTCATAAATCTTGTCTTTTTAAATGCACCACCCAGCATAGGGCTCAGAACTGCCTCACAACAACAACTAGTTAGGGCAGCAGGGTGAGGGCTTGCTGATGGGGGGGCTACTGCCCTCCACCTACTGGCCATATTACACCCTGGCTTTTTAAGGCACCTCACTAAGCAAGGCAAACAACAAAAACAATAAAACAATCACAACCAATATTTTACAGTGGAAATGGGAATTACAATAATAATGGGTCGTGTTGACTATGTAATTGTATGTAAACATGAGATGTTGTATTACTATATCCTGAATGTAAATTAATCTTGAATATGGGGGTAGGCACTTAATGTTGATGTAAAAATCACTCAAATAAATCCAATCAATCAATCAATCAATCTCTTTAAAAACAATGGTTATGTTTTGAAGGCTGTTGACTTTTACTTCTAATTTTGGAAAGCACACCAAACGCCTGGATGGACTAAAAACAAGCTAATAGCATGAAGCGATTTGGAGCACATTCAAGCGCTGAAATGATCAGAGCGAGTCGGATGGAGCTGTCTGTTAATGTAGCAGAAATGAGAAGAGGAGCTAATGGAGTTGTGCATATGGGTAATTTGTGTGTGTCATGTGCATATGTTACAACATTTTAATGAGCTATAGCAGCACCATTAAACGGCAAAACTGGAGCTATACAAACATCTGAAAAAAAGAGCAACATTTCCACAGCCAGCTCAAACGACGGTCTGGGGTAAATTCTTCCTAATTGAGAGGGAAGAAATATATTTCAAAAGTGCACTGCGATTCCCAAGGATAGTGAGGAGTTTCTGCAGACAATACAACATCAGCTGCAAGAGCTGAATCTCACACTGAGCTCTGAAGCAGACAGCAACCGAAATCTGCAGAACCAGCAACAGACAGGAAGACAAGAGGACAAGCATCGCTCCCACCGCCTCCAGCAGACACTGGATCTCAACAGAGCTGAGCTCAGAGATCTCCAGGCTCAAAGTCTACAGGTCGAGATTCGGACAATCCGGGTCTCCATCTCTGAACGGGACGGTAAGAATCTCCTACTACAGCAGGAGATAGACAGTCAGTCATTTAACATGGTGATTCAGGCGCTCAAGGCTAGTTATGAGAAGTTTCAGAAGAAAGTAAAGGAACTGAACGGACAGATGGACCAGCAGTGTGTCCTCAATGTCCAATCAAATCAGGACACTGAGACACTTCCAGAAAACGACACAGGAGCGCCAGAGGAACACGACACTCAAAGGACAAGGCACAATGAGGCAGAAGGAGAACATGACCAGAAGCGCTCCATGAATGTAGGTTATCTTTTTAACTTTTTTCTCTTAACATGTTTTAAATTTGGGTTATATATTTCTACTACAGGTTTTTGCTTATTTAGTTATTCCGGGCAGGGCCTTTCTGTAAGGATGTCTGTGTAGCCTCTCAGTCATACAGGAGTTGTCCATCTTCAATGAAGGTTCTTGAGTCATCTTCTCACTCTGTAGTTGAAGTAAACTCTGTGAGGAGTTTGCCCTTGTGTGCTACAGTTTCTACCACTAAATCTATGTACAATAGGTTCCCCTCTGGAGCCAGGTCTTTGCTTGTTAATCATGAAGGCCTTGGCAAAAGAGACAGGCGTCCTCCAGGAAGGTCTGGAGAAACAGCGCAACACAGATCAGATCCTGCAGCTGGACTTTAAGGACACAGTTTGAATAATCAGCGGCTCGTAGGAATTGAATATGTCGCTTCGGACAGAGACACAAACCCTCAGCAAAGAGTTTGTGAGATCTCAGGAGAAATCCTTTGAGACGACAACACATCTGGAACCAGAGCTGAAGATGACCATGGAAGAGCTGGGCAACACCTTCAAAATTCTCCTGAAAGCACAAGAGCAGACAGAGGAGCGCCAGAGGAACCAGGCTCTGGAAGAAAAGGTCGGCAACCCTTAAGAGAACACAGGAGAAAGAGCTCACATTCTCCAAGAATTGGAGCGTGTTTTTAAAAGGATACTGAAGGGGAAACAAGATATGAAGGGAGAAGGACACTAAAGAGCAAGAACAATCTAAGGCGCAGACATCAGAGATAATCACACACCTGCAGAGAGAGCTGATGGAGGAGAAAGACGTTTGCTAGAAACTCTGAGCACAGCTCCAAGTCTTAAAAGGAGAGGGTGAGAAGATCAGAAAGAAGTGGAAAGAAGATGGCTGGACTCAATGGCCAGAGGGACAGACTTGGAGCTGAAGATGGAGAAAAGACACTCCGAGAAGATCTCGACATGAAATCAAATAAAGTAGAGAAGAACCATGCCATCGAGGCCCAAATGAAGAGGCTCAAGATAAACGCACAGAAGAAGGCTGAAGAAATAAACCGAAAACTTCAGGAAAAGGACAAAGAAACACCTCCTCAACAAGTGTGTTTAGGAGTAAAACTCGGTCTTTAAAACCACACTCCAGAAGATTCCACAATAAAAGTGACTTCACCAACAAAACTGTCTTAAAAATACAAAATATGATCAAACAAAGTATGGTGTGTAAAACGTCTTTGAGACATGTAGTCCATGGGTCAGACCAAATCAGTACCGGAAGGTGGCAAAGGCTACCGTTGATTTTCAAGTAGGTCCATGTCTGAAGTTTTTATTTTTGTATGATAGCCTTTTCAGAGTTACAGCTTTATATTAGTTTTGAGCTCTTGAAGTGAACCACCACCATGTCGAAAAAGTCGCTTTTGACACTGGTCCATATTTTGGTTTAGGCCATTTCCAGCCCATTAGATAATGATTTACACCATTGTATTTGGTATCATTGTAAAGAAGATATTTTCATGTTTCATTTGAGCCCAAATGTACTACTCTGTGACTATTACCATGGTAACCATGGTAACATCTAACTCAAACCTGAGGAAATTTTTTGGACTTGAATATAAACGGTTACGGGGAAAAGATGTTAATATTAGCTACTTACCTTAAGCTAGAGCTGTTAAATGATCGATAGCTTCCTCTTTCGGACAGAAAAAGGCAATAATCCATCTAAGCCGTTTTCTTTATTCATGTAAAATCTTTTTGCCTCTTGTGCACATTTTTGTCTCAGCACCCAAGTTGCAGAAGCTCTTCAACAGCATCTTATTAAATGTAGGACTTTTATTTCAAAGTGTGGAGTGAAAAAAGAACAGGCAAATTGTAGTATCATAAGTGTCCAGTGGGTGAAACAAGTGTTTGTTGGAATCTTAAAGATACTTCATATGCTCAGACTGAATTTAAGAAGTTGCACATGAATGTTGTATGAGGAGATGAAAAACAGCACCTATGCATAGGGACATGGTGAGGACAATGCAGAAGATCAAGGGTCTGAGGCTGATTGATTCTAGGTTTGGACATGCACAGAGGAGGGATCGAGGTCTTTACTGTAATTCAGATAATGCATTTCAATTGGAGCCACAGCTCAAAGCTGTATGTTATTGTCCCTTTACAATAATTACTGCCCGTAGAACATGTCAGAAGCAGTGGACAGCCATGCTCATGTTCAGAATCATCAAACTACAGGATTACCCTGCCGTGCATATTTTACGTTGATGGGGGAAACCAAAGCACCTAAAGGAAAATCTGTCCAGACACAGACAGAGCATTGAACTTCCTACTGTGAGGCAAGAGAACGCTGAGCACTAAGACTAACCACTCAATCTCTCCTGCACATTCAATACTTTTCGGGCCAGATCTTCCACCTGGCGCAAGGACACCGCTGTTCCAAACAAGACACGACTCACATTCTCTTCCTAGTTTACATCGGGCTGCCTCGTGTTCTTCCTTTAGCATTATGGGCTTCTAAAAGCTCTATCGGGTCAAACTAAAAACTTGAGTTAACCACTGTCCGTGTCTGAGAGACATCCCCCACCTTTCTCCCCTGCTTCTTTCCAGTCGCGGAGTCTGGTTTGAGGTAAAAGGTTGTTGAACATAACGTGACCGTTGGCCACAGGAGTCTGTCCTGCCCACTTACAGCCCATTTAATTCGGTATAGATCTGGCTCAGCAAGATCTTATAAGCCTTTCAACTGTTGCAGGAAAAGCTTGGTTCTTGGATAACCCACTGTCTAACCAACTGCCGTGTGTGTCTGGGAGAAAGCATTTCCATCTCCCTCAGCTGCAGGAGTTCTGCCGGAATCAGCACTGTGGCTGTGTTTAAGCTGTAGCTAAACTTCCAATTTCCACAACTTCTTGGCCTTAGAGGTATTCCCCTCACCCTTTTCTATAGGCATATTGGTTTGTGCATGGGGATTCCAGAGTGACTGAATGTCTAGCTGTCACCTCACAGCAAGAGGTTCCTGGGTTTGATATCCCAGGCCATGTGGGACCTTTCTGCGTCTACAAATACATAACATACTATAACTAGGCCCCAAAGAGAGTTGAAAATATTCTCAGTGAAGGAATTACTCATTTGACCCTTTTATTGAACCCGGAAGGTTCCACTGAGATACATACTGGTAATCTCTTTTTCAGAAAAGTCCTGGCCTGAAAGGAGATCCTATTGTACATGTTTTAGTCATATGGAAAACAGTGCGGGAGAAAACTAACATAGGCATGGGAGAATGACCCAGCCCAGATATTGAACCCAGAAATTGAACCCAATTGAACCCCTCTTACAGTGAAGGGATATTACTAACACCCTTCTGTCTGACTGCACAACTCTCTAGAGGAAAAAGATAATGGTGTCTACAATGTTATATTTCTAGAAACTTTATTTATTTACCAATTGCCAATGTGAAATTATGTGGCTTTAGTAGTGAATGAGTGAAAGTGAATGAGACTGTCAGTGTATACAGTGTGACTACATAATATAAATGGTAAATGGTCTCAACTTGTATAGCGCTTTTCCACCTACATTAGGCACTCAAAGCGCTTTACAGCAAGGAACCTCTCACCCATTCATACACCAATGTACGCAGACACTGGAGGCAAGGTGGGTGAAGTGTCTTGCCCAAGTACACAATGACAGCATGCACCTTCAGGAGGCGGGATTCGAACCCCCAACCTTTCGATCATGAGACGACCCGCTCTACCATCTGCGCCACCATCGCCTCGATAGATATTTTTTTACAATTTAGGATACAGTTTATATGTTACAGAATAATTGTAATTTTTATAAATATAATTTTAAGTTTCTTTGGGCCTGTCCCGGTCAGAAAGTCCCACCAGCTGTTCCAACCTTGGAATGACAGATATAGGCTTATTTCTATGGGAGATGCTTCCATGAAGTGAACATTATTTTACTTTGTGGCTCACTGTGAGGCCCTAAGTTGAAACAGTACTGACATGTTTTACATTTCCTGAATCCTCAGAGTCTAGAGAGTTACCCAGTATCAGACATTTGTGTCTGTGATGTTCCTGGAAGAAACAGCGTTAAATGTAGTAAAACTGTTTTTGCAAAAATTGCAAAAAAAAGATGTCCTCAGGTTTGAGTTCGAGGAGCTATGGTTACCATGGTAATGGTCACAGAGTAGTACATTTGGGTTCAAATGAAACATGAAAATATCTTATTTACAATGATACCAAATATAATGGTGTAAATCATTATCTAATGGGCTGGAAATGGCCTAAACCAAAATATGGACCAGTGTCAAAAGCAACTTTTTCAACATGGGGTGGTTCACTTCAAGAGCTCAAAACTGTGATAAAGCTGTAACTCTGAAAAGGCTATCATACCAAAACTAAAAACCTCAGACATGGACCTACTTAAAAATCAACAATAGCCTTTGCCACCTTTCGTGGTACCAATATGCCAGATTTTGGGGTTTGGCCCATGGAGTAATTGAGGCACTGGGACATTTAGTTCTCTGCAGAGGACATGGAGACACTGGGACATTTAGGTCTTTGCAGGAGACATGGGTGTAGGACTGAGCTGGGACTGAACCAGACCTAAACAATAACTGTATAACTGATGTGTCTTGGACTGACAGTTTGCAGATTCTGTAAAGTGGCCTGGCTTTACCGAGCCCTATCTAGCCTTGACGACTTCGGAGAACACACTCATGTTCTCACCAAACCACTGTGCGTGTTTCTCCTCCATTACATCCATCCGATCTATTATCTCTATATGACAACATGTATCAGAGGCATCAGGGCTGGAAAATGGATCACACGCTCGAACAGGCTTTCATGTCTCCGATATATCGATCCTACTGCTGTCAGGAGTTGCAGAGTTCTGATATGTCCAAGTCCAGAGATATGGGGCACCTCTGCATGGATGTATCAGGTTTGATCTTTTAAATGAATGTGTGTGCACGGAAGTAAAGACTGCTCTTTTTGGGATCTCTTCTCGTAGGTTGCTTGGAGGGCACTACAGCAACATCCAGGAACAGTACAGTATTCAAACCTCTGTGAATGGAGGTGCACAGAGGTCACATAAGTCTCACAATTGTTAAGCTATAACAGTGCATCTTGTGGAGAGATTTGAACAATGAATATACTTGACAACGCATATATATATATATAATAAAAACCGAGTGTGAACTCAAGTTTTTTTCTATACTGAGGGCGGATTTATAAATGCCCTGCTACGTGTGGACAAGGCCTGAGATACAATGCAAATTCCAACCGTGCCAGGTGTCCGTGGATTTTGGTCAGTTTTTCCAGATTTTTGGGCAGGTGAAGATGGCAATCTGGGTATTTATGACGTAGGGGTGTTTCTGCAGCAAACGCCAAACTGGTGTTTAGTGTTAGTTTTGTGGCCTTTGTCTGTGAAAGGTGCTATACAAATAAAGATTACTTACTTACTTACTTACTAGTGGTAGGTTGCACCACAATTATTCATTGGCTGCTATGGATTTGTAAGAGATTTTTGTTTTTCTAGATCAATAAAAAGGATGCCAGCAGTGGCGGCTGGTCTTTTATGGGCGGTAGGGCACGCATCCAATTTGTGTGTGAAAAGGAAAGGCTATTGATGAACTAATTCAGTGATATTAATGTGTAGTCAATGCTTAAATGTTGGTTATAAGTTGTATACATGTTGGCTATAAGCTGTATAAAACGTGACATAATAGTGAAACCTGAGCTTCCTGCGTTGGTGTTTTGCTACTCAGGGCGGTGAGGAGATGTGAAATCCACCCAGTCAAAACATTATAACGTCAGCACGTATTAGATAATAAGGTTGTACGTTTGTCCGGTGTCGGGATGCTGACTTCAAGCGCCCGTTGGAGTTTAACATGAGCTGATTACATTGGACTCTATTGTGAACAATATTTGAGTAGCTTGCTGTGGGGAGCACTCTCCTGGAACTGCCACCTTAACGTGGTGGAGGGGTTTGAGCGCCCGAATGAAGCTGGGAGCTCTGTTGTCGGGTCAGACAAAGAGCGGTTCAGAAGCCCCTTATGAGAGACCAACAGGCCCGGTTAGAACCATGAGGCCGTCCTTCTGTGGACCCACCACCTGCAGGGGGCGCTATAGGGGCTGGTGCAGCTCCAACAGCTGCCCCACGACCCGGCAACGGACAAGTGGAAGAAAATGGATGGATGTTGTGGGGAGCAGTGCTGAGCTCATGGACGATTCCTGGGGAGGAAATACAACACATTTGAGAGTGTTGTGTTGTTGCCTGAGAGGAGGTGAAAGGATTTGTTTACCTAATCGACTGTTGACAACTTTCTTTTTTTAAATTGTTTTTAGGTTTTAAACAACACAAACATGGCACACTTGGGATATTAAAAGTAAAACTTTACAGACAAAGTATTTTAACAATGTGGCGCTGAAGTGAAAATTGTCAATTTCTCCCATTTTCTAGACACTGCTCTTCTTGAGTCCTCACTCTATGGGTCAAAAACTCCATCTCCAAAATTCCATTCACAATTTGTAGTCAGTCTTTAGTTGTTGTTGTTTCTATTCTGTACCATTTTTTAGTAATAGCCTTTTTACAGGCTACTAACAGTATTTTCAGTAAATATTCATCATTTTTTTCCACATTACTCCCAATGATGTATCCAAAATATAACAGAAAACATGTTTTAGGAATCACATAGCCCAATACCTTCACAATTATTGAATATACATCTTCCCAAAATGATGAGAGTTTTGGACATAACCAAAAAACGTGTGCATGATTTACATTGACCTCTCCCCATTCTCTCCAACACGGTTGAACCCTGGATACATTATTTGGCTGTGATTTTAGGAGTGATAAAAATCAAATTATATTTTTCCAGCAATGTTCCCTCCAAATTCTCGACGAGGTAGTTGACTGTCGTGTTCTCCAGATATATATCCATTACTCAGCAAATGAGACAGCAAATCCTAGTTCTTTTTCCCATTTCTCTTTTACGTCCAAAGTGTTACAAACCCTCCTCCCCAGCAAATGTTTGTAAATAGAAGATATAGTTCTATATTTTTTAGAATGGTATACTCCAAAAATCATTTTAAATAAGATCATTATTATTATGTTCGACAATGTGTTTTATTTTTTTTACCATAAAACCTCTAATTGGAGGTACCGGAAGTGGTCTTTATTTGTCAAAGCATACTGCGGCTTTAATTCTTGAAAACTTTTAAAGCAGCCATCTTTAATTAATACACACCAAGCTGTTATACCTTTGTTTAAATATCAGATCCTGGGTACCTGAAGTGACATTTTTATTATAGGCAGGCCACTGAAGTATAGGGAGTTCTTTTTCAAGTTTGTATTTCCGTATTATACTTAGCCACACTCCTAACAGAAAACAAGTCACTGTGTCTACGTGGTTAAGCATATTCTTTACTGCAGTGGTTCCCAAAGTGGGGTCCGGGGCCCCCTGGGGGGCCTCAGAGGCAATACAGGGGGCCCCCCAAAGCTTGTCTGCAAAACATGTACAATGAAAAAGCTAGATGTTACTTTTAATGTTATTTTAGCTGTAAAATTATACAATTCTTTTGAATAGAGTAAATTATTATGATTTGGGGGGCCCCCGAGAGATTTTCCGATCAATAAGGGGGCCGCGATGTCCCGGACTTTGGGAAAGGCTGCTTTACTGTATCAGTCTCTGCGATAATACTTCAGAATCAGAATCAGAATAGGTTTTATTGCCATTGTTATGAACAGGTTCAAGGGGCGACAGTGGCGCAGATGGTAGAGCGGGTCCTTGGGCAAGACACTTCACCCTCCTTGCCTCCAGTGTCTGCGTACACTGGTGTATGAATGAGAGAGTGAATGGGCCCCCTATGAGAGACTAACAGGCCCGTTTGGAACCATGAGGCCGTCCTTCCGTGGACCCACCACCTGCAGGAGGCGCCATAGGAGCCTGGTGCTATGTGATTTGGGCAGCTCCAACAGCTGCCCCCACGACCCGGCAACGGACAAGTGGGAGAAAATGGATGGATGAACAGGTTCACAACTAGTAATTAGAGGGCAGTGATGTGACACGGTACGGCACAGTGGTACAACGGTTAGCGCTCGTGCCTCACAGCTAGAAGGTCCGGGTTTGATTCCCACCAGGGACAGGGCCTTTCTGTGTGGAGTTTGCATGTTCTCCCTGTATCTGTGTAGGTTTCCCCTACCACTAAAAACATGTACAATAGGCCAGGATGAATGTGAGTGTGTTTGAGAGTGCGCATGGGGGACGACGGATGGAAATTAGCCCAAGCCTACAATCCGGTGTGGCTTGTTCATTAACTTGCACTGTCCCGACCAAATAAACCAATAAATAAATAAAAAATAATTTCAGAAAGTCAAACAAAACTGTCCTGCTGTCTGTGTCGATGATTTGAACCAGGGCATGAAGTGGGAGAAAATGGATGGATGGATGAACAGGTTCACAACTAGTAATTTTACTCGGTGCGTTTGCGCACATGCACTAAACGCACCAGGGCAGCCGTTACGAGGCACCCCTTGATATTTCTCTTCCTTGTATCCGTTGTTCGAATTTCCATCACACCCATTTAATACTGGGGTCATTTGAGCTGCATAATAGTACTCTTTAAGATTCGGCAGTGCCATGCCTCCCCTATCCTTTCCTATTTGGAGTTTTTTTTTCAAATTTGATTCTAGGTTTTTTACCACTCCATATGAATCTTGATACACGTTTGTCCCATAACTCCAAGATAGGACATAGTGGTGGCGTTCCAATTCAAATTATATCTTCCCCTTACAGTTTCAGACGGGGAGTAGTTCATTGTTAAAATTTGTGTCTTAGCCAAGTTTAATTTGTATCCAGAGTAAAACCCGTACAACTCCATATTATGAATAAGAATAGGTTGTGTAAATAACATATTACATCATCTGCAAATAGTCCTACAACATGCAAATAATTTCCAATCTGTATACCCTTGATTTCTTCATTTTGTCTAATAAATTGAGCTAAAGGTTCTATATAGATGGCAAATAATGTAGGAGATAGACTACATCCTTGGCAAGTTGAGTGTTCAAGTTGTATGGTTTTGGTTAAATTACCATTAACCTTTACACGAGCCGTAGGTGATTGATAGAGTGTCTTGACACACTGTACCGCTTTTGCATTAAATCCTAATTGGTTCAAAACTTCGTACCTTTTTGGAGGTCTATAAATTGTGACACATAAAATTTCAGGGCAATTGCACTGTATTCAAAGCTGGTAAAATCATCAAATAAAATCGGCTTGGTAGCAAGGGTTGTAGAATTTACCAGAGCAGTGCCGCCTCCCTTTTTGCCACTCCTCGTAGAATAAGTGAAGGTAAAATTAGGTGGTGAGACCTCTTTGAGAACAACTGCAGCATCTGCACCCAGCCAAGTTTCTGTTAAAAATAGACAATCAAGTTTATGGTCTAAAATCAGGTCGTTCATAATAAAAGTCTTGTTCAGCAGAGAGCGGACATTAAAAAGTGCCATGTTCAAGGTGACTGAAGGATGAGTAACTGAATGGTTTTGTGGTAATAGGACTTTCGGTCTCTGCTGATAACGACAGGAATGGGTGAATTATGTACAGAGAGGTGAGATCCAAGTCCGTTATAATATGAATTACAGTTAAAATCAGATGTGAGTTCAGTAGAAAACGGGGTGGTTGAATGACTGCAGGGGCGAGGGCTGGTGATAACTGGGACAGTTTGCTGAGAAGGAGAGCAGGGGGTTCTAAGAGGGAGGGACAAAGGTGTGGTGGGCTTGGGAGGGGTGGCAGGTGGGGAGGACTCAGTGGATGCAGGCAGTCAATACATTTTGTGGGAATGAATGGCATACACTATGTTGGCTGTTAAAATACGGTTTCCAAGTGGGTTGATGTGAAGTCCGTCTGAGTTATAGCAGGAGGAGCGGAACCAGAATAATGTCAAATTGTCAATATAGCCATAGTTGTATGTGGAGGAGAAGTATTGAAGCCAAAAATGGAGTGCCTGTATCCTTCTAAACCAAACATCCCACGGGCTAAAGTATCCTTTAAAACAGAGGCAGGTTAGTCTGCCATTTTCTACAAATGCCAGTGCTGAACATCATATATGTTCATGTATTTAGAGTCGGGATAGTGCATGATAACGAACATACATGGGACTAATGCATGTAAACGCACCACGCCCGATTGTAACCTTGGGCTAATTTCAATCCTTTATTCCTTGCTCACACTCTCATTCATCCTGGCCTATTGTGCATGTTTTTTGTGGTAGGGGAAACTTGAGTACAAGGAGAAAACCTATGCAGACATGGGGAGAACAAACTCCACACTCCGAGAATTGAACCCAAGACCCTCTTGCTGTGAAGCATGAGCGCTAACGCCTTGCCTCCCCCTGCTTTAAAACAACCATATCTGTGTTCACTGCTCAGATGAGGCCCATGTGTGGACAGCCTGGGTAATGCTTACAATGGAGACGTATACATCCCACCAGTAGAGGGCAGTGATGTGACACGGTACGGCACAGTAGCACAGCGGTTAGCGCTCGTGCCTCACAGCTAGAAGGTCCGGGTTTGATTCCCACCAGGGACAGGGCCTTTCTGTGTGGAGTTTGCATGTTCTCCCCGTATCTGTGTAGGTTTCCCCTACCACTAAAAACATGTACAATAGGCCAGGATGAATGAGAGTGTGTTTGAGAGTGCGCATGGGGGACGACGGATGGAAATTAGCCCAAGGCTACAATCCGGTGTGGCTTGTTCATTAACTTGCACTGTCCCGACCAAATAAACCAATAAATACAAAAATTATAATTTCAGAAAGTCAAACAAAACTGTCCTGCTGTCTGTGTCGATGATTTGAATCAGGGCATGTGATATGATTCATCAAGCTGAAATCTTAAAAGATCAGAATAAGAAAGTCATTAATCCCATCACTATTAAATGACGTCATGTGAGTACCAAACCAACACCACCACGGGACTGTTCTGTCAAAAGCCTAATTCTGCTCATTGCACACACGAAGCTGATGAGGGCTTATGTCTGTATTGTGTCTAAATTTACCAGCCTAAGCCTCTTATGCCACGCTCATTGGCCCGTGCGAAAACAAAGGTGGACTTATTGGTTTTGGTGTCGTCGGCGTCACTTTACAATAATTCTATACAATTCTATTCACGCTCCTCCATATTTCCCGGCCGACGTAGAAACAGTGCCATTATTAAGAGTTACGAGTCTCCGGGCTCTCTTATGTCTGAAAGCCGTCTCTCCAACTGCGCCTCAATAATAAAGTCACATTTATGGAGCAGAAACAACAAAGATTTTCTTTACGGCCGTGTAGGGTCATGTGTTAGCACGCAGCGTGGATTATGGATTGATAGATTATAGGCGTTTATGATATTTGGCCGGATGTGGAATGGTTAGTGTTTTAGTCAGAAAGAAAATAAAAAGGATACATTAAATAACAATATGATCTTGAGCTGTGATCTGTATTGGGTAGTTTTGCCTTTGCAGATATGCACCTAAGAAACGGATTCAGCAACAATCGCCTACAGCAGGATGAATACAGCATATTCATATTCTGATGCCATAGGGAGAAACACCTTCTAATACTGGCCATATTACTAAATAAGCCTTCATTTAAAGGAAACCAACATCCAGGTCGTTTCTGTCTTATAGGAGTCCTAAATCCAAGCAGATTAGGCCTAAAATGGTTTTCTTGTTTTTTTTGGGCTGAGCTAAACTAACAATACTAGTTTCAAAATGAATAAAAAAAATCAGGGTCTGACACATGACCTACTGTATTTACAATGTCATTGAACGACTTTTTAACAAATCGTCCCCAAATGTAGCTTCTTGGGCTTCTGCTAAGGGACACTTCTCAAATGTAAGGCAACATTAATGCCGAATGTGGAACTTGTATCACAAAATAAATCGGGCAAATGGGCGGCAGCGACTCCACTACTATGCACAATCCTCTCACTCTGACTCACACTGAGCTGTGAACAAAGTACGCACATTCAAAGGTCAGCACATTAAGACCCGCCAGGTGATGCTGTCTCTCAAACCAATCACAGACTGGTCCATCTCCCTTTTATGAATTTAAAGACACTCTTTAAACAACAGCTCTCCTGTAGCGTTTCAATGCTCTGCTCCAGTTTTGATCGTCCTGTTGCATCCTCGGAGCTCTGCACAGGCACTTTCTCTTCTCTTTTTCTCAGGACAAAGTGTTTGATTCCCCACTAAATACAGTAGTTTGATGTGCGTTATGAGCGCAGAGAGCTGTTAATGAAAGCTCGCGACGGAAGAGAGAGGCCTCTATGAAGGGGAGGAGCCACCACATGGGAAGGACGAAAGCTACAGCATGCTACACACAGACTACAGGCTGCACTTATTCTCTGGTTACGTCCTGCTCAATAATAGGCTACATTTGGTGGCACTTATTAATAAACTTACAATAGCCCTACACCAGTAGGCTAGTAGTAGTTTCAAGTATGCCCAAGCTGTCTTTCAATTTTTGGGTTAATTCTTATTTACTTTCCTTTCGATGTTAATCTGTCAATATGTACAATAGGATCCCTTCTGGTGCCAGGACTGCCCTGAACGAGATTTTTCATCTGAGTGGGACTTTATTGGTTAAATGAAGGTCAAATTAAATCAAAATTTACATTAGAAAACCACTAGCTACAGTGGCCGGTGAGTTAATGTCAAGCCCTGGGCAGCACATCCAAAAGCAAGGCAAGTTTATTTGTATGGCACATTTCATGTACATGACAACTCAATGTGCCTCACAGCAACACCAAACACAAAAAAACATTTAAAAACACAATAAAAAATCAACAAATCTATTGATAAATTAAATATATATATATATACATACACATACATACACACATATACATATATATATATATATATATACATACACATGCGTGCACATACTAAAATTGGTTAACATTTTTTTTTTAAATAATCAATCTCCATAGGCAACAGTAAAAAGGTGTCCGCATTTTTTGGAGGAATTACTGTATGAATCACTCTACCGTGGCACATTCTTCACTGGGCTCTTAAAGCCACGCACAGCCGTGAAATGAAACAGCACAAACATATCTCTAACATGTCAGCAGGCTTTATGTCTGTTTCCTTTGTTCCTGCCTCACAGTCGTCTCCCTAACCTCGCTCTCGCATGTATTCCATACCCCCTAAAACTACAAATAAAAAAATAAAAAAGGTTTTCTTGAGCCAAAATGTCCGCCATGCTTTATACGCCTACAAAGCAAACCCATTAGCCGTGATGGCTTGTGATACCCATATGCATTTTCTTTGTTTATGTTGCGTGGGGGTGATACTGCCCCCGGAGGTGGTATTAGGCAGAGTGATGAACCAGTCGGTCTGAAAATCTCTGGCTTTGGGCGTCGGAATTGTCACGCGGAATCCCTCTTTGACTTATGAAAATTGACAAAGAGATTCATATCCCCTCCGCACTCCTTTGGGAACAACAACAACAAAAGAAGCGGGCGGGAAGACGAACGCGCCGCGACCTTAACGCGATTTGCACATGAGTAACCGGCGAGGCAGACGGCATATTATCGACTAATGGCGGAGCTCGGCGATCCGTCTCCGGGCGAGCGTGCGCGCTGAAAGAAGCACATTACTAACCGCGTACAGGGGGAGAAATAACACGCGGGAGCTGCAGTATTTCTGTGTGTATCCGTCAGGGCGGCCGGGTCAGAGCGGGGGGGCTGACAGGGGCTGACATAGAGCCGTCAGTGGAGTGACGTGTCAAACGTGCAAATGACCCAAACACAAAGGATACAATTAGCATTTGGCCACATGCGAGTCCGACCATTTATGCTCTAGTCCTGGGTTTAAGTTCGGTGTTTAGTTCTGACTCGGTTTACATCCAGTTTAGACAAAACTCAGTCCAGCCTCGTTTCATTCGACCCCATTTTGTCCGGTTTAGTCCCGATGTGATTTTGGTGATGCTTGGTGTGAAAAGTGTAAGATCCAAACTTAGACTCTAAATGCGTTTTCGCTCCATACGGTTCATGTGGACCGTCCTTGTACCGCCCAGTCCCTCTTCAGTCCCAGAAACCCCCTCGTTCCCCTCAGCTCGTGGTCCCACAGCACAACAGTAGCCACGTTCTTACACGCACATTTGTTCTTTGGCGTTCCCAAAATGTGTTTTTAGCTGAAAACTTTCCACTGGAAGAACAAATCCTAAGAACAGAAGGGGTTCCCAAACTTTTCAGTCCGCGACCCTCATAATCACTCAGTCTAGAACTCGGGACCCCCTTCTGTGAAATGTAATTAGCAGGGGTGTACCGACAGGGCAAGGCCTTCTCTGCTGGCCCCCAGCCGATTTTAGAACAGCCAACCCCATACCGCCAGGTGTTTTATATGATTTTCACACATTTTTCGAGACCCATGAAATATTGTGTACTATGACTGTGATAAATCTGAAAAAATAGACTGTCTACTTTCATCAGTAACAGAACGTTTGTTTCTAGGTTGTTTCATTCTTCTGTAAACACCAGTTAAATATATTCACTGAAAACGCCCATTTCAAAAAGCTGAGAAAACCAGCCTGGCCTTTGCGTCCGTAAACTCCGGTCAGTGATCTTTTCCCCACATGTACGTCTGGGCCTGATCTCAGTGGCTGCGTTTCATCGGTTGAATTTAAACCCACCATTCAGCGAGCGGGGGGGGCGGGTGTTGTAGGTGACATTACGCATTTGCACCGGATTTGCTGGTTGTAAACAGATCCTGAAAACACCTGAATACATTATTCTTTAAATAAAAAAACAATGACATTTGAGGACATTACTGAATTTAAGATGACTCAAATCATGTTCAAAGATTCACAAACGTCGCTTCCTGAGAGTGTACAAAATATGTTCTGCAAACGAGAAGTTAAATAAAACTTGAGAGGTAAAATGAAGCTTGTGTCCCACGAGACGTGGTGTAGAGGTATGGAGGGCATCAAACCTTCCACATTTTAAAAAGGTTTACAAAGAAACTATATTTTTTAAATATAGATTCTTTTTAAATATTGTGAGTGTTGTAGTATATTATTTTGCTGTTGTTTCTTTATTTTGCAGGTTTTTTTTATTGTTCCTTATTATTTGCTGTTACCTTGCCTTATGTTCCCTTTGTTATCTTGTATTATGTTCCTTTCTTTGATTGTTAATGTTAATATTATTGTTTTTAATTTTGGGGTGGGCGCTTATAAGCCGTTTGCTTCGGCCCGCTCCTTTTGTTGCCTGTCCCGCCAGACACTCGTCCTTTCTGTTCAAAAGAAGAACCGTCCGGGCGGATGCTCGGAGCCGATCATTCCACGATTTGACCCACATCGGTCCAATCACGCACCGAGAGACGGAAGCCGTCACCACCACGCGCTCTTCCAAAACATTAAAGATGGCGGCCGATACACTGTTTTCTTCTGCTCTTTTGTTTGTTTTAAATCATTTGGAAAATATGAAATCTCTAAAACCGGAGCAAGAAACAGCGTTTGAAGCGTTCCTCGTAAAAAAGGAGGTTTTTGGAAAGGCTTCCTGCTTCTTGTTACTGCAACGTATCTAACGTTGCTCTAATTGGTTGATGCTGTCTGTCAATCACGCCCACTGGGAAATTGTTGAGATTATGCTCCCAGACTGTGTCTTTGAATTATCGGCATGTCGTTTGGCAGGCCAGGCAAGTCCTTTTGAGCAGACTTACTGCTCAAATAAACAAATACAACTAAAACTAAACAGAGCTCAATTGTGAAGTTCCAGACCCTCTGTACGAAATGAGTACAAGACCAGGCTAAGAGAAAACATTTAAAAATAAACACGTCTGCTTGATGTGGGACTTTATTGCTTTAGTGACACCTCAAACATCTGAAGTGGTTTCCTTCGATAAAACAGCAAAAAACCTCTTCTCTCTCATGTCAGAGGTGATGAAAGGCAGCGCTATATCCAGGTTAGCATGCCCGTCGGCAGCTTTTTTAGGTCAAACCGTGCATGTAACACCTGTCTGCTTCCTTGATCCTCCTCCTCCACCACTCTTACTACGAGAGCCACCGCTAACCAAAACCTGTTCAAGTGTACGTTGCCTGAATTTTACCTTCCATTTCGCTATTCTCACTCGATCTTCTACTCTCGTAGCCACCGTCCTTCTCTCATCTGAAATTATGCGCAGATTAAAAGTAGCTGCGGTTTCTACTTCTACCTGTGATCAGGCATCCAAAGAGCACTGCTGCCCCCTGCTGACTCAATAAAATAATGTCTACAAGTAAGATCTCTACATGGAAGTTGCACAAGGCTTTACTGCATCCGTTCCCACTGAAAAACATAACTGTCTATAGACGTCAATGGCAGTCAATGAGTTAATAGTAGATGTCCTTTCTAATGTATTTATATAATGTACAGTTGAGTCGCATATGTTGCTTTTGTTGATGTGTAACTGTAATTTCCTACACAAAAAGTGCCTTAAACACCTCTGGCGAGCTGCTTCTCAGGCCGCACACATGATTGACACTCAGCATGACTGACAGAATTATCAGCCAATCAGAATTCGATGTACAGCGACAGTCCGCCCCCCAGGGCCTGCAGTCGCTCAGCAGCTTTGTTTGCGTTGTTGGTACATTCTGTAGCAAACAAGTGCCACGCAAAAAGGCAGTTTATCCATACGCCTGTTGTCGATCAGGTTCTATGCGTTTGACTGCGATTGAAGGCCCTGACTGAAACCCCATGGCCCGCCACTGGTAATTAGCATTTATATTTATATATTTGGCTTAATTTCACAAAAATACTGTTTTCAATCAAAAATACATCAAATTCAGTGCCAAAAATGTAAAGACTATTGTTTCAAAATCATCCAGCGACCCCCAAGGGGATCCCGAGCACCACTGCTGTACATGATCCCACTCTGGATAGAACCCAACATTCTGAGTCATATATTTGCACATATTAAATCTTGTAATACATAATTCAGTATCATTTGATATAATAACTAACATATACTCTGCTTATTCAGAAATAATATTAAGTAATATTACTTGATGAAACTATAGGTTTGAAATGAATAATGCCGCTAAAATGGACTAAATACTCACTGCACTGACGTGATATAAACAAGCGCCGTGATCTCACGCAGTCGCAACTATTTAGTGTAAGGTGTGGACCAACGCTCGCATGTGAGTAGAGAAGGAATACGCTTTTGTGATTCACAGTTCTTATCTATTGAATCATTTTGTAATGAGGGATAACTCGCCTGGGGCCCAAAGGTTTGAGCCCCGCATCACCGCGGCTAACCCGCTGTTACTGTTAGCGAAATAAACCTGTAGCATGTGTCTGAAGGCGTCCTAATTGCACTTCATAATTGTGAAGAAAATATACCGTGCAATTAGTAGGGATTGGTTATTTTTGTGTGCCTCTAGTTAATGTTTAAAGATACATTTCTTGTTGCGTAACAAACTTCTCCAAATAGTTCTTAGTCTGACCAGAAAATACTTGGTCACTTAACAGTTTAATCTGGGCAGTCCTATTTCACTCATCACTAAAAACATATACAATAAAAGAGCTTCTGATTTGCAGTGGAACTTTCCTCCCCATTTGTAGTTGTTTGTTCATCTGAAAACCAGAGCAGATCCTTCCATACTTTCCAAGTGTATGGAGGGTATAAAGCCCGAGTGTATCCGCTTGGCACTTTGCCCAGATGCTCCTCAGACTTTGCTCACAGTTTCAGATGTCAGAAAAAGCTCCTCTGCGATTGGACGCGTGGCCGTCACATGACCCCGCACGGGGGAGCAGTGAGTGAGCGGCGCTAACAGGATTAGCGGACCCGCTCCTCTCCGAGCGGCCAGGATTTTCTTTCCCGATGGAAATGTGCTGTTCGTGAGCATTCAGAAGTCCGTCAAAAGCTTCCATTTCCCCCACAAAGCACCGGGAGAGTGACAGTTCTCGCTCAGCACACTTCCACATAAGTGACGCTCCCGTTTATTGGATCCGTCCGCTTTAGAAGACACTTAAGTGGAATCGGGCTTAACAGCAACGCCATTCCGTTTTCCAATAATATTCACTTTTAACGTGTGCGCGTCTGAAGCAGTAGTTTGGAATTGTGATGATTTTTTTCCCCCTTTAACTGGGAAATAGTCCCTGATGGAGGTTCTGAAGTTGAAAGCAGCAGGGAGGATACCAAGCACCTCAGGAAAATGGGTTCTTTGTAGAAACTCCCTTTTGCTCATGACTTTGGCGACTGTTGTATGTCCCACACACATCTATAAATGACTTTGCCCTTGTTATTATCAGATTTAACACGAGTGTAACCAAGATTTGCATTGTACATGGATGTTTTTGTATTTTGTATCTGTGGACACCTTCGCCGTGGTCTTTACCTTAATGTAAATACAGTGTAATATATGTGGCTTGAATTTGTTTTTAGAATATATTCAGCAAGCAGAGGGCGCTGGTAATTTGCTAACGTGGCTAAACCTACAGCTATTTAGAGTAAAATAGCTGTAGGAGTTTGAACTGTCTATTCAAACTTTCCGTCTGGATTCTCTCCACAAACACATGGCTGATGAAGCCAGTCGCTTTCTAAGAGTAAGGGATGTCGTGGTCACTAGGGGCACCAAAGCCCACAAAGTCAGAAAACTCAACCTACAGATTTCGACTTTGACATCACGTAAGTGCAGTCGCTGTGTTGACCAAAAAATCTCGGACATTCATAATTTGCGTTGTTTGATGGTTAATGCTAACTGTTACAGGACAAACTCCAGTGAACAGACCACAGAAGCCTAAAACCTTCCCATAGTAGCCAGGTTGCTAATATGTAGACTGCTAGTTAGGATCAAAGGCCATTGTTTTGGTTATTGCTATGATTAGAGTGGTGTAATGAATGAATGAATGAATGAATCAAACTTATTTATGAAGCGCTTTTCATACCGAAAGGTATTACAAAGTGCTTTACGGATAACAACATTTAAAACAATATATATATATATATATATATATATATATATATATATATATACGGAAGGCACACGTGGAGACCAGACAGGTACAAATGAACTCGTCAAAGCTAAGGTAAGAACATATCTCAGTATGTCAAAACGGTGGCCTATCCCTCTAAGCAAAACCATTAAAAGAACTCAAATCAATCCTGAAACACACGGGGAGCCAATGCAGCGACTCTAAAACCGGTGTAATGTGGTCCCGCCTCCTGGTCTTCGTCAGGACACGAGCCGCTGAATTTTGTAAAAATTGTAAACCTGAGATACTCTTTTTGGGAAGACCAGAAAGCAGGGCATTACAGTAGTCAATACGACTGGTGATAAAAGCATGCATGTGCGTCTCCGTGTTGGCCCGAGAGAGAATGGGGCGGGGCTATGTTCTTTAGATGGTAAAAACCTATCTTTGTGATATTCTTAATGTGTGGAATTAAAGTCAGCTCAGAGTCAAAAATCACACCCAGGTTCTTCACCTGTGAGGAAGGATTAAAGACAATGACTGTAGTTTGGGTAAAAGTTTCTCTCTCTGGGCCTTAGGACCGAAGAGTAAAACTTCAGTTTTGTCCTGGTTAAGCTGGAGAAAGTTTTTTGCTATCCAGGAGTTGATCTAAAATGCAGTTAAAAAGTGCATCCATTGGCCTGGTGTCCTCAGGAGACATGGAGATGTACAACTGTGTATCATCAGCGTAACTATGAAAGTTGACTCCATGTCTCCTGATGACATCACCAAGAGGGAGCATATACAGGTTAAAAAGCACTGGGCCTAAAATCGAACCCTGGGGCACACCACATGTAATTTTATGGACCCTAGAGGAGCAAGTATCCACACTTACCATGAATGTCCTGTCTGTGAGGTAGGATGTAAACCATTTGTGGACAGCACCAGAGAGGCCGATGTGTTTTAAACAAGTTAAAAGAATAGTATGGTCGACTGTATCAAAGGCAGCGCTCAGATCCAGTAGAACCAACACTGTGACCTTCTGTGAGTCATAATTTAATCTAAGATCATTTAAGATCTTTAAAAGGGCCGTCTTGGTGCTGTGGTTTACCCTAAAGCCAGACTGGAATTTCTCAAGGACGTTATGTGCAGAAATAAAATCATTAAGTTGGATAAAGACAAGTTCTTCTAAGATTTTGCTTAAAAATTGGAATTATATTGGCAGTAGATTACACACAGGTGGCCTCTATTTAATGGTTAGGGCAAGGTGTGGAATGGTAGGAATGTTATAAAGGCAATTTAATGCACTCAGAAAATGCTGTATGAATACTTATGCACGCCCCACTTTTCACTTTTCTATTTAAAAAAAAATAACAGAATCATGTATCATTTTGCTTTAACTTCACAGTTGTCTGTTACTTATGGTTGAACTTTCAGTAAAAAAATCAACATAAAATCTTCATGTTTAGGGTTGTAAACATGACAAAATGTGCAAAAGTTCAAGGCGTATTAGTACTTTCGAGAGGCACTGTAGTTACCAATTAGTTTTTGTATCTCTTATATTTCATTTCATTTTTAGATGATCTATTTCTTAAGAATTGTCTGTACAGTTGATTACACTATGTGCATTATCTACATCACTATGGCCCAACATACACATAACATGACAGTGGGGAGCTTTACGGGGGTGTGGCTTATCCAAATGAGATGTAAATGAGCCCTATTGTCCCTCCCAACAGCAGAGAGGTGAGAATGGACCAAAACTTCAGAGGCCGTTTAATCCATTTAATCAGATTTCCAGGTGCTACACATCGTTGGAAAGCTTGGAGACTACACTTTAACAATCTGTTATTATCTCATAATGCCCCAAAACCGACTTGTGTCCCTGATTGTAGTGACTGGTCACAAATGCTGATGACATGGCCTTGGTCGCTCACTTTGTACACTCATCAACTGAGCTTATGAAATGGTTTGAGGTCAGTCATCACCAGCTAAACGTAAATAAGACTTGAGAAAAGTGCTTCACCAGCCAAAGGAAACCGTCAGATCCACTGTTCGAACCACTTCAGTTAAACGGACAGGAAGTAGAGCGAGTGAACTTTAGGAACATATTTATGAACAATTTTGGACAATTCTTTCACATTTAGCATTGCGACTGTATAAGGCTTTTCCTGATGCATCTCGGTGAGGGTTGGATCATCTTATCACTAATTAATTGAGAGTGTACGGAAATTTAACATAGTCTATTGATTTGGCCATCTAACTGTCAAAAACAAAGCTAAGCCTGGCAAATTTGTAAAACAGGGCAGTACAATATCTATTCATAGGATCAGAGCTGACGACAGCCTGTTCTCCTTCATCAGAACAGAGATACAGAAGAAAAATGTGTTTGGATTTCTTTAGTGCCCTGTGCTTCAGGAGCGGAACAAGTCCTAACCCCTAACATTTCTCAGTCTGTTCCATTCCTTTTCTATCGATGGTGAATATGCTGCTGTTGTGTCTGCAATGAACTGATTTTAAAATGGACTTTAAATGTATTATTATGTGTTTATTATTATATCTGCTGAGCAATGACGGACAAAAAAAAAAAATGTCGAACGGTATTGGCTCTTTAAAAGAAAAATGGAATTTTGACGGTTTTATTCTGACCAAGTAGAGCTGACACAAACAGAGTATGTACAGGTTTGATGAACCGTCTACTTGGGGTGTAATATCACATTTGACCCGTATTTGTCTGCTTCTTTTTGAGTTGACCTTGACGGTGTGCTACAGCCGAATCCGCCTCATCACTTCGCCGATCGGCGCTCGTGTTACTCCAGTGATCTCCGGGTTTGAGGAGAGGGCGTGTTTTAAGACTCTGCTAATGAAGCCATCAGCCTGGCACATGCACGTTAGGGGTGACACGTGCACATCAGGAGTGGCATGACAAATACGGCCATTAACCCGCGTCCTGGAGCTGAGACATGATGGATGGGCGGGCGGCAGAGTGGTTGGCACGCTGGGAAGGGGGGGGGACGCTTTAAGCCTTTGCTGCGTGTATTCGTTTTAAAGATATCTCCTCATGGAAACCTGCTGATGTCATGAAGAGGTGGTGCTTCTGTGTTTACGTAAAGTCTGCACAGCTTCACCAAACTAGCTTTGATCATGTTCCCGCTCAAAGGGAGGGACATGCTCCATTCATGAACATCATTTGGTATTTGTTGTTGTTGCTGCTGCGGTGTTTCAGTGCTATAATGTCAAACCTCCCCCTCTGCGACGCCAACATTTTTCTCAGCCCTGGGATGAACTTCACGTACGTACAAATACGTGTAGCACAAAAGACTGTGACATTTGCTTTGTGGGAGACGGGAGAAATACACACAGGGCCCATGTGCAGACAAACTAAACTTTAGGGCCGTTTTCATTCCACTCTTTAGTGTACACTGTGTGATGTTAGCCATCTGCAACAGACCATCACTCGTCATGGAAAAAATCTTATACTGAACTATAGATCTCTGTCAGGCATCAGATTCACAAGCAACAGAGGCCAGGCATGAGTGGGTCCAACTCCACGAGAAAAGTGCAGCTAGCAGGCAACACCTGGCTTAGCTAAACACACACCGTCTGAAGCCTGAATCAGCAACGACAAAACTTCAATCGTAGCTACGTTGGTGTCGTTGAACTATCGCACAGTGGAGACGAGTGCAGCTCATGCTTTTACACTCCCCACGTTGTACAATGTGACACCTAATAATCGGATGAGACAAAAAAAATGGTGCACCAGCCATAATTCCTGATATATTGATATATTGCTTATTGAAAAGCTAAACAAGGTCCAACATCCTATCCTCTCTTTTGTCTTTTCCACACATACAGTACATACTGTATTTTAAAGTAGAACACATGAAATGCCCTGGCTAAAGTGGCTTAAAGCATTTCACAAAAGTCTTGGATGGAAGCACCGAGCCGGCCCAGGGGGGCTCGATGTGGGCGGTGTCGGTAGGATGGACCTTGCCTCGTGGTTAGTCTACGCAGGGGACTGGTGGAAAGCTAACCTCTTTATTTATGTTCAGGTGGGCCTGATGCTGCTGTCTTTCTTCCCTCTTCTGTATAAACTAAAAAGCTAATGGAAAACAAACAAGCGTGAACTGTGACCCAACTGAAAGCTATGTGAACCAAATGTTATTAACGCTGTGAAATGAACTGAAACGTTTGGTCCAACTAAAGTACAAACAGGACAAACGTAGATCATAGAAATAAACTAAAATGATATGTACAAGGAACATGCTGCTTCTGTCCTTATGGGGCGAACCTGTGTGCCTTAAAGCACATTTTTCCAGTTTTACTGGATGGCATTGTCAGGCTTTTATTTATTTTGTTGAATATACCACTCATCATGTCACACAGTGGTTCTGAAACACAGAAGAAGTTTCACATTCAAACTATATTGAAAATATGCCTTCTATGAACATGGTGACCCCCAGCTCCTACCTCCAGGAACCACTGCTTTACAGCCCCGTCCTGAGTTGGCCGTTCAAATAGAGGCATTTCCTCGGCCCGTTCACATTTATTTCAGTATTATTTATGAATATTAATTTATTTATTTGAAACCCAAATGTTTAGAATCAAATGAATAAAAACTAAATCCATAGAGTAATCCGGATGCATCAGTGCAGCCCTGGTCCACTCACTTGACCTGACTGTGATTTATCAGCAGGGGGCAGCATTTATGTTCACATCACACACACACACACCCCTGCCTTCACTTCACAGTCTCTCCAATTCCCATTCATCAGGAGGCGCCCGAACGCCTCATCATTAAAGAATGGAGGACATTTAGAGTTGATGAAATTTTAAGGGCGCCATGTATAATTCAGGGCGCAGACGGGCGTTTGGGCGGAGGGTCATCTGCTTGTTTGTTCGCCTTCATTGCACTGTAATCCGGGGATTCCCAAAGCGGGGGTCGGGACACATGGGGGGTTCCCAGGTCTGGGAGTGACATTCAACTGAGGATTACCTTTTATTTGTAATTTAAAGTTTGTGTTGTTTTCCATTTTGAATGAAATGATGAATGACTGTAATGCGTCTGGTTGATGTGGGGGGTTAGGAGCCTCTGCACGGGCACAGAACTGTCATGAGGTTTGACCTACGACCCCCAAGTCTCTGCACATTTGATAGAAATACTGTATCCTTGTTAAGGTGGTATGATTACACCACAAAGCATGGAGTTAATGGTAATAGTGTAACGCTTTGAGAAACGTGTGTATTATTATAAAAGCATGTTTATAATAATACATCATTATAATATGTATTATTATATAATAATGATATGTATTATATACTATTATAAATATAATACATATGTATTGTATACATGCACCAGTTATTTTTCTCCATGATGTGACTTTGTGACCTGCTAACTTCTACTAAAGTTGATCCAAATCCTGATCTCGTTCTTCGAGCGGCTCTGGCCTTGACATGGTAGAAGTTTGGAGGACATCTTTGTCCATATCCATCCATCTCTCCATCGAAGTTAGCGGAGGCAGCTTCGACAAGGCGAACAGCGGCGGCGTCTGGAGCCAATTCGCGGCGCGCTTTCCTCTCCCACCATATGGCCCGGGAGCGTGCCATCTCCTCCCGTTAGCGTTAATGCTGCAGCTGGCACACTTGGTTAGCGCGTAATGAAAGAGCAGCCTCTCAGCGCTCGATGCCATTGGCCTTTTCATGAACTGAACCGTTCCATTGTCCAAACCTATTTATGCCATTGTCATCCGGCCACAAGCACTTTGCAGGAAGGAGAGGAGGACCGGCGCTGACATGGAGACAGGGGGCGCCGCAGACAGGATGGTGGGATTATTGGGGGAATAAAACGTATTGTTTTAATATCAAGCCGTGGGACAGACTGGTGCAGTCTCCCTTCATTTCTGAGCCACTGAAACTGAAACCAGCTGTTTGTGGAGATTCACTTTATCAAAGTGAAGGTCGTACTTTTCACAATAGTTTATATTTCTATGTTGCCAAAGGTATTGTCTCACCTGTCTTGATTTACATAGAAACATCCCATTCTCATGGCGAGACGCTGCAGGTGAATACGGGGGGGGGGGGAATCATATCAGATCTGTTTGGAACTTTTGCTGTAGATTACTGACATGAGAAAGAATGCATTGCATTTCTGTCATTTATGTTTTCATTTAAAAATAAGACATTTTGTGTTTAAAATAGTATTTTCAGCAACAAAAATCTAAATAATTGAAAGAGCCAGGTTTAAATATCTGCTTTCATTTTGTTGACATATTAGTTACATCATTTTCTCAGATGGATTTTTGATCTATTTATAAGTTAAAAAAAAATTCTGTAAACATTCTTATTGCTCCTTGCTTTGGTTTGTTTTTTGTGTAAAACAAACTCTGCGCTGTTGCTGCTAACTAAGAGTTTATCTGACACTTGGGTTCTGTGTGTGTTCTGTGTTTTTTGTGTGTGTTCTGTGTGTGTTCTGTGTGTGTTCTTTGTGTGTTCTTTGTTCTGTATCCATTCCTAATATTTCTCACTTTGGTTTTTCAGTTTCCCCTCATAATGGAGTCTTTTTAAATAAGCCTTGAGCGTCCGTTATGAGCAGGCATTTCTGACAGTGCTCTGTATTAAAGTGCTCCTTGTTTAAATGTCTTTTATGTTGAACACTGTGGCCGTCGCCATGGTAACCCCCCTTCGGCGCTGCGCTGAAGGCCGTCAGATGAATAGCCCATTTGCCACATGTTGGCTCTCAAGCTTTCCCCACAAAAAATATATTGAGTAAAAAAAGAGCAGAATATTAATGTATTAAGTGCAGGATTTCAGTTTGAGATTTATAGCGTTATCGTTGACGTTGACGATCTGGTAATTAAATGCGTACAGACCTTTTAAGACGTCCTCCACATATATTCAAGACTTCATTGGGATGTAATGAATAATAAACTTAAAAGCTCTATATATGTGAGTTTGAAATGAATTGTTTGTTGAGGTTTAGAATCTTCCCTATCTTTCCTAACCAGCTTTTATCGACTAATCATAACTTTATTTAAAGTGATTTTTTGCTGACTAAAATGAGACTAAAACTAACGTTTTGTTTGAGACTAAAATGGACTAAAATGTCCAGACATTTTTGTTGACTAAAATATGACTAAAGAAAAAAGAAAAAGAGACTAAAATCATCCGAAAACCCCATGACATTTTGAAAGAGCCTCAGATCATTTACATTCTCTGCCAAACAAACAGCTCTGAGCTTTGTCCATGTAGAACAAACATGAAGCAGAGGACCGCGATTAAATACGATTATAATAAATATTATCCATGTAAAATTGACTAAATTAAATTACTTAGAGTTAGTTGACCAAATGAATCTTAGATTTAGTCGACTAAAACTAGCCTAAAATTTAAGAGAATTTGACTAAATCTGACTCAAACTAAATGGCATTTGACATGACAAGACTAAGTGAAAATCGGCTATACACACGAGAGCGCCGCGTGACTCTGAGTGGATCCTCGGGAGGAGCTGCTGTTCCTCCCGTTATTTCCCTGTGAGTTTGTGTCAGATTCCAGGCAGACGGTGAGTCACTGACGGACAGTCACAGCATCAGGTTCAAAACATCACGCACAGGATTCTCTGGAGGAAACGTCCTGCTCATCACTGCAGGTGTTTTTGTCCTGAAGCTAACGGCTAGCACTCAGTAAAAATTTAAATAGCACCAAGATTTTGAACGAGCTGCTCAGAAAATAGTGTTTGTCTTTAGTATTACTACTTGTTTAATTTTTGTGGTGATGTTTTTTGATACTCGGTGTTACTTCAAGTATTTACATCCAGCGTAATGTTTTTAACACGTCCCAGTGACTCCTCATCAGTATGTCACTGTCTGTGATGATTTCTTCTACTATTTGTTGATTTGTGCAAGACATCCCTGATCTTTATTGGGAAAACAGCGAGAGAAGACGGGCCGCGGCGTCCGGAGATCGCACTCAGACACAGTCATGTGGCATTTGCGTGCAGAGAGCCTGATAACAACCTGACATTCTGACAGGGAGGAGTTTAAGTCATGTTTCGCAACTTGCAGGGTCACTTCTCAGGTTCACTGTCATAGAAAAATATCCTGCACGCTCAGGAAATTCATACAAAACTTTATGATTAGATGCACAGCCTTTTTTTCCACAACAAAACACACGTTGTTCCTCCACTTGAAAAAAAAAAGCTTTTTCAATGCCCTCCAAAACACCTTTTTAATACTTAAGGCTCTGTTTAAACGTTCTTCATTTAAGCAACACCAAGTGATAAGAAAACATCATCATCATAATGTGGAGGGAGGGTTGTGGCTAGGGCTTTTTACGTTTGTTTAAAAACTTTTAAAGAAAAAGGATCTTCTCAGACGAGTTTGTAAAAGACTCTAAAATGTGTTTCTCACAGTTTTACGATGGCACGATCCGTGACCTTGTAATAGTTGTATCGTTTGAAGAGAGCTATAAAACACGTCTAAAGTCTCATCATCCTTTCTCCTGAAATATGAACCCTTTTATCCGCTTGGCTCATTTACGGCGGCAGGTTTAATCACAGGGATATGTAATATCCTGAACACTCCCCGACCGCCGTGCGCCTCCGCTCACGAGACGGATCACGCCGCGCCGCTAATCATGAAATATTAAAAACGGTAAAGCGATTATTGAGGTATTATACAATGCAATATCAGGCTAATGTGCAGGAGTGCGGTGAGGGCTGTGCTGAATGAGGCTTTGGTGTGGAGAGCAGAGCGGCTGTGGGGCAAAGGCCGAGGCTGACCTTTGAGGAACCGCGGCGCCATGTTGCCCGCGGCGCCTGCAGCCACATTTCAGTATTTGATTACGATATAAATGGAGGAGGAATGTGTCATTTGAGCCAATGGGGCGTATTGATATAGGCATCTCCTGATGCCTATATCAAGGCAGACTGGATGAGAAAAGGCAGACCGGTCCAAGCAGGTTTACCTTCAAAGAGCATTTGACCACCAAGACTCAAGGCTAACTGGGATTTTGATCACTTATGACCGAATGAACTCGTATAAAAACAACACGGCTAATGCTAGTACAGTTCATAAAAGTAAAAAGGAGAAGCAGCATCCGATCCTAATGTGTGTGGACAGTTAGCAAGCCGGCTAGTCCATTCAAGCCTGTTCAATGTATTCCTCCTGTAGCCGTTAGCATTAGCCATCAAACATCGGAAATCATAAACGATCCAGATGTTTTCAGCTGTTGTCAACCATCCACCACATGCAGGTCAAAGCCTTGTTCGACATCAATATGAATGTTATGTTTATGTTTTACTTTGAATACAAAATAGCGTCTAAAAGTGTCTAAGCTAAATGCTAACTTAAATTTAGTAACGTATTTTGTGTTTTTTTGTGGGTCATTCAATGGCCACTAAACTTCATCTTATGTTAATAATAAAGAAACCACAGGAGTTATATAAATGCAATGACATGGACAAAACATGTCGCCAGCCATACTTAAAGGTGCAAGTCGATACGTATTTGTACTTTTCTTGACCAGTGATGAAGTGTGCATGGTCCAGGAGAGGTTCTCTGTGATGTGCACACACAGGAACTTAGTGCTCCATCTCCACAGCAGCACCGTTGATTGTCAGAGGAGCATGCTTCAGATACAGTATCATTCAAAACATGTTAAATATTGAAGGCTGTGACCAAAAGCGTCCAAATTGTCGTCTTCATCCTGTATCTGAACTTGGAGTACCCTGATCATCTCTGAGTTTATGTTGTAAATACCAGCTCAAGTGGCTCTAAGGCATTTTTTCCTGGTTGGAATTTTGCAAATTACCAGTTGCCTGGAAAGCAGCATAGAGGGAGAAGAACTTTATTTGTATAGTGCTTTTCACAGACATGGTCACAAAGTGCTTCACACAGTTTTACATTAACTCTATCCTCGGTTTTTAGTGGTAGGGGAAACAGGAGTACCCGGAGGAAACCTACACAGACACGGGGAGAACATGCAAACTCCCCACAGAAAGGTCCCGTCCGTGGTGGGAATCGAACCCAGGACCCTCTTGCTGTGAAGCACGAGCGCTAACCGCTGCGCCTGTGCGGCTCATGAGGCTGTAGTGAAGCTATGGCGAGTGTTTTTACTTCGTGATGACAGGATTAAGCTGACCCAGAGGTAGAGGGGTTAAGAAAGCATTTACTGGATACGTAGGATCTCAGGAGGAGCTGTTTGGGAGCTGCCGCCGCGATGCTAAGAACAACCAAGATTACTCAAAGATATACGAGTGGGTCAAAGCACAGCTCCAGAACAGTTCTGATGAGAGAACAGTATAGTGACATGGTGAAACGCATTACAAACTATATGGAATAAGAATATTGCAATTATTCCCTTTGGTACTATTCCCAGTCGAGTTCCTCTCTTGGCCCAGGTATACAGTACTACAACACACTGAACGCGTCAGAGTTTCTGGGTCAGTGCAGAGTGTGTTCTGTAAAAAGCTAAATATAAACAGAAATAGTGGTTTGTAGCTGTAGTGCACCTGGCCCCGTGGGCGACTGATTTACTGCGTACCAACATTAGAACTTGACAAACTTTCCCAGTCCTCTGCTACTTCCCCCTCATGGAAGATCTCCATGTGCTCTGTATACATTCATAGATCTCCTCTTGGTCCTATTCTAGGCCTCCTGATTCCTGAGGGCTATAGCCTACAAATATATTCACTGTCCCACGACTGGACCATGTTCTATCCTCCAGCAGTGTGCTTTATCCAATCAGCAGGACATATCTAGAAGTCCATCCTCTTGATATTACCATGCTCCTTTTGTTTGCATTATGATATCAGTCTGACTTTTGAACCTAGGGAAGACCTCAGATGTCTCTTTGCAAGACGAGGGGACAAAAGCACAAGGAAAGTGAAAGTAAAATGGTCCAGCTCAAGCCTGTAGTTCAGCGCTCTCTGCATCAGTTTACAGGAACTGCTTTATAGCTCGTCTTTCGCTGGACAACACTTCAGTTTTAGGAATGTGTCCCTGTCTCACCTTATGACCTACAACCTGCGTTTTTAAGCTACACATAAGAGTGTATGGGAGGGTGGGGAGGGTTGGGTCACATCAGATATTTCTTAGCTTTACTGCCAAGGCTTTCTACATTTTGTCATGGTACTAAGTAGGTAGTATACCTCTAAATCATGAGACTATATTGTTCAATGGAAACCGAAATTTTTTTTTTTAAATTAATTCATTTGTCCTAACCCTTCCCAGTCACAGTCCAAGGCGAGCGTTGGGCAACTATTCTGAAGGGCTAACACACTAACATTTATCTATGACAGGATGATATCTTATTGATTTTTATTGTTAATTTGGTGAACGTTACAATATTGAAACATGAAACAGGTCCTTCCCCAAGAAAACAATATATTTTGTTTTATTTACAAAACCCTGTAAACCAAAGTGTTCGTCATCCCTGAACCTGACTTACTGAAGCTGATGACCACAAAGATCTACAGGAAACATAACAGATGGATCAGCTCTGTCAGTTCCTCCTACAGATAAAAGGGAACAGCAGGAGAACAACATCCACAATAACAGACCATCCAGCACTTCTTCAGTCACTCCTCACCAAAACATGTATACCAGGGGTCAGGGATGAGGGGCCTGGGACATCCATGTCTTCGGTGTGGCGCAAAGCTCCCCCGCAACATTTGACCCAATGTTTTCTCCTCCAGCCAAAAAACACACGGCATTTAGTCCATGATTAGTAAACGAATGAGTCTTTAGATTATGACGATTCATCTTGGGTATGATGAGAAACGAAAGTCTAGTTCTTCAGTGTGAAAGCTGACTCTCACTTGACAACCAAAAGCTTACAGAAGTTGGTATGTTTCAGTTTTTTGTTGTTGCTCTGGTTTACTCACGTTTCAGGCAGCTGCCGTCGAGCTTCCGTGAACAGGAAGTGACATCACACACAGTAACCATGACCTATCAGTTTAGAATGGTTATTAGAAAACACTGAGCACTCTCCCTTGCACCCGGCTTAAGACACATATGATGATAGACAAATGCTTCATAGGCTACGTATAACCTTATGATCCAAACTCAGTCAATCAAATCTTTCTTGTCCGGGCGGAATCTGCGTTTACCTTTGAGCGAGTTAACCCGGATACCAAAATGTCACCAGTTCCCCTGTGGCGCTAATGCGAGGACCAGATGCTCTCTGTAACCCCTGGCTTTGTGTTCTTCTGCCGAGGGAAGCAGAGCCAGAGAACCTGACCTTATCTGCTCCTCCACCTGCTCCTGAGTGAAGGAGGAGGAGGGCAGAGTGAGAACATAAGCCTGAGCTGTGTGTAACTGTGGAGTGAAGCACAGTGCTGCTAACTCCCCCCCGATCTGTCCCCCCCCGATCTGCCCTTAACTCAAGGGGGCTGAACAATTTTGCACGCCCAATCCCTCAGTTCTTCACCCGTTAAAAATGTTTGAAACATCCAACAAACCTCGCCCCACCTCACGACTGCGCCCCACCTGCCGCCGGCTCCCCACAAAAAAACACAGCCCCACATCTCCACGCCTGAAGCCCGAAATGTGGCAAAAGGCCGAAAAGCCCAAGGGGGCCGAACACCCCCGCAAGGCACCGTATGTATCCTAACTCCCAAGATAGGGGACAGAGCTGCTCGGGAGTTTGTAAGTTAACAACGTGGGGACAGCCCGCGGTGGAGCGATCAAGGAGGCCATTCTAATATGGGACAATCCAAATGCACACGGTTCAGAACAAAAAGTCAACCTTTGCAACTTTCCAAAGCATCCGTTTGGGTTTGAAAGTCTGCAGTCGTGCCTTGAGCCGCTGGATTCAAGAGCGAGTTTATGGACATGCTGTGGGGCACGTACGTTTTAGATCCACCACTAATTTTGAAAGTTCTCCCACTTAGAAAGAACAAAAAGGTCTGTGATTGTCATCGTAGGTGCACTTCAACAGTGAGAGACAAAATCTGAGGGGAAAAAAAGATAAACTACAGGAAATCACATTGTAGTATTTGTATGCAATGGGAAAATAGAAGTGAATGAGTTTTTTTTACCCAAAATCTCCCCACACTTGGCTACATCCATCGTCTCCTCGATATGTCGCAGTCGTCCCGTCCCCTCCGCAGAAAAGCAAAAAACGTAATGTTCTCCCCTCCAGGCATCACAGTGGGGATGGTTTTCTTCTTCCTCCAAACACGCTCGAATAGGATTTACACCCACAACGTTTTCATCTGGTTTCCTCTGACCTCAGGACCTCATCCCAGGCCTCCTCTGGATCATCCTCATGTGGTCAGATGAGACTAAAATAGTAAAATAGTTTGTTGGCATAACATATGTCATCCCAAAAAAACACCATCCCCGCTGTGTGAAGCCTGGGGGTGGAATCACGACAGGAGAGGATGGATGGGGCAAGAGTGGGGAGATTTGGGGTAAAAACCTCCTTCTAGTTGTATCTGAACTTGGAACACTCTGATCATCTCCGAGTTTACATGTCACCAGATCGAGCGGCCCCCACGGACAGCGATGCGAGGAAACATCCAGATGTACTCCCAGAGTTTGTGTAGGTGCTGTTAGGACTCCAGGCCCTCCAAGCAAACAGGACCAGCCCAAGCAGCGTTTCAAGTTATTTCAATCAGAACGTTACCAATAGGAACTGTTAAGAAGAACATCTCCCACACTTGGCAAAAAGTGAGATTTTGATTTACAAGTGCCACGTTCCTGTAACTAGGCCTCCCTCAAGATCTTTTTATTTTTTATTTTGCCTGACGAAGGCCTAGATGCAGAAACATTATACACTTGTAAACCGGAATATACTTTTTAGTTTAATGAGAATTATACACAACCTCTCCATCGCAGTAATACCATTGTTTGGAAAAGATGTGCCTGCTCCCTAAGTCTTTATGAATAAATGCATGTCACTTTTCCCTTTCATTTCCCCCCAGTCTTCTGAAGTGTCCCTTTTTAAACAAACATGGCCTGTTTCATGGTGAAAATGAATATTAGCTGCGTAGTAAATATTTCCCCTCAGTAATGAGCTGATAAAAGGTGGATTAGCGCGGTAAGACTCTCATAACCATTAAACAATGCGTGCTGGATTAGCCGTGAACACAGGATTACAGGCAGGTAAATCCATGTTAGCATAAAGTAAACCCCTCAGCAGTGTCCTGGACATGTGAGGGGGAGTGACGTGTAGGATTTTAGGCATTACAAGTCTCAGAATAGGAGCCTGTTTTTCAATTTGTCAATTTGCACAGGTTATGAACATATGTGCATACAAGGATTGATTTAGGAATATAATAACATATACTGAACACAGATACTTTGTTTAGTTTTTAAATAAGATGTTCATTAGTAGCCTGGGAATATTCGGACTGCTGTCTGCGCTCGAATCCTTTCAAACTTCACAGCAGCCTGGGGACCATGGCTGAAATCTTCACATGGATTTGGGAACAATTAAAACTCAATAAATCAAGCTAGGAAATACATATTAAAAGAATGTCCGACACTGGAAAGTCTGTAGGTAATACTTATGCGGAGACATTGCTGCGTCAATGAGAGAAAGATGCATTACAGTGATGAGTTCTATAATTGGTAGAATATGGTGACAGATTATTCTCCTTCTAATTTGCAGTGTAAAGCAGTTGATCTATGAAGTGGAATTAAGCAGGACTTAGGTTTGTTTCATTATATAGTCAATATGTAATTTAAAATTGAGGATCAAGCCAAACTCCTATGTACTTGACAGCAGTCTCCTTCGTCATCAGAGTGCCATTGTCGAAATAAATGTTCAGACCTGCAGATTGTGGAGCGTTCCAAAAAGCATACACAATGATTTTTAAATGAAGAAATGTAGTGGTAACCACGGCCAAGGCTCGCACACACAGCATTAGGGTGTTGTTTGTGGATTTGAATGGATTTGGTGGTAATAATGCACTCTCACAGGGGTTAGAGAGCAGAGGTTACCCAAACACAGCCCTCAGCCCTGCAGTGCGGTTACATAGGTCCACCGGGAGCTCCCTCCAGGGTCCAGGCCGACACAGGAGAGGGGATGGGGGGTGGTTCATTTAGGCTCCACAGCTGAGCACAAGCATCGACTGCATTGTTCCACTCACATTCCTATTGTGAGGTCACTTTCCATTATTGAGCTTCAGGACTGAATTTGAAGAATTTTGAGTTATGGCCCAAATGAATCAAACACATCATTTTGTGGGGGCTGAAAGGCAAAGACATTCATAGACAAACAGGAACTAGCTTCCGAACAGTGCAGAGGTTCTCTACATATGTGGTTCTCAACTGGTGGGGCAGGACCCAAAAGTAGGACGTGGTACCATTTTCAGAAAACCTTTTGATATTTATGCACAGAAAAAGTATATACAGTAACCACCACTTGAGTCTGTTAAAAATGACTGTTATTGGGCTGTTTTTAAACATAATTTTTTATGTTTTATACTTTTTTGGCTTATTCAATGCTTATTCTTACACGTCTGAGTTGTATTTGAGCCGCAGCTTGTCATCACAGGGTGCTTGTGGGTCCTGACCCCACACCAGTTGAGGACCACTGCTCTACATACAGGCCGCAAACCAAATCACATCACATGATCACGTTATGACATAAGCAGTTGTAGTTTGTAGGCGTTTTAAAGATCGGAGAGTATTATCACAAATGTATTATTATATGAAGTATTTACATCCTGCTTCAAGTATCCAAGTATCATCTACTAGGAACTCAGTCGAATAGGTTATATTGTCAGTGTCAGTGAAGGTACATTCACAAACTAGGCATCTTTTTTTTTTTTTCAGTTCAATTGTGCAACATGAAACATAAACAATGACTGAATAAATAAGTCCATGCAAAGTAAAATAACATTTAATAGGATGAAACTAAACAAGTTATAAAGATACAAAAGGACAAAATACACACAATATACATGTCCTGACAGACAGTTGCAAATATAAATAAGCATGCAAATGACAGGTGATTATTTAGTGTCAAGTTTAAAGTGTTTTATGATCGAAGCTAATCCCCATAAGAAATGAATAGGACGTGAAGTACTTAGCGGAACTAGCGCAGCCACAACGTGCAAAAAGCCGACTGTGATTGTGATTCCGGCGACTCGGTGGAAACGGTCCTGTGACCCACTTTTGGCTTGAGGACCGCTGCTTTAACTTTAATGGAGTATTTTGCATCTCAAGGGGCGTGACGACACAGTCACCAATCTTTGATCCATCCATCCATTTTCTTCCACTTGTCCGTTGCCGGGTCGTGGGGGCAGCCGTCTGAGCTGCCCAAAACCACATTGCACCAGCCCCTATGGCTCCTCCTGCAGGTGGTGGGTCCACAGAAGGACGGCCTCATGGTTCTACCCGGGCCTGTTGGTCTCTCATAAGGGGCTTTTGGACCGCTCTTTGTCTGACCCGTCACCTAGGACCTGTTTGCCATGGGAGACCCTACCAGGGCCACGAAGCCCCCGACAACAGAGCTCCCAGGATCATTCGGGTGTTCAAACTCCTCCACCACATTAAGGTGGCGGTTCCAGAAGGGGACCACTCTTTGATATTATTGATCAAACCCACTAACAACAGAGTACAACATGAAATCTTCCAAGTGAAGGTTGCTGTGGGGTCAGCTCATACAGTATATTATGCAGAGATGCAGAGTTGAAGTGACTTTTTAAAAACAAGGTTTAAACAAACTATTCTGTTCTCCATGTAAGTCAAAGTCAAAGTACTTTATTATACAGTAGTTGTCATGTGGCTCCCAGCAGGCCCTGCAGTGCTCTCCCTGTGTCGGCGTCTCTTTGGTTCACCTCTGCAGGACATGTGTCACTTATTGATCTAAAACAGCAGACTCCTGTCGGGTCTGTCTCGTTCACTGCAGATGGACGGGACAAGGTCCAGTTAGCATCACGCCCTGGCCCCCGTTAGCGCTGTCCCACCTCCGACTGAAGAATTGTGGGACATCCTAGACTTTACGGATACTGAGTCAGAAAGTGTATTTCGTGTTTCCAAAATCCCTGTTAGATAGACATATTGATATATAGCCACATTAATTGTCACTTTTCTTCATTTACCTGAGTTGAAAGAGAATCCATGATGGTACATCAGACTCCTCCCACACGTAAATATGTGCACCCCCTTGGAGTTGTCAGAGGAGGAAACTCTGTCTCTTGAAACAATAATATTCTTAGGATATTCCAGGACATAACGTTGTTTTGGACAGGTGTAAACGTGTCTTCATGGTATTTTATGTTGTACCATTCTTTCTGGAGCTACTCAGAGCCACTAGGGGGTGGTATTGCAGCGATTTCAGGGCCCACCATGACACTGTGTTCTGTTGTTGGATAGTCAGGTGCTTTGATGCTTTGGAGGCATTATTCAATTATATGTGTGCATGTATTTCTCTTTAAAATGGCATTATATGTATCTGCTGATGCTAGGATGACGTCAGCACTGTTTTCAAAGAAGGGAACACTTGAATTTCTTCTGGTCAACTTTAAAGGATCTGTATCCTGCTATTTTAGCCATTCCAAAGTAAAGTATAGGTATTTATATGATATATTGTACCTCTACCACTATGGAGTACTCATTTTATTGGTATTTTCTGGAGGTATTTTTCAAACCCGGAAGACAAAACGCTTGGATTCAGTTAACTCCGCCCCCTCTCCCCGAGTTGATGCAGCCGATGCAACTCTTGAAGTAGTAGAAATATAAACATCACAGCAAAAAGTGAAGTTACTTCAAATAATGCAGTTATAAGAAGTTGACATTTGCAACACAGCGTCGTAAACACAGGTGTTGATTTACTCACCGGCCGCTCTGGCCTCCATCATCGCTGGTTATAAGATTTAATCCACTTTGATTCTGGCCAAGGTTCACCAAACATCCATCAGTGACAGGCACAGACAAACACTATTTTGGCTGCTAGTCGCTGAATCCTGGAGAGAAATTCCAACTCCTGGCGAGTGGCCTCTTCTTTAGGAAGGTTGAATAAAGTCCTGTCCTCTCAGCCAAACGCGCTTTTCTCCGTGACATTATCGTGAGATAAGAAAAAAGAACAGGTGTCCAGACTCCAGAGTAGGTTAGAAAGAGCTCCTTCTTCACAACTCTCAGTGCAAACACGACATCTGTTCAGAGACTCAGGGGGTGCGTTTGTTTTCCCTGAAGGGGCAGCGCGGACACGTCGGGGCACTTCCTTTTTTTTATGATGAAAAAGCTGTTTTACAAATTAAAATCAGGCCGTAAGGCATTAGATTACAGATGTCGGGCTCTTCCTGTCATAAGTCAGTGGTTTTCCAGGAGAGGGCGGAGCAGCTGCTCAGAGAGCAGGATTCAGGAGAAATGCATGAATGAAGCCAAAAACCGTTCTGGGGGTGTTTTTGATAAGGAAATAGCATAACAACATGGTTAGAAGCTCCAGAAGGTCAATTTTGCATGATATAGGACCTTTAAGGTTATGGTGCCACCTTAAAAGTACATTAAGGAACTTTTTATTGACCTTTTAGTGACCCAATGGCTGTATGAGTGGTCAGCAGGGCGCCTTTACTTTCGATCAGGGTAGGATCAATTGTTTAGTAGATTTTCTGGTGAGAGTGTCAGTCAGCAGTGAAAACCTACCAGAAACTCTCAAAACAATTGATCCTGGAGCCTCATAGAGGCCTCTGTGATGGAAAGTAAAGGTGCCATGCTGACCACTGGGTCACTAAAAGGTCAAATCTGCAATCAAAGGTCCATAATGCATGATTCTGGTAAACTTGAACACTCTGAAAGGGACAGGACTGTGGTTTTAATCCTTGTACCTCTGCATGTGCACTCTGCTTGGTTTAAACATGTCTGCTGAAGCTAGAGCTAAAAGTTAGAGTGCAATTCTGTCCGACCTTTCATTTGGTTTGCAACAGGTCAGAGTGGCTATTTTAATGTGATGGTTTAGTTTATTACCAGAGTTTTTAATAAAGGCTTGGCACCGGTCTCAGCTTCTGTAGCTTCGACAGGACTCCACAGACTAATCAGGTGGACCGTCTCCTTTCATTGTGCGCTAATAACTGCCCGCGTTGACAGTTCATATCTCTCGTGTTGAGTTATTGGGGCCCATTGTACTGCTGCCCCTTAACACTCCGCGCCCTTCCATTGTCTCCGATAGAACCTAGCTATTGACTTCTTTATGAAATCCATTTCCAACTAGATCAATTCTCCCTAATGTCATCTGTCTCCTCCGCGTCTAACTGCCCGGACTGTATTAATAATTGCACGGGAGCTATCGATTCCTATTGACGTGTGTAGGCGCGGCGTGAAGCGGTGGAGTGGCCCGGGCATTCCGACCCTTAAATCAAGTGACATCTCATTAAAAGTGACAAGCGGCTCTAAAAACGTCCTTTCCCGCTATAAAAATGGAGATGGGCAGGGACATAAAAGTGGATTGTTTTTTTCATTCTTTGCTGATACGTCGCGGGATGAATAATTCAATATGGCCGCTCTCAATCCGACAAGAAGACGGCGGATTCAATCAATTTACCTTTGCATTTGTGCTCGGTCTGGAGTCTCGGTTAAGTGTTTGGACAAGTATTCCGACTGGAGATCTGCATCGACTCCCGCAGGTGCTGAGGTTCACATGGAAGACGTTGATATTGCATTTCATATTTTCATGCATTTTATTTTCAGACGCAATATGTTATATCGAATGGAATGCTGTAGGAGTGTTGATACCGGAGAAAATAATATTAGAGCACACATCTGCTGTTCACCACAAAAACGAGAAGAGAGTATAGATTTATAATAAGAGTGAAAAAAACAATCAATATATTTTCTTCATTAAGCAAACCAAATAATAATACTTACTAATCCGCAGCTCCAGCGTGGACTTTTTGTCTTCCACAACTACTCAATTGTGTATGTAAAAGTGACAGCTTAAAGCTGGGGTACCTTATTTTTTTGGTGCTGTAGAATACATTTGTTTTTGCCACCTGAGAGTATGCTGCAAACACAGACCTTGTTGTATTGTCTTCACCTAAAGTTGTATTGAGCAATGGATGATGGAAGTCTGATCTAAATGAGTGGAATTTATCTTGGGGGTGGCCACCCCTCACTTTGTCACCACTCAGTGCTGTATATGTTTGTGAAATGTGCATGTAATTACATTCTTTGAACAATGTGAATACACAGGAGGGACTGTGAGAGCTAGAAACAAGTTTGGGCTAAAACAAAAAATCAGGTGCTCCAGCTTTAACATCTCCAAATGGTTTCCATTTTTTAGGGATGCACCAATACCACTTTTTCTAAAACCGATACAAGTACGAGTACTTTGATTTAAGTACTTTCCGATACCGAATACTGAGTGCAAGGTATTTTCTTCAACATACTTTTTGAAGTGAATAGATGGTTTATAGATTGACTTTATTTATTTTTTACAGCAGATTGGTTATTATTTAGTTAATTTACTCATTTACATTTCTCTCAGCAAAGTAGCCTAGACCTTTAAGAAAAGTTATATCAGAATTAAACAGATGCCATTTTATTTTTTTATTCAATGTCATTTTTCATATTAGAAGAAGAAGATCTTTATTTATATAGCGCACAGACACAGTCACAAAGCGCTTTACATGAGAGCATTTTACATTCACTCCACACTCGGTGGTGGTAAACTACGTGAGTAGCTTCAGTTTCCCCTGGGGGAGACTGACAGAAGCGCTGTCACGACTTCACACATCTGCGCCAACTGACCACCACCATACATTTACTATTGTACATGTTTTTGGTCCTCAATGCCTGTGCTTTATTCATTTAACTATTTTTATCTAACAATTGTATTTTATGGTTACTTATTACTGCAGCTAAATGGTCTCCTTTTGCCTTTACTACAGCTCTGTGTGGATTTTCTCGTGTGTTTATAGAAACTTAGCCAGTCGCCTACAGCATTTTGATTGTTTTGCTGCAGCTCAATTTCGCTCAATATGGACATGCTGTATCTCTTTATTTGGGATTTTCTGAGTACTTTTTAGTCGCTGGGTTAGTTTTTTTAGATGAATAAGCCCCTGGGCATAAAACGGCTTAATAATCGCCAGAACTGTTAGCCGCGAGTTAGCGGTTAGTTTAGCAACATTAGCCTCTACCTTGGAAACACTGCAGACTCCACGCTGCAGCACTAACAACATTTAGCTCTGGTTAAATCCAGCACAGACTCTGATTTGGAGAGTGTAGTCTGTAATGAATCTATGTGGAATATTGTATTTCCACTGAAGAATTCTCCAGTTTGTTGCTCTTTTCTCTCCTCAGCGGAGAGCTGCGTTCTTTAGGAGCGCCAGCTGGCGGCCGCACGTCCAGTAGCAGTAGTAGTTTCTGGTGTCAGGACCTCATGAATGAGTACGAGTATGAGTACAAGCATGTGGTATCAGCCCGATACCCGATACTATATTGGTATCGGTGCATCCCTTCCATTTTAGCGTTTTTTTGTTTCCAGAAGATCGAATACATGTTAAACCACTCTAAAGATGCTACGAATACTGTCAGTACCATTGACATGTCCTAGTGAAACACCACATTTCATTAGGTCATATATGATCTTCAACACAGATTTTGTAAGCAGTGATGCTAGGATTGGGATGTTTAGCCCTTGATTTTTTTATGATGACATACTGTATTTTTTAATTTAGAAGCTTGTGCATCCTTGTGCATGCGGCTGAATGATAGTTTTGGCTTTTATGGATTGGGTATATATAAATACTGAATATGATTTATTGATGTTTTTTGTTTAACGCTGACTGACCACTAACGAATGTCTTTTATCTCCTCTCTTCTCTTTCCACGCCTCTTCTCCTTTGCGCTGGTTTCTCAGGTGAGTCTGCTGCACTGGCTTGTGTGTTTGTGCATGGCTCTAGTTCATATTGTTGAGTAAATAATAAATGTGTCGTTTGTGGCTGGGGCTGTTGTCGTGTCTGTAATGTGGACAGTGCGATGTTGGCGGACACTGTGTTCAGCTGCACTTTGCTCTGGCTTGACTTTAGCGCTCAGTGGATTTTGGAAACTCTTTGCCAGCATCATTTATTCTCCTCCTGCAGATAGGTGCTATGTTGGACACTTAATTAAAAGTTGATTTAAAATAATAAAAACAAATTACGCCGGAAAGTCAAGTCAACTATTTTGTGTCGTACAATAAGCACAGGGTTTTCAATGTGAGGGTCATTGACTTGGTAACATTCACTTCGGTATCGGCTATCAATTCCAAATATACGATACTGAACTGATACCTTGCTCTCACAAACAGCGAGTGGAGGAGACGGGACATGCGCTGTTTCACTAAAGCACAACGGGCAAGAAGACCCAAAGAACAAGACAGACAGACTCCAGAGCCCAGAAGAAAGGGAGTCGTAGTGCCATATGTAGCCGGGGTCTCAGAGGAACTTCAGAGAATCTTTAGGCAGCACAGGATTCCAGTGAACCACAAACCGGTGAACACACGGAGACAAACATGAGTTCATCCCAAAGACAAAACTCCGAGCCACAAACAAAGCAATGTGGTTTATTCAATTCAATGCAAAGAAGAAGAATGCAAACAACATTATATTGGAGAAACTAAACAAATTTTACAGAAGAGACTTCACAAGCGGCCCTCAGTCGGCGGTGCACCTCCACCTCAAAGCCTCCAACCTCTCCTTTGAGGACGGGGAGGTCAAGAAGAACGTTGGTTTGAAAGAGGAGTTAAAGAAACCGAAAGGGCACACCCAGTTCAAGGAGACGGCACCTCAGCCAACAAAAGAACAATAGGCAGGTAATTAGCAGTGATCAGCCATGAATAGGACAGGACTGACCGATACTGGAGTGAGCAGATCGTTAGAGACGCTCTACTTCAAAGGTGTTTACCCACAGGTGAGAGTAGCTGTGATTAGAGGGGAGGAGCCGAGCCTACCCTAACTCCTCCCCGTTGGTCTATCTTAAGCGGGCTGAGCGGGACTTTTGTCGCTGATGGATGAGAGGCGAAACGTTCTAAGACTTCAACTACTGAGTACAGAAGATGAATCAATTACGTTCATTGAAGACTACACAATTATCTATAATACAAAAAGCTTTGCTAAATGCTATAACTAATCACAAACCCGACAATCGATGAAAATACTCTCACTATTCCTTCTCCGACTCGCTACGGGTGCGTGAGTGAGACTGGCCCAGAGCGGCAGGGCAACTAACGTCAGGCTTCACGCCTGCACAAATAGTTGCGCCAAATTCAAAAATCAAATGCAGTAAAGACAGATCACCTGTAGATGGCGCCTCACTGACGGTTTTAGGCATAAAGTTGACCTTTCAACTAATTTGCACTAAAGTGCCAAAATTATGACCAGGATATGTAGACAACACTATTAGACACTCATTCATACAGTTTATCAGGAAAAAAGTGGATTTGAGGGTGAGTTTTCCTTTAAATGTGCTTCCATAGTGCTGTACTCAGTTGTGTCCCGGAATAATATTTTCGACAATCAGGAAAAAGCGGAACAGTTGGGAGCTGTAGATAGATAGATAGATAGTGTACATGTACTGTAGAAAAGTAGAGATCTTTTCTTTTTACTGAAACTTGGCGGTAAATATTGTTTAAGTGGCACTAGCCCGCAGTTAGCTTTGCCCGTTAGCTTCTTCTTCGTGATTCCATTAGTGTATATTGCGCCTCCGACCCGATGGCAGGCAAGTTGCAATTGTCGTTTTCTGGCCAGAGACTCCCCAATCATCCCATTAACCCTTATATTACCCCCAGAGGGAAAACGGAAAGGATTTATTAAGGTAAACAAGTTGCTTATACTGCTTTAAGCAACTCCGTTCAGTCATTTCCTAACAAGGAACTGTAACTTATTCCTATTAAAAAAGTGAAAAGCTCTTATCCTTGTGCGTGTGTGTGTGTGTGTGTGTGTGTGTGTGTGTGTGTTGTCCTTCCACTATGAAGAGCTTGTTAAGGGCGGAATGTGTACACAATGTATGACAAATACAATTTTTAATGTATTTTGCAGTTTATATTTGTGCGTATTGGATAGTTGGAAGGTTTTCACTGCTGACGGAGCCTCTCAGCAAAGCAAGTCATATACCCACAAATATCAACTTATTTTTTTGCATAAAAAGTTGCATAACGCACTTTAAAGGTGAACGGTTTGAACCGGATCTCAATTGTGAAAACTTTTGGCTCTAAAGTCAAGCCTCTTTTTACATGCTGTGGCACAAGATTTTATTCACACAATTCTCAAAACGTACAAATCAGTACCATTGTAATTTCAGATTATTAGGTTATCTGGGTGCTGTTATTAAAGTTTTAAATTAAAAAGAGACTCTTTGAAATGAACAAATCCAAAAGACTCGGCTGCCAGTAAAGAGCCGTACATCTGTAAAGTATTTGCATTCTAAAGTCATTCATTTTTGTAAAACAACAGAATACTCACGGTTATCATTGAATACACCGTTAAAGATCAGTGTTATATGGGGGCGCCGTGCAGTTATTTTAATATGCTGCTTTTTATTATGAGGACGCCCAAACAAGTGATTTTCAGCCAGTGTGCTGTGAGCGTCTGCCATTTTTATGCCACATTTTGATGAACTGCTTCATACACTCATTCGATGTCATTATCATCCATTGTTGTGTGTGTTGTAAATGTTTGAACCCAAAAAGTCACCAAAACCACCATCCTCAGCAAATCTAGACCGTCTGCAGCCGTCTGACGAATCTGGCCGGCTCTCGGACACCATCATCAAACTCAACGACGAAAACACTGAAAAACATGGGCCCTCCTGAAATGTTTGGATGCAGAAGACCACGCTGTTCAAGGCAGTCAAGGATGCCGTGGAGCGAAGGCTGGAGCGAGCAGTGATCAGTCCCTTTTGCATGTGGCCGTCATTTCCATAAAAGTCACATTTTCGCTCATTTTCCACCGTGATTTTCTCATTTCGGGACACGAGCCGTAAACTGGCGCCCGGCGGACGGCCAAACAAATGTTAAAACAGCCAAATGGATGTGATTACCGCGCGGACATGGGGTCGGCGAGGAGCGTCCCGGCGACCGCTGGGCTAAATGAAGGCGTTACGATTCGCCGCGGCGCTCTCCGTCGCTCCGGCTTCCAGCCCGTAATGAGTTCGTAATGACATTTGGGTTTGTGTGGGGGTGTGAGGGGTTCGATGGGCCGGGGGGGGGGGACCGGCTAATGTGACTAAGCAATGCGTCGGGGGTCTGCTGTTTCTGCTCACTTCACGAGCAGCCCGCCACCCGAGCTGCGACCAAAACCCCCACAGGTTTAATATCACAGGGACCCGGGGGCTCTGGGGGTCGGGGCTAACACCGAGATATTGCTTTTTGATAGGACAATGATATTAGCCGACACACGTGGATCAAATCAACCGGGTTTCACAGAAAGATCGGTTCATGTATAGATTAATTGTGCACTGATGATATGTGGATACCTGGATGCATTACAGGAGTTTTAGCTTTTAGACCAGTCGTCTTTGTACTTGGAGGTCTAGCTCAGTCAGAAAGCCACTTTTTAAGAAAATGTCAATGACTAATGTAAAAATGTTCTTGCTTAAAGCGATGGTAATTGTTAGGGAAATACCAGAGGAGTCCGGAGAGACACGAGTGGAAGGATGGAACTGAGTCTGGATGTCTTAAAGGACCTGTATCATGCTATTTTAAGCCATTCCAAAGTAAAGTATAGGCCTTTATATGATATATTGTACCTCTACCACTACGGAGCACTCATTTTTGTGATAAATATTAGTATTTTCTGGAGGTATTTTTCCAACCCGGAAGACAAAACGCTTGGATTCAGTTAACTCCGCCCCCTCTCGCCGCTCATACAACTTTAGCAGTAGTAGAAATATATATATCACAGCAAAAAGTGAAGTTACTTCATGATGCTGTTATAAGGAGTTAACATGTGCAGCACAGCTTCATGGCTAAATGGCTAACACACACGCTAACATGCGTTTTGATCGACTCACCACTCTGATGTTTCCAGTATGGGACTTGCGCTGGTTATAAAAGTTAATCCACTTTGATTCTGGCCAAGGTTCACCAAGCATCCATCAGCGACAGGCTCAGACAAACACTATTTTGACTGATAGTCGCTGAATCCCGGAGGGAAATGCCAACTTCTATGGCCTCTTCTTTAGGACGGTTGAATAAAGTCCAGTCCTCGCAGCCAAACGCGGTTTTCTCCGTGACATTATCGTGAGGTAAGAAAAAAGAACAGGTGTCCAGACTCCAGAGTAGGTTAGAAAAAGCTCCCTCTTCACAACTTTCGGTGCAACATGACATGACCATCTGTTCAGACCGTTCGGACGCTCAGGAGGAGCGTTTGTTTTCGGTACAGGGGCAGCGCAGCGTCAGGCACTTCCTTTTTTTTTTTTTTTTTTTTTTTTTTTCTTTTTTTATTTATTTTTTCTTACGACAGAAATAATGAAAAAAATTGTTTTACAAATAAAAATCATGCCGTAAGGCATTAGATTACAGACGTCGAGCACTTCCGTTCCGCTGTGACGACACAACTGAACATGCCAGTCGTTTACCAGGAGAGGGCGGAGCAGCTGCTCAGAGCGCAGGATTCAGGAGGATTACTGAGAACTGCGTGAATGAATCCAAAAACCACTCTGGGGGTGTTTTTGATAAGGAAATAGCATAACAACATGGTTAAAAGCTCCAAAAAGTCGATTTTGCATGATATAGGACCTTTAAGTAGAGAGAAGTTTATTAACACAACATAATAATACAGGCCTGGAGACAGCTGCACAGTCAACACATTGGTCAGGGCATTGATCATTCAGAGTCTGGCGATACTTCCACATGAAGAGAGTTAAATAGTCTTAGTTACACGTAGGCACCGATAATCTACGCATGGACGATATGCCACGTTGCCTAGGCCACATATCATGTAGAAGGTCGGCGCCGCCATGTCTTGATCTAATAGTACAAGATGATAAGGGAAATATGTGATAGCCGAATGAATTATATAATTCCCTATCAGTAATCAAATTATTTTCTTTTAGTAGAGTAAACAACCCCGTGCGCTGTTGTGTTTGTCTAAATATAACATAGGCTAATAAGCAAAGACTCATTCATGTGTTGCTTACATGACTGTTGCTGAAAGTTGATGTTTTAGATGCATGAGAGATGAGGGATAGGTTTATATAGTTATTTGAATTTCGGAATTTCGGAAGCTAACCCCCAGCTCACACTGAATCCAGTTACGGCGTCCGCAAACTTAGAAAGTCATTCAAACCAATGTAGCCACACTCACACTGCTCCGCGAAGTCCGGCTCCGGCTACCGAGGCCATCCGGCGGCAACGGAAAGAATCCGCAAGAAGTCTATCTTTGCCGGATACCGGAGCCCCAACGGATCAAGCTGACGAAAAACACGAGCCAAACAGGAAGTCAGGTCTCGTGAGAGAGGAAGATCCGGTGTATTTCAAAATAAAATCTGTCTTCTTACTACTTATTTGGTCTCGTTTACGACCTGTACACGCGTGTAACGTCGTAAATGTAAACATGTCTCCATTACCAGTGACACGGGGGCGTGTGTTTAAAGCCTCCACTTCACTGGGACAGTCGTTGTACTGGCAAAAACTACCTATATATGGAGCGACTTATGACGTGACCTCGCACCAAGAGGGAAACTCACTTCTGTTCTCGCGAGGGCCGTTTCTGTGCCTGACGCAGCTTCTGGCGCCGGAGCTGGCGGAGCCACAGTGTCAGCCGGACTCAATGTGAGTGGTAGTTTGGGGGGAAACCGGACTGGATCAGGACCGAAACCGGACCGGACCCGGACCGGATTCAGTGTGAGCCGGGCGTAAACAGGGAAGACCCTGGCTGGGATGTGGATGGGAGACCGTTTGGGAACACCAGGAAGCCTGGGTGAATATACAGTGTGATTGAGTGGTTGGTGGTCGTACTTTGACATTAAAACTAACATGTTAATGGAGAAAACTAGTTAAAAATCTTAAAACTGACCACTTAATGAAAAATCCATGACATTGTTCGACAGAGCTTGCTATGGCTCGTCTTAAGTTTCCCAAACCCACCAAGGCGGCGTGGAAAATGTTTACAACAGCAGTCTCTTTTCCCCCACACAATACACAGCAAGGGATAAAGTGGATTTCACTCCACTGTGAGTGAAAAATGGCCCATTTGACATTGATTTGAATTTCCCTCTGAACAATGCTCTGTTTTCCCATTCAGTGAAGGCGACTTCCAACTCCTCGCCAACGCGCGTCTCTGGACAGCAGGAGACGACTCATTTCACCTGCATTTATCTCATTTGAGTTTCCCACCATCGAAAGTGCCCAGCGTGGACACAAACCAGTGCGCGCCGAGCAAATAAAGAATGAATGTTTTCGCTGCGACAGGATGGAAGATAATGGCGTCCATCTTGTGCGGTCCCCACTGGGAGCCCGTGGGCTGGCACTGCGACGGTAATGGCCCCGGGCCCCTATAACCAGGAGCGCGCCACAATAGCCACGCCACTTACCATAACAACCTGCTATTTACCGGCAGCCCGCTGTAATCACTGTGCTGCGGCGTGCTGGTCATTGTGGCGCGCGGGCGTTTGCAATAACCACGTCGGTGCCAGAAGGCAGAAAAACGCCGGCATCTGGTGGGAACGCAATCGGCCAGTCTGCTGTTGTTTCTAAATCGAGTCAATGAAGAGGGGGAAATGCGGATGTTGTGATGTGGGAGATGAAAATGGTAAAGGCGAGAGCTATTACAGGCAGATGGGCGACGTGTCTGCTGCGTGTGCGGCGGGCTTCAAGAATCAAATGTTGGTTCATGGTCAATTTCTCTCTGCTTTTGGTGGAGCAGCATTTTGTTTTAGTTATTTGATGGACGTCACATGTAAGTTTATGCTTTATGTTTTATTTTATTCTGACCACTTTAGTACAGAGATCATTCATCTCCGTCACCCTCAGTGTCATCGACATGGCACTGTGATGAACACTTTGGGCACAGAATCCAATGTTGGATATTTGTTGACCTTTGTGACCCAATAGCTGTGTGGGTGGTTAGCGTGCCGGATTTGATCATGGTAGCCTCTATAACGCTCCAGGAGCAATTGTTTTGTAGGTTTCCTAGTGAGAGGGTCTGTCACCTGAGAACATTTACCAGAAACTCTAAAAACAACTGATCCGTCATAGAGGCCTCTGTGATGGAGAGTAAAGGCGCCATGCAAGCCATCGGGAAGAAAGAAGAAAGAAAACCTGCCAATTCCATTGGCAGTTTATTTTACTTGGCGAGTCAGAATTACTCAAATTAAGGTAAAATACTCTTCAATCCAGCAATTATACTGACTGGAGAATATAAAATTGCAACACATTTCTAAACTTACCTAAAGTAACAAAATAGATATTGAGTAAGGATCTTGGACAGGAGCAGCTAGAAGCTTACCCGCTGGCCATATTTTTGGTTTGAAAGGGGGGCACAAAAAAACCCATCGTGACACAAGCAGAACACGCAAACCCCACATGGAAAGACCCCTTCCAGCCACTCGGCCGCCGTGCCTCCCCCCATAACATGTCGTTCTCGTCACAATTGGAAACGATTGGAGGCCTATACGGACTTCATATCGAGCACAAACGCAGCGATCAGATGGCGCGCGGGAGGACAGACAGCACCGGCCGTCTCCAGGGGCGCTAATATCATTTTAGCGAAGGACAATTGGTCTCCGCTGACTACTCAACTCGTTTAGTCTCCTCTCAGCAGATGGGCAACTGGCAATTCACTCCAGCTCCCCCCGGAATAAACAAATGAAACGCCCCATGTGAGCGTATTCAGTCCGCCAGTCTCATAACACAATGTTTACTGTGCGCTTATGGTTTCCGCAGACCCTACGACTCCCACACAGATTATTGTCCATCATCGACCAGAGCTCGTATCGGGATGGGGAGACTTGGCTGCAAAACAGTCAGGGAGGTACTCGATCGGAAAGTAAAAAGCATTCAAATCTTCCCAAGAGTAGTTTCCATTAGCAGCTGCGCAGGTGCTTACAGGTCGAACATAATGTACTGTAAATGGTGTCGAAGGAGCTGAAAAATAGTGTGTGAAACTTCTGTGCTTATTTAGTTGTATTGATGACCAAACCAGGTTGTTGTGAGCGTTCATGTCCCAGACTTTTTTTGCAGACTTTGCACCATTGTTAGTCTGTGTAAAAGCAGTCTGCAGTGCTAAGTCAGTATGTCGCAGGGTTGCCAGGTATCAACACTTTAAAAGAAACTGAATCGTCACTAGGTCCTATACGGTTTCCATACAGCCCTTGTAGAGCTGTCAAAGATGCCACAGTTACTTTGTTGCATTGGTTTTTCTTTAGCTTTTAATACAATACAGCGCCACATTTTGAAAAATCGTCTTTTACCTCCATTGAATTGACTTGGTTGGATATTTTAATTAACAGTGGGCAAAGAGTAAATGTTTTTTTAATCTGAGCACATCTGCACTTCCACAGGTTTGCCACGAGGGTGTGTTCTATCTCCCTTACTTTTCATCTTTTACACTAATGTGTCAGAGTAAGCACAGTAACAGGTCAATCAGAAAGTATGCAGAGGACTCTGTTACTTTCAGCTTCCTTCAAGATGGTGAGAATGAACATGGCCCTATTGTTGATGACTTTGTAACCTGGTGTGAGGAGTCTCTTCTTCATTTGAATGTCTCAACACTTGACATGTGTATTGATTTCAGAAGGAAACCTCAGATTGCTTAGGTTACAGGTCTCAGTACAATCATTGACATCAAAATATATTTTGAAGAGAACTGTGCTGCCTGGGATGAAAAAGGAACACTAGAGTTTTCAATGTCTATAGCTCCTGATGACCTTGTTCTACAGAGCACAATAGTACAATAGTCTTTCGTTAAAAAACAAAAACTTGATTTCCCTAATTGTTAAATGGTGAAGTCGCCGATCGGACAAAAAGTTGGCTTCCTTTTGTACAAAGACTTTCAACTCCTTCTGTCTGGACAAAGGTTTTTAGTTCCAAGATGTAAAACAAAGCGGTTTCAAAACAGCGTTATTCCAAGTTTTGTCGTATTCAATTCAATTCAAATTTATTTGTATAGCACATTTAATTGGTCCAAGGATTCCTTTCCGTATGAGGATTTGAGGACATGACTTGATGAATTTTGATACTGTATGTCAGTCTATTGCATGTAAGGTAAGAAGGAAACTGTTCAGTGACAACACCAGCATTTGTATTTGGCATTGTCCTGGCAGCCAGTGGCAAGATTCTTCTTCTATTGATGAATAAGATGTAATTGCACCTTGTTTGTTGCGTATGTGCTTCTCTTTTTAGTTTCGGAACCTAAGGCACTCTCTAATTAGCAATATATGTTCGAGCTTTCTTTGGTAGTTTGGTTGTAATTTTTTATTGCAAGCCAAGTCTCAACTGCAAACCAATTCTACTAGCTGAAAACGTCCACAGACATGAATGTGCCAGGAATGTCCAACATATCTCACCACTTTATGGAGCTTCTGCCCTCCTTGGTTGATGCAGGGCAGTCCCTCCCCTCTCTCGCACAGAAAGAGCAGCTCTGATTGGATTTGAGCTGATTCAAAATATGGAATAAGTATCGTCGATTTTACATGGGAAACAGAACAAGCTTTGCCTTGATGAAACTAACTGTTCTGATCTGCGGCTGCTGCAGTTGGTCAGGCTGCAGCAGAATGACCAAGTTATTCCATCCATGGGTTTCTTCTTCCCTGATGGCAAGTAATCTACAGCTTATTATGAAAATGGATCTGTCTAAATGTACTTTTCTAAATATGATGCGCTGCCTCCATCTGACATCTGACCTCCTTATTATTATTCTTAACAATTCCAAGAGAAAAGCGGCGTATGCCAGTATTTTTTCATTTGGATATTTGAAATTGCGTCCTGGTGCCGGGGGCCTTTTTCATAACAGTTTTTATGAAGCCCCAGCGGTGAGTCTGGAGGAACGAAGGTCAGACGGCACTGACTAACCTACGTCATCTATAATTCATGTCGGATTATGCTCTTCGTAGCTGGATTAAAGTTTAATAACTGTCCAGGCTGGGTAAATACAGCCTCTGTGAAGCAGTGAGGACCTCGTCTCGTCCAGGGGAAGGATCTGGAGCTCTGGAAATGAAGTATCTGTATTCCAACAAGCTGGGGAGGTCTTTTCTGATTACAGTAGTGCAGTCTAATAATGAGACGCTGCTAAACTGCTGTCCTAAAATGTAATGTTGAAGTAACATGATCCTATTTGACAATTTTAGATCGTTTGCTTTATGATTTCCCAGATCTAGAATTGACTTGTTTTCAAATGTTCGTCCGGTGTTTTCTACAGAAGTGGTTCCCAACCCTTTTTGTCCCTTGAGTCATTTATTTATACTCCAGGTGGCCTGTCTCTCGAGGATCCTGTCAACAATTGTACAAAGTCATTTCAAGCTCGAATCTTTTACAGAAAAAAACATAATAAAAAAAAACAAAAAAAAAACTTTTCTTTGAAAATATTATTTAATTTTTCCTCAGTTTCATCTTCATTTTATTCTGAGGTCATTCCAAGTATACCCCGCTTCCAAGTATAACTGCTCAGGTCCCCGCGCCCCTGGTTGGGAAACTGCAAGGTGCTTCTCTAGTCTACTAGACATGACACTGGGTTAAATGTCGACAATAGACATTGGTAACATTCCTCTTGAAGAAGAATACAATTATTGTTCTACTAATTATGCTAATTGTAGTTGTAATCAATTTACTATCTTATTTCAGAGTACATTTTATTTCTTCTTGCCACCAGATCTACATTGTACGCAGTTTTTATGAAAGCAAAACAGATGCATGAGTGGTTGTGGGTGTAAATATACTGTAGTGAGAGTCTAAATCAGCACAGTGTTGTCTTTGGTGGGCCACCTAGTTCACTTCTCAACACTAGTTATGTTTAAATGCAGAAACGTGATCACGATCTGATTTCTGGAGCTCTCTTGGAGTGACTGTAAAAGGTGCGTACACACCTATCCGCACGGACCGCGCTGCTGCTTCTATTTTGACGCTTGAAAGGCTTGCAGTCAGACGCTCGTATGTGTTTACCTCAGGCGGAGCCACTGCTGTCCGGCGATCATGTCACGATAAAATCCCCTTTTAAACATGTTTGTAATCCAGTGCCTTGTAAAAATGCACCCACGTTCGTGTTTTCACAAGTTTATTGAAGCGTATGATTACTCTGATCCGAATGCCTGGGCTTGGGAAAGGCATTTCAAACCACAGCTGCTGATCCGATCGTCGTGAATATACTTCCTCTTTTCAGATGTTTCACTTGTGTCATGAAGACACATGTGAAGAGGTGGTTATGTTGCTCCAAATTCAGATGATCAATACATAATTCCTCCTCACGCTGCGTTCACGCCGCTCTGACACACCTGCCGCCACGCACACGCATCACCCGCACATGTGCGCGCATTCCTCTTTACAAAACAACTCAAGCTCTGTCACATTAGAAGGAGAGCGTTTGTGAACAGGAGTTTTCAGGTCTTTCCACAGATTTTCAATAGGATTTAGGTCAGGGCTTTGACTGGGCCATTCTAACACATTAATATGTTTGTTTTTAAACCATTCCATTGTAGATGTAGCTTTGTGTTTAGGGTCATTGTCCTGCGGGAAGGTGAATATCCGCCCCCGCCTCAATTCTCTTGCTGACTCCAGCAGGTTTTCCTCCAAAATGTCTCTGTATTTGGCTCCATCCATCTTCCCAACTATTCTTACAATCTTCCCAGTCCCACTGAGGAAAAGCAGCCCCATAGCATGATGCTCCCCCACCATATTTGACACTGGGGATGGTGCACTCAGGACGATGAGCAGTGTTAGGTTTTCTTATGGATTTCCTATGGCCTCCTTTCAATAATGGCTTTCTTCTGCCACTCGTCCATGAAGGCCAGATTTGTGTAGAGTACGACTTATAGTTGTCCCATGTACAGATTCCTCCAGCTCAGCGGCAGGACGTCGCAGCTCCTCCAGAGTTATTTTGGGGCACTTGGTTGCATTTCTGACCAGTGCTGTCCTTGTTCGGTCTGTTAGTTTAGGTGGACGGCCATGTCTTGGTAAGTTCGCAGTGGTGCTATACTCTTTCCATTTCTGAATGATGGATTGAACAGTGCTCCGTGAGATGTTCAAATCTTGGGAAATCTTTGTATAACTTAACGCTGCTTTAAACCTCTCCACAGCTTTATCCCTGACCTCTCTGGTGAGCTCCTTGGCCTTCATGATGTTGTTTAGTGACCAATACACTCTGACCATAGCTCTGAGGCCCTCACAGAACAGCTGGAATTATACTGAGAGTAGATTACACACAGGTGGCCTCTATTTAATGGTTAGGGCAAGGTGTGAACTTTCTGCAGTCATTAGGAATGTTATAAAGGCAAATTAATGCACTCAGAAAATGCTGTATGAATACTTATGAACGCCCCACTTTTCACTTTTCTATTTTTTTAAAAATAACAGAATCATGTATCATTTTGCTTTCACTTCACAGTTGTCTGTTACTTGTGTGTGAACTTTCAGTAAAACATTCAAAATGAAATATTTATGTTTAGGGTTGTAAACATGACAAAATGTGCAAATGTTTTAAGGTGTATTAGTACTTTCGAGAGGCACTGTATAATAAAGTTTGAACTCTGATTAAAACGCAAATCTCATCAACTTACGTGAACAAACAGGTCTGGGCAGCAGCTCACAGATTCAGCCAGCGAAAATTTAAGTCACGTTCTGACTGCAAGTTTTAAAGTCGGATTTTTTATTTTTTTTGGTCAAAGCCTCTTCAGGGAAATGCTTTTGCTTGTTTTAATCAACACAATAAAAACAATCTGAATTTAAATAGTGAAATATTCAGTGAATATTCTGATTTGAAGTCATGTCCGTTCGTGTGAGACCGTTCCCTTTTTGTTCTGTGCGGGTGGATGTGTGGAGGTAGAGACGGGTTAAGCTCAGAAAGCTCCGCATCAGCAGCTGGAGAAGGCTGTAAAGAAGCAGACGCCTCAGTGAAATGTGGTTCAGTGCAGATAAGGCACAGAGCGGCCCCTGGATCAGATGTGGCCCCTGACAGCAGTGATGAGGTGAGGCCTAATGTAATACCAGGGTGTGGACTAACGGGGTTTAGGTCAGAGCCGTCACTGGCCTCACAGCTCAGACTTGGAGGAGAGAACAGTGGGAACATGTAGGATCATAGAATATATAGTTTGGTGATTAAGGTGCCTATAGGCTAAACAAAAACAACAGGTCAGCTATTTTGTTCTAACAATGGACTTTCAGACAGGAGGAACGAACACAGTACATATTTGGACAAGCTATTATCTTAGGCCAATGTGAAATTTGACTGGAAGCCAATGGGGACATAAAAGAATGGGGCGATGTGGCCTGTTCTGGGTGTCAATCTGAATCCCACGAGTGGACTCAGACTCTCAGTCCAGCTATGGCCAATAACATACCCTACCATCATCAAGCATGGCGCGATTGACTGTTTACTATTGTGATTTTCACCAGATGTTTTGTTGAACGTTTGGCAAACAGCCAATACTTCCAGGAGTGTGGCTCGGTGTTAAAGAATCACAGATCTGTCACAGGGCAAGGGACGTCACACTCTGTCTGTAAACATTGAACATTGCTTCACATAGAAATACCATTCAGTACATTCTGCCTACTAAAGCTCTGGGCGTGACGACATCGTGATCACTTGTAAAGAAGGGACTGTAACTGGGACTTATGTCCTAAACAAACAAACCAAAGACTTGTACATCCGAGATGACACAAAACCTCTTGGGACGCCATCACTAATGTTCAATATTGAGCGTAAATCCCAAACACGGCTGTTTGTCCACTCCCTAGCGCCACAGTCTGACCTCATCCGGCTGCTGTTGTCACTCGCTCGCCCTCCGCCTTTGCCCTGTCATCTCTATCAGCCCCGCTCTTATTTACGACCACATTTAGCCACCGGACGGGGCAGGTCAGGGATCCGGGACCTCAATTTGGACATCCGTCTGGCCTTGTTACGATGACCCCAGTAAAAGCCCTCCTGTTTTGTAAAAGCGCTGTCTCCCACTGGCCTGTGACAGAGCGGACAGTCCCCCCCTCTGCCCCGGCTGCTTTTCCACCGCAGAGTTAAACGCTTGGGAACAGTGTGTAAATGTCCCGCCGTCTTTGGTCCCCGTCACTCCTAAGTCAGCATTAAGCAGCTTTCTTTGGAGTGTTTTGGCGCAGGACCAAGCAATTAACCTCGCTAAATGGGGGTCTGGGCGGTTTGAAATGCGCTCCGTGACAAGTGGACCTCCTGTGGGGCTGAGGGCAGGAGACGAAGAGTCGTGGAAGGGGGAAAGTTATGGAAACAAGAACGGGCAGTGACACTAATTAACACGCCGCAGTCAAAGAAACAAACTTCGTGACTCGTGTACCGCTGCCCGGGATGAAGGTTGACCTGAAGCTCAACATTGCGATATTGTAACACTTGTGTTGTGGAGGAATTAAGATGATTGTATTGTCCCGGGAGTATAACGCGTCATTTGACCCATCTGGAGCAGAGAGCGACCGCAGTGCAGCACTGGGGCACCCGTCTCTTGATCACGGACAACGTTTATGGTCATTATTGTAGTTGTATGACTGTGTTCATCTCCCTGAACTCAATCTCAAACTAACATAGTCAACTAATTGCAATTCGGTATCAAACATCCGTCCATCCATTTGCTCAACTGACCTCTGTTGTTTGTGTCCACAATGCGTGAGGTCTTTTGCATGTCACTGCAGAACTTGTTTGGCCTGAATCAGCAACGGTCTGTTTGGGGAAGAACGGCCACAGATTTCCATGAAAAGAACATCTGTCCAGCTTTTAATCCACCGTCCATTGGGGCTGCCAGCGGAACAAGGAACATCCCATGGGTAGAACCAAGAATGGATTAAATATATTTTCAACACATTTTAGAGGAAAACATAACACTATCTTCGAAAAAAGCTGATGCAAATGGCTTCTACAAGTGGGTAATAATCGTACCCACAGCTCAAAATCCACGACGGACAACATCTAGAGGTGCAGTCTGAAGGTTTAGCCATGGTCTTCCTTCTCCTGACCTTCATCACTGAAGATCTGTGGATAAACCTCCAAAGAGCAGTGTGTGACAGACAGCCCAGAAATCTCTTTGTTCTGGAAGACTGTGTAAGGAAGAAAGACCTAAAATCCCTCAAACTAGAATTGAAAGACTTCGAAAAGCCTTTAAAGCTGAGATACTTGCCATATTGGGGAGGTATTAACGTTGCAGGGGCCCAAACTTTTGCTCTCGCCTTTTTTCCTTCATTATCCTGTTGTGGAAATATAAAAGATGAAAATAAAACAATACAGTATGTTCTTAATGTCATGGGATTTTCATCTGTAACTTCAGGCCTTTTGAAGACGTCTAAAGTAACAGTCATAGTAAAGAGTGTCTTTCATAAAGTTTAACTGACACTGGATTGGCGATGCTCATACTTACAAGTGGGCTTCCGTCCCCTTTATTCTTCTAGACATCTCATACCTCCATGTCATTATTTCAGCTTTGAGAATAGTATTTATGAAAAAAGCTGGGCCCACTTTGAGTCGAGCACATTATGGTCTAATTGCTTTAATTCCTTCTTGTATAACCTCCTTCATGCCAAGTGGCTCTTCGGAGAGCGCCCTCCTCCACCCATGGCTTCAGACGAGCACCCTTAACCCCGCAGGCTCTTTCAGTCACGAGGAGGAGGCTATTATTCAAGATGACGGGTCAGGTTCCTACGGTTTCCCCTCTCGGGACGTCCCCCCGCAGGTATAACGCAGCTCTCCAGTGGGTCGTGAGCTGAACACCTCTCCAGGGGAGTGGGACCCCTGACCCTGAGGAGATGAAGGAGTGAGGTGGGATGGAGAAGGTAACAGTGCGAGGGGATTCTCTCATGGGCCATCCTGGCGACATGCTGCAGGTGAGTATCGATTTTTCACGCAGTGGTCAGTGTGGAGATTTTTAGCTATAGTTTTCTCCCTTAACATCTGGGTTTCCATGTCAGAGTATAAAAAAAGACTAAACTTACCCTTTACACTTATTTTATGATGTTTTGTCGCTAGCGAGGTGGAGATTTCCAGGAGGTAGCTACAACATCGCTTCGCAAAGCATTTATTCACAAATATGGGTATATTTCACATCCATGAAGGCTCCCTGAGACGACGCTATCATCCAAATATGGTCATTTCCTTTCTGGGAGCCACCCGTACACAAGACTGGAGAAATGTGTCTCACGCACACGTTACAAAACCAAATGAAGTTTTCATTCCACTCTTGCAACGACATCTCCACTTTAGTAACTACAGTTTACACTTTAAGTTTTTTTCAGAGGGATTTTTTTCATATCTAATTCCCATGAAGCGTTGAACAAAAAAAAAAACTAGCTTATTAATAAACTAAACAAGATTCGAAATCCCCTCTGAAAAAAATCTTAGTAAATGTATTGTATTATTTTATTACAATCAAATAATACAATACATTTAAACCTGGGTCAATCAATTATTGTGATTTCATCGTAAAAAATACAGGCAATTTTTATAAAACAGAAAACTGACAGAAAACTTACTATATTTCTTTCTCATATTTATGTCAGTAATCAACAGCAGAAGTTTCAAATTGATATCACACAACATTTTATTTGTTGTCCCTATTCACCTGCAGTATCTTGCCTTAGACAAGCGGAGGAGTTTATCATGTGAAATGTGAAACAAACAAAAAAAACACCAACAAATGTGCAATCGAAAGGAACAGGCAAATAAATTTCCATCCATTTTAACCTAGGCCTTTGCATTTTGCCTAATTTTTGTAAAAGTAACAAGTACTAACTTCTCAACTGTTGGGGTCGGGGCCAGGAATCTTGGAACAGTAATCTGGGGAAAATCTAGGAAAAACACAATTTACATTATCTTTAATTTATCAGGGTTTCTGCGGGGCATTCAAAAAAGTCATTCGATGAATTGTATTAAAATCAAGGCCTTACATTCTATTAAAAAACATTAGATTAAATTCAAACTGGCATTAAATCTACATTTCTTGTCAAATGATGACATTGCTCAATAATTGTTAGTGTATATGTTGATCAGAAATACCAAAATGATGGTCTAAAACTTTCCAGTTTTATCCAGTTCTCTTTCCCTCGTTTGATGAAATGTTTGCAAATCTTAGAAATGTAAATATGTGTCAATGCTGTTTGGGCTTTAAAGTGACATTAAAACGCATTATTTAACTATATATTGTATATGTATCACTCATTGTTCTCTGGCTATTGAGGTCTTCTTTTATAGTTGTTTTTGGTTCCTGATGAAACGTGTGATCTCTCATAAAACAGTCCTGGACACAAGAACCAGACTGTTGGAGCGCCCCCTGCAGGAGCGTTCAGATACAGACACCGTTCAAAAAACAGCCTCAGAAATCAGTTTTACAACGATTCTACTCTTGGTATTGGTCAAAAAATCAATACCTAACACTTCTTGATGAAGTTCTAAGAGTTGTATTTAGTTTTTCGCCGGTTTACCTGCAGGGTTTCTTCTGATCGACTTAGAACGTAATGATAAACAGTCCAATATGAACGTGACTGCATTCGTGGTGGCTGAATTACGAACATGTCAGCCTCATTAATACCATATCTGTGTCTGTAGTCTGCATATGTGTGATCAAATACCTCAGTATAGTTATTTGTGTGTGAATGCAGCGCTGTGTTTAACCTGAGGTGCTGTAGAACATGGACAGTCCAGTAGGGGGCTCTTTACACCAGCTGCTCTTCTCGATGCTCTCCATCAGCCCTGTGTTTTCTGCTCTCCGGCAAATAACAGAACAGACCAAAAATGTATTATCTATCTGTCATGTATTGGACAATAAGTCGAGTTATCGTTACAGGCCCTGTGTGTGCGTCGCCTTTCACAGACTTTAGGGCCAGACTGTAGAGAGATGTCTAAATCCAAATAGAAGACGGTGTAGGAGATGTTTGCTTTCCAAAGATTTTAATAGTTGTAATAATTTCTTCTAAAACTTTGGACTAGACCGGTAGCAGGCTTATAGGCCTGTAATTTGCGACTTCTCGAGTGTTCCCTGATTTAAAAGTGGGTTTGACAAGAGCTTTTTGACCAGTCTTGATAGCTCTATTGATAATATGGGTCAGAGGAACCACCAGGACATCACTGAGCATTTTAAAAACGCAGCGTCTAAACTATAAAACTCCTTAGGGGTCGAGTTATTCAAATCCTTAATTGCTTTTTGGACAGTGGCTGTGTCCACCTCAGTCATTACGAATAGATCAGTCATTACCTGAAATGATATTTTCAGAGTTTGTTCTGACAGATGAGAATCGTGAGGCCAGTTCTTTAAGTGGTCACTATTAAATATAGTGACCACCGGTTCAGGTTTTCCTGCCACTCTGAGTTCAGATCTGAAATCGGTGTTTGCATTAGGGTTTATTAAGCTTTTATGTAGTAATTTGCCTTCTTTTACCACCTGATTCCTCAGGGATTTGAAAGTCATGATGCAACGTGAAAAGTTTCAAAAATGCAACACTTAGATCAGGGGTGTCTTCCCTCATATCGAAGTGTATATGGTATGGAGGGCCACATGGTCAGTGCAGGGTCAATGGGGCATTTATAGTTCTAACTCTTTGTCTCTGGAGCTCAAGTCCCAAATGAGACTTTTCTCCCAGAAGCTGAAGCTCTGGCTAAAGAACAAACAAAAGTGAGTGACTGAACTGTATAGATGGACTTGGGAGTGGTCAGATATGTCTTCTTTGTCTGATGCGTTTTACCGATTTTCACTCTTTCTGTTGTTTTATACATTATGACGGGGGCTGCAAATTAGCCTTATAACAACGGCCACCGAGTTGGGAATTTTTTCTTGTACTGTTCCTGTAAAAGAAACGCATAAATAAATACAATTAAGAGCAGTTTAAAACTTTCCCCACGCCTTTGTTTCGGCTTGGAACCTTAAAGCAGCTCTGCCTCACAATAGAATAGTTAGTTTTTGAGGTTTTAATCATGTTGAAATATGAAACTTGCAGTAAAAATGACCATGAGTGATATGTGCCTAGTTAACAAGAAGCCTGAGGGCCATCACAAATTGATCTGAGGGCCATATTTGGCCCCTGGGCCGCACTTTGGGCACCACTGACTTGGATAATCAGTGTCATATTTCGCAACACAATATGGAACAAATGGAACAAAAGGATAATGCAGAACATTGAGTGTCTGGCTGCGTGAGACTGATGTTGTGTTAACCTCAGGTGTGAAGCAGAGGGTCATTCCATGTCACATCAACACATTTTTAAAATCAAATCTGCTCAACCATGGATTATATTACCACTATGGGCTGCCAAATCTTCAAAATATGAAATGTATCCCATAATTCGGACCTACACTTTACAATAAACACATCAGTATTTCTTTACTGACCAGCACTTGTGTTAGAGTTTTGCTGCTTGTACTTTTCCTCCGCTGCAGTCGAGTCCCTCCACCTGAAAACTATTTGTTCGGGAAATACTCCCCCACCGCGTTCGGCCACGCGCCTTTAAAAATACCTGCCGCTCGGCCTTGGCTTTGTTGATCCCATTTGGAGACGGCGTCCTCCCAGTGGTGAAAACATGTCCAAATCCTCCCTGTGTTTAGACGTCTCTTCTGCTCTTCTGAGAAAAGCCCGGCCTGAGTCACGGCTCCATTAAAAGCAGCTCGTGTGGGCTGAAGCAAGTCAAGATACATCCAGGACCGTACGTCTCTATCTGGAGTGGAAAACATGGAGGCCAAAGTCAGTGTACAAAAAGACCATTGGAGGGTCAGTGCTTTGGAAATGGGAAGTGTCAGCATTTTGACAGCTTTGAGACATTTTTGTGTTTTTTTGATGCAAGTTAGACACAAGGTTATAGAACAGAGGTTGTCTTGGTTCTGCAATTTTAGACTTTATTTGTTTTGATTTGAGGTTTTGGACCAGTTTGTGCCCAGTCTTGTGTTTCCACCTTCGGCTGGAAACACATGACCTCATATTGCACTGATTCAACGTTTAAATAGATTTATATCCAAAGGTTTGTCAAAATATTGTTGTTTTTTGGGTGCCTTGTGGCGACAACCTCTCCACTCAAAGGCCCGACATGTTTAATTTTTTATTTAGTTTTATTAATAGATTTTTAAATAGTTTTTATAAAAGAAAGACACATTTGTACACATGCATACGTATATACATGTATACATATACATAGGCAAGGCAAGTTTATTTGTAGAGCACCATTCATACACAAGGCAATTCAAAGTGCTTCACAGTTGCATAAAATTACAAGAAAACAGATCAAATCAATCATTAAAACATCAACATAAAGTTAATCAAATACAGTAAAAGGCAAGAGTGCAGATAAAATACTTTCAGTTTTCATCTGCTCGGGTAAAAAGAGCTGTTTTCAGCCTGGATTTGAACATTGTCAGAGTTGAGGCCTGTCTCACATCCTCATGAAGACTGTTCCAGATTTTAGCTGCATGAAACTGAAACGCAGCCTCACCGTGTTTAGTCCTGACTCTGGGAACCACCAGGAGACCCCTCCCTGAAGTTCTCAGGGCCCGAGATGGTTCATACGGCTCTAACATGTCAGAGATGTACTTTGGTGCTAAACCATGAAACGACTTGTACACAAGCAGAGCTGTTTTAAATTCTATTCTCTGAGTGACAGGAAGCCAGTGCAGAGACCGGAGCACTGGACTAATATGGTCGTATTTCCTGGTTCTTGTCAGGACTCGAGCAGCAGCGTTCTGGATGTTCTGCAGCTCTAACAGCTCGTTTAGAAAGGCCAGTGAGCAGCCGTTACAGTCGTCTAACCTGCTGGAGACAAATGCATGGATGAGTGTCTCCAAGTCTGGTTGTGACACTATTCCTCTGATCTTAATGTTTTTCAGATGGTAAAAAGCTGATGATGTTATTGCTTTGATGTGGCTGTTTAAGTTCAGGTCTGAGTCCATGATTACTCCTAGATTTCTAACCTGATTTTTTGGTTTTAGAGAGAGAGACTCAAGGTGACTGATAACACTTTGTGTCTGTGGGCCAAAAACAATGATCAGTTTTGTCTGAGTTTAGTTGGAGAAAGTTGTTTTGCATCCACAAACTGATCTGTTCGATGCAGTGACAGGGAGTATCTACAGGCCAATGTTCACCTGTATCAGTGACAGGGAGTATCTACAGGCCCCTGTTCACCTGTTTCAGTGACAGAGAGTATCTACAGGCCCCTGTTCACCTGTATCAGTGACAGAGAGTATCTACAGGCCCCTGTTCACCTGTATCAGTGACAGAGAGTATCTACAGGCCCACGTTCACCTGTATCAGTGACACGTAGATCTGAGTGTCATCTGCGTAGTTGTGGTACGACACATTGTTGCTGTTTATTAGCTGACCCAATGGAAGCATGTACAAGTTGAATAAGAGGGGTCCCAAGATTGACCCCTGGGGGACTCCACAGGTCATGGATATTTTGTCTGAGACACAGTTGCCAATTTCGACAAAGTACGTCCTATCCTCCAGATAGGACTATAACCAGACTTGAACATACATACATACACACACATTCACCCACATTCATCCAGGAAATGGGGGAAGGGGGTACAAAGTTTGCAATAATACGGGAGGGGGTCACTTATCAGGTGACCCTCGAAAAGAGCTTAAAAAAAAACATTAAAAAAAACAACAAGTAAATAACAATAATTTTCAATTGGTTATTGAATACATTTTTGTAAATAGATTTTCACTGTTGGCCAAGGTTGTCTGCGTACACTGGTGTATGAATGAGAGTGTGAATGGGCCCCCCTATGAGAGACCAACAGGCCCGTTTGGAACCTATGAGGCCGTCCTTCCGTGGACCCGTCACCTGCAGGAGGAGCCATAGGGGACTGGTGCAATGTGATTTGGGCAGCTCCAACAGCTGCCCCACGACCCGGCAACGGACAAGTGGGAGAAAATGGATGGGCCAAGGTCCAGACTGCCTGGACCTTGGATAATCTAGTTGATTATTTAAGAGTAAAGCAGCCTGCTCCATAGCAACTAGTTCCAAAAAGTCTTTGTTCCATTTCTGTACATCAAAACAATTATAATTCCTTTCTTTGCAGTTCAACATAATTATACGTTTGGCTTTTAAAAAGCCCAGTGATATAATATTGTCCACATTCTTTGATTTAAAGTCTTGGGTCCTTATTACAACAATCCAGGGGTGATATGTGTCCATCAAACATATGAGACAGTGTGTCAGTTATATTCCTCCAGAATGTCTGCACAGGGGGGCATTTCCATAACATATGCAGCATGTGCCTTCTGCCCCACAACCATGCCAGCACAATTTCGAGTTTTCTTTGTCCATTTTATTTAAACTGTAAGGCGTAATATATGCTGCTTTAGTATTTTGAGCTGTATGATTTTATAATTAACACATTTGGAAATGTTTGTACTTTTTGGCAGTGCTGCACTCCATTGTGAGTCAGAAATGGGCACACCAATGTCTTTTATCCACTGATTTTTTGTTATGGTCAGATTTAGTGTTCCATAATAGTCGGTATATTACTGAGACAGTGCCCCTGTTCATAGCAGCATGTTTTAATTTATCCTCAAGATCCTTTTGGTCCCCAGGCTATTATCGTGAGATAGTGAGGATTTCAGAATGGATTTGGATTTAAAAAGTCTGCATCATTGAGCCGATACTCTTCCTTTAAGTCTTTGAATGCAATAATAGTTTTTCCATTTATAATTAATTGTGATATATTTTGAATGTTGTTTTGTTGCCAAATTGTATTCTGCAGGATTCTTTTACCTGCCATAAAAAGCGGGTTGGACCAAAGGGGACAAGAAGGTAAAGATTTTCCACTGAAGCGAAAGTATTTATGCAGCATTTTGATGACGTCTCCAGAGAATCAATGGATTATTAATATCATTAGTCGTTTTAGGGCTGTACCAGAGAGTTGCAAGAGACAAATCTGGTTTATGTTCTTTTACTATTTTTTCTTCAAGCCATTCCCAGTTTCTCTCAATCTGCTATATGCCCATTTTTAAGGGTATATTGAATTAAATGATTCTAGGTTTCTTATATCTCCACAGAAAATCTGTAAATAATTTGTTAATATCTTTGAAGCACTTTGTTGGGAATTTAAGTGGGATTGATGAGATTATGAAAGTCAATGTTGGTAGCAGATACATTTTTATAGTCTCAGCTCTGCCCCACAATGAGAGGGGTAATATTGTCCAACGTTTAAGGTCTTCTCTCATTGTTTTTGTAGGATCTTTTATATTGAATTCCACCATAGTTTCAATAGGAAATTTAATTTTAATTCCAAGATACGTCATGCCTTTAGGTTTCCCCGGAAAAGTGGTAGTACCGAGATGAGACTGGAAAGTATGGCGCTTTTAGTATAGTTTACCTTATATCCTGATATATTGCCAAAAGTTTCAATTAACTGGAACAAATTTGGGATAGATTTTTCTAGATTTGTTATTGTTAGTAAAATATCATCGGCAAATAGATTGAATTTAAATTCATAGCTGGCAATACTAATTCCTTTCATTTCTTTTTGTGTCCGAATCGCACAAGCCAACGGTTCCAATGCAAGAATAAAAATTCGAGGTGATGCCGGACACCCTTGGCGTGTGGATCGATATAGGTGCATGGACTCAGATAGCATTCCATTGCTTTTAATTCTTATTACTGGCTGATGGTAGAGTGCTTTAACCCAGTTAACAAAACTTGGGCCAAAACTATATTTAGAAAGGACATAGAACAAATATTCCCACTCTATTCTGTCGAACGCTTTCTCAGCATCCAGCGATACAGCGATCGCCGGGTGTGGATATTCTTCTGCCCTCTTCATTACATGCAGTAGCCTCCTTATGTTATTTGAAGCCAAACGGCCTTTAATAAACCCGACTTGGTCTATGTGGATTAATTTTGGAATCACCTTTTCCATTCGTTTGGCAAGTAGTTTTGCAAACAACTTGTAATCATTATTAAGAATGCTCAACGGTCTATAATGACTCATTATCTGATGGTTCTTGCCAGGTTCAGGAATGAGGATAAGGAGACCTGCCGCATAGTTGGAGGCATGGATTGCTTTTTTATGATATCATTAAACAATACGGTCAAAAATGGAATGAGAGCATCTTGAAAGCATTTAAAAAATGATACTGTGAATCCATCATTTCCTTGTGTTTTTCCATTACAGAGGGATTTTATTGCATTTTTAATTTCATGTATACGAACCGGGCCCTCTAAAGAGTCGTTATCTTTTTTTTCCAGAGACGGTAGTGTTACATTTTCAAATAACTTTTCCATATAATTTTCCTTGAGAAAGCTCTCTGATTTATAAAGATTTCTATAGTATTTTACCAATGTCTCATTAATTTGTTTAAGATCATTTATTAACACACCCATCTCATCATAAATTGATAAGATTGATTGATGGTTTGAGGGTAAGCAGTTTTCCTGCCTTATCTCCCGATTCATAAAATTGCGCATATGCATTTTCCTCATGGAGAATTGTTAGGCTAGCATGTCCTTTTTAACACGGGTGTTTTTCGGATCAGCCATATGTTCAGTTTCTAGTAATTTGAGTTTTTCTGTTAGATCGGTCTTCTGTTTTACTTTTTCTTTTTTCTTAGCAGCTGAATAGCCTATAATCCATCCTCTACAGGTAACTTTATACACTTCCCATATAGTTTGGACAGAGTCTACAGAAATAAGATTCATTTCAAAATATTCTTGCGTATTGTTTTGTATCATTGATACAAAAGACTGGTCTTTAAGTAGTGTATTATTAAATCTCCATTGTCTGTCCTTATTATAGTCTAATCTAGTTGAAGATAAAAGGATAGACAAAGGAGGATGATCAGAAATAATAAGATTATGAATGTTACATTCCAGTACATTACAAATCATATGTGGCAAAAAGAAATAATCAATTCTGGAGTATGACTTATGAACATGAAAGTAATATGTGTATTGGCGACTATCAGAATGAACAATACGCCATATGTCAGATAAGCCTAGGGAGTCTTGTGGCTCTCTCGATGCATTCGACAGGGCTCTATCAGATGGGGGGGGGGGGGGGGGACCATTCGACCTATCTAATGATGCATCACTAACCAGGTTTAGGTCACCTCCCATCAGAATAGGATAGTCTGCAAACTCTGCAAGTAATAGGTTCAGTTTAGATAGGAAAGTATTTTGTCCTATGTTTGGGGCATAAACATTGACAAGTGTACACCTTTCATTTTGTAAAAATGGTAGTATTAAGTATCTACCTTCTTTGTCGATTATCTGTTTTGCTACAGTGAACTACAGAGAATAAGCTAACCCCTCTTAACGCCCCATTACCAGGGGCGGAACAAACTTGACCCACCCATCATCTAAATGGGTTTCCTGGAGTAAAGCTATATCACAACCAAGAGCCTTCAAATGTGTAATCATTGTATATATTTTAGTTTTATTCGATACACCTTTAACATTCCAGGAAATCATATTAATATTTTTACTCATAGACCGATAAAGAAAAAGTATTCTTGCAAACTCTGTAATAACACATAAGGGAAAGAGAGGTGGGGGACATACACACGCTCTTACACACACACACACACACACACACACAAACACACACGCACACACAGACACAAAAGAAAAAGCCAAAAGGCAATAAAGAAACATAAAAGTGGACACATGCCCACTGCCCTTCATTAGTCCATGGGAAAAACAGAGTGCAGGCGTTAAATCTTCTTTAAGTCTAATATGGCCTCTGCCTCGTTGTTATGGATGTATTTTTCTTCGTCGATGGTAACGATGAAACGGGACGGATAGATCACCCCGTAGCGAATACATGTTTAATTTTGTGTAACTAGACTTGGATTGTGTAACTTTTCACATAACCGTATTTAAAAAGGGAAAACGTGAAACAGGTTGGTCACTTCTAACTTCACTCCAGTTCGGTGCTATACCTTTGCTGGGAGAGGCTAAATGCTAACAACATTTGTGTGACTGAGCGCACGCGTAAAGACCAGACAGTTACACATCAGCTCAGGTAAGAATATATCTCAGTATGGAAAAACTGTGGCCTGTTCCTTTAAAGTAGCAGAAGTCCAGTCATATGCTTAATATGCTGAAGATTTTTCATTATCTAATTCCTTGCCTGATTCATTGATCTTTAAACTCCCCGAAAACAAAGCAACATAAGAATTGAATTAATTAATTGTTTAAAAAAAATCTCCTGTAAAAAATACAGAACAAAAAACTAATATTTGTATCTAATATACTATATCAAAATGACAGATTATTTCCATTAATCAGAATTAGTTACAATAAATATAGACTTGTTTGGCCAATACACTCTAAGGGGGTCATTTGCCGAGCGTGTGCTCATGTGCACGTGCTGAAGTGGATCAGCTGCAGACTCATTTATGTCTTTTTTACTCACACTGCAGTGTCTTATTTACATGTCAGATTTGGGTTCCTGATGCTGTAATACAGGAAACATCAACTGTTAAATTAAGTGCAACATCTTCAGAAAGTAGCAGGTTGTATGGGGTTACAGTGGTAGAACGGGTCGTTTCATGATGTTCGTATCCCAGCTCCTTGTGTCCTTGGGCAAGACACTTCACCTTGCCTCCAGTGTCTGCACACATTGGTGTATGAGTGATTATGAATGAGTGACTGGTTCCTTGCTGTGAAGCCCTTTGGGTGTGATGAAGGCTGTATAAGTTGAGACTCTTTAACGCCTGTCTTGATAAATGATCTCCAAAATGCCTCATTTCCACATGAAAACAACATTTCCCAAGTCAGAGTCGACCACAAACGTTTCAAAGCGATATCTCTGACGGTCATGTTTCTCCTGTTCTCATGCAGACTCTCCTCTAGGGCCTTGGTCGAGGTTTCTCCTGTTCTCATGCAGACTCTCCTCTAGGGCCTTGGTTGAGGTTTCTCCTGTTCTCATGCAGACTCTCCTCTAGGGCCTTGGTTGAGGTTTCTCCTGTTCTCATGCAGACTCTCCTCTAGGGCCTTGGTTGAGGTTACTCCTGTTCTCATGCAGACTCTCCTCTAGGGCCTTAGTCGAGGTTTCTCCTGTTCTCATGCAGACTCTCCTCTAGGGCCTTAGTCGAGGTTTCTCCTGTTCTCATGCAGACTCTCCTCTAGGGCCTTGGTCGAGGTTTCTCCTGTTCTCATGCAGACTCTCCTCTAGGGCCTTGGTCGAGGTTTCTCCTGTTCTCATGCAGACTCTCCTCTAGGGCCTTGGTCGAGGTTTCTCCTGTTCTCATGCAGACTCTCCTCTAGGGCCTTGGTTGAGGTTACTCCTGTTCTCATGCAGACTCTCCTCTAGGACCTTGGTCGAGGTTTCTCCTGTTCTCATGCAGACTCTCCTCTAGGGCCTTGGTCGAGGTTACTCCTGTTCTCATGCAGACTCTCCTCTAGGGCCTTGGTTGAGGTTCAGTATCTGTAGAATCAATCCTATTGTTGGTGCTATTTTCTCGCGGAGTAGGTCCATTATTTCCGCTGCATTTCATCACCGCAGAACCATCCCCTTAACCAGACAATAGTGACTCTTCTGCTGCAGATGAAGTCCATTAAGACCTGACTGATCCCTTTATCTGCTGCCCCCGATCTCGCGTCGTGGCCTCCCCCCAGTGCAGGGCTCATCACGGGGACAATAAGAACACGCTTAGCTCCCGATTACCTCCAGGACATGCCCAGGACTGACCACCTCCGCTGTTCCACCGCTCTCCGGGCTAATAAGCGGCGGAAGATTAGGTATCGATCCGGAGAAAGAGGGGCGCGAGCTGAGAGAGCGCAGGGTCAGCGCGGGGCTAGTGACGGCGAATATCCAACACGCCGCGATGTACAAAAGCAGCTAAACTTGTATTTGTTCAGCCACTCGTCGACCTGTTATTGTTCAGTACAAATGCTTATTTCATTTCTCACAATAATGTCACTTATGTGTTATCTCTGAATTCCTCCCCTATTCTCCTGCCGTGTTTTCGCCTCACAAGATAATATTTGATATTTCTTTTTTTCATACTGGTGTTTCCAATCATTAGGCTACATGCATCAGTGTCAGAAAAGAGTAGAGAACTCACTATGTTTGTTTATCAAACCATCCACCAAAGTGTCGTGTTGTGACAGTCCTCTTCATCCGCAAACTCAATAGTCTCCGAATCGCACCGTCCCCGGATTAACAGAAGATGAGGTTTTCTTCTTCTAAACATTGAAAATGTCGCATTTCTTCAGGAAAAAAAAAAGAATCCTCTGGTTTCTTTAGAATACTGAAATTGGAAATGGATTTTTTATATAGCGTGCATGAGATTAGCCGAGAGGGAGATGACGGGGAGAATTGGGGAAGTGCTTTTGGAGTTGGGGCTGGCTGTGTGCTGGATTGGATTCTGTAATGGCTCTCAGCAGGAGACTCTTCGGTCCGTGCACGTGAGGAGAGAAAATACCGCGAGTGTCAATGTCGATTTGATGGAAGGCCCGGCTCCGAGTGAGAAGCATGTCAAAAGGCAGGGATGAGGCTAATTTTGTAATATAGCTCATTGATTCATTGGTCTGTCGACGTCACACAGACCAACAGTGTTGCTGTTTTGGTTTGTGAAGGTCCAGGATTCAGGCTCAGACAACGTGCACAACGTCGGCTAATCTATCCAGATACCCTCAACAGAAAACAAAGAATCACTCTTGTGTGTGCTCATGGGGGGAACTCAAAGATATACTGCAAAACCTTTCCTATAAACACAGTAGACATGGCATATCAACATGCTGATTAGACCAAATCAATATTACACACACCTTAGGCTGTCTACAATAAAAGGCACTCTGAAATGTTCAGTTTGGCCTTCCATTTCTTGAATCCTCTGCGGCAAGCAACAAAGTTTACGTAAGGCTCGCATGCACATACCGTATAATGTATAATTGTGTTCACTCTGGGTGCACTGTAGTCGCTAGTGTGTTTTTACACTGACAAGGAGGCATGTGATCGATGGGTAGGCTAACATAATTATCGTAATGTGCACTGTTTAAAGACTGTTAAACCTATGGGCGATTTCAGAAAATGCCAAAGCGCTCACAGAGCACACACTGTCTGCCATCTGCCCTGAACAATGCAAACCAGGATTCGTCAGTGAAGAGAACACTTCACCTTCGAGTTACGACTGAGCTGCAGTTAGATTGAGAAATGTGGGTCTCTGCTATCAAAAGTATGGATTTATTGTGTTCCTCCCAAAACCCCAGCTCCTGTGACGTTGTCTGGTCGCCGTATAGCTATGATCCAGTATCGGTTCAAGTTGAAGACTGCAGCTATTCTACAAAATTCAACATTTTTACCGTGCATTTTTGTATAGGATCTTGATGAAATGTTTGTTTTATATATTTTTATTACAAAGGCTTCTCAAATCTCTACCCGTAACACTCCCCTCGGCTGTTTTCTGTCCATATTCCCAGGACAAAGGGGGCCCTCTCCCAGCCGCCATTGATCGGCTCTTTGAGATGAATGGATTAATTACGTGAGCAGAAGCAGACGGGATAGGGGCAGGGGTGTGAGAGGGGTGAGGGGTGGGTGGCCCTGGGGGGAGAGAGCCATTACGGCCGATGGAGGGCATTAAGTAGTACACCCCTTCCCAACACTGGCACTCCTCTGTGTACAGGCATGGGAGGTATTGTAATGCAACAGTGATGAAAGCGTGACAACAAGAAGGAGGAGGTCAAAATGAATAGTTAAACATTAGTTTATTTGAGCAGCGTAAAAAGAACACCAACAAATATTTTTGACTAGAAAAGGAGTGAAAATCCAACCACGGGATGTAAGAAAACGCAATAGAATCTATACTGTGTGAATAACCTGGATGAGCCGGCATAAACAAGTGTGGAGGAGAAAGGTATCAGGTTATTACAGTCAACCACAACCTATCACTTGCTAAACAGTTTTTACTAGACAACTCAAAAACAGTAAGCACTGGTGGAACCTGAGCTCTGTGAACATGCGTGCACTAATGGAGCTACTGCTGTTTGCATTTCTACATGTTTTTTCTTGGCCATATTACTATTTTTCTTCATCTTTTCAAACTCCAAACTGTGTGAAACTTAAAGGCTTTTGGATTGAAGCGTCCCGTAACGAGAGGAAGTGTGGCCAAAGTAGGTCCACGCTCTGAATCAAGTGTGCAGAATTATTATGCAGTTACTTTCTCTCACACAAAATGGGAAGGACATTTCAAATATCATAAAAAGAAGACAATCAAATGTGGAGCCACATTTCAGCTGCTAGATCCATTATCTAGCAGTTTTTTCAGCAGCTGTAACTAACCTGAAGTGTCTAAAAAAAAAAATTGATGGAACAAGCAACGATATATCATTATCATATTGATATTGAGATATGAACATCGAAAAAAAGCAAGATATAAACTATATAGATTTTCATCAATAAAACTGCGCTCTTTGTTTATTATGTTTTTATTTTTCTGAAAAATGCTTGGTTTTCACCTAACCCATAGTTATATCGTATCGTATCGATATCGAGATATCTGGCATGAATATCGAGATATGAAATGTTCATATTATTCAGCCCTACTGGGAGTACAGGTGTTCAGTGCTCAGAGACGTCGCCAATGTGAGAAAAGTGGAAACCCGACCACTATTGGTCAAGACACGAACGCTGAAATGTTAAAACTGGGCTGGGAAAGATCTAAAGGCAGAGTTTTCAAAGGTCTTTTGGACTGATGAGATTGGCTCATGACTGGATCAGTAATCAGACTGGATCAGGCATAAAGAGCCACTCTGACTGGGGTCGGCAGGTATTATGGAAGATGAGTTAGTTCGACCATTTTGAGTTGAAGCTGGACAGAAATTTAACTCCCAAACCTACTGTCAAAAAAATCTAATCTGTCTTAATGTGGGTTTCCACTTTTCTCACATTGGTCATGTCTCTGAACATTTGTACTCCTGGACACGTCAGGTCAGTTACAGCCGCTGAAAATGGCAGCACTGCTACATAATGGATTCCTGATGCATCTACTCTTCATTTTCCTTCAGTCTAAGATCACTTTGTGATTTTCTTTCTGTAAACTTGCAGCCATTTTGGCTCTTGGCAACAACACATTTGATAGTTCTGTGTCCCGCCCCAATGCATTAAGGGTGCTGCATTCCTCTGACAAACTTTCAACAGTGTTTGACTTTTCAGTGTCTGGCAGGTGTTTTTTCCTTCCTTTTGTGTGAGAGAAAGAAACTGCACTGTGACTCTACACTGGGTTCAGAGCCTGGACCTGCTTTGACCACACACACAGCCTTCACCTGGGACGCACACAGCCTTCACCAGCTGCCTCTCAGCTTTACTTAGTTTGGAGTTTGAAAATGTGAAGAGAAATAACAATAAGGTTGAAAAATGTATACAGGGGCAACAGTGGCACAGACAGTAGAGCGGATCATGTTCTGACCGGAGAGTCCGTGGTTCAAATCCTGCAGTTGCACACTGACATTGTGCCCTTGAGCAACACACGTCACCCGGGTTGGTATGAATGGGATGATGAATGGACGAGTGGTTCCATGATGAGTGTCTAATGAAGGGAACCATTTAGTTGGCTGATCGGGGAAACTAACAGAAACCTGCCCAGATAAAAGGAGCTCCACATGTGAGACTTGTGTGGGAATCAAACCCAGGACCATGTCACTGTGAGGCCGAGCGCTCAGACTTTGTGGGCCAGATCTTGTGCCACAAGTGTGACCTTGCATGTGGCACAGGTTTTACGCTAGAGGCTGCGCCAGTAGGGAGAGGGCGTTATTTAGGAAAAAGAGGCCCTGCTCTTCTGTGGCACCTTCACATTATGTTCCTCTTTACATCGCGCCGCCTTGTATCGTGTCAAATTGAGAACAAAAGCGAAATGACCTTGAAAAGTCTGCATGAGCGTACACACGGGCTTACTTGGGTACAGTAGATCAACGCGCACACGCCTAACACCAAAACAACAACAGTTTCCCAAAAATAAACCACACATGCCTTCAAGTGCCACAACAGCACGTCCGATCTGCGTTTAAAGGTGACGTTTACACAGTGTGTCAGTGTTTACCTCCTGATGAAAGAAGGTGGGCGTTAGGGTGTTTCATTTTCACATTGTTGCTCCTTGTGTGTCGGCTACAGCTCAGTCCAAAAGAAAGAAGCCCATTTCACAAACGGGGCGCATAGCAAACTCCCCCCCCCCCCCCCCCCCCCAATTCAGCCGCTCCAAGAATCCTGCAGCTTTAGATCAAAAGTTCCAATGAGCTACAATTTTCTTAGAACTGCTGCATAACTCTGCAACTCCTCCGCAGCCAATATGGCCGTTTCTGATCAATTCAATCCTTTACATTTGGTAACTTCGCTTAAGCGTTTACAGGACAAACTGTCAAATCCCTGCCCTGCCCACTTTTTGTGCCAGGGATGACACTGAAGATTACAAGGAGCGCCACCCATCTGCTCTACAGAACCACAAGATCTGGCCCCGTGACTGTTCTCTTCCCCATTTGTTTTAAACGATCTCCCACACGGAACAGGATCTCCGGGCCGTGTCTGACGCCTCTGTTCACACGACTCTCCACATAATTAATGCATCACAGCGAAGGGAAATCTATTGGAAATATTGCACTTCATCTGCAGAAATATGAGCAAATAGTCCGTTCAAACAACATGAATCATTGAGTCTGTGGCTGGGAGCGAAATGCTGACACACAAAGAACAAGGCTCCGCGAGAAAGGCGCAGAGAGAAAGTACAGGCCTGTTCATCTAATTAACTTCCATCAAATATGAATGATGATCCGTTATGTTTCGCTGTCGGCTGTTGCAGCAACAACCAGACTGTGGCCATATTTGAAGCATGAAAGCAGGCAGTACTCGGGTGCGTTCTTGGAGCTATCGATCAATATTGACCTCTTTCTTATTTGTAATTTGTACATTTTTAAGGTGATTCAGATAGAAGTTTGTCTGGAGTTTTGGACTTAATCTCAAACCGGCTTTGGCCAGTGAATGGCCCATCACTTGCAATGCACGCTGAAAAAAATAGCTCGTGCAGCTGGTGTTTTCGGAGAGTACTCACGAGACCTTGATTCAGATGGTAGATGGTGGTGACCGGGCCACGCGGCAGTAGAATTGAGACTCGAGCTTAATGGCAGTGGTCGGCTCAGCTAGTCCTCGCCGGAGCAACAGGACAAATCCAACAAGACTACCTAGTGGTATGGTACACCATAGTGGTAGGGCATATAAAGTAGGGGAGACTTTATGCACAACTGTTTGCTCCCCAGCTTTTTTAATATTAGCTCACTACAGTGATGTTTCGGCAAAAAAGAAGAAGAGCTTTATTTCTATAGCGCGTTCCGCAGACATGGTCCCAAAGCGTTTTACATGAGATCATTTACATTCATCCCATACTCTTTACCTACTAACTGTCTGACATTGCTTTTTATAGCCACACTAGAGGGCGCTGTATGCTGGTACTGATATATAAAATGTGTATTGGTATTGTTCTTCTCCTCCAATAATCATTTTCTCATTTGGACTGAAAACATGAGAAGATTGTTTGCATGCCTTTTCCCAAACTTAAATGTCTAGGTTATTTTTGTATTGAGAGATTTCCTTTTGTTAGTTCCATAAACAAAAGACACAGAGTCGTTTTAGATTTGAACCATTTTAGAGATAACGGGCTTAAGCCGTTTGTTAGCTAGCTAACATTGTTTGTACTGAGGAGCTGGTTGTCTCATGGGGCATAAATGGTGGGAAATGTTTTTTCTTTTTTGTGTCTAATATGTATTGATGATCACTTTATTTTAACATGAGCTTTTATAGCTTTTTAGAGAGGAGGAGAGGCTAAATGCTAACAACGTCTTTGATCTTTTTGCGTGACTGAGCACATGCGTAAAGACCAGACAGGTACGCATCAACTCGTCTAAGCTCAGGTAAGAACAGATCTCAGTATGGAAAAACGGTGGCCTGTTCCTTTAAGCCAGCCATTCCCAAAGTCCGGGACATCGCGGCCCCCTTATTGATACGAAAATCTCTCAGGGGCCCCCCAATTATAATGACTGACTATTCAAAGGAATTTGTTATTAGTTTACTGCTAAAATGACATAGAAAGCAACATCTAGCAATGACTGTGGCTAAATACTGGAATAAAGTAAGCAAATAAATGTATTTTTCCTTTCAAAATCAATGTCCCTGAATGCATTTGTTTTGTAGACAAGCTTTAGGGGGCCCCCTGAAGTGCCTCTGAGGCCCCCCAGGGGGCTCCGGACCCCACTTTGGGAACTACTGCTTTAAGCAATATAGGCTCTCACAGGTCAAACGAAAAACGTTAGTAACCCCATCGTGAGCTAGACAATGTTCATGTTCCGAGAGAAAGAGCCGGTCCTCCTGTGCCGCGGGTCGGCCCTCGCTCGGCCGTAATTGCGTCAATGCGTCCGAAACAAAAGCCCATGTGCTCCCCCCACTCCCCCTCGCCCCTTGTCCCAGAGTTGGTTGGAGGAAAAGGCTGTTGTACATAACATCTTCACTGGCCATGGGTGTTTGTCCACCCCACGTACTTCCCACTTAAAAGTCTACAGTGGCAAGATCTCCAATGTTATGCTATAGTCTTGCTTTTAGGGCCCTAACTGATATACCTTTAGTACTCACATGTGTGGCCATGTTGACACTCCCTGAAATCTGAAAGGCAGTGGAGTCGATAAGTGCGCCCAGCAGAATGTAACTCCCTCTCTCTTATTGATTCCAGAGTAATCTGCACGTGTTCTCCTCACAGCACACGGCACACAGGCCAACGCGCCGGTCAACCCCGCTCCCGTCCCTTCTTTTCATTTCACATTTTCGGCTTTCACTCCACTCGGCTGACCCGGGCGACCGCGGTATTCATGAGAACGGTCTGTATCTCTGTGGCGCAGAGCGATCCACGGTTCACATCCTCAAGCTCCCACGCTGATGGTTTCCTCTCGTCTTTCTTCTCCCAGCTCTCTCCGAGGTGATCTCTGACCGCGATTGAATGTTGCGCCGCATAGGCACTACATTTAGTGCCTATGCTGACTTTTTAGAATCAGAAGTGCAGTGCAGTGTTGAGACGGAGGAACGAGAGTGTTTTAGCACCATCGGAAGTAAATGTTTTTGAAGAGTAACCGCCCTGCGAATCCGGCTCTGCTGTAATTTTGCTTTGAAACTGAAGAAAACATGGCCTTTTCCTGAAAACCACAGCTGCAGCTGGACCATTTGGATCAGCTCATCCAAAGAGAACTGGCAATTTTGACTTTAACATGGCTCTTCGTTTCATCACTCCTACAGCTTGACTTATTAGCACCAAGGACTTGCTGAACAAACCACTCTGCCACAAATAGTGCAAACAAAGCAATAACCCCCAGATTCCTCATTCTCCGTGTTCGCCCCACACTCTGCAGCAAATACGTTGCTACTTCAATTGTTGAGGAACATTCCACATCCTCCTCTCTCCACTCCGGGGGCCTCCATCAACGGGTGGCCACTCTGTTCCTCCCCGACAAAAATACGGATAAACTCTATTTTTTAGCTCTGTCAGAGTCTCTTCATCAGATCGACCACACAGGAAAGAGAACGGCAACGACATTGGGATTTTCAAAGTAAATACCCCTTTATTTGAACCAAAATGTCACTATTTTAAGATAACGACCCAGTTAAGCTTTTATTGCTCTGATTCATGTAACCTTTTTCTCCCTCTGCCCCTACCAAGCAGAAGGACAAAAAACTAGCGAAAGAGAGGAGGGCTCAAAGCGATTGCCCTTAACTAGTTATTGATTACTTTATTAGGAGTTTGATTTCCCACACTCTGAACTAAAGTGGAGGTAGTGGGCATTGATGTTGCTGTCTATCGGAATGCTCTAGAAGAAAAAAATGAAAATGAAGCTAAGCAGAACATGTGGAAGAACTCTTTGAAATGAACCACGTGTTTGAATGAAAGTCTCCGTCTTCATTGGAGTGTGAGATTACTCGTTGTGGTTACAGTATTTTTGCTTCCTTATGTGCTGCCAGCCTAATTGCCCGGGTCTCGCTGTTATCTGGCTTCCTTTACACTCGGCCAGTCAGTCCGTGGTCTGAACATTTGGGAGGTCACCCAGAGTTCTGTTCAGTTGGACACCGGGATGGATTGTAATCGCCTCCTCAAAGAAAGGCCAGTCTGCGGCGGGTGTTTGGCTCTTTCTTAGGTCAGCGCGGTAATAACGGCGGGTTTGTTCTCGTCTCGTCTGCTCCCCGGAGTGGCCGCTGATGGACCGTAGTTGCGCTCGCGATCTCATCCGGGAGACCATTGTCGGACGGGGAAAAGTTCAAGCTGACGGAAATAAATTGTCCGGCAGATTCCGAGCAGCACCCCCCCCCCCAGTCTGTGAAGTCTGGCCCGCGGATTCCAAATGGCTCAATTTAGCGTTTTGTAGGTTAGGGGGGCGGCCGGATCAATAGTGGTTTTGGAGCGCAGCAGGTTATTACGGCTGAAGAGCAGCGACCATTTGGAAAGGCTCTCAATGGTCACTCGATACATTTGAAACTTGTTCCTTAATGCTGTCTGAGCGGTTACAGATAGCAAACCACAAGTCGCTGTGAGTTAGGAAATGCAATGTCCTCTGCTGCTAAATTATGAAATATCTCTCTGTTCACACGGAGTGATGTGTTTAAAGGGTGTTCTGAAAGGCATGTTATTCTTGCTTTTATATTTCAGTTCGGACGGAAAATGATATGCTCCTCAACATATTTACATTATACACTGGATATGGACAGATATTTTTTTTAATTAATAAAGAAAAATGCACATATTTTTCAATTTAAAAAAAGATTATTGACTCAAATCTTGGTAAAATCACGGGAGAAACCCAACGCCCAAATAAGGAAATCAAAAAAAGAGCTCGATTTGTCATCACAAAAAAAAAAAAAAAAATATTGTGTAGATCAGATGTAAGGATGGTCCAAAACAAAATCCACATTTGGATAATTTGGTAAGATTTAAGACGTGAATGTTTCGGAGGAACAAACCATGAGTTCACAAAATGCGGGTTCCCTTTTACACACGCTATTTGTTTTGCACATGAGCAAACGCTTGTTACATGACCCCCATGGAGTAGTATTTCACTACATTCACGCTGTTTCAAGTAACCCTCGGGTCCTCCACATTTTTAAAGCCCATCATCCAGCATTATAATCATTTCAAAGTGTGTTCATCAGGCCAAGCCAAAACTGTAAATCAAAACAGAACATTTTCTTTAATAGGTTATTCCCACAGCTGCCATCAGGAGGAGCCCCAGGCAAAGTCTTCTCCAGCTCTGAGGCGCATTGAGTTCCTTGTGCATGAAATGCGTGGCATAAATAAAGTTGGCTTGCCTTGCCTCTCGCCTTTTTTCATTCTTACTATTTGATTCTTACAGAGACATCATTTCAAAATATAAAATGTCAAAGCTGAGGCATAATGTTTTTAAGCTCGTCCACTTTAACAGGGTCCTTTCACTTTTCAAACTACTTGTGTTGTCGGTGTAGAATGAAGGCGTGGAAACGGGGCGTGATATTGTAAACTGGCGGTAAAACCATTTGATGGATGTCCTCCGTTAAAGTCTGCTAACTGCTGATGCATAATGTCCAATATTTTTATCTGTGTGCTGTAAAAATAACCGGCTCACGCTTCAGAGCCGGGACCTTTGGTTTTTATACGTGTGGAACCTGACGGCCACATAAAGTGTGAAGGCCACGGTGGCCCCTTTGGGAGCGGTGTTGGGACATGCCAGGGAGCGCGGTGATAAAACCAAGGACTCTTTGGCGACAGAGGCTTGTCTGGAGGTATGGAGAAAACCACTGCTGCACCATTCGGCTTAGTTAATTTCATTAATGCGCTGAAAAAGTAATGTAAGTCCTATTTTTAAATAAGATTGTGCTGACAAGCAAAAAATCCTCAAAACCGAATTTCACTTCGTGCTGTATTGTATCAAAATAGGTTCTAGTGCAAAATATTCAAATGCTAAGCTCTTTAGAGCTTTAAAAATACTGTATTTAAGTTTAGTTTTTATTTAGTATGTTCAGCTGCTTACATTCTTATTTTCTTTAAGAATTTACATCATTACACAGTAATAGCAGCTCAAAAGGACTAGGCTAAAGCAAGGAAGCCCATGTGCACTGACTCCATATTCAATAGGCTTATACTCGACTCGTGCATTTAATAGTAACACATGCAGCTGCTGCTTTCCCCATAAGGAGCTCTCCTAATAACAACATGTCAGCATCTCACATACAATTGACATTACTTTGACATTTGATATTCCCTCCTGAGTTGACCAGATTCAGATAGTTCAAAACTATACTTTTACGTGATCTACTGTTCAGTCACAAAAGCCGTCATTCGCAACCTCAGACTTCAGTGCTTTGACAACAACAGCAGGTGTGATTTTTCTTATGTTTATCGGAGGCAAAGCTATTTTTTGTTGTTACCTTTTCTGTCCTCCTCGCTGACAGCTGTACGAGAGGCATAACGCCGTAGGTGGAGCTCATGTTGTTTCCAGACACCATTATCTTCCCCTGGTCATTATAATCCATCGCAAAACCCTGCCACAGCTGATCTGTGCGAAGGTGGTGCGTTTTCTTGTTGCTTCTCGCCGTGTCCCGGTACGCGAAGCTAATAATGCTACAAACACCAGCTGGCTAACACACGTGTGGCTCCCTCCGCCTCCTGCCGTATTGGATCGAGGAGGACATATCGAACGATTATATAATATAGAGAATTGTTGCATCCCTAATAATCACCAACAATAACCACGTGCTTTCTGTGGATGGGTTTCCTCCGGGGTCTCACTCTGCGATTCATGCAACAATGGAATGGGAGTAGAACCAAAGGTTCTCCCTTTCCTGGACCATGCACACTACATCACTGATCAAGAAAAGTAATCAGCGTCTCTACTTTCTCCGCAAGTTAAGAAGAGCTAGAGTCCCAGCCTCCGTTATGAGCAACTTCTACAGAGGGACTATAGAGAGCATCCTGAGCAGCTCCATCACTGTGTGGTTCTTCTACAGAGGGACTATAGAGAGCATCCTGACCAGCTCCATCACTGTGTGGTTCTTCTACAGAGGGACTATAGAGAGCATCCTGACCAGCTCCATCACTGTGTGGTTCTTCTACAGAGGGACTATAGAGAGCATCCTGACCAGCTCCATCACTGTGTGGCACTTCTACAGAGGGACTATAGAGAGCATCCTGACCAGCTCCATCACTGTGTGATTCTTCTACAGAGGGATATAGAGAGCATCCTGACCAGCTCCATCACTGTGTGGCACGGCGCCAGCACTGCCTCCTGCCGAAGGAGCCTCCAGCGCATCGTGAGAGCAGCGGAGAAGATCTGTGGAGCTCCTCTCCCCTCCATTAAGGACATGTACTCCACCCGTCTCACCCACAAAGCCCTCAGAATCACCAGGGACCCTACGCACCCATCACACAGTCTCTTCAGAGTAATGCCTTCAGGGAGGAGACTGTGGAATCTACGGGCCAGGTCCAGTCGACTGAAGAACAGTTTCATACACAAGGCCATCGGGAAGCTGAACTCCCTGCCCTCCCTCCCACCCCTCTTCCCCCACCCCCCGCTCCACAATCAAGGATGAGAGAAATCTAATTTCAAACCACATTCACATGGTTTGACAACAAAACAATCTTGAATCTTGAAAAAGACCCAGTTTGACCTTCCTTTCACTAAACAGTTCCAGGTTTTAGCGCCTTGTTGCAGTTTTCCGCCTCAGGATCTGACAGTTTCCTGGAGAGGAACAACGCTCTCACTGAGGACCTGTGGGGCCTGATAAGCAAAAGTGATCACGTTTTCAAAAGTTAACATTTGTATGGTATCCAAACTACCACAGCGATGTGCCCTTATTGGATTCTTGTGTGAGATCTTACTGTCATGACTGAGACCCGTGACCGTTGGCAGATGTTGTGTTTGAACTAACAACGTTTCGACTAGTTTAAGTTGCCTGATCACCCAAGTTTAATTATCATAAAAGAAATGTCTGCCAAAGTGGTCGGTAGCTGCAGCCCTAATGCCAAAACCACTGGTATTAATTTGGTGAGTGTAAAACAAGTTCAGCTTCTCGTGCCGTTTGAAAGTTGGTTTGAAAGTCAAGCGGCTAAATACTATTGGATCTGAGCCCAGAGCTTGATCAAACCCACTGCTGTTCATCCTGGTCAGGGTCAAATGCTCCTCCCGCGCCTCACTGATGGGTCACGTCCTGAAGCCGTTAGCCCCCGCGCTGCCCTCTGTACTGCCCCCTGTGTGCCGCCGGGGGTCACTGCGGACAGGTGCAGGAGGGACGACACATTCATCTCAATATTCTGTCCCCTTAGCCTCCTGCACTGGAGCTTGGACAGCTGTCGTGCTTGGCGTCCAGACACCGGCAGCACTCTAATGTAAATATAATTACATGGAAAAGATGGATTTGGAAACAAGCTTGTAATGTATTAATCGTTTATATTATCATCCAAAACTCGAGAGTTCGAATCCTGCTCTATAGCAATCCATTAACCAACTTTACAAATTAACCGCCATGTTTATATTATTATTATTATTATTATTAATGTATATAGTGCCCCTCCTGGAACCGCCACCTTAACGTGGTGGAGGGTTTGAGTGTCCGAATGATCCTGGGGGCTCTGTTGTCGGGGGCTTGGTGCCCCTGGTAGGGTCTCCCATGGCAAACAGGTCTTAGGTGACGGGTCAGACAAAGAGCGGTTCAGAAGCCCCTTATGAGAGACCAACAGGCCCGGTTAGAACCATGAGGCCGTCCTTCTGTGAACCCACCACCTGCAGGGGGCGCTATAGGGGCTGGTGCAATGTAATTTGGGCAGCTCCAACCCGACGCGGCAACGGACAAGTGGAAGAGGATGGATGGATGTATGTATAGTGATGTGCTGCTCTTCACACGTTTATAACTGGACACATATAGCTGGAGTGGGAAGTTTCAAACAGCTAAAGATCCTTTCAACGTCTAAATTCAACTGTAGAAACCTTATTGTCATTTTGCAAAGTTCTTTCAACAAGTAGCAGCACAGTGCAAACCGTAAAATGTCTTTAATATTAAATAATAAAAGGCAGATGTGAAAATATTTTGTAGAAATGCTGAACGACCCATCGATTTACGCAAGTGAGCTTTTGGACCATATTGGCTTTTTTCCTTCATATTTTCAAACTCCAGACTGTGTGAAACTGAAAGGCTGTTATTGAAGAGTCAAAGGTGCTGCTGATGTTTGTAATGAGAGGGAGAGTGGCCAAAGGTCCACACTCTGAATCAAGTACGGAATTATTATGCAGCCATTGTGCAAGACACCTGACAAACTCTGAAGAGTCACAGATTGTTAGAAGCTGCTCTCTTGAAATTTCAAAGAATATTGGGACGGGACAATGAACCAACCAAAGTCAGTTGACAGAAACACGGTCAAAGACTGAAGAAAAATCCAGAATAAAGCCATCAGGAATCCCTTATCTACAGCGACTGTAACCGACCTGCAGTGTCCAGAAGTACAAGTGTTCAGTGACAAGGTGAGAAAAGTGTAAACCCGACCGCTATTGATCAGGACACAATGTTTCGACTGATTCAGGGACGATCTAAAGAGAAGCCTGTCAGAGGTTTTATGGATTTGAAGCTATTATTGATGAAATCCCAAATGCTGCGGTAAAATCCTAAATACAGTGTGATATCGGACCTTGAGTTCTCCCCTGGACACGACTTAAAAAATGTCACGCCGTCTCCAATCCATTGTATGCATTTTCTTCTCATTCATCATTGTAGCCCTCCATTGCCTAAATAAATGTGTTTGGTTTAAATCAGAGGTGCCCACCCCCCAGCGCTGCCCCTGTCCCTGAGTGCTATTGACCATCACAGCTCCAAACTTAATTGCACCCCCCGACACAAATGGGGAGTGATTTAGAGGCGTCGGTGCGGGTCGATCCCTAACGACACATTAGGGTGGCCTGGGACAGGGTGACCCTCACAGGGGGAGGGGGGGTGAGGGGCTGACCTATTCGGACAAACCCCTCCAGCGGCTGTAAATGCCTCAGTCACCCCTCAGTGCGTAGTGACAGTCTGACACTCAGAGGCAGGACTATGGGCCAGAATGGGGGAGTCACTCACACAACTGGTGATAAACTGCTGGTGACAGAAGCTGCATACAGGTTAGAAGATCCATCAGCATTTCAAAGGACTTGATTTCATTACTGCAGTAAAAATAGCGATATTCCTGTTCAAATATGGCTCCACCACTAGAAAAACTTAAGCTACTTAATTTTTTATAGCTTAAAGTATTGAAGTAACACTCTTTCCACCGGTCACACAGTGATAACAAAGTGTGAGGGCAGTTCACCAGTATCACGGAAACGAGAAACAGTTAAAGGTGGTTTAAGCGAGTTATTATCTTTTAATGGAGTCCATTTCTTTTCCTGCCATAGTTCCGTATCGTGAGAGAGAGCACACACTTCTAGTGCATCATATCAATCGCTAAGAGTTTACATCGGCACAATATACAGTGTTCCTACGGCGGTCCACCCGATGCACCTTGCCATCCCCCAAAGCTGTATGTAAAACATATACTGTAGTCTGTGCACTTCCCAGCTTAAAAAAACGTGTTGAAATGGGTCATGCAGAATGTTTTGAGGGTGTCCCCACAGCCTAAACCGCACCGCACCAAAGGGACTACGGGTGGAAATTAGCACTTGAGCTAAAACCTGGAACTATGCGTGTCTCCCCTTGAGGTTAATGTTTATTGTACACTGTCCCGGTGTCTCTAAATAAATAAACTAAACTTAAAAACTAGCCCCCTCTGCAGTGGGGTCGAGAGTTTGCAGGGGAATAATTCTTTAAAATCTGAGCTTTATTGGATGAGGGAGAATGCACAGTTGGGTACATACAACAGGTTTTAAGTATAAATACACATTCATTCGTCATACTTAACCAAGCTGTGACCTCTTTTGCTGATCAGCGTTATATTCTGTGAGAATGGGAAGTTATTGTCCAGGTAAAGTGTGGCTAACCAAAGCTAGCTTGTTAGCAACAGTTATTTTTGGTTGGGCACTTGCTTTGAGAACAAAACCAATGTACTCTTTTCACTTCTTTAAATGTCCATCCATCCATTTTCTTCCACTTGTCCGTTGCCGGGTCGTGGGGGCAGCTGTTGGAGTTGCTCAAAACACATAGCACCAGCCCCTATGGCTCCTCGGCAGGTGGTGGGTCCACAGAAGGACTGTGGTTCTAACCGGACCTGTTGGTCACTTCTTTAAATGTGATTATTCATGTTTTTTCATGGTCTGTTCAGTATACTCCTCACCAGGACCACCGGCCACCAACAGAACCTGTGAGCTGTCCTTAAACTCCCCTGGATCTCATCAGAGCAGCGTTCCCTGTACTCCGGCGTTGGCCACTGCCTGGTTGCCCCGCCAGGACAGTTCTCACTTTAATGGCAGCCTCACATGCAACAAACGCCGGTACCTTTAGTGGCATATCGATCGCGGCGGCGGGAGCGGTATGCTAAGGTGTGACCGAGGGGGAGGAGCGCCCGGGCTTTTACAACCAGGGGGAGGGAGCGGCCGCGTGGATGAGATCAAGGAGCAGGTCCCTGTTACAAAATAACAACCGAAAGGAGGTCAGGATGGTACAATTACTGTCATGGGACCGTGACCCGAAGAGCGGAGGAACAATGAGCTGGATATGGGCCCAGGAAATGGAGGGGGGGGTGTTCGTTATGAAGCTGAGACCTGTTCAATTTGCTGCTTTAATGACGCTGAAGAAGCACTCTGCCCGTGTCCCAGTAGAGCCATTACTGTCCTGGAGCGGAGTGGGGGGCACGACGCCGCCGCTCTGCCCCGGGAAGGATACTCAGCCTGGGTAGAAGACATGCACACACACACCTCACCGCGGAGCCATAAATCCCCCTGACATCGTGGCTATGTGGATATGGAAAAGGCAGCACTGGTATTTAACAATCCTTTATGGGCGCATTACGTTTATCTTTATTTCAAACCATTACAGTGGCTTTAAATTATGGAGGAAACTTTGCAAGGGTGTAATCTTACATGAGCTATATGCTAATGGTGGTTGTAAACTTGCCCCGGGGTAACTCTGGTACAAATGGCAACATATATGTTATATTATCGTATTGAGAAGCAGAACAGATGGAAGAGAGGTCTTTTTATCATCTTCAGAACGTCGGTCAGCTCCAGCTAGTGCTTGATGTTGTGAAAAATACCATATTTGGATTATAGCGTCGTGTTCGGGACCCTCCGCAGGACACGTGGATGTAAAATCTGTCAATATTTGTGAATAAATATATACCTGTGTCCTCAACGTGGCTGCCTGTGGGAGTAAAACTGGCATTTGTTTTGGATAGAATATTACCTGGTGTTATTTGATTCCGTCTCATTTCCCTATCCACAAATACCACCCTGTGTCACCCCGCTGCAAACCTCTACGCTATCCCCATAATTATACATAAACAAATCTCCCGGCAGTGCACATTACTCCATTCCCTCACCGCAGAATGGCCCGAGGAAACGCGCTCCTTCATTACCCGCCGCCGAGCGCCGCACCTGTGATAGAATGGGGCCGAACAATGAGCGGCTTTAGAGAGAGACCCGGTTCAGATCCGCCATAAATCAAAGGTTATTGTTGCTTTGCGGGTACTGCGGCGTATTAACCACAGTGGTACCGAACGCCGAAGCGATCTTCAAAGAGTGCAGCACAGCGTCGGGTAGCGCGCTTAGGCGCTGCATAATAACTGTTTTCTTCCCCCGATTGTTGACGAGCCAAAGCCCCGTCTCACCAATAGCTCCGCTTCGGTCTGCGCATGTCAGGGCTTGGTGTTTCTGGTGTGTGTTGGTGTAAACGAGGCCTACATGGGTTTCTGTGCCATTGCCTTTGGATTGTATATTGTAAGGTTTGTCTTCATTATACTTATACTGGTAACACATACCACATTTAACTCTTTCCATCAATGTAATGCTCTTACCTCAGCTCCAGTAAAGGTTGACCTCTGCCCCCCACCGGTTTAACTCTGTTTTTACTTATTTTTCAATAGGATGTTCTGGCCAATAGACACAGACGGCCCTTATATGTTCATGTTTGAAGCAGCCAGAGGAAAAACAAAGAAGGGGAAAAATTAATTTTCTCCACCATGACTTTAACAGATGCTGAACAATACAGTGCCTTTTCGACCTTTTGCCACATTTCAGGCTTCAAACATAAAGATATAAAACTGTCATTTTTTGTGAAGAACCAACAACAAGTGGGACACAATCATGAAGTGAAACGAAATTTATTGGATATTTCAAACATTTTTAACAAATAAAAAACGGAAAAATTGGGCGTGCAAAATGATTCAGCCCCCTTAAGTTAATACTTTGTAGCGCCACCTTGTGCTGCGATTACTGCTGTAAGTCCTTGGGGTTTGTCTCTATCAGTTTTGCACATTGAGAGACTGAAATATTTGCAAAACAGCTGGAGCTCAGTGAAGTTGGATGGACAGCGTTTGTGAACAGCAGTTTTCAGTTCTTTCCACAGATTCTCGATTGGATTCAGGTCTGGACTTTGACTTGGCCATTCTAACAGCTGGATATGTTTATTTGTGAACCACTCTATTGTAGATGTTGCTTTATGTTTTGGATCATTGTCTTGTTGGAGGACAAATCTCCGTCCCAGTCTCAGGTCTTTTGCAGACTCCATCAGGTTTTCTTCCAGAATGGTCCTGTATTTGGCTCCATCCATCTTCCCATCAATTTGAACCATCTTCCCTGTCCCTGCTGAAGAAAAGCCCAAACCATGATGCTGCCACCACCATGTTTGACAGTGGGGATGGTGTGTTCAGGGTGATGAGCTGTGTTGCTTTTACACCAAACATAGCGTTTTGCATTGTTGCCAAAAAGTTGGATTTTGGTTTCATCTGACCAGAGCACCTTCTTCCACATGTTTGGTGTGTCTCCCAGGTGGCTTGTGGCAAACTTTAAACAACACTTTTTATGGATATCTTTAAGAAATGGCTTTCTTGCTAACTAGGAATATAACATTAGCTCCACGCTACATATGCTAACGTTAGCAACGAGTGCTATTTTTCTGCTTTCCTGTGAAAAATCATCCACGGACTCGTATGATGGTTTTTACTGGGAGATCTGACCCACAAAATTCCATTTGGGGGGGTGACAACTGCATGCAAGGGTTGTCACCAGCTTCTACCGTTGCTCTCTATCCACCTTATTCCTGGGGCGGCTCATGTAGAAACGAGGATGGAGGGAATTTCCGGTGAGACCCCGGAAGTCGCTCTGAGCCATTGGTTTCCGTGGGTTTCCAGGTTTTCGTTTCACATAGCGGTTTATTTTCACATTTTAAGATGATTTTCCAAACGATCAGCCTCCGTAACATTTAAAAAGACGTCCTCCTGCAGCTCTGGAACATGTTACGCTGTTCGTGGTTTAATTAAAAAAACAGAGCAAAACCTAGGGGAAGGGCTAAGCGAAGGGCTAAGGGGGAGAATTGAGATTGGGCCATAAAACCCTTAGGGTTAGGTTTAGAGTGTGGGTCTTATTACATTATGTACCACCAAAATACTAATACACTATTATTCCATTGTGTATCTAGAAGAAGATCTTTATTTATATAGCGCCTTTCACAGACATGGTCACAAAGCGCTTTACATGAGAGCATTTTACATTCACTCCACACTCGGTGGTGGTAAACTACGTTATAGCTTCAGTTTCCCCTGGGGGAGACTGACAGAAGCGCTGTCGCGACTACACACATCTGCACCAACGGTCCCTCTGACCACCACCATACATTCATCCCGGCCTATTGGACATGTGTTTAGTGGTAGGGGAATCCGGAAAACCCCTACGCAGACACGGGGAGAACATGCAAACTCCACACAGAAAGGCCCCGTCCAGGTGGGAATTGGTGAGACCTTCTAGTTGTGAAGCAAGAGCACAAACCGCTGTGCTACCTGTAGGTAAAGGTTATCACTAGTGGTGGGCCGTTATCGGCGTTAACGTGCTGCGTTAACGCGATAGTCTTGTCGGGCGATAAAAAAAATATGGGCATTAATCTATTCTCAAACTTGAGTTGGGAGTGGGATCTATTACGCAAGCTATGATGACTCACTTTGAGCTCCTCGTGGGGCAGCGGGGGAGATGACCGGGGCGGGCTGAGGAGGAGACTGTGTGCGGTGATGTCGCTGCCGTTCGGAGGCGGCCCAGAGCGGAGCTGAGCGAACAGGTGGAAGATGTGAGTGACGGGGCTCATGTAGCCGCCTCGTCACTCACGGACCCCGCGCGCCTTTTACTCTCCTATGGCCCGGGACAGCGCTGGCGCTGGGAGCGTTTCCCCAGAGCCGCGCTCTGAAACAGTTTGCCCGCAGTTTGCGTTCACAAACTGTCCCTCTGTCAATCCTACACGCCTCCCTCCCCCCCCCCCCCACTCCAGCAGTGACTTTTGTTATAAGCATGTTAACGCTATGGGGCGCCAATGTCAAATGCTATGAGGAAATGGCCTATGGGGCGCCGCTGTCCCTTGCGCGCCGAGTCCGACTATATTTCAATATTTTTTCTCTCTCGCCCCGTCCTTTATTATCATAGTTTAACAGCTTTCTTAAGCAGCTTGTGATGCATTTTGTAACAACTGGTCTCAATTTTAGTTATTATTTTTGGGTAGCACATATTCCGTCAGAAATAAAATAAACCATTTTAATCTATAGATTAATCTAGATTAATTTCAAAATTAATCTAGATTAATCTAGATTAAAAAAAATAATCTATGCCCACCCCTAGTTATTACACAGTGTTACATAGCACATCACTTTGTACTGAATGTGGCAGGTACAATGTATCAAGGGTAGTCAAATAAAGTGTAAAGTGTAGTAATTATTTTTATTTATTTAATTTTTACAGTTGATTGTATAGTGGATTTTTACAACAATACTTACAGTAATTCATATTTGGCAGTTATGACAGTAGATGACATTGCTGTCAACGGTCAGCAGTGCAAAACACATTTTGACACATGACAACTGCAAGGGCAAAGAATGACTAAAAAGCTCTGTGACTGGCATGCGGGGACAAAAAGGGACAAACGAGGAGGTTTCCGGGCAAGACTCACAGCTCAACCACACATGCCTTCTATTGTTCTGGCTAATGGACGTTCACTGTAGAATTAAACAGATGATCTGCCATGCCCTTCCCAGAAGATGGTGAAAGACTGTTGTGGAGCGGAGGGAGCTGCGCAGGAGGAAGGTTTCCTCCGGGTGCTACGGTTTCCCCTACCTCCAGGTCAAGTCGGCCCACAGTGGCAGAGCGGCTCAGTCGCAACGGCTCATGACTAACACCTGAATACTATTTTGTACTGTATTGTTGTAAATAAAGCACTTACTTATTTACTCTTCCCCCTCTGCAAGGCCACGCCCCTTTGGATGATGCGTTTCCATCTGTATCAGTTCGGGGGGAACGGGTGGAACTTAATCCACTATGTGCGGCACGGTGGCACTAGCTTCTCAGCTAGGTCCTGGGTTCGATTCCCACCTGGGCGGGGTCTTTCTGTGTGGAGTTTACATGTTCTCCCCGTGTCTGCGTAGGTTTCCTCTGGGTACTCCGGTTTCCCCTACCACTGAAAACATGTACAATAGGCCGGGATGAATGAGAGTGTGTTTGAGAGCATGGGGGACAACGGACGCAAATTAGCCCAAGGCTACAATCCGGTGTGGCTTGTTTACATGCATGAGACCCATGTATGTGAATTAACATGCACTGTCCCGACCAAATAAACCAATAAATGAATCAAATAAATGCTCATACATGCGTAGCAGAATTAAACTCCACAAACAAAATGAAACTTTTAAAGTGGGGGATATGAGGCAAAGTCAAATCCTTTCGTCGTGGAGTAAAAGTACTCGCCATTGCTTTACTGCAGCCACACGAGTCACATGGTCTCTTTTCCTCTTTATTGAAACAGCTGCACAGCAAAGTGGAGTATGAGAAGGGGGTTTGAGTGGGAGGGGCTTATGGGGAGATATCTTGGAAGTACTGGATATTTAATGAAGGTACTTGATTCATCTTCTGTACTCAGTAGTTGAAGTCTTCGAACGTTTCGCCTCTCATCCAAAAGGCGGAGGAGGACCAATCCCAACTCCGCCCCGTTGGTCTATATCTTCAGCTGCGGGCTGAGTGGGACTTTTGTCGCTGACAAAGCCTTTTGGATGAGAGGCGAAACGTTCGAAGACTTCAACTACTGAGTACAGAAGATGAATAACTCCTGTACGACTGAGAACTTACTGGATATTTAGTGTTAGCTGTTTTAGAATAGTATTTCATTTTCCAATCATCAAAGTGTAAGATGGTGATAAAGATGTTATCACCATTTTTTGAGGAGATTCCTGGCAAAGTACGGGGAGAACCTCACCAAGGGGTTCAGGTCACTGGGAAATGTATTTTTTATTATGACTTTTCTTTCCCAATGCTCCTCTCATTCTGAATGATCCCCCGTTATAATGCTTAATGGTCACGTCATGTAGGAGCGACTCATAATGAACGCCCGCCGCCGCTTTCTCCCTGAATAAAACATGTCCGGGCGGATAAACATTTACACGCTCAGCTGTTACAATATTATTTATGATTATTGTGTTGTAGGAGGGAAATCGTGTAAGCAACATGTGACGTGCATGTCATAAAAACACATGGGCCGCTAACATGATGACGGGCCTGGCAGTCGCGTGGACGGCTTTGAAAATGATTTTTTTTTTAAATGTTTGTTGCGAGTTTACGGCGCCGTCGCTGCGTGTTTTCCACGGCGGATTAGAAAGTTAAGCCGCGGCGTTTGTAAGAGTTCTGGCAGCGCTTGTGTGGGTCTTATCGCTGCGTTCAGGCTGGAGAGGAAAGTCGGGGAGTGCGCGGTACTTTGGAGCGATCACCGGGGAGACGGCAGAGAGTGGACGAGCGGCAGTGACAGGGGGGGAGGGGGGGAGTGACGAGTAATCGAGGGAAGAGAGGAGTGAGTGAGCGTGGGAGGGAGAGACACACTACAGATGAGAGTGATAATTAGTGCTGGTCCTCAACACTACTATCGCCGATACCACTGATGTTTCAGGTGTCGCGAGTACTTGAACCAAAAGCCATCGGATACCGTATTGTTTCTTGTATCAGAGGACCGTGTACAGATGCAGCTGTTTATTAACACTCACACCAGCTCACGGCCCTAAACCTGATCTTTAAATAAAGTAAGTAAGTAAGTAGGCCAAGTGCTTTGTCATTGTACAACAAACTTGCTCCCAGGTGTTGGGTTCGCCCTGAGCTGCAGAGGGCCAACCTGAGCAGCATGTGTTTGGAGGTAGGGAGGAAACCTGGCTCCTGGGTTTGTCCCTGTTTAAGAGCGTGGTGTCCTGCACTGGTCAGCTCCTCCTCCTCCTGCGCAGCTCCCCCCTGGCCACAACAGTCTTTCACCATCTTCTGGGAAGAACGTAGCAGACAAATATAATCCGTCTTATTCTCCAGTGAATGAACGTTAGTCAGAACAATAGGGATGCTATTTGTGTGGCTTGGCTGCGAGTCTTACCTGGATAACTCCTTGTTTGTCCCTTTTTTGTTTCCTGGAGCTCCTCTTGTAAAGCCTCCACTGTGCTGCCACTGTGGGGGCTCTTGTTCATAAAAGAGAAAAAAGCCACTAAATTAAAATGAGTGTCAGTCCAAACTCATTAATAATGTACTGGTTTTATATAGCGTCTTTCTGGACACTCAAAGACACTTTCAACATTCATACCTCAAAGGTAGTAAAACAGTTCACCAAGGCATGAGCAAAGAATCAGGACACAATTTTCTTTCACAACTTTAAATCTTAAATCAGCGAGAGTGGTGAGAGATTATCACCTGTGGAAAAATGTCCTTATGTCTGAGGTCTGTTAAATGGAGTCCTTCAGCGTGTCCCAGGCCTCAGAGTGACTGATGGAGAGAGTAGACGGGGTATGGGGAGGAGTGAAGAGAGGAAGAGGGAGTCAGTGTGTGAGTGGGAGAGCGGAGCAGTGACTGTAAGTGCATGGACATGGACACCTCCGTTTGCTCCGAGTTTCATCATTCTGTGGGGTCTGCAGGTTACTTTCTGTTTCTTCAGCAGCTACTTGGGTAAGTCCGTGCAACAGCAGACTAAAAGTGTCACAGCACAACTGCTTAGCCCGACTTTTCACGTCTCTTGGTCTTCAAAACAAAACAAAGAACTCTCCAGGCCTGCGAATACATGAGGATTACTTGGACTGTGTTTCGTCACTGAGGCTGACGGCACAGAGTGGAGTGTCGAAAGTACGGGACTGTTAATAAGGAGCAGCACCTCACTGTAGAGTTAGGTCAGGGTCAGTGGGCCTGTGTAAGCAGAAAGCATCGTCTGTACAAACCCGACAGAGGTGGGAAGTAACAAAGTACTCCGTTACAGTACATAAGTAGGTTTTTCAGGTATCTGTCCCGAGTATTTATTATTCTGGTGACATTTTACTTTTACTCCTTGCCTTTAACACAGAGGTAGGCTATCACTAATTTCTACTTCTTACATTTTCAAAATGGGGCTCATTACTTTATTTTAGAATCATGTGTTGTTGTTTTTTTCACCCGAAGTGGCAACATGTGGCTGTCCCACCGCCGCACATGCAGAAGTGCAGTTTTGATTTGGGTTTAGCGGCTCATGGCCTCGCCGCACACCGGGCTGTGATTTCAGAAACTGGCACAGAGGAGACGGACATGAGCGCGCACGTCCAGGTGTTCCTCTACATGCAGCCGCAGCATCAACATAATATCTGCAGTAGGGTTTAAAACAGCACTTGAAGGCCCTGTACCTGATATGTGTTTCTTTATATAGGGTAACATTCTTACGTATGTTCTTCTTCTTCTAACTTGTGGAAAAAAATCAGCCTAATGTGTGAACTTTTCATTATATTATGATTTGTTGATGTTGTGTATGATCAACCCAAAACATTTTTGTCACATACTGCATTGACTGGTTAAAATATCTACTTTGTCACATGTTGATGAAAAAGGATAACATCAGGTCTAGTTCCTTGAGGAACAAGTCGTTCCACTGCTGTTTTAACCTTTTGACTAGATGCAAATTGGTCATTTTATACTCGCTACTGCCGCCTCAGGTCTTATGCGTAACTGCAGTCTCTATATTAAGCTTGTGCATGATGGCACTTCGGACCCAAAGTAACTTTTTGAGACACAGTGCAGGATTTTAGAGGCAGTTGTGGAGAACAGGTCTGGGCTCATTCTACACATGAGGACATGGCTGGAACACGTAGGGGAGGAAAATACTTACTTTAACATTTGTAAACTCTGTATAGTCCCTTTAAGTACATTTTTGACAGTTACAGCAGTACTTCAATCAAGTACTTTTACCATCTCTGCCTGAGTAGCACATGTAATACATCCATGGAGCCGGAGGTTTGTTTTGATGGGGAGCGAGGGGAGGAGAACAACAGCCTTTTTCAACCAACAAACTGTGAGAAGTGTTTGAAACGATGACCAAATACCTGAAAGAACACTTTATTACGACCGTAGCCGTCGGTAAGATTGTTTTCAGCAGGTCGAACAAAGCCGAGGCAGTCCGATTGCTGTGTTACTGTGGGACATGAGCGCGGTGGGATATCCAGCGGCAGCGAGGGGGACGAGCGCTCCACACATGATGTACGAGCGCTTTGGCAAACAATCTGCAAAAGTTGCTAAACACAGCCATAACTTACCCCCCGCACGGCCCCCGTATCGAGCTCACGTGAGTTATGCGTGATTGTGTGGGCCCGCGCGTGTGTGGGGGGGGGTTCATCATATCTGTCTGACACAGCGGCGCATTAATAAGGCGCTGATGGCGTGGAGCTGACAGGAAGTGCTGACGGAGGAGGAGCAGGGGAACGACTCATGCCCCTGTGAGGGAGAACGGATGACTTTACCTTTTATACGTCAGGCAGTGCGGCCACATTTATGGATATTAACAGCCATTGTGCAAAAGGGAACGTGATTGAAACACACTATATCTGAGAAAGAACACATCCTGTTGCTGAAGGTTTGCATTCATTTTGTATCATTATTACACATCATTTTGTCTCCCGTTCAGTCCAGTTTGCTCTTAAGGCAAAAATATGAGTGGGAATGTCGATTTTTCACACATTTTTAGTTTTATCCTTAACATCTTAGTTTTTTTGTCAAATGAGAAAATCACCCTTTAACCTCTTAACCCCCGCCTTAACTGAGCACGTTTCTCCAGTTCGACTTTAACCAAATCTAAAAGCTTCAAAACAGCGACATAAACGAGACGCAAATGAGGGTGAAAACGCCTCAGCAGCAAAACAGGCGACAAGACAGAAAAAAAGAAGAGGAAAAAATAACAACAATGCGGCGACAATGCGAGGAAAAATCTTCTCCACTTTAGTGGCTCCTACAGACTCACACTTTACAGGCTCAGACAACTATTTCATTGTTTGCCCATTCCCTGTGTTTTTTTTAAGTGCTTTATTTGTCATTGTACAAGTGTACAACGAAATAGTGTACAGGTGTTAGTCCTGAGCCGCTGCCACTGTGGTCAACCTGACCAGCATGTCTGTGGAGGTAGAGGAAACTGTAGCACCTGGAGGAAACCCGGCTGCTTTCAGTCTCCTCTGAGACAGTGCTCCGCCTCCTGGGTTGTCCCTGTTTCAGAGCGTGGTGTCCTGCACTGGTCAGCTCCACCTCCTCCTGTGCTGCTCCCTCCGCCCCACAACAGTATTTCACCATCTTCTGAAGAGCTTGGCAGTTAATCTGTTGTATTCTCTAGTGAACGTCCATTAGCCAGGACAATAGAAGGCATTTGTGGCTTAGCTGTGAGTCTTGCCCGGATACCTCATCGTTTGTCCTTTCCTTGTTTCCTGTAGCTCCTCTTTTGACGCCTTCACTATGCTGCAGGTGTAGGGGGCTCTTGGTGCCTCTTCAGTGACTTTAGAAGAAGAAATGTGTAGGTCTCAAATCTCTTTATCTCATTAGCTAGCTGTTTGTTTACTTTATGGACCATTATGGACTCTCTGTGGTAAAAAAAAAAAGAAGAAAGAGGGAGGTTGCTGTCCGTTTACATGTCGCCATGACACAAAAAACTGCGTGTTTTCTTAGCTGAATGTAACGTCTCTCCATTGTGAGATTAATAAAGGCTTATTTTAGCTTATCTAATATTTTCAAGGTTTTTCTCAGAGGAATTTTCAATATTGGTTCCTGCACAATTTATTGAGCTTTGATTTTTCTCACTAAATAGCTTATACAAAAACTAAACCAGATCCAAAATCCCCTCTGAACAAATCTTTGTAACGACAAAACAAAACCATAAATGTAAACCTGGCTCAATCCATTATTTAGATTTGGTTGCTGAAAAGGTTTTCCCCATTCCCCTGCAAATATCCACATTTTGCTTTGTTCCTTTGTTTATGAGAATGGATCAAACTGACTGTGGACGATCAAATGTTTACGATTATAATTGTATGAATATTTTTGTGTTTGTGGCATTAAACATATTGTGTTAGGCATGGAAATGAAATTAAAAAGAATTCCATTTGTATAAACTCCCAGTGTCCAAGTTTGCACGGCATGGAAGCACAGGCCTGATGAAGCCTCTTGGATCAGAGAATATTGGTTGTCGATTTGACCTTCTAATAATTAGGCTACATCTTTTCCTCCCAGACAAATCTAAATCTTACCGACAAAAAACAGTCTGCGTTTCTTTGACTGTGCCCGAGCACCAAAGTTGTTGTTTGCATTAGTGTGACGATGCCCCTGAAAAAACTAACAATCGAAACTTCACAAACGATGAAAGAAGTGGCATCCATCCATCCATTTTCTTCCACTTGTCCGTTGCCGGGTCGTGGGGGCAGCTGTTGGAGCTGCACCAGCCCCTATGGCGCCCCCTGCAGGTGGTGGGCCCACAGAAGGACGGCCTCATGGTTCTAACCGGGCCTGTTGGTCTCTCATAAGGGGCTTCTGAACCGCTCTTTGTCTGACCCGTCACCTAGGACCTGTTTGCCCTGGGAGACCCTACCAGGGGCACGAAGCCCCCGACAACAGAGCCCCCAGGATCATTCGGGCGCTCAAACCCCTCCACCACGTTAAGGTGGCGGTTCCCGGAGGGGAAAGAAGTGGCGTGTAAAATAATACTAAAGAAGTAGGATACAGGGCCTTGGAGCTGCAGAGTGTGTACAGGTGCATTCTTCTTTTTTATGGCGCACAGCCCTCCCCAGGTGCCATTAGGGACGAGCCACTCTGATGTCTACATTAATCACAGCAGCTCACGCTACATCCCCCATAAGGCAGCGCCCCCCCTAAGAGCCCCCCGAATACCGCTCACTGTGACGGAGAGAGATGCCGCTGCCTGGCCCCCCGACCCGGAACACAATTAAAAACACTTTAGCTGGTCCCAGTCGGCGCGGCGCGAGCGTGGTCGGCCGTAAGTGTGCGTTTTGTCACCGTCACTCTTTGATTCATGGTGTGTTCCGTCTGCGGTAATTAACATGCAGTACATGTGTGGTGATATTAGTCAGAGAGGGGGGGCATTGGTCCTGTAGCTCCACGTCTGGCCCAGATACGGCTTCTCGTGCTCATCGTCACCAGAGTCAAAGGGCGCGGTCACGGACGACGTTCCAAACGCAAGCATCTCGGATGAAAACGGCCATGTTACCTGGTGAACGTGAAGCCGGAGGGGCCGGGTTAGAATCGTTAAAGGGGGGGGGGTATTATGTAAAACCGACTTTTTCAAGCTTTATATAATGTTATTATGTCATTCCTTCATGCCTTGGCTCATTCACATATTTTTGAGGTAATCAGTAAAAACTTAGACGGCGGCCATTTTAGGTGTAGCTATGCCTCAGTCCTCCTAGGAACGCCCCCACCTCCTGGAGACACCTCTGGACCTTTCGTCACCAGCCAAGCCACCAGCCACTGCTCCTCAGCTCAGCAGAGCCCCCTCCCCGCACAGTGTTGTTGTGTAAATGCCACAGTGGTGTGCTGAAGGGGGCGTGTCGGAAAGCTTCTTAAAGAGACAGAGGCCTATTTCAAGACGTTCAGTGCGGCCATTTTGAGAGAGCAATTTTATTCAAGGCAGTTATTTTAATTTACTGCATATACAGACCAACAGAAGGTTACGTCATCATTGTAGTGCTATAGACTGGTGCTATGTGACTGAAAAAAAGCATAATACCCCCCTCTTTAAGAGACCGTGTGGAAAGTGGCTGGAGGGATGGGCGTCAAAGGATGGGTCAATTGCAGAGGACAAATGTCCCTATGGGAACAATAAAGTATACCTGTAAATGAAAAAACACTTTCTCCCATTTTCGTCTCGTCTCATTAACTTGCTTGTCATCATTACGTTATCATCATTAAAAAAGGTGCTTCTATATAATTATATCGTTATAGTTTTCGTTGACAAAAACACTAGTATGAAGTGAAAGAATAATGCATCAAATGGCCAACTCTACAAACAAACTGCACATACGCGTGTTAGTTCCTTCTCCTCCTTCTTCTTCTTCTTCCAACTTCATGGCGGACTGCTAGCCAAACTAACCCACGCCTCAAATACTGACATGTTCGGTATCCACGTGACACACGGAATCCCGCCGACAACACTCTGTAATCCAAATGAGACCATTTCCTTCGTGGAAGAGGCCAGCCGCCAAAGTCTGCGGGGAAAAAGTCTGTTTCTCCAATGAACTTTAGTAGCTCCTACAGACTCCAAACTTGACAGTCATGGACGTTTTTTTGTTTAGATATATAATATCTGCGCAAGGCCGTGGGAACCCAGGGTGCTGAGGGCGCTGCAGCACCCCCTGGTGGATAGTTTGCAAACTGCAGGCAATATTTATAAATAGGAAATATGCACAGCAAAAGCGTTTTTGGGGTAAATGTTGTTCCCACGGCTCTGTTGCTGCGTAAGTTATTTAGCTTTGAACTCCAAAAAACAAGGTGACTTTATTTTTACAGATTTTTTTTTCACTAAAAACCAAACAAGATCCAAACTCCGCTCTGAGCAAATCTTTGTTGCTAATATGTCAACAATGAAAACTCTGGATTTAAACCCGGCTCTATCCATTAGGAATATTTGGTCGACAAAATGAGGCTTGTTTGAGTATTTTTATCAGCTCCCGGTGCCTGAGACCAGGTCCGTGCCTCTGCCCCGGCTGTAGCCCCCCCTCAGTGAGCAGAGGGGCCGTACGTGTGACTCCCTGATGTAATGTGCCGGGTAAATAACGGCGCAGCTCGAGGGGAGATCACACTCCACTTCCCCCCTCCATCACTGAAGCCATCTCCGCTTTGTTTACGCCGCGCCTTTCTTCCCCGTAAACGACCTCGCTCCCGTCCCGCTTTTATTTGCCCCGAACCCTCGGCAGCGCTGATGACACCATACATTTCAGCTCGGCTCTCGTAGGCTCTGTGCGCGCCGTGAAAGAAAAGGAAAGTACACGCGGCATTTTAAATCCAGCGAAAAAACTATAGTGGGCAGAAGAAAGGATTTGTAAAGGAGGCAGTTTGAGACCTGAAATCACCAAATAATACATAAATAACACTTGTCCTTTCAAACTTCCCTTAGAGAACCTCCCAGATCCTTTTTGTAGGGTAATGGTTCCCAAAGTGGGGTCCGGGGGCTCCAAAGCTTGTCTACAAAAGAAGTACTTTGAAAAAAAATAAAATATATATTTTTTTAAAGAAATGCACATTTCTTTGCTACATTATACAGGACTACTTTAAAGCAGTGCATGTTAGCTGAAAGATGGAGGCGCGTACGTTGTTTCTAAGGTGTTTGATTCCTCCTCCTGCCTGCAGAGGGAGCTCCGATCAAACCGTGAGACTCAAATCATCGCAGCCCTTGGTGATAAAGTCTGAACCATGAGCCAGGCCTGTTTGAGACGTGGAGACGTTTGCTCTGAGAGGTGTGTTTGGTTTAGCTCGACCAGAGCTTCCATGGAGATATCGATTGTTGTGGAGAGTCCTGAGCTCGTGTGCGCCGTGAAACTAGGCCAGCCAAGTGTGGAAGGCACATTTACATGCACACCGCAAAGATATGAGAATATGAAGACAAATCGCCACGCCGGGCTGGATGACAAGAGCGGGAGAGGCAGAGAGAGAGGGAAGGAGAGAGAGGGAAGGAGGGAGAGAGGGAAGGAGAGAGAGGGAGAGAGGGAAGGAGGGAGAGGGAGAGAGGGAAGGAGGGAGAGAGGGAAGGAGGGAGAAAGGGAAGGAGAGAGAGGGAAGGAGGGAGAGAGGGAAGGAGAGAGAGGGAGAGAGGGAAGGAGAGAGAGGGAGAGAGGGAAGGAGAGAGAGGGAGAGAAGGAAGGAGGGAGAGAGGGAAGGAGGGAGAGAGGGAAAGGAGAGAGAGGGAGAGAGGGAAGGAGGGAGAGGGAGAGAGGGAAGGAGAGAGAGGGAGAGAGGGAAGGAGAGAGAGGGAGAGAGGGGAGGAGAGAGAGGGGAGAAAGAGAGGAGGAGGAGAAAGGGAGAGGCGGAGAGACGGGGGGACGAAGAGAGAGAGGGAGGGAGAGAGAACGAGGGGGAGAAAGGGAGCGAGATGGGTAGAAGGAGAGAGAGACAGAGTGAGAGGGAAAAGCGGAGACAGTAGACCAACGGAAAGAAAAAGGGAGGGAGACAGAAATAGCAATAAAAGAAGAAGAGCGAGAGAACTTCTAACACTATAAAGGCTTTTCATAGAACAGGTCTGGACATGCAGCCTGACAGACAAAGCCCAGGGAAACACGGGCAGAGCTATCATTACAGCAGTTACTCAGGGGACGTCCCAGGGGTTTGGAGCAGACTTTATGGCAGTCGTATTAAGGCTCCTCCAGCTCTTTTTCAAAACTCTTTACATTAACGTTTTCACGAAGCCTATGGGGATTTTGTTTTGACTTCCGATGCCCTCGGGCGGCCGGGACTTTAGATCAAGAAGACTTTTAGGACTGTAACCCAACTGTACACATGGGGGGCATCCCGAAGATGAACCGAAACAAAGCAATAGGACAAAAGACCAGCTGGGCCATGAGTGTGTCAGTGGTCCCACATTTTAGAAGTAAAAGTCCTTTCTGTGTTTAAAAATAATAATAATAAAAAATAAATACATAAACTTAAATGGTGTAAAAGAACAGGCCCGGTTAGAACCATGAGGCCGTCCTTCTGTGGACCCACCACCTGCAGGGGGCGCCATAGGGGCTGGTGCAGCTCCAACAGTTGCCCCCACGACCCGGCAACGGACAAGTGGAAGAAGATGGATGGATGGTGTAAAACTAGGATTGATATTTACCACAAATCTGAAAGTACGTAATTAGAATAACCGGAAAAGTGATCAACTCTCATCATTACTACACACCCTGCCTGTACTCGTATCATTTTTGGTACTTGTATTTTACTCAAGTACATAATTACAATGCTTTTTTTTTTCTTTTTGCTACATCTTCAAGCAAGTATGTACTTTTTACTCCGGACATTTTTAAATGTGGAATTGTGAGGGGGAAGTAGTCAGCTGCTGTCGTGGGCTTATTGATGAAACACCAGTGAAAGGGGGGGCCCACCTGAAGATGACGAAGTCCCAAAGATCCACACTACTTAGACTCCGCCCTCAGAAGCCTGTCCCCCGCCTCCAGGAAAGTGTACTGGTGATCGCTGCTGTCATGGAACACCCTTTAGTGGATATCAGTTCAGTGAGTTCTGAAGGATCACATTTGTATTTGTAAGTTATGGAATAATAATCAATAATGTTCATTTATTCTCTGAATTTTAGACCTGCAACAAACACTGAACGAGGAAGCCACTAAATTAAAATGTCAGCCGTGGTCTGAACTCATTCCTAACTTTCCAAACAGACCAACAGCTTCTGATTTCTTCACAGAAACGAGTGTACAAGCAACTTGCAGGGTCACTTGTTTTATGTATTTCCCAACACATATTTTTACAATATAAAGGAGGACAAAGTTAATGTCATGACTCTTCTACAAATAAAATCAGCTGCAGTGTCTAAGGCCTTCGTTTTGGCACAAAAATACCACACATTCACACAACTCCTCCAAACTGACTTCACAGTAAATCTGACCGTGTATAGAGTTCAGGATTGTGACGTCATGTCGCTAAGCATCATGGGATTTTGCAGCAAAACTAGTGGAGATTGTTCCATGGCTTTTTAAACTGTTTTATAGCTTATGTTAGTCTGTGGGAAATGCTTGACAAACATGTAGTGTAATGTCTTAACATAGCAATAGCATGGCAGATAGCATTGTATCAACAAACAGCCGCTTAAGCTTGTATTTCTGTTCAGATTTAGAATATTACTAAAACAGTTTCCAAGTGAATGTGTTGCCCCTGCTCCTAAAAGTCCTCACTCTGCTGCTGATGGAGAGCCCTCTCCTCCACAGCTGCATATCCCGACTGCCATTCCCTTGCTCTCCAGTAGGGGGAGCCCACAGCTCGTCCTATGAGGCTGCAGGGGTGAGGATGTTGCTGGGCAGTAAAGCTGGCAGCCACCACAATAATCCCGCTTCCATAAACACAACATGCCTGTGCTCCCCCCATATCCATAATTATTTCAGATGAGACCAATCTGAAGTCCCGGCTAATAATCCCGGGCAGGTCAGGCCCGTGTGTCGGGGAGAGGCGAGAGGGGGGGGCGCCTTTCACACTCGCAGCTGCGGTCAATCATTTATTGATTTCTGACCGGGATCATATTTACAATTCTGCCTCAATAACCCCGCGCATTAATATCACATGCGGGGCGTCGGTGCCGGGTTTCTCTCCACATGGAAAACACGCGGGGTCCGGCTCCGTTTGCCTCCGAATCTTCACTTATTGATTCAAATTGAGCCGTGCTAAGCAAAAGCAATCGTTCATATCTGCCGCCATAAAGGTCGGATTTGCCCGGAGAGACGAGTCCGGGCCGGTTATTGGATTCCGAGTTGTTTCTAATCGCGCACAATGATGTGTATTTGTGAATTGGTCGCGTTGAATCAAATAATTGGAAACTTTATCGAACCATTATCGACTTAGTTTCTTTATACAGGACGTTTTATATCAACGAGACTGTACACATGACTCCCCCCCCCCCCCCCAGTAATAATCATTAAGTATCGCTAAAAAGTTGAGTTATCCACCGATATACAAATAATAGTTTGTAAACTTTAACAGATGCCACATTTTACGCTTATTTGCACTTCGGTTATACTGAATGTTCATGACGATTAATCGGTTAACTGGTTAATTATGAACATCCCTAGTTGACTGTAATCAGGCGACAGTGACCTGAGCAGATATTTTCAGTTGTACATTTACTTAGGAGGACAAAAGTACTGTACTTGAGCAGTACTTTTGTTGAGATCTTGTTGCTCTCACGCCTGAAAGACAAATATGCTGCACAGTCAAATACCACAAGCAAATATTACAATTTCTTGCTCCAATAATCATACACCATTTTGTGTTCACATAGAAATAGCTCAAACACGTGTCGAAGCGAGTGCTGTGGAAAGTGGAGTCACACAAACAAGCGCGATGTGCACAATGAATAGTGGATAACTAATTATAAGTTAGGTCAAGCACGCCTGTACTTGATATTTATGTTTATTCAGCCAGAGTACTCACTGGCTTCTCCCGTGAGCTACAGAAGTCACAATGTCGCGAACGTGTGCGCCTGGACACACGTGCCATAACGTTATGTGCGTAATTGCGCGTTGAATCGTTGGATGAAGCTGTGTTTGTCTCCTCTCTCCCCCGTTACTCCCCGTGGCGCGTGAGTGTCTCCGCTGCGCGTGCGTGTGCAGCGCGTGCCGTGATCCTACAGCGCCAGCACAACCCGAGCGCGCCGTCCACCCAACCAACCAACCAACAACCAACCAGCAGGCGGGCTCCCTCTCTCTGCTCGCCGCGGAGGAGGATGTTCTCTTGACTTGTGACTTTTGGCGTCTCGCGCTGTACGCATGGGGACTTCACCAAAACAACATAACACAACTTTTGGAGAGGGCATAAGAAATGAGAGTAGAGACAGAGAGAGCGCGCCGCGCCGCTGGAGGATCCGGGACGTGCGCTGATCGCGGGTGAATGAAGCGTGGGGACATCGCGAAGATTGAAGAGCTGTCAACGGCAGCGCGAGCGGAGGAGCGCGGGAAGGGAAGGAAGGAAAGGGAGGAAGGAGCTGCAGGGGAGGCTCGTGATTCCGATGAGGAGCTGCTTCTTCGAGCCGCGGGAGACGTTCCACCGGTCCCGAACACGTCCCGGGAGCGAGTATAGGTCAGAGCCGGCGGGGCGAGCGCTGAGGTCGGGATAAGGCGCAGCTCCAGGGCGCGCCGCTGCTCCATGGATCTCTACTGCACTTTTGGGGATTCTTAAAGCCAGCGTTTGCTAGAGATTTTGGATCCGTACCCGCTCCAAACCGAACACATTTCGCTCTGTCATTTCTTTTTCCATTTGGGATTTCTGCCGCATAACTTGTGGATTTTACGCGCGGACGGTGGATGTTTTAATATGCGAGGATGAGTCCGCTGGCGCTGGTGCTCGTGGCTGGATTACTGTGTTTACAAGTGGACGGTGAGTGCAGCTGCTCCGCTCGCTCTTTGAAACTTTTAAGATGTTTATGAATGATCCATGTGTCTTTTGTTGCCCCTTTTATTAATGAAGTTTGACGCACCCAATGGATATTTGGATACGCAGTGTTGAGCCATGGCGCACACCATGCTTCACAACTGCGCGCTTGGAGAAATGTGTACTGGTGGAGGAAAAATCTGAAATGGTTTTATATATATATATATATATATATATATATATATATATATATATATATATATATATATATATATATATATATATATATATATTATTGAGAAGGAAAGAGATCATTGTTGTAGCAGCATGTTTCATTCAAACACTCTCAATGAGTTTCAACAGATTGTCTCTTATTGAAGACCCAAAGTAATGACTTTCTTAATTATAGATTTTCTTGGGAATGCATCTCGTAAAGCGTAAAGTATTTTAGTGGCTAAGCAAACAGACCCTCTGTATGGATCTGCAGTAGATTTATCACTTCCACATCAGCACAGATTTGATGGTGAGGCAGGACTCACACCCTTTTACTTGAAGCGTCTCATTGGCAGCGGCGCGCGCCCCGACACTTCTGATTCTGTGATGAAATTGTTACTCATGTTAATACCTATGTATCAATTTTGAGGACAGATGTTTCCTCCTTTTGTTTGTTGTTTAAACATGTCATGTTGCTTTGGCTACGAATATTTCTTTGGGATTTTATTGCATTTGATCCGGTTTGTGTGTGCCTTTTGTGCAGATTTCGATTTGATATTTAGAATGATTTGCTGTCCCTCCCGTGCCCACTCCTACCTGTGAGCAGCTCATTTGTGGTCAGAGTACTTAAGCTTTAGGTGCAGCCAAAGCCTTCCTATACACCTCCCATTCGCTCGATGAATTTTTAATAATAATCATCTCGGTAGCAGAGTGGTTGGTCATTTTCTTATGCCGGAGCAACACCCCCCTCCTCTCCCCTCCCCTCCATCTCTCACTTCATCTCTATTCCTCCGCTCTCCCCGCGCGCTCTCCGTGTGCCAAGTCAGCACCAGCAGCTCTGTGATTTTACAAGCGATCCATCGACGTGCGGCGCAAAGTGTTGTAATGGGAGAATTAAAAGGAGCAGGGTGGCTGTGATGACCTGCATTAGTCTGGGGGGAAAGGAGAGGCACCGCTCGGGTGTCCAACGCAAACAAAGAGTATGGTGAAAAGATTGTAGGCCTGATACTTGTCTGCTCAGGAGCACTTAAGGAATGTGCTGAAATGAAGGTCTTCATTGACATGAAGAAGAACAACCGGCACTAAGTGTAAATATATTTGGATATAGTGGCACTGCTCGACCTATTTGCTCCAGGAGTGCATACAAATACAAACAACATTGTCCAAAACACTTTCTTATTTACACACATGGGGTCCAATATGCTTTTAAATCCTTCCTTTGTTTGCGGAAACGGGTCTCCAGAAATCCAATGTTCAATCTGACTTGCCGCCACCTGTATGAACCCCATATTTGAATAGTTTCATGCAACATGCAGCTTAATCTGATCATTAAAGCAATAAAGTCCACATATCTGATAGTTCCAGTGACCTTTGTGTGCCTTAACCATCATGCTGAGCTATAGCAGCTCTACGTGACGGCGTTGCTCCCTGAAAGTTGCGGAACCCGCTCCTGAACTCATCCCTGGGAAGTATTAGGACGTTCCACACCTAACAACACATTTAACTGTGTGTCTGTGAAAGGTGCTATACAAATAAAGAGGACTTACTTACTCACGCCACATGGCTTAGGAAAGATGACTTTGGACAAACGACTAACCGTGTTTCATTGTTTGTAAACCCGACTATATCCGGTATGGAGCCTTTGAGCTTCACGCAAATCCCCTCTGAGTCAGTCTGTTCCTTTTTGTTTTTGTCTGTTGCCTCTGTATTCAACGTCCGGCTCTTCGCTGGAACCAAATCTTTGGGGTCCATTCGTATAACCGACCGGCATCTTTTATATTGAGTATCTGTAAAAAGTCAGCTTAGTCACTGAGAGGCACACGCTTTGATATGACATATATAAAAAATACACTTTTTTTTAAATCGTTTGAAATAGCATGTGTGAATTAAACTGCCAATCACTTGCAAAAAGCTGTCTCTCGGTTTGCACACGTGTTGCTGACTGTTTCCTGCGCTCACCGGGGCTGTTTGTGTAGAAAGTGATCCAGTCGTTGGATAGATTTGACTGGATAAAAGAACGGCTCGCTGGGACCGAGGAGTCCTGCAGCGGGTTCATAAAAGGAGAAAAGATGACATAGTAACGTGCAAAACACATACACATACACATACACCCCCCCCCCCCCTTTGAAGCTGCACGCCGGCGGACACAAAAGCCCTGGGATGCCACTGAATGAGCGGGCCACACCTTGCCGGCTCATTCAGCGCTGCGTGCCGGAGAATAGAGAGAATGCCGGACGGAGCGACTGGTGATTCATCCGTGTTTACTCTGCGCCGTGTTTGTTCAGCGCGGCCCCCGCTCTATTTTTTCCCGCCAATCATATTTCTCTCCCGGCCCGTTCGCCCGTCGACGCCACTTTCGGCTCCAGTGCAGACGGAGGGGTTTGGGGAGATCGGTGCACATTCGGCGGTGTGGTCATAGGAGTCCCACGCCGTGCCCAGTTTTAGCTTTTGAAAACACGCCTCAGCCTGATCATTCTAGATGTTAACGATAATCTCACATGGAGGGCAGGGGCCCACACAACTCTGAAAGAAACCTCCGAACCAAAAATCTCCAAATACTGATGAGTATCTGCGCGGGAGTAGGTCCAAGCCCGGCATGTTGACACTTTGACAGGAAGTCCTTCCACACGTTTCTGAACGTCGTCGCCACTTTTGGACTCTTTTCTGAGAAACTGATTGAACCCTGTTTGGGATGAGAGGATGCTGGACTTTGTGACAGTTTTTGTTTCACATGGATCGGGCCCTCAATTACAGAGATATCATCCATAATAAGGAACAATATCAAACTGTTCAGAATGTCGTGATATCTAAAACAAGTGTCTGAAGTGTCTTATGTCTCGTTGAGTTATTGGGCAGTTTCTTCCGTTGATATTGTGTCATTGCTGTTGTGACATCGAGCTACAGATGAACCTGAGTAAAGTAGGCTGCCTCGACAGTGAGGGCACATCATTATGGTCATCTTCTGTACGGCATCGCCCCTTTATTCCGTCTCATTGTCCAAACTGGCTGGTTGCTAAGCAGTAGTTTGTGGCGTCACTAAGTACAGCAGCGCTTCTTCCTCCTCTCCATCCTCCCTCGGTGTCCCTCCCCCTTTAACCCCCCCCTTCCTAACCCACCCACTTACTCCCCATCCCGTACACCAGCGCGCCCATCAACAGGCCCTTCCTTTATTAAGGGCTAATCTGAGAGCCCTCGGAGCGGGAGGAGCCTGCTTTTTAAGAGACTACTCAGGCCGACAGGAAGGGCTCGGGAGGAGCATTCAGCCCGACAGTGGAGCGGGCCGCAAAGAGCTCGCCCAGCTGAATGCGGGCCGTACCGTTAATGCTCGGTGATGAACGCTACAGGAGCGCATGGACGGCGAGGAGTTAGTCAGGGCAATGGGGTCGTCCAGTCACGTCCAGGAGTTGATATGGGACAGTAGATATGGATTTGAACTCAAGTATTCGACGATCTGATTTTTGTGAATGCATGCTCTTCAGAACATGCTCATAGAGGTGTAAAGTACAAGGTTCACACGTTTCAGACAAATGAAGACTGTATGGACAAGCAAGGCCAGGCTAAACGAGGTTTTGTTGGTTGCAAGAATATAGTGCTGTCTCCTTCAGTGGTTTTGGACTTTTCACGCCGATGCCGCGTCATTTGACCGTCCAAGTTCCACAATGGCCTAGATCAATTCAGGACTAACCCACACCCAAACTGGGTGTAAACCAGCATTAACATGCATGACGTCAGCAAAAGTATCGATACTGGAAGAAAAAGTATGGGTTCGTATCGACCCGCAAAATATCGCTATATATCGCAAAATCGATTTGTCGTCACAACCCTAGTGTAAACTATATCCAAACCAAAAAAAAAAAATACACCTAACTTAAAGGCGTTATTAAAGCATACAGGAAATATCATTGAATTCAAATGAATATATTCTTGAATTGCATATGACCTCATGAAGTTGCCCACGTGTCACCAGTGGGACACAAACCAGATTGATTTGATTGCAAGTTTATAAATCCTTCATTTTGATATACACATAATACATATACATTAATCTTGCGTTCCAAAGAGAAACCCATTTAGACCCAAGGAGAACATACAGACTCCCTACATACAACCCTGAGGGCTGAGAAAATACTAATGCTCAGCACACCTTACACCTACCATCATAACGCAAGAGACGGACAAAAAGTAACTCCGTCTAAAAGTTTGGACCAAACTCACACTCCCCCCTGCTTTTGTACATGCCTCCCATAGTGGACTTGATCCCTGGCCTCCTCAGTTATTCTGGGCCGTCCCACATGCCGCTCTGTGATGTGGGGAGCGCTGCATGGATGGGGGGCTGCTCATGCCCTGCCCCTCCCCTCTCGTGCCGGCAGTGCAGTGGCAGTGAGAGACCGGACAAGTGCACTAATGTGTTTAAGATTGTGTATATGTGCTGAAGCTGACATTGGAAACATGGACCAGGAGCATATTTAGGGAGCGGAGTGGAGGATGTGGGCTAATTAGATGGGCAATTTGCTGTGGTGGTTGTTTGAGGGAGGTCTAAAATGATCAGTACGTGGATGAAACAAACACAGCGGGAGTAAACAAAGCTGTGGAAATATGCTCACTTTAATCAAAGGGATTAATATCAGAGACGTCGGCCTCCTTCCAAGCGTGATCATTCGAGGCGGTGGAATTAGAACACGAGGTAGAAAAGAGGGGGAAAAATGTACTCAATTTATCTACGTCATTGTATTATCACATGTTTGGATTGGGAATAAAAACCGACAGACCTGGAGCTAGCAGGGTTTCCGATAGACATGAAAAATAATCAAATTGTTTGCAAAGGAAATGAATGTACATGTCTTTGAAAATAATATGACTGTTAAAACCGTTTATACATTGAATTAATCAAAAAAACAAATTAGCCTCTATTGTGCATGTTGAGGATGGGGAAACGGAGCACCTTCTCTCCTGGGGACCGAACCTGGGACCTTCATGCAGTGAGGCCAAAATGCTAACCACTCTCTTGACGGCTGTGAAACATGAATGCCCGATATAGACAAAGCCTGGATTGATTGGTTTATTAATTATTCGAATTATTCCAAACCCTCTGTTGTGTCAGTGTCTGTTCAGGTCTGAAGCCAGAAGTGCTGGTCAGTCCTTTCCAGAGAAGTGTCCAGTTCCTCACAGCGAGTGCGCCCTGGAGACTTTAGTGCTGATAGCTCTTTGAATGAAAAGTGTTTTAAGTATTTGAGCGTAATGGGATGTTAGCTCAGATTAAAACGCTGAGGCTGAGTGAGGAGGAAAGCTGAGGTCAGCGAGAGAGAGGAACACGGCCCAAACGGGATGGTTTCCGCTCGGGTTAGCGGCGTTTAGCAGTGCCGTGTTCCCAGGGGGGAAAACAGGGTGACGTCAGGGATGTCCACTGTCTCCGGAAGTCTTCGCTGTCCTCGCAACGTTTCGACTCCATGGCTACCGCTTAGTGTGTGATTAAGAGCTGAAATGAGGAGCGAGATGTGGACTGACTTAGGAGGTGATGGTGAGAGGAAGTGAGTGAACGAGGAGCCGAGGGTGTTAGGGACTGCAGAGCATTGGGCTGTCCACTGGTGTAAACATCCAAACTGGACCAGTGGAGTCAAGTCTGGGACGTGCAGTGAACTCCAACGTGAACTTACAGCTGCATGTAATTGCTCAGATGCATATGCAAATGGACACAAATGCCTAAACATGAGTGCATTTCTCATTAGCCTCATTACCAAGAATATAGTACATGACCGTGAAAACGTGCTGTTGAAATTGTTCTGGGGTTTCAACAATAATTTATGTTCCCAGAAAAACAGTGAAGAAGACTCAGTTACAAAAATAAAATCTATACAAATTATAGCCGCGCATGACATGAGACCGGATTGGCTTGGGTGCATTCTGAAAATGTAACTGTCCTCATTTAAAACAGGGTAACATGCAGTGAGTGAGTGCTTGGTGGTTGTCGGAGGGGCCGATGGTGCAGACTAGTCACCTCGCTTCCGTCAGTCTACCCCAGGGCAGCTGTGGCTACAATAGCTTACCATCACCAAATATGGAGTGAATGAATAATGCAATGTAAAGCGTCTTTAAGTGTCCAGAAAAGTGCTATATAAATAAAAGCATTATTATCCAATCAGAAAGTGGAATGAGCTCTGCCCTTATTGACAGATCCTAGAGTTTAAAACTGTTTAGAAATTAACCTAAAATGACTCTCTCTGACCCCTGTCCCTGATAAAGTCCCAGTGAGTGCCAGTGCAGCCTCCAGTCGTTAAAGCACAGTGACTGAACTCTGGGGGTTTTTAGCTTTCAAATGAGGAATGACCAAAATGTGCCTTAACTCAACAATGTCGTATCTGGTTCATCTCATGCCATTGCTGTTTCCATACAAAATATACATAAAAGGTGTAATGTTGTAACTGGATGCCTCTGGCACGGCAGCCCAGGAGGCATCAAATAGTGCTCAAAGTGATTTATTTACATAATAATAATGGAAAAAGATGCCTAGGACTTAACTGAAACAAACACAGGAGACAAACAAAAAATAACTGGTGTAGCCTTACAGCAAACTGCCCTCTCTTTAAACAATGTCACAATTGGAGTAGAAGTACGAGCTCCACCTCACCCACCTGGATAACACCTACAGCCTTCAGGGAAGAGAGGAGAGTGACTTGGTCACATAAACAACAAAAACAGAATAATCAATATAATCTACGCAATAACAAAGTATACACACAATAATCAAATCATATTAAAGCAATATAATTGATTACAGAAACCCTAAACAACACATGAAACACTCAATCCCAGAACTGCAGCCAAACTGAACATGAACAAAGCATTAAAAGTAGTCCATAAAGCAACAATATAAAAGCAAAAGACTAGAACAAACACATACAATAAAGACCCGTGGAAGGAGGGGTGAAAGTCACCCTTTCACAAAAGGGTTTAGGAGCGTTTTGCAGAATCACTACTTTAAAGGAAATCCTCTTCCCTCGTCCCGTTTCATCTGCTCATTATCACGGCCTCGTCTGTGCTCGTCTTATGGGGGTGGATTCCACAGCCCTCCGTGTGTGCACCTGTGATATTCAAAGACGCCATGTTCCTCTGATGAATGTGCGGCGTCACCTGCTCGCCACACCTGTACTTTGATTCTCCCACACCTGCCCCCACACTCCCCCAGGGCATGCCGGAGAGCTGTGTGCCTTTTCATAACATACTTTGTTTTGATCTTTACATGTTTTTTTCTTCTTCTCTACAAATTAGTTGATTATATTTATTGGCAATTTCATCAAATAAAATGTGCCATTGTTCATAATGTACGGCTCCATAACCTGGCTGAAGACAGATTTTTTTATATATATATACATACTGCCATACAGTATTTGTGTGTATATATATATATATATATATATATAATATTCTGTATGGCAGTGTGAAAAACATGAGCTTACTCCTATGAATCTGGAACGACTTCAGTTTAAATCATTGCCAGCGCTGACTTCCATCGAGGCGTTTGTTGCTGACTGGCTGAACACAATGAGCTCTATTCAATGACAGCAGGGCTTTAACAACAAACCACCGATCGTAAATGACATAATATGTAGTTTACAACAATATGTTTTTGTTTTTCGTGCATGTGTAGCGTCGTGAGCGTGGATTCGATTAATTTGTCATATGCAGGTGCAACAGTGCAATGAAATGTGCTTGGATGAGAAGAAACTGTCAACTCACTTTATAAAAATAATCAAATCAACACGTAGTATGCGCAATATTCAGTCACAGTCACATGTTTAAAAGTGCAAGAAAGAGGGAGGAGGAGGGAGTCATATTGCACACGCAGCTCTCGGACGTCTAGTGCATCTATTTGTACTATTTAAGATCAGGAGCCTGTCCGCCTGAAGGGATCAGCTGTCTTTCAGTCTCTCTGTGTGCAGCAGCGGGTGGGTGGGTGGGTGGGTGAGCTGGGTGGGTGTAGTCTGATGATGCAGTGGGCCTTCCTCAGACTGTTCAGCAGATCGCACCACTGTCTTAGGACTCTGACAGCGCTGTTCCCACACCACACTGGAGCAGCCCGAGGCTCTTGATGGTACGAACTGGTCAGAATGGTTCCAAACCACCTCAGCTTTCTCAGGATGTAGAGTCTCCAGAGTGTCGGGATTTCTTCACAGCCTCTATGTGAAATGACCAGGACAGCTCCTCGGTGATGTTCACCCCAAGGAACTGGAAGGTTCTGACCGGCTCCACCTCAGTGTTGTTGATGGAGATGGGCTATTGCGGTTTTGAATTTGAATTCTCACTCATGCAGGTACTCTAGTTCATTAAATGTAGTCGGTTTAAAAACGAATGAATATGACCCATGTTTTTAGATAGATGCCGACGTTTCGCTGTCAATCCAGAAAGCTCATGTTCACCAGATATAGCCAGTGGTTTTGTTTGCTTCTATTTGTTGCCAAATGTAACACGGCAGACTTGTGGCTGGGATGTTGAATTTGTGAGATTTGAGGCTATTTGATTGAAAAGGAAGAGATGCAGAGCCTGGATCTTGTTTCTGATTGTTCTTTCAGTTCATGTTTATCAAGTTTGATTTGATCAAAGTTTTGGTCGTCATCATCATCATCATCATCATCAAATACTAATTATTGTTTTCTTTTATTCACAAAAGCCATATATTGTCGATGGGATACATTGTAGTCATACAAAATCAACTGCTGAGATGATGCAGAGTGCACAGCCACACGGTCCACACACCTGTCCTCAGACTCTCTCCGCTCCCCCGGGGCCCGCTGGAGACACGGAGGGGCCCCGTGTGTGGTTAACGCACAGCAGATAACGGCGGGATGTTGCGGAGGGCAAAGCCCGTCTAATTACAGAGCGCTGATTAGGAGCATCCTAAGTGAGGCCGTATTGATCATTGGTAAAAAGGGGGGCAGCAGTTACAAGGCTAGATTAGACACTGAAGGAAGGATGGGACGGCGGTTCTTATCTGCGCCCGGCCTGATTAGCTTCAGAGAATGGAGAGGGGAAATGCACCATGTTGGGAACAAGCGAGTGTCGGCGAGGTGAATGAAGAGTTGTTTTCGCCTCACAAACTCACAAAGCAGACGAACAATGAGAGGTGTATCTGAGCAGAAGGTAAAAAGAAAAGCGAGAGAACAAGAGCATGAAAAAGTTTTGAAAAAGTAGTGGTTGGACTGGGTTGTGAATAAGAGACTTTTTGCTAGTCCTTTTTACTTTAAGTCTGTAGACCAGCCCTCTCCAAAGCCTCTCCCCACGGGGCCCTCAGAAGTAGAAATTCACTCACCAATTACAGCGACTATAAGCTAAATGTTGTAATTAAACAAATACACATGAAGTTTATTTGGAACCCAACTTGTTTTGTTGTAAATGATGTGGATTCATCTTTGGAAGCAAGCCGGAGATTCCCTGGAAGTAACTACAACTTTGCAGCACATCAGCCGTCTTTCCCACGCTTATTCATTCACAAATACTGACAGGTTTGGTATCCGCGTGTGTGAAAGGCTGTGACCGAGATGACGCTGTAATCCAAATATGGTCATTTCCTCTGTGGGAGACAGCAGCGGCTAAAGACGGGAGAAATAAACACATGTGCAGACAAAGAGACTAAACTTTAGGGCCGTTTTCATTCCACTCTTTAACAACATCTGCACTTTAGTCGCTTTCAGAGGGATTGTTTAAATGTCTAATTCCTCCCTGACAACATTTGAATTTTTACAGGTTTGTTTTCACGTAAAGCTTATTCAAAACCTAAACAAGATCAAATATTGCCGAAGTAAGAGTTGCTCGATCTAATTATTACTTAAGTGAAAGTTCTGAAGTATTTGCTGAGGGAAGGGCAGGAGTATTTGAAGTAGAAATGACCTAAATGTTGTGAATAACTTTGTGGCTTTGAAAACCCAAAGATCGAGCTTGAACATGACGGGGACAAACCTTAACATGTGGAGGAGTACACAGTATTTATCTTTCAGATGTAGTTCTCAACAAAATCCCACTTTGCCCCCCGGTGGGACGCAGCTCCTGTGTTCTTCGTCGCGGCTCCTGTGTTCTTCGTCGCGGCCACTGTGTTCTTCATTGCGGCCCCTGTGTTCTTCGTCGCGGCCCCTGTGTTCTTCGTCGCGGCCCCTGTGTTCTTCGTCGCGGCCCCTGTGTTCTTCGTCGCGGCCCCTGTGTTCTTCGTCGCGGCCCCTGTGTTCTTCGTCACGGCCCCTGTGTTCTTCGTCGCAGCCCCTGTGTTCTTCGTCGCGGCTCCTGTGTTCTCCGTCGCGGCTCCTGTATTCTTCGTCGCGGCCCCTGCGTTCTTCGTCGCGGCTCCTGCGTTCTTCGTCGCGGCCCCTGCGTTCTTCGTCGCGGCTCCTGTGTTCTTCGTCGCGGCTCCTGTGTTCTTCGTCGCGGCTCCTGTGTTCTTCGTCGCGGCTTCTGTGTTCTTCATCGCGGCCCCTGTGTTCTTCGTCGCGGCTCCTGTGTTCTTCGTCACGGCCCCTGTATTCTTCGTCGTGGCCCCTGTGTTCTTCGTCGCGGCTCCTGTATTCTTCGTCGCGGCCCCTTTGTTCTTCGTCGCGGCCCCTGTGTTCCTGTGGCCTCTCCCCTGTCTCTCTTAGACGAGGTCACCGGGTGATCAAAATGCATGAGCCTGTCTGGGATGGGACATGTTAGGGGGAGATGGACAGCCCGGGTCGCAGCGCTGGGCACACATCCATCAGCCCCGCGTCGCCAGGACGAGGAGCCCCCCCGCCCGCCCCCCACAGATCTCCATTCCTCCCGAAATGGAGCGGGAGGCAAAAGGCTATCAGTCATCAAAGCGCAGGGTCAGAGATGAGGGACGTAACTTATCCTGACCCATTCGTGGCTTTCCATCCGTGTCCATGTCAATATCTCGGACACGCCCCCTCACCCCGTTATGGACGGCGAGCGCTTCGTAAAATAGACCAGATGATTGATACGAGATGGGTCAAAACCTTCCAAAAATGTAATACTTTGCTTTCAAGTGGCGTCCCAACATTGTAAACAGTGTATAGTTTAAATTAGATTGTGGTAACGTTAAACTCTGAGCTTGGTTTAGGGCTGCATGGGATCCCCATGTCTGAGAAGGGGTTTCCGCTGAGCACGGTTTACCCTCATCGACCTAAAACATACATCATAGGCTCTTCCTCCAGCTAGGTACTCTAGAAGCTAGCTCAAAATATGGAAAGGGGTCCATGAGCGCTGCATTTTGCAGCTAACACCATTTCTATCAAGGTGAGACTCGAATAATAATAATTGAGTGATATAAATTTTCTGTAGATTTGTTTTCATAAGAGAACGAGGCATTTTAAGCAGAATAATAGCAACATAAATAAAGAACTAGGTTTAAACGTATGGTCTTATTTTATATTAGTTAGAGGAGATTTTTGAAATACTGTTTAGTTTTTGCATGTAGTGTCGTCCTGTCCTGGGCCACAGGCCACATGAACGTGTGTGTTTTTAGATTGTACTGAATTTTGATAAAAATAGCCTTAGAATTTCCAATTCTTATATATCGATGGAGAATCAGCTTCTTAGATTAAACTATTGCTGTTTTGTTCTTGTAGTAAGACAGAAGGTTTGTTTACCTGCTTTATAGTTTCGATCACTTACATAGATTTTCCAGTCAGTAGGTAGCACTTCCGCCCCCTACTGACTGACGCCTTCTCCTGGACGGCGGGAGACGTCAGCAGTAACTAAGCCGAGGTAACTAAGCCGAGGCGTCTGCGCAGACACCGGTGACTAAGCCGAGGCGTCTGCGCAGACACCGGTGACTAAGCCGAGGCGTCTGCGCAGACACCGGTGACTAAGCCGAGGCGTCTGCGCAGACTGACCGAGCCGCTCAGTCTGACTGAACACACAGAGTTGACAGAATATCCTACTCAAATTTACTAGCTGTTGAGTTCTTAACACACTTTTATAAAAGTAAATGTACCTGTAGTTTGCCGTTTTCTTGGAAAAAGTGACGAAACACGAAGAAAAAGCGTTACATATCCAGAGAGCGATGAAGGCGCTTCAACTGCGTTTTGTAAAATGGCCGAAGGGCGAAACCTTTTTTTTGATAGAAATATTGAACCTTTTTTAATATTCAGGCCTGTCTCTAATTTTTTTTACTGTCGGCCAATTTGGCAGCCGGCTAACGGAAACCCTGTGAGGAAGATCACAGGGAGTGATCGAATCTAGTAAAGCAGGTAAACAATGTTTTCAGTGTTTGCATTAGGAACGTTTCAATGTTACACAATCAAACCCCTAAAATCTGAAAATGTAAAGAGAAAATAAAGAATAGCTTCCCAGTCATTACTGATTGAGTTGAGAAAATATATTTATTTTCGGGCTCGTCCGACTGTATGATCACATCTCTGTAATGTCCAGGAATTGAAAGGAAGCCACTGAACCACAGTGTTTGGATAGTTTCTCAAAGTGAAAACAGTAAATACATATGTCTCTAATGTTATTGACCTTGATTGACCTGCAGTGGTCAGTGTCTCCCTGAGTGAATCTACTGATCACCCACATCGAGCCGGACACTCGACTTAATCACTCTCTGCCTTTGAACGTTTGAACCCTGCTCTCCGTTTGAACCCTGCACTCCTGCACCCCGATCGCTGATGACTTTTCCCCCATCCGCGCTCCTGGGCATCCATCTTCCCCGCACCTCCCAATCTGTGTGCACCTTCTAAAGCTCTGTTCATAACCATCAGCGCTCTTTCCCCCACCCTGGATGTACAGTCTGAGGCTGGGTAAAGGAAACATCACCGACCCCGCAGGCCCACGTGGACTGATGAGTGATGAGAGTCTGTAAGTCCAAGTGTTTTACACGTATAATAGACTGCGTATAAGTGACCGCCTGGGCCTGGGCCTGGGCCTAACGTAGGGTATATCAGTGACTGTCATTTCCGGACTATAAGCCACTATTTTCTTCACACGCTTTGAACCCTGCAGCCTAAACGGCGATGCGGCTGATATTTCGATTGCTGCTCGCTGGCGGCCTCTAGGGGGCTCTTTAACAGGTGGAAGAGATGAGTTTGATTGTGTTTTGAACACATCATGCACACATCATAGAAAACACATGAAGATAATGCATATGATGACAGATATCTCTCTCTCTCTCCGCACTTGGATGGAAAATGTGGATAGGAGCAAAAAAAAGTTACAAATGTTTATCCAAATGTTTTCAATGACATTCCAATGTATTGCTGGAAATGTGCAGTCACCTTTAGCACAGCACCTTGGTGACGATCTTTGCTTGGTGGATTTCTGCCTTTGAGCCACTTCTCAGTCGTCCAGGAGTTCGTCGTTTTGCAGGAGAAGTTGAGGAGATGACACATCCTCCTCTCAAATATCCCAGCCCGGTTGACCACTCTGAAAACCTCGTCCTCCACTTGTATTTGTCCTGTGTCTGTTGTGAGCACAGAGAGAGTGCACTGACGTGGATGCTTACGAGTAAAAACACACAGTCCATCAGTGACACTTAGCAGATCTCGAGCAGTTCGCAGGAAAGCGCCGGGTTCCATGTAACTTCAAGGGCACTTCCCCGGCAGGGCGTTTCCAATTACCCGCTCATTCCTCACGAGCGCAAGGTGGACGAGGCTAATGCGGTTAGAACAACAAAGTGCTTGATTTAGCAGCGGCGGGGCCTCGGCTAAGAGCAAAATAATGCGATTTAAACACTGTTTGGTGAGATTAATATGCAATCTGCTCAATGCCTTTGTTTTTTTTTCCTTTTTACTTCTGTGGCTTTTTGGAGATTGCTCCGATGAATGAAAAAGTGTCGAGCGTGTTCAGCGTCATTCCGTGATGCCTTTCTGTACCAACAGGTGGCGCTTAAACATGGACGTGTGTGTCTGAACGCGGGGTGTAGGCGTGTGAGGCCCCTGGAGACTCGCCTCGTCTCCAGGGGATGTCTCGGAGACATCTCCATGACCAACTCGAGTCTCCAACTAGTCTCCAGTCCCTTTGTATTGCTCACAGTCAATCCGAGTTGCGGAGACTGCGGTCCACGTGCTGATGAGTAAAGTCTGAGAGTACTTCAGTAAATGGGCACTTAGAGAACGAGCGCAAAGACACTGGAAGGTCACGTGTGAACAAAAGGAGACTGATTGCTCCGAGTGTCGCTGGAGAAAGCTTCAGCCGGAGCTTATGGAGGAAGAGAGTTACAATCAGGCGCTACGGGAAGTTAATACAATAGTGATGAATAAATGAATGTCATTTTGAGACGGGAAAACAGGAGCAACCAGAGGAATGTGAGTGTGACCTGTTTATTTCCCTCAGTACGACCACATCCTGTACAAGAGCTTTATTTAAGAAACGCTTTTAGAGTTGTAGTGTTTATTGTTGTGTTTTATTCTGTATCTGTAGCACTTACTGGGATCTGTTTTTTTCAGATGTAAACCGCATTACAAATAAAATGTATTATTGTTATTCATATTATTATTATTAGAGTGGGGAGTTGCATATATCGCGCATACATGCTTCATATACAGGATATGTACAGGCAGAAGCAAGTCAAATGTAATGCTTTTTTATGCCCAAATTCCATATTTTAATGCCACAGAAAAAATTCTGCACATATTTAATTTCTTATGATTTGCAAACGTTTCATCAAACAGAGGAAAGAAAATTAGACAAAATGGGAAACTTTTGAACAAAAAAAGTGGTGAATTTCCGCCGAATCTGCTGCTGAATGATTTTGGTATTTATAACTTATACAAGAAAAATGTAGATTTAATGCCAGTTTGAAACCATTTTTAATGACATTTATCGTCTTGATTTTGGCAAAAATTAATTTAAATTTATGTCGGGGGCTTCGTGCCCCTGGTAGGGTCTCCCATGGCAAACAGGTCCTAGGTGACGGGTCAGACAAAGAGCGATTCAGAAGCCCCTTATGAGAGACCAACAGGCCCGGTTAGAACCATGAGGCCGTCCTTCTGTGGACCCACCACCTGCAGGGGGCGCCATAGGGGCTGGTGCAGCTCCAACAGCTGCCCCCACGACCCGGCAACGGACAAGTGGAAGAAAATGGATGGATGGAATTTAATGACTTTTAATGCCCCGCGGAATCCCTGATATGCCCTGTTTTTTGGGCACTTCATATTTCATGTTTTATTTAGTGGTGGAGCCAATTTGTATTGCATTTGTTTATTGTTTTTAGGATCTTAGCACGAGGGAAACGTTTCGTGTGGAAGTACACTTCATCAGCGAGGAGTTTATTGGTTGTATACACACTCGCGCTCTAATATTCGGTCTTTGCGCCTTTAGCTTTTGATTACAGCACTGTCCACAGATCCAGTGTGTCATCAACAAAAGATCCTGTATTGACGATTGGAGAGTGTGACCGCAGCGCAAAGCCTTCTCCAGCACATCCCACAGATCCTCGATGGGTTTAAGCCCTGGACTCTGTGGTGGCCATCCCGCTCTTTCACAGCGTGAGCCCTGAGAATCCCAGCGTTGTCCTCTTGGTATATAAAAATGCGTCTAAATCCAAAGACAGCGATTTCCAATGATCCAACTCCCAGCCCGGAGGTCAGGCCGGTCGAGAGGCTAAAGAGTCCTCTCCTATTATGTAACCCCACGCCCAAAGGAGAGCAAATGGCTGCGCAGCCGAGTGATGTCGGGACGGGATCTCTTCTGACAGTGGCTGCCGCGGTGGCTCCATGCTCGGGTGACCGGCGCAAGGCTATAATCTCCGCATCTCCCCACCGCTCAGACTCCCGGTCCCAAAAAAAAAAAAAAAAAACATCTCGCTTTCCCCCCTCCCGCGCGCTCCCTACACCTCCGCGCAGCCGCATCTTTCCCCTTTCAAGTTTTATGTTTCACGTCAGCGATCTCCTCAACCCCGCCATCTGCCGCCCGAGATAACGCCGCTGTGCAGGGAGAAGTGTGGTGGTGCGGGGGGGGAGTCCTGGAGAGAGAGGAGAGGAGCAGCGGGGGGGGGGGGGGAGACTCGTTGAAATGCAAGCTATGTGAATCGGGTCTTTGCAGCAAAATCAGATATTCGGTTTCCCACAGATACCTATTTATACATGCACTGCGGAGGAGAGGGGAGAGCGGGGCGCGAGGACAGGGAGCAGCCCGTCGATATGACCCCATCGCACGGGCCGGGAGAGAGTGGAGCTATCAGATGTTGGCTGGATGCGCCCGCTCCTAGAATTACCCCCACGCCTGCCTCCGGAGCGTGGCAGTGGTGTGGTGTTCTGTGGTGAGACTCTGACGGGGGCTCACTGCTCGACTTTCTGCAGTTACGTTTGATCAGTTACATATTTCGAAGACAATCTGTAAACCTTCAGGCCACGCTCAGGTCACATCCATCGAAACCCACCAAATGTCCCTCAAACACCCCCGCCGGACTCTACAGCGGCGTGTTTCTTTGGGCAGATGTCCCTGTCACTGACCTACAAAAGGACACGGCCAGAACAGCCGGCTTTCTTCCTCTCCGAAAAGGATCATGTTAAAAATGGATTGGCTCTGCACACATCGACTTCCGCGGGCCAAGGTTTGTGACCCCTCAGGGTCACTATCGAGATGTATTTTTGTTCAAACGATCGATCAGATTTTCCACAAGAAGTCAAAGTTGAGCAGTAAGTCCTGCAGTTTCAATGGAGGTGAATAATGTGGAAGCTCGTGTCATTTTCTTGATGTTGAAATGTCATCTCGGCGAGTAACTGCAGAGTGAGCCCCACCTCAGTCACATAGCTTTACAAGTACCTTCAGAGCATGAGTATCTCTACCATTTTGATTACACAGAATTGGCCGCAGTGTGTGAGTGGTTGCTCTATAGTAGATAAGAGGTCCTCATACAGATTTCTGTGAGAGAGCAACACGTGGGCGGTGTAAGTGCTTGTCAAGTGACGGACCGTTTTGGAACAGTGGAGGGTCAGACCTCACCATTGTAGCCCAAAGTAAAGAACCCTTTTCAGCAAATACTAATGTTTTACATGCGACAGTGGCGCAAATAGGAGAGGGGTCGTCTCATGATCGGAAGGTTGGGGGTGCACACTCTCGTTGTGTCCTTGGGCAAGGCGGGAGTGCCTGTCTAGATCGAACGGAGGAACCCTGCCTACTGGGTTGACAACAAGGACTGGACGGTCTCCTTCGGCCCTGGGTCTCTATAGTCTGTCAATCCATGGGAGTGGATCTCTCCTTCTGTGGTTCTCCTCAAGGTTTCTCGTTTCTCCCCCTGGGTTTTTGAGTTTTTTCTTGCCGTGCTGGAGAGTCTAAGGACAGGGGACACCCGAGCTGCTCGTCGCCACCCACTGCTGACGCTTATTTGGACATTATGTTTGCCTGGATACTTGATTCGCCTGAACTTTACATTGTCTTATTTACTGTTCTGTTTTATTGCCTTAAAGTTTGTTACAGCCCTATGAGGCAACTCCTGTTGTGATGTTGGGCTATACAAAACCATTGATTGATTGATTGACACTTCGTGCAACCCCGTGAACTGCTACCCAACCCCGTGAACTGCTACCTTAACGTGGTGGGGTTGTTTGAGTGCCCGAATGATCCGAGGAGCTATGTTGTCTGGGGCTTCATGCCCCTGGTAGGGTCTCCCATGGCAAACAGGTCTTAGGTGACGGGTCAGACGAAGAGCAGTTCAAAGACCTCTATGGATAATATTAAAACAAGGACCGTGACGTCGCCCGGTATGGCGCAGCCGGGGCCCCACCCTGGAGCCAGGCCTGGGGTTGGGGCTCGAATGCGAGCGCCTGGTGGTCGGGCCTCTGCCCACGGGGCTCGGCCGGGCACAGCCCGAACGGACGACGTGGGCCCGCCTTCCTGTGGACCCACCACCCGCAGAGGGATCCGTAGGGGTCGGGTGCAGAGAGGACTGGGTGGCAGTCGAAGGCAGGTGCCTCGACGACCTGGTCCGCGTGCGCAGCTTCTGGCGTTCGGGACATGGAACGTCACTTCGCTGGGGGGGAAGGAGCCTGAGCTCGTGCGGGAGGTAGAGAGATACCGGCTAGATATAGTCGGGCTCACCTCCACGCACAGCCTGGGTTCCGGATCCCAACTCCTGGAGAGGGGCTGGACGCTCCATTTTTCTGGAGTTGCCCGCGGGGAGAGGCGGCGGGCTGGGGTGGGTTTGCTCATAGCCCCCCAGCTCAGCCGTCACGTGTTGGAGTTCACCCCGGTGAACGAGAGGGTCGCGTCCCTACGCCTTCGGGTCGGGGACAGGTCTCTCACCGTTGTCTCGGCCTACGGGCCCAACATCGGTGCAGAGTACCCGGGCTTCTTGGAGTCCCTGGGGGGGGTACTAGATAGTGCTCCGGCTGGGGACTCCATTGTTCTACTGGGGGACTTCAACGCCCACGTGGGTAACGACAGTGAGACCTGGGTGGGGGTGATGGGGAAGAACGGCCTCCCCGATCGGAACCCGAGTGGTGTTCTGTTATTGGACTTCTGTGCTAGTTACGGTTTGTCCATAACGAACACCATGTTCGAGCACAAGGATGTCCATAAGTGCACGTGGCACCAGGACACCCTAGGCAGGAGGTCGATGATCGACTTTGTAGTTGTGTCATCTGATCTCCGGCCGCGTGTCTCGGACACTCGGGTGAAGAGAGGGGCTGAGCTGTCAACCGATCACCACCTGGTGGTGAGCTGGATCCGCTGGCAGGGGAAGAAGCCGGTCAGACCTGGCAGGCCCAAACGTGTTGTGAGGGTCTGTTGGGAACGTCTGGTGGATCCCTCTGTCAGTAGGGTCTTTAACTCCCACCTCCGGAAGAGCTTCACCCAGATTCCGAGGGAGGTAGGGGACATGGAGTCCGAGTGGACCATGTTCTCCTCCTCCATTGTCGATGCGGCTGCTCGTAGTTGTGGCCGTAAGGTCTCTGGTGCCTGTCGCGGCGGCAACCCCCGAACCCGGTGGTGGCGCCCGGAAGTAAGGGATGCCGTCAAGCTGAAGAAGGAGTCCTATCTGGCCTTGTTGGCCTGTGGGACTCCGGAGGCAGCTGAGAGGTACCGGCAGGCCAAGCGTGCTGCAGCTCGTGTGGTCAAAGAGGCAAAAACTCGGGTCTGGGAGGAGTTCGGAGAAGCCATGGAGGAGGACTATCGGTCGGCCTCGAAGAGATTCTGGCAAACCATCCGGCGCCTCAGGAGGGGGAAGCAGTGCTTCACCAACACTGTTTACAGTGTGGGTGGGGGGCTGCTGACCTCGACTGGGGATGTGGTCGGGCGGTGGAAGGAGTACTTCGAGGATCTCCTCAATCCCACTGTCACGTCTTCCGATGAGGAGGCAGAGGCTGGGGACTCGGAGGGGGGCTCGTCCATCACCCAGGCTGAAGTCACCGAGGTGGTTAGAAAGCTCCTCGGTGGCAAGGCCCCGGGGGTGGATGAGATTCGTCCCGAGTACCTTAAGTCTCTGGATGTTGTAGGGCTGTCTTGGCTGACACGTCTCTGCAACATCGCGTGGCGGTTGGGGACAGTGCCTCTGGATTGGCAGACCGGGGTGGTGGTCCCCCTCTTCAAGAAGGGGGATCGGAGAGTGTGCTCCAATTACAGAGGGATCACACTTCTCAGCCTCCCTGGTAAGGTCTATTCCAGGGTGCTGGAGAGGAGGATCCGGCCAATAGTAGAACCTCGGATTCAAGAGGAACAATGCGGTTTTCGTCCTGGTCGTGGAACACTGGACCAGCTCTATACCCTTCATCGGGTGCTCGAGGGTTTGTGGGAGTTCGCCCAACCAGTCCACATGTGCTTTGTGGACCTGGAGAAAGCGTTCGACCGTGTCCCTCGTGGTGCCCTGTGGGGGGTGCTCCGGAAGTATGGGGTACGGGGCCCTCTACTAAGGGCTGTCCGTTCCCTGTATGACCGTAGCAGGAGCTTGGTTCGCATTGCCGGCAGTAAGTCAGACCTGTTCCCGGTGCGTGTTGGGCTCCGCCAGGGCTGCCCTTTGTCACCGGTTCTGTTCATTACTTTTATGGACAGAATTTCTAGGCGCAGCCAGGGGCCGGAGGGTGTCCGGTTTGGGAACCTCAGAATCTCATCTCTGCTGTTTGCAGACGATGTTGTTCTGTTGGCTTCCTCAAATCAGGACCTCCAGCGCGCACTGGGGCGGTTTGCAGCCGAGTGTGAAGCGGCCGGGATGAGGATCAGCACCTCCAAATCTGTGGCCATGGTTCTCCACCGGAAAAAGGTGGCTTCCCCGCTTCAGGTCGGTGGGGTGTCCTTGCCTCAAGTGGAGGAGTTCAAGTATCTCGGGGTCGTGTTCACGAGTGAGGGACGGATGGAGCGTGAGATCGATAGACGGATCGGTGCGGCGTCAGCAGTGATGCGGTCGCTGTATCGGACCGTTGTGGTGAAGAGGGAGCTGAGCCAAGCGGCAAAGCTCTCGATTTACCGATCGATCTACGTTCCCACCCTCACCTATGGTCATGAGATTTGGGTAATGACCGAAAGGACAAGATCGCGAATACAAGCGGCACGGTAGCACAGCGGTTAGCGCTCGTGCTTCACAGCTAGAAGGTCCCGGTTCGATTCCCACCTGGACGGGGCCTTTCTGTGTGGAGTTCGCAGGTTCTCCCCGTGTCTGCGTAGGTTTCCTCCGGGTGCTCCGGTTTCCCCTACCACTAAAAACATGTACAATAGGTCCAGGGACTGCAGGTGGAAATTAGCACAAGTGCTATAACCTGGTACAATGCATCTCTCCTTTCTGAGGCTAATGTATATTGTACACTGTCCCTGTTCAAATAAATAAATAAAATAAATAAATGAGTTTCCTTCGCAGGGTGGCTGGGCGCACCCTTCGAGATCGGGTGAGGAGCTCAGTTACCCGGGAGGAGCTCGGACTCGAGTCGCTACTCCTCCACGTCGAAAGGAGCCAGCTGAGGTGGCTAGGGCATCTGTTCCGGATGCCTCCTGGTCGCCTCCCTCGGGAGGTGTTCCAGGCATGTCCTATTGGGAGGAGGCCTCGTGGAAGGCCCAGGACACGCTGGTGGGACTATGTCTCCGAGCTGGCCTGGTGTCGCCTCGGGGTCCCCCCAGAACAGCTGGAGAAGGTGTGCGTGGATCGGGAAGTCTGGGCATCTCTGCTGAGACTGTTGCCCCCGCGACCCGGCCCCGGATAAAGCGGAAGAAAATGGATGGATGGATGGATTGACACTTCACTCACCTTCCCTCCAGTGTCTGCGTACATTGGTGTGCGAATGAGAGAGAGAATGGGTGACTGTAAAGCACTGTGAGTGCCTATAATACACGTTTACACCATTTACCATTATATATGACCCAGTGGGATGTTCTGCCAGAAAATAATAATAATAATAAAAAGAAATTTAACAAGGTATTGTTCGTATTTGCATAATAATATTTCTCAAAATTCTCTGCTGGAGGGCCGGATTTGGCCCCGGGCCTGACGTTGGCTCACCCTAAAGTCAGATGTGCCCAATGTAAAAGAGTCCCTTTTGCATGAGCCTAAAGAGCCAACACTATGAAGCATTTACAGTAGCATTGATTTTTTTACGTGTTATATGCTCAAATAAACACCATCGACAAGGAATGTATTGGTTTGCATCATAGTGTGACTGGAATGCCTTCTGCAATGGGAATATTTTGAATTTACAAGCTTTCAATTCTCGGCTAACACATCAATGGTTTTGCTGTGGGAACAACTTTACGTAACGGGTCAAATGCACGAGAAAGTGGATTTTTGCGCGACGTCTCCACATCCACCCCATGTCCGGTTTGATGTTTGGTTTGTGATGTGTCGTTGTCAGTGGCGTGCCCGTGTCCCTGCCGGCGGTGTACAGTGGTAGTGACAGCTGGCCGGATGGTGGTATCCTGTACGGAGCCCCGGGGTGTGACGCCGCTGACAGCCCCAGTAAAGAAGATGAATCTGGGGGAAGCTCAGGCGGACTCTGGGGTGGAGGGGTGAGGGGGTGGTGGCAGTGTGGACCAGAAGCCAATCCATGGACCACCGCCTCGTCCACACCCCTCCCCAGGCGGCGCGCTCACGTTACCCCCCCCCCCCCCCCCCCCCGGGTGACATGAAGAGTGAGGCGTCACGGACAGGACAGGACAGGCAGGGTAGATGGATGAGGAATGTTACGGACAAGCGTCATGCTTCCAGAATAATCCCCCCACCCGGAGAGACTCTGGCTCAGACATACGGCAGATTGGCGGCCTGAGCAGATGAGCTTTGGCGCTTGGATTCCGGCAGGTAGAAATGTCAAGGACGGGATGAAATGACAGATCAATAAGAACATACCCATCCACCAGAATCGAGGCAAGGAGGGAGAGGCTGATGGTTTTGCTGCTGCGGGGGTGGTATAGCAGAGTTGAACTGGCAGCTTGACGTAGAGGGGAGAGAGACTGCATCTTTATCCCTTGAGAGTCAAACAGGGTTTATAAAGACAAAAGCAAGTCACATTGAATGCTTTTGAATGCCCAAATACTATATTGTAATGCCACAAACACAGAAAAAACATTAAAAAGCCACGTAAGGATAATTGTTCAAGAGCATCATTTTGTTTCTTTCAATGTATACTGTAAAAATGTTCATTATATTCCACTAAATGTTGATTTAATGCCAGTTTGAATCCAGTTTAATGCTTTATAATGACATTTAAGGCCTTGATTATGGCAAAAAATAATTGAATGACTTTTAATGCTTTTTAACGGAGGTTTTTGAAAATGTCAAATAGTCCATGTGTTATTGTTCACATTGGACTCTACAGAGTGTGATGTGGATTTACTTGTAGTGACCGACAGCTTGCCAACATTTTCCACAGCTCTTTTCTCTACATTTATATTGTTTTTAGCTAGTGTCGGTTAGTAAATTCCATCCCGGACTCTGTTTCAAGTATTTAGTCAGTATTTATGGTGAAATAGTCATTTTGTTTAACCTCACGTCAATGAAGAACACGACCTGATTTCTTTGCCTGAAGGGGGCGCTATAGATTTCACATTTCACGGCTTGAGCTAAAGGTCATGCTAACGTTAGAGACTTGCCTTCAGCTTAGTGTGGTTTGTGTCCAGTTTATGTGCTTTGACTGTATGTTCAAAGCCCATACTCCTTCACTTGATCATTTCAGTTCTCTAATTGCCTGCACTGCTGAGAAACTCTTGTATTTCAAGTATTGGTTGTCCTTCCTCTGAGGTTGTGTTAGGATTGAGTTTGGAAAGAGATGGGCATCATGAAGTCCATGTATAATTCATGCTCAGCACACCAGCTTTGAAGTGTGTGGTGAATTTCTGAGCGCTCAGCCCTTTCACTCCGGACACTGAAGCTGGACTTCGGACCAGGGAATCCTTTCATCAGCGTGCTATTTTTGCTGACTGAAGCGAAATAAAAAGTAAATGGGGGAATACATTTGTGAGGAGCAAACCTTCCAAGTTCCAAGTGTTTGCCAACTAATCAAAGATCCAAACTGATGTTCTGAAATCTGAGTGTGTGTTTGTTTGGAAGAGGAAATAATAGAAAACACTTTCCTTTGGTCACAAGCAGGCTGAGTATCAAAGAGGCGCAAACGAGCTGCAACATTAGGACGCATTGCATTTATTTTACATTACATGTATTTATTTATTCATCCATGTTCATATTTTTCTTTACAGGGTCATACATTAATATGAACAGTACATGGTGAAAAGGAGCATGATGAAGACATTGTCTTATTGTCCATGCCCCTTTGTAATAGTTACAGGAAAATCCATGACCAAAAACGGCAGGTGATCCATTCAACAGATTTGTGACATGGTTTTTGGTTTTACAAAAATCAATAATTTTAACAATTTTCAGCATACAAGTTATGTTTTTTGTATATATTTTTCCATCTACATCTCCTTGAACATATTTTTAAATGTATCTATTGTTTGAGAACATTTTAATGTGTTCTTTAATGAATTCCATAATCTTACCCATTGCGCATTACGCATTGAAAACTATGGCTGGAACAATGTATAATTGTGTGATACATTGCAGTTCTGGTGTGAGAATCCTATTGCAATAGTGACACATTCTTCCTGTCCAGAGTGTACAATATAGGACTCACCAACGTGTAATCTTATGTGACATCATACTCATATTTCAGAGTAATGGCTGTGTGTCAGTGTTTCTGTTTATTGTTGTATGCCCTGATTTAGCAGTGGAGCAGAGAATTGCATTAGTTGGATTGTTTTTGTGATCTTACTGTATGTGCGTGACGTTGGAAATGTTTTCGTGGTGTAAATGTGTTGTATTGGATTGTTAAGGCTTGTTCTAACAGCGACCTTACTTTAAATGTGAACACTTCTTTTTAAAACATCTGTATCATAACACCATGGTCATGAGGACTGTAATGCCCCTCCCTCCCCCTGCAGAAGTCTGCCTGATCTTTTGGAAGATGAGCGCTGTACGAGACCCGCCCCCCCCCTCCTGTGCGTCCGAGGTTGCTGGTCGCACTCCCCGGTTGCCGTGGGTTACCCGGGACGAGAGGGGTGTGTCTGTGTGCGGCGGCGGGGTCTCTCTTTGGGGAGCGCTCGTTTTATGCCCCCGGCTCGGAGCGCATCCATTCAGGAAGGTCCGCTCCGATTTCTCCCGGGAGCTCATAAAGGTGATTAATAGAAGATCATCAAAGGCGTGACCTGCTCGGCACACATGGGCGAGCGCCGCGGCGAGAAGCAGCTCCAGTCATTTAGGCCGGTTCTTTTATTTACCACAGTGGAAATGAAGTGGGCATCTAAAAAATAAATACACAAATAAAGTGGAAATGTAGTCAAACTAGGATGAAATAAGAGACATGGAAGAGAGACGTCGATGGCTGTTCGGTCTCCGGTCGGTTGGCGCTTGTTAAAAGAATGAAGCCCAAAGTGGTTGACAGTTTTAGATCATGTTGGGGAGAATCCATTGGAGCAAACAGCAGAGACTGAGCTGTGGTTGACTGCTCCCTTAGTTTCCCCCCCACCTCAGTTTACATCATCCTCCTCCTCTTCCTCCTCCTCACTGTGGATGAGACCCATGCAGCTGATGAGGTCAGGCTGTTACAGACAGGGGAAGCCATGGGAAGAAGAGTTATTCATCTCTTTGTAGCAAGATCTATTTTGTTTTCGTCTTCTTCTTTTCTTTTTTTTTACACAATTGAAATATGTGTACATATATTAATTGAACGGACATATGCGTCTCTGTCATTCCTCACTTCCGAAATACATGCTATAGGTCAATGTTGAGTTGCACAGGAGACAGTTGGGAGTAGCATTTTAAGCCCCTTTAAACACCACAGCAAGAGGCAGTAACTGTAGTATTACAACTCTCATGTGGTTTTAGACCTATTGGCGTCTAAAGGCCTTCCCAGTTTATTACTATGAAGGCCTGAGTCACACCCAGAGCACATGACTACTTACTATGTGTAAACATAAGCCCGTACTTTAGCTTTGATTGCAGCTGTTGGGCTGATTCCACAACAGTCTGACTCTGATCTAAAAGTAGTGATCATTGTTTCCTTAAATGCACTATCCCTCCTTTTTTACTTTTTTCATTTTTTCACAAATGGCTACTCTTGCGACATACTTTTATGGAGCAAAAAGAATGTTTCCCTACAAAAACAAACAAAGGTAAGGTCAGGTATAGGTCCTTTAATAATGATGTTTTTGGCGACGCAGAGCCTCCTCAGTGAGTGTAGAAGATGCTGTTGTTGATGTTAGCACTAGCCGCGTTAGCATTAGCGAGTGCGTAGCCTTATTTATGATGAACCAAGGTCATAGCTGTACTACAGAGATGGTTTGGACCTGCTGCATGACCCAATATGATAGACACTAGGATTAGAAATGTTGTGTCTAGGGGCTGACTAAATGATCCTTGAAAGTTACACAATAACACAAGTACACACAATAAACATTACTAAGAAATGACTGTGTAGGCTCTCAGTCGTACAGGAGTTGTCCATCTTCAATGAAGGTTCTTGAGTCATCTTCTGTACTCTGTAGTTGAAGTGTAGAACGTTTCACCTCGTCATCCAAAAGAATTCGTCAGCAACACTAAAGTTGACGCTCAGCCCACAGACTATATTTAGACCACTGGGAGGAGTTTAGCTTGGCTAAGTCCCTCCCCTTTATTAACGGCGAATGAGAACGAGAAATGTAACTGTTTGATTGTTATGTGCTATAAGATTTGAAATAAATATCATTATTAATTCCACAGAGGCCATTTTAAACACATCCAGCAACAAAAACAAAGCAAAATGTGCAGTACTACATGTGCACTTTGTTTGTAGATCTAAAGTCCAGGGTTAGCAGCCTTTGTGCAACCATAATAGCAAGCATTCAAATTGTAATTCCTATTTGATTGTGTTTGATATTGTAGCAATTAGAAGCTACAATGGTTATTGTAGATGGGGGAAGAAGCCCAGGGAAGACTGGAACATCCATAACCCCCCGTGGAGTGCGCCTGATTGTGATGATCACACAAGGGTCGACAAAAGACTGAGGAGAGAGAGGCAGACAAAGGCAGTGACGGGGAAGAGTCCATATCCCAGGATAGATCTTCTGCTGCAGAGGGTTCTTTTCATTAAGTCCAAAACCATGTCATCAGTAAAGGCGAGGCTCCAGTTAGCTCTGATTTTGTATGCTTTTGAAGAAGCATGAGAGGACTGTTTCTTCTTAACTCTTGATGGAGCATTTATTACTTTCCAGATTCATGATGTTTAGTACTTTAGTAGCCACTGTAGTACATTAGGATTAGTTCAGTGTAGTTTATTTGTTTATTTGAGCAGTTAAAATTCTGCTCAAAAGGAGTGGGCTGAAGCAAAAGCTTATAAGCGCCCACCCCCGACATCATTGCAATAAAAACATTAAATCATATCACAGTAGTGCAGGGAGCATAACACAAAGTACAAGATACAAGAGCCTGGGAACACATACACACAACGTACCCTTTTGTCTAGTACAAAGCAAGTAACAAAAGGCGATCATTACATTTCTTTCAGATGGTTACCATGGCTAACATTGTTAGCATAGTTGTATAATAACAAGACACATTCATATACATATTATACTCAGTGAATATTATTATGTACATTTAACAATAACAACACTCTCATTTCATGTACAATGTCTGGCACAAAGCAAGTGACAAAAGGCCATTACTTAGTTACAGATGGTCATCAAAGCCAAACACAGTAAACATTCCTGAAAGTCACTAGTATTGTGTTAAAAAGAACATTAATATACATATTATCCGTGATCTTGCTACTTCCCAGTTGTCATTTCCATCCTTTATATGGTATTGATTAAAGTACAATTTAGCTTGGTTGCTTCCTTTAAATTTTTTTTAATTTTATGTACAATGAAGTGATGTAATATATAAGCCCTGCATAGTGTAGTGCTTTAAAAAGCCAGGGTGTAGAGCGGGTCCACTGAAGAGGGCAGTAGCTCCCCATCAACAAACCCCCACCCAGCTGCCCCAACTAGCTGATTTGGTAGATGATGTTCCTATGCTGTGTAGTGCGTTAAAAACAAGGTATACGAGCCCATTGGGAGGATTCCTCTCAACAGATTTGGAGCTCGCCTACTCTAATTCTCTATTTGCGATTTTGAGCAATAGAATGACAACTGTTCAGAGCAACAACACTCTTCCTTAATGAATTTACTGCAAATTAATCCTACAGCTCCCCCTAGTGACAATGCGTTTCTTCTTCTCTGTACTTTTCAAAAGCCTTTTGTTTGTATTTATATTTGAACAGATTGACAGGGGACACCCGCGCCGCTCGTCCCACCCACTGCTGACGCCTATTTATATTATGTTTACCTGGATATTTGATTTGCCTGAACTTTACATTGTCTTATTTACTGTTCTGTTTTATTGCCTTAATGTTCGGTGAAGCCCTATGAGGCAACTCCTGTTGTGATGTTGGGCTATACAAAACCATTGATTGATTGATAATCACCGATTTTCCCACATTGTTTTCTATTTTTTAAATATCTGGTAACTGGTAATTCCATAATCTTCTAGTTTATTAATTAATATATCATAGTTTATTGTATCAAACGCTTTACTCAGGTCAATAGATAACCCTATTGCATATTTCTTGTCATCTACAGCATTAGTTATTTCTTCAGTTATATCAAAGAGCGCGTGTGAGGTTGAGTGATTGTTCCTAAAACCAAACTGATTGTCCGAGAGTAAATTACACTTTTCGATAAAACTGTCGAGTCTAGAGTTAAAAACCTTTTCTAAGATTTTAGAGAATTGCGGTAACAGGGAAACAGGCCTATAGTTTGTAAAGAGATGTTTATCTCCTGCTTTGAACAGAGGAATCACTTTTGCTACTTTCATACTATCAGGAAATGTTCCAGTTTGCAACGATAAGTTACAAATGTAAGTTAACGGCTTAGAGATACTTTCAATAACACTTTTTAAAGTTTTCATGTCCATGTCATGGTAATCTCTCGAGGTTTTATTTTTACACCCTTTAACAATGTCCAGTATCTCATTTTCCTCCACAGGTTTGAGGATTTGTGTCTATGAACTCACAATTACATTTTTCAACGTTTGCAATTTTTGAAGCAAAGTTCGGTCCAACATCTACAAAGAATTTATTAAATGTTTCGACTATTTCATTCATATTATTAAGAGTTTTATCCTCATCTTTGAAATATTTTGGATAATTGATCATTCGTGGTTTATTTCAATTAAACTATTTAAATATTCCAAAACCATTTAATATTCTTATTGCTATTTAACAACTTATTATAATAATCCTGTTTACATTTTCTAATGACACCTGTTAGTTTATTTTTATATTTCTTATATTTATCCTCAGCTCCTTTTGTTCGGTTATTTATAAAGTTTTTGTAAAGATTTTTTTTATAAATTCATAACCTTCAATAGAAAACTTACTCACTTTCTCTGTCAATATGAATCCATGTTTCTGTTATTAAAATGACATTGTTTTAAGTAGCTCGGAATGTGATAAAAATGTGCATAAATGCTTCGACTGTTGAAGTGGATAATAGAGACTGTGTTAACGTTTTTTTTTTGCAATTGTGGAGATCCTCTGTGTAATGCTGACAGTCATTAACAGTACTAGTAAAAAAGTTGTTTTCAGGGTCGATGTCGTTCTCAGTGTTCTGTAATTCATATTTAAAGTCCAGTTCTAATGCTTCAGTAATTCTCCTTATTGGGTGTTCTAAATCGGAACTTCCAATGCTAGATGTGTTGGAGGCCATTTGAAATGAAGTGCTTCAACATACCAGAATTGTGCAACTGTCCTCATGATGAATCGGGCGAATGACAAGTTTATCGTAGCGCAGGAAGGCAATGTCCCGTCTCGAGCGCCGCTTTCAATTCTGGCACCAGATCTTTCCTTTTCCTTCAGACAACGTCTGTGTAGTCTTCGTTTATGTAGATATTTGTTCCTTTCAGTGCTTTTGCGCGTTGGAGTATGGCGACTCGGTCCGTGTGGCGCAGCAGCTTAGCTTGGCCAGCTAACCGGCCGCTCCAGGTGTAGCTACTCTGTGAAATGTGTTGTTTCCTTTCGATATATCCTGCAATCCCTTCAACTTTTGAAACCCCTCAATGGCTCAAATGCAAGGCCGTGGGAACCCAGGGTGCTGAAGGTGCTGCAGCTCCCCCCGGTGGATGGTTTACGCATTGCATGTCATAAATAGGAGATAAGCACAGAAAAGGCATTTTTGGGGGAAATCTTGTTCCTTAGCACCCCCTAACCAAATATATGTTCCTACGGCTCTGCTCAAATGGCTCGAAATGTAGAGCAGGTCACCCAACAACCTAGACGTGACTGCAGGATTTTGTTGTGTCCTTTGGCAAGACACTTCACCCACTGTCTGTACAAATGTGGTGTGGCCGAAGGGGCAGACTGGCAGCTTTGATTCTGTCAGCCTAAACCAGAAAAAAAAAGTGTTTGTCCACATTTCCAATATACCTGCCAGCCAGAAAACCCTACAAATATTTACTCCCGTCTGCAGTCTCCAACACGGAGGTTCAGCACAATCTCCAGCCGCTCTTTGGCAACACGATCCGGCCTGCACGTTTGAATCCTTTTTCCACATCAGTGGCTAAGTACCTGCGCTGAGGAAAGGACACAGACCCACTCCCCCTCCTTTACCCGCTCATCCTATACCGGCCAACTCTGTACACATCTGCTGCGAAGGGCCCGGCCCAGATGGACACTCCAAGTTTAAGTGATTAGAAGGCCCTCCATTGGAATACAAATTGGATTAGAAGAAATGAGGGTGGCACGAATTGAATGGCGTCTGTGCGTGGGCAGTGGTTGGCCGGCGGATGTGGGGGGGGTTGGTTGGATTGGGGGGGCAGATGTTTGTTGAAGATACGGATAAAGCCGGTCGCAGAAGACGTCCCGTTATCTGGCTCTCCATCCGTCAATGTCACCGCCTTAATTGCCGCTCCATTTATTAAGTCAAGTCTTTGGGAACAGCCCCGCTCCCCTGCGCGCCGGTGACTGACACCGCCGGGAAATTGCGGCGTTTGAGATGCCATTTGGAGAAAGAAAAATGAATTAGATGAATAAATACCTACAGCTTTTAAGTTACTCTTGGAGTGGACTGCTTGACTTTCTGGGAGTGGGACATCACTGGCTTAAAATTGACCAAGGCTTTGAATGTCATTAATAAGCATTTCATTGAAAATAAGGATACTGCTGAACTTTATTCTGTTGAGCATACATGTTTTTGCTTAATCATCCAAATGTTCACAATTCAATATCCAACTGGGCTAACATTTATTCAAAAAAATAGATAGACCTGTTTGGATTTGTGGCATTAAAACTATAGTATTTGGGCATCAAAATGAAAGTATCCTGTTTCCTGTCCACCTGCACTGACTACACTTGGCCAAACGTTAAACATCTAAATAAACGTACTTTTCCAAATGCTTTATTTCAAAGACCCACTGCATGAATGGCAGGGTCTGTGTGCAGCTGAGTGACAGGAGCACGTCCGGTACCGCTTGACAATTTAGTTTGTCTATAAAGTAATAACTTGGAATGTTCTGCAGTGTGGCTTTAATAACAGACAATACATGTTTTTATTGTTGGTGTCAAGAAGTAACAATGTCATAAATTAGCATCGGCACTATTGTGAGCTGTCAATAAGCCCTTTTATTTACAATTTATTACATGGTCTATCTATAATAATGATTGGCAGTTTTCACAACATATTTATTTTGACAAGTTATTGTTTTATTGACGACGGGAGAATGATTTTATGGATTTGTGTTTTTACAGCTTTTATAAAATGAACTCGTTGTAATGTATATTCTCAGTATTACGATGGGCCTTTTCTTTTGAAAGGACTTACAATTATGTTTTGTATTTCTTGAATTCACCTGAAATGCATGAAAGTAATTCCTTTGAATGGGGGGTGGGCACTAATGAGCTTCCTTGCGTCTTGCCTACTCCTTTTGAGTTTTTATTACAGCGCAATGAGGTAACCTTGCAATCTATGCTTTTGTAAATGAGGTGGCTCCGCTAACGTAAAGTTGAAAGCCCTTCATGATCCAGTTCCAAAATAATTGATTATGATGATGTTAAATCTTCATGGATCAAAGAATTTGTACTTTTAATTCTGTTTGAACTTTCACCTAATGACTGTGCACAGCCATGTAACGCCCCTGAGTCACAATAATGAAGGAGAAAGCCTTGTTCCAAAACAATCTAACAGTATACTGTATTCTTATATTTCATCAAATTACTGTCAGCCTTTAGCTTTAACACAAACTTGCCGACCTTTGTAAACACAAACTTCTCCATCCTACATCATGTTGCGAATGCGAACACGCAGCAATCCTCCAGTTATTCACTGTCCATCACGGAACCTTTGATACAACAAGTTCATTGGACATGAATTAGGACAGGAAGTAGCCCACTGGCACTCACGACTTCAAGCTAGCGGAAGTAGCGTAGCCACGTGGTGCCATGAGCCTGGTGGAACTGGCTTCTGAACGACGCCCGTCAGTAGTTACCAGTAGTAATGAGGAAGGCCGGTCTTCCTCTTAAATTGCAGAGTCTAAAAAAGGCCGGCTAATATTGGCGGCACCAGGGGGTAACAACATTTGACTCTCAGCCGGCACTCTCCCCGCTCCACGTGTCCACAGCCCATACATCACCGGCCTGCGCGGCTCCGGTCGGCGTGCCTCACTCCCCGACTGCACCCGCGGGTCCAATTACCCACGAGCCCCGGCCCACAGGTTGCGCTGCGGCAGATGGCGCCTTCTGACGAGCCTCAAATTGTGATTAAACGCTCCAGCCTATGTTTATTTTATTGGCGTTAATGCGCAACAAGGTTTCTCCCGCGCTCGGCCCACAGTGATGTGATCGGGGGGGAATGTGTCGGAGCAAACGGAAATTCAATCTAAGAAAATCAAATAAAAAATTCAAATGTGAAAGTGTGGAAAAAAAACACTTTAAAACTTAAAATATGACAGGAACAAGGGCTTTAAACTGGTGGAACCCATGTACTGTATATTTCTTGTTTCATAGTTGTAGGAGGATTGTGAGAGCTAGAAACTTGTTTAGGCCTTTTATCACCTTTAACTCATCACATCATTCGGTACAGCAGCTCCAAAGAGCGGGTCTTTTTGCAGGTGTTTGGTAATCATCTCAAACACATCTTACACATTGTTGTTTAGAACATGCCATATTGATCAGTAGTTCATGCAGGACGCGGCAAGTAATGTTTGCCATGTTAAAACACAAAATACTAGATTATTTAATGCCACAAAGTCAGAGTTCGCCCTGTGGTTTCTTTGTTGAGTCCTAGTGTGGACCTGGTTTAGTCCCATTGTCATGGCGACGTGAAAACAGGTAGCAACCTCCCTCTCTCCTTATGCAGCTGAAATGTTCACCTTTTTCTGCGACCTGCATTTGTGGTTTCTGTTCCAGATTGTTTTTCTGGATACTTTTGTTCGTCTTTGCCGTGTTTTTCTGGAGGTTTGGTGGATTTGTTTACTTTGAGAGTCTAAAATGGTCCTGAAGAAAGCAGCTTTTTAAAGGTAAACAGAATGCTAGCTTATCAGCTAAACCCATTTGAGACCTACACATTTCTTCTTCTGAGAAACTGAAGAGGCACCAAGAGCCCCCCCTGCAGCACAGAGGAGGCGTCACAAGAGGAGCTACAGGAAACAAAAAAGGACAAGCAAGAGATGGTGAAAGACTGTTGTGAAGCGGAGGGAGGATGAGGAAGGAGAAGGAGGAGCTGACCAGTGCAGGACACCACGCTCTGAAACAGGGACAAACCCAGGAGGATCAGAGGAGACAGAGGGCAGTCAGCCAGGTTTCTTCCGAGTGCTACAGTTTCCCCGACCTCCAAGGTCATGCAGGTCAGGTTGACACACAGTGGCAGCGCGGCTCAGTCGCAGCAGCTCAGGACTAACACCTGAACACTATTTTGTTGTTCAGGTGTACAATGACAATAAAGCACTTACTTAAACCTTGTTAGCGTTGTAGCTACTGTTTGGACTTGGTTTATTTGCTGATTTATGAATACTACATTTTCCCCTTAAATATTAGGCCTAAACTAGTTGTTGAGTTTTAACATTTTGAGTCCGCATAAATCCTGTTTGCACAAAAGGCAGTGTTGGGACAGACGCAGGTCCATGATAATGAATGGCAAATATCATGAGCATCTCCATCAGCCTCCACTGCTACAAACATGTTTTAAAGCTTAGCAGTTCATATTCCTCTCATGCACTGATACTCATGGATGTGTTATAAACAATGTAAAACTTTTCCAGTGGAGGAAGTCCTTGGCCAAATATATGTGTGGATGAAATAACCTACACTCTGAATGTGATTAGCATTGACACAATGGCTAGCCGGTGGTCCATCCAGCAGAGCATGATTAGGATGAGGCCTCAGACAGCCGACTATTGACCTGCTGCGGGGACGGCCTGTCCTCTCCTCTTCCTCATTGGGCCTAATTCTCTCCTTTTCCCGCTCATTGATTAGTGATCACGACCTGGTGTCTTCCTCGACACAAAGAGGGAGGGGGGGGGGGGGGGGGGACCGGCAGGGGCTCTCCCCGAGCCAAGAGACAATCTGAGCTAATCTGACAGTGGAACTATTGACAGAGGGAACAGGTCCAGCCGCATTCTGGAAGCAGGGGAACGTCATCTTCAAGACCAATACAGAATGTTGCAGTGAGAAAGGATACTATAAAATGTTCCTCAAGAAAACATCCCTGGAGCTTGGGGGCCTCTCCTTATGTTATTTTGGTTCATTTTCTCTTTGATGATTGAGTTAGGAAGATACTTTAATTAATTGTCTTACTTGATGTTAACTTCTCATTCCTCTAGGTCAGGAGTTCCCAAACCTTTCAGGATTTCAAAGACCCCTTAAATGAGCATGCAAACCATTCTGGACCCCCACTGTAAAGAGTAATCAGTAATATAGACAACATCAAGGAAAACGACATTAACACTGGAGTGTAGTCATTTGTATTAACAAGTCACAAATCTGTGCTCTTTTGATTGAGAATTATCTATAATATCCTGAAATCATCACAGTCATCCAAAAACTGTTCTCTATACGAGGAGTTAAACATTGGCATCTGTCCAAACCAAAGTAGACCAGTTATCTTGTTTTAACTTTACAAGGTTGACCTTCTTTGCCTTCAATACCAGCTGCTTAAGTCGTATAGTACAGAAAAAACGAACACTTACTGAAGAACTTCTTGAGAGTCGTGTTTTTTAAAAACGAGGTCAGCTGGTGACGTAATGTTGGAGACCTCGGCATCTTTTGGCTCGGACTGGATGTGGCCGCGAGACTGGAACTGGCCAGGGTCCTTGTTTAGCTTCCTTTGGGGCGACAGTGGCGCCTTGTGACTGGAGGGTCAGCGGTTTGTTTGAACCCCGCAGGTTCAGCCTGTCATTGCGTCCTTGGGCAAGACACTTGACCCGCCTTACATCCAGCGTCCGACACTGGTGTATGGATGAGAGTGTGAATGGATGAGTGGTTCCTTGACGTAAAGTGCTTTGAGGGCTTATGGAAGTTTAATCTGTTTCCTGTTCGTCGGTTTGATAAAAAAGTGAAAATATACTTGTGTTCTTTCCTAAACCCAACTCTTCCCTCCTCTGTCCACGCAGGATCCCGCATGCGTCAGGAGGACTTCCCCCCGCGGATCATCGAGCACCCGTCTGACCTGATCGTGTCCAAGGGGGAGCCGGCCACTCTGAACTGCAAGGCGGAGGGCCGGCCCACCCCCACCGTGGAATGGTACAAGAACGGGGAGCGTGTGGAGACGGACAAGGACGACCAGCGCTCCCACCGCATGCTGCTGCAGGGCGGCTCGCTCTTCTTCCTCCGGATAGTCCACGGGCGCAGGAGCAAACCGGACGAGGGCTCGTACGTGTGCGTGGCCCGCAACTACCTGGGCGAGGCGGTCAGCCGGAACGCGTCTCTGGAAGTAGCATGTGAGTGGCCCGTTTCCGATTGAGGCTGTTGGTGACGTTGTGTTCGGGTTTCATGCATTGCAAGTGGGTGTTTTTATACTCGCTACTGCCACCTCAGGTCTTATGTGTAACTGCAGTCTCTATAATAAGCTCCTGCATGACGGCACTTCAGACCCAAAGGAACACCTTTCTGAGCGACAGGGCAGGGTTCTAGAGGCAGTTGTGGTGAACAGGTCTGGGCTCAGTCTACACCACATTGCTGGAGTAACATTTTTAAACTCCGTCTAGTCCCTTTAAGTTAGTATTTTGTGGTACATATTTAAATAGCGTTAAGTGGACTATAGGGTGATTGAGTTAAGGACATTTTGCTCCTATCTTCAGAAGTTTCTTCACGCCTACCCCTCGTGGCAGCCCAGACTTACATATTTGACAAAGTCTTGAGATGTCTTTGCACTTTGGCAGATAAGTCACTTTGTCTCTTTAGAATGTTGATGGCTTGACTTCACCGTGGCCCTGTTTATTGCATACGAAGTGGAATAATGAATGTAAAGTAGTCAAAAGTAGACGTGAATTTATATTCTCAGTGTCACGCTTCAATTGAACACCTTCCCCTGAAAGATCTGGAAAATCTAATGGAGGATCCCGTGTAAAACCTTATAAATAATTGATGTGTATGTGTATGTATGTTTGATGTAAAGGTGGGTTTTTGTTTTTGTTTGTCTGTTGCCCAGTTGAGGTTGTAATAGTGGAGCGGCTTAAATTTGGAAAGAATTTAGTTTCAAAGATATTTGTCTATAATGTGACGAGACCAAGTTTCTAATTCCTGGTATCTTTCTCATTTCTTTCCCTTGTTAATGTAATCTTTTCTTGAATCCCTGAATCCAAAAAAACCTTTTCTTTGGGACCTGCTTCATTCTAAGAAATGTGGTGCAAAATACCCTGAGAGGATGAGGATTCTTAAATAGGATTATGTTTTAGGTTTATGTTAGACACATTTATTGATCAGAAAACTCGTCTTTAGTTATCGATTATTTTGGGACGGTTTTCTGAACGAGTCGGACCCAGAGAAGGTGCACTTACTCATCTTTCGCTGTGATCTTTGTGAACGTTCTAAAACAGCACGGCCCGCGTTGGTCGATGACACGAACAGAGCGTGACGCAGGCGGGGGTCCTCTCAGGTGAAGGGGGGGTTGAGCGACAGGCGCAGATCAAAGCCCTGACGGATGGACAGCAGACCGGTCTCTGTCAGCCCGCTCTGAGCCGGGATTACGTTACCTTTGAAGACGAGCCCGGAGACTGCGTTTCCCATGGTGCCGCGCTTCATCACATTTCAGAGCGGCCCACGGGGAGGAGCCCGTCCCATCTGAGGAGGGAAGGCCCACAGGGACAGGTGTTGCGGAGGTGGAGGGGGTTTGTTTTGTAGAATGCACTTGGAAAAGAAAAGCTACAGTATACTGAATGTGTTGTAAAAGTAATGGAACTTTCAAGATAATGCTGATAGATAGATAGAGCCTCACTTTGGGAACCACTGGTTAAGACCCCTATGTCATGCAGTATATAGTAGTAGAAGCAGGTTTAGATTTCAGTCTTTTCTCTTTGCTCCTGGATGTGTTTAAATAGGCTCTGCTGATCCTGAACATATACTGTATCTCTTCAATGTGCATAATAGATATCAAATCCTTTAGGTGGACATTATTTTGGAGAACATACGCTGCTGTCATAAACACAGGATTTCTGCGGGGCATTAAAAAGCATTAAAAGCCATTACATGAATTTTGCCAAAATCAAAGCCTTAAATGTCATTAAATAGGATTCAAACTGGCCTTAAATCAGAATTTATTGGGAAATCATGTTCAACATTTATTACTGCGTAAGTTCATCAAAGTTACCAAATGTTTGGTCTAACACATATTCAGCTGCAGTTTTGGCTGAAATTGACCAAAGTTTATTTTTTATTAAAAAGTTGCTAATTTTGTCCAATTGTCTTTACGCTGATGACATTTTTGCAAATCTCAAGAAATGAACAATGTGCACATTTTGTTTTCTGTGTTTGTGGCATTCAAATGTAGAATTCGTTAAGGCTGCTTGATGTTGAAGTAACTTACGATATGGCGGTGCAATACTGTGAAAATGGTATTATTGTGATATTTTACATTTCAACACGACATGTTGCATTCTATCATGAAAAGCACGTTTTTGAGTGAGCACAAGTCAGTTCTGTTCATTGTTTGTTTTTGGCGGAGTTTGCAAAGGATGTGTGGATCTCAGTCAGATGAAGACTTTAGTGATGTTGTGATATACTAATATCGCCGATATCGGCGATATTAGTATTGTGATATGATTTTTTTTGCAATATATTGTGCAGCCTCAGTGTTTGGGCATTACAAAGCCTGAAATTGTCCACAGTCCCTTCACCAAAGGTCAGTTTCCTGTTCCCTGGTTTCCTTTCTCCGGGCCTTCGTTAGAATAGCCATATGGGCGCTCGTTAGCTTAGCTCAGCAGGTTAGCGTGTCCTTCTCAGAGGTATGCTTCATTACAGGTGGTAGCCCTGGCTTTAATCCTCGGGGACTTCCCGTGCCGGGGGCTGGCCGTGCTCCTCTGATCCGGGCTCGGGGTGGGGGGATTGGGGGTGCTCCCTTCACCCCCGGGTGCTAACGGCGTGACAGCAGCTTGATCTATCGATCGGTAGAAGCGCTCTCCCTCTCCCAGTTAAAATGGAGAAGCATGAAATTTTAATGGAGTCAAAGGATGATGATATTTTCCCGGGGCGTTTTTGGTCATTTCCGCTCGCTCTTCATACAGGCGGTGCTGCTAAGGGCTGTTTGAACAGCTCATAGGGCGAGGGGTCAGGAGGCAGGCACACAGCAGGAGCAGCAAATATGGTTCTCCTGCATCGTCTCATTGCTTAGGCTATTACTGACTTCATGTGATTTCAAATGGCGGAATATTACCATTTTTGAATGGTTTGTGACTACAACAAAGACATTCAAATACTCATTGAGTATATTAAGTCTGGGGCTGGGGACTGTCAATACCAGTACTGTAATGGTACTTGGTTTTTCATACCTGAACAATACTTTTGTCTGATACCTATATGAAAATATTTGTCAACTAGGACCAGAAAACAGAACAATAATGTGTGGAAGATCCAATGTCAAAAAATGGAGACTAATTTTTGGGGAAATTGGGAGAAATTGTGGCAAAATTAAGGAATAATTGTGTAAAAAAAACGTATTTTTACACAATTATGGGGATGAGGGGAAACGAATGGGGGCAATAGGGAACATATTGTAAAAGAAAAAATAAAGAGCAATGCAAGAAAAAATTGGGACAAAAAAAAAAGTTTTTTAAAATAATTTACTAATCATTTGCTATAAGTCACTTCCTTTAATGCTGCCCCTGGACCAACAGCATTTTCTACATATATTTTTTTCTATTTGAAAAAAGTATTTTTCCGGTACTTGCTTTCGATACTTCTAATTTTTAAACTGGTATCGTTTAATGGCACACAGCCCTAATCAAATCTTCTGTTGTATAAAACACATTTAGGATCAAATGTCTGTGGAGCTTTACACAACAGGATTTTTGATATGATATCTGTTGTTTGCATAGGATTTTAGAATGCACAATTACTAACACATGGGAAAGCAGAATGAGTTTTATCGTTTCTCACATCAGAATGCACTCCAGGGCTTTTATCGGCAGCTCGGGCCCTCGGAGGAGAAGGGAGTATATAGCATTCATATATTTAAGACTTGTTGAAATTTTAATGACGGGGTATTGAGTGGGCTGTCCAGGAGCGCCGTGATGGATCGGGACATGTCCGATTTGGAAGTGCGCCCCAGGCGGACCACTGTCCCTCTCCGTCTGTGCCGCGCTGTTCGTTTAAGGCGCGGGGGAAGCCGGCGGCCCCTGCGCTTTGTTCTTCATCCACATCCACTTTTTGTCCGTTCTGCTAATGACGCAACACAAATGCAACCCCATCGATCTGTTTCCTGTGTTTATAAGCCTTCACCTGCTTGGCCCGGCCCCCGGTCCCTCGAGAGGGGGGGTGTGGGGGGGTCGGTTCTGATCCCCGCGCCTGGCCCCTCCGCCGTGATTAGCTTTATCAGCCCCTGACACCCCTCTGTATCGGCCGTGGACCCGGGCTAATCGCACCAGCGGAACACTACTTAACCTTAAACCCGTGACCGAGCATTCCGCTTGGCTTTGTTTATGCCCGAGCTCCTATCTCCCCCCCCCACTCTCCTGGACAACACCTTGCACCCTGCACCCCCCCCCCCGGCTCACGGAGAGTGCTGGAGCTGAGGCCGGGATAATTGAAATTGCGGCTCCAAAACAGATTGAGGCGAGTGTCCGGTTGAACGGTGCGCCGCTGCGAGGAGGGGGGAGAGGGGGGAGGGGGGGGGAGAAGGGAAGTTACTGAAGAGAACAGAGGGAGCTGTGGAGAGGGGGAGGACGAGTGGGGCAGAGAGAGGAAAAGAGGAGCTGAGCCACAAAATGTGCAATCTGTTGTTTGACCTGTGTAGAAAAGGTGGATATACGTCTCCACGGTTACCGCAGGTGAAACAGATCTAAAACAACTTTACAGAAAAAAAAATCAAACCCGCATTGAAGCAAAGTCTGAAATACAAATACAGAAATTGCACGGGGGTAAGGCGCAATAAGGTCGTGCTGTGATGTTTCTGTGGAATTTAATAATAATAATAGTTTTTCAATTAGAACCTTTTGTTTGAGAATCTCCTACGGACGTGTCATTTGTAATACAAGGGAAATGTTGTTGAAATCACTGCATTGACAATCGCACTGGGGACGAGATCCATTTGTTACGTTCAAATACTGAGGGATATAGAAACTCCGAGGACGTCAGTCATTTTCACTTTGTGCCTGAGGTCACTCTCCTGACAGACGATGGAGGGAAGGGACGAGAGGAAATGGAGAGACAGTAAACAGGGGGATGGTGGAGGTAAAGAGACAGAGAGGGGTGGATGTCCTCTGCATTATTTATGGCTCCCCGGCCGAGGGACCGGGGCCTCTCCCGTTGAGTGGCTGCAGATAAAAACAAATTTGACGCCGGTCGAGCGAGCGTGAATTTCTGTGCTTTTCGGATTTTCACTTAAGGAAGCAGCAGCGGTGCAGTGGGTTGAGCCGCTGCCCGTAATCCATTGGCTTGCCCATGTTGTTGTTGTTGTTGTTGTTGTGTCCACTGGCAAGACACTTCTGACCGCTGTACCCGCTCCAGTCACTACATTCACATCGGGCAGCGCATAGTTCCTGCTGACTTGGCAAAAGCTTGTTTAAACAAAGCACAGGCGATTTGAGCACCGACAACACAACAGCATATTGGATCGGATCACTTAATATAATGAATGCATCACAATACGTATCGGATCGTCCCAGCCCTGGTTATTATGTGTACTTTTTAGATTTGAACTGGAGTAAAAAATAAAATGAAAATAGTGTTTTGTCCCCGTGATTTGTGTGTGACCTCAGTCGGTGAATCTAAAGTTGCCGTAAAGTCATAAAAATACTAGAATGATCTCTGAAACGTTGACTTAACATTCTGGATTCTACCGTTGCCAACACAACACGTGCTCCAGGACATGCTTTCTCTACAGCTTGTATTCTGATTCTGTTTCGTGGGTGAAATGTTACGTGGTGTGGCTTTAAGTAAATTGGTTGCTCCGGTTTTACTTTACAGAGTATGGAATACTTCATAAGCCCAAAAGAAGAACACTCATCTCTCGAGGCGAGGCTTTGATGAGGGGGAAAGATTATATTATAAATATACACGCTGTCGTATTCGCCGGTCAAGCAGCAGCAGAATACGACAGCGTGTACCAGTTCCCACTAATATCCAGCAACTTCGCACAGCCATTGAAGAGGAGTGGACCAACATTCCACAGGCCACAATTGACAATCTGATCAACTCTATGCGAAGAAGATGTGTTGCACTGCATGAGGCAAATGGTGGTCACACCAGATACTGACTGGTTCTGAGTCCCCAGACCCCCAATAAAGCAAAAAACTGCACATTTCAGGGTGGCCTTTTATTGTGGGCAGTATAAGGTACACCTGTGCACTAGTCATGATGTCAGATCAGCATCTTGATGTGGCACACCTGTGAGGTGGGATGGATTATCTCAGCAAAGCAGAAGTGCTCACTATCACACATTTGGACTGATTTGTGAACAATGTTTGAGAGAAATGGTAATATTGTGAATCTGGAATGAATTTTAGATCTTTAAGTCCATCTCATGAAAAATGGAGCAGAAACAAAGGTGTTGCGTTTATATTTTTGTTGAGTATATTTTCTGAGCCATAAGAGATAGAGCTCTACAGTTTTCAGTTGTGGAATCTACTGATTTTTGTCTTTCAAACAAGCTCCCTCTGAAATACCTACTAAACAAGAATATTCAGCGCCCCCTGCTGTCACGGTTCAACACTGACACATTTAGAAGCTTCATGCACAGGATTATAGACAGTTCTAAAATTTGGCCAAAAATGTCAATGGTGCATGCCAGCATCGGCCAATCAAAATACCCGCTAATTCGTTTAGTTAGGTTTATCGAAAGGACAGTGTGCAGTTACATTAAAAAGATGGCTGCACCAGATTTAGCACTAGGCTAATTTCCCCTGTAATCCCCACATCGATCGACCGATATTTCTATACATTTCTATGATTGATTTACTATAATAGTAAATGCTTCACTTTAGGCTATTTGAGAGATTCAAAAACAGAACAACATCAAATTAAAATAACTTAAAATATCGGCCCTTATATCGGCTATCAGCCAATGCAAACCCCTTCATATCGGTTTCGGACCCCGAAAATCCATATCGGTCGGGCCCTAATTCTAAAACCTTTTTTGTTGTAAAGCTGCAGTGAGGAGACTTAGCTGCAGGTTTACACGTGTCATATTTGAAACGTCTCCGTCCATAATGGAGCAGTTTCTTTGGCCGGATCTCCTTTCCACTCCACGGATCTCCAGTTAATGATAAGATTACCAGAGCGTCGAGCGCTTCCCACTTGACCACATCAGGCTAACAACCCCTTAAGCCCGCCGCCTTCTGACGCCGGTCCACTTCCCCGCGAGGATGCGCTCCTCTGCCCCACGCTTTTTTCCCCCCTCTCTTCTTCTTTCCGTGAATAAACTAGGTCAATGAGCAGTTCCCATAAATCATGTTGAAGCCGTGTGACAGGAGCGCTAGCTGCAGCCACCGCGCGCTGGATAAATTGCTTGCGCGGCGCATACCCGTGTATTTGCAAGTGTGACAAGGCGCACCTGGGGCGACGAGATCCGCGCGGAGAGAAAAAAAAAAGTCTTAATTAGGTTGGTGCTTCGCAGGTGGAGGGCCGGGGTGTGCGCCGCGTCGGAGATACAGGCGAGAGCAGGAGGATGAGAGGAAGTGGTAGTTTTAATCAAGTGCGAGAATGTAGCCGAGGCCCACTGACATACTTCTGAGGTGCAGCGCCTTGTACGGGGGTTGATGGGGGTCCCGGGGGAGCGCGGAGAAATGAAACAAAAGGCTATTTTCCAAATGGTACAGGTCAGAGATGAGAGGGGAGAGGTGTATCAGAATGGGATTGATGGCATAGTGCTGTTTGACAAAGCCACGTTCATGCATTATTCATTACATGTCCTATGCTCTACTTTACTCAAGCCTTTGAAGAGAAGATACAGCAGGTTAAAAGGGAAGAAAGAAATACATTATGTTGATATATTAGACATATTACACAGATTTTATTCATTATTTTTTTGTGGATAATTCAGATATCTTTTTTTTCCAAGTTATAATTGAGAAACAGGCCCGGTTAGAACCATGAGGCCGTCCCTCTGTGGGCCCACCACCTGCAGGAGGAGCCATAGGGGCTGGTGCAGCTCCAACAGCTGCCCCCACGACCCGGCAACGGACAAGTGGAAGAAGATGGATGGATGGATGGATAATTGAGAAAACAAAATCTGTAAAAGTCACCTTGTTTTTCAAAACTCAAAACATATTTGAATATAGATATTGAAGAATCTCTTTGAGGAAACCTTCAAAATATGGTTAAAACATGACTGGAATTTGGTGATACTGAAGTGGAGATGTTAGAAATAAAAATGGGTGCATGTAAATCCATGGAGAAACGTGTAGTCAGCGAAATGATTCAACAGTTCATTGTGAAGATTAGAGAACGTATCTGTTTCCAGGTGAAAGTTTAAATGTCAGTTGAGCAAACTGGCCCAAAACCTGAAACGTTGACTTTTCGCTGCAGTGCCTCCCCATTCCGCCCTTTTCCAACACCTGAGCCTTGATCATGTTTTGTAGAATAACTGAAAATGTGTTTGGGAAAATAACTAAATGAAGAATCTTGTCCCGGCAGTAGTGGTACACTCCTCACCTTTAAACATGCTAATAGGGTGAGGTTCTGAATGTACCTCTTGGAACATCCGGGATGTCTCTTTCCAAAGGTCCTCTGATATCACCCGACGCACCTCTTCTGCAATTACTGGACTCATTAGCTAGCGTTTGGTTCTCGTACAACAGGCTAATTAGTGGTGAAACAGAGGCACGGGGGAGACGTGGGGGGTCCAGAAGGATTCCAGGCAAATAACCCGGGGGCAGGTGGGGAGTCTTCACTATCATCTGCACTCATTACGGCACAAAGTCCTCCAAAATAATGGAGGGTAATGACAGAAGGGAGCCTCATGTAGTCATCACGAAGGCTTGTTATGGCTGAGAAAAGGCCACATTTTTAATTGTAGGCATGGCCTTGTGGAGATGTTCCAGTATGTAGTGATGTGATGTAGCCATGATTTGCCAGTTCAACAACATTACATGGAGTATGCACCCGGGCCTGTCCCATCACCTCGCAGCGCCTCACGGTGATGCGAGCGAACAGCAGCAGGAAGGTGCGGACAGGCAGAGTGTGTTTGGTGTTGGTCTCGGCGTGACGCGAGCCGCCGGGCGTGAGGAGAGTGAGAGTGCGAGAGTGAGGAGAGCTGATAGGAACTGTCACGAGCGATTCTGGATCACCTGCAGGGTTCTGACCTTCCGAAATACACGGAATACAGCGACGAGAACCGTGACCGAAACACACCGGACACCTGCGAGGGCCTTGACCTCGCGAATAACCGCTTTCATGTTTGTGTTTTATGGACTCTGTAGGGAAATGCGGGGCCTCAGGGCATTCACGGCGCTCGGCAACCTGGGGGGCCCATCGTTAGCCAGGGTCTCGGTCAGAAGATTAGGGCATCGTGTCGTGTTCTGGGTTAATGCGGAAAATCGGGATTTGATTGTAATTTTTGTATGGACAGCTTGTGAACTGGGATGTGCTCCTTTTGTACCTAATGAGAGCGGACTCTTCTGAATTCTTCTGGATCGACATAAATGTGTGGCATTTTTGTGTTTGATTTCATGGATTTGTCTTGATTGGAGCCCTCAAAGAGTAGCGGTTGCCACGGTGAAGAAGTCCCACAGGGATTGGGTCGTTCTCAGTTTGTGTCAATTATTCTAGGGTTTGCAGAATACTTATGTCGCTTCGGAAAAGTTTTAAGTAGGATTCCTAACCTGACTTTGAATGAGACAAGTTCCTTTTTTGACCGATCGTTTTTGCTATGCTAAAGTTGTATTTGAATCAAAAACAGACCTGGTGTGGTGTTTTGTTTCATTCACGCACGCGTCTTACGTTCATCACAATGTTATGTAAGTTATACCTCAAGAAATACCAAGAACTTTTCGAATGCATGGTTCCTGGTAATTGCTGTTGTAAGCCTAGACTTGCACTTTCCAACCATCTTTCATAAATGGTTGGAACTTCTGACTCAATAAATAAAGTCGTAGTGTTGGTGTACCATAAATCACGCTCTTGTCATCTCCAGAACTTTGACCTTCACGTCTCCAGCCCTGAAGGTCCTTCCTGAGACGGCACTTTTCCCAATCCTCTGCGGGGCCTATGAGCGTCACTGTGACCTCCCCGGTACACAGAGGAAATATGCTGTAGCTACTGTATAGGTTCCACGCACAGGTTCAGAAGTGCTGAGTGGACGAGAGGTTGGTTGGTCGAAGGATGTTGAGCAAAGACAATGGTACGGACTTTGCCGATGAAGTCACAAAATCCTGTGTGGTTCTGAAGTGGTCGCATGATTGAAACCAAGAGTTTGAAAAGATCGACACTTCTTAAACGGATTGTTTTAGGGATGAGCTAGTAAGCAGAATATTATTTCCAATTTGTCAAGCTATTATTTTGAATTAGCGTTTGATTTGTGCGTGTGAGCATATTTTAACAATATTACACCTGTTGACTGAGAGTAAAAATAAAGAAAGAAAGCCCGTACTTTATTTTGAATTACCTGCACCAAGAGAAAACAAGTCATTCATTATTTTATAAAGTTGACTAGAGTTAACTCAGTTCTGGGCTTGGTCTAAACTGCATCCAAAGTCTCAACTTAAACCCAGAACCGGAGCTACAGAACGGGACAAGCACCGACTGCAGCGCATTGTGCTGCTGCAGAGAAGGTGATTGGCTGTGAGCTCCCATCTCTCCAGGACCTGTTCACCTCCAGGACCGGGAGGCGTGTGGGTCGGATCACAGCTGACCCTTCTCACCCTGGACACGGACTATTCACCCCTCTCCCCTCAGGCAGGAGGACCATACCTCCCGCCACTTGAACAGTTTTTTCCCTCCGCCATCAGACTCATGAACAATAACAAGTCTCTGTAGCTCAGTTACAGACTCATGGATGTATCTGCTCTGTTGCACTGTGCGGTGTGTCCACACTTAATCACTTTATATCACATCTACACATCTGTAAATACAATCCCACTGTTGTTCAATGTCAAATTGTTGTGGTCTTACCATATGTCACTTTTAATTTATCTTATTTATTTAATATTTTTTATGCATGCCCCTACAGCCTTATAGCTTAAAGTTTTTTATCTTATGTTTTATCTTAACTCTGTGTTAAATGTTTTATGTCGCACGTTTGCACTAAGAAAAATTCCTAGTTTGTGAACCTGTTCTCAAACAATTGCAATAAAACCTATTCGGATTCTGATTCTGATTCTGACTAAACCAGGATGACACCTGATACTTAGAGCAGAAGCATAAGCTCTGCTCCCAGTGTCACCTTGCTACTTTGACCCGAGGAACTTGTGACAGTCCTGAAATCGAGGCTTTTGCTCTGTTCAGGAGAAAGTGAGCTGTATAGACCCAGGCGTTTGTTGCTCTGGTCAGGAAAAGTGAGCTGTCACACTGGGAATGCTGAGCTGGGTCTTTCTCACAGTCATTAGCTCTGGGGAGATGGAGCACCAGGCGTGTGGGCCCTCTCCTCCAGTGTTTCTCTTCGCGGTGACATGGTTATGGATGGCCTCTCTGCTCTCACAATGCGCCGCTGTTTGTGCGCCTGTTCAGTCGGCCATCGGCTTTGCTGTTGGACAATGTGTATGCTAAGTAACTGGGACATAAGTCATTGTGTTTACCTCTGAGCACTGAACAGTAACATGGCAGGACTGATTAAGAGCAGAGAGGCACAAATACATTAGTTACAGGAACTAAAGGTATGTGTTTGTAATGGTAGTGTAAAAAGTAAACTATGACTATTGATTCCGTTTACCAGAGCTAAAGTTAGTACTTCAGTTACAGCTAAAACCAAGTGAGATGTCTTTGAGAACGTTTTTAGTTATTAACCTAAACATGAATGTGGGGAATTGAAAAGCTTTGCATCCTGTAGCTGAAAATGTGAATATGAATGATCCATTCTACATATTTTAGAGTAGAAGAAGTAGTGCAACAACTTGAAGTAAAAGTTGCAGCAGCTAGCCTGGCCAGCCATGCTATTCTGTTTATTCTAAACTGTGTTCTAGAGAGTATTTTGTAAAAGTAATACAGTCATTGTTAGTAGTTATTAATAGTAGTTATTAGTAGTAACAATAGAAATAGTAGTTAAGGAGGATGTATTGTATTACCAGCAGTAGCAGTAGAAGTCGTTGTTGTAGTAAATGTAGTTGTAGTATTAGTATCTAAGCATTGCTAAAGGTACTGTATGTCTGATTTGAGCAGTGATCGTGCCAACGCTAAAGGCAGATATGTTGTTGTAGTAGTAGCAGCAGCAGTAGTAGCAGAAGTAGTAGCTGTAGTTGTTGTAGTAAATGTAGTTGTAGTGCTAGTTTTGCTAAAGGTATGTCTGATATGAGCAGTGATCGTGCTAACGCTAAAGGCAGATATGTTGTTGTAGTAGTAGCAGCAGCAGTAGTAGCAGAAGTAGTAGCTGTAGTTGTAGTAGTAAATGTAGTTGTAGCGCTAGTATTGCTAAAGGTATGTCTGATATGAGCATGTGATTGATCGTGTTTATGCTTACGCTAACGACAGATGTGTGCTGATTGAGCGGCCATTACCCCACAGCCTTGGAGTGCGCACAGTCTTTGTTTGATCCTTGGCTCGGCCCCTTTTTCAAAGCTCGGTTATGAATTATTGAAACATGTCCGCGGGTGCTTATTGATCAGTCAGCAGCAGACAGTCTGTGAGCCCGCTGCTTACACGCCTGGTCTGCGCTTTCATTTCACTGCTCAGATCGATTCAAACATGCAATTTATTCACCATCAGCGCATTCCACATTCTGCTCTTTCTGTAAATCATATATTCTTGGACAAAAATTAAAACTCCATCCATCCATTTTCTTCCGCTTTATCCGGGGCCGGGTCGCGGGGGCAGCAGTCTCAGCAGAGATGCCCAGACTTCCCGATCCACGCACACCTCCTCCAGCTGTTCTGGGGGGACCCCGAGGCGACACCAGGCCAGCTCGGAGACATAGTCCCACCAGCGTGTCCTGGGCCTTCCACGAGGCCTCCTCCCAATAGGACATGCCTGGAACACCTCACGAGGGAGGCGACCAGGAGGCATCCGGAACAGATGCCCTAGCCACCTCAGCTGGCTCCTTTCGACGTGGAGGAGTAGCGGCTCGAGTCCGAGCTCCTCCCGGGTAACTAAGCTCCTCACCCGATCTCGGAGGGTGCGCCCAGCCACCCTGCGAAGGAAACTCATTTCGGCCGCTTGTATTCGCGATCTTGTCCTTTCGGTCATTACCCAAATCTCATGACCATAGGTGAGGGTGGGAACGTAGATCGATCGGTAAATCGAGAGCTTTGCCGCTTGGCTCAGCTCCCTCTACACCACAACAGTCCGATACAGCGACCGCATCACTGCTGACGCCGCACCGATCCGTCTACCGATCTCACGCTCCATCCGTCCCTCACTCGTGAACATGACCCCGAGATACTTGAACTCCTCCACTTGAGGCAAGGACACCCCACCGACCTGAAGCGGGGAAGCCACCTTTTTCCGGTCGAGAACCATGGCCTCAGATTTGGAGGTGCTGATCCTCATCCCGGCCGCTTCACACTCGGCTGCAAACCGCCCCAGTGCACGCTGAAGGTCCTGATTTGATGAAGCCAACAGAACAACATCATCTGCAAACAGCAGAGATGAGATTCTGAGGTTCCCAAACCGGACACCCTCCGGCCCCTGGCTGCGCCTAGAAATTCTGTCCATAAAAGTAATGAACTGAACCGGTGACAAAGGGCAGCCCTGGCGGAGCCCAACACGCACCGGGAACAGGTCTGACTTACTGCCGGCAATGCGAACCAAGCTCCTGCTACGGTCATACAGGGAACGGACAGCCCTTAGTAGAGGGCCCCGGACCCCATACTCCCGGAGCACCCCCCACAGGGCACCACGAGGGACACGGTCGAACGCTTTCTCCAGGTCCACAAAGCACATGTGGACTGGTTGGGCGAACTCCCACAAACCCTCGAGCACCCGATGAAGGGTATAGAGCTGGTCCAGTGTTCCACGACCAGGACGAAAACCGCATTGTTCCTCCTGAATCCGAGGTTCGACTATTGGCCGGATCCTCCTCTCCAGCACCCTGGAATAGACCTTACCAGGGAGGCTGAGAAGTGTGATCCCTCTGTATTGGAGCACACTCTCCGATCCCCCTTCTTGAAGAGGGGGACCACCACCCCGGTCTGCCAATCCAGAGGCACTGTCCCCAACCGCCACGCGATGTTGCAGAGACGTGTCAGCCAAGACAGCCCTACAACATCCAGAGACTTAAGGTACTCGGGACGAATCTCATCCACCCCCGGGGCCTTGCCACCGAGGAGCTTTCTAACCACCTCGGTGACTTCAGCCTGGGTGATGGATGAGCCCCCCGCCGAGTCCCCAGCCTCTGCCTCCTCATCGGAAGACGTGACAGTGGGATTGAGGAGATCCTCGAAGTACTCCTTCCACCGCCCGACCACATCCCCAGTCGAGGTCAGCAGCTCCCCACCCGCACTGTAAACAGTGTTGGTGAAGCACTGCTTCCCCCTCCTGAGGCACCGGATGGTTTGCCAGAATCTCTTCGAGGCCGACCGATAGTCCTCCTCCATGGCTTCTCCGAACTCCTCCCAGACCTGAGTTTTTGCCTCTTTGACCACACGAGCTGCAGCACGCTTGGCCTGCCGGTACCTCTCAGCTGCCTCCGGAGTCCCACAAGCCAACAAGGCCAGATAGGACTCCTTCTTCAGCTTGACTGCATCCCTTACTTCCGGGCGCCACCACCGGGTTCGGGGGTTGCCGCCGCGACAGGCACCAGAGACCTTACGGCCACAACTACGAGCAGCCGCATCGACAATGGAGGAGGAGAACATGGTCCACTCGGACTCCATGTCCCCTACCTCCCTCGGAATCTGGATGAAGCTCTTCCGGAGGTGGGAGTTAAAGACCCTACTGACAGAGGGATCCACCAGACGTTCCCAACAGACCCTCACAACACGTTTGGGCCTGCCAGGTCTGACCGGCTTCTTCCCCTGCCAGCGGATCCAGCTCACCACCAGGTGGTGATCGGTTGACAGTTCAACCCCTCTCTTCACCCGAGTGTCCGAGACACGCGGCCGGAGATCAGATGACACAACTACAAAGTCGATCATCGACCTCCTGCCTAGGGTGTCCTGGTGCCACGTGCACTTATGGACATCCTTGTGCTCGAACATGGTGTTCGTTATGGACAAACCGTAACTAGCACAGAAGTCCAATAACAGAACACCACTCGGGTTCTGATCGGGGAGACCGTTCTTCCCCATCACCCCCACCCAGGTCTCACTGTCGTTACCCACGTGGGCGTTGAAGTCCCCCAGTAGAACAATGGAGTCCCCGGCCGGAGCACCATCTAGTACCCCTCCCAGGGACTCCAAGAAGGCCGGGTACTCTGCACCGATGTTGGGCCCGTAGGCCGAGACAACGGTGAGAGACCTGTCCCCGACCCGAAGGCGTAGGGACGCGACCCTCTCGTTCACCGGGGTGAACTCCAACACGTGACGGCTGAGCTGGGGTGCTATGAGCAAACCCACCCCAGCCCGCCGCCGCTCCCCGCGGGCAACTCCAGAAAAATGGAGCGTCCAGCCCCTCTCCAGGAGTTGGGATCCAGAACCCAGGCTGTGCGTGGAGGTGAGCCCGACTATATCTAGCCGGTATCTCTCTACCTCCCGCACGAGCTCAGGCTCCTTCCCCCCCAGCGAGGTGACGTTCCATGTCCCGAACGCCAGAAGCTGCGCACGCGGACCAGGTCGTCGAGGCACCTGCCTTCGACTGCCACCCAGTCCTCTCTGCACCCGACCCCTACGGATCCCTCTGCGGGTGGTGAGTCCACAGGAGGGCGGGCCCACGTCGTCCGTTCGGGCTGTGCCCGGCCGAGCCCCGTGGGCAGAGGCCCGACCACCAGACGCTCGCATTCGAGCCCCAACCCCAGGCCTGGCTCCAGGGTGGGGCCCCGGCTGCGCCATACCGGGCGACGTCACGGTCCTTGTTGTATTATTGTCCATAGAAGTCTTTGAACTGCTCTTCGTCTGACCCGTCACCTAAGACCTGTTTGCCATGGGAGACCCTACCAGGGGCATGAAGCCCCAGACAACATAGCTCCTCGGATCATTCGGGCACTCAAACAACCCCACCACGTTAAGGTAGCAGTTCACGGGGTTGAAAAATTAAAACTAAGAATTGAAATTGGGATAGTCACAATTACATTGGTCACATGACGTCCTCTACAGAGAGCTAAAAATGCCTTGTCTCTTAAGGGTCTCATGATGTCAAAAAGCTGCTAACAGTGTAGTTCTGAGATGCACAGATATTCTCAAAAGCGGATTCTCGCATGAGTTTGGCGATTATAAACCCCTTAATAATGACTTTAAGCATTTGTAAAACATTTGTAAACCTTTAATTCCTTGTTTATAGAATTCCCTACCATTCATTACCCATCAACACAGCAACACCGTGTGACGACCTGAACATCCGGAATGACCAGGTGATTCCATCGGTGGATTTCTTCATGCGCTTATCAATCAATCAATCAATGGTTTTGTATAGTCCAATATCACAAGTTGCCTCACAGTAAGACAATGTAAAGTTCAGGCAAATGAAGTATCCAGGCACACATAAAGTCAAATAAGTGTCGGCAGCAGGTGTTGACGAGCCGCGGGGGGTGTCCCCAGTCCTTAAACTCTACAGCACGGCGAGGAAAAATTCAAAAACGCAGGGGGAGAAAAGAGAAACCTCGGGAAGAACCACAAAAGGAGAGATCCACTCCCATGGACGGACAGGCTATAGAGACTCAGGGCCGAAGATCGCAGAACGTCCAGTCCTTGTTAGAGCTTCAGTCCTTCTTGTCCAATCCCTGTAGGCGGGGTTCCTCCGTTCAGAGGGGTTCCTCCGTTCGATCTGAGACAGGCACTCCCCCGAGTGGGACAGGAGACTCCATGTGAATAGTAATGATCAAACTTCAGATAATAATAATATTGTATCATAATTGCTTATTTCAAGATGACAAATGCTTGCGATACTCCATGGAGGCTTTGCGCAGTGGTCACAGTCCTCCATCATCAGTACAAGATCTTGGGGAAAAATAAATGCAACACTGGACCTTTGGACATTGCAGAAGCTTATTGTAACAATGCTACAGCGAATGTCCTAGAATCAAAGCTAAAGGGGGCTACAACCAAATATTAGAACATGGTGACTTTGATCGGCCAGTGTAAAAATGATTTCAAAAGTGTTAGCAAAGACGAGAAACTAAATCAAGCATCAATTAGAAGAATTATGGAATTGTTGAGGACTCCTGTATATGTACTACTACGTTGCCATGATGTTTTGAGTAAAATACCTGATGAAAGTGCATGTGGTAATAAAACTGGCCCAAAACCTGGAAACAAAATGTTGGCATGCCGGGATGCCCCCACTCCGACAACTAGACCTCAATGTTGGAGTGTGCGTGTGTGTTTGTGTGTGTGTGTGTGCAGGGGGGTCGAAATGGCAATGTGGAACCGTGTAGTCATTACAAAGCTTGTTGCTTGTTCCATCACGTGTCAGTCTTTGTGGCGCTTGTAAAGAGAAGCTTATTTCAAATTACCTTGATTGAGATACCGTTTTCTGACACGTGGGCGACTGGACAAGTGATAATAATATTAATGGAAAGGCTAAATCCTCAAAGACCCCACTCCGTTTGAAGGTCCACAGTCCGTCGGGATTGGATCTGCTGACCCTTTGCCCACTGCTGCCCTCTCCCATCCAAGCGAGATCTTTGTCAAACCATAATTCCTTAACCGAGCGGGGTAGTGTTTCCCAGTCGCCCCTGTGCCGGGTGACCTCCCCCCTCCCCAGGCGCCTCCTCTGCGGGACCCTATAGGAGGACCAGGTAATCCATCATATCGCGGCAGAGGAAGAGGTGACAGCGGCTGGGGCGGCGAAGTTCACGCGCTGCTTGGTATGGATTGGATTCAAATGCTGTGGAATTGATTTGCCTGATTCGCTGGGGTGTGGAATGCATGTGTTATGGTGGAAATGTCCCGGGCGGAGCCGAGTGCAGTTTAGGTTAACGCGCACCACCGTAGGGGCACTTTCTTCCATGCGCACGAGGATGTGGACCGGAGCCTACAGGCGTGGAGGGAAGCTGGGCTGGGGAGTGGGCGGTAATCAGCAATGATTGTTGTCAAATGCACATCATGTTGTGAAGTCCTCTTTGTGAAGATCTTATAACAATAAGAAGAAGAAATGCACATCACAGTTTTTCTCGGTTGATTAGACACTAAATACCATTGAGTTTACCAACTGCTTGAACTATTCAAAATGGGGGTTCTCTTATCAAAACCTTGAACACAATTCATTGTTTGCACAGTTTCCAAAACTCTACTCTGTTTGTCAGACACTGGGCACATTCTTGGTCTTTTGAACACATTTGTTTTTCACAGCATGATAAACACAGTGAACACATCTTCATTTCCAATTGCTGTTTATATAAAACCACACTGTTTGAACAGTGTTTAGTGTTCTGCTGCTGCACACACTATACACAAGTGTGTAGTGTTTATGGAAATAGACTATGAAATATGAGTCACCACTGCTGTTTATGGCAAATGCTAACAGTTGCACTGCTTAAATTCTGACTGTGGAGGCTCTGCAGATACCGAAAGACTCAAAAGAGCGTGGCGGTATAACACAGTGATTAGCACTCTCATACACACATCTGCATGATCTCCCTGTGTCTCTGGAGGTTTTCTCTGGATACTTCAGTTTCCCCCATCACTAAAAACATGCCCAATAGGTCAATCCTCCAGCCAGGTGATCCTGACTATTAGCGTGACTCAACATCTGGAGGTGGGTCCCTTGCTGCTGTCGTCCCAGCATCACTGAAGGATGAACGGTCGAATGCACAGGACAGATTTCCCTACGGGGAAAACACAGTATAACGTAATCACAGAGAAATGATCGGAACCCTAAAAACGAACATTGAGAGTGTTCCCGTGTATCCAAAAACAACTGAGCCTGCCGATCTGCCTGTCACACTGCTAACCACTCTGCTAACCCTCTGTGCGTGCGACCGTAACAGCTGCTTTAGTGTCAGGGCCTGTTAAAGAACAATAAAGTACAGATGGAGCCTCATAAGTGAAAGTGTCTTCAATTAAAGACAACAGGCCCGCGCTCGGAGCTGTGGAAGTATCGACTGCAGTATTGATCGCAGATCGGGTGACACTGTTTGAACGGGAGTCAATGGGAGCCAGGCGTCTCGGAGCCTCCTCCATCAGCACATCGGCAGCACCCGCGGGATCTGCTGCACCCATGGGTCCCCCGGTAATGTGGTCCAGGATTAGGTTTAGTCCACGGTGAGTACCTGGTTTAGAAAGGGATTTACTGGGGCTTCATCTTTCTTCGACCTTGATGAACGATCCTCAAAATGGTAGGATTGGTTTATTGTGGCCAGGCGCCTGTGAGTTCCAGCCTTTTTAGTTTATTTATAATAATTAGAGACAGTTAATATACTGTGTTTAAGTCGTTGTGCAAAGTTAGGCCTAAATCATAAAAGAAAACAAACCCGTTTTTACCATTCTTTGCCTGAGAGGAAAACAGCTTTTTCTTGACTAGTATAAAATGGTACACAGCGTAACTGTTAGCATACAATACTTCAGTACGTTCACAAAGTCGGATAAATCGAGAAAGCTGGACGCTTCAAGACTAACCAAGTCTGGAGAAGGGTCCGTGGACTCCTGACAGGTCGACCCAGCGACATTTCTCCACTTCCTTACAATAGTGTAACTTAGTCTTTCTATCTCAAAACTTTTGCATTCCCAGTTGTTTTCTTCACTGCCCGGCCCCCTGCCTCTGGGCGCGGGGTGGAGGGCGGTGGGGAAGTAGAAGGTGACCAAGCAGACAGCTCTGAGGAGTGGAGTGTCCCAGGACAGCCGGCTGGGAGCAGTTGAAGGAGGGGGCACTTAGTCAGGCTGTGTTGTTTGTTCAGCAGGTATTGAGTGCGACATCAGGTCCAGGGGGGGTTCTCTGAAAACAGTGGAAACAAAAAAAACATGGACATCGTGAGGAGCGGAGCTGACTCTGTCAAGATGGAAGGCAAGGGCAGGTCGTAATATCAAATTCAGTTTCAACACAAGGACGGTTGCACGGTAACCTTTCTGGTTGCTCCTCAACATGTAAATTCTCTTGGCCCCAGCCACTTCAAGTCTCTTTGTTTTGTCCTTTGTTTGCAAAAGATTCTTTACTGTCCAAATAAGTGTGGCTGCTTTTTGTGATTTGCTGTCCATACATTGGGATTTTGATTTGACTATGCAGGTTAGTTAGTCTGTTTGGCTGAAGGATCCCCGTCAGTTTGGAGGGAAGAAGACAGATAGTGATGATACTCTGGATGGAAAAGGCCCCCTGACCCCACTGTAGAGGCAGATGGCTGCAGGTGGTGAAGAGGAGGAGATGGAGAGGCTGAGGAGGATGGTGACTCCTGCAGTAAAATGACAGTGAAATATCAAAGTCTCATAATTAGAGGTAGACTATTGTTTGTTTTTAATTCTCTACTGATCAAAATCTTCCATAATTTTCACTACTGCATGAAGTTGGATTTTAAATTGTAGATCTCACAAACCCTTCCACACACGACATTCTAGCCACACACAAAAAAAACGAAAATATTCCCGTCTTCATGATCGATTAAAAAGTCACTCTCTGCCGCTTTGTTATGATGCCCCCCCTTGCTCTCTCTCACACCTCGCCTTTGGTCCAGCTGGCACCGTTTGTCCCGAAATGGCGCTACGACGGGTTAGGAATATCAGTTTGGATAGTGTCCCTGCACACCTGGGGCCACATCATTGCAAGAATTCTGATCTTATAATCCTGGTTTGGTTGATCCAACATAGTTCAAGTTCAGTCCTGGTTGTGACTTTGTTCAAGTCCTATTCCCGTGGTTTAATGGTGCCATTTGAAAGCTCCTCTACAATAGGCCCCATCAAGCCCTGCAATCAAACTAGATGCCTTTGCGTTGCCCTGCTAAACCGCCCGATGGCCGCACAGTCCATCGCAAATGGGGAAATGGTCATCAAAGTGGTTGCTGTTGGCACGTTGTCAAGAATACAACGCTATATTTAAGTAGTCCAATCAATCAAACTTAGTTTTAATGTCAAAGTAAGAGACAAATTTAATTCACCCTTTACGATTAGTATTCTATGACATTTTAAGACTTGTGCTCGGAACTTTTCAAAAAACCACGGCCACATCACCACCATTTTTGCTGTTTTCTCCATTTTCTGCTGTTGTCCACATTGTATCCCTTCACAAAACCTAACCTGTGCTTAACCATTCTCATTTTTACAGATTTTTACAACAGCTAGCTTATTCCAAAACGACACAAGATATAATGCAAAGTAGTGTGTCTTACAGGCCGACCCCCAGCTGATTACTTTGCCTGGGTGATTTAGCTCCATCCATTTGCAGGTTGATGGTCGGGTTGCTCCTGCGGGCCCTGATAGGCTGTGACCTCTGACTGACCATTGCTTGACCAACATCTGACCCCTTGTAGCCAGCATGCCTCCCCCCGCGTAGACAGGCTGGAGATGAGTGCGTGCCGTGCGGCTAACGCAGTTACGCCGGGGTTATGGGAGACGTATTGGAGCGGAGATCGCAGGGGAGGCCTGTGTTGTCCCGCTGTAATTCAATCAGAGGCTGTAGGCATGTTTATCTTACCGCTAAGCTACGACGCATGAGCGCGGCGCAGGTTCCACTCTTTATTCGTGGCTACAAAACCAGCCGGAGTTTAGGCTGTAGCGAGTTTCGGGAGACGGCATGAGGCTAGCGCTGCTTGCTAGCAGTGTTTATTATTGCAGAGAAGCACAGGCTAAGTAAACTGCGGTCACGGTTGTTTGACTCTCGTGGTGCGCTGGTTTAGTGTTTTGTTTCCTAGCTTTTAGTGAGAAGATGAATATACCAAAATATCACACTTTGTTATCTGTTGCAGCGTGTTTGTTCTATTTAAAATGTTTGCCCCCGTTTCACTGTGCGACCAACAACTTGTGTTTTTTTTTTTTTTTAGCTACGACATCCGATTTTCCCCCACAGTGAGTGATTTTCGCTAAAGTTAGATCGCTAAAGTTTAAACATTCACATTTTAGCCTCTTCTGAAACGTTAATGCTCCTGGATGAGCTTAAAATGTGCACTGGGAACAGAAACACATTTATCAGAAAATAACTCGGCCATTTAAAGACGCCTGTCCATTTTGAATCCAACTTCACCACATGTTCACAAAACTTTTTTATAATTCCACTTCAGTACTTGTAATTGTCACATTTGGATGGCCTTTAGCTTTCATTACCGCAGCAACACCAGATCTATGTGGCCAAATGGAAATACAGTATCCACCCAGGACCTTGAGGCAACAATCCTAGCCACCCTGCCATAAAAGCAATCCCTGTTTGTGCAGCGCAGCATATGAATGAAGCCAAGGAGCCGGGACGACGGGGAGGACGGACATGCAAAATTATTTATGACAATCAACAGCCCAGTTGGCACCCATGGGTGATTAGGCCAAGAGTGATAATCCTGCTGTGTTCCAGCACCCTGTCTCCTCCACTCCTCTGCACCCTTCATCACGGCAGCGCAGGCTTATGAGGAGACCTGCTTAATTTCATTACCCGGGATGAGTTTCTGCCCGTGGAAAAACAGGAAGCAGGATTTGGCTGCAGAGCGGTGTCTTCGAAAACTAGTTAGGGAGTCGATGCGTTTCGGCCTGCGGGGAGGAATGGGAGTGGTGGGAGACATAACGGTGCACATTATAGTTAATCTAAGAGTTCCCATTTTCTGCTGAATCTACTTTTGAGCATTGAGACATCGGGGTCAGTGTGGTGTTTTATGTATTAAACATGCCAGAAAATGTATGATCTGAGCCTGTTCCTACGAATGCAGCTTCTGTGAGCAGACCTGTTTGAATCAATCAAGGTCTAGCCAGTCCCTATATTAAAGTATGGCAAGGTATGGCGTGCCGTTTCCTTGCATCGTTTCTGTGGTTTCTCCGTCATTAATATATCATAAGGTGATGTTTAGTGGCCATTGGATGTGTATCTACCACACATGGCACAGTGGTTAGCGCTTGTGCTTCACGGCTAGAAGGTCCGGGTTCGATTCCCACTTGGGCGGGGTCTTTCTGTGTGGAGTTTGCATGTTCTCCCCGTGTCTGCGTAGGTTTCCTCCGTGTACTATAGTTTCCTCTACCACTAAAACATGTACAATAGGCCAGGATGAATGAGAGTGTGCATGGGGGACGACGGATGGAAATTAGCCCAAGGCTACAATCCGGTGTGGTGTGTTTATTAACATGCACAGTCCCTACCAAATAAACCAATAAATAATAAGCACAAACTGGATATGATAAGAGGCCACTTTAGACGTTTGTTTTTCCCATTAATCAATTCAATAATGACTTTACCAAAATGGGGTGGCTGGTTGACGACAGCTGAAAACATCTTATTAATGATTTGGGATGTTTGATGTCTAAACGCTGACGGCTATAACAGGATTCTCACAAGTGTCCTGGAGTAGCCCGCCTGCTAACTGTCTGGAAGATCCAATGACATCTCTTCTTTTAATTTCTATATTTTTCAAATACGTAAAATGTAAAAAACGCTAAACCTTGAGGTGGATTTTTTTTGTATTCCACCGAATGCATATCCGCGCTACTTTCACAAAGTCCACCAAGTCTGTTGCCATGACAGTCCCGTGGTCACGATGTCACACCATCTAACGCAATGGCCCTGTCATAATGCACAGTTGTGTTTCCTCTCGGGACACTGTTCCACCTGCTGATGTCACGAGGTGGTGTCCTCCATTTTCAGGGAGTGTTTTTTTAAAGTACATCTTACAAACTTATAAATCTATCATGTTTAGATCCTAAGACAACAAGCTCAAACTCTTGTCCGAACCTTAACCAGACACGAGGATGCAGTGCCCTGTTGCCATGACAACTATTTAAACGCTTATAAATTATTTAACAAGTTAGTAAAACTATAAATGTTTGATAAAGGATGCTGAGAAATTTGCTGAGAAACTTTATTACATAAGGTAGTTTTATGATTGTTATAAGTTTTGAAATCTGATAATACGGTGTTATTACAAAATGTGGCTGAACTAACTCAAATTGATTTTCTTTTATGTTTTGATTGATTGATTTACAGTATTGCTTGAAAATTCTGTGGTGGAGACCAGTGCACTGTCATTGATTTGAGGGGCTAATGATGCAGTTTATTTTTATTTGAACAGGGACAGTGTACAATCTACATTAGCCTCAGAAAGGAGAGATGCATTGTAGCAGGTTATAGCACTTGTGCTAATTTCCACCTGCAGTCCCTGGGCCTATTGTACATGTTTTTAGTGGTAGGGGAAACCGGAGTACCCGGAGGAAACCTACGCAGACACGGGGAGAACATGCAAACTCCACACAGAAAGGCCCCGTCCAGGTGGGAATCGAACCCGGACCTTCTAGCTGTGAAGCACGAGCGCTAACCACTGTGCTACCGTGCCAGAGGAGGCAGTCTCCACCAGGACAGGGGCGTGTGCAGAGGGGGGCTCAGAGGTGTCAGGGGCCCGGTGATTTATGACACAGGGCCATCCCTTGGAGGATAGGGGGACGGGCACGTGCCTCTCTGGTGGCATGTGTGAAGCAGTTTAAAGTAAAGCTTATAACAACATCTGCCAGCTATTAGCAAGAAATGTTTGAGACAATGACAAAAAGTAAAGTAGGTTTCACACCACCACATATTTCCACATCAACACTGCACATTGGAGGGTTTCCAAGCAGCGGGTCAAATGTCAGCCGTCGTCACACTCCCTTTGGATAACACGAGATGTCAATAGAGCTGCCCTTCCGTGACTGAGGAGCGAAGGGAGAGTGGCAGGAGAGGGAAGCATGTATGTTTAAGGAGTATGTGAGATATATAGCAATGAACTAACTTGCTCTATGCTGGTGTAATGACAAAGTTTGCTTTTTTTGTGTCAGCAATTGGTAAAAATCAAATGCCAGTGAGACTCAACATTGTTATTAAAGTGGAGAGTTTCTCAAGATAGTTGCGAGGCTCGAACCAGTTAGCCTCCGGTAGGTCGATGAGAGCTCACCGGTTGTGCCATTCTTCCTCGTACACCATCTGATGGTGATACTTTTTACCTCCCAAATAATCACTGGATCTGGGTCCGCTTGTTCATGGACTAGTCTCTGTCTGCTAATATGGGGCAGAGGGTCTTAAAGCCGCCCTGCTCCAGTTGTGTCAAGAGCATGTAGCCGACTGTCACTTGGCTGTAATTGGCTGAGAGGGTCCTCCGCAGGGTCCCAGCGTACAGACCCTTCTCTCCTCCCCCACCCCCGGTGCTCCTGATTAGGCTTATCCTCCAGCTCGCGGTCCCCTCAGCACTCCGCAACCTCCAGGACTGACATGGAGCCTGGGACATGCGCGGGGTGGACGGTCGGCATGGTTAAGATCAGAAAATTGAATGTTTGGACTCAAGTGAACCAATTCCAGATGGCTTTTAGAAATCTCCTAAATCGTAATATCCACATTTCCTGCAATAATTCAAATATAATCCAAGCTTGCAACAGGACTGAACAAAAACACACCTGGAGTAGTATCTCACTTGATTCACGCAGCTTTAAGTATCCTGTTCACTGTCGTCGATTCTTCTTTTCCTGTTGAGGGGCTTCAGTCTGTGTGTCTGTGCTGTAGGGTACCTCGATCTGTCCTCCACATTTTGTTAAGCCATAGTCCATCATCAGACCCGACACGTGCAGTTGTGCTCAACAGTATGTTCACCAGGGCATCGTCAATGCGTCGGCTGCCATTTGGTGACAATGAAGGCGGCAAAGGGAACTCCGGACAAAAAGAGGGAACACCAATGGTCTACGTCATGCAGTGTACGGGGGTTGATTACACGCTCATGTCCAACATAGAACTAGGGCTCATACGGTCATTGCGCAGGCGCATTGAGTTGCCTTGTGTACGAAATGCGCGGTATAAATAAAGTTGCCTTGCCTTGCCTTGCGTTGCTGATGGCGAGGTCAAGTCGCTTGAACAACGCAGATTTAATCCTCAGTACAAACATGTTGCATTCCATTGAGGTGTCTTGGTCAGGGACATATTGAATGTTCCTGAAGTTGAAAAGTGCAAACGCTTATGAGCTAAATGAATGTTAAACCTGCGTTTCCACTGCTGGGTACTCCTCTCTCTACATACATAAATCCATACAAGAACTTTTTTTCTATTGATGTCATTTACTTGTATCCTCAAAATCTAGTCAGCAGTGCACATTTCACACACTTCAGGAGCAAACACAAAGGAGACTGAAATATGAACTGCTAAACTCATCCCATGCATTCCTGGTTGTTTGTAGAGGTATACAGGAGCTGATAGAGACGGGATATGAACGTCTATGCGCAGGAAATGATGCCACTCTTTGCGAACTGAGATCTCGTCTGCAGTCGTAGACGCCATTGCAAATCCATGATGGTTGATGATGTGTACTTGAAAGTCCTGACACATGAGAGTGATCTTCCTGCAGGCTGCGCTCCTCAGACGGGGCGGACCTGATCTAAACCTGATTGGTGTCCTGATTGATTCGGACCCTGGGGTCAGCACCGGGTCAATACTCCAACCGATGATGATCGCACGCTTTGCAATTGGACACAAACCTACGGCGACACTCCCAAATTCCATTACTGCTCGCATTCATCTAAAAGGAACTTGTTAGATACGTCTAAAAATATGTAAATAGTGTAAATAATGTCATGGTCAAAAGTGCTGGTCGTTGGATTGATGCTGCACTTGATGGGTCGGGATTTCCTGATGGGCTTCTAATTGGACGAGGTGACCTTTCTGACTGTAATTTGGACACGTTGGGGGGTCTGGCGGGATCGGGGGGCGATGCAGATTAAAACACAGCAGGGCGGGAGGGGAGGGTGATTGATGGGTGCCTGAGTGCAGCTGGACTCTTGACAGGTACGGGACAGTAACATATGAGTCCGCACTGGTTGAATAGGACAGGACAGTTAGACGGGGAGGGGGGTATATGGAGCAGGGTGGGGGGTCTGATGGATTGCCACCTTCTGCTCCATCCCGCCCACCCCTTTGGCCCTGGGATTGGACTGTTGCGTTTTAGCAGGTGCGTTTACAGAGAGCAATGCCCAAAAGGAACGATTTACAGACAAAAGGAAAAACAGTATAAGTGTCATTATCTTCTGTTATTTTTCATAATGGTAACAGCAGCAATTAATGGTTCAGCTATCTCATAGTTTGGTTCACAGAGGAGGACCTATTGTTCGGTGCATCACGGTGCAAGTGCAATAGAATATACATATATATTTTTTAAATATCTATTTTTTAAATACTATGTTCATCATTAGGCAGTATTTTTAATCTCAGAATAAAATTGGCAATGCTTTTTAATTTTTCAAAGCTGCTTTATAATAAAATGCAATTGAACAAAACAGTTCTAAAGTTAAACAAAAAAAAGAAAAGAAAAAGAAAAATGGCAGCGCAGTGTAGGCCATGTGCTCGCTAAGTGGTACGCACATACACATGCATGGCACGCGCTACGCAGCTTAAATATTAGGCACTCCGTACGGTGCACATCGTCAGATTGTTGAACTGCGGTGCATTGTGTTACCCCTAACAAACGGACACAGAAGTGGCCCATGCAAAGGTACTTTCGGTCAACACTTCCCATCAGTCAGCAACAAAGAGTTTGAAGCTGAAGGAAGCGCTTTAAGTTTTAGTTGAGAGCTAGAAAGGATTGGTGTGCTCTCTCTGTGTTTCTCTATTGCTGCAATTATTATTTATTCACAGGGCATTGGTTTGCAGAGTTTGATACTGCTCCAATTCCACTGTGTGCACAAAAGAGCAGCACACACTGTGCAGCTGCATAGCTTCACTGCGATCCCCCTCACACTCATGCACTGAATCCCACTCCAGCTAACACCTATGGGTTTAATTCCATGTAGCATTCGCCTGTTAATGGCCCATATAATCTAAATGTCAAGTTGCAATTACTCAAAGCAATTACTTTCTCCTAGAAGCAGGGAGGCGTGCAGCTCACAGCATTAGCCTGTTTCCGCTCGCCCAGTGCTGCCTTGTCAACGCTTGCTTTCAAATGGATTTGAAATGATCCATAAACACAATATGCTCACAAAACGTCCTCTGTCTTTAGATGTATTTGCAGTAAACTATATTATGTTTCCTTCATCACAAACATAGTGTGAGTGGACAGGGGACATCCGCGCTGCTCGTCACCACCTACGCTTATTTGGACATTATGTTTGCCTGGACACTTGATTCGCCTGAACTTTACATTGTCTTATTTACGGCTCTGTTTTATTGCCTTAATGTTTGGTGCAGACCTATGAGGCAACTCCTGTTGTGATATTGGGATATACAAAACCATTGATTGATTGATTGATTGTGTTTTTAAAGATCCATGCACCTCGTTCTAATCGTGGGAATGCTCAAATAATTATAATTTCAGTGAAGACTGAAATATGAATGGAATCCAATTTCGGTACATAATTGTAGAGTCCATTACGAGCTTTTCAGACCTTCAGAGTATAATTTGAAAGAAAGAAGTCTCGGGAATGTGCAAAGTAATTTTTCTTGACTCTTTTACTGTCTGGAATACCAACAAACACCACTTTAAGATCATACTTTGAATTTGAAATCCACTTTCTACATCCAGCCCTAGTTTAAGCACATCCTTGAATGCAATTGCTTTTTCTGCTTTTCTGCGTGGGGTAAAGCTCTGTTTATTCGCACCGAGTGTTGGATTCCATTTTGACAGAGTATGAAGCTGGAACTAATTCTCCTGCATATTTATTTGCCTTGGTCAAAGCTAAGCGCTAACCTGCTTAATATTCCAGGGACATAGAGCCTGTTAACAGCCTTTGGAAAGCTGTAAGACCTGTTTCTTTTCTTTTATTTTTTAGAATATTCCAATTATTTATTCCTTTGCGCATGAAGACGAGAGTGTTGGTCTATTTACGGTGCGGTAATTTGCTTTTCCCAGCTGCCTTTTGTTATTTCATCTTCTTTAGATTAGAGCCAATCTCATTTTAAAAGCGGAGTGCGCAGAGGAAGTAATCTACTCAACAGCTTTTGCCGCCGCAGTCTCGTCTGTTAACCAGTGTGTAATTATTGTTGCATTTCCTCCTCCAGGGATTAGATTTACAGTGTTTTGTTTATGCGGGGAGTGGATTGGCTGGTTATGGCCATTATGTGAAGTGGGCCACATTCGGGGGTGTGCAGGGATTAGGCAGCATTTTGGAAGAGATTGTAAATGAGAGATTATATTTTAGACGTGTCAAAACATAAATATTTGATTGATAAATTGGTTGAATGAATAACAAGGAGGACCTAATGCGGTCTATACAAATCGGAACGAGTGTAATCCTTGTCTCAACCACTCCAAATCTAGTTGGAACCCATCAAAACTCATATGAATACGTTTAAACCAGTCCTAACTAATGAAATCCACTGAGCGGACCTGAACCCAGTCCGAACGAGCTTGCACCGGTCTAAACTCAATATGTACCGGATGAAACCAGTCTAATCCACTTTGAGCAAGTCTATATCCAACCTGAACCAGTTCCCAACTAGTTTAAACTAGTCACAGCCAGCCCAAACCAGTTCCAGTTGGTCTAAATCCAGTGTGATCTAGTCTAAACCGGTCTAATTCAGTCTGAGCCAGCCTTAACCCAATCTGAATCATTCTACATTCATTCTAAATCAAACTAACTCCAGTCTGAACCGGTCCGTATAGTGTGTAAACCCAATCAATCCTTGGACAAACACTAAGCTTAAAACTGAAACCAAAACTAAACTATTCCTAAACACAAAACTGTAAATACATATTCTCCACTGTGAGATCAGCCATATTTGATCTAATATTAAAACTAAACCAGGTCCAAGTGGCTTCTGTACAGGGTCTAAAGTTAATCTACCCTTTGAAAACGTTCTAAAATGTTACCACATCCTTACCTGCATGTACTGTATATATGTTATCTAAAATACATGATCTGTAAACGGCATGTGCCTCAGATTCAAAAAGCCCTCCCCAGTCGTCCTTCAATCTTTCTTTGGTCTCTCAAGTGTATCCCAGTGGGGAGGGCGTCTCACTCTTTCACCTGCCCCTCCACTGTCCCTGTCCTCTTCTGTAGCCCACTGTGCCGATCTGAGCCGGGAGGCAGACACAAAGCCAGACGACACTCGCCGCATGGTCCCGTCTTTGTGCCATCCCCGATCGAAGCCGCCGGACGGACAATGGCATCAGCTGCGGGGACGCCTCGTTAGCGCCGCTCCCCACTGCTCAGACACGACACCAGGCTGGCCGCAGAAGCCCTACTGGGCCAACAGAGACTCGAGCGAGAAACGCAGGCGGACAAACAAGGGCTAAACCAGGGGCTCAAGCAGGAGATACTCCTGGGTTAAGCCAGGCCTAAACCAGGAGTAAATCATGGGCACAACAGGTCTAAAACAGGTCTGCTCCCACTGCATGCACACTGCCATAGGGCTGACTGCAGGGGACAGCAAAGGACATAAAAACATGGTGTCTCTGCTAGTTTACATTCTCTTCTTCCTCTTCCAGGGATAGCTTTGACAGGCTTGGTTCTCAAAAGCAAGGTTCTGATGGTTGGAGGGGGGAAACACCCCATAAACATAATATCCGAAAGTACAGAACGGAAAGGTGGGCCTGATGAACCGGTCAAACAGAACAAAAAGATACAATACCAGTTTCCATGGATCTGTTTCCAGATCCATGGAAACCCTGGGACCAATATCCAAACTATGGAAGGAAAACTAAATCCAGCTCAAAAGTGAAAATGGGACAGACCAAAAACGTAACCAAAAGCTAATGCTTTTGCACCTCAGAATGCACCTCAATGTTTATTTATTTATTTATTTATGAACAGGGACAGTGTACAATATACATTAGCCTCAGAAAGGAGAGATGCATTGTACCAGGTTATAGCACTTGTGCTAATTTCCACCTGCAGTCCCTGGGCCTATTGTACATGTTTTAGCCATCCTATTTGTATAAGCAAACAACTCCCAAAAACAATTTACAAAAACGGGGTTGAACTATTACTTAAATACATAACAGATTAGTGAAAACAAAACCCCAAATAGTTATTCTCCCGAAGACATCCTTACGGACTGAACCATTGGGAACCAGACGGACTGCGGTGCCGCTATCGGTCCTAATGAAGCTTCAACAACATTGGCTGCAAGCCAAGGTCTAAACCAGGCAGCTCTACAAAGCTAAGCCTGAATTAAGCCAAATCTGAATACATTTGAGAGCACAAAGGCAGTATGTGACGCCTAAAGAGCAGGGACTGAAATACAGAGCCATAAAACACACCTGTTCCGCGATGCGTTCAGGGCCCTCCTTCACAAGCCTTTTCATGGCTGTTTGCTCCGGTCATTAAAGACACTCCATTCAGATGCAGCACACAATAAAAGTGGCTTTAACCTGGAGAGATGGCTTTTCAAACGCAAGAAAAAAATCTTCTAAGACTGAGTGAGTGAAGAAAGATAATGAATTTAGGTAATCAAAAATGTCCATTAAATTGAATGGGGAAAGGGCGCAGCCTTGCGGAATTATGTTCTTGTCAATGAATAGTGATTAGTAATAAAAATGACCTACAGTTGCCCTCCCCGAGGATTGGATTTGCCATTTTGTAGCGAGCGTTCGGTTGTAAAATGTTGATTTGGTTCATTGTACGGACCACTTACTTTTGACTTTTCTATGGAATGGTCTGATTGCTGACATATTGGATTTAATTAAACAGGCAACAATAATGTGATCATTTAAACATCAAGTCTTTGTATTTGTATTGCCATTTTTGTCAATGTGGTTCCTAGACATGAAGTAAACATGTTCAAATCTTTTCATTTTACCCATAACAAATACTCACAGCCTCAGGCTTCAGGCTGCCCGTTTCTGTGGCTAAAACCAGCTGCCAAATAACCTAAATGTACGTATGACAGGATTGTATAGAGTTTATGAAATTGCATTGTTTTCTTCTGTTTTTTATACTGCAAAACTTTTGCCTACATCTTAGCCGTATTGTCTTAGGCATAGCTCTCCAACAGACGCCGGCTTGGGGCCCCCAGGCCAGCGGTGGCCCTCACAGAGCAAGCAAACTATAAACATGATGAAACACTGCTGTCTGTGACTGAAGTGGTGCTGCTGGTGTTTCTTGTTCATCACTTCTTGTCCCTACTGAGTCTCTCTCTAAAACCAAAAGGTTAGAAATCTAGGAGTAATCATGGACTCAGACCTGAACTTAAACAGCCACATTAAAGCAATAACATCATCAGCTTTTTACCATCTGAAAAACATTCAGATCAGAGGAATAGTGTCAAAACCAGACTTGGAGACACTCATCCATGCATTTGTCTCCAGCAGGTTAGACTACTGTAACGGCCTGCTCACTGGCCTTTCTAAACGAGCTGTTAGAGCTGCAGAACATCCAGAACGCTGCTGCTCGAGTTCTGACAAGAACCAGGAAATACGACCATATTAGTCCAGTGCTCCGGTCTCTGCACTGGCTTCCTGTCACTCAGAGAATAGAATTTAAAACAGCTCTGCTTGTGTACAAGTCTTTTCATGGTTTAGCACCAAAGTCCATCTCTGACATGTTAGAGCCGTATGAACCATCTCGGGCCCTGAGAACTTCAGGGAGGGGTCTCCTGGTGGTTCCCAGAGTCAATGATAAACACGGTGAGGCTGCGTTTCAGTTTCATGCAGCTAAAATCTGGAACAGTCTTCATGAGGATGTGAGACAGGCCTCAACTCTGACAATGTTCAAATCCAGGCTGAAAACAGCTCTTTTTACCCGAGCAGATGAAAACTGAAAGTATTTTATCTGCACTCTTGCCTTTTACTGTAATTGATTAATTTTCATGTTGGATGTTTTAATGATTGAATTGATCTGTTTTCTTGTAATTTTATGCAACTGTGAAGCACTTTGAATTGCCTTGTGTATGAATTGTGCTCTACAAATAAACTTGCCTTGCCTACTTAAGCAATCTGTGCTCAGTTAAGTCTTTTTACAGTGTTGGACAGTAGGGCCATATCGTTCTAAGGAAAAAGTGCTTGACTTCATTGTGAGGTATACCTTTGTTTTTTTTGGAGAAACTAGTACTCTCCCTCTGTACTGTTTGCGTGGAACACTTGGCTTCTGGTCTCCACTGAATAGATTTAAGATGACTTCTAATTTCTATTCACACGTCACACTTTTGAAACTCAGCAGTTTCATTAACCAAATCTACAAGGAGATTGAGCCCTGTAAATGCTCGGCTGTGGCTCCAAGAAACCCCCGTCATTTGTTAACCACAAATGAGCATAAGCCTTAAGAACATCTATGCACACATTTATTCAACGCTGAGCGAGTGCAACAAATAGTCCAAAGGTCAGTAGTGCATTCTAAGACGGCCAAATGAGATGTAGCGACGAGAGACAAGACGTTTTTAGTGGCCCACAGCTAACTTCAGCTCCCTCGTTAGTCACATACGAACACTCCAGTTTGTGTTTACTCCCCACTCCTTCCCTGCCCCCCCCCCCGCACAGCGGCACATCCGAGTGTCCCTGCGCCCATTAAACCAACGCCTGGCCTTTTCCGGCTCCGTGGGAAGCTCATCGCGCGGCTGCACTTGCTAATGCCACAGCGGGGGGGGGGGGGGGTTACAGAAATACAGACACCCCCGTGGTACCCTGACGCACTGGGCCACTGCGTAAAGGCCAGAGTCATTTGTCTTGGCTGTTTGTTCCGTCTCTCCGGACTTGTTTGGTGGAGCAGCGGACAGGAGCGGAGATGAGGGCTGAGAGCGGTGCCGAAATGGGTCGCTCTCACTGTGGGGATGCTCCTCCCTGAGTGGAAGGCATCTGCAAGTGGTAGAAATGGTGAATTGTATCCTACGAAATTGCACTGGGGTCTCTAGGTCTCCCGGTCCGATTGTCCCATTTTTTTTTTTCATTTTATTCTATTTTTGCAATTTATGTTATACCAAAACGGGTTATTGCTCACCACATCTTTATAATATCTTTATAACCCATAAAGTAATTAGCTAACGTTTTTTTCCTAACCTTTCTGACTGAAATTGAAAGAAATACAAACGGCTAATAAACATAAGCAATGATAAGTATTTGATTTGTTTTGGCGAGTACAGGGAGTACACAATCTTTGACAATAGTTTTGTCCATTTTGCCCGTCATTCAGTCTCGCTGGAGGGAGGACATCATGCAAAAAAAAAAAAAAAACTCCACACAAACAACACAAAGTAAGGTCCTGTGACATTTTTGTGGTCCCGTATCGCTGAGAAACAAGCGCGTCTGTTCATGTGACCAAAACAACCCCGAAACAAAATGGGGGCAATGCAGGAGGAACGCCATGTTCTGCAGGTCCGTCTGAGGGTTTGTGGCGGTGCAGCTGCAAAGTCTCAGGATCCTTCTGCCAAAAGAGTCTTATCATTGTTAAATTGCACCATTTATTTCCCCCGGTGTCTTCTTAACATGGAATGATCGATGTTTGGAGATATGAAGGTGGCTCGGTGCTGCAGTTCAATGTTGTTGTTATTAAATCCACTTAAACTCCTGGAAGCTGCTCGTTTTGTCAAACAATACAGCGCCGTGAAAGAACAAACATCTAAGATGGCTGTCTGAGCTGTCCAATGCATTTGGGCTGTGGAAAATCGACATTTGTGCTTGTTCGTCAGAAGACAGACAAAGCTGGTATTGACTGGGTGTCTGATCTCAGCCGGGTCAGTGGGGCGGTACGCGCTGATATCCTTATGAAAGCCTCGTGGCGCGTGGATCCTGCCGTTAAAGCGATAAGACCATATGCAGTGCCGTGAATCAAGCGGCTTACTCCTCCTCGCCCCACGCTGCCGCCTCTGATGTCCCGCGCTCGCTGGGCATCCATATTGTCAGAGTAATCGGATTTCAAACACAGGAAAGAGTGAGAGAGAGAGAGAGAGAGAGAGAGCAAGGAACCAAATCAGTGGTCAGTTCGGCAGGGGAAAAGACTCCCCCAGGACCGCTCCAAATCTTTCTCTCTCTGAAATCTCATTGTGTGGAAAGCATGACTGCGGACTGGTGTAACAAGTCTCTGATCAGCGCGCACTCGGCTCGCAGGACTTCATTAAGCCAGCACAGGCCTTTTCGGTGGAGTGGGATGGTCTTTTCTGGTTGATGTGCCATCTTTTTCCATTACCCGCCGAGGTCGTACCTATACTGTTATCTCCTATCGGCCATTGTTCTGGAACTAGGAATCTCATCTATATCTTTCGCCTTGGAACTTTCCTTCTTTCGTGACTTTACAAATCCAGACGTCTCACCGCAGCCTCCACAAGGACTGACAAAACATGGCTGACCCGGTTGATAACCACCGACACTCACAGAGCGTATTCAAGCCGGGTCACAGCTGCCCCTTGGGGTGGACTGACGGAAGACTGACCATTCTGTCCCATCGGCCCCTCCGACCACCACCAGCCACTCACTCATACACTTTGTTCGTGCCTATTGTACGTGTTTTTAGTGGTAGGGGAAACCGGAGTCTGTTTAGACCGAGACAGTCCCACTTTTCAGGCCTTTGTCCGAAACTATGGATTTGCCCAAGTTTGACAAAGGCTCTGTCCCAGGTGTTCATATTGTTTAGTCAATGTGAATCCCAAAAGAGTGCCTTTTGCTTGAAACTAAACGCTTTCGTGTGTCGACCACAAATCTAATTTCCCAACTGTGGTCTTTTCGTTGGAACTTCCTTTGTGTCCCACACTTGGTAATTTGAAAATCTGGACTTTACCTCTCAGTAATTGCAGCAAATTCCAATTTCTGATTTTGAGTAGTCACAGTGCCCTTATCTTTCCTCCCCTCGCCTTGTTTTTAATCGACTCCGGTCCGGCGCGGCGCAGTCTGATCCGGCTCGTGCGCGGAGATAGAATCAGCGACGCGAGGTTGTCTTTCCACACAAAGGCAGCTCCGATTGCCTTATTAATTATACATAAGTGAAATCACAGTATGAGCTCAGCGATTACAGCGCCGCAGTCTCCTCTTTGGTTATCTACACCTTCCGCATTGGCTTTAAAGGCGGCTGCGTCAGGCTAATCTGCGGCGATTACTGCCTAAGCACATGCTAGCTTTCAGCAAACGCATTTTAGCCACTCTTTGAAGTATCAAATTGGGAATGGTCCACAAAAGATTACACGCTAATGGCTTTTTTAGCTTTCCAATTGGGTTGGATTAGGAGGGAGCGGGCTTGTGTCAAGAAGGGTTTAGTTATCCGAGTGTTTCGCCTGCTTGTCATAAGATTGGTGGTTTGAATCCGTGTAGCATTGTTGCAGATGCTGTTGTGTGAGCAAGACACTTCACCCAACTGCTTGTGGTTGTTTGCCCTGCTCCTCCTGGATAATTGGAAAGCAGTCTCATCAAAAAACCTAAAATTCAACTGAAACTAAATAGGCGGCATTAGAGACCTACAAATCCTAGAATTTCGTCTTCTGAAACACTGAAGAGTCCCCCCCCACACGCCTGCAAATGAGGAGATATCCAGGCAAGACTTGCAGCTAAGCCACACAGGAGTGGTGGTGGGAAGTACCCCAGTCCTATTGTATAATGACAGTAAAGTTTTCATGTATTCATTCTAAATTGAAAGTAGTTCATGATGACTAAAATTGTGACCAGTCACTAGAATCAGGGACACAAGTCGGTTCTGGGGCATTTTGAGATTTTCACAGATTAATAAAGTGTAGTCTCCAAGCTTTCCAACAATGTGTAACACATTGAAATCTGATCATATTTTGAGGCGTAGCCGGGATTTGAAATTAACTATTCCAAAAAGGACAAAGGGCAGAAAAACCCCTCTGAAGGCCCGTTTGGAACCATGAGGCCGTCCTTCTGTGGACCCACCACCTGCAGGAGGAGCCATAGGGGCTGGTGCAGCTCCAACAGCTGCCCCCACGACCCAGCAACGGACAAGTGGGAGAAAATGGATGGATGGATGGATGTAGCCTACTCTTTTATTTACAGTCAAAATCCTGCGTGCTTCTCCCATAGCTTCTCCCCAGTCCCTCCGTGTGTTAGCTCCGCCTCCGTGAGCTGCTGGAGCCTCACGCTGAGAGAGTTACAGACTCCAGACATAACTGAAGTTATAACTGTAGAAAAGACTCCTGTACTACTTCAGTAATGCACATACACTCTCACACACACGAGAGGAAAAGGCCGACAAAAAAAATGAGCTTGTTTCTCCATTTGCGACAAAGTGAGTCTGCCGACTTGTGTCCCTGGAAACCACGGTGGGTCACATTTGTCCAGATATTTTAGAATACAAACTCAATAGTAATTAAAGCCGCAAGCGGCATTTGGAGGCCCTCGCGGGCCGCGGTGGCCGATTGACGCCGGTTCCCGCACGCCGCCGCAATAACCGGGAGGCGCTGCCGCGCCCTACCTGCTTATAATGTCGCTGCCACCCTCGGTGGAGTTTGTAAAAGAGCAAAGGCAAGAAATGGCGCCTTCGGCGCTGATTTTCCCAAAATGGCCGACCTCCTGTTGGTCACCTAGCAACCATGTAATGTACAATAACCGGGGGGCGCTGCCGCGCCCTACCTGCTTATAATGTCGCTGCCACCCTCCGTGGAGTTTATAAAAGAGCTGGCAAAAGAAATGGCGCCTTCGGCGCTGATTTTCCCAAAATGGCCGACCTCCTGTTGGTCGCCTAGCAACCACATAATGTACTTTTTTGTTCGGACAGTCATGACGCACGCGTGTACCAATTTTGGTTTGGCTGCGGCAAAGTTGACATTGGGCCGTTGCCATGGCAACACGATGGAAAAAGGGGCGGGGCATCAATATATTTTTTGTTCGGGATCACGTGACGGATGTCTGTACCAAATTTCATGCATCTACGGCAAAGTTTAATTTTTGGCTCCATTCATTTTTATTTTGTGCTCTGCAGGGGGCGCTATTGCGGCAATTTTCAAAATTCCTATATCAAAACATCCGGGGTCAACGACTCGACCAACGATTCAAGTTTCGCTCAAATCGGCCAAAGTATGTGCGAGTTATGACTGTTTGAACGCGGCGGCGAGCGGCGAAAACGGACGCCAAATTCATGGCGTTGCCACGGCAAAACCAAAAATCCTATTAAAAAGTTTTTAATAACTTTTGATGTCCCACATGTGGAGATGATCTGGAGCGAACGGGGAGTCGCTGCGTTCAACGGCCTAGGACGAGTTCGTTCAAATGCGAGGGCATGAAATGGCGCCTTCGGCGCCAATTCCCTCTTCTGGCCAATATGGCCGCCTTACTGTTGGTTGCCTAGCAACCGCGTAATGTGTTTTTTTGTTTGGCTTCACGTGACCAATAACTGTGCCGAATTTTTTTCGTCTACGTCAAACTAAAATTTTCGGGGTTTTCGGGTCTTGTCATAGGGCGCAATGTAAACTTGATTTTCCAGGGGGCGCTGACGCGCCATCTTTGAGATTTTTTTTTTTTTCTAAATGTGAAAAATGTTTTTTTCATGTGCTTGAATTTTGTGCAAAAATTCAGGACTTTTCGTCAGTGGGAAAGTGGACTTTTTTCGGAGAAGAAAAATAATAATAATTAAAGCCGCAAGCGGCATTGGGAGGCCCTCGCGGGCCGCGGTGGCCGGTTGACGCCGGTTCCCGCACGCCGCCGCAATAACCGGGAGGCGCTGCCGCGCCCTACCTGCTTATAATGTCGCTGCCACCCTCGGTGGAGTTTATAAAAGAGCATAGGCAAGAAATGGCGCCTTCGGCGTTTATTTTTCCCAAAATGGCCGACCTCCTGTTGGTCACCTAGCAACCATGTAATGTACTTTTTTGTTCGGACAGTCATGACGCACGTGTGTACCAATTTTGGTTTGGCTACGACAAAGTTGACATCGGGTCGTTGCCATGGCAACACGGTGGGAAAAGGGGCGGGGCATCAATATATTTTTTGTTCGGGATCACGTGACGGATGTCTGTACCAAATTTCATGCATCTACGACAAAGTTTAATTTTTGGCTCCATTCATTTTTATTTTGTGCTCTGCAGGGGGCGCTATAGCGGCAATATTCAAATTTCCTATATCAAAACATCCGGGGTCGACGACTCGACCAACGATTCAAGTTTCGCTCAAATCGGCCAAAGTATGTGCGAGTTACGGCTGTTTGAAAACGGCGGCGAGCGGCGAAAACGGACGCCAAATTCATGGCGTTGCCACGGCAAAACCAAAAATCCTATTAAAAAGTTTTTAATAACTTTTAATCTCCCACATGTGGAGATGATCTGGAGCGAACGGGGAGTCGCTGCGTTCAACGGCCTAGGACGAGTTCATTCAAATGCGTTGGCATGAAATGGCGCCTTCGGCGCCAAGTCCCTCTTCGGGCCAATATGGCCGCCATACTGTTGGTTGCCTAGCAACCGCGTAATGTATTTTTTTGTTGGGCTTCACGTGACCAATAACTGTGCCGAATTTTTTTCGTCTACGACGAAGTACGTTTTTCGGGTCTCGCCATACGTGCAATGTAATCTAGTTTTCCAGGGGGCGCTGACGCGCAATTTTTTTGAAATGTAAAATTTCGAAATTGCACGATTCGAGCGGTGAACATTTTAGAATGATGTGCCAAAATTCAGGACTTTTCATCACAAGATAAAGGAGTTAAGGTGGGGAGAGGAAAAATAATAATAATTAAAGCCGCAAGCGGCATTTGGAGGCCCTCGCGGGCCGCGGTGGCCGATTGACGCCGGTTCCCGCACGCCGCCGCAATAACCGGGGGGCGCTCCCGCGCCCTACCGGCTTATAATGTCGCCGCCACCCTCGGTGGAGTTTATAAAAGAGCTGGCAAAAGAAATGGCGCCTTCGGCGCTGATTTTCCCAAAATGGCCGACCTCCTGTTGGTCGCCTAGCAACCATGTAATGTACTTTTTTGTTCGGACAGTCGTGACGCACGCGTGTACCGATTTTGGTTAGGCTGCGGCAAAGTTGACATTGGGTCGTTGCCATGGCAACACGGTGGGAAAAGGGGCGGGGCATCAATATATTTTTTGTTCGGGATCACGTGACGGATGTCTGTACCAAATTTCATGCATCTACGACAAAGTTTAATTTTTGGCTCCATTCATTTTTATTTTGTGCTCTGCAGGGGGCGCTATAGCGGCAATTTTCAAAATTCCTATATCAAAATATCCGGGGTCGACGACTCGACCAACGATTCAAGTTTCGCTCAAATCGGCCAAAGTATGTGTGAGTTACGGCTGTTTGAACACGGCGGCGAGCGCCGAAAACGGACGCGGAATTCATGGCGTTGCCACGGCAACACCGTTAAACCTATTAAAAAGTTTTTAATAACTTTTGATCTCCCACATGTGGAGATGATCTGGAGCGAACGGGGAGTCGCTGCGTTCAACGGCCTAGGACGAGTTCGTTCAAATGCGTGGGCATGAAATGGCGCCTTCGGCGCCAAGTCCCTCTTCGGGCCAATATGGCCGCCATACTGTTGGTTGCCTAGCAACCGCGTAATGTATTTTTTTGTTTGGCTTCACGTGACCAATCACTGTGCCGAATTTTTTTCGTCTACGACGAACTAAAATGTTCATTTTTTTCGGTGTCTCTCCATAGGCGCAATGTAATCTTGATTTTCCAGGGGGCGCTGACGCGCCATTTTTGTGATTTTTTGAACGAAACTTTTTGACACTGTGTATCGCCGTGATTTCTAATTTTGGGCAAAAAATTGGGAGTTTTCGTCGAAGTTTGGGCGATTTATTCCAAAAAAACACGGATAGAAGAAAAATAATAAGAATTAAAGCCGCAAGCGGCATTGGGAGGCCCTCGCGGGCCGCGGTGGCCGATTGACGCCGGTTCGCGCACGCCGCCGCAATAACCGGGAGGCGCTGCCGCGCCCTACCTGCTTATAATGTCGCTGCCACCCTCGGTGGAGTTTATAAAAGAGCTGGCAAAAGAAATGGCGCCTTCGGCGCTGATTTTCCCAAAATGGCCGACCTCCTGTTGGTCGCCTAGCAACCACATAATGTACTTTTTTGTTCGGACAGTCATGACGCACGCGTGTACCAATTTTGGTTTGGCTGCGGCAAAGTTGACATTGGGCCGTTGCCATGGCAACACGATGGAAAAAGGGGCGGGGCATCAATATATTTTTTGTTCGGGATCACGTGACGGATGTTTGTACCAAATTTCATGCATCTACGGCAAAGTTTAATTTTTGGCTCCATTCATTTATATTTTGTGCTCTGCAGGGGGCGCTATTGCGGCAATTTTCAAAATTCCTATATCAAAACATCCGGGGTCAACGACTCGACCAACGATTCAAGTTTCGCTCAAATCGGCCAAAGTATGTGCGAGTTATGACTGTTTGAACGCGGCGGCGAGCGGCGAAAACGGACGCCAAATTCATGGCGTTGCCACGGCAAAACCAAAAATCCTATTAAAAAGTTTTTAATAACTTTTGATGTCCCACATGTGGAGATGATCTGGAGCGAACGGGGAGTCGCTGCGTTCAACGGCCTAGGACGAGTTCGTTCAAATGCGTGGGCATGAAATGGCGCCTTCGGCGCCAAGTCCCTCTTCTGGCCAATATGGCCGCCATACTGTTGGTTGCCTAGCAACCGCGTAATGTGTTTTTTTGTTTGGCTTCACGTGACCAATAACTGTGCCGAATTTTTTTCGTCTACGACAAACTAAAATTTTCAGATTTTTCGGTGTCTCTCCATAGGCGCAATGTAATCTTGATTTTCCAGGGGGCGCTGACGCGCCATTTTTGTGATTTTTGTAACGAAACTTTTTGACACTGTGTATCGCCGTGATTTCTAATTTTGGGCAAAAAATTGGGAGTTTTCGTCGAAGATTGGGCGATTTATTCCCAAAAAACACGGATAGAAGAAAAATAATAATAAGAATAAGAAAAACCCATACAATAACAATATGGGGCCGCCTCCGGCGGCAAACCTTATATATTCGGAAAGGTCTCACGTCCAGTAATCCACCCGTAAGGTTTATAGTCCAATACGAGCGCGTTGCGCTCGTCTTTAACCTCCTCTTTCTCAATGTTTCTCTATCCGTTTTTTTTTCCGTATTTTTGTGAGTACAAGAACAAATTTGCCGCTTTCGCGGCAAATACTTATATCACCGGATAGGGCTCGATGCCCTGAGTCACTGTATCAGTGTTTTAGTGAGTGGCCATGGTCGATGACGAGCTTCGCTCGTCATCGACCACTTTCTTTTCCATGTTGCGCCTTCACTGTGGTTTTCACCTTTTTTTTTTACGAGCAGCAACAAATGTGCCGCTTTCGCGGCACACGCCTATATCATCGGACAGGTGTTGGTGCCGGGAGTCCCCTGATTACTGTCTCATACATGGGTTTTGAGCGCTCCGCGCTCTTTTCCCGTGGGACGTGCGCTACGCGCACGTCTTTCTTTAGTGCGCTCCGCGCACTGCTTGTACAATTACAAGAGGCCCGAGACCTGCCAGGTCCGCTCGGGCCTAATAATAAAAAGAAAAACTCATACAATAACAATATGGGGCCGCCTCCGGCGGCAAACCTTATATATTCGGAAAGGTCTCACGTCCAGTAATCCAACCGTAAGGTTTATTATCCAATACGAGCGCGTTGCGCTCGTCTTTTACCTCCTCTTTCTCAATGTTTCTCTATCCGTTTGTTTTTTCGGATTTTTGTGAGTACAAGAACAAATTTGCCGCTTTCGCGGCAAATACTTATATCACCGGATAGGGCTCGATGCCCTGAGTCACTGTATCAGTGTTTTGGGCTTTGGTGAGTGGCCATGGTCGATGACGAGCTTCGCTCGTCATCGACCACTTTCTTGTCCATGTTGCGCCTTCACTGTGGTTTTCACCTCTTTTTTTTTACGAGCAGCAACAAATGTGCCGCTTTCGCGGCACACGCCTATATCATCGGACAGGTGTTGGTGCCGGGAGTCCCCTGATTACTGTCTCATACATGGGTTTTGAGCGCTCCGCGCTCTTTTCCCGTGGGACGTGCGCTACGCGCACGTCTTTCTTTAGTGCGCTCCGCGCACTGCTTGTACAATTACAAGAGGCCCGAGACCTGCCAGGTCCGCTCGGGCCTAATAATTAAAGCCGCAAGCGGCATTGGGATGCCCTCGCGGGCCGCGGTGGCCGATTGACGCCGGTTCCCGCACGCCGCCGCAATAACCGGGAGGCGCTGCCGCGCCCTACCTGCTTATAATGTCGCTGCCACCCTCGGTGGAGTTTATAAAAGAGCTGGCAAAAGAAATGGCGCCTTCGGCGCTGATTTTTCCCAAAATGGCCGACCTCCTGTTGGTCACCTAGCAACCATGTAATGTACTTTTTTGTTCGGACAGTCATGACGCACGCGTGTACCAATTTTGGTTTGGCTGCGGCAAAGTTGACATTGGGTCGTTGCCATGGCAACACGGTGGGAAAAGGGGCGGGGCATCAATATATTTTTTATTCGGGATCACGTGACGGATGTCTGTACCAAATTTCATGCATCTACGACAAAGTTTAATTTTTGGCTCCATTCATTTTTATTTTGTGCTCTGCAGGGGGCGCTATTGCGGCAATTTTCAAAATTCCTATATCAAAACATCCGGGGTCGACGACTCGACCAACGATTCAAGTTTTGTTCAAATCGGCCAAAGTATGTGTGAGTTACGGCTGTTTGAACACGGCGGCGAGCGGCGAAAACGGACGCCAAATTCATGGCGTTGCCACGGCAAAACCAAAAATGCTATTAAAAAGTTTTTAATAACTTTTAATCTCCCACATGTGGAGATGATCTGGAGCGAACGGGGAGTCGCTGCGTTAAAAGCCCTAGGACGAGTTCGTTCAAATGCGTGGGCATGAAATGGCGCCTTCGGCGCCAAGTCCCTCTTCGGGCCAATATGGCCGCCATACTGTTGGTTGCCTAGCAACCGCGTAATGTGTTTTTTTGTTTGGCTTCACGTGACCAATCACTGTGCCGAATTTTTTTCGTCTACGACAAAGTACGTTTTTCAGGTTTTGCGGTATTTTGGGGGTGTTTTACATAGGGCGCAATGTTAACGTGGTTTTTCCAGGGGGCGCTGACGCGCCATTTTTTTGAATTTTTCAATTTTCTAAATGTGAAAGTTCTTAGAATCACGTGCTTGAATTTTGAGCAAAAATTCAGGACTTTTCGTCAGTGGGAAAGTGGATTTAGGGGGGGAGAAGAAAAATAATAATAATTAAAGCCGCAAGCGGCATTGGGAGGCCCTCGCGGGCCGCGGTGGCCGATTGACGCCGGTTCCCGCACGCCGCCGCAATAACCGGGAGGCGCTGCCGCGCCCTACCTGCTTATAATGTCGCTGCCACCCTCGGTGGAGTTTATAAAAGAGCTGGCAAAAGAAATGGCGCCTTCGGCGCTGATTTTTCCCAAAATGGCCGACCTCCTGTTGGTCACCTAGCAACCATGTAATGTACTTTTTTGTTCGGACAGTCATGACGCACGCGTGTACCAATTTTGGTTTGGCTGCGGCAAAGTTGACATTGGGTCGTTGCCATGGCAACACGGTGGGAAAAGGGGCGGGGCATCAATATATTTTTTATTCGGGATCACGTGACGGATGTCTGTACCAAATTTCATGCATCTACGACAAAGTTTAATTTTTGGCTCCATTCATTTTTATTTTGTGCTCTGCAGGGGGCGCTATTGCGGCAATTTTCAAAATTCCTATATCAAAACATCCGGGGTCGACGACTCGACCAACGATTCAAGTTTTGTTCAAATCGGCCAAAGTATGTGTGAGTTACGGCTGTTTGAACACGGCGGCGAGCGGCGAAAACGGACGCCAAATTCATGGCGTTGCCACGGCAAAACCAAAAATGCTATTAAAAAGTTTTTAATAACTTTTAATCTCCCACATGTGGAGATGATCTGGAGCGAACGGGGAGTCGCTGCGTTAAAAGCCCTAGGACGAGTTCGTTCAAATGCGTGGGCATGAAATGGCGCCTTCGGCGCCAAGTCCCTCTTCGGGCCAATATGGCCGCCATACTGTTGGTTGCCTAGCAACCGCGTAATGTGTTTTTTTGTTTGGCTTCACGTGACCAATCACTGTGCCGAATTTTTTTCGTCTACGACAAAGTACGTTTTTCAGGTTTTGCGGTATTTTGGGGGTGTTTTACATAGGGCGCAATGTTAACGTGGTTTTTCCAGGGGGCGCTGACGCGCCATTTTTTTGAATTTTTCAATTTTCTAAATGTGAAAGTTCTTAGAATCACGTGCTTGAATTTTGAGCAAAAATTCAGGACTTTTCGTCAGTGGGAAAGTGGATTTAGGGGGGGAGAAGAAAAATAATAATAATAATAAGAAAAACCCATACAATAACAATATGGGGCCGCCTCCGGCGGCAAACCTTATATATTCGGAAAGGTCTCACGTCCAGTAATCCAACCGTAAGGTTTATTATCCAATACGAGCGCGTTGCGCTCGTCTTTTACCTCCTCTTTCTCAATGTTTCTCTATCCGTTTTTTTTTTTGTATTTTTGTGAGTACAAGAACAAATTTGCCGCTTTCGCGGCAAATACTTATATCACCGGATAGGGCTCGATGCCCTGATTCACTGTATCAGTGTTTTGGGCTTTGGTGAGTGGCCATGGTCGATGACGAGCTTCGCTCGTCATCGACCACTTTCTTGTCCATGTTGCGCCTTGACTGTGGTTTTCACCTCTTTTTTTTTAAAAGCAGCAACAAATGTGCCGCTTTCGCGGCACACGCCTATATCATCGGACAGGTGTTGGTGCCGGGAGCCCCCTGATTACTGTCTCATACATGGGTTTTGAGCGCTCCGCGCTCTTTTCCCGTGGGACGTGCGCTACGCGCACGTCTTTCTTTAGTGCGCTCCGCGCACTGCTTGTACAATTACAAGAGGCCCGAGACCTGCCAGGTCCGCTCGGGCCTAATAATAAGAAAAACCCATACAATAACAATATGGGGCCGCCTCCGGCGGCAAACCTTATATATTCGGAAAGGTGTCACGTCCAGTAATCCAACCGTAAGGTTTATTATCCAATACGAGCGCGTTGCGCTCGTCTTTTACCTCTACTATTTCAATGTTTCTCTATGGAATTTTTTTTTCGTATTTTTGTGAGTACAAGAACAAATTTGCCGCTTTCGCGGCAAATACTTATATCACCGGATAGGGCTCGATGCCCTGAGTCACTGTATCAGTGTTTTGGGCTTTGGTGAGTGGCCATGGTCGATGACGAGCTTCGCTCGTCATCGACCACTTTCTTGTCCATGTTGCGCCTTCACTGTGGTTTTCACCTTTTTTTTTTTAAAAGCAGCAACAAATGTGCCGCTTTCGCGGCACACGCCTATATCATCGGACAGGTGTTGGTGCCGGGAGCCCCCTGATTACTGTCTCATACATGGGTTTTGAGCGCTCCGCGCTCTTTTCCCGTGGGACGTGCGCTACGCGCACGTCTTTCTTCAGTGCGCTCCGCGCACTGCTTGTACAATTACAAGAGGCCCGAGACCTGCCAGGTCCGCTCGGGCCTAATAATAATAAGAAAAACCAGTACAATAACAATATAGCGCCGCCTCCGGCGGCCAACCTTATATATTCGGAAAGGTCTCACGTCCAGTAATCCACCCGTAAGGTTTATTATCAAATACGAGCGCGTTGCGCTCGTATTTTACCTCTTCTTTGTCAATGTTTCTCTATGGGATTTTTTTTGCGTATTTTTGTGAGTACAAGAACAAATTTGCCGCTTTCGCGGCAAATACTTATATCACCAGATAGGGCTCGATGCCCCGAGTCACTGTATCAGTGTTTTGGGCTTTGGTGAGTGGCCTTGGTCGATGACGAGCTTCGCTCGTCATCGACCACTTTCTTGTCCATGTTGCGCCTTCACTGTGGTTTTCACCTTTTTTTTTTTAAAAGCAGCAACAAATGTGCCGCTTTCGCGGCACACGCCTATATCATCGGACAGGTGTTGGTGCCGGGAGTCCCCTGATTACTGTCTCTTACATGGGTTTTGAGCGCTCCGCGCTCTTTTCCCGTGGGACGTGCGCTACGCGCACGTCTTTCTTTAGTGCGCTCCGCGCACTGCTTGTACAATTACAAGAGGCCCGAGACCTGCCAGGTCCGCTCGGGCCTAATAACTAGAAACCGTTGCAATGGCTGCGCCATTGCGATTGACTGCGGAATAGATCTAATGCAGAAGTTACCTGAAAAATCCTTGACAATGTTAAAACACTTGAAGCTCCTGCAAGTCTTGAAACTGTTTAAACCTTGAAGCTCCTGAAATCCTTGAAACTGTTGAAACCTTGAAGCTCCTGAAATCCTTGAAACTTTGAAACTCTTAAAATCCTTGAAACTTTGAAACTCTTAAAATCCTTGAAACTTTTTAAACCTTAAAACTCCTAAAATCATTGAAACTCCTGAAGTCCTTAAAACTCCTGAAATCCTTGAAACTGTTGAAACCTTGAAACTACTCCTGTAATCCTTGAAACTCCCAAAATCCTTGAAACTTTTGAAACCTTGAAACTCTTACAATCATTGAAACTCCTGAAATCCTTGAAACTGTTGAAACCTTGAAACTCCTCCTGAAATCTTTGAAACCTTGAAACTCCTGAAATTCATTAAACTGATTAAACACTTTAAACAGTTGAAATCCTTTAACCTCTTGAAAAAAAATTGTCCTTTGAACTTTAAATTCCACACACCACTGAAATTCTTTGGTTCCGGTATCTTTGGTAACTTTGTCTGGACTTGGTCTGGCTTCTGTGGTTTACCTGGAAATGGTTTTGGTTCCGGTAACTATGGAAACCTGGTCTGGGTCTTGGTTCAGGTCTGGCTCTGGGTCTTGGACTTGCCTTCCTTCTGTGGATTACCTGGATATGGTTTTGGTTCCAGTAACTATGGTAACTTGATCTGGACTTTGCATGGCTTCTGGGGTTCGCCTCGATCTAGTTTTGGTTCCGGTAACTATGGCAACTTGGTCTGGGACTTTGTCTGGGTCTTGGTTCTGGTCTTGGTCTGGGTCTTGGTTCGGGTTTTGGTCTGGAACTTGGTTAGGGTCTTGGTTCTGGTCTTGGTCTGGGTCTTGGTTCGGGTTTTGGTCCTGGACTTAGTTTGGGTCTTGGTTCTGGTCTTGGTCTGGGTCTTGGTTCGGGTTTTGGTCCTGGACTTAGTTAGGGTCTTGGTTCTGGTCTTGGTCTGGGTCTTGGTTCGGGTTTTGGTCCTGGACTTAGTTTGAACTTTAAATTCCACACACCACTGAAATTCTTTGGTTCCGGTATCTTTGGTAACTTTGTCTGGACTTGGTCTGGCTTCTGTGGTTTACCTGGAAATGGTTTTGGTTCCGGTAACTATGGAAACCTGGTCTGGGTCTTGGTTCAGGTCTGGCTCTGGGTCTTGGACTTGCCTTCCTTCTGTGGATTACCTGGATATGGTTTTGGTTCCAGTAACTATGGTAACTTGATCTGGACTTTGCATGGCTTCTGGGGTTCGCCTCGATCTAGTTTTGGTTCCGGTAACTTAGTTTGGGTCTTGGTTCTGGTCTTGGTCTGGGTCTTGGTTCGGGTTTTGGTCCTGGACTTAGTTTGAACTTTAAATTCCACACACCACTGAAATTCTTTGGTTCCGGTATCTTTGGTAACTTTGTCTGGACTTGGTCTGGCTTCTGTGGTTTACCTGGAAATGGTTTTGGTTCCGGTAACTATGGAAACCTGGTCTGGGTCTTGGTTCAGGTCTGGCTCTGGGTCTTGGACTTGCCTTCCTTCTGTGGATTACCTGGATATGGTTTTGGTTCCAGTAACTATGGTAACTTGATCTGGACTTTGCATGGCTTCTGGGGTTCGCCTCGATCTAGTTTTGGTTCCGGTAACTATGGCAACTTGGTCTGGGACTTTGTCTGGGTCTTGGTTCTGGTCTTGGTCTGGGTCTTGGTTCGGGTTTTGGTCTGGAACTTGGTTAGGGTCTTGGTTCTGGTCTTGGTCTGGGTCTTGGTTCGGGTTTTGGTCCTGGACTTAGTTTGGGTCTTGGTTCTGGTCTTGGTCTGGGTCTTGGTTCGGGTTTTGGTCCTGGACTTAGTTTGGGTCTTGGTCCGGGACTTGGTTCGGGTCTTAGGCCGAATCTTGTTTCGGGTAACTATGGTAACCTCATCAGGACTTGGCCTGGCTTCTGTGGTTTACCTTGATCTGGTTTTGGTTCGAGTAACTATGGTAACCTGGTCTGGACTTTGTCTGGCTTCTGTGGTTTACCTGAATATGGTTTTGGTTCCGGTAACTATGGTAACCTGGTCTGGAATTGGCCTGGCTTCTCTGGTTTACCTTGATCTGGTTTTGGTTCCGGTAACTATGGTAACCTGGTCTGGAATTGGCCTGGCTTCTCTGGTTTACCTTGATCTGGTTTTGGTTCCAGTAACTATGGTAACCTGGTCTGGACTCGGCCTGGTTTCTATAGTTTACCTTGATCTGGTTTTGGTTCCGGTAACTATGGTAACCTGGTCTGGAATTGGCCTGGCTTCTCTGGTTTACCTTGATCTGGTTTTGGTTCCGGTAACTATGGTAACCTGGTCTGGACTCGGCCTGGTTTCTATAGTTTACCTTGATCTGGTTTCGGTTCCGGTAACTATGGTAACCTGGTCTGGACTTTGTCTGGCTTCTGTGGTTTACCTTGATCTGGTTTTGGTTCCAGTAACTATGGTAACCTGGTCTGGACTCGGCCTGGTTTCTATAGTTTACCTTGATCTGGTTTCGGTTCCGGTAACTATGGTAACCTGGTCTGGACTTTGTCTGGCTTCTGTGGTTTACCTGAATATGGTTTTGGTTCCGGTAACTATGGTAACCTGGTCTGGACTCGGCATGGCTTCTCTGGTTTACCTTGATCTGGTTTCGGTTCAGGTAACTATGGTAACCTGGTCAGGACCAAGGCCTGCTTTCTGTAGTTTACCGGGATATGGTTTTGGTTCCGGTAACTATGGTAACCTGGTCTGGACTTTGTCTGGCTTCTCTGGTTTACCTGAATATGGTTTTGGTTCCGGTAACTATGGTAACCTGGTCTGGAATTGGCCTGGCTTCTCTGGTTTACCTTGATCTGGTTTCGGTTCCGGTAACTATGGTAACCTGGTCAGGACCAAGGCCTGCTCTCTGTAGTTTACCGGGATATGGTTCTGGTTCTGGTTCCGGTAACTATGGCAACTTGGTCTGGGACTTTGTCTGGGGCTTGGTTTGGGTCTTGGTCTGGGTCTTGGTTCGGGTCTTGATTCAGCTTTTGGTCTGGGACTTGGTTAGGGTCTTGGTTCGGGCCTCGGTCTAGGACTTGGTCCGGGGTCTTGGTTTCCTTGAAACTGCAGAAGTCCTTGAATCTGCTGAAGACCTTGAAACCGCAGAAGTACTTGAAACCGCTGAAGACCTTGAATCCGCTGAAGTCCTTGAAACCGCTGAAGTCCTTGAAACCGCTGAAGACCTTGAATCTGCTGAAGTCCTTGAAACCGCTGAAGTCCTTGAAACCGCTGAAGTCCTTGAACCTGCAGAAGTCCTTGAAGCCGCTGAAGACCTTGAAACCGCTGAAGTCCTTGAAACCGCTGAAGTCCTTGAACCTGCAGAAGTCCTTGAAGCCGCTGAAGACCTTGAACCCGCTGAAGTCCTTGAACCTGCAGAAGTCCTTGAAACCGCAGAAGTACTTGAAGCCGCTGAAGTCCTTGAAACCGCTGAAGTCCTTGAAACCGCTGAAGTCCTTGAATCCGCTGAAGTCCTTGAAACCGCTGAAGTCCTTGAAACCGCTGAAGTCCTTGAACCCGCTGAAGTCCTTGAACCCGCTGAAGTCCTTGAAACCGCTGAAGACCTTGAATCTGCAGAAGTCCTTGAAACCGCGTAAGTCCTTGAATCTGCAGAAGTCCTTGAAACCGCTGAAGTCCTTGAAACCGCTGAAGTCCTTGAATCCGCAGAAGTCCTTGAAACCGCTGAAGTCCTTGAAACCGCTGAATTCCTTGAAACTGCTGAAATGGCAGAAGCTGTGGAAATGGCTGAATGTCCAGAATGTAGCTGAAGCCCTATTAATTCTGCTGAATCTGTGAATTTGCGGAAGCCCCATTAAAGTCAATGGGAAAAATCCGCGGAATTTTGTCCGATTGCGGAAAATCCGGAAATCGCAGAATTCCCAAAAGTAATAGCAGAATTCTCTCCAACATGCTGAACGTTTTGAGGTATGACATGCTGAAATTGCTTAAACTATGAAAGCTGTGAAAACTGCAGAAAAACAGGAAAAAAATAGATGAATAATAATAATAAAGAACGTGTAAACCAATGGTTGACTGCGGAAAGTTCCGCAGTCAATCAATTAAAGCCGCAAGCGGCATTGGGAGGCCCTCGCGGGCCGCGGTGGCCGATTGACGCCGGTTCGCGCACGCCGCCGCAATAACCGGGAGGCGCTGCCGCGCCCTACCTGCTTATAATGTCGCTGCCACCCTCGGTGGAGTTTATAAAAGAGCTGGCAAAAGAAATGGCGCCTTCGGCGCTGATTTTCCCAAAATGGCCGACCTCCTGTTGGTCGCCTAGCAACCACATAATGTACTTTTTTGTTCGGACAGTCATGACGCACGCGTGTACCAATTTTGGTTTGGCTGCGGCAAAGTTGACATTGGGCCGTTGCCATGGCAACACGATGGAAAAAGGGGCGGGGCATCAATATATTTTTTGTTCGGGATCACGTGACGGATGTCTGTACCAAATTTCATGCATCTACGGCAAAGTTTAATTTTTGGCTCCATTCATTTATATTTTGTGCTCTGCAGGGGGCGCTATTGCGGCAATTTTCAAATTTCCTATATCAGAACATCCGGGGTCAACGACTCGACCAACGATTCAAGTTTCGCTCAAATCGGCCAAAGTATGTGCGAGTTATGACTGTTTGAACGCGGCGGCGAGCGGCGAAAACGGACGCCAAATTCATGGCGTTGCCACGGCAAAACCAAAAATCCTATTAAAAAGTTTTTAATAACTTTTGATGTCCCACATGTGGAGATGATCTGGAGCGAACGGGGAGTCTCTGCGTTTAACAGCCTAGGACGAGTTCGTTCAAATGCGTGGGCATGAAATGGCGCCTTCGGCGCCAAGTCCCTCTTCGGGCCAATATGGCCGCCATACTGTTGGTTGCCTAGCAACCGCGTAATGTGTTTTTTTGTTTGGCTTCACGTGACCAATAACTGTGCCGAATTTTTTTCGTCTACGACAAACTAAAATTTTCGGGGTTTTCGGGTCTTGTCATAGGGCGCAATGTAAACTTGATTTTCCAGGGGGCGCTGACGCGCCATCTTTGAGATTTTTTTTTTTTTCTAAATGTGAAAAATGTTTTTTTCATGTGCTTGAATTTTGTGCAAAAATTCAGGACTTTTCGTCAGTGGGAAAGTGGACTTTTTTCGGAGAAGAAAAATAATAATAATAATAATTAAAGCCGCAAGCGGCATTGGGAGGCCCTCGCGGGCCGCGGTGGCCGATTGACGCCGGTTCCCGCACGCCGCCGCAATAACCGGGAGGCGCTGCCGCGCCCTACCTGCTTATAATGTCGCTGCCACCCTCGGTGGAGTTTATAAAAGAGCTGGCAAAAGAAATGGCGCCTTCGGCGCTGATTTTTCCCAAAATGGCCGACCTCCTGTTGGTCACCTAGCAACCATGTAATGTACTTTTTTGTTCGGACAGTCATGACGCACGCGTGTACCAATTTTGGTTTGGCTGCGGCAAAGTTGACATTGGGTCGTTGCCATGGCAACACGGTGGGAAAAGGGGCGGGGCATCAATATATTTTTTATTCGGGATCACGTGACGGATGTCTGTACCAAATTTCATGCATCTACGACAAAGTTTAATTTTTGGCTCCATTAATTTTTATTTTGTGCTCTGCAGGGGGCGCTATTGCGGCAATTTTCAAAATTCCTATATCAAAACATCCGGGGTCGACGACTCGACCAACGATTCAAGTTTTGTTCAAATCGGCCAAAGTATGTGTGAGTTACGGCTGTTTGAACACGGCGGCGAGCGGCGAAAACGGACGCCAAATTCATGGCGTTGCCACGGCAAAACCAAAAATGCTATTAAAAAGTTTTTAATAACTTTTAATCTCCCACATGTGGAGATGATCTGGAGCGAACGGGGAGTCGCTGCGTTAAAAGCCCTAGGACGAGTTCGTTCAAATGCGTGGGCATGAAATGGCGCCTTCGGCGCCAAGTCCCTCTTCGGGCCAATATGGCCGCCATACTGTTGGTTGCCTAGCAACCGCGTAATGTGTTTTTTTGTTTGGCTTCACGTGACCAATCACTGTGCCGAATTTTTTTCGTCTACGACAAAGTACGTTTTTCAGGTTTTGCGGTATTTTGGGGGTGTTTTACATAGGGCGCAATGTTAACGTGGTTTTTCCAGGGGGCGCTGACGCGCCATTTTTTTGAATTTTTCAATTTTCTAAATGTGAAAGTTCTTAGAATCACGTGCTTGAATTTTGAGCAAAAATTCAGGACTTTTCGTCAGTGGGAAAGTGGATTTAGGGGGGGAGAAGAAAAATAATAATAATAATTAAAGCCGCAAGCGGCATTGGGAGGCCCTCGCGGGCCGCGGTGGCCGATTGACGCCGGTTCCCGCACGCCGCCGCAATAACCGGGAGGCGCTGCCGCGCCCTACCTGCGTATAATGTCGCTGCCACCCTCGGTGGAGTTTATAAAAGAGCACAGGCAAGAAATGGCGCCTTCGGCGCTGATTTTCCCAAAATGGCCGACCTCCTGTTGGTCACCTAGCAACCGTGTAATGTACTTTTTTGTTCGGACAGTCATGACGCACGCGTGTACCGATTTTGGTTAGGCTGCGGCAAAGTTGACATTGGGTCGTTGCCATGGCAACACGGTGGGAAAAGGGGCGGGGCATCAATATATTTTTTGTTCGGGATCACGTGACGAATGTCTGTACCAAATTTCATGCATCTACGACAAAGTTTAATTTTTGGCTCCATTCATTTTTATTTTGTGCTCTGCAGGGGGCGCTATTGCGGCAATTTTCAAAATTCCTATATCAGAACATCCGGGGTCGACGACTCAACCAACGATTCAATTTTTGTTCAAATCGGCCAAAGTATGTGTGAGTTACGGCTGTTTGAACACGGCGGCGAGCGGCGAAAACGGACGCCAAATTCATGGCGTTGCCACGGCAAAACCAAAAATCCTATTAAAAAGTTTTTAATAACTTTTAATCTCCCACATGTGGAGATGATCTGGAGCGAACGGGGAGTCGCTGCGTTAAAAGCCCTAGGACGAGTTCGTTCAAATGCGTGGGCATGAAATGGCGCCTTCGGCGCCAAGTCCCTCTTCGGGCCAATATGGCCGCCATACTGTTGGTTGCCTAGCAACCGCGTAATGTGTTTTTTTGTTGGGCTTCACGTGACCAATCACTGTGCCGAATTTTTTTCGTCTACGACGAACTAAAATTTTCAGATTTTTCGGTGTCTCTCCATAGGCGCAATGTAATCTTGATTTTCCAGGGGGCGCTGACGCGCCATTTTTGTGATTTTTTTAACGAAACTTTTTGACACTGTGTATCGCCGTGATTTCTAATTTTGGGCAAAAAATGGGGAGTTTTCGTCAAAGTTTGGGCGATTTATTCCAAAAAAACACGGATAGAAGAAAAATAATAATAAGAATAAGAAAAACCCATACAATAACAATATAGCGCCGCCTCCGGCGGCCAACCTTATATTTTCGGAAAGGTCTCACGTCCAGTAATCCACCCGTAAGGTTTATTATCCAATACGAGCGCGTTGCGCTCGTCTTTTACCTCTTCTTTCTCAATGTTTCTCTACCCGTTTTTTTTTCCGTATTTTTGTGAGTACAAGAACAAATGTGCCGCTTTCGCGGCAAACACTTATATCACCGGATAGGGCTCGATGCCCTGAGTCACTGTATCAGTGTTTTGGGCTTTGGTGAGTGGCCATGGTCGATGACGAGCTTCGCTCGTCATCGACCACTTTCTTGTCCATGTTGCGCCTTCACTGTGGTTTTCACCTTTTTTTTTTACGAGCAGCAACAAATGTGCCGCTTTCGCGGCACACGCCTATATCATCGGACAGGTGTTGGTGCCGGGAGTCCCCTGATTACTGTCTCATACATGGGTTTTGAGCGCTCCGCGCTCTTTTCCCGTGGGACGTGCGCTACGCGCACGTCTTTCTTTAGTGCGCTCCGCGCACTGCTTGTACAATTACAAGAGGCCCGAGACCTGCCAGGTCCGCTCGGGCCTAATTAAAGCCGCAAGCGGCATTGGGAGGCCCTCGCGGGCCGCGGTGGCCGATTGACGCCGGTTCCCGCACGCCGCCGCAATAACCGGGAGGCGCTGCCGCGCCCTACCTGCTTATAATGTCGCTGCCACCCTCGGTGGAGTTTATAAAAGAGCTGGCAAAAGAAATGGCGCCTTCGGCGCTGATTTTTCCCAAAATGGCCGACCTCCTGTTGGTCACCTAGCAACCATGTAATGTACTTTTTTGTTCGGACAGTCATGACGCACGCGTGTACCAATTTTGGTTTGGCTGCGGCAAAGTTGACATTGGGTCGTTGCCATGGCAACACGGTGGGAAAAGGGGCGGGGCATCAATATATTTTTTATTCGGGATCACGTGACGGATGTCTGTACCAAATTTCATGCATCTACGACAAAGTTTAATTTTTGGCTCCATTCATTTTTATTTTGTGCTCTGCAGGGGGCGCTATTGCGGCAATTTTCAAAATTCCTATATCAAAACATCCGGGGTCGACGACTCGACCAACGATTCAAGTTTTGTTCAAATCGGCCAAAGTATGTGTGAGTTACGGCTGTTTGAACACGGCGGCGAGCGGCGAAAACGGACGCCAAATTCATGGCGTTGCCACGGCAAAACCAAAAATGCTATTAAAAAGTTTTTAATAACTTTTAATCTCCCACATGTGGAGATGATCTGGAGCGAACGGGGAGTCGCTGCGTTAAAAGCCCTAGGACGAGTTCGTTCAAATGCGTGGGCATGAAATGGCGCCTTCGGCGCCAAGTCCCTCTTCGGGCCAATATGGCCGCCATACTGTTGGTTGCCTAGCAACCGCGTAATGTGTTTTTTTGTTTGGCTTCACGTGACCAATCACTGTGCCGAATTTTTTTCGTCTACGACAAAGTACGTTTTTCAGGTTTTGCGGTATTTTGGGGGTGTTTTACATAGGGCGCAATGTTAACGTGGTTTTTCCAGGGGGCGCTGACGCGCCATTTTTTTGAATTTTTCAATTTTCTAAATGTGAAAGTTCTTAGAATCACGTGCTTGAATTTTGAGCAAAAATTCAGGACTTTTCGTCAGTGGGAAAGTGGATTTAGGGGGGGAGAAGAAAAATAATAATAATAATTAAAGCCGCAAGCGGCATTGGGAGGCCCTCGCGGGCCGCGGTGGCCGATTGACGCCGGTTCCCGCACGCCGCCGCAATAACCGGGAGGCGCTGCCGCGCCCTACCTGCGTATAATGTCGCTGCCACCCTCGGTGGAGTTTATAAAAGAGCACAGGCAAGAAATGGCGCCTTCGGCGCTGATTTTCCCAAAATGGCCGACCTCCTGTTGGTCACCTAGCAACCGTGTAATGTACTTTTTTGTTCGGACAGTCATGACGCACGCGTGTACCGATTTTGGTTAGGCTGCGGCAAAGTTGACATTGGGTCGTTGCCATGGCAACACGGTGGGAAAAGGGGCGGGGCATCAATATATTTTTTGTTCGGGATCACGTGACGAATGTCTGTACCAAATTTCATGCATCTACGACAAAGTTTAATTTTTGGCTCCATTCATTTTTATTTTGTGCTCTGCAGGGGGCGCTATTGCGGCAATTTTCAAAATTCCTATATCAGAACATCCGGGGTCAACGACTCGACCAACGATTCAAGTTTCGCTCAAATCGGCCAAAGTATGTGCGAGTTATGACTGTTTGAACGCGGCGGCGAGCGGCGAAAACGGACGCCAAATTCATGGCGTTGCCACGGCAAAACCAAAAATCCTATTAAAAAGTTTTTAATAACTTTTGATGTCCCACATGTGGAGATGATCTGGAGCGAACGGGGAGTCTCTGCGTTTAACAGCCTAGGACGAGTTCGTTCAAATGCGTGGGCATGAAATGGCGCCTTCGGCGCCAAGTCCCTCTTCGGGCCAATATGGCCGCCATACTGTTGGTTGCCTAGCAACCGCGTAATGTGTTTTTTTGTTTGGCTTCACGTGACCAATAACTGTGCCGAATTTTTTTCGTCTACGACAAACTAAAATTTTCGGGGTTTTCGGGTCTTGTCATAGGGCGCAATGTAAACTTGATTTTCCAGGGGGCGCTGACGCGCCATCTTTGAGATTTTTTTTTTTTTCTAAATGTGAAAAATGTTTTTTTCATGTGCTTGAATTTTGTGCAAAAATTCAGGACTTTTCGTCAGTGGGAAAGTGGACTTTTTTCGGAGAAGAAAAATAATAATAATAATAATTAAAGCCGCAAGCGGCATTGGGAGGCCCTCGCGGGCCGCGGTGGCCGATTGACGCCGGTTCCCGCACGCCGCCGCAATAACCGGGAGGCGCTGCCGCGCCCTACCTGCTTATAATGTCGCTGCCACCCTCGGTGGAGTTTATAAAAGAGCTGGCAAAAGAAATGGCGCCTTCGGCGCTGATTTTTCCCAAAATGGCCGACCTCCTGTTGGTCACCTAGCAACCATGTAATGTACTTTTTTGTTCGGACAGTCATGACGCACGCGTGTACCAATTTTGGTTTGGCTGCGGCAAAGTTGACATTGGGTCGTTGCCATGGCAACACGGTGGGAAAAGGGGCGGGGCATCAATATATTTTTTATTCGGGATCACGTGACGGATGTCTGTACCAAATTTCATGCATCTACGACAAAGTTTAATTTTTGGCTCCATTAATTTTTATTTTGTGCTCTGCAGGGGGCGCTATTGCGGCAATTTTCAAAATTCCTATATCAAAACATCCGGGGTCGACGACTCGACCAACGATTCAAGTTTTGTTCAAATCGGCCAAAGTATGTGTGAGTTACGGCTGTTTGAACACGGCGGCGAGCGGCGAAAACGGACGCCAAATTCATGGCGTTGCCACGGCAAAACCAAAAATGCTATTAAAAAGTTTTTAATAACTTTTAATCTCCCACATGTGGAGATGATCTGGAGCGAACGGGGAGTCGCTGCGTTAAAAGCCCTAGGACGAGTTCGTTCAAATGCGTGGGCATGAAATGGCGCCTTCGGCGCCAAGTCCCTCTTCGGGCCAATATGGCCGCCATACTGTTGGTTGCCTAGCAACCGCGTAATGTGTTTTTTTGTTTGGCTTCACGTGACCAATCACTGTGCCGAATTTTTTTCGTCTACGACAAAGTACGTTTTTCAGGTTTTGCGGTATTTTGGGGGTGTTTTACATAGGGCGCAATGTTAACGTGGTTTTTCCAGGGGGCGCTGACGCGCCATTTTTTTGAATTTTTCAATTTTCTAAATGTGAAAGTTCTTAGAATCACGTGCTTGAATTTTGAGCAAAAATTCAGGACTTTTCGTCAGTGGGAAAGTGGATTTAGGGGGGGAGAAGAAAAATAATAATAATAATTAAAGCCGCAAGCGGCATTGGGAGGCCCTCGCGGGCCGCGGTGGCCGATTGACGCCGGTTCCCGCACGCCGCCGCAATAACCGGGAGGCGCTGCCGCGCCCTACCTGCGTATAATGTCGCTGCCACCCTCGGTGGAGTTTATAAAAGAGCACAGGCAAGAAATGGCGCCTTCGGCGCTGATTTTCCCAAAATGGCCGACCTCCTGTTGGTCACCTAGCAACCGTGTAATGTACTTTTTTGTTCGGACAGTCATGACGCACGCGTGTACCGATTTTGGTTAGGCTGCGGCAAAGTTGACATTGGGTCGTTGCCATGGCAACACGGTGGGAAAAGGGGCGGGGCATCAATATATTTTTTGTTCGGGATCACGTGACGAATGTCTGTACCAAATTTCATGCATCTACGACAAAGTTTAATTTTTGGCTCCATTCATTTTTATTTTGTGCTCTGCAGGGGGCGCTATTGCGGCAATTTTCAAAATTCCTATATCAGAACATCCGGGGTCGACGACTCAACCAACGATTCAATTTTTGTTCAAATCGGCCAAAGTATGTGTGAGTTACGGCTGTTTGAACACGGCGGCGAGCGGCGAAAACGGACGCCAAATTCATGGCGTTGCCACGGCAAAACCAAAAATCCTATTAAAAAGTTTTTAATAACTTTTAATCTCCCACATGTGGAGATGATCTGGAGCGAACGGGGAGTCGCTGCGTTAAAAGCCCTAGGACGAGTTCGTTCAAATGCGTGGGCATGAAATGGCGCCTTCGGCGCCAAGTCCCTCTTCGGGCCAATATGGCCGCCATACTGTTGGTTGCCTAGCAACCGCGTAATGTGTTTTTTTGTTGGGCTTCACGTGACCAATCACTGTGCCGAATTTTTTTCGTCTACGACGAACTAAAATTTTCAGATTTTTCGGTGTCTCTCCATAGGCGCAATGTAATCTTGATTTTCCAGGGGGCGCTGACGCGCCATTTTTGTGATTTTTTTAACGAAACTTTTTGACACTGTGTATCGCCGTGATTTCTAATTTTGGGCAAAAAATGGGGAGTTTTCGTCAAAGTTTGGGCGATTTATTCCAAAAAAACACGGATAGAAGAAAAATAATAATAAGAATAAGAAAAACCCATACAATAACAATATAGCGCCGCCTCCGGCGGCCAACCTTATATTTTCGGAAAGGTCTCACGTCCAGTAATCCACCCGTAAGGTTTATTATCCAATACGAGCGCGTTGCGCTCGTCTTTTACCTCTTCTTTCTCAATGTTTCTCTACCCGTTTTTTTTTCCGTATTTTTGTGAGTACAAGAACAAATGTGCCGCTTTCGCGGCAAACACTTATATCACCGGATAGGGCTCGATGCCCTGAGTCACTGTATCAGTGTTTTGGGCTTTGGTGAGTGGCCATGGTCGATGACGAGCTTCGCTTGTCATCGACCACTTTCTTGTCCATGTTGCGCCTTCACTGTGGTTTTCACCTTTTTTTTTTACGAGCAGCAACAAATGTGCCGCTTTCGCGGCACACGCCTATATCATCGGACAGGTGTTGGTGCCGGGAGTCCCCTGATTACTGTCTCATACATGGGTTTTGAGCGCTCCGCGCTCTTTTCCCGTGGGACGTGCGCTACGCGCACGTCTTTCTTTAGTGCGCTCCGCGCACTGCTTGTACAATTACAAGAGGCCCGAGACCTGCCAGGTCCGCTCGGGCCTAATAAAAAGAAAAACTCATACAATAACAATATGGGGCCGCCTCCGGCGGCAAACCTTATATATTCGGAAAGGTCTCACGTCCAGTAATCCAACCGTAAGGTTTATTATCCAATACGAGCGCGTTGCGCTCGACTTTTACCTCCTCTTTCTCAATGTTTCTCTATCCGTTTTTTTTTTCGTATTTTTGTGAGTACAAGAACAAATTTGCCGCTTTCGCGGCAAATACTTATATCACCGGATAGGGCTCGATGCCCTGAGTCACTGTATCAGTGTTTTGGGCTTTGGTGAGTGGCCATGGTCGATGACGAGCTTCGCTCGTCATCGACCACTTTCTTTTCCATGTTGCGCCTTCACTGTGGTTTTCACCTTTTTTTTTTACGAGCAGCAACAAATGTGCCGCTTTCGCGGCACACGCCTATATCATCGGACAGGTGTTGGTGCCGGGAGCCCCCTGATTACTGTCTCATACATGGGTTTTGAGCGCTCCGCGCTCTTTTCCCGTGGGACGTGCGCTACGCGCACGTCTTTCTTTAGTGCGCTCCGCGCACTGCTTGTACAATTACAAGAGGCCCGAGACCTGCCAGGTCCGCTCGGGCCTAATAAGAAAAACTCATACAATAACAATATAGCGCCGCCTTCGGCGGCGCATTCTTATATATTCGGAAAGGTCTCACGTCCAGTAATCCAACCGTAAGGTTTATAGTCAAATACGAGCGCGTTGCGCTCGTCTTTTACCTCCTCTTTTTCAATATTTTCCAATCCGTTTTTTTTTTCGTATTTTTGTGAGTACAAGAACAAATTTGCCGCTTTCGCGGCAAATACTTATATCACCGGATAGGGCTCGATGCCCTGATTCACTGTATCAGTGTTTTGGGCTTTGGTGAGTGGCCATGGTCGATGACGAGCTTCGCTCGTCATCGACCACTTTCTTGTCCATGTTGCGCCTTCACTGTGGTTTTCACCTTTTTTTTTTGTGAGCAGCAACAAATGTGCCGCTTTCGCGGCACACGCCTATATCATCGGACAGGTGTTGGTGCCGGGAGCCCCCTGATTACTGTCTCATACATGGGTTTTGAGCGCTCCGCGCTCTTTTCCCGTGGGACGTGCGCTACGCGCACGTCTTTCTTCAGTGCGCTCCGCGCACTGCTTGTACAATTACAAGAGGCCCGAGACCTGCCAGGTCCGCTCGGGCCTAATTAAAGCCGCAAGCGGCATTGGGAGGCCCTCGCGGGCCGCGGTGGCCGATTGACGCCGGTTCCCGCACGCCGCCGCAATAACCGGGAGGCGCTGCCGCGCCCTACCTGCGTATAATGTCGCTGCCACCCTCGGTGGAGTTTATAAAAGAGCTGGCAAAAGAAATGGCGCCTTCGGCGCTTATTTTTCCCAAAATGGCCGACCTCCTGTTGGTCGCCTAGCAACCGTGTAATGTACTTTTTTGTTCGGACAGTCATGACGCACGCGTGTACCAATTTTGGTTTGGCTGCGGCAAAGTTGACATTGGGTCGTTGCCATGGCAACACGGTGGGAAAAGGGGCGGGGCATCAATATATTTTTTGTTCGGGATCACGTGACGGATGTCTGTACCAAATTTCATGCATCTACGACAAAGTTTAATTTTTGGCTCCATTCATTTTTATTGTGTGCTCTGCAGGGGGCGCTATTGCGGCAATTTTCAAATTTCCTATATCAAAACATCCGGGGTCGACGACTCGACCAACGGTTAAAATTTTGTTCAAATCGGCCAAAGTATGTGTGAGTTATGACTGTTTGAACACGGCGGAGAGCGGCGAAAACGGACGCGGAATTCATGGCGTTGCCACGGCAACACCGTTAAACCTATTAAAAAGTTTTTAACAACTTTTAATCTCCCACATGTGGAGATGATCTGGAGCGAACGGGGAGTCGCTGCGTTCAACGGCCTAGGACGAGTTCGTTCAAATGCGTGGGCATGAAATGGCGCCTTCGGCGCCAAGTCCCTCTTCGGGCCAATATGGCCGCCATACTGTTGGTTGCCTAGCAACCGCGTAATGTGTTTTTTTGTTTGGCTTCACGTGACCAATCACTGTGCCGAATTTTTTTCGTCTACGACGAAGTAAAATTTTCATTTTTTTCGGTGTCTCTCCATAGGCGCAATGTAATCTTGATTTTCCAGGGGGCGCTGACGCGCCATTTTTGTGATTTTTTGAACGAAACTTTTTGACACTGTGTATCGCCGTGATTTCTAATTTTGGGCAAAAAATGGGGAGTTTTCGTCGAAGTTTGGGCGATTTATTCCAAAAAAACACGGATAGAAGAAAAATAATAAGAATTAAAGCCGCAAGCGGCATTGGGAGGCCCTCGCGGGCCGCGGTGGCCGATTGACGCCGGTTCCCGCACGCCGCCGCAATAACCGGGAGGCGCTGCCGCGCCCTACCTGCTTTTAATGTCGCTGCCACCCTCGGTGGAGTTTATAAAAGAGCTGGCAAAAGAAATGGCGCCTTCGGCGCTTATTTTTCCCAAAATGGCCGACCTCCTGTTGGTCGCCTAGCAACCGTGTAATGTACTTTTTTGTTCGGACAGTCATGACGCACGCGTGTACCAATTTTGGTTTGGCTGCGGCAAAGTTGACATTGGGTCGTTGCCATGGCAACACGGTGGGAAAAGGGGCGGGGCATCAATATATTTTTTGTTCGGGATCACGTGACGGATGTCTGTACCAAATTTCATGCATCTACGACAAAGTTTAATTTTTGGCTCCATTCATTTTTATTGTGTGCTCTGCAGGGGGCGCTATTGCGGCAATTTTCAAATTTCCTATATCAAAACATCCGGGGTCGACGACTCGACCAACGGTTAAAATTTTGTTCAAATCGGCCAAAGTATGTGTGAGTTATGACTGTTTGAACACGGCGGCGAGCGGCGAAAACGGACGCGGAATTCATGGCGTTGCCACGGCAACACCGTTAAACCTATTAAAAAGTTTTTAACAACTTTTAATCTCCCACATGTGGAGATGATCTGGAGCGAACGGGGAGTCGCTGCGTTCAACGGCCTAGGACGAGTTCGTTCAAATGCGTGGGCATGAAATGGCGCCTTCGGCGCCAAGTCCCTCTTCGGGCCAATATGGCCGCCATACTGTTGGTTGCCTAGCAACCGCGTAATGTGTTTTTTTGTTGGGCTTCACGTGACCAATCACTGTGCCGAATTTTTTTCGTCTACGACGAAGTAAAATTTTCATTTTTTTCGGTGTCTCTCCATAGGCGCAATGTAATCTTGATTTTCCAGGGGGCGCTGACGCGCCATTTTTGTGATTTTTTGAACGAAACTTTTTGACACTGTGTATCGCCGTGATTTCTAATTTTGGGCAAAAAATGGGGAGTTTTCGTCGAAGTTTGGGCGATTTATTCCAAAAAAACACGGATAGAAGAAAAATAATAAGAATTAAAGCCGCAAGCGGCATTGGGAGGCCCTCGCGGGCCGCGGTGGCCGATTGACGCCGGTTCCCGCACGCCGCCGCAATAACCGGGAGGCGCTGCCACGCCATACCTGCTTATAATGTCGCTGCCACCCTCGGTGGAGTTTATAAAAGAGCAAAGGCAAGGATTGGCGCCTTCGGCGCCGATAGTCCCAAAATGTCCGACCTCCTGTTGGTCACCTAGCAACCATGTAATTTACAATAGCCGGGGGGCGCTGCCGCGCCCTACCTATTTATAATGTCGCCGCCACCCTCGGTGGAGTTTATAAAAGAGCTGGCAAAAGAAATGGCGCCTTCGGCGCCTTTTTTCCCAAAATGGCCGACCTCCTGTTGGTTGCCTAGCAACCGTGTAATGTACTTTTTTGTTGGGACAGTCATCACGCACGAGTGTACCAATTTTGGTTTGGCTACGACAAAGTTGACATTGGGTCGTTGCCATGGCAACACGGTGGGAAAAGGGGCGGGGCATCAATATATTTTTTGTTCGGGATCACGTGACGGATGTCTGTACCAAATTTCATGCATCTACGACAAAGTTAAATTTTTGGCTCCATTCATTTTTATTTTGTGCTCTGCAGGGGGCGCTATTGCGGCAATTTTCAAATTTCCTATATCAAAACATCCGGGGTCGACGACTCGCCCAACGGTTAAAATTTTGTTCAAATCGGCCAAAGTATGTGTGAGTTATGACTGTTTGAACACGGCGGCGAGCGGCGAAAACGGACGCCAAATTCATGGCGTTGCCACGGCAAAACCAAAAATGCTATTAAAAAGTTTTTAATAACTTTTGATGTCCCACATGTGGAGATGATCTGGAGCGAACGGGGAGTCGCTGCGTTAAAAGCCCTAGGACGAGTTCGTTCAAATGCGTGGGCATGAAATGGCGCCTTCGGCGCCAAGTCCCTCTTCTGGCCAATATGGCCGCCATACTGTTGGTTGCCTAGCAACCGCATAATGTGTTTTTTTGTTTGGCTTCACGTGACCAATCACTGTGCCGAATTTTTTTCGTCTACGACGAACTAAAATTTTCAGATTTTTCGGTGTCTCTCCATAGGCGCAATGTAATCTTGATTTTCCAGGGGGCGCTGACGCGCCATTTTTGTGATTTTTGTAACGAAACTTTTTGACACTGTGTATCGCCGTGATTTGTAATTTTGGGCAAAAAATTGGGAGTTTTCGTCGAAGATTGGGCGATTTATTCCCAAAAAACACGGATAGAAGAAAAATAATAATAATTAAAGCCGCAAGCGGCATTGGGAGGCCCTCGCGGGCCGCGGTGGCCGATTGACGCCGGTTCCCGCACGCCGCCGCAATAACCGGGAGGCGCTGCCGCGCCCTACCTGCTTATAATGTCGCTGCCACCCTTGGTGGAGTTTATAAAAGAGCACAGGCAAGAAATGGCGCCTTCGGCGCCGATTGTCCCAAAATGGCCGACCTCCTGTTGGTAACCTAGCAACCATGTAATTTACAATAACCGGGGGGCGCTGCCGCGCCCTACCAGCTCATAATGTCGCTGCCACCCTCGGTGAAGTTTATAAAAGAGCTGGCAAAAGAAATGGTGCCTTCGGCGCTGATTTTCCCAAAATGGCCGACCTCCTGTTGGTCACCTAGCAACCATGTAATGTACTTTTTTGTTCGGACAGTCATGACGCACGCCTGTACCGATTTTGGTGTGTCTGCGGCAAAGTTGACATTGGGTCGTTGCCATGGCAACACGGTGGGAAAAGGGGCGGGGCATCAATATATTTTTTGTTCGGGATCACGTGACGGATGTCTGTACCAAATTTCATGCATCTACGACAAAGTTTAATTTTTGGCTCCATTCATTTTTATTTTGTGCTCTGCAGGGGGCGCTATTGCGGCAATTTTCAAAATTCCTATATCAAAACATCCGGGGTCGACGACTCGACCAACGGTTAAAATTTTGTTCAAATCGGCCAAAGTATGTGTGAGTTATGACTGTTTGAACACGGCGGCGAGCGGCGAAAACGGACGCCAAATTCATGGCGTTGCCACGGCAAAACCAAAAATCCTATTAAAAAGTTTTTAACAACTTTTAATCTCCCACATGTGGAGATGATCTGGAGCGAACGGGGAGTCGCTGCGTTCAACGGCCTAGGACGAGTTCGTTCAAATGCGTGGGCATGAAATGGCGCCTTCGGCGCCAAGTCCCTCTTCGGGCCAATATGGCCGCCATACTGTTGGTTGCCTAGCAACCGCGTAATGTGTTTTTTTGTTCGGCTTCACGTGACCAATCACTGTGCCGAATTTTTTTCGTCTACGACGAAGTAAGTTTTTCGGGTTTTGCGGCATTTTGGGGGTGTTTAACATGGGGCGCAATGTTAACGTGGTTTTTCCAGGGGGCGCTGACGCGCCATTTTTTTGAATTTTAACATTTTCTAAATGTGAAAGATCTTAGATTTACGTGCTTGAATTTTGTGCAAAAATTCAGGACTTTTCGTCGGTGGGAAAGTGGATTTAGGGGGGGAGAAGAAAAATAATAATAATAATAATTAAAGCCGCAAGCGGCATTGGGAGGCCCTCGCGGGCCGCGGTGGCCGATTGACGCCGGTTCCCGCACGCCGCCGCAATAACCGGGAGGCGCTACCGCGCCCTACCTGCTTATAATGTCGCTGCCACCCTCGGTGGAGTTTATAAAAGAGCATAGGCAAGAAATGGCGCCTTCGGCGCCAATTGTCCCAAAATGGCCGACCTCCTGTTGGTCACCTAGCAACCATGTAATGAACAATAACCGGGGGGCGCTGCCGCGCCCTACCTGCTTATAATGTCGCTGCCGCCCTCGGTGGAGTTTATAAAAGAGCTGGCAAAAGAAATGGCGCCTTCGGCGCTGATTTTCCCAAAATGGCCGACCTCCTGTTGGTCGCCTAGCAACCATGTTATGTACTTTTTTGTTCGGACAGTCATGACGCACGCGTGTACCGATTTTGGTTTGGCTACGGCAAAGTTGACATTGGGTCGTTGCCATGGCAACACGGTGGGAAAAGGGGCGGGCATCAATGTATTTTTTGTTCGGGATCACGTGACGGATGTCTGTACCAAATTTCATGAACCTACGACAAAGTTTAATTTTTGGCTCCATTCATTTTTATTTTGTGCTCTGCAGGGGGCGCTATTGCGGCAATGTTCAAAATTCCTATATCAAAACATCCGGGGTCGACGACTCGACCAACGATTCAAGTTTCGCTCAAATCGGCCAAAGTATGTGTGAGTTACGGCTGTTTGAACACGGCGGCGAGCGGCGAAAATGGACGCCAAATTCATGGCGTTGCCACGGCAAAACAAAAAATGCTATTAAAAAGTTTTTAACAAGTTTTAATCTCCCACATGTGGAGATGATCTGGAGCGAACGGGGAGTCGCTGCGTTCAACGGCCTAGGACGAGTTCGTTCAAATGCGTGGGCATGAAATGGCGCTTTCGGCACCAGATCACTGGATATTTCCCAAAATGGCCGACCTCCTGTTGGTCGCCTAGCAACCATGTAATGTACTTTTTTGTTTGGACAGTCATGACGCACGCGTGTACCAATTTTGGTTTGGCTACGACAAAGTTGACATTGGGTCGTTGCCATGGCAACACGGTGGGAAAAGGGGCGGGGCATCAATATATTTTTTGTTCGGGATCACGTGACGGATGTCTGTACCAAATTTCATGCATGTACGACAAAGTTGAAATTTTGGCTCCATTCATTTTTATTTTGTGCTCTGCAGGGGGCGCTATAGCGGCAATTTTCAAAATTCCTATATCAAAACATCCGGGGTCGACGACTCGACCAACGATTCAAGTTTTGTTCAAATCGGCCAAAGTATGTGCGAGTTATGACTGTTTGAACGCGGCGGCGAGCGGCGAAAACAGACGCCAAATTCATGGCGTTGCCACGGCAACACCGTTAAACCTATTAAAAAGTTTTTAATAACTTTTAATCTCCCACATGTGGAGATGATCTGGAGCGAACGGGGAGTCGCTGCGTTAAAAGCCCTAGGACGAGTTCGTTCAAATGCGTGGGCATGAAATGGCGCCTTCGGCGCCAAGTCCCTCTTCGGGCCAATATGGCCGCCATACTGTTGGTTGCCTAGCAACCGCGTAATGTGTTTTTTTGTTGGGCTTCACGTGACCAATCACTGTGCCGAATTTTTTTCGTCTACGACGAAGTACGTTTTTCGCTAAGATCCTTATTTTGGGGCGTCCTGCCATAGGGCGCAATGTTAACGTTGTTTTTCCAGGGGGCGCTGACGCGCCATTTTTTTGAATTTTTACAATTTGGAGATGTGAAGTTTTTTTTTTTTACCTAATTGAATTTTGGGCAAAAATTCAGGACTTTTCGTCGGTGGGAAAGTGCCGAAATTGGCGTTTTGGGGGAGAGGAAAAATAATAAGAATAATAAGAATTAAAGCCGCAAGCGGCATTGGGAGGCCCTCGCGGGCCGCGGTGGCCGATTGACGCCGGTTCCCGCACGCCGCCGCAATAACCGGGAGGCGCTGCCGCGCCCTACCTGCTTATAATGTCGCTGCCACCCTTGGTGGAGTTTATAAAAGAGCACAGGCAAGAAATGGCGCCTTCGGCGCCGATTGTCCCAAAATGGCCGACCTCCTGTTGGTAACCTAGCAACCATGTAATTTACAATAACCGGGGGGCGCTGCCGCGCCCTACCAGCTCATAATGTCGCTGCCACCCTCGGTGAAGTTTATAAAAGAGCTGGCAAAAGAAATGGTGCCTTCGGCGCTGATTTTCCCAAAATGGCCGACCTCCTGTTGGTCACCTAGCAACCATGTAATGTACTTTTTTGTTCGGACAGTCATGACGCACGCCTGTACCGATTTTGGTGTGTCTGCGGCAAAGTTGACATTGGGTCGTTGCCATGGCAACACGGTGGGAAAAGGGGCGGGGCATCAATATATTTTTTGTTCGGGATCACGTGACGGATGTCTGTACCAAATTTCATGCATCTACGACAAAGTTTAATTTTTGGCTCCATTCATTTTTATTTTGTGCTCTGCAGGGGGCGCTATTGCGGCAATTTTCAAAATTCCTATATCAAAACATCCGGGGTCGACGACTCGACCAACGGTTAAAATTTTGTTCAAATCGGCCAAAGTATGTGTGAGTTATGACTGTTTGAACACGGCGGCGAGCGGCGAAAACGGACGCCAAATTCATGGCGTTGCCACGGCAAAACCAAAAATCCTATTAAAAAGTTTTTAACAACTTTTAATCTCCCACATGTGGAGATGATCTGGAGCGAACGGGGAGTCGCTGCGTTCAACGGCCTAGGACGAGTTCGTTCAAATGCGTGGGCATGAAATGGCGCCTTCGGCGCCAAGTCCCTCTTCGGGCCAAAATGGCCGCCATACTGTTGGTTGCCTAGCAACCGCGTAATGTGTTTTTTTGTTCGGCTTCACGTGACCAATCACTGTGCCGAATTTTTTTCGTCTACGACGAAGTAAGTTTTTCGGGTTTTGCGGCATTTTGGGGGTGTTTAACATGGGGCGCAATGTTAACGTGGTTTTTCCAGGGGGCGCTGACGCGCCATTTTTTTGAATTTTTACATTTTCTAAATGTGAAAGATCTTAGATTTACGTGCTTGAATTTTGTGCAAAAATTCAGGACTTTTCGTCGGTGGGAAAGTGGATTTAGGGGGGGAGAAGAAAAATAATAATAATAATAATAAGAAAAACCAGTACAATAACAATATAGCGCCGCCTCCGGCGGCCAACCTTATATATTCGGAAAGGTCTCACGTCCAGTAATCCACCCGTAAGGTTTATTATCAAATACGAGCGCGTTGCGCTCGTATTTTACCTCTTCTTTGTCAATGTTTCTCTATGGGATTTTTTTTGCGTATTTTTGTGAGTACAAGAACAAATTTGCCGCTTTCGCGGCAAATACTTATATCACCAGATAGGGCTCGATGCCCCGAGTCACTGTATCAGTGTTTTGGGCTTTGGTGAGTGGCCTTGGTCGATGACGAGCTTCGCTCGTCATCGACCACTTTCTTGTCCATGTTGCGCCTTCACTGTGGTTTTCACCTTTTTTTTTTTAAAAGCAGCAACAAATGTGCCGCTTTCGCGGCACACGCCTATATCATCGGACAGGTGTTGGTGCCGGGAGTCCCCTGATTACTGTCTCATACATGGGTTTTGAGCGCTCCGCGCTCTTTTCCCGTGGGACGTGCGCTACGCGCACGTCTTTCTTCAGTGCGCTCCGCGCACTGCTTGTACAATTACAAGAGGCCCGAGACCTGCCAGGTCCGCTCGGGCCTAATAATAATAATTAAAGCCGCAAGCGGCATTGGGAGGCCCTCGCGGGCCGCGGTGGCTGATTGACACCGGTTCGCGCACGCCGCCGCAATAACCGGGAGGCGCTGCCGCGCCCTACCTGCTTATAATGTCGCTGCCACCCTCGGTGGAGTTTATAAAAGAGCTGGCAAAAGAAATGGCGCCTTCGGCGCTGATTTTCCCAAAATGGCCGACCTCCTGTTGGTCGCCTAGCAACCACATAATGTACTTTTTTGTTCGGACAGTCATGACGCACGCGTGTACCAATTTTGGTTTGGCTGCGGCAAAGTTGACATTGGGCCGTTGCCATGGCAACACGATGGAAAAAGGGGCGGGGCATCAATATATTTTTTGTTCGGGATCACGTGACGGATGTCTGTACCAAATTTCATGCATCTACGGCAAAGTTTAATTTTTGGCTCCATTCATTTATATTTTGTGCTCTGCAGGGGGCGCTATTGCGGCAATTTTCAAAATTCCTATATCAAAACATCCGGGGTCAACGACTCGACCAACGATTCAAGTTTCGCTCAAATCGGCCAAAGTATGTGCGAGTTATGACTGTTTGAACGCGGCGGCGAGCGGCGAAAACGGACGCCAAATTCATGGCGTTGCTACGGCAAAACCAAAAATCCTATTAAAAAGTTTTTAATAACTTTTGATGTCCCACATGTGGAGATGATCTGGAGCGAACGGGGAGTCGCTGCGTTCAACGGCCTAGGACGAGTTCGTTCAAATGCGTGGGCATGAAATGGCGCCTTCGGCGCCAATTCCCTCTTCTGGCCAATATGGCCGCCATACTGTTGGTTGCCTAGCAACCGCGTAATGTGTTTTTTTGTTTGGCTTCACGTGACCAATAACTGTGCCGAATTTTTTTCGTCTACGACAAACTAAAATTTTCGGGGTTTTCGGGTCTTGTCATAGGGCGCAATGTAAACTTGATTTTCCAGGGGGCGCTGACGCGCCATCTTTGAGATTTTTTTTTTTTTCTAAATGTGAAAAATGTTTTTTTCATGTGCTTGAATTTTGTGCAAAAATTCAGGACTTTTCGTCAGTGGGAAAGTGGACTTTTTTCGGAGAAGAAAAATAATAATAATAATAATTAAAGCCGCAAGCGGCATTTGGAGGCCCTCGCGCGCCGCGGTGGCCGATTGACGCCGGTTCCCGCACGCCACCGCAATAACCGAGAGGCGCTGCCGCGCCCTACCTGCTTATAATGTCGCTGCCACCCTCGGTGAAGTGTATAAAAGAGCAGGCAAAAGAAATGGCGCCTTCGGCGCTTATTTTTCCCAAAATGGCCGACCTCCTGTTGGTCGCCTAGCAACCGTGTAATTTACTTTTTTGTTCGGACAGTCGTGACGCACGTGTGTACCGATTTTGGTGTGGCTGCGGCAAAGTTGATATTGGGTCGTTGCCATGGCAACACGGTGGGAAAAGGGGCGGGGCATCAATATATTTTTTGTTCGGGATCACGTGACGGATGTCTGTGCCAAATTTCGTGAATCTACGACAAAGTTAAATTTTTGGCTCCATTCATTTTTATTTTGTGCTCTGCAGGGGGCGCTATTGCGGCAATTTTCAAATTTCCTATATCAGAACATCCGGGGTCGACGACTCGACCAACGATTCAAGTTTCGCTCAAATCGGCCAAAGTATGTGTGAGTTACGGCTGTTTGAACACGGCGGCGAGCGGCGAAAACGGACGCCAAATTCATGGCGTTGCCACGGCAAAACCAAAAGTCCTATTAAAAAGTTTTTAACAACTTTTAATCTCCCACATGTGGAGATGATCTGGAGCGAACGGGGAGTCGCTGCGTTAAAAGCCCTAGGACAAGTTCGTTCAAATGCGTGGGCATGAAATGGCGCCTTCGGCGCCAAGTCCCTCTTCGGGCCAATATGGCCGCCATACTGTTGGTTGCCTAGCAACCGCGTAATGTGTTTTTTTGTTTGGCTTCACGTGACCAATCACTGTGCCGAATTTTTTTCGTCTACGACGAAGTAAGTTTTTCGGGTTTTGCGGTATTTTGGGGGTGTTTAACATGGGGCGCAATGTTAACGTGGTTTTTCCAGGGGGCGCTGACGCGCCATTTTTTTGAATTTTTACATTTTCTAAATGTGAAAGATCTTAGATTTACGTGCTTGAATTTTGTGCAAAAATTCAGGACTTTTCGTCGGTGGGAAAGTGGATTTAGGGGGGGAGAAGAAAAATAATAATAATTAAAGCCGCAAGCGGCATTGGGAGGCCCTCGCGGGCCGTGGTGGCCGATTGACGCCGGTTCGCGCACGCCGCCGCAATAACCGGGAGGCGCTGCCGCGCCCTACCTGCGTATAATGTCGCTGCCACCCTCGATGGAGTTTATAAAAGAGCAAAGGCAAGAAATGGCGCCTTCGGCGCCGATTGTCCCAAAATGGCCGACCTCCTGTCGGTCACCTAGCAACCATGTAATGTACAATAACCGGGAGGCACTGCCGCGCCCTACCTGCTTATAATGTCGCTGCCACCCTCGGTGGAGTTTATAAAAGAGCAGGCAAAAGAAATGGCGCCTTCGGCGCTGATTTTCCCAAAATGGCCGACCTCCTGTTGGTCGCCTAGCAACCATGTAATGTACTTTTTTGTTCGGACAGTCATGACGCACGTGTGTACCAATTTTGGTTTGGCTAGGACAAAGTTGACATTGGGTCGTTGCCATGGCAACACGGTGGAAAAAGGGGCGGGGCATCAATATATTTTTTGTTCGGGATCACGTGACGGATGTCTGTACCAAATTTCATGCATCTACGACAAAGTTTAATTTTTGGCTCCATTCATTTTTATTTTGTGCTCTGCAGGGGGCGCTATTGCGGCAATTTTCAAAATTCCTATATCAAAACATCCGGGGTCGACGACTCGACCAACGATTCAATTTTTTTTCAAATCGGCCAAAGTATGTGTGAGTTACGGCTGTTTGAACACGGCGGCGAGCAGCGAAAACGGACGCCAAATTCATGGCGTTGCCACGGCAACACCGTTAAACCTATTAAAAAGTTTTTAATAACTTTTAATCTCCCACATGTGGAGATGATCTGGAGCGAACGGGGAGTCGCTGCGTTCAACGGCCTAGGACGAGTTCGTTCAAATGCGTGGGCATGAAATGGCGCCTTCGGCGCCAATTCCCTCTTCGGGCCAATATGGCCGCCATACTGTTGGTTGCCTAGCAACCGCGTAATGTGTTTTTTTGTTGGGCTTCACGTGACCAATCACTGTGCCGAATTTTTTTCGTCTACGACGAAGTACGTTTTTCGGGTCTCGCCATACGTGCAATGTAATCTAGTTTTCCAGGGGGCGCTGACGCGCCATTTTTTTGAAATGTAAAATTTCGAAATTGCACGATTCGAGCGGTTAACATTTTAGAATTATGTGCCAAAATTCAGGACTTTTCATCACAAGATAAAGGAGTTAAGGTGGGGAGAGGAAAAATAATAATAATAATAATAATAATAAGAAAAACTCATACAATAACAATATGGGGCCGCCTCCGGCGGCTAACCTTATATATTCGGAAAGGTCTCATGTCCAGTAATCCACCTATGGGGTTTATTATCCAATACGAGCGCGTTGCGCTCGTCTTTTACCTCTACTATTTCAATGTTTCTCTATGGAATTTTTTTTTCGTATTTTTGTGAGTACAAGAACAAATTTGCCGCTTTCGCGGCAAATACTTATATCACCGGATAGAGCTCGATGCCCCGAGTCACTGTATCAGTGTTTTGGGCTTTGGTGAGTGGCCATGGTCGATGACGAGCTTCGCTCGTCATCGACCACTTTCTTGTCCATGTTGCGCCTTCACTGTGGTTTTCACCTTTTTTTTTTTAAAAGCAGCAACAAATGTGCCGCTTTCGCGGCACACGCCTATATCATCGGACAGGTGTTGGTGCCGGGAGCCCCCTGATTACTGTCTCATACATGGGCCTTGAGCGCTCCGCGCTCTTTTCCCGTGGGACGTGCGCTACGCGCACGTCTTTCTTCAGTGCGCTCCGCGCACTGCTTGTACAATTACAAGAGGCCCGAGACCTGCCAGGTCCGCTCGGGCCTAATTAAAGCCGCAAGCGGCATTGGGAGGCCCTCGCGGGCCGCGGTGGCCGATTGACGCCGGTTCCCGCACGCCGCCGCAATAACCGGGAGGCGCTGCCGCGCCCTACCTGCTTATAATGTCGCTGCCACCCTTGGTGGAGTTTATAAAAGAGCACAGGCAAGAAATGGCGCCTTCGGCGCCGATTGTCCCAAAATGGCCGACCTCCTGTTGGTAACCTAGCAACCATGTAATTTACAATAACCGGGGGGCGCTGCCGCGCCCTACCAGCTCATAATGTCGCTGCCACCCTCGGTGAAGTTTATAAAAGAGCTGGCAAAAGAAATGGTGCCTTCGGCGCTGATTTTCCCAAAATGGCCGACCTCCTGTTGGTCACCTAGCAACCATGTAATGTACTTTTTTGTTCGGACAGTCATGACGCACGCCTGTACCGATTTTGGTGTGTCTGCGGCAAAGTTGACATTGGGTCGTTGCCATGGCAACACGGTGGGAAAAGGGGCGGGGCATCAATATATTTTTTGTTCGGGATCACGTGACGGATGTCTGTACCAAATTTCATGCATCTACGACAAAGTTTAATTTTTGGCTCCATTCATTTTTATTTTGTGCTCTGCAGGGGGCGCTATTGCGGCAATTTTCAAAATTCCTATATCAAAACATCCGGGGTCGACGACTCGACCAACGGTTAAAATTTTGTTCAAATCGGCCAAAGTATGTGTGAGTTATGACTGTTTGAACACGGCGGCGAGCGGCGAAAACGGACGCCAAATTCATGGCGTTGCCACGGCAAAACCAAAAATCCTATTAAAAAGTTTTTAACAACTTTTAATCTCCCACATGTGGAGATGATCTGGAGCGAACGGGGAGTCGCTGCGTTCAACGGCCTAGGACGAGTTCGTTCAAATGCGTGGGCATGAAATGGCGCCTTCGGCGCCAAGTCCCTCTTCGGGCCAATATGGCCGCCATACTGTTGGTTGCCTAGCAACCGCGTAATGTGTTTTTTTGTTCGGCTTCACGTGACCAATCACTGTGCCGAATTTTTTTCGTCTACGACGAAGTAAGTTTTTCGGGTTTTGCGGCATTTTGGGGGTGTTTAACATGGGGCGCAATGTTAACGTGGTTTTTCCAGGGGGCGCTGACGCGCCATTTTTTTGAATTTTAACATTTTGTAAATGTGAAAGATCTTAGATTTACGTGCTTGAATTTTGTGCAAAAATTCAGGACTTTTCGTCGGTGGGAAAGTGGATTTAGGGGGGGAGAAGAAAAATAATAATAATTAAAGCCGCAAGCGGCATTGGGAGGCCCTCGCGGGCCGCGGTGGCCGATTGACGCCGGTTCCCGCACGCCGCCGCAATAACCGGGAGGCGCTGCCGCGCCCTACCTGCGTATAATGTCGCTGCCACCCTCGGTGGAGTTTATAAAAGAGCACAGGCAAGAAATGGCGCCTTCGGCGCTGATTTTCCCAAAATGGCCGACCTCCTGTTGGTCACCTAGCAACCGTGTAATGTACTTTTTTGTTCGGACAGTCATGACGCACGCGTGTACCGATTTTGGTTAGGCTGCGGCAAAGTTGACATTGGGTCGTTGCCATGGCAACACGGTGGGAAAAGGGGCGGGGCATCAATATATTTTTTGTTCGGGATCACGTGACGAATGTCTGTACCAAATTTCATGCATCTACGACAAAGTTTAATTTTTGGCTCCATTCATTTTTATTTTGTGCTCTGCAGGGGGCGCTATTGCGGCAATTTTCAAAATTCCTATATCAGAACATCCGGGGTCGACGACTCAACCAACGATTCAATTTTTGTTCAAATCGGCCAAAGTATGTGTGAGTTACGGCTGTTTGAACACGGCGGCGAGCGGCGAAAACGGACGCCAAATTCATGGCGTTGCCACGGCAAAACCAAAAATCCTATTAAAAAGTTTTTAATAACTTTTAATCTCCCACATGTGGAGATGATCTGGAGCGAACGGGGAGTCGCTGCGTTAAAAGCCCTAGGACGAGTTCGTTCAAATGCGTGGGCATGAAATGGCGCCTTCGGCGCCAAGTCCCTCTTCGGGCCAATATGGCCGCCATACTGTTGGTTGCCTAGCAACCGCGTAATGTGTTTTTTTGTTGGGCTTCACGTGACCAATCACTGTGCCGAATTTTTTTCGTCTACGACGAACTAAAATTTTCAGATTTTTCGGTGTCTCTCCATAGGCGCAATGTAATCTTGATTTTCCAGGGGGCGCTGACGCGCCATTTTTGTGATTTTTTTAACGAAACTTTTTGACACTGTGTATCGCCGTGATTTCTAATTTTGGGCAAAAAATGGGGAGTTTTCGTCAAAGTTTGGGCGATTTATTCCAAAAAAACACGGATAGAAGAAAAATAATAATAAGAATAAGAAAAACCCATACAATAACAATATAGCGCCGCCTCCGGCGGCCAACCTTATATTTTCGGAAAGGTCTCACGTCCAGTAATCCACCCGTAAGGTTTATTATCCAATACGAGCGCGTTGCGCTCGTCTTTTACCTCTTCTTTCTCAATGTTTCTCTACCCGTTTTTTTTTCCGTATTTTTGTGAGTACAAGAACAAATGTGCCGCTTTCGCGGCAAACACTTATATCACCGGATAGGGCTCGATGCCCTGAGTCACTGTATCAGTGTTTTGGGCTTTGGTGAGTGGCCATGGTCGATGACGAGCTTCGCTCGTCATCGACCACTTTCTTGTCCATGTTGCGCCTTCACTGTGGTTTTCACCTTTTTTTTTTACGAGCAGCAACAAATGTGCCGCTTTCGCGGCACACGCCTATATCATCGGACAGGTGTTGGTGCCGGGAGTCCCCTGATTACTGTCTCATACATGGGTTTTGAGCGCTCCGCGCTCTTTTCCCGTGGGACGTGCGCTACGCGCACGTCTTTCTTTAGTGCGCTCCGCGCACTGCTTGTACAATTACAAGAGGCCCGAGACCTGCCAGGTCCGCTCGGGCCTAATTAAAGCCGCAAGCGGCATTGGGAGGCCCTCGCGGGCCGCGGTGGCCGATTGACGCCGGTTCCCGCACGCCGCCGCAATAACCGGGAGGCGCTGCCGCGCCCTACCTGCGTATAATGTCGCTGCCACCCTCGGTGGAGTTTATAAAAGAGCAAAGGCAGGAAATGGCGCCTTCGGCGCTGATTTTCCCAAAATGGCCGACCTCCTGTTGGTCGCCTAGCAACCATGTAATGTACAATAACCGGGAGGCGCTGCCGCGCCCTACCTGCGTATATTGTCGCTGCCACCCTCGGTGGAGTTTAGAAAAGAGCAGGCAAAAGAAATGGCGCCTTCGGCGCTGATTTTCCCAAAATGGCCGACCTCCTGTTGGTCGCCTAGCAACCATGTAATGTACTTTTTTGTTGGGACAGTCATGACGCACATGTGTACCGATTTTGGTTTGGCTGCGGCAAAGTTGACATTGGGTCGTTGCCATGGCAACACGGTAGGAAAAGGGGCGGGGCATCAATATATTTTTTGTTCGGGATCACGTGACGGATGTCTGTACCAAATTTCATGAATCTACGACAAAGTTTAATTTTTGGCTCCATTCATTTTTATTTTGTGCTCTGCAGGGGGCGCTATTGCGGCAATTTTCAAAATTCCTATATCAAAATATCCGGGGTCGACGACTCGACCAACGATTCAAGTTTCGCTCAAATCGGCCAAAGTATGTGTGAGTTACGGCTGTTTGAACACGGCGGCGAGCGCCGAAAACGGACGCGGAATTCATGGCGTTGCCACGGCAACACCGTTAAACCTATTAAAAAGTTTTTAATAACTTTTGATCTCCCACATGTGGAGATGATCTGGAGCGAACGGGGAGTCGCTGCGTTCAACGGCCTAGGACGAGTTCGTTCAAATGCGTGGGCATGAAATGGCGCCTTCGGCGCCAAGTCCCTCTTCGGGCCAATATGGCCGCCATACTGTTGGTTGCCTAGCAACCGCGTAATGTATTTTTTTGTTTGGCTTCACGTGACCAATCACTGTGCCGAATTTTTTTCGTCTACGACGAACTAAAATGTTCATTTTTTTCGGTGTCTCTCCATAGGCGCAATGTAATCTTGATTTTCCAGGGGGCGCTGACGCGCCATTTTTGTGATTTTTTGTACGAAACTTTTTGACACTGTGTATCGCCGTGATTTCTAATTTTGGGCAAAAAATTGGGAGTTTTCGTCGAAGTTTGGGCGATTTATTCCAAAAAAACACGGATAGAAGAAAAATAATAAGAATTAAAGCCGCAAGCGGCATTGGGAGGCCCTCGCGGGCCGCGGTGGCCGGTTGACGCCGGTTCCCGCACGCCGCCGCAATAACCGGGAGGCGCTGCCGCGCCCTACCTGCTTATAATGTCGCAGCCACCCTCGGTGGAGTGTATAAAAGAGCATAGGCAAGAAATGGCGCCTTCGGCGCCGATTGTTCCAAAATGGCCGACCTCCTGTTGGTCACCTAGCAAACATGTAATGTACAATAACCGGGGGGCGCTGCCGCGCCCTACCTGCTTATAATGTCGCTGCCACCTTCGGTGGAGTTTATAAAAGAGCTGGCAAAAGAAATGGCGCCTTCGGCGCTTATTTTTCCCAAAATGGCCGACCTCCTGTTGGTCACCTAGCAACCATGTAATGTACTTTTTTGTTCGGACAGTCATGACGCACGCGTGTACCAATTTTGGTTTGGCTACGACAAAGTTGACATTGGGTCGTTGCCATGGCAACACGGTGGGAAAAGGGGCGGGGCATCAATATATATTTTGTTCGGGATCACGTGACGGATGTCTGTACCAAATTTCATGAATCTACGACAAAGTTTAATTTTTGTCCTCATTCATTTTTATTTTGTGCTCTGCAGGGGGCGCTATTGCGGCAATTTTCTAATTTCCTATATCAAAACATCCGGGGTCGACGACTCGACCAACTATTCAAGTTTCGCTCAAATCGGCCAAAGTATGTGCGAGTTACGGCTGTTTGAACGCGGCGGCGAGCGCCAAAAACGGACGCGGAATTCATGGCGTTGCCACGGCAACACCGTTAATCCTATTAAAAAGTTTTTAATAACTTTTAATCTCCCACATGTGGAGATGATCTGGAGCGAACGGGGAGTCGCTGCGTTCAATGGCCTAGGACGAGTTCGTTCAAATGTGTGGGCATAAAATGGCGCCTTTGGCGCCAAGTCTCTCTTCGGGCCAATATGGCCGCCATACTGTTGGTTGCCTAGCAACCATGTAATGTACAATAACCGGGAGGCGCTGCCGCGCCCTACCTGCTTATAATTTCACTGCCACCCTCGGTGGAGTTTATAAAAGAGCTGGCAAAAGAAATGGCGCCTTCGGCGCTTATTTTTCCCAAAATGGCCGACCTCCTGTTGGTCGCCTAGCAACCATGTAATGTACTTTTTTGTTCGGACAGTCATGACGCACGCGTGTACCAATTTTGGTTTGGCTGCGGCAAAGTTGACATTGGGTCGTTGCCATGGCAACACGGTGGAAAAAGGGGCGGGGCATCAATATATTTTTTGTTCGGGATCACGTGACAGATGTCTGTACCAAATTTCATGCATCTACGACAAAGTTTAATTTTTGGCTCCATTCATTTTTATTTTGTGCTCTGCAGGGGGCGCTATTGCGGCAATTTTCAAATTTCCTATATCAGAACATCCGGGGTCAACGACTCGACCAACGATTCAAGTTTCGCTCAAATCGGCCAAAGTATGTGCGAGTTATGACTGTTTTAACGCGGCGGCGAGCGCCAAAAACGGACGCCAAATTCATGGCGTTGCCACGGCAACACCGTTAAACCTATTAAAAAGTTTTTAACAACTTTTAATCTCCCACATGTGGAGATGATCTGGAGCGAACGGGGAGTCGCTGCGTTCAACGGCCTAGGACGAGTTCGTTCAAATGCGTGGGCATGAAATGGCGCCTTCGGCGCCAAGTCCCTCTTCGGGCCAATATGGCCGCCATACTGTTGGTTGCCTAGCAACCGCGTAATGTGTTTTTTTGTTGGGCTTCACGTGACCAATCACTGTGCCGAATTTTTTTCGTCTACGACGAAGTACGTTTTTCGCTAATATCCTTATTTTGGGGCGTCCTGCCATAGGGCTCAATGTTAACGTCGTTTTTCCAGGGGGCGCTGACGCGCCATTTTTTTGAATTTTTACAATTTGGAGATGTGAAGGTTTTTTTTTTCACCTAATTGAATTTTGGGCAAAAATTCAGGACTTTTCGTCGGTGGGAAAGTGCCGAAACTGGCGTTTTGGGGGAGAGGAAAAATAATAAGAATAATAAGAATTAAAGCCGCAAGCGGCATTGGGAGGCCCTCGCGGGCCGCGGTGGCCGATTGACGCCGGTTCGCGCACGCCGCCGCAATAACCGGGAGGCGCTGCCGCGCCCTACCTGCTTATAATGTCGCTGCCACCCTCGGTGGAGTTTATAAAAGAGCTGGCAAAAGAAATGGCGCCTTCGGCGCTGATTTTCCCAAAATGGCCGACCTCCTGTTGGTCGCCTAGCAACCACATAATGTACTTTTTTGTTCGGACAGTCATGACGCACGCGTGTACCAATTTTGGTTTGGCTGCGGCAAAGTTGACATTGGGCCGTTGCCATGGCAACACGATGGAAAAAGGGGCGGGGCATCAATATATTTTTTGTTCGGGATCACGTGACGGATGTCTGTACCAAATTTCATGCATCTACGGCAAAGTTTAATTTTTGGCTCCATTCATTTATATTTTGTGCTCTGCAGGGGGCGCTATTGCGGCAATTTTCAAATTTCCTATATCAGAACATCCGGGGTCAACGACTCGACCAACGATTCAAGTTTCGCTCAAATCGGCCAAAGTATGTGCGAGTTATGACTGTTTGAACGCGGCGGCGAGCGGCGAAAACGGACGCCAAATTCATGGCGTTGCCACGGCAAAACCAAAAATCCTATTAAAAAGTTTTTAATAACTTTTGATGTCCCACATGTGGAGATGATCTGGAGCGAACGGGGAGTCTCTGCGTTTAACAGCCTAGGACGAGTTCGTTCAAATGCGTGGGCATGAAATGGCGCCTTCGGCGCCAAGTCCCTCTTCGGGCCAATATGGCCGCCATACTGTTGGTTGCCTAGCAACCGCGTAATGTGTTTTTTTGTTTGGCTTCACGTGACCAATAACTGTGCCGAATTTTTTTCGTCTACGACAAACTAAAATTTTCGGGGTTTTCGGGTCTTGTCATAGGGCGCAATGTAAACTTGATTTTCCAGGGGGCGCTGACGCGCCATCTTTGAGATTTTTTTTTTTTTCTAAATGTGAAAAATGTTTTTTTCATGTGCTTGAATTTTGTGCAAAAATTCAGGACTTTTCGTCAGTGGGAAAGTGGACTTTTTTCGGAGAAGAAAAATAATTAAAGCCGCAAGCGGCATCGAGAGGCCCTCGCGGGGTTCGTTGGCCGTTTAACGCCGGTTCCCGCACGCCGCCACAATAACCGGGAGGCGCTGCCGCGCCCTACGTGGTTATAATGTCGCTGCCACCCTAGGTCGAGATAATAAAAGAGCAAAGGCGAGAAATGGCGCCTTCGGCGCTGATTACTCGATTTTTCCCAAAATGGCCGACCACCTGTTGGTCGCCTAGCAACCATGTAATAGAGGCCTCCTTTAGTACCTCCATTGCCGCGCCATAACCCACCGAGGGTGCCGACGTGGCCACACTACATTTTATTGCCCTGATGTCCCATTAATCTCTGTGAATAAACATCAAAACGAGATTTTTCGTGTCTCCATGTGAATGATGGCTCCAACCTGCAGAGGGCGCTAGCGCGCCCCAAATCTGTTTCATTTCACAAGCAGCATCGGACGGCCCTGACGGGCCGTACTTCAATGACTACTGTCCACAAGCTCCTGACAGAGGGCGCTAACGCGCTGTAATTGTGTATAATGTGTGATATGCGGGTCAGTCCCATTGGAATAACATGGCGGTCCTCGGTCGTCTCCATGGCAACACCGTAAAAAATACGGTATGGGTCTCATTGGCTTTTTGGATCGGGATGCCATCAGCTATTTTTGTGCCGAATTTTATCCATTTGCGAGAAACTAATTTTTTTCCCATAATGCATTTTTTCTTCTCAGCCTAGAGGGGGCGCTATCGCGCCAAATCTCACTTTTTCACATTTGTGGTGTCCGGGGGTGAAAGGTCAATAAAATGTATATTTCCGATTTTTAATCGGAGTTCGTTTGTGCAAATGGGAGCATTTTGTTGTTTTCGGAAAGTCGCAAAAATCTTCGTAAAGATTGCGGCTTCGCCGCAAACAAACCGTAAAACGTAGCCAAAAAATTTGGATAACTTTTGATGCCCCACATCTCGAGATGAAGTGGAGCGATTTTGGGCTCATTTGGTGAAACGCCCTAGGAGGAGTTCGTTAAAATGCGACGTCAGCGAAAACGCTGACTCACCATTTTCCCGACTTCCTGTCAAAATGGCGGACTTCCGGTTTATCTGGGGGCGTGGCCACAATAATATATTTTGTTTGTCCTCACAGGACGAATGTCTGTACCGAATCCCGTCGCTCTGCGACAAAGTTTATGTTGGCCCCCTCCCCATAGGCGCAATGTATTTTCACTTTTGTAGGTGGCGCTGTCGCGCCATTTTTTATTTCCCCAAAACGAAACACACATTTTAATTAATTTTTCACCGGATCTGAATTTTGGGCAAAGTTTGGTGAGTTTTCAACTACGTTCAGGGGGTCAAATTCCTGCTCAAAGAGCAGAAGAAAGAAGAAGAAGAAGAAGAATTAAAGCCGCAAGCGGCATCGAGAGGCCCTCGCGGGACGCGGTGGCCGGTTGACGCCGATTGCCGCACGCCGCCGCAATAACCGGGAGGCGCTGCCACGCCCTACGTGGTTATAATGTCGCTGCCACCCTAGGTCGAGATTATAAAAGAGCAAAGGCGAGAAATGGCGCCTTCGGCGCTGATTACTCTATTTTTCCCAAAATGGCCGACCACCTGTTGGTCGCCTAGCAACCATGTAATGGAGACCTCCCTTAGTGCCTCCATTGCCGCGCCATAACCCTACCGAGGGCGCCAACGTGGCCACACTACATTTTATTGGCCTGATGTGCCATTAATCTTTGTGAGTAAACATCAAAACGAGATTTTTCACGTCTCCATGTGAATGATGGCTCCAACCTGGAGAGGGCGCTAGCGCGCCCCAAATCTTTTTTATTTCACAAGCAGCATTGGACGGCCCTGACGGGCCGTACTTCAATGACTGCTGTCCACAAGCTCCTGACAGAGGGCGCTAACGCACTGTAATCGTGTATAATGTGTGATATGCGGGTCAGTCCCATTGGAATAACATGGCGAGCCTCGGTCGTCTCCATGGCAACACCGTACAAAATACGGTATGGGTCTCATTGGCTTTTTTGACCGGGATGCCATCAGCTATTATTGTGCCGAATTTTATCCATTTGCGAGAAACTAATTTTTTTCCCATAATGCATTTTTTGTTCTCGGCCTAGAGGGGGCGCTATCGCGCCAAATCTCACTTTTTCACATTTGTTGTGTCCGGGGGTGAAAAGTCAATAAAATGTATATTTCCGATTTTTAATCGGAGTTCGTTTGTGCGAATGGGAGCATTTTGTTGTTTTCGGAAAGTCGCAAAAATCTTCGTAAAGATTGCGGCTTCGCCGCAAACAAACCGTAAAACTTAGCCAAAAAATTTTGATAACTTTTGATGCCCCACATCTGGAGATGAAGTGGAGCGATTTTGGGCTCATTTGGTGAAACGCCCTAGGAGGAGTTCGTTAAAATGCGACGTCAGCGAAAACGCTGACTCACCATTTTCCCGACTTCCTGTCAAAATGGCGGACTTCCGGTTTGTCTGGGGGCGTGGCCACAATAATATATTTTGTTTGTCCTCACAGGACGAATGTCTGTACCGAATCCCGTCGCTCTGCGACAAAGTTTATGTTGGCCCCCTCCCCATAGGCGCAATGTATTTTCACTTTTGTAGGTGGCGCTGTCGCGCCATTTTTTATCTCCCCAAAACGAAACACACATTTTAATTAATTTTTCACCAGATCTGAATTTTGGGCAAAGTTTGGTGAGTTTTTGACTATGTTCAGGAGGTCAAATTCCTGCTCAAAGAGCAGAAGAAAGAAGAAAGAAAGAATAATTAAAGCCGCAAGCGGCATCGAGAGGCCCTCGCGGGGGTTCGTTGGCCGGTTGACGCCGGTTGCCGCACGCCGCCGCAATAACCGGGAGGCGCTGCCGCGCCCTACCTGCTTATAATGTCGCTGCCACACTAGGTCGAGATTATAAAAGAGCAAAGGCGAGAAATCGCGCCTTCGGCGTTGATTACTCGATTTTCCCCAAAATGGCCGACCACCTGTTGGTCGCCTAGCAACCATGTAATGGAGGCCTCCCTTAGTGCCTCCATTGCCGCGCCATAACCCACCGAGGGCGCCAACGTGGCCACACTACATTTTATTGCCCTGATGTGCCATTAATCTTTGTGAGTAAACATCAAAACGAGATTTTTAGCGTCTCCATGTGCATGATGGCTCCAACCTGCAGAGGGCGCTAGCGCGCCCCAAATCTTTTTTATTTCACAAGCAGCATCGGACGTCCTTAACGGGCCGTACTTCAATGACACCTGTCCACAAGCTCCTGACAGAGGGCGCTAACGCACTGTAAATGTGTATAATGTGTGATATGCGGGTCAGTCCCATTGGAATAACATGGTGGACCCCGGGCGTCTCCATGGCAACACCGTACAAAATACGGTATGGGTCTCATTGGCTTTTTTGACCGGGATGCCATCAGCTATTATTGTGCTGAATTTTATCCATTTCCGAGAAACTAATTTTTTTTTCATAATGCATTTTTTGTTCTCGGCCTAGAGGGGGCGCTATCGCGCCAAATCTCACTTTTTCACATTTGTTGTGTCCGGGGGTGAAAGGTCAATAAAATGTATATTTCCGATTTTTTATCGGAGTTCGTTTGTGTAAATGGGAGCATTTTGTTGTTTTCGGTAAGTCGCAAAATTCTTCGTAAAGATTGCGGCTTCGCCGCACACAAACCGTAAAACTTAGCCAAAAAATTTGGATAACTTTTGATGCCCCACATCTCGAGATGAAGTGGAGCGATTTTGGGCTCATTTGGTGAAACGCCCTAGGAGGAGTTCGTTAAAATGCGACGTCAGCGAAAACGCTGACTCAGCATTTTCCCGACTTCCTGTCAAAATGGCGGACTTCCGGTTTGTCTGGGGGCGTGGCCACAATAATATATTTTGTTTGTCCTCACAGGACGAATGTCTGTACCGAATCCCGTCGCTCTGCGACAAAGTTTATGTTGGCCCCCTCCCCATAGGCGCAATGTATTTTCACTTTTGTAGGTGGCGCTGTCGCGCCATTTTTTATTTCCCCAAAACGAAACACACATTTTAATTAATTTTTCACCGGATCTGAATTTTGGGCAAAGTTTGGTGAGTTTTTGACTATGTTCAGGGGGTCAAATTCCTGCTCAAAGAGCAGAAGAAAGAAAGAAGAATAAAGAAGAATAATAATATTTCTTGCAAAAACAATATAGTCGCTTTCGCGACTACAACATATTATGCATTTTTTTAAAGCTTTCGACTTCCCCCACACACCCGTGGGGCTCGGAGGTGGATGACGAGCGCTTCGCGCTCGTCATCCACCTCCGTATGACAGTTGGCCATATTCCCCCATTCATTTTGCTGCAATTATAAGTATAAGGGCCCACACCAGAGGTGTGGGCAGTCACTGTATTACACGGTGAGTTTACGTTTGACATGGGGACAGCGCTTCGCGCTGTTTTCGTGCGCTCCGCGCACCTCAGTACAGTGCGCTGCGCGCACTGCGTTGCGATTACAATAGGCCCTTGCTACGGCAGGCCGCTCGGGCCTAATAATAATTAAAGCCGCAAGCGGCATTGGGAGGCCCTCGCGGGCCGCGGTGGCCGATTGACGCCGGTTCCCGCACGCCGCCGCAATAACCGGGAGGCGCTGCCGCGCCCTACCTGCTTATAATGTCGCTGCCACCCTCGGTGGAGTTTATAAAAGAGCTGGCAAAAGAAATGGCGCCTTCGGCGCTGATTTTTCCCAAAATGGCCGACCTCCTGTTGGTCACCTAGCAACCATGTAATGTACTTTTTTGTTCGGACAGTCATGACGCACGCGTGTACCAATTTTGGTTTGGCTGCGGCAAAGTTGACATTGGGTCGTTGCCATGGCAACACGGTGGGAAAAGGGGCGGGGCATCAATATATTTTTTATTCGGGATCACGTGACGGATGTCTGTACCAAATTTCATGCATCTACGACAAAGTTTAATTTTTGGCTCCATTCATTTTTATTTTGTGCTCTGCAGGGGGCGCTATTGCGGCAATTTTCAAAATTCCTATATCAAAACATCCGGGGTCGACGACTCGACCAACGATTCAAGTTTTGTTCAAATCGGCCAAAGTATGTGTGAGTTACGGCTGTTTGAACACGGCGGCGAGCGGCGAAAACGGACGCCAAATTCATGGCGTTGCCACGGCAAAACCAAAAATGCTATTAAAAAGTTTTTAATAACTTTTAATCTCCCACATGTGGAGATGATCTGGAGCGAACGGGGAGTCGCTGCGTTAAAAGCCCTAGGACGAGTTCGTTCAAATGCGTGGGCATGAAATGGCGCCTTCGGCGCCAAGTCCCTCTTCGGGCCAATATGGCCGCCATACTGTTGGTTGCCTAGCAACCGCGTAATGTGTTTTTTTGTTTGGCTTCACGTGACCAATCACTGTGCCGAATTTTTTTCGTCTACGACAAAGTACGTTTTTCAGGTTTTGCGGTATTTTGGGGGTGTTTTACATAGGGCGCAATGTTAACGTGGTTTTTCCAGGGGGCGCTGACGCGCCATTTTTTTGAATTTTTCAATTTTCTAAATGTGAAAGTTCTTAGAATCACGTGCTTGAATTTTGAGCAAAAATTCAGGACTTTTCGTCAGTGGGAAAGTGGATTTAGGGGGGGAGAAGAAAAATAATAATAATAATAAGAAAAACCCATACAATAACAATATGGGGCCGCCTCCGGCGGCAAACCTTATATATTCGGAAAGGTCTCACGTCCAGTAATCCAACCGTAAGGTTTATTATCCAATACGAGCGCGTTGCGCTCGTCTTTTACCTCCTCTTTCTCAATGTTTCTCTATCCGTTTTTTTTTTTGTATTTTTGTGAGTACAAGAACAAATTTGCCGCTTTCGCGGCAAATACTTATATCACCGGATAGGGCTCGATGCCCTGATTCACTGTATCAGTGTTTTGGGCTTTGGTGAGTGGCCATGGTCGATGACGAGCTTCGCTCGTCATCGACCACTTTCTTGTCCATGTTGCGCCTTGACTGTGGTTTTCACCTCTTTTTTTTTACGAGCAGCAACAAATGTGCCGCTTTCGCGGCACACGCCTATATCATCGGACAGGTGTTGGTGCCGGGAGCCCCCTGATTACTGTCTCATACATGGGTTTTGAGCGCTCCGCGCTCTTTTCCCGTGGGACGTGCGCTACGCGCACGTCTTTCTTTAGTGCGCTCCGCGCACTGCTTGTACAATTACAAGAGGCCCGAGACCTGCCAGGTCCGCTCGGGCCTAATAATAATAAAAAGAAAAACTCATACAATAACAATATGGGGCCGCCTCCGGCGGCAAACCTTATATATTCGGAAAGGTCTCACGTCCAGTAATCCAACCGTAAGGTTTATTATCCAATACGAGCGCGTTGCGCTCGTCTTTTACCTCCTCTTTCTCAATGTTTCTCTATCCGTTTGTTTTTTCGGATTTTTGTGAGTACAAGAACAAATTTGCCGCTTTCGCGGCAAATACTTATATCACCGGATAGGGCTCGATGCCCTGAGTCACTGTATCAGTGTTTTGGGCTTTGGTGAGTGGCCATGGTCGATGACGAGCTTCGCTCGTCATCGACCACTTTCTTGTCCATGTTGCGCCTTCACTGTGGTTTTCACCTCTTTTTTTTTACGAGCAGCAACAAATGTGCCGCTTTCGCGGCACACGCCTATATCATCGGACAGGTGTTGGTGCCGGGAGCCCCCTGATTACTGTCTCATACATGGGTTTTGAGCGCTCCGCGCTCTTTTCCCGTGGGACGTGCGCTACGCGCACGTCTTTCTTTAGTGCGCTCCGCGCACTGCTTGTACAATTACAAGAGGCCCGAGACCTGCCAGGTCCGCTCGGGCCTAATAATTAAAGCCGCAAGCGGCATTGGGAGGCCCTCGCGGGCCGCGGTGGCCGATTGACGCCGGTTCCCGCACGCCGCCGCAATAACCGGGAGGCGCTGCCGCGCCCTACCTGCTTATAATGTCGCTGCCACCCTCGGTGGAGTTTATAAAAGAGCTGGCAAAAGAAATGGCGCCTTCGGCGCTGATTTTTCCCAAAATGGCCGACCTCCTGTTGGTCACCTAGCAACCATGTAATGTACTTTTTTGTTCGGACAGTCATGACGCACGCGTGTACCAATTTTGGTTTGGCTGCGGCAAAGTTGACATTGGGTCGTTGCCATGGCAACACGGTGGGAAAAGGGGCGGGGCATCAATATATTTTTTATTCGGGATCACGTGACGGATGTCTGTACCAAATTTCATGCATCTACGACAAAGTTTAATTTTTGGCTCCATTCATTTTTATTTTGTGCTCTGCAGGGGGCGCTATTGCGGCAATTTTCAAAATTCCTATATCAAAACATCCGGGGTCGACGACTCGACCAACGATTCAAGTTTTGTTCAAATCGGCCAAAGTATGTGTGAGTTACGGCTGTTTGAACACGGCGGCGAGCGGCGAAAACGGACGCCAAATTCATGGCGTTGCCACGGCAAAACCAAAAATGCTATTAAAAAGTTTTTAATAACTTTTAATCTCCCACATGTGGAGATGATCTGGAGCGAACGGGGAGTCGCTGCGTTAAAAGCCCTAGGACGAGTTCGTTCAAATGCGTGGGCATGAAATGGCGCCTTCGGCGCCAAGTCCCTCTTCGGGCCAATATGGCCGCCATACTGTTGGTTGCCTAGCAACCGCGTAATGTGTTTTTTTGTTTGGCTTCACGTGACCAATCACTGTGCCGAATTTTTTTCGTCTACGACAAAGTACGTTTTTCAGGTTTTGCGGTATTTTGGGGGTGTTTTACATAGGGCGCAATGTTAACGTGGTTTTTCCAGGGGGCGCTGACGCGCCATTTTTTTGAATTTTTCAATTTTCTAAATGTGAAAGTTCTTAGAATCACGTGCTTGAATTTTGAGCAAAAATTCAGGACTTTTCGTCAGTGGGAAAGTGGATTTAGGGGGGGAGAAGAAAAATAATAATAATTAAAGCCGCAAGCGGCATTGGGAGGCCCTCGCGGGCCGCGGTGGCCGATTGACGCCGGTTCCCGCACGCCGCCGCAATAACCGGGAGGCGCTGCCGCGCCCTACCTGCTTATAATGTCGCTGCCACCCTCGGTGGAGTTTATAAAAGAGCTGGCAAAAGAAATGGCGCCTTCGGCGCTGATTTTTCCCAAAATGGCCGACCTCCTGTTGGTCACCTAGCAACCATGTAATGTACTTTTTTGTTCGGACAGTCATGACGCACGCGTGTACCAATTTTGGTTTGGCTGCGGCAAAGTTGACATTGGGTCGTTGCCATGGCAACACGGTGGGAAAAGGGGCGGGGCATCAATATATTTTTTATTCGGGATCACGTGACGGATGTCTGTACCAAATTTCATGCATCTACGACAAAGTTTAATTTTTGGCTCCATTCATTTTTATTTTGTGCTCTGCAGGGGGCGCTATTGCGGCAATTTTCAAAATTCCTATATCAAAACATCCGGGGTCGACGACTCGACCAACGATTCAAGTTTTGTTCAAATCGGCCAAAGTATGTGTGAGTTACGGCTGTTTGAACACGGCGGCGAGCGGCGAAAACGGACGCCAAATTCATGGCGTTGCCACGGCAAAACCAAAAATGCTATTAAAAAGTTTTTAATAACTTTTAATCTCCCACATGTGGAGATGATCTGGAGCGAACGGGGAGTCGCTGCGTTAAAAGCCCTAGGACGAGTTCGTTCAAATGCGTGGGCATGAAATGGCGCCTTCGGCGCCAAGTCCCTCTTCGGGCCAATATGGCCGCCATACTGTTGGTTGCCTAGCAACCGCGTAATGTGTTTTTTTGTTTGGCTTCACGTGACCAATCACTGTGCCGAATTTTTTTCGTCTACGACAAAGTACGTTTTTCAGGTTTTGCGGTATTTTGGGGGTGTTTTACATAGGGCGCAATGTTAACGTGGTTTTTCCAGGGGGCGCTGACGCGCCATTTTTTTGAATTTTTCAATTTTCTAAATGTGAAAGTTCTTAGAATCACGTGCTTGAATTTTGAGCAAAAATTCAGGACTTTTCGTCAGTGGGAAAGTGGATTTAGGGGGGGAGAAGAAAAATAATAATAATTAAAGCCGCAAGCGGCATTGGGAGGCCCTCGCGGGCCGCGGTGGCCGATTGACGCCGGTTCCCGCACGCCGCCGCAATAACCGGGAGGCGCTGCCGCGCCCTACCTGCTTATAATGTCGCTGCCACCCTCGGTGGAGTTTATAAAAGAGCAAAGGCAAGAAATGGCGCCTTCGGCGCTGATTTTCCCAAAATGGCCGACCTCCTGTTGGTCACCTAGCAACCATGTAATGTACAATAACCGGGGGGCGCTGCCGCGCCCTACCTGCTTATAATGTCGCTGCCACCCTCGGTGGAGTTTATAAAAGAGCAAAGGCAAGAAATGGCGCCTTCGGCGCTGATTTTCCCAAAATGGCCGACCTCCTGTTGGTCACCTAGCAACCATGTAATTTACAATAGCCGGGGGGCGCTGCCGCGCCCTACCTATTTATAATGTCGCCGCCACCCTCGGTGGAGTTTATAAAAGAGCTGGCAAAAGAAATGGCGCCTTCGGCGCCTTTTTTCCCAAAATGGCCGACCTCCTGTTGGTTGCCTAGCAACCGTGTAATGTACTTTTTTGTTGGGACAGTCATCACGCACGAGTGTACCAATTTTGGTTTGGCTACGACAAAGTTGACATTGGGTCGTTGCCATGGCAACACGGTGGGAAAAGGGGCGGGGCATCAATATATTTTTTGTTCGGGATCACGTGACGGATGTCTGTACCAAATTTCATGCATCTACGACAAAGTTAAATTTTTGGCTCCATTAATTTTTATTTTGTGCTCTGCAGGGGGCGCTATTGCGGCAATTTTCAAATTTCCTATATCAAAACATCCGGGGTCAACGACTCGACCAACGGTTAAAATTTTGTTCAAATCGGCCAAAGTATGTGTGAGTTATGACTGTTTGAACACGGCGGCGAGCGGCGAAAACGGACGCCAAATTCATGGCGTTGCCACGGCAAAACCAAAAATGCTATTAAAAAGTTTTTAATAACTTTTGATGTCCCACATGTGGAGATGATCTGGAGCGAACGGGGAGTCGCTGCGTTCAACGGCCTAGGACGAGTTCGTTCAAATGCGTGGGCATGAAATGGCGCCTTCGGCGCCAAGTCCCTCTTCTGGCCAATATGGCCGCCATACTGTTGGTTGCCTAGCAACCGCGTAATGTGTTTTTTTGTTTGGCTTCACGTGACCAATCACTGTGCCGAATTTTTTTCGTCTATGACGAACTAAAATTTTCAGATTTTTCGGTGTCTCTCCATAGGCGCAATGTAATCTTGATTTTCCAGGGGGCGCTGACGCGCCATTTTTGTGATTTTTGTAACGAAACTTTTTGACACAGTGTATCGCCGTGATTTCTAATTTTGGGCAAAAAATTGGGAGTTTTCGTCGAAGATTGGGCGATTTATTCCCAAAAAACACGGATAGAAGAAAAATAATAATAATAATTAAAGCCGCAAGCGGCATTGGGAGGCCCTCGCGGGCCGCGGTGGCCGATTGACGCCGGTTCCCGCACGCCGCCGCAATAACCGGGAGGCGCTGCCGCGCCCTACCTGCTTATAATGTCGCTGCCACCCTCGGTGGAGTTTATAAAAGAGCAAAGGCAAGAAATGGCGCCTTCGGCGCTGATTTTCCCAAAATGGCCGACCTCCTGTTGGTCACCTAGCAACCATGTAATGTACAATAACCGGGGGGCGCTGCCGCGCCCTACCTGCTTATAATGTCGCTGCCGCCCTCCGTGGAGTTTATAAAAGAGCTGGCAAAAGAAATGGCGCCTTCGGCGCTGATTTTCCCAAAATGGCCGACCTCCTGTTGGTCGCCTAGCAACCACATAATGTACTTTTTTGTTCGGACAGTCATGACGCACGCGTGTACCAATTTTGGTTTGGCTGCGGCAAAGTTGACATTGGGCCGTTGCCATGGCAACACGATGGAAAAAGGGGCGGGGCATCAATATATTTTTTGTTCGGGATCACGTGACGGATGTCTGTACCAAATTTCATGCATCTACGGCAAAGTTTAATTTTTGGCTCCATTCATTTTTATTTTGTGCTCTGCAGGGGGCGCTATTGCGGCAATTTTCAAAATTCCTATATCAAAACATCCGGGGTCAACGACTCGACCAACGATTCAAGTTTCGCTCAAATCGGCCAAAGTATGTGCGAGTTATGACTGTTTGAACGCGGCGGCGAGCGGCGAAAACGGACGCCAAATTCATGGCGTTGCCACGGCAAAACCAAAAATCCTATTAAAAAGTTTTTAATAACTTTTGATGTCCCACATGTGGAGATGATCTGGAGCGAACGGGGAGTCGCTGCGTTCAACGGCCTAGGACGAGTTCGTTCAAATGCGAGGGCATGAAATGGCGCCTTCGGCGCCAATTCCCTCTTCTGGCCAATATGGCCGCCATACTGTTGGTTGCCTAGCAACCGCGTAATGTGTTTTTTTGTTTGGCTTCACGTGACCAATAACTGTGCCGAATTTTTTTCGTCTACGTCAAACTAAAATTTTCGGGGTTTTCGGGTCTTGTCATAGGGCGCAATGTAAACTTGATTTTCCAGGGGGCGCTGACGCGCCATCTTTGAGATTTTTTTTTTTTTCTAAATGTGAAAAATGTTTTTTTCATGTGCTTGAATTTTGTGCAAAAATTCAGGACTTTTCGTCAGTGGGAAAGTGGACTTTTTTCGGAGAAGAAAAATAATAATAATAATAATTAAAGCCGCAAGCGGCATTGGGAGGCCCTCGCGGGCCGCGGTGGCCGATTGACGCCGGTTCCCGCACGCCGCCGCAATAACCGGGAGGCGCTGCCGCGCCCTACCTGCGTATAATGTCGCTGCCACCCTCGGTGGAGTTTATAAAAGAGCACAGGCAAGAAATGGCGCCTTCGGCGCTGATTTTCCCAAAATGGCCGACCTCCTGTTGGTCACCTAGCAACCGTGTAATGTACTTTTTTGTTCGGACAGTCATGACGCACGCGTGTACCGATTTTGGTTAGGCTGCGGCAAAGTTGACATTGGGTCGTTGCCATGGCAACACGGTGGGAAAAGGGGCGGGGCATCAATATATTTTTTGTTCGGGATCACGTGACGGATGTCTGTACCAAATTTCATGCATCTACGACAAAGTTTAATTTTTGGCTCCATTCATTTATATTTTGTGCTCTGCAGGGGGCGCTATTGCGGCAATTTTCAAAATTCCTATATCAGAACATCCGGGGTCGACGACTCAACCAACGATTCAATTTTTGTTCAAATCGGCCAAAGTATGTGTGAGTTACGGCTGTTTGAACACGGCGGCGAGCGGCGAAAACGGACGCCAAATTCATGGCGTTGCCACGGCAAAACCAAAAATCCTATTAAAAAGTTTTTAATAACTTTTAATCTCCCACATGTGGAGATGATCTGGAGCGAACGGGGAGTCGCTGCGTTAAAAGCCCTAGGACGAGTTCGTTCAAATGCGTGGGCATGAAATGGCGCCTTCGGCGCCAAGTCCCTCTTCGGGCCAATATGGCCGCCATACTGTTGGTTGCCTAGCAACCGCGTAATGTGTTTTTTTGTTGGGCTTCACGTGACCAATCACTGTGCCGAATTTTTTTCGTCTACGACGAACTAAAATTTTCAGATTTTTCGGTGTCTCTCCATAGGCGCAATGTAATCTTGATTTTCCAGGGGGCGCTGACGCGCCATTTTTGTGATTTTTTTAACGAAACTTTTTGACACTGTGTATCGCCGTGATTTCTAATTTTGGGCAAAAAATGGGGAGTTTTCGTCAAAGTTTGGGCGATTTATTCCAAAAAAACACGGATAGAAGAAAAATAATAATAAGAATAAGAAAAACCCATACAATAACAATATAGCGCCGCCTCCGGCGGCCAACCTTATATTTTCGGAAAGGTCTCACGTCCAGTAATCCACCCGTAAGGTTTATTATCCAATACGAGCGCGTTGCGCTCGTCTTTTACCTCTTCTTTCTCAATGTTTCTCTACCCGTTTTTTTTTCCGTATTTTTGTGAGTACAAGAACAAATGTGCCGCTTTCGCGGCAAACACTTATATCACCGGATAGGGCTCGATGCCCTGAGTCACTGTATCAGTGTTTTGGGCTTTGGTGAGTGGCCATGGTCGATGACGAGCTTCGCTCGTCATCGACCACTTTCTTGTCCATGTTGCGCCTTCACTGTGGTTTTCACCTTTTTTTTTTACGAGCAGCAACAAATGTGCCGCTTTCGCGGCACACGCCTATATCATCGGACAGGTGTTGGTGCCGGGAGTCCCCTGATTACTGTCTCATACATGGGTTTTGAGCGCTCCGCGCTCTTTTCCCGTGGGACGTGCGCTACGCGCACGTCTTTCTTTAGTGCGCTCCGCGCACTGCTTGTACAATTACAAGAGGCCCGAGACCTGCCAGGTCCGCTCGGGCCTAATAATAAGAAAAACCCATACAATAACAATATGGGGCCGCCTCCGGCGGCAAACCTTATATATTCGGAAAGGTCTCACGTCCAGTAATCCAACCGTAAGGTTTATTATCCAATACGAGCGCGTTGCGCTCGTCTTTTACCTCCTCTTTCTCAATGTTTCTCTATCCGTTTTTTTTTTTGTATTTTTGTGAGTACAAGAACAAATTTGCCGCTTTCGCGGCAAATACTTATATCACCGGATAGGGCTCGATGCCCTGATTCACTGTATCAGTGTTTTGGGCTTTGGTGAGTGGCCATGGTCGATGACGAGCTTCGCTCGTCATCGACCACTTTCTTGTCCATGTTGCGCCTTGACTGTGGTTTTCACCTCTTTTTTTTTAAAAGCAGCAACAAATGTGCCGCTTTCGCGGCACACGCCTATATCATCGGACAGGTGTTGGTGCCGGGAGCCCCCTGATTACTGTCTCATACATGGGTTTTGAGCGCTCCGCGCTCTTTTCCCGTGGGAAGTGCGCTACGCGCACGTCTTTCTTTAGTGCGCTCCGCGCACTGCTTGTACAATTACAAGAGGCCCGAGACCTGCCAGGTCCGCTCGGGCCTAATAATAAGAAAAACCCATACAATAACAATATGGGGCCGCCTCCGGCGGCAAACCTTATATATTCGGAAAGGTCTCACGTCCAGTAATCCAACCGTAAGGTTTATTATCCAATACGAGCGCGTTGCGCTCGTCTTTTACCTCCTCTTTCTCAATGTTTCTCTATCCGTTTTTTTTTTTGTATTTTTGTGAGTACAAGAACAAATTTGCCGCTTTCGCGGCAAATACTTATATCACCGGATAGGGCTCGATGCCCTGATTCACTGTATCAGTGTTTTGGGCTTTGGTGAGTGGCCATGGTCGATGACGAGCTTCGCTCGTCATCGACCACTTTCTTGTCCATGTTGCGCCTTGACTGTGGTTTTCACCTCTTTTTTTTTAAAAGCAGCAACAAATGTGCCGCTTTCGCGGCACACGCCTATATCATCGGACAGGTGTTGGTGCCGGGAGTCCCCTGATTACTGTCTCTTACATGGGTCTTGAGCGCTCCGCGCTCTTTTCCCGTGGGACGTGCGCTACGCGCACGTCTTTCTTTAGTGCGCTCCGCGCACTGCTTGTACAATTACAAGAGGCCCGAGACCTGCCAGGTCCGCTCGGGCCTAATTAAAGCCGCAAGCGGCATTGGGAGGCCCTCGCGGGCCGCGGTGGCCGGTTGACGCCGGTTCCCGCACGCCGCCGCAATAACCGGGAGGCGCTGCCGCGCCCTACCTGCTTATAATGTCGCAGCCACCCTCGGTGGAGTGTATAAAAGAGCATAGGCAAGAAATGGCGCCTTCGGCGCCGATTGTTCCAAAATGGCCGACCTCCTGTTGGTCACCTAGCAAACATGTAATGTACAATAACCGGGGGGCGCTGCCGCGCCCTACCTGCTTATAATGTCGCTGCCACCTTCGGTGGAGTTTATAAAAGAGCTGGCAAAAGAAATGGCGCCTTCGGCGCTTATTTTTCCCAAAATGGCCGACCTCCTGTTGGTCACCTAGCAACCATGTAATGTACTTTTTTGTTCGGACAGTCATGACGCACGCGTGTACCAATTTTGGTTTGGCTACGACAAAGTTGACATTGGGTCGTTGCCATGGCAACACGGTGGGAAAAGGGGCGGGGCATCAATATATATTTTGTTCGGGATCACGTGACGGATGTCTGTACCAAATTTCATGAATCTACGACAAAGTTTAATTTTTGTCCTCATTCATTTTTATTTTGTGCTCTGCAGGGGGCGCTATTGCGGCAATTTTCTAATTTCCTATATCAAAACATCCGGGGTCGACGACTCGACCAACTATTCAAGTTTCGCTCAAATCGGCCAAAGTATGTGCGAGTTACGGCTGTTTGAACGCGGCGGCGAGCGCCAAAAACGGACGCGGAATTCATGGCGTTGCCACGGCAACACCGTTAATCCTATTAAAAAGTTTTTAATAACTTTTAATCTCCCACATGTGGAGATGATCTGGAGCGAACGGGGAGTCGCTGCGTTCAATGGCCTAGGACGAGTTCGTTCAAATGTGTGGGCATAAAATGGCGCCTTTGGCGCCAAGTCTCTCTTCGGGCCAATATGGCCGCCATACTGTTGGTTGCCTAGCAACCATGTAATGTACAATAACCGGGAGGCGCTGCCGCGCCCTACCTGCTTATAATTTCACTGCCACCCTCGGTGGAGTTTATAAAAGAGCTGGCAAAAGAAATGGCGCCTTCGGCGCTTATTTTTCCCAAAATGGCCGACCTCCTGTTGGTCGCCTAGCAACCATGTAATGTACTTTTTTGTTCGGACAGTCATGACGCACGCGTGTACCAATTTTGGTTTGGCTGCGGCAAAGTTGACATTGGGTCGTTGCCATGGCAACACGGTGGAAAAAGGGGCGGGGCATCAATATATTTTTTGTTCGGGATCACGTGACAGATGTCTGTACCAAATTTCATGCATCTACGACAAAGTTTAATTTTTGGCTCCATTCATTTTTATTTTGTGCTCTGCAGGGGGCGCTATTGCGGCAATTTTCAAATTTCCTATATCAGAACATCCGGGGTCAACGACTCGACCAACGATTCAAGTTTCGCTCAAATCGGCCAAAGTATGTGCGAGTTATGACTGTTTTAACGCGGCGGCGAGCGCCAAAAACGGACGCCAAATTCATGGCGTTGCCACGGCAACACCGTTAAACCTATTAAAAAGTTTTTAACAACTTTTAATCTCCCACATGTGGAGATGATCTGGAGCGAACGGGGAGTCGCTGCGTTCAACGGCCTAGGACGAGTTCGTTCAAATGCGTGGGCATGAAATGGCGCCTTCGGCGCCAATTCCCTCTTCGGGCCAATATGGCCGCCATACTGTTGGTTGCCTAGCAACCGCGTAATGTGTTTTTTTGTTGGGCTTCACGTGACCAATCACTGTGCCGAATTTTTTTCGTCTACGACGAAGTACGTTTTTCGCTAATATCCTTATTTTGGGGCGTCCTGCCATAGGGCTCAATGTTAACGTCGTTTTTCCAGGGGGCGCTGACGCGCCATTTTTTTGAATTTTTACAATTTGGAGATGTGAAGGTTTTTTTTTTCACCTAATTGAATTTTGGGCAAAAATTCAGGACTTTTCGTCGGTGGGAAAGTGCCGAAACTGGCGTTTTGGGGGAGAGGAAAAATAATAAGAATAATAAGAATTAAAGCCGCAAGCGGCATTGGGAGGCCCTCGCGGGCCGCGGTGGCCGATTGACGCCGGTTCGCGCACGCCGCCGCAATAACCGGGAGGCGCTGCCGCGCCCTACCTGCTTATAATGTCGCTGCCACCCTCGGTGGAGTTTATAAAAGAGCTGGCAAAAGAAATGGCGCCTTCGGCGCTGATTTTCCCAAAATGGCCGACCTCCTGTTGGTCGCCTAGCAACCACATAATGTACTTTTTTGTTCGGACAGTCATGACGCACGCGTGTACCAATTTTGGTTTGGCTGCGGCAAAGTTGACATTGGGCCGTTGCCATGGCAACACGATGGAAAAAGGGGCGGGGCATCAATATATTTTTTGTTCGGGATCACGTGACGGATGTCTGTACCAAATTTCATGCATCTACGGCAAAGTTTAATTTTTGGCTCCATTCATTTATATTTTGTGCTCTGCAGGGGGCGCTATTGCGGCAATTTTCAAATTTCCTATATCAGAACATCCGGGGTCAACGACTCGACCAACGATTCAAGTTTCGCTCAAATCGGCCAAAGTATGTGCGAGTTATGACTGTTTGAACGCGGCGGCGAGCGGCGAAAACGGACGCCAAATTCATGGCGTTGCCACGGCAAAACCAAAAATCCTATTAAAAAGTTTTTAATAACTTTTGATGTCCCACATGTGGAGATGATCTGGAGCGAACGGGGAGTCTCTGCGTTTAACAGCCTAGGACGAGTTCGTTCAAATGCGTGGGCATGAAATGGCGCCTTCGGCGCCAAGTCCCTCTTCGGGCCAATATGGCCGCCATACTGTTGGTTGCCTAGCAACCGCGTAATGTGTTTTTTTGTTTGGCTTCACGTGACCAATAACTGTGCCGAATTTTTGTCGTCTACGACAAACTAAAATTTTCGGGGTTTTCGGGTCTTGTCATAGGGCGCAATGTAAACTTGATTTTCCAGGGGGCGCTGACGCGCCATCTTTGAGATTTTTTTTTTTTTCTAAATGTGAAAAATGTTTTTTTCATGTGCTTGAATTTTGTGCAAAAATTCAGGACTTTTCGTCAGTGGGAAAGTGGACTTTTTTCGGAGAAGAAAAATAATAATAATAATAATTAAAGCCGCAAGCGGCATTGGGAGGCCCTCGCGGGCCGCGGTGGCCGATTGACGCCGGTTCCCGCACGCCGCCGCAATAACCGGGAGGCGCTGCCGCGCCCTACCTGCGTATAATGTCGCTGCCACCCTCGGTGGAGTTTATAAAAGAGCAAAGGCAGGAAATGGCGCCTTCGGCGCTGATTTTCCCAAAATGGCCGACCTCCTGTTGGTCGCCTAGCAACCATGTAATGTACAATAACCGGGGGGCGCTGCCGCGCCCTACCTGCGTATATTGTCGCTGCCACCCTCGGTGAAGTTTATAAAAGAGCTGGCAAAAGAAATGGCGCCTTCGGCGCTGATTTTCCCAAAATGGCCGACCTCCTGTTGGTCACCTAGCAACCATGTAATGTACTTTTTTGTTCGGACAGTCATGACGCACGCGTGTACCGATTTTGGTTTGGCTGCGGCAAAGTTGACATTGGGTCGTTGCCATGGCAACACGGTGGGACAAGGGGCGGGGCATCAATATATTTTTTGTTCGGGATCACGTGACGGATGTCTGTGCCAAATTTCATGCATCTACGACAAAGTTAAATTTTTGGCTCCATTCATTTTTATTTTGTGCTCTGCAGGGGGCGCTATTGCGGCAATTTTCAAAATGCCTATATCAGAACATCCGGGGCCGACGACTCGACCAACGATTAAATTTTTTTTCAAATCGGCCAAAGTATGTGTGAGTTACGGTTGTTTGAACACGGCGGCGAGCGGCGAAAACAGACGCCAATTTCATGGCGTTGCCACGGCAACACCGTTAATCCTATTAAAAAGTTTTTAATAACTTTTAATCTCCCACATGTGGAGATGATCTGGAGCGAACGGGGAGTCGCTGCGTTCAACGGCCTAGGACGAGTTCGTTCAAATGCGTGGGCATGAAATGGCGCCTTCGGCGCCAAGTCCCTCTTCTGGCCAATATGGCCGCCATACTGTTGGTTGCCTAGCAACCGCGTAATGTGTTTTTTTGTTGGGCTTCACGTGACCAATCACTGTGCCGAATTTTTTTCGTCTACGACGAACTAAAATTTTCAGATTTTTCGGTGTCTCTCCATAGGCGCAATGTAATCTTGATTTTCCAGGGGGCGCTGACGCGCCATTTTTGTGATTTTTGTAACGAAACTTTTTGACACTGTGTATCGCCGTGATTTCTAATTTTGGGCAAAAAATGGGGAGTTTTCGTCGAAGTTTGGGCGATTTATTCCAAAAAAACACGGATAGAAGAAAAATAATAATAAGAATAAGAAAAACCCATACAATAACAATATAGCGCCGCCTCCGGCGGCAAACCTTATATATTCGGAAAGGTCTCACGTCCAGTAATCCACCTATGGGGTTTATTATCCAATACGAGCGCGTTGCGCTCGTCTTTTACCTCCTCTTTCTCAATGTTTCTCTATCCGTTTTTTTTTCGGTATTTTTGTGAGTACAAGAACAAATTTGCCGCTTTCGCGGCAAATACTTATATCACCGGATAGGGCTCGATGCCCTGAGTCACTGTATCAGTGTTTTAGTGAGTGGCCATGGTCGATGACGAGCTTCGCTCGTCATCGACCACTTTCTTGTCCATGTTGCGCCTTCACTGTGGTTTTCACCTTTTTTTTTTTAAAAGCAGCAACAAATGTGCCGCTTTCGCGGCACACGCCTATATCATCGGACAGGTGTTGGTGCCGGGAGCCCCCTGATTACTGTCTCATACATGGGTCTTGAGCGCTCCGCGCTCTTTTCCCGTGGGACGTGCGCTACGCGCACGTCTTTTTTTAGTGCGCTCCGCGCACTGCTTGTACAATTACAAGAGGCCCGAGACCTGCCAGGTCCGCTCGGGCCTAATAAAAAGAAAAACTCATACAATAACAATATGGGGCCGCCTCCGGCGGCAAACCTTATATATTCGGAAAGGTCTCACGTCCAGTAATCCAACCGTAAGGTTTATTATCCAATACGAGCGCGTTGCGCTCGTCTTTTACCTCCTCTTTCTCAATGTTTCTCTATCCGTTTGTTTTTTCGGATTTTTGTGAGTACAAGAACAAATTTGCCGCTTTCGCGGCAAATACTTATATCACCGGATAGGGCTCGATGCCCTGAGTCACTGTATCAGTGTTTTGGGCTTTGGTGAGTGGCCATGGTCGATGACGAGCTTCGCTCGTCATCGACCACTTTCTTGTCCATGTTGCGCCTTCACTGTGGTTTTCACCTCTTTTTTTTTACGAGCAGCAACAAATGTGCCGCTTTCGCGGCACACGCCTATATCATCGGACAGGTGTTGGTGCCGGGAGTCCCCTGATTACTGTCTCATACATGGGTTTTGAGCGCTCCGCGCTCTTTTCCCGTGGGACGTGCGCTACGCGCACGTCTTTCTTTAGTGCGCTCCGCGCACTGCTTGTACAATTACAAGAGGCCCGAGACCTGCCAGGTCCGCTCGGGCCTAATAATTAAAGCCGCAAGCGGCATTGGGAGGCCCTCGCGGGCCGCGGTGGCCGATTGACGCCGGTTCCCGCACGCCGCCGCAATAACCGGGAGGCGCTGCCGCGCCCTACCTGCTTATAATGTCGCTGCCACCCTCGGTGGAGTTTATAAAAGAGCTGGCAAAAGAAATGGCGCCTTCGGCGCTGATTTTTCCCAAAATGGCCGACCTCCTGTTGGTCACCTAGCAACCATGTAATGTACTTTTTTGTTCGGACAGTCATGACGCACGCGTGTACCAATTTTGGTTTGGCTGCGGCAAAGTTGACATTGGGTCGTTGCCATGGCAACACGGTGGGAAAAGGGGCGGGGCATCAATATATTTTTTATTCGGGATCACGTGACGGATGTCTGTACCAAATTTCATGCATCTACGACAAAGTTTAATTTTTGGCTCCATTCATTTTTATTTTGTGCTCTGCAGGGGGCGCTATTGCGGCAATTTTCAAAATTCCTATATCAAAACATCCGGGGTCGACGACTCGACCAACGATTCAAGTTTTGTTCAAATCGGCCAAAGTATGTGTGAGTTACGGCTGTTTGAACACGGCGGCGAGCGGCGAAAACGGACGCCAAATTCATGGCGTTGCCACGGCAAAACCAAAAATGCTATTAAAAAGTTTTTAATAACTTTTAATCTCCCACATGTGGAGATGATCTGGAGCGAACGGGGAGTCGCTGCGTTAAAAGCCCTAGGACGAGTTCGTTCAAATGCGTGGGCATGAAATGGCGCCTTCGGCGCCAAGTCCCTCTTCGGGCCAATATGGCCGCCATACTGTTGGTTGCCTAGCAACCGCGTAATGTGTTTTTTTGTTTGGCTTCACGTGACCAATCACTGTGCCGAATTTTTTTCGTCTACGACAAAGTACGTTTTTCAGGTTTTGCGGTATTTTGGGGGTGTTTTACATAGGGCGCAATGTTAACGTGGTTTTTCCAGGGGGCGCTGACGCGCCATTTTTTTGAATTTTTCAATTTTCTAAATGTGAAAGTTCTTAGAATCACGTGCTTGAATTTTGAGCAAAAATTCAGGACTTTTCGTCAGTGGGAAAGTGGATTTAGGGGGGGAGAAGAAAAATAATAATAATAATAAGAAAAACCCATACAATAACAATATGGGGCCGCCTCCGGCGGCAAACCTTATATATTCGGAAAGGTCTCACGTCCAGTAATCCAACCGTAAGGTTTATTATCCAATACGAGCGCGTTGCGCTCGTCTTTTACCTCCTCTTTCTCAATGTTTCTCTATCCGTTTTTTTTTTTGTATTTTTGTGAGTACAAGAACAAATTTGCCGCTTTCGCGGCAAATACTTATATCACCGGATAGGGCTCGATGCCCTGATTCACTGTATCAGTGTTTTGGGCTTTGGTGAGTGGCCATGGTCGATGACGAGCTTCGCTCGTCATCGACCACTTTCTTGTCCATGTTGCGCCTTGACTGTGGTTTTCACCTCTTTTTTTTTAAAAGCAGCAACAAATGTGCCGCTTTCGCGGCACACGCCTATATCATCGGACAGGTGTTGGTGCCGGGAGTCCCCTGATTACTGTCTCTTACATGGGTCTTGAGCGCTCCGCGCTCTTTTCCCGTGGGACGTGCGCTACGCGCACGTCTTTCTTTAGTGCGCTCCGCGCACTGCTTGTACAATTACAAGAGGCCCGAGACCTGCCAGGTCCGCTCGGGCCTAATAAGAAAAACCAGTACAATAACAATATAGCGCCGCCTCCGGCGGCCAACCTTATATATTCGGAAAGGTCTCACGTCCAGTAATCCACCCGTAAGGTTTATTATCAAATACGAGCGCGTTGCGCTCGTATTTTACCTCTTCTTTGTCAATGTTTCTCTATGGGATTTTTTTTGCTTATTTTTGTGAGTACAAGAACAAATTTGCCGCTTTCGCGGCAAATACTTATATCACCAGATAGGGCTCGATGCCCCGAGTCACTGTATCAGTGTTTTGGGCTTTGGTGAGTGGCCTTGGTCGATGACGAGCTTCGCTCGTCATCGACCACTTTCTTGTCCATGTTGCGCCTTCACTGTGGTTTTCACCTTTTTTTTTTTAAAAGCAGCAACAAATGTGCCGCTTTCGCGGCACACGCCTATATCATCGGACAGGTGTTGGTGCCGGGAGTCCCCTGATTACTGTCTCATACATGGGTTTTGAGCGCTCCGCGCTCTTTTCCCGTGGGACGTGCGCTACGCGCACGTCTTTCTTCAGTGCGCTCCGCGCACTGCTTGTACAATTACAAGAGGCCCGAGACCTGCCAGGTCCGCTCGGGCCTAATAATAAGAAAAACTCATACAATAACAATATGGGGCCGCCTACGGCGGCCAACCTTATATATTCGGAAAGGTCTCACGTCCAGTAATCCACCTATGGGGTTTATTATCCAATACGAGCGCGTTGCGCTCGTCTTTTACCTCTTCTTTCTCAATGTTTCTCTATCCATTTTTTTTCCCGTATTTTTGTGAGTACAAGAACAAATTTGCCGCTTTCGCGGCAAATACTTATATCACCGGATAGGCCTCGATGCCCTGAGTCACTGTATCAGTGTTTTAGTGAGTGGCCATGGTCGATGACGAGCTTCGCTCGTCATCGACCACTTTCTTTTCCATGTTGCGCCTTCACTGTGGTTTTCACCTCTTTTTTTTTTAAAAGCAGCAACAAATGTGCCGCTTTCGCGGCACACGCCTATATCATCGGACAGGTGTTGGTGCCGGGAGCCCCCTGATTACTGTCTCATACATGGGTTTTGAGCGCTCCGCGCTCTTTTCCCGTGGGACGTGCGCTACGCGCACGTCTTTCTTCAGTGCGCTCCGCGCACTGCTTGTACAATTACAAGAGGCCCGAGACCTGCCAGGTCCGCTCGGGCCTAATAAGAAAAACCCATACAATAACAATATAGCGCCGCCTCCGGCGGCAAACCTTATATATTCGGAAAGGTCTCACGTCCAGTAATCCACCTATGGGGTTTATAGTCCAATACGAGCGCGTTGCGCTCGTCTTTTACCTCTTCTTTGTCAATGTTTCTCTATGGGATTTTTTTTTCGTATTTTTGTGAGTACAAGAACAAATTTGCCGCTTTCGCGGCAAATACTTATATCACCGGATAGGGCTCGATGCCCCGAGTCACTGTATCAGTGTTTTGGGCTTTGGTGAGTGGCCATGGTCGATGACGAGCTTCGCTCGTCATCGACCACTTTCTTGTCCATGTTGCGCCTTCACTGTGGTTTTCACCTTTTTTTTTTTAAAAGCAGCAACAAATGTGCCGCTTTCGCGGCACACACCTATATCATCGGACAGGTGTTGGTGCCGGGATCCCCCTGATTACTGTCTCTTACATGGGTCTTGAGCGCTCCGCGCTCTTTTCCCGTGGGACGTGCGCTACGCGCACGTCTTTTTTTAGTGCGCTCCGCGCACTGCTTGTACAATTACAAGAGGCCCGAGACCTGCCAGGTCCGCTCGGGCCTAATGAGTCTCACTGCAACCTGAAGACAAACATGTAATGCTCTAGTTCTCCAGCCGCTTACCCCTGCTCCTGAACTTCACGCTTCACCCATCAGATTACTTGACTTACTTGACTGATGCCTCTTTGCTCGGCCAGGAACTTTTTCCATCCAGCTCCCTCTTCCTCGTGTCAGTCCACTCATGGAATGCCAGGTCATTCCCGCTGCCTCCACTTCCCCTTCCCATGACCGTCGACAGGTGTTTCCTGGAGGATTCCATCTCGAAGTCTGTCTTGTGATATTTGTTTGTCTTTCCTGAAGGGATGTCCCATCCATGCCCATTGTCTCTTTTTGACTGATCATTGTTTCGCCCTCTCCATAGTTTGACAATTCTTTCTCTGGCACCCATTCATGATTGAAAGTGCTCTTTTATTAAGTACAACCTTAGTTTTCTCCATCTCGGAGCCATGACGGATTGACAGTTGAAAATGTGTGTTTTTGTATATAGTGTGACAATATATCGATTTTCCAATATATCGCGATATTTTGTGGGACGATACGATACCGATATCGATACTTTTGATGACGTCATGCATACTAATGAGGCAGCAGTGCTCCACTGTTTTCACAGTCAATAGAGGCCAACAATGATAAAGAATTCGGTCAGGACAGCAGGGGGCAGCACTACAGTTTTCAGCACTTGGACCAAACACTGTCACACAAATAAATTACTTTTAAGGATAGTTTTTATAATTATAAAGAGGATTAATTTGAGGTTGATTTATTACTTTTTAAATAGGACTGTGGTTTCTTGTTTATTTAAATGTAAATGACCCATTTTCAGTGAGTGAGTCAGGGATCATTTATGAAAGCACATGAAAAGAAATGTAAATGATGAATAATATGTAGTATGTTAAAATAAAGGTTATCGCGATGTATCTTAGCTTATTTTTGTGCAATATATCGATTATCACAGTGTCGGCGTATCGTGAGGTAATCGTTATCGTGAGCCATGTATCGCGTATCGTATCGAATCATGAGGTGTCGAAAGTTAAATGTAAATGGAATCACACTGTAAACTGGAGTTGATTTCGATGATCACCTTTGGGCGAGTGACGGGCCTAACAGGAAGAGAAAACGTTTAATGTTTTCAAATCATCGCAGCACAAACAATCATGTCTTTCTCCGACTGCCAAGCGAATATCTCTTTCCAAATGACTTACTGCCAGCGCCGAAGACCCAATCTGATGAAGACAAGCCTTCACTCTCAGATCTGCTCCCGTTCCGAGGCTGGAGCATGCCCCACTTTTCAAGTCGAGCCTCAGGCGAACAGGCACGGGCCAAACCATAATCAAGAAATGATCGTCTCGCACATAATCATAGGTGAGGAGGCGAGATGGCGGGGGCCGGCGCTGGATTACTGGGTGCTGGGCCGGGCCGGGCCTGTAAGTGCTGTTTTGTGCCACTGAAGCTGACGCGTGTTTACCATGGGGAGGTCCGTGATTACAGGTGTGAGGGAGAGCCAGGTTCAGGCGAGAGGCTGTGTTTAAGTGGGGTAAATGACAGGGGCCCGCTGCAGAGAGGTGAGGGGGAAGAGCAGGATGATTTTAGAGTTCGCCAGTAAAATATTTATACATAAAATCCATTGAATTCATTGTACCAGTCAGCCAGCCCTCCCTATGTGTAAGTGCGCTGGGGCCCCACTTACACATCCCCACAGGTCCCTGAAAGATAAGAAATCAAGTTTTTGTCCACAAAAGAACTTTACAAACAACAGTGAATTTATGTAGGCTAGTTGTTGGATGTAATTTAACAAACTTATTTTTATGTGATTGATAAAAAATCATCAACAGAAAGACATAATAAATATCCACAATTTTACAATTTTACTGTAAGTGGCTCTCACTGTTTTCCTACATTTGCACACATGCACAGCCAGAAGGTCCCGGGTTCGATTCCCACCGGGACGGGGCCTTTCTGTGTGGAGTTTGCACGATCTCCCCGTGTCTGCGTCGGTTTCCTCCGGGTACTCCGGATTCCCCTACCACTAAAAACATGTACAATAGGCCAGGATGAATGTCTCATGTAAAGCGCTGTGTGACTTTGTCTGTGAAAGGCGCTATATAAAATAAAGCTCTTCTTCTTCTTCTACATTGATGGAATGTTTGTATCAAATTGTTTCGCTCGGTAAACAATAACAGCCCATTCTCCAGATCGGACCACACAATATTTCAATAGAAAAAAAGGCAGATTGTAAAAGAAGCAAGTGAAAATATTTAAATGTTAGGTGCAATCAAGAGCTCCAGCCTCCTCCTAGGCACTCTTCCACATCTATGAAAACATTGTTCTGCCATTTTCCACAAATGGTTCATGCATGTCTTCCATGAGTGACCCAGCCGCATAGATCCGGGCCCCTCGGGGAGATGAAACCTCGCCTTCACCAAAGCCCACTGGTAATGTCCTCGTGTTTGGTCTTGATAATACCTTACTAATTAGTTAATTAAAGACAATGGTTATCCACGGTACATAGCCCTCCCTCTTATATAGCCCCCCCTTCGCTCCGGTGAACAAAAGCCCCCAGCGAGATGCCCCTGTCCTGCCCAATCTCGGAGCCACACCTGGCTGCCCCCGCTCTGCGCCGCCGGCGACGTGGACCCCTTTCATTTGCGGAGTTAACGGTAATTGAAGCGTGAGCAGGACCCGTGCTCTGATCTGCATTAGGAAACACGCAGCAGATAATGAAATCATCGTGGAATAATGGGCTGGAGACGGGGCGCCGGGTGCATTTCAGGCCACACTGACTCATATCAGCGTCTGTGGTTTAGGGTTTGCACATCTCGACTGAAACCGCTCTACATTTCCCAAAGGCTTTTTAAATGAATGTATTAATAGTTAAAGGAAGCTGATCTGCTCTGTGACAATTAAAGGAAAGTAGTATTTCACTTCATTTATGCAGTTTTGGAGTCAGTTTACATTTTTTATTCTACTCCTGGCTTTTATTGCATCATTGGGAAAACGTTAAACTTTTGCCTGATCTTCATTACAAGTCATTCCCACTGCCGCCTGCAGAGGGAGCTCCAGGCAAACTCCTAACCAGCACTGGCCCCTGTGTTTCTCAGTTTGATCCCTATATAGATTTCACATTATTATGAATTATGATTACACTTTTGATTCTAAATAGAACCTTAATATTCCAAAGAGTGGCCACATTAGTCAAATAGCATCAAAGCAAAACAACCGATTAAAACCCGAGGCACAGATTCTTATTTTAACGCCAACACACTTTGACACGAGGCTTCATCAGGGCAGTACACTTTTGCACAGATGTCATGTGACGGAATATCATGTGACAGGACATAATTAATAATAATGAAAATAAAAAAAACAGATCCATACCATCACGAGGGATCACATACTGTGACAATAAACCGAGCTGCATCCAAACTTTATTAGCACGAACATTCAAATCCAACTGGAAACCGATATTTAAACAACCGTTGACACCACAGAGCTCTTTACTAGTGTGGTGGGAGGTCTGTTTCTTCATTTAAACCAGGATGACCAGTAGCAGTAGGACTGGGTATCGCCATCCACCTCACGACACGTATCACGATACGATACATATCGCAATGCCCATACATTTCGATACAGAGCCCTAAAGACGATACGTATCGCGATGCACTTTAAGTAAAGAACAGGGCTGTCAACAAAAACATTCTCTGACCAAAAGCTGACTATAAAAGGGGGCGTGGCATGGCGCTGACAAAACTACAACTTTTCTGACCCAAACTCATAGAATTATATCCCAAACTGCATTCATAGGACCTCAAACTTTGGGAGCTCGTGCTGTAACTACTATGTATACATAGAAGCAGCGTAAACGGTGCATTTATGTATAAAAAAGTCACATTAATCTCACCTTTAATCTCAGACTCCAGCTCCCTGCCTCACTCCTGCTGCACATGTGCTGTCCACACGTCCATATAATCCAAAGCGGTAGTTCTTCTTCCATCATCGTCCCTGTTCTCAAATGTCCTCTGGTCAGACACTTCCATGTGACACTTGTCTCTGTTTCGCCGCGTGGTTCCGTGTGACGTCCTCTCAGGTCGATTCATTTCGATTTGTAGTGATGAATCGGTTCATGTTACGCGGATCAATCAATCAATCAATCAAATTGTATTTGTATAGCGCCTTACAACAGCCAGAAGGTGCCCAGGGTGCTTTCCAGAATAGAAATAAAAGATAAGAATAGGATCTCCTCGTCTTATTTATCTCGGAAAAAGCCAGAATGAAGCGGAGAAGAACACAGCAGGTCCATGAGCTGCAGAGCTTGTTCTCCATGTGCTTTAGTAGAGCCTCTGCAGAGGGCGGGCGTCAGACTCAGGATCGGATATTTCACTGTAGAACCAGGGGATGTGTGGTTTAAACAGCTGTAGAAGTCTATTGAAGGCAACATCTCTCCAAGACACAGGCCCCTGAGCTCTGCTAATGTGCACGCAGGAGAGGCGCTCTTCGTCCTTATTTCTCTCCTCAAAGTTTTTTTTAGCAAAAGCATTTAACACAAACAATTAAAACGTCACTCTGTCTGTAAAACTTTGATATATCTGTTTTTATAATGAAATATTAGCCCAAAGTAAAAGATAGATCTGCCACAGGCCTCTGGTATACCAAATCGTGTTTTTCTTTTTTTTTCTATGGGCTAAAAGCATTAAAACCAGGATATGCCTCTGTATATGCAATTGTTTAATTCAGTCTGATTAATTGGAAACATAAATGAGTCCTGGTGTTTTTGAATACTGGTACTTTGCATTTATTTTGAATAGTAACAGTATGACCGTGCTAAGCTGTTTTGTTTCTTCAGTCCCTTATTCAGGCTCTGAGTAAAAGTTACCTGTTCTCTTTTACAGCACTGTGATTTTATCTGTGAAAAGTGCTTTATAAATAAACTTTACTTACTTACTTACAGTAGCACAAAAACCTTCACCTCTGTCATCATGCTGCCGTTTTTACTATAGTGTCACGTGAAGCCAGAGATTTGCAGCCATGCTGGATGTGTCATCTTCAACTCCTGACTCCCTAAACCTTTAAAATACGTAGTGCTCCAATATTTGTCCTTGAATTTGTCTCGAGGCACAGCACAGCAAGAAACGTTTTTTTGAAGTTTGTCTTGCTGCCTTGCGTAGGCTTCTCTACTTCTCCAAGCAGCGTGTGCAGTTTAGCACTACCGCTGGCGGAAATGTGTACTGCACCTTAAGGGAAAGCCTTCATGTCACCCGTTTCAGCAAATTACAATGGCTTAAAGGGTGTTTAAAAGGAGCCGGATCAAGTATCGATACTACGGCTTCCATATTGATATGTGTATTGTCTAAAAGCCCACAATGATATTGCTGTATCGCTTTTTTGAGCACACCCCTAGTCTGTAAAAAGCTTTTAATAGGAGCTTATGTTTGATGGGACAGCTTTGATAACCATGCTTTTTGGGGTACTTCAGTGCTTTGCCATGGGATAAATGATATTTTGTGTACAGATGTACTTGTGCAGCTATGTGTTCTAACAAACCAACAAAATCTTAATAAAGGTTTGCAAGAATAGATATACAATTCTATTATTGATTACATTATCGCTTTTTCATACGGTCTAAGTTGTTTTACAATGTTGTCATGCAGAATATTGCTTATGTATGATGATTGATTCTCTCAGTCTAATTGATGGGTTTCCTACCTAACAAAGCTCTAGCTCAGAGGTTCCCAAAGTGCGGCCCTGGGGTCAGTGTTTGTTGGCCCTCAGGCTCCTTGTTGGGTCGGCTCACACATATTTAGATGGTACTTATTACGACACCATAAGCACATTGACTGACATTTTAGTCTGAGTCAGAGCTGCATTAAGGCTCCGAGCATTTGAACCAGACAGAGCAGCTCAGTGTGGCGCATCGTGCTCTCCGTCGTCATGGGAAATGTACAAGTGTACCCTGATGGATTCTGTGATCCCAGCCCTTGTCGGCGTATAATTCACCACAGACTTGGCAGCACATCTGTTGGTGCGTGTTGATCCGTCCTAAACATTTCCCTGTTAGAACTCATTTCTCTGCGTTTGAATATTCCAGTAGTCTACGGCAGTAATCATTAATGTGGAGCAGATGTTCCAGCCGCTCCCCGGTGCGCGCACGCCTAGTACGCGCACGCCTAGTACGCGCACAGGCCTAGTACGCGCACGCCTAGTACGCGCACGCCGAGTACGCGCACGCCTAGTACGCGCAGGCCTAGTACGCGCAGGCCTAGTACGCGCAGGCCTAGTACGCGCACGCCTAGTACGCGCAGGCCTAGTACGCGCAGGCCTAGTACGCGCACGCCTAGTACGCGCACAGGCCTAGTACGCGCACGCCTAGTACGCGCACGCCGAGTACGCGCACGCCTAGTACGCGCAGGCCTAGTACGCGCAGGCCTAGTACGCGCAGGCCTAGTACGCGCACGCCTAGTACGCGCAGGCCTAGTACGCGCAGGCCTAGTACGCGCACGCCTAGTACGCGCACGCCTAGTACGTGCAGGCCTAGTACGCGTAGGCCTAGTACGCGCACGCCTAGTACGCGCACGGCGAGTACGCGCACACGCCTAGTGCGCGCACGCCTAGTACGCGCACGCCTAGTACGCGCACGCCTAGTACGCGCACGCCTAGTACGCGCACAGGCCTAGTACGCGCACGCCTAGTACGCGCACGCCGAGTACGCGCACGCCTAGTACGCGCACGCCTAGTACGCGCAGGCCTAGTACGCGCAGGCCTAGTACGCGCACGCCTAGTACGCGCAGGCCTAGTACGCGCACGCCTAGTACGCGCACGCCTAGTACGTGCAGGCCTAGTACGCGCAGGCCTAGTACGCGCACGCCTAGTACGCGCACGGCGAGTACGCGCACACGCCTAGTGCGCACACGCCTAGTACGCACACGCCTAGTACGCACAGGCCTAGTACGCACAGGCCTAGTACGCGCACGCCTAGTACGCGCAGGCCTAGTACGCGCACGCCTAGTACGCACACGGCGAGTACGCGCACGGCGAGTACGCGCAGGCCTAGTACGCGCAGGCCTAGTACGCGCAGGCCTAGTACGCGCACGCCTAGTACGCGCAGGCCTAGTACGCGCAGGCCTAGTACGCGCACGCCTAGTACGCGCACGCCTAGTACGTGCAGGCCTAGTACGCGTAGGCCTAGTACGCGCACGCCTAGTACGCGCACGGCGAGTACGCGCACACGCCTAGTGCGCGCACGCCTAGTACGCGCACGCCTAGTACGCGCACGCCTAGTACGCGCACGCCTAGTACGCGCACAGGCCTAGTACGCGCACGCCTAGTACGCGCACGCCGAGTACGCGCACGCCTAGTACGCGCACGCCTAGTACGCGCAGGCCTAGTACGCGCACGCCTAGTACGCGCACGCCTAGTACGCGCAGGCCTAGTACGCGCACGCCTAGTACGCGCACGCCTAGTACGTGCAGGCCTAGTACGCGCAGGCCTAGTACGCGCACGCCTAGTACGCGCACGGCGAGTACGCGCACACGCCTAGTGCGCACACGCCTAGTACGCACACGCCTAGTACGCACAGGCCTAGTACGCACAGGCCTAGTACGCGCACGCCTAGTACGCGCAGGCCTAGTACGCGCACGCCTAGTACGCACACGGCGAGTACGCGCACGGCGAGTACGCGCACACCTAGTACGCGCAGGCCTAGTACGCGCAGGCCTAGTACGCGCACGCCTAGTACGCGCACGCCAAGTACGCACAGGCCTAGTACGCACAGGCCTAGTACGCACAGGCCTAGTACGCACAGGCCTAGTACGCACAGGCCTAGTACGCACACGCCTAGTGCGCACACGCCTAGTACGCACAGGCCTAGTACGCACAGGCCTAGTGCGCACAGGCCTAGTGCGCACACGCCTAGTACGCACAGGCCTAGTACGCACAGGCCTAGTACGCACACGCCTAGTACGCACAGGCCTAGTACGCACACGCCTAGTGCGCACACGCCTAGTACGCACACGCCTAGTACGCACAGGCCTAGTACGCACACGCCTAGTACGCACACGCCTAGTACGCACAGGCCTAGTACGCACAGGCCTAGTACGCGCACGCCTAGTACGCACACGGAGGGGAGGCGCACGGCGAGTACGCGCACGCCTAGTACGCGCACGCCTAGTACGCACAGGCCTAGTACGCACAGGCCTAGTACGCACACGCCTAGTACGCGCACGCCAAGTACGCACAGGCCTAGTACGCACAGGCCTAGTACGCACAGGCCTAGTACGCACAGGCCTAGTACGCACAGGCCTAGTACGCACACGCCTAGTACGCACAGGCCTAGTACGCACACGCCTAGTGCGCACACGCCTAGTACGCACACGCCTAGTACGCATAGGCCTAGTACGCACAGGCCTAGTACGCGCACGCCTAGTACGCGCACGGCGAGTACGCGCACGGCGAGTACGCACACGCCTAGTACGCACACGCCTAGTACGCACACGCCTAGTACGCACAGGCCTAGTACGCACACGCCTAGTGCGCGCACGCCTAGTACGCGCACGGCTAGTACGCGCAGGCCTAGTACGCGCACGCCTAGTACGCGCACGCCTAGTACGCGCACGCCTAGTGCGCGCAGGCCTAGTACGCGCAGGCCTAGTACGCGCACGCCTAGTACGCGCAAGCCTAGTACTCGCACGCCTAGTGCGCGCAGGCCTAGTACGCGCACGCCTAGTACGCACAGGCCTAGTACGCACACGCCTAGTGCGCACGCCTAGTACGCGCACGCCTAGTACGCGCACGCCTAGTACGCGCACGCCGAGTACGCGCACGCCTAGTACGCGCACGGTGAGTACGCACACGCCTAGTACGCACACGCCTAGTACGCACACGGTGAGTACGCACACGCCTAGTACGCGCACGCCTAGTACGCACACGCCTAGTACGCACACGCCTAGTACGCACACGGCGAGTACGCACACGCCTAGTACTCGCACGCCTAGTACTCGCACGCCTAGTACGCGCACGCCTAGTACGCGCACGCCTAGTACGCGCACGCCTAGTACGCGCACGCCTAGTACGCACAGGCCTAGTCCGCACAGGCCTAGTACGCGCACGGCTAGTACGCTGCGCTTTGAGAGGAGGCGCACATGTCGTAATACATGTATGTACAACTTTCTTGGCCAGCCCAGGGAGACGGCACCTCAGCCAACAAAAGAACAATAGGCAGGTAATTAGCCATGACTAGGACAGATACTGGGTAGTGATCATCTATGAATAGGACAGGACTGACCGATACTGAGGTGAGCAGATCGTTAGAGACGCTCTACTTCAAAGGTGTTTACCCACAGGTGAGAGTAGCTGTGATTAGAGGGGAGGAGACGGGCCAACCCTAACTCCTCCCCGTTGGTCTATATCTTCAGCTGCGTCCAGAGTGGGACCTTTGTCGCTGACGAAGCCTTTTGGATGAGAGGTGAAACATTCGAAGACTTCAACTACTGAGTACAGAAGATGAATCAAGTACCTTCATTGAAGATGGACAACTCCTGTACGACTGAGAGCTTACACAGATTTTTTTTAAACAGTTTCATTAATCAAACAATCAGCTTGTTGCATCTCATCTGACACTTTCTCTGGAACTGACTTCTTCATTTCAATTCAATAATGACGTTACGTCATTTATATTTCATATAAGAATAAAGCATTAGCCAAAGTTGCCTTTATTTTTTAGTAACAAAATCTAAATAATAGATTGAGCCAGGTTTAAATGGTTTTATTTTGCTGAAATATTTGTTACAATATTCTGATGGGGTTTTCATTAAAACGTTTCTAGATGTTTTTTTGGGTTGAAAGCTCAATAAATCAGGTAGGAATTAACCCCAAGAGTCTGTAGGAGCTGCTAAAGTGGCGATGTTGTTACAAGAGTGTAATAACTCTTGTTTGGATGACAGCGTCACCTCCGTCGCCTTTCGCGGTACACGTGGATACCAAACATGTCAGTGTTTGTGAATGAATACACTACACGCGTGAAACCGGTGCGGCACGATGTCGTTATTTCCAGGAAATAGCACAAACGTAGCACGGGGAGAAAACCGTTTAAAAATCTCAACATACAGCACTGCGTGAAGGTTTCCACCTGCAGCGTCTCCACATTTAGTTCGTTTGGAGGAGACTCACTCACTCACTCGTGCAAATGAGCCCAAAGTCTTCAGTAAAATGTCATCTACTCCCTTTCATGCATTTATCGTTCATGAGCGTGAACGTGCACGCTGCGATCACTCTGTTACAGCGTTAGCGATAGATTCATAACGCGAGCCGCAGACAGATTGTAAGATATCGAGTGGCGGCGTGATGGATGGGAGCTGTTTGGTGATCAATTAAAGGCAGAAAAATGAAAGTAGCCGGTGACACGGTGATTAGGGACCCGCGCAGGACTGAAGCCAGTGTGTTTACCAATCCAACGTTTACATCAGACGGAGCCGCGAGTGGCGACGAGGGAGATGTCAGGCGCTTTGTGCTCGCCAATAACAGAGACGTGCTAAGTATCGACGGCGGCCTTAGCGAGGAGGAAGGAATGTGCTGTGAATGTGGATTGTCGGGGAACTTGAATTCAAATCAGGGTTCAGTTCATTTGTTGTCGCCACCCTTCCACGCGTGACGGAATCGGTCGGGGATCAGACACACAATTGTCGACAAGAGTGAAGTCGTCATCTACTTGTAAGTTTAAGCGTGGCAGACATCTGGTCCCAGAAGCTTCGTCAGTAACTGATGAGTGTTAGTGGTTGTCTGCGGAGGGGTGATAGGCCTTCCAAAAAGTGCGTCTGACAAACCACCATGCGATGGGTCGGCTGCGGAGCCTTTACATAAAAACTGATGTAAATGCAGTGCATGTATAATCACAATTGTATCTAGTTTTAAAACGTCAAACTAAAGCCGGGTCAATTTGATAAAGAGGGTGTGCAGAACTAAAATAGAGCTGGGCTTTAAGAACGCCAAAGAGAAACAGTACGAGAACACACAAGTTGTGGTTCATCCATCCATCCATCAATCCATTTTCTTCCGCTTTATCCGGGGCCGGGTCGCGGGGGCAGCAGTCTCAGCAGAGATGCCCAGACTTCCAGATCCACGCACACCTCCTCCAGCTGTTCTGGGGGGACCCCGAGGCGACACCAGGCCAGCTCGGAGACATAGTCCCACCAGCGTGTCCTGGGCCTTCCACGAGGCCTCCTCCCAAGTTGTGGTGTTTTTTCAAAAAGCTTCTGCAACGTCCAACGATCCAGTGTCGTATTCTTTTTTTCTCCAAGATCTTGTATGAATGATGATGGGAGAGTGTGGCCACTGCGCAAAAAGCCTTCTCCAGCACCTCTCAAAGATTCTCAGTGGGGTTAAGATCTGGACTCATGCTCCTTGAACTACTCGTTCACAATGTGAGCCCCGTGAATCCCGGCGTTGTCTTCTTGGGCCGCGCCATCAGGGAAGAAGAAATCCACAGATGGAATAACCTGGTCGTTCAGTGGATCTCGTTCTTTTTGGACGGGCAGTGTAGATCACAGCTCAGCCTGCGTCGCTTTAGATACTCACTCCCTACCCAACCTTTCAATGGTAAATGGTTCCTAAACCTCCGTGTTCCGGACCCCATTTGCGGTTAGCTTAGGCCCGGCTAAAGCCACTGCTCCCCGCGCGGACATCGGCGGCTAATCACCGCGTCGGCTCGTATCAAATGACCGCGGCCGCCGCTCGTCCCCGGCAGATGTGCGCCGCAGCTGCCATGTTTCACCCTCGTCCCCCCCCCCCCCGTCCCCGTCACTGCCACTCCGCATTTGCCCCACGCGCCCGTAAATAATGTGTTGTCTTAATTCATTTGGCAACGCACGCAACAGCCGGGGCGTAATGGCGTCTAATATCCAACACGCGCCCGATCCAGTGTGCAATTAGTGCGGGACGCCATCTATTAACACGGGCGCATTAATGAAGTCTCCGCGGGCGGGGAGGGGGGGGGGTGATTGGCGCGCATTGGGGAGATGGAGATCGGAGGGCCAGAATGTGACCAACTGTCTGCTGCCTGCACCTGTTTACATGGACCGGTTTCAGAATATTCATCTTGATTTGTGGAGAAAGGACATTGCTCTGTGTGTTTGTCGTGAATAAGTCACTTAAACAAAAAGCGCTAGGATGACAAGTGGCTAACGTTAGCTGCAGCACGAGCTGGTCAATGATCAATAGGCAACGAAGGCAGTCATCCAAGCTGTTTTCTTCATTAACGCCAAACCCATGTTAAATAAAACCGGTCTGACTATTTATCCACAAATATTAAGCTGTCTCTGGAAATTGGCCAAACTTTATGACACAAATGCTTTATTACATCTGCAAGCTTTCAGTAGACGTAGTGCACTCATTCTGCATAATCTGCGGTGAGGAGAAAGTAATGAGCTGTTTGTCTGAATTGCCAACAGAATGAGCGCTCTATAGAGTAAATGAGGCGTTAGAGACTAGGCTGGATTTGAATACAACTAAATTAGAATATGTTTTCAAAAGGATCACAGCCTTTGAGTATCGGTATCTTAGTTATAGTAGCAACAGTAGTAGTAGTACTTGTTGTTGAAGTAAGTGAACACTCCCGGATGAAGTCCTGATCATCCAGTCAAGTCCAAACAATGGCCGCTGGCTGCTCTGCTTTTGACCATGACACTAGGGGCCGCCATTGGTCCGTCATTGCTGTAGTACCTCCATATAGCCGCTAGACCCCCATTGGAAAGCATTGCACGTTAAAAACAACTTTAAGACTGGTTTCTAATTTTCCTAAACTACAGCTACAGTGAGATATTGCTCCTGTGATAACGCTGGGTTAGTAACAATAAAAAAAAAACTGTTTTTTGTGAGATTTTTTTTTAGAAATGTCATACTAATGATGGCCTGACTTTTATTGACAGGCCGTTAGCATTAGAGCTAATGGTGCGGGCGCAGCTACGTGCCCTGTGAGCGCCGAGTCTACAGTGAAGATCCTTTATAGGAACATGCTCCATCAGAGCTGGGGAGGAGGAGTCTGTAAATCCGCCATGATTTCCCCCTCGATCGTGGTCATTGTGACAAACGGGGAGGAGTGAGGAATGACGGTCTATTAATAACATGTCTGAGTCCAAACAACGTCTCCCAGTGTTTCCCATCCTTTCCTCAGCCTGTTGGATGTAAAGTATCTCTGTAACAACTCTCCTCCCACTCCCCGGGTCCATCAGACCAACCTTTTAGTCTCCCACTTAGCAGTCCGTCCACATGCCTCTCCCTTCACACCCCGCACTCCCACCACCACCTCCTCGCGTCATAAAGCAGTCCCATCAAGCGGGCAGTCCACACAGCTCCGCCTGCTCCTCGGGCCCCGCTCCTGGCTCGCCTTGGCCACTCGCCCCGCCCGTCCTTCTGTGTGCCCCAGGAGCCAATGCATCAGGCCAAGATTCTGCTTCGCGGTCTGGCCTCTGGTGTGAGCGGAAAAAAAGTTCCACTGGTTTATCCCACGAAAGAATTGTCAAAATCACTAAATGTTTTAGTAAAAACATAGCCAACCTTTTCAAGAAGAAGTCATAGGTTTTGTGGCTTTGGGTCTTTACAATGTATTTCTGGTTACATTTGACCACAAGAAGTGGCTTGGGCTAAAACTGCTTATTACATTTATAACTCATAATATTAATCATGTCCGGTTGATTTTAACAATTTAATAAATTCATTTGCCTTTTTTCTTGGGTTTGTTTTGTCATCTAGCAAGTGGTTTTACATTGATAATTAACCTTACATGCTTTAATCAGTTTAAACTGATCAAATCCTTAAAAAGTATTTTCAAACAAAGATTACAATGTTCAGACTTTTGTGGCTCTGTGCACGGCTAACTTCCTGTTGGCCAGTGTAAGGTTACGACTACTTCCTGTCCACATTTTAACATTAAACACAAAAGATTTAAAAAACAAAACAAACAAAAATCCTTCAGATGGTGGTGCTATTTTAACATCTGTTAGCGTCAGATTAGCGTTAGCCTTTAGCTTCTAGGGCTAGGCTAAAGAAGTTTTTATTGTGTTGCAATTCTCCAAGACCTGCTTGTTTTCTACCACGTACTGTTTAAATATTTATGTATTTCAAAAAGACACGGCTAACTCTACATAGGATTCAAAGAAGGACAGGACACGTCGTTAGCCGTGGAAGTTAGCATCAAGAACAATAATTTGCTAAACAATTTTCCCTCCACAGAGCCTATTGGAAATTGTTTTATGCTAAAATAAAAAACATTGAACATAAAAATATGTTCAATGCTAAAATAAATTCAATTTGAATCAAAAGCAGCATGAGATGTTATGGCTTTGGTCGTTTAGTGTAAAACACGTCGGTATCTGACCGATATCGAAATTCTGTCCCGAGTGTTTGTGAATTCAAAATCACTGGTTGCCGTTCCCTATTTGCTCATGACCTCACAGAACTAAGGCCACTTGTGTTGCTCTCTACTCCCTCTAGTGGCAGACCGTCTTGTTTCTGTTGATCCTCTACCATTTCAGCACATTTCACCATCGTGCCGCTGATTCGAGACAGATTTTTCGGAGAAATGCCCGAGAGGAAGGCCGCTTTGTTGCTGCGGCGCTTTCATCCCTGCCCCGCTCCCCTTCAGAGAGGCAGAAATCTCCGGCGCGCCACAACCAGATTGCAGTTTTCATTATTCGGTGCAGAAAGTGTCAGCGTCTTGACAGCTTTTGATGTGGACATATGCCCGGATACTGCGGAGCCAAACACGGCGAGCGCGCGGGGAAAAATCTGCACCTGTCATCTCCATCACTGCCTCTTCAGGAATTCAGGGGGAAGATGTGAGGCTGTGGATGCACTCTGTGTCTGGCTCGTGTTCGGTAGCAGAGCTGGACAGTGTATCAGTATAACCCAATTTATCGTTAATTCACACGTACAGCACATGCAGAGAATCAATATTGTGTGATTGTTAGACCCTCAGTGCAATGGATTAAATATGTAAAACTATTTCTATTTTATTATCAATCATTATACAGGTAAACACTGTACTGCACTAATACATTTACAAGAAATATTTATTTTGCTCTTCACTTGATGAGGAAAGTGCAACTGAGATTCAAAGCTTCATCCGCCAGGCTGTCAACAAGCTGAACTCTCCCCTTCCCTCCCGCTGCTGGCCCCCTCTTGTTAATTGTCTCTTTGCATCAATGGTTTGAGAGTCTTTCTCTGCCGTTGCTTTACAGGTGAATTCATTAAATCAGAGATTCTCTAGGACGCATTAAGTCATTCAATGAAAATCAAGGCCTTCACGGTCATTAAAAAGCAGCTTTGGATTCAAACTGGCATTAGATCTAAATGTATTCGAAAATTATGACGTCGCCCCAACAATATTTTATTGTAAGTTAATTGAAAATACCAAAATCATTGTCTTAAATAAAAACACATTCAGTTTTGGCTGAAATTGACCACATTTTTTGCTTAAATGTTTTCAGTTTTGTCCAATTTTCTTTCCTCTGTTTGATGAAATGTTTGCAAATCTTAATAAATGAAATATGCAACATTTGCTCTGAGTTTGTGGCATTCAAATATAGTATTCCTGCTTTAAAAAGCCTTAAATTTGACTCGCTTCTGTCTGTATAAAATCAGTCTCTTTTTACAGTGCAGTCCTGGCCCCAAAGGGGAACCCATTGTACATATTTTTAGAGATGGGGGAAACCAGAGCATAGGTGATACCAGAGCATGGGTGATACCAGAGATTTTTGATTTTTTTTGATGAGTAATACTTAATAATAATAATGTGTAATGCGTTTTACCTTATAAGTGAAATCACCAAAGCTGTCGTCTCTCATGCTTCAACTGATTCAAAAAGTCAAATCAAATCCATTTGAATGTGCACACAACATGTTGGGAGTCAATCATCAAGAAGCTGCTAAATAACAGCTAGCTAACCCTAATCCATTTGAGATTGTGTGTTTCTGTGTGAGTACCTGGTCATTTCGGTGCTCAAACTGCCTTCATTACCAAGCACACAGCCAGTGCCCCCTTCCATGGAGGACACCTGCTGCCCCCTTGTATTGGGATATCTTCTTTCTATATTTGCGTGGCTTTATTTGGCAGACCTCCTCCTTCACTAACGGCTCATGCCTGGGGTTTGAGCGTGTGTGTGTGTGTGCGTGTGTGTGTGCGTGTGTGTGTGCACTTCGGGAGGAGAGGGGGCGCAGTGGAGAAGGGGGACGAGATGGATGCTGGGTGGAAATGAATTTCTAAAGGCCACGGTGCTTCATCACGGCACCGGCACAGCCTGCCCTCCTCCTGCAGAATAACAGGGGCTTTATCACTCACTCACGCGGGACGGGGGGGGGGGGGGGGGGGTCTACTTTTACATGATTATTTCAATACATTTGATGATTTTAGCGCGAGTCTCGGTTCAGTCATTCTGTTTCAGGCGAGTTCTAGTTTGCAACATGACGAGCTGACCAATGATTTATTTGATGTATATGGTCGTAGTTATAGTTTCATCAAAATGAGCCCATTTTAATTTCTCCTTTATTTGTGTTGTTGCAGCTCTTAGTGTTCGATAAAAATGTCCTGATGTGTACCAAAAGAGAAAATATCCCGCGCCCCGGGGAGTCCCCACCCTCGGCGCTCTTGCACACTCACACAGGTACACACTGTGCGGAGGGAAGGGGGGGGTAAAGGGCGGGGGTGACATTACGGTGTAATAGCACGCTCCATTAATCATACGCCGTAAAGGGCCATTTCTTTGACTTAATTGGCTGAGGGATGTTTTTTTGGGGGTGTTTTTTGTCTCTGTTCTTTCTGTCTGTGCTCCTGTTTTGAACCGCGAGAGTGCGAGTGCACGGTGGTGCGTGCGTGGTGGTGCGTGCACGGAGGTGCGTGCACGCTTTCGAGACAGCAAAACAAGTGTCTTTTGTGTGGCTTGGTGCTCTGTAAAAATCCTTTGGGAATATGCTCTACTTTTGGCTTCTGCAAGAACATTGTAGCGTGTTAAAAGAGCTGTCTTTTCCAAATATGACTTTCTGCATAACCTCCTCAGGGTTGTTTCATGTTTTTGGGGGATTATTGTTAATGTTTGGGGTGTTCACCAACCGCGGATAAAAAAACACACTTTCATTTGTAAGCCTCTTTGATCAAACCGTTTGAATTACTAATTTTTACCTTGATGTGAAGGAAAAATAAAAAGCTAACGGAGCAAGTTCTTCCATTTTCCCTTCTGTTGGGAAGTGGCGATTACTTGAAAACCCCCACCGCGATCATAAACATAGGAGTAAACGATAAACATAAAGAACGACTAACAGGGCAGCACGGTAGCACAGCGGTTAGCGCTCGTGCTTCACAGCTAGAAGGTCCCGGGTTCGATTCCCACCTGGACGGGGCCTTTCTGTGTGGAGTTTGCATGTTCTCCCCGTGTCTGCGTAGGTTTCCTCCGGGTACTCCGGTTTCCCCTACCACTAAAAACATGTACAATAGGCCAGCATGTTTGAAAGTGCGCATGGGGGATGACGGACGCAACTTAGCCCAAGGCTACTATCCGGTGTGGCTTGTTTACATGCATGAGACCCATGTATGTTCATTAACATGTACTGTCCCGACTAAAATCATCAGGCTTTAGTCATGAACCAGTTAGTTGTTGAGCATTTGAAAAGTCGAAGCGATTAACCATCATCTCCTCTGCAAACAAGTATCTGTTCGCGTAACAAGCCTGTGCTGTGCTCAAAGTTGCGTATGTTTTGCCCCCCCCCCTTGCTTGTATCTGTCTAATTATCCGCAGCGTCTCCCACAGCGAACACAGCCTTGAACCAGACCCGCGTGTGCGTCGCGTCGGGCTCTTTGAAGGCCTACGGAGAGCGCGGCAATATTTACTGAGCCCCCATACCCGCCGTGCTCCCTACCCCGGCCGGGCCCCACCCAGAGAGGGCCCCTCCCCCCCGTAGACCACCTCACTCTCATTAAAAAACCAACAGCCATTAATGTTGGATGAGTGGAGGAGCCGGAGGAGGCGAGGAGTTTTCCCCATGATCGAGTCCTAAGGAGGCATGATGGATCCTCACCCGCACCGGGGGGAGAGGGGCGGGAGGGAAGAGAGAGGAGGAAGGAGAGAGAAAGAGAGAGAGGGGATAACGATGCAGAGATGGGGAGAAGAGGAGGTGAAAGAGGACGGGTACAGGGAGCTATAGAGGATAGAGAAGAAGGGAGAGAGGGAGAGAAGGGGGTGAGATAAAGATGATGGAGAAATAACACAATAGATGGAGTGAGAGGGAGGAAGAGGTGATGGAGGAAAGAGAGAAAGAGGAAAAAAGTAGGAGAGATTGAGAAAGAGAAGAGGTGAGAGGAGCGAGAGAAAACATGGAAGAGGGAGAGAAGGGGAGTATGGAGAGGAGAAAGACCTGAGGGAGGGAGGGAGAGGCAGTGGGGAGAGAAAGGGGGTGAGGAGGAGCCAGAGAGAGGGAGTACAGAGGAGAGAGATGGAGGGTAAGAGAGGGGCGAGGAGAAAGAAGCAAAGGGAGCGCGTGAGAGAGATGAGGACAGAAGAGGGAGAGAGCAGAGGTGTAGAGAGAGGGGTGAGGAAGGAGAGAGGGGGGTAAGACAGAGGGATAGAGAGCAGAGAAAGGGGACAAGAGGGGGGTGAAATAAGAGAGCGAGGAGAGAAACGTCAGGAGAAGAAGAGAGAGTGAAAGGGAGGGAGATTTCTTACTTTCTAAGAAAACGAAAAGGGGGAGGGGCTGAAAGAGGGGAGAAAAATAAGGAATATAGAGAGCAGAGACCATAAGGAAAGAAAGAGAGAGGAGGTGAGAGAGAGAGAGAGAAAGATAGAGGGAGAGATGGATATGCAGAAGGAAAGAGACGCTGTGGTGCTTCAAAGAGGGCTGACTCTGTTCATTCTATTTATAAACACATTAGAGATTCAGAATTATGAAGAAGCATATTTTACGCTCTTCTAACAGCGTTATGAGGAAGAGAGAAAACGAGGGAGGGAGGAAAGGGGAGAGAGGACGGGAGCAGGGATGGGGAGGGACGGTGGCATAGTGGGTTAGGCTTAGCTCGCCAACTGCACTGTGGGATTCCAAACAAGATGTGATTTCACACGGAAACATTTGAATTACAATAAATGATCATCAAAATCATAATAATTGTTTTAGCTATATTTGATTTAGCCTATGAATAAACGAGTAAATTACCAAAGGAAAGAAAATCAGATTTCGTTGCCTGATCCTTCTAAATAATAATCTACATTTTCTATAGTGGAGAGTATTTTGGCCAACGTTGTAACTCTACATTGAAACTATGCACATTGTCCCCCCCCCCCCCTCCCGTCCATGGCCGTGCAGCAGCAGAGGCTCATGCAGGGAGCTCTCCATGGTCTAACCCGGTCACAGTGAAGAGGGAGGGGGCAGTGGGGCAGCTTGTCGGGGGGTGGGGGGTGCTGCCTGGGGTCCCACTGATAACACACGGGCTCAGGGCTTAAATGCACACACTCGCTCACACAAATGCAGAGGCCTAAATGCTCCAGTGTCCCGTGAAGCTCCTCCGCAGCGAGGCCCGGAGCAGCTAACCAGATCCCCTCTTCTCCCACCAATCAGCCGGGGCCTCCACTCCATCCCACTCCTCCCAAAGCGGCAAAACAACATGCTTATGGTGTGATACTGTGTGATTCTGGGCACATGCAGTAATCTTCTCTTGCTAGGGCATACATGAGGAGTCTTTGCTCGGCTAAAGACAACTCTCTGTGATTGATTTGGGGAAACCCGCGTGAATAATGTCCACTCTGGGTTTGCCCAAATATTGGGTAAAAATGCAACTTAACCACATCATTGTTGGCCCATCTTGCAGGTAAAAGTACACAATTCGAAATATCTAATTTTCTGTGAAAGTCCAAATTAATTTGGTAATTTGAGGCTCTTCGCAGTCACTCAAACTCGTTTCTAGCTCAAACTGACAATCCCACACATTCTGACTGTTCTTGTGAGACAGTGTTCAAGTTCCAGATTTTTATTTGTCAAACCATGTGAATGGTTTGAAATTAGATTTCTCTCATCCTTGATTGTGGAGCGGGGGAAGAGGGGAGGGAGGGACGGCAGGGAGTTCAGCCCCCCGATGGCCTTGTATATGAAACTGTTTTTAAGTCGACTCGACCTGGTCCGTAGATTCCACAGTCTCCTCCCTGAAGGCATTACTCTGAAGAGACTGTGTGATGGGTGCGTAGGGTCCCTGGTGATTCTGAGGGCTTTGCGGGTGAGACGGGTGGAGTACATGTCCTTAATGGAGGGGAGAGGAGCTCTGCAGATCTTCTACGATGTATTGGAGGCTCCTTTGGCAGGAGGCAGTGCTGGCACCGTGCCACACAGTGATGGAGCTGGTCAGGATGCTCTCTATATCCCTCTGTAGAAGAACCACACAGTGATGGAGCTGGTCAGGATGCTCTCTATAGTCCCTCTGTAGAAGAACCCCACAGTGATGGAGCTGGTCAGGATGCTCTCTATAGTCCCTCTGTAGAAGACCCACACAGTGATGGAGCTGGTCAGGATGCTCTCTATAGTCCCTCTGTAGAAGAACCATACAGTGATGGAGCTGGTCAGGATGCTCTCTATAGTCCCTCTGTAGAAGACCCACACAGTGATGGAGCTGGTCAGGGTGCTCTCTATAGTCCCTCTGTAGAAGTGCCACACAGTGATGGAGCTGGTCAGGGTGCTCTCTATAATCCCTCTGTAGAAGAACCACACAGTGATGGAGCTGGTCAGGGTGCTCTCTATAGTCCCTCTGTAGAAGAACCACACAGTGATGGAGCTGGTCAGGATGCTCTCTATAGTCCCTCTGTAGAAGAACCACACAGTCATGGAGCTGGTCAGGATGCTCTCTATAGTCCCTCTGTAGAAGAACCACACAGTGATGGAGCTGGTCAGGGTGCTCTCTATAATCCCTCTGTAGAAGAGCCACACAGTGATGGAGCTGGTCAGGATGCTCTCTATAGTCCCTCTGTAGAAGAACCACACAGTCATGGAGCTGGTCAGGATGCTCTCTATAGTCCCTCTGTAGAAGAACCACACAGTGATGGAGCTGGTCAGGATGCTCTCTATAGTCCCTCTGTAGAAGAACCACACAGTGATGGAGCTGGTCAGGATGCTCTCTATAGTCCCTCTGTAGAAGAACCACACAGTGATGGAGCTGGTCAGGATGCTCTCTATAGTCCCTCTGTAGAAGTTGCACATAACAGAGGCTGGGACTCTAGCTCTTCTTAACTTGCGGAGAAAGTAGAGACGCTGATTACTTTTCTTGACCAGAGATGTAGTGTGCATGGTCCAGGAAAGGTTCTCTGTGACGTGCACACCCAGGAACTTAGTGCTGGTCACACTCTCCACTGCAGCACCGTGAGCCAGGTGAAACCGACCAAACACTGCACTGACTAACTTCTGCGTTCTCAGGTTAAAAAGGCACTATATTTAGATACGTAACAACAGCACTCAAGGTCTGTGGTCAAGGTGATGAAAGAAATGTACTCTACTACTAAGGAAATAACTCGATCCCACAACCTTTGGATTGTCCATAATGCCAACCAGGACACTGACCAAACACTGAAGTCCATTGTTCCCCTGTTCGGTCTAAAGTGGCCATAGCTAGGAGCCCTTGAATCACAATGAATCTTGCAGTTTTGTTAGTATTTATATCTAAATGCCAGAGTGTTTCATGTTGAACGTTACATCTTTTCTCCTAAAACTGCCAGTTTGATGAAGTCCATCGCATTGACTTTAACAGCTCATTATTACCATAAAACATGAACTGGGTCTCTCCACGGTCCGATACATCGATACGAAATGCTAAATAGTGCGTGCCGCGTCCTTTTGCCTGAGCGCGCCCATTGACCAACTGTCACCGCTTCATGCTGTGAAAGGTTCCAACGCCGCGATCAATCGGGTCAATTCGGGGGATTGACTCTCGCCCTTGGGTCTATACGGCCTAACGCCTGGGCCCATAGCTCGTCCAAAACCCAGATTTAGAGGCTTCAGATGCGTTTAGCGGCGCAATTATTTACGTAAGCTGTGACTTTTCTCCGTCTGAATCGTGCGTGTGCGAGCGGGAATCGGGGTCAGCGATACCTCCGTGCTCCTGCTGTCGAGGCAGAAGACGCCCCGAGCAACATGGAGATGTTTACGTGCTCCGGCTCTCATTTTCCTGCGGTAGGATTTGAATCCGGGAGCGTTGGGGGGAGAACCGGGGGATGGGGGGGGTGGATGCGGAACTCCTTGCCCGAGAGCGGCGGCTGGTCTGTGGGGAGAGGACTCCATACCGTGGGCCTTGTGCTGGTGGTGGAGGTGGAGGAGGCAGGGATGGAGCTGACGCTGAAGCCGCCTGGATAATGAGTCGGCTCCTTCGGCACTGTTGCAAGCATAATCACGCCGATCAAAGCGAGCGAGGCCTGGTTCACGCGCCGGCGGCGACTGTTAGCCGAGACCAAAGGGTAAAGTGCCATTCTGAAGGCGAGGCAGCGATTCATTAATGCTTTTATCTTCCCATCTCAATATTGACGCTCAGAACGCTGTTTGATGTGGTTCCGTTGTGTAGATGACCTCATATTGCTCTGGCAGAAATGTTGTTTTGGGAGAGAGACTCGCACATGAAAGAATCCATTTCAAAACAGAGGCGGCTACGGTCTCGTTTTCCGTCACTATGTATTTAATTGTCAATACAACTGTTTGGGTGAATAAAATAAGATCAGTAGGTCCATGTCGTACCTGTCTTTTAGCAGCGTCCAATGACTCGTGTCTCGCTGTCAGTCAACGTTCCAACTTGAACACTGGGACGTCCAGACGGATAGAAGGACTTCACTAGGGTCGAGTTGGAGCGTTGTGGACAAATGTCATCCAGCTTTGTAATTATTAATTAGTTATTAAATCATATTTGTGAACACTTATAGTCACCCAGAGGTGTTTCAATCACGGGATGAAGCAACCACCTGGACTGGGTTGTATGTGGCGTTTTGCTTCTGATCCAAGAAACTTCTTCCGCCGGGAAAAACCTTGTGCGTCTGTTATTGATTATAATTTCGATATCTACAACTTATTTGCTGTAGAGTCGTGAAGCATTACTGATGATGATCACCAGTAACTATTGTTTTTATTTGTTTTGTTTCATTTTTTTAAACCTTTTTTTTTCTTTGCGAATTCTGTACAATAATGTTTTTTCGTTGTTGTTTTTTTTTCTATGATAGACGCTATATCAAATCTTAACTTTGCTATAATAAGAATCATGCCTGAAATACGCCTGGCCCCTGCCGTAGTCCCCCCGCCTGATCCCGCCTAAATGAGCTCCGGCGCGCCACTCTATCCAGAGGACCTGTGCCGTGACCACCGGTGGGTCCCTTTGAACTCGCGGTGTCTGATGTTATTCCGCCTCATGTCCCGTTAGCCGTCTGTGTTGGCCCCCATCACCTGCTCTCCCTCCTGGGGTCACGGAGGTCTAGTCCAGCCGAGCGTGTCCCGGCACAGTGTGTGGAGAATACAGAGCGGGGAATCTAAAGGGGAGCGCCGGGGCCCGTGAGGGATCAGAGACATACAGTTATTCCAACCATATACTCTGTGTGGTGTACGTCTGTTTCCATGAAAAACGTGCATTATTCTAAAGTGCCAAGCCAATAACAGTGGAAACAAGAATGTAAGCCATCAAGCTAACGTGGCTATATGTCATGCTAAGAGCAGCTAAATGCTATCGAACGGAAAAATCACCTCTGTCGACAGCAGCACAGGTTATCTCTCCACTGGCAAATCATTTCTTCACTGGAAATGTTGCACATTTTTAAGGATCCGTGCGTTTTTGTTTAAGGCTGCATTCACAAACAAAATGGTCAAACCAGAAGTCCTCAGAGATTGTGATATGGATGCTGCGTCAGCTATATATATGGCCATATACTGTGCAGCGAAGGCCCCAACCAGACTGGGAATTGAACCAAAAACCTTCGCACTGTTGGCCAAGGGTCTGTCCAATATAATCATTATTACTGTCAAGGATAAGACAAGAGATAGACATAATATAGAACTAAACCTGGCAACCGTCTAATCCGGGTTTGAGACATTTCTATTCCCTCAAACAGGGAATAGAAATTTCTCAAACCCATAAATAGTTCATCATTTTCACCTGGAAAGGTTACCTGCTGCTTAAAGGTCAAAATAATAAAAAAAAGGGAAGTCACGGACGCCTCAAGCAACAGGACGGTTTAGAAATGCACTGAAAACGAGGTACTGTTGAGAGGAGTGGTTCTGACCTGACCTGACCCTAACTGGGTCTGCTCAGTGACCAAGGCTTGTATAATCTGCTCCAGAGCTCAGCACTAACTTTGACCAGTATTTTATATATGAATGTATGAAAAGTTCTTTTTTTCTGGTCTGAGTAATGTATTTATTTATTTTTTTGAACAGGGACAGTGTACAATCTACATTAGCCTCAGAAAGGAGAGATGCATTGTATCAGGTTATAGCACTTGTGCTAATTTCCACCTGTAGTCCCTGGGCCTATTGTACATGTTTTTTTTAGTGGTAGGGGAAACCGGAGTACCCGGAGTAAACCTACGCAGACACGGGGAGAACATGCAAACTCCACACAGAAAGGCCCCGTCCAGGTGGGAATCGAACCCGGACCTTCTAGCTGTGAAGCACGAGCGCTAACCGCTGTGCTACCGTGCCGCCCGCACACCGTATACAATTACAATCATCTGTTTTGGTGCACCTGGTTTTGTTGTATGGCAGGGTTTCTGCGGGGCATTACAAATCATTAACCTTTTAACCCCCACCTGAACTGACCACATTTCCTCCAGTTTGCCATGACCCAAATCTAAAAGCTCATGGAAAAAAGTGTCAAAACAGCGACAAAAAAGCCCCAAAGGAGCCACCAAAAATCACAAAAATGCAATAAAAAAATCTGCAAGTGACACCAGTATAGCATCAGCGCGAGGAAAAACTGTTTTGTAAGTCTTAGCTTTCAAATAAGGCCTTACACTGGTCTACAGGCAGCAAGCTGCAGTTAAGACACTTTTAGATTTCGGGTAAAGCCGAACTGGAGAAAATGCACTCGGGGGTTAAGAGGTTAAAAGTCATTACATTAATTATTCCAAAACCTTACATGTCAGTAAAAGCATTACACTGGATTCAAACTGGCATTAAATCAAAATGTATTGAGAAATTATGACATTGCCCAACAATTTTTACTGTATAAGTTCACGTGTATTCGAGTTATCTCTGATTCTTCCCTGGTGACTATCCTCCACCACAATGTCGGCTTGTACAATGCTCCGCCCCAAGCTCCTCCCACAGGAGCCTTTAAATCTCTCGCAGCACTTATCCCTCCATCACAGGATGCTGTCCATTCTGTTCACACAGCCTGAGGTTTGTTTTAGTGGGGAGTGCGGTGAGGCGGGGCTTAGGGGTGGTGTGCATTTTGAATCAGGAAGAAAAGCCAAGAGAAACTTTGAGTAAGCTGTTTGGATATAGCGTATACGTTTACCATCGTTTACCTGGAGCCGCCACCTTAACGTGGTGGAGGGGTTTGAGAGCCTAAATGATCCTGGGAGCTCTGTTGTCGGGGGCTTCGTGCCCCTGGTAGGGTCTCCCAGGGCAAACAGGTCCTAGGTGACGGGTCAGACAAAGAGCGGTTCAGAAGCCCCTTATGAGAGACCAACAGGCCCGGTTAGAACCATGAGGCCGTCCTTCTGTGGACCCCCCACCTGCAGGAGGAGCCATAGGGGCTGGTGCAGCTCCGACAGCTGCCCCCACGACCCGGCAACGGACAAGTGGAAGAAAATGGATGGATGGACGTTTACCATAGTGATCCAGATGTGCTCGAGTTTACGTGCAGCCGATAGTCTAGTGGTTAAGGCTGCTGCACATGTACAAAAAGAAGCCTAATACCCTGCGCGGGCTAAATATTGTGCAGTATGTGGGTCAGGCCTTGTCGTCCTGCGCTCTTTCTCAGCCTAAGCGTCTGTAGCGGCGCTAAAAGATTCGGTGGCGTGGCCGTTTCGCCGCCTGACATTTGTTTAACAATAGCGTCGGGGATAAGCAGAGGTCTGGGAGTGCTTATGTTTGCTGCTGCCTCCTCGTGTTTAGTCTAATCTCTCCTGCCTGGGCTCATTTGCAAAACCTTTTTTCTTTTTTCCCCCTCCTTCTCCTCCCCGTGTGCTTTTGGCTACATTCAGGACGCACTCTTCTCTCCCGCGTAGTGCATTGGATTTGCGTTGTGCGGGTCAGATAGTGTTTGCGCGGGCTTTATCGTGTGCACACACTGTTTTAGCCTCTGAGTCCTTTGTCACAGGGGGATAATGGAGCACTCGCGGAGCCAAGCAGGTGACAGGCAGGGCATACGGGGCGGACAGGCTGGACCGGAGGGGGAGGCACTGGCTGCTCGGCGTATTTAGAGTGTCCCATTGGTTATGTTTGCAGCATATTCCATAATGGACTCTATGAAGCGCTTAGGGCACGTTTAGACGACTGCTGTGTATTAATGTAGCAGGAGTGTCCAACCTTTTTTTCCCACAGCAAGCAACTACTACATAATGAAGGGTCTTGAGCAGGTAGTGGACAGGGGCGGACTACACCCTTGGACAGTTGGTAGCCCAGATCTTTGTTCAACACAAGGCTGTGCGCTGTGGTCACACTCTCACATCATCAATACAATTCTTTATTCTTTCTTAGGATCCCCATTAGCTCCCACAAGTGGTTGCTAGTCTTCCTGGGGTCCTGACATAATATAAAATTACAAAACAGTTAAAATGCAATACATGAATGTTACACATTTCATATAATCATACAACCATAGGAAGCACATAGGACATGGTGACTATTGCTCACATGTACTGAGCTCATTGACCTTTTACTTTCAGCTTTTAGTGTTCCTAATGATAAAAGAAAGCGAGTTCCAGGCGTTTGCTCCTCCGAAACAGAACAGTTCTTTTACTATTGGGCCTGGGAAAGAATTTGTCGTCACTTGGCGAGTCACATATCTGTGACAAAAGATATGTGTTTGTTAAACAAAAAACTGGGCTGTTTATCCATCAAAACTTTGTGCATGAACATGAGGAGACTGGCCTGTAGTTTGGCCTCAACCGTTAACCAAGACAGTCTCCTGTGCATCTCACGGACATTCGTTTGAAAAGGACAGTGGAGCACAACTCTAGCTGCTCTGTTCTGAGCAATCTGAAGTCTCTGTAGATGCTTTTGTGTAGCATTGGACCACACTATTGGGCAGTAATGTAGGGGAGACAATATGCTTTGGACAACAGTTTTCAGAACAGGAGTTGGGCAGTAAGCAGAACATTTCTACCTTTGCCCATCATACCGACGATATGATTAATTTGATCTGACCAAGACAATGACTGATCCAGTCTGGTACCCAACAGCTTTGCTTTTGAGACCTGCTCCACTAGTGCTCCCCCTAGTGACAGAAGAAGAGCATTGGTATCTGGTTGAGCACACATTTTGTTAAATACAATACATTTAGTTTTAGACGTGTTTAATACCAATTTATTCGTTTTGACCCACTTCACTGCCAGGTGAAGATACAAGATACAAGATCTGGATCTTTGGACATTGCAGAAGTTTATTGAAGAAAAAAAGCCACAGCAAATGGTGTTGGAATTGAAGCTAAAGGCGCTACAACAAATATTAGTGTGGCTTTCTTTTGGGGGTAACCTTTTGAAATGTCTGGTCAGGACGTGTATGCACCAAGATGTTAGCCGATCAGTTCAGTGCCAAGACATCCAATTTGGCCAGTCAGGTTTATGTATCATTCCTTTATGTTTGAAAGTACTTGATATATTTGAAAGGTCTCTTTGGGCCCGATCTCGTGCTTCTAAACGCAGACTCTAGCGTAACATTTGGAGCTTTCGTCGGAGCGCACTTTCAGATCTCGCCACTCTACGTACATTAGCACATTTAAGTGGGAAGTACGTGGGGTGGAGAAACACTGTTGGCCAATGGCGATGTTACATAGAGCAACCTTTGTTCCTCCAACCAGACTCCGCTGCCGGGAAGGGGTGAGGGAGAGTGGGGGGGTGAACGTGTGCTTTTGTTTTGGTTTGACCAAAACATGCGACACCACGCAAGTGCCGATCTGCGCCACAGCTGTGGGCTAACATGACTTTCTCTCGGGACACTAACATTGTTTAGTTTGACCTGTGGGCGCCTATAATGCTTAGGGAAGAACACCAATTGGAAATGAATGTGAGGCTGCCATCGGAGCACCCCTCCCAATGCTGCTTGTAATAAATAGCAACAACTCTATGGGCAACATCGGAACATACAGCAACAATCTCTCTAGACACTTGTGCTGTCCTTTCACCAGGCACAAGATCTGGCCCAGTGAATCTCTAGGGACAAACCTGTATAAAGGAAGGACATACAGAAAGTCATTGAAGACTTGAATGGGATAGAAATTTATTTTTATTTTTTTCCCCCATGGTATCAGGATAGTGGTTACTTTAGAGATTCTAATTTCCAAGGAAAAATGCAATTTTCATATAGCTGTGTCTTAAACAAAGGCATTGGCAATTATATGTTTGCTTTTAGGTTTTAAATAATAGTAGGGGCCGCGTTTAGGCCAGTCGGTCCCAACTCTCTCATGAGGCGAAAGGTTTGGGAACCATGACTAACAAAGTAGGGCAGGTGACAGACTAAAGTGTGGGTTCCGTATAGAAAGGATCTCCCTAATGTGTAAAGGTTTGACACTGTTGGTTGTTTCAGCCTTATCTACTCATGGGAGAAAAAAGGTTACATCTGTCTCTCCCATGTCCCCTGTGCAAATCGTCCCAGCGTGTCGGAGCACTCACCTGAAAGCAGAGATGGCTCGGTCAGATACGGCAAATGTCAGCGATGACAGTGGATCGGTCAGAGATCTGCCCTTTTCACTGCGCCCCTGTCCCCCCGGCTCACAGCTGTACCTGGACATCCATATTCATGACCCCCCCGCTCCCCCGCCGCGCTGGGAACACGTGCATATGTTGGCGGAGTGGTTGTGGACAGGAGGCCCTCATAGCCCCGGGGCCCGGCGTGTGTGGAGGGGTCCACGGGGGGGACACAAGGAGCTGCTGACTGTGGGACGACCCGGGGGCATGCTCCTGCTCGTGTCCTGAGGAGAGGACAAGTACAGAGGCAGCTCCACAGCCCGGTGCTTTGGGAAGGTTGCAGACCGAGCAGTTTAGCTCAGTTTAGTTTAGATGTGTTTCCAGTTTCATGAAGCCAAACTCATCTGTCCGTAAGAACGTTGAACTTGAAATGTGATCAACTTTCCAACGCAGTGTAATCATTTGAAAACCGGAACCACAGGTCTAAAGGCCCCTCCCATGGAGAGTGCTTGTCCACAACAGCATCAGACGAAGGACATGTTTGGTCATTGGAGCTTTAGTTTTTACAGATTCTGCTTTAGGCTCGATGCGTTAAACAAAAGAGTCTGCAATGTTGATCAGGGCTGAAAGATATATCGTTATCGTATCGATATCGAGATATGAACATTCAAGATATTAAAATCGAAAAAGCAAGATATAAACAATATAGATTTTCATCAATAAAAGCTTTGTTTTCACCTAGTTATATCGTATCGATATCGAAATATCTGGCATGAATCGAGATATGAAATTGTGTCCATATCGTTCAGCCCTAATGTTGATGTGTCAAATGCTCAAGACATATTTTAAGTCGAAAATGATCTGGCCTAATCATGATAAATCTGGCAATTAGCTATACAGTCAGTTGCAATACATTTCCAAAATCAAGATTCAGTTCACATTTAAAACACTCAGTAACTCTGGAGAGATCACTGACAACGGATGAATGCCTTAGAGCCTTCTGTCTATGATGGAAAACTCCTGTACTACTGAGAGCACTTTGCATTTAATACGCAACCACACTGTAAAATGTAAAATTGTTTCAACTCAAAAAAACAGTTCAAGTCCAAGGGCTGCCAAGAAATTGTATGTGTAACCAATAACCAATTTACAATGTAATCGATTTGAAATTTCAGATTCACCTCTTTAGTTGAATTGTATTCTCAGGTTGACACAACTGATTTAATTTGTAACTGGCGTTTTTAATTTCAGACAACTAGAAACAGTTGTCTGAAATGAAAAACATCAGTTACAAATTGTAAATTGGTTATTGGTTACACATACAATTTCGTGGCAGCCCTTGGACTTAGTTTTTTGAGTTGAAACAATTTTACATTTTACAGTGCACTAACGCAAGAATAATTTACAATTCCAACTGTGTTTGCAGAGTCCTAAACCACAGCGTTAGCCGGTTTCAGACCCTCATGATTACTGATTATTTAGTCATTATTCGGGTGTATTTTCTTTGACCTGCTTCGACACAGATGTGCTGTTGGTTCTTCTTGGTGGTTCTTGGCAAGTCAATTATCCATACATTATATCCTATTTTATTATTTTTCACTTAACAATTCCTGTATTAAACGTTGAAGACACCAGCATGTGGTGCAAAAAGGCCACATTCCGTCACGTCCCCCCCCCCCCCCCCCCCACTGTAACCCATTCCCGCGCACATCCTTTCCTGCCGTGTTAAAGCTGTAATTCCCTGGCACCGGCCGCTCTGACGGACAGCCCCTATATCCCGGAAAACACCGCGCAGGCCGATATGACGTCCCAAGGATCCACAGAAGGGGAATCCGTTTGGGGGCAATTAAGCGTCTGAGGCCGCGGGGGGTGCAGGTGTGTTTTGGGGCGATAAGGACTCCACTACCGCCATTACTCTGCACCCCCCCCCACCACCACCACCACCACCACCCCCACCCAGCGCCTAAACCACTCTGCCAAGCTCCAAACAGGGAGAGGGAGCCGGGATGAGCGAGAGATAGGCACCGGATGTGCATTTCATCATCGCCACCAAGACGGCGGTAAAACAAAAAAAAATGGAAGCGTGCAATATTGTCACGAGAAGAGACGGGGTTTGGAAGAAAAGGCGAGCCATTCTGCAGACGGGCTTGTTTCAAAGCAATTAAGATTAATTAAGTGTGTCTGCAGCCACTCCACATTTCACATAATGCGGCTATTATCGGCAAGCTCCAGCATTAAAAAGGCATTATGCTTTATTTGGTAAATTTGAAAATGGGGAGAAGATAATGCGATTGGCCAATACGTCTTCAAAGACAGTGACGGGGGGGGGTCATAGTGCGTAGACACGTGGACCATATTGTATGGAGGTTCAAATGGACTCTTGGTCTTGATGTAAAATAAAAGCAGTAAAATGTAAAACTGCAGATGACGCCGAGCACCGCCAGAAGAAGTGAAATATTAGCTGGAGGACCACTGGCACTGGTTTTAAGGCGCAGCGCTTCTTTATCTTCCAGTTAATCCTGTGGGGTAAAAAAGGTCGACCAATATATTGGGCTGACATTGGAGTATTTTACTGTAACAGCTATCAGCCCATCTAACTCCGATAACAGCTGGTATCTCCGGGACCGTGAGTGATAGAGACTTCCTGTTTTTTTTTTTTTCATTGGGAAGAACTTTAAAATGAGTCCACGACCAGCTCGGCCTCCGGGCAACCGAGAAACACCGCAGTGAAAATTGGTTTGCTACAAGTTTGTTAAACAGACGTTTCACCAACTAAACCTCAGTCAATATGTACATGCGGCGTGTCATTCTCAAGCACAGAGTCTGCAGAATCCAATCGCTGACTTAGTTTCAACCTCCACAAACTTTTGATCGCCGCGGCTTGGAAGGCTGGGACAGAAACTATGATTGGCTCACCTGAAGTAATACAATAAACAATAAAATGTTAGTTTTTGTTAGGAAATAACTGATAATTGTAATGAGCAGATCACTTTATGTGAGTTGTTTAATGTAAGGTGAAGCCTGTCATGTAGCCAAGGACATTTAGTGTAGAGCGGCATCGGCCAATAAAAAAACTTTTTAAAAAACTGCATCGGCCTTAGAAAAAAACAACCTCTGTAAATTTCACTTCCATTTCATTAAAGTTCATTTTGAAGAACATCAGTCAGGTTACAGGGCTTCACAAAGATGGTTCGATCAATGAACTGCACCGCTTTGTTACAAAATCAGACGGGTGCATGTGCTGTCCCGCCGCTGACCCGGTGCAGTGATCGCAGACCTGATGAAGGGCACTTCTGACGTTTTGTTAGTGTGAGGCAAACTCTGGTGACATTTGATGGCCCGCCGCTGTAACCGTGGCCTCGGCTCAGGGTCAGGGCTGGCATGTGACCCACATGGACGTCTGCATTGGACGGATGTTACTGATTATACGCTTCCTCAAACTGCAATGCACATTTATTTGGCCCCCATTTGATCTATTCTTCAAAACTTTATAGACACCTGGTCAGAAGGAAAACACTAAACGTTAGCATCTGGATGTGTATGATCTGATCTGCAGTTGGTCGGGTTTAGGTTCAGCAACACTATCATTGGATTCTTTTTGGTCAGTGGTTCAGGGAACGTGGATTGTCCACCAGAGACAGACACAGTGGTCAGTCTCTCCCATCAACAATACAAGACTTTGGTGGAGAATGAATGAATGAATGAGCATATTAAAACTATGCCACAATGAATGCTGCTTTAATCAAAGCTAAAGAAATACGGGAGTCTGATCTTTTTGTTGTGGCAGCGTTTTCGGGGCCAGGCAGTGTTTATTGACAGACAACAACCAAAAGCAATCAGAGAAACCCTACTCAGAAACAGTATGCATAAACCTTTTTTCCAAGGTCGCAGAATAATGTGACAAGAGAAGCAATTGTGTGTGTGTGTGTGTGTGTGTGTGTGTGTTTGGTGCTAAAATGTGGAATAACATTTGAATTCAAAAGCACCGGTTCATTAGGCTTGATATTGATTTTGGAAACCCCAAACCCTGGGAAAATGTGTTTCAAATCCATGATGTAAAATGAGAGATGGCTATTTTAGTGTCGTTACGGCCGCTGAGCATTAGAGCTGTTCTGGTGACGGGACGGGACGGGACGGGAAGGCTAAGTGTGTCGAGATATGCAGTTTTACAAAACACCAGCAGAGGGCACGGGCGTCAAAGAGTCCAACCCAAAATCAAAAGTTGGAGCCATAAACATTCATTAAGATGGACCTTGATTAAAGCAACGTTTCCATAGGATTCCAAGTCGTACCGCTCCTGTATTGACGCAACATGACATATTTGAATTCAGTTTTAGTTTGAGTCTTTTGACAGATAATATAATCTATTTTTAAGATAATTTCATGCAAATTTAGTCAACTAAATCTACAGAGGAATTTCGTCTTTACTTGACGTATCATTGTAGGGTTGGGCCATATCGTATCGCTTATCGTTATCGTGATATAATGTTTTGATATTGTAATTTTTTATATCGTTGTGGACACAATATAATTTATGTTACGCTCCATCAGAGCCGCATAAACGGTGACTGTAGAACACGGGGACACGAGCTGAAAAAGTAAAATGAAATGAAGGATGTGAACTGCTTGAGTAGATCATATTTGCGAGACAATAATGCTGTAAAAAAAAAAAAAAAAAAGAATAAAATATCACTGAATGAATCTTCCCAATAGGCGTAAGGCTGGGATTTTGAAGTAATTCGTCCATTGTCAATTATATCGTCAAATATATCGTTATCGTGATATTTATTTTTTCATATCATGATATAGCTTTTAGGCCATATCGCCCAGCCCTATATCATTGTATTCAAGCGTATTTTATTAGGCTTTATGATGCTTCGTGGAGCTTCATGGACCTATTTCTTGTGCATTGAATAACAACGTTATTTTTCAGACTGTGTCACAGTGGTTCCCAAAGTGGGACTCGGGACCCCTCGGGGGGTTCGCGAGGCCTAGTGTGGGGGTCCCCAGATGATTTCAAGATGAAACAAAAAAAAAATGCTACTGTTTTTTTGCAAATTTTTTAGTGTAAACAGCCTATAATTAGGGAAATCCATTAAATTATTCAAAATACATATTAACTTGATGTTTTTCTGGCCTAAAGTAGCATAAGAGGCAATAACTTTACGCAATGGGGGTCCCGAGATGTATATGTGTCCATTTTTGGGGGTCGCTTTTCAGTTTTATCGGTTGGTCAAAATATCTTGAGCACAGTTTCGGCCATCGTGAACAATTTTAAATCTAGTTCCAGTGTAAGTTTAGTCAGCCAAAATATTACTTTGACTAAAACTATGCTGTGATATTTTAGTTTTTGAAATGAACCCTGAGTCAGGACTGCCATAATCGGAGCGTTTGACCACTGAGTCGGGAGTCTGGAGGGTGGAAGAGTGAAGGATGACGTGAATGGAAGCAAATGAACAAAAACCTCCAATCCAGGTGCTTTTGTGAAGGAACAAAGTCTCGATCATCTGCCCTTTGCCCTCATTAAACGTTACACCATGGGTTTGCATGATGCCAGAATCTCCTTGACACTGCAGCAGTCCTTCAGAAATCTCGCTTTAATGCGATTTGGAAAGCTCATACTGTAATGATTGGCCCCTTTTGTTGCCAATGTTTCCGGGGCGCTTAAACCCAGGCGGAAAAATGATTGAATGAAGCCGTAAAGTGCAGCGTTCTAATTCAGGGCACATTCCCAGGTGTTTGATAATTATGCACACGGTACGCCGCCGAGAGCCCACAGGAGCCAGATGCACAGCTATTGTCTTAATTCCATTCTCGCCTTCCCCTCCATTACCCCCTCCGCTCCCCCCCCCCGATCGGGCCACTCCTGCCGCACGCTGTTCCTGCGAAATGAGATGAGCCGGAGACGTGCCGTCATCGCGTTTACCTCCGCTTTACCAATGGTTTCAGTTCTGACTGCGCGTCCCGGGCACGGCTGGCGAGGGCTCTTCTCAAGGCAGAGGTTCTCAACTGGCGGGACGGGAGCCAACAGTGGAAGTGTTTCCAGCGGGTTCTGGGCCTCTGCCAAAGACGAGTGTGGGCAGAATGGCTTTGTTTTTGGTAATCATGGCCTCAATCAACAGAATAAATGGGCTGATTCTAGAAAATGGCTGTATGGCTAAACTAACTTGAGTCAAGAATTGGTACTATCAGGGTATTATGAGAGCTAGAAATGAGTTTGGGCAGCAGTTAACAGTGTCTGCTCAACTGCTTGAAAACGAGAGGAAATGGGTGGTTTCCTCATGAAACATACTAGGATTTGCATGATGTTTAACTCCTGACTAATTTGTCTTCAGTCCATAGTCCTCTCACACGCTCCAAACACCTGCTGATGTCATGAAGTGCTCCTCAGTGTGTTTTAGATCCACTGTCCGTCCAGGTGTGGCGCTAGAAATGTCCTTCCACGGTTCAGTTCTTGAACCAAGACTTTCCGTGTGGAGTTTGCATTTTCTCACCGTGTCTTGGTGGATTTCCGGGCGCTCTTTTACTTTACTTCATTTAACCCTAAAACATCCCTAACAGGGCACCGCACAGAGCAGAGGTTGGCCAATGCTCCCAACCGGTTGTCCTGTTGACGAAGGTTGAAGGATAGGTCAAATGCAGACCAAAAAATGGCTAAGGGAAATGAAGTCAAATACAAATACAGGTTTGTCCTCACTTTGAGGAACATCTTGCTGTAAGTTACCTTGCCTTGTTTCACTGCAGTCATTGCACTCTCTGTTGGCAGAGTGTAGAGGTATTGATGATTCAATAGTTTTTTGTAGTAGTAGTTGGCGGCACGGTAGAACAGCGGTTAGCGCTCGTGCTTCACAGCTAGAAGGTCCGGGTTCGATTCCCACCTGGACGGGGCCTTTCTGTGTGGAGTTTGCATGTTCTCCCCGTGTCTGTGTAGGTTTCCTCCGGGTACTCTGGTTTCTCCTACCTCTAAAAACATGTACAATAGGGACTGCAGGTGGAAATTAGCACAAGTGCTATAACCTGGTACAATGCATCTCTAGTAGTTTTTACCCTGCACAGGCACAAGGGTAATTTTAAATCTACTGTCACTGTATCGAAAGTAGAACTGTGCGAGGGATTCTTCCAAATCCACACCACGTGCTGCAGGTCCCGGCTGCTGTGCTCCGGTGCAGAGGTGCTGTGGGGGCTGAAGTGGAGGGAGGTGCGAGGGCGAGAGAGGGGAGAGGGTCAGATGGACGGGGTAATTACCTGGACCAGTGAGCATGAAGCCTGGCCTGTGGACCGCTGTCAGGGCCGGACTAACCGCTAACCGCTGGAGGCTAACGCTTCTCCAGCAGCTGTCTGATTACACACACACACACACACGCACACACACACACACACACACGCACGTGAGGACAGGGGATCAATGCAGGGCAGCTTTAAAGGTCCTGCAGTATGCTTTATGAAGGGTTTTTCAACCAAAATCAATATCAGTATTTCATATTTTAGACTAATGAATGTGTGGGTAACTGTGAGTATTTGTGTTTCATCCATGCAGACAAAGATCTTTAATACAACTGTATATAGGACATGGCCATAGTAATACGCTGGAACAAATGATAATACTGACGGCCATCTTGTGCCTGGCCCTTCTAACCCAGTGCAATGTAATCAAATGGAAACAACACTTATTTCCTTTATACTGTTTTGATCTATTTTGAGTTATTTCATGACTTTTTGATAGTTATGACTGACCTTATGTCATATCTGGAAGAAAATAAAGTTTTAACAGTTTTTTATTTTATTTTGGTTGTTAGGAGACTTTAACTCCACTCCTCTGTCAAAGCAAGTTGACAGAGGAACTTGCTTTGACGGCAAGTTTTTTTCCTTAGCAAGTGAATGATTTATATATATATATATTTGATATAAAACATTCACTTCTATTTATATCAAATATAACAATATAACATTTGTTTCCTTCTTTAAAACGGTAGTTCTGTACTTTTTTTTATCACCACATGACATATATTTATTGAACATGGGACAGTGATACAATGAATGCTAACCTCTGAACCCTGGGAATGAATGTAGGAAACAAAGCTAATATGGCTAAACAACACTATAAACCGAGACATTACAAAGAAATGAGCTGATCCTGACTGAGAAACGAGACTCAGAAGTGATAAACCATTCACAAACAATGAGTGTGTCTCACATTCTGCCGTGGGATCAATGAAAATGTTGCTCCAGGTTTTGCATTGGTTGCTATAGGGGTTAGCCTCGCCCGCCCGTTATAAGATGGCCGCCACGTTTGTCACGTCAACGAGCGCCACGTTCGACGTTGACTTACTGCTGTCCAAACATAGGACACATTTTGACATCCCTTAAGCCATCACTGAAGCCGCTCTGCGCGCAAACCGTGCTCATCGCAGAGCCATTGATCTGTTGGCGCATCATTAGCTAAAATGGTGGCTTGTACCTTTTTTTTTTTTAAACCATTTGTAATTTCCCTTTCTGCTGGCGTAGAGCGTCCAAAGCAACAAATGAAGAACAGGCCTCACTCTTCTAGTGTATTTCCCAGCCTAAAGCAGGTGTCTTGGGTTCGGTTCCTGTAGCCTTTAGTGTTGCTATAGTTCCTCTACCTGTGGACTTGGTGGTTGCTAAAAACACGTTGGACCTTGAAAGTGCTGGAGAAGTCCTTGAGTCCAACCTTTCCTCCCACAGTGCCATTAAGATTGCATGAGCGTTGAGCTGCTGTCGGGCTGTCTGTCTGCCCCCCCCCCCCCCTGCCCGCCCCAGAGCGGGATGGAGACGTTTTAATGGAGTCGGCCATTATGCTCCTACCGCGTGAGTTATTACTGCGCTCGTCCCTAATGGAGAAAAATTTAATTATCGGCTAATTTGGCGCGTTGTCTCCCGCGACGTGAAGTGTCGGCTCACATTAAAGGCGCGGCTGTGACTCCTTCATCCCGACGCGGCGAGGGGAGCGCGCTGGGCCGGGACAAAGGAGCGGCGTGGAGAGACGGGACGTAAAGCCGAGCGTTGAGACAAGATTCTTTTCAGTGATGACGACTCCAAAAAACCAAACGAGAGATCCAAAAGTTCACGAAGTCAACCATGTAATAGACCTCTCAACAGAGCACATTTTTCTCCAGGTCGGCATTACCCTAATCTAAAAGCTTCTTGACTGGAGCTCACAGCCTATAGACTAGTGCGATGCCTCACTTTAAAAATAAGGCCTGCAAAACTGATCTAAGCTCTGTACTTGTTTTTCGTCCCTTTTTTTTTCCAAACATGTTTTGGTCACATTTCTGTGGCTTCATCACAGTTATGTCACACACACAGAATGAAATGTGGCCAAAAACAAAAATGCCCCGAAAACATGAAAACATCACACAAAAAAACCCACTTCATAACAAAAACTAGGGAGAAGCTTCGATGAGTTTTGTAGGTCTTAGCTTTCAAATGAGGCGTTACCCTGGCCTATAGGCTTTAAAATTCTCCAGTCAAGAATCTTTTAGACTTGTGTAAAACTGGAGAAAATGTGCTCGGTTAAAGGGGGGGTCAGGCCCGTTAAGACTGTTTGAGTGTGCAATAGTTAACAATGATAGTTTCATGAAAAAGATGGCTGACTTGTAATGCATGAAACACTATTATTGTGTGTGTTTGTAAGATCTGCTGTAAATGTCTGAGTCTATTGTCTAATCATTCTCTCCCTCTCTCTCTCTCTTCCTGCTGCTCCTCCGTCGACCTCGTGGTTCAGGTGAGTCATATTCTCATTCACATATCTGTCCACATGAGCCTGCACGGCACACAGCATACTTTTGGATATAGATATGTTTATGTTTTGTCACATTAGGTTCAGCTGTGGGTGTTTTTAGTCCTTTGCCCCTTAAACCTCCCAAAAACCAAAAACGAGATTTGCAAACCCTTTTTTGCAACTAAATGGATCGACACGTGAGCTCAACAACAAATATATGTATTGTTGTTAATCCGTTAGGCTTCAACAAACAGATTGTTATGAAGTGCATTTACAGTGTTTAAGTGTTCCAGGAACTCATTCATGTACCTTGTAAACAGTAACTATAGTAAATATGTTTTCCATTGTATATAGTCCAATAGATCAAGCTAAAGGTGCATAAAGCATTCCTTGAAGAGTTTAATATTTGCTATAGTCTTTTCTATCGTCCCATCAGGACGTTTTTTTGTCCCCATTCGCAAAGTGAATAGTGATGCGTGAGCGGCAGGTGAAGCCTCGGACCCTGCAGGTTTCTCCTGGACAGAGTGAATGAATAAAACTACTCCTTATGACGATTCATTGTGGCCTCTTGAAGATTTGCATCTTGTTGCCAGTTTTAGGCAACTTTCAGACCTATTATATTTATACTGTGTCATTTTGAATGTGCTGCTTTATTGTTGGGCACATGTTAAGGGTCTTTCGTAGCATGTAGCATGTAGCATGTGTCAGATTTATGGGCGTACCAGGAACACGCAAGTAGAAAGGTTCCGGCTCTGGACTTTATGAAACTGTGATTAATTGTGATTAATTGCATAAAAACAAAATTAACATGTTAAAATCTTTGTAATGAATTAATCGAAATGAACACGAGTCGAAAGCCATGATGAAATAGATTACTGGCTGAAATGTCTCCCACAGTTTACTCTAGTATTTACCCTTCCGCCGTAATAACATTCAGCCCATTGATAAAAGCGAGCGCCCCCGGCGGAGTCCTCCAAACAAAGCCCCGGTGATTGGCCGTCTGAGGCATTGATTTCCATTTATCCCGGTCTATCCACGCAGGCCTCGCTCTCCTCGGCTCTCTCAGCCGTGTTTTGGTGTTGAAATATTCAGCAGCGCCTCGGCTTCCTGTCACAACAGCGGCGATCACGGCACACGCCCCAACAGCCCGGCGCACATTAGGAGATATTACCGGACACGTTGTCAGCGCGAGAGAGGAATTCAGTGTGAAAAACGTGGAAATAATTTGTGTTGGTTTGGATGGTCGCACGCCTGGACGCCCTCGGACTCGTGTTGATTTACACGTTTTAATGTGATTTAGAAGTGAGCAGTGTTTGTTTGTCATTGCTTTTTTAAACAGCTGAACAAAGTCATCTGAATCTGAAGTAGACACGGCCCTCAAGAAATATTGGCTCCACTGGATAAGCAGAACATTTTGTAACCAACAGAATGATAATGATGCGAGACACTGCAGGTGGATAAGGACAATATTTATATGTGAATCTTTTTCTCATTTAGGAAACATTTACAGTGTTTAAAGCAGTACTAAGTAACTCTTGCCCTTAGAGGCCATAAGCGCAACTGCAGGCGTCGTAGCAAGTTACGATTTTCTAACTTATTAAATGTCTTGGAGAGTAAATACTACGCTGACAGAAAAGCCGAAGGGAGAGAGGGATGTTGTACATCCAGTTATACAATGGAAATAATTGTTTTCACTCAAACTTGGCTGTAAATACTGTTTAAAGTGGCGCTAGCCCGCAGTTAGCTTTGCCCGTTAGCCTGTTAGCTTCTTGATTCTGTTAGTGTGTATTGGTTGCTCCGGTCCGGTGGCAGCCAAGTTGCAAGCACGGTTTTCTGGCCAGAGACACCAGGGGGAGATGAAAGACCCCCCAATCATCCCATTAACACTTTAACACTCCCATTAATACCCTCTGGGTATTACCCCCAGAGGGACTACGGAAAGGATTTATTTAAGTAAACAAGTTACTTAGTACTGCTTTAAAAAATGACCAAATCTAATCAGTGGATAGATGGTACGGTTTAAATGTATGTGTTTGTTGTGTTGATTTTTTAATTGCAAAGATTTGTTCAGAGGTGATTTTGGAGCTTGTTGAATAAGTTTGTAGTCAGTGAGGGAAAAAAGGGGAAAAATTCTAATTTCACCTTGTTTTTTTTTTATGTTCAAAGCGCAATAAATCAGGCAGGAATGAGTTACTATTGATGGATTTACGGCTCTTTACTGTGAGCCGAGTCTTTGGGATCCGTTCATCTCAAACGGCTGTTCAAAAGACTGGCTCTTTTGAATGTCAAACTGTAATAGCAGCAGTCAGATAAGTCACAATATCGTAGACTTGATCGACGGATATTCAGACTGATTTTTACGTCTTGAAAAACGTGTTTGTGAATAAATATCTTGCACCACAACTAATGAAAAGAGGCTGCAACTGTCTGACACATCATTTGCGTGCGTTTAGCTTTGGCTTTAGTGCAAAAGCTTTCACTTGCGTGGCCTCCTCTGTTGTCGGGCTGATTCTTGTGTTCGTTCGGGGGAGTTCTGGGTAAAATTGACTGAAACAAAGATCGGGCTCTTTTCACAATCGAGATCCAGTTCAAACTGTTCACAATCAAGAGCCGTTCAAAAGAGCCGTCTGGTCATGAACGTCACTATTAGTTATTCAAACGTCCTCCACAATCGTGTTAAGCCAGAGCCTGTGAAGTGTGGAGTCTGTAGGAGATGTTGTTGCAAAAGTGGAATGGAAATAATGTCTGCTCTTGCGTCTTGGACATTTGTGGCTGGCTTCTTCCACAAAGGATTCCACACACGCCAGTATTTAAAACGTGTTCAAGCTATACAACAGTAGGTGAAGGTAAAATGATCCCTGGTCATTTAGCTGCTTCTTCTGTTCTCTCCGCCGTGTTGCCGGCCCGTCGCCTCATGTCTGTGTGTGAATGAATGCAGGAGTGAAGGGTCCGCTGTTGTATATGGAGCGCTGCAGGCCACGCCTGAAAACACATGAAACATACATGTCCGGCTACAATCCGGTGAGGCGTGTTTACATGCATGAGACCGATGTATGTTCATTAACATGCACTGTCCCGACCAAATAAACCAATAAATAAAAATAAATTAACACACAGGACGGAGCAGGAGAGAGGTGCACTGTGGGGGGAAAAACAATAAAAGGACTGGCAACATTTAAATCAGGAGAGCGTTTATCAGGTCAGAGAAGAACTTTGAGTTTTTTTTTTGGAGGAATAGTTGGGAATTAGAGGTGACTTACCTTAATGAAGACTCCCACCAGTCGTTGGTGACGCTGTACATTCAAAAAAATATATTTTGCACATTCAGTGTTCCTCGGCTCGCTCTCATTCTCCTCTACTCTGAAGAGCACCTGGTCGCGTTTATTTCACTTGATCCTGCGGTGATCCGGGAAGCACTCTGCCTCTGCTCCTCATTCTTCTTATTTACCCAGAATCACCCTAACCTGAGCCAGTCAGCTTTGGAATAATACTCTCCTCACTTCCAAGCAGAGGTGGTCAGTAACAAAGTACATATAATACTACAGTGCTGTCCATGAGAAGAGTTTTTATGAGGATCTGTACTGTACTTGAGTAGTGTTTTGGTTGAGAACTCCTTACGTTTACTGTACTACATTTATTTGTAAGGTAAATATAATACTTTGTACTTCACTACTTAAATGGGGGGTATTATGCTGAATTATCCCTTTAAAGCTGTTTTTCTATGTTTTTCTCTCATCAAAAACATAGTCAACACAACAGTTCTGTTTTGACCCCCTTTGCGCATCTTTGCGTAATCTGTGAATCTTCTTCAGTGGCCGTTTATAGCATCGCGGTGACAGCTCCACCTGAGGTCCGTCGTGTCCAGGAAATCTTTTCCTCACTTCTCCATCCCTCGCTTAAGCTTGGTCCTCTCATCGTGAAGAGAAAACACTCGCCACAGCTTCACTGCAGCCACACGAGACACACAGACTTTCAAACAGCTGCGCAGCGAAGGGGAGCAACGTCAGGGAGATCGCGTGAAAACCAGGAAGTAAAAGTACTGGACACAAGATGTTTTAGATCAATATGGTATTTTCTCACCAACAAAGTGCGTGAGGTTATTAACAAATACCCGCCCCTAAAACTTTTACTTTTATCGGAGCAATAGTATCTGTACTTTTACCACCACTGGTTCTACGTAATACATTTTGATCAATAGTAGTATTTATTTTTAATCCAAAAAATACTCTTCTTTCCCTTTCTAATCGAAACGGTCCCGTGGCCATAAGTGAGGGCGACCCGGGGCCCTTCCACACCTCCCCGTATCCCGTCTACGGCACGCCGCCCGATCAATTACGGCGTGTGTGGATATCATGGGGACATCAGCCTCCCTCCCCGGGACTCCGGCGTTAATAAGCGTAAGTGGATAATGCCCCCGCTCCGATCAACACGCAAATTGAATCCTGGCAGGATCGGGGCAGGCGCGTATCCGCGGCGACTGCGGCGTTTGGGCGCAGTCAGCGGTTCAGCGGGTCGGCCTTTGATAGCGGCGATGTCCTGAGGTGCGGTTTGGCAAATTGAAATTCAGAACGCTGATTTGGAGCTCAGTCTAATTGGGGGAAGGGGTGGGGGGGGGGGTTTCATAGAGGGAAAAATGGAAGCGAGCGGCAGGGAAAGTGAATTTAATCGGATACAAGAGGCTAAAGCGGGTGGAGTATTATAAATGGCCAAAAGTGCTAATATTTAACTATAAGTTAAAAAGTTATAGTTAAAGTCTTTATAGTTTTCTATTTATCTAAAGTTATATGTTTTATGTTTCATGTTGCACGATCGACCGTAAAAATGCCTAGTTGTGAATCTTTTCCTAACCATGACAATAAAGGCAAGGCAAGTTTATTTGTAGAGCACAATTCATACACAAGGCAATTCAAAGTGCGTTCACAGTTGAAAGCACTTTGAATAAAACCAATTCTGATTCAGAAAAATATACATTTAGCCTTTTTTGGGTTTCAAAGCTCAATACTGTAAATCAGGCAGGAATTAGACATTGAAAAATCATGTCTTGTTTAGTCCGAGCCTGTAAAGTGTGCCGTCTGTAGCTGCTAAAGTGGAGATGTTGTTGCAAGAGTGGAATGAAAACCTCATTTGGCCTTTTATTGTGGCCCAATCTGACAAACAAGACCTAAAATACTGTGGATTTCACTCCCTGAATTTGATCAAACCAGTAATTAAGATACATACACATTCATGAAATCTATTTCCATCTGCTCCATTAAGCTTTAGCCACCTATACTGTTTAAATGTAAATGGTAACCTACTGTTTGACTCAAATACGTGAACTCTGAGTGCAAAAACAACACTCAAGTAGAAGTAAAATGTACTCTAAGAAGTACAGTTACTTCAAAATGTTAATGTGAACAAAATGCTTGCCTTGCCTTAACACGTCTCTACTCAGTGCTACTTTAATTTATTACGTCTTCCATCTCTCGGCTTGCGATCTGAAAAAGGACGTAGGAAGCAAATTGTACTTTTTCATTTTGTCCATACACAGAGCATGAGTAGTACACTGTTGTAGTATATTGGTGTAGTACTCTTCCTCTACTGCTGTGGTGTAGGAGAGTTTGCATTTCCTGGGTTTTGTTGCATCATACAGCGAACATGGAAGTGCCAGATCTCAAACAGCGCCGGTGATTTGTCAGCATGCTATTTGCTAACAATGATAGCTCGCATGACCTTTTTTTTCCTTTTGCAGTAGTGGAAGGCTCTGAACTTCACGGCGATAAACCAAACCAAACACTAGAGTCCAGTTGAAACCTTGCATTGGTGACGGCACTACCACTCGTATAGTTGCCAGATTTGTGTGAGAGAAACACGGGAGAAGGTCGACTTGAAGTGAATGTCAATGGGAGTCCGATTTCACTGAAACAGGGCCACATTGGGCGTTGGTTGGAGTGGAAGTGTAGGGGCTTTGGAGTGAGTGAGAACAAGTGCTTTCCCTAATAGGCCTCACTACGAGAGCCACCTCTGCTTTGACTGTGAAGGGCCCGGGCCCCGAAGCCTCGCCTCCGCGGTCACCTTTAGCAAAGAGCCACTCGAGGGCACTTGAGTCCATCCACTTGGACCGGTTGGATTACCTGTGCTAGCATGTTTTTGGGAAATAAAGCACTTTATTTTCCACCTTTAGTTCGTCATATGAAACTTCATTGCCTTTGACGGGGCAGTTCTAAGAGTTTCCTAGAAGTAACTCCAACACGGCTGCGTCGCTCCCTGGTTTTTCCCACGCTTATTCATTCACAAATACTGACATGTAGCAGGAAAGGCTGTGACCGAGATGCCGCTGTAATCCAAATATGGTCATTTCCTTTGCGGGAGACAGCAGCGGGGGGTTTTTTTTTGGAGCCGTTTTCTCCAAATGAACTTTTCATTCCACTGCAACAAGACTCCACTCTTTACAGGCTTGGACTGAACAATATTTGGACTTTTTTTCTTTTTTCGCTTTTATAACCGACTTATTGGGCTGTGAACCCAAAAAAAAACAAGGCGGTTTTAATGTTTTACTTATAAATGCAAATAGAAAACAAGATCCAACATCTCCTCGGAAAAATGTAAACATTTAACCCTGGATCTATATTTCAGATTTTGTAGTGAAAAATATAGGCCTTTTATACTATTTATATCAGGGCGGGACGGTGGAAGGTCCCGGGTTCAATCCCCGGCCGGACAGGGCCTTTCTGTGGAGTTTGCCCGTTCTCCCCTCCGGTTTCCCCTATACTTCTAAATCTTTGTACAATAGGTTCCCCTCTACCCTTTAGACCCTAAAGGGTAGAGGGGAACCTAGGACTCCCGTGGAAATGAGCTGCTTGATCTCAGTGGGACTTTCCTGGTCAAATAAAGGTAAATGTCCATTCTGTCGGCCTTTCTCTCCACATAGAGTTTTTTCCCCGTCTGCCTGTTCGTATTATGTCTCTATTCGGTTCAGGAAGTATTCTTACCCCTCGATGTAATTCATTTTGCTGACGTTGATACAGAGAATGCTGAAATCCTGATTGATATTATTTACCGAGGCTGTAACCTAGTTTAGTTTCAGTTTCCAAATGTGTTCCCTCGAGCCTATATCTCTCTCCAAACAGTTGCCAGTTCATTCACCTTATCTTGCAAATCCAGCGGTGTTTTGGCTGTTCAATGGAGGGGTTAAACCAGTGGCCCTCCGCGCTGTCCTCGTCCCCCCGCTCAGATGGACAGGAGATAGGGTCAGCTAATCCACTGCAGCCTGTCCACAAACACTCCTCCACGCCACAGCGCCTTTCCATAAATAAGAAATGTGCCCCGCGCTCGATACAATATTAACTCAGATTGGAGGGGGAGGGGGCTGAGTGACTAGGGGCCGGTGAGGGGGCCCCGCAGGTCATGGCGCTAATGGACACACACGCCTGCACTGTTTGAGGATTAGAAACAGGGACGATTTGAAAAGAGAAGAGGAGCGAGTGAGGGCAGTCCGACCTTTCTGTTGGACTGAAGGAGAAACAAGTAGAATTCCAATTTCCTTTGAGCTTTATTGGTTTTTCTATCACCTAGAGAGAATCGGGAATGTGTTCATCTCAAACACTGCCCCCTAATATGAAGAGTAACATGTACACCATGTAAAACAGCAGAAGGAGGTGCTTAAAAAAGGTGAAGGATCAAGTCACAAGAAAGATTGAGGTTTAAAGAGTTTGCAGCTCCCACTGCTCTGGGCACACAGTCCAGTCCAGCTCCTTGTTTAGTGGGTGGAAAGGGTCATTCACGAGGCTGGTATGTTTGTTGTTGGACAGTGCATGTTAATGAACACACATGTTGGAGCATTTATTTTTTATTCATTTATACAGGTTTGTCCCTTGAGTCTTAGTTTAGTTGATTGTTTATAGAAACCGGGACAATGTACAAAACCATCAGTCTTTACAAATGAAGAGATGATTTGTACCAGATTTAGGGAAGTAGCTATTTTCCATCTGCAGTCCCTGGACAGGTGAGCACACAAAACATTACAATTATAATCTATGAATCTAATCTACAATAAAATCACTATATCAAATACATGATATGCTTTTTCTAAAAGTCTGTACAAAAAACTAAACATTCCCTACAATTAACAATACATTCATCAATGCTGACACGATTGATGATCTAAAATGTACTTTTTCAAATTTCGAGTAAAACTATTTCCGACGGTCTGGAAGCTCATTCCAGTGTTTAATGGAGCCAAATGAGAGGGCACATTGTGCAAAGGCCGAGGATCTTTTTGGGATTACACAGTTTTTATTTGCAGTGGACCGAGTGGCTCTAGTATTTTGCTCAGAACTAAGTCTGACAAAGTTCTTCAGTGGTGGTGGAGCTGTATTATTAGTGATTTTGAATATAGTTCTTAGATTATTGTATAGAATTAGATTGTCAAAACACTTCGTTAATGATAACAACGTTTTTTTGTCATGTGCCTTTAAAGCCTGATTATACATCTCAATGTCTCATTTACAAGAGACCTGTTTCAAACATACTGTATCAGTTACTGTATAAACAGCTCAGAAAGTAAAAATACACACGTTTTACAAATACATCTTAACACGGCTAAAAGATTCTAGTTAAAACAACAGAAATTTCCAACTGACACATTTTCCATGTGGAGCCAGGCTGATGGTCAGAGTCGCCTGGCCGGAGGATGAACCTATTGTACATGATGTGGTAGGGGAAACCAGAGTGCCTGGAAGATAGCTACGCAGACACAGGGAGAACATGCAAACTCCACACAGAAAGGCCCAGTCCAGGTGGGAATCGAACCTAAGACCTTCTTGCTGTGAAGCACGAGCTCTAACCACTGCACTCCACTGACCAAGAATCCACCGCTCGTGACCCACTGACAATGGTTCCCTGAATAGAATGAATGGGGTAGATTGTTTCTTAAAGCTTTAACCCATCCTACAGGAAAGATCTCTACATGTTCAGCTTCAGTTCACGGTCGGGAGGAGCCAGACAGTTCGAGGTGTCCACCAGAGGACACGTCCGCCCAGACAAACTCCACTCTGAATACGGCCCAGACTCTTCTGCCGGCCTTTTTCATGGCGCAGAGCGAGAAGCGGAGCATTCAAACTGATTTTCTATTCCATTGTGAGAGCCGCCACAGTCCTTTCAGCTCCCGCCAAATCCAGATTACTTTAGACTCTCCCGCTTTTAAATCCCCAAGTCGCTTTTTTCTGTGCGACAGTTCATTGCTCGCTGTCTGGAGTGGAGCGTCGAGAATCTTCCAAGAAGAGAAGAGACCACTGACTCAACTTAAATCCTAACTTTGACCCAAATAACCACTCTCCCATTAGTTAGACCGTTTAGCTAAGTTGTATCAGATAAAGATGACCTCATAAAGAACCAGATAGATTCCTCCCCACAGTACTTTTTATCCTCATCTTTTCCCCCCACATGCCTGACCACAACTAGATTGTCATCCAGAGAGCCTCCTCAGAGCCAGTGTTTTCACCTTACAAACGTCTACACTATTGTATTCATATGACCATTATTTATTCAGCCGGGACAGTCCCACGGAGGCCTGGGATGTCTTTAGGGGAGGGGAAACTATTGTACATGTTTTAGTGGCAGGGGAAACCACAGCATGGGACAAAATCAAAATAATGATTTTATTTTGTTGATATTTGAGTACAATTTGCTCAGAAAGATTTGGGCTCTTGTTTGAACTGAATAAGCTAATAAGTGAAAACATCTGTTCAAATTCACTTTGTTTTTTGGCTTCAAAGCTCAATAAATCAGGCAGGAAGGACCATATTTGGATTGTAGCGTCATCTCGAGCATCACGTGTGCTTCACGTGGTTACAAAATATGTCAGTATTTGTGAATGTTTGCACCTGCCTTCAATATATTGAAACGACTAAACAACCCATGCTAATGCCCCGTCTATGCTGCTGTCAGTGCTCATTTAAATCCCCCGGTGCCGAAGCCCACATTTCCCATTCATGCCTCGCCCTCGCCTTGTTTCGGGGGTGGGGTCTGGTTGTGGGGGTATCGGGGGGGTCTGTGGAGGAATGCAGATGCAGAGTGGATGCACCATTGTGGTACTGCGGCGCTCCTCTATAATTCAGGGGCTCTCTGCAGCCCTCGCGGCGGCTAATGGATGTGGGGGTGTCTGCTCTTACGGGCCGAGGGGGCCGGGGGGGTGCGACGGGAGAAGGGTTGCCCCTCGAAGACCCCCCTCCACCTTCCAGCGCAGCGGCGGATGAAAGGAGAAGTCTATAATCTGTGGAACATCTGGCGGGAGCGACGGGGAAGCTGTGAATATGAAGCTGATTGTAAAGGATGGACCGGTTGTTGGTGTGCATAAACAAGTGGGTAGACAGGATTCTGGGGGCGCCCAGATGTTCCGGAACAATCACCTTTTCTAACACTGTTTGGGTGAAGGCGGAAGTGTGTACGAAGGTAGGCCAGGGCATCCCAAACTACTCGGCTTACAACTTCAGAAATATCGAGGCTCACTGTTCTAGGCGCTTCAGGTTTGCTTCCATGCACGTTTAAGGTCATGTGGTCTGTCTAAAAGCTGCTTATCCTGTTGTAGGGCGGTACGATTTGGACAAAAAATCGAAATGATTGATTTTTCTGACAGATATTGCGATTGGATTTGCAATTTGAACATTTGATATATTGCCTGTGTTTTATTTTTCATGCAATTGAGCACTGAGATGAACTTAATCTGTTACTATATATTTCAGCTTCATGCAGCAACAAGATACACATCTGTAAGAGGAAAAGAGGCCTTTCAGGAGCTGTCAGAGAACATGCTTAGTTTGAATCCGTCTGCAATAAACGGGTTTGGCACTCGCACTCTTTCTCCAGTTCCATGCAGTAAAAACATCCTCCCCTTCACAACACGCTGCTCGTTTGATGAAAATACGCCTCATATTTACGTCAAAACCCTGCTGTACAGATGAGCCGCACATACGGACAGACGGGCAATGGGCGGAGGTGGCCCGATGCTTTCGACCGTCCCGACCCGCTCTGCAGGGAAATGATTATCCCGTGGCCCAGTCGTACCTGCAGTCACGAGACTCGTTTCTAGCGTTGAGAATGGTTTGCAGTTTGCTCAGCCCGAGTCACACGTGGAGTTTGTGTTCAGCAACTACAGAAACACACAAACATGACTCCCCTACCGGCTCTTTGGATTGGCCAAAGGCAGCGAGACTCGATGGATCTGATTGGAGCACATATCTATCACTCGAACGACAGAGGCGCAACGCGGGGAAAAACTAACTGTAGCTCAAACCTCCAATTCAATGTGTTCATCGTGCAGCCCTACAATGTAGTATAGAGCCGACTTCCCTCAAATGTGTAGCTTCTGGACAGGTTTAACATGTGTACAATGAATTGATATGTGATTAAAAACTTAAATTGTTCTTGTTATTCTGATATTTACCCAATCTAAATAGTTGATGAAATGTTCCCCAGGAAATCCCCCAAGCTAAACAGGGATTCTCAGACCACCAGGTATGAAGTCAGATATCTCCATTTGTCGGACTGTCTTCCGGTAGTTTTGTTTTTATTTGTCTTCATATATATATAAACCCAAACACTCATTAGCCCACCTCTCGGTAGATCAGACAGCGGCGTTGCCCAGACAGCCGCGGTCGATGTATTATTCATTTATTTGCTGCGCTCTTAGCGGGTAACCCTCTTCACTTATTCATACTGAGATACAGCATCTGTCCCCCTGTTCCGCCGGCACATAAAAGGCCCATCAGAAAGCACGGCCGTGGGGGAACACGCTCCATCGCAGCCTCGTGGAAAATCTGAGGGACACTGGGAACTGTCGTGTTCACTTCAGATTAACGCCCGGAAATCAGCAGACATTTGAGCTGTCGATACTTGTGAGAGATGATAATGGACGATGCTGGGTTTGCCAGGTCAGGGAAACGTTACAGGAAACATTTTGTTCATTAAGTCAGTTACCTTACACCTTCATCCTGAACTTTGGATCCAAGTCTTGGAAAGTCTTTTGTTTCTTTGTAACAGGGCATGAAAGCAGCAAAAATAAATCAAAACCAATAAAAAAGAAAGCAATTTTAAGTTGGTACTGCCAGGCTTCGCGCTGTTTCACCGAGTAGTCTGGGCGTGAGGATCAAGTCAGATTCTTCTTCAGACGAACAATTGTGGAGTAGGGATGTAACGATTCACTCAAGCCCTGATTCGATTCGATTTCCGATTTGAAGTTCCCGATTTTTTTAACCCTTTTTTTTTTTTTGGAAAAGAATGACTCCTTCATACCAATGTTTCTTTTGTTTTAACATGTGCATTTTTGTCCTTGTAACAAATTGCAACTGTCTCAGTAAGAGAACTTTATATTACAAAAAATTACAAGACATGAAAATGAACTATAATCAGATCAGTATAATCAGAGTGCTTGAAATTTACATGTTTTCAGCATAAATAAGATGTGTAGCAAAGCAAACATTTTGAGATTATATTTATTTTACCAAACTTTTTTATTTTTTTGCAGTTTGAACATAATACTATCATTTAGAACTAATTTTACAGTGCAGTTTTTTCCACACTTGAAGCCTCACTGCCTCCGGTGCAGCCTTTGTAAACATAAGGAGCTCCTGTAGGTGTTTGATGAGGATTTCAGCAGAATCAGAGCAGGTTGGTCAGATGTTTGTCAGTTTACGATATTTGGTAAACTTCTGTCAAAATGCTAAACTCTGCGTTAGCCGCTAACGCTAATCTCGTAGCCGCTAACGTTTATGTTTACATGGTGTGGCGTGTGTTGGGCCTGAGGCGGGGGAAGGTGTGGAGCTTGTCTTGAGAAAAAGTTAACGTTGTTGGAAACAACGAGCTAGTATGTTCCGGTCGCGCAAAATGGAGTAGCTGAAGGTGGCTTTAAAATCGATTCTTTTATTTTTTACATCGATTCCCATTTTACGCATATTAAATAGATTTTAAATCGATTTTCGATGAATCGTTACATCCCTATTGTGGAGTAAAACCAATCAGACAATTAATGCTCCTGCTTCCTGCTTATCAAGAGTGCAGACGTGTTTCTGCTTGCTGCCGCTGCTTGCCTCTTTATTTGCTTTTTAATCATTTTTAATCATTCTATTTTTTGGGCACATGTCTTGGATATGATTTTATTCTTTTCTTCTAAGTGAACCAAGGCTTTTTAATAATTTTTCCTTTTTTACAACTCATTTGACGGACCAACGACAACAATCTTGTCAACATGGCTGAGGGAGTAACGCAAACATCTCCTTGTGAAAGCTGTCGGATGTATCAACAAGAAATTTGCCTACTGCGGGACAAGATATCTGCCTTGGAGACGGAAAAAGGACTTAATGACACGCTCCCTGTGGAACCCGGTAAGAAGACTAGAAAAACTGACACTTGCAACCTAAAGCTAAACGATACCATAACATTCCCAAAACTTGAGAGACAACTTGGTGCTAAGCCAAAGCAAAGACAACATGCTGGTAAAAATGCACCTGGAATAAAGTTAACAAACAGATTTTCACCTCTCTCAGAGGATGAGTATAACGAACAGAAAAAGTCAGAGAGAAACAGAGAACAAGAAGTCAAAACAAAGATGGAGAGAAAAACTGTGCAAAGTGTCAAGGCCAGAGATATCCTGGTGCTTGGAGACGGAGCCATATCTAATGTAAACAATCAGAGAATCACTACAATCAGCTATCCCAGCGCCACCGTTTCTGACATCATAGATGTTCTAAACAAGGAGATTACAAATAACCCTGGGATAAATAAACTTGTTATTCATGTTGGTGCTGTTGACATAAAAGACGGAGAGTCGGAAGTCCTGAAAGAAAAGTTTAATAAACTTTTTGAGAGACTTAATTCTCTGGATAAAGATGCAATACAAATTTTCATCAGTGGACCTATCCCAAACATCGATGGGAGAATAAACAAATTCTCCCGGCTGTTTCAGTTGAACACATGGCTGTCCAATGTCTGTGAGTCAAGAGGACTGTATTTCATAGAGAACTTTTATCTTTTCTGGAAACGCGACGATCTGTTTAAAGGAAATGGCCCACATTTGAGCAGAGGTGGAGTGAGACGACTGACGGAAAATCTCCTCCATGCTCTGCAAAACCAGTGGAGGCCTGAGCGGCCAGAGAGAGCAGAGAGGAGCATGAGAAGAGCTCCTGGCTCGCCAGCAAAGGTCTTGCCTGCACCCCCAATAAAAGATTCAGTCGGAGCTGCATCATCTGCACCTACAGGAACGGACTCAGCCACAGAAAAGGATCCAGCCACAGCAGCGCCATCAGCGCCTACAGCAAAGGACTCAGCCACAGTTAAGGATCCAGCCACAGCAGCGCCATCAGCGCCTAAAGCAAAGGACTCAGCCACAGTTAAGGATCCAGCCACAGCAGCACCATCCACATCTGCATCTCCGGGGAAAAGCTCAGCTTCGGTACCACCTGCATCTATAGTAAATGATTCAGCCGAAGGAGCACTTTCATCAGCTCCACCACAGGCCTTGAGCCCGACTGCTGCATCTACACCCTCCTCAGATTTTTCTGAATCATTCCCATCCCCAGACTCACCTATGGGATTCCCCATCCATTTTGAAACCTTAATACAACAAGGGACTCAAATGACTCCCCGCTCTTCAATCATGTCAAGGCCAAGGCTTTCATCCCCAAAGAAGTATCCTGCCCCTCTCCCACCTCTGTCTTTTTCACCCAAGGTCTCCCCAGCTCGGCCCCCACCACCGGTGCCCACAGCTGTTATCTCTAGCAGCGTCACTGCTGCTGTCTAGGACATTAGGGGCCTCTGCGTTGCTACCATGCACAGCAAACTCAAAACCAACCAGAGGTCCACAGAGGGGGTGTGTTCTTCTGAAACAATTAGTACTGTCAAACAACTTAGATTAGATAAGAGAGGGACAGTCAGACCGTCCAATCAAAGAACTCTAATCCATATCCCTTGCAAAAAGATTCCATCCACTCAAACACAGATAAATCTCAAACATGCTGTACTCAATGTCAGATCATTAAAAAACAAGTCCTTGTTAATAAATAGTTTTATTTCCTCTTATAATCTAGACATTATGTTTTTAACTGAAACATGGCTTGACAAAAACACTGGAAACGCAGTTTTGATTGAGTGTAGTCCATCAAATTTCAATTTTGTGTCTGAAACACGCCAAAACCAAAGGGGCGGGGGTGTCTGTGCCATATTCAGGGACAATATAGTCACCCACAAATTGTCATTTGGGTTTTTTCAATCATTTGAGTATGTGTCTTTCAAAATGGAGATAAAACAATCTTCCATACTTTATATGACTATTTACAAACCACCACAGAATTGTTTTATTGAAGATTTTATTGAATTACTTTCATTTATACTGACTGATTTTGATTGTTTGGTTATTTCAGGTGATTTTAATGTGCATGTGGATGTGACCAATGACAGGCATGCAAGAGAATTTAGAGCTGTTCTTGAAATGTTTGGTTTAACTCAGCACGTGAGTGAAGCGACTCACAACAAAGGCCACACTCTAGATCTAGTTATTACAAAAGGTGTTAATATATCAAATGTGAATGTTGTTGATGTTGCTTTGTCTGATCATTTTTGTGTCTTCTTTGACCTGTCTGTTACACCCAAACCAGAGGTCGGGCCTGGAGTTATTCAAAGAAGACACATAAATGATACAACAAGGACACAGTTTATGGAAATGATCAGATTTGAAAATCCCCCATGTTCTAATGTTGATAATCTGTTGGACTCTTACACATCAAGCGTCTTAAATGTTTTGGATACTATTGCTCCTGTCAAGGTTAAAATGGTTAACAATAGACAAAGGGCACCTTGGAGAAGTGAAGATTCGGTCAGGGCACAGAAAAGGGAGTGCCGAAAAGCCGAACGGAAATGGCGCAAGTCAAAGCTCCAGGTTCATTTTGAGATATACAAAGAAGTGCTTTGTGAGTTCAACCAGATTTTGCGTGGAGAAAGGGAGAAGTACTTCTCTAAAATCATCGCAAACTGCAGAAACAATTCTCGCGTTCTGTTTTCCACAGTAAACAGATTAACTAACCCTCCAGTTTCACTGCCCTTAGAACTAATCTCTACATCTAAGTGCAATGAGTTTGCAATATTTTTTTATGACAAAGTCCAAGGCATTAAAAATGCCATAATTTCAGCAACACAAATAGCAACCCTGCCACCAGATAAAAACCTTGAGCTGACACATTTCACACCTGTTACTGACAAAACAATGGAAGAGGTTATCTCCGGTCTGAGTTCATGCACATGCTGCCTTGATGAATTACCCACTAGATTTCTGAAGTCTGTACTGACCAGCTTGTTACCACAACTTGTTCAGTTAGTCAACATTTCATTTGAGACTGGAGCATTTCCAAAGGCTCTGAAAACCGCGGTCATTAAGCCTCTTCTAAAGAAGAGCAGCCTTGATCCCAAGATACTGAACAGCTACCGGCCCATATCAAACCTACCATTCTTAGGAAAAGTCCTGGAGAAAGTAATATATCAACAGCTCACTTACTTTCTCCTATCTAACAATGTGTTTGATACTTTCCAATCAGGTTTTAGGCCCCACCACAGCACTGAGACAGCTCTGATCAAGGTGACAAATGATATCCGTATGAACACCAACGCAGGTAAGGTCTCAGTTTTAGTTCTGCTGGACCTGAGCGCTGCCTTTGACACAGTGGACCATGGAATCTTACTTCACAGGTTAGAAAACTGGGTGGGAATCTCTGGTACTGCGCTAAACTGGTTCAAGTCCTATCTGGAGGATAGGACGTACTTTGTCGAAATTGGCAACTGTGTCTCAGACAAAATTTCCATGACCTGTGGAGTCCCCCAGGGGTCAATCTTGGGACCCCTCTTATTCAACTTGTACATGCTTCCATTGGGTCAGCTAATAAACAGCAACAATGTGTCGTACCACAACTACGCAGATGACACTCAGATCTACGTGTCACTGACGGCAGGTGAACATGGGCCTGTAGATACTCTCTGTCACTGCATCGAACAGATCAGTTTGTGGATGCAAAACAACTTTCTCCAACTAAACTCAGACAAAACTGAGATAATTGTTTTTGGCCCACAGACACAAAGACAAAGTGTTATCAGTCACCTTGAGTCTCTCTCTCTAAAACCAAAAAATCAGGTTAGAAATCTAGGAGTAATCATGGACTCAGACCTGAACTTAAACAGCCACATTAAAGCAATAACATCATCAGCTTTTTACCATCTGAAAAACATTGCTAAGATCAGAGGAATAGTGTCAAAACCAGACTTGGAGACACTCATCCATGCATTTGTCTCCAGCAGGTTAGACTACTGTAACGGCCTGCTCACTGGCCTTTCTAAACGAGCTGTTAGACAGCTGCAGAACATCCAGAACGCTGCTGCTCGAGTCCTGACAAGAACCAGGAAATATGACCATATTAGTCCAGTGCTCCGGTCTCTGCACTGGCTTCCTGTCACTCAGAGAATAGAATTTAAAACAGCTCTGCTTGTGTACAAGTCGTTTCATGGTTTAGCACCAAAGTACATCTCTGACATGTTAGAGCCGTATGAACCATCTCGGGCCCTGAGAACTTCAGGGAGGGGTCTCCTGGTGGTTCCCAGAGTCAGGACTAAACACGGTGAGGCTGCGTTTCAGTTTCATGCAGCTAAAATCTGGAACAGTCTTCATGAGGATGTGAGACAGGCCTCAACTCTGACAATGTTCAAATCCAGGCTGAAAACAGCTCTTTTTACCCGAGCATATGAAAACTGAAAGTATTTTATCTGCACTCTTGCCTTTTACTGTCATTGATACATTTTTATGTTGATGTTTTAATGATTGATTTGATCTGTTTTCTTGTAATTTTATGCAACTGTGAAGCACTTTGAATTGCCTTGTGTATGAATTGTGCTCTACAAATAAACTTGCCTTGCCTTGCCTTGCCTAATGCTCAGATACTGGCTATGCTGAACAAAAATACAAACGTAATTGAATTCATATCTCAATTACTACTGTAATTGGCAGCATCAAGATTTTTTGGGGAAAAACAAATCTATTCTGGTATTGCAACGTACAACAGAATTTCCAGGTCTTAGTATCAGAGAACCAGTTCATGCAGTATTTTTCTGTGGGACAAGACTCTGTGGGCCCGATCTTGTGTTTCTAAACGCAGACTGTAGACTAGACTTTTGTGCTCTGTGGAATCTTCAGCTTCAGACCTGGCGCAGTAAGTGGCTGGACAGACTCCCATGGCGATGTTATGCACAGCAGTGGTTACCTCCGACAGACCGTACCAGACTGGAATCATTTCCTCTTCTGTGGGCGCAGGTGCTGGTGTTTTGATCACGTTTGTGTGATGTGGAGTTTGCCCTGCGCTCTTTAATCCTGGCACTAGAGCGAGACCATCAATATATTCTGGACATGGACAGTGTTTTACTCACAGTGGGAGAAATAGCCTGTCCTGTGAGTGATGTTAATGTAAAGAAGAGTGAGGAGTAAACAGTGAGCGCTTGTTGTAGTCAGCGCTGTTTGTAGCACACTGCACCTCCACTGCACCTCCACTGCACCCCTTTATTCCCTAAGCGACACCCTCGGGGGGCCGGCGAAAGCACTGGCACACCGCTATTTGTACGCACGATACCAACTTTGTCTTGAGCAACGCTGTTGCTGCGCCAGGCAGAAGATCGGGCCCTGAGAGGTGTGAGGCACTGCTGTCTACTGTGTCATGGCTGATTCTGCACAACAGTTATAACACCGGTGATGCCTTCACCTTCTCTTTAGAGTGGAGGCAGGAATCGAACTGCGAAGAGACTTGTGCACAGGTTGTTTATATGGCGTAATTATCCATGTGCTTTAGGGCTGATTCTTTTCACAAGCCTCACTGTTGTTTTAATTCACACAGTGTCAATAACATTTGTATTCATTAAATGTATTCAAAGTTGATTGAATTAACTTTACGTTCATATTGTCAGACATATTCAATGATATTCTCCCTCATGGCACCTGTTCCTTTGGCAGTGAATGTAAATGATTTGAAACTGAATTCCACGTGTGTTCAGTCCCTTCGTGTCTGTGAGAAGAGGACTTGGACGCTGTTGCACCAGAGACGCTGCAGTGTTGTCCTGGGTCTGTTCCAAAGGTCAGGTGTGGAGTGTGACCCGTTACTGCCGCGGGACATTATGCAAACAGCTGTGACCACGCCAACCCAAACCACACACACCTACACCGAGACACGCGAGGAGAGGAGGCAGCCGCTCAAGTCATTTCCGCCCACTCCAGTGCAGCGTGAGGGGGGGGATTAGCTCCGCCGCCTGATGGGTTTCCTGCTGGTCCCTCCCTCGGCTGGCCCGGGCCCGGCGGCGTGTTCGAGGGAGGATTACGCCTGGGGTAGAATGGAGGGTAATTGGGGAGAAAGTGTCCACAGCGCGGCGTGATCCTATCAGCCTCTCCACACAACAGAGGCGCCCCCAGAGACACGGGTCAAACACAGACGGTACAAGTGGTGTCCAGGAGAGACGAGGGGGCGTCGGGCTGCACCATCAGACAACATGTTAGCAACATCACTCAATGACTACATTCAACGTCACACAATGATATAAACGGAACATTTGTGTTCAGGCGAGACGCGGCAGGGGGAATGAGTTTTTCAGCCAGTTTTCTCCCATAGCCAGTGCTTAATTTGTAAATGAGTATTTTCAGGAACACTTTTGGTCTGATGTGATGGATTCGGGGAACGCTCTCATTAAACACCATTATATCAGATCAAATATTTCCCAGATCCTTTACCCTGAAAAACTGAACATTGGGGGAATGTGTTCTCCCAAACGGGGGATCAAAATAAGCACTGCCCATAGCATTGTGGTTTTAATGTCAAAAGTCAAAATAATTCTTATTCTTCTTATTTAATGACGTGTTGTCCCCAGCGAGCCTGACATTTCCAGGAAGTAACTACAACAACAAAAACCAGGCCGATTTTTTCCCGCTTGTTTGTTTAGCTTATTCAAAAGCTAAACAAAATCTCCTTTGAAAAAGTCCCTGTAGGTAATATATCAACAAAATCAAACCACAACATTAAAACTGGCCACCCATTATTCCGACGTGGCCGTATCCCATTGGTCTGCGCGCTTTGACATTTTGGCGAGTGGAATAATGCGCGAGCCGCCGTTTTGACCCGTGCTGGTGCTGCGTTCACGCCTGGATTAACTTCCCCTGGAAACCTCACACTGGCTTTTTCTGTTCCCGCTCTGATGTGAGACGCATCACTTCTGCCTCAGTGAGTCGGCTGAAGCTAACCGGCCCGGTCAGACCAGGTCCTGAGAGGGGGGGGGGGGGCATGGGTACTCTCATTGTCATGAATATAGATTGTTGTATTCACTCATTCTCACACAGTCGGGCTGGATTTGGGGAAATATCATAACACACACATTCAAGTACTCCAAGAGAGTCGTACCCGTCCAACAGCCCGACAGGTCCGAGGTACGAGACTGGCATTTGTAAAAAAGTGCTGTTTTACTCTTGGGAGGTCCTGTTAGGGACAAAATAATGTTTCACAATATATCGTAATACATGTATCGCATTGGAAAAGGTATTGCAATACTTCTGATACTCAACTCAGTTATAGGAAAATAGATACACATTATTGACATAAAGACAGGTTTGTCAAGACTAGATTTGATTGGTTTAACCTCGAGGCTTTTAAAATGACTCTACCAGTTGCACTTTTCAAAGTATTTTAAACCATATTAGACGGATTTATATTTAATTTATACATTTTGGAAACGTATTCAATATCATTATAAATTCACATTCTTATTAAATTCAGTCGGGGTAATATTTCAGTTTGTTTATGATGAAAAAGCTTAAATGTAATAGGAATCTGTATCGCAAACAAAGTGCACGTCTCAGCGCTAGTTTTGACGAAGAAGAAAATCGTTCATTTTGACAACATATTTTAATTTAGTTTTAGTCTGTTGGCGAAAATGTCATTTAATTTTAGTCGAGATTTAGTCAAACATTTATCTTCGGTTTTAGTCTACTTTTAGACTAAAATGTCATGTCAATTTAGTCGATTACATTTAAGACAAGTTTAGTCGACTTCACATTCATAATATTCATTATAATCATATTTAATCGCGGTCCTCTGCTCCATGTTTGTTCTCCCACATGAACAAAGCTCAGAGCTGTTCTTTTGGCCGTGAATTGAAATGATTTGAGGCTGTTTAGAACTGTTTGGATGATTTTAGTCTCGGCTTTTCATTTTTGATTTAGTCATATTTTAATCGACAAACATCTGGACATTTTAGTCGCAGTTTTAGTCTCATGAAAAACCTTTAAAGGGACAAAAACTAAACATTTAGTTTTAACCCAATTGTAGTCAGCAAAAATACGAAATATTTTAGTCGACACAATTAACACTGGTACGGAACCTTTAGTAGTAGTAATAGTAGTAGTAGTAGCAGCAGTAAGTGCTTTCTTTGTTATTGTACAATTGTACGTTGAAATGTGGTTCAGGTGTTGTTTATGGATGTCGGGGAAACCGTAGCACTGCCCTCCTGAGTGTGTCCATGTTTTAGAGCGTGGTGTCCAGCACTGGTCAGCTCCTCCCCCTCCTCTGACCCTCTGAAACGCTGCAGCGCCTCCTGAGTGTGTCCATGTTTTAGAGCGTGGTGTCCTGCACTGGTCAGCTCCTCCCCCTCCTCTGACCCTCTGAAACGCTGCAGCGCCTCCTGAGTGTGTCCATGTTTTAGAGCGTGGTGTCCTGCACTGGTCAGCTCCTCCCCCTCCTCTGACCCTCTGAAACGCTGCAGCGCCTCCCGAGTGTGTCCATGTTTTAGAGCGTGGTGTCCTGCACTGGTCAGCTCCTCCCCCTCCTCTGACCCTCTGAAACGCTGCAGCGCCTCCTGAGTGTGTCCATGTTTTAGAGCGTGGTGTCCTGCACTGGTCAGCTCCTCCCCCTCCTCTGACCCTCTGAAACGCTGCAGCGCCTCCCGAGTGTGTCCATGTTTTAGAGCGTGGTGTCCTGCACTGGTCAGCTCCTCCCCCTCCTCTGACCCTCTGAAACGCTGCAGCGCCTCCTGAGTGTGTCCATGTTTTAGAGCGTGGTGTCCTGCACTGGTCAGCTCCTCCCCCTCCTCTGACCCTCTGAAACGCTGCAGCGCCTCCTGAGTGTGTCCATGTTTTAGAGCGTGGTGTCCTGCACTGGTCAGCTCCTCCCCCTCCTCTGACCCTCTGAAACGCTGCAGCGCCTCCTGAGTGTGTCCATGTTTTAGAGCGTGGTGTCCTGCACTGGTCAGCTCCTCCCCCTCCTCTGACCCTCTGAAACGCTGCAGCGCCTCCTGAGTGTGTCCATGTTTTAGAGCGTGGTGTCCTGCACTGGTCAGCTCCTCCCCCTCCTCTGACCCTCTGAAACGCTGCAGCGCCTCCCGAGTGTGTCCATGTTTTAGAGCGTGGTGTCCTGCACTGGTCAGCTCCTCCCCCTCCTCTGACCCTCTGAAACGCTGCAGCGCCTCCCGAGTGTGTCCATGTTTTAGAGCGTGGTGTCCTGCACTGGTCAGCTCCTCCCCCTCCTCTGACCCTCTGAAACGCTGCAGCGCCTCCCGAGTGTGTCCATGTTTTAGAGCGTGGTGTCCTGCACTGGTCAGCTCCTCCCCCTCCTCTGACCCTCTGAAACGCTGCAGCGCCTCCTGAGTGTGTCCATGTTTTAGAGCGTGGTGTCCTGCACTGGTCAGCTCCTCCCCCTCCTCTGACCCTCTGAAACGCTGCAGCGCCTCCCGAGTGTGTCCATGTTTTAGAGCGTGGTGTCCTGCACTGGTCAGCTCCTCCCCCTCCTCTGACCCTCTGAAACGCTGCAGCGCCTCCCGAGTGTGTCCATGTTTTAGAGCGTGGTGTCCTGCACTGGTCAGCTCCTCCCCCTCCTCTGACCCTCTGAAACGCTGCAGCGCCTCCTGGGTGTGTCCATGTTTTAGAGCGTGGTGTCCTGCACTGGTCAGCTCCTCCCCCTCCTCTGACCCTCTGAAACGCTGCAGCGCCTCCCGAGTGTGTCCATGTTTTAGAGCGTGGTGTCCTGCACTGGTCAGCTCCTCCCCCTCCTCTGACCCTCTGAAACGCTGCAGCGCCTCCCGAGTGTGTCCATGTTTTAGAGCGTGGTGTCCTGCACTGGTCAGCTCCTCCCCCTCCTCCTCCCTCTTCCTCCTGTGCAGCTCCCTCCGCTCCACAACAGTTGTGACAGTGGTGCTTTGTGTGGATGAGGCCAAACAGCTGCATTGATCCATTAGTTAACTTCTACCACTAGAGCTGCGCGTGGAAAACAAACACATCCCATGTGTACAGAAGACCTTGTGTCACTACCTCTGCCATGCTATTTGAAAGAGAGGAACCATTAAGAGCGAGAGGAGACAGACTTCACCCTGGCCTACAGACAGCCACGGGCCATTTCGCTCCGTTAGATGTCTGAGTACAAGTTGCAAAATAATGAAGTTTCAGTCACAAACTCAGGCCTGAGGAAGTTGGACGTCATGAATAGATAAATATGTGAAATAAACCTGAAATACAGTGAGAGGACACTGACCACAGTAGGAGAGGAAGAAGTAACGAAGTGCTGAGTCTGAGATCAATCGGAGCGTCCCCCCCCCCCCCCCCTCCCTCTCTGCTGTCGATCGAGCCGTGGTGACAAACACGCACCTTAAAAAGACTTACTGTTCCTAATAAAGCGGCCCGGGCACCCGGAGGCCATGATTTACACCGGCAATACCCCGCCCAGGCTGCGGCGCATAGCTCACCCCCGCCCCCAAGGCCCCCAAGGCAGCCTGATGGAGCTGAAACTGCGGGGAGCATGGCCTCAGTGTTGGGTCAGAGTGCTCCAGGTGCGTTCGACGGGACAAAGACGACGTGCGTCAGATGATAATGATATAAACAGAATAGTTCATCTCGGATCTAAACTCTAGTCCAGATTGAATTCTCGCCTCGCCTTCGAGATCCTTTTTCGTGTTTTCGTCAGACGTCCAAATTTTACACCGATTATTGTCTCCGTCTCGTGTGCAGAGTGAGCGAGAGGAAATCAAACTGTCAGCGTCGCTCAAGTCATTCTCTCCAGCACGCTCGAAACCCACAATCTCGTCAGCTTCCAAAAGAGTGAGAATCCAAAATGTAACTCTCTGTCTCGATTGTCTGAGGTTACCGGTGACGTGGAGAAGGGCACAGTTTCAAAGTTCAGAACTCAACATTTGGCTTATTACCTCGTCCTGTTAACGAAAGCAAATGATTAACAAAGTCCACATCACTGACAAAGAAACATCCACTCGACTGGAGAAGCACTTTATTGCTTGCACCACGCGGAGACATTTCAGGCATCATCCCTTCATCATCATGGGACCTCACTGAGACTTATTTCCCTCCCTAAACGACAGCCTCCTTCTTGGTTCTGAGTGTGACCATTAGGATTCCGCGACAGGCCCGGGGACCTTACGTACCCCTGCAGGAAGTCTATTCACACTGTTATCTGTTATTAGCTTAACCTTCAGTGTGATCCTGTCCCGCTTCATCTGAACCCTTTAGCTCTTATCGGTGTGTGCCCGGTGCTCCCGTGTGCCCCGCCCGGCCATCTTGTATGCACACAGCGCGTCTGTGATGGTGCCACTGTGGCCCCGCGGCGCACCGCCAGGGGCCCATGTGGTGACGGTCCACACAGCCCTCCATGTGGACAGATGTGTTGTTTGTTATAAAGAACCGAGAAGTAATGTGGATTACACTATAAATATTACTCATTTGTGTATGGTTCATCATAAATAACTATCAAAACATGAAGACAGTGGTCTCATCATAGGGTCTAGGATTTTCATAAAGTGTTCAGATGTAATGGGAAAAATAATAAATAATTATAATAAAATAGTATTTTTTACATATAGCATACTTTGCAAAATGGGATGCATAAGATATACTAAAATGTGTTGGAGTTGCAAAGGACAATAATACAATTTCAAAGATTATGGATAAAATATTATGATGCATTAAGTGAGCTTCTTAAAAACAAAATCTACTTTTTTTTTATTTGTAGCCGTAAGAAGAAAAGCAGATTACATTGTACTAAATTCAGTTAGGTACCGTGTATCAAGGTGGTGTGTTACCCATGTTCTCAGTGTCCAAACACCTGCACTGGGTTTGTTCTAACTTCAGCACTCACATTGCACACCCTACAGAGCCCATGAGTATATGACTGTCTTTTCTAACGTTGTCCTCTCTCTCTCCCCCCCTCCGCTCCTGTGTCCTCGCCCGACCCCTCCTCCAGGTGAGTCACTGTTTTCTTATCCCTCTGTGTAATTACTGACTGTGGTGCAACACGGTGATGACAAACACGGCACACATCACAGCCGGGACAAACACTTCATCCCCATTTATACTTTTCAAAGAGAACTGTTTGTGGGGTTTGGGGTTGTCTGTGTTGTTACCCACAAGGTTTTAGGGGCTGACATGGAATTAGAAAACAATAAGGCAAGACACTGCAGGTGACTTAGGAGGAAAACAAATAAATATAGAGATATCAATGTAAATTATATAACACCGAATTTAAATAAAAATAAGCTATACAAACTTTAAACTATAAGGCTATTAGGGCATGCATAAAGAAGATTAAAAAATAAAGACATCTTCTTTTGCTGCAGATTTAAAAGTGTTCTGCCATTTTATGTTTTCATATTGAAATCAGACTTCTATGCATAAAAACGGCAAACATTGCAGATATTTTTTGCGATGAAATCCAAATGATGGATAGTGCCAGGTATGGTTTCATTAGTTGCACATATTTTGTCAGAGGAATTTTGGATCTTGTTTACTTTTTGAATAACATATTTAGAAGTGAAAAAATCTGTAAAAAATAAAAATTGCCCCTTGTTTTTTTGGGGTTCAAAGTTCAAGAGCTCAGGCAAGAATTAGATAGTAAATAATCCCTTTAAAAAGACTCCAAGCCCGTAAAGACCTGCTAAAGTGGAGCTGTTGCTGCATGAGTGAATTTTTATTTTATTTTATTAGTTTATTTAAACAGGGACAATGCACATTAATTAACATCACTGTAAATGTGCCAGTGTTAGCTCCAAAGCTAATTTTCAACTGTAGTCCCTGGGCAAGATGTAGATAGCCAACAATATAACAATAACAACCTAAAAAATATAAAACAATTCATTAATATAATCTCACACAAAACCTATGTTAAAATTCGGCACAAACACTACACCATAGACAACTACACACACACAGAATTACAACGGCAGCAGGCATCAGCACAGAAGCAGCAAAAATAAAATACATTAACATTGATGTGCACAAGTTTGATTCTCAAGTAACCAAGATTTTAACTTATTTTTAAAAGACCTTAGTGTATCGACATTGCGTATGTGAGAGGGGACAGTGTTCCAGAGCTGGACCACTCTCACTGAAAAGGCCGACTGGCTGAAGGCACTTTTCCTAAAAGGGACTAACAGGTTATTTGAGGTGGCAGATCTAGTTCGGCTCCTGCTCAGACTTATAAAATTAGAAAGTGGTGGAGGAGCCAAACCACGTAAAATTTTAAAAACCAGATTAGCGTCATGAAATTTTACAAAGTTTTCCCAATTCAGTAAGTTATATTTGTCCAATATACTGCAGTGATGATGACGAAAAGGTTTCTTGTCCAAAACTTTCAGAGCCTGCTTATAGACAGTCTCGATTGGTTTCAGCGTCGTCTTACAGCCCTGAGACCAACTGGTGACACAGTACGACAGATGTGGCATTATCATAGTATAAAAAAATAATTTTGCAGCATCTGTATTCAAACTTTGTCTGATGTACCTAAAATTAGCGAGATTTAATTTAACGGTCCGAATGACTTTTTTGACCTGCTTTTTAAACGTAAATTGTGAGTCTAGGATGATTCCCAGATATTTATACTCTGTTACTACACTAATCTTCTCTCCTGCGATGTATAGTTCAGGATCTGGTAAATCAGACTTTCTCTTTGTAAAAAATATAGACTCCGTCTTTTTAAGATTTAGATGTAGACATGAATTGTACAGCCATTTGGAAACAAACTCCATAGTTTTCGAAAGCTTTTTAGCCACTTCCTCCTTGTCCTTCCCATGGACATAGATCACAGTATCATCTGCGTACATTTGTATCTCACAATCAGAGCACACAGATGGCAGGTCATTGATATAGAGACTAAATAAAAGTGGCCCCAGTATTGAACCCTGGGGTACACCTATACCATTGACAAGGTTACAAGAAAATTCATTGAAAACCTCCTTTTTAGAAAACCAGCCCAAAGGGTTTGTACTGCTCACTCCCAGAAAGGAAATGATGCTGTAGACCATATCTGGATTACAGCATCATCTCAGTGGTTGCCAAACATGTCAGTATTTGTGAATGAATAAGCGTGGGAAACTAGTCAACATGTAACAATATCTCTACTCAGGATGAAAATGAAAGACACCTGATTGACAGTGGCATGTGTGTGTACTCGTAATCATTGCTCAAGAAGATAACAGTAAAAACACGGCCCCAGAGATGCACGTTTATGTGAAGAAACCAGTGAGTCGGTGTTTAAGCTGCTCAAGACGTTAGCATGCTACCGGTTAGCATTTAGCTTCAACAGCTCAGCTCAGCTCTGAAAGCCCTGAACCACAAACATCTAGCCTTGGATACAGCACGTGACAGAGGTCAGAGCTGAGCTGTTACTGTAGGATTTCCTCAGTGTTCATAGATGTGAGCCACACGTGTGTTTATCGTGTTGAAGCTAAATGCTAACCGGTAGCATGCTAACATCTTGAGCTGCTTAAACACTGACTCAGACTGAGACTCTGTTGACATGACAAACTGTAAAAATCCCAGAGAAAGGTTTTCTGTGTCCTCTTTGATGAGTTAATTTAGTCTGAGGAGTGAAACAGATCTTTAGTAGATCGTGCTGTAGCTCGACAGACAGAGAGTTGCTATATGTTTTAACTGTTATCTTCTTGAGCAATGATTACAATACATAAAAAATGCCACTGTCAATCAGTTGTCTTTCATTCTGAGTATAACATTGTCACATGTTGTTGTGCTGCATGAATTCTACTTTGGTATTCAAAATTGGGGCGGCCGGAACTATGTGTGATGTCATTGGAAACGCATGTATAACTCGTTTTGTTTCTTGACACAAAAATACATTATTGATTCCATTTTCTGTTTTGCTAATGAGAAAATATGGATCACAAAAACATGTGGACAGAACAACAAAATGTCACCACCATTAATACAACCAACCCCCCCAAAAAAAGACAAATTATGAGCAGAAGAAGCAGAGTCACAGTGCCCCAAAGCCCCTGTGACAACCACCCTCTGTGACAACCAGCCTTCAACTCCAAATTCTCAAGTTTATACTCATTATTGTAGTTGTTGTTGTTGTTGTTGTTGTTGTTGTTGTAGATAAAGATAAGTATTCAGGGGTAAAATTCCGAGCGCCCACTTCAGATAAACAAATCCCGGATTATTCTATCTCCGCGTACCATGACTTTTGAACATTTGTGAACCGGTGAACCCAGACGGAGTTCTCTGAATTTTGCATCCTCTTCCTCTGCCTGTAGCTTAAGGGAAGTGTAGTGGGATAATCACAAAGGATGGCTCTGAAATAACTGCCCCCCCCCCCTTTGCCTGCTCCTCGGCTCCGCGCGGTAATGAACACTTTGGGGCGAGGCGTCTGTATTTTTGGGCGGTAACGAGATTTTAGCACGTATAGCTCTCAGCACAGCTTCCCCCCCCCCCCCCCCCCCCCGCTCCTCTGTGAGCTGCGTTCTCCCCCACACCTGCCTGACTGCCTGTAGCGCACAATCCATCTCAACTATTCCAGATCTGCTGCTTTTTCTTACCCCCCCCCCCCACACACACACACCTTCCTCCATACTTTGTGTCTGGGCTCTCACGGCGGCGGCGGAGAAAGGCGCGGCACTGTGAATTATACATGGAGCAGTGAAAGTTGCAGTAGTAGTACTAACATAAAGCATTTCGAACAAAGGCACCTTTTTTATTACTGTACAAGTCGGTAGAAAATATAAGGAATGTGGTCCCGAACACATGCAGAGTACAGTAGCCCCCCCATGCCCCTGCTTGGTGTAATGTTTGCAACTCTTCTGAAATAATAAAGTTTTTTTTTTCTTTACCCTTTACCTTTTTTTTGTTTTTGTTTTTCATATCTTTACACATTACACAATTTTGCCCCATAGTTCTTTCTTTTGCCAATTTGTTTCCCCAATTTTGCTTCATCCCCCCCACCCAATTATTCCCCATTGTTTACACATTTCTTAACACTGGAGATGAACCCAATATTGTAAAATTGCAGTTTTTCCACACATTATTGTTCTGTTTTCTGGTTCTAGATGACAAATATTTTAGGTACTGGAAAAAAGTTCAGGTATTGGTATCGAAAACCAACCATCGTTAAAGTAAAGTACTGGTATGGGAAAACATTACCCAGCCCTAGTAATGAGTAGAGTGGTAGTAGTAGTTTTTAGTGTGAGTGAGCGTTGCCGTTTCAAAACAGTGGCGATGAATAATGTACAAATCAAATATTGAGCGTTTCACTTTTTTTTCATTTCATTTTATTTATTCTTTTTTCATGGTAATGCAATATAAAATTAGTACAATAATCCAACAAACACAACAATAATACATGAATTCCATGAAAAGAAGAACAGGAGAAGGATGAAGAAAAAATCTTATAAGCTCCTACCCCATTCCAAAAAGAAAAACTTTACAAATTAGTTGTAATTTGTAATTTTTCAGGGTCACTTTCACGGAAAACTAACCTGCAAGTTCATTAAACTGATACAGATGCTTTATAGATGCACAGTATTTACGCCGCACTTTCATATGTGGTTGCTCCACCTTTAGCTTTGAGTGCCTTGTTTCAATAAGCCTCTGCAAAGACAAAAGATCCAGTGTGTCATTTTTCACCAACATCTTGTATTGTCGATGGGGGAGTGTGACCACTGCACAACGCCTTCTCCAGCACATCACAAAGATTCTCAATGAGGTTAAGATCTGGACTCCTCTCATACTCCTTGAGCCACTCTTTCATAATGTGAGCCCCATGAATCCTGGCATTGTCATCATGGAATGTGCCTGTGCCATCAGGAAATAAGGAGCCCGTTGATGGAATAACCTGGTCATTCAGGATGTTCAGGGTTGCTGAAGCCTAGACCTGCCCGACTGCAGCGGCTGCAGGTCAGAACAGTCAGGTACATCCAGGTTAAGGACAGTTTTTGTTGGTCAGAGAGTGGATTTTTTTTTGGCACTTTCCTGAAATGTTTCCTGCTGTTGTTGTTTATGGCTGAGCTCTCTCCCTCCTGGTGCTGTCTCCTGTTGACTGCCTGTCTCTCCAGGTGCCTCCCCCCCTCCTGTCAGCTGCAACGCGAGGTTCTGACGGCAGATTTACATGGCCTAATGACGGGCCCGGTGCGAGGAGAGGAGAGGCCCTGTCAGCGCCCCTTATTAGCCCGGCCCTTAGCCCGCGGCGCCGCTAAAGAATCGCAAATGACTCTCCCGTTCGGAAGGCGGGGAGTCGAGGGGGGGTGGGGGGGTCCCTACACGTGTGAGGGCTGACAATGGGTGACAGTGGGTGACACCGGGTGCTTCCCAGGCTGGAGGAAGAGGCGACGTGTCAGGAATGTGCTAAAGGTGGAACAAGTTGAAATGCCATCCTGTCTCCACGTGGATACATCATGCCAATTATCGATTTGGAATTTCCATCTGACGAGGGAAAGGGCCGGGACTGGGGCGTTCGGGACAGAAAATGCCAAGGACCGTGGGGGCTTGTGAAGGAGCATTGTATTGGAATGGTTTGTGTATCATATATTGTATGTTTGAGCTAGCCACAATTGTGTCATAACCCAGGGTAGAAGGTAGCAGTGTATTTGAGAGGTGGAGACACGGATTTTTCATGCAGTGGTTCGTTTTTCATTTTTGATTTCTGGCCGTTTTAGTCCTTAGCATCTTTGTTTTAAAGTGAAAGTAAATATAGACAGAACTCACCTTTCACATTGGTTATTATATGACGTTTTGATGTATTTGGTCAGGAAATCACTACATGCATTGGCAAAGCCGAACATGTTACTGTTGAAAAGATGTGAACTTCCTAATCACTTCTTTGGGCATCTCCAGCATATTTCGTATAACTTTAGGGCCTGTTTTCCTCAAATAAGTTTTTAATTACAACGACACTTGCACTTTAGCAGCTCCAGACACCAATTTTAACGATATTCTTTTCAATCTAACTCTTGAAATAGATACAATATTTGATCTTTTGGCAGATTATAAACAAATATCCGAAACCTCCTTTACTAACATACTGTATCAACATAGAAACAACACACATTTAAAATGATCACTGATTTTATAGATTTTGTGAACATTTTGACCCATTTCCATGTGAAAAAAAAAGCCTTATTTGTTCATGAATACTTAGTATGCATTTTTCTCATATTTACGTTAGTACTCTACAGAAATTGATATCTCTTCATTCATTTATTTCCCCTGCTCCCCTGCAGTGCCTTGCCTTATGAAATGATCCTTGTCTGAGTAGTTTCTCAGTTTAGCACTGGACTCCGTATGAGTCTATTACAAAAGACACAAAAGAAAATGTTTACTCTGGGTACTCCTCTTTCCACTAAAACATATACAATAGCATCCTCTGTGGGGCCAGGACTCCCCTGAAAAAAGATTTGGAATCTCAGAAGAACTTAAATACATGTGAATCACAACTTTATACGTCTAATTTGCGGGTTTTCAAAATGTTGGCGTGAAATCCACATTTGGATAACAATCCGACTTTTCCGAACCAGCTCGGCGGATTCCTGGATAACGCTTTGGGAATCTCTCCTTTTGTGTGAGCTGTCTCTGGTCTGCTCAGACAGTACTAGGATTACTGCAGTAACTCCTCCAAGCTCGAGAATCCCCAATCTCCCCTCTTTCTTCTTCTGAGCCATTGTGAGTCCTGCATTTTTAAATCGATGTATGCTTATCATAGATCCAATCCGACGTATAGAATGGTTTAACTTTCTAGTTCAAAAAGCACCTAGGGAAAGCAAAGACTGAGCCGCGAGGTGTGGACTTGACTTCGGGCGCTCTCCCCTGATACTCTGCATCCACACATGCTGCATGAGGACAAACATAAGAGCAGTGATCCCTCGATTAATGAGAGCGAGGCCGTGACCGGGATTAACCCCATTAAAAACACAGTCTGTCGCTTTATCGAGCAAAACTGAGCTCCACATAGTCCCACGCGAAAAGCAATGAGACCGTTTCGCCAAATCAGTCGCCGATGTGACTTTACAATACCATGAGTTTTGGACTGCTATTTAGACAACGGATTACATTTCAGATCAAATTGGACAGACGATAACACAGTAGATACGTTTCACAGTGATATAAGATGAAAACTGCCGCCATAGCAATTAAGAATTCAAAGGCTATTGCCGCCCTAGAAATAAAGAGGAGAGGTGTTCAATCCTAGCGTATCACCGTTTGCTAGTTTGTTCAGTGTATGTTTCCTAATGCCATTAGCATTTAGACACATCCAGATGTTTTCAGCTGTTGTCAATCATCGACCTCTTTTAGGTGATGTTAAAACCATAGAAATGACATGAAATACTCTAATAAGAATGTTCAGCCGTTTGCACTTGTGGGAACAGGTTATTAGCTAACATGATAGCATGTATGTTTGCTGCGTGCATGTGGACTCGGGAGCTTGTTCTCAGTTAGTTGGTGTTGGTGTTAGAAAATAGCGATTTCAATTTCAATTTGTCGATTTAGCCTTCAGCTGAGCCGCTATAAGAATTGGCGTTAGTATTTCAAAAGCAAAACGTAGGCCTGCTGGTTCTCTAAAATGTCACCTTAAATGGCCTTTTCCTTGTGTCTATGTCGGGCATTTCTCTCACAATTACTCTGAAGTGCGTGCTTTGTTATTTCGCCTGTTTAAGTAGCCATGTGAGCCATGTGTTTACAATTCTGGGAAATACTTCCATGTTTATGTCCCAAGTAGCTGTCTCGAACTCCCGCTTGCACAGGCGCAACTTGACTCAACATTTTCACCCTGTGCACGCCTGAACATCGCCAGCCAAATCCTGAAGGAACTCATTTGGGCAGTTACCAAATATTTCCCTTTGCTACCCAGTCTATAGGCTTATGCGAAAGTAAGTCATTCTGTGCGGCAGCCTGGCCCCTCCCTCCCCCTCTGGTCCTGACCACATCAGACAGGGAGGCCCCATCTCTCCTGCACTGTTCGCTCCCTCTGGCCTTCCCGCCTCCTCCGCCTCCTCGCCCCGCAAACCAGCGCTCTGCCTCCCCGCTCTAATTTTACCAAGAGCCCGGCCATCTGTAATTTATAAGACCCAAAAGCTATCATTAACGGCGCTTTTACGGGCGCTCGTAAATAATCCCAAGGTCTTTTTATAAAACGCTTTCCGACTCTTCCTCGCCCAGATCTAGGGGAACACGGGGAGACCCGCCGGATGACTGCGCGAGCCACCCACTTCATTCAAAAAACGCCCGTTCTTTTTAGGCAGAAGACCTCAAAGCCCTTAGGAGGATTTTGGAGGGTTTACCTCAGAACATCTCGTGTGGGGCGGCCTGCAGATGGTGGAGCATGGAGGATGAGGTTTGCAGATGTGGGAAGCTCTGAGGAACTGGTTTGATCATCTTTTTTACTTCAGCTCTGGTTATTTTCAAGTAGCTGGACTTTTGAATGTAAGGTCTCAGTCGTACAGGGGTCACTAGAAAAAGATCTTTTAATCACTGGGTCTATCATCCGAAAGACGTTTTAACTGGTCTGGTCTGGTCTCTTTTCTTCGCTCATGGGTTAAAAACCGTACTTTTTTATCACAACCCACACGCACAGCGCAGGTTTCGACATTACAAGTGACACATTGACAAGGATTCAAGTTTTTGAGATGGGAGTTTAATCATTTGGTGGATTTGGTGCCGGAATTAGGAGTGCTGCTCCTGTGGGAAATGGTCAGACTTGACATCTGCTTTTTTCTTGTTTCCATACGAGCCAGGTCAGAAAATTCTCAAGCCAACTCTTTGGTTTATTGCTTTATAGTAAGTTCATAAATGTTTTTATTTTGTCATTACGACCATATCCAGCATAATTGAGGTTTAAAAGCAGCAGGGAATGACTTGGTTAAAACAAACAGTGTTAGCAACTTCTTGATGCGGCGATGAATGGACTTTCAGCGTAAAACTGCTCCGAACTCCTCCGATATTTGATTAGTGAACGTGCCGAGGGCCGTTTTGTGTTTTCCCGACGACGCCTCACGTCCCGGGGAGTGCAGATCGGAGCCTCAGCAGTAGACTTGGATCCCGACTTGAAATAACAGGGCTCTGCTGCAGATCTTTCGGAGGCTTCCTGGAATCCTGGCGCAGTGCGGTGAGGTGCGGACGGTTGTGACCGGTGCTGGCGTGCCGTACATGTGTAGGGCAGTGATGTAATTAATGACTTTAGCAGAGCAGACAGCCCACCACACCGGGCCGGAAAGCACTGCCATATGGTGAGCTAAACGCAGCCCTCTGTACGCCTCTGAGAAAGTATAGGAAGAGAGTCGAGCCAGGTCTTTTTCTCTCGGTGTAGTTCATGTAGAAGCTTAAATGGACCCTGAAAGTGAAAGAAAGTTTGCACTATTTGGAGCAGCTCTCACAAACGGGCCTCTGAATTCATCCTTCTGGGTTTGTGATGTTAAAAATAGTTCATATCATATTTCGAAGGCATTCAATACCATAGACCACCACATTTGTATTGATGAATTGGACTTATTTACAAGACAGATCTCAGTTTGTACAGGAGAGCATAAATAATCCTTTATGGAAATAACATGTGGGTCGCCACAAGGCTCCGTTTTAGGGCCATTATTGTGTATTATCTATGTAAATAGTCTTTGTTTACAGAAGATTCCACCTTATTATGACCTGTCAACAGCAGATTTAAGAAACATTCACAACAGAAATGCAGAAACACAGAGTCTCTTTTGTTGTCCTTAGTAAAAAGAAAAAGGACATTCCTCTTGATACTACACTTTAATCTTTTACAAATGTATTTTATATTCCAATGTTGAATGTTTGGAAAAGACAAAACACGTAGCCTATTTGGAATCAAATGGGGGCAAATTTTAGAAATGGGGGGCACTTTAGAAACCTCGTTTGACGTATGATGTCTACTCTTTGGGGGTTTGCAGGCATTCTGAAACACAAGGTCTTGGAAAACAATTTTTTTTGTGAATGATTTGGGCTTAATCGGCTCCACTTCAGTTACAGTCTGGAGTTTTGGTCTGTGGACAAATATCACAGTGCTGTAGTAGTTCCTGTGGTGACTCTTGCAAAACCAGGAGCATATGACCACGGCGGAGTAGTAAAACATGTTTATAGTATTTCCTGTCGTCTTTTCATTAGCCGCACAGATTGCACTCATTAAGCCGTTCATGAACATTATCGGCCGTGACGACTGTTTGTATTCCCTGCATTGTACCACTTTGATTTGCCTTTCGCCGCCTAATTCCACCTCAGGCTCCTTTCTTTCGTCTTGCGTTTTCCTCCCAACACTGATTTTAAACGGCGGTTTTAGCTGAAATCCGCGCTGCGGGCCATTTAGCAGCTGAAGACTCCAGATTAATTGATTCCGAGCAGAACAGTGGGATAAGGCCGGGGTTATAGGCCCGGAATACTGACTCCCCTCCGAGTCTCTGGTGGATACTCCGACTCCAGGCGAGGCTCTAATCGTCCCGCTGCACGTGGGGTTAGGAGCGGGGGTAGTGGGGGGGCAGTCTGGGTGGTCCCAAACCCAAACTCTAAGGGCTTTTTTCTGGCTCTCAATGCCCCAGTGTTTCCTCCGGCAGATGGGCCTTTGTCTGCAGCGCGAGTACCAGCAGGTTTCAACCTGGGTTTTGTGTGACTTTTACAGTATCTTACGGTTGCTTTGGCACGTTTTCTCAAACCCCGTCCTGTATGTGGCACACTTTTATTTGGCATATATGTAAAACTATAAGTATTTTATTCATTTTAGACCAAGAGTGTTCAGACTGGTCTTGGACTTGGTTTTCATCACGTAAACCTGCTCTTGTCCTTCTTCATTCTATCTGAAATAGAACAATAGAAGAAGCATTAGAATAAAAACAAAACGTGAAATAACGTGAACATTGTAATATTGGGGGGGGGGGGGGGGGGGGGGGAAATATCATAAATAATCAAAAAATAAACAATTTAGAAGATTTAAGTAAGCAAAGCACACAATGACATCTATTTTAATGCGTCAAAATCTCTGTGTTAAATACTCACAGAGACACGAGTGACTGTTGTTGTGCTTGAAGAGCTGAGTCTGACAAAGTAAACAGTGTGAAACTCGCATATTTCAGAAACAGTAACACAACAGTCGATAAGCGCTCACGTAATGCCGTATTCTGCCTGAACATACACCTGGCCCGCCGCTTCTTCTAAAACCGCCATTCCAGATTTGTTTTCTCGTAACTAAAAAAAGTCCATGAGTCGCGTGTGTGACTCTTCCCGCGCATTGACGTCTTGTTTTTCGGAGGTCATGTGTGCAGTCGGAGCGGGGCGACCCGTCTGAGACAGCGGCGGAATGCTGAGCGGGGCACTTCTGCTCCGCTCGCCGGCCGTTTCCTCTCCCGCAGGACACGGGGCACAGACCTGCACATAAATCACACCGTGTAGCGCCGGGACGGCAGAGGAAACGCACAGGACGACCGTATAGGACCGGGCACCGCGCCGCCATTTCACATCGGACCGTATCCTTTCATACGGGATCTGTGGCTCCGCAGCAACAAACTGACCAGAGCTTTCTGGAAATGAGAAAATCGGAGCGTCGTCACGTGAACTCTTCGCTCTTGGTCCGATTCGATCCTCGTAAAGGCGTTCGGTCTGTCGGTTGGTTTGTTTCAGTGAGTGGAGTTGATGTTCTGCCTGTTTTCTTCACGGTTCTCCAGCTCTCCAACTGTTCACACAAAGTGGCACCTCATAAAATATTTTGCCTTCCAAGTAGCTCAGATCTACCGCTTCGGAAAAATAGTCTAAAATAAACTGGGTCTAAATCGTGTCTAAATAGGGAATGTAAAAAAGAAATGCTGTAGATTACTTACTACTATAAAAGCCAGAATTACCAATATTGTCAAGGATGAAATCTAAATAATGGATAGAGCCAGGTGTAAGTGTATGGTTTATTTCACCTCTCCTGTCGGTTTGTCGCTGTTGCTTTGGAAGATTGGGTCAAATAAAAAAAAAACGATGATTTCCAATTCAAATTTCAAAGCTCGCCCCTTCGCTCTGACTTGTAAAGGACCTGTTTAAGTCCATATGTCCGCCAGCCGTCCCCTGCCTGTCTGTCGGTCTGCCAGCGTGTGAGCAGAGCTGAGCTCCCCCCAGTGGAGCTCTGGGGGGAGCCCCTGGAGACCCCCCCTCCACCTGCACATCAGCCCCTGCCTGTGCCACCGCCGGGCCCCTGTGTGCCAGCCTCTTTTATCACAATATGGCAGTTCTCTGGGGGGGGGCGGCGGGCTGAGTTTACCAGGCTGCACCGCCCGCTGGTTAAGCTGCTCCAAAGCTCCGCACGGATTAGGCTTTTGTTTTAGCGCCGCCGCGGCTTTGGCGCCGAGCGGGGGCCACTTTCACTTGACCCTGATGCGCGATAAGAAGACGCCAGATGAAGTTGTTTTAGCTACTGTGTAAAATGAGTATTAGTGTGCATGTTTGCAGTACTTTTGTAACAGTAGTGATGGAGAAGCTGTTGGCTGCATCTTCAGGGTTACGGACTGTAAGAACCGACAGAATAAAATGTCACATGATCACTTTGTATTTTTTATAAACAGCAATATAATTATATACAAACTAAACCATAGAATTTGGGATTGTAGCATCAGTACGCAAAGATTTATGGTATTTGTGACACATTACAACTAATGAAGACATCCATCCATCCATTTTCTTCCGCTTTATCCGGGGCCGGGTCGCGGGGGCAGCAGTCTCAGCAGAGATGCCCAGACTTCCCGATCCACGCACACCTCCTCCAGGTGTTCTGGGGGGACCCCGAGGCGACACCAGGCGACACCAGGCCAGCTCGGAGACATAGTCCCACCAGCGCGTCCTGGGCCTTCCACGAGGCCTCCTCCCAATAGGACATGTCTGGAGCACCTCCCGAGGTAGGCGACCAGGAGGTATCCGGAACAGATGCCCTAGCCACCTCAGCTGGCTCCTTTAGACGTGAAGGAGTAGCGGCTCGAGTCCGAGCTCCTCCCGGGTAACTGAGCTCCTCACCTGATCTCGGAGGGTGCGCCCAGCCACCCTGCGAAGGAAACTCATTTCGGCCGCTTGTATCCTACCCTCCTGTCCATCCACAGAGGGAACAGTAGGGGTCGGTGCAGAGAGGGCTGGTACATGTTCACAGCTTCTGGCTGTCGGGACATGGAATGTCACCTAATGAAGACTTGAAAATGGTTCATATAAAAGCATGTGGACATGTGTCTGTTTTCTAGGTGTATTTGTTTGACTGACGCTGCTCCCTGATTTGATCAGATTTTGCTGCAATTTATAAAATATTTGCTCACAAAGTCTATAATTGTCTAATAAAATGATAATAAATATTATACTTATGTGTTTGGCTTGTTGAAGCATATAACTCTTAAACCATTACCAAATCAAAGTGATCATTTATCTTTTATGCTTGTAGTTGGTTGTATTTAGTGGCGGTGGGTTTATGAAGAGTCACTTGGTTTGTAAAGGCTCTGCTTACGTCGGGTCGAGCTCCTTTTGTACATATTTCTCTGGACCCGCAGTAGACGTTAATCCCTCTCTGACTAAGCCGCCGCCCCGGGCCGCACTGATCTGATCTGAAGTCTGTGTGCCACTTTGCCGAGTGCTCGCTGGGCCGGGCTGACTCCATGGACCAGTTTAACCTTAAAGGACCTGTATCATGCTATCTGAGCCATTCCAAAGTAAAGTATGGGCATTTATATGATACCACTATCACCACACTCCAAATCTGGTGCTGCTGGTGAGGAGACCTGACGACCACAGCCAACCCTGAGAGCATGTGTTATTGTTGGTGTGATGCTTTGACAACACGGGACATGCCCCGCCATGCCCGGGATCTGTCGTCACTATGGTAACGCACGCGCTATGGGACACAGCATGTGGTTATTCCCAATGCAAGACAAGAAAGAACAAGCACACAATGGGCCTGCTTTGTGATCAAGCGCTCGGATAAAGTTTGGAGACGACAGTGACGTGATGCAGAGATGACGGACTGGTTCACAAAGCCAAGACACTGGTGATGAAGAGGAGAGCGTGGAGGCTGAGGTGGCTGATGCTCATGCTGCTGCTGCTGTGGGGAATGCGGTGGATCTTGAATCTATTCCAAGCTGTCATCTGTATTGGTCTGGAGTGAAGTGGCCTGGCGCTGAGGACAGGCTCTATGTGGAGATGCTAAAGAAGCTGCTGGTTGATGAATGTCCCGAGGAGGTAGTTGTCCCAGCAGGCCAGCTCCCATAAACCCACAGGACCAATTAGACGAGGACTCTAATGCTGCAACGACACCTATCACACCTCCGGAGAGCAGAGGGGGCGCCCCGCTCACTCATGGCCCATTTGAAATACTCTTTTACATGATCTGCACAAACAGTGGGCCCGGAGTGCAGAGCAAACAGTGGCTACTCGATTTAAACTAGAGACTTTTCAAATTCCACTTAAAGGAAATCTATGGATAGTGTAAAAGTTAAGAAAAAAGGCAGAAATGTAAACCTAGCTCAGTCCATTATTGTGTTTGGTTTATTACTCTTATATTAAAGTATAAAATGAAAGATTTGTAGGTCAGAAACCTCCCCTTAGGGTTCTAGACTGTATTCTTCACACACTGTGCCGCTGATCCCAGTGTGTGCCGTCCCAGTGTGGGCTGGCCCGGGCACTCGGGCAGTGCCATACGGAGGCTGTCACACTCAGGTAATTAGGCTCGCTTATGAAGACATGTGTCCAGCTCTAATTAAACACCCCTGTCCTCCTCCACAGAGCACAGCCCGGGCCCTTCAGTCGGCCCCTCCCCGGCCCCCACACGCTCAGTGCTAGACTTCAGTCAGTCAGGAAGCAGGGGTTCCAGGAACACCTTTGGACCAGGGCCATGGATTAGGAACAGGAACACACCCATGACTGTCATCATCTCAGACCCACCAGAATACCTCCTGGATCATTTACCCGCACTCACGCATTTCCTTTAATGGACTCAAATAAATCCCTAATGGATACCAACAAGTAACTGCAGAATGTTCACACCTTGCCTCTCCTCTTCTTCTGCTGAGCCTCTCCTCTTCCTCTGCTGAGCCTCTTCCTCTCCTCGGCCGCTCCTCTTCTTCTGCTGAGCCTCTCCTCTTCCTCTTCCTCTCCTCTTCCTCTCCTGTTCCTCTGCTGAGCCTCTCCTCTTCCTCTCCTCTTCCTCTGCTGTTCCTCTGCTGAGCCTCTCCTCTTCCTCTGCTGAGCCTCTTCCTCTCCTCTTCCTCTCCTCATCCTCTGCTGAGCCTCTCCTCTTCCTCTCCTCTTCCTCTGCTGAGCCTCTCCTCTTCCTCTCCTCTTCCTCTGCTGAGCCTCTCCTCTTCCTCTGCTGAGCCTCTCCTCTTCCTCTGCTGAGCCTCTCCGCGGCCCTGCTGTTGGTGTTTGCCCTTGCCGTGGAGCAGATTGCAGACTTCACACGTATGTCTCGCGTGAGCGTGGGCGGGTGCTGACAGTTCATTTGACTTCACCTTCATCAAGAACACTCATAAATCAAGCACATGGTGACAGACTGGCACACGGTCCAACTGGCTGGCTGCTTCTTCAGATGTTCTCGAGTCAGGCTTCAGATGTCCACAATGTAAATCTGTGATTCCCCTAAGTCTGAATGATTGAAACAGGACTTTGTGGGAAGTTTAGTCAATTAGTTAGTCAACAAAGTGAGACATATCTGGCAGATCTGAGCCTTGTCCAACTTTGAGGCTAACTGTTAACCGGTTTTACAATCACCACGGTTATAAATCTGACGGTTCATCGTGAGAATTTTAAGACCCACAATAAACCGCTGCCACGCCCCATGAGTCGTAGCGCGTACATATCTGTGTGAAATCCATCCCAAAATACATGTCTGCGTCAGGCTGCTCAATTGTCCAATGTGCGGAGATCAAATCTGACCCATTGTTTTAATAATAATGGCCTAACGTTACCAAGGGAAGAGTCCCAAAAGGACTGCGTGCAGCTGCATCTGATATGTAATAACGAAAGTGAAAGTGTGCGAGCGCATGGAAACCTCCTGATCCTTCAAGTCTTTGGTAATTATTGTGAATTCATGAGACACAGATCAGGTTATAGAACATCTGTTGAAAACAATCTCATAGTTTGCCTCTTAGATATGGCTAATAATATTCCTATTTCTTGTAAGGGTAAAAGCTGAATGTTCAATAGGTTTTCAATTAAAACAACTCTTACATAAACGTAAAAATCATATAATAAATGGTTTAATTTTTTGTCAACATTCAGACAGTACTTTTAAGGATGTGAGGAATATCCTTCCTTAATTTTGATAATTGTAAAAATCCCAATATTTTTCCTCACAATAATCCAACATTTAGACTGGTGATGTCCCTCTCCCGCCTCCGGAGGCTGTCCCAGTGTCATACTGGCCCATCCACGCTCACCCCGCTCTTCCACAGTCTCTTTGACCCTTCCCTTCGCTGCCGTGGTTTGGAAGTCTGACTAAACAGGCCGAGTCATTCTGAAGTGGTCGAGCTGAGCATCGACTCCTTACACAACTGGCAGCTGCTTCCGATCCCTCAGACAAAACTTAAACGTAGAAGTTCCACCTGCTGCCCTGAGGCCCAATAGCTTTCTAAATGGTAGTTTCTTGGTGATGTTGTACTAATACGGTTTCTTTTTCCACTGCTGCATCTGTATGTCCTGGTGCTGTTCTGAACAGATATTTTTTTTCAAATAGAAATGATCCCAAATGATAATATTTAAACATGAGGGGCTTTATCTTCCCCTTGTGACGTGCACCAGAGTGTGGATTGGTGTTTTGAGAGCCAGAGAAAATGACTGAAACAAAACACCACTCCAGCTCTGCAAAAAAATTAATTAAAATAAAATAAAAACATTTCTGGCATGATATAGACTCTTTTTCCTTTTTAATTGAGCCTTTCATTTAGTTTGAGCACATATTTGCAAAGCTAACATGCACTCACAGCCAGGGCTCGCAGGAACTCAATCAAACCCATATTTCATTTGTATTGAACAACTAAACCATGGAAACCTCTGCACGGCGAAGCTGACAGTGGAGCCGTTAGCACCGAGCGTCAGGGCCGGGGTGGAGCTGAGGGGGGAATGTGGGGGGGTCCCTAGGGGGGGGGGGGGGGGCTGTGGTAAGGGGGGTTAGTGTCTTATTGCAAAACATCAAACACAGCAATAAGATTACTGCCACCAACGGCCTTAATATCATTGCTAAGATATTGCCCGAATCTCCACCGAGCGGCTTAAAACGTCCAACGCGATTTAAGAAGATTGCACTCGCGGCACGGAAAGAGTTTTTTATTTTTTATTTTTTTATTTGGTCCACTTTAAAGTATTGTTTTAGAAGAAGTGGAGAGAGCAGGGAGTACAAACGTGGAGCAGAGGCAACATAAACAAAGGAACGGGTTATTGGAACAGACAAACCACCTCGTTTCAATTGCACAGTAGGCCATATATTTGTTGAGGGTGAATGATTTTTGGAGTTAAACACGATGTAGTTTGCAGTCTGGTGATGTTCACGATCCAGAGTGATGGCTCCAGGCCTCTTCCATATTGCTGAACGTGACGGCACACTGAGATGTTTGATTGACTCTAGTTCTAGGTGTTTTAGGCTTAGCAGTTGGATTCCTTTTAACGTTTGCAAAAGGTCCAATACATCTGCAGTCCAACCTCTTCAGAAAGGTGTCCCAGTGTGAGGAAGTTGACGCGCCCCCTTTGTCAACATTATGTGACACTTCTGAGGACGGCAGCCGAAACTGTCCTGGCATTACATTAACACACGGGTCTGACTATAAGAACATATTATCTACATTATCGCTACAAGACCCAATGAACTGTGTTAGGTAAAAGTATGGTCAGTATAGGCTGTTGAGTTATCTTCAGTATTCTGTACTCGGGAAGCGGCTGAGCCTTTATAGTCGCTCATACAGACTCCAACCTTTCCAGTCTTGGACTTAACAATATTTTGAAGGTTTTTTCAGAGGGATTTTTTAATATCTAACTCCTAGCCTGATTTATTCAGCTTTGAACCCCCCAAAATTTTAGTTTTTACAGATTTTTTCACTTATGATTAGTTAATTGAAAAACTAAACAATATATCCAAAATCCCCTCTGAAAAAAATATTAGTTACTAATATGTCAATAAAATGAAACCATACATTTTCATCTGGCTCAATCCATTATTTTGATTTCGTTGCCCAACATATAGGCAATTTTGGCCATTTTCATGTACAAAATGTCTTAAAATGACAGAAACAATGCAATCCATTTTTTTCTCATGTTTATATCAGTAATGTTCAGCAAAAGTTTCAAATTGATATCTCTACATTTATTTTTTCCCCTGTTCAGCTGCAGTGTCTCGCCTTAATGCGGTTTACTTTTGCTTTAGCCCTGGTTCAAACGTCCGTACAGCTCACATTTCACTGATTTATTAGGCCTCCAAAATGTCAAGTACAGTTGCAAAAGGTGTTCACAGGCATTTAAAAATCCACACGCAAGTCTCATTTGTCATGTTCAGATCTGCCGGCTTAATTATGCTAATGGTTAACATGACTTCCATCCCGTCTCCCTATGCGGTCTACATTTGACTTGTATTGTGTCGTCTATTAAGTCCCTGCTGTGATCGGGACGTGTGGGTGGGGGTTGTGGGGGGGCTCGAGGGGGAGGTAGGGGGGATGATGGGATGGCAGTGGGGCTCTGGATCTTCTCTGCCCCCTCTGCGCTGTAGCCTGGGGGCCCCTCGGTCGGAAAACAGGCCTTTCCGGGGGCCCGGTCTTTGATAGTCCTGGTAACCGTCAGATATTAGCCCGATAAGCGCATTAGTTCCAGTGCCGTCGAGGGGGGGGCCTTAGTTAGCGCCGCATGGATTTTCCTGGGCTAGACAGAGGTCAGGAGTGCTGCAATTTGTCTTGGGTTCGATGCATCATTTCCATGCGAGTGTTTTTACCTCCAGCTATAGATGCGGGGGATCATGAATATGCAGGTAGGGTTGAATTCCCCTGAACCTGCCCCCTTTCCCCTTAACTCTGGCTCTTTGGTGCGTAAGTATATGCATCCCCCTGAGGGCAGGAGCAAAGGGAGGAGCCAGCCAGCAACCGCCGCAGCCTCGGATACAGCAGCTAACGCTCGCCCCAGGGGCTGATGCTGCTGTGAAAGTCATTTTCTAAGACACACCTGTGCTAAAAAGAATTGAGTTTCAAGAGTCTACGTTGCGCTCAAGCAATTGATGTGGCGTTCTTCCAAGTTACATGCCCATAATCCAAACAGATCTTGTTCATGGAATTCCGAGTGATCTTGCATAAACGCGTGGCCATGCAAACCGAAAGACATGGTTCAACGCCAGTACTTCTATACACTCACCATCCACTGGATCCAATTTGATAACAATAATACCTTACACTTGTATTGTGCATTACAAGCCTGTATTACCCAGTTTCTCAGGGCGCTACACTGTCGTCATTATTCATTCACTCCATACTTGGTGGTGGTAAGCTACTGTTGTAGCCACAGCTGCCATGGGACAGACTGAAAGAAGCTAGGCAACCAGTCTGTGCCATCGGCCCCTCCGACCACCACCAACCACTCCCTCACTCCATTCACCAGGCTTCCTGGTGTTCCCAAATGCTTAGCTTCTAAGGTCTGACGGGATCGGGCAGAGCAAAGGCGGTACGGCCACCATGATCATGAACTTTGTACAAAAAAACTTATTATACGGCTAAGACACCAAGTGTGAGGTGAGATGTTTTCTCTGCTCATAAATGATTGAGATAGATGAGCTACGTAGAACTGGACGATACAGTGAAGAAATGTATCACTTTTTATTTCATCATAAAATAAATAAATACAGCTGATTAATGAACTTTTTATACAAACCTCAGCTAAAATAAAAATAAATGCATTCCCCCAGTTTACAGCCAGAATTGTCTGTAAACCTGACAATGATGATTATTGAGTATAAAGTAGAGATTTTGATTAAATATCAATTCACTGCCCGCCCTGCCCTAGGGCAGGTTTCTACATCCACTTAATTCACTCAGTTTGGCTAACTGTTGCTGTTGTTTTGCAAACTGAGGTCTAGCATTACCAAAAACAAAGTACCGTATGTTAGGTGTAGCCCACACATGCGATGGCACAACGTCACGCTGTTTTCCGCGTTTTAGGCACACATTTGAAAAAGTAATGGGTACATTTAAGTTGCATATGAGGCGGCATGTAATGGCGGGGGAACATATGTTAACAACAATACACAGTCCCTCCAGGACTATTAACGCAAAATCAGGCAGACTCAAAATTAGTGTGGCATTGTAACTTTTCCTAAACCTACAACTTTCCCGTAACTAAAAATGTGCGCAACTAAAGTGAGTTTCTGATCAGTTAAATCCGTTTTACTTGTCATATTTCCGTGCAGGAAGTCGTGTCCAGAGCCTCTGGGAGTTTAAGTCATTCAGACTGAAGCAGGGACTGATGCTTCTGCTCCCGCCTCCTCTCACTCGCCTGGGTCTGACTTTACAGCGAGCGCCTCTGTCTGAGTTTTGTTTCTCTGCTACTGGCATGATACAACTATTTTAAAATAACGCTTATTTGAAGCCTTTTCTTATTCCCCAGAGTCTCTTTGGTCTAAAATGTTTTAAGCAGAAAAATATACCAATATTTAGAAAAATTACCCATGATATCAGGCAGTTTAGCAACAATCACAAAAATTGCCGGGTAAATCCTCGAGGGACTGAATACAAAATAGTGTAAAAAGCCTTCACTTGTTTCCTGTTGCTTTACCATTTCTCACATTCTTTCCCTTACAACTGTGTACATTTGCATTAATACCAGAAAGAACAGATTTCGCTCTTTGCACAAATGAAATCTTTTGGACGAGGAACCAGCGGTGGGGAAACTCCCCGTACGGCGCGGGGACTGGGGTAGTTCAAAGATCCTTCTGGCTGTGAACATTTCCAGTCCACAGTTCGTTCTGACGGATGTTTTCTCCCTCACACTTTGGACTGGAAGGTTTGGCTCCATGTGTTACAGCACGCAGGGAAATAACATGTGTTTTATAGGTTTTCCACTTGTTTTCATAGTGTTCTCTGGTCCACATTTCTACCATGTGCGAGTTTCCCATAGATGCTAGAAAGTTATGAAACCAGAGTTTAAGGAATATCAGGACTGTACTTAAGACTTTACAGCTTTGGCAAGTCGGCCCCGCGGCGTTCACTGAGGATTTTAATATGGAACAAACAGAGCCAAGCTATACAATCAGCTTCTTTCTTCCTCTTCTGCAGTTGCATATAGTTAAGGCACTGGAGGAAGAAGGCCCACCACCTGCTGACCACTCCCCGCGGCTCAGAGTCAGGATTAGGATTAGGGAAATGGTCTGGAATAAAGGAAATATGCTCTTTTGATAGGACGCTTTTCACGCTCTCGCCAGCCGCAGATGGTTCAGTCAGGGCAGACGGAGCACCGAGCTCAGACAGAGGAGACAGATCAGACCTTCCTAGTGAAAGAAATCCTGAGGCACATAATACATAGATAGATACTGTTTTGTTATCAATCTGGAAGGGAAGTGGGTGGACTTTTACGGAGGCATTTTCCTCTCAAACGTGCATTGCCTTGTGCACGAAATGCGCGGTATAAATAAAGTTGCCTTGCCTCAAACGGGATAGCTAGATCCAATCATGGCAAAGTAGTGAAATGTTGACGAAGAAACAAATTGCCACAGTTCAGTACTGTATGGTTAAAGACAATAATTTTGTATAATTGCGGCATCATGTTTTTGTTTTTTTTCATTGTGTCAACAATTAACAAGTGTTAACAAGAATTGATGAAGAAGCTTTTTTGCTAAAACCCGCCCACTCACACCATTCTGCCACGCGATTGGCTAAATGTAGTGAATGGTGAAAGTAGTGAGTGAGTGAGTGGTTGGTGGAGATGGGAGGGGCCGATGGCACAGACTGGTTGCCTTGCTTCTGTCAGTCTACCCCAGGGCATAGGAGCACAGTAACATAAGAGCACTTGGACGTCCACGCAGTAATATCTCACGGATATGGAAGTGCTGTGGATCGTGTAACTTTTCATAGCTTCTGACTTCACCCCAGTTTGGGGCTATAGTTTGCTTGGAGAGGCTAAATGCTAACAACGTTTGCGCGACTGAGCGCACGCACAAAGACCAGACAGGTACACATCAGGACAAACAGTGGTCAAAATAAATGGTCACATTTATATAGCACCTTTCTACCTGCTTTAGGTGCTCAAAGCGCTTTATATCAAGGAACCAGTCACCCATTCAAACTCTCATTGATACACCAATGTACGCAGACACTGGAGGCAAGGTGGGTGAAGTGTCTTGCCCAAGGACGCAACGACAGTGTGCAAATGCGGGACTCGAACCTTCGATCCTCCGATCACAAGACAACCCGCTTTACTCTCTGCGCCACCGTCGCCCCATTCTCAAAAGTATCATACTCAAAAATATCATCTTCATGTTTCTCATGTTTCTCATTTCTATCATACCTGCTTCAACGGTAATAATGTTGGTTAAGATTGTTCTGTCAGTGGTTTTTGATGTGCGTTAAAAAGCCCGGGTATTATGTGGCAAGCTCGTAGAGGGCGGTAGCCCCCCACCCCGAGCCCCCACCCTGCTGCCCTAACTAGTTGATGTTGTGAACCGCTTTATAATCCTATACTGAGTGGTGCTTTAAAAAGACAAGATTTATGAGCCCGTTGAGAGGGGACCCTACAACAGGTCCACATCTCGCCTGCCCCAATTTTATTTTATTTGTAATGACCGGCGGGAGCAGGCCATAACTTTATTTATTTATTTATTTTTTCAATTCACATTTTTATTTGGTTGTGCAATGGAGAAGTCATTTTTACATGCAATCACAGCTTACAATTGTAGGCATTTATATTTTTCCTTTCAAAAATGTCCAACTCTGTGTGGTCTCTCCACAACTTTTTTTTCTTTCTTGTTAATAAACAAATAAAGACCAAGAACAAAACAGTAAAAAGAAAAAACAAGGAAAAAAAATAAAAATAAAATAAAATAAAAGTAGTAGCAGTAGAACAGCAGGGGTCAGTGTTTTGTTCCTTTTTTAGTGTTCAAAGGAGCTATATCATGCAAAATCGACTTTTTGGAGCTTTTAACCATGTTGTTATGCTATTTCCTTCTCAAAAACACCCCCAGAGTGGTTTTTGGCTTCATTCACGCAGTTCTCAGTAATCCTCCTGAATCCTGCTCTCTGAGCAGCTGCTCCGCCCTCTCCTGGTGAACGACTGGCATGTTCAGTTGTGTCGTCACAGCGGAACGGAAGTGCTCGACGTCTGTAAGCTAATGCCTTACGCCATGATTTTCATTTGTAAAACTGCTTTTTTCATTATTTCTGTCGTAAGAAATAAATAAAAAAAAAAAAAAAAAAAAAAAAAGAGGAAGTGCCTGACGCGTCCGCGCTGCCCCTGTAGGGAAAACAAACGCACCCCTGAGCGTCTGAACAGATGTCATGTCATGTTGCACCGAAAGTTGTGAAGAGGGAGCTTTTTCTAACCTACTCTGGAGTCTGGACACCTGTTCTTTTTTCTTACCTCACGATAATGTCACGGAGAAAAGCGCGTTTGGCTGCGAGGACAGGACTTTATTCAACCTTCCTAAAGAAGAGGCCATAGAAGTTGGAATTTCCCTCCGGGATTCAGCGACTCTGAGCCAGAATAGTGTTTGTCTGTGCCTGTACTGATGGATGCTTGATGAACCTCGGCCAGAATCAAAGTGGATTAACTTTTATAACCAACGCAAATCCCATATTGGAAACATCAGAGTGGTGAGTCGATCAAAATGCATGTTAGCAAGTGTGTTAGCCATTTAGCCATGAAGCTAACTCCTTATAACAGCATCATGAAGTAACTTCACTTTTTGCTGTGATATATATATTTCTACTACTGCTAAAGTTGTATGAGCGGCGAGAGGGGGCGGAGTTAACTGAATCCCAGCGTTTTGTCTTCCGGGTTGGAAAAATACCTCCAGAAAATACTTATATTTATCACAAAAATTAGTGCTCCGTAGTGGTAGAGGTACAATATATCATATAAATGCCTATACTTTACTCTGGAATGGCTAAAATAGCATGATACAGATCCTTTCGAGAAGTCCATCCATGGTTTCCAGCAGTCCTCAAATGTGTCGTATTCCAGTCTCAAAGCAAATGTTAGTCTTTCCATCTGGGCAAATTCTTTTACAATGTCTATCCATTCTTCTAATGTGGGTAGTTTGTCAGACATCCATTTCCTTGTAATCACTTTTTTACTGGCGACCAACATAATATTCCACAGATACAATTTACAAAAACCTTTTAAACCATCAGGCCGTTTACCTAAAAACATAGTCTCAAAGTTTAAAGGAGGTTTTATTTCTAAGACTTTTGGGGCAGCTCCAAAAAACACGATGGGCCTTGTCCGTTTCGCATAACCTCCAACATGATGTATTTGCATTTGAACCTCTTTGTGCTGGTGTTTTAAAAAAAAACGAATCACACTTTTCCACTCAAATTCCCTCCAATTGAGTGAGGATGTACTTTTTCATGAATTTCCTAGTACTTTGTACCATTCGTCCATATGCAACTCAAAATTACCCTCCTTTTCCCATTTTTCTTTGATGTATATTATATATATATGTTTTCTCCTTTAATATTTTGTAACTCGTTATACAATTTTGAGATTAGTTTATCGTTCGGAAGTGATTTATATGCTTTGAGTCAAATTGTTATCAATCCACTGAGTGGTCTTTGGTCATTAGTTTTGTTCAATTTTTCTAGATAATGTCGAATTTGTAAAAATCTATAGAAATCTTTGTTATCCAATTGGTACGTCTGTTTAAGCAGGGTTCATTGCATTCTTTGACAAGTTTTGACCAGGTACTGAGAGCCGTCTCTAACCATGGATTGAGTGTGTGGATATTTTTTTATCAGATCTACATTACCTATCAAAGCCTGTGTAGGGATATTCTCATTTTGACGCTCTATTTCTTTCCATTTAGCTATACAAGATGGATTACAAATGTCTACCAGTGGGTTTATTTGAGCTGCTCTATAGTAGTTTTTCATATTTGGGAGTGAGAGGCCCCCTTTATTTTTGGCCAGTTGCAAGGTTTTATATTTATTTTGAGGTTTCTTCCACTGCCATATAAATCTTGAAAACAGTTTATCAATTTCTTGAAACATTGAGTTGGGTGGTTCCGCTGGTATTGTTTGGAATAAATATAATAATTTAGGCAATACAATCATCTTATCCTTTGCATAAGTCCTAGGAAGGGAACCAGACTCCACCTGTCTAAATCACTTTTAATTTTAGTCATCATTGGGTCATAATTGGCTGAAAATAGATTTTTTGTATCTTTTGGGATAACAATCCCTAAGTATGAAATTGATTTCATTTCCCAATTTATTTTGAAGTGTTCTTTGACAGATTTGTCAGGTGTGTAGTTAAAAGTCAGCACCTGAGACTTATGAGAGTTTAGTTTATAGCCTGAGACTTAGCTCGGGGAGGGATTCACTGGGCTTTGCCAGGTAAATTAAGATGTCGTCGGCAAATAGGGCTATCTTCTGATCCAAATTATTTATCTGCATACCATGTATCTTGGGGTCCTGTCTGACCAGTTGTGCCAGAGGCTCAATAAATATACTGAAGAGGAGTGGTGAAAGACTACATCCTTGTCTACAGCCCTGTTCGATCTTTAACGGATCTGATAGGCTTCCATTTATCTTTATTTTTCCCAGTGGGGTTGTCATAGAGTCCTTGTATAGTTCTAATAAATATGTCAGAGAAATTGAAACCTGAGAGTGCTTTGTATAAAAAGGCCCAGTCCACGGTGTCAAATGCCTTTTGGGCATCTAGACCCAGTATAGCTGCCTGGTCTTTGTTTTTATGTATATGGATGATCACGTGAAGTGTTCGCCTAATATTGTCTCTGGTTTTTCGTTTTTTAATGAAACCGGTTTGATCCAAGTTTATTATGTCTGGAAGAATAAGTTCGAGTCTTTTGGCTAGTATAGAAGTGAAAATGTTGTAGTCTTTATTTAATAAACTAATTGGCCGATAATTTGAACAGTTCAACTTGTCCTTCCCCTCTTTTGGGATTACTGTAATTATTGTGTCTCTCCATGAGGGTGGAATCTGGCCTCCATCCAAGACCCAGTTGAAGGTTTTTAAGAGAAGAGGAGATAGCCCCTCCTGGTAAATTTTAAACCAATCACCATTGTACCTATCCGACCCTGGTGACTTGTTTGGTTTTAACCTTTTTATTGCTTTTGTTAATTCCTGGGGTGATATTTTTGCTGTTAAGATTTCATTCTGCTCGTCTGAGACGGTGGGTAATGTCAGTTTGTCTAATAACGTCTTAGTGTGCTCGTCTTCACTCTGTTCTTTTAAAGCATATAACTTTTGATAATATTTTGCAAAGCATTTTCTTATTTCTTCCTCCTTTTAAGTGATTTTGTTAGAGCCTAATTCCCTGATTTTATACACAGTTCTTTCAGCTTGTTGTTTTCGCAGTCTATAAGCTAAAAGTTTTGTTGATTTGCTTCCTGCTTCATAAAAATTCTGCTTTGACAAAATTATTTTTTTCTGAATCTGGGTCTGTAACTCTTGGTTTAGTTCATTTTTAGTTGCTTTGATCTTCTGTAAAGTTTCTTCCTGTAAATTGTTTTTATGTTCCTTTTCCAGTTCAATCAGTTTACTCTCCAGATTCTTGAGTTTTTCTTGTCTAGTTCTTTTTAGAAAAGTCGCTTTAGCGATTAATTTGCCTCTTAAAACTGCTTTACAGGCGTCCCATAGTATGTTAGGTGAGACGGCGTCATTATCATCATCCTCTATGCTCCTTTTGATGTCTAATTTTACTTCTTCTTTAATTTTCCCTTTGAGTATACTTGAGTTGAGTCTCCATGTGAAAGGCGTTTTAAATTTATCAACATCAATTTTCGTATAAACTGGGCTATGGTCTCATAAGTCCATTGTTCCAAACTGACAATCCTTCACCCGGCCTATATCCTTGTTAAACATAAAAAAATAATCGAGTCTTGAGTAAGAATGGTGAGTTGCTGAGTAAAATGTATCGTCCCTTTTATGGGGGTTCAATTCTCTCCACACATCACCTAATCCTACTTCTTTCATAAGTTTTCTTATTTTCTTGCCTATGTTATTGTGCATTAGTTGTTTTGAAGAGTCCTCTGGATTCAGTCTAACATTAAAATCCCCTCCACATATTGTTATACCCTGTGCTTTAGTTATTATCATATCAAATATGTTTATAGAAGGCCCATTGTGAACATGGCGGTGCATACACATTAACAAAAGTTACTTCCATCCCATTAAGTCTTCCCGTGACCATGTTATATCTACATTCTTTATGTATTCAGAAGTTCTCTCAAAAACAATCTTGTTGGATATTAATGTTGCTACACCTCTTTTGCGCCCTGATTTGTATGAGGTGGAGAATACTTGACCAATACCTTGTAGCAAGTCTTCTCAACTTGCTATGTTCTTTCTCTGACAGGTGAGTTTTCCATCTTTCCCAATATTTTGGATCTTTTTACTGGGTTTAGTACTCCTTTTACATTATATGTTCCAATACGTATTAAAGCTGGATAAGCCATTTTTTGTTTAGATAAGTTGTGTACTCTAATGACACATGACTCCCTTTGCTACTCGAACAGAACAGAAAATGTAACATTTCAAAAAAGTCAACTTTGTAAATAATAATAACAAATGTCAATCTCTTGACTTCCTTTCTTGAGCTCTTTTTAATGACCTTGAAGATGTTAACGTAAGTAGTGAGCGGTTTTGAGGGAAAATCAGCGCAGCCTCGTGGTTGCGTTGAGCCCCCTGGTGGCGTTACCTGCTTACAGTAGTTAATAGTGCATTCCTCTTGGTCTCCGTCTTTTCTTGGAAAATTTGTAAATCCTTCCGTTCCTTTCTCCTGTTGTGAGAAGTGTTTTTAGTCCTCTTATTCTCTCTTGAAGGCCTCCAATTTCTTCTTATATCCCGCACTGCTCCCTTCGTCCATCGATCTTCTGTTGTCCACTCTTGTTCTTTCGCAGCATCGGGTGGAGGCTTAGAGCCCAGCGAGCAATGCGCTCTTTCTATGCGCAAGTCCAATGTTGGTGGAAGGTTAAGTTTCTCCTTTAGTAAACTCTCGATGAAAGTTTCGACTGAGACACCATCTTCTAAGCCTTTTGCTATGCTGTGAAAGCGGAGGTTATCTCGCCTGGATCTTCCATCCAAGTCATTAACTTTGGCTTGGAGTTTCTCCTGTATTTTAATCAGCTCGATGGTTGCCTCCTCTATCCACTGGGTTATGTCTTCTACCTCCAGGATGCGATTTTCCGCGTCTGTCACTCTTCCAGTTATGTTCTTAATCTCTTCTTTGATTTCTTGAAAGTTGTTTTCGTTGTCACGGCGCAATGCTCTTAACTCTTGAAGGATGGCTTGAAGGCTAGCGTTATCCGTATCCTCAGCTAGCCCTGTCTCCGTGTCCGAATGGCTAGCCAAGCTAGCTGAGCCATCCTCGTTCATTTCTTCGTCCACTTGATGCAATTCACGAGTTCTCTGGGATCCCTTTCCTTTGGACTTAGGCATATTTCTCACTTCTCACTTTTTTACATATCAATTAGACGTGTTATTTGGCCGAGAAAGGATCAGCATGAAACTTTGTGAGAGAGCCACAGAGTCAAGCTACCGCCATCTTAGGCGCTCACCCCGGAAGTCCATAACTGCATTTTTAATGCTTGTAATTTATCTCAAGTTCCTTTAATACAGATCAAATAGACTTGGTTGATAGAGTAAGTGACAATTGATTATATCAGCAATGATGTGGTATGTCACAAGTTCATAGTAATACAGATTACTTAAGAAGAGTGACTGAGAGACAAGGTCACATGTCTTCAGCATACTTCTCAAACACAGTTCTCTTATACTGTCTTTTAAATTGCTGTAGACTAGCTGCACCTTTTAATAGTTTGATAGTTTGAAAGACCCTCAGATCACAGAGCATTGAGAAACGAAGCATTTGACTGTTTTTAAAGACACTAAACTCTGGATCGCATGACTGTGTAAATGCGCAGCAGATTTCTGAAGTCGGCACAATGGGGCCCATTGTTCCGACATGAGGCCAATGTGCTCAGCGTGTTCCCAGCCGCGTGTGGGGCCGCTGGGGAGAGAGGGCCTTCCAGGATCTGTAGCAAAACCTTTTCCTGAGCCAAAAGCCCGGGTCCAAAAGCCACATCCCCGACCAGAAGTAGTCCTTAGTGGTCAGGGGAGCCATGTACTGCCCTGGCACTGGGCGACGGACAGGAATAACAGCAAAGAGGAGGGAGCCATCACCAAAGCTCACTCATGATGGAATTATTACTACCAAACCCAAAATAAGCCCAAAGTGCTGCTTTCTGACAGACAAGAAAATAATCGAAGGGGAAAGTACATGTGGTTGTGGGGATGTTTTATTCCAGCTGCATTTCAAGGTCTTTCGAGGTTCAGGAGAGTCATTTTGGCAGCTTATAAAATACCATCTATGGTAAACAATAAAAGTAAACCGGAATCAAATTAGAATGTTACGATTTGAGTCACTTTTTGAAGAAATGGTTAGAAGAGTGGTTTTATCACACAGTGAGAGGGGAGTGAGTGAAAACGTCTCTCTTTGGGTGACGTTTGGCATGTGACAAGGGCTATAAGATGCTCTTTCCTTCCCCCACTATACTATTATAGTAATATACTATTAGTCTTAATGGAGTGTAAAGTGTCACTCCACTGTGTCATGGTGAATGCCACTTGCCGAGTTGAAAACGGCACATGAGCGCACCCTCATGAGGTATTATCAACTGATACTTTTGGCGCCCGAGTTTACGAGACAACCTTTTGACGCGGAAGAAAGAAGTGGTAATAGTTTTTTGATGCCTTTAAGTTGATTTTTTTCTAACCTAAACAATGAATTCATCCTACATAATTGAAAGCCATCTTGATTTCCGCACATGATTATGTTTTAACAGGCAAAGCAGCAGATATTGGGTTGTAGTTGGTCAGCGTTTTTTGTCAATACATTTACTTTTGCAGCACAAAAACACAATGTAGTTGTAACTTCCAAATGACAAGTAGAAAGGATCAACTTTCCAATTGCACATGAAGACAGGAGTAAGACATGTTTGTATTTTCATGGATTGTATCGCTCCACATTCACATGCTTTGGGAGGGTTTGTTTTGTTCTTGGGTCAGGCTCCCTGTTTTCCCTGCACCTGCACACTCCCCTCACACACACATACTCCCCTCAGAGAGCTCGTATCTTGCTGTGTCCCTCAGGAACTTTATGTGGGGGGGTCTGGGCAGTGCAGGGGAAGCTCTGGTAGCTCCTCTGCCCCCAGGGAGGGGGCTCTGAATGGACCACTTCAGAGAGAAGAGTGGCTTTCAGAGAGTTGGCATGGAGGGAGTGAGGGCGCTTTGTCGGGGGTCTGAGAGGAAAGTCTGTTGATTAGACACTGCTATTATAGGGAAGATCCAGGCCCCGTGTCTGAGATGCATCCACTTAAATGGCACTTACTCTTTGAGATCCAGGTGCAAGCACTTTTACCCACAAACCTTTTTTCCAATGATCCCCTGTGATATTTATCTCTTTAAATGTGAAACTACCAACTGCACACTCTGCGACCTCTGTGGCCTTTTGGCATTTCCTCCTGCAGCTCCTGAAAAAGTCAGCATGCAACTAGGGATGTCACGGTATGAAAAGTTTACCTCACGGTTATTGTGTCCAAAATTATCACGGTTTTTGGTATTATCGCGGTATTTTTTTTAATGTGTGTTAATAAGTTCAGAAAACATTGATAGTCCTACACAAACTGAAATAGTTTCCAAAAAGTGTAACAGTGATTGTTATATTTAAAAAATACAGACAAAGCCATATCAAAAGTGTTCACATCTAAGTAAAGGAACTATAACTATGAATTGGGGATCTTTTGGAGGTTATCACATTTATTTATAGCGCCAGAACCGTGTTAGAATATTTTTAACTAGATAAACCCTCTATATCAGGAATATTGTTCTCAGTTTGTGTCCTTCCAGTTTGCTTTCGCTCTGCAGATTTGGGAAAATGCCATCAGACAGTAATCATTGTTAAATTCATAATAATGCGACGAGAGTGAATCTATTGCATTGGCGACAAACTTTTATCTGCCCACCAGCCGCCCTGTAACACATTTGTGCCAGAGGTATCCGGACACGGCTTATATGCTGGCGGTGGCGCTGCTGCTGCACTATGGGGCGACTCGTTACCTTCTCCCTCAACCCAAAGTCCCCACATCAGCATTTCAGCTAAAACGCTAACGTTAGCTTACTTGCATTGGCTATAGCTATGGTGACGGTCACACAGGTGAGTCACGAGGTTCGAAGTATCGCTGCCTTTAGAGACACTTTTCCGGCACGTTCCGCAAACAGGTTAACTGTCTTCTATAAACTGTCCTTCAGCTTTCTTAAAATACCCAAAATATACCCAGACTTCAGACTTGGTCCTGTTTGAAGCTGATAGACGTCCTGAGCACTGTCGTCTCGGACATGAGTCCAGCTTTAAGAAAGTTTTGTTTTGGTTGTGCCTTCAGCAGATGAGACGGCGGCGCGGGAATCCACCGAGATAATATAGTTTTAGTAATTATTACCATCAACATTTTTACCGCTACACCGGTAACCGTGCTATCCCTACATTAAATGCTAAATTTACCATGTACAATGGTCCAAAACAGACCTGGAGTTGTTTTTGAGCCCACTCTCGCATCTTATCTTTTATCTTAATCTTTGAATCTTCCCCAGTAGCTGTTCTCAGCAGCGCAGCAGCAGCTTCCATAAAGCCCCCCTGAGGTCCCACGTATCCAGGAAGTGCTGTCCACACCTCTCTAGGGCGGCACGATTTTGACAAAAAAAGAACAAATTGCGATTCCATTTGCAATTTTTATATTTAAATGCATAAACTGCTAAAATGATGAGTGAATGAAGTGTTACTTTTAGACTTCAGTCAAACAGCCTGCTCAAAGATGGCAGTAGAAAGTATAAAAATGGCAACTACCATCTAGTCCCTTTAAGGCTTACTGACATGTGTAAGATCTGTGTGAGTAAAAGACAACTTCCATCACACTTGCAAGGCATTGAAACAGCTGTGCAGCGAAGGGGAGTAAGAGGGGGGAAACAGAGGGACTTACAGGGAGAAATTCAGGGAGTGAACCTATGAAATGTTTTGTTTCAGCTGTTCAAAATAGCATTTTCTAACCAAGACAGTGATTAAGATGTGTTTGACATTACAACCATCCATCTTCTTCCACTTTTCCGTTGCTGGGTCATGGGAGCTGCCCAAATCACATTGCACCAGCCCCTATGGCGCCCCCTGCAGGTGGTGAGTCCACAGAAGGACGGCCTCATGGTTCTAACCGGGCCTGTTGGTCTCTCATAAGGGGCTTCTGAACCGCTCTGTGTCTGACCCGTCACCTATAGGACCTGTTTGTCCTGGGAGACCCTACCAGGGGCACGAAGCCCCCGACAACAGAGCTCCAGGATCATTCGGGCGCTCAAACCCCTCCACCACGTTAAGGTAGCGGTTCCAGAAGGGGACATTACAATCAAATACCTGCTCTTTAAGGTTGTAAAAATAATATCACTCCTGAGGTTTACAAGTCTCAAACTCTGGCATACTAGTACTGGCACAGTGAGGGGCGTACAAGTTTAAATAACACATAAACAACTTTGGGGTAAAAATGTTGGACAAATTTGAGCAAACAGCGCGTGACTGAAACGAAGCACGACTCCAGGTCTGTTTTCGTGAATTTAAGATGATTAAACGAGAGGAAAGGCCCGTTCCGTACGCAGGCCCGCCTCTGTATCCTCGCCTCACCCCGATCTTGGCGTTTAGCTCCTGGCTGCTGTCCTCAGACTTCCGATTTCACACTCTTCCCACCTCCAGCCAGGCTTATGCGCTCGCTGTTTACTGTCACCTCGGCGCGTTCTTCACCAGAGAAAGCCCCTCCGCCCGCGGCCTCTCACAGCCCTGTCAGAGCCACAAACGCGTCCCGTAGGCGTGCAGGATGCATCTGACAAGCATAAACACTCGCTAAATAGCTATTTTCTTCCACACGTTAAGCTATATGCATATTTTATCATTCCCTTTCGTCAGCACAAAGCCGCTCTCAGTCAGAGGTTTGGAAGTGCGTGTCAGATGAATTATTTTTGTTTTGTGTGGGGTAATGGGGATGGAACAGCTTTCAACCGCCCTTAAAATTAATATGGTTCATGAAAAACACACCTGGAGTTATGTGTAGGGATGGGTACCGTTAAACGGTGCCTACTTGGAACCGACCGAAAAGCTCCGGTCGGGGGTGGTATCGAAAAACAAAAATTCTTTCGGTGCCAACTTTCGGTTCTTTTTCTCTCTAGACGTCAATATATGACCCGCAACGACTCTAAAAAAAGCAACATGAACGTGTGCGGAGATAATGAGCCGCTTCAGCGCAAATGGAGCGAAGCAAAACTAGAACTTAAAGCTATAACTTAAAGAGAAGCAAAGCTATAACGTACTAAACATTTGTAATAGAGACAGCTCAGCCGCGGTCTGCGGCAGGACTGAGCCAGGACTAAACCAGGTCCAGGACTTACACCGTTGTAAAACCCAGAGCTAAACTAAACCAGTTATTATAAACCAGGACTAAACCAGGACTGAATAAGAAACTTGTGTTTTTAGGCAAATTGAAAAGCAAAACAGAGAAGTGACAACAAGAAAGACGTCTTTACCTTTAGCGACAGACCCGGAGGCTGAGTTTAGTGCTGTTGTTACAACTTTACAAGCAGCTGCAGTGAGGGGAATATCAAAGATTGTTTGTGGAAAGGTGTGAGCGCTCACTCTGTATTAGACATTTTTGGTACAGTTGTTGTACATTATTGGTGGCAGAGTGAGCGCTCACACCATGTAAGGATCTTTGAAGGGAAAGCGTTTTCGCTTCGTCAAAGCGCAGCGTGTTTAGAAAAGTTTATCCGAAAGAAACCGTGTCCTGATGTGGATCTGTCTCTGCAGCCCAGGAGGTAATAACGTCCTTTATTTCTTTTTATCACTGCTTAAGGGGAAATTGTGCTCAAAACACGAAGTTACAGGTGACGCTGCTGCGGCCTGTGGAGCTTATGTTTTGCTGTTTTAGGACTTTTTCTCGAACGACACTTTTTTTATACACGTTATTTTTAATTTAATTAAAATGACATAGGCACCGAAAAAAGTACCGTTAAGGAACCGGCACCGAAAAGCAGGTATCGTTAAAGTACTGGTATCGAAAAAAAGCGAACGGTACCCATCCCTAGTTATGTGTCATGCTTGTTTGAAGCCGAACATTCCAGAATATAATGTTTCAGATTGTTTTCATATTCAATGGACTTCAGCTGGCTCTAAGTGTTTCAGCACTCAAATGGCCTCCACTACACTTATTTCCTTATGCAACATGTATTTATAAACCTGGCACCCAGAGTGATCCCCCTCTGTATATTTGATACACAGCGATATCAGTCTGGGCGGGCGTTCATTGGTGCCAAACTCAATTGGAGCTGTGTAGTCAGATTTGTTTATTTGCGGTCACGTGTTGTTCGCGAGCAGAGCAAACAACATCACTCTCGGGCTATATCCACACGAAGACAAAACGCTTATATTTTCAGAAACTTTCTTTGTAAGCACGAAGCCAGCTCAGTAAATGTGTGCGTCCACATGGGTCGACTCAGGTCTGTGAAAACGGCGTAATTCATCTGCCAGTGTGTGGCGCTGTGACGCTCACACAGATAATAGAACAAGATATAGAGGGCGCATGCGCAGTAAACTTTTGTGGAACGTAAACAGTGAGAATGAAACGGATTCAAGGATTTATGATTTACAGAAGACACGAGGAGGCGAGTTTATTCTTCAGACGTAACGGAACTAAAGCAGAAAAACCTGTGAGTGACCGGACTTTGACTGTCAGTCCAAAAACACAGACTGACTCGGCTGTGTTTTTCTACTTGTCACCTGTGGCTCATGGACTCCAGTGGAGCAAAGAGGAGCAGAGTAAAACCATCATAGATCCATGAGTAAGACTCATTATAAGGTCAGTAGATTATGGATAACAGACTCCACTCTTTACATGTGGTCCTCAGCTTGAGTTCATATGGACGGGGCCTTGAGTGATGCGAGCAGCGTCACTCTTGGGATGCGGAAGTCCCTCAATGACAAGAGAGCCAAGAGCTTTATTCTAATCGGCGGTAAATGACCAAAAACACATCGGCAGTAGGTGAGTTTTGTGATTCATATTCCTGTTGGAATATTAATGCTGAACCGCTAATAACGCTGCTGATTACCCTTCGCTGGTTGGTTTTACTCCACTTCCTGTTTGCTTGCGTACGTTCCACTGTGGAAATGTAGTTGATGCCGACACTAACCAGACTCCATCGCTGGTACAACAGTGAGGCAAACTGAAGAGCACCTGACAGTACGGGTTTTTTCACCTCGCTCCTGTTCCCCAGTTGTTGTCTATTTTTAAACTTTGCATCACGTGTTCATTGAATGGCGATCGAGATTGTTCCCAAAGAGTGAGGGAAATTTTAGGGAACTCTTTCCAAATCATGAATTGCCCAAGGTTTTGACAAAGGAATCCCGTGCCATCAGTGACTAGAGCAAGGCGTTATTGTCGTTGCTTCTTAAACATTATCAGATCGTGCGATGGGCACTGTGACATTACTATTGCGACGCGGGGATCATGCCTTGGTGTGGGTTTGACAAAAAAATTAACATTTTCCTCTCCTCTTTTGCATGTCCATCCTGTCTGATCGTCCACTTCTGCAGGTGAGTAAAGCTTGGCTCTTTCTTTCACCTAACTGCTCATTGTTGCTGGGAGTATTACGATTCTGATTTTGGTATCAGATTGTCAGCTGATTCCATAGATTTTCTTGGTGTCGGTATCTCAGAGTCACTACGTAAACCAATGCCCCAGTCCAGTATGGAGTTAGTACAAACTACCTCGTCTCTAGAGAGGGGAAAAGGCATCGGAATAATGCTAACTTTTGCAAACACTATGGCAAATACTGAATAAACATCAGTAGTTAGCTTCTCAAATGCATTTCTAAAATATTATTATTAAAAAAGTAAGCAGACTTTTGTAATAAATCATATTAGAATTGTCAATTGAATCCCCAGGAAGGCCTGTGTATTTAAGCAAAAAGATAGAGATCATGTCGGTAATGCTACAGGCTAAACGTTACAAAGGCTCCATTTTAGCCCTAATGCCGTTAACAGGATTAGCAGCAGATGCTAACACGCTTGCTAACTGTGTACTCCTTCCTCCGGCTCACAGAGCTATTAGCATGGAGCGACTGTGCGGTTTAAGGCCAGCAAAGTCGACAAACCTTTCAAATAGAACTGTTCCGTTTCTTAAGTAGGCCGTGCAAGTTACAAAGTGAAAAAGGAAGTCAAATGTTGAGAGAAAAGTTGATTCAGTGAAGTGAGTTTCTAGTGAGTTTCTAACCCTACAGTGTCTGGCCTTAATAACTTTAAAGTGTCCTTGTTGGCACTATAATAACAAGAGATAAAAAATGACTGGATGAGGGCCAGTGCAGTTACCCCAGCCCCCTCTCCTCAGCCCGGGGGAGGTGTGGGACGAACTGGCCTTGGGAGGGCTGTTAAACGTCCATCCAGGCTCATCCTCCAACCCCCACAGCTGCTGTACCCCCACGACCATGGCCCCAAAGAGGGCCAAGGTTACGCCAGTAGCCCCCCTGTGTCCATTAGGGATGTCACGATTAAAAAAATTTGAGTCACGATTATTGTGAGAGAAAATATTGGGATGTTACGATTATTCACGATTATCAACCAAATGAAAGGAAATAACTGATATTTTTCGTTTTTAAAAAGCTTTTTAATACTTGAAAATGAAAAATGTTTAAGATTGTTTTGCCTTAAAATAAATAGGCCCACATTGAATAATACAAAACAATGTCAACTTTACTTCTTTATAATGACCATAATTATCATAATTATTTTACTATATATTATTAGGCCATAAGCTAGGCTAGGTTTCCTGTTCTCAAAAGTTATGCTGCTGTTTAACCATTTGTCCGATGTTTTGATGAACAGAGAATGAAACGTGTTTACAGAATGACTAAGGAGACGTGCCAGGTTTCACTTTCCTTTCTGTCGCGCTGAAGCAGAGCGGAGCGCGTTATGTTTTTGTTTACATCCTGAGCCAGTTGTGGCGGCTATTTCCGAACATTTGGACAACTTTTTTGGGGAAGTATGCAGTTTGTTACCTTGACCTGGACATTTACAGCGAAGGATTATCTCCAAGATGTTGTTTATATTCGCTGTAGCCGATATCAGCGCCACAGGCTTGCATAACGGACGTCCATCGACAACAACAACGCCGTGGTCATGTTTTGGATCCTAAAGACGTCCAACTCTGCTGACTGCAATCGTTTTTGGGTGGATACAACACTGGAGGAGAGCGTCCTTCCGCCTTGCTCGGTGAGTTTACGCACCGATTGCGTAAACTCGTGTAGTGGCTCGTGCGTCAGCTTGAAAAATTATGAAATACAATTCTTACGGATGACCTACCGCGTCCTTTTATAATCGTGGTAATTGTATAACCGGTTAATCTTGACATCCCTAGTGTCCATAAACCACCACCCCCTCCACTGGGACATGAGTGTCCAGTTATCATGTATTAACGGTGGCTTCTGACCCGAGCAGGTAAAGACACTCTGAGAGGATGTTGGATTTGCTTGTTTGAAGAGGAGGATATGGAGAGGTTGCTGTTGTGCTGCTGCGGTGGAGAAGGGCAGACACAACAGGATAATGGCCGAGAGAGTGTCTTGGGAGATTGGAGTCGAGCGTGGCAATTCAATTCAATTTTTTACTGGGCCATATTATTCAGACTTCATTTGGTGTGACCCCCGCCACCACACATACATATTCTTATTTTAATATAAATAAATGAAAATGTCATTTCCATCATGGCTCAAGTAGAATTAAACATAAACAGTTTCATTCGATTGCAGCATTTAAGCCCATTTACAAACCACAGCAGAAGCAGAAACCGTATTATACTGGCACTTGTTATTTCAGTCCTGGCGTCTAAAGGCCTTTCCAGCTCTATATCATGACAGTATTTTGGATGCCTAACACTAAGCACATACCAGAAGCACATGACTACTTAATATGCAGTCAACCAAAGAATGCAAATATGGTCAAATTAAAGAATATAATGTGAAGTGTTAATGGAAATGTGTGTCAAAAGTCAAAACATGATTAAATTAGAAAAAGTATTATCTACTTATGAGTAGGGGGGGTAGGGGCTGGGTACCGTAACATTTTTTTGATACCGGAACTAACGATACTTGGTTTACGATACTGAGACCTGAACAATACCTATGCTAAAATACTAATGTTAATTTATTCCTTTTCCTTCCATTGAATTTCTCTTCGATTTGTATCACTTATTTGATATTTTCCCCAAAGTTTTAAAGACCAACGACATCAAAACTTGGATCTTAAGATTTAAGATGTTTTTGGCACTCGTGCTTTCAATACTTTTATTTTTCCAATACCAGTAGAACTTGAACTTCTTTTTGATACCAGACTGGTACTTATCAGTACCAGCCCTACTTCTGAGTGATCGTCAAATCAGTATTACAATTCCTATAATACAATTAATATTTGTCAATCCATTTCATACATAGGATTTGTTCCGTACCACAGCACAGTCAGGTCACATCAACCTCACCTTTGAGAGAAACTCTACATCATTTGGAGATAGACGTAAAAAAACAAAAAAACAAGAGAGAACGCTGATACTGTCTGTTTTGGTCCAACTTTAGATAAGAGTTTGTTTCCCAGTGGTGCTGTCTCCCCGAGGTCAGAGCGGAGCAGGGCGGACGAGGACAGCGTTTCAGACGAGCGTTATCTCCGCTGTTGTTAGCGTACGGCGGAAGTGCAGGAGACACGGGGAAAAAACACAGAGTTCAGCGAGATAGACTTTTTTTTACAGCTCCAGGAGGAGTTTGCAGGGAGTCACAGCCAGGGCGCGTTCTGAGCAGGTGCTTAGTGGAGGAGGAGGAGGAGATAACGAAGGGGAAAACACACACAGGAAATGACCTAAAATGGCATAATATCAAATGCACAGGAAGGTGCCAGGGTTGAGCTCTCGAATGATCCTGGAGCTCTGTTGTCGGGGGCTTCGTGCTCCTGGTAGGGTCTCTCAGGGCAAACAGGTCCTAGGTGACGGGTCAGACAAAGGGCGGTTCAGAAGCCCCTTATGAGAGACCAACAGGCCCGGTTAGAACCATGAGGACGTCCTTCTGTGGACCCACCACCTGCAGGAGGAGCCATAGGGGCTGGTGCAGCTCCAACAGCTGCCCCCACGACCCGGCAACGGACAAGTGGCAGAAAATGGATGGATGGATGGATGGGTGCCAGGGTTGGATTGTACGAGCTTTACATAGTTTTTTCCCTCCCAGTAGTACACTTTTCACTTCTGCATGAGTCATATTTAGGGCCCGACTGATATGGATTTTTGAGGTCCAATATCGATACAGATAAGGGGTTGGCCAATAGCCGATATATAATTTTATTTGATGTCATTGTATACATCTCTTAAACAGCCTGTAGTTAAACATGTATTATTATAGTAAAGTTTCATTAATAGAAATACATAGAAATATATCTAATAGAGGTCGACCGATGTGGGTTTTTCTAAGGTTAATGCTGATATGCACCGACAGTATTTTACACTTCTAAACGTGTCAGTGTTGAACTGTGACAGTAGAGGGCATTGTGTGAGGAACATGGCCGATTTATTCAGGACATTCATGTTTAGTCGGTTCTTCAGAGCTGAAAAAATCTGCAGATTCCAAAAAAAGAACGCAAGTCTCTGTCTCTTATGGTTCTGAAATCAAAAGCAGAAGTCTGCAACATTAAATATATATATAAAAAGATGAACAACTCGATGTTGATGTTTCTCCGTCCCCCTGAGGCCGAGGAAGTTGTGGGAGGCTCATTTTAAAGCCTCACACTGAGCTCTCTCCAGTTCAAAAAGTCTCTTTTATCAATTTCGGTTCCAGGGATATCAGCTTTTTTATTGACCGATGTCAGCCAATAGGTGATAGTCGTGGCCATACCGCCTTTGCTCTGCCCAATCCCGTCAGACCTTGGAAGCTAAGCAGGGAAGGGCCTGGTCGGTACTTGGATGGGAGACCGATAGGAAACGCCAGGAAGCCTATGGAATGTAGTGAGTGAGTAGGTGGTCGGAGGGGCCGATGACGCAGACTGGTTGCCTCGCTTCCGTCAGTCTACCCCAGGGCAGCTGTGGCTACAATAGTAGCTTACTACCACCAAGTATCTTTGGTGATGTGTCTTTGAGTGTCCAGAAAAGCGCTATATAAAACTGGTGCATTAAAAAACCGATGCATTATATTGTGAAATACCCAAATATCGGCCCGATATATCGGTCAGGCCCTAGTCATATTATTTTGTAAAACATGTAGTTTCTCGTTCCAGTGTGAGTAAACCTGTAAGAGACTAAATCATTGAAGTTTAATTCATGTTTTTGTATTTGATCTTAGTAATTATGTCCATTATCATTTGTATAGTGTAACGTCTGAATTCACACTTTTTTTTTTTCCTTTTCACGTTCAAACATAACTTTTTATGCACTAAGCCAATTTTTTTCAAATGTTTTGAATCAAACTTGTCCTAAATGTTTCCTTGGACCTCGTGTTTCAGGAAACATAACTCAACATGCGCCCTTTTCCGGGAGGATTTCCAATGACACCGACACGGTACATACAAGTACTTCTATTTGAGTACTCGTCAATACCGATATGAGTACAAGGAGGAGACCAAGTTCATTCAAATTATTTTATCTGGCCTTGCTAGTGATGGTTCATTCATTTTTTTTAAGGGGAGACTGTCAAATGTTCTGTATCAGAACATATAAACTCTAAAAATACCTAAAACAGAGAAAGTGACCCATTTTTAACCATTTCACATTTTAGATTGAAAACGCACGTCCCTGTCTTCAAAGTCCAGACAGCTTCCCTGGGTTCCATATCTGATCAGTTTCCAGTGACTGTTGTGAAAAAAACGCCAAACCCTTGGGCGGTTGACTCATCTGTGTGGGAGAACACGCTTTCTGTTTGTCACAATGCGGTCTCTCGTCTCCTGCCAGCTCCTGCCTGTGGGGGTACTGCTTCACTCATCAAACGCTCATCATCAAACTTTACCACTCAATCGGCCTTTTGTTCCCGAGCGACCGGCGGGCTGGAAAACAATTACCTGAGAGCTCCACTTCAGAAGGCATGTCAGGAATGAAGCCGCGCGTTGCAGCTTGTGCCTCGTCAGCCGTTCGCCGTCGGAGCCGCAGAGGAAGTGGGCCAAAAGTTCAACTCCAGGTCCAAGCTCAAGTGAGGACTATGAAGTTTAAACGGCTCAGATACATGGTGTAATGCTCATGATAAACATATATTTTAATATTCATGATAATGGGCCCATGAGGTGTGTGAAATTAAGCAACAGGTCTCCACAGTCCCCAAAATAATGTATCGAGATTAGTTTAAACGTCTGAAATTTAAATTTGAGTTGTTTGACTAGTTAAGATCTAGTTTGGAATTTGACCTGGATTATTTCACTCGTTTCAGAATCTCTTCAGGCTAATTTGTTTGCACTTGTCCCATTGGCAGTTTTAATGTCTTACTTCAAGCGAGACGACCTCAGAACCAGTGAGAAATATCCTCAAACAAGTGAGTCCGATCAGGAAATGAGTCGAAATGAGTGAAAACCGCTCGAAACAAGATTCTCATTTAAACCCATTGTTGATATTCAGTTTTTGTAGTGCACAGTTCTCCAGGGCCTGTCAATGAAAGCCAAAAGCTCAAACTTAAAACAGAACAAAAAAACAGCGTGGTTAAAGATATGATATGGAAAACAAAAAGCTCAAGTTTGCTCCCACAGTTTTATTACTTGCACCAATTCGTGACGTTTCGGGCGTCAAGCCAGCCCTTCCTCAGACAGGATATGATGTGTCCTTCAGTTGTCTTTGGAGGAATACTATTTTCAGAAGCAATAAAACTCTTTGGAGAAAGGTTTTTTAGTTGGGGGATGTAAAGTCTGCCTAGGATTCCACATTACAGAGTCTTCCCAAGCACTAGGGGGTGGTATCGCAGCGGTGAGTAGATTTCGTGTAGATTTGGTTCACCTGTAATTCAGTTTGGGTCATCCTTTCACACAGTGGAGTGTTTGGCACCTTAGGTGTGGTCGTAGTTTGCGAAAATAAGATTTGGATGTTCTGTCGGCTCGGTCAATGGCCATATCATCTTCGTCTGTGGAACAGATGTGTTTGACGAAAAACGGGTGAAAACCATAGACATACTTATATTAGTGGACCGTCATTCCTCCCCATTTACATTCACTCCATTGGAGAGAGAATCCATGATGCAGCTTAGTTTCCTCCCACGGAACAGTTTCCAAAATGGCAAATAACTCTGCCCTGCACATTGCTCCAGGGCCTGTCAATCAAAGCCCAAAGCGAACACTTTCAAAATAAATATAACAAAAGCCAGCGTGGTTAAAAATATTTCACTCTTCTCAGCATTGTCACGGGAATAAACCGTATTTTTGGAAACAATAACGTCTTTGGAGCCAGGAGAAGTTGTCTTTGACACGTGTAAAGTCCCCATCGGTTTCCGCAATATAGCAAACATTCTGGGGTCACCCCTGGCCACTAGGGGGTGGGATTGCAGCAATGTAAGCACCCAACTGTCATGGCATGGTGAAAACTCAATCAAAAATGAACAAAGCACTCAATCAATCTCCAGATCTGAAGTAGCAAAAAAGATTCAAGCTTCTGACAATGATAATGATTTTTTTTTTTTCCTTTTTCTTTGGGTATTTGGGAATTTGAACGCCTCTGAGTAATTTCCACAGCCTCTTTCCCTCATGAATGCTGAGGTTTACAATAGAAAGCCAACAGATATTATGCCAAATATGTAGTTGATGTTCCGCACAGACCCGTGTCCACACGCTGACATGGCTGAGCACAAATGGACTGGCTGCTGATTGCCAGGGCCTTTCATGCAGCGAAGGGGAATGCCCAGATTTACAAAGCAACATGAAAGCACCCAGAGCACACACGGCACATGTCCTATTGGCTCGTTCCTGTAATAGTTAACCATGTCTCTGCGCCCAGGCCCCTCTCTGTGTGACCCAGTGTCCACAATGCGTCAATGCGGTGTTTACTGATCAAACAGAGCTGGATACGATGACCCTGAACCCTGGACGAACAGTCTGATGAAGGATCCTGACACTTCATCGAAAAGGCCCGTGATTAGGACAGGCTCATATAGTTCCTGCGCCATCTGCTGGTGGAAGTGGGGAGCTCGAAGCAGTTTAAATGAGGGAATTTTACCACTGCACACTATGGTCAGGATAAATGAGCTCATGCCTACAACCCAGCGAGGCGGGTTTATGGCCCCACTCCCGGCACAAACATGTGCGGTTTTGTTTCACAGGGTTTCCGTGGGGAATTGAAAAGCATTAAAAGTCATTCAATGAAGTTAGACCAAAATTAACCCCTTAACCCCCACTATAGCGGATCGCATTTTCTCCTTTTATCCAGGCATTACCCGGATCTAAAAGCTTCTTGAAAAGAGCGTCAACAAAAAAGCAACAACAAAATGTGGCAACAACACATGGAAACACAATGAGGAGACATTTTAGATGAGTTTTGTAGGTCTTAGCTTTCAAATGAGGCGTTACACTAGCCACTAGGATAGAAGCTCCAGTCGAGATGCTTTTAGATTTGGGTAAAGCCGAACTGGAGAAAATGCTTTCCATTAAAGTCATTGAAAATAAACCATTACATCTAAATTTCTTACAAAATATAACTTTCCCTTAGAGTCAGAACAACAATGACACTGCTCAACCATTTTCACTGCATTTATTCGTCAAAAACACAAAAACTATGGTCAGCTGCTGTTTTGACTGAAATTTGACACAATCTTTTGCTCAAAAGTTGCCTGTTGGGTCCAGTTTGTTTTGAATAGCAACATTTCCCTTTGACTGAATGTTTACAAATGGTAAATGGTCTCAACTTATAAAGCGCTTTTCCACCTACGTTAGGCACTCAAATCGCTTTACAGCAAGGAACCTCTCACCTATTCATACACCAATGTACGCAGACACTGGAATTCATTTGTAAATGAATACAAATGATAAAACATGAAATATAAGAGAGATACAACATATCTTATTTAGTCATTATAATGACATTAAAAAGCATTACATTTGAGCTGTTGCCACCTCTGGTTTCAGTAAAACTCATTCTCCAAAGTCATTCATGTTTTAGGATCTGCTGTACGAATGAGTCTGGTCACCGCGCTGTCAACCCAATTTCTCAGGCGGTGTAGAACCAATCAGTGAAGGGCGGACATGTTTTGTAGCGGTTTTGCACTGATATTCAAACACAGCATTAACCACTGTAACCTACTGTCGAAAAGCTGAATTTGAGGGGACCTTCCCGTCCCAAGAGTAGGGCTGGGTGCATTTTTTCAGATATCAGTACTTTAACGATACTTGGTTTTCGATACTTGAACAATACTTTACCAGAAAACAGAACATCAATGTGCGGCCGATCTGCAAATGTACAATATTGGGTTCATCTCCTATGTCAAGAAATGTGTGAAAAATGGGAAATAATTTGGGAGGAAAATGAGGAGAATATTAGTAATAAAACATGAGCAAAAATTAAGGAAAACGGGAAAAAAATGGTGGCAAAAACAAGAAAACTAACAACAGCAGGGCAAGTTTCATACATAAGGCAATTCAAAGTGCTTCACAGTTGCATAAAATTACAAGAAAACAGATCAAATCAATCATTAAAACATCCAACATGAAAATTAATCAATTACAGTAAAAGGCAAGAGTGCAGATAAAATACTTTCAGTTTTCATCTGCTCGGGTAAAAAGAGCTGTTTTCAGCCTGGATTTGAACATTGTCAGAGTTGAGGCCTGTCTCACATCCTCATGAAGACTGTTCCAGATTTTAGCTGCATGAAACTGAAACGCAGCCTCGCCGTGTTTAGTCCTGACTCTGGGAACCACCAGGAGACCCCTCCCTGAAGTTCTCAGGGCCCGAGATGGTTCATACGGCTCTAACATGTCAGAGATGTACTTTGGTGCTAAACCATGAAAAGACTTGTACACAAGCAGAGCTGTTTTAAATTCTATTCTCTGAGTGACAGGAAGCCAGTGCAGGGACCGGAGCACTGGACTAATACCAAGTCACTTCCTTTGATGCTGTCACTGGACCAACAGCATCAAACCTGGGATCTAAATATATATGATTTTTTTTCCGGTACCCGCTTTTGATACGGTTTTCAATACCGGTAGTAAATTTTTTCCCCAATACCAGACTGGTGTCTACCCAAAAAGTGATGGTGCTCACCAACAATGCGTGACCAAGCACTGTTACCCACGTTAGTTGCATTTCTTTTCTTTGTTTCATATTTTTGACCAATTGTTCACGTTCTAATCCACTGAGCCCCTCCGTCCCCACTGTAACACTGCAGACAGTGTTCAGTCCGCCGTGTGAGACTGCAGAGTGGGCTGCTGTCTTCCTTCCCTCTGAAATGGGCCAGTGTTTAGGTGTGGCTCTGGCGGGACACATTAGCGGAGTTATGGAGTGGCAGGAATAGCAGAGGCGTCTTAACAGCCCCGCGCAGCCATTCTCTCCTCTCCGCTGCCTCCGCCCGGTGTCCTGGCGGGGCCGTTTTCTCCCTCTCTCTCTTTTATGGCCCCGTCCCCGTAAACAGCCTTCCAGGTGAAAAACAGGGATGATCACCGCACGGCCGCTCCGGCTCGACCCCGCGGGAGGTGCTCATCTTTCAGCTCAGTGGCTCCGCGCGGCCAGGCCTAATGAGCTCGCGACACACGGGAGCAGCCGGAGTAATTGCGCCCGAGTGTTGGCGTGGCAACCGCCGGCCCCGGTTGCACAGAGGAGGCGGCGTGGTCCGCACTGTTGTTTATTCACTTACTCATCCGACGAGTCACTTAGCCCCCGCACTCCGGCCCGGCTACAGAGGCTAATCGGGTTTAATGCTGTTAGAAAAGGCTTTGTCACTTACCGTGGTTTTATAGGAGTGAGCAACGTCAGGCCCGGGACAAAATCTCCCCAGCTAACATGAAACTGAAGAATCCTGAGAAATACAGTATGACTACATATGACAGTTTGAATACCGGTTTAAATACAATTCCTTATTTTTAGCTAATTTTCTGCCTCAAAGGTGCATTAAGCAACTTTTTATTTGAAAACAGTTGATATTTGTTCGTATCTGACCTTGTAGTGACCCAGTGGCTGTATGAGTGGTCAGTATGGCGCCTTTACAGTGGTCACTCCAACTCTCCGGGTTTTCGAGCGAGAGGCTCCGTCAGCAGTGAAAACCTTCCAAACAATTGATCCTTGAGCGTCTTAGAGACCATTGTGACGGAAACTAACTTTAAATTGTGGGGATTAGCTGGTTTAAAGGGACAGGCCACCGTTTTTCCACACTGAGATCTGTTATTGCCTGAGCTTAGACGAGCTGATGTGTAACTGTCTGGTCTTTACGCGTGCGCTCAGTCACACAAATGTTGTTAGCATTTAGCCTCTCCCAGCAAAGGTATAGCTCCAAACTGCAGTGAAGTTAGAAGCTGTTCCACGTTTTCCCTATTTAAATACAGTTAAGCTAAACGTTACACGATCCAAGTCTAGTTAAATCGGCATGTTTAATTTTGTGTAACTAGACTCGGATCGTGTAAAGGCTCACAAAACTGTATTTAATGGCATTGTGAAAACAGGAAGCGACCTCCCTCTCTCCTTGTTCAGTTGAAATTTTTTTTTTTTTCCGCGACCTGCATTTGTGGTTTCTGTTCCACATTGTTTTTCTGGATACTTTTGTTCGTCTTTGCCGTGTTTTTGTGGAGGTTTGGTGGATTTGTTTACTTTGAGAGTCTAAAATGGTCCTGAAGAAAGCAGCTTTTTAAAGGTAAACAAAATGCTAGCTTATCAGCTAAACCCATTTGAGACCTACACATTTCTTCTTCTGAGACACTGAAGAGGCACCAAGAGCCCCCCCTGCAGCACAGAGGAGGCGTCACAAGAGGAGCTACAGGAAACAAAAAAGGACAAACGAGAGATGATGAAAGACTGTTGTGAAGCGGAGGGAGGAAGAGGAAGGAGGAGGTGGAGCTGACCAGTGCAGGACACCACGCTCTGAAACATGGACAAACCCAGGAGGCGCAGCACCATTTCAGAGGATCAGAGGAGACAGAGGGCAGCCAGCCAGGTTTCTTCCGAGTGCTTCAGTTTCCCCGACCTCCAAGGTCATGCGGGTCAGGTTGACACACAGTGGCAGCGCGGCTCAGGACTAACACCTGAACACTATTTCATTGTGCATTTGTACAATGACAATAAAGCACTTACTTACTTACTTAAATAGGGGAAACGTGAAACAGCTTGGTCGCTTCTAACTTCACTCCAGTTCGGTGCTATACCTTTGCTGGGAGAGGCTAAATGCTAACAACATTTGTGTGACTGAGTGCACGCGTAAAGACCAGACAGTTACACATCAGCTCGTCTAAGCTCAGGCAAGAACAGATCTCAGTGTGGAAAAACGGTGGCCTGTTCCTTTAAAGTTTCTAAGCCAAAGGTGTGGGACACCGGTTAAACTCTAGTTTCTCAGTCATCCAGGTAGTTGATTAAAACTCAAAGAAGGTGAATCAAAACAACTGGACTTACTTTAAAAAAGAGCTGACAGTTCCGCTGCTCCTCCAGACAGCCTCCTCAGAGCTGTTGTCATGGTGACCACACCCACCAGGTATAGACGCGGCGGGTGGGTGTCCATACCTGCATTCAGTGGAAGTTTTCACTGCATTGACCATGGATGTGTGGCCCTCCACACCATTACACTTCAGCATGCGGCCCTCAATGACAACGTTTGAACAGCCCTGGTATAAGGGAAGGGCATCCATTGTACCAATCTAACAAACCACAGTACAACATGTCGCTCATAAGGTAAAGGTTATTTTTTTCATAATTGTATCATTTGTTAACACCAAATCGTGAATGTCCTTGGCTAAAATGGCGCACTTTCATCCTCACAAGCAGACGCAGACAAAAGCAGCACGTGGATGTGTGTCTTTATCTGCTCCGACCCAAAAGGACATCCATTCATCTTAACCTCGCTCCCTGTAAATCCCCCTAATACCCCCACCAGCCTCTCCTAACCCCGCCTCCCGGACACTCTGACCCCACCCCTATCTCCACTTAAACCCCGCCCCCTCACCACAAAAAGAGGCCCAAAAAGTGATGCGCTCCCTTTATGTGGCTCCATCTGCTTTTTGGCTTTTCAAGTTGGATTTTGTTTTTGTCCATTTTTTTTTTTAACCAAATCTTCTCCGAGGATTATGGCACAGCCCTCCCCCTCCCGCCACATAATACATATTCCCCAGTGACTGACTGTTATTCCTTTACGCAGCGCTAAAGCCTCCATGATCAGATTTGGTTTCCCTGGCTAAACCATGTGTGGGTGACGTCCACGCTGACAAAACATGCCTCATATTGTGATCATTTCTGCTAATAATGAGATAGCTGTGTTTAAAGGGATTCAAAAGGGAGGCTTTCGGGTAATCCTGCATATTTAGTCCATTTCTCCCTTCCACGCTCAAAACACCAGCCCACACTCCGGGTGATGCCAGAGGAAACCGTTTTAAAGTCCAGACCTGATGCTGACCGTCGTCTCTGCTGGCATTTTGTAGCACTACATTTTATAACATCCTCAGTCCTAGGGATATTTTCTTATCAACACAGCGTGCTGACGTGCAACATAAAACATATAACACATTTTTTTTTACATTATGAATGAATAATTGTTTAATGTTTGTTTTAATTTGTTCTGACAGAGGAGATGTTTGTTTCACATGGATAGTTACATTAATGGGGCTATACGTCCCCCCCTCGCTGCGTATTGAATTTTAAAGCATTTATGCAGCGTCCACAGCAATTATGAGTGATTGTGAACCCAGTTAGCACGGACGCTAAAAACATCAATTAACCCTTTGGAGGCTAATAGTGTACACATTATGGGTTAACCGTTTGCTCCCTGCTGAAAGGTGCTTATTGCTCATCGCTGTGAAAAAATCAAGACGCCAACATTGTATAAGGATTTGAGTTTTGGACCATAACTTAATCTAATATGTTAATTTTAACATTTATTTCCGTTTTAAAACTTGGTACAGGCCCTTTAAACATAAACTAGCTCCAAACATCTACCCCTGTCAGCCCCGACCTCATTTTAAAAAGGCTCTTTGCAATGTGATAACAACACATAACCACCACTCATTCCCCTGTAATAGACTTCTTTATCCCCCATTGTGTGATAAATCCTCCATCTGCAGATGTCTCCATCCCCTCGTCCAAACAGCTTCTATCCATCACCGGGCACTTCCCGTGGCCCGCTCTGGAAGTGCACGCCATCAGGATGAACGATGGTGAAGGTTAGATGAGACCATTTGTGGGACCCCCCTCTTTGTCGTGACTCCTGACCCTCCCCCGGGCCCCCCTCCGGTTGCCCGCGGTGACGGGACTAAATAGTGCTGTCTCCGGGTCAGGGGTGCAGACAGGGGTGCCCCGTATCTCCATTAAATTTCCGAGAGCTTTGGCGCATTGACGTATATAGCTTTTGTCTTCTAGAAGAGGGTGGGCTTTCCTTGACTAAAAAGGGTATTAACGCTACATGTTTGCATAAGTACTTAAGATTTATAAGTATCTTTAGTAGGCTGGACTCGTAACTTTGGGAGCGGGACGTCACAAGCTCGTCCTTAGCGATGTTACTGGTTTGCGCTGAGTACAGGCTTAAATACTCACGGTCCTTTTCCAAAAACTTTATTACAACAAACCGTGACCTAAATAAAAATATTGTTTGAAGACGAGACGCTGCAGGTGAATAAGGGGGAACCTTTTTTTTTAGCAATCAAAATAATGGATTGACCCAGGTTTAAATGTATGGTTTTATTTTGTTGATATATTAGTTAGTAGATTTTTTTCAGAGGGGATTTGGGATCTGGTTTAGTCTTTTTGTACATGGAAAAATCTGTAGAAATTCAAATGTTGCCTTGCTTTTGGGTTAAAAGCTTGATAGAACAGGCAGGAATATTGAGAAATCCTTGTGAGAAAAAACAAAACAAATTCAAAGACTATTGTTTTGTCCAAAAGTCCAGGACTGGCGAGTTTGGAGTCTGTAGGTGCTGCTAAAGTGGAGCCCCAGAAAATGAAATGGCAATATTTGGATTACAGTGTCATCTCAGTTTAGCTTCATCCAACAATGGGTGTCATGTTACAAAAGTCCAGTTGTGCTTCTGATGTAGTGACCAATAACGTTAGAACATTCCTATTATATTATATTCCAAGGTAACACTTTATTGCACACTACTTCGATACATTGTACCTAATACAATTGAGTACAATGTAATCTGCTTTGCAACAATTTGTGATCATTTGTATCTATGTAGTGCATACACAATGTGTATTAGTACTTTGTAGGTACATAATGTAATAAGTACGAAGGAGGAAGACACGCACATCCCAAAAAAACTAAACTAAAAAGCGTGCCGGACCGAATAAGTAGACAAACAAAAAAACAGAGGATCCGCACAGCTTTCTTAGCTCCCAAGTAGCGATTTATTGATGATATAGCACCTAAGTGGTAACGTTTCGGGCTTTAGCCCTTCATCAGACGTCTAAAGCCCGAAACGTTACCACTTAGGTGCTATATCATCAATAAATCGCTACTTGGGAGCTAAGAAAGCTGTGCGGATCCTCTGTTTTTTTTTTTTTTTTTTTTTTTTGTTACATAATGTAATAAGACATGACCTTAAGGGTTAGAGCTTGGGTTATAGGGTTAGAGTTAGGGTCTTATGTCTTATTACATTATGTACCTGCAAAGTACTAATACGCATTATTCCATTGTGTATCTAACCCTTAGGTACAAGTTATTACCCATTGTTACAAAGCCCATTACATTGTACTAAATTTGGCAAGTACAATGTATCAAGGGTAGTCTAAAATAAAGTGTTACCCATTCCTATTATCTATATTTTAAATAATTCTGATCAATCTGTGTTTGGGCTGATGGGGGAGTGTAGTCATCTTCATCCATCTCTGTAGTTGTTTCCTCCATCAAAATGTAGGAAATAACTACAAATGTCCACTACAGGTGACATTTTTTACAACATAAATTCTTAAATACTGCTAAAATGCTTTTCTTCTTCCATTGATGGCCACCTTTGGGTTATTGGGCTCCAACCCTTCACATTGAAAATCATTTCAAAATAATTGAAAAGCTCAAACCACCAACTCATGATCCTTTACATCACTTTCACATCACTGATTTATTTTATAGACTTCTTCTTCTAGAGCCCTGTTGTTATAATGTTATAAGCCCTTGTGAAAACATATCTGTGGTAGTATTTTGTAAAGTATTTTTGGGTAATGCTGTGTAAGGTTCTCTGCATTCTTTCAGCCCGTAAACCAGCCCGGCATCTATTGTGGTTTCGGGAAACAGAAACTGGAGGATTGGCCATTTTTTAATTCAAGGCACTTATATGAAAATATTCACTGCGGTTCATTTCCCAATCCCAACCTTTATGTCCTTTCCGAAGCTCCTCGTCCCGCTTTTCAAAAAAAGGGAAGCCATCCGTCGGTTTGTGATCACACATTTTTAAAAGGGTCCACTTCCATTCCCCATCATGAATACCTCTCACGGGCTATTATTTTGGCCGTAAACGCGCCCATCTGTTGCCTTGGTAGCAAATAACATCCTTTAAAGCGCTCCTCACATGACTTCCCTTAATGGCCGCCCGTGGACCATTCTTCTCCAATCAGGGGCTCCAGAGCGATTAGCCGTGTCACTCAGAAAACCTCGGGAATGAAGTAAAAAAAAAAGAAAGAAAAAAGCATTTTGTCAATATTGTGAGACTGGTAGACGTGGTTTCTATGGGTGCATTAGCATTAGCATTACCGGCGCCTCGTAATAACGCGCTACAACTGCTTTTACAGTCGGGATGATGTGGGATGATAGAGTGGCGCGTGCAAATCCAGCTTTTTGGGACATTTCACCCAATTAATGGAACAAAAGGCGAACATTCATTTTATTACAAGTGGTTTTGGTTGCCGTGATATACCCACAAAAAGGAACAAAAAACATGTCTTTCTCCTGGCTCCCCTTTATCTGTTTGACGACTGGGAACCAGACGTGAGGATGGAAATACATTCCACTGGGTTCCACTGAAATATAGCATTGTAAGAAATGTAACTGGTTGATTTTCATTACAATGGCAGCATACACAAACAAAAACACCTCTGTAATCCATTTTAAAGGCTCTATGTAACTTATAAATCTGCTTTGGGACAATTCAGTATTGATATTTTATGTTCATCCAAGAGGTTGATCCTAACACAAAAGGACAAAACGTTAGGGTTTCGTAATGTTTCAACTTGAGTCCAGTTGTTTTGTTTTATCCTTTTGTGTTTTCATCTCGAAGTTTGGCTGGAGCACCATTGAACATCCTAAGGACAATATACATATACGAGCCTACATTTTTAGCCAACGGTCCAGAACTTGTGCAGTAGCAGAAGACATACAAAGTGGGCTGTAAGATTACTCCAAAGTCTGTTAATGAAGAAAAAATACTATGTTAGGTTTGTTTTTGCCAAGGTTGAACGCTGACCAAATGGATAAGTAGCCCTGCATGATAAAACATTAGGATTTGATTGATTTTGCTGTAAGATTAAAGAGCATAGAGAGTGGACCCCTTCCTCCTCTTCCCTGGTTTGATCACTTGACCTTAGCTCACTGCAGCCTGACCCCTTCGCCCTGCCCCTAACCCCGAGGTCACCAATTAAGGCCTCCCGTCTGTCAGCTGCAAGGCAGGGATGACACCCACCACGCGTCGGACATATTGGAAGTGTCTGCTCGTCTTCATCCAGGTCTTTACCAACGAGGGCCCACAGGGTTCATGGACAGAGGTCAGGCTGCGCTTCAAATGCTTTGACGTTACTCAGAAAAGGCCAAGTGATGGTCGGACTCCCAGACCATTAGCTTTTCCTCATCAAAATACCCAGAGTACATTTCACTGTGTTCACTCATTTTAACTGCCATCATCGGAACGGTTTAGCGCACAAAGTGTGTTCATGACGCCACCCTTGATTTGTTAGCGTGCTGTAAAAATGAAAGCTTGTATTTAAACGTTTTTATTACGTCCTACAGGCCAGTGTGAAATGCAGACCAATGCAACACTGACACCTAAAATGTATTTTCCGTATATATTTTCAAAGGATGCAACGTGAAATGTGTATCCAAATGCACAGGACAAACACTGACAGTAAAGTACACTTAAATCCTAACCTACTACAAGCCTAGGTCACTAAATGTAAAGTTGGACATCTGCAAGAATATTTACAGTTGTCTTTCTTGACTTTATTGATTTCTAAACAGCTGACTAATGCCATATTCAAAAGTAACAGAAAGAGGAACACATCTATTCCAATAATAGTGTTTTTAAGAAGAGTTGTAGTATTTGTGGTAGTAGCAACAGTAAACAACAAATAACCTGTCTCTATGACGTCTGAAAAGCCCTTTTTTATAATGGTGTGAAAAACCTGTTTTGTCCTCCTTCTGTATATTGTAAACTCAGTAATTTATAGAAACAATACTGTTCATCTAAATCAATCTCCTGAACTTTGAGCCTAGCTCTCATTTCTGTAACTGTGACCCCGAAAAGAATGAGATCGTTCAAAGAATGAGATGAAATGATCTGAAATGGGATTATTGTATTAGTTTAGTAGCTCATTGTCTTCTCCATTAGTAGTAGTAATACTTGAACTTGCAATCGTTTAATTGAATACTTTGACTGTGGAGTAATTGTAGAAGTGAAAGGTGTACAATCACATATATCATTCACATAGCTCTAGCAGTAGTATAAGCAGGAGCGTCAGTATCCGTGGACAGATTGTTGTATTTGAAAGTGAATTCCGGGCCCGTTTTGCCAGTGCATTGACTCCCATTACCTCGCGCACCTCTCCTCCTGCCCCTGGAATGTCCTCCTCGTCAGGCGCTGGCAGCTGGAGTGGCAGCTTATTACACGGCACACTTTTGTTTTCAGCCTCATAATGAAGTGTGGTGACGGGGTGTGTGTCAGTCAGGAGCTGGGGGTGGTGGTGGAGGGGGCATCACTGTGCTCTCCTCTCCCCCAGACCGCTGCACGTCTTCCCGGGAAACGGGCCGGCTATAATGGGCCTGTCAACAACCCGGCCGGGAGTACAGTGCTCCAGGTCCAGCGCGGAGTGAGTGATGGGCTGGCTGTTGAAATGAGGCTACCACCCCCCCATCCCCCCGAGGACTACCCCCAGCGCAGAGAGGGGTCTGACAAGGAGGAGATGGGAGAATATGAGGCGAGGGGGTGGCGGGCTGCCCGGTCCCAGGGCGCCGTTGTAGGCCAATAGCAGTTTGTGGAGTGTTTAATGTTTGACACGCTGTCAACAAAACATGGGGCTGCAATAAGGCGCTGGAGAGCTAGGTGAGGCTATAGGACACACTACACACAGATTTTAGCTTTTCCCTGTCGCGTCAGAGAAGATATTTCCTAACTCTAGACCCGACGTGTGGTGGGTGAACCGCTTAGGGGGTGCTGAGATGTGGAAGAGTTGTTTTCTTTGATTTATAGTGCGCTGAATTGACTGACTAATAACACAGCATTTAAACATATTTTTACTGAAATCTCTTTGCATACACACACCAACATGCAAACTAACTATTACACGTTCATTCTGCATGTAATCAATCAGTCAATCAATCAATGGTTTTGTATATCCCAATATCACAACAGGAGTTGCTTCATAGGGCTGCACCAAACATGAAGGCAATAAAACAGAACAGTAAATAAGACAATGTAAAGTTCCGGTGAATCAAATATCCAGGCAAACATAAAGTCCAAATAAGCGTCAGCAGTGGGTGGGGACGAGCAGCTGGCTCTTCAATAAAGATAGAAAAGATTCAAAGGCTGAGCTGTTTTAACGCCCAAGGGAAGGCTGGTTCAGCTCGGTCACGATCTCGGAACATCTAACATCATTTGGTTTGCCGACCCTCTTGTCCTTGTTGAATAGTAAAGGTCTTGGGCAGAAACCTCAAGCTCCCAGGCTGACGGAATATAGGACCCGAGCTTGGTACCATGAGAGTGAGAGGAAGTTCTATACTCTAGTTCTTTAATTTACTGAATCCCAAATGAAGCCCCAATGACGGATGGCGATACTTTGGATGTGATACAAGTACAGGGCTAGTATCGCAATATCAAGTTGAAACAATTGAAGCCGTGCTGTTTTGGTGCTTTAACTGAGGAAGAAAAAGCTGATCCCATCGACTCAACACTGATCAAACCGTTTAAAAGTCATCCAAAAAAACAAACTGCAACCCGATCAATGCAGTTATGTTCTGTTTTAGACGAAAATGAGACGGGAGGATTCATACTTTTGATATTGAAACTTTGTTAATGAGGACATCATTAAGTCCGGGTTGTCACGTTTACCTTCATGGATTTACATATTGAATAGTCGTAACCTCAAACATTAGTAACAGGCTCTTCTTCTTGTTCCATAATGACACTTTAAAATCATGACATGCCTAAATCTAGTAGTGTCCTGCCGGTCATTGCGATCACTTGGGGTCATATCAGCCGGTCTTTTGTCTGGCCTTTGACCTCTGGGGCCAGACGTGTGTGTGCGTGTGTGGTCCCTGCCGTGGCCTGTCTGGGAGGGGCCCCGGGGTCACTACTGTTTGCACTGGCCTTCAGCGCAGATTGAACGGGACCTAAAGGGTCATTAGTCTGAAGCAGAGCTCTCTCGTGTGCTGGTATGTCCTCAACACCTCGCCGTACTCCATGTGTCCAAATATTTAAGTCGCAGACGGCTGAGACGCACTGACAGCTGCCACCACGGCTAACCAGAACACGTGTCTGTAGGTCCAGACCGAAGAGGAGTGGACAAAGTGCAACAGTTACAAAGAGCAGGAGACACTTGTTTAGACTAGTGGATGTAGAGATTTTCAAATACCTTTTTTCGCTCTTCTATTAAAATGAAAAAGTGGTCCGCCAGGCCTGTGTGTGGCGCTGTGACACTACCACAGAAAGTAGAACAAGACAATAACAGCGGTGAATATATAGCTGCTCCATAGATTAACGATGTACAGAAGAGACGAGGAGACCCCCAATGGCGGTTTTGTATGGATGGGTGGGGACTTCAGTTAGTTCAAGAGTTGACCACAAGAGTGAGGAAAAGCTTCTGAAAGTTAGAAGCGAATAAATACTCTGAAGGCAGCAATCTAAATGGTAAAGGATCCAGTAACTATTTTGGAGGATCCAGCAGTTTTATAGTTTTTTTTTTTTATTCAAACCTATAAACGCTCCTTTGGGGTACCGACCCTGTGATGTGTCATAGTGTTGGCAGCAGCTCAGTTGGTAGAGCATTTGTCCACTCATCTGGAAGTTGGCGGTCCAATCCAGCTCTCACCAGTGATTACTGTTGTCGCCATCTTTGGACGAGGTTCCCATGAAGAAGTTTTAGTTATGCGAATGTGGCTGGGCTGATGGTACACTCGAATACAGCATTGGGAACGAGATTGGGAAAAAAACAATCGCTGCTATCATTGTTGATTGGTTGACTGCAAAGTAAAGGCAATTCGAGCTCTGAAATGACTACAATGATTCTGATGAAGAGCTTTAGAGATGAAGATTGCCTAAATATGCCTTGAATACACACACTTTTTGAGCTGATAAAACATGTCGTGTGTGAACTACCCGGTTTAAGCTTTGCTTGCTTCTATAATGTCCGCAACCGTACACAGCCAAGACACAGTGCATCCCAAAGCACACAGCACACATTGTGGACTCATTCCTCAGATATATGGGAGGTGTGAAATGGGATTGTCCGTTTCCACATCTCTGTATCGATCCGTGCTGTGAAGGTCTTGGGAGAGCAGCAGCAGCAGCCGCCGTGTCTGCTACAGTAAATCCTCCTCAGAGTCATCAGATTCCGGGGCGTCTCCTTGTTCGTCGCTGGCCTTTCGTTGCATTGTTTACACACTCCGGTCGCCCTTGATTGGGGAACTTTAATTCGGTCCTGAATTGTGTTTGCTGTGATGAAGAGTTGGCGGCGTTGGGGTGCGGCGGACAGTTCCTATCATTAACGCTGGGAGAGGATGGGGGGGGGCGGAGTGGAAGTGTCCTCCAGGCTCCCATCGATCGCCCTGTCTGCAGATGAATACTGATGAGGGAGCTCCTAATGCCAGCGGAGGGGCTCTGAGCAGGCGGACAGATTAACACTGTATGTTTGTCAAGGGAAATAACCAACTGTAGCGATTTCACTGTTGGAATGCCCCTCAAATTCAAGGAGGAATAAAACAAGGTTACAAATGACAAAGATTTACATTTATTTCATGGGCTCTTTCTTTGGCTCAGATGGAATTCAAACTGTTAAAAGACCCTACATCATGTCTTTATTCAGGTTTTTATCTCGACTTTATTCTCCGTAGCCTTGGTGTTGTTGCAGTTTAACTTCAAGTAATGTTTTGTTCCTTTCATACATCATTGACCAGGACAGCAGTGCAAAATCAAATATTTAAAAAAGTTGGCAGAGGGAGAGAGTTTGCTCTCAGAGAAGAGGTTCAGTGACGGCGTCTAAAACAGTGGTTCTCCAACTTTTCACACTTCATGAGATATTTGACTTTCCAAGTCCAAGTCCAGGCCCAGATCAAGATCAAATCAGGACTGAACCAGGTCTAAATGTGGACCAAATTAAAAACTTAACTGGGTGTAAATGTCTAAAGCAAAAAACAGAAAAGTTAAAGCATACATGGAGCAAAATCAAAGTCCAAAACGGCAGATGACCCTGAACAACAACCTGAAACGACAGAGGAGCTCATTGGAAATCTCCTCATGATGAACTCCAGAGTGTGGGCTGGTGGTTTGACCCCGGAAGGAGACAGACTAAATATGCCGTCCACTCCAGGGCTGCTTCTGATGAGGGTTGAAAGAGCGGTTATTGTACTTTTCCATTTAGTCATGTCAAATACATTTTTATCACTATCTTACACTTTGTTAAAATGCAATATTGATCTAAAACAGCTGAAACTAAATATAAGTTTCACTTCCTGGTTTTTAAGCAACCTCCCCATAAGAGAAAGCTTGCACCAGTCCAACCGCTGGCCTTTTAACTGGAAATGACATGTAGAGACGAGAAGATGAGCACTAATGGATCACCTAATGACATTAGTGTTGTTGTATATACTGTCTTTGTTTTTATATTTTGTAACATCAACCTGCCACAGTCTGCAGAGTCTGGCATATTTACATGTGTTTAAATGTTCGTTAATAGGCAGTCCCTTTCCTTTTTCACTTCAATAATTTGCCAGAACATTGTCCCTATAGTCTAGTATAAAATGTCACTGGTCAATAATTTACAACTTCTTGAATTTTGAACATCAAACACTGTGGAGCTAAACATAAGAGCAGGACGTGTAGAGTCCACCAAAGGGACGCCTTCTCCGCTTCCGTCGGCGAGCATAATGGTTTCCTTCTGCCTCTGTCTGCCCTGTTGCGCTCACACACCCCCTGACCCCCCCCACTGTGTGTCCCCTGTCCTCCCCTCCGTCCTCCTGCTGTCGTCCTCCTGCGGGACCTGTCCTCTTAACGTCCTCGCGGGGCTAATTACATCTGAAATGCTAATGGCGGGGGCTCTCGTTAGCGACTCTTGCTAGCTTCAAAGCGTTTCAACGTCGGGGGGCGAAAGAAAACCCGAGTGTTCCTTCAAACGCCGGACTTCACTCACTTTTTCCGCTAATTACCGCGGCCGCGCCAGACCGCTGCTCTCGCATCAGCGGCCAAAGCTACAGAGGCGTGCTAAATCTATAATTCAATCTGCGCGTTAGCCCTGCCGTCTATTTCTGGACCACTGCGAAAACCAGTCGCTAATGCGATGACGAGGCACTAGGGCGGGTTTTCTTTAAAGTCGTATTTAAAATGGAAACTCCCTCGTGGTGAAAGCAAAGAAAAGACGATGATGTCAGAAAGGTTCGGGGGGGAAACGCTGACATCTGCTGCTGCTACATGTTATTAGCCTAATTAGGGTTAAAGACGGGAATTAGATGAAGTTAAGCGTGTCATTGCAGAGCGCGAGTTATTTCAGCGCAGTTTTAGCTCACGGAGGAGAAGTGTTTTACTTAAATTGCCTTTGAAAATTGGACATGGGTTTAGTAATTGGTAATTTGGGGATTTCAGTGGCTTCATTTTCAAATCATGACCCATAGTAGGTCTAGGTGGTGAGAAAAAAATGATATTTATGATATTTCTGCTTCGTCCTTCAAGACAGAAGCCAATAAGCAGCCGGGAATATGCACGTTGACATATTGAAGTAAGGCAGTCAGCAGATGTGACAAAAGTCCAAATTGCTGTGAAAGGAGAGTGCTAACTATTTTGGTATCAATCTATTACTTATTGGATTGTATCGTGCTGCATTATCGTCTCTGTTTCAGCCGGCCCGCTGTGAGGAAGGAGACTGTCAACACGGAGATTAGCTGCAGCTGTAATTGCACTGTGCTTCTTACAGCGGGCCTGTTTGTCTGTATCGATCCTGCCGGAGGAGTCATCATCAGATGGAAGTGAGAGGAGAAAGGGAGGAGTGAAGAAAAAGGAGAGAGGAAGAGGTGGGAGAGAGGGAGGAGTGAGGAAAGGGGAGAGGATTGTGGGGGAAGAAAAGGAGGGAAGGAGAGGGAATTGGGAAGAAATAAGGAAGGGAGTGAGGAGAGAGAGAGAGGAGGAGAGAGGGAAGAGCGAGGAAATGATAGAGGCAGGGAGGAAGGGAAGGCGATAGGGGGGGACGAAAAGAGTGAGGGAGGGCGGTAAGGAGTGAGGAAAAGAGAGAGGGAGGGGGAAAGGAAAGAAGAGGTTTAGTTCAAGAGTGAGGAGAGGATGGAGAGAGGGAGAGAAGGAGACCCGAGCAGAGGTGTTCTGGTGAAAGAACGTGGCTTGGCCCTGACAGAACCGATCGATCCTGACGCTCCTGAACACAGAGGTCAGAGGTCACAAAGCTCCAGGCAGCCAATGGGAAAGCAATGGACTCATACAGGCTCCGAGGCGAGACGGATGGAGGGATAATGGATGCACAGCATCTCCATTAGAAGAATATAGCTGGCCTTTTGCCTTTTCAGTTCTGCGTTTTCTCTCTCACCCCACCTGCTGAAGGGGTAGACACATGGGCCCGTCTATAGGGGCCTGCCTGGGCTAATTGATGGCCCATACATTAGTCAAAGTCAGTCTTAAGAGGTGCTGTGATGAAGCTGGAGTGTGGAGCGCCGACAGCAGGAGAGGCTCAGGGGAGCGATGCATGAGGATGGGGTGGTCAACAGAATACTGAAACGTGCTCGCAGGAAAGTGAGCCGTTAATGTCGAAGAAAGATTTATGAACACGTGAACGCTGTAGACAAATCTCATTACGTCCACATCTGTGCAGTTTGCAGTAACAATCTATTTACACGCACTTTTTGTTTTGATCTCTAGGGACTTGCGAATACAAAATAATCTATGCTTTTGATATCACCGACTATTTGTTTGGAATTGATACCAAACAGAAAGAAGTGATACATTATTTTATTCAGAAAATAGTAAAGAAACAGTTTATCCTTGTTCGATTACCCAACCGCTATAAAACATGTACAATACGCCAGAATGAGTGTGAGTGTCTTTGAGAGTGCAAGTGGGGGATCAGAGAATGGAAATGAGGCGTGGCGTGTTTACATCTCACACTTGTATGTTTGTATGTTATGTCTCCTACCCAAGTGAAATTGATCAGGAGATGAATACTTCCAGAAACAATGACGTTACTTTGTGCACACATTGTCTCCTACAAATATGCGCCTGGTAGTATCCCAGGAATCCTTCGAGAGAGAACCCCTGGTCAGGAGCTGGCCTACATGACGCATGCTCTAGGCCAGGTATGGGCAAACCTTTTGATGCAAGGGCCACATTGGGTTTTCGAACTCGCCAGTAGGGCCGGATCAGTTTGGAGCGTTTCAGACAAGAACAAGTTAACTCTCAATTTGTCTGTAATGACACATTACAATAATGCAACACATTGTTATGTAGTATCCTATATAGTGAAAATATTGATATTGATCACCCTTTAAAACAGGGGTGTCAAACTCATTTGGGTCATGGCACTCGTGGGCCGTAATCCAGCTTCCGGTGGGTCGTGGGCCACATATAAAGTAAACAGGAAAATACTATTGAGAAATATTTTTCCAATAAACGAATAATAATGAGCTGTGATTTTAGTGCTATTAGTGCTGATTTGGTCAAAAGCCCGACAGGACTGTAATAAATAATCATTACGCCTTACGGTTGTATTGCACTTTACAAGCCTGTGTCACAAGTTTCCCTACAGTACCCTGTAGTCATTATTTATTTGCTCCACACTCTGTGGTGGTAAGCTGCTAATGTAGCCACAGCCGCCCTGGGGCAGACTGACCATTTACCACGTGGCTATAATGTGTTGTTTATATCTCTTATTATATCAGTGCCCTCTGTTGGACACGTGTGGAATTCTTTCCTTCTTTAAAATGTAAGTTGCCCCCTAGTGGCTGGAATGAGCATTCTGGTTATTTACTTTAAAAATCCATAACTCCGCACAAGAAATGGGCTAGAGACGTACTTTTTTTTTTACACTCAGGAATTTGTGCTCTATAAGTCAGGGGCCAGATTAAATCATCTCTTAGTTTGCCAACCTCTGCTCTAGACTGATGGACAGCCACCCAGACCCAGGGAGAGAACGCTAACTCCACACAGAAAGGCCCCACCTGGAACTAATGCCTTCTTGGCTTGACTTCCACAGCAGTGAAAAAAGATCTGTCGCTGTGAGCTGTAGCGTTAGCGTTTCCCAACTGTGTTTGCACCATTATTAGGATTGACCTAAACAGTTTCAGGAGTCATGCTTATGTAGAACAGGCTGTAATTCGCGTAGCCATGCGCAGAATGCTAACACCTCCTGATGTTCATCCCAGAGATGCCATAAGGTCAGAGGCTTAGCATAGCATTAGCAGTTAGCCGCAGCAGTTAGCATCATGCCCCCTATCTGTCTTATCTACTTCCTTTTACATGTCTTTTTCTCGAGCCACGGAGCCCCGTTCATTCTTAATTGCTCATCCCTCCAGTTTGATCGAACGGCCCGTGCTCTGTCTCATATTTTAGCCCAGAGAGGACGGATCTATAAAGCTAATCATTTCCAATTGCATTAGCAGATATCCCATGTCTTCTTCTTGACCTCTCTGCCGATTATCGAACTCCTGACTGCTCCGGAGATGCCACCACTCAATACTCGTCCACATCCATCGGCTCTGGTTGTTTGTTTTACCCCATTTTTCACTTAGTATTCAGCTGCGAGACTTTACAACATACAATAAATTAGATAATAATGATATATGTGATAGGAGTCCTAGCTCTGGCATTTGTGTCTGGAGCATAAGTTCAAGCACGTGTTTATGTATTTGTTTATGTATGTTTAACGAGGATGGATCAAATCAGCAGCGAAGTGTGTCATTACTAATATCTATGACTGGGAAGAGGCTCTTTCCCTTGATACCTGCACTCCAGCAACTAATGTCCAGATGAGCTGAGGAGCTCGGACTGGAGACGCTACTCCTCCAGGTTGATGAGCGCTAGCTTAGGTGGGTCGGGTTTCGAAAGCCCAGGGGTGGTGCTCCAGGTATGACTATGACTACGTTCAGACTGCAGGGCTTAAGGCTCTTACTCTCATGGACATGGACTGGAACGTCAAAGTTGTGGGAAGTTAAAAGAAACCTCGTCATTTTAACCTCCTAACTCCCCCTAACTCCCCCTAACTCGCCCTAACCAAGCACACTCTCCTCAGTTCAGGATTAATCTAAATGCTTCTCGACTAGAGTTTACAGCCTATAGGCCTGGGTAATGCCTCATTTAAAGCAATTTTAGGCCCAGAATGGAACCTTGAGGTAAACCACTAACAATTTATCAGTTGAGTTGTCGACAAATTGTTTGTGGTTTACCTCAAGATTCCATTCTGGGCCTAAAATTGACATTTGTAAAACGTCTCAAGTACTTACATTTATCTTGTTTGCTGACGATACAAATATCTTTGCATCAGGAGACGACTTACAACAACTGGGTCGGATTGTTAACGTGGAACTCAAAAGTGTCAACAAGTGGTTCAAACTAAATAAATAATCTCTAAATCTGAGTAAAAATAAAATGATGATATTTGGCAACTGTAATTCCAATGCTCAGGAAATAATTCAGATAGAGGGTGTTATCGAGCGATCGAGCGAAATCAAATTCCTTGGTGTGATTATTGATGACAGAATTACTTGGAAATCTCATATTAAATATATATCTACGAACATTTCTAGAAGCATTTCAGTAATTGTAAAAGCAAAGCACATTTTAAACATCAAAGCTCTACATACCTTATACTGTTCTCGTATATTATTGTACTGTGGTTTGGGGTAGTACTTATAAAAACACAGTTAAACCAATAGTATTGTTGCAAAAAAGAGCTATCCGAGTAATTCATAAAGTTGGGTTTTTGGACCACACAAACTCATTACTTTTAAAATCAAAGATCATGAAGTTTTGTGACTTTGTTGAGTTCCAAACAGTACAGATGTTATTCAAAGCAAAGTATAAACTGTTACCAAGCCAAATACAAAGAAGGTTCCAAGAACGTACTGGTTGTTATGAATTACGTGATGAATTAGGATTCAGAAACATAGCACAACTTTGAAAAGTTTTAGTCCAACAGTTAATGGTGTACAATTGTGGAATAAACTGGAGATGGAGTTGAAACAATGTCCAAACATCAAACTGTTCAAATATAAATACAAACAAAAGACAGACAAGAAGAAATGTGTTGCCACTAGGGGGAGCAGTAGGATCAATTATGTGTATTGTTTCCTCTATAATCTGGAAGAGTGTTGCTGCTTGGAACGGTTGTCATTCTATCGCTCAAATTTACAAATGGAGAATTATCGTTGGCAGGTTGTGGATCTGTTGAGAGGAATCCTCCCAACGGGCTCTAAACCTTGTCCTTTAATGCACCACTCGGCATAGGAACATATTCTACAAAATCAGCTGTTAGGGCAGCCGTGTGGGGGTTTGTTGACGGGGAGCTACTGCCCTCTTCAACTGGCCCGCTCTACACTCTGGCTTTTTAATGCACCACACTATGCAGGGCTACATCATACTTCACATATAACTCAATTAAATAAATATATAATAATAATGATGATGATAATTAAACCCAAATTAAAATTATACTGAGAATGGTAATGACAACTGGGAAGTATCAAGATCTCGGAGTATAATACCTATTAATGTACCTTCATAACATAAAAGTAACTCTCGGTTATCAAGGGTAAAAATCTGAAAGAAATATATTAAGGATCACATTTTTTGAACTAGACATTGTACATGAAAAAAGATTGTTGTTGTAGTTGTGCGTTGTTTCAATAATTATATAAACAGTTCATATATTTGTTTGTAAGTTTGTAAGTTGGTCTGTACGAATGTAGCTGCTTGAAATGTTTTGAAATGTTCTTTTTTTATTTATTGCACTTGGGGGTGGGGGCGCTCATAACCTTTTTGCTTCAGCCCACTCCTTTTGAGCACAATGTATACTGCTCAAATAAACAAATAAACTAAACTAAAGCTAAGACCTTCTAAACTTATTTGTCACCACGTTTTTGTCACATTTTTTAAATGATTTTGTCATGTTTTTTTATTGTTTTTCGTCACTTTTTTTGGCGTGTGTTTGTCACTTTTTTCAATAAACCTTTAGGTTTTGGGTAACGCCAAACGGGTGGGGGTTAAGAGGTTAAGAAGAAAGAGAAACTATGGACTTTTGTGGAGCTTTAGCTTCATCTTCATATTTCCATTAGTGTGTATTGGTTGCTCCGAACTGGTGGCAGTCAAGTTGCAATTGTGGTTTTCTGAGGCAAGGCAACTTTATTTATACCGCACATTTCGTACACAAGGCAACTCAACGCGCCTTAGACACCTGGGGAGATGAAAGACTCCCCAATCATCCCATTAACACTTGTATTACCCCCGGAGGGACTACGGAAAGGATTTATTAAGGTAAACAAGTTACTTATACTGATTTAATGCTTTTTAAGGCCCTCAATTATGGCACAATTCAATTAATGAACTTTAATTCTTGTGACTGCGCCACAGAAACCCTGATGATTTACACATCCGTTCTTGTGTCTACGGGCAGGACACTTATTAAACTCACAGGTTCCCAAACTTACCATTTAAACAATCCAGGACCCCCACTTTAAAAGGATGTTGGTGCTCATAAAAATATCTAGCAGTAAGAACTTTTAAAAAATGGATTTACAAATGTGTGCTGTTTCCCATTATGAATTTTGTTAAACACGGTGTCTTTTTGTGTCTTGAAATCCTCTTTCCTCTTCTGTTGCCCTCGCACATTATCCAGCAGGGGGCAGGCTTGGAAGCGCCCGTACTCCGGTGCAATTGCCCTGATCCCCTCACTAATTGGTTTGCACAGCCACATGCTCCTCCGGTCCCCCCGGGGGCCCCAACATCTGAGCGCGTCGCTAAACCAAACAAGTGCGGAGAACGTCGGCCCCTTTTTGTTGTTGTTCCTTTTCGGGGGGATTCCATTAAAGACACCAGTCCCTTAAACGCCCCACCACCACCCCCTCCGATCTGAGGTCGGACGGGGCCGTTTCAAATGCCACAGTGTCTCTGCGACCTTTAAAAGACCTGGAACTAATGCGCAGAGGAAAATGAGGCGCCGTCTTAAATGGCAGCTACACTCACCTCTGACTCCAGCATTTGTCACAGCACAGGTTCATCCTATTGTTGTGGTTTCGTCCTTTTCTTCTCTCTTTATTTGGACGGTGCTGATTACAATAAACACTGAGATAAAACCATTTAGGAAGGGGGTCGTTTTCTGTCATTTTCTGTTTTCATTTTATGCATAAAAATGGCCAAAATTGCTGTTTTTTTCAGCAACAAATCTAATTGATGACTATGGCCAGGTTAGTTTGGTTTTGTGACATATTACTTACAAAGATTTTTTCAGATTTTTCCAAATTAAAAGCTCAATACATTAGGCAGGAATTAGGAGCTACCAAAGTGGAGTGTAAAGAAACCTCCTTTAAGGAAAACGGCTAAAAGTGTAGTCCCTTTGTCCCTTGAGTATGTTTCTCCTGTCTTTAGCCGCTGCTGACCATATTCGGAGCGTCGTCTCGGTCACAGCCTTTCGTTCTACACGTAGATACCAAACATGGCCAGTTTTTGTAAATGAATAAGCGTGGGACACCAGCCGGTGCCCTGTTATGGTTAAGGTGTACTTTATTCCTTTATTGTCCTCATAGGGAAACTTGCCCTCTGCATTTGACCCGTCCTTCGATTGGGGCGACCCTTAAGGAGCCCAGGGACCCATCTCTAGATGTGGAGCCGGGCTGATGGTCAGAAGCACCTAGCTGGAGGATTCACCTATTGTACCTGTTTTTTTGGTTGATGGTGGAAACCAGAGCACCTGGAGGGGAGAATATGCAAACTCCACGCAGAAAGGGCCCGTGTGGGTGGGAATGGAACTCAGGACCTTCCTGCTGTGAGGCAAAAGCGCTAACTGCTCAGCCACTGTGCTGCTGTTGTACTTACTTTCCGGAAATCTCTGGCTCACTAGCGACAACAATCACAAAATAAGCATCTTGAAGTGAACGTTTTGTCTTGTGATTGTTATCTGCATATCGTATTGAATAATTATCATTGTGTTTTCTATATGTTTGAATATAATCATTTTGGTGAACTTGAGCATACTAAACTACTGACCTGTGTTCGACCTGGACTGTGATTCTCCAGTTTGAAATTTTTGGATAAACACTGGTGAAGAGATCATAAGTGTCCGGTCTGGTTTACCTCTTCAGAAGCAGAACACCACCGTAAAACTGCCCCCCCCTCTAGTGTTTTATTGTTTCCTTAAGAATGCTGCTAATCTTACTGTTGTTCTGCTGGCTGGACTATATACTCGAGAGAAGAGAAGTAGACCTCAGACATGACTAAGCTTTTGGTGTGATCACATATTTTCAGTCAGTCTCACTTGTATTTTTTATTGTTACCAAACTGTTTGAGGTTCCTTATTGGTAGTCTCTTTTTATGCTCTGACATTAGAACTAAGATGCTAGCTAAAAATCGAAATACTGACCACCATGTGAACAATGCTTTAACCCGCCATGTTTCTCCTCCATTTGAATGCAAACCATCAGCAATGCGTTCACTGTCCTCCCTGCGCCCCGGAGACGTGAGGATCACTGAGTCCCGAGTCTTGTCCTTGGAAGTAGGTCAGCTCTGCCCCCCAACCATCTCATTCTCCTCTTCAGCCGGTCTCGTTACCCGCCGCCTCATTTACTCTGACTCCAAAGAAGAGGACGAAACTGAAATAAACACCAAACACGAGAAAAAGCGCATGCAGCTTTTTTACAATGTTTCTGGATTGATAAGACAAGACGCTAAAATGACCAAGCGCCAACTCTTTTGTCAAAGCCTCAGTCATCCAGGTGGTTAATGCGATCTTCTACTTTAAACAACTGGAGTTGGGTTGTATTCCCGAAGCCCTGAGCAGGCAGCGTCTTCATGGCTAATCCAAACATGTTCATTTGGTCTCGTAGTGTATTACACAGTGAGCAGTCTAAATGATCTTCTCCATTCTGTCTCTGTCAGACACTGGGAACATACTTTTGAACACATCTGTCATTCACACAGCATGCTAAAGAAAGTGAATCCATTTGTGCTGATGCGGTTTCATATGGCACGGTGTTATGTTTGCCGTGTGCGCGGGTTTTTGACGGTGTGTGCTTTCGAAGAGTGTGGCACTTTGGGTAAAAACAGGTTTCATAAAAGTTTTGATGCAGTTTTACTCGGACTGTTTGAAATACTATGCTAAATGCTAACAGGGGAAACGGCAGCTGGATGAATTGAAAGCAAATCAAGAGAAATTGGAATTCATGAATCATTGAAGCAGCAATTATGGATGCTAAATTAAATTAAAAAGAAGAAAAGCTAACATGAGCAGTTTCAGTCATCTCTTTGGTTTGGTTCTCCCTTAAAGGAACAGGCCACCATTCTTCCATACGGAGATCTGTTCTTACCTGAGCTTAGGCAAATTGATCCGTACCTGTCTGGTCTTTTTGCCCGTGGGAGAGCGTGGCCACTTCTAACTTCACCCCCGTTTGGAGCTATAGGAATATACTGGGAGAGGCTAAATGCTAACAACATCTTTGGTCTTTTTGCGTGACTGAGGGCACGCACAAAGACCAGACAGGTACGGATCAACTCGTCTAAGCTCAGGTAAGAACATATCTCAGTATGGAAAAACGGTGGCCTGTTCCTTTAAGGCGAGATCAGTGTTACCCAGTACAATGTGTATTTTTTTATGTTTTGTCGATAGCGAGGCGGAGATCTCCCGGTAGTAGTTACTACGTTGCTTCACAAAGCCGGCTTTCCCTCGCGTATTTATTCACAAATATTGACATTATTTTACATCCACGTGTCCTGTGAAAGGTCCTGGAGATTAGAGTCCTGACTTTAGGGCTGGTTTTCTCAAAATTAGGTTTTGTTCCACTCATGCTACAAAATAGCGACTAAAATAGCTCCTCCGTACTCCTAACTTTCCATTCTTGGACTGGACAAGATTTAGATGTTTTGTTGTTATTGTTTTTTTTGTTTTGTTTTTAGGGATTTCTTAATATCCAATTCCCAGACTGATTTATTCAGCTTTAACCCCCAAAAAATAAGACAACATTTGAATTTTTACAGATGTTTTCACTTTATTCAAAAACTAAACAAGAGTTACACGTAATCTCCTTATTTATCTCCTCTTGTTTTGTTTTTGTTTTTGTTTTATTTATTTATTTGAATTGGGACAGTGCACATTAATCAACATGTGTTTTTCAACATGTAAATGTACCGGAGTTAGCTATATAGGCTAATTTTCATCCGTAGTCCCATGGCAGGTTGATGTCAAGACAGGTAGGACATACAACAGGCACAAACATACAGCGAAACACGATCACAGAGACATACAAAGTGAATGATGAATAACAACATATAGTTAAAAATGCAAAAAATAGGTAAATTTGTTCAACTAAAAGATCAGAAAGGGACAACACCACAATCTTCCACACAGCAAGACATCAGTGGTTGGGACTTTAGACCATGTTGTGTTCACATGTCTGATTGTCCAAAAGCCACTTTTTCACAGAGTTCCTAAAAGTGTGGAATGAGGTCAGGTTCCTCAGTTCTGTTGGGACCAAGTTCCAGGAGTGTGCTGCGCGTACTGAGAAGGCAGATTGTCCAAATGAAGTCTTTCTAAATGGGATTCCACAGTCTCCTCTGCTTGAAGAGCGTGTGTTTGTATTTACATTCAGCTGTATAAACTCCTGTAATGGGGGCGGAGCAAGTCCGTTTAGGGTTTTATAGACCATAATTACATCAGAGTACATTATCAACTGTTCCCACTTTAAAACATTATGTTTGGTAAAGACTTTACAATAGTGATATGAATTGTTCTTTTTGTCTAATGTTTTTACTGTCTGCTTATAAAGTCTTTCTATGGGCAACAACGTGGTCTTGTTGGCCTGAGACCAACTCGTTAAACAATAATTAATATGTGAGAGAATTGTGGCGTTTAGGTACAGTTTTGAAGCATCAGTTGTTAAGTTATTTCTAATGTGTTTAAAATTCACGAAATTGAATTGAATTTTGTTTCTCAATTTCTTAACATGTTTTTTAAATGATAATTGAGAATCCATGGTGACACCTAAATACTTGTACTCTTGCACCACTTGTAGTGCTTGCCCATTCACCAGAACTATTGGATCGCTCTCTTTGGTTGCCGACTTAGAAAAGAACATACACATAGTTTTACTAGTATTTAGGTGTAATTTTGAATTTTTTAACCAATCACAGACTGACACTGTTGTGGATGCCATTTGTAGCATTGCTTAAAGAAATGAATGTCTGGAGTTGGTCCAGAGTCGAGATGTATTTGGGTGTCTTAGTGTTAACATTCTCATCACCCATGGATGGCTAACTCCCCCCCCCCCCGGAGTGCAGTTAGCCTGGGTGCGCGGGGGGAGACATGCAGATGTGTCCTCCAGCGCAGGGCTCTGCGGATTAGTTAGACGTAAACCAGCTAATGTCAAGCCCACTGGCCCCAGTCGGCACGCAACACTGCACCCTCCCACCATCGCTGAGCCACCAGACTACTGCAACCCGGGTCAAGTCACCGGGCCAAACCACAGACACCAGTCTGCAGCATCTGGGCTATGGCAAACAGGCCACTGCAACCTGGCTTCATCCCGGTGACGCGAGCTATCGTTCAGAAAACAGAAATGACTTTTGGCCCGGTTCTATAGGTAGCGTTTACGTGACATCACAACATTCTAAAGATCCTATAGTTTAACATTGAGGTGGAGGGCAACTGAAAATTCCACGGCCGTAACCATAGTAACGCATTGCCAATATCTCTGTAATTACTTGGCCAATTCACATGAAACAAAAACTGACACAAAGTTCAAAGTCATATCTTTCAGCAGATATGAACATATGTCTAATTATTTCTTCACAAAGGCGTCCAAAAGTGGAGACAATATTCAAAAACATGTGCTTGATGTTGGCCAGTAGAAAGGACTTTCAGCCATAACATTCACATGTCAGGTTTGTGAATCCAATCACTGTCAAAGGATGATCAGAGAAAACATTTGGACATGTTCTTTTTGGAAATTTCTTTCAAAAACTTTTTCTCTCCCATAGAGTTGTATTGACACCTGCCCTCCAACTGAAATGGAATTCTAAATCGTGAACGCAACCTATTGGGGTGCGAAAAGGTGAATTGCAGCCTCATTTACTGCATCAAGTGTTGTTGTTTTTTTAATGCCATCCATTCCATCCATTTTCTTCCACTTGTCCGTTGCCGGGTCGTGGGGGCAGCTGTTGGAGTTGCACCAGCCCCTATGGCTCCTCCTGCAGGGGGTGGGTCCACAGAAGGACGGCCTCATGGTTCTAACCGGGCCTGTTGGTCTCTCATAAGGGGCTTCTGAACCGCCCTTTGTCTGACCCGTCACCGAGGACCTGTTTGCCATGGGAGACCCTACCAGGGGCACGAAGCCCCCGACAACAGAGCTCCAGGATCATTTGAGTAATCAAACCCCTCCACCACGTTAAGGTGGCGGCTCCAGGAGGGGAAAGAATGGCAAGAATATATATTTACACCTTTTCAAACTCTGATGAACATAAACCCACCATAATCAACAACATATATGATAGAAACCATAGAGGATTTTATATATTTTGACTTGCATCATAATTTCAGTTTTGACACACACACACACACACACACACACACACACACACACTGGACATTCATAACAGACTCTGTAATCCATCAATTTAAAGAACTTCACGTTTCAGCACATTTTCTGTTAACGATGTACTAAAACAGTGGTAGGCCACGTCAGGCCCTAAATTCCCACCAAATTCATCCCTCTAACCGATAACCTGCCAACGAGATAGACTTCTATAATCTGATTCACACAACAGAGGTTTAAACTGTTTTTTTTTAAAATAAACACACAAAAATACTAAACTAAAAATGTGGTAATTTCCCTTAAAAATCCTGGGGACAGCCTCCGGACCCGTCTTTTTAGTTTATGTGGAAACAAAGTCATTATTTCTACAAAGCAATGCTTGAGCCTGGGCCACAGTGGGGAGTCTCGGCGCTTCGTCTTTTGAGAAGGAAAAAAAGTGGCCTGTGACCGAGCAGACTCATCCATCCCTGCACCAAAGTATCATCCGTCCAGTCCTACTGTACTCTTCACACTGTTTCCTAATGATGCTCACACTCAACAACTGGAAGACATTCACAAAAATAACCACTATAGCATCTTAGTCATCGGCCTTCCCATTTCCAACCTCACAGTTAAACACTAACACCCAAAATTGACAATACGGCTTTAGGTCCCCAAATCTGATATTATGTAAATGAGGGAATTCTGCGTGGCTAGAAAATGGCTAAATGACTCTGCTGCTGATACATACAAATGAGCAAACGCTTGGTACAGGCCGGAACACATAGTGCACGAGCAATAACACGGGACAGTTGTGCTGGTTCACTCTGGTACCCTCAGGTCGAAGATGCAGCACAGTATTCTGTCAACAGCATGAGGCTACACGTGTTGGATGTAACGTGTGCGTGGATTTGGATGCGTGCCGTTTCTTGTACAACCTTTAGCTGCGTGTTGGGGACACCATATGAGGTTTGTGGACATGTCTTACCTCATTTGAAAGCTAAGCACCCCCAGAGTCCGTTTGTGTTTGGCAGATAGTTGAACGAGTCTGGCGTTAAACTGCGGTGGCCTCAGATGAGCAGACATTTAGGAGAGCCATCGATCTCTTCTCGAGTCCTAATGCTGGAGAGAAGAAAAATCCACTTTAGCCGGACATGACCTTTCCACCTGCCTCGGCCCGGGAGCAGGATGAGCAAATCAAGTTGTGTTTTTAAGGACAAAACTGAAGCTGCTTCATGTGTAATGGGATGGCCATACCGCCTTTGCTCTGTCCAATCCCGTCAGACCTTGGAAGCTAAGCAGGGAGGGGCCTGGTCACTACTTGGATGTAGTGAGTGAGTGGTGGTCGGAGGGGCCGATGGCGCAGACTGGTTGCCTCGCTTCCGTCAGTCTACCCCAGGGCAGCTGTGGCTACAACAGTAGCTTACCACCACCAAGTATGGAGATATTGAATAATGCAATGTAAAGCGTCTTTGAGTGTCCAAAAAAGCGCTATATAAAACCGATGCATTATTATTATTATTATTATTATTATTATTATTATTATTAATGCCTGTTGGAATTCAATTGACATTGACCATGACATTTAAGGCCTTAAATTTGTTAAATGGTTCCAATGCCCCACTGCCCCCACGTTATTGGAAAGGGACTACTATTTGTCACAGTGCTTCACGTACCTGCATTGTGTTCTCATCAGATCGACTCCGACTGAGTGCTTAATTAAAAGGCGGTCGGCCATCTTCGAAGAAAGCACCGATTTACGAGCTCCTGACTGCTCCCGGCTCCTGCTCACTGCCAATCCAATCACCCAGCACAACGATAAAACAGCTAACAGCCAGCGGGAGGCTACACAGGACAGGTTAATATGGAGAGTGTTTGGGAGCCGTTGGAAAGACCGCCTCATTACATTAGGGACTCTTTTAAAGAATACAGCCTCAATTTTACTTATCACTTCTGAATGACTTTATAAAGTCCATCAAAGTTTCCATATCCTACATATAGAGTTTTTATCGACGCGCTGCAAGGAGTTACTGAAAGTTTGGGAATGATCAGATATTGAAGTGTGTGTGATATAGTGTGTAGAGCAGAACTGAAAACCAGGGAAACTTTTAGGGAAGTTATTTTAGCAATTACAGTTTAGCTCCAAGAATTACCCCATTGTAGAAGGCTTTCACAGTCGTCAAGTGGACTGTTTTGCCTCGCCACTCACAGGTTTCTGAGTCAAGAGGAGTGAAGGAGGATCGATGGTAACTGTGGCCATACCGCCTTTGCTCTGCCTGATCCCGTCAGACCTCGGAAGCTAAGGAGGGAAGGGCCTGGCAGGACTCGGATGGGAGACCGTTTGGGAAGAGTTTAAAAGCCAACTTGTTTGATCAGATGAGTGTGAAGAAGCGTGAGTGAAATGTCCTCAACGCAATCGACCCAGAACTTTTGACGACTTTTGAAAACCTCTTCTACGACTGCAAGGCATGACACTCAAACAAACAAAACTGTTGAAATCACAGCCAACTACCCGAAGACTTTAACACACCTGAAAAATGCATAGGACCTACAGGACAAGGGCTTCCGTTAGCTGACAGGGAGATGGTATTATCCAGAACAGTACAGGGGTGTGATTTCGTCCGATAGGAAAGTGTCTAGGAAGCATCCTGGATCCTCTTTCCCTCTCGAAGGTCACCCAATGTCGTCCAAACCACACGCGCTGGCAAAAATATTCCAGATTTAGGCGCAATCCTATTTACTTTAAGCTCATGGGCACGCGAGGCTGAGTCCTGCTGAGGAAATGTCAGCGTTTACGATAACTGCGTTGGCTTAAAAGATTAGGCACAATATTTGCCGCGGAAAGCACAAGGGGTCATAACTGTCGGTCAGCTGTGTATTTCCATACCGGTCTCGCCCTGGTTTCGGGAGAAGCCTCGATAATGGTCGGTGTTTCCTGCTCTTGCTGTTGTTGTTGTTGTGGGGCAGGCTGCTGTAGAAAACAGACGCCCATGGCCCTGTAGCTGTGTGCCGGCTCTGATAAGGCTCCAGTGAAGATGGGGTTTGGACACGCTACAGCCGCGAGGGAGGGGATCAGAGGAACGGGGAGAGAGGGGGGGGGGGCGAGGAGAGGCCACGTGTGAGTGAACGAGGAAATACGCCACAATGAAGACCATGTCACACAATATATTCTATATTTATTTTACTTTTTAGACTTCCAGTGCTTCAAAATTTGTTCCCACTTTCCTGGGTTTTCATGGGCTCAAAATAGATTTACAGTTGTCCCAGTTACTCGTTGCCTGTGTCATGTCTCAGAGGCTGTGCGCCACTCCTCTGTTCTTCTGAAGATGTTGAAGATGTGTCTGAGGCTTTGAAAATGGTCAAAAGCTTTTTAAAAAGTCTTTATCACAAAAAAAACAAAACACTACAACAGGCATCAAACGTTCAACCTTTCCACCCATTTCACTCAACGCGACCGGCCCAGCGTTCCACACATTTCTGGTTGGTCGCTTGACCAGTTTAAGTCTGATCATTTGCACCGCAGCAGCAGAACACGCCGCCACCTCCTATTCACCACCACCATTGTCTTAATGCTCAGATTGTGGTTCTTCTCTTAACAAATCCATCATCCTCTAGCTTTCTCAAATCCCTGTACCTACTCTACCTTCTGGGCTCAAAGCGCCAATTCTCATTAACATTTCATGATTTATAACTTAAAATGATATCCATAAGCATCTAGAGCAAAGGTAAAGAAAGGATAAGGCGTCATACAGTTGTTCACAAAGCCTGAATAAAGCATATTATGGAAGCAGTCACTTCCGTCCCTTCCAGTTCCTCTTTCCTAAACCGTACGACTATGACTCTCTACAATTCAGAATATCCCCGATGTCTCGCGAGCGGACGGAAGATGAAATTCAGATGAAGACGTATCCTTCTCCATATAGAGCAAACCCTCGATATCATCTCCGCTCGAGCCCGACCTATCAGCACATCCCTGCGCCGGGATTGTAAATAGCTCCGTCACTTGGGCAGATAAGAGCCTGGATATGGAGACGAGTGTAGCCCCAAGACGCTGCCTTTTTCCGAGCTAGATATCTCTGATGTGTTGGGGGCTGGGTATGGAGCTGCGGATTCAGGGGCAAGTGAGATGTTTTGGGATATATAAGATTCCGTCCGAGCCTGTGTGGACTGACGCGGCGGAGCAAGGTCAAATAAAACGACATTCTGAAGGTAATAGGATTTGAACATGTGATGACACTGAGGAAGCGTGTTAGGGTCTGCTGACAACTGCCCTGTGGTTGAAGCTTTGGTCCACAAGATATTAGAAAAGCATCTCCCAGACATCCACTTTAACTAGTGTAAGGATCTCATGGCCTCGTCTTGGAATTAGGTTCCTTCCCTGTCGTCTTTCTTTACTGTTCTTTTTTAAAACGGCATCTTAGCAAATGTTTGGACATCTATAAAAGGATTCGAAAAAGGATAGGGATATTTTATTCTCATCAAAAAGTAGTCCTGCACAAATCAGGGCTGTTGACGTTCCATGAGGAAATGTGGGTGTTTCAGGTCTGAGTTAGCGTCATTTTGTCCCTTGGATGCACCAGCTTCCCTAATCCTGAAACATGCGTTCACGTTGTAGAATTTGATCATGTCGTAATCTCAGATGGAGGGCAGGGGCCAATACAACTCTATGGGACAAAGACAGTTTTTGTAAAAAATGTCAAGTAAGACAAAAACATTTTCAATTCATGGAATTTTCAGTTGCCCACCATGCCAATTGTAAAATATAGGCTCTTTAGGATGATGTAATGTCATGTGAACACAACCTATAGCCTAGGCTAATCCCCAAGCTATAGGCGCTCCTGGCCAAGGTCCCAACTCAAAACCCGGAGCTGGGTCGCCTACTGATCGTGATGGTTTGCCCCTGCTGCATTGAAGGAATGCAAAGTACATACTGTACAAAAACAAAGTACAAATGGTGACACTGTGAGAGCTAGAAACGAGTTAGGAACACGGCCTACAGTTAAGACAGAGGCAGAGGCCAGCACTGTATTGGGGAATGCAAACACATGGGTGGTGTTTCTTTTGCGTCTTTAATTTTACGGCAGAACGTTATCCATCTTTCCACCTCAGTCAGTACTGAAGGAATTTATCTGAGCTTTCTGTTGCATCATTTAGATACATTTGAAGCTCTAACATGTGGATTTTGGATAAATCTTCAGAATTGTTTCATGAAAGATATATCATTCTGTGGACCTCAGCCGTGACACTTGGGTATATCATTTGAAGTATATGTCTATGTTAGGATGAGACAGTGATGACGCATTAGAAGAAGAAATGACCAAGGAACAGGACAGCTCAAAATGGGAATGTCACGGCACGGTTAAAGGCAAGACGAGGCACAATCTATACAAAAAAGCAACTCAGTGTGCCTTACAACAAACACAAATACACTACTACATCAGTAAGTGTGTCCTTCTAAGGCCCATAGTTGTTAGGACATCATTACATTAACGTGATAGAATTGTCTTGGACATGCTCAAAATGTACATTCACCATAAAAACGCGTGATTTGATTTCTCCATCTTCTCCACACAAAGGTCCACAGTGGAGGCATTATTATAAAACACGACCTGCCCAACGCCGACAATATGGCCGACACAGTGCATATCGCTCCTGGGAGGGCGCCTATAGAAAACGCTTTGTATTGTAATAGCGCTGCGCGGCATGAAGCACACACACACACACACACACACACAAAACGCCTTCAACAAAACGATATTGTGGCCGGGAGCTACCTCCGCCGCCCGACAATGGGGAGGCTGAGTGCCGCGTTTTCTCATCAGGGGCCGGGGCGCGAACACTCGGCCCCGGGGCCCGCTCTCGCTGTAATCTCGACATGAGTTTCCCACCCCCGTGACCCGAGAGAGTATCAGAGGAGAGGCTGAGGGCTTTTGTGTGCGGAGAATAGAGGGGAATGAAAGCAATAACGCAGGCAAATGGAGACGCTCATATTCACATTTGAAATATTAGAGGGATGTATCGGCGCCCCCTGGCCCTCAGCGCCGGTATGTGTGTTGGGGTGAGGTTTATTAAAGCAATGTTGAACCTGCTCTCCGCCCCGGGCACAAGACGGAGACATTTGGACAAATAATGTTATTTTGTGAGCGATTGGACAAAGTCAGTGTGTTGAATGATATTAAGACCTAAAGCAGGTCGTCTTTAAACCCCGGGTCCCACCGGAGCCCACTGTTCTTGGGGCTTGAGGATGTGAGCGATTGGTTGGCCATGGTCGCAGCAGATGGTGCAGATTGGCAGCCTGACTTTCAATCAATTTAATTTAGGGCAGCTGTGACTACAGTATAGTAGCTTACCACCACCGAGTATGGAGTGAAAGTATCACACTGGGTTACAAAAAAAATACTTTTTGTAAGGTGTCTGAAATAAGATTGAAAATACTTAATTTTAACATTTTGAAACTCCGTATAGTCCCATTAAATGTCATTATTAAAACTGGCATTACAGCTAAATGTTTTGGAAAATTGTGACATTGCTCAACTGTATTAGTTTAACTCGTCGTACTCTTCGGGTCGTGGGCCAAAATTCAGCTCCCACGGCTGGTCGCATATGTAAACAGGAAAATACTATTGAGAATATGTTACCAATAAATGAATAATAATAATGAGGCCACCTGTTTGACACCCCGCTCTAAAACATATTCAGCGGCAGTTTTGGCTGAAATTGTCCTAATTTTTTTTGCTGTTGCCCATTTTGTCCAATTCTCTTTCCTCTGTTTGATGAAAGAAGTCTGTGGCAGACACTAAAACAGGAGGTTTAAAACATTAAACAGAGAGTGATTTTTAGTTAGACGGACCTTCATATACAATTGTGAAAAAGAAAACGTATCCACCCGGACTCACCCCGGCGTGCAGTGTCGAGTCGTAAATCGGAGCGTCCGACAGCAGCGACTTTAGTTCGTAATAAAAGAGAAAGTTATGAGGCGCGGCCGTGTATCTGTGGGCGTGAATCTGCAGTGGCTCCAAGTCTGCAGGTTTAAACAGTGAGACGGCGGTCCCAAGCTGATCTTGAAAACGTATTAAAGTTATATTTCTTTTTTAAGTGCCATTCAGCATATTAAGCACACACTGTTGGAGAACTATTGCCTAAAGATTCCCGTAAGCCCTCTGACAGTGGACAGTAAGGAGGTCTATATCTAAATGGAAGATTGCTTTACACCGTGATGAAAATCTCATGGCAGTTTTATCTTGTGAGATCTCGTTGTTATTAGGACCCAACACCAGCGTTCGATCAATTGAATTTGGACGACGGCGCAAAGGCACAATGCTCTCCCGTGGCGTGACGCCCACTCTGCACCTCGGGGCCCGTCGGTGAAGCCCGGCTGACAGCGGGGGAAAGCGGGGCGGGGCCGTATCAGGTTCACACGCAGATAAGACGCAGTGAAACGTAATAGGCCAGATTTCCAGTTATGAAAAATGGGCCTGGGCTTTTCCAGTAAATGTCACTGTTATCGTCACGGTGCTCCGCGTGGGAGAAGAAACTGCTTTGTAGGAGCGTCGGCGACATGGCATTCACAGATTACCTGGTTAATGCGTTTTTAAGATGTGCGTATGGAGGCTCGGAATAAGGCGGCGTTTATGTAATGTCACAAATTGTATCCGGTTTGTGACAGATGCAGTACTCCAGGTTACCATCTCCACACTATTGTTGCAACTATTACTACTTCTACTATGATTATCTATAGTATACAAACGATGGGCCTCATAAGGTGCCACACATCCCCCCCCCCCCCCCTCATATTTATGTCAGTAATCTACAGCAAAAGTGTCAACTTGATTTCACAAAATGATTCCCCTGCAGTGTCTCACCTTATCAAGGGAAGTCCAAGAGACTGTGTTTCAGCTGAGTCCGGGCTCGAGAGAGAACCCTGTTGTACATATTTTTGGTGCAGGGAATGGGAGAACAGTAACCCTTGGCCTTCCATAACGTCTCAGAAATCACTTCGTGGGAGTTCTTTTCGTGCTTATGTTTTGTCATGGATTTCCTCGCCCCGTCCGTCCCACCCCCTGGGCCTATATCGAGTCAAGAAGCCATCCTTCCATTTCCATCTTGATACGGTGCCAAACTTTTCAAAATCTGCAAATTTACCACGCTGCGCCCCCCGCCCCCCCCCCCCCCCCCCCACACCCATCAGCCCACTCCAGAGATCCGGGCAGATATATGAATAATACTAAGACGAGGACTCCGTGTTTAGGTTGTACCTTTGCCTGGGGAGGGATCGACAGCTGCGGCGTTTGCCAACAGGGGGCGTGAGAGCAGGGGGGGGGGGCAGTCATATTAATGTGGGTAAAGTTTATGGAAGTCCGCGGGAGGCGAGGCGTGCGCTCAGGCAGGGGGGGTGTTTAGCCGAAAGGCAACGCCGACATTTCACCGCAAGACAAGCTGCTTTTACATGACACGGGGGTGTGAGGATAACCAGGCAGGAGAGAAGAGGTCTGTTAGGGAATTAGGGAGATGGTTCTGCTGCTGCGGTGGAGGCTGTGTCGGAAACATTTGGGCATATAACTCTGAAAGCATTTTCAATGAACGATCGGACGATAACTCGGGCTATCCTCTCTGGCCACGTGCCGCCTGTGGTGACATTTTTTTTTGATTTCTTAACCCTTGTGACCGTTACGTATGTAGATTTCTCTATCAGATATCTCCAGGCGATCTCCACTACTCTCTACATCATTTCTTTGCCTGGTTGGACACATTTGATGACTTAGTCATGTTTTCTTTCTTCCCGATATTTTCTGATTAATCCTGGAGACTAACAGTCCAGAGGGAATAGTTCACGGGAGGAAAAAATTCAACACAATGTCTGCGACCCCTGCTCTTCATACAACAAAACCATCAGAGTTACTGTATGTCTATACCAGTATCAGATTTTCCTCTTGTTTATAACTATGGTCATCTTAGAATTATAAGGTTGTATCTGCATTCTGAGTAGTGTGAAGATATTTAGGTGTAGGTTTGATCAGTCACAGAACAAAATGGAAATGGGTCATATGTTTTAGCTCATAAAACATTTACAAAACGTTTAATATAGTGCACAGAACGGGTCCAGGAACAAGAATATTAGGAATTCAATCAAATGAAAAAATGTCAGCACAGTTTATAGCTTATATGACCCAGCCGCCACCTGCTGTGTCCTTGAGCAAGACACTATTATGCTCTCTTCTTACCAAAAACATACCCGGACTCGTGACTATTTTCCTTGCACATTAAACCACAATAACGCGGCAAAACTCTCCTCGCGTGTGCCTCTCTCAGCGTCCATAGTCCTCCGCTGACGGTGTATTTGCCTGTAGCCGTTTGTGCCTCTTTTTGATCCATTCCACAATAAAACTCTTTCCCTCAAACACCTTTCGGTGATTGGTATTCTGGGCCTAACCGGAGTCCCCTCAGTCCGACGGCAGCGCGGGAGAGTGCCCGCCGGGCGAGATTCGATTAGCCGGAGAGCGTGTCTTTCAAAGGGAAGCCATTTGGAGACGGATCCCGCCGGGCCTATCAGCAGCCAGCGGAAAAAAAGGAGCGATTAAAGGCAAAAACAACGGGCTGGATGTGACCGGGAGAGGCGTGTGATTTGAAACCGTGGGGAGCGGGTTTGTAATGCTAATACACGCACAGGCTGTAGCTAGTATAATGGCCGAGAAGTGGGGGGCGGCGTAATTACAGTAGTGCGATTGATTAGAAGGTTGGGATTATTTTAAAGAGCTAAAACTCCCACGTACTTGAGGTGATTTGGTTATTTTATGTGCACAAAAACGCAGAACGAATATGAATATAGCACCAGAATGAACATGAAAGTTTTGAAAATAACCAGAGAGTATGTGTGGGCGGTAGTGATGGGCGATACCACATTTTTTGGAATCGATACGATACCATCCATCCATCCATTTTCTTCCGCTTTATCCGGGGCCGGGTCGCGGGGGCAGCAGTCTCAGCAAAGATGCCCAGACTTCCCGATCCACGCACACCTCCTCCAGCTGTTCTGGGGGGACCCCGAGGCGACACCAGGCCAGCTCGGAGACATAGTCCCACCAGCGTGTCCTGGGCCTTCCACGAGGCCTCCTCCCAATAGAACATGCCTGGAGCACCTCCCGAGGGAGGCGACCAGGAGGCATCCGGAACAGATGCCCTAGCCACCTCAGCTGGCTCCTTTCGACGTGAAGGAGCAGCGACTCTACTCCGAGCTCCTCCCGGGTAACTGAGTTCCTCACCCGATCTCGAAGGGTGCGCCCAGCCACCCTGCGAAGGAAACTCATTTCGGCCGCTTGTATTCACGATCTTGTCCTTTCGGTCATTACCCAAATCTCATGATCATAGGTGAGGGTGGGAACGTAGATCGATCGGTAAATCGACTCCGCTCCCTCTTCACCACAATAGTACCATTACAGCGACCGTCCGTCCGTCCCTCACTCGTGAACATGACCCCGAGATACTTGAACTCCTCCACTTGAGGCAAGGACTCCCCACATACCTGAAGAGGGGAAGCCACCTTTTTCCGATGGAGAACCATGGCCTCAGATTTGGTGGTGCTGATCCTCATCCCGGCCGCTTCACACTCGGCTGCAAACCGCCCCAGTGCAGCTGAAGGTCCTGATTTGATGAAGCCAACAGAACAACATCATCTGCAAACAGCAGAGATGAGATTCTGAGGTTCCCAAACCGGACACCCTCCGGCCCCTGACTGCGCCTAGAAATTCTGTCCATATAGGTAATGAACGATACGATACCAATACTTGTCATTTCATATGGGTGGATGTATTTCAATCAATATACATTTCTAAAACTGGTTATTTTATATAATTAATAGGTAAATTAAAATTATATTACTTTAACTGGTTAATTAACAATGTTAATTTGCCCTGTTAGGCGAGCATCCCCACTGCCCAGGTATTTGCCTTGGCACCACTGAATAATCCCACAAACCCCACCTAAAGGCATTATTTGTCCACATTGTTCTCATCGAGGCTTACACAACTTTTCATCGCCGGTCTGTTTTTCCTTCAGTAATGTGTATTATAGCGTGTGCATCCATGGCAGCGCCGCCCACAGATGCATACACGGCGGCCCATTATTAAGTGGAAACCCTGGGTAGTAGATACGTGAGAAGCCAAGTACCCTAATCCTTAACCCTAACCCTAGGGTGGCAGTTAAGTGGTTAAAGTGCTGCGGTTAGATTCACACTGACCCTAAAGTGCCGCTCTCGGGCATAAAGTCCCTTTAAGTCGACCTAACTAGAGCCTGGGTGAAAACCCCCTCAAAGTCTGTAGCTGCACCTGATGTAGTTTTGTGTTCACCATGTTGATAATCAGATACTTTGTTTGTTGTTGTTGGCGAATGTTACACCAGCCCACTTTATATGAACCCAAACACTATTACATATTCTATGTTTACACTTTATTTGCAGTGGCAGTGCAAAATCATTATTTGACTGATCCCATGATTGCTTGTATACCACATATCTACAAACGTGTGAGTCTTCCTCTCTACACTGAGCCACGTAGAGATTCTGAAGCATGATAAAGCCATCATAAATGTCCTGTATAGTGTGGTCTGGTGGAAGAATGGCCATTACAATTCATGTCACAGAGCGGTACATCCCCAAGTAATTGGCTGGGACACGTTTCTCGCTCCTTTACCCACACCAAACCAGGCCCTTTGGGATGAGAGAGGAGCACAATACGCTTCATAAGACCAGACCTTTGATTACGTCCACGTCCCAAACGGCCCTGGACTCAAGGGAACCGTCGTGTAGTAGAGCTTTTCAAAGATTGTCAACTGGACCAGAGTGGTGGTGTGAAGGATGTTTTGCTTCCATCTTACGAAGCTTCTGAAGAACCCAGTCGACGATATTTGATCACCTCTACGACAATGACCACAGTGAGAGTCTTGTCAGTTTTGTTTCATTTTATTTTACAGCCATTTTACGTTGTATGGTGGTTTTATCAACACGTTTGGTGCAAGTGCAGCCGTGTAGTCATTGTCGGGCCCATAAGCAGCGCACACGCCATGGTGGAACTTTGCTTGTTGTCGGTGGCGTCGCGCTGTGACAGCCCAGAGCCGCTTCTGTAAATGTGATGAAAGCTGTACCCGAGGCCCCGCTCTCGGACCCCCGCTGTGAGCAGTTTGTTCTCCACATGTGAGTGACACCAGCTCCAGGGCCACTCTCCGTCTGTGTTTGTTCTGCTGCCTCCTCCAGGAGCTGCATTAGCTCCAATTAGTTCCTCCTCACACAGACGGCCGGGCACACAGATGCAGTGTTACAAGCGTTGCTCTATCAATTATCATTGTAAAGGCAACTTGGTCCCCATTACTCAATCACAAACCCTGCAGGCGCTGAAGATGGACAATATGTTTTACAAACTACAAACATCTCCATGGTGTCATCTTTAGAATAAAAGCTGCTGACCCTGTAGTTAATGTTCTGAAATGTATGGGATTCTTGTATTAGTTTACTTTAGCATTTCTATGTCTGTCTTGGTTGTTCATACTCCTGTTTAGAATGTGAACAGTGAATGGAATCTTGATTTTAAAATGTTGCAAAACTCATTGCAATTAAAGTAAAACATTATAGTGTTTATTTAGCTCTGAATGACGTTCAAACTGTAACACATTTAACAGAAAAGGAATAGTCTCTGCGTCCTATTCTTTCAGGACTTTCTATCAATTAAAGAAATTCCTTTCAAAATACCTTACAAAAGTAACTTTATACAAACTGTTTCTACGCGTCAACCTTCATCAGGCAAAGTGGTGAACCCTTTTCTCCTATGCACCTGCCGCAAACATTTCATGTCCTTTTTGTACCTTTTTGCATATTAAATCATTCACTCAAGGACCACCACCTGAAATTAAGTGAAACAACTTTATTTTTTGTTTTGGGGCTTCGTGGGAGACAACAATGAGCTCTTGGGCTTTCATCCCCACTGACCTGAACGATAGAAGGAATGAAAAAGGAAAGAAGGGTGGGAGGGAGGGGCACGTAAACGGGAACGAGGAGAGGCTGAGGAGAGGAACCGGGAGGCATTTATAGGCTGGAGACCGGAAATGGCGTCCGCGAGGTGTGGTCCTGCTCCTGAACCTCAGATGAATACTTTATTTCCATTTAAATGTTTGAAACAGCAAAAAACACCAAATCCTATACGTTTATTTCAATACTGTCTCAGGATGTTTTGTGCAGAATTTACGAGTCCTGCCATCGAGTATGAGTGTGTTATAATCTAACGAATAAGCACATTGATATAGTCTAGGTAACATTGAAAATCCTTTTAGAATATGGTGGCCATGTTGATATTTTATGGTTCTATCAAAATTAGGTTTGTTGTACTGTTGTTCTCTCTCAGTTTCATTCCCCCACTGGAGTAGCCCGCCCTGACCGTCCTTTCTCCTCTGTGTTCCCCCAGTGCTGCGGGACGACTTCCGGCAGAACCCCACGGACGCGGTGGTGGCAGCGGGAGAACCGGCCATCCTGGAGTGTGTGCCCCCTAGAGGCCACCCCGAACCCACCACCTTCTGGAGGAAGGACAAGAACCGCATCGACGACAAGGACGACCGCATCACCGTGAGTTACAGTACCAGGCAGTGTCACGAAGGCACTTCAGTTATCATTGTTATGATACAACAATCACATTCCATTAAATCTACATTCACTCCATCAATTATGGGCATGGTACTCTACTTGATTTTCATGGACAGGTTGACAAGCCAAACCTGTGGCAGTAAAAGCATGCGGAATGGAAATTATGTATTGTTAAATATCATTAGTTTGTAAAGCATTCCATGTGTGCAAATATGGTACAAAACATGGCACAAATCACATGTTCAACTTAACCGTTGGAACCAGCACATAATCAGAGGAACAAATGCAGGTCATCATTGGAACCTGGTTATCTAGTGGTTTTTAAGCTCACGATCCAAAAAGTTTCTCTTTGGGAGATAAGAGACAAACTATTGTGTTGGGTGGAATGGAGACTTTTAGGAGATTGATTTTACATGAGGCTGAAGATTGGAGATGGCTTAAGGTTTTTTCTCCCTGAAGCATATTGGTGTTCAGAGAAGCGTTCTTTTAGCTGTCTTTTTGTTTTCCCTACACAGAAGCATCCACAACATTAGTCCAACCAGTATATAGTGGGGGGGAAAAGGATTTAGTTCTCCCACTTAAAAAGATGAGAGAGGCCTGTAATTTTAATTGTAGGTATACCTCAACTATGAGAGACAAAATGAGAAAAAAAAAAAATCCAGAAAATCACATTGTCTGATTTTTAATGAATTCATTTACACATAATGGTGGAAAATAAGTATTTGGTCACCTACAAACAAGCAAGATGTCTGGCTCTCACAGACCTGTAACTTCTTCTTTAAGAGGCTCCTCTGTCCTCCACTCGTTCCCTTTATTAATGGCCCCTGTTTGAACTTGTTATCAGTATAAAAGACACCTGTCCACAACCTCAAACCGTCACACTCCAAACTCCACTATGGTCAAGACCAAAGAGCTGTCCAAAGACACCAGAAACAAAACTGTAGACCTGCCCCAGGCTGGGAGGACTGAATCTGCAGCTTGGTGTGAAGAAATCAACTGTGGAAGCAATTATTAGAAAATGGAAGACATTTTTTCTCATTTTGTCTCTCATAGTTGAGGTATAACTATGATGAAAATTACAGGCCTCTCTCATCTTTTTAAGTGGAAGAACTTGCACAATTGTTGGCTGACTAAATACTTTTTATCCACACTGTATGGCACGGGTGGGTAGTGTTACAGTTTGAACCAGTCTGTGAATGTGGTTGTTGATATGAAAGCAATAACTACGGGAGCCACACTGATGGGTGCCCACTGGCTCAGTGTGTTGTATGGATCAATTCAAAAACATGGTCAAACAGATGGAGCGTCATTGTGTTTATAACAGAAGCTCATTAGAAACACGTGGGCTTTTGAAGACCGTTAGAAGTACACAACTTTTTCCAGAGAGTATGGACACAGACATTACCATACCATGTAACTTCACTGGGAGTGGGACGTCTCCAGCTCCTCTCCATGCAGATGTGACTAAAGGCCCAAATATGAGATTTCAACAGGTAAAGTCCTCATTCAGATCCATTCTGTGATCGCCCACTGCAGCAATAGGGTTTACTTTGTGGAGCTGCTAATTAGGAACATGTTTTGTTTTGGCAACAGGGGAATCCAAATTGTTACGCAGTGTGCCTTTAAGACTGTATTAAAATTAGCTTAGGGTTATTTGAAAGTGAGCATTTATTCGTTTTGAACATGTTTTATGATAGACACTGGCTACGTTTACATGGAGACCCAAATCTGATCATGATCTGATTTCTGGAGTTCTCACATTGACTTGATTTCTTTCTGATCTTTCACACGTGTGCATAAACTAACCACGAAAACAACACCAGCAGAGAGGCAAACTAATGTCACAAAGACAAAGATTCAAATATATTATAATAATACTAAAAGCATTTTTAATTAAATAAAAGTTATAAAGTTATACAAGTACAAAATGTATTCATAAAAAGTATAAAAGTTAACCATAAAATATGATTGAAGAGAGGGGTGTAGACAATTCAGTTGGTCTAAGTAATTTTCAACCTACCACTTGGAAACTGCTTTGAAAAGCCGCTCGAACTGGAATTACAACTTGCAAACTCAGAGACGTCCAGAGCGCTCCGAGTTCGATGCGAGATGAAGACAGTAATGGTGCCCCCTAGTGGAGGAGAGTAGCTATTGATAAAACTTTAACAAAACCGCTGCATCAGTGAAGTGAACGTTACTGTTCGTACCAACCTTCAATATAATGTTATTTAACATGTTTTGAATGACATGTTTGTGGAGAAACATTCATGTAACATTAACATCTTATTACTCATATTTCTGGAGTGAATGTAAACGCATCAGATCGGATTATTGGGTTATCTGATTTTTCTGACCATGTAAACGTAGCCACAGTCGATAAACCATGGGGACACCTTCACCAGCTGCACTTTAATAGACTGGGACTCCTAAAAGCTGGAACGCCTCACTGTAAATGTAAAGCACAGGGACGCAGCAGTCAGCGCCCTCGCCTCACAACCATAAGATCCCGGGTTCAATCCCCAAGGGGGACCTTTGCATGTTCTCCCCTGTGATCCTGATGTCCTGTTGCAGATTCGCGGAGGGAAGCTGATGATCTCCAACAGCCGGAAGAGCGACGCGGGGATGTACATCTGTGTGGCCACCAACATGGTCGGGGAGCGGGACAGCGAGACCGCGCAGGTCACCGTGTTTGGTAAGGACACACTGAGAGTCCATCATACATGTGCGAGCCTTAGTATGTTACACTTTACAGCACGGGAATAACATGGAATTAGTTTGGTAACTGAGCTCTTCTTTCCATTTTAAATAGTCAGCATGTTTCACTGGGTTTGGGTCAAATCAAATAAATGTGTCATGTAGGGCTGGGACAAAATATCAGATCGGACTTGGATCGCAATACTTTGTGTTGCAATACCAAGTATCGATACTTTATGAAGTATCGCAATACTTTCAATATTTGTGTTTGGAGGCATTTTTTGTCCTACACTCCTTTGTTTTCCAGTGACAGTTACACAGCACTTTGTTACATTTTTGTGTTCATGCACTTTTCAATCTAAACACTTCAGTAAATGTCAAATGGCTTTGAACACATGACTTTTTACACATTTTAAGGTAAACATGTCACTTGTTATAATTACTTACTGTATCGCAATACGGATCGGATCGGCCCCTGGGTATCGTGATACGTATCGGATCGTCCCAGCCCTAGTGTCATGTGTTCTGTGTGAACCATAATTATTATGTTTTTACACTTTTGGGCACCATGCTATGTCTATTCTTTTACCATGTAAAGTTTTCCTGGTCAGCCGTACACTCCTGCTTGTTGTTTCTGTTGAAAAGCAGGACCGTCTGGAACTTTGCAATCAGCCAGTCAATTCTGGAAAAGGTTTATATCGATCCAATCACGGACCACGTTGTCACGACAGGAACCCAATTAACCGCTAGTGAAATATTTTCTTAAACGTACTTAACAAGAACGTACCTGCTTCACTTGTGTCAACTTGCGCCCATCGGGAACTCTGAGAAATCCCCCCTGATCCCAGATACTGATCTTTGTAAAGAAGAGGACACCCGTGTGTTATGGCTGGACAGGCTATTGTAAAGTGCCACCAATACGTTTAGCAGTGGTTTTCAAAATGTTCAGTACCACCTCCATAAATGATATAACCATCCACCAGGAATCATGGTCAAATTAAGAGTAAACTGTGTCTAAAAAGCTTCAGACAGATCTAAATAGGTCAAAACCATCCCACGCCTGCATTAAACCATGTAGTGTCTAATGATGAAACCTTGTTCCCCTCCATCAGAGCGACCCGTCTTCCTGAAGAGGCCCATAAACCAGGTGGTGTTGGAGGAGGAGCCGGTGGAGTTCCGCTGCCTGGTGACGGGAGACCCTCAGCCCAACGTGCGCTGGAGGAAGGACGATGTGGACGTGCCCCGCGGAAGGTCAGCACCAGAGAATACTCGTGTAACACCAGGCAGCGGGGCCAGAGGGGCAGCGGGGTCAGAGGGGCAGCGGGGCCAGAGGGGCAGCGTGGTCAGAGGGGCAGCGGCTATCAGAACTAGCCTGGGTTTAGTCGGTTAACACCAGACACGGCAGCTTTTGTCAAAATTATGTCTAGAATGACCCCAACGTGGCATCGCTCATGTTGGGGTCTGTCAATCCGGTAATGTCAGTGTTTGGTAATATGAAATGAGGTGTTCATTTATTGAGTTTTGAATTTTTTTTAGGGATTTTTGTTTTCTTCACTAATAACTAGGTTATTCAAATAATAAAAAAAATCCAAAATCCCCTCTGAACAAACTTTGAAAGACGTCAACAAAATAAAACCTGGCTCTTTATATGATTCACATTGATTAAAATATGGTTGATTTAAGCCATTTTTACACACAGCACCTTATTTCTAGTACACCTTATGAGAATATGAAAATATGTTGGTTTATTTCCCCCTAATCCCCTGCAGTGCCTCTGAAGTGTGCATGTTCTCGCATGTATAATAGGGTCCCTTTGGAGGGTCATTAGGGCGTTCTTGGTCAAATAAAGATTGAATACAGTTTTCTATTTCCTGCCTGCAGTGTGAGCGTGTGACGGTTAGACAGACCGTGGCTAAGTTTAGGTGTAGACCTTATTGGAGCCGCTTTAGAACAGCAGAAGCAGAGCCTGTTTGTCACAGAGATATTTTGGACACAAATATCTCAGGCTGCCGTGTCAGCCTGAGGTCAGGTGCCAGTTCGCAGACAGACTTCAGCAGGTTGACACGTCGGGAGTCAAAACACCGGCCGCGGCGTGCATGAGCCGGTGCAGATAGAGGAGGCGCAATTACGGTGAGTGGCAGGAGGAGAGCGGAGGAGCTGACAGGAGCAGCAGGAAGGAGAAAACGGCGCTAAATGACAGGCGTTACAGTGTGCTCGTGCAGGTGGGGCTGTTCTGACGGAGGAAACACTGCAGAGTTTAACCTACAGCCCGCGAACATGACACTCAGACGAGAGCCACACAGTGTCCCTGTGTGGGTGGAGCGGTCCAAATATCACGGGATAGACACGAGCAATGACACGTCCATCCGCTCCACATGTATTTATATGACGGGTTTGCAGTGTCTCGCACAAATGCGTGGTGGAGGTGGTAGGTAACGAAGTAAAATGTACCTAATTACTGTACGTTTTTGTTGAGAATATTACTTTTACTGCGCTACATTTGAAAGAGAAATATAATACTTTGTCCTGCACTACATTTCTGTAAAGGATCCAGAAAGTAATAGTGTAGTTGTGTGTTTTGTCCCTTTTAAAAGCACACGAGCAAAAACACTCCTGCACATTAGGTGGCGCTGTGCTAAAAATCTGATTGAGCAACTTTTACTGCAGGTGAATAGGGAAACAATTTATATTTAGTGATATCAATTTGAAACCTTTGCTATTCATTGCTGATATAATAAAAAGCAGACCGTAAATCAGGCAGGAGTTGGATATAATCTGTGTATCATTCGTTCACTCAATATTCAAATTGAAAACAAAAACAAAATTACTTGTAAACGTCTGCTATGGCTTAAATGTAGAGTTTTTAATCTGATGCTTAAATTGAAAGACACAATTTGAAAGCAGGGCTCAGTGCAGGATTATATCATCAATTATGATTTATTTGTGTGTAACAGCCGAAGTTTCCTCTTTTTCTGAAGTCAAGGTGCAGAAAAGCGAAGGTAGCTTTTGTCAGTGCGGGTCACAGGTCTAACGCCAATAAAAAGATACATAAATTAGCCTATTATATGAACAGTCAGTCAAGTGTGTGCACGAGCGGCACATAGGCGCACCTACTTTGGCACAGTATACGTCTGACTCCCAAAACAACAGTTTTCGAAAGACAAACCACACACTGGAGAATTGCGCGGGACGAGGGCGGGGCGATATGACGATATTAGACCGTCTTACGATCTCCAGAGCTGACGATCTGCTATTTTTGTGGGATCGTTTTATCACAGTTCTAAGCACAGTTGACTCTTCTTTAGTCACTCTTCCTGGAGCGTGTTGATACCGGGCAATTGACCTACTCACGAGCAGCTCGCGGGACGTCCCATAGCGGGGAGAAAGTAGTGACTATAGTCAGTGCGGGCCTACGTACTGAATGAGGGGTTCATTCACTACACCCTGCGGGCTTACCTGTCCCGCAGGTTTTTTTTAGCCGCCCATTCCTACCCGCAGCTAAGTTGAAACCGCCCATTCCCGCAAGATTTGCGTTGGGTCCCGCCCAATGCAGACCTCTACCACACACTTCTTCAAGTGCCCCGGCACCACACCTACTCGTTTTCAGGTGACATGCCCCCTGGAACTCACCCGTGTGCTACACGTGTCAATAACGTGACGTGCTACGATATAAATAGAGCGGCTGATGACAAAAAAAAGTTGAGCAAAAGGCTGTTTTGGCCTCAGATGTGTGCACGCATTAGGTGCACGGACTGTATGTCCCATTGCTTGACTGTTCGTATCATTTATGTATCTTGTTTTTGGCATTAGACCAGTGACCGATGTACCGACACTGCCCCGGGGATATTGCCAAAGCTACTTTTGCTTCTCTGCACCTTGACTTCTGAAAGAGAGGACACTTCGGCTGTTACAAACCAATAAATCATAATTGATGATAATTATAATAATAATTAAAGCCGCAAGCGGCATTGGGAGGCCCTCGCGGGCCGCGGTGGCCGATTGACGCCGGTTCCCGCACGCCGCCGCAATAACCGGGAGGCGCTGCCGCGCCCTACCTGCTTATAATGTCGCTGCCACCCTCGGTGGAGTTTATAAAAGAGCAAAGGCAAGGATTGGCGCCTTCGGCGCCGATAGTCCCAAAATGGCCGACCTCCTGTTGGTCACCTAGCAACCATGTAATGTACAATAGCCGGGGGGCGCTGCCGCGCCCTACCTATTTATAATGTCGCCGCCACCCTCGGTGGAGTTTATAAAAGAGCTGGCAAAAGAAATGGCGCCTTCGGCGCCTTTTTTCCCAAAATGGCTGACCTCCTGTTGGTTGCCTAGCAACCGTGTAATGTACTTTTTTGTTGGGACAGTCATGACGCACGAGTGTACCAATTTTGGTTTGGCTACGACAAAGTTGACATTGGGTCGTTGCCATGGCAACACGGTGGGAAAAGGGGCGGGGCATCAATATATTTTTTGTTCGGGATCACGTGACGGATGTCTGTGCCAAATTTCATGCATCTACGACAAAGTTTAATTTTTGGCTCCATTCATTTTTATTTTGTGCTCTGCAGGGGGCGCTATTGCAGCAATTTTCAAAATTCCTATATCAGAACATCCGGGGTCGTCGACTCGACCAACGATTCAAGTTTCGCTCAAATCGGCCAAAGTATGTGCGAGTTATGACTGTTTGAACGCGGCGGCGAGCGGCGAAAACGGACGCCAAATTCATGGCGTTGCCACGGCAAAACCAAAAATCCTATTAAAAAGTTTTTAATAACTTTTGATGTCCCACATGTGGAGATGATCTGGAGCGAACGGGGAGTCGCTGCGTTTAACGGCCTAGGACGAGTTCGTTCAAATGCGTGGGCATGAAATGGCGCCTTCGGCGCCAAGTCCCTCTTCGGGCCAATATGGCCGCCATACTGTTGGTTGCCTAGCAACCGCGTAATGTGTTTTTTTGTTTGGCTTCACGTGACCAATAACTGTGCCGAATTTTTTTCGTCTACGACAAAGTACGTTTTTCGGGTTTTGCGGTATTTTGGGGCGTCCTGCCATAGGGCGCAATGTTAACGTCGTTTTTCCAGGGGGCGCTGACGCGCCATTTTTTTGAATTTTTACAATTTGGAGATGTGAAGTTTTTTTTTTTCACCTAATTGAATTTTGGGCAAAAATTCAGGACTTTTCGTCGGTGGGAAAGTGCTGAAACTGGCTCCGGGGGGGGGAGAAGAAAAATAATAATTAAAGCCGCAAGCGGCATTGGGAGGCCCTCGCGGGCCGCGGTGGCCGATTGACGCCGGTTCCCGCACGCCGCCGCAATAACCGGGAGGCGCTGCCGCGCCCTACCTGCTTATAATTTCACTGCCACCCTCGGTGGAGTTTATAAAAGAGCTGGCAAAAGAAATGGCGCCTTCGGCGCTTATTTTTCCCAAAATGGCCGACCTCCTGTTGGTCGCCTAGCAACCATGTAATGTACTTTTTTGTTCGGACAGTCGTGACGCACGTGTGTACCAATTTTGGTTTGGCTGCGGCAAAGTTGACATTGGGCCGTTGCCATGGCAACACGGTGGGAAAAGGGGCGGGGCATCAATATATTTTTTGTTCGGGATCACGTGACGGATGTCTGTACCAAATTTCATGCATCTACGACAAAGTTTAATTTTTGGCTCCATTCATTTTTATTTTGTGCTCTGCAGGGGGCGCTATTGCGGCAATTTTCAAATTTCCTATATCAAAACATCCGGGGTCGACGACTCGACCAACGATTCAAGTTTCGCTCAAATCGGCCAAAGTATGTGTGAGTTATGACTGTTTGAACGCGGCGGCGAGCGGCGAAAACGGACGCCAAATTCATGGCGTTGCCACGGCAAAACCAAAAATCCTATTAAAAAGTTTTTAATAACTTTTAATCTCCCACATGTGGAGATGATCTGGAGCGAACGGGGAGTCGCTGCGTTAAAAGCCCTAGGACGAGTTCGTTCAAATGCGTGGGCATGAAATGGCGCCTTCGGCGCCAAGTCCCTCTTCTGGCCAATATGGCCGCCATACTGTTGGTTGCCTAGCAACCGCGTAATGTGTTTTTTTGTTTGGCTTCACGTGACCAATCACTGTGCCGAATTTTTTTCGTCTACGACGAACTAAAATTTTCGGGTTTTTCGGGTCTTGTCATAGGGCGCAATGTAAACTTGATTTTCCAGGGGGCGCTTACGCGCCATATTTCAGATTTTTTTTATTTTCTAAATGTGAAGAATGTTTTTTTCACATGCTTGAATTTTGTGCAAAAATTCAGGACTTTTCGTCAGTGGGAAAGTGGACTTTTTTCGGAGAAGAAAAATAATAAGAAGAAAAACCCGTACAATAACAATATAGCGCCGCCTCCGGCGGCCAACCTTATATATTCGGAAAGGTCTCACGTCCAGTAATCCACCCGTGGGGTTTATAGTTCAATACGAGCGCGTTGCGCTCGTCTTTTACCTCTTCTTTTTCAATGTTTCTCTATGGGATTTTTTTTCCGTATTTTTGTGAGTACAAGAACAAATTTGCCGCTTTCGCGGCAAATACTTATATCACCAGATAGGGCTCGATGCCCTGATTCACTGTATCAGTGTTTTGGGCTTTGGTGAGTGGCCATGGTCGATGACGAGCTTCGCTCGTCATCGACCACTTTCTTGTCCATGTTGCGCCTTCACTGTGGTTTTCACCTCTTTTTTTTTACGAGCAGCAACAAATGTGCCGCTTTCGCGGCACACGCCTATATCACCGGACAGGTGTTGGTGCCGGGAGCCCCCTGAGTACTGTCTCTTACATGGGGAGCGCTCCGCGCTCTGTTCCTTGAGTCTGTTTCTTTCTCTTTTCCCGTGGGACGTGCGCTACGCGCACGTCTTTCTTCAGTGCGCTCCGCGCACTGCTTGTACAATTACAAAAGGCCCGAGACCTGCCAGGTCCGCTCGGGCCTAATAATAAGAATAAGAAAAACTCATACAATAACAATATAGCGCCGCCTTCGGCGGCGCATTCTTATATATTCGGAAAGGTCTCACGTCCAGTAATCCAACCGTAAGGTTTATAGTCAAATACGAGCGCGTTGCGCTCGTCTTTTACCTCTTCTTTTTCAATATTTTCCAATCCGTTTTTTTTTTCGTATTTTTGTGAGTACAAGAACAAATTTGCCGCTTTCGCGGCAAATACTTATATCACCGGATAGGGCTCGATGCCCTGATTCACTGTATCAGTGTTTTGGGCTTTGGTGAGTGGCCATGGTCGATGACGAGCTTCGCTCGTCATCGACCACTTTCTTGTCCATGTTGCGCCTTCACTGTGGTTTTCACCTTTTTTTTTTGTGAGCAGCAACAAATGTGCCGCTTTCGCGGCACACGCCTATATCATCGGACAGGTGTTGGTGCCGGGAGCCCCCTGATTACTGTCTCCTACATGGGTTTTGAGCGCTCCGCGCTCTTTTCCCGTGGGACGTGCGCTACGCGCACGTCTTTCTTCAGTGCGCTCCGCGCACTGCTTGTACAATTACAAGAGGCCCGAGACCTGCCAGGTCCGCTCGGGCCTAATTATACCTAATAATTATAATCCTGCACTGAGGCCGTGCTTTCAAATTGTATCTTTCGATTTAAGCATCAGATTGAAAAGTCCAACTTAAGCCATATAGAGTGATTTGATTTCATTACATAAAACAAAAAACGCTCACAGCAGATGTGTACAAGTAATTTCGTTTTCAATTGGAATATTGATTGAACAAATGTTACACGGATTGGATAATAATCCCTCAAAAGAAAACAACACTATTTATTGTTTGTGAATGAATAAGCGTGGGAAACTGGCCGGTGCTCCGTGATCTTGTCATTTCCGGGAAACTCGCTAGCAACAAAACGTCATAAAATTAGCCTCGCAAAGGGTGAGTTCCGTCCTTTTTACTACTCAGACATTAAAACTAAGATGTTAAGGGAGAAAACTAGCTAAACATCTCAACATTGACCACTGTGTGAAAGAAGAAAGACGTCCTTCACTTCATGTGAGTCAAGTCTCTTTTGGGTCCGCACTCGCATGCTAAATAGGCGACCGATTGTAATATTTAGTCTTATAAAGTGTAAAAATGATAAAAGATGTCAAAAGATACTACGGACGAAGCACTTCAGCAGTGGTTTTCGTCTGAGAAAGCCTTTTGTTCTGATGGCGTTTGAAGCTTTTGGGAAATGGTTGACGTCTCTGCCGTCTGCACGTGCCGCTTTCAAAGGCGAGCGTTTGTCACATTGCGAACCGAGATTATTTTTGTTCTGATCTTTGGTTAGTACAAATCAAAGAGCGTTTCTGGTGACTGACGGGAAAATGGCTCCCACGCAGGGCTATTGTTTCCGCCTGATAACAGACCGACGGGAATTAAGAGCTAAAACGGCTGAATGACAGATATTTGTACAAGAAAAGGAGACATTATGTTCACGGCGCAGTAATAAGAAGCTAACACTGCTTTTCCTTTGGGCATCCTACTTGTGATGAGGATGCAACTTTGTAATAGTTAAAACTTGACGGTACTGTCAGAAAACCGCAATTTATTGGGTACTTGGACAAAGAAAAAAAATTATTTTTGTAAAACCGAATATCCTCCCCTCGGTGTTAAGCCCTTTAGCGTGCCAAACCTTGAGAAAGCTTGTATGTAGTGCGGTTCCAACTGCATGTTATAGCTTTACACACTCCAGGGAGTCGACTTCCCTCCCAAAGTTCTTCCACCTGCAGTGCGTCCAGCCATTCACTTCTGGGGGTTCGGACCTCAATATCAACAAAACTGAATGATTTAAATGATCACGTTTTGTAAATAAATAAATAATAAATAGGCAGGTCTGCCCCAAAACGAACAAGAAGATGCCTTTTTTTTATTTTTATTTTTTTTGTGCTGTATGCAATGGTAAAGCAAGGCACACAGAAAAGCTCAAAAGGCTGAAGTATAAAACTTGTCAACGCTTACCCCTTTCTCACATTCTTTCTTTTCTTGACAATAATCGCTTTGTTACAGACATTGGTAAAGTTCAAATTAAATACACATCTTGACAATGGTACGTCTGCATACACTGTAGAACACAAGTTGCGTGTACAAAAGGAAAACAAAAGACAGAACATTTATACAAAAGAGAACGAAGCAGAACATGTCTAGCAAAGGAGAGAAAAACATACAAAATACAAAACAAATACAGTTTTTGTAGTATAGATTTACAGGTCTTCATTTTCTTTAGTGTAGTTTCTAAATACCTTTTCTTTGTACATTTGTTTAAAGTTATTCAGAGAGCTACAACATTTCAAGTCCTCCTCGAGTTTATTCCGCAGATCGACCCCGCGGCGAGTGATGAACAGTAATTTGTTTCTTAAAGATGATCTTTATTCTCAGAGAAACTTCAGAGAATCTTTAGGCAGCACAGGATTCCAGTGAACCACAAACCGGTGAACACACTGAGACAAAAATTAGTTCATCCCAAAGACAAAACTCCAAGAACATTATATTGGAGAAACTAAACAAGTTTTACAGAAGAGACTTTATCAGCACCGAAGAGAAAGCACAAGCGGGCCTCAGTCGGCGGTGCACCTCCACCTCAAAGCCTCCAACCACTCCTTTGAGGACGGGGAGGTCAAAATTTTAGCTAAAGAAGAACGTTGGTTTGAAAGAGGAGTTAAAGAAGCTATTTTTGTCAGGAAAGAAAACCCCGCCATGAATCGAAATGGCGGTCTCAGATTTAATCTTCCGTCCCTGTACTCCAATCTCCTTCGGGAGAAACCAAAAAGGCCTGGCCAGCCCAGGGAGATGGCACCTCAGCAAACAAAAGAACAATAGGCAGGTAATTAACAGTGATTAGCCATGAATGGGACAGATACTGGGTAGTGATTATCTATGAATAGGACATGACTCACCGATACTGAGGTGAGCAGATCGTTAGAGACGCTCTACTTCAAAGGTGTTTACCCACAGGTGAGAGTAGCTGTGATTAGAGAGGAGGAGACTGGCCTACCCTAACTCCTCCCCGTGGTCTATATATTCAGCTGCGTGCAGATTGTGACCTCTGTCGCTGACGAAGCCTTTTGGATGAGAGGCGAAACGTTCGAAGACTTCAACTACCGAGTACAGAAGATGAATCAAGTACCTTCATTGAAGACAAATCATGGATTGTTATGATTTTTGATTTTAAAAAAGGAGGGTTCCCAGCACTTGGATGTGGGATGCGGTTATTTGTTGGAAAATGGCTGCCTTTCAAGTGCTCCTTTACCTGCGCTCTTCAACAGGATGCAGTTCTTGGACTTGTAAAAACAACCAACACAATCCTCAAAGCCTCCACGCTGTTGCAGATGTAAGCATAGGTCACACGTGTGAGGGAGTGTGTTTGGCCTGACCAAAAAGCTCTTTATAGAGCGTCATATCTCCTGCCATTATTTGCCCTTGCCTTTGCTTACCACAGTGGAGTGAGGATGAGGCCCCTGGCTCTGGGGGCTTTCATGTTGGAAGGTGACACTGTCCTGATTATGGTGATGAGCAACACTCTGTACCATCAAAGATCTTTGATCGGTGCAGCTTTATGAAGGGGCCCTCCCTAACTCCACACGCCTGTCAACAATGGAAGACAAAGCGATGATGTATCTTTAGAAAAACATCAGTGGTCTACGGTTTCACTTTTAAATGTTCAGCAGCAGACGGGCATAATTGTAACTGCCTTAATATGTTCCTTGATGTTTATGACAAATACAGAACAGAGTAGGCCAGTAGTTCAGAGAAGCAGGTGAACAAACAACATCTGCACAGTGGGGAATGTCATGCACATTGCTGACAAACAGGATCGACATATGAGAGGTTATGTCATTCTTTTCCAATTCATTTCATATGGAACTTGCACAATGCAGCAAACATGCACACGCGGAGTTGCGATGCGATAAAAGAAGGGAAAAAACTGGTCAACTTTGGTCACCAGAGACTACAACCAACTCACGAAGGATTCTTTGACACACCAATGACGCTACAGAGCTTTTTGCAAACAACGCCATGGATGCATTAAATTGGTTGATAAAAATTGAGGAAAAGAGCATTTTTAACTTCTCACACTTTTAATAATCATGATGCAATGATTGTAGACATTTAAACAAAAAAGTGGGAACATAACATCTTTTAGAAATTCTTCTGCACAAGGCCATGCAGACCCTACAGAAGGCTCAAAAAGCAAAAGTCAGTATCTTTTGCAAGTGTGGTACTTTGCATGTGGAGGGTCTGCCCGCCAGGCCCCTAAAGAAAAGGACAATGACTGTTGAGAATGTCTGAGCCTGAGGTTCACATTGTTTTATGAAAATGTGGGGCTGAGATAATGTGGCAAAAATACACTACAGGGATGCTGTAGGTTTATTTTGAGATCATACAGAACTAATCGGCTTGTTGACCTCGTTGGTCCGTGATTATGAGGCCGACTGATAAAATATAAAGAGCAATCTGAAGCGTAAGATGCAGAAATCGTTGTTTTGCTCTTACTGCCTTTCTCTGAGCCGCTCTCTGCTGCGGAGCCGATGGGCGGTGCAGGGCATGTACATTTTGGTTTGGATGGATTCAAATAGGCTAATAAGGCTTATTGGAGCAGAACCAATGGTAAGGGCCATGGAAAAGCTTTGGATGCACCCCCTCTGCATGTGCCTGCCCCAACAGTAGTAAGCCTATAGAAAACTCAATGTCCTACCAAATGGCCTTTCAATGAGCAACTTTCAATATATTTCAATGTCCGAATCTTCACAGCTCAACTACTCTGTATGAATGTGTGATCTATGGTCGATACAGCACGATGTGATATTTGGTTGGACCTTTAGCCTATATGACGACTCGCATCTCCTGTGGCCTTGCTTTGATAACCACGGTCACAAAGTTTATTACCGTCCAGTGTCATGAATTTGCGCTGGTGTTGGGGAAAGTTGGCCTTCTCCTCTTTAAGAGTTGCTCCACTGTTCGCCCGCCGAGCGTGCACATGCATGGCCTTCCCGTGCACGTGGGTGGTGGTGTATGTGGCGGTGTGACCAGCCGGGCGTGGAGAGAGTTGTTAGCGCCGCGCTGACACCTCTGTTGTGCTGACCGACCACTTTGGCTGATTTCTCTGCTCCTGGACTCAGCACAATGGGCCTCATCCTGTCTCCATTACTGATGTGTACCAGTGATACACGGGCCGGGCCGGTGGGGGGAGCGTGCACGTGTGGACAAGTGTGTTTGTCCGAGAGGTGAGTGTGGGTTTGGAATTGGGCAACGATGAAAAATGTCCGCCGTGCAGGTCATTCTGTGTTCTTCTGGCAAGATCATGTGAGAAAGCTCCTATATGTGTACAGTACGGGACCAACTGAAAATGTACCATAACAAAGAAAAATCATTTATTAATTCAAGTCAAGATGCTTCAGGTGAAAATATAGATATTTTGGTAAATGGTCAATGTTGAGATTGTGAGCTGGTTTTCTCCGTTTAAGGTGCTTTTTTATGATGTTTTGTCGCTAGTGAGCCAGAGATTTCTAGGAAGTCACTGCAACAGTAGTTCCCAAAGTGGGGTCCGGGGTCCTCAGAGGCACTGCAGGGGTGCCTCCAAAATCTGTCGACAAAACAAAACAAAAAAATGTTTTTGGAAGAACATGTATATGAATTAAAACTATTTTAAACTGTTACCATGCATAATTTGAACAGATTTTGATTGGTGGGCCCCAGTGGGATCGTCGCGTTGATAAAGGGGTCCCAAAGCAACATCAATACAAAACTAGAGATCCAAAATCCCTCAAAATATTTCTATCCAAAATATCATCAAAATAAAACCATACATTTAAACCTGGCCCTATCCATTATTTTTGTTGCTGAAAACATTACTTTGGCCATTTTGCATAAAAATGCATTATTATTATTATATAAATAAATAACAATTGCAGAAAACCTGCAATATGTACTTTTGTCTGTCAGTAATCTGAAGACCAAATATTGACTTCTCACGGACTAAACCTGGGGAAAAATACAGCAGCTTTCAGTTTTGCAGGTACACACATTTACATAAAGTCCTATTAAATTATCCGGCCCCACTTTGCAATCTTAGGGGGGACCCCGTTCCCAACCTGGGCCTGGGGGAAGTGCTTTGGTTAATCACGATACGGTCAGCAAAAAACAGAGGGATTATTTTCATTATGGATTATTAAATAACGAGATCACATTAATGTCGATCTGGAAAGGAAGTCTGGCTCCGGTTTAAGTCGTTCGTGGAGAGGACGGACTTATTAACACCTTAATATCTTAATACCTAGGTTTCTTACAGTGTTATTTGTGTTTGTAAGTCTGTAACAGCGCCTCGTGTTTCCGATGCCGCCGTGTTGTTAATTAGTATCGATTAAAATGCTCGTCGGTAAATGTAAACCCGCCCATTCACTGCAATACTGCCATATTGGTTCTTATAGCTCGAAACAGCCTGTTCCACTAACAAGTGAACAGAACCAGATGAAGCATTGTAAACAAAAGTCACAGAATGAAGCTTCGTCAGAAACTAGTGATTTGATCAACATTGTAGCGACAGTCGAGCGTAGTGAGGCTGGGCCGAGACACAAATCCCACGAGACGGGACGAGTGGGTTTACAAGAACGAGACTTGACGAGATTTTGACATCATTTGACATACAAAGAAATAACATTTTGCTGTTAGTTTTTCTCAACTGTTCCAATGTAATTACCCCGTCGCTGTAGGTTCTGCCTTTCCCACACTGCTCTCGTCGGACGTGCATGTATAATCGCCGGTCCCAAGTGTCTGAACTTAAAAACAAAATTGGTTTCTTTCTTTTAAGTGCAAAGCGAGATACTAAGCACATTGTTAGATAACTAGTATCAACTAAATATTCCTTTAAGCACCATAAACGGTCTACAGTGACACGTCTGTAATGTTTATGCAGTCTTCTAAATCCACGAGATGACTTTACACAGTGACGAGAAATCTCATAGTGCTTTGATCTCGGCCCATCCCTTGAACGTAGCCACGGACACGTCTCTACATTTCCATGAGCGTTCCAGGCGGTTTTCTCATGAACGTGACTTCCTTAGATTGCGATAACACTGGCCTGAGCTGTTGCCCGGAGTAATCGGACTCTAACTGGACGTTTGAGGGTAATCCGAGTACTCCACAGGCGGGTGTAGTAGTACGGGACTTCCTCCCCCTTTGTTCCACTGCCGCATTACGGGCATTCGTCATTCAGAGCACTGTGGCTGACAGCTTTATTACTATACAACACTGGAATGGGATTTTTAACTGCAGAAAAAAAAAAAAAAGGGGGTAATATCATAATTGCGAGACGGGGATGAAAGATGACAGTGGGAGTGAATGGACGGCGGCGGCGCGTGGGAAATGACTGATGTGTGATTGTGTTGCATTTATGATGGGGTTTTAATGCAAATGGGATGGGAACCGACCGCAGTGGCAATGAGCATGTAATATCGGATGTAAACATGGAGCAATTTTCCATCGAGGGGAAATGGAAGTGTTTGGTAAAATGTGGCACAGGCCTCGTAGATTTCAAAAGCATACTTACTACCAATTGACTTATTTGTGTCTGGAAATATCGGTCCTGCTGATGACAATTTGTAATGTTGATGTATTAGAAACCAAGCTTTTCACAGGATTTGAAATGACTTTGTTTGCGTTTTTTGGTTTTGGTTCTTAAGACGACGATCCAATTGTGGAGCGTATTGAACCCTAACCTGAAAGTGCATTTACAGCCGCCTCCTGATCTGAATCCTGGCCCGTTTGCCTCGGACAGTACGGTTGGAGGGGTTGAGGAGCAGACTAAAACCAGGAAGTGATCAATATCAGGTGGAACAATGCTCGGACAGGCACGATCTCAGTTGCAGATGATAGAAATGATGAATGTGAACGCTTTGGAATTTCTCGCATTTCTGCCTCAATTGGTCATAAAATGTGGTCTGATCTTCAACAAAATCATAAGAATGAATAAACAGTGTCTGCTTAACCCCTTAACTGCCGCCTCCCCTGATCAGGGGGCTAGGGTTTGGGTTAGTTAACCCTAATCAGGATATAATTAGGGTTAAGAACAGCAAATGTAACGTAAGTTGTGTTTCACTCACACATATTTTTAGAAACTAGAAGGTCTTGGCTTTCAAATTAGGTATCACACTGGCATATAGACTGTAAGCTCTCCAGTCAATAGACTTTGAAACTTGGATGTAAATAATTGTTGACCCTAATTCTTAACCCTAACCCTAGGGTGGCAGTTAAGTGGTTAAACTAATACCACCCAAACATGTACATTTTATCATATTTTTTATTGGCCGTAACATATAAACATTCACAGGACAGGCGGGGAAAAGTATTCAACTTTGGTTTGCGAAAGCGCTCTTGGATGCTCCACAGCACTACTGGATAAATATGCTGTGGACTGTTGGACCCAAAGTTGAACAGGTTAGGAGGAAGACACAACGTCATGTGTGGAGGAATAATGGAACAGCACGTCAACATCAAAACCCTATGCTCATTTTGAAGTATAGAGCAGGGAAAATCATGGGGGGCCTGGACAACGTGATATTTTCAATAGAAAAAAATATCCACAAGTTTATGAAGATATTTGGCAGAAAGACCTAAGACATTCACAACATGCACGGAATAAATAAGTGAACCCTTGTATTAAATATCTGGCTGATCCTTCTTTTGCAGCAATAACTGCTTTCCTGTAGTTGCAGATTAGACACTCACAACGATCAGGATGAATCTTGGACCGTTCCTCTTTACAGAACTGCTGCAGTTCAGCCAGATTCCTGGGTTCACTTACTTTTTCCTCCCTGTCCTGCGAATGTTGACATGATACGGCCAATACAAATATATGGGGTGGTATTAGTTTAAGCAGACGCTGTTTATTCATTCTTATGATTTTGATGAAGATCAGACCACATTTTATGACCAATTTAGCAGAAATACGAGAAATTCCAAAGCGTCCAGATACATTTTCATCCCGCTGTATATGAAAATACTGTCTTTTGTGGACTATTGACAATAACAACAAAGTCAGAAATTAAATAACCAAAAACAGCACTGAAATCTCTTAAAGTTGACTGAAAAGAAACTAGCCTTGTCTTGTTCTGTTGTCCTTACTTTGACTAATTCTCACAGCAGCGCCCCCTCTGGCAAGATAAACACATTGCTCGATTGTGAAAAGTGTTTTATGACATATATATATATATATTTTTTTTTTTTTATCAAAGGCCCTGTACTATAAAATGTGTTTGTCCTTATTCAGTATATTGTAAAAAGCAGATATTTGGGGGAAAAAATACCTCTATCTGTAAAAGCTTTTAAAATCCCACCCTATCCCATCTCTATAACCTTGTTACCCCTGTAAGAGTGCATGTCACACACTCTGCCCTTGCATTTTACCTTCTCCATAACGGCCCGTGTGTTTGCCAGGTATGACATCAAGTACGACAAAGACGACTACGTGCTGCGGATAAAGAAGACGGCGATCGGAGACGAGGGCGTGTTCAGCTGTGTGGCCGAGAACCGCGTGGGCAAACTGGAGGCGGTGGCCACTCTCACCGTCAGAGGTAAACCTTAGCCGTTAGCATCACACACCCCTCACCCTCATTCATACGCCCCGACTTCATCCTGTCAGCACAATGAAAAAATCCACTTTTTTATGAGCCTTTCACCGTGTTACTGCGTTGGTACCGTGTCAAAAACAAACCTTGAATACTAATTATCTAATTTACGCCGTTTTGAGTATTCCAGTTAACTGTGGTCGCTGCGTCTACTACAGGAGGGCGCCGATCCGTTTCCTGGGTTAAGTCTGTATGCTACGTAATGGATTTTTAAATGCATTTTGAAAGCGAGACGCTGCAGATGAATAAGAACAATAAAATAAAATAGATATATCAATTTAAACGTTTTGACCGTAGATTACTGACTTTAATATAAGAAACAATGTTTTCTTTCATTTAAAGTGATGGTCGGTAAGATTGCAAAATGAGGAGAACTCAAACAAGCTCTTCCCTTTATCGTTCCGATTGGACCTGAGAGCCAGTCCTAGTTTGTAAATAAGGAGTGAGACCCAGAAATGTAAAAAAATAACGATCAAGCGGATTTGGATTAGTGTCTCTGAGATCAGCAAAAGGAGGGGCTTTGATTTAATATTAATTACAAAGCAAAAGAAAATGCAGGCCCAGTGGAGATTATGCACAATTTATTAAATGTGTAAAACATTTGAACTTACAGACTATCACTTTAATGCCTTTTGTTTTTTAAATGAGGCAAAACCGGACCAAATTGCCAGTATGTTTGGCCACAAAATCTGAATAATAATTATGAGATCAATTGACTTTAGTTTGCCATTTTTAATATTCAATTTAGATTTTGAAAAAAAATAATAACTAAGGCAAGAAAAGTAAAAATCCAAGCAATGGATAAGTTGACAAAAAATAACAACTTCAAAGTACAAAACTGGGAAATTTGCTGTTACTTTAAGATCAGCTGTCGTGTAGATGTTGATAAAAATGGGCTTTAAATTTTCCATCTAAATTCATGGAGAAATCGGTCTGCAATAAATAAACCACATAATGTCACAATGGGGTTTTTATTTGATTACAGGTGAAAGTTAAAGGAACAGGCCACTGTTTTCCACACTGAGATCTGTTCTTACCTGAGCTCAGACGAGTTGATTCTGAAGAGATAATATTTTTATACGATGTTTTGTTCCTTTGGCTATTTAGCAAACTAACCAAAAGTTGTCATTCAGTGCAGAAAGGTGTGGGTTCCTCAGAATCTTTTGTTTCAAGACACAGCAACCCCCACCCGGTCCACTGGCCATTTGGACAGAAGGGGTCAAATTACGACGGAACTGAATGGACAGCTTTGGGGAGCCAATGGGAAATCTTGTGGACAATGGAATGTGGAGTGCTGTGCTTCCCCAGGAAGAGTCAGTCTGACCATGGGAACGGCTGAAGGCAGACTCACGATGGATAGGAAAAACAGAATTCTGTATTGAGATGACATGTTAGAGAAATAAACGTTTAACTTGTTTAACTCCTTGATGTGTCATCAATTCCTGGTATTTAATTATTAGTTTATGTAGAGTAGTTTTTGACGACTCTCAACTCCTCCTCCAGTTTGAATACGCGGTGTTGTCAATTAAAGGTAATGTTAAATAGGGAAAAAGTAACCGCCGTCGTAGCGGTACTATTTTATTGTGTACAGCGACAACACAGGAAAACGGCTGTTTTTCTTTAATACGTACCTGTCTGGTTAGTTATTTATTTAAAAGGACAACGGACAGGTACATTAAAAAGATGGCTGCCCCAGATTTAGCACAATGCTAATTTCCATCTGCAGTCCTGGTCTTTGTGCCCGTGGAAGAGCGTGGTCGCTTCTAACTTCACCCCCGTTTGGAGCCATAGGAATATACTGGTAGGGGCCAAATGCTAACAACATCTTTGGTCGTTTTGCGTGACTGAGTGCACACACAAAGACCAGACAGGTACGGATCAACTGGTCTCAGCTCAGGTAAGAGCATATCTCAGTATGGAAAAACGCTGGCCTGTTCCTTTAAAGACTGGGTAGAATGTGGTTTCCCCTGCAGCGTTTCAGCGCAGCATGAAGCTGATCCACTGCTGTGCTCGCCTTGTCCCGCTGCGTCACAGTATCAGCCTCTAGGATCGACACGGAGCGCGTCAGAGAATCCAAACCCAATCAGAAGAATTATTTACGTGCTTGGAGTGCAACAAAAACAGAGCCCCCCCCCCCCGCTTTGCCCCGCCGACGCGCTCCGCCTCGACTGCACACGCTCAGTCAAAGCCATTTCACAGCCTACTGGCGCACACGGGCTACGCCACACCTGGGTTAATAAAAACATTTCAGACATCATTTCACTGAGTGTTCTTGGTCTCCGTGGAGCAGTTAGAGCCGTGACCAGAGCCACGGGGGCCGCAGCATTTGTTCTTTCAAAGTAATAACTACGGCAACTGCTGCGGTGTGTGTGTAGTGCCATGAATGCTAGCAGAGAGGTTTCAGAGGAAATAAAGGGTTATGAAGATATTCTGTTTAAAACCTTCAAACAGTTGTCCATTAGGCCTGCATAGTTCACTGTGTAGGCTGTATCAAAGTAGGCCTACACATGCAAACTGCACTTCTGTTTGTTCTATTCCGTGGTTGTAACAGAATTTATAAGCTGCTTGTATTTTGCTACTCCAAATGATTTTCTTTGGTGTAAGAAAGGGCAAAATGGCTCTTTTGATAATGAAGTTTGCAGACCCCCTGTGTGGTGGCCATGGGAGTGGGTAACTTCACTGTAATTGGACAACCTGCATAGACACAAGCTGAAATGTTTTTTCTGTTGTCCTCTGAAAAGAAAGAAAATCCTGTTGCCATTTGGAATTATAATGACCCTGTAGTTTCGAGCTCTATGCATTTTTGGAACACATATAATTTGGAAATGCAGGGATTTTCACATTAGCAGCTCATATTTTTATGCAAATCTACAACCCCGTTGTAGATTTGCTCTTGAGTGGAATTACCATTACCCTACAACAGGGGTAGGCAACGTCATCTCAAATACACAATAAAGTACTCTAAAAATACTGTCATTATATATATATTTGTATATTTCCTTGCAAAACATCCCATTAGGACATACTGTATATGATGTACAACATCTGCAGAAAAAGGTGCTTTACTTGGTGATTTTGCTATGAAGAAATGACACAAACTTGCCTAACCCTGCCCTACAATAACAAGCCACCATATATATATATATATATATATATATAAGTACTGTATTTTCCCCACAAATTATTGTTGGATAAGCATCTAAAAGCCTAAAAAGATCATTTTAATTGACTCGGGTCGTGGTTCTTTACAATTCTAGTGGATAAATATGGACAGAGACATTTTGCCTGAGTCGCCGCTGAAGCCGCTGAAGCCTCTGAAGCCTCTCTTCTGCACACAACAGGGACAATGTTACACTCACTACACCACATCCATTCACTCAGAGTTATTTTGGCTTCTCCTCGGTTGAGTTCTCGTGATTTTGATTTTGTTTTTCTTATGTTGTGTTTGTGTCCATCACCTGTCTCCATTGTCTCCAGCTCGCCCCGTGGGTAAGTACCATCCCTCTGCGGCTTCATTTGCATGCTCCTTCTCTCTCTCCCTTATTCACCCTCTGCTGCTTTGTGCCGGTCGTCCAACGCGTGTGTGACTAACACAGGTGGTGTATCACAATGTGCGCCTTTTTGCTCGCTGGCCAGTGCGGCAGCTTAGGCAATTGTGTGGAGCCCATCTGTTATCTGCAATACCGACACAACAATGTATCGAGAGATGTCCCTGCAAATGCACGCTTTCTTTGGTGGAAAGACGAAAACAGAATGTGCTCAATGTCTTGAAATCCCTCGAGCCGTTGCAATTTGTGGACGTCACCATATTTGGACCCTGTGAGTGAAGATGCATCAGGAAAGTGCCAATAACGACGTTTAGTCAAGAAGATTTTTGCCTTTTCTTCAGTGGCCAATGTGTCTCTTAACTACTCATGTGGCTACGCTAGTTCCTCCATTCTGAACCCATGAGCACTAGTACTTCCTGTCCTATTCTTTTCTTATGGGGATTTGAGTGATTCCGGTGTACACTAGATGGAGGATGTTTGGCCTCACCATGACTGTGAAGAACTTAGAGTATTTCTTCATTTAGCCTCTAGTTGTAGCCCTGTGCTATTAAAGATAACACTCCTTGTTCGTTTATATCCAAAATGGACACAACCTGCCCTGCTGTGTGTTGGACATGTTGGACATTTGTTGGCAGAGCTGGTTGGAGTGGTCAAACAAGGCGATCGCTGTAGCATTGTATTAAACTGTGTCTAAATGTAACATCTTTATAGCAGGTTTTTGATGTAAATATGAGGCGGATTTTCATAAAACAAGCAGCGTTTTGCAGCGTGTGATTCGGAGAATGCATTCATGCCGCTGAATAGAGAAAAAGAGTGTGAGCGCCATGTTCATTAGAGAAAGATTAAAACTAAACTAAGTTTATCTGCAGCTCCGTGCTCAATTGCATGCAAAAACAAAACGTAGGCTATAAAATATCTGGCAAAAAATCACAATGAGGTTTTTTGTCTAATTCATGCAGCCCTTCAGTAATGTGGATACAACTCCGAGCTGGAGGATAGCTGCCTACAAAGGCCACAGGCAAACTGTGTGCACTGTTTGTTAAAGGTTTACTTAAGAACTACGGTGTAGATACTTCACCAGATGGGATGTCTCATCTGGTGAAGTATCTACACCGTCGTTCTTAAGTAAACCTTTAACAAACAGTGCACACAGTTTGCAGGGCGCCACATCCACGCTCGTCCACTTGTCCGGGAAAAGTAAACAAGTAAATAAAGATAGCGGCAGGAGCAGCGGGCGCAAAAAGGGCATATGCAATATATGCCTTGCACAGGAGCGCCGAAAGGACGGGGCGCCATTTAGGCCTGTCTCACACCGCACGCCGACCGCAGAGCCGAGCGCTGGACTACCACGCGGTGAGCGGCATGTATTCAGACCGCCACGGAGCGGGGGCAAAGCACCTAGAGTAGTATTGGACTCAAAACAAATCCTCATGGTTCATTCTAAAGCAGCACTATTCATTATAAGATAGGAATACAAACTGATATGTCTCCTTAAAGTGCAAAATGTGTTTTATGCATATAAATGTAGTAGTACGTGGAAAATGATGTTATTAATACGCCTAAAGTTATATTTCCTTATGTATTCCAAGTACACTTGGATAGATGTGAAATTGCTTTATAAAAGTGACTTTTGCACATTTGGTGCTGAAAGCCGCTTCGCTGCACAGCCAACAAGCGGAAAAAATGCGCTCGAGTTCCATTTTTGGTTTCAGGAGCGGAGGCGGCAGCGGCCCGCGCCGACTCCCTGCACGCCGCCTCAGCGCCGGTCTGCACACACACGACCTTTCTCATCTGAACAACAGGAGCCACTTGAAGCGAGCCTTGTGAATGCACGTGAAGAGAGACTCCAAGATGAATTCGATCATGAACCGCGTGCGATGTGAAACAGGCCTGACTCCGAACGTTAGTGTAGACGTGTGCAATGCACTTTAAAACCAAGCTATTAATCAGGATGAGCGATCAAACACAACAATGCACTGGAGAGAGAGAGAGATCACTTCAGGTACATTGGGTATTTTTTTCCTTCCATCTCAGTTGATTGATTGTTTGCCATTCATGAGATTTGAGGCTGTAAAAAAGTTCACATTTCTCCACAAGGTTATGCTCTGGGCTTGTGCTCAAGCACACAGAATTGGATCACCAGTGGATAGGTAGGGTTAAACTCAAGTCTAAAAGTGCATCTAGATGTTGAAAAAGAAAGCGAGACCGTTATCTCCAATACACAAAGACAGATTTCCGAGCAAAAGAAAGAGCTGTTGATTCTAACTCCAGTTCTTCCTTCCAAACTTGTTGCGAGCCCAGTGCAGCCCAGACGTTTGCAGACGGGCAGACGACGCTCTCAGACAGACTAATCTCTGGAGGTCCAGCTCGTGTTTAACTTGCATCTCGCCGCCATCTGTGGAGCTGTGGACCCCCGCGCTCAGATCTGCGGCTCTGGCTGACGGTCTTCACATGACGACCAAATCTGCTCTGTCTCCACGTCGAGCGAGAGAGACTTAGACACAAGTGTGTAGCGAGGGAGGAGAAACTTTGAGGCAGATACCCAAGTTCAGTCAATCTAATGTTCCGTTGGCCTATTTTTATTATATTACTCGGTAGAAACAGGCAAATACATTGTCTACAAGTTTCAGCCTTAGTTTGCAGTCCATTTAGAGAAAGCACGTTTCACCCCAACCCCGATTATCTCCTGTCTGGAGCGGCTGGGCAGGTTTTCTTGGTCGGCGGGGAGAGAGACGTTTCTTCGAGAACACCACCATTGGGGACCAGAGACAGAAGATCAGTGGACTGTTTTTGTTTGCAGAGTTTGATTCTCCAGTCGCCATACGAAACACTTCTTTTGTCTAATATAACTTTTAAACAAATCATCTGATGGTGATACCTCCTGTAGCTTACCTTAGCCTGAGCCGTGTGGGAATGGAAACGTACATGATCCAGTCCATTTAATCTGTTAAAAATAATGTGATTTCAAAAAAACTGTAACTGAAACAGTCGAATGCAGTCATCTCCAGAGTCGCGCTGCCAGCTGTTCGTGAACATTATTACGCCGAACACATGTGGATTCATGCTTGGCCAAAGACGTGAAGATCGTGGATCGTAGAGTGGGCACACTCCAGTGCACAGGTGTTGAAGATCGCACGGTCACCAATTCAAACATGGCCACAACTGTGCTTCAGTTTCAATTACCCACTCTACATCTTTGGCCAGTTAACAAGAAAAGTGGGCAATTTTTTCCCGTAACATCGGCCGTCTGAGCGTCTGAGTGATTTAGAGGACTCCACAGGTTATCTTGGATGATTGAGCATTTGTTTCAAATTCACCTCCGTTAACACATTTGCTTCGCCTGAATCGTCAACAGCTATTGCCCTGACCAAGTAAAGCCTCCGTAATGACAGACAAATCCAACAGACGGAACCGTCTCGTAGCGTAGGATCTGAAGCCCTAACCTTGTCGGGAGCTCTTTAAACCCGACAGCAGATCCTTCCCTCCGTCCTCCTCGCGTTACCATTTTCTCAAAGCGTGAGCATTTCTTCGACAGTGGGACACAACTTCCCCCAGTGTTGCGTAACACAGCCCACGTTTTTATAAATAGAAAGTATGCCGGCTTGTCTCTCCATAAATTATATTGCTAGTTGACACATAAGAAGGAATAAAGCAGAGCGGGGCAGTCGGCAGTGCACATTAGTCTGAGGAAATGTGCGGCGTGGGCCGACCAGGGGAAGAAAGTCTCTTCTCTCTCTCTCGATGCCAAAGCGTGATTTAGGAGCCTGTCTCCCGGTCCAACGTTTGGGAGAGAAATCCAAGCTTTGCACAAGGCCGAACGGGAAGCCAGTAAATTCCACGGCCATCTGCACCTCTCCCAACTGCGTATCTTTGTCAAATACGCCCAGCCAGAACCCAGGATTACACGCACAACAACGCCAAATGTGAGCTCCTCCAACCAGCTGGCCCATCCCCGCAAGAAATCCACAACAAGCTCTGCGGCGCGACGACACTATCGGAGGGAAGATAACAGGCGCAATAGACTTCAAATCATCCAAAAAAACGCACTTAGTGTTCCTTTTGATAACTCATTTCAGTTGACTTTTTGGTTCTGGCCTTTCAACATGCTTTTAGTTTTGATCAAGACTCAAAATAGTTGACCAGATGTTGTGCTGCTTTAGTTAAAAAAGACATAAAAGGCATGACGTAAATAGTATTGTTTGAGTAAGCTCTTTTCCTTTTTGCAAACAAAGGCTCTTCAGCTGACATCTGTACTTGTTCAGTGTCGGGCGTTTCGGCTCCCGTCCAAGATGCTTCGTCAGCACACTGTTTGGCAGAAGGACCGTTAGAGTATATCGTAATGGCGCTATCTTTGTTCTAAAAAAACACTTGTTTAGTTATAGTTTAGTGAATGTCAGTATCAACAACTTGACCTGTTGGGCTTTGAACACGTGTTAAACCTTAGGCTCCCATTCCAATTCAAAGCAGGGATTTCTTCTTCCCAAAAACAACTCATTTCACCCTTCTCTAGCTATAGCTATATTTGACCTCATTGTCGTCAAAGAAGCGGTTATATGATGGGGATGTCCCGCTGACTGGGGGCTGCTAGAATGTTTCTCTGCGGTGTTGGTACACCCTCTTGTGTGGTGGTTTAGTTTGAACAATCTAATGCTCTTTGCATTTATTCTTATTTTTGCAATCATTTGTGTAAACGACATTCATCTGTTTGTCGAAGGGACTTTTTACCTTTTGCAGGCGCTAATGTAACCGTCATACTAATAGTATTATTCATATTCCATGGCGCTTGCAAGAGAAATAGATCTAGTAAAGTTTACTCAGACTTTGCGAGACAACACGATATGGTGCTCTGACCTCTCCCATGAATATTGTGCATCACGTTTTGACATGATAAATATCACAATTACTAATAAACTGGTATTATGTAAAATCATAATTTTCTTGTAAAACCTTGATCTGAAACTTTACCAGCTGAAATAACTTAATAAATGAATGAAATAAAAGGATTGAGGAATGCTTTATTCCTTCTTTCAAAGGTATTTTCGACGTCAGCGTGTGGAGCTGTTTAGAATACCATGACTTGTTGGAAAATCGTCTCCAAACCTTTGATTTGGCCGTTCGCCGGGCAGTGTTTGCTTCATATGCGAGCTGCATTGACAGTCATAGAGTAAACAGGAAGAGGTCAGCAGGTCAGGGAGTGCATCAGCAAAGGTGAAAGGTCACGGGGCGGCCAATTTGTAGCTTTACAGCTCGGATAATGGTAACGAAATGGAAGAACACGGCGCCAGAGGAGGGCTCATGATGAAGAATTTGTTACGACTCGAAGGCCCAAAAGGCTTTTTAGAATTAAACTCATTGGGTTTTTGTAGTCGTAACTTGGGGCAAAGCAATAGGGCGTAAAATGGATGTGACTTTTGTATTACTTAAGGTTTTCTTGTAGAAATGAGTCTGTTTTATCCGTGTAAAATGCCCAAACTGCCTATATTTGTTAAGGGCCAGAATCTTTTACTGAGAGAACCTTTTTTTCTGATTTGTCTTCGATTAAAACTACAATTATTGAGAAAAAAAGAAAAGGAAAAGTCTTTTGGAGGATTTAAAGCTCAATAAATCATGCAAGGGTTAGATATGAACAAATCTAAAAAAAAAATGTTTTTCAGTGATTTTTTTAAATCTTTTATTTTTTGCATCGATTGCACCATTTCATTCATTGCAGGTGAAAGCTCATTAGAACCCAGTCTGTCTTTGACTTTACCCCATAATATCTACTTTACTCTGGACTGAGAGAGATATCTGTACTGATGGAAAGTTGTTTGTTTGAATGTGCTGCTGTGGGTGGGGCATGTGTGCGGTCTGAATGCCACCGTGACGCCATTCATCCGGCCCCCACCCGCCTGGATGAATGCTACCTGGTTACCACGGCGACAGTGGTCCTGGTGTCCCCGTGTCCAGAGCTGATGTCCCCCGTGCATGGAGGCTCTGTTGGCCCCTCCCCTTCTGCCTGTAACCCTCTTCACTGGAATGACCATCTTTAATGAGAGAAATGACCTCCAACTGCTTGAATGAAGAGAAGTCCTCCTGACTGTGTGTAGGCTTAGACCGAGCTAATATAATAAGATAAAGAATATGATGGAAAGTGTTCACTTATCATATTTCAAAGCTTGCTCCATTGAAAAGGAATTCCCAGACATTTAGGTGGATTGGTAAAAGTCTATAATATCTGTGAAAAAGGGATTTAGTCACAAAACATGAAGTCATTCATCTCATGTAAGATGGTCACATTTTGCAGCATTGTGTTCTTTGTTGCTCGACTGGACTAACCCCTCTTGTCTCTGTCTCCAGCCTCGCCCCAGTTCGTGGTGCGTCCGCGGAACCAGATCGTGGCCCAGGGTCGCACTACCACCTTCCCCTGTGAGACCAAAGGGAATCCCCAGCCCGCCGTCTTCTGGCAGAAGGAGGGCAGCCAGGTACTTGTATTCCCCATACGTGGGTTTTGAAGTGCTCTTCTACTTCAGTGTGTGCTTAACTCCGCTGCGCTGTAGGTTACTGTTCATTTCACCACAACCAAACAATGTTAATAACTACAGTAAAAAAGTGTTGAATAGTTCTACTGAAATGAATGGTCTGTCATGTAGAAGGCAGGGTTATGAGCTCTGACAAACTGCTCAAAGTCTGCTGTAGTTTCTATTGTATTCTTGCTCACAGAATTTGTAATTTGAAATGTTTATAAGCTAAAGTATGTAGCTACATTGTCAAAATCCACAGACCCGGTTGCATTCCTGTTGTAGAAATTGATGGTGTCCAAATCTCAGATGGACGGCATGAAAGAAATCTTGACAAATGTTACCGTTTTCGGACACCCTTGTGAGAAAGTTCATCCGCGCCGACAGAGAAGATGTCTAACTTCGTGAGCGTTTTTGTAACCTCTTCCTATTAGATTAGGCCCCCCTGTCCCACAGACCCAGGGCGTCTCAGGAGCAGCAGCAGTCATCTCTGTCAGATCTAAGTCCACCTCTATCACCTCGCGCACCTTCACACACGTCGCCCACGGACGCACGAGTATCTCCAACACTTGTGCTTCCACAAACAGCGGCGGTAACACGGCGCCTGACCTTTCCCGCGGCGCCGTGAGTCAGGAGCAGGCTCTGTTTACGGGGCGAGATGGCATCCGCTAAACGCCACTTATTGTAATGGAGATGAGAAGGGTTTGTGCGGGCTGCGGCACGTCAGGTTTGACTGTAAACATACTTCCTGTTATTAAAGGTGAGGTCATGTTCCAGCGGCTTTTTAACAACAGTGAGGTCAGACACTTGGACGTTATGTATCATCATGTTTGTTTGACAAGAGCGAGGCTGTGTTCATGAGGCTCAACATTCTCCCATAGTTTAAATATCTGTCGTCTTTACAATGCAGGTATGTTGGTCACTATTTGTAAAACTGCAGTATTAAAAAGAGGTCATACAACCACACAGGCCTCAGTTGTGGCCATTGGAAGGACTCTGCTCTGGTTGCCCTATTAATAGTTTTGTAGTCATATGATGAACATGCCGCCATGCGGCAAACTGAAGTCACAGAAGTGCTTACACTTTACTGCCCGGAGGGACAACAGGGTCCACTACGAGCTTGGCGTACGTGGTACAAAATCGGAAAGAGAACAGACTTTAAAACAGCCCTACTTGTTACAAGTCTCTTTATGGCCTAGCACTTAAGTACTGTAGGAAACATCTCGGGCCTTGAGAACTTCAGGGACGGGTTCCTCAGTCAGTAATAAACACATTGAGTCTGGAACAGTCTTCATGAAGATGTGAAACAGGCCTCAACTCTGGTCATGTTCAAATCCAGGCTGAAAACTGTTCTTTTTCGCTGTGCGTGTGATCTGAACTCTTTGATTTGAATGTTCTTAATCATTAGTTATGTTGATGTTTTATTTGATTGATTCTTGTCATTTGATGTAACTAGCCCAGGGTCGAGTCGGGCTGGACTTTTTGGCCCCAAAAATTCCAGCCTGACCCGATCCAGGCCCACGGGCACAAAGCCTGACCCGAGCCCAAGCAATTAACTTGAACTGTCGGCCCAAGCCCGAAAACAAACCCGACGTAAATCATGATTTATTTAAGGCTCTGTCAAAGAGACGAGCGTGCCTTGATATCGTGCCGATAAAACACTTTCTGCCTCTACCTTTTGTGAACCACAGACTGACTACATCCCAAGGCATTTTAGAGGATTTCACTTTGTCTCCCTGGACGAAATCAGGAGGCGAGGTTTGAATTGACTATTTAACGAAGGTCAAACATATTTCAGATTGGGGGGATTGCGTGGATTGTTGTCCTTGGTGATATTCGCCCTTCCTCCTCTGCCGCCTCGCTCTCGCTCTAAAAGCCGCGTTTGTTTGAGTGAAAACATATTACCACTAATTAAAGCACGTAGTTAAACGAGGGAAAGGCCCTTATTTTAATTTTTTTCCTTTTCCTCGGCGGCACCGCGGGATAATGGACATCTCTGCCTGATGCGCTGCCTGATATGTGTCGCCTAATTACAAAAACAACATAATGCGTTACATTAAAGTCGTTAGCAATAATCAAGTCGGGGGCTAATGTATCTGCTCCCACCGGGGACGAATCAGGGGCGAGCGCCACGGAATAAAGACGAGAGCGAAAACATGGCTCAACGTTAGTGTGATTAATGCTTTAGTGATATTCCAAAGATGGATGGCGGATCTCATGCTGTTTTTCCAGATCAATTAAACGGCGTAATGAGGTTGAATGTAATGATTCCAACGCCAAAACAAACACTTGCACTGGTCCACTGACTCCGTCTAAGCATCACAGACCAAAGTGAGCGTTGTCCTTTGTGTTGTAGATGAGAGTCAGTCACTGCGTTTCCATCACCGGATTTGAAGTTTCGCATTAGTAACGAGGGATGGAAACGCCAAATGTCGCAATTAAAACCTTTAATTTGCTTAAAAAGTTTATCCGCTCGCTTGAGTCATGGCGACGGGAAAACAGGAAGCGACCTCCCTCTCTCCTTTAGCAGCTAAGTTGTTTTGCCTTTTTCTGCGACCTGCATTTGTGGTTTCTGGTCCACATTGTTTTTCTGGATACTTTTGTTCGTCTTTGCCGTGTTTTTGTGGAGGTTTGGTGGATTTGTTTACTTTGAGAGTCTAAAATGGTCCTGAAGAAAGCAGCTTTTTAAAGGTAAACAAAATGCTAGCTTACCAGCTAAACCCATTTAAGACCTACACATTTCTTCTTCTGAGACACTGAAGAGGCACCAAGAGCCCCCCCTGCAGCACAGAGGAGGCGTCACAAGAGGAGTTACAGGAAACAAAAAAAGACAAACGAGAGATGATGAAAGACTGTTGTGAAGCGGAGGGAGGAAGAGGAAGGAGGAGGTGGAGCTGACCAGTGCAGGACCCCACGCTCTGAAACAGGGACAAACCCAGGAGGCGCTGCACCATTTCAGAGGATCAGAGGAGGCAGAGGGCAGCCAGGTTTCTTCCGAGTGCTACAGTTTCCCCGACCTCCAAGGTCATGCGGGTCAGGTTCACACAGTGGCAGCGCGGCTCAGCCGCAGCAGCTCAGGACTAACACCTGAACACTATTTCATTGTACAATGACAATAAAGCACTTACTTACTTACTTGAGGTAGTTTTTGTTTTTTACGAATAAGCTTTAATGCGCTTTTTGGAAGATGAAAACATATTTTTGTGAATAAAGTTTTGACTTAGCGAATAAAAAGAGCCGTCCGAAGAGAAGAAGAAAAAGGATCCTTCAGTTGCACGTTGTCCCTGAGGAGCTCTCACTCACTGTTCTGCCTTTGCTGCTGCGTTCATGCTAACAACATCAGAGCATTGTAACTATGGACCAAGTTAGCCCATTTAAGACTTGCCCAGAGATGCAGACACTCCTGATTCCCATTAGAAAACTTCGAAAACACACTCTGGGATAGTTTTAGTTTGCCTAGTATTTACAGACCTGCAAGACTTCAGTGCAGTAGTTAAGATACTTTTGCTTCGCTTTAGCTCGTCGGTCGCCGTGATGAACATTTATTCATGACATTACAAGTGAAAAGAAGCAACTAATTCCGACAAGGTAAATGAATGTGGCCAAAAACAAAACAAGAACATAAAAAAGCATGCACCTCGAAATAAAAACACACCATAGAATTAAATACATAGAAATGGCATTATATCCTAACATGGGAGGGTCAGGATACAGTATAATAAACTAACATTGATATTACACCCGCCCACTCATGACAACACTGCCCCCTGACTGGCACAAACCACTGCCGGCGTTGGTTGATTCAGTCTTAACATACACTCAAAGTTTTTAAGTTCTTTACTTCGGGTAAAGGTATGGAGGCTTTTAAGTGTTTGTTGCTTGAAATAAAATGATCACAGACTTTTCAGAATTCTGCCCTGTGTGTTTTTGTTATATTGACAGTTTTCATCGTTTTTATGATTTTTTTTTTTTTTCTTTGAGACTCCTGTTGATAATACACATGGAATTTGAACAGTTTTTGCATGTTGGGTCTATTCCTGACATAAAACGTGAAACAAGCATTGCAAATGACTGATCCTGGAGCTCATTTGCACGATGTTTGATCAACAAGACGTTTTTATATGACTGAATATGTCAGTCACCACCCTCTCCCGCAGTACCTTCCTCCTCTCTAACTCCTCCCCTGTCCCTCCACAGAACCTGCTGTTCCCGAACCAGCCTCAACAGCCCAACAGTCGCTTCTCCGTTTCCCCCGGAGGAGACCTGACCATCTCCAGCGTGCAGAGGTCAGACGCCGGCTACTACATCTGCCAGGCCCTGACCGTGGCGGGGAGCATCCTGGCCAAGGCCCAGCTGGAGGTCACTGACGGTGAGGGAACACGGGCCCGAGCAAGGCTGTAGCATCAGGCAGCCGAAGTATTATTGACTGAGCGTTATCCTGTGTCAGCTGGTAAAGTCTAGCTCAGCACATCCACTTTCTTATTTTCCTAGTTACTTCAGGGTTTCATTAGAGGAATTATGGCAAAATGTTTTTCTTTTCATCTTTATTTAACCAGGATAAAACTCTTTTCAAGGGCATCTTGGCCAAGAGGCAGACATTACAGACACAGGTTAAACCAAATCTCACATTGAATCAAGAAATACACCTGCATCTGCAGATTAAAGACTTACAAGGTCTACCATCTCTGTGTGCACTGCGATCGCCTGAGAGCTCGGGCTGTAGCTGCTGCTCCTGCTGCAGATAAGGAGGGACAACTCCAACAGTCGACTTATAATGTTTCAATCTGTGAAACGCTCCCGATGACCAGCCCATCCGGGCGTTCAGGACACAGTGACGGGTCAGTGTCCTCATGTTTGTGAAAAAACTCACTGCTCCAAGATAAACAGCGTCCAACAGTCCTAGAAATGACATCGCCATAATCAACAACACAAAAGTAGTGAAACGTTTCTTCTGAGCTCCAAATGATTAACATGATTTCATTCTAAAATAAAAGCCGTTTCAGTTATAAATCCGTTTTTGAATATGAGGCTTAAAAGATAAAGAATCTTCAAATCTTTGTGAGAAAAAAAATTAAGAGCCAAAATGAATTGGATTTAAACCAAGATGAAATGTAGATTCTTGGAAAAGAGAGATATTGCTCAGCCACTGTTACTGCACTGTTTAATCGAAAATACAAAACATATGTTTCTTGCATCAAATTTGCTTTTGAAAACAAACTTCCCCTCTTTCCTTTGTTCGATGCTATGTTTGCAGATGTTATTACATGAAATATGCACCTTTTTTTGTGCCTGTGGCATTAAAAATGTAGCATATGGTCATTAAAATGTTATTAACCATAACATTTGACCTGCTGCTGCCCATATAAATCATGCACTTACTTATTTACTGACTTGCTTAGTTACGTATTTAAGTGTGGGATGAATGCTAAAGAGAAGCATACTTAAGTTTACCGTGGCCTCGGTGCTGTTTACCGTTTCCTTCTCTAAGTCCTTCAAACCTCCGGCACTTCTCCTTCTCAGATCTCCAAATGCAGCCCGTCCTCTTTACCATTTATTGTTTTCCCTTTCCAAACACCTACACTCGCTAATTCCATTCCTGATAGTACGAGAGCGGATATACCTCAAGCGCCGCTCCGTCCCTGACCTTCAAACACGCGTGTTTTCCTCTCTGCACAATTTCATTAAAATGTTCTACATTTTGCGCGGGGCGGTGGGGGGGGGGGTGGATCGCTCGCCCTTGTACCTCTCTGCGGCAGCGCGGACGTCCACGGCTCGGAGAGAGGAGTGATTGAGTGGGGCGCTGGCATTGGACATGTGCGTGGTGAAATATGGAGCTGTTTGGAAAGTGAATGTGTGTGTGTGTGTGCGTGTGTCTGTGTCTGTGTGTGTGTGTGTGCGTGTGTCTGTATGTGTGTGTTCTGGAGACCCACTGGACAGTGACAGAGGGACAGACATGAGCGAACTATAACAGCACACGTGTGACTTATTGTTCATGCTCATATTCTTACCGTTGTGGTCCGTGTACATGAGCTAAATAGTCTCAGCCTTGTGGTTGTAGCTCGTCATATGGCAGGGGTCTCCAACCAGTGGCTCGGGGGCCACCAATTAGCGTGTCCAGCCATAACACGCTTCCCCTCTTCTTTACAAAGACATGTATTGTAAGGCTGATTTCTTCGAGCGTCTGATGGATTAGAGGCTTTGTAATTAATTAATCGGAATTAATCGCATATAAATATTTGACCTGAGAACAGTGAGAAGTAAGTTTTTTCTAAGGATTTTTAGTATACCATTGAATAATGACTGAATACATAAGCCAAGTCCAACAGACCAGTGCAATATTGCCATTAATTGTGCGTCTGCAGGAAAAAAGGAAACTGAAGGGTGGAAAGCAAAGTGTGATTAATTTCGATTAATATTTTTAATAGCACTAAACCTCACGCAATTAATCGAAAAAAGTCCCGGCCCTAGTATTAACCAATCAGAGAAAAGCCGGATATTTTGTAAACAAGGAAGTTAGTGGTTTTACAATGCGAAGAGCGGAGACAAATGTGAACGATCTATGTCGTTTTTGCCCCAATAATTTAAGGATACAAGGAGTCATTAGCAACTGTTCAGATTTTAAACATAGAAGAATTCATCACAACTGCGTTACGGCTGTTTGTATCAATGTACGTTTGGAACGGGACAAAAACACTTTCGATAGGCGGCAACAAGAAGAAAATCCTCCCAGGGAAGATGAAGCAGGTACACTGTTAAGCACATTTGAGAAAACATTTTTCTAGTGGTTACTTCGGTTCCTGTCGTGTCAGCAAAGTTCCAGACGCTTCTGCTTCTGAACAGAAACAAAAATCAGGAGTGGCGCCTTTTCTAAGTCACTCGCAAAAGGCTTTCTCCGTGTCTACATACGGTACGCCTGATGACTCACATTTTAGACTCTTTATGGTTCTGTTCTGGACATGCCGAACACAGTCTGCAAACATGTGGGTCAATATATTCAAGTATAAGGACCTCAGCACACTAAGCTAATCTTTAAGGTTGGACACGAATAAATCCAGCTGCCCTTCCTCTATGCAACATTCCAAAGCGCTTGTGGAAGGTTTTGGGATCACACACACCTTCTGCCATTAGCCCTGTGTCCCTGACAGTGACTGAACACCAGGGTGAATCCCCTGTCACTGTGCCCGCGCAGACATTTCTCTTTCCAACTCCTACATTTGGACACGAGTGACACTTTTGTGAATCGAGGTCTGAATATTTGATGATACGAATCACATTATCTTATCTTATAAAAGCTTCACATTAAAGGTTCTACTTGGAACCTCGGAAATATGAGTTTTAGCCCTTAACTTTTGATCTGGACTGTAGATTGTTTGTCGATATAGTAATATATATATATATATATATATATATATATATATATATATATATATATATATATATATATATATATAACTATTTTATGAGATGGCACTTTGTGTGAAAGTTTAGATCCTTTGGAGACTATACTCATCCTATGTTTGATATTCAGTGTACAGCACACTGTACACTGTAAATGGTAAATGGTCTTTTCCACCTACATTAGGCCCTCAAAGAACTTTACAGCAAGGACCCATTCACACACCAAAGTACACAGACACTGTAGTAGTTTGAAGTATTGAGGAGTTGGTGTTTGGAAGAATGCAGTAACAGGTGCTTTTCTTGAAACGGGTCTGGTCCATCTTATTCATGTGACGTATCAAAGCTCCCAGGCCCGTTTTAGTCGCCCTTCTGTCCAGGGTTTGTCAGGTCCGGCCGACGGAGCGCAGGGGCCAGCCGGAGGTCAGGGTCACACCTGCCCCAGCCGGTGTGATTTACTGCCCCTGCGGCCCCGCGCCAGCCCGGGAGTTCAAGGAAATGTGTAATGAGAAAAGCTTCATCTCCGCAGTCAAGGCCGCTGTCCGGACCCCCCTGTCACCCCCCCATCTTCCTGTCAGACCAGGAGGATGCTATTTTAGGATACACATACAAAGGCGCTAAGGCATCTCACATTATTGTCTGTCTCTGAGATTCAGAGCCATTACATTTGCCCACACACTTTAAAGTCAGACCCTTTGTTATATATAATCAGAAAATAGTGGTTTACCGTCTGTTTAATTTAGTTTTATTGACCACAGGTTAAAGAACTCTAGTCAAAGGAAAATATAATTTTAAATATAATAAAATTTAGGAAAATATCAGATTTTTCCCCCCTTTATTTTCAACAATGAAAATTATTAAAATGTGTAAAGTGTCAGAAATGGTTGTTTCTATTGATTTTAAGTAGAGTTTCTGAGGACTTTACCTGGAGTAGTTTTTTTTTTTTTTTTGTCAAGAACTTCCTACTTTTACTTCACTACATTTGAAAGGATTCAAAGTGGCTTGTTCATTTTAAAAGCTAAATAATGCACACTCCAGAGCAGTAGGTGGCGCTGTGCAGATGTACTGTCAACGTCACAGACTCTCGACAAAAAAGAAAGTTTGTTCCCGTTATTTTTCCCCAATTGTTCCCCGTTATTTAAACTGATTTGACCTTTCGGATTTACCACGTCAATAATTTCTCTTCGCACAGGCTTCTGTTTTCAGTGGGATGAATCCAGGGAGATTGCCCGTTCTCTGCCTTCACATTTCTCCGAGTATGCAGTCACCTCTGACGTTATGAGGTCCACACTGGTCGTAATGAAGCAGTTGTTCCAAAACCACACTGAGTCAAAGTGCTCCACACGGTCCACTTCAGTCTGTAAATAAAACGTTACAGGAAGCGTCTTAACGGCCCAGTCGCCACATCAATGGAACCATGAATGCATCGGCTTCATGGGCTTCGGCCAAATGTATGAGTCACTTTTATATGGTTCACTGTATGGATGGGCCAAAACAGACGGACCACTGTGGGATGGAGTCTTCGAGCTAATAATGTGTCCCACGCTGCGAACTTCAACGGGTTTCTTCATCATGTTTTAGAGCCCCAGTGGTCATACAAGAGTTTTGCCTAATTTTTCTTTAAAGCATCATCATTTTAAGCCTAATCTTTGTGACTTTGTTTCAAATATGTGACCTCAATGACAACTCTTCAGGACTCTTTTTATCAATGGTGAATTAGATTTAAAAAAAATGAAAATCTAGCTTAAAGATCTGACACACATTCAATCAATAAGAAGAAGTTTTCTTCCATAACAGCTTCGTTCTAATGTCAAAGTCACCCTTGTGTCTTAGTGAAGCTCTCGCCTTTTATATGCAACGTTATGCAATTCATTTAGAATATTGTCATTTTCTTTCAATCGAGAGAGTCTGTAGGTAGTGGGTCTTCAAAACTTAAGCCCAGTTTTTTTCAAGGGTTAGTTATTCACAACACTCTTACGACACTCTTAAGATTTGTTTTTCCAGAGGATTAGTCTGATTCATTTAAGTTTTGGAATTACAGATTTCTTTCACTATAAACATGCTTTCAACAGTTGATTTCTTGATTAGTTTTGTTCGTCAACGTCATGATCTTTGCAATAAATTCATCATTTTGGTCCTGAACTACCCCAGATGAGAACCACTGGCCGTTACTTATCCCTAACTGTTCCGTCTTCCCCCCCCCCCCCCCAGTGCTGACGGACAGACCTCCGCCCATCATCAGGCAGGGCCCCACCAACCAGAGCCTGCCCCGGGACAGCGTGGCCCTGCTGCGGTGCCACGCGTCCGGGGAGCCCATCCCCTCCGTCAGCTGGCTCAAGGACGGGGTCAGCCTGCTGGGCAAAGACCCGCGCATGTCCCTCCAGGAGCTGGGCAGCCTGCAGATCAAGAACGTCAAGGTGAGGCGACACGTTCTCCTTCTCTCGGGAAAAGGGTTTAAGTCACAGCGGGCTTAGTGAAGCAGTAGAAAAGGTGTCATGGATGCGTCGTAGAAGCGAATGAAGGCTGTAGCGCGATGGGGACAGTTTCTAAACCCCGTCCCCCCGTCCCCTCTGTTTTAACAGCCGTGAGTGAAATACTGACGCTTCTCTCTGAAATAATCTGTGTACATTTTATGAACTTTTGTTAAGTATAACGTCAACCTGTCCAGGGACGTCAGGTGGAAATGAGCTTTTTATTGAATTTTTTTTTTTTTTTTTTTGCTATAACATCTGACATCTCTTATTTTTGTTAGAGTAATGATTTGTGCGCTGTCCCTGATCAGATAAATGAAATTCAAATTCAATGACGTCAACCTGCTGCACTGTTAGCCAAACAAACTTTGTAACATGTGTTCGAAGTCTCCAGATTGCACTTTTCACTGCGGATGCACTGGAAGCGCTGGGCTTAGAAAAAAAATAAATAAATAACCGATTCATGGACTTGGATCGCTTCTTTTCATGATGCGAAAAAACCCAAAGAGGAGCGCCCCATCCAAGATTACTTAAAATTAGCGGCTGGATAGTGCGTGTTTGACCCCCATTTTAACTGAGAGTGTTTGACTATGCCGAGGAGCAGAAACAGTTCCTTCAAAGGTGGCCCCTGTCAGATAGCCATCAAGGGGGGCTGGTACTGGGTGCACCGAGAACTGCAAACGGTTCCTGCGGTGAACAAAGGCCCGTTGGCCACAGGTTGTCCTCCGTCAGTGGTTAAAAGATGGGGAAATCGTCTCCAAATGCTGCGTACTATTACATTAGTCCCCTTAATATCGGACACATTTATTTCCCCTGGTGCCAGATTGTCTCCACTCGCACCAGCGCTGTAACTGCTGCAGAACGAGGGCTCGAGGAGCAGATGAATTGGCCGTATTGATTTTTAAATTGTTTTACAGTTTGACTCCGTGTCACGCCGACAGACCTCAGCTGGGGCTCCGAGGCCGCGGCACTCACGGACGCACATGTGGGACGTTTAGCGTGATTCAATTTTCCGTCCGCTCATCTGCCTCTCCCCGCTCGCGCCAAACCCCCGTGGAACCGCTATTACCCCGGACAACGCGGCCCGGCGCTGACGTGATTTAATATAGGAGATGAAGTGACCGCCGTTTAGACCACAACAAAAACAAAAGCTCCTAAAATCGATGTGGTTCTAGTTCAACGGATTTGAAATGTGCAAGTTGGGGAAAGAGTCTCTCAAATAGAGTTTGTGACCAGAATTTGCATTACATTTGCAATTCACGTTTTAGAGGAGACATATGAGAAAGAGTCTCCCCCCCATTTTTGCCCAATTGGTTTTTCATTCTTCTTTTTTTTTGCCCAATTTGTCAATTTTTTTTCTTATTTTTGCTCCAATTCTTTCTCGTTGTCTACATTTTTTAAATTACTAATATTTTCCCTGTTTCCCCCATTTTTACCCCAAATTATTCCTCATTTTTCCACACATTTCTTCAATTGATTGGAAGATCTTATTGTTCTGTTTCCTGGGTCAGGAAACAGATATTTTCAAATATTTTAGTATCGGTATCGAAAACCAAATACCTGTATCAACATTTTTTTTTTTATGGTACGTAACATTGTAACATTGTTCCCTCATCAGAAAGACCTGGAGTACTATTATTGTTGCTTCTTCTGTATTTTCTGGTTTTATTGGACAAGTCGACATCCATAAATGTGACATCTGGGGGGGGGAAACAACTCTTTCACCTAACGTGGATGTGTTTTCTACCAAATAAAGACACAGAAAGGAACAAAGTGGTTTAAACGGCCCAAATTTGGACATATAATAGTGAATGCTAACCAGAATTCTAACGTTAGCTTCATGCTAATGGTAACTGCTAGCTTTGAGTGCTGGTTTTTCACTTCTAGTGGAAAATCTGCTGTGAAAAAATCATTCACGATGACTTGATTTTGACTGTACTTTATTTGTGTGTGCTAAACCTGCTTAAATATGTCTATAGTCCACTAGAATGTCAAAAAAAAAAAAAATCAAATAATGGCTTCCATAAAGTACTTAAGGTTGTAAGTAAGGTTGTTTAGAATGATGTGACGTCATCTAAACACAACCTGCCATCGTCAAAAGGGTCACAGACCAGGAATATCAAATATAATGAATCAAACATTTACGATAAAGTGAAGTACAATTATTTATAACCTTGTTCCGCATTGTGGCTTTAAACGTATCCACATGTTTGATGAAGGTTCTTTCCCCCGCTGACGGAAGAACCACTCAAATCAAGATGAATATTCTCCATTACCTTTTCCTCCTGACAACATGGCTGACCGCTGACATGATTTAATAAAGCAAATGAAGGCAAAAAAAAGAAGTTTCCTTGGCCAGCTGTCACCGGGCCAGGGTCCGCTCCGCAGCCCACCCTTAAATGAATTAGCCTGCTTTGTGCTCCTCTCTGACGGGACAGCGGCGCGGGGCGCGGGGAAGGGGCCGTCACTGATTGAAGAGTGGTGAGGAGAAAATGAAATTGATTAGGAAATTAGCGTCAGCACTTTGAGCCACTCGCAGATGACAAGACTTTGGCCTGGGACGGACGGGGACTCGGGATGGGCAGATGAAATGGACACTTAAATGAATTAGGCGTCCCATGTTGTTCTTGGGTCAGCCATTTAAACTTCTGTTGATGCAGTTTTAATCTCGGAGCATGCAAAACGCCTGGGGTCAGTATTATGTACTGGCCCTGAAGGGGAGGGAAGCAGTTTGAATAAATCTGACATCTATTAGCAAGAACATGCTATGTGTCAATCAATCAATCATTAAAAACTTTATTTATAAAGCGCTTTTCATACAAATGCAAAGTGCTTAACAGATTAAAAGCAGTTCCCGCCCACCCAACCACCCACTCTTCCAAATAAAAACAGACAATAATAATACTGATAAACTGTACATCTGATGACTTTAGAGCATTATCTGCTGTACCATTATTATTTTTTTGTCATTTTAGCTAAAAGCGTCTGAAACCGTGCATGTACTGCCCCCACATGGTTCAAAATCATTTTGTTTTCATGAACTTCCACTTTTTCACGTCATGAGGTCACGGCGATCTGACCAGCAGATCCTTCCCCGATCACGCCCGGCGAAGGAGGAAGTGTTTTCTGTACAGTATTACCTTCACAGAGCAGCACGTGTGTGTGTCATTAGCATTTAGCATTAGCACCATGGAGATGTCAGCTACGCGCCGTGAGAATATTCTGTGTTTATTTGACACTGTTCGCGGCGATTTCTCTTAGCACTGACCACGCCCCCTCGGCGCCCCTCTCGCTTCCCCTCACGGTCCGCCGAGCCGACCCGCTTCTGCCACAATTTGAAACTGCAAGTGTGGGTGGAGTTTGGACTTTAGTTGCTCTTTAAATTAGCTTTCCATTCAGATCTGGAACTCCGCCAGCTGAACTGAAGACTCTTTCAGATCTGAACGAGTTTAAGTAGATCAGTGGCTCAAATCAAATCTGTGAAAACTTACTTTTTATATTGTTTTATTGCACTCTGTCTTGCACAAAAAGGAAACAAATCCGATGCACTCGGATTAATTAAAAGTCCTTTATTGTGTGGACATGCCGACGCGTTTCGGTCGTGTTCGATCTTCTTCAGGGCATACATTTAATGTTTTTTTGTCTTATTGAGCGGTTTTATGAATTAGATAATATATATTATAATATATATTTATCTATGCTTAACCATAACCATATCAAAATATTAGAAGTTCATAACTTCAGTTATACGTATGGTGTGCGGAGGTCTTAGATAAGCCTTTGCTCAAACAACAAATGGATGTTTTCTACTCGATCACTCGTTTAAATACTAAGCAGGAAGCTGCCTTAGGATTGTACTACTGAAAAGCCTCATGTTCATTAGAGGAATGGACCGTAGATAAAATTCTGATTCAATCAAGATTGAAAAAGTTTTTCTTTTGTGGTGTTGAGAAACAATGTGTGGCTTTTCAACAAGTGCAGGAGTAACAGTCCGTCGGTGGTAACGTGGAATGGAAGGAATGTTTCACACGCACTGCTCTGTACTTTGTGGATTTTGTAGTCGCTCCAAAAGAGTTTTATACATAACATTCTCTTTAAGCAGGACTTTTTCTCAAGGGAAAAAGTATCAGATGGTTGACAGGGTTCCACTGCTGCCTCACAGTGAGAAGTTGCCTGGCCTGCCAAACGACATGCCTTTTCATAGATATTTCAAAGACAATTAGTCAATTATATAATTGACTATATGTCAGTATAGACAATTTCCCAGTGGGCGTGATTGACAGACAGCATCAACCAATTAGAGCAACGCTAGATACAGTGCAGTAACAAGAAGCAGGAAGCCTTTCCAAAAACCTCCTTTTTTACAGAGGAACGCTTCGAACGCGGTTTCTTGCTCCGGTTTTAGGGATTTCATATTTTCCAAATGATTTAAAACAAACAAAAGAGCAGAAGAAAACAGTGTAATGGCCGCCATCTTTAATGTTTTGGAAAGTGCGTGGTGGTGACAAGTGACGGCTTCCGTCTCTTGGTGCGTGATTGGACCGATGTGGGTCAAATGATTGGAATGAATGATTGGCTCCGAGCTGAAGAACCGCCCAGACGGTTCTTCTTTTGAACAGAAGGGACGAGTGTCTGGCGGGACAGGCAAAGTGAGAAGGTCCTTGGTTCAATTTTCATACATGTTCTGTCAGTGTCACGCTGAGTTTCCTGTGACTGCTCTGCATTCACCCATCAAACTAAAACACTGACCAATCCTCAGAGGCTTCTCCTCTCCAAAACTCTTCCCTTGTTCCACAATGATCCTGAAAAGAATTATTGACCATTTTGAAGACAGTCAGATGGTAAAAGTGGAGAACAAGCCAACCTTACCGAACCTAAACTTCCCTGGTGTGTTTGTGTCCTCAGCTGTCCGACTCTGGCATCTACACCTGTGTGGCCACCAGCTCCAGCGGGGAGACGTCCTGGAGCGCCTTTCTGGAGGTCAAAGGTACACTTTCACTAATCACTTTGCCAAAAAAACGTGTCCAAACCGTTGCGGTGCCTGACGGTCCGTGTCGTCCCCTCTGCCTCTCAGAGTCCGGTGGGGGGGCGGTGGTGGTGAAGCCCCAAGATGAGCCGGAGCTCCCAGGACCCCCCTCCAAACCCCAGGTCACCGACGTCACCAAAAACAGCGTGTCCCTGTCTTGGCAGGCCGGCCCCAGCCCCGCCGCGCCCATCTCCTCCTACATCATCGAGGCGTTCAGGTATCACGCTCAGGCTGGGAAATTCTCAGTAGATTGTGCTCGAAGTTATAATGAGATGAGATTTCAATCAATTTTCACCCAGAGATTTCTGTAAAGTTTTTTAAGGTGTCATCGGGACCGGGTTGTGTGTGTTGTCAAAGTAAAATTTGATAATAAATGATTGATAATTATTTATATGTCAAAGGAAAATGTTTTTTACAATGTAGAAACACTCACATTAAAGTAATTCCGTGGCTTGAGGTGCTGTTTGGGACAGAGTGTGGAATAGATTGTGAAGACCTTTTTTTGTTTCCAGTTCCCTCTCACGTTCATCACCACATAGTGGCCTCTGTAAAGTCAAAGTTGTGGTTGTATTGCAGTCAGTCGGTGAGCAACAGCTGGCAGACGGTGGCGGACCACATCAGGGGCCCTCAGTTCACGGTCAAGGGCCTGCGTCCCAACACCATTTATCTGTTCATGGTGCGAGCCGTCAGCAGCCAGGGCCTGAGCGACCCCAGCCCCATGTCCGAGCCCGTGCGGACACAAGGTCAGTGCGCTGAACACTCACATTCATTCAAAACACTTTTGTCTGTTTGTCAGTCAGGGGTGGGATTTATGACAGTAATGGGGGACGGGTCTTTGGGAGAAAACTGCCTCATTTGTTCATTAAAATGATACATCTCCCCTGGAGATATGGCGAGTGTGCCCTACCTGGAGACTCGCGGTGAGCCACCATCTTGATGCCACGCACTGATCTTCTGTGGGCCTTGTAAACCTACAAACCTTGCAGGGATTGCACTGTAAATTAAATCTCAAATATAACTAATATGCACACTAGTTAAGGGGACATTGCCCAACCCTATCTCCAGGTAGTCTCGGTGAAAATGAACAGGTTCGATTTCATCGTACACTGCAATGCACTCCATGTGGTCTCCGAGAGGTCCCCACAGTACTATTTGTTGTCCTCAACCTGTGAGACATTTCTGTAACGTCCTTGCAATGTCTCCGAGACCTGTCGGGTACCAAGGAGATCTCAAAGAGACTCCATACGACACTTTCAGATCTCCTTGGTATCTGACAGGTCTGGGAGACATTGCAGGGCCGTCACAAAAACGTCTCACAGTTTGAGAACAACAAATAGTGTTGCTTGAGACCGTGTAGACCTCTCAAACCTGTTCCTTTTCACAGAGACTACTTGGAGACTCGCCTTATCTCCAGGGGACATCTCGGAGACATCTCCGTGACCAGCGGCAACTCGTGTCTCCAACTAGTCTCCAGGCCAGTGGGATAGGCACTTAAATGACGCCCCCTAAATGTTTCTGCTCCGCTGCTTTGTTGTTTAGCTGCTACATTCTGAGAATGGCTACAGCAAGGTGTGTTTGAGCCTTGTTGTAAATATCCCGATAAAAGTCTTTAAATGTTTACACCAGAGCCCTTCTAGATGGATTTTGCTGTGCTGGTGTTATGTGCACCGTAATAGAAAGATCCAGATGTATCAAACCTGATATAAACAGGTCATTTGGCATATTCCGCGGACCTCTTCCTCTGGGCAGACTGTTGAACATGGGCTCTTACCTGTTTGGAACTTGGTTTGGCCACCACTCCAAAGTAATTCCTTCCTTAAAAAAACACCAGACCCCCCCTCCCTGCCTCCGACCCACAGCCCCGGCCATGATGTATAAACGCTTTTATTGACGACGGCGTGTTCTTTCGGCGAATACATTTTTCATTCCGTGTCACACATTTAGCCTGTCTCGCCTGGTTACCGCGCCCTGTGATTTATGACCGCGCCGGACTGTATGAAAGAAGGCTTTTCTCAAATATCATTTCCACAGCCATTATTTCCGTAAATCAACTCACCGTGGGCCTCGCTGCGGCCGGCTGTCATCATGTACGGGGGGGGGGGTTTCACGGCAAACGCATGTAAAATGGGAAATGAGCCGGAAAATGGTGTCATGGCATCCGTCCGTCTGCCATTTGTGATCACTGAAGAGATCTTTTTTAGATGTGGTTCTTGGGACAGGGCTTAATCTTTCTCATTGCTGGTTGATGATGGTTGTTGGGTGCAAAAATCAATGTGACTTTTGCAAAGGGTTTAAATTCTAGCTTTTCTTAAAGCAGCACTAAGTAACTTGTTTACCTTAATAAATCCTTTCTGTAGTCCCTCTGGGGGTAATACAAGTGTTAATGGGATGATTGGAGGGTCTTTCATCTCCCCCTGGTGTCTTTGGCCAGAAAATTACAACTTTCCTGCCACCGGGTCGGAGCCACCAATACACACTAATGGAACCACGAAGGAGAAGCTAACAGGCTAATGGGCAAAGCTAATTTTCTGTCAGCGTAGTATTTACTCTCACGGACAATTAATGAGAAAAAAATCCCAACATGCTACGACACCTGCAGTAGCGCCTATGGCCTCTAGGGGCATGAGTTACTTAGTACTGTTTTAAACCTGGCCAATTTCCAAAGCGAGTGACCTCTCCTGACCCCTTTATGTGTGCGTGTTGCAGACATCAGCCCCCCTTCTCAGGGCGTGGACCACAGACACGTGCAGAAGGAGCTGGGAGAAGTTCTGGTGAAGCTGCACAACCCAGTGGTGCTCAGCCCGACCTCCATCCAGGCCACGTGGACCGTAAGTCTGCTGTTATTAAAAAGCTATTTGATGTTATAGAAGTGTAAATAATACAGATTAAGCAAATAACTGCTAAGAACGGGTTTATGGATTCCATTACGCAACAAATTCCAGGAAATACAAACTGGAGTACTTCTGCAGTAGGAGAAGAAGCGACAAAAGTAAATAGAATTACTTAAGCCTCTGTTTGGGTTTTGAAAAAGTACTCCAGTACATTTTAGGAGAGGAAACAATGTTATACCAATAGCAGAAAAACAATAGAGCTGCACAGCGTCAAAATGGGCAAGGACTGTAACAGCGAATAACTTGTGCCTAAACAGAACTGCAAGTCTGAAATGACGGGACTGTTTTGGCTTTTGGAGAGAGGACGTGTCAGAAACACAGACCATGTGATATGCCAGTCGTGTCGAACAGTAACGGCTACAAGGAACACAACAGACCATTGTCATTTAGAGTGACACTCACTTCACAACGACTTTATGAAGTCTCAAACCCCAAACAGCTAACGTGAGGCCAACTAACAAAAGAACAGCCTCATCGGCGCTTTAAGTGAACGCTAAAGGACTGTGAAGTCAGAGCTGGGAAGGAAATGTTGTCACGCGCACTTGTTTAAAACCTGGCAAAAGTCCTGAAGTCAGATCACTGCTGCTGAGCACGGTATTGTGGGTGAATATGAGAATTGAGACGTTAACATTTCCCCAAAGCCCTGCAGTATTTATTTACCAAACCAGGAAAGAACAGATTGTTGAAGGTAAAGCACGTTGCTGCAGATGTTTTCGGCACTTTTATTTATTTCACAAACTTTGCTTGTCGTACAAATCCAAAGGTCTGTGGTGAACACATCAGTATTTTGAGTTAAGTTGTGGGTCATAGACAGCAGTGTTTTGGCCTTCTCAACAAGTAATAGTATTTGTAAGATTATTATGTTAAGGACAGTGTTTTCACTTTACCTACAACTTTACATACAATAGATTTATTTAGGTGAAACAGAAATATTATAATATTATTGATAAGTATCACAATGTTGCACACCCGTATTGCACTGGCTGAAGGATGGGTCAAATGCAGAGGGCAAATGTCCCTTTAGAGACCACAAAGTCAACAAAAGACAAAGAGACAAAGCTCAAAAAAGCAAAGTGCCTTAAAGTGAAACTAAAATATTTTCATTGCGCTACAATAGAAAAAAACAGAACCTTTTGACCAAAATCGTGTAAACCTCTCACTCTGGAGCACATCCTCATCCAATTGTTTGTAACGCTCAATTTCCAGCAGCAAAAGTGCACAAAACACCGTCTGACATATTTCCAAGGTGTGAGCATTCCACCGTCGCGGTGAAAAGTTCAGCAAAACTCCATTTAGCAGAATGTGTCTCTGTTACCCTTGTGTTTGAAGCCGAGATCGTTTGTTTGTGCGGCTGTTGTGGGACCGGGCCTGCTCCTGTTGCTCACAATCGCCCCGATGTCTGACTGAAGCACGAGTTAAAAGCCTCTCCACATCAGAAAAGTCTCCTCTGAACCTCGTCTGAACCTCGCACAACTTCACAGCGCTGTCAGACATCTTCATCTCCGCACGCACACACTCCTCCTCCTCTTCCATGTTGTTTTAAAACGTGAACTGCAGTCGGGAGACGGCAGTACAGCGCGGGGACGTTTGTGACACAGAGAGAGAACATGCTGATTCTTGTTTTAGTTTAGCAGCTCATGTTTCAGTCTTCTCTCAATTATTAACGCTTACAAAGTCATTTAAAATCAACGGAGAGACAGAACATCTGGTTATGTTAATTACAAGTCCAATCAGGGGAACCATCTTTTGAGAAACAGGTGAAATTTTGCCTTTTAGTCAAGAAAATCAACCTGATTTTAGAGGTAAGGGAAACACACACCTGGAGGACTTTTGGAGAGGACCCATTGTTTTGTTTTCCACTCCAAAAATGCTGGCTGTTGGTTCCAAAAACTGATGCCGATTTGGAACCAGTTCACAACTGGATCCAGAAACAAGCAGCAGCGATGTCAGGCGCCAGGGGCGGGGCTTTTCATTTCCAAGAAAACAACAAACCACACTCGGCATTTTCCGTAAAAAGGGAGGAATGGAGAAGTCAAACCAGGCTCTGTGGAGGACACGACGGTCTCCATGCTTTGTGCTCTTTAGCTGAGATACAGCTGAAAGTAGAGGGAGCAGTGTGGACCAAACCAGTCTGTCGAGAAATCGAATGAGAAATGTGAACGACTGGCTTTGAAAGGAGAATTCACCAGCTGATTGACAAACTGTGTGTTTGTAAAACCAGAAGCGGCAGTAGTAAGATGTTGTCCTGGCCAGGGAGCGAATGTGATCTCAGCGATTTCCCGGTTGGCGTGACTGACAGACGGCATCAACCAATTAGAGAAATATCAGATACGACGCAGGAGCAAGCTGCAGGAAGCCTGTTCAGGAAACATTACACATGGACCGGAGGACATGTCTGCCACTACAATGCTGTTTCGTATTTAAAACGGATTCGTCTCTTGATGCCATGAACTCCTGCCTCTCGGTCCGCGAGTGGGCCGATAGTGGAAACATCGGGAAATGAAAGGAGAAGACGTCCTAATGCTAGTTTGTGTGCCGTTATTCACTACTGGACAATTCCCTATGTCAAAACATCCGTATGGACCTGATTTTGACTGATCATGTGTGTGATGAATTAGTTTATATAGTCTGCCTCAAAATGGTGAAAAATGGTGACAAAAGTGCCACGCCCCCTTGTATGACGCGTCGCCGTCTGTATCTAGCTCTCATTTGGTCAGCAGAGAGAAGCAACTCAAGTGTCCTTTGCAAGTGTAGATGTTAGTTTAGAAAAATTAACAAATCATAAGGGCAGAGTGATATCATTTATTTTGCAACAACCGAATATTAATTGTATGTGGTCTCATTAAGTATAAGTGACTAACCTTGTAGTTTAGAGTAGCGCTGTCCAATGATTCAAATATTTAATTGCGATTAATCCCATGAATGTCATAGTTAACTCACAATAAATCGCAAATTAATCACACATTTTTATCTTTTCTACATGTCCCACCCTCGCATACAAAACACACATCAACAACATCACTAAAACATCCTTCTTCCACCTCTGCAACAAGCGCTATATAAGTCTGATGCATTATTATTATTATCATTATTGTCTGTCTAAGTTCTCAGTCATACAGGAGTTGTCCATCTTCAATGAAGGTACTTGAGTCATCTTCTGTACTCAGTAGTTGAACTTTGTACTACTGAGTACAGAAAATGACTCAAGTATTATCATTATTATTATTATTATGTCCCTTGAAATATCATTCATATATTCTAATTCTCCTATCGGGTTTCTCAAATATACAGCAAACTTGGGGTGCGGGCAAGTCGGGTTAGAAAGTGCACTTATTTGATGTTATTTTTTCCTTAGATTGTTGTTCTTATCCATCAATGCCCCTCAGAGGAGGCGATGTTTTGTTGAATGTCCAGTTTTATGGGGTAAACGTATCATTAGCATGTTTTGTTCTCTCTAGTTTAGAGAAAAGAGTTGAGCTCTTCTGCTCCAAATGTGAGCACAACCACATCCGTGCCCAAGCACACAATGTGACGGGCACATGTGATGAAAGTCATGCAGCAGCTAAAACAACTAGGCAACAGCTTCAGCTTCTTTCTTACTGACCTGAGGAGAGTGGAGAGCAGCTTCGTAGCGTCGGGTAAAGAGGCTGCTCCAATAGTTCCAAACGTTGTTTTGTTTGGCCAGAAGAGTTGTCCATGACGTGGTAAAAGCAAAGCCTCGGTGAAGTGTCTGCTGCTTGTTTCCTGATTTCAAAGGTGTCCTTAGCAGAAGGGAAACAACAGGCTATTTCTCTTCCTGTAATATCGCGGTCATGTGACGCGCTCCCACAGCAGCAGCAGAGAGCTGTGTGAAGCTGGCCCTCCCCTTTAAACATAAATGTAACGATTGACATACATTGAGTATGATGAAGGGCCAGGTTCACAGAGGTGCAGCAAAATTGAGACAAATTAATTGTGCGATAAAAAAATGTACACTGTTAAAATTTATGTGCGTTAACGTGTTAATAACGCAGTATTTTGGACAGCAGTAGTTTAGAGTTCTCCAAACATCAGCCAAACCATGTTACAACCATTTACAGTACACCGTCCAACCAATTCCATCACAGCCCCGTGCCGACATTTTTATTGACCTCGGTGATGCTAATTTGTCGCTGCTGTAAAGTCCAATCAGCTCTAAAAGTAATGAATCAGGTCCTTTCTGTAAACAGGAGGGCAGTTTTAAATCGTCCGCTCGGGACAGGGCATTCATTCTGCTGATTTACTCCGGCTGTACTCAGTGGGTGAAAAACACCGGCTTAATACTCCCGCCAAAGCACTGTTAACAAGCCATTAGCCTGATGTATGCCGCTGGCCGCCCACGCGTTCACACTGAGCACCGGTAAATATTTCAAATCAGAATAAAATGGGCTTCTGTTTTTAATCATGTGTAAAGAAAGTACAAGACTGGATTCTGATCGGCCACCCCGCTCAGAGGGGCACGGGAAGTGGATCGGGGGTCAGTAACATTGGCTTTGGCTTTTCTTTAACTTTGCTTCCAGCACCATTCGCTCTGGAGTCGTTTCAAAAAAAGCTCCTGCAATGTTCAAAGATCCAGTGTCACATTCATTTTTCACAAAGATCTCGTATTGATGACGGGAGAGCTGCGGAAAAGCTTCCTCCAGCACATCCCAAACATGCTCAATGGGGGTTAAGATCTGGACTCTGTGGAGGACAATCCATCTCCCTGAACCCATCGTTGGTCATTCAGGATGTTCGGGTCGTCACATAAAGCCTGGCCCTGACCAACTGCAGCAGCCACAGGTCAGAGCGGTCAGTCCCGTCCAGGTACAGGGCACTGTCTGTGGGTCAGGCCCCTGTGTCAGCGCTCTGTTTCAAGTAGGAAGCGCTCATGTACTTTCAAAGTCCATCTTCACCAGACTCATCTTTTCAGCATCTAAACTTTGCCTTTTCTCCGAAGCATCTATCTGTTTCACTGAAAAAAGTGGGTTCTCTTCAATGCTGGACTAACTGTGACAGAACCTAATCAGACATTTAAAAATCGGATTGGCCTTGTGCTTCCTGCTCTGTGTATAGTTTCCACTTGAACAAGACTTCCCCTCTGCTTTGACTTTACTGGAGCCTACTTTAGGATGTCACGACTTCATATTTATATGCACGGGAGACATTCCGCTGCCCTTAAAGAAGCCATTACCAGAGTAGTTTAGTGTTGGAGTGTCGTTTGGCTGTGGGGGGGCTGTATGAGGTAATGCCGTCTCCTAATTGAGCTAAGTGTGCGAGCGCTGGTGATAAAAGGGACATTAAGCTCACAACAGCCTCCCGTGCGGCGTCGGAGTCATCTCGCCGAGGAGTGGAAAACGCTAGACATGCTTTTCTATCACGCCAATTACAACGGCTGAATGGCGAGCATGCATGGAGTAGTTTTAACGCTTTGTCAAAGTTTTGTGAATGGGCTTCATTAGAGTTTCTACGTTGGCTGCTCCAATAGGACGACGACCACCCACGGACACCACAGCAGGCCAAAAAATATTCTGTAGACTACTTTTAATGATATTATGATATTATTTTGTTTTCTCAATCTAAATGGAGTATACTTTCAGAAATATTGTCTCCACCTGTTTCCAGCAGAAGGGAAGGAAATTGTAATTGTGTAGTGCTTTTCACGTGACACTAGCTAGTCCCCTAAAGCGCTTCTTATGGGACAGTTGCTCATTCACGTCCCATACTCGGAGTTAAGCCCCTTGTATTCCGTCACGGCCTATAATCCGGATACTGACCCGGCCAACCTGCTCAGTGTCAGAGCTGTGACCAGATAAAACAGGAAACACAAAAACTGCAATACAAAGGAAGCATGACAATTACAGATGGATGTAAATAATGTAAAATGAACTCCTTATCCTTCAAGCTGCAGTGATTTGATGGTTTTGTTTCGGTATGTTTCAAACAAAAGACAATCACACGAAAGGAGAAGGGGAATTCACAGGGTGCGATGGCCAGAAGTCAGTCACAGTTAGTGATCTGAGAGTTGAAACGTTTGGCAACATTTACATTTGTTTTTGTTCAACACAACTTAATACTACGATGAATTGCAAACATTGAAGTCCTTTTTAATGCCACAGAAATCAGTTCCAAAGCAAAAATCCTCTGGGACCCCAAAGTTAAACCAAAGGGTGTTCTTGGTGGACATTTGAATATTAGGAGTGTCGTGTCAAAAACTGAGCAACTGGAGCATTTGCTGACAGATTCCAATTTGGATTTCTGGGTCTGTCAGAGACTTGGTTAAAACCATCAACTCCACACAGTGTCTTTTATGTACCAGGGTATAACGTTTTTAGATGTGACCAAAAACAAGGAAAAGGTGGTGGAGTAATGATATATGTGAAGGAGAGGTTTGACTGTAAATGAATTGAAAACCTCAGTGAGTCTTTGGAATGTGTGGGATTAACCATCAGACTCTCCCCGGAAATGTCATTTGTAGTTATTGTGCTGTATAGACCTCCAACAGCAAAGGACATTTTCTTTACACATCTCACTGAGGTACTTAAAAAATTTAACGATTAGGAAATTATTTTACTAGGGGATTTTAATATCAACTGGCTAGACAAAAGCTGCAGGAAAAACTTAAAACAAATAACAACTAAGTTTCACATGACACAAATGATAAAGAATGCAACTCGTATAGCAAAATCATCCCAAACACTGATTGATCATATATTTACAAATAGAGAAGAACGAATAACAAAAGCCTACAACTTGATAACTGGTCTATCTGACCACAACCTTACTTTAATAGTCAGGAGGTTATCAAAAATGAGATATAAAACTTTTAACAGAATTTATATCAATTCAGTGGCCTCATATATCTCAAAGAGAGACTTGTGAATTGTTTAATAAGGAAATAGAGCAAATTCAATGGAATCAGATAACTTGTGGAAAAAACTGCCAATTAGCAAGTAATGACTTCATGATAACCTTTAATGATCTCCTATTGAAGTACTCCAAAGAATCATCTGGAAAAATCAAAAGTAAAACACCTCTTCCCTAAAAGCTAATTTTTTTATGACCTTAATTGAACAAGCAAAATACTAAAAGACTTTGGCAAACCATTGATAAAGTAACTGGACGGAAGAGTTTTAAGGGTCATAAATTAGAAATTAATATTAATGTTAATCCAGAAACTGATGATCAAATTGTGGCGAATCACTTTAACAATTACTTCATACAATCAGTCAAAGAACTGGGAATTCAAAACAGAGATACAAATAATTATGTACAAGTATCGGATAATATTTAATATGAACAAAATAAGCTAAACTTTAAAATGATAAATGAATAAATAAAATATTGCAATCCTTGACAAATTCTAAAAGTAAAGATAACTGGGGAATGGACAACGCTCTTCTCAAAAAACATAAAGACAATTTTGTAACTCCCATCACATACCTGAGAAATAAATCAATAGAAGAGAGTTCTTTTCCTACTGCTTTTAAAACCACAGTAATCACTCCAGTAGTCAAATCGGGGGACAAACATGAGGTCTGCAATTACAGGCCGATTAGCATACTTCCTGTTAGCATACTTCCTGTTGTCTCAAAGATTACAGAGAAAGTAATTGCGATGCAATTAAAAGAACACTTAAACAAAAATAATATGCTACATCCAATACAATATAGAAAACGTCATTCCACCAAAACTGCATGTTGTTACTTAATCGAGGTGGTGAAGGCAAAGCTGGACAAGGGCGGAGTCGTGGGCGCCGTGTTTTTGGACCTACGCCAGGCGTTTGACACGGTCAACCACTCTGTGCTACTGAGGAAGCTGAGCAATTACAATCTGTCCCCAAGAGCACTACAGTGGATAGAATCATATCTTAGTGACTGTGTCCAGTGCATAAGAGTCAAAAGTAAGCTTTCAACATCTAAGGCTAAGGACATGGGTGTCCCACAAGGCTCTGTTCTTGGGCCATTACTGTTTGCGCTTTATATAAATGATCTCCCTTCGGTGTGTGGTGGGGTGGACATACAGATGTATGCGGACGATACTGTGGTTTACGTGCATGGAAGTGATGCGACCAGTGTAGCCAATAAACTAACCGATGTCATGGGAAACATCTCAAACTGTCTTTCCTCTGCCTCGCTTACACTTAATGTAAATAAAACCGTGGCAATGTATTTTACCAAAACTCAAAAACTGAAGTCCTCCTTCCCATGCATTTATGTAAACCAGAGTCAAATAAAAGTGGTAAAGGAATTTAAATATCTAGGCCTTGTTTTGGATTCATCGTTTAGTTTTAAAAAACATGTTAAGAAAATCGGCAACACACTAAAATACAGTTTGTCTGTTTTTAAACATATTAGGAATACACTGACTCATGATGCTGCAAAAATGTACTTGGAGGCAAAGATAATTCCTCATATTAATGACTGTATTTCTTGTTGTGACAGACGAGTGACGCAACAATAAAACCTCTAAAATCTCTGTATAATCGATCTGTTAAAGTGCTGGACAAAAAGCCACTGAGATCCATCACTGTCTGATCCTTGGAAAATACAGCATGTTTAAATTTGATAATTTAATTGTGTATCCAAATGTAAGATTATTTTTTAAAATGTTGAATAATACTGTGCCTCCACCACTGAAAACATTTGTCCAGCTCTGTTCTGAGCAGACGACCAGGAGCTCCAGGTCCACGAGTCACAATGACTGTAGAGTAAGGCCTAAACGTAGCTCAGCCTTTGCACAGACGTCCTTCTCATTCAAAGGCATCAAAGAATGGAATAAACTCCCACAGAATCTGAAACTTTCCTTAGACCTGAAAGATTTCTCTCGTAATACAAAAAAAGTGCTGTTGGAAAACCAGTCATGTCAGCACTGATCACTGTAAATGTAAATATGACTTTTATTGATGTTTTATGTAATAATTTTAGCATGATTCTATGTGGACTGATGCTGTAACGGGTGAATGAATGAATGAGCATTTGTATTTGAGTGTATAAATATATTTGATATTGTACATTTTGTAACTCACCTGCTCAGGGACTACAGATGGAAACTAGCTCAAGCTAAATCTGGTGCAAAGCATCTTTAATTAATGTGTTTGCACATTGTCCCTGTTGAAATAAATTAATAAACTAAACTAAATTAGCCCAAGGCCACAATCCAGTGTGGTGTGTTTACATGCATGAGACCCATGTATGTTCATTAACATGCACTGTCCTGACATAATAAACAAATAAATACAAGTGAATTGTTTATCTGTCATTTATTGTTGTTGTGTGACTTCCCCGTGCAGGTGGACCGCCAGTCCCAGTTCATCCAGGGCTACCGGGTGGTGTACCGGCAGGTGTCAGGGCAGCCGGCGCCCGGGCCGTGGCACACCCTGGACGTGAAGGTGCCGTCGGAGCGCAGCGTGGCGCTCTCCGGCCTCAAGAAGGGCATTGTGTACGAGGTCAAAGTCAGGCCGTACTTCAATGAGTTCCAGGGCATGGACAGCGACTCCAGGACGGCCAGGACGTCAGAGGAAGGTAACAGCAGTCTCCGTCCATCCGAAAAAGCTGTGGCTCGAGGCTGTGTGCCTGAAAATCCCGCCTCAGATCTGCTTACTACTTACCACTACGTCTAATTTGAATCGCTTTGAACCATTTACAAACTAGACCGCTGCCCTACTTCTCGCTCTGCAGTCTTGAAACATCTTTAGTACAGTATCAAAACCGTGTGCTTCTCAGAGCGGGCAGACACTCAGTCACTCCAGTCAGACACATGGCCCCGGGCTCCTCGGGGACCCGGGGAGATCAGGGAAGGACACAGAGAATGATCGTCCAGTCCAGAGTGTGATTAAAACTTCACCTTTCGATTCCAGCCGGAGTCCCACTGCAGGGACCGCTCCAGGACCCACTCCCTCCGTTCAGTTTGGACAAATCGGTTTCGCTGGTGTCCGTCACAGTCTTCCTCACCGACGCTCTTACTCTCTTCAGCAGTAAGAGACATGTTTAGCCATAGCTGCCCTGGGACGGACTGATGCCGGGAAAGTAGAATGAAGTGTCTTGTCAGTGAGACCGTCAACAATCAGCCTCTGAATGAAACTACACACTTTTGCTCAATCACTGGAGGGAAAACAAGCATTAGACTCGTTCACCCATTACTCCAAAACTACTTTGACAAATGCTGAATTATGCACATACTTTCTACTAGCTAAATATACAGAGACATGGAGAGGGGCAAAGTGGTTCATTTTTGGCGACAGGATGATAAACCTTGCACTAAAACCTGGAGCAAGATCTGAATTGTCAAAAGTACATTGTCTTACGGGGCAACAACAAACACTTTATTTGATACAAATTAACAACGGAAAAACATTCTTTTAAAACTAAATATTGAATTACTTTAGTGCTGTGGTGTTTTGCTACGTTTAGAGATTAGCTGTGATTGGCTAAAAGGAGGTGCGCTTCATCCAATCAGCATCCAATATCCCAATAAAAACATTATTGGGATATTTCCAAACATTTTAACCCGAAGCCTGTCCACATGGACACGGCTGTGCTAATGATCTCTGCACCAGAATAGCTATTTGGCTTTTGTGGGTTTGACAATAAAATAGCGCAGTTGGCTCATATTGTTGTTCAGTGTAAATAATATTTCCCCCAAGTTAATCATTACTGACCATCTGTGTCTGTTCCATGAGGCTAGGCCCGGCGATGACAGATATGAATTTAAGCATAAGACAGTTCATCGTTTGGAATATGGCATTTATTGGCGGCACGGTAGCACAGCGGTTAGCGCTCATGCTTCACAGCTAAAAGATCCGGGTTCATTTCCCACCAGGGACAGGGCCTTTCTGTGTGGAGTTTGCATGTTCTCCCTGTGTCTGCGTAGGTTTCCTCCGGGTACTCCGGTTTCCCCTACCACTAAAAACATGTATGTGTGTAAGAATGTTTGAGAGTGCGCATGGGGGATGACGGATGGAAATTAGCCCAAGGCTACAATTCGGTGTGGCTTGTTCCGTAATTTGCACTGTCCGAAAGTGCTTTACAGATTACAACATTTAAAACAATATATATATATATATATATATATATATATATATATATATATATATATATATATATATATATACGGGGCGTATTGTTTTAAATGTTGTAATACACATATTACATGCATCCATTGGCCTGGTGTCCTCAGGAGACATGGAGATTGTACAACTGTGTATCATCAGCGTAACTATGAAAGTTGACTCCATGTCTCCTGATGACATCACCAAGAGGGAGCATATACAGGTTAAAAAGCACTGGGCCTAAAGTCGAACCCTGGGGCACACCACATGTAATATTATGGACCTTAGAGAAGCAGGTATCCACACTTGCCATGAATGTCCTGTCTGTGAGGTAGGATGTAAACCATTTGTGGACAGCACCAGAGAGGCCGATTCTTTTAAACGAGTTAAAAGAATAGTATGGTCGACTGTATCAAAGGCAGCGCTCAGATCCAGTAGAACCAACACTGTGACCTTCTGTGAGTCATAATTTAATCTAAAATCGTTTAAAATCTTTAAAAGGGCCGTCTCGGTGCTGTGGTTTACCCTAAAGCCAGACTGGAATTTCTCAAGGACGTTATGTGCAGAAATAAAATCATTAAGTTGGATAAAGACAAGTTTTTCTAAGATTTTGCTTAAAAATGTACATTTTTAAAGCTACACTCCTCAAGACGCTGCAGGAGAATAGGGAAACTTTTTTTAATGTAGACTTTGAAACCTTTGCTGTAGATTACTGCCATAATTATGAAAAACATTTATTGCATGTTTACTGTCATTTTATGACATATAAAAATAATGCCTTTTTTGCCTAAAAATGCCCTAAATTTCCCATATTTTCGGCAACAAAATCTGAATAATGGATCGAGCCAGGTTTAAATTTATGTTTAGCTTGTGTACGGCCTTGCCCCTTTATTTTGTTGACACTTTTTCAGAGGGGATTTTGGATATCTTGTTTAGTTATAAAATAAGCTGTTTAGTAAAAAAAAAAAAAGTATATACTATTTGTTATTTCGCTTTGCTTTGTGAAACTCAAAACTCAATTAATGAGGCTAGGAATTAGATATTAAAATATGATTCTGTATAAATCTTCAAAATATTGTAATATCTCAGAATAGAAAATGTGAAATCTGTTGGAGGTACTACGCAAAGGGGAGATACTGTCACACCAAACATTTTTAGAAAATGGTCCTTGAAATGACAATTTCCCCAAATGTATTTCAAAACATTCAATCTGTGCAATAATTAAACATGTTATTGTGAAGAGGTATTGGTAGTGATAGTTTATATGTTAAGAGAACAATGTGGCCCAAATCCTGAAAATTGTGTGTCTCCCCTTAATGCACAATGCCAGATTCGAGAGAAAAGAAATGAAAACAAAGCCTGTTGTCCTTGTACATGTGCTGCCACTCAACTAATAAGCCACACAGCAGAGTATAATTAAAGTTGACATTGAGAGTCCTTTGACGGCACAGTGTGCCGGTGTCTAAGAGTCAGGCCCATGGTTCCCATGAGGACAGGGCCTCCGTAACAGTTCTGACAAATGTGGAATAATGTGGAATATGAATTTGACATCATTCGGCCGCTTACGCTCCCCATTTGTTTTGTTGAGCGTTTAATATGGCCTGTTTGTATCCGCCGTCACTCCCGCGGCTCCGGGCCCTGGGGTCACTTTGGCGCCTGTCATACATCACGCTTCTAATGGCTCTATTAGCGCCGCGCTCCCCGGGCCGCCAAATGAAAAATGCCCATTGTTTAGCGCAAATATGCATGCTAATCAGCCGCTAAATCATTCATAACATTAACTTTGAACGACATTGTCTCCGCTGGCGTCGGACCTGTCGGCAAACCTGTGTCGGGATTTATGGGCCTTTGCCCGGGAGCCGAATCTTCGGGACGTGCTCATTCAATTGACTTTTCGTTTCACGCCATCAAATAGGGCTGTTACGACAATGACTATATCGACTCAATAAATGACAGATAAACAATACAATGTTGGGCTCAGTCTACATTGTCAGTGCATTTATTTGCACTGTTTGTTTAGTTTTTTGCTTTTAACCATATTGTAACAATCCCACATCCAAAACAAAACAAATGGAGTATTTTTGTTTCATTCATGCAGTGTTTATGTTCACTTTGGTGGTTTATTCTTCTTTTTACTGGATTTACAGCATCACATAAGGCTGTAACAATAATTACGATTTCAACTTTTCGTTTAATATATGACAGATAAACAATACATTTTTGGGCTCAATATATATCGTCAGTGAATTATATCTGCTTTTTCTAACGTAATACTTTATTTGTTTATACCCAAAGTAAGTGTCTCATTGTATTTCATTGTGGGATATTTTAAGATTAAGTCCTTCGGGAGATACCGAAAAGGCTTGGCCAGCCCAAGGAGACGGCACCTCAGCCAACAAAAGAACAATAGGCAGATAATTAGCAGTGATCAGCCATGAATAGGACAGATACTGGGCAGTGATCATCTACTTCAAAGAGGTTTACCCACAGGTGAGAGTAGCTGTGATTAGAGGGGAGGAGCCGGGCCAACCCTAACTCCTCCCCGTTGGTCTATATATTCAGCTGCGTCCAGAGTGGGACCTTTGTCGCTGACGAAGCCTTTTGGATGAGAGGCGAAACGTTCGAGGACTTCAACTACTGAGTACAGAAGATGAATCAAGTACCTTCATTGAAGATCATTTTCAAACATATCTTTTTAGGCTTTAGAGTTAGTCTCTCTAAGGTCTTCAATAAGATCGTTCATCGCAATAGTTTCCCGCCTCGATACGTGGAAGTTCAGATATTGTTATTATATATATATATCATGACGGGCCTAGCATCAGAGAGGGAACATGAACCTCCTCTGCACGTTTAAAGCCTGTAATCCACCTATGGTCACTCTGCTCTTCAACATGGACGCCGTCAGCAGCAAGCGATACTGTAGCTCTGTTTTACCACTTGCCAATTCTAAATCCTGACCAGCCCAGTCTTTCTGTGCGTTATTTCAAAGCCTCACACATCCACACCGAGGCCTCCAGAAGACTGTGTTTGAGCCGCAGATCAGCATGACGTGTGCACGGTAAAGACAGACAAGGATCTGTCACATCACAACCCGGATATAATTGAATGGCGCGCGCTTTGGGTAATCTATCCGGGGGGTGCGGGGGTTCACCCAGGGGCCTATTCATCTTGTCCCGCGCAGGTGGGGGTTCGATCCGCCCGCGGGCCCCCAGAGGCCGGCGGAGCTGAGGGATGAGCGCAGATCGGCGGGCTGACAGGTGCCATTTCGGCGTGGGCGCGGTGAGGGAGAGCGGCGCAGAGTAATTGACCTGTCAGTATTCTGCCGGCGCGCCGTGCCCCGCGCCAGACACGGCCCAAATGAGAAAACAGCATTTTAAAACATTGTTTCCACTCGGGCAGGATGTTATTTATTTAGGGCTGCGGGGGTCAGGACTCTGGCGGAGCGGCGTCGCGGGGGGAGGTTTATAGAGAGCCGGGCCGGTGATGGGTTTGGGAGTCTTTTCTCGTACGCTGCAGTCTTGGAGTTGCCTTTGTATTGTCAGAGACTGGATCGGGTCAAAAATGAGTTTTCCCACAACAAAGACATACCAAATACGTCCCAGTTCTTCGAGACGACGTGGCGTTCAGCAATAATTTGACTTGTCTAGAGGGTTTTTCTTTGGTAAGAAGTGGTTTTGCAGAATTCTGGGGAGAGGCTGGTGCTGCAGCGATGACGTGAGGATACAACGGTTAGATAGGACTTTAACATAGTAATCTTTTGGAACTCACGTCCAGCTCTGGCGGCCATATTGTGGTCGTCCATTCTACTCAAGAGCCCATGTAAACTAATGGGAATCTGCACTTACTGTTTTTTTCATCTCATTGATCTTGATCATTTGGCGTACATGCTCTACATGTGTTCCTGATCTAACAGCTATGTTCAAACACATTGATGGGAAAATGTGCTAATGATGAAAATAGTTTGCTCATTAAAATCAGCATGTTCATTTGGTGTCATTTTTGTATAAACAGAGCCCAGTGTTTTTGCGGTAAATATTCATGTTTTTGTTTAATGAAAATGAATCTCAATGGTCCAGGTAGATACTGTACATACAAACATTCAGTCGATTAGAGCGGACATTTTTACACTTATGTAACCAACGTTTTGAGAAACATCCAATTAGGTTCGTCAAATGGTTGAATTTAATTCAACTCTATCATCTGTTGGGTCTTAAAGTGCATGTGACAGGTTTTGTTACTTTTGAAAACATGACTTATTTAGATGGATGACATCTGTTGTAATAATAATAATTTTATTTCAATGAAGCAGCCATTTTAATGAAGAAATGTTGAGCAGAGGTTTTTGATTTTTTTTTGGAATTGTTAAGCTGCTGACAGGAAGTGACATACTCATTTCCAATTGACATAACATAACAATTGTTTGCCTCTATCTATGTCACTTCCTGTCAGTGTCCAATATGGAAGTGTAAACATCCCAAAAAATTGTCAAACTAAAGAAAGCAGGGGAAGATTTTTTGCCAAATCTTAAATATATTTGTGTCTAATGTGTCATATGCAGTTTAACATCTTCACTCGAAATGTCGGGAACCCAAGTGTAAAAATGTCCGGCTGTATTGATGTGATGGACTGTGCATGTTTTTATTTCAGTGTAGAAGAACGGACTTCTGTGTAAAAGATAGATGAGGCTTCATAGATCTCACAATGGAGAAATGCTCTTCATTTTTTGTTTTAGAGATTTGTGGCCAATGCAGAATCCCAAATGATCCCATCGGCTTTGCATAACAGACATGGATGTGAAAGTCCGTTCTCTCATCCATGAATGAAGGACGTGGTTCTGACTCCAGCCCCTCATACGCGATGCTGGCCATGTTTTTCATAGAGTTCAATAACTTCGCCGGGCTTCAGAGATCGCTTTATTGTCGAATCCGCGGGCCGCTACCTAAGAACACGTCTTAGTTCCAGCAGGTCGGCGAGCGTGTAGACGGACACCATCCATTCTCCCCCCCGTCCCCCGACCCCCGCGCCCACTGGCTCCGGTCTCATCCGCGCGATCGATGCGAGCCGTCGATATGTTTGCCCACTCCCTCCTCGCTCGCTCTGAGATGTATTTTCTTCCATCTTTTCTCCCTCTTCATCCCCCTTAAGCCTGCCGACCCGAGCGCCCGCCCGGCCCCCTTTCCGTCTCGCCGCGTGGAGGAGAACACTTGTGCCAGTCGTCCCGCGGATCGATACGGCTATTCGCCGCACGAATCCGGCAGGCCGTGGGATATTAAATCACGGTGAAATGTTGGAAATCAGAGGGGCGTCCAGGCCCCCCCCCCCCCCCCCCCCATGTACTGTATGTAAATCCCCCTGTAATGAGACGCCTCGACAGCGCGGGCGCCTGAGGAGGAAGGCGGATCTGTTTAGGCGTTCGTAGGAACTGCTGTCGACTTGAAGATGATGAAAATGATTGAGCTCCGGGAGTATTGGGACCAGAGGAATTCGCCTGAGAAATAAAGTCAGATCGCGAGAATAAAGCGATGTGATATTAAAGAAAAACAGCCGTTTTCCTGTGTTGTCGCTGTACACAATAAAATAGTACCGCTACGACGGCGGTTACTTTTTCCCTATTTAACATTACCTTTAATTGACAACACCGCGTATTCAAACTGGAGGAGGAGTTGAGAGTCGTCAAAAACTACTCTACATAAACTAATAATTAAATACCAGGAATTGATGACACATCAAGGAGTTAAACAAGTTAAACGTTTATTTCTCTAACATGTCATCTCAATACAGAATTCTGTTTTTCCTATCCATCGTGAGTCTGCCTTCAGCCGTTCCCATGGTCAGACTGACTCTTCCTGGGGAAGCACAGCACTCCACATTCCATTGTCCACAAGATTTCCCATTGGCTCCCCAAAGCTGTCCATTCAGTTCCGTCGTAATTTGACCCCTTCTGTCCAAATGGCCAGTGGACCGGGTGGGGGTTGCTGTGTCTTGAAACAAAAGATTCTGAGGAACCCACACCTTTCTGCACTGAATGACAACTTTTGGTTAGTTTGCTAAATAGCCAAAGGAACAAAACATCGTATAAAAATATTATATCTCTTCAGACCCCCTTTTTGACCTCCCAAAGGAGGACAACAAAACCATAATATTTTCAAGTTCACAAAAGTACAGCCTGTATCAAAAATCACAGTACAATTTCACATATTATAACACCAAAAAAACATGTTCACTGTATGTAGGGCATACTCAACCAGCCGCTGAGTGGTTTCAAAATCATCTCTCTCTTCCCATGTGTAACTTCCGCTTACTAATCTTTCCAGGCGGAACTCAGCTGGTTTTTATTCCGTGTCAATGGTACATGTCAACTTTTATGTCCCCCTGGGACCGTCTCTGATTGACACAAAAATAAACATTCCTGCACACAAAACACAGCAAGCGCAACAACACCGAACAGTGTTGTTTAGATATTATCTCCACCACAATATTCTCCATCACAGCCTTGTCGGGGGTCGTTCCATTCATATCTCAAAGCCTGCCGTACTCTTTCCAAGTACAGGCTGGGACCACCCCCTTCTGGCGTTTCCCTTGTCCCGAGCTCCGTGTCCCCCTGGGACGCATCACCCATCGTATAGATGCCCCCAGTGGAACCCAGAGCCCTGGAGACCATGCTGCGAATGAGAGGCACAACAAAACAAAATACAACAAAACAAGAGTATTACACCTATAAGAATACCCACCTTTTGAAGAATATGGATCCAGGAACCGGAATTCAACCAATTTAGCCAGGTCCACTGAGGACCCTGGTCTTCTTGAGACGCGAGGAAGTCTTTGAGTTCCTTTACTTTATTTTTAATGGCTGTCCAATTGCCAGTTTCGTCGGGGAATATATGTACAGCAGTGGTCAAGGCCAACTGCTGCGCACATACCACCCTGTTCAGCGTACATGGCGTCTAACGCCACTCTACTTTGCATAACCACAACAGCCACTGCCTTAAGTTCTGGACTCCGTTCCATTTGGTCCAAGATGTCGCCTATTACCTCAGTTAGGTCCTCCAGGATCCACCATACCTCATTTAGACGCTGCATGGAGGACGCCACACCGATCATAGGGATCAGCGTGGCGATAAATCCTTTCCCATCTCCGAACAGGGGCTTACGGCCGCCGTCATCAGAGAAAGGTACGTATGATTGACCGAGGGTACGGTTTCCCACCTGCAGGGTTGAGTTGGTAATCATGGCCGTGTGCTTAGCTAATTTTACCCATTTATTCTCTCCTGGTGTATGACCCCCCATATTGAAAGACCGTCGCTTCCTAGATCCATCTCCCTCTGTGGAAACAGACATGTTAGATACATCATAAATCACAGGTTTCAAAACAGCATATTTTGTTCCTTCTTTGTTTTCCCATGTTTTTATCATTTTTTCTGTACAATGGGTAATCCAGTCTAGGGTGTGTTGGTCCGACACTGCTTCTCTCATTTTCACCAACATTGTACCTGCATTGTTGCAGTAGATGACCAGATTTTCTCCAGGTGTTTTACCTACTTCTTTGCATACCTTGTAAAGGGCCAATTTCAATTCTTTGATAGGGTGTCCTCTGACCCGTCCCTCACAACTATGTGGATCGTCTATTTTTATTACTGTTGGTATGATGAGCAAGCAAAGAGCAAGTGTCAGGCCCCACACCCCGTATGGACACCTTAAAAAGGTCCTGGTTTTAAAACCCAGGCCTTAAGTCCATATTTGTTAGTCTTTTTTATGTCTTTGTGACCGTGTGGGTCGGGGTTGGTGTCCCCCACCCCCTTCAGTGGGGCTGTTAGACCCACTACCATATTCGTCAGGATGTGTCAACCGTCCGGGATGCGTATGAGTCCAGTGTAAGCCGGTTTTCTCAGAACAGGGCTTCAAGTGTGACCAGTGGTACCAGTTGTCACGCCCCTCTACCTTAACTGCGGTGGCAGTCCTTTGAGTCACTTCAAAAGGTCCTAAGTATCTGGGAGCGTCCAACAGGTCCTGGTGTTTTTAATGTAGACCCTCGATGGTAAGTCCGCTCAGGCAAGGTCGCTGAGTTAGACTTAGGCGGGCACCCGGGCATGGCCATTTTTATACTCTTCCGCTGATAACAAGTTCGCAGCCGCCACGTCCACCAGTCCATGAAGGGTTATTAACTGGGTGTAAAAAGTGGAGCCGGACGCCCCGCTCTGTACATATGGAGGAGGGGCCGATGGGGCCAAAGCGGGAGCTCCTCCGCTCGGGAGGGGCTCTCGAATTCCTCCCCGTATTGATTCTGTCAGGTCGTTGTCTCGGTTCATGCTCCCTCCGCGTCCGCTATATTTTCTACATCACTATGCTTTGGTCAACTTTGATTATTGTAAGGCGCTTTAGAAATAAAACTTGATTGATTAATTTGGGTCAAAAACTCACAATTACGACCACTCACAAGCACCCACCGAGACAAGGAACCAACAGAGATCTGTAACAGAAACACAAAAGAACAGACGAAAATTACAAAAACAAAAATTCTCATCAGGGCCGCTCACCGTTAGAACGACCATGCCAGCTAATCTTGCAAATTATGGCTGGACTCAAAAACCTATTTAACTTAATCTATCTGTTGGAATGCTAGGGTCAATTTTATCTGGAAAATTCAGAAATTCAGGTTTCATTAATCTACAGAGAAAAACTCTCTTTTAGCTTCTGTTTCCCACATTTACCACAGATTCTGTGTGCACTTCAGAATCACAGCAAACGTAAAAAACAGAGTATTATAAATTGATTTACCTATCTGAAACTGAAATCTTAGTTGGCCATAACATTTGTCAATTCGTCACTTTATGTTTTCGTTTGTCTTGTCATTTAGATATATGTGTATCAGTTCCTTCTCATGCCAAAATAAACCAAATTATAATAATTTCCCCACATAAGTAACACCCCCTCTTGGACTGAGGACACTCAGTCCAAAAAAGAGTCACGTAACATGCATAAACAAGTGAGACCTCAATCCTTGTACAGGAAACACAACAAACCAACTCAAATTGCACTGGAGGTAAATACCTCCGGCACCTACATAACACAAAGAAAACAATAGCAAAATAACAAATGTCAGGTGCAGGCCAGGGAGGTTGAAAGTGGGAAGAATTGGGTCGACAGGGCGAGTGAGAGGTGGACACCACTCGTCAGGTTCGCGACCCGGACAGCATGTGAGGTCCAGGGAGTGTCCCCAAAAGAGATCACACCAGCACTGGTGCAGTCCAATCGCGGCAGAGGACCGTCAGACAGGCTTGGGAAGGAGCTCTCAGCGGCTCCCAAAGTGAGAATAACAGTCACCTCCAACCTGAGTACACAAACTAATGAGTGTAGATGGTGTCAATAGGGATCATAACATACAATCTTAAGATCAGTGTCCACTGGATTCCCGTGGAATCAAAGAGGAGGCTGAACTCAGGCAACAGAATGGCCTGTTTCAAGTTCATAAGAGTTTCCTCTCGATCTGCTCACGGATTGACGCCAGGAGCAGAGCAAGAGAAAGGATCGAAACCCAATTCACTTCAGCTTTTTTTTTTCTCAGTTCTATCACATGTCAATGCCCTCTAAGGCATCAAATTCAAATTTTGTATCAAAACATTCAGACAAATGCATGTAGTTGTAACTGAAAGATTATCGATTCAATTTAGTAAATAAACCAGCATCAGTAGGTCCTAAAGACCATCTTTATCTGGTGCATTAAGATATTTTCAGTCAGTTCATAAACACGTAATTCTCTATCATGGTGTCGTGGAATGATGTCCCAAAACGGACATAAGTCTAGCATTAATGTCTATAGAGTAGGCATACATGGATGGAGAGTACAGGACATTTTAGAAACTTCAATTTCTTACCAATCTTTTGTTTCACTCACGCTTTGGTCATGGAACAAATTCTGTAGCCTATTGTCCAGGAGAGAGAGCAAATAAGTTATAAACACATTATATTATTGTTCTATAGGGTGTAAACAATTCACAGTCACACCTCGTTTGCCTAATTAATTTTGTTTTTTAAAAAGGACCATTCATGTCCACTAAGGTTAGCCTTAAAAGCTTTTCTATATCATTAAAGTACAGTGATCAATGGGTGGGTGGCCTTGGCAAAGTGAATGTTGGATCCAAGGTCAAACGTCAGTTGTACAGTCCTTCAGCTCTTCCCAGTAGATATATCTGCATGCAGCAACCACTGTCAGACAGCAAGGTGTTTGTCCAATCAGGGAAAAGTCACTGTTAGTCCATTCAGAGAGCACAAAACTGTTGCTCTCACTGTCATCAGCATATCACATCCGAGGAGAGAAACAGGAGTCTGAGTTGGCGTGTCAGATTCAGTCCTGTGAGCTGACTAGGCAGTGGCTAGGTGAAAGGTTGTGGGTGGTCTTCCTGTATCCACCCAGTAGATGGTGTCCGTTAATGATCACAGTCTCATAGTTCACAGATGAGTGTCGTTCACCTTTATCCACCAGCACGTCAAGAGTCTGTCCGTTCACCTTCACAGGTAACAGAGTTCTGCCGTCCCATGCCACTGAACCCAGCAGCTGCCAATGATCAGAGTAGCATGGTTCCCATCAGCGTTGTTGTAAACGCCTCGATCTCCTCGAACGTTGTTGGTCATCTCGTCTGAAACAATCCTTGGCCACAATTACCAACACCACACCCACAGGTCACTGCACATTCAAGGTACTCATTATTACTCTTTTTTCATTATTACTTTCATTACTCGCTCCTTTAAGCTGCACCTTTAAAAGTTGCACTCATTTCTTTCAGTTCAATTTTGCTCTCGCTTCTGGTCAAGGGCATTCTCAAAATGTATTCATTAATTTATTTGGTTGTCTTTAACAATAATTTGAATTTTGCATAATTGCTCCTTCATAACTTTTGGTAATGCGTCCAAAATGGCGCATAAAGATCAACTTAAACTCTAAATCAATAGTGGTTTGTACTTTCAATCAATGTATTCAAACTCACGACAGGTCTTCCCTGCATCAGTTTTCATTCCACGGCGCCACCGTGTGGAGAGAGGTACTAATGTTTTAGCAACATCTCTCAGAGCCCTAAATGCTCCGTTAATCACAGGCTTAAAAAAATAGCATTTTTACTCACACTAATTTTGGATACTGGTTCTTCAAATGTATGCTGCGGAGACATAACTCTACCACCAGCAGAAATGTTCCTCTTTAAAAACAAAACAAAATAATAACTTTTAAAACAATAACCTTTAAAACAAGAAATTTGGTCAAAAAATGTTCTTTTTTCTACTTTTTGTTTTGCAATGAGGGGCGGAGCAATCTCTCCACTTACCCTCCTACACGGATGTCTGGGCACAAAGGAAAATGGCCACTTTCCCAATGCGCCCATCACTTCCCGTTTAATCAGTCCTTTGCTGCGTCTACACAAATGCAGACACAGCAAATGCACTTTTAGTGTCACTCCGGACACACTCAGTCACTCTACAATAAAGAGAACATTACACAAAGAGACAACAAGACACAATAATTTCCACAAACAAAACAACAGTTAACAAAAAACCAAACAGACTAACAAGAACAACCAAAACAATTTAGTATTCTCCCCCTCCGATCAACAAAATCAGATAAGTGTATAAAAATAAAAACACGCGTTAAATAGTATAATGTGCCTAAAGTCCGATGCCTTTCAGTGAAAACCTAGAGGCCATACGGTTGCACTACAGCGATGGCGGCCAGAAACTCCGGTATTACAAAATAACAGCCAAATAACAGTACGACATGGAAAAAACTAAATGCTAAAGCTAATCCTTTGTTCTCAGAGCTAACTTAGCAACCTCGCACACCAACAGCAAACAGATCATATCGAAAACAAACCATGCACCACACTTCAATAAAATCCTACACTACTACACAGCACAGCCTTCAGTGTCCACACACCGAGCTGGGTTTAACACATGTGTGGGTTTAGTACACGTTTATCAACAATATGCTGTATGCTAACGCACTAAGCTAACCATGCTGTATGCTAGCGCACTAAGCTAACGAAGCTAACGAAAGCTAACAAAGGCTAATATAAAATATAGAATTTAAGAAACCCCGTTTCTCAGGCCTTCAACCTATTTATAGAATCACCGTTCTAAGGGCCTTCAACCCGTCTTTTAGACAGACCCCAAATCTGTCTACGATTATTTCAACGTTTTATTTCAGACCGTGCGTCCACGGCCTTGGGCGATTCTGCCTACGTGCATTTCAGCTTTTACAGGGGTAAAACCCAACGCGCAGCCCGTTAATTACTCGTAATTTCAGTTTATCCCACTTATTTTGTCTTCTGTGGTATCTAAGATATCAAATTATAACGTTTCTTTCCTTAATTCCACCATCAATTCACAGATTACACCACACAACAGACAACTCCGTTAAAAAGTAATCTAAAATTTGGAAAAATATGCCAACTAGACGTACTTTGAGACTCACACAATAGTAGAGGTCAAAAGCAGTCTTACCTTAAGCTAGAATGACGTCCATGAAATTGTTGTTGTATGATGTGGAAGAAAGAACCTGGTATTTCTAACGCAAAATGGGTTTTTTTTTTCTCGAAGACCGAACCTCGTCGCGTCTCCGTTTGACGGCTCTTCAGCACCCCCTGCAGTTCTCCCGGGGTCACCACATAAAGAAAAACAGCCGTTTTCCTGTGTTGTCGCTGTACACAATAAAATAGTACCGCTACGACGGCGGTTACTTTTTCCCTCTTTAACATTACCTTTAATTGACAACACCGCGTATTCAAACTGGAGGAGGAGTTGAGAGTCGTCAAAAACTACTCTACATAAACTAATAATTAAATACCAGGAATTGATGACACATCAAGGAGTTAAACAAGTTAAACGTTTATTTCTCTAACATGTCATCTCAATACAGAATTCTGTTTTTCCTATCCATCGTGAGTCTGCCTTCAGCCGTTCCCATGGTCAGACTGACTCTTCCTGGGGAAGCACAGCACTCCACATTCCATTGTCCACAAGATTTCCCATTGGCTCCCCAAAGCTGTCCATTCAGTTCCGTCGTAATTTGACCCCTTCTGTCCAAATGGCCAGTGGACCGGGTGGGGGTTGCTGTGTCTTGAAACAAAAGATTCTGAGGAACCCACACCTTTCTGCACTGAATGACAACTTTTGGTTAGTTTGCTAAATAGCCAAAGGAACAAAACATCGTATAAAAATATTATATCTCTTCAATATTGAAGACGTGTCTGACTGGGGGAAACCGAAGCAGACACAAAGACATGAGTGAGGTATGGATAGTGAAGATGGAGTTGGAGAGGCTGAGGTGACTGAAGGTTCAGCTGCTGCAGTGCGTTTGTTGGTCTATTCCAGGAGTCTCCATCCTGTAGCTTGGGAGCTGTGTGCATGTTTCTGCAGTCTATAATCAAACAATTACTAATGTTGGGAAAGACATAAACAATGAATAAATGAACGAAACTAAAGAGCACTACATTCTTCATTCAAAGTTTGCTTTAAGACTTGGGCTGGCTCTGGTAACGTTATGCACCACATAAATGTGTTTAAGTCTAATACATTATTTTGGTCTTTGTGTATCTTTTAGTCCAGGGTCTGGAGGCCTCTGAATTTCAGCCCGACATAGACTGCTGTAGTGAGTGGTGAAAAAGCCTTTTACAAACTCTTTTAATGACAATACAACAAATCTCTGCAACTTTTACTGCCGTTTCATAGAGAGCCTCTTCACTTTTACATTTGTTTGTTGGTTCAAGAGTTAAGATAAAAAAAATAAAAAAAAAGCCAAACATTGTCGAAACCTGCTCATCGAAATTAAACAAAGACACTTACAGTCTCTATGGGAGGAGCAGGTGCTAAAGAAGGCAGTTCTCTGAATCTGTGGCTTTTGTAGTCACACTTGTAAATGTGCCTATTTCTATCATACATCCTCGACTGAACACACACAATAACCACACAGAGAAACAGGGTTTCACGAGGAGCTCACGCCTCACAAAGGAGAGACGCGGGGTGCCTTACCTGCTGGGCCACGGACAGCCGCACTAAAGCCAGGGTTGTTTTTCTGTCAGGCGGGAAAAGCCAGCAGAACTCTCTATGTGTAGCTTCTAAACGTGCATGTGTGTTAAACGCTTTACAGTCATGTGTGCTGGTTGTTAACTCTTCCAAGTACAGTCAGTGACGGAATTCCGTTTTGTGTGTCTCTCCAGCGCCCAGTGCCCCGCCCCAGCAGGTGACCGTCCTGACAGTGGGCAGCCAGAACAGCACCTCCATCAGTATCTCCTGGGACCCTCCTCCCCCGGACCACCAGAACGGCATCATCCAGGAGTACAAGGTGGGTGCTACTATAGCTTTAGTCTGCGATATACCCCCCGTCCCGGTGCTCACCCTCCTCCGTCTGCCACAGATCTGGTGCCTGGGGAACGAGACCCGCTTCCACGTGAATAAGACGGTGGACGCCGCCATCCGCTCGGTGGTGGTGGGCGGCCTGCAGATCGGCGTGGTCTACAGGGTGGAGGTGGCCGCCAAGACCAGCGCGGGGGTCGGGGTCCGGAGCGAGCCCCAGACCATTGTAATCGGTAAGAACGACGCCCGGTGCGGAGAGTCAAGCTGGGTTATACAGACTCTGTCATTTAAGCGTTCAAAGTGGTTCAGTGAGAGTATACATTCCCTCAGAGACGGGATACACAGAGGTGGATACACAGCCTATGCCATTCCACAAAAGCAGTGTTGGCGCGTGTTCCTGGAGCATGGGCCTGGTTTGACCCATAACTGATGCTTTGGCCGGCAGCGTGTTCTTATTCCCCCGGTGTCACATAATCCATCTGAGACCACATCCACCTGTCTGTGGGAGAGAGGGGGTTTAGATGACGGGTTTCAGAGGACACTTACATCGGGCTAGTCCTGCTCGTGTGTTTGTAAATCTGTCCCTGTGAGAGTTTTATGTGGACTTGATTTGTACGGACTATCGACTTTGATTCATTAGTGACTGAATGGACTGTCAATAGTGACTAGTGTCTTGTGTTATTTTTTCCTCAGTTCACAGGAAATGGAGGGAAAGTAAAACTTAAAATGTCTGTCCAATAGATGAGGGCTGTTAAAGGTCTGTAAAACCATTTAACTTGAAGTTTATGAAAAAAATAAAAATAAATAAACAGGCATGTTTATTTGTAGAACACACTTCGTACACAGTTGCATCCAACTACATGAAGGCATCAATCACATGCTTCCCCGAAAGGCTGTGACCGAGATGGCGCTGTAGTCCAAATATGGTCATTTCCTTTGTGGGAGATAGCAAAGCGGCACGGTAGCACAGCGGTTAGCGCTCGTGCTTCACAGCTAGAAGGTCCTGGGTTCGATTCCCACCTGGACGGGGACTTTGTGTGTGGAGTTTGCATGTTCTCCCCGTGTCTGCGTAGGTGTCCTCCGGGTACTCCGGTTTCCCCTACCACTAAAAACATGTATAATAGGCCAGGATGAATGAGAGTGTGCATGGGGGACTTGTGCATGTTTGGCTTGTTCATTAACTTGCACTGTCCCGACCAAATACATCAATATCAGCCGTGGCTAAAGACAGGAGAAATGTCCTGGCACATGAGCTGATTTAGGGCTGTTTTCTCAAAATGAGGTTTACTTGTTTACACTCAACAACATCTGCTCCTACACACTCCAAAATGTACAGTCTTTGTACAGGAAGTGTTGAAAGTCTAATTCCTGCCTGCAATGAGCTTTGAGCCCAAGAAACAAGGCAACATGTTGCATAGATTTTTAGCTGATTTATTCCAAAACTCAAGATCCACAATCCCCTCTGAAACAATCTTTGCAAAATCAAACCTTTTTTTCCCGTGTGCATAAAATGGCAGAAAACTTGCAATACATTTTCCCTCATATGTATATCAGTAATCTCCAGCAAAAGTTTCCAATTGTCTAAATTCAAATGTGTTTCCTACTATTGCCTTGAAATGGCCCGGCGGCGCAGCTGTCCCGGCGTTTCCCCGAGGGCGTGTCCCTGTCTCCCGCAGAACGCCGCTCTATTCAAATGATCTACGGCGGGGCGAGGGGAGGATTATGGCCCCGTGCGCGCGCTGCATATAAAGTCTGCTTTTATGAACTTTACGGCTGTTTTTCATCCCGCGAGTGTGGGAATGGGCCGTGTGGTCGGGTGATATAGTGCCGCGGCTGTCTGTTCGCGCCGCCGCGGCCGATCGATACGGGCCAGAGTCTTCATTTCACGTAGTGGTGTTTTTCGGCAGTAAAGAGAGAGGATGGGAGCTCAGCAAACAAGTCCGGGCTTTGTGATGAGAGCGGAGCCGTCCCCCCCTCGGAGTGTAGCGCACGCTTGTTCAGGTCGATATTTCTGCGCGGGGCGAGAGAAGACGCTTTTAGGGTGATGCAAATGTTCTGAACTTTGAAAAGAGCCAAGTATGAAGCCACAGCACAGATATGTAGTTATTCATGTTCAACACTAGGAGGAGTCAAGAGTTTTTTCATTCTTAGCTTTGTTTTCTTTATAAAGGCTCCAAACATTTACCTTTTAGAGTAAAATGAGTGTCTCTCCTCTACAACAAGCAGACTTCTTGATTCTTGATTATTTCTGTCAAAACAAGACTTAGAAATATGAAATAATGATGGGAAACATGGCTGAAATGGAACTGAATTAGGAAAATTATGACTAAAAGTGATTTTAGCACATTTTTAAGTTTTGTTTAAGGCTGTGTCAGACCTCAGGGATTTAGCAAATGTATTGTGGCTTCTCGTGATATGGATAATGCATCACCCATAACAGTTAAGCTTTTTCCAAAGAAACCAACTTTCCTCCATCCGTGTTCACGACCATTCGCGACGCGTTACGGATGTGGTTGTTTTGTGACCGCAGGCAAAGAGTTCCGTGACGTGTTCATCCACGGGAACCGGAACAACAGCATCACGGAGCAGATCACGGACGTGGTGAAGCAGCCGGCCTTCATCGCGGGCATCGGCGGCGCCTGCTGGGTCATCCTCATGGGCTTCAGCATCTGGCTCTACTGGAGGAGGAAGAAGAGGAAGGGCATGAGCAACTACGCAGGTGAGCCCAAACCCTTCCGTCTAGGACCTCGGAGATACATTAACGTGACATTCATATCGTTACGCTGCCCAGGGGCCTGTTAGCCAAAGCAGGGGAAACCATCTTTAGCTTCCTATACACACATTTTCTCCAAAGTTCTTTTGCCTGTAGAGCTGGAGCGGGTGCTCTTCAGACTTGGAGAGCAAATAATCCTGAGAGAAATACAATGTGCCGCAGCTTTTCTTTGCTGCTTATAACTACAATTGACAAGTGTATGTGAAGCTGTTTGAGCGGCATCTAGGGCTGCACGATTCATCTTTATATTGAGGTTTGAGCGACTGCGGAAATCTAACCGCAGAAGTTGGAGGTTTTGTTTGAGTGACAGACATGTTCACCAATCAGAATGATTGAGCCTCGCTTCCTTTGGCAGGCTTATAAGTAGATTCATTGGCTGAGAATTGCATTACCTATTCTATATAAGTTTCTATGAACAAACTCCATGTGTGTTCCGCACTGTGCAAGCTGCAAACTATTCTCAACGCTAGTAACAACCAGCATGTGTCTCGTGGATCCGGTTGGGTCACAGAATCATTGTATTAAGCCTAACGGTAACATCTTTACTGCTGGTTCTGATGTAACTATGAGGTGGATTTTTAAAAAACAAGAGCATGCTTTTCTATGGCTCAATGTCCCGTGTCCACACTCCGTCTCTCTGCGCAGGGGTTCGTTTCACCTGACGTCTGCACAGGAGGGGCGACGAGTGTGAGAGCCAGTTGTTTGAGAAGGATTCAAACTAAGCCTCTTACAGATTTGCATCTTGTTGCCACATGAAGCTGAAAAAAAATAAACAAGTACTGTTTTATAGCAGTTCCAGAAGTATATATGCATCTCAATGCCGAATTGTATGAAAGATAAAACATAGGCTAAATATATAATGTTAAAATCTGCAATCGATTTGTAATAACAGCATCTTGTGAGCTTCTTGTGAAAATCGTGCAGCCCTAGTGGCGACATCATAATCTGTGTCTGCAAACACACCAATTGAAAGTCACGCTCTCTTCCCCAACTCCCCTTGGTGTTTTCTGACCATGCAAACTCTTCAAACTTCAGAGCAGTGACAGAAAACCCCTGGTGTGAATCCAGTCTGGTGAGCGCAGGTGTTGCCTTGACAAACAGTAGAGGACGTATTTAGGATGACCAGTACGTGAGCGTCTCCTCGATTGAGCTGTCCAGTTCCCTAAGTGGGCGTGCAGATGCCGTCACTGCTGTCCAAAGGCTGGTTCAACGGCCGCACATGTCAGAGAACGCGCCCTGAGAAAGGGCCGGAGCGTTCCACAGATCCGCCCACAGTGTTGGAACAGCCCCGAGCGCCGGACTTTCCCGACGGGCAGTGAAGGCAGCGTTAGCCCGGTTCCACTCCCACACACTGACCCTGGCTTCTGTGAGAGAGTGACCCCGGTCCAGTAACGCCGGGACAACAAGCGCCGCTCACTGCCAAGGCTTAGCTCTGGTCCAGACAGAGGAGAGACTTATTTCAGGCAGATCAGATTTATTTTAATTAGTCCGAAATAAATGCATGTTTGGAATTATTACAGACCTAAGTGTTTGCAGAATGGGTTGAAAGATTTCATAACTTAAATATTGGTGCAAAAAGAGAAAATGTATCTGTAAACGGGACTTATCGCCCGCTGGTTTGCCAGGAGAGAAGATTTGTGTCAATCGTGTGTAGATTGCTCCCGATTTCTTCCCTGCTCGAGAAGGAATGAAGTCTGAGGTCGTTTTCACGCTTTGTGGGCTGAAGCTTTTACTCCAAAAGCCACGTAACAACGATCTGTGTGCTCACACTTATTCCCATGACAACGGGCATCACGCCACCAGAGCTCTGTCACACGCACACTTCCCTGGAGTTATGCCGTGGTCATTTCTCTCTCGTGGTCAAATGGAGAAATGCACTTTGATCGGCACATGGAGAGGAACGCTTCAGTGCACAGGGGGCCGAAGAGAGACCTCATCTCTTTGCCTCATAAGTGTAGTAATCCAAAAGTCTTGCAGCGCGTATTCATTAAAAATAAGTCCTTTCCTCGCTCAAAAAAGAGGACTGAACTAGCGAAACTGGTGTGGCTCGAGGTGTGCCACTTTTACACCACATCCGCTCCGTCTCAGAGGCGAGACCGGCAGAAACAGGTGTCTCTCTGGAAAGAAAACTTTAGATCGACCTACCCAGTGCCAGCGTGAAAAGGACCTAACTGCTGTTTTGTTGGCAAGGACGGACCGCACTCTCGAACGAGCTGCCTGGATGTTTTCAAATGTTACTTTTTTTAATATTGATTGTATTTTCTTTGCGCTGCTGTGTTTGCAAATTGACCTGTCTGCTTTCCCAGCTGCCCCTCTGCACACTGAAGCTCCCACCTGTAACCCCGCCCCCACCTCACCTGTGCCCCGCCCCTGCACCTCACCTGTGCCCCGCCTGAGCACTCCTCTAACCACGCACTTCTCTGTCTTCTTGTTTTGCAGTTCAGTCCTTCACCTTCACCCCTGCAGGTACTGTTGCTTTTGAGCCGCCTCCTCGTTTCTGACCTCGCCGTTCGCCCATCTCGCTCACACTGTCATCTTGTTTCAGTCTGTACCCCGGTCTCTCTGAAAAATCCCACAGCATGATCTGTTCTGCTGTCATCGGTTCATCTCTGGCTCATCTCACTACACTACTACTTCCCCAAAACTCAGCAGTCCTTTTTAGTGTTTTACACAAACGCGGCCGATACAATCTAACAACCCAAAGTGTGGGGCTCATTCAGTAAACGTGAACCCAAACAACTTTGTGTAAATGTTTTCCTAATTGTAAATAAAAACATTTCACTTGTTATTGGCAAGGTCAACATTTGATTTGAGAAAACATAAGATTTACAGCACAGGCAAGATTTGAATCTCGTAAGAGCTACAGATTTGATCTTGAACATGTCCAACTGCAAATTAAAGATTATATTTTCTTTCACCCACATGCAGCGTCTTAGATATGAGGATCTTACAGCGAGACATGGCGGGTGAAAACATGGTTGATGTTGACATTTTTTAAGCCAGATTTCTTCTTTAACATTTTAGTTTTAATGTCAGACTAAAAAATCGAAGTCACCGTCTGTGATGCTCATTTTATGACGTCTCGCTATCAACGAACAAACAACAAACACATTTGTGAATGAACATTCACAAATAATGACAGCTAGCTTGAATGCGACCGAGATGATGCTGTTATCCAAATATGGTCATTTCCTTTGTGGGAGACAGCAGCGGCATGTGCAGACAAAGGGAGTAAACTTTAGGGCCGTTTTCATTCCATTATTTATTAACATCTGCACTTTAGGAGCTCCTTCAGACTCCACACTTTACAGGCTCAAGATTATGATGGGTTTTTTTCCCAGAAGGATTTTTTAGTATCTAATTCCTGTCTGATTTATTAATCTTTGAAGGCAAAATATTTTTTTTTTTACAGATTTGTTCATATTATTGAAAAAATAAAATAAAGATCCAAAATCCCCCCCTGAAAAATTATTTGCAACTAATATTTAAACACAATAAAACCATCAATTTAAACCTGGTTCTACCCATTATTTAGATCTTGTTGCTGAAATTTGTATTTTTGCCAAACACAAAATGACTGTTGACGTGCAATAAAAAAAAATATTATATTATATCAGAAATCTACAGCAAAAGATTGAAATTGATAACTCTAAATTATTATTTTATTTTTTTCTTATTCACCTGCAGTGTGCCGCCGTACAAACTATTACAGAAAAAAAACAAAGTAGAAAAACGAATGCGCATGTCCATGTCCAACAGTGTTTTCTACACTCTTGTAATACATCATGCTTAAATTCCACAGAAATACTATGACTTCCTTCTAGCTTCATTCTTTCGCAGAGACTCCATTCGGTGTTATCTTTCGCTGGTGTACGTCCATCCATTTGGCCCTTCCTTTGAGAAGATCCTTTTCCTCTAATTGCCCGGCGTCAGCAGCTGTCTCCTCCGCAGATAGAGCCTGACTTGGATAAATGTTGCTCTGTGGAAGTCATCTGTAAAACTCTGATAATGAACCGGAGCCGCTCTCCTTTGTTCCTCACGTCCCTGCGTTTGTGTGGAAGGGCTCAGGCTGCTGCTTTTCACAAACGCTGCTTCCACGTGTCATCAGTGCAATTTGACACACCGTCCATATTTAATGATGATAATTATCCTCAAGTGGAGGAGTCCAAGTATCTCGGGGTCATGTTCACGAGTGAGGGACGGATGCGGCGTCAGCAGTGATGCGGTCGCTGTATCGGACTGTTGTGGTGAAGAGGGAGCTGAGTCTGAGGCAAAGCTCTCGATTTACCGATCGACCTACGTTCCCACCCTCACCTATGGTCATGAGATTTGGGTAATGACCGAAAGGACAAGATCGCGAATACAAGCGGCCGAAATGAGTTTCCTTCGCAGGGTGGCTGGGCGCACCCTCCGAGATCGGGTGAGGAGCTCAGTTACCCGGGAGGAGCTCGGACTCGAGTCGCTGCTCCTTCACGTCGAAAGGAGCCAGCTGAGGTGGCTAGGGCATCTGTTCCGGATGCCTCCTGGTCACCTCCCTCGGGAGGTGTTCCAGGCATGTCCTATTGGGAGGAGGCCTCGTGGAAGGCCCAGGACACGCTGGTGGGACGTTCAATAACAGTAATACCAGTAGGAGTAGTACTAGTAGTGGCTGAAATGCAAAATACCATATGTCTTGAAGCTAGGCACATCCCTAGGCCCCAGTACAAAGAGCCCATGTGACCCTGTAGGTGAGGCATCTTTAGGCAGGGTCCTGCAGTACCCCATTATCCCTCATTGATCGGGACGTGTACCCACGACCTGAACAGGCCCTGGTCAGTCAAAAAACGTCCTGCAGAGGTCAACCATGAGGCAGCGCTTTTTGTTTGCCCGTCAAGGACCTTAAAAAAAATAGTTGTAGCTCATTATTGTACATAAGATAACGTTGATGTATCCATTCTGGGATCTCAATCACTTTCAGACCAAAACAATCACATGACACATTAAATATGCTTTGCACTCGTTCATATAACTTTTTTCTGTGACAGAAGTTTCTTGCTTGTCTGCACCTAAATAGTGACGTAGTAGTTTAGTCGATATCACAAACTCGTTTCTTTCTGCATGCTCTCTGTGTGCTCCTCGGGGATCTGCAGCCCGGACAGGAGCCAGTAGCCTGGCCAGCCAGCCCATCCTACTTTTGGTTTCTCCTGCTAACAGCCAATCATGTCTTGAAAACGTTGTTCATTGATCCAATCACAGACTGTCAAGAGAGGAAAGATAATAAAACCATTTCTTAAATGTAGCGTTACTTAATGCTAATAGTTACTTAACACTGTCCTCGTGTTTTTGACGGTTCTGAACACTCACTATATGACTCTCAGAAGCTTGTTGTTTCCATATTGAAGGTATTGTTGTCCCATTACCTCTTGGAATTCTGCTACGTTTAAACTGAATCTGAACCGAGTTGATATATTTTTGATGCAAAAACAACACAGCTGGTAGGGGTGGGTATTATAAGATCATATCCAAATTGTTTATTAACTTTTGACAGCAAATATTGGCATATTTCTACCTTTTAGCAAAAATATCATATGATTATTGTTGACGATTGGTTAATATTCTTGTCAATCACGGCTGGTCCCAAACTGCGTGCCTCTGTACTGTAAAGAATTGGAAAAGATGTCGTTGGTAAGCGGAGCGAACACAAAGGTATTGGAGTGAGATCCCATTTTACCGTGTGCCTTTGAACAATAATAAGACATTAGCAGCTCAGATAATCGTCCACACGGAGCCTCGCACTGTAGGGAGAGTCCGCTTGCTCGCCGTGTGTCACTCTGCCGGCTTCAAAGTCCTGCCCGGCTCCTCGCACATGTGCCAGTGTGGAGATACGGACTTCACAGGACCCCCTCACACACACACACACACACACACACACACACCTCGCCTCTGGGACATTCTCACACCACAGTCTGCCGCTGCTGAGTGAGAGAGATACCAGGAAACAAAGGGAAAAAGCTTCATAGGGCCCGATCTGCCGCCAGCTCAATGCTATTGTTTTAGCATCATTTCACAGTAAATCAATGCTATGGTGGAGTTTGGCTAAAGTACTATTAGCCGTTAGCATTACAAATCATGGCTTTGAAATAGGAAATTATTATCCATTATCCAGTTATCCATCTTATTTTTTAGACTGGATTGATAATAATTGATGTGTGACCTTATATGGTCATCTGAAGTCATGTGATCGCGGGAGGGGCGGGTCTGGCGGGTGCACAGGCACAGCGCGACTGAAGTAAAAAGTGGATGTTCCCGCAGTGGCGATTTAAAGGAGCCAACAGTGATGACAATAGATCACCGATCAGGAGGCAGCGGAGCTCGGCATTGATAAGCCGCTGCTCACTAGGTCACAAACAACGTTAATCGCGGATTAACACGTTAATAATGCAATATTTTGGACAGCACTTGAAAAGATATTACTTTTTTCTATAATACTGTACAACATATGACTTAATACGGGAATATATTAGTCATTACAATACAAGTTACAAGTGCAGTTAATACATACATACATAAATAAATGGTTTCAATTAAAATGCTATCTCCCCCGAAATAAAATGCAGCACCAAATCACATGAATATTGTGTATAAGATCAAGTCGTCAAAACAAAACATGAGAGAATAGGGGAAAGCAAACGAAAAGGAAATCTTTGACTGCACTTTTGCTCGGCATTATTACCATTTTTAGATTATTTTGCAAAAGTTCAAGGTGTATTAGTGCTTTCGAGAGGCACTGTAAATCCACCATTCATTCATTGATGTTCATGGAGGGATTTTGTTTCTTCACAAAAATAGCTTTTTTGACTCCTCTTTGAAACCAACGTTTTTCTTTAGATACAATTTTAACCTCTGTCCTCAAAGTAGTGGGTGGTTGCTTTGAGGTGGAGGTGGACAGCCGAGTGAGGGCCACTTGAGCTTTCCCTGTGGTGTTGATAAATCCTCGTCTGTAGCTGTTGTTTGGTTTCTCCAATGTAATGCTCTTTGCATTTCTCTTCTTTGCATTGAATAGAATAAACCACATTGTTTGTGGCACAAGGTTTTGTCTTTTTGGATGAACTCATTTTTGTCTCAGTATGTTCACTGGTTTACACTGGGATCCTGTGTTGTCTAAAGATTCTCTGAAGTTTCTCTGAGTCCACAGCTACATCCGGCACAGAGACTCCCTTTGTTCTGGGCTTTGTAGTCTGTCTGTCATGTTCTTCTGGTCTCCTTGCCCTTTGTGCTTTAGTGAAAGACCAGTTAAGATAGCCACAATCTGAGCTGGGTTGTTGAGATTGAGAACTACAAAGGTGTTTACCCACAGGTGAGAGTAGCTGTGTACCCCCTCGCTGACAAAGCCTTCAACTGCAGAGTACAGAAGATGACTCAAGAACCTTTATTTGCACAAGTTTGGTATCCACGTGTAGCACGAAAGGCGACCGAAATGACGCTGTAATCCAGAAATGGTCATTTCCTTTCTGGGAGTCAGTGGTGGTCACAGATGGATACAGGCACAGACGTCTCAAGGTTTTCATTCCACTCTCACAACCAAATCTCCACTTTAGTCTCTCCTACAGACTCCAAACTTCAGTTAACCATCCATCCATTTTCTCCCACTTGTCCATTGCCGGGTCGTGGGGGCAGCTGTTGGAGCTGCCCAAATCACATAGCACCAGGCTCCTGTGGGTCCACGGAAGGACGGCCTCATGGTTCCAAACGGGCCTGTTGGTCTCTCATAAGGGGCTTCACCCATTCACTCTCTCATTCACACACCAGTGTACGCAGACACTGGAGGCAAGGAGGGTGAAGTGTCTTGCCCAAGGACACAACGACAATGTGCACCTTCAAGAGGCGGGATTCGAACCCCCGACCTTCTGATCATGAGACGACCCGCTCTACCATCTGCGCCACCGTCGCCACTTCAGTTAACAATATTTTAAAAAATTTTCCTGCCTGATTTATTGAGCTTTGAACCATAAAAACAAAGAGAAATTAGAAGTTGTACAGATTTTCAAAAGTGTTCAGTGTTTGACGAAATTTGGACTAAAATGGCACTTTCATCAAAAGACTAAAGTAGAAATATAACAGTGTATGTTGTCAATATTACCGCTGGTCTGATCTGCCTGTTTGTAAAAGGCTTCAGACTGATCCAAAGATCCTTTCCACAGACCGAGGCTTCTCTCCTGTAAGTGCAAGGGTGCGTTTGCCAGTGGTGGTCAGCTGAAAGCTCTCCCCTGGTCTCCGTCCTCCCTGGGACGGACTGCCGCCGGGGTATCGGTGCATCAGTGCGGCGGGGCAGCCCTGAGCAGATCTCTCTCTCTTCCCGGCCGTCCGTCCCCACATGATGAATGAGCCCACTGCCGTTTTCTAATCACAGCAGCCCGCGTTTAATCACAGCTCCCCATCATAACCGCGCAGATGAAACCCCCCCCCCGTTAGCTTCCGGTCATATCTCTGCTGTCCTTGAGAGGTGGCAGACAGATCAACTTATGCAAAGACACCACCAAGACCGCCATTTTGGGGAAGCCGTGTGACGAGGCTAATGTGAGGAGTGTGAGCTTTTGAACCATGTTGTAATGTTGCTCCTTGATCATGATCAATAACCAGTGGATTTCTCTGTTGTGAGATCAATAAAGGATTATCTTATGAACAGACATGCAGTTGCCTTTTGTTGGAGTATTCCCCCGTGTTCAGTTTCTCGACCCGCACACACCTTCACCTGATCATGTCGGCTCCCAAATTGCCTCGATTAGGGCAGGGCGGTGGCACAGTGTTCTCGCCTCTGAGCGTGATTCGATTCCTTTACTCCGATAGTAAAGTGGTGGATTACAGGATTACAGATTAATAATATCTATTAATAAACTGTAATAGAAAAACATGACTGGCTTTAGAAGAAGAAGAAGTTCAGTCATTCTTTAACAGCATTTCACGAACTAAAATTATTTTATTATATTAGATGATCCAATCATAATTTCTGCCTTTGATTAGTTGCCACTAGCATTAGCATACTGTTGCTAGCATTAGCATACTGTTGCTAGCTGCTGTATTTTGTGCGGCGATTAAAAGTGATTGACTGAGATTTAGTCGGTGAAAGTTGTGTTTTTTAATTGTGGAGAGCCAAAACACATATTGGTTCAGTATATATGTAGGGATGGGTACCGTTCGTTTTTTTTTCGATACCACTACTTTAACGATACCTGCTTTTCGGTGCCGGTGCCTTAACGGTGCCTATTTCATTTTAATTCAATTAAAATAACGTGTATAAAAAAAGTGTCGTTCGAGAAAAAGTCCTAAAACAGTAAAACAGAAGCTCCACAGGCCGCAGCAGCGTCACCGGTAACTTCGTGTTTTGAGCACAATTTCAGTGATAAAAAGAAATAAAGGACGTTATTTCCTCCTGAGCTGCAGAGACAGATCCACATCAGGACACGGTTTCTTTCGGATAAACTTTTCTAAACGCACTGCGCTTTGACGAAGCGAAAACACTTTCCCTTCAAAGATCCTTACACAGTGTGAGCGCTCACTCTGCCACTAATAATCTACAAAAACTGTACCAAAAATGTCTAATACAGAGTGAGCGCTCACACTTTTCCACAAACAATCTTTGATATTTCCCTCACTGCAGCTGCTTGTAAAGTTGTAAACCCAGCCTCAGCCTTTAGTCCTGGCTCAGTCCTGCCGCAGACCGAGACTGGGCCATCTCTATTACAAAAGTTTAGTACGTTATAGCTTTGCTTGGCTTTAAGTTATAGCTTTAAGTTATAGTTTTGCGTCGCTCCATTTGCGCACACGTTCATGTTGCTTTTTTAGACTCGCTGCGGGTCATATATTGACGTCTAGAGAGAAAAAGTTGTTTTTACGATACCACCCAGGCACCGTTTAACGGTGCCCATCCCTAGATATATGTAGCCGATACCCGATATTGTATTTTTCCAGCATCAGCTCCGATATCTGATGCAGGTATTCAAATTTGATATGCAGAGAAGTGAAAATGAGCCTTTACATCTGTTCAGAAGAGACGCCCGCAAGAAAACGAGATTAACAAGCTTCCCCTGTAACGTTTCTGACGAGGGATCCTTATTACCGCGTGGTCACAGGCTACATTTCCCATTTTCATGGCGTCCAGTGCACACGTGTCTGTCCCATCGTGTTGTAGCTCAAACATCTCGTCAGACCCTTCTTGTTAATGCCGTGTGTTTTCCCGCATTGACGGTTTGTTGTCTCTTGTGTCTGCAGTGACGTTCCAGAGGGTGGACGGCGGTCTCATGAGCAACGGGAGGTAAGTTCTGCTACGGGCTGTGTTGATAGTTGTAGCATACAGTGCTGCTCATACAACAGTGTCTGAGGTTAGGTGAGGGGGAAGTGCCTTGCTCAAGAGCGTAATGAGCGAATGAAATGGAGGAAGTGGTTACTGCTGAACTGTCATCTCTTTGTTTAGTGCTATTCATAAAACTGAAAAGCTCAAACTTTAAAATATTTCCACACCAAATGACAATCCAATATGAGCAAAAGAGATGAATTAATATTGATGTTACAAAATGGATTACAAGTTCAAATTCATTAAGGCACAGAAGGCACAGTGTGGCCGCCTCTCTTTTGTCAGTCTTTTGGCAGCTGTGGCTATACTATCATTATCGAGTGTATAATCAGTGACTACTGGACACAATTGTATACACAAAGTGCTATATAACACTAATGCATTAGTATAATTAAAATAACCATATAGACCAGGGGTAGGCAACGTCAGGCTCGGGTGCCAAAACCGGCCCTCGATAATAGAACCTCTGGCGCTCAAGACGATTTTGACAAATATTATTATCAGAGCTCAAATATGTAAATTGTCTTAGCAGAACATGTATTTAGGCCATATACATTATGATGTACAACACTGACATTTGTAGATAATGACGCTTTACTTAAAATGGGAGGGTCAGGGTCAGGACCTTGGACTTTTGACGAAGAAAATCGGCCCTCTACCCTGAAAAATCCCCTACCCCTGATTTAGACAAAGGTGCACAAGCCTCCCATTTTCAAAACAAACATGGAACAAATCCTCAAACCTTTGTGTTTTCCAGTTGTCGTCACGTGTTCAGGAATTGAATGAACTTGAGTGTTTTGGTTGAACGAAACCTTTGGTAAAACCCAACCCCCATTGAAGCCTTTCCATGTCGGGCTGCACACTTCCTCGCAATGACATCACAGACTGCGTTTGCAGAACAGCAGCGTGTCCTGGTTCCATGAGGTCTTTTATCAACAAAAGCCCACTCTTCATTTTAAAACGAGGACAAATCCAATCTCAATTATACTCGTCAGAGAAATCGCTATTCGATCCTGTCACCAAACCCCGCTGCCCCCGAGCTCGTTATGTTTACTCATTGTACAAAAAATGAGAAAGAAAACATGTGACGGGCGTTTGCTCCGCGGCTTTCACAAATGAACGTCAGTCAATAGTCAGAGAGTTCCAAACCGCCGCGCTGGTCTTAATCTATACGCGTTGATAAATGGCGTACGCAGTGGCACGTTTCTGATCGCTTTATGCACAGATCGTAGTAAATATAAATTTTTCCCACACGTGTTGTACTTGCGCCGTCATAAATCTCCCGCCGCAGAATTAGCGGCAGCGCTCGGCGCCCGTTGTCGTGTCATCCGTCTTTAGCGCTGCGGTGATGCGCTCGCCGTGATGGATTCCTCTGTCAGTGTGCGTGGGTGGCGCGAGCAATAATGGAAGAATCATTACCCAGGGGACAGGTGAGAGCGGGACAGAGGGGCCCGACCCGGGGCCCTCGAAGAGAAGGGGCCCCCGGTCTGTGTGCGGGTTATCGCGTGCGAACAGGGGAAGGTTGTGACTGGAGAGGGCTGGGATCACAGGGACTGAATATTTGAAGATACTGCATAGATATTTGAGCGTTACTGCAGTGGCACCAGTTCCTTCAACACCAGCGCCATGGGAGGAAAGTGCACACGTGATTTAGCAATAGTAGTAGCCGTCAGTAATCAGCGCTACTGTGTGTGCTATAACAAAGTAATACACTGCCTGACCAAAACATCACACACGCTCATATTTAGTCGGACACTTTCAGCATTCGCTGTAGCATTGTTTCTACAAGCTTCTGCAATGTGTCACATTATTTTTTTCATCAAGATCTTATATTGATGATGGGAGAGTGTGACCACTGAGCAAAGCCTTCTCCAGCACATCCCAGAGATTCTCAATGGGGTTCAAATCTGTGGTGGCTGATCCATCTTACACTCCCTGAATCAGAATCGATCTTATGGCCATTGCTGAGTTCACAAACTAGGAATTTTCTTTGGTGCAAACGGGCAACATGAAACATTTAACACAAAACTTTGTAGGGATAAATAATAAACTATAAAACTTTAAGACTATAAAGATATAGCATGCATTTTTTTAGTTCATAGGTTTATTTGGTGGGGACAGTGCATGTTAATGAACACACGACACCGGAGTGTAGCCTTGGGATAATTTCCATCCATCGTCCCTCATGTGCACTCTCATTCATCCTGGCCTATTATACATGTTTTTAGTGGTAGGGCAAACCGGAGTACCTGGAGTTTAACACAGAACTACAGTGTGGATGGATTTACAGATGTATTAAGTGTTAGCAGCAGATATACTACATAGTCCAATTCACAATGTGAATCCTGGCATTGTCATCATGGAATATGCTATCAGGGAAGAACAGAGCCATAGAAGGAATAACCTGGTCATTCAGGATGTTCAGGTTGTCACATAGTGTTGCTGAACCTAGACCTGACCATCTGCAGCAGTCGCGGATCAGAACAGTTAGTTACATCCAGGTCTATCTCAGTATCGGACGCTACAATGTCATTGTCCCATGATCTGCCATCCCTAAATATTACTTTGTGCCACGTCATCTGGAGCCGGCCAGTCCGTTTATCGCCTTCAGAGGGGCTGTGGGCCACAGGAGTGCACCTCCTGTCAGCTGTTCAAATGTACAGTACTGGAGATTTGGGTGACCGCGTTCACGTCATTGAAGTAGCTACTCACCATATTCAGCTTGTAATCTGTGATAGCTACTCACCACGTTTGAAAAACAATCTTTTCCTCTTGGCAACGGTCATCTATTTCATCTTTGTTTAAGGGTGCCATTTTGAGACTCTTATTGTGGACTGTTGCTGTAGTTTGTCAAATAAAAAAAACTATAAATAAAGCTCAGAGAAGCTGATTTATTGCACTAACTGCATTACTGATATCAAGCTGCTGTTTGCGTGGTTTAGCTTCTACTGGGGCTCAGTTTGTGAAATGGAAAACCCGTCAGCACGTGGCTCCTCGGCTTTGCCTTTTTCTCACTTGATTCCAATGTGGCGCTCACCTCTGATTATGCTCTGGTGGGAATCAAACCCGGACCTTTTAGCTGTGAAGCACGAGTGCTAACCGCTGTGCTACCTTGCCGCCTCGAATATATATATATATATATATATATATTAATCACGAGATTACTATACTTTGTGACGAGAAATCTTGTGGCAATTTTATCTCGGCCCATCCCTATTATTTGAGTAAAAGTACAGATACTACAGGTACTCTTGGTCAAATATTACTTCAATAAAAGTTCAAGTTGCCCATACAAATTTTTACTTAAGTGAAAGAACTGTTTTTGTTGTAGAACAAGTTTCAAATGAGTCAAAATCCCGCCAGGATTCACCTCCTGTACGGAAACACGACGGGGACAAACCTGCTTCCTTGTCATAAGTGACATTGCCAGTACATATGCACAGCGCCACCTACTGTTCTGGGGCGTACATTACAAGTATTTCAAATGGGACAAAATAACCTGCCAATGAATACTTTTTACTTTGGAGCCTTTATAGAAATGTAGTGGAGTAGAAAGTATTTGTGACCAGTCACAGAACCCAAAGACACAAGTCGTTTTGGGGCATTATGAGATAAGAACAGATTGTTAAAGTGTAGTCTCCAAGCTTTCCAATGATGTGTAACACATGGAAATCTGATAATATTTGGAGGTGTAGCGGTGATTTGAAGTTGGCAATTCCCAAAAAACCAAAGGGGATTAAACGGCCTCTGAAGTTTTGGGCCATTCTCACCTCTCTGCTGTTGGGAGGGACAATAGGGCTCATTTACATCTCATTTGGATAAGCCACACCCCCTGTCAAACTCCCCCTCAAAGCAGTAAAGCACAGAGAAGAGCACAAAGGTTATTGCTTCCACAACAAACCATTGTTTACCAGTTTCATTATGTGTATCTGTTTTATTTTTGGTTTCATTTATTGATCTCACCTCACAGCAGAAGGTTGTTATTGTTCTCTTACATTTTTTGATATCAATTGATAAACTGTCACTGGCTTGAGAACGTGTTGTGTAACACATGTAACTTTTATGTTAAAAATAATGTTAATGTTCAAATCAAAAACAGTGATATATTATATACAGTATGAGTATGAATCGTTTTTATTGCCATTGTTGTTTTTTGCTAATGATAAATAATAAGCAATATACTATTGAAAATAAAAGTATATATCAATTAATAAAGCAAATCACTCAAACATTGCTTAGAGAGCGCTTTTCATACAAGAATGATGAAAGATAAGTTTACAATATATTTAAAAAAACAACAGAAGAGATCTGGTGTTTGGGTATTTTAATGTTATTGCAATGCTCTGATTCATGAAACCTCACACAGTTTCTACACATCATCCCCCCAAAAAATTCATAATATAAATACTTTAAGTGAGTTACAACTTTACTTTAAGCCATAGAAAATTGCCAATTGAGTGAATATGAATCCATATGATTTTTATTCCTTCAAGTTTTTATTATTCAATGCTTTAACCTTACTGTTTTTTTACACTCAACGCCATCTGTTCTTAAACAATGTTTTCCTCTAAATCTGCACCACATAGTATGCACAGTCATTTGCACTTTATGAAAAAAGAAATAAAAGTTTTCTGTTTTGGCAAGCATTGTGAGTGGTCATTGTCCATTTCTTAAAGCATAAATATTTTGGCATTTACTCAAAAATCAAAACATAAATAAATCCAAAAATAATGCACAACAGTTTTTCTTCCTGATAAAGGTCTACTAGGATGTTCTGAGATGAATAGGCGTTGCTTCTTCTGTGTGGGTAGTGGTGGGTGAATGTAACACAAAGTCTCTAAAACTAAATTCAGGTTGTTGGTTGATAAAGTGACATTGCAGAGCTGCTCCTCTGCAGTCCCGTGCAGTGGGTGAACTCTCCTCCTCCACAAAGTCCTGACCACTTTTAGAATGGCCTGATGTTTAGTCCAGGTGGGGCCAGGACAGGAAGACCATCCATACGGGGCAGCAATAAGGAAGTTGATTTCAATTTTATCGTGAAGCTTGTGTCCAACACGCCAGGCATGAAGTTGTTCTTGTTCGGCCCACTGCAGTTGTCACAATGAAGATCCACCTCTGTTTCAGGAAGTACATTGGTCCTGGCTGGAGAGGGTTTGCGGGAAAGTGTAACTGTAGGAGAGAGGGAACTTGGATTAGATTAAATGAAATGTGTGCCTTTTCATAACTGTCTAACAAAGGTAAACATTACTATATTGATGCTATTCTGCATTATTTCACGCTACTATCAGGCTGCTTATTCTCATGAATAAATCACCCTTTAAGGGACATTAATAAATTAATAAAGTAAAGTGAATGTGTGTTAAAGATCACCTGCTGAGCAAAATCAAAACATTAATGTACATAAAATATAAATAAAACAGGGATGGAGGCATGAGGAGGAGGAGAGGGATGGAGACAGGAAGAGAGGGGACATAACAGAAAAATAAGAATAAAAGAATAGACACATACCTCTGGTCTCTGGCGGAAACTTGGCATAAAGATTTTCTTCCTGCATCTGGTCGGGCTGGAGCTGTTAGACCCGGCCTGAAGAAAAAAAAAGATCTCAGAGTCTGTATCTGTACTTCCTGGTTTAGACCTCAGTTAGTGGTTGGCCCTGGTTTGAGTCAAAGGAAAAATCCTGTACATTGATGAATACTTTTACCTTATAACGCACGAGTGTCCGAGCTAGCTAATAACAATAGGTATGAGAAAGTCTAAACATGGACTAAACATGAGATAACGTACGTGTTTTTAGAATGAACACAAGATGATGTTTACTAGGCCATAGTGATGTAGATAATGGACATAGTGTAGCTGCTCTTTAATTTACAGACACAATCCTGCGTGTTTCTCTGTCTGTGTCTGCTCCGCCTCACACTGAGAGAGAGCTATGGATGCGTTTATAACTACATTTATAACTTTAGAAGCCTCCTGTACTACTTGTAATGCACATACACGAGAGGAAAAGGCCGAATTTGCGTTTTATCGCCGCGCGCGTTCCCCATTGTTTACATTTCACTGCAGTAATGCAGAGTAACTTTATTTGGTCATAAAACCGAAAATATGAAGCGGATCTCTCACAAATAAGAAGTGGCTGAAAGCTAGGGGTGCGCTGACTACATTTATGGAGTAGTTTAAGTTGGGAGAGGTCTTGGTTTTAGTGTAAATAGCAGGTTCAGCTGCACGTTAGCTTAGCCGCTAGCCGTTAGCTTAGACGTTAGCCGTTAGCTAACAACAGCACAATAGACTCGTCAAAACTGGCACAGCACCCGCAAGCGATAAAAACAAACAAACTTTCACTCACCCGTCTGAACCTTTGCCTTCTGCTCAGCAAACTCGTGGTAAATCCATTTTCCAGTGTAGTAGTGGCAGCTTCTGAGAGCCACACAGGGGAGGCTTACAGCCATGAAGCCGCACACGCCCCCACGGCGTGCGCTATTTCTCTGACAAAACCAGACTTTTTCAACCTGAAAACTGATCGACAATAGGCGTATGTATAAAACTGCCTTTTTTGCGTGGCATTTGTTTGCTAAAGCCTGTGTCGACTAGCAAACCAAGCAGCTGTGTGGCTGTGTCCCCTCCTCCTCCCAGCATGTAAATACACACAGACAAAGGCACGCCCCTACAGCGGCTCCCAAATCTCCCCAAAACAAGCAGGTTTGAACCTAAAAGTTTACGCTTTTAAATATACCAATACTGGTAGCTTAAACATGGAGAGGCTTCTTCGTGACTTCAACTAGACGATTCTGGAAAAAAGTGAAAATCACCAATTTTCAAAATAAAAACTTTGTTTACGTTTTTCTCCAAACGCAAGCTGCCGACTTGTGTCTTTGGATTCCACGGCGGGTCACATTTTCTTTCACATGTAAGGGAAGTGGAAATGGACTTTGTTGCTGACCACCTCTGTCTGGATGTATCTGTACCAATTACTCAGACGCTGTGACGGGCTGACGCTGACGGACAGGTAACAGGAGCCATTTTCCAGTTCAGCTTCATTATTTTTCCCTCAAAGCTTTAAAACGGCGTCCGTAATAACCCGCGCTCTCCCACATCCCGCCAAAACTGTGGAAATTGTACTTTCCCGAGTGCTTCCGATTGCTCTTTTGTGAAAGCGCTGCTGCGGACTAAAGATATGAGGAGCTGAAAATGCAGACTTTTCAAATGTGCCGGCCGCGCCGAGGACCGAGGCACTTATGTGGAAAATTGGAGGAGAAACACTGGAGCTGGAGGAGATGGGAGCGAGCAGTGTGGCTAATTCTGCTCCGAGAATGGACCACAGAGACGCATTACTGAGAAGCTTTCTGATACCAACGGGAACGGGCTGTGAAGCAATGTAAGTGCGCTCCATCATGCAACATGCTCGCGTTAAACATGACAAACATGTAATGAGGTCACGGGACACATTCAAGGCAGTTCAACGTACTTATGGGTGATACTGTATCTGTGACTCCAGCTTCAATCCCGAACATAGGACTTACTCTCGATGCAAACACACATTTATGGGCTAAGCTGACGCACAGACAGAGGGAGAACACGCACTAACCACTCAGCCACCTGGGCCACCTCGCCATCTATTCATAACCATTATGAAGAGAAACAGACTCTCGTGCGGCTTACCTGATCTAACCTAGTGAAAAGGAGTAAGAACAAGTTTAGTTCACTCCACTTTAACCTAACCAGAAATGACAGTTACTTGACGTAACTATAGTTCTGTGAGTATGGGCGTAGCCCTCTACGGGCTTCGCTATTGGTTATAACCCGAGGCATCGCCTCGCGCCTGAGAGATAAAAACATCTACCCGCTCCAATCATGTCAAGGTGATGGTATATCCATCTGGGGTATAAAAACCCCATCTGCCCACCGCTCATCTCCTTTGAACTCAGCCATAGAAGACAGGATGGGCCTGCTGGGCATGCAGGTAGAGGGCTACGCCCATACTCACAGAACTATAGTTACGTCAAGTAACTGTCATTTCTGTTTCGTATGGGCTACGCCCTCTACGGGCTTCGCTATTGGTTAAAACCCTGCGCGAAGACCGTAGGGAAGAATGTACTCCCAGCAGGCACAAATGACCACGATTGGAGCGCACCCAGGACAACGTCATGCAGTCAGTGTCACCAACCAGACGCACCCATGGGCAGTCAGAGCAGGGCCACGGGCTGCTCCACCAGAGCACCAAGGCACCTAGCACCATATACAGAAGGAAGCATAGCGGCCGCCTCTCCCAAGAGCGCACATGCAACCAAAACAAAACACAGAGCACGCGTGTCGCCTCTCCCAAGAGCACACACGCACCCACAACCGAAAAGGAGGAGTGAAGGTGCATAGGCCGCCTCTCCCAAGAGCGCCCGCACCCCCACGCCCAGACAGGTCGCCTCTCCCAAGAGCACCTGCACTGGGCAGTCAAGATCAAATTAAACCCGCCCGCCGCTCAAAACCGAATGAGCGACAGACCCAGAAGCAACGTCCATCAAGTACGAGCGGGCGAAGGTCGACGAGGATGACCAGGAAGCCGCCAAGCACACATCCTCTATCGACACCCCTCTAAACAAAGCAGTAGAGGCAGCCACCCCTCGAGTAGAGTGGGCCCTGACGACCCTAGGAGCAGGAAGACCCCGAGCCTCGTATGCCATACGAATGGCATGACAGACCCAATGAGCCAGCCGTTGGGTAGAGAGTGGGGCACCTTTGCGCCCGGCCCCAAGCCCCACAAACAGTTGGTCCGACCGCCTGAACGTCGCTGTACGGTCCAGATAACAACGCAGGGCCCGAATCGGACACAGCAGGTTTCGCCTCTTATCCTCCACAGAAGCATGTGGTGGAGGAAAGAAGGGTCTAACTCTGATAACCCTAGACCTGAAAGAAGAAGTGACAATCTTGGGCTGAAAAGCCGGATTAGGCCACATCTCAAGCAGACCCCCATCCTCACCGAAGGACGTACAGGATGGATGCACAGACAGCGCAGTCAGGTCCCCCGCCCTCTTGGCAGAGACCAGAGCCAAAAGGAGCGCAGTCTTATATGACAGGCAACTAAGGTCTGACCTGTCCAGGGGCTCAAAAAGGAGGGCCCGACAGACCCTCCAACACCACCTGAAGGTCCCACGAGGGCAAAGAGCACCGCACGGGCGGTCTCAGCCTCCGTGCTCCACGCAAAAAGCGTTTAACCAGGGGATGGTTCCTCGCCGTGAGATGGCCAAACCCCACGTGTCCGGTCGTAATGGCTGCCGCGAACACCCCCAGAGTGGCGGCAGCCCGCCCTCTATCTAGGAGGAACTGTAGGAACTCCAACACTCCCCCTATCGAGCAGGAAGTGGGATCAAGCACCCTTTCTGAACACCAGTCCTCGAAAAACCGCCAACGAGCACTGTACGCTCGCGTAGTGGATGGTGCACGGGCACCCTGAATAGTGGCCACCACTGGAGAGGGAAGGCCTAAACGCAACAACTTCCCCCTCTCAGCTTCCAAGCCAAAAGGCTGCGTCCCAACACCGGGCGGGAGTGCAGAGTCCCCCCTGCTTGGACCAACGTGTCCGACCGGTCCGGCAGGGGCCAGGGGCCCTCCACCACCATCCCCACCAGGTCCGGGTACCACCTGGCGTTCGGACTGTCTGGGGCCACTATCAGAATCACCAACCCCTCCGTCCTCACCCTGTGCAGCAGAGGAGGCATGAGGTGAACTGGCGGAAATGCATACAGGAGACCCTGAGGCCACGGCCGCTGGGCCAAGGCGTCCACCCCGAGCGGAGGGGCGTCTGCCCACCTGAGCGAGAACCAAAGTGGGCACTGTGCGTTTTCTGCACTGGCGAAAAGGTCGGCCACTGGATCCCCGAACCGGCGCCAAACCTCCATTGCGACCCATGGGGCTAGGCTCCACTCGTCGCGGAGTGGGCCTCCCCTGGACATAACGTCCGCGCCCACGTTGAGCAGGCCGGGAATGAGACGGGCTCTCAGGGAGGACAGGTGGGAGCCCGCCCACAAGAGAATTTCCGTCGCTTTCCTGTGCAGAGTGGGAGACCTGGTCCCCCCCTGCCTGTTTAAGTAGGCCACCACTGTGGTGTTGTCCGACCGCACCATGACATGGTGACCCGCCAGCTGACTTGAGAAGTGCAGACCCAGATGAACCACAGGGTGAGCGGCTGCCATCATGCCCAATAGGGAACGAATGGACTGGGACGGCACCTGCGGCTTGTCCAGTACCATTCTCCCCAGCGTCAGCAGCGCCTCTATCCTCTCGGCCGAGAGGGAGGCGCGCATGTCCCCAGAGTCTAGCTGCAGCCCCAGATACGTTACACGCTGAATGGGGTACAACGCGCTTTTCTCCAAGTTGACCACAAATCCCAATCGGGAGATGTGTTCCAACAGGGCCGTCGTGTGAGCCTGCGCCTCCTGCCGAGACGAGGCCAGGATGAGCCAGTCGTCGATGTAAGTCAGAACTCGGATGCCACGACGACGAAGCGGCTCCAGCGCCGCCTCCACGCACTTGGAGAACGTGCGCGGGGCCAGCGAATAACCGAAGGGGAGGCGGTGATATTCGTAGCACTTCTCCCCCACTGCAAAGCGCAGAAACTTCCTGTGTTCCGACACAATAGGAACGTGGAAGTATGCATCTGTGAGATCCACGGACGTCATCCAGTCTCCTGGTCTGACGCACTCCAAAAGCTGCCTGACCGTCAGCATGCGAAAAAGCCTTTCCGCGATGCAGTGGTTCAGGACGCGCAGGTCCAAAATTGGACGTACACCCCCGCTTTTCTTGGGGACTAGGAAATATGGGGAGTACAGCCCTTTTTCCACCGCGTCCGAAGCCACCTCTGCCACAGCCCCGCGCCGCAGCAGAGAGGCTACTTCCTCCTGGATGACCGCGGCCTCCGCCTGACCTCGGAGCCTCGTCCTGAGGATCCCGCTGAAAGGCGGCGGTCTCCGAGCGAACTGCAACGCGTATCCCCTGCGGAGCGTCCTGTCTAACCAGTGAGAAGAAAGAAGCCCCAGGCTCTTCCACTCCTGATAAAATTCTGTCACGGGCCTCACCGGTAGAAACGGCGAAGGCCCGCCCACCTCCACCCCGGCCTGCGGGGTAGGACGTGGGGGGCCCTGATGAAAAGGGCTGCGGGGATTCCCCACCCTCGGACAGCGGCGCCGCCGCGGCCGAGGACGGCGCGCCGTCAAGAGAGGACTTACGCTTCTTAGACTGAACAGTCTCACTCCCCTGCACGCTCCAAGGGCTGCCCCGCCTCCTGCCAAGCGGAGGTTTAGAGGCAGCCCCAGCCCGCGGAGTGACATGATCCGAGTCCGCACTGCCGCTCCGCGGATGGGTCAAAGGTACCGGCCGCCGTGACGTATCCCCCGTACGTTCCGGTAGGAGAATACGAAGCCGTGGCGTGCTGCGGAAAGCAGCGGGAGGAGTAGAAGACTCATGAACGGCAGACGCTCTCAGCGCGTCTCCGCTGCAAATAAGAGACGAAGCATGCTCTTTTACAATGTAACGGGCCGAAGCACGGCCTTTATTGTAAACAAAATGCCCCCGTTTCCCCCCTCTGGTGTCAGCGCCCGGACGTCGATGCGCTGGTCCAGATCCACGGTCCCTCCGCTGGTCCCGTCTCGGAGAACGCGCTGGATCCGTCTGGGATGAACCCGGAGTGTCGCGTCTCCGCGGAGGAGATGGGGGATGAAAACGGCGCTCGCGCCGCTGAGCCCCTCCCCGCCGTTCAGAGCGCTGACGGTCCCACTGGGGACGGAGATGCGGTCCCAGCTGCTGGGAGGCTTTGGAGGCAGCATCGAGGCGCTCGACCATTGCCTGGATGTCAGGGCCAAACAATGATGATGTGGAAACCGGGAGATCGAGTAGTTGACGCTTCTCCTGTTCCTTCAACGAGGAAAGCCCCAGCCACAAATGGCGAGATCCCACCTGAGCCGCCGCCATTGAACGGCCACCGTCAATGGCGAAAGCCTGGGACATACGGAGAAAAGAAGCCACCGTAGTCTGGACCTCCTCGAGCTCCTCCAGGGCCAGCTCGGAGCGTCCGTGGATGAGCTTATCCAGCGAGCCCGCCAGAAAAGCCATGTTGCTAGCTAACGCCACTACCTGAGCGGCGTTAGCATAGCAGCGATCTAAAACGGCCATCGTCAGCTTATCCTTGTCAGAGGGAAGCAACGTTTTATCGCCTGGCCAAGGGGATGAGGACGGAAGGAGGGACATCCTGACTCCGTCCTCAATCGGCGGAACCCCGGACCGCCACGTCCAGTCCTGCACCGTGGAATACGGCCCGTACCCCAGTGCAGGATGTTTTGCCGCGAGAGGATGAGCCCATTCACGCTGAGCAAAGTGCATGATCGGTGTCATAGCCGGGCACATCACGACAGGGCGCGGCTTTCGGCGGGAACGGCTAGCTAAGCCTTCGGTGAAGTCCTCCACCGGAGCAGCAGGTTGAGACGGGGGCAGAGGAATCTCCATTCGGTCTGCGGCAGACGCAAACAACGCGGGGAGATAGTCGAGAGGATAACGATCCCCCTGTAGCCCGGACGGCGTCTCGGAGAAGATGGAGGCAGCGTCTTCGTCGTAGCAGCGACGATCATCCTCCTCATCATATTCACTCCATTCCTTCCTCCTGGGGCTTGCTGAAGGGGCTGGGTCCTGAATCAGGGGCACAGCGTCCTGAGCTGGCCGTTCTGGTGAATCCGGACCCATAAAACCCCGGCGACGCTCGCGCTCTTCCCGGGAGAGCGCTAAGCACGCCTGGCAGTCAGCATCACCCGCTGCATGGTGCCAACCGAGGCAGCGGAAGCACAGCTCGTGCTGATCCTCAGGGAGGAGAATGGAGGGACATTTGCCGCATCTGCGGAGCTCGACACCGGCAGGTGAAGTCATCTTCGAGCAGAGAAGCGGCGAGAAGATCCTGAAGGTAAGTTAGAAGTATCGTTCTGAGAAGAACGTGCTCGTAGAAGTGAGTTCTGAAAAGAACTTGCTCTCTCAAACGCTGAGTTAAAAAAGGAGATGAGCGGTGGGCAGATGGGGTTTTTATACCCCAGATGGATATACCATCACCTTGACATGATTGGAGCGGGTAGATGTTTTTATCTCTCAGGCGCGAGGCGATGCCTCGGGTTATAACCAATAGCGAAGCCCGTAGAGGGCGTAGCCCATACGAAACAGAACACATTTCATAAAAAAAATCAAATGAAATAAAGCAGCTCTTCTCAAAGTCCGGCGCATTGTTGCCCCACTTCTTGATCCAAAGATCCCTCGGGCCTTTTCCGAGACCATTTCTCATGATTTTCATAACAATTCCCACATAATAGTGATTACTGGTTAAATACTGTCTTATAATTAAACAAACACACATACACTTTATTTCAACTTTAGGTGAATGATGTGTGGTCAACCTTTGGAGGCCCCCCTGCAGGGCCTCTGAGATATTTTATGTTTTAAAAAAGGCCTGCGACAAAGTCTAAATGGACAGAGCCAGGTTTAAATTTAAAAGTGTCTACGATGCCATGTGTTGGATATGGACTACTTTATAGAGATTGCCCATATAATAATATTATATTATAATATTATTATATGGGCAATCTCTATAATCTCTGTAAGGGTAAGGGCCAGTGCTTGGGAAACACTTAAGTTTGGAAACAGGAACACAGTTAAAGTAAAGGTTAGGGGGAATAGTTTGGATACAGTATATTTACCGATATATAACAGGATGATAGTTGCATAAAATTAACAAAAAACTACATGTTGATTTGTTCAAGACAAAAATGCGATGTGAACGCTCAGTTCCTGGACGTGTTTTTACACATTATCATAAGGAAACGGAAAAACAGAGAGTATGTTCTAAACCATCAATTTAAGGCAGTGATTTTATAAACATGATTAAATTCATGTTTTTATTTTGTTGATATTTTAGTTACATAGTTACAAAGACTTTCAGAAGGAATTTTGGATCGTGTCTGGGAAAAGTCATATTCCGGGTTCAAACCTCAATAAATCAGACAGGAATTAGATATTGAAAAATGAAAAATGAGTCCAAGCCCTGAAAGTTTGGATTCTGTAGGAGCTACTAAAGTGGAGAGTGTAAAGAAAACGGGCCCTAAAGTTGTGTACGGTCTGCACATGTACATTCCCATAAAGGAAACGACCATATATGGATCACAGCTCTGAATCATCTCAAAGTTAGCTCCACCTCCCTGCCCCGCCTCCAACGTCGTCATGGTTTTAGTCAACATGTGTGCTGACTAAAACCAGACTAGAAGTCGAATCAGTGGATTGAGGTTTGAAACTGTGACCTGTCCGGTGTATTTAGTGTGTGTGACCAGCCCGTGTCCCGTGTCCCGCGTCCCGTGTCCCGCGTCCCGTGTCCCGTCCCGCCGTCCTCGCGTTCATCACCGGAGCGCCGCCCAGATGCTGCCACTTCTCCATCTGGCTCTCCGCGTCAGCCCAATATCCGCGCTGACATATCCATCCGTAAACCTGCCGGGTTTGCCGCATTAATTAGACAATAGCAAATGGAGCCGCCGCCTCCCCCCCCCCCCCCCCCCCTCACCGGCTCCTGGTTGGCCCGCGCTAAACTGGCCCAACTTGAGCAATCGCACTCCATCGATCACGCGAGAAATGATTCGCGGAAGATGAATAGTCGCCAGATTGGGGCACACTCGCGAGCGTTTGGCTTTGGAGACGGGGGATGGATAGGAGCCGATAACGGGCGCGTGTGCAGACTGCGCCGGCGGTTCTGGCGATTAGGAGGCGGGACATTATCCATGAAGGGTATTGATCAAAGGCGGGCCATCGGCTGGAGCGATCACTCGTCATGCAAAATGTTTAAGGATTGATCTGGTCAGACGGGGAAGGAGACCATGGTTGATGGTCACCTGGCTGCGAGGAGTCTCACGTGAGGGCGAGGAGAAGCTGAACGCTTCCACACAGTAAAAACAATATTTGCATGATGTTGTTGGGTCCGTTTTTGTTTCTTATGTATATTAACGATCTCTGTTTAGTTTCAAAAACATTAAACCTTATTTTATTCGCTGATGACACCAACATGCTTAGTTGTGGTAAAAATCTAGAAGCATTGATAGATATAGTAGAAAAATAATTATTATTGTTACAGAAGTGGTTTGATTCTAATAAGTTAACCCTTAATTTAAATAAAACCAAATTTATAGTTTTTGGAAACCGTGCCATTAATGTGTGTAGAAATTTAAGAATAAATGATACTGAGATAGAACGAGTGAATGAAATAAAATTTCTTGGAGTACTTTTATCAAATAAGCTTAGCTGGAAGCCCCATATAAACTACATCAAGGCAAAGCTATGTAAATCTCTTGCAATAATATCTAAAGTTAAAGAACTCTTAAATGAAAAAAACCTATATATTTTATACTGTTCCCTGGTTCTCCCGTACATGACCTTTGGCCTAGAAGTCTGGGGAAACACTTACAAAACCAAACTTAATCCAATAAGTATCATTCAAAAAAGAGCGATCCGCATTGTGAATAAAGTGGCTAAAATTGAAGGATTTGGTTGAGTTTAAAACAGCACAATTTATGTATAACATAAGCTATAACAAGTTACCTGTGCATATCCAGGGATTGTTCCAAAAACGAGACTGCGTTTATAATTTCCGAAAGGAAGAAATGTTTCAAAAAACATATGTGAGAACGAGAGCAAAGCAGCTTTGTGTTTGTTTTGTTGGGATTAATGTGAGTCGGACCAAGAGCTAAAAGACTGTAAAACACTAATTCAATTTAAAATTCTTTTGAAGAAATCAATTATAAAAAATTACCAAGAGAATGGATGCTAAGGATGCAAAATTAAGATAGATTTTTTTCTTTGTGACGATCTAAACACAAAAAAATGGTATAACTGTATGCATAAGACATTGGCAGCTTTTACTGTTTGTTTTGTAAATACACTGGGAGGCGCAATAAGCTTTAGCTTCTGCCTATTCCATTTCAGACGTTATGTTTATTTATGTCGTTATCTGTTAAATGTTTAAATGTCTGAATAAAATAATCTGAATGAATGAATGAAAAAAATGTGATGGAAAGTGACCAATAGCCATCCAGGGGCCGAACCGAGTGCATTTCCCCCAGTTTGGCTTTACCCAAATCTAAAAGCTTCCTGACTGGAGCTTACAGCCTATAGAATGCCTAATTTGAAAGCTAAGATCCACAAAACGGATCTAAACAGGACTTTTCCTTCTCGTTTTGCCACTTTTGAGTTGAGTTTTTGTCTCTTTTTTTGTCACTTTTATTTTTTTGGTTTTCTTCCTCTCTTTCTTCTCGTTGTCGCTATTTAGACACTTTTTTCAAGATTGTTATTAATCCTTCCATTGTTTTAAGTTGTGTGTATGGCACTTTGGCCAACTTTTAAAGTGTGTTATAATTAACGTTGGTATGGTATGGTAAGAAGCTTTTCAATTTGGGTAACGTCAAACTGGAGAAAATGTCCTTGTTCAGGTGGGGGTTAAGAGGTTAACATGTGGCAACCTCCATGATTGTACACATTGAGGTTAAAGACAAATGTAGAATATGTAAAGTATAAAAGAACAATACCTGCTTTATAACAGTGGTTCCCAACCTTTGCCTCGCGTACCCCGTGAGTCTTTCATTTCTACTCGGGTTATTCCATCAGTGGATTTCTTTTTTCCTGATGGCACAACTCCACAGCGAGGGTGGAATCAAAGCCAAAATGTGCTGCAACCAAATATTAGAGCATGGCCTTTATTGTGACAATAGTTTTGTTGGTCGGGCAGTGTAAGAAATGTCTTGTTTCTTGTTTTTCTTTAGTATGACCAAATCAACCACGACTGCTATGACATAATGTGGGTAAACATGAGTTACATCTACACTACTGTCTGTGAGTGTCTGGAAAAGTGCTGTTGTAAATCAAATTCATTATTAAACTCTTCGGACTTTTCAAATGGTTTTATATATTGATTGGTTGTGACTTCCTAACCTGTTTGGAGCTCAAAGCTGATGAAGAAAAAAAAAAAAAAAAAGCGCAGCCATATAAACAGTTCTGTAATAAATGATCAGCACGTGAGGGTAATGTTGCTCTCTTTTTTTTGTAATGGCCAATGCACTGAAGTCTTACATCATCGGGAGCTAATGAAAACATGGAAAACATGATTATTCTGTCAGCACATATGAGTGAGAACCTCATTTGGACCTCACAACAGGCATCCATCATCAGCCGCCATCAGCCGTCAGAGGTTTGTTTACACGCACAGGCAGAGAGTCACATGATCGACCTGCGCTTCAGTTTGACACGCTGACTACAGGAACGGGACAAAGAAGGTCCAAGCTGAACCCGTGGGTATTCACGAAACACTTTCTCTGAGTGGTTTAGATCCATCTCAGACTATTCCTGATGTCGTCTTGTTCTTTGAGTTTCAGAGCTCCATGAATCGGGCTTAGAATCGGACATCAACGAATCATTCCGACCAAAACTTGAAATTATCGGTACAAACAGGGGAGAAAAAAACCTGGAAGTGCGACAGCGTGCTCTCATATTCGGTTGTCCCGCCTTCGAGTGCAGCTCCACTGGCTGTGGCGTTGTTTCAGTCCAGCTTCTGCAATGACAAAACATCCAGTGTTTTTCGCCGTGATCTTGTATTGACGATGGGAGAGTGTGACCACTTGCGGAAAGCCTTCTCCAGCACATCCCAAAAAAGATTCTCAATGGGGCTCAGATCTGGACTCCGTGGCGGCGGATCCATCTTATGCTCCCTGATCCACTCTTTCACAATGTGAGCCCCATGAATCCTGGCATCAGGGAAGAAGAGATCGATTGAGGGAATAACCTGGTCATTCTGATCTCGTTCTTTGGGCTCATAGTGTTGCTGAACACATAGACCTGACCGACTGCAGCAGCTCCAGATCAGAACAGTTAAATCCAGTCCAGGCGGTGCTTCTCCCCCTTTTGTTTCTGTGATCAAACCTGTGTAAACTGTTTATTATTATGTATCTAACGCAGTGGTCACTCCACAAACGTAAAAGAGCTAAAATGCCAAAGAAACGAGCCTAATATCCATGTGCCGCCCTCTCCTCAGCCACTCTTCCTCAGGGCCGCTTCAGTAGTTTGCAGTAAGTCAGTGCAATGGGGCTTTGTGTCTGAGCTGTGGAGGACCAGGCGGGTCCCAGGGGAAACCTGGCACCGGCTCTAGCCCCGGGACAGGGCCAGGTAATGGGCTCGCGCGCCGCCACTCTCGGCCTCTGTCCCTGAGTCTAATGAGAGAGCGGGAAAGTGAAGGGGCCCCAAATGAAGCGTGGCGCTCTGCTCGGCTGCTGAATGTCCCATCAGGCCCTGGGGGGGGAGCGCACTCACTCACTCACCTGCTTTAGTGGAGACGTGCACAGTCCTTCTGACTATCCGTGTCGGCCATCTTTATTCTCTGCCGTGAATCTCGTGTCCGTCATGGCGTCGCTTTCATATCGCCGCGGCCTAACGTGATTACAGCGTGTTTATTGTGCTGTTTCAAGCAGGTTCTCGTCGGTGTTCTAGGTCTAAACCTTTGGGTCTTATGTTATTTGGAAAATGGCAGAATATCCTCATGGATTTTTTGTCCTGACAAGATGGCAGCTATACTTTTAATGTTGGTGTTGACCGCACGATTAACACAGTGATAACATTAGACTGAAATATGAACATAGAGGTGAGGGCTAGCAGCAGCTTCAGACACCATATTGCCTGTACTTGTGCTGCAGCTGGAGTCGAGTTCACAGGCTCACAAACATTCCGCTCGTGCAGCTCAGGGATGATTTGTTTCTGGAGCTCCTCCCGGTGAAAGAGAAGTGTTCCTCCTAAGGCAGCTTTACTACAGGCTGTGGGTTAGAGCTTTACCTAACTGACCTGATCATAAGCTAATTTAAAGAGGTAGCTAAAGGCTCTTTCTCCTACAGTGATGTTGGAGCTAAAGGCTCTGGTTGGTTGATATGGAACGATAGCGTCTTGGAGATAGAACGGAGCCAAACCCTTTATGGCTTTAAATGTGAGGAGCAGGATCTTAAATTTGATTCTAAATTCGAATCAAATTCGAAGCCAGTGGAGAGACTTTAGCACAGGTGTAATGTGTTCTCTTCTCTTTGGACGCGTTAACAATCTTGCAGCTGCATTTTGAAGGCAAGGCAAGGCAAGTTTATTTGTAGAGCACAATTCATACACAAGGCAATTCAAAGTGCTTCACAGTTGCATAAAATTACAAGAAAACAGATCAAATCAATCATTAAAACATCCAACATAAAAATTTATCAATGACAGTAAAAGGCAAGAGTGCAGATAAAATACTTTCAGTTTTCATCTGCTCGGGTAAAAAGAGCTGTTTTCAGCCTGGATTTGAACATTGTCAGAGTTGAGGCCTGTCTCACATCCTCATGAAGACTGTTCCAGATTTTAGCTGCATGAAACTGAAACGCAGCCTCACCGTGTTTAGTCCTGACTCTGGGAACCACCAGGAGACCCCTCCCTGAAGTTCTCAGGGCCCGAGATGGTTCATACGGCTCTAACATGTCAGAGATGTACTTTGGTGCTAAACCATGAAACGACTTGTACACAAGCAGAGCTGTTTTAAATTCTATTCTCTGAGTGACAGGAAGCCAGTGCAGAGACCGGAGCACTGGACTAATATGGTCATATTTCCTGGTTCTTGTCAGGACTCGAGCAGCAGCGTTCTGGGTGTTCTGCAGCTGTCTAACAGCTCGTTTAGAAAGGCCAGTGAGCAGCCGTTACAGTAGTCTAACCTGCTGGAGACAAATGCATGGATGAGTGTCTCCAAGTCTGGTTTTGACACTATTCCTCTGATCTTAGCAATGTTTTTCAGATGGTAAAAAGCTGATGATGTTATTGCTTTAATGTGGCTGTTTAAGTTCAGGTCTGAGTCCATGATTACTCCTAGATTTCTAACCTGATTTTTTGGTTTTAGAGAGAGAGACTCAAGGTGACTGATAACACTTTGTCTTTGTGTCTGTGGGACAAAAACAATGATCTCAGTTTTGTCTGAGTTTAGTTGGAGAAAGTTGTTTTGCATCCACAAACTGATCTGTTCGATGCAGTGACAGAGAGTATCTACAGGCCCATGTTCACCTGTATCAGTGACAGGGAGTATCTACAGGCCCATGTTCACCTGCCGTCAGTGACACGTAGATCTGAGTGTCATCTGCGTAGTTATGGTACGACACATTGTTGCTGTTTATTAGCTGACCCAATGGAAGCATGTACAAGTTGAATAAGAGGGGTCCCAAGATTGACCCCTGGGGGACTCCACAGGTCATGGAAATTTTGTCTGAGACACAGTTGCCAATTTCGACAAAATACGTCCTATCCTCCAGATAGGACTTGAACCAGTTTAGCGCAATACCAGAGATTCCCACCCAGTTTTCTAACCTGTGAAGTAAGATCCCGTGGTTCACTGTGTCAAAGGCAGCGCTCAGGTCCAGCAGAACTAAAACTGAGACTTTACCTGCGTTGGTGTTCATACGGATATCATTTGTCACCTTGATCAGAGCTGTCTCAGTGCTGTGGTGGGGCCTAAAACCTGATTGGAAAGTATCAAACACATTGTTAGATAGGAGAAAGTAAGTGAGCTGTTGATATATTACTTTCTCCAGGACTTTTCCTAAGAATGGTAGGTTTGATATGGGCCGGTAGTTGTTCAGTATCTTGGGATCAAGGCTGCTCTTCTTTAGAAGAGGCTTAATGACCGCGGTTTTCAGAGCCTTTGGAAATGCTCCAGTCTCAAATGAAATGTTGACTAACTGAACAAGTTGTGGTAACAAGCTGGTCAGCACAGACTTCAGAAATCTAGTGGGTAATTCATCAAGGCAGCATGTGCATGAACTCAGACCGGAGATAACCTCTTCCATTGTTTTGTCAGTAACAGGTGTGAAATGTGTCAGCTCAAGGTGTTTATCTGGTGGCAGGGTTGCTATTTGTGTTGCTGAAATTATGGCATTTTTAATGCCTTGGACTTTGTCATAAAAAAATATTGCAAACTCATTGCACTTAGATGTAGAGATTAGTTCTAAGGGCAGTGAAACTGGAGGGTTAGTTAATCTGTTTACTGTGGAAAACAGAACGCGAGAATTGTTTCTGCAGTTTGCGATGATTTTAGAGAAGTACTTCTCCCTTTCTCCACGCAAAATCTGGTTGAACTCACAAAGCACTTCTTTGTATATCTCAAAATGAACCTGGAGCTTAAATCGAAGTACTCCCCTACCCCCTACTAAAAACATGTACAATACTCCAGGATGAATGAGAGGGTGTGTGAGCATGCGAGTGGGGGATGTAAATGAGCCCATGGCTGCAATCCGGTGTGGCGTGTTTACATGCATGAGTTCAGTGTGTGTTCATTTACATGCACTGTCCCGACTAAGTAAACAACAACAAGAATGTCCGCACCAGTAGCGCTTTTCAAGACGCTCAAAGACGCTTCACAGACAATAAAATCAGACATAAAAACAGCACATTATAAATACTCCAAGATGTGGCCACACTCTCCAATCGGCCAGTGTATTTGGAACCTTTCTGAATTGAAAATGACAACTGTTCAATTTGCGATTCTGAGAGTAAATCCAGTGTAAATTGTCAAAAGACTTGCTTTGGCTTTGTTTTTCACATTACCTCCCCCTCATAATCACCCCATCATTGACTGCCTCCCCCCGTCCCGCATCACTACACCCCCTCTCTCCTCCTTTCACCCGGGACCCCGCCCTGACGGTGCAAATGGTCGCCCCGTCCTTGGATTTATCAAACGAATAATTAAAAAGAAGAGCGCTCCGCGGCGCCGGGCCGTTTGTTAAACGGGCTCTACCGCGGGGGGGCGGGCGGAAACCCGGCCACACCCCCCACGCAAAGTCCACATCGAACTTCCAATCCCCGCTCGGGCGCGGATGGATGGCAACCTTGGCGGACTGGCGTTGATTTGGAGGCAGGTGATGGGCGGAGGTGGGGGGGGGTCATAAATACTGGGGGAGCGAGCTGACAGTGAGCCCTCGTAAATAAAGTCGAGGCACGGATATTAATCCGGCGGCGGAGGTATAAATCTAGTGTTTATGGTCCCAGCGTGCCGCAAATGGGGGCGGGATTAAACGCGGGGGCATTAGCAAACACTTATACAGCAGGGGGAGGGGAAGATTACTGCGGGGGGGGGGGGGGGGGGGGGGGAACCACGCTGGCAATGCTGCAATCTGCCCGGTAACAGTGAAATGGCATTTTTGTAGGAAATGATCAAGGGTTTGCTCTAGCTGGACTTTTTACCCAATGTCCCACATTGTGTCGTTAGCAACGCGCTAACCGTCACAATGGAGGTTAAAAGGACAACATTCAATCTGACTGCACCAAAACACCAACTCAGAGTGGAATAACAGCATCTGCTGTAAACTAGTGTTGTTCAAACATCATTTTTCTTTTCAGCATTTGGCCTGCTACACACACTCTTTTTTTTCTCTGTGATTATTCCAGTTTTAAATGTTGCAGAGCAAAGCCAAGAAATCACAGAAATGCCTTTACCTGAGCATGTTCCTACAAATGCGCACATGTTGTTGCCGTCGAATTTTAAATATCATTTATATTGAACGTTCCATCCCCAATAGGGAAGACAGGCACTATACTAAAGTATGGCGAGGTATGTTTATCCTTTTCATGGCATTTATATGATCTCTGTGACTTCCTTATTATCAATATATTACAAGATGATGTGGATGGAGGATGTGTCTCCAACCCACAAAAAAATAAAAATAATAATAAACTGAATTTGATTTAGCATTGAGCTTTTAGACGCTAATTTGTATCGAAAGTGCATGCATGAATTATTTGTGACAAGGCTTTGCGATAAATGTGGTCGATGGTTGACAACAGCTGAAAACATCTGGATTGTTCATAGTTCGTGATATTGGATGGCTAATGCTAACGGCTATAAGGAAATACATTGAGCATGCTAATGCTAACGGCCTCTGAAAAGTCTCCCGGCCGACTTTGGCAAACGTTTGGATGGAACGCCGCTTCTCCTTTTGATTTCTGTGTTTGAAGGCCCTGTCCCTGAGTTTGTTTGTTTGCATGTACATAATATTTCCTCATAGTTTTCAACATCCCAACTTTCAGGGAGTTAAGGCGAGACAGTGCATGTCAATGAGGAATATAGATGTCATTTATCAATTTGAAACTTTTCTAACATGAATAAGAGAAAGAAAATACTGAACGTTTTTGGTTATTGTTTTCCTATAAAATCAAGGCATTTTATGCATAAAACACAAACAAAAGTGCCTGTATTTTCAGCAATGAAATCTAAATAATGGAGGGGAGGGGGGATTGTGGATCATGTTTAGTTCTTGGAATAAACTAGTCATTAGTGAATAAAATGTAAAAATGTGTATTTCACCTTGTTTCTCAGATTTAAAATGTAATAAACAATTATTTATATTGAAACAAATCTTTCATTATCTATTATTGTTAAGCACAAGACTGGATGTGTGTGTCTGTCGTTGCTACGGTGGAGATATGGCTGCAAGAGTGTAATGAAAACCTCACAGCTGGCAACTTCCAAAAAGGAAATGACCATTTGGATTTCAGAGTGTTGTCGGGGGGATTCTGTGGGTCACGTGTCAGTATTTGTGAAGGGAAAATTATTTCCTGCATGATCAAATCCAAAGTCGACAAAATGTTTGGTCTATTAATTACATTAAAACTTCAACTAGCCAGAAATCTCAGAATTTACCAATGTCAGTTTAACCAGGTCGAAACCACGCAGTGACCACATCAATAAAAAGTCCTTTTATCAAAGTCCAGACCAAAGTGAGAGCCTCCGTTTGTCGTTCAATCAGGCCGATGGCTAAACAAAGACGAGAGCCCATCTTTCCCTCTCATCAGCAGTGTGTGTAACCGCGGTAACCAGTGAAGCTCTCCTAATGGCCCCGCGGCGCTCACCCGTGACACGTTAGAGTCCTGATGAGGCTTTTTATGTCCGTGGGCTGTTCCCGGGGAGGGGGGTCCACCTGTTGGACTGAACGGCCCTCTCCGGTGCTCACAGGTGGGGCAGGGGGAGGCGACAATTCATTACAAAAGATTTACAGTGCCTGTCCAGACTTAAACCTGAGTGTGGGGTTAAGGGCACTGGGGATGTTAATGATTTAAGCATCTATTGTCAGAAGTAAAGAACCTAATCGCATTGATGTTTCTGAACTTAAAAAGGTCAATGCAATGATAATTAACATGGAATTTGACTTAAAAACACATTAATAAGTCATGGTCAAAAGACCATTTGGCACAGTTGAATCTCAAGAAGGTTCCAAGTAGAAGTAGTAGCTTTAATGGACAAAACTATGGTTATATTTTTGTAGATTATAACAAATTACATAAAAGTAAAAAGAATGCTCTATAAACATTTAAATTTCCAATAAGAGTTGGAGCGGGCCCCATAACATTCCAAATGAACATCATAGGGACAAGTGAGATGTCTAAAATGGCTGCCGGCGCTCTGTGAGCCACACGGGTTTGGACATTTTTGCAAAATTAAAGATCTTTAAAGTAAGAAAAACTTTCAAACTGTTCCTGATACTTTCAAAAGGAATGTTTCGAGATTGACGCAGTGTGAAACTGATCAGTATTTTACATCTTGATTTAGAGTAAAAAAAACATGTTGAATTTGATACAGCAAACCTGCCCATTGGAATGTACTGCATTTTAATCGTCTCTTATTTTGGTAAATTTAATGACAGGTTTAAATGACACAAGTAGGTTTATTCAAAGTGAAATGACATTTTTGTATTCGTCACAGTTGTATTCAGTTGAAATAGGCAGTTCCTCACTCAGCCGAACATTTAAGGTCACAGCCTTTAAAAGCCAATATCTGTGTAAAAATATGGATTCAGTGCATAGACATAATCGGTAGACCGTCATTCCTCACCCCTCCCCGTTTACCAATTGCGAGGATCCGTCCTCCGTTTGTCCACTTTGTTGACGTCCTCGGTGGTGGGCTCCTCATAAACGGAGTCGAGTGTCTTGTAAGAAATTCAATTAAAATATCAAATATATTTAGCTGGTCCAGTTTATCACTAATCGCCTTCAATTGCAGACTTACGCTAACAACCATAGGCCTGATTTATCAATAAAGAGGCCTATTTATTGGGCCTTTCATTAACTTTATATAAACCTCTTTTTTACATCTTCACTTGCTTACAACACTTCTACCAATGATTTTTTATTACAATGATTTTTGCACAAATGTGGAACAAAACTTCAAACTAATAAAGTTTTGCGAGAAAGGAAAGAAAAAAAACAGTGTTGCAGTGCATCATGGGTAATTTCAGCTCTCCGAGGCAGCGGAGGATCCACCGGTGCATTCTTCGAAAATGAGCCAAACGGAGGAGTCGAGCTGCGAGTGGGCGAGGGGTCTGAGTGAATGGGAACACCACTAGGCGGCGCTGTGATGACATGAATTACGTCCGAAGTGGTCGAGACGCCGAGGATCCTCGCAATTGGGAAACAGCCAATGACCATGTTCACAGTTACAGACTCCTCCTCCCCAGCTCTGATGAAGCATGTTCCTAAAAAGGGCATGGGGGCGGGATCTTCACTGTAGACTCGGCCCTTGCGTGACGTGTAGCTCGCGTAGCTCCAATGCTAACAGTCCGGCTCTCATTAAGTATGAGATTTCTAAAATGTTTCTTACGAAAACCAGCCTGGTTTTTGTTTTTTTTATTGTAACTGACCCAGCGTTATCATATCACAGGACAAATATCTAGCTGTAGAAAGTTCCAAAAAATTAGAAACCAGGCTTTAAAGTTGTTTTTAACGTGTCTAAAGTGCAATGCTTTCCAATGGGAGACTACGGAGGTACTAGTCATTACTACAGCAATGGCGGAACAATGGCGGCCCCAAGTGTCGTCGGCCATTGATTTAGTATCATTCTATGTCAGGTATTCACACTGTCATGACGTCCTGTTGGCAAAGGCAGCAAAAAGCGTTCTGTTGTGGCATTGTTGAGCTCTCGTTGCTACTAAAGTCTGATGCGGTTAGTCATTTCTACGCAGCACAGGCAAGGAATGTTGTGTGGCACTGCTCATGTCTCCCAGGCACTTCACAAGGGACCATTTTGAATTCACACCATTCCTGATGGTGATAAGCTGCGAACATAACAGGGACCCACACTGTGTGAGTGAGTGGGTGTATGTATGATCATTTATCCACCAAAGTCAGTACCAAAGCAGTAAAGCATCAGTGCTAATTGTGCTAACCTGGCCTCGTGTGTCCTCTGTCCCACAGCCGCCCGGGCCTGCTCAACGCCTCTGACCCCACTTACCCCTGGTTAGCCGACTCCTGGCCGGCCCCCAGCCTTCCGGTCACCAGCAGCTCCGGGGGCCCCAACGAGCTCAGCAACTTTGGACGCTCAGGTCAGTCACAGAACACACGCACACAGGCCGCCATTGGAGAAGGGTATGCCACCTGAGGGGACTGGCTCTGTGGCTGGTTAGTGCAGACACTTTTATCAACAATGACATTTCCACTCTGAAATGACCATCCGTGGTTTAAATGGACATACAATTGTGGCTCGTGAACATTCTTTGGGATACCTTCATGTTATAGGATTATAATAATAATGTCTACGAAACGAAAAAGGACTGGATGTAAAATGTGGTGTACGGTTTCTCTCTGTGACGCGACAAAATCAAGGAAATGGAGATCGAAGCACTTCAGCAGAAAGGAAGAAAGTGAACAGGAATATGCAAACATGCATGAATGGTCTGTTTCTGAAGAGGGGACATTGTTATAACAGGTTCAATATTAATAATGTACAATGTGCCAAGAGAAAAGGAAAAGCTAAGAAAGAATGACTTCAAAAGTGTGTAAAGGAAATGGGAAAACAAGTCAACAGACAAAGAAAACCTCATGGACTGTTTTGAAATGTACTAATTATACAACACTCCCCTTAGCTAATGTGGCTAAGCAACAGAGAAAATGTAGATATAAACTTCATTGAGCTTGAAGGAAATGACTGTGTGGTCGGATGCGCTCATTCACACGCCACAATGAATAACTTTATAAAACAGTACAAAATTCAAAGACAGAGATTGAATGGAACCTCTTGGCTCAGTCAGAGTTATGCCATCTAAAGACGCCCTTAGTCTGTCTGCGGGGCAGCGCTGGGACATGCTCCTTCTCTCTGTGATCTCGCCACCACTGATGATGATGAAACATATGCAGCAGTTTGGAGCAGAGAAAGCACGGCCTGTAGGGAAGGTCTGTGTTGGAGGTCCTGTCACTGTCCCCCATAAGCGCGGCCATGAACAGACTAAATCTGCTGAGGCTTTGGGGACTTTAGAAACCTGAAGGTGCTTCACGGACCAGACCCTTGTGCAGAAGTACGTACACGTTTGAGGAGCAGAAAAGGGGAACGTCACTAATAAATCCATATTTCCTTCACTGCATTTGTATTTTGCTCCGCGAGCTGCACCCTCCGGTCTTTACATGTGCTCGATTGCTTCACTGCCTGTAGGATATGATTATTGTTAACAGCTCTTCATAAATCATGCGCTCCCCGGCTCCTATAATGCACTGTCACAACATCGCGACTCTGCAACCGCAACAAATGAGATTGTTTAGTTCTGCGAATGGTTTGGAGATGGAAACACGTTGGGTAAACCGGAGCCCGGCGCCTCGCCTTCTCCCACAGACGCTGGTGTCGCCGTGTCCATAATTACATGGCACACGCAGAGGCAGCCGTGTTGTCAGCGGCTGAGGGATGGCAGACAGTCCGCCCTCAGCGCTGGGGAGAGGGATGGTCCGGGGCAGTCACTCGTGAAGGACAGTCCCCTCTTCATGGAGCACATGTGGACGTCTCCTCCACGGCTCTGCATCATCTCCCCTCCGCTGGGCACAGCTCCTGGCAGGGCTCGGACATTCTTTTTTCTCTTCCAGCGGCGCGGGATTATGGATACGGATGTGGAGCATGGATTTGTTTGGCAGGGGAGAGCGGTTTAGTTTGGTTTAGTGTGTGTGTGTGTGTGTGTGTGTGTGTGTGTGTGTGTGGCGTAAGCACTGACCTGTGTGACCTCCCTAGTGGTTTGTAATTCTATCACCTCAGCTCTGACCGTCCATGTGAAGCTAGCACTAACATTTAAGGCGACATATCGTGCTAAATCACTTGGTGTTGTTGTTTTTAAAGGAACAGGCACCGTCCTTCCACACTGAGATCTGTTCTTACCTGAGCTTAGACGAGTGTATGCGTACCTGTCTGGTCTTTGTGCGTTCCCGTGGAAGAGCGTGGTCACTTCTAACTTCACCCCCGTTTGGAGCTATAGGAATATACTGGGAGAGGCCAAATGCTAACAACATCTTTGGTCTGAGGCCACACACAAAGACCAGACAGGTACGCATCAACTCGTCTAAGCTCAGGTAAGAACATATCTCAGTATGGAAGAACGGTGGCCTGTTCCTTTAAGCTTTTTTCCCTTAAAAAATAGACATTATGCTTCATTCACACATGGGTTGAGTCTGATCTGGATTTCTTGGGTTTCTTTTCTTTCTTTTTTTTTTGCATAAGAGATTTGCATTTTAAGTTTTTGATACTTTTAAAATCTTTCATGGTCATGCGGCGCTGACTTTTTCACGAGGTATTTTCAGTAGACCTGTTTGGAGGCATTTTAAAATATAAGTAACCACTTATTTTACACTACCCTTGATACATTGTACCTAACAAAATGTAGTACGATGTGTAATAACTTGTACCTATGGCTTCGATACACAATGTATTAGTACTTTGTAGGTACAAAATGTAATAAGACATAACTCTAACCCTAAGGGTATCATGTGTCCTATTACATTATGTACCTACAAAGTACTAATACAAGTTATTACAGATTGTTACAGAGCACATTACATTGTACTAAATTTAGTTAGGTACAATGTATCAAGGTACAAAATATATGTTTTATTTCATTCTTTTGTTTTTTTAGGAGCAGTTACACAGCACTTGTTAAACATGTTTCACCTACATTTTAAAGTGTTCATTCACTTGTCAATCTTCAACACACTTTTCAAACACTTCGGTCTGTTAACTTTATACACGTGGACACGTGACTCTGTTTTCTTTTTAATAGTTTAAAGGTAAATAACTCGTATTATTGCATACCCCTTGAGTCATTCATTTATACTCCGAGTACCCCCTACCTCGATGCCAGATTTTTCAGTATGTTTTATGTGTTGTGCTCAAAATAAAGCTAAAATAATCTCAAAATCTTTTTTTTTACTGAAAAACATCATTAAAACTAAGTTTGCTTTGAAATTAATATTGAAATTCAGCTCAGTTTCACTTTCTTTTTGAATCTGAAATGAGCCCCCCACTAAGTGCTCAAGTACCCCCAGTGGTCCCCATACCCCTGGTTGGGAAACACTTTAGTAAATGGGACCGTAATCTCTCCCCCGTCTCTGTGCAGCTCAAACAGGACATCCGGAGCAGAGACATGTCCCACAGAGCTCAGAATGATTGTTTATATTAATCCATTAAAATACTTTTTTATTTGATACCAACAAGCTTTTGTAGTTGATTTCCCTGCAGTTATTTTGACAGTGATTTGTATAAATAAAAGGAACAAAATAAAAAATAAAAGAAAGAGACAATTTAATGAATTAGAAATTAGCATGAAGACATATATTTAATGTTGTCCAAGCACAGAGGTTTGATGCTTAGCCAAACTTTTTTTTAATAGTGGCATACTTTATTGCTCACATAGTGTCCATTTTTCGAATGAACCGAGACAGAAGGTGACTTCCTGCAACAAATTTGTGACGTGCTGAATTCCACAGGCGTGACAAAGGTCAGTATTAGCGAAGCGTAAGCACATTTATATGACAGTGTGCAGGAGCTTCATTTCCTGCTCCCCTTTTGCTTCCTCGTGTTCTGCCAAGTTGATCGTAAAACATGACAGGTGTTCCTGAAACTGTACAAATCTGAACAGCAACGTCAAAAGAATTGAAAAATACGAAACACACTCACCCTCTGTCCCCCCCAGACCACTCCGGCGCCCAGGCGGAGAAGTCGGGTACCATGCTGTCCGACGGCGCCATCTACAGCTCCATCGACTTCACCAGCAAAGCCAGCTACAACAGCCCCTGCAGCCAGACGTCGTCCCAGGCCAACCCATACGCCACCACCCAGATCCTGCACTCCTCCAGCATCCACGAGCTGGCCGTGGACCTCCCGGACCCCCAGTGGAAGGCCTCGCTCCAGGCCAAGCAGGAGATGGCCAGCCTGGGCTACTCGCTGCCGGAGAAGGGCTCGTACAACAACAGTAAGTCGTAGCAGAGAAGCGCCAGACGCTCCCGTTCCCAACTTTCCCTTTGACTACTCCTGTGTTTATCGATCAAATGATCTTGATTAATCGCTGACTTATTAGTTGATTATATGTTGATTCATCGTTTAAGCGTTAAGTAGAACTAATAAGTGGAGCGTTCTGAAGGGCCACATTGTCCACTTTGTGATGCGAGTCACCGGTAGGACCCAAACCTTTTCTCCATTCAAAAGTCTACCTATGATGAGGTCACATGCACATGCTTTGTGACTGAACTTGTTTAAGCCACTTATACCATGGTCCCACATGTACTAAACTCACCAAACATAATCCATTCTAGGCACTGTTTTGGAACGCTAGTCGCAGAGTGAGCGCCAGAATCACGTGGAGGACTCACGTGACTTTTCCATAGAAATGAACAGTGCTAGCGAGCCGTGTTGAAACTCGCAACGTCAAACGTCACGATTTTATAATCCACACATCTTCAGTGTGACGTCTTAGCTTCAGCTCTGAGCCTGTTCCTACAAATGTGCACATTTTGTTAGCCTTCGAATCCCAGACACGTTTTGTCTCCATACACAGGAATAGGTGCAATACTAATGTACGGGGAGGTAAATTTTGCCCCTTTCATGGCATTTACATTAATTCCGTGTTTTTTGTATTTAACATCTTATAAAATGATGTTTAGTGGCCCTTGGGTGTGATTCTGACCCAATAAAAGCAAAAACTGAACTGAACTTGAGTTCCCGGAGGACACGTTTACACTCTCATTTGTATCTAAAGGTCTGAACTTTCATTAATGATGATTAAGGCTTTGACACACCTTTATGTGGTCGATGGGTGTTTGATGTCTAATGCTAACGGCTATTGGAAAAATAGGGGAGACCGGAGCTATGTGTCACACTTTTTTTCTAGAGTTCACTGCTCATCATCAGAAGAAAAGTCAGAGCTGGATTAAATGAAAGCTTGAACCCTTGACTTGAAGCGGACCTCGCATCCCTGTTCCATCATATAGAAATAAATACTGCCCCATGTGCGGGGCTTGTTGTCACAGTGCTAGACGTTGATCACTATTGTTAAGTTTAACGTGAAGATGAAATTTTATCAACTTTTGTAATTTTCCTGCTTTTTAGGATAAACGGACAAAATATGTTTTCAAATAGTCCCAATGCAATGCCAGATGTGCTCATGACACTAACTGTAGATTCAAAAAAAACATTTACACCCCATGTGACAACCAACCCCTCAGTCCGTGTGACGACTAACCACTTTACCAACAATGTAAGTTAGCTAACAAACGGTTTTAGCATGTTAGCTGTTAAACGGCTCAAATCAAAGCTAACGTCTCTGTGTCTTTTGTTTATGGCACTAACACAAGGAAAACTCTCACTACGAAAATAACCCAGACATAAAAGTTTGGGAAAAGGCCTCTCCTCATGTCTTCAGTCCAAAGTAGAAAATGAAGAATAGCAATACACATGTATTATTATACCCCGTGTGACAAATAGCCCTAGTCTCCCCTTGAGCAGGCTAATGGACTCTGACATGGTGCCCGGACTAGCTGACCACAAGGCAGCATTGGAACCCTCACTGACCAAAATATGGTTAAGTATGGTATAATGAATACTTAACTACTGCAGTAGTTAAGTATAATGAATACTTAACTACTGCAGTAGTTAAGTATAATGAATACTTAACTACTGCAGTAGTTTGGACACACGAACATAAGTCAGGAAATACAGACGCTGATCCCGTGGCTCAGGTGAGAGCTGCGTGCTGATTGGCCGCCTCCGCTGTGCGCCCGCCCTAACCGCATGTGTGCATGTGCTTGTGCTCTCAGCCAATCCGCTCACGCCTCTGTGGTGTTTTTCCCCTCCCCCCCCCTCTAGCCCTCCTTTTCATCCCTGACCACCGATTGGCCGAGGGACTGTCTAACAGAATCCCCCACAACCAATCACAGGACTTCAGCACGGGCAGCTCCCACAACAGCTCGGAGCGCAGCAGCCTGTCAGGTCGGCCTCCTCATTCTCACGCTTTGCTCAGCCCCGCCCATGTGCCGCGTGCTGCTTTCAAGGCCCCGCCGCGTTTACTATTCTTCAATTAAAAACGATATTTAAGATGTTCGAAGCACTCCATCACCTGAGGCTTCACTTCCAAACTCCGCCTTGTTTATTGAGCGATTGAAAAGTACATTGACATAAAATGACTGAATGTAAGAAAAGCGTACGACACTTGAAAGCAGCACGGGCGTGTATGTGCGTGGATGTGGTGTCTGCATGAACGCCGCCGTTTGTCTGTCACTGCTCTCACTCACTTATCTGACAGGAGAGGGGTTCCCATGCTCTTTAATTTCTCGGTTTATCTTTTACTTGTGTTGAATACTTAAAAATCCAATGCGATAAAAAAAATATGGAAAAGGTCAAAGCAGGAACAGATTAAAAAAAGAAAAAAAGATTATTATTTCCGCGGAAGCTCGGGACCTGTACTTGATTTTATTCATTTGACGATGAGAGTGGAACTGTTAGTTGTGTCACAAGTCTGGACACAAGATGGCCGACATGTCTGCCACGTCAACGAGCACCATGCCCGTTCTTTGATTTCTAACATTCCTATTCTCCACAGAGATGTTTATCACAGTCATGCTAACAAAGGTTAACTTGCAAAGCTCACAATCGATGCTTTATAAGGAGAAAACTCATTTCATTCCATTACTTGTGAAAGAAAATCAGGTACAGGGCCTTTAAAAGTTATTGTAAATGACTGAATATGTGGAGCGTGCATGAATGAAAGGAACAGAAACATTTTATACATTTTTATTTCAGTTTCATTTAATAGTGAATAGGAAACATATAGAGCTCATTTAATCTTAAAGTAGTTATTTCCAGCGGTACTAACTAACAAAGTAAATTTACTTGAGGAGAACTTTTACCGAGAACTTATTAGTTTTACTCCTTGCTCTAAAAGATAACACTAATACTTTCTACTCCAGTATACAGTAGTGTTCAAAATAATAGCAGTCCAACATGACTAACCAGATTATTCACAGTTTTTTGGTATAAAACATAGAACTGCATGGACAACAATTTACCAGTAGGTGCAGTAGATTCTTAGAAACACAGACAGACCCAGCATTCATGGTCTGCATGCTCTTACTTCTGTGTAGTCGAATATTCAATTGAAAGGGGTGTGTTCAAAATAATAGCAGTGAGGAGTTCAATTGGTGAGGTCAATCATTCTGTGGAAAAACAGGTTTGAATTAGGTGGCCCTGATGTTAGGAAGTCAGCACATGTAATACATGCATTTCACTTTGAAATCCTGAAGAAAAATTTGTTGTTCAAGACATTGTTCAGAAGTACTGTGTTATTTTGTTAAAAGGTTGATTGGAGGGGTTAAAAACTGTTAAAATGATCTCCAACGCATTAAAATGGAAAGCAAAAACACAGAGACGCAGAAGAAAAATGGAAGACTACCATTCGAATGGATCAGACAATAGCCAGAACTCCAAAGGCTCAGCCAATGATAACCTCCAGGATGATCAGAGACAGTCTGAAGTTACCTGTGAGGACTGTGAGTTAGAAGACGCCTGTGTGAAGCTAATCTACTCGCAAGAAGCCCCCGCAAAGTCCCACTGTTACAAAAAAGACATGTGCTGACGAGGATACAATGTTCAAAAGAACACATCATCTGGCCGAAAGAGAAATGGAGAAACATTTTGTGGTCTGATGAAAGTAACATTGCTCTTTTTGGGTCCAAGGGCTGCAGACAGTTTGTCAGACGACCCCCAAACTCTGAATTCAAGCCACAGTCCACTCTGAAGACAGTGAAGCATAGTGGGACAGGCATCATGATATGGGCATGTTTATGGTGCGGGGCCTATTTATCGAATACCAGGGATCATGGGTTAGTTTGGATATATCCAAATACTTGAAGAGGTCATGTTGCCTTATGCTGAAGAGGAAATGCCCTTGAAATGGGTGTTTCAACAAGACAATGACCCCACACACACCAGTAAGCTAAATCTTTGTTCCAGACCAAGAACATTAATTTTATGGAGTGGCCTGCCCAATTCCTCGACCTTTATCCCATAGGAAACTTGTGGGGTGACATCAAAAATGCAGTTTCTGATACAAAACCAGAATTGTGGAATGTTGTCAAAGCATCTTGGGCTGGAACACCTGTCGACAGGTGCAGAAGTTGGTTGGCTGACGTGAAGGAGTTTTAATAAACTGTGGTCATACAGCTAAATATTAGTTTATTGATTCACAGGAAAGCTAAATTCTATGGGGAATTTATTTTTTATGTAGTACACATTGAGCTTGTAAAGACAAATGCAGACACTGCTATTTTTTTGAACAGCCCAATGTTAATGTTTTAAAATGTTCTACAAAGTACTTGAAGAAATTATACATTTCTATTCGTGTTTCGATATAGGGCATGGGCAATGCTTCCAATGCAGCGAAATAAATCTATTATGAAGATTTTGTGCTTAACTAACGTTTTTAAACACACTGCTATTATTTTGACCACAACTGTATTTCTGACGAGGCTCCATGGTCAATGTCTTATAATACGTACTCTATGAACAGATTAATTTGTACTTGCTAGCGGCTACTTTGAATACTTTTTCGACAGCTAATACTTTCGTACTTTCACTTTGACTCAGCAACTTGTCCTTCTATTACAGTAATACTTTTACTTGAGTAATGAGAAGAAGAAGAAGATCTTTATTTATATAGCACCTTTAGATCAAGTGATTGTACCACCACATTTCTGAAATAAATCAAATTTTGCCTTTTTATTATTATTTTTTTTATTAAAATCTTTAAAAAAAAAAAAAAATTACTCCTGGAATTGCATATCAACAAATTTGAATTTCTCACATTCAGTGCATTTGAATCAATGAAATAATAAAACACCTTCTTGTGTAGATTATAAGGAAATGGCTTAGTTTCCAGGTAAACCTTAAATGGCTGCCAGTACTGTCTCCCCTAAAGATAGGCTCTAAACAATCCAAACCTGTAGAGGAAATATGAAAACTCTCTGTTATGCGTGGGATCCCTGCATTATGACTGTCTCTTCTGTCTCCCCCACTGTACAGCGGTTTTGCAATATCGAATAGGACGCAACAAATTATTGGGGCGTGAAGAAACAAGACATTTTAATCCGAGGGAGAAAGGACCACAAGCAGCTCGTGTGTGTGTGTCTGTGCATGTGCGTGCGTGTGTGTGTGTTTGTGTGTGTGTGGGGGGACACGCACTATTAGAGATGCTTGGATGGATAAAGTGTCGAAAATGCCTTCTCTCTCTCTCTGGCTGAATGTGCCGCCTTTGCTGCAGAGAATTACAATGTCATTTATAGGACAGGCTCCACTCTGATCACATCGACCAGAAGTGCATTCAGAGAGAGCGTAAGCTCAGGGCGGGAAGATGACAGAAGTGTTGTACTAGCTTTAAGGCCACGCTGCGGAGCTTTCCAGGTGTTGCTACGTCACGAGAAAATCTAAACCGAAACTAAAGCTTAGCATCAGGAAGAGTAGCTGATGTGTTCATGGTGCGCTGTTGTCCTCGCAGGTCAAATACGCTCATAACTAAACAAAACAACTGGATTTACATTTAAAAGAGAAGCCCATGTTTCACTTTCATGGTGAACTTCCTCATGTCTAGTTTTGGTGTCAGGCGATGTTTTACGGCAGTGTTAATAGAGGTAATAAAAATAATAATGAATTTTATTTTTTATAATGCTCAAAGTACTACAGTAAAATGGCAATAAAAGCAATGAGTACAAAACAAAAGAATAAAAGCAGCCTATGGTTAAAAAGTCAGCAATAACATGCCATGTTTGGTGATGATTTTGCCAAGAGGGAGGACGTAAATGCAGAACAGGGTTGGGCCGAGCACAGACCCTTGGGGCACTCCACAAGTGATCTGATACACTGGAATGTCCGAGGGCCACAAACTCAGTCCTGCCAGACAGATTGGAGTGAAACCATTTGAGGGCAGTCCCAGAGAATCTGATGATGAAGACGGTGAAGGAGGGTGCGATGGTCAATGCGGTCAAATGCAGCTGTAAGATCCAATAGAATGAGCAGTGATGGAGAGCCCTGGTCAGAGGCCATCAGGAGGTCGTTGGTGACCCTTACCAGGGCTGTCTCTGTACTGCGCACCGAGCGAAAACCAGACTGAAACATTTCAAACAGGTCGTGGAAGTGAATATAATCCAGTATTTGAGCAGCAACAGCTTTCTCTAGAATTTAAAAGAGGAACAGAAGATTTGAAAGTGGCCTGTAGCTAGGGGTCCAGGGTGGGTTTTTTCAGAACAGGTCTAAGTATCCGGTTTGTAGAGAACTGTTTATGATTCGTGTAATGAGTGGGCTGATAGCGGCAGGGTAGGATTATCCAAGTTCCAACCTGTATATTTAAAAGGATCATAATGACGGCGCCCTGTAATAATATTTTTACATTTCTGGATTCTGTAGGTTCAGCCCATAACAAACAAAAACTCTTTCCTTTACATCACATCTTTGTGATTTGGTCAAAAGACTGAAATGAAGTTAGGCTCCTTTGTCAGAATTCCTGCCTGTCATTTGAAGCCAAGAAAAAAATGGATCAATCCTGACTGTGCGTGGTGCATTCAAACTGTGGAATGCACGGCTCCTCGTTGTTCCATCCTTACTTAGTCAGGCCTATGCTTTGTCTGACTTTCACTTACTTAGCTTAAATGATTCATATTTGTCTTACTGTTTGTAAACTTTCCCATTTGACAACAGGAACACAGCAACAACTGTTGAGCCGGTGATGTCCCGCTCCCTGTAGAGTTACGAGTCAGGCCTGAGGAGAGGCGAGCCGCTCCCAGCGAAAAGTCGCTCGGCTTGAAACAGTTTTTTATAGGATCCCTATTTAAAGACACTCTCCGAGCTCGCTGAGCCTTTTGTGGGCTAATAATACATTCTCTCATCTGTATAAAACATCAAATATACGAGATGCCGCCCCACCTCCGCTGTGACTCCTTTGATTCCTATGGAGGCAATGTTAAGCAGAAAAAAAAGGAAGAGCAAGAGGAGAGAGAATAAAGAGAGATAAAAAAAAAAGGATGGAAAGAGAGAGGCACCCAGCTCCTCATTAGCTCTGCTCAAAGGAATCTGTTTTTATCACATTCCCAACTACAAAGACCATGATCCTCTGGGAAAAGATACTGTAGTGAGCACACCATTATTATATTTCAATTAGTAAGTTATACAAATAATAGGCTTCGTACAGTCGTCATGTTTGTGTTCATTAACGCACGAAACATCACACGCATTAACTTCTCCCAAGCATGTCCAGTTAGCTTAGTGAGCGATGTGTCTTCAGATGTTTCTAATAACAGATAACACAGTAGAATAATTCGATTACTGTTTTACAACATACGTGTGTTTGTCTACCATGTCAAAGGAATCTACAACTAATTACATGTTGAAAAGAGTTTTAAGTAGGGCTGCACAATTAACCTTTAAAGGAACAGGCCACCGTTTTCCCAAACTGAGATATGTTCTTACCTGAGCTTAGACGAGGTCTCTTGGTCAACGATCAAAGATGTTGTTAGCATTTGGCCTCTCCCAGTATATTCCTATAGCTCCAAATGGGGTGAAGTTAGAAGCGACCAAGCTCTTCTACGGGCACAAAGACCAGATCACCTGGTCTAAGGTCAGGTAAGAACATATCTCAGTTAAAGGAATGGTGGCCTGTTCCTTTAAAGAATCCAAATTGAGTTTTTTATGTTCTGCAAGTACATAACCTCAAGGCGCTGAAGGTTTTTTCCCTGCCTTGCGCCTCCGCCGTTTAAGTGATAGACATGTTCACCAATCAGAATTATCGAGCCTTCCTCTGGCTGCTGCCATTTAGAAGTGGCTGCGGCGCGGATTGTTTTAAAAAAAAAAAGCCGATCACCTCCACGTGAGGCATTGTATTAAACTGCATCTAAATGCAAAATCGGGTTTTTGATGTAAATATGTTTTCCTAAAACAAGAATCGTTTTGCAGCTTGTGATTAAGAGCTTATTAGAGAATGATTAAAACTAAGCCTGTTTTCTGACAACTCCATAAAATGCCTCTTTGCCTCTTGCAGATTTGCATCTTGCTGTATGAAGCTAAAATGTAATAACTTGAGCACCAGGAGTTTTAGAAGTTCATCTGCAGCTCAATGCTCAGTTGCATGAAGAATAAAACATAACAAAAAAAGAAAATATTAAAATAGCTAATCTGTGTGTGTGTGTGTGTGTGTGTGTGTGTGTGTGTGTGTGTGTGTGTGTGTGTGTGTGTGTGTGTTTAAAATACCGACCAAAGATCGGCCCATACATATTCATTCATGAGACGAGCTTGCTTATTGTAAACTGTTGCTGCACATTGTGGATATTGGCTTAGCTTTTGAAACGTTTTCATACATTGTTGGTTTTAATACCCTTTATAATAGTGATAATAACTGCCCTGTTAGACTAGGGCAAACGCTCGGCACTGGACCTTTTACAGTATTTGCCTTCATTATTAGAAGAGTCCACAAAGCGACCCGCAGCAGAGCAGGACAAAACCGCAGCGCTGCCAGACAGTGACGAGTAAAGAATGGGAGTAATAAAGTCCATCACACTGTACGCTCCGGGCTCGCCGCGCCGTCGCCACGCGGCCGTCGCCACGCGGCCGTCGGAAGTGTCCTCGCGAGTAATTGAGTTTTCTAATCGTAGCTGAGGGCCACGCTTGACTTTTACCAATAACGCGATTGTTCCATCATCCCTCGCACTCCCGCTCCCATCAATATTGTAAATGAGCCTCTCCAAAGCCGAGCGTGGTCAGGCGGCCAAATGACACCAAATATGAAAAACACAGAGCTGAGGCCGGGAGCTGTACGGAAATGTTACCGACGAGCGGACCTCAAACCCTCGGCTACATATAGCCCAGGCAGTTGTGTGTGGACGGGCAGGGCCGTGACGTGGCGGCGTTTTCGTTGGGCGGGTGCAGACTGGGGAGGCGGCCAATAAAGCTACGACTTTGGATCATTTGTAGCTTTAAATGGGATTTCACATGGACTGCGTACAGCCAGAGGAGAGACAAACTCAACTTGTACTCAACTAGGTGTAAAAAGTAGTCATCGAAATAAATCAGTTCAAGAGTAGAAATGTGTTTATTGGCAGACATAAATAGAGAGTCTGGCGTTTAAGTGAGAGCACCTTTCTCCAATTTCTTCAAGAAGTTTCTCGAGTAAACACACTTGAGTAAAGCCGCAGCGGAGTTTTTAGTCTCTCCCTGTTTTCTCGAAGACATGGAAATAGCAGCACTTCTCATTGTCATGTGTGTCGCGATTTTTGTGGCGGAACTTCAGCAGCGATCCCAGGTCCTGGGGCCTCATTTATAAAGCTTGCTGTGCACAAAATGAGGCCAGAACTTTGCGTAGGCGCTCTGCTGGCCAAAGGTGGTATTTATTGAAAACAAGCTGAACGGGAAACATTGCGCTGCTCCACGCAAACTATACAGCTGACAAACGAGGTACGCACTTTTCAGAAACGCTGCTGCGAGACGAGGAGAGGCGAGGACAGAGCGAGAGGCGAGGAAAGAGCGAGGGGAAGCTAGTTTGAGGAAGTCATGTTTATAGATCTAGTTTGAACTTTATTTTCATCCGAAATGACAAAGAATGAAATGGGCAACTTATATTTGTGAAAAACATATGCGACTTGTTTGTGTACTTAAGATGTTGTCGTCATTGATGTCTATATACGTGCACGGGTACGAGCGTGCACGTGTGCACACTGGTGCTGAAGCTTTTTAAACGGGAAGCAGGAATGATCCCGCTGCACCAACTCTCTGCTTGAATTGACTCATAAGTCTGACCAGCCGGGTTAAGGTCCCAAGCTCGGGTCACATGCCCTTCAGACAAGAGGCACCAGCACCGCCCGCCCCCTCCTCAGACACCACCCACTGACCTCTCCTCACTCGGACACTGACCTCTCCTCACTCGGACACTGACCTCTCCTCACTCGGACACCACCCACTGACCTCTCATCACTCGGACACTGACCTCTCCTCACTCGGACACTGACCTCTCCTCACTCGGACACTGACCTCTCCTCACTCGGACACCACCCACTGACCTCTACTCACTCGGACACTGACCTCTCCTCACTCGGACACTGACCTCTCCTCACTCGGACACTGACCTCTCCTCACTCGGACACTGACCTCTCCTCACTCGGACACCACCCACTGACCTCTACTCACTCGGACACTGACCTCTCCTCACTCGGACACTGACCTCTCCTCACTCGGACACCACCCACTGACCTCTCCTCACTCGGACACTGACCTCTCCTCACTCGGACACTGACCTCTCCTCACTCGGACACCACCCACTGACCTCTCCTCACTCGGACACTGACCTCTCCTCACTCGGACACTGACCTCTCCTCACTCGGACACTGACCTCTCCTCACTCGGACACCACCCACTGACCTCGCCTCACTCGGACACTGACCTCTCCTCACTCGGACACTGACCTCTCCTCACTCGGACACTGACCTCTCCACATACACCACCCGGACAAAACCGCTGCTTCATCCTTCACAGAACCCGAGCTCACCTACAGCGTGTGCAGTTTGGACAGTTTATCTTGTTTTTATTGGCAAACCCAAACCTCTCTATTGGCAAATTCAACCTAAGGCTCTTCTTTACGTTCGAAACATGTGTTTTGAAAAGTTTTATTGACGGGATATACAGAAAGATGCCAATACGTGTGATCAGAGAAGCAGAGTTCACTCTTCATTAACTCCTCGAGCCGTGTCGTCTCTGCACGAGCTGCAGCGTCGCCGACCCCCCCCCCACCCCTCCGTGTCCCTCGCCTTCGGTTAAACCCACTCAGTACCGCCTCATGTTTAGGGAAATCTCATTCATAAGTCACTTTGCATTGCCTTTTATGGTCAAATGGAGGCGGGCAGAGGGCGTGGCGTGATGTTAGGTGTGCGTACCAGCACATACGCAGGGTTTTATCAATCGGAAAAAAACTACGCACTTTCAAAGTCAGAGTCCCACGCACAGTTTGATAACTGAGGCCCCTGGATGGGACAAGTTTGTCTTGAACCGGGTCACGTGACTCTTTTGGCCATCCCACGTTCCCAGAAAAGGTGAAGCGTGTGATTGGTTTATGTGCCTTCGGACAAGCGTGGGATTATGAAGGCGAGCCCCGGCAGGCGGAGACATTGATTTCTTGAGGAATTTTTAGATTGTATGCTAGTTTAATATCAAAGACCAAACCCGCCATTTTCATTGTGTATTTGATGCGGTCGGACCATAGCATACTCGGTGCCTTTGTTGAAGCTCTCAATATCCCAAACATTGCTACATCCACTAAATAAGGTCATTTTCTTTGTGGAAACCAAACCTGGAAAGACCACGGTGGGGTATTCAGACTTCAGAGCCCATTTTCTCCAAATGAGTTTGTAACATCCTACCAGACCACACCAGACCCTATATACACCACATTTTCCAGTCTTGTACAAACATGTTGAGGGCTTCATCAGAGGGATTTTTGAATCACTTAAAATTCCTAGCGTGGTTTCTAAAGCTTTGGACCCCCCAAAAAATGAAAAAATGTGTTTTTTCCCTTCATTAGGTCATTGGAAATATAATGTTTTCCTCTAATTTAAATTAGAGATGTACAGCAGAAGTTTCGAACTGATATCTCTAAATTGATTTTCCCCCGGCCGTAGGTAAATGTGTTTTCTTCTGTTGATCCGTGCGGTTCACATCACGTTGCAAAATCTCGTATCATTTTAAAACTCTCCCCACCCCTGACTTGAACAACGGCGTACATTATCGCCCATAAACACTACCCAAGTGCGCTCCTATTATCGCACTCCCCTCGCTCATTCGTCCAGTTCGCATTTTGCCATCGATTGCTGACCAAATCTATGGCTTTAACTGGGCGTTCTAAATGGAATTACAGTGATGGAGCGCCCAACAGTCCGCACCGGGCCTGCTCGCTCCCAAATACATATCCACTGTGCACCATGCATCTCCACTTAGAAACAGATTTGAGTGTATAAAAAAAAAAAAAAAAATCAAATGCCAGAAAAAGTAGTTTTCTCCGGCTGCGCCTAAATGGAATAAAAGGTATTGACCAGGTGGCAGCTTTATAAAGACGGATGGAGCGGAGAGGTCCCATGGTCGCTGGTTGGGGGGGGGGGATTTGGAGGTGCTCCGGGTGGGAAACTGATGGGTTCAGCCTCTCTCTGGTGTAATAAAAGAAATGGAAGTAGTAATAGAGTCCCGGTGAATTCCATTAGGGGCGCACCGACACCGCGCAGGCATTCATTATGGAGGTGGCGTGAAGAGGGAGATTTCTTTGTGAAAGCGCGGTGCCTGAAGTGAAAGGGGGGGGGGGGGGGGAAGGGTCTCCTCAGCTCCTGTTTCTATATAGATCTGAAGGTTTTGCAGCCAATCAATCAATAGCAAGGTGCGCTTTTCATCCGGCGAGAGACCTTGAGGCTCTGAATGTGTTGAAAGCTCGGAAACGATGCGCGACTTTTCCAAGGCCGGGTTGGGATGAAGTTCGCCGCGGTCGTTTTGTGGCATAATGCGCCGCTTTCACACGGTTGAAGTGAATGCGGTACCGAACGCTCATGGTCTCCCTTACCCCCCACCCCCACCCCCCGTGTGTAGGTGGGAAAGGAGGGAAGAAGAAGAAGGCCAAGGCGGGGTCCAAGCAGACCAAAGCCAACGGGTCCAGCTGGGCCAACGTCCCGCTGCCCCCGCCGCCCGTGCACCCGCTGCCCGGGACGGACATGGAGCACTACCCCGGCGAGCACCACGAGGGAGGAGGGTAGGTCAAACGCTGATCATGAGCTTGTGAAGGATCTCGGTGGTCCTGGAGTGGTCCATTGCAGCAGGTTGAGGTTAAACACAGATGGTTCCTACATTTAGTGACCTTCTCGGCAGTGTTCTCCAGCTGGTACCTTTCCCAAATGTGCTAGCACCTATTCAGTAACTCTGGTAACTCTTTACATGACAACCCGGTAACTACTAGGTAATTACCTAGTAGTTACAGTGGTAATAACTAGTAATAAATATCAATAAAAGTGGTAGTTCTTGGGTAATTAAAGTAGTTGTTAATAGTAACTCAGCCCAATAACACTAAGTAATAATCTAGTAATTACTAGTAATAAATATAAATTCAAGGTTGTAGTTCTATGGTAGTTGAAATAACTCTGCCCAATAACTGCTAAGTAATTGCTTAATAATAACAGTACTAATAACTATTGGGTTATTAATGTTGTATATTTTTGGTATCCATGGGGTGAGCTATACATGCTCATCAGTAAGTCTTACATTGGGCTGAGTTACTATAAACAACTACTTTAATTACACAAGAACTACCACTTTTATTGATATTTATTACTAGTAATTACTAGGCAATTACCTAGCAGTTATTGAGCAGAGTTACTATTAACTACTACTTTAATTACACAAGAACTACCACTTTTATTGATATTTGTTACTAGTTATAACCACTGTAATTACTACCGTTATTACTAGGTTTATTACTTAGTAGTTACCAGGTTGTCATGTAAAGTGTTACCGTAACTCTTTATAACAAAGGTACATACATTCATGCGTAATCATGATGACGAGTTAATCATGAATTAATATGCATTCATTCGTTTTTTTAAACTAATTTAATCAGAGCAAGTTTTGCCTGGTGACTAAAAACACCTGTGTGCTTGGAGAATGTCACCACCCAGTCATCCATCTGATGGGACTTCACATCTTTGGCCCTTTGAAGAAGAGAGTTGGATGTTTCTTGAAACGTCTGGCAACTATGTATGAAAATGTCCAGTTGAATGTTTAACGTTCAGTGTTAAGATATAAAGCTTTATAGAATAACGTTTTAAAGACTTCAAAAATGCTTCCTCACATACTGTACCGGTCAAACGTTTGGAAACACTTTTAATGTTATGCTTTCTTTATTTTCAACACTATTTCCATTGTGTGATTCTTGCTGAAGAGGTTAAACTATGAATGAACACATGGGATCATGTAGGAAATAACACCAATTCAAATTCTTCAAAATTTGCCACCCTTTATTCTTGGCATTTTCTCCATGAGCTTCATAAGGTCCTTGTCCATGAGGTGGTTAAACAGTCTGTGAGGTGAAAACCATTTCCATTGCGACATCATGAAGCTCAGTGAGAAAACATTAAAAGTACAAAGCAGTGATCAAAGCCAAAGGCGGACATTTTGAACATAATTCCACACGAGAGAGAATCTACAATGGAAACATTTAGAAGTGTTTCCAAACTTTTTCCCTGTGCTGTATGTCTCTCTCACCTTTGTCATTTATCACGATCATTATTTCATCACTAATTCCGGTCTTGCTCTTTGAGAATGTAAGCCTTTTGATTCAGTACAGCTCACTGTTAAACCACAGACACTCACTGTGTTTATAACTGACTCTGGGACCAGCTGGAGACCCCTCCCTGAGGTTTTCAGGGCACGCCACGGTTCATATGGCTCTAACCTGTCAGAGATGGACTTTGGTGCTAAACCATGAAGGCGCCTGAAACAATAGAGCTGTTTTAAAGTCTTTTCTGGACTTATATGGTCGTATATCCTGGTGCAGCGTTCTGGATGTTCTGCAGCTGTCCAGCTGTGAGCAGCTGTTACAGTGGTCTGACCTGCTGGAGACAAATGCATGGATACGTCTGCCTTTGACACTTTACCTCTGAACTTAGCAATGTTTTGTTAAAGTTCAAGTCTGAGTCCATGATTACACCTAGATTCCAAACCTGATTTTATGGTTTTCAGGAGAGAGACCCGATTGACTGGACACTTTCTCTAAATGATTTCAGTCTTCTCTGAGTTTAGCTGGGGAAGGTTGTTTTGCATCCACACACTGATCTGTTCCATGTAGTGACAGAGGGAATCTACAGGCCACACTAAAGGAAAATGAAGAAATCAAAGGACTTCTAGTTCTAATGTTATGAAATGAAAATGACTGATACCTGACGAAGTGTCCTGTGCTGTTCTGCAGTTACGACAGTGACGGCTGGGGCCCTCCGATGCCCGTCCAGACCTACTTGCACCAGGGCATGGAGGATGAGCTGGAGGAGGAGGAGGAGAGGGTCCCCACACCGCCCGTCAGAGGCGTGGCCTCCTCCCCCGCCGCCATGTCCTTCGGTCAGCAGTCCACGGCCACGCTGACCCCCTCGCCCCGCGACGAGATGCAGCCCATGCTGCAAGCCCACCTGGACGAGCTGACCCGGGCCTACCAGATGGACATGGCCAAGCAGACATGGTGAGGGGCGTTGAATGGTCTTAAACGCTTTTAGGCCTGTGTCTTTCTTCATCATGTGTGCAGTAAATACAGGTGCTCGTCATATAATTAGAATATCATGAAAAAGTGCATTCACTTCTGTTATTCAACTTCAACTGTTAAACTAGACAGACTCATTGCATGCAAAGCGAGATATGTATAGCTTGTATTTGTTATAATTTGTATGATTATGGCTAAGCTGGTAAAAACCCAAATTAAAAATCTCATAAAATTAGAATATTTTGAAAATGGACTGTAAGCCATAATCATCCAAATTAAAACACATAAAGGCTTGACATATGTCACTTTGCATGTACTGAGTCTATATCATAGTTTCACATTTTAAGTTGAATTACAGACATAAATTAACTTTTGAATGATATTCTAATTATATGACAAGTGCCTGTATATACACTTGTCATATAATGGACATCTTGAATAAGGCTCAGAAAGTGCTTGAGTTAAATTGATTGATGCTGATTTATACCGACATGAATATGAGGAAAACCCTTAATACCCTTGATACATGTTATTATTTAGTAATGGAATGTGCTGTAACAATGTGTTACTGTATCTATGGGTTACACACACACATGTGTTTTAGTAGTTTGGAGGTATAGTACATAAGGTAATAAGATGTAACCCCTAATGTAATCTGTTACAAAGCAGGTTACATTGTCATTTTAGATAGATAGTTTTATTGTTTATTTTATGCAACATAAAAATGAACTGACTAAAAGTTTTTCATATAAAAATAAGTAATTGTATGCACAAAATGGCCAAAATTGCCATAAAACAACTGATATGTTGTTTTAGGCTTTCTCAAATTAATAAACTTACCAATAATCGAACACCTGAGCCACTTAGGTCATTTAATCCAGAGACAAAACAATGATAGAATCACCAGAGGTTCTAAAAGGAATAGCATGCACTATTAAATAAAAGGAAAGACTTCATTTGGTCAGTGCCTTTTCTTACAAAGGTCCAAAGCTCAGAACATATCGGAATTTAAAACGTTCTCCTCAAGTTTTGGCTGAAAATAAATCATTAACAAATGTACCCATTTGTAAATAACGTCTAGAGTCTGTGAACGAAAGAAAGGCTATAAGCGTTTTATGTATCACATCAGCAGCAAACCTCGATTGTAACTATTGATTATTTAAACATATGTTGACAATGAATTAAAAAAAATAAAAATTATTCAGCAACGAAATCTAAACAAAGGGCAGAGCCAGGTTTAAATGTATAGTTTCATTTTGTTGATATTTTAGTTAAGATTTTTTCAGATGGGATTTTGGATCTTGTTTAGTTTTAGAATAAGCAAAACAAACCATGTGTGTGATTAAAAGCAGGATTATATGTTAAAAAGAATCCAAAAGTGATACAATCGTTTTACTCATTAAAACTATTATGTCAAAATAGAAAAATCATTATTTCACTTCAAATGAATTCACTTGTTAATTTAAATAAGACCACAAAAACGTTTAAGCCATTCTGAATTTAAGACAGTCCATGTCTGCTCCAAATCTGCATACTTTTTTAACTCAAAACTGATTTTCTCATCAAGTCAATGATTTTTTCCGGTGTAAACTTGGTCCCATTGGGATATAGAGCTTTGTGACCTCCTCTGGCCTCTCAGGCTGCAGGGAACCACGCACCTATTCTCTCTCACGCTCGTGTGTGTGAAGCCATGAGGTTTAATGTCTTGCCCAAGGACACGGGGGTAAGACGGCACATGGAGCAAACTGCCAACATTCACATTAGCCTTCAGCTCCCCCCGCCCCATTGTTGACACTGACGGCACATATTTCAGAGTCAAGGTGAGAGACTCTTGGGGAGCACTGAGGGAAATAAGAGACACATTCCACATCCTCTTCAATACAACTGGGCTGGGCTGTGTAAAATCATGTCGTTCTTTCTTAAACATTTACAAAGCCTTCTTAATCATTGTTAAGCACCTAAATAATGTACTTTGTCGAAATTGGCAACTGTGTCTTAGACAAAATATCCATGACCTGTGGAGTCCCCCAGGGGTCAATCTTGGGACCCCTCTTATTCAACTTGTACATGCTTCCATTGGGTCAGCTAATAAACAGCAACTATTGCTCCGACCTAAGTATTATTACAAAAGATGGTTATATTATTATACACAAAGAAGTGAAAATGTCATTTCATTTTGCACTGTTATTACATAATGCAGTTTAACAAGATTGTTGTGACTGTTAAATGCTATACATTATACAGTACATATGACACATACACACCAGTTAAAGTTACTAAAAGGTTGACCTGAACGTAATGGCAGTAGGATTTGCTCCCAGTTGTTTAAAAAAAAAATACTGTAAATATGTGAACATGCCATTCCTCATTACCAACGACTGGAGGCTGCAGTAGCACTAATTAGGATCTGATTATGGAAGAGAGAAAGTCCCTTTATAATCATTTCCAAACTGGTATACGTTTTGGTTCCCTGGGCTAAAGGGCTAAACCGATACTAACCTGACGTGAGAGAGAACCGCCCTCACTGAAACAGGCAGGTCATACCAGATCTAATATGTCACAGCATGTTCCTATCGATGATCGCGTTTAGCCGCTCTTCGCACGACTTTGGCGCCTCTGAATAATTCCACGATCCCCACCAAAAGGCCGTATTTGTCCACAGTTTTTTCATCGCGGCTCACAAAACATCCATTGCGGTTCTGTTGTTCCTTCAGTTATGTGTATTGCACATAAGTGTCCAATATTTCCATCTAATGGAAAAAGTGGACGAGTGAAACCAGGAGAAAGCGTGTACTCTGGACAAACAGTGCTGGCGCTCATTCTGCTTTCTGATTGGATAATCACACCAAAACAAAACAACAACATGTAAACACAGACATAAGATTAGATAAGGTAAGATAAGCCATTATTGTTCACCTGTTACATCAGCTCTGAAGAAACACTCAGGAATGTGCAATCAATTCAATATTAAAGAGTTTTTTTTTTTCTATACAATGAATAAAGAACCTTTAAAGGGCATCGAGAACAAAATGTAGAATATCAAAATGTCCTTTGGCCTTTTAGTGTAATTGATTAACTTTATGTTGATGTTTTAATGATTGATTTGATCTGTTATCTTGTAATTTTATGCAAGTATGAAGCACTTTGAATTGCCTTGTGTATGAATTGTGCTCTACAAATAAACTTGCCTTGCCTTACATTTGATGGTTTGGGCCTTCTAATAATTATGGTACAATCTGTACATAGTGAGCTGCCCACAAAGGAAGTCTAATTTGAACACATACAAGGAAAGATTCAGTACACATTAAAGCTAATGCTATAAAAAAACATTTATTATAGTCATATTCTTTGCGAGTTCATATTCAAGGCTTTTTGCCACAAACACAAGTGGCATGTCTTGAAAGTAAATCACATTTAGTCTGGTCCAATATAAAGACAAAAAGACATTACAGACATAAAATATGACACTCGTACGGTCTATAAAGTTCTAAAATGATCGCCTTTTTGTAGAGGATAAAAAAAAAAGGATCAAAACGCAGTAAAATTACGCCTAGGATTGAAAACAATTGCGGCACTCTGCCCGCACAGTGACGTGTGGATATACGGCGGTGGTAGGGCTAAGTTGTTATTTAAAACTGCTTACCGTACACTCGGCTACATGTTTACAGCCGTGGAGATTTACTCGCATTCTTCATGACAACTGTGCGGGCGACATAGATAAACCCATTAATCATTTCATTTTAATGGGCCCGCGCTACCACTTAGGCCGCCACTGTATTCCCCCCCCCCCCCCCCCACACTCGACCCGACCGCGCGCCCCTGCATGCTAAAACCCCCGCGTTCTATTGTGCATGCAAGTCAGATGAAGGCCATGTTTCATTCTGTCGCCTTTGCCGCGGGAATGAGCGACTACAGCCAAGGGCCGCCGTCACAAAGATGTAATGACTATGTAGCATCCACACAGCACAATTACCCACAATCCCCCACTGCAGAGGTAAAGATCGGAAGGCTCTGCTGCACCCCTGGCCCTACCGCGCGAGGAGGTGACAGGGAGAGTCTTTGTACGCAGCAATTAGCAGGTCATTGTGTTAGCGTGTAAAGCGGCAACATGGAATTAGCATACGGGCTAAATGCATGTGGCGCTTTACATGTGAAAGGACGTGTCGAAATAGGCCAACGTTGAGTGGCGCACAATGCGGTAGGGCGGATTGAAATGAAAATGCTTGTTTTTCCCACGCTTCTTCTTTAGGTTTGTGTAAGCTCTCGGTCGTACAGGGGTTTTCCATTGTCGGTGGAAGTTCCATATCTGTTCTCCGTGTTTAGTAGCTTGTGTGGTGCAGATGTTTCGCCTCTCATCAGCGAGGTTTATTTGCCACTAATGATGTTTTTAGCAGCAGGCCGTCCAGAAATCTGTAGTCTGTCCAGTGCCTTCGAGGCCCTGCACGGAGGACGTCCAAATCTGTCTAAACAAGTGTATACGTTAAAATGTATTGCTTTAAATTCGTATTCATCTCATTATTGTCTGCTATTTTATTTAATTCTAAATGGTAAGACATAAAACAATATTTCAAATATTGTCCATTTACTAACCATTGAATCAATGGGGCTTCAATTATCTTTCTTTCAATATTTATCTACTGAAAAAGTCTAGAAACACTTTCTGACTGTTATTGGGTTGTTATTGTAAATGTATTAATTGTTTTTATTTCAATGAGGTCGGGGTGGGCGCTCATAAGCTTTTGCTTCAGCCCACTCCTTTTGAGCAGAATTTTAACTGCTCAAATAAACTAATTGGGTTGCTGTTTTTTTGTTCATGACTTCAACTTTTTGGGCTTTTTAGTCTTATCTAATACTTATTCAGTAATAATTTGTGGGGAAAATACGCTATTTTACATTATTGCATAAAGTATAACAAACTCAGTTCCTATTTGGGTCGCAGCCTTGGGTGATGGGTGTCCCAATTGGGAAATGAATGTGAAAACGTTGCTTCTGTTTGCAAATTATGTTTGTGTTCCGTTTACAAAATATTGTAATAAATGCATACTAAAATGACAAAGTAGCTACACCTGAGCGTGTCCATCATAATAATAATAAACCATGGGAGAAAACTTCTACTACTTTGCTCTCCACACGACGTTAATCATAACATCTTCCTCTGCTTTGCCCCAGGCACATGCAGGGCAGCTCCCTCCCTCCCCAGGCCCCTGCGCCCCCAGTGGGATACGTGTCCAGCACAATGGTGTCCGACCTGGAGACGGACCTGCCCGATGACGACGAGGAGGAGGACGATGAGGAGGACGAAGGCTACGGAGCCAGACATCCTCGCGGTTTAGAGCACACGCCCGGGTCGAGCATGGACAACCTGGACAGCTCGCTCACAGGTAAGACACATTCAGGACAGAGGTTCAGATGTTTGCCGATACGCGTAACGTTTTCAGCCCACCGAAGAGTGTGGTCGCCATGCTGTGGGTTTAAGAGCGATTGTTGTTTTATTGAGGCTTCTCGAAAAATGGGGCTTAATAGACTTTTAAACATTGTATTGGTGCCTCAGCATTGGCATTTTAACTTTAATAATTTGAAACTATGTCTCTGTAAGAATGAAATAGTAACAAGGAAATACAGGCGCAAGAGCTGGTGAAGACTTTGCCTAGGGCTCCCCCTGCTGGCAGCAGTGGGAATTTTTTTTTTTTTTTACTTTCTGTTTGTATTTACATCGTGATCAGCAGCTTCAGCACGGCCTGATAAAAACACTTTGAACTGATCTAATGTTGGATTATGTGATTTAAATGTGGAGGACAGTGTGAGGTTTTAACAATGAGACAGTTGTATCCAGGAAGTACAGAACGAACCGCTGACACGTCGAAGAAGAAACTCAAGCTAAATGAACAGTTAATTAACCTGAGTATTAATCAAAACTAGGAATGTGGTGAAATACTACAGCAGGTCCGGGTTCAATTCTCACCTGTACGGGGCCTTTCTGTGTGGAGTTTACATGTTCTCCTTGTGTCTGCGTAGTAGTACTTCCACTAATAACATGTACAATAGGCCAGGATGAATGAGAGTGTGTTTGAGAGTGCGCATGGGAGATGGAAATTAGTCCAAGGCCGTTTACATGCATGAGACCCATGTATGTTCATTTACATTCACTGTCCCGAGCAAATAAATACATTTAAAAAAATAGAATAAAGAAACATGGTTTATAACAATTTCGCAATAGATGTCTCTTTTAAATAAAACATATGTGCATTTGTATAAATGAAAATGTCACTGTTGATTTGAAGGCCTGTCTAACATAGACTGAAGCGTTTTGTTAGATGCATTCATATTGTCAACCATTCAAGCTTTTATTGATCACCAATGTCAATGTGTTCACAAAGGAGCCCTTCCTGCTTCCATTGGACTGTCTACATAATACAAATGCGTTTAGATTGGGTTCATCTTGATTGGCTCCCAAAGAAATTCCACTTGGACTTTCCAGGCAGGATACAGACGCTCAAGATTATTGTCCCAGCAATTTTCCGGCGCTCTTTCCTTCACCTTTCTGACATTAACATTTACACCAGCGCGTTAAAAATAAACCGTGTAATCCAGGAGCGTGGACTCACGGAAGAAGCAGCCGCGTAGACAATCTGTGTTGAAAAATGGCCCCTGAGGAGCTGCTGCTTTTTTTTTCCTGGGCTGTTGGAGAAAATGTTTGATTTACTGTCCTTTGGTGTACCATTATGAAAACAGCACCATTTCCATAATATTAAAACAATGACAAATCTATCATCGGGGACCTGACAGGTATACCCGCTCTCCCCACCACTCTTCGTGGCCTCAAAACGGTGGTCGTAATAAATCTCTTGCACTTTTCCGGCATACCCTCACCCTCCCACGCTCCTCCTGTTCCCGTGCGGGGGTCCGCCTGGCAGGACGATAAGGAGAAATGCTGCTGTCTTCGAGGTAATACAGTGGAGGAGATGGAGGAGATTAGAGCTATCCTCCATTTTTATATTGGTCCGAATGCATCAGCGGCAGAGCGTCAGCGCTCCCCCAGACCAACGCTCCATCATCCCGGGGGGAAAGGACGCTAACAGACTGCCCTGTCAACATACTCATCTGAAACCCTTATGTCTTCTACCTCTCAGCATTTTTATTCGTGTTCTTCTAAAGGGTGTTATTAAACTGATCTCTCTGTTTGGCTTTTAATCATAATGTCTTGGGGGGAACACTTTATTTTACACTACCCTTGATACATTTAGTACAATGTAATGTGCGAAAAACAATGTGTAATAACCTGTACCTATGGGTTAGATACACAATGGAATAATATTATTTAGTAGTTTGGAGGTACATAATGTAATAAGACATAAGACCCTAACTCTAACCTTAAGCCCTAAGGGTCTTATGCCTAATTACATTATGCACTTCCAAACTACTAATACACATTATTCCATTGTGTATGTACTACATAGGTACAAGTTATTTCAGATTGCATTGTACTAAATGTTGTTAGGAACAATGCATCAAGGTATTGTGAAATAAAGTGGGACTGTCTTTGTTTCATGCCTGTCACCTGCTGATGTCATTAAGTGATGGTTACCATAATAACTACCATCTATTCATATTAGACTGTTGTTCTAAACTGATGAGTGCAGGGAATGTAGGACTCATTTATCCCATTTTCAAAGCTGCTGCTGCCTAGACGTGTTTCGGGCTCTCGCTGACCCTCCAGATTCTTACTTAAGTTTCTATTATTGAGATGCACAACAGCAGATGCGATCTGTGTTTCTTTCACAAATGCTGTGTTTACAATGTGAATATACTCTACTACAAGGGAATAAATTGATCACAACTACTTTATTACATGCGAACTTGCAGTGCTTAGTTGTCCAAAAGTGTTTGATGAAGTCCTGATAACGCACCCCAGATCCTTTATGTTAGTAAGTAACGGCTCAGAAGCTACTGTAGTATTATCTTCCATCTGTCCTGTTTGTGAATGGTTGGGATCAGACGCGGTTATGGAAAGTACTAAGTTTCCATTGGTTAGTTCCACGGCACGGTTCTGTACTTTTTTGGTACAAAAAACCCACAGAAAATTAAACTGCTTCAAAACGAGTATAAAAAAAATATTTAAAGAGACCCATTTATGTCTCTTTGAAATGACCATTTCTGGAGATACATCCATAATATTGGATTATTTCTTCTATCAACTTCTTTGTCTTTGTCATAGTTTATATACTTTAGGGCTAAAGTTTAGCCGTCAAAATAAGTTGTTTGTGAGCGGATCTTGGTGGAGATCTCATGATGGCGGTTCCTGTTTTGCGTAGCTCCGGTAAGATCAAACTTCCACCTATGCGCTCGCATTTTAAACTGTTAAATACTTTGGATAGTTAAAAAAAAAAAAAAATTGTATTATCACTGCCACCTCTCAAAAGGCAGCTCTGAGGAAGAGGTCCGTCACTCAATAGCATCTGTGTGAAACGTATCCAAAGAATGGTTCTGCTGCACTTAAACTAGCGCTGCTGAATAAATGGACCGACATGGCACCGAAACAGAACGGAAACGGTTTAATACTTTACGTGTACCGTTAACACCCCCACATAGATGAATAAATATAAGACAGATGCAGAGTGTCCAAACCTCCTCTCCCTTTTATGATGGTGGGCCTGAAGACTAAAGGATGTCGTCGACCAAGCCCTTTGAGACAAATATTGTGCTTGTAGCCTAAATGCATTTTTATATTGTGGCCATTACGCTGAAACCCCGAACATGCTTCATAAACAGAGCTGGTTTACGGCTACCTGCTGCTGCCCGGTCAGTGCCCTTCATGCGTCCCCCGGCAGACGGCTGTAAAAGTTCTCAGTCAGTTGTAAAAATGGAAATGGCGCCGTGGCCTGGAATGGAATGGAGCGCGTCGCGTATTTGAAATCTCAGCGGGCGGACACGCCTGGCACCGGCCCCGTGTGCTGTGTGCGTGCTAAATCATACCGGCTCTCCACACTTACGCTACAATTTATTCACTTTTAATTTTTTTTTCCTCCCCCTCTCGCTCTCCCTTTTTAAAATTCATGGACTTTCTTATCTCCTTTTTCGAAACGATAATTGTAACTCCCCCAAAGTCGAGCGAAAGTGCCCAAAATGTGTGATAGAAGGACAGACGGTAATGACGGGAACAAGTCAATAAACCCAGGGACACAGAGAATCACAACCTGTGATGGTGCTACACTACTACTACTACTACTACTACTACTACTACTAGTACTACTACTACTACTACTTACAGTACTATTACATGTAGTAGTACTAATATAGTTTCATTTGTTTTTGTTAGAGCATAGTACTAATATAATTGTTAAATGATTTCTGTTGCATTCTCAGGATTATATGCTGCTAATAGTTTACTGGTTTCTGGGAATTTTCCATGGGAATTAACGGGAATAAACAGAACTGAGGGTTGCTTCTTCACACTGAAATATCTATCACAGCAGAGACATCTTCGCCGTCGGACACCAGGGTTTGAAGGGGACAGTGTGTTAGCTGTACGGGCTTTTGGAAATGGAGAAGTTCCATGACTGTGGCCGTCCTGCGGTTATACCACGGTCTGTGTGAATACTCGATTCTGATTGACTGGAAGGTGTCCGTTAAAAAGTGATAATGTCCCATGTTAAATCATGTTCTATACCACTCCACTGCAGCTGTTCCCATAGTAACGGTAAACAATTGAGCTGGAACTAGTCTCAGGTAAAACTGATTAAAAAGTGAAATAACTCCTCCCCGGGACTTAAAACAATGAGCAAACCAATGAGCAGTTTCAGTTCGTGGGACCCTGGTATAAGCGTGATAATGCACTTCGAGGTGTCCATTATCAGGAATAACTGGACTCGTTCATTTATTTCTGACAATGGACATCTCATTGTTCATTATCCATTACATATTCAATCCAATCCAATCCAACTTTATTTATAAAGCACTTTAAAAACAACAGCGTCGACCAAAGTGCTGAACACAGCAATAAGGATTACATTAATAAACAAATGAACAGTAAAAAAAAATAAACAAGTACAAAACATTTGAAAATCGAACTTCTCAGGTTGTGTTAAAAGCCAAGGAAAAAAGGTGTGTTTTAAGAGAGGATTTAAAAGGAACAAGAGACTCTGTCTGTCTGAGGTGCAGGGGCAGTGCGTTCCACAGTTTAGGACCAGCAACAGCGAAAGAGCGGTCGCCTCTGGTTTTTCTTTTTGCTTTGGGAACAACCAGCAAAGACAGATCTGCTGACCTCAGGGAGCGTGCAGGGGTATAGGGCTGCAGCAGGTCAGACAGATACTGAGGAGCAAGACCATGAAGACATTTAAAAACAAATAAAAGAATCTTGAACTCAACACGATATGAAATGGGGAGCCAGTGCAATGACCTCAAAACAGGTGAAATGTGCTCTCGCCTTTTGGTGCCAGTTAAAAGGCGAGCAGCAGCATTTTGTACAAGTTGAAGTCGAGCGAGAGACGACTGATTGAGTCCAAAATAAAGTGCATTACAGTAGTCTAAACGACAAATAGAACTGTCATCTGTACATCGCAAAAATATCACGTAGAAAATAAAATGCTTGTAAATATTTCAAACCGGGGTCTGTTGGACGTGTACATGAGCATAGCCCGTCTGCATCTCGAGATATAACATAAGCACCTTCAAATTTAGTAAAGTTTTTACTGAGAACAAGAGCTGAAAAGTTGATTACAAAATATGCGTATTATTGTGGCAGTATGCAGTAACTAGCTCAATCTCTGTGAAGTCATCTCCAATCAGAATACTATGGACTTCTGTTTCCAATTAATTCCTAAATAGGGCCAGTACAAAGTAGATGTTGTAGATGTTGTTGATGTTGTGTACCTATTTCGTCACATGTTGACTAAAAGATATTCTGATAAATTAGGTTAGGTACAGTATAGTGTCTTTAAGGGTGAAGGCCTTACGAGCACTACAGGATCTTCTCTGTCAGACAGGTGAGCACCGTCATTAGTGAAGTCTAGTTCAGACTGATGTCCTCCGGGCACCGTCACAGAACTCCTTTAGTCAGGGTTCGCCTGTGCCTTATGCAGCCAGCTGAATGAAACCGATGTTCATTGCTAAATCTTATTGGAACTGCTGTGATCGGATCGCTGTGTTTTGTGGACCAAAGACACATTTGACTCTGTGTGTCGTTCCTCATTTGAAAGCTCAGAGCCCTCACAGATCAGTCACTGAGCTTTAATGGAGGAGAGCGTACTAGCACCACTTAGGATGTGATTTGGTTCAGGTTCAGGGACTGTGGATGTGAGAGAGTCTTGTTTGGTTCATTTCCAAAGCAGATTTCTATTTAAAAACGAGCACGGATCGTCTTAATTCAGGCACTTCTCCTGTGAGCCAAAAGTGTGTCTTATTTTATTCCTGATGAGATTATCGTCTTCAAAAAAAAAAAAACCGAAGCTTTTACAACACATGAAATGTTGGAGATTGTTTTTCAAAATGATTCCTTCTAGTCTTCCCGCTGATGAGCCGTGTGTAATGTGGCCGGATGAGCCTTCGGTTTTAATTCTTGGCTGGGCACAACTCCTCTCACAGTCGACTCCGGTTTTAATTCTCCTTGATCTGCAGCAGTGGCCATGATTAAAAGATCAGTGATAGTGTCGCGGGAGACTCTGGGAAAATCCAATTGGAAGTCGCGTAACCCTGGAGTCCTGCTGTAGTGGTAGTTAGAAAGAGAAATCCCATATTTCTGCTCCTGGAGGAGATTGAATTTTTATCAAACGATGTCCCGCGATCACAGCGGGATTGGTCTGGGGGCGGTGCTACAAAGTCATTGTGCCGACTGATTTGCTGAGCCAGAGTTCCTTACAAGCGTTTTTGAGTTTTTCTTTTTTTTTTTTTTTACTATTATGCGCTCCATTCTCCGCGGGAGGATCGGGCTTGTGGGGACTGCGGTCTTTGAGGGAGAAAAATATATTTTAAAAAAAGAAAAGCAGTAGAAGAAGAGAATTTGAGAGAGGAGGCCTGGACTGGGCTTCCGAGCTTACGCAAGAGACTTATTCCCCCCCCCCCCAAAGTTTGAGCGAATCGGAGAGAGAAGGGGAGATGGCGCAACGGCGGGTGTGGAGGTTGCAATCCGGCGGACGTCACGCAGAGAAAGTTAGAAAGTGCAGAAAGAGCGTTTCGGAGGTTTAATGTGATTTTATAGGAAACCGTGGAGGGTGCAAAGAATGAGTGTAGCACGGTCGGCCGAGAATACAGCGGCGGGACGATTCAGGATCATCTGCAGCATGTCCCGCCTGTATGAGCTCCGGGTATGTCCCGAAGCTGCTGACCCTGCAGTTCAGAGCTCTACAATCGTGTGCTAAATGCAGGGGATTCATATTTCACTTTCTCTCAAATGGAAACGCTCCTGGACCCGTTTTTAAAATCTGCTCTGTCGACCGATTCTTGATCCTGAAACAAAAAATGCAAACATTTATTCCTAACGGGAAACTTTGGAACAAAATTTCAGCCAGAACTGCAGCTGAATTAGTTTAACACCATCGTGTTTGTGTTTTTGACAAATGTGTGCAGTAAAAAATAATTGAACAATGTTGATTTTGTAGCTTCCGTTAGAACAAATGTACAATATTTTCAAAGATATTTAGATTGAATCCAATTTAACCACTTAACTGCTAGGGTTAGGGTTAAGGATTAGGGTAGGGTTAACAATTATTTACATCCAGGTCTCAAAGCGTATTGACTGGAGAGCTTACAGTCTATATGCCAGTGTGATACCTAATTTGAAAGCCAAGACCTTCTAGTTTCTAAAAATATGTGTGAGATCTGTGTGAGTGAAACACAACTTACGTTACATTTGCCGTTCTTAACCCTAATTATATCCTGATTAGGGTTAACTAACCCTAACCCCCTGATCAGGGGAGACGGCAGGTAAGGGGTTAATGCTTTTTAATGTTTTTTAAGGCCTTCATTTCGAGACCATTCATTTAATGACTCTTAATGCCGTGCGGAGTCCATGCAATTGCAGTTCTCAGTACAAATATTGCTAGTTCCCTGATGATTAATTGAATCATTCTTTTGACTCGATCAGGCCCATGGTGGTGATTAATCGATAAACCCTGAGAGGAGCTTTGCAAAGCATGTAGGAGTCTTGAGTTCTGGAGATGGACTAAACGTAGGATTACACAACACTGCTTTTGATAAAGCTATAATTAAAAAGACTCATTAGATTAGTTGTTCCAAAACCGAGGCCTTCAATGTCTCTCAAACAATCTAAATGTACATTTCTGGGAAAATAGCTCAGCAATATTAACTCCATGAAAAAAGACACACTCGGCTGCAGTATTGGCTAAAATTGTACACAAGTCCTTGCTCAAAGGTTGCCTGTTGTATCAAATTGAAGATAATTTCCCCTCATTCTTCCTCTGAAGAAATGAAAAATGCACAGATTCCTTGCCTTTGGGACATTAAAAGTATAATATATTTGGCAATAAAATGTGATTAAAAAGCACTGAATTTGACTTCCTGATGAGTAAAGTTTCTGACCCTCATGTCCACTCTGTTTAGCACTGCCCTCTGGCCGACCTCCACGTCTCTCCCCTCCCATGGTCCACTTGTCTATCCATCCCTCTCCCCCTCTCCTAACGTGGCTGTGAATGGGTCCCGGCTCGGCTCTTGGGCGCGATCCAGCCCCGGGCCCACATTAGCCGACTGTTCGCTCCCGTCCGCGCTGCCAAACGCCGGCGTTTTCGTTGGCAGGGCGCGCCGCTGCTGGTATTTAAAGAGCTGGCCTGGCCGCGCATGTAACAGCAAAGAATCAAGAGAGAAGTACAAGCACAGATTTATAACTTGCAAATATTAGATGATCAAATGTGGCAACACGGCTTTGTGATGTAACGCGATAAACGCCGGCCAACGAGGGAGAGAGCAGCTCCATTGTGAGAGCAGGGAAGTCTTCTCTCGAAATGGAACCACGGCCTGACCCCACAGTGAGTGTCCTTTAACTGGATGTAACGTCATCTTCTGATCTGGGGTTATTACCAGGTTATTCCATCTGCGGGTTTCTTTTTCCCTGATGGAATGGGCATATTCTAAGATGGCGCTGCCAGGATTTATGGAGCTCACATTGTGAAAGACTGATTCAGGGAGTGTGAGATGATGATATTAACCTTGTTGAGGATCTTCTGGCTGTGCTGGAGAAGGCTTTGCGCAGTGGTCTCACTCTCCCATCATCAATAGCTGGATCTTTGGACATTGCAGAGGCTTATTGAAACGACCAAATATTACACTTCGGTCAGGCAGAGTCCCTTCAATGCCCCGGACCCCACTTTGAGAACCATTGGTTTTGACCAGGTGTGGCTAGTACTTGAAGTACAGTAACTGTGTCCTTTTGCAAGTAGTTTTTTTTTTCTTACAGTACTTTCTATTTCTACTTGAGTAAAACAGTAACTCGTGTCACTGTGAGTAAATCTGTAAATGGACGCATACAAATATGTTTTTCTTGTTTTGTTACTTAATCCGTTCTAAGGATTATTTTTTTTTGTATTTCCTTTGAAAATATTTCAATTTTCACCTAATTTCATGTTTTGTTTCTCATCATTTATATCACGACTGAAACATGAATCAAACTTTTACTCAAACAGTTACTCACAGTAATCAAGTAAAATGTTCTCCTAGTACTTTTCCACTCCTATTTGAGTATTTATTTGGACCGCTACTTATCAAATCAAATCAAACTTTATTTATAGAGCGCTTTTCATACAAAATGTAACACAAAGTGCTTTACAGTGCTTAAAAATCATTAAAAATAATAAAAATCGTCCCCACCAGTAAATATACATAAATAACTACAACCCCACCACCCACCACCCGCACACACAGACACACAGACGTACAGACAGCCCAGCAGTTAAAAGTCTTAAATAAAAATGGACATAGAGTTGAGTACGTAAGGCTGGGTACAGATGGACCGAAAGAGGAAACATCATCCAAGGAGCCGTCTGCACCAGGAGCAGCCCATCGCCCACAGCCACAGAGCGCCAACCCAGGGGGCCCGGAGTAGGTGTAGGAGAGACGTCCTACCTCCATCCAGGCACCCCCAGGAGAGCGCCCGCACGGCCACAGCCAACCAGCACTCCCGGGGCAGAGGGCTCCCTCAGAGGAACCACTAGGAGAACATAAAAAATAAATGAATAAAATAAATAAAAATAAATAAATAAATATTTAATAAGAGATACATTAAAAACAGCTAAAACTGTGCGTGAAATAGCACAGGATAAAAGAGGGAAAATAAAGAAATAATAGAACTAAAACCGGTAAATAAGGTTAATATAAGTAAATATTAATTAAAAGCTAAACTAAAAAGGTGGGTCTTGAGCCTGCTCTTAAAAACATGAACGTTCTCTGCGGTCCTGAGCTCCTCTGGCAGGTCGTTCCAGAGGCGAGGGCCATAGTATTGGAAAGACGCCTCGCCGTGAGTCTTTCTGTTGACTTTAGGAATAACTAGGAGACCCCTGCCAGAGGAGCGAAGGGACCGCGAAGGCTCATATGGTAAAATCAATTCTGAAAGATAAGAAGGACCAAGACCATTAAGACATTTAAAAACCATTAAAAGAACTTTAAAATGGATCCTGAAACACACGGGGAGCCAATGCAGTGACTCTAAAACCGGTGTAATGTGGTCCCGCCTCCTGGTCTTCGTCAGGACACGAGCTGCTGAATTTTGTAAAAGTTGTAAACCTGAGATACTCTTTTTGGGAAGACCAGAAAGCAGGGCATTACAGTAGTCGATACGACTGGTGATAAAAGCATGCATTAGCGTCTCCGTGTTGGCCCGAGAGAGAATGGGGCGGACTCTGGCTATGTTCTTTAGATGGTAAAAACCTATCTTTGTGATATTCTTAATGTGTGGAATTAAAGTCAGCTCAGAGTCAAAAATCACACCCAGGTTCTTCACCTGTGAGGAAGGATTAAAAGACAATGACTGTAGTTTGGGTAAAAGTTTCTCTCTCTGGGCCTGAGGACCGATGACTAAAACTTCAGTTTTGTCCTGGTTAAGCTGGAGAAAGTTTTCTGCCATCCAGGATTTGATATCTAAAATGCAGTTAAAAAGTGCATCCATTGGCCTGGTGTCCTCAGGAGACATGGAGATGTACAACTGTGTATCGTCAGCGTAACTATGAAAGTTGACTCCATGTCTCCTGATGACATCACCAAGAGGGAGCATATACAGGTTAAAAAGCACTGGGCCTAAAATCGAACCTTGAGGCACACCACATGTAATATTATGGACCTTGGAGGAGCAGGTATCCACACTCACCATGAATGTCCTGTCTGTGAGGTAGGATGTAAACCATTTGTGGACAGCACCAGAGAGGCCGATGTGTTTTAAACGAGTTAAAAGAATAGTATGGTCGACTGTATCAAAGGCAGCGCTCAGATCCAGTAGAACCAACACTGTCAACCTTTTGGAATCATAATTTAATCTAAAATCGTTTAAAATCTTTAAAAGGGCTGTCTCGGTGCTGTGGTTTACCCTAAAGCCAGACTGGAATTTCTCAAGGACGTCATGTGCATTTATAAAGTCGCTAAGTTGGGTAAAAACAAGTTTTTCTAAGATTTTGCTTAAAAATGGTAAGTTGGATACCGGTCTAAAGTTGTTAAAATCATTACGGTCCAAATTGCTCTTCTTCAGCAGAGGCCTCACCACCGCCCCCTTAAAGGCAGCAGGGAAGACCCCCGTCTGAAGGGAGCAATTCATCATGTGTAAAAGCTCGTCTCTAAGAGATCCATAGAAAGTTTTAAAAAACGGGGTTGGGACCGGGTCTAAAGGACATGTGGTGGGCCTCACTGAGGAGAAAACTTTATCAAGCATCTCAGCATTAACCTGGACAAAACTGTGCAGTGTTTCCTCTGGAACAAGTAGACAACCAGATGTATTTAAAACCGTGTTACTTTGAGTAGATAAAATATTACATCTGATAGTGTCTATCTTTCCCCTGAAGTGGTCTGCAAACGCCTCGCAAAGGGAGTCACTTGGAGTAAAATTGGTCTTGTTAAAATCAGGATTGATTAGATGTTCTATTGTAGAGAAGAGTACCTTGGGATTGTTTTTATTATTGTTGATAATTTTTGAGAAGTAGTTGTTTCTTGTGTTTCTTACTGTGTTATTGTAGGTTGATTGTTGTTCACGGAAGATTTGGTAGTTTATGGTAATTTTGTTTTTTCTCCATTTTCTCTCTGCCACCCTGCATTGTCTTTTGAGTTGTTTAATTTCCTCATTCCTCCATGGAGTAATTGGTTTTGTAGGGAGTTTCTTGGATTTTAAAGGAGCGATAGAATCAAGCGCTGACTTGAGTTTGCTATTAAAATTTTCAAAAATAAAATCACAGGGGGCAGGTAGAACAATAGGAGAATATTTCTCTAAAACATCAATAAAATTTGCAGCCACTTCAGGGGTGAGATGACGTTTCCTCACAGCTCTTACCGAGGTCTCCCGCTGGGTAAAACTGGTGATATTAAAAAACACACAGTAATGGTCAGAAACAGCCAAGTCAATGACAGAAGACACAGCTGTGGACAGGCCATACGTGATGACCAGGTCCAGACTGTGTCCTCTGTCGTGAGTTGGCTGTGTGACGTGTTGGGTAAAATCCATATAATTAAGAACATTTAAAAAATCCCTAGCAACAGGGTCTAAAAGATTATCTATGTGTAGATTAAAATCACCAGTTAAAAGAATCATATTAAAAGAGCTATGTAAAAGTGATAAAAACTCAGAAAATTCCTTAACAAAAAGAGGGCATTTTTTGGGGGGTCTGTAAATAGTGACACATAAAATGGGGGGATTGCTAAAAACAACTGCATGGTGCTCAAAAGTGGGGAATGGATCAAATAAAATAGGTTTGGTGGCAATAGTGTTTGTACATATGGAAGCAGTGCCACCTCCCCTTTTCCCATTCCTTATTGAAAAGGTGCTGCTAAAATTAGGTGGGGAGGCCTCAGCAAGAACCGCGGTCGCATCTGTACCCAGCCAGGTTTCAGTTAAAAACAAACAATCAAGATTATTATCTAAAATCAGGTCATTCACAATAAAAGACTTCTTCTGCAGAGAGCGGACATTTAAAAGAGCCATGTTTATTGTGGTTTGAGATGGATTAGCTGTGGACTGTGGGGGGGCTTTGGGGAGGGGTTTTAAAACGTTAATATGGACAGGATAATTCCTGTCCATATTAACGGGATAATTGCATGGAGGGTTGTGTTGTGTCCGCTCTCTGCTAGTGATGACAGGGATGGTTTGTGAGGGGGGCGTGGAAACGATAGGAGGGGGAGTGTTGGCGGAGGCTGCACCTGCGCGTGATTGACTGGAGGCAAACTTAGACGTTAATCTTATTTGAGTAAACATTGTGGCTTCTGTCCCCACCTCTAGTTTAACCTTTCAAAGTCAGACATATCTTCATGGAAGAGCACTGGTCTCCTCCGATGGGCCGGGCCGATGTTTGCACATGTTGAACAGACGGCCGTGGAGTGTGTCCTGGGGCGCTCCGCTCTGCACAGGTGTGGTTAATGTCCTTATCAGAGGCACGAGCCGCTCCTCCTCCTCCTCCTCGTCCTCCTGGTGGTGGAATGCACCAAAACCCACACAAAAGCCCGCGGCCTGTTCAACAATCATCTCCTATTTCCTCTGCGTCGTGTTCCTACAGAGGCCAACAGAACTAAAACAGATGGTCATTGTAGGGGACCACGCAGGCGTAAAGGGGAGGGGGAAATGGGATCTCTGCTGTTATGATGTATGTTAATCCAAGTACAAAGTTGATCTGCAGACTTTGGAAAGTCATCAACATTTGGGCTTGTTTTCAGCTTTTCGGAAAACCGCTGACGGCTATATTTGTCGCTTAAATAGTTTCAAAATGAAGTCCATCTGACTGAGAGAGGGACACCCACACGTTGTCCTTGCAGGCTCCATGGTGAACGGCTGGGGGTCCGCGTCAGAGGAAGAGCCGCCCTTCTCCGGCCGCTCCCACAGGTCCAGCCTGGGCAGCTCCTCCGACGGCTCCATCTTCGCCCACTGCTCCTTCGCCCAGGTCCTGGTGGCGGCGGCGGACCGGGCGGGCTACCGGCTGGAGGGCACCAGCCTCAGTAAGAGAGGTGTGTCTCTCTGCCCTGGCCCACGGCGGCCCACGGGGATACTCTGCCCTCGTCCTGTCTCTCACGGGCTGCTGCTCTTTCTGCTTTGACTCTTCTATCAGAAAGCTTCCATTTGAGTGGAAGCTCTGGCCTTGTGGTGAAGGGCATCGATGCTGTGCTATCAGCTCATTGATACCCATGCAGTGCTTCTATGGGCGTCAATACTGGGATACAAGAAACACTACGAAAAGGAATACATGAAAAACATTCATGAATCATTTTAAGGCGAGAAGCTGCAGGTGAAAACAGTGGTTGTTCACGCAGAGGTCAATGTAGAGATGTTTAGCCAATTTCATCCTGATCATCTTAGCTTTAATGTCAGAGTTAATAAAACAAAAGACCAAACTCACTCTCTGCAATTATGACTTGTGTCGCAAGCAAGTCGGAGATTTGAATAAATAAAACATTGCAGCACACGGGCAGGTTTCCCACGCTTAGTCATTCACAAATACTGATTATTAATAATAATGCATTAGTTTTTTATAGCGCTTTTCTAGACACTCAAAGACGCTTTACATTGCATTATTCATTCACTCCAGACTCTGTGGTAGTAAGCTACTATTGTAGCCACAGCTGCCCTGGGGTAGACTGACAGAAGCGAGGCTCCGACCACCACCACCCACTCACTCACTCACTCACTACATTCGCCAGGCTTCCTGGTGTTACCAAACGGTCTCCCATCCAAGTACCGACCAGGCCCTTCCCTGCTTAGCTTCCAAGGTCTGACGGGATTGGGCAGAGCAAAGGCGGTAATTGTATATGAAAACATAAAATGGCAGAAACCTTCTCTAATTTATGTCAGTAATCTACAGCAAAAGGTTTTATTGATATCTCTATCTTCTTCTCCCTGATTCACCTGCAGTGCCTTAAATATTGAAATGATATCAGAATATTTTACCAAACCATTTCAACGCAGTACATTCTGCAAGCCATTTATTTACTTCATCAATTTGCATCAAAACAAGCTGAAATAACAAAACAATCAGTGGGATGAAAGACCTCAGAGATTTTGTGATAACTTACTTACTTATTTCCCTGTGGATATGTATGCTCACACATGCATGCTCTCTGGGTACTCGACTAACTCCACACTGGAAGGCGGCCATCTTGTCTTTCATGTCTTCAATTTGCCTCTGTTTTCTGCTTTCATTCACACTAACTCAAAGGTGCCAGCTTTGCGACGGCAGGTGTGATGTTGGGTGAAACAAAGTTGAGTGGAATAATAAAGTGCAGTTAAGTCCCGCTTAGCGCCTTTAGCACTGGGTTTGTTATAAGTTGAGTATGAGTGATTCTATGCCTTCTTTCAGATGTTTTCCAGTTCTCTCCCTCTGCAGCTTCTGACTTCGTTTTCCAGCGTGCCACTTGCCAGAGCGTAGGTTGTTCCACCGTTAGTAACGTAGTCCCGTTTGTGTTCCTCCTCAGGTAAAGCCTTGTCCCACCTGCCCAGACCCAGCAGTCCCTTCTCCACAGACGGCAGCACAGGGGGCTCCCAAAGCCTGGGGCACCCACGGGCCCCCAGAGCCCAGCGCAAGGGCCGCACCCCGGGGACCACCCCGCACCGGAGGGACCCCGCCGCAGACGGTGAGGAATGCGAAACTCCCATCAGCCAACGGGATGATTCTCAGTGAAGCTTTGGGATGGACAATACGTTCAAAGGCTTTTCCCAAAGTTCAGAGATCCCACAGGTTCAAACAATAGTCCAGTCTAATGGGACGTGGAAGGTTTTAATACCTGACTGGTGACTTTGGGGTTTAAAAACTATTTAGTGTAACATGCCCACAAAAGAATAGGGCTGGGTACCATCACACCGTTACTTTAACAATACTTTAAAAATCCTTTTTTTGATACCTACACTGGTTTCCAGGGACACAAGTCGGGCAGCCCGTGTCTCCAGGGAAACGTAAACAAAGTGTGGTACCAACAAAACATTTAGGTACTACTGGTATCAAAAAAATATATACATCTTTAGAGACCAAGATGCTGTTGGTCCAGGGACAGCACTAAAGGAAGTGACTTGGTTCTTTCAGCTCAAATAAATGATACAAATTTAAAATAAATCGTTTTTAATGGAATAAATAAACATTACTGTTCTGTTTTCTGGTTCTAGATCTAGAACCAGAAAACAGAACTGTTGGTCCCTGGACCAACAGCATCTTGGTCTCTAAAAATGTATATATTTTTTTTATACCAGTAGTACCTAAATGTTTTGTTGGTACCACACTGGTATAATTTAACGGTACCCAGCCCTAGAGAAGAGCATGTTTTATTTTGCAGGTTGCTCCTGCGATTTAGCACCTGATAAATGACCCCCCTTAGTTGAGTGACACACTAGAGGAGTTTTAGCCTTTACCCGGGTTTGGGGCGGTCCTCGTGTGTGGGCGGTGTCTTCGAAAACCTAACATGGCTGACCCTCAGCTCATACTGCAGCCCCCAGTCCGCTCCTGGGTGTCACTCACACACTACACGGCCCTCCTGCTGCAGATGCAAGGTCTACAGAGACAAGTGACCGATGTTGTCTCGTATGTAGTAGCTTGTATTTCTTCTCCTGACCTCACATTCGATCACGTGACTCTTTTGGAGGGTCTTGCATTGTTATGTCTCACTCCGTTCATATGAACCCAAAGTCTATTGTGTGATTATCTTTATTAAAAAAGTGAAAGTGAGCGAAACCATAATCTGATTTTCCTCCATTTCTCTCTCACCCGTGTCCTGTCCCAGACCTACCTCCTCCTCCCGAGCCCCCTCCCAGTCAGGGCCAGGGCCGTATACAGGGGGCCCGCAGCGTGGGCAGCGTGGCGGCCCCCGGCGACAGGAAGGCGTCGTCTCTGGAGCGGCCCCCCATGGTGTCCGGGCCCCTGGAGCACCACCGGCAGCAGGTCCAGGAGAGGCTAGGCTCCATGGACCGTGCTGAAGACCCCCGCAGGGCGCACAAAACAGGTGAGTATTCGTAAAGGCGTTTGTCACAGATACTGCTCACACTGTGCAGCAATACAGGAGATCAGGGCCCACGCATTTTCATTTAGTTTGGGCAAAAATGCTATTTGGTTTTTTGGTTTCGGCCTAGTTTTAGTCAACAAAAACTTCAAATCAATGTAGTCGGATAATATGACATATTTCATATAGTTTTCAAACATATTTAAATGGCGCTGCTTCATGGACTTTCTTCCACATGAACAAAGAGACCCAGCACTGTGTCACTGGAATGTCATGTTTTTAGCACATTCTTATTACAGCTTTTGTTAGTCAATAAAAATATCTGGATTTTTTAGTCGTAGTTTTTGTCATTATCAACTCATTCAGATTGAGTTTTTGTCCCGTTTTAGTCAGCAAAAGTGTTATTTTCAAGTTGGGACGAAATACGTTGATCTGCGAAATTAACACGGGTGATAACATGTGAACTATAAAGGATTAGGCATCACTTCTGAATAAGTTTGGGGTGAATATACAGTGCCTCTCGAAAGTACTAATACACCTCAAACTTTTATACTGAAAGTTCATGCACAAGTAACAGGCAACTGTGAAGTGAAAGCAAAATGATACATGACTGTGTTATTATGAAAAGGTGGGCGTGCACAAGTATTCATACAGCATTATTCGGAGTGCATTAAATTAACTTTATACTGTATAAGTCATACTCTACACAAATCTGGCCTTCATGGACGAGTGGCAAGAAGAAAGCCATTATTGAAAGGAGGCCGTAAGAAATCCCGTTTGAAGTTTGCTAGAAGTCATATGGAGGACACAGCTACCATGTGGAAGAAGGTGCTTTGGTCAGATGAGACAAACATTGAACTTTTTGACCCAAATGCAAAACGTTCTGTATGGAGCAAACCTAACACTGCTCATCGTCCTGAGTGCACCATCCCCAGTGTCAAATATGGTGGGGGGAGCATCATGCTATGGGGCTGCTTTTCCTCAGCGGGGACTGGGAAGATTGTAAGAATAGTGGGGAAGATGGATGGAGCCAAATACAGAGACATTTTGGAGGAAAACCTGCTGGAGTCAGCAAGAGAATTGAGGCTGGGGCGGAGATTCACCTTCCAGCAGGACAATGACCCTAAACACAAAGCTACATCTACAATGGAATGGTTTAAAAACAAACATATGAATGTGTTAGAATGGCCCAGTCAAAGTCCTGACCTAAATCCTATTGAAAATCTGTGGAAAGACCTGAAAACTGCTGTTCACAAACGCTCTCCTTCTAATGTGACAGAGCTTGAGTTGTTTTGTAAAGAGGAATGGGCTAAAATGTCAGTCTCTACATGTGCAAACCTTGTAGAGTCAAACCCCAGAAGACTTTCTGCTGTTATTGCAGCAAAAGGGGGTTCCACAAAGTATTAAGTATGCTGTATCAATACTTATGCACGCCCCACTTTTCACTTTTCTGTTTTTTGTAAAATAACACACAAACACAAAGTCAAAAAGACAAAAAACCTGTTCTAATATTTGGCTTTGATTCCTGCACCATTTGCTGTGTCATTGTTTCAAAAAGCTTCTGCAACGTCCAAAGATCCAGTGTTGCGTTCATTGTCCACCAAGATCTTGTATTGACGACGGGAGAGTGTGACCCCTGCTCAAAGCCTTCTCCAGCACATCCCAGAGACTCTCAACGAGGCGGCCGATCCATCTCGTGCTCTTTGAGCTACTCTTTCACAATGTGAGCCCCATGAATCCTGGCGTTGTCTTCTTGGAATATGCCCATTCCATCAGGGAAGAAGAAATCCACTGATGGAATAACCTGGTCATTCAGGATGTTCAGGTCGTCACATAGTGTTGCTGGACCTAGACCTGACCAACTGCAGCCCCAGATCAGAACAGTGTGAAGTCTAAAACAGTTAGTTACATCCAGGTAAAGGACACTTTTCTTTGGTCTGGTCGTTTATTTAACGTAATAGGGCATCTGCCATCTTGGACAAACATCCAGTAGAATATGAGACCGAGAGAAACGAAAACTAAACTATTCACTCAGTCAGTTCCTTAGTCATTGGGATTTGAAGGGTTTTTTGTCAAATCAAGAGTGAAATCATGAAATCAGTGAGTCAAGTCGCAGCTCTTCGGCGTGTTAGCCCGCTCGCTTGCTTTGATTTAGATTGGTTCTCCTGTTTAATTACGGCGTCTTATTTCCGAAATGGTCCATGAATCTGGAACAACACAGAAACAAATGGAATGCTTTTGACCCACTGACACGGCGTCCCCTTCGCTGCCAAACGCTAAACGCCCGCGGCCATTACTAACTCATCTGACCAGTGACATGGGCCCTGGTGTTCGCCTCCATGCTGGCTGCAAAACACCATCGTTAGCGCGATTTCTGAGCCATTAGCAAAGCTCTCCATGCCATCTCTCTCTCTCTCTCTCTATCCCGCTGCCAAGGGGAGAATGGAGAATGTGACCTTCTCCTCTCCGTCCCGCAGCTGTTGTTCTCCTCAATCAGAAAGAGCAGATGGATAATAGACATCATTTAACATGGCGTCCATAAATCCAGCATTAACAAATCTCCTCGCCCGCACCTGCTGGAGACCGCCGCCGCAGCCACACAACCGGAAAGTCAGAATGGGCTCAGCAGTCCTCCGCCAAGCGTGGCCGTAAAAGAGGAATTGGAATTTGAGATTGTTTTGCCAGCAGGTACATGGGCGCGTGTTTAAATTTAGTGCTGCAGGAGGTGTTATTGAGGGAAGCGCAGGCTGTGTTCAAATGGGGAAATGCTAAGTACTCGGGGCGTAACAATGCACCGTTTCACGATGCAGTTTCAAAGTCGCAGACAGATGCGTAAGATCCTGGTCATAATCCGCCTCAAAAGCTTTGTTTTACAAAAAAAGTACAAGCCTCAAAACTGAAACTTATCAGTGAACGAGCACATGGCCGACAAGTGACTTTACTTTAGAGCGCTATGGTTTAGCTTTCTGTTTTGTTTTGCATTGTGAGCCCAGGGGCACATTTTATTATGAAGCAGCTTTGACAAATTAAAAAGCAATGGCAATTTTATTCTGAGATGATAAATACTGCCAAATAATAATGCACATCTCATCAATTTTATTTCAAAAGCAACTTTTAACCGTGATGCACCGAATCGTGAGTCCTGTAAGCGGTAAGCAATTGTAATAGTGGCAGCAGAGGTCGAAGGTTAAAGGTGGGAGTTTGAAGACCCTACTGACAGAGGGATCCACCAGACGTTCCCAAAAGAACCTCACAACACGTTTGGGCCTGCCAGGTCTGACCGGCTTCCTCCCCTGCCAGCGGATCCAGCTCACCACCAGGTGGTGATCGGTTGACAGCTCAGCCCCTCTCTTCACCCGAGTGTCCGAGACACACGGCCGGAGATCAGATGACACAACTACAAAGTCGATCATCGACCTCCTGCCTAGGGTGTCCTGGTGCCACGTGCACTTATGGACATCCTTGTGCTCGAACATGGTGTCCGTTATGGACAAACCGTGACTAGCACAGAAGTCCAATAACAGAACACCACTCGGGTTCTGATCGGGGAGGCCGTTCTTCCCCATCACCCCCACCCAGGTCTCACTGTCGTTACCCACGTGGGCGTTGAAGTCCCCCAGTAGAACAATGGAGTCCCCAGCCGGAGCACCATCTAGTACCCCTCCCAGGGACTCAAAAAAGGCTGGGTACTCTGCACCAATGTTGGTCCCGTAGGCCGAGACAACGGTGAGAGACCTGTCCCCGACCCGAAGGCGTAGGGACGCGACCCTCTCGTTCACCGGGGTGAACTCCAACACGTGACGGCTGAGCTGGGGGGCTATAAGCAAACCCATCCCAGCCCACCGCCTCTCCCCGCGGGCAACTCCAGAAAAATGGAGCGTCCAGCCCCTCTCCAGGAGTTGGGATCCGGAACCCAGGCTGTGCGTGGAGGTGAGTCCGACTATATCTAGCCAATACCTCTCAACCTCCCGCACGAGCTCAGGCTACTTCCCCCCCAGCGAGGTGACGTTCCATGTCCCGAACGCCAGAAGCTGCGCACGCGGACCAGGTCGTCGAGGCACCTGCCTTCGACTGCCACCCAGTCCTCTCTACACCCGACCCCTACGGATCCCTCTGCGGGTGGTGGGTCCACAGGAGGGCGGGCCCACGTCGTCCTTTCGGGCTGTGCCCGGCCAGGCCCCGTGGGCAGAGGCCCGACCACCAGACGCTCGTATTCGAGCCCCAACCCCAGGCCTGGCTCCAGGGTGGGGCCCCGGTTGCGCCATACCGGGCGACGTCACGGTCCTTGTTATTGTACTGTCCATAGAGGTCTTCGAACTGCTCTTTGTCTGACCCGTCACCTAAGACCTGTTTGCCATGGGAGACCCTACCAGGGGCATGAAGCCCCAGACAACATAACTCCTAGGATCATTCGGGCACTCAAACAACCCCACCACGTTAAGGTAGCAGTTCACGGGGTTGTCATTAGGATCCATTTAGTCCAAACCACTTTTGGTTGGAACTGTTCGGCAGGAGCAGTACGAGGTGATTTTCCTCGTGTTTTTGTGTGAATTTACAAATACCGCGAAAATTGCAGGGGAGGTTACCCAGAATCTGTGAGAACACGCATATTCCACACTGAAAGGCCCCATGTGGGCCGGTAATCGAACCTGCACCTGTTCATTTGGAGTAGTAGTAACTGTAATGGTAGTAGCAATAACCGTACTGGTGGTAGTAGTAGTAGTTGCAGTAGGAGTTCTGGAGTTTAGTTTTTGCTTTGAGTTGGTTGTTAAAGTTTATACTGTGCAGTAGAGGTAGCGGTAGCAGTACATTGTGTGTATTGTGTGTATTGTGTATTGGTGTAGTCCTTACAAAAGTACTTAGCTCGTATCCCCATACAAGCAGTATAGTGGGTAGAGTAAATATTAGCCACAGTAGCCTGGCGAGTGCTGGCACTGAAATGAAAAGAACCCCCCAAAAGTGGATTTTAAAATAGTACTGCAGCAGAAATACCAACAGCTCAGTAATATTTTTTTTCAAATGTCCTCCACTTTGGTGACGGAAGTGGTAAAGTAGTATGATGAAAGCGGCGCATTCGGCATTTGTGTCAATCCAATCATGAAAAAGTGAAATTGGTTTGTGAGGAAGTTGTCTGGATACGTGGCTGATTTGAATTCCAGCGCATGCAGCTCCCGCCGTGTCCGGGCGGGACTCTGTTTAGAAGAGGACGCTTTCATAGTCATGTAGTGAACGTATACCCGCGGCAGCCGTGGTAATCCAGTCCAACCTGCGGGCGTCCAATCGAAACCATAAAGCCAAATTGGATCGTGAAATAGCTTTGCCGGCAGGTATTCCGACAGACACTGGAGGTGCGTGCGGAGGGTGCTCGGTTGAAGTTCACGCTGGGTTGAGAGCAGATTGTGCTGTCTGTCACCCCCCCCCTCCCCAGAACCCCCACCCTCACGTTGCCCTGTAAGTGTTGCCAGTAGAACATGCCCCACTCCGAGCAGCAGGCCTCGGAAAGACGGCGTAATCTCCGGGACGTCGGTTGGTGACACAAACGCACCATCTGGGACCGGCTCTGTTCTCTCGACGTGTGAATCCGCAGCCTCGCATGCACCGCCGAGCTCCCAGGCAGTCGAGCCAGGGTACAACAACCACGTTTCCATGGAGATCGTTGGACCATTTGGAATTGGTGCACATTTTTCATTGTATGGTTATTTGGTTAGTAACTGTATATCTAATCATGTTGGGGAGACCTTCTTCTTGTAAGTGTCGGCAGTTTGATTCCAGCTTTCTGTTTGGCTCACATGGAACTGTCAGGGAGCGTGGGGAAAGAGCTCAGGTGCAGAATGGAAAGGTTACCAACGCAGTAATATCTTTCACTCGCGAAGCAACTGTGAACACGTGTCATTTTACCTAAAGCCACAATGCAGAACATTCCTGTCGCTCCATCAAAACAGGATCAGACAAGCCGGAGGTGTCCCGCTCTCAGTAAAGTCATGAGTCAGGTCTGAGGAGACGCAATAATTGTTCCCGAGGCATTTTATCAATAAAACACCTGTAGTTTAGTTTAGTTTAGTTTAGTTTATTTGTTTATTTGAGCACTACACATTGTGCTCAAAAGGAGTGGGCTGAAGCAAAAAGCTTATGAGCCCCCACCCCCAAGTGCAATAAAATAAAAAAAAGAACATTTCAAAACATTTCAAGCAGCTACATTCATACAGACCAACTTACAACAAACAACAAAAATATATTAACTCTTTATATAATTAATTGAAACAACGCACAGCTACAACAACAATCTAGTTTCATATACGATGTCTAGAACAAAGCAAGTCAAAAAATGTGTTACTTAATATATTGCTTGCATATTTTTACCCGTGATTACAGAGTTACTTTTATGGTATAAAGGTACATTAATAGATATTATAATCTGAGATCTTGATACTTTCCAGTTGTCATTACCATTCTCAGTATAATTTTAATTTGGGTTTAATTATCATCATCATTATTATATATTTATTTAATTGAGTTATATGTGAAGTATGATGAAAGCCCTGCACAGTGTGGTGCATTAAAAAGCCAGAGAGTGAGCCAGTTGAAGAGGGCAGTAACTCCCCTTCAACAAACCCCCTAACAGCTGATTTGTAGATGATGTTCCTATGCTGAGTGGTGCATTAAAAGACAAGGTTTAGAGCCCGTTAGGAGGATTCCTCTCAACAGATCCATAACCTGCCAACCCTAATTCTCCGTTTGTGAGTTTGAGCAATAGAATGACAACCGTTCCAAGCAGCAACACTCTTCCTTGAATATAGAGGAAAAATACACATAATTGATCTTACTGCTCCCCTTAGTGGCAACGCATTTCTTCTTGTCTGTATATTTCAAAAGTCTTTTGTTTGTATTTAAATTTGAACAGGTTGATGTTTGGACATCGTTTCAAATCCATCTCCAGTTTATTCCACAATTGTACACCATTAACTGTTGGACTAAAACTTTTCAAAGTTGTGCTATGTTTCTGAATCCTAAAGTTTAATTCATCACGTAATTCATAACGACCAGTACGTTCTTGGAACCTTCTTTGTATTTGGTTTGGTAACAATTTATACCTTGCTTTGAATAACATTTGAACAGTTTGGAACTCAACAATGTCACAAAACTTCATGATCTTTGATTTTAAAAATAATGAGTTTGTGTGGTCCAAAAACCCAACTTTATGAATTACTCGGAGAGCTCTTTTTTGCAACAATATTATTGGTTTAACTGTGTTTTTATAAGTACTACCCCAAACCACAGTACAATAATATAAGTAGGGCAAAATCAGAGAACAGTATAAGGTGTGTAGAGCTTTGATGTTTAAAATGTGCTTTGCTTTTGCTATTACTGAAATGCTTCTAGAAATTTTCGTAGATATATATTTAATGTGAGATTTCCAAGTAATTCTGTCATCAATAATCACACCAAGGAATTTGATTTCATGCACTTGCTCGATAACAACACCCTCTATCTGAATTGCTTCCTGAGCATTGGAGTTACAGTTGCCAAATATCATCATTTTGCTTTTACTCAGATTTAGAGATAATTTATTTTGTTTGAACCACTTGTTGACACTTTTGAGTTCCAAGTTAACAATCCGACACAGCTGCTGTAAGTCGTCTCCTGATGCAAAAATATTTGTATCGTCAGCAAACAAGATAAATTTAAGTACTTCAGATGTTTTACAAATGTCGTTAATATACATATTAAACAATTTTGGGCCCAGAATAGAACCTTGAGGTAAACCACAGACAATTTGTCGACAACTCGACTGATAATCACCGATTTTCACACATTGTTTTCTATTTTTTAAGTAACTGGTAACCCACTGTAGAGCTACCCCCCTAATTCCATAATGTTCTAGTTTATTAATTAATATATCATAGTTTATTGTATCAAACGCTTTACTCAGGTCAATAAATAATCCGATTGCACATTTCTTGTTATCTACAGCATTAGTTATTTCTTCAGTTATATCAAAGAGCGCGTGTGAGGTTGAGTGATTGTTCCTAAAACCAAACTGATTGTCCGAGAGTAAATTACACTTTTCGATAAAGCTGTCAAGTCTAGAGTTAAAAACCTTTTCTAAGATTTTAGAGAATTGCGGTAAAAGGGAAACAGGCCTGTAGTTTGTAAAGAGATGTTTATCTCCTGCTTTGAATAGAGGAATCACTTTTGCTACTTTCATACTATCAGGAAAAGTTCCAGTTTGTAACGATAAGTTACAGATGTAAGTTAACGGCTTAGAGATACTTTCAATAACAGTTTTTAAAGTTTTCATGTCCATGTCATGGTAATCGGTCGAAGTTTTATTTTTACACCCTTTAACAATGTCCAGTATCTCCTTTTCCTCCACAGGTTTGAGGAACAGGGACATAGGATTTGCTTCTATCAGTTCACAATTATAATTCTCAACGTTTGCAATTTTTGCAGCAAGGTTTGGTCCAACATCTACAAAGAATTTATTAAATGTTTCGACAACTTCATTCATATTTTTTAACGTGTTATCCTCTTCTTTGAAATGTTTTGGATAATTAATCGTTCTTGGTTTATTTCTAATTATACTATTTAAGATGTTCCATAAACCTTTAATATTATTCTTATTAGTATCTAACAATGTATTATAATAATCCTGTTTACATTTTCTAATGATACCTGTCAGTTTATTTTTATATTTCTTATATTTATCCTCCGCTTCTTTTGTTTTGTTATTTATAAAGTTTTTGTAAAGATTATTTTTTTTCTTGCAAGCATTTAGTAAACCTTTAGACATCCATGGTGTTTCTTTATACTTTCTGTTTTTACTGTATTTCTTCATTGGGCAGTTTTTGTCGTATACCTTTTGAAATACTTGCGTAAACTCATCATAAGCCATATTCGTGTCATTCTCTCTGTACACAATACTCCAGTCTTGAGCTAAAAGCTCCTTTTTACATGCATCAATAGTTTTCTCTGTTTTTACCCTTCTAAACCAATACTTATTTTCCTCTTCATCTTTTACATATCCATTTTTATACATAACGAAAACTGGAAGGTGATCACTAATGTCATTTATCATTAACCCGCTGACTGTATCACTTTCAATTTCATTTGAGAAAATGTTATCAATCAAGGTGGCACTATGGGTTGTTATTCTACTAGGTTTGGTTATTAGAGGAAACAGACCTATACTGAATAAAGTATTTATAAATTCGTCCGTCTTTTTATGTTTATATGGGTTTAACAAATCGATGTTGAGGTCTCCCCCCACAAACATGACTTTATGATTTAATCCTGAAAAGTGCTCCTCCATCCACTTAGAAAAAACATCTATATCAGAGCCAGGTGTTCTATAGATAGAACTCACAATAATATTTTTCTTTTTTTGCCTTGTAATTTCAACAGTAAGGCATTCAAGTGTATCTTCCACCACCATTGTCTTATTTTCCATTACTTTGTAACTATAGTTGGAGTCTATAAACATAGCTACGCCCCCTCCATGCTTGTTCCTTCTGTTCATACTTATAAATTCATAACCCTCAATAGAAAACTCAAATTCTCTGTCATTATTGATCCATGTTTCTGTGATTAAAATGACACTGAATGGTGTGGAAAACTGTTTTAAGAAGCTTTTGATGTGGTCAAAGTTTGCATAGAGGCTTCGACTATTGAAGTGGATTACAGTGAATGCCTTAATGTTCTTAATTTTACTATTGTACAGATCCTCTGTGTAGTATTGACAGTCATTGGTAGCTCTAGAAAAGAAGTTATTTTCCGGGTCGATGTCGATCTCAGTGTTCTGTAGGTCGTATTGAGAGAATGTAAAATCCTGGGAGTTTGCTTCAGCAATTCTCCTTATTGAAAAGTCCAAGTCGGTGCTTCCTATAGAACTATATGTATTACTAGACATGTGAGATTATGTGCTTTTACATACCAAAGTCCATACGTGTTTCCCGGTGTTTATACTGGATGTGGTGTACTGCTGCGTGGACGTATAATGAGTTTGTCATATCGCAAGAAGGCGATCTCCCCCCTTTCTCGTGCAGCTCTCAGCTCCGGCATCAGTTCTTTACGTTTTCTTTTTATTGATTCGGTGTAGTCCTCGTTAATGAAGATTTTTGTTCCTTTGAGTCGTTTGGCGCGCTGCAAGATTTCCTCGCGATCCTTCCACCGCAGTAGTCTGGCGATGATGGGTCTCGGCCAGTCTCTCCCTCCGCCGGGTTTCCCTACGCGGTGAGCCCTCTCCACCTCCACCGCGTGATGTAGCTGGAGCTTCTCCTTCAGTATTTCTTTCACCTTTTCCTCGGCGTCGGCCCAGGTCTCCCCAGGCGACTCCAACACTCCCTCAAATACCAGGTTGTTTCTGCGGCTCTGCCCCTCCAGATACTCCAGTTTGTCCGTGATGATGTGTAAATTGTCACATACTTTGTAAAAGTCCGTTTGTAAAGTGTTTGTGCGCTCCGTGAGTTTTAGATTTTGTTCTTTCAAAGTGTCTACCTCACCTTGCGTGAACTGCAGGCTTGTTTTTAGTTCTTGAATGTCCTTAGTCTGTAAATCCATGCGGGTGTTTGTTGATTCCATGATGAGTTTAATAAATCCTTTGAAGTTCTCCTGTTGTTGTTGAATTAATTCCCTGAACATGACCCTCTGCTGCTCCATGAGCTCCGTGACTCGACTGAGGCTTACGTATTCCTCTTCCACCGCCGAATCTGCCTGTTGCTTCGCCTCTATTTTCCTGTAATTAAATAGATTTTATTTACATTCTATTCAGGGTCGTCAACTGGAGTTAGCGCAGGACGAGGTCGGCCCATGAAGGAGCACATTTTCTTTTAAAATAATAGAAAACTGGGAATGGGGTCTGTCGTCAACAATGGAGTTTTACGAATTCACAGCATTACAGAAACATGTTCATAGATCTCACGTGATGTCAAATTATGACCAGCAGCTATGAAAAAATGTCTATAGTTTGAACGGTCCAAGAACATCATTCATTACAAAAACGTCATGTGAAACTAATCTAAAACTTCCTAAACAGTTGAGTTGGGGAAGACACGGATAAACTTTAAAAAATACTTTCTTAAACTCATGTATGTGGATTAGAAATAGATAGATAGATAGATAGATAGATAGATAGATAAATACTTTATTGATCCCGAAGGAAATTATTCACCAGTCCCTTGCTCACATTCACACAAACAGAGCAGGATCTTCTAATAAACAACAGATCCGACACGTGTACACCAACCTCCTGCTGCCGACTTCCTGATCCAGAACAATGCAAATATGGACACGGTGCTGGACAAAGGCAGTTCCTCACGTGCCTCCTCAGGCGCCCGTGGCTCACCGCGGGATCCAGGCGAGGTCGGGCCCCTCCATTATTGTCATTAGCGTGCCTACGGGGGGCGCCGTGATGGGTTTTCTCCGCAGTAATATGACAGGGCAGTGGGGTTCTTATTATTCATCCCCACCCCCCCACACACAATCCCTCGTGAACGCAGAGGGGGGGCCTGTCCTGGCATCTGGCCCCGTCCGCTGGCATCCACACCGCGCACATGTCCCGTGCATCAGATGGTGCACGGCTTCACCAGCGACACGGACGTGTGGAACAGACTGCGAGTGAATGTGGAGATTTAACAAGGCCAGGCTTTTGAGGCAAATCACCTACAATGACTACATTCAATCTTTCTTGAACAGGAAAAGCTGACTCAAATGTTCAATTTAGTGGTGGGACTCGATTTTAATCAAGTTACTTATGGCCTTTGTAATTAATTCATCACAATTAATCGCATTTAAGCATCATTTATCCTGGTGTATTTCTTTTTAGAGGTATTTTTTAGGCGCTTCTTTGTTTTTTTATTTGTATTCTATGTGATCATTTCAAACACATAGAAAAACTAAAATAATCGCCCTTTAATTTATTTTGGAGAATTATCTTTTTGAATACGTTTGACAGAACTGCAAGGAAACTGAAAAAGTATTTGCGCCGCTAAAGTAATGTGATTCATTTAGATTCATACTGTATTATTTATCGCACTAAACCTTATGTAATGAATTTTTCGGAATTAATTAAAAAAAAATCCCAGTCCTAGTTCCATTATTATAATAAAGCCAATGACAGGGAGAAGTAGGCATGTGAACAACTCATTTCTAGCTCTCGTGAACCCTTCGGCACATCCAGATGTTTCATGGCTGCGTATACTGATTGCAATCGAAGCACATGTGTTGGATTTAACTTAGATTCACAAATGAATGTTGTTTTCCTTTGGGGTGAAAATATGTTAGGCTGGGATTAAGAATGGGACAATGGGTTGCTTTCATTCAGGAATGTTCTGTCATCATTTCAGATGGAGCCGGGGCCGATAAACTTAATAGGAGAGACACCGTTTGGGAAGGAAATAACCAAATGTTCTCCCTGATCATTATTTAGGAGGTGATTGGATTGGCTCAAAGTCCTCTCATCGTTTGGAATATTGTCTCTGCTTTTGGACGCCTTTATGAGACAGTCATGTGACCTTAGTTCATCTGTGAGAAAGAAGACGTAGGACTTTGTGACAGTTTTTGTTTCACGTAGATGGGTCCAGCCGTTAGAGAGACATTAAGAACCAAGTCAAAAATTCAGCATTTTGACCGTTACCATAGTTACAACAATAGACTTCTCGGCTACCCACCAACTCAATATAAATTTTTTGGCTTTCTTGGCTGTTAACTTTTATCGAGGCTTAAACTCCCGCATCTTTCACTTCATCAGAGGGTTAAACTACACACAAGAAAATGTTACGTATAATATGGCTCCTGTCAGTACAAGGACCTGAATCTCTCCTTAAGAACCTACCGAGTTTGACTCAGATTTCCCCAACAATATAAACCGTGGCACATTGCTGGAAGTGTTTTCATGAGACTGGTTGACTCTCTGGCTCTTTTTCTCTTGTCGCTGACCTTGAAGACACATTTGTTGACCCTCTTGGCTTTTCCCATTGGCGCTGACAAACCCCCCCCCGCCTGTGTGTGTGTTCCAGAGGAGCCGTGCGTGCCCTACAGTAAGCCCTGCTTCCCCTCCCCCGGGGGCCACAGCTCCACGGGGACGGCCTCCTCCAAAGGCTCCACGGGGCCCCGCAAGAGCGACGGGCCCCGGCAGCCCCAGCAGTGGACGGCCCTGGAGCACGCAGACTTCCTGGGAGCCAATGGACAGGGACACTTCTCAGGAGAGTTATGTGAGTATGCCGCCTTTCAACGCAGCGAGGGACCGTTTGAGAAAACGTGCCGATACTTGGGGAACTCGCCATGTCCTCCAACAGGATTGTATTTTTTCTTTTTTTGAGTTGTTGATATTTTTCCAAGAGCTTCTTCACGCTCATCCGTTCAAACTCCTGTAATCAATCTGGTTTTAAGATCGTTGGGGTCACACGCTTCCTTTGTCTTGCCAAGTCCTTGTGACCATCTGTTCAAAGATGGATTATGATATTACAGCCTCCCTCTCTCCTCTTTAAAACCACCTCCTCTCCTTGGCTAAACGGAGAATCTGACTGAGAATAGACACGGGCAGCAGCTTTGATAAAGAAACACTCCAAACCATGTATCAGTAATTTATTTGGGTCGCTGGATTTAGACCTGGAGACTCGGATTTCCAAATAGAGTCGGGACTGGCCTCTGCTCAAAGTGTGCCCCACCTAAGGCCCAAAGTGGATTTATTTCCCAAGTGACGAAGGTGAAGGGATTCACTAATACAGTTGAGACAGATCTTAAAATGGATCTGGATTGCAGTTGTTTTTTTTCTATACAACCGCGACTCCAAAGTGTGCACGGGTTCAGAGCGGAGGTTACTGAGTTCATCAAAGGTTCATGAAGCATGGGGGGAACGGTTAAAAGCTATCAATACTAAAACAATACATTTCTTAAAAACGTTGAATAAAATACAAAATATGTGAAAACAACCAAATTTGTAAAAGAAGTGACAAAAACCAATATTATTACACTATTTCTGCGTTCCATGTCTGTATTATCCTGTAAAATCAGTTTAACTTCCTGCTTAGCTCGTGTGTAAATAGAAGGTCTGTGTTCAAATCTGCTCTGAGGGAAAAACACATGCAAACAGAATATTACTATTTCATTATCTCTTTTGTATGATGTGTTTCTAGTTTTGTCCAAATGACGGGGCAGTAGAGCAAATGAATCATCTTAAAGTGTTACGTGTCAACTCAGATTCAGTTTATTAGCCCTTTGAGTATAAAATCTCACTGGAAAATGATTTGCATGGAGCTCAAAGTGCGCTGTCAAAACATAAAAGGACAATACACATAAAAACAAATGCCACATAAAAAAGGGTAAAAAAGTGAAAGTGCCTTATTTAAAGCCACACCACGTAACATTTTACCCAATAAATAGAATAAAAGGCAAGCATTTATTTTTATGACACACATTTTTATTGTTGAAAAACGTTCAAAATGTGAACCAATGAGCGGCTTACCTCTCCTAAGACCTGACTTGTAGCTTTACTGGCAGCTCGTCTCCATGGAGACGGTTGACTGAACGCAGCCAAATGTGAGCTTTAAATAGGTTCTTATCCAAATCTATTCTTTGATTACCCACGGCAAAAATAGCATTTTCTGTCTAGCCAGTCATTAGGAGCATGTTTTGTATTGCTGGCAACAGTATAATCCCGAATGTTACGCAGTGTGCCTTTAAAGTCCTCACAGCTGTTTGAATGGCGATCTGTTGAACATTTGAGAGAGCAATACCTTTACCTGAAGGAAGCATTTAAAAAAGGTCCTAGAAGGGTGGCCTGAGACGTCATTAACAAGTTGTAAAGCTGAATTTAAGAGTCGAGCTTTATTTGTGGCTCCAGGAGCGACAAAGTGCAGCCAATGGTCTGCTGCTGAGCGAACCACTTTGTCCAGTCTTCACCAACCACACTGTACTGTAATACAACTGGTTAGGACACTCTCAATTATGCAATAGTAAAAGTTTAAAGAATCTTAGTATTTTGACTATATTCTCGAAGCCTGCATAAAAAGCAGAGGCGCTCTCTTGCTTTCTTTGCAATATTAGTATTAGAGCTCTAATTCAGGTCACGAGATGGGTGAACGCTTGTATGCCTCATGAGGCTTCATAAATAAATATGAATGACTAAGAGAATGTCTGACGGCCCGTTTGTTCTTCTCTCCACAGAGTAACCTGCCTGCCATACTTTGAGGAGGAGCTGTGTTGAGGCCAGTGCCCCCTGTTGGACTGTTGTGGTGTGACGAGTGTGCCTGGGGACAGCACACAGACTGTATAGTTTGTACAGACAGAAAAGATTCCCCGCTCACCGCACTCATGTTCTTTTACCACAGACGAACCCTCGGCTCGCCAAAGGAAGGGCCTTTCTGTTTGCTGTAAATATCTTAAACTCGTTGCATCGTTGCATTGCTATGCAAGCCTTCTTCAGTTCAGCTTCGGTCCCATGGGTTCTTTGTACTATATGTGAAATGAGTGGCTGTCGTGCCATACATTTGTTTTCTAATCCATTGTCTGTTAAGAGGTACTTTAATTATCATTATTATTGATATTAATTATTGTTTTTGCACTGCAACTTTTTGGTGAAAAGCACAAAAACCTAGCTCCTGCTGACATGAAGAACCGCGCGACTACGTGAAGTGGAGTCCTGTACTGTAAAGTAAAGATTATGAAATATACAAATGTACAGAGAGATATTAGAGCGAAGCAGCTGCTGTCTCCATGGAGACGGGGCGGGGTGACTGGGGGTCAGAGGTCCTCAGCCTGTGTTTTGTGTTTATTTATGTTCTGTTTAAATGATGCTTCACTGCTGCACGGCCTGGAGGAGGAGGGATTGTGACCAATGGGGTCAAACGGATTATGTCCGTATGTCCATCTATGTAGTGCACTCACCCCGCCGCTGATAAATATTAGCAAATAGTGTTTTTTTTAAACAACATTAGTGGTTTACTGCAGTTTACATCATCGTTTTTACCATATGTTTGTTAAGTGATGATGTCATTGCTCTACTTCCAGGTCCAATGGAGCTTTAGCCCTATTCTTTATAATGGGATTTTTTAAAACATTTGATCTCACAGAAATATTACATTTTCTTTAGTAATGCTTTTCTCACATTCATTATCAAATTATTTTTTCCATTCACAATGAAGGCTTATTTTATATAGAAAACCTCTTTATTATGATATAGAGAAATGGTGAAACAGTTGTTGGCCTTTTATCTGTTGTTATTTCAGATAAAGTGTGTGTTTTGCTGTGTTTGTCTGTGGAACAGTTTGGACCCGGAAGTAGCTTTTTATTGTGTTGATGTGCCACTTACCAAACGTATTGCCCCAACGATTCTTTGTAGGAAATTGAGTGCACTACGTTTTACATTCGGAAAAAGCCACAGTCAATATACTTCTGATACATTTGATTGTCAATGTATCAGAAGTATCCGACTCCTCATGTGGTCATTTATACAAAGTGGCAGCAGTGAAGCCACGCGTTCACGTTCATCTGATTGAATTCTTCTACGTTGGAGCGCTTATCGTCCTGCCCTTGTCCAGGTGTCTGATTTGGCTCCATCTGCCCGGACGTGTTGTAGGCCTGCTGACCCCTGTCCCCGTGATCACTTTAGCACAGTTTGGAAGCGACCATGGGATTAATAAGATGGTATGGTTTATGACGTAGCCATGACGGTAAACGGTTTGTCCAAGAGCACGACCCACTGCCTCCACGAGCCGGGTTCACGTAAGGCCTCTCGCTCTTACCTGCAAAAAAAAACAAAAATGATAAACAGTGTCTCGGTCGCCATGGGAACCCGTTTAACCGCCACCAACGGCACTGAATGATAGGCCATAACCAATACAGTGTTCAAAAAGCCATATAATAATACGCAAAAGGAACTGGATCGAGGTTTGGTGGGATTAAAGGAGGGTTGCCATGGCACCAGACGCATGAACATAACGGACATGTATTTTGTGTTCCTAGTTTAATCATCTGTGTTTGGTAGAAGAGATTTTCAAGTATCGTCGCCCCCTTAGCAACCGTTAGCTAGCTCCGTCAAGAAGCAGAGATGAACCCACGTCGTAACGGGGTAGAAGCGAAATCGGAGAAAATAAAACGACCACATAAGTTCTCTTCTTAAAGGAGGGGTATTATGTAAAATCATGTTATTATGGCATTCCCTCATTAAACACATGCCTGGAGTGTTGCCTTGGCTCATTCACATATTTTTGAGTAATCAGTCAAAACTTAGACGGCGGCCATTTTAGGTGTAGCTATGCCTCAGTCCTCCTAGGAAAGCCCCCACCTCCTGGAGACGCCTCTGGACCTTTCGTCACCAGCCAAGCCCCCAACCACTGCTCCTCAGCTCAGCAGAGCCCCCTCCCCGCACAGTGTTGTTGTTTCAATGCCACAGTAGTGTGTTGAAGGGGGCGTGTCGGAAAGCTTCTTAAAGAGACAGAGGCCTATTTCAAGACGTTCAGTACAGCCATTTTGAGAGAGCAATTTTATTCAAGGCAGTTATATTAATTTACTGCATATACAGACCGACAGAAGGTTACGTCATCATTGTAGTGCTATAGACTGGTTGAAAAAAGCATAATACCCCCTCTTTAAGTTTGTCTCCGCGGATCAACCCTCTGCTAAGACGAAGAGCAACTAAATGCTTCCTGTAGCACTTGGAAAGTAAACGCACTCCAGCGACAGAAACAACTGGCAAACAACAAGGCGGACGGTAAACCAGTCGTACCTCGGCTCACAAGGTCGTAGGGGGTTTTCCCAGCTTTTTATCCAGGCTTGAAATCATTTCTATGGCAGGAGATCCGGAGAACGTCTGGAAGAAAGTTTCGTTTTTATCTCCAGAAACGTTTCCCAGCCCGACGCTGTTTGAAAGTCTCTGCCATGAGGGACCATTCCTGGATGACTGAAAGACATCGTCCCGGGTGGATGTTGCAAATTCCGCCTGAGGAAAAGAGCGCTGACCCCCCGTGTTCGCCTCTCATCTTCCACAGATCGCGGTTTTATTTTTAGGAAAGGCGGACTCTCACGTCACCTTTGCGGCAATCGGCTTTCGCGCGACTTTCGTGAACCCGGCTCAAACCCCGCAACACGGAGCAGACCACCGAACTCCCATCTTCGTCTTCTCTCGTTCCACCCTCGTCTGTGGCCGTTTATTTTTGATCTGTTTTGTAAGAACCGTCCCCGTTTTTTCTTTCTTTCTTTTGTACGCCTTTTTACTGACGACGATCCGCAAACGCTGCTTTCAAACTCTTCACCAATAATTGACTTTCAGGATTTTTGTGCTTCGATGACTGTTGGTCCGTCCTTTTTGTACTGCTGATGTTGAACGGGGTGGGGGGTGGGGTGGGGGGGGGTTGTCGTCACCAGTCTCCAGCCAATGGCCAGTGTTTTATCCGATGGCGGGGCAGATCAGGCCAGGAATTGTTCACTTTGTGTCCAAATGTATCAAAATGGTGTAAAATACCACTGTTCAATATGCCCAAACTGAAAGCCCCATGATCTTTTTTGTTGCACCTACTCATCCTTGTTTTGCGTTAGAAGATCTGAAAACAACGGGAAAGGAAACACTCATTCATTACTGGTGGGTAGTATCGGTTTTCTTTTCTTTGCGTACTCTTCCACCTTAAGTTTACCTTATTCTCCCGCTATTTGTGAGTTCACACACGAGAACCAAAAGTGGTTCGGACTCAATTTGCTGCCAATAGGTCACGTTTACCTTCGAGATTTTGGTGATGTCATAATCTCAGCTGGAGGGCAGCTCTATGGGAGAGAAACAAACAAGGAAATTGGACAAATGTTGTACTTGATCATTTTTAAGGTAACGTATACTTTATTAATCCCCGTAGGGAAATGTATTCTCTGCATTTGACCCATCCACAATGCCGCTGGGGCGACCTGTAGGAGCAGTGAGCTGCCAGCGTGGGCCGGCGCTCAGGGACCCATCTCCATGATGTGGAGCCAGGGGGTCAGAAACACCTGGCTGGAGGATTCACCTTTGTACATGTTTTTTAATGGTAGGGGAAACCAGAGTACCTGGAGGAAACCTACGCAGACACAGAATGGCCCTATCCAGGTGGGAATCGAACCCGGACCTCCTAGCCGTGAAGCACGAGCGCTAACCGCTGTGCCACCGCGCCGCCCGGCTCCTCGTCATGCACGATCGCTGCCTCTTGCAGATTTGCATTTTGTTGCCAGTTTCAGGAAACTTTCAAGCAAACTTTTCGGCCAGAGTTAAATCCGTGGTCCAATCAGTCATAGTTATAATGTGTCAAACCGCAAAAAATAATAATTATAACCGAAATGCATTTTCTTTTTCTTTTTTACAGTTTCTTGCGCTATTTTCTATTATTGGTCGTATCACGTCAACGCTGAAACAGATCCGTTTGAAATGATTTGAATTATTTCGGGTCTACTTTTGACTTCTACTAAAGTAGTATTATTCTTGAGTATATGTTTTGGCACAAAGTGAACCTGTCCTGATCTGCTCCTCCACAATGAGGTGCAAAAGTATCTCAGGTTTTCCGTTCGGGTGGTGTTTCAGTATGTGTATATAAGTGTATATATATATCCATACGCGTCTCCACTTGATAACACCATTCCATTTTCATCTCGAAAGATAAAGTGTCCATTCTGTCGTTTTTTGGGGGAATTTCAAAGTTTAAAAAAGAAAAAGGGGAAAGAAAAAAAAAAAAAAAGTTGTGCTGGTTGATCCACTTTGAAAAAGCAAGATGTCAGTGGAAGAACATACCAAATTAAGATGTGTGTCTCTTTAAGGCCCTTTGTTTTCTTTGGAATCACAGTGTCGTTTTTGTATTTATTGAAATGATAATAAAGGTATATTGTGAAACATGCAGGAAGATGGTGATGGGCTTTTCTTTTTTTATATATCAAATTTTAACCCTGTAAAATGTTTATTGAACTTTCTGACAACATTAATGAAAGATCAATTTGTTTATGAGTTTGAAATTGTTTAAATATATCTAACCATGTCATTTAAACCCCGCAGCAAAACTGTCCATCGTTTCACACTCGTGCGGAGATCGGAGAGTTCGGAAACCTTAGAGGCAGCAGTGCATTGTGGGATTGTTCTCAGTTCATGTATTCATTTATTTGAAGTGCATGTTAATGAACAGACAACTCGTGCTGTAAATACGCTGGATTTAGCTCGAGGCTAATTTCCATCCGCAGTCCCTTGAGGTAAAAAACTAAGACACGAACATACAAATATAAAACACAAGACAAAACGCACAACAGTACAATACAGACAAAACAGGCGAGGACAACAACTACATAATTCATAAAGTGCATCTCTTTCATACGCCACGCCCCTCCTGCTCACACCTGTACCTGCGAAATAAATAAAATATGTTACTGTCTAATGCCTCTTAATGGTTGTTGTCTCTTAAATGAGCTTTCTGAACTGTCATAGAGTGTCCCAACTAGAACAAGCTTTCATGGAAAGCGTCTCCTGCACTTCACAGACTGTTGATCGAGCTGGTCGCACGATTTCTTCTCTTCATGAATGCCCTAAGAGTGAGGCGGTGCCAGGTTATGGGCTGATGAGGAACGTCCCGAGGCCAGCCGTCTGGGTCAGCTGCTGCATCTCTCCAGAGGCTACTGCAGCGGCTCCATGGCCCAGTGCATGATGGGAAAACGCCCACCTGTCAGCGGCTCACGCTCCGGTGATTGGATACGGGTCTGCTGTGATCAGCAGAAACTCTGACACCCCCCCTCGCTCCCCCGGGCAACACTTTAGATCTGAACAAATAAACTATGACTGAAATGACTACGACTTTTCAGAACAAACTCGTGATTTAGAGGAAATATTTGATCTCACAAACTTGAACAAACAAATGGGAAAGTTTTTTTTTTTTCTGATGAAGAATGACGTCGCTGGAGTAAAGGAAACCGATCAGGGCGGTAACGGATAAACTTGAACGCGATATCTCTGGATGTGGACGGGCCGGCCGGATTTCAGACCCCCCCCGTTGCGCCCGTCAACTCTCGCCGATCATCCAGGCGAGACGCAGCCGCATCTCGAACAAGCCTATTGGAGGAATTAGGGTTGAGCCCTCCTTCCCCGGGTAGGATGTGGGCGTGGCTATAGCGGATGGTATACCAGGCTCCAATCCCACTTTCATCAGCAGCAGTAAATGGAGTTTATAAGCCAGGCTGTTCGTCCTCTCTTCACCTTGAGTTGCTCAGCATTAGTTTTGTTTATCGTTTGTATTGACAGGAAACATTCAAATTCAGATCTGTTCTCAAGCATGTTCTTTTTTTTTTGTATCCACCTTTGCACAAACGCCAACGCTAGAAAACAGCTCACGAGCGGAGCAGAAACTACAAGTGAAAGGTTTTATTACAAAAGAATGTCTCGGTGAGGCATGTTTTCCCACATTGTTCTATGAACATGACACACGTTTCAAAGGTTAAAATGAATCCTGCTGTAAGGGTTAGTCATTTTAATCCAAATACCTACTTTTGAGTAAATTGGGTTTAGGACAAAGTGTAACTGTACATTATATTTTGAGTAGGTTTGGATTCAGAATTAGAGCCAATGGAACAGGCTTTAAAATAAGACACAAGACACAAAAAATAAAATACAAGAAATCTCATTATTGTTCCATTGGCCAAGAGACGGTTAAAACCTACTCGGCACTCATTCAAATCATTCTCTCGTTTTTGTATCATCTTCAAAGATAAGATGTTATTCCATTACCCGCTCAACGACTGGCCGTGGCTGCGCACCACCTCGTGAAGTACTAATATAAAGGCCAGTTTGTTCATCTGCCCTTGTTCATGCGCTCCTGTTAGTGTGTTCATGAGCTCCAACTCCTCTGAAGACCCTGACTCAGCTGGGCTTTCATCTCCTCGGCCCGACGCCTCCAGAGAAACGCTTCAAACAAAAACCTGCTGCCAGAGTGGACTGTGTGTGAGTGTGAGCGAGCAGAGAGAGAAACCAGAATGGAGTTGAGACTGACATGGAAGACCTGGAGCTCAGTAACTCCACACCACGGCAGTTCAGTAAATGCGTGCGTCCACATGGATCAGTCATGTAAATGTGCCAGGCCTGTGTGTGACGATAAAACGCAGAAAAAAAAGAAAGTACAAAAAGTACATGAGCATCCCCTGTGTTTCGCAGAGGAGAGGAGGATTCTGCAGATAAAGCCACAATCAGGTCGCTTGTGCTGCGACGTCATCATTTTAGGAAAAGTTGAAAAGTTAAAGTTAACACAAATATGTATCAAGAGCATGATGGGACACTCAGAGTTCTAATGAGAGACAAGGCTCTGCCTGTCGTCTCCGAAAACGTGGTCGAAAGTAGCTGTTGTTTTTTCCAAAATAACTTTTTCTTCATATTTCTGTTTAGATTTAAAGAGCAACTAAACACCAAATTCATTTTTTTTTTACTGATAAACTGTCTCAATGCGTGTCTCATAGTGTTGTCTCCTGGTCCCTGACATTATAGCACAAACATTTCAACCTGATAAGACTCACACAGACAGAAAAGCGTTTTAGACGTTTTATTGAATGAATGCAGAACATATATTGGGGCTCAGACCCCGGCGGAAGATTGGATGAACGATAAGTCCGCACGGCGTAGAATGATAGCCGGGATCTCCCCCAAAAATTACCCGGGGTCTGAGCCGAGACAATGACGTGATGACAATTGCTCGTGCTTTTGATGGTGCTGCGCTTACCACGTTTGACAGGGCGAGTGACTGCAGCTTAAAATGAGCATGCAGGCCGAGACGAAACCAGCTGAGATAATGGACAGCCTTTGAGCCTAAGGGAACGAATGACAGTGAGAAGGAATGGAGCTGAACTATGATGAGATGCTTACTGTAGAAATGACAGATGCAGGGGTGAAGAAGCTTAAAATCCCTCCGACGAGGGCAGCAAGGAGACCCTCCGACGAGGGCAGAAACCCTCCGACGAGGGTAGCCGAGCAGCGTAGAACGAGAACCCTCCGGCGAGGGTAGCAGAAACGGAAACCCTCCGACGAGGGCAGCAGCAGAAACTGAAACCCTCCGACGAGGGTAGCAGCAGAAACTGAAACCCTCCGACGAGGGCAGCAGCAGAAACTGAAACCCTCCGACGAGGGCAGCAGCAGAAACTGAAACCCTCCGACGAGGGTAGCCGAGCAGCGCAGAACGGGAACCCTCCGGCGAGGGTAGCAGAGCAGAGCAGAGGCCCTCTAGAGAGCGGCAGACGGGGAGGAGAAGCCTCTGGCGGCGAGCCTATGTTTGTGTATCTGACGAAAAATGAGAGCCGAGTGAGATAGGTCTAGACCACCACGTTATATGCACGAAACTTACTTAGTTGTGAAGGGAACGTTGAGCTGAGTTCGACTCAGGGCGGATGTAAGAGATGTAGGCCAAGGAAGACCAGCGCCCCAGCTGTTGGAGTGTTGCTGCGGGAGACCTTGAGCAGCAGCGGATGTAGCGGCCCCGATTCTGAATGAGTGGGCTGAATAGTTGTGTGGGGATAGTTCCCAGAGAAGGAGCGTCGACCGAAGGTATTTTGAAACCTGGATGCCGTCACAGACCTTCCGGGGTAAGAAACAGCACTTGACTGGGCGGACCGAGCTTGAAACGTTTGAGCGAATTTCAGCATGCTTAGAAAAGAACGGGCCCCCTGTGCGGGCAATGACTATGTTACAGGTGCCTTTAGAGCTCTTGAGGACCAGATTGAAGAATTCGGATGAAAACTCAAATCGGAGAAGGAAGGAGGCCATTTCTCAGCGAACCATTTACCCTGATAGAACCCCCCGAACCCGGAGGACGGGGCGGCGTCCGTGAAAAATTACAAAGTGTTCGCGGAACGTATGACGTCATCGTAGAAGAACGACACCCCGTTACAGTCGTTTAGCAGCGGGACCAGAAACGCAGGTCGGAGCGACACCCTTCGTCCAGGGAGACCGAGTCGAACAGCGATGTAACGGAGTGACCTGCCACGAGCAGCCGCGAGATGAAAGAACGCCCCTGGGGAACGATACGCATGGCAAAATGAGGTGGCCCAGCAGGGACAGGAGCTGCTGCTTTGTGAAATCGCGGGTGGAAGCTGCTGTCTGAATCACGTCGCGAATGTGGCCAGCGTATCGGGCGGAGGAGAAGCGACCATGGCGACATAGTCCAGTTTGATCCCCAAAAACTCCAGCTCGGTGGCTGGGCCGACTGTCTTTTCGACCGCCAGGGGCACGCCCAGAAGGCCGAAGAGGAGCTTGAGTTTAGACAAGGACGGGCCGGGCGAGAGAGCGGGGGGGTCAACCAGAAGAAAATCGCAGAGCGAGTGGAGTACGGACTGAACCCCGACATATTGAGTAGGATCCAGCACAGCGCCTCCGAAACCATGTTAAACAAGCACGGGTTGCTCCTACGAACGTCACACCCGAACCGCGAAATAAAATCTAGACTCCCACCGCACTCCGAAAAGGTGCCACGAAGACGGATGAATGGGGACGATTTTGAAAGCGTCCGTGACGTCGGCCTTGGCGAGCCGAGCACCACGACCGGCCAGCTTTATCTGAGCGATAGCGTGGTCCACCGTAGCGTAGTAGAGCAAAAACGGGGCGGGTATGATACTATTGAGCTGGGAACGGGGGCATGAGTGGGTGGCAGAATGGTCCAGTATCAAACGCTTCTTGCCAGAATACTTGCGAGTGGCCACGCCCAGGGGACTAGTGCGGACTGGCGAAAATGGGGAAGACTTGAACGGGCCGATCATGCACCCCTTAGAACCCCGGCATTGAGTTGCCTCGTGTACGAAATGCGCGGTATAAATAAAGTTGCCTTGCCTTGCCTCCCTCTGAAGTAATTTAGAAACGACCGCCGGTTCCCTCAATGCGGATTGCAAGTTCTTAGAAACGAAAGACGACGCGGGCAAAAAACGAAACGCCCACGTGAGCAGAAAATTAACAAAACCGGGATCCGGGTGAAAACGAAGTTTGAAAGCCGGTGCACATACGTAGATTGGGGTAGATAGGTGACGAGAAATCAGCGCTTAAAGCCACGGCAGGGCGCATGCGACGGGGGCAGACTGACTTCGGATGGGCATCCTTGCAGAAACTACAAATATGAAGAAAGCGGCAATTACCATAGGTGCAAACCGCCTTGTTGAAGTTGTTGCATATAGGGTCGGAGTTAAATATCTCGATTTTTCTGCCACGGCGATCTAGTGGGGATGAGGGGCACTTGAGAGCGTGTGGCCGGTGCGCGGGCTGCGAAGCAGTGAAAGGAATGGATGGGCAAAGGGGGGGGAATGACCGACTGAACCGCACAGCGAACAGGAGACAGTCTGAGTGAGCATGAGCAACAACTCTGTATCGAAAACGGACCAGTCCAGACGCACGTTAGCTTGAGCGATTAGCGACGCTGATTTGGCCGCGAACGCCTTGTGATATTGGTAGAATAGCGACCGACCGTACTTTAAATTCAGATCCCCGATCAGACATAGGTAATAGTCCATCTCGGGCTGGCGATCCGGATACACGGCACACAGAACGTCCCGATACACGCTGAATGCCACTAAGAACTCGCCTATGGCTAAATCTCTAGAGAGACGAGTGAAATCACCCGAGGACGCGATCTGACTGTCGACCGCGGGAGAGGGGAGAATGAGCGAGACCAGGTTCACGTAAGCGCCCCGTAAGATTTTCGAACGCGGCCTTGACGAAATATTAGCGTGCATTGGAGAATACAGCCTACCCAGAGACGGCCCAGGACGGGCACTGGCGAGAGAGAAGACGGGGAGATCCGGCTGAGTCACCGCGGCGAGAGAAGCGTGGAGCGCACCGAGCGCAGCTGAGTGGAGACGGCAGGACGAGCGGCGTTGAGCAGGAGATGGGCCGACAGCCCGGAGACGGAGTGGCGAAGAGCGTCCATGGAGGCAGACATCAGACGAAAGTCTTCCGCGGACATGGGTGGGACCGCGGCAGAAGACGAGGAATCCGAGGCCAAGGCGAAGACAGGGGCCGGAGCCACGGAAGGAGGACGACCCCGGCGGCGTTTGGCGGGGGAACCGCAGACTTCCTGGACCGTTTCCCTCCCGGGAGAACGAAAGGAGGCGGCGAGGCGGGCGGAGACGGAGACAAATCACCGGACGGCAGGACAGCGGCGAGTTGAGCCAGTTGAGAAGGACCGAGACCGGTTCCGGGAAGAATCCCCTTGGACTGAAGAGCCGAGAGCGGGGAGACGTGAGCAGCGATGCGGACACTTTTCCTGAAAGTGCTCAGAACGGTGGGTCCCGTGTCCCCACTGAAGGGGGGCAAGGGCCCGGCAGTAGAATCGGAGTCAGACATTCGTTTCCCTAAGCGACGAGATTGCAGCACGGCTGGGAAACTCCGAGTGATGGGCCATGGTGCTTAAGAAGGAATCTTGAGCGATGATTGGCTGATGTGGAGGAGCTGGATGGCTGGACTAGGATTGATGAGTGGAAACAGCTGCCGGTGATGAGCGGTGGTTGATGCAGCTGGTGAGTCTTCCTTGTTGAATTTGCGCATAAGCTTCATGTGTCAAATCCTAACTTTGGCCTGAAAACGAATGGGTTTTTGACTTTTGTTTGTGGGTGGGGTAAGGCCTTACCAAATTCAAACTTCCCAAACCAAACCTCTGGCTGAGCCTTATGTCAGTGAAGCTATGTTTCAAAAGAGAGCTATTCATTTTCCAATAAGAGCTGAATGTCTTTAGCACGGTCCATCAGTTAAAATAATGTTGAAAGAACATTTATTATAAAACTATCTTCATTCAATGAAGTCCACATTTTTGGACTTTTTAATGGTACTTTTATGGGAGTGCAACAAGCTCTGCTAACTGCGATAGAGATCCACAGTGCAGAGGCGTCACGGGGGTCCGGACCAAATAACCTCGAGGTCTGCATCCGGACCCGAGTCTGGAGTTTGAGAAGGCCTGGTGTAGATCATTCTTCTAAAGGAGGGAGCAGTGCACCTGGACACTTGGAAGGCGTTTTCGATCATTACAGCATTTTCTAATCAACAAAGTGTAGGATAATGCGGATTGGGTCATTTCCTCCTCTATTCTCATCTCAGCTCTGCTCTACCTGAGGAGACACAGGCCTCATACACAGCTGTGGGGGAGGGGGGGTGGGGTTGTGATGGTGCACGTGTGAGTTCAGCAGGGCTAATGGTTTCTCTGCTCTCTGCCGACCAAGCATCTTTTCCAGCTCAGCCTTCACCTGTTACTGTGCATCCGCGAGGAGCTCCACCATCCAAAGTAAAGGACTTCCGTGAACTCCGCCCCTCATCATTTTCAGATTTAAATAAAAAATATGTCAATTGTTTGTGCTGTATAACACTTTATTTGTGCTGTTATTGTTTGAGATATTAATGATTGTTTTATTGGTCACACGTGTCACGAGTGCACGGCAACACACACTGCATGCAAAAAACAAATAAAGATTTTTACAGCACAAATGATTGACATATTTTTTTATTTACAGTTTAAATATTCAAATATTCTCAAATCCTGTAACTTCAAAGCCACACCGTGTAACAATCTTGAAATAAGTACATTTGTGCTTCATTTGAGTTTAATGTCAGGAAATCTGTCCATGGGGAAGATATTTACACTTGCAGTGATTTATTTTCTCTTAATTGCAGATTGAGTTTGTTGTAACAACAGGACCAGAGTGACTCTCAGGACAGACTCCAAAAAAAGGGTTTAACAGATTTATTCCAAACAAACAGGCAAGGGTTGAAAACAGGACCGGAGGTACAAGGTACGGGGCGGTGGAGGTATCTGGAGGTGAGTCTGGAGCCGGACGGAGAACTGCACGGAAGAGAGTAGAATTACAGGTTTGTCACAAAAGTTCATTCAAAGCTTAGGTTGCAAAAAATTCAAGAGCCAAAGTAGGTACCACATAAGGTAACGGACGATCTGGCAGAGAGTGGAGGACTGAAGAGGCTTCAAATACTGGAGGGGAGTGGTGATGAGTTGCAGGTGTGCCGAGTGGCTGCAAGCTCCAGGGTGTGATGACTCCGCCCAGCTCCAAACAGACAGGGACAAGAGGGCGGGGCAAAACACAGATGGGAGACACTGGACTCCTAACAGAGTTGCCTTGTGTACAGAATGCGCGATATAAATAACGTCGCCTTGCCTTAATGTAAGCATGTTCTGTGTCGCTGGCAGGACTAGAATCTAAAATGTCACACTCAGATATCATGTGCAGAATAATCAACAGTAACTTGATGGCAGTTTTTGTTTAGTCCTGATAAATCAAACTGCTCATGATACTGACCCCTGACTGCCATTGTAGGGCCGCTGTTTGTTCGGTCAGGGCCTGGAGCTTTCTATATTTGCCCCGGCCTGTGTTCAGACTTCAGTATCTCCTCCTCTCAGTGACAGTGGGGGGTGGGTGGGGGGGGGTGAGAGGGCAGCAGCACCGAGACAACCCCATTCATCACTCCCGTCAACCGGGCAGCTGCTGGACCACACCCCCCTATCCTCCCAGAGCTCCACCCCCTTCACGCCGATCCTTCGTGCTCGTACACACCTCTCTGTACGGGCCGTCCTGTTCTGATGAATGACTTCCACCTGTTTGGGAGCCTTGTGCTGACCCCGGCAGACTGACGCACAGGTCGCTGTTAGTGATGGGAATACTGTCTTCCAAACAGGTGTGTGAAGTGTTGTCCCTCGCCGTCCAAAGAGCCTCATTGTTATGCCCTGGGCCAACCTGACAGAAGTGTGGCTGCCACAGGGTTCATTTGGACATGCTTTAATGTCAACATGACCAAATGTAATGAACGGAATGACCAAAATGTCATTATGTTTCCAGTCCAGATTTAGTTAAATAATTCTCTTCAATTTCAATCTTCGAGTTAGCTTAGCCGTATCGACCAATGAGCAATCATCTTTTATGTTTCGGCCAATTACAGGCGTCACGGGCAGCATAGGTTTGATTGACATTTTTTCACGAATTACATTTGGACCATAGAAAAATATAGGTTTTGGGAATACAAGAATACAAGCTTTGTATAAATGTTTATGTTCCCCTCTGGGAAAAGAGATTCCTAATCTCAGTGGTTAAATAAAAGTCAACAAACAAAGAGTTTACAGCAAAATCAAACTCATCGACTTCATCATGAATGTGCAGCTTCAACTTCAGGCAGGGATACCTGATTTTTCCTGTTTCCAACAGTGACATTTTTTGTTTTGGCCCAAACTTGTTTCTAGCTCTCACAATCCCTCCTGTGTATCCGAATTGTTCAAAGAATTTCATTATAAGCATGTTTCACTCCCGTGTACAGCTAATTTCAATTCTACTACTATCATCCATTTCTCAGTGAAACTTTAGGTGAAGACAATGCTTCACGGCATGTGTTTTCTGCGTTCACAACATAATCTAAGGTGGCAAAAATAAATGTGTTAATAATAAGTGTTGCATTTGATTACTTAAAAAAAAAAAGTAAAAGAGAACTGAAAACATTCAAGACATGTTTTATCTATTCAGTTATTCCTTTTTGTTTTGTCTGACTATGCTACATTTTATTTGTGATGCCATAAGGTTTTGAAAGGCTGAATAAAGCTGAATTATCATTATTTGTAATTCTGTTTTTGCTATCTGTGATTATGTTAAGTGTTAAACTTAACTTAAACCATATGTTTCTTTCCTGTTTCTTCTGCACAAACAAATGTATCATGATCATGATTAATTAGTCCTGATCATTAATGAGTTCATGGCCTTCATTAACTGTGTCAGTTTATGTGTATGAACATCATGAACTCATGTTAATACTATACTATGTATTCCTTATTATAAAACGTTACAACTTTGCATTGATAATATTTATTATAATCATATTTAATGGAGGTCCTTTGCATCGTGTTTGTTCTCCACATGAACGAAGCTCAAAGCTTTGGCAGTGGATTTAAATGACATTAGGCTTTTTCAAACTGTCAATGAAGTTTTAGTTTCTTCTTTTAATTTGTATTAAGTCATATTTTAGTATATCTGGACATTATAGCCATATTTGTTGTGTCATAAACAACTTTTAATTTAGTTTTAGTCTGTTTTTATTTTGTCAAAAGTGAAGACTGGACACTGTTGATTATGACATAATGACTTTATTGACCCGCTTCCCAAGCTTCTCGAAAAGGATCAAATTTGCCAATACTCCCTCCACATCCAGGAGCAGTGAGCTTTTTCCGGGGCTTTGGAAACATGCTTCATATCGGTGACTCTTTTGGTCAGGCAGTGTAATATTCACCACTGAATCACACATTTTAAAAGGCTCTTTTTTGAGAAAATAAATGGATATTTTCTATGTTTTTAACGTCAAATTTTGCACCAAAATGATTTAGCCGGTTTTATTTGTTGCATAATGTTTCGTAATAAAAGCAAATGGAAGTGTATGAAACAGTCTGGTGTGAACTTAAATGGTGAAAACACATGCCAAAGCAGAAGAACTTACTTTAAATACAACCATGTAAGAATGAGCCAGTCTGTCGAGCAGCTCTTCCAAAAATATTCAGCCACAAGCCATAAGAGCGATAAGACCTGCCTACATGTCTGTATGCACCATGCTGTTTTTGAGTGAACCCTGACGCTCCGGTCCATTGAACTAAAATGGGAAATGATTGGCTGAGAACTTCTGACTCATTTGTGTTTTAGGACATAGTAATCTCAGTTGGAAACATGCCCGATAACATACTGAAAGTGTCCAGATAAGGTCCCCTAGACCTTGGGGGTCCCAGGTGGGAATTGGACCAGTAAACAAGGCCACAAAAGACTAATCTCTGTCTTGGAGGTCATGTAGAATCTTTCAAATTCAATTGACAAAGATCTTTGAAGCAAGGGCTCTAGCAACTGAGAAGAAGATTTTTATTTATACAACCTTGGTCACAAAGCGCTTTACATGAGACGATTGTACATTCACTCCATACTCGGTGGTGGTAAGCTACGTTAGTAGCTTCAGTTTCCCCTGGGGGAGACTGACCACCATACTTTCACTCACAAATCCAAAATGGATTGAGAACTTCCATAGAGTGAACTAAAGGACTTGAGTCAGCCAGTGTGTTCTTCTGTGGTCCAGTGGTGAAGTTACAGGGCAATCAAAGGTCTTTTCCTGTTGTGAGGCTGTAGGTTTGAGTCTGGCCTGTGCAGTTGGCATGTTTTGCCGTCATACTTTCATAATGATTATGAAAAAAAAAAAAAATCCAGTGTCTGAGTCTGAGCTGGTGTTTAACCCTCGTGGTGTCCTTGGGTCATTTTGACCCAAAAGCCACTGGAACCGCAGCCCATCCAAATGGCTCAAAAGCCACTGAAGGATTTTTGTAAAATGAAGCAGAAAAAAATATGAATGTGTGGTAATTTTCAGGCTCTTTTTTGAAGTGTACATTTTTTGACATTAGGGTCTTTAAAAGGTGCAAAATTGAAGGATCACACGAGGGTTAAACCCAGAACTTCAGACTTCCCAACCCAACACCCTACACCCTGAACCACTACCAGCCTTCATATGGCACTAACATTGCTACAAGCAGCTTTAACTTTAACAAATGAACCTGAACATTACATTAGAGCGTGCTGTGGTGTGGCCCTGTCTCTGCTGTTTCTCTCTTCAAGAAATACATATTGCATTGTCATACAGATGCATCACGGGAAACAATTCCCAAACATTTTACCAACCGAGCAACTGCCTCCTTCAGCAGTGAGTCTTTAAATGTAATTAATCTTAGAAAAGTAAATTGTGGACTTTCGTAAACTTAAATAATAAAAAGAAATATTTGCCGTTTGCTTCTGTGGTCCAATGGTTAAGTTGCAGGAGAATAAGAAGTCTTGTCCGGCAGAATGCGAGTTCAACTGTCACTTAAAACTCTGTCACTCTGTCTTCATTCATGTGAGATTTGAACTAAGGACCTTTCCACTTCAGGCAACACAGTTCTTCTAACCAAGTGCTCTCTCATAAGGGGCTGCTGATCTAATAAGTAAGTTATTAATAATCATGGTGATAATTAAAATTATTATAACTAAATAATAATAATTAAAATAACCCTATTGGACTAAAACTGCAGAATATAATATTCATATGATTGCTAATTATGATTCATTTTACAGGCCCAAAAGACATCCCCTGGTCTGCCTCAAGTGCTTGAAGACACAGCTGTACCTTCCACAACATCTGCACAGGGTCTGCATGAAGGAAGCCAGCGGCAAACAGGTCAGCGAAGCCGTAGAGACCGCCACGAAAAACCAATCCGGAGCAATGTCTTTGTGGCGAACTCCATAGACGGAAACAGATCGTCGCTGGTATCCCGGTACTTGCTGCAGTCCAGCCCAAACCACCCACCACCAAAAAGGAACAGGCGGCCAGTGTTTGCCGTGGGAAGAACAGACACATGAATGCTCCTGTGGCTTATGACCTGTCTGTTGAGAAGCACCCAGTCACTCTCCACGGACCCCTGCCAGCCCTAGCAGTTATGACATGGATGCAGAACCAAGGTTGGACCTTAAATGTGCCCTTGGTTAAAGACTTCTTCAGTGTGTGGAAGCTCTCTGAAAGCGTGGAGGAGGCTATGGATTAAAAAAGCATTCAACAATTCACTAATTCCCAGAGCTGGAAGGGGCTGGCGATAAAACAGGATGGGGACAAGGGGAAATGTGTATTCACCACACGCACTTTCCTGCACGGTGAGGTTGTATGCGAATACCATGGGCGGGTCGTCTCCAAGGAGGAGGGAAAACGTATCCACGAGACCACCAACATGGGACAGAAGGGTTACATGTTCTTCTGCCCATACAAACATGGTGTGGAGATATGCATCGGTGCACACTCTGAAAGATGTGACAGAGGACACATTTGGACGAAGAATTAACCATTCCAGAAGCAGGAAGAATGTCAAACCTCACGCTTACAGTTTGGACTCTGGAAAGTTTAAGATTGACATTATCCTTTTCATCTCCAGCAGGGACATTAAACAGGATGAAGAGATTATGTTTGACTACGGTGTCAACAAATGGAGTTAATATTTATTGACTAGGTTCAGGAACAGGACCACGCCTCAACCAGTCACCCTCTGCATACCAACCACTCCTGCATCCACCTTACCACGCCTCTAATTAACCATGAGCCTATATATACTCACCAGGCCTGTCTGTTTGACAGTAATTCCTGGGACCGGCCTCTGGCTGTGGCCAAAGCGCTGACCCGTGTCTGATGTGACGTGAACAGACTCTGGCCTCTGATGGGCAACGAGAGAGTGGACAGCCCTCACTGTTGACACGCAGGTCATACGGATTTCATATTTCACAACATTATACCACTGTGCTAAAAGGGGATTTGGCCGATAATAGCATTTAGCAGCTGTTAGCACAGCTTTAGCTGGTGTTAGCATACCATTTGCATGTAGCTTACCTTCATAGTTGTATTTAGTGGTTTCTTTTCTGTTTTAATACAGTACGATTTAGTACATATCTCTCTCATATCCGCCATTACACCGCGATCCACGTCAAGCACATTCATCCTGTGTTCTTAATTCCTTCACTTTTGGGGTCCTGAAGAGCTGGGTTCATTCGGGACGGAGCCCCCACCCAAAAGTCTTGCCCAGTTCACTCTACACTTCTAAACATAATTAAATTCTTTAATTGCCCATTGTTGTGGCGTGGTCCTTGCTAGTGAAATATTCTTTCCGTGGAGAAGGGCTGGACTTGCACTGGTTGTAAATATTATAAATACAATTTGCAGGCTTTTGAACTTTTTTGTTGACTGTACAGTGCTCTCTCAGTATTATTTTTAATAATAAAAAAACACCAAGACATCTTTGGTCCTTTTTATTCCATATTTGTGTACATATTTTGTGATTTTCTGATGATACTCAATAATTTAAAGGATTTCTAAGTGGGATTTTTCAATTTGATCAATATCTTGGTCAGGTTTTCATGTTGTGTCACATAAAGGCCATGGCACCATGGGTATCGGGTAAGAAAGCCATTTTATGAACTTGATTCCTATTAACATTTAGATGTTTTAATAGTTTTGGCTAAGATTAATAGAGTCACAGATGATTTAAATTAATCACAGGTTCAAATCACACGGTCTACATGTTTTTGTATTTAAGTAATCACTGACAGTTTAGATATTGTTTGCGATACGCTTCTTTAAATTGAAACAAGTTAAAAGATTGCATAATGTTTGGTTGGACACTGTTAAACATAAAACCAACTGCATAATCATTATAGCCCTTACAATTGTGAGTAGCAGGATTAGAAAGCTTCAGATGAACTCTCAGACCAACAGTGACAGTTCTTGTTCTCTGTCTGGTCTGGTCTGGTGCTGTTAACCAAATATTGTATCTGTTCTATCTTAATTGTATATTATCTGTAAACCTCCACAGCTTGAATGTTTGCAGTCCAAAGCATCCATTCATTAGCAAGGTACTGTTTTTTTTTGTCAGCATAAAGTTAGGGCAAAAGCCATCTATTTGGAGAAATCCCTCAAATATGTGCTGTTGTGACAGTTTTTAGAGTTAATTAAACTAAAAGCAGTCGTAGCAAATACACAAACTAACCTACCATCTAGTGGACGGCTGGGCCTTTAATCAATGCCCAGAAGACCGTCTGACGCCATGAGTTTCTACTGAAGTGCCGGCGTTCTGCATCACACCTAAAGACATCACGATGGCCACGAAGGCCTCTGCTGGTTGCTCCTTTCACACTTGAGACAAAGGCCTTCCTGTGTCTTGCTCTAAATGGCCTGCCCTCTAAGCATCACAAATGGTGAGGCGCCAACTGGGAGCCTGTATTTACATCTGAGCAGTATCACTCCCATGCCCATGTGACTCTCTTTCATGTGCTTGTACTATATAGCTGATGTACACGCGAGCTGTGTGTGTCGGTTCTCCACACGTGTGTTAAAATAAATTACACTATTGATGAGACAAATATCTTTACTTTCTTTATTGTGGTGAGAAATTCCACGACATTCCCCATATTATTATATTATTATTTTCCAAAATCCAAGTCCTGGCCTGTTTCATTAAATTGGTAAACTGATTTCAGCCAGTCCCAATTCAAGTCTCTGGGACTGCCCACCGCTGAAGCAGCCACTAAAATGGGGAGATGCCTCAAATATGCACACATTCCCCATATTAGTGGGATTTTGTCCGGGTGCATTTCATAATGTTTGGTTGGACACTGTTAAACTTAAAAACACCTGATGTCATAATAGCCTTTTCTGTCAAGTCTTTTAACTTTAGCTGCGCAAGTTCCCAGACTTGAAGAGGACGGGCGACTGGATTAAAAACTGGATTCCACTCGGACAATTTTACTTTATTTGTGGTTTCAATTTAGGTCAGGTCAAAAACCTTTAAAAGAAGACAAAAACCAAGTGTAAGTTACACAATACAAACTGGTCATTTTACAGGTAAAAATTCTTAGGCAGAATAGCATCACTGCACGTAACCAGGTAAGTATATTTTGGTAAGTATTAGCTTAGGAATTTTAACCCTTAACTGCCATCTTGTCATGGTTCTGTTTTGGTTTAGTTCCCCCTTGGTTGTGTCTTGTGTTTCCTGTTGTGTGGTTTATTTTGACATGTCTGCCTCTGCTTATTTTCCCCTGTGTTGATTGCCTGCCCCGCCCTAATGTGTGTCACCTGTGCCCCGTTTCCTAGTGTATTTATACCCCTGTGTTCTCCCTTGTCTTGGTTGGTGCATTGTTCATGTTCTCGGTTTGTTGGTGCCTTGTGTGTACATTTCATGTACAACTCAATGTGCCTCACAGCAACACCAGACACAAACACAATAAAATGCAATAAAAAGCATTAAAAACAAAATAAAATTACATGGGAAAAAATTACATTAAAAGTATGTATATCTACTTGTTAAAATACAATGAATTGCCATAGGCAGCAATAAAAAAGGTGTCCTTTCAGCCTGGACTTAAAAAGTTGAGGCCTGTCTCACATCCTCATGGAGGCTGTTCCAGACTTTTGCTGCATGAAACTGAAACGCAGCCTCACCGTGTTCGGTGGTGACTCTAGGAACCACTAGGAGACCCCTCCCTGAAGTTCTCAGGGCCCGAGATGGTTCATACGGCTGTACTATGTCCGAGATTTACTTTGGTGCCTGACCATGAAGAGACTTGTACACAAGCAAAGCTATTTTGAAATCTATTCTCTTAGTGACAGGAAGCCAGTGCAGACCGGAGCACTGGACTAATATGATCATATTTCCTGGTTTTGGTCAGGACTCGAGCCGCAGCATTTTGAATATACTGCAGTTGTCTAACAGCTCGTTTGGAAAGGCCAGTGAACAGGCCGTTACAGTAGTCTAGCCGACTGGAGACAAACGCATGAATTAATCTCTCCAAGTCTTGTTTAGACCCAGTTTTTTATTTTGGCAAAGTTTTTTAGGTGGTAATAGGCCACTGATGTAATGATGTAACTAACTTGACTTCTCGGTCCCAATGAAAGCGTTTCAAGATGACCAATGACGACCTCTCTGTGTTTTTGTGGGCCAAAGACAATTATCTCAGTTTTATCTGTATTTAACTGGAGGAAGTTGTTTTGCATCCACACACTAATCTGTTTAATACAATGACACAGTGTATCTACAGGCCCATGTTCACCCGCTGACAGTGAAACATAGATCTGAGTATCGTCTGCGTAGTTATGATAGGACACATTGTTACTGAATATCAATTGACCCAATGGAAGCATGTACAATTTGAACAAGAGGTGCTCCAGAATCGACCCCTGGGGAACCCCACAGGTCAATGCCATCCGGTCTGAGACACAGTTTCCCATCGCAACATAGTACGTTCGGTCCTCAAGGTAGGATCTAAACCACTCAAGAGCCTTTCCAGAGATTCCCACCCAGGTTTTTAACCTCTCTAGTAAGATCCCGTGGTCCACTGTGTCAAACGCAGCGCTAAGGTCCAGCAGAACTAAAACCGTGACCTTGCCTGCATCTGTATTTAGCCTGATGTCATTTGTCACCTTGATCAAGGCCGTCTCAGTACTTTGAGCGGGTCTAAAGCCTGACTGGAATACGTCAAAAACATTGTTTACAAGAAGAAAGTCTGTAAGCTGGCTGTAGACCAATTTCTCCAAGACTTTTCCTATAAAGGGCAGATTTGATATAGGCCGGTAATTGTTCATTTCTGTGGCATCAAGACCACTCTTCTTCAGCAGTGGCTTAATGACAGCTGTTTTTAGAGCCTTTGGGAAAACTCCAGTCTGGAGGGAGGTGTTAACTAAACGCGTGAGTTGTTGTAATAAACTGCTCAGCACAGACTTTAAAAATCTAATGGGTAGTTCATCCAGGCAGCATGTACTTGAGCTCAGACCAGAGATAACATCTTCCACTATGTCATTAGTGACCGGTGTAAAAAATTTCAGCTCTAGGTCTGCTACTGGTTGAAATGTTAGCATTTGTTTTGTAGAACTAATAGCATTTTTAATGGCTTGGAACATCAAGGGCTGTTTTTAGTGTGAGCATAACGCTGTCGACAAACTGATCACTTTTATTTAAATCAATAAGCGAGCTATTCTCTGTAGACATGGTATTAAAGACTGGCTGGATCATTTCTTTAAACTTTAACACAGCTTTTTCGGATAATGTCCGTTTTAATAGAATTTTATTCTGTGGATTAGTATAATCTTCGATTAGGAATTTGAATATATTCTGAGGGAGAATGTTTAGGTCGCTAATTTCAATCCCATATGTTAAAACCAGATCAAGGGTGTGTTTATGACAGTGAGTAGGTTTAATCACAACCCCATACTGCAGGGACTAATGCCTTGCTCAGGCAATCACTATTATTATCGACATGAATGTTAAAATCACCTACTATTATAATTGTATTCCAATTCAACACTATACTGGCTAAAAACTCAGAGAACTCTGCTAAGAAGTCTGAAAGGGGCCAGGAGGCCGATAAATAATAGCAAGTAGTAAAGCTTTTTGATTTTTCCATTTGGGACAGGTAAGAGACAGTGTTAGACTTTCAGACGAATTAAACTTTAGGTTATTTTTGGGATTTAGAACAAGATTAGAGTGTGATATCACTGCAACCCCACCACCTCGGCCTGTGGTTCTGGCAGCCTGAACATTTACGTAACTAGGAGGGGTAGATTCATTAAGCCTAACATAGTCATCCTGCTGAAGCCATGTTTCAGTTAGGGCGAGAAGGTCAATGTTGTTATCGCAAATTCAGTCATTTACTAAAATGGACTTTGATGAGATTGATCTAATATTCAACAACCCACACGTTATGTGCTTAGCACTTTGTTTATTCTTTTGTTTATTGTTAAGTTTACTCTTTAGGTATTTGTATTAGTCCTCACCTGTCTTCACCCCTGTTATGGCCCTGGCTCAAGATCCGCAGCAAAAAGGAGGAGCAGGATGCAGCGAAACGGGTTTAAGCTCTATCACAGCATTTATTCACAAAATCCATGTAGCAGAAATGAGCAAAGTGGTCGGCGTGGTGTGGCATCTCGGAGGCCAGGTGGAGAGGAGCCAGAGGAGCAGCACAGGAGTGGGGAAGGGGCGGTCCTTTTTGTAGGCGGCCCACAGGATGCACCGGGCCCTGGCCTGATTCTTTCCATGTACTTTGGTGACAGTGGAATAGTTTTACCAGCCTACATTTATCGGACACTTCAGGCAAATTTCGCTTGAGGCAAATGCGGCTTTAATGTCCTCTTAAAGTCACATTTGCGCTCAATTGGAACAGCCTCCAGAGCTGCGTCATGTCACGTGTCAAATCATAAAATATCAATCTATATTTGCAAAAACAACCATTTAATGAATAAAAGCTGTTTATAAACTGGTTTTGGTTGGATGCCTTAATGTTTTAACATTTTGTACAGAATAAAATAACAACATTTCTGCAAGGATTTACAAGGTATTTACTTCAAATATTTGGATTCAGCAGGTTCAGTTTATTTTTAATAGTCTTCAACTGCAGACTTATATTAATAACCATTGGCCAAGTTTCTCAGTAAATACATTTATAGGCCTATCTAAGTATGTAAGGGCTTTATTGTCATTGTACAAGCGTACAACGAAATAGTTTTCAGGTGTTTTCATCTATTAGGCCTTTCTTTAGGATTAACTTGAAATAAACAATTTTTATATCTCTACTTGCTTCTTCTAACGAGGAACAAAACACTAAAAAGAAGAAGAAAAAAAAAGGTTGCGGTGCATTATGCATATTAATATTCAGCTTTCCGACGGAGTGGAGGATCCACAGGTGCATCCTGGGTAAATGGAGGAGTGGAGGGTGCGAGGGTCCAAGTGAATTGGAACAGCGCTTGGCGGTGCTGTGAGGACGTGGATTCCATCCGAAGTGGTTGAGACACCGAGGATCCTCGCCATTGAGAAACAGCCATTGACACCTCATCATTTTCCTGGAGACTATGAACTGGCAGAATAAGGCGGAGCTACTGCGCATGTTACTCCTCCCCTCAGAAGGAGTCCTTAAAACCGACTCGATTACTGAAACTAATGGCTGACCAGAAGCGAATCTGATGAGAGGCAACACATCCTTATCCCAGTCCAAGTAACGGCTTCCCTCCAAACGAGTAAAACGATGGGACATGCAGACGTCCCAGCTGTGGTCTAGTGCCCTGAGCGGTGCCAGCGACAGGGGGAGCAGGGGATGGAGGGATGAGGCTTTTCTCCAGGTGTGCTCCAGTTCATCCGCACGCTCCACAGCTGCAGTCCAAAGAGCGCCTCTCCACCACATCAATCACCGCTCATTACGTCTAATAGCAGGGTACAGCGCGAGTCGGAAAATTGACCCTAATCAACACTTGAGCTAGATGAGCTATTGTGGAATCTGAGATGGAAATGAAAGAATGTGGAAACGCGCCTAATTAAGAAAGCTATCCAAGAGACCAACTGTTAGCTCTTCACGGTCCAGACACCAGAGACAAGCTAACGTGTCAAAACAAAGCAATATTCAGGAACTTGTCGAATATCTCTGTTGTGTTTACTTAGCGTCTTTCGTTGAGTGGCCTCTACACGAGTCGTTGTCTGGTGAACCTGTAGCCCCAACGCCTCTGGAGATGACGCAGACTTTCAGAGGCACTGGTCCAGACCCCAAATAAGGTCTCTGCTTAGTTACAGACTCATGTATGTAATCTGCCCTGGTGCACTGTGTGGTGTGTCCACACTTTATATCACTTTATATCACTTCATCACCTTATACACCTACACATCTGTAAATATAATCCTGCTGTTGTTCTATGTCAACTGTTGGTCTTACCATATTTTTCTTTTTTATCTTATTTATTTTAATATACTTTATGCATGCCCCTATAGCCTTACAGTTGAAAGTTGAAAGTTGTATAGCTTATTTTTATCTAAATTCTGTGTTCTATGTTGCACATCTGTAACGCCCAGAGTTCTGTCTGACCAACCAGTGGAGTGTGGACGGAAATGCAGAGCCAGGTTCTGGTAGTAAAAGATTCAGTTTTATTACAAAAGGTTTTAAAATATTAAAAGGAATATTAAAATGGGGGTTTATCCGGAAGTGCAGGTGTGCTGTATGGTCAGGCAAGAGGGGGGAAGTCAGTGGAGGAGTTCGGGTCAACGTCTTCAGTCCGATACCGGCAAGGCCGTGCAGCGCTGGCGCAATGCGGAGCTTGGGCTGTGGTTCTTTATCCGACTGGAGATTCTGACTGAGACCCACACGATTTCTCCTCCGAGGGCCACGCCCGTAGATCCCCCTTCCAGCACACCTGAACGGAATAGACCAGAGACAGAGCCTTGTAAAGCACCACACATTTGTTTTAAGCCAAACATGATAAATGGTTAAAGTGTACAGTTATAAAAGTAGGCTATGCTTTACCTGAACGGAATAGACCAGAGACAGAGACAGAGTGTTGTGAGTCTGCTGCTTAAGTAGAGTGCCAGAGCTGATTCCCTGCACCTGTGTCACCACACCCACAAGACACACCCAGCGCACACACAAAGGGGTGGGGGATACAGCTCTACCAGGTTACACATCTGCACCGAGAAAAAATCCCTAGTTTGTGAACCTCTTCTCAAACAATGGCAATAAAAACTATTCTGATTCTGATTCGTACACAGACTCGTTAACCAAGGCAAATATTTGGCAACAAGTAGGAAAAGGCGATATGTCAGTCCCAGATGCAATACACCGGAATAATTCTCAAAGCTTTAAGTGAAAAAATAAGAGGGATGTTGTCTGCAAAGTATGGTTTGACACACAAGCGCATAAAGCTTTGAGTAATCACAATGAAAATAGTCTTTGTTTTACACAGGTCATGCTAATGTGTCATGCTGCTTCGTGCATTGCATTTGTCCAGACCAAATAGGTCAAGACGGTGGACCTTGAGTAATCTTAGTGATCGTACTCAAAACGTTTTCTCCTAGGCATAGCCATTCCCGGCCCGTGTCTTCATGTCTTAAAGCAATATTTGAAATGAGAATCTAACTTTCTCGATTGGCCTAAAAAATTTAGCTCAACAGTCTGGTCACCCTCCAAATGCCGGTACTTTTCCTCCATGGGATTGCAAAAAATAAATACATTAAGAGTTTAACTTCAATGAAAGTACTTAAGTGATCTTCTGTACTCAGGAGTTGAAGTCTCAAACGTTTCGCCTCTCATCCAAAAGGCTTCGTCAGCACAAAAGTCCCGCTCAGCCCGCTTAAGATATAGACCAACGGGGAGGAGTTAGGGTAGGCTCGGCTCCTCCCCTCTAATCACAGCTACTCTCACCTGTGGGTAAACCCCTTTGAAGTAGAGCGTCTCTAACGATCTGCTCACCTCAGTATCGGTCAGTCCCGTCCTATTCATAGATGATCACTGCCCATTATCTGTCCTATTCATGGCTGATCACTGCTAATTACCTGCCTATTGTTCTTTTGTAGCTGAGGTGCCGTCTCCTTGGACTGGCCATGCCCTGTCGGTTTCTCCCGAAGGAGATTAGAGTAAAGTGACGGAAGATTAAATCTGAGCCCACTGTTCCGGAGGGATTTTCTTTCCTGACAAAAATAGCTTCTTTAACTCCTCTTTCAAACCAACGTTCTTCTTTAGCTAAAATGTTGACCTCCCCGTCCTCAAAGGAGTGGTGGGAGGCTTTGAGGTGGAGGTGCACCGCCGACTGAGGCCCGCTTGTGCTTTCTCTTCGGTGCTGATAAAGTCTCTTCTGTAAAACTTGTTTAGTTTCTCCAATATAATGTTCTTGGAGTTTTGTCTTTGGGATGAACTAATTTTTGTCTCCGTGTGTTCACCGGTTTGTGGTTCACTGGAATCCTGTGCTGCCTAAAGATTCTCTGAAGTTTCTCTGAGACCCCGGCTACATACGGCACTACAACTCCCTTTCTTCTGGGCTCTGGAGTCTGTCTGTCTTGTTCTTTGGGTCTTCTTGCCCTTTGTGCTTTAGTGAAAGACCAGTTAGGATAGCCACAGTCTGAGAGGGCTCTCTGGACATGTTGCTCCTCTTTGGTCTTTCCTTCTGCACTGGTAGGCACCTCTTTAGCTCTATGTCTGAGCGTCATGATGACCCTAGTTTGTGCTGGAGTGGATGGTTAGAGTCAAACATCAAATACTGGTCAGTATGAGTTGCCTTCCTGTAAACCTCTGTCTGAAGTTGTCCGTTTCCCTCTATGATAACTTTACAATCAAAAAAGGCAAGTTCTTTCTCTTTGGCGTCCTCCTGGGTAAATTTAATGCTGGGGTCCACAGCATTGATGTGATCTGTCATTGAAGATGGACAACTCCTGTACAACTGAGAGCTTTCTCAGACATTAAGAGTTCAACCTGTTACTTGCCGTCCCCCGTGATCAGGGGGCTAGGGTTCGGTTTAGGGTCAGGGGTTAGAGTTAAGATTAGGGATTATGTCCACAGCCCGTTTTACGTACGTCTGCCCTAACAATAGGAATTAAATAAACTGAATCTGGTTGTTTACACCTGTCCTTCATGTGTCCGTCACGTCTTCGGCTCTACGACAGCCGTTTATCAGTGGCTTTTTGTCTACAGCGCAGCAGTTTGTTTATCATCATAATGAGCCATGTGCTCAAAAGGGAAACACACTATATAATTGCCTAGTTTTAAGATGTCAAGGCGGAACTTCTTTTCCATGTTTCAGTGAGACAATAAACAGTGCAACACCACATCAGACATAAACACTGAGCATTGCCTAAAGTTAAAATCTAGGAATAAATGTAATCTCTTATGTTGCATTTTTCACTCAGAAAATGAGCTGGCATTAGTGACCTACATGTGATTAAACGGCTACATTAGTACATGACGGATTATAGACGTACAGACACTGTGTGAACTAGAATGCGAGCTTTGACGTGTGTAAAACGGGCCGTGGACATAGCGTACTTTTAGAAACTAGAAGGTCTTGGCTTTCAAATGAGGTAGTGGCATATTGGCGTAAAGCTCTCCTGTCAATACACTTTGACATTTGGATATGTATAATTGCTAACCCTAACCCTAAACTGGCAGGTAACAGGTTAAAGGCATGACCAGTGATATGGTAACTATTGACAATAAAACACACCATTTAAAGTACAAGATTTACCTGAAACTTTACAAAACAATGAGTTTTCCCCACAAAGAATTTGGTATACAGTAGTTATAGCTTGTTAGTCATTAGTTGTGCCTTTTTTTTATTTTTTATTAAGTCTATGGAGATTTTGAAAGGGAAGGCGGCATGGTAGCACAGCGGTTAGCGCTCGTGCTTCCCAGCTAGAAGGTCCGGGTTCGATTCCCACCTGGACGGGGCCTTTCTGTGTGGAGTTTGCATGTTCTCCCCGTGTCTGCGTAGGTTTCCTCCGGGTACTCCGGTTTCCCCTACCACTAAAAACATGTACAATAGGCCCAGGGACTGCAGGTGGAAATTAGCACAAGTGCTATAACCTGGTACAATGCATCTCTCCTTTCTGAGGCTAATGTAGATTGTACACTGTCCCTGTTCAAAAATAAATAAATAAAAAATAAGTAATACATGAAGCTTACAGAGCCACCAGTCTGGATGTGTCAGGTCACTGACCAATGATGTAGGCTTATGACCTTTAACCTTTGGAGTCATGTTTTCGGCTCTAACGAAATCCATTCTGTAAAACCAATACACAGAAATAAAAAGGAGAAAAATGTTCCCAAATTTTTGCCAATTTATTCCCAAAAATGTTTGGGAAACATTTTTTCCCAAATGTTTTCCAAATTATTCAAAAAATAGGGTTAGTGTCTTCAATTTCTTGATATTGGAGGTATTATACATTTGCAGAGCTTCCACACATTATTGTTCTGCTTTCTGGTTCTAGATGACAAATATTTAGGTATAGGTATCGGAAACTGTCTCGTTAAAGTACTGGTATCAACATTTTATGATTCCCAGCCCTAGACATGTCATACCTCGCCATACTTTACTTCCCTCTTCATTATTATGGCAAAATATCCATCCATTCAAATGGCACGCGCAGCAGTTAACGCTTCCGCTTCACAGCTAGAAGCTAAAAACATGTATAATAGGTGAATCCACCAGCCAGTTGTTTCTGACCATCAGCCTGGCTCCACATCATAGAGATGTGTCCCCGAGCCGGCCGTTGCCCACTGCTCCTTACGGGTTGCCCCAGTGGCATCAAAGGATGGGTCAAATGCAGAGGACACATTTCCGTACGGGGACAATAAAGTCAAACAAACAAACCAAACAAAACAAACCAGGTGTAGGAGCAGGCTCAGAATGTTTCTATGATTCCTCTGTTTGCACTCTCCTTGTAGACCTTCCTGTACAGACAGCATGTCTCAATTTCTGGCCACCATGTCCGTGACATTGCGTGCCGTAACTTATCTTTAACCAACACCGGAGCTTGCTCGAGCCGTCGTGCGAAGACGTATGGCCACAGCGGCCGGAGATGTGCCGGAGCGGACAGTCCACCGGGCGCCGGGCTGATTTGTGGGGTAATCCCGCTGATTTGTGTTCGCATTTGTCACTTAGCCGCTCGCGCTAACTGTCCTTATTTAGTGCTGCGAGGTCCGCGCAATTAACCCTAAGGAGGGGAGCCTCGGTGTGGCCGCCCAGCTCAGCTCTTTCCTCCCTCTGCGTAATCTACATACGCTGAGCTCACCCGCTTCCGAACTCATGAAGGAGATGGAGTTATAGCAACGTGATTAGCATTAATACTAATAAAGCCTGGCTCATTGGTTGGATCAATTTAGCAGTGGATCATTTAAGTAATCAGGGAGCTAGCACAAACACTGAAGAAGGTGGTATTAAATGTGAGTTCATGGCTAAAACGATTATGCAAATGATATTTTTCTAAATTGTTAACTCAAATGACAGTCAGCATAATTTTCAAGTCTTTAACTGTTAGAAGATAATATAAATGTGATTGAAAACACCTCCCAGTGATAACAGTTTATTTTTATTATTTCAAAAATAAATTTAACAAACAACTCAAAATGTACTGTTGCAAATTATTATGCTCAACAGCGTTTCATTTTATATGTTGTAAAGAACTGAAAATGGTCATTTGTTGTGGCATCGGGAGGTCATATTTACTGAAATCAAAAGCAATTTAAATAAAAAACATCTTAACAGGTCAAGTTATATTATAACATAGGAGCCCTTCTTTGATAGCAGCTTCAAAATTGTTACATAAGTAAGTAAGTAAGTGTCATTGTACAAGCATACAACAAAATAGTGTGCGGGTGTCCGTCCTGAGTTGCTACGGCTGAGCCGCGCTGCCACTGTGTCAACCTGACCCACCGCGCCTCCTGGGTTTGTCCCTGTTTCAGAGCGTGGTGTCCTGCACTGGTCAGCTCCACCTCCTCCTTCCTCTTCCTCCGCTCACTCGCTCCACAACAGTCTTTCACCATCTCTCGTTGGTCCTTTTTGGTTTCCTGTAGCTCCTCTTGTGGCGCCTCCTCTGTGCTGCAGGGGGGGCTCTTGGTGCCTCTTCAGTGTCTCAGAAGAAGAAATGTGTGGGTCTCAAATGGGTTTAGCTGATAAGCTAGCATTTTGTTTACCTTTAAAAAGCTGCTTTCTTCAGGACCATTTTAGACTCTCAAAGTAAACAAATCCACCAAACCTCCACAAAAACACGGCAAAGACGAACAAAAGTATCCAGAAAAACAATGTGGAACAGAAACCACAAATGCAGGTCGCAGAAAAAGGCAAAAAACTCAGCTGCACAAGGAGAGAGAGAGGTCGCGACCTGTTTTCACATCGCCATGAAACGTGAGTTTTTGGAGAGTTTCTGCTTGGATTTCTTTGCAGGATGTCGGAATAGCCTCCAAGAGCTGCTGTTTGGATGTGAACTGCCTCCCACCCTCATAGATGTTTTGCTTGAGGCTCCAAAGGTTCTCAATAGGGTTGAGGTCAGGGGAGGCTGGGGTCCACATCACGAGTTTCTATCCTTTTATTCCCATAGCAATGACGCCAATGATGCAGAGGTATCCTTTACAGCAGGACATCAAACCATGGGCGTCGGAACCATTCATTGTGAGGGGACGTGTCCCCCCCACTTTTGAAAAGTGGTTGTTTGGTCCCCCCCACTTTCACAACGTGAATTTTCATTGACTTTACATTTACTAGTTTAGACTGGACCTTTTCAATAGACTCCCCGAGGGCAAACAATGAAATCTGACCCGCGCCTTATTTTCCATAAAAAAATAAATTTTTTGGCATTATCCGCTTTGCGTAGCTGTGTTTGTGCAGCTCCGCCACATCACCTCAGAGCGGCTGAAACGTAAACATGTCTCTGTATAAGCTAAATGTTGCTTCAAGGGTGTCCCGTTTATGAATATGCACTATCATCAATGAATGAATGTTAAAATGCTTTTACCGTATATTTGTAATAAACTAAACTGAAACTGAAACTGTAAACGCTGAAAAACGGCTAAAGTGAGAATACTGAGGATTATTGTTGGACGGACGGACAGATTTGACCAAACCGAAGCACAAGGACTCGTGCATCGTGTTTCCGGAGTTTTTTACGGATTCTCACATGGAGGAGCAGGACTTTTCGCGTCCTCGGCAGGTGGACAGCGTGTCTTCATCGGTACAAAGGGCCTGACCAGTAACTTTAAGGTGAGGAACATCAGTTTTGGACGTGTTTGTAAAGCGAGTGATGAAACTGATGAGTTTGGGGAAACTGCCCCGGGCTAGCACGAGTGTTCAACCGGTCAATACGCCCGTTAAACCTCGCTGTCTGGACTCTAACTTAACCAAATAACATCTGAATTATTCATTTGACGGATAAATGTTTGCTTCCTTTACCCCTCGACTAAATTTTATCTGCGTTTGTGGGAAATTCGAAGATACAAGCGTTGAGATGTTTCTTTGCGTTAACGGGTGGAGCTGAAGCTGAATAAATGTGGATGCAAACACGAGCGCGCCGTCTCATAAGAGCATCATTCACTGAGTTTTTTCACAAAGCGTCATAAAGCCAGGGCTGGACAGCGGCTCCACAACTGTTTGGTTATCCACCCTAAATGTCCACCCAGCTGCCAGGAGGAGGCGCTGCTGAGCTGATCGAGTCTCTCATGTTTTCCTGAAGTAACACCCGATTTGGATGTAGTCCCGCTAAAACCCTGTTTTTGCCCTGACCTTGTCCCACTGTAGTTCTTAATTTTATGAAGTCGCCCCCCCCTATTTTTGAAATGTGTTCCCCCCCCCACCTTCCAAACGCTTCCGACGCTGCTGCATCACACCTTCAGGGAGGTTAAAGCAGGGTATCTGCGGGGGTGGACAAGTCAAATTTAAGACTTTTTAAGACCACAAAATCTCAAAAATAAGACCTGTTTAAAAGCGCAATCTAAGTAGAATGTAAATAAAATCATAGTTAATTCTCAGTTATCATCCTACTGTGATAACTGTACTCACAGTAGGATGTAAAAACTTAAGAATGGAAACATTCCCATTAGGCATTTCAACATGCTAACCATTCAAGTTTAAACAACCCTAACCCATAATAGAAAATAGAGCAGAGCAATCATACTCTATTTGCGTGGGCTTGGGGTGTCACAATGAAAAAAATTTGAGTCACCATTATTGTGAGAGAAAATATAATATTTGTTATTACGATTATTCACAATTATCGACCGAATGAAAGGAAACAACTGATATTCATAGTTTGTCATGGGCGAGGCTTTCCCATTTTTATGTCAAGCCCCCATAAAAGGATAGGCCAAAAGAAAAATGACACACGTTCAGACATACATTAAACCAAATGTAAATAATGTTAAGTTAAGTACGCTGTAATCAGAGTCAGACCACTCCCATTGCAAATGTTTCGATCCATTTAGAAAATGCCTTTTAATACTTGAACTAGTAAACATTCACCTTTTTAAACATGAAAAGGCTTTAAGACTCCTTTGCTTTAAAATAATTTCAACTTTACTACTTTATAATTAATTATTTTTCATTATATTATTATTAGGCTACAATGTAGTCTAGGTTTTATGTTACCAAAACTTATGCTGTCAGGGGTTTTGATGAACAAACTGAGGAAACGTGTTTCTAACGTAATGGGACTCATGTTTGTGCTTTCACTTTCTGTTACGCTGAGCAGAGCGGAGCGCGTTAGCTTAGTGTTTGCATCCTGAGCCAGTTGTGGCTATTTTCGAACATTTGGACAAACTTTATTGGGAATTACGCGGTTCGTTACCTTGAGCTGGTGTCACGCTTCTAGACTGAACCCAAGAGCAGAACACAACAGGTAAGTAGAAATAATTTATCTTACAGGAAATGACCTGACTGAAGGTAGTGGGTGAGTATCGCAGCAGGGCAGAGGTGTAGGCAGGTCGGCTGAGTAGCAGGCAGAGGAGCAGACTGGCAGATGAGCGGGCAGGCAGGCAGGTAGGTGTATCTGGACATGAAAAGAAGGTTAAGTCACAAAAATTCCCAAACTGTTTAGAGCCAAGTGTTGTCACTAACAGTGAGTGTAGAAAAACAAACTGGCGAGGAGTAGCTGGAGAGCAGCTCCTCTTGTATGGAGGATGAGCTCTGAAGATGCCACGCCCAGGTAGGAGGGAACGGACAGACACACAAGGGGAGGGGGAACAAAAGGTATAGATGGGCACCAGGAGAGGCCGCCATGACAGCTGGACATTTACAGCAAAGGATTATCTCCAGATGTTGTCTAATGTTGGACGTATCGGCGCCTTTTGCTGGAACTTCCCCACCACAGGATTAACACGTCCATTAGCGACAATAACAACTTCCTCATCTTTTGGATTCCTAAAGAGATCCCACTCTGCTGACTTCCATTTTTTTTTTGGGTGGATGAAGCTCTGGAAAGTGTCCTTCCTTCTGCCTCGCTCAACTATCGCTCAACGTGAATAAAGGAGGTGTCGCTTTGCGTTCTCGGACCATGTAAATGAGCGGTATACGCTATGGATTTAAGACCAAATAGGCAGAATTTTAGACTTTTTAATACTCTGCTAAAGGGACCGACCAGCTCTCTCCCCATGATTCTGGCCCGATACATGACTCCGCCCCCTCTTTGATGATGTCACAGCCTTGTTGGGACATGGTGGCCATTCACCAACCGTCCATTACTCCATCCATCTGACCATCTAGGGTTACACGGCCTCATCAGTGAACAAGACTGTTTGAAACAATAAACAGTTTAGGGGAGGCCGGTAGATGATCCTACACCTTAATGTTCGGGACACTTCAGAGGCTCCAGCAGCTTCAAATACCTGTTTGCTGCTTTGTAGCAGCTGTTCTATTAATCTGATGTGTTTGTCTGGCAGGAACCGTCCTCATTGTGCCTGTATCAGCACAAACCCGTGTGTGCTCTGGATCAGCCATAAATCTCTTAACAGTACGATGATTACGCTTAATCTTTCATAATATGTCCAAGACATTCAACTATTTCACGCTTTTGATCAGCAGAGAGATCCTTTTACTTTCCCATATTGATTGAAAATGGTGGTCTGTGTAATAATGTGGAACGTCCTTTTTCAGTTGTTTTTCCCTTAACTGGGTTTACCTGACAATTATCACAGGCGTCTGAGATCGATGTCAGTGATTCAAAGAGCCCTGAGACACAATACCATCCATGAGTTTCATTGTATTTTTTTACCTTATGACACTGAAATACAGTTTGCATAATAATGTGTAACAGGGATTATAAGCAATGTTGTGTTGGCAGAAGTCAGCATGTATCTGCAATGATTTAAAATAGAATGGATCTTTTATCATTTATAAGCTGACATTATTGGAGCCCTGGCCTCGATCTTTTTATTTTCAGAAACTGGCTACGGATGGTGGGGATGGCCATCTGGAATCAGGCGATTAGGCACTGTGTTGAAGCCCCAAATACTAATTATACACATGCAGCAACAAAAAATATAAAATAAATACAAATAAAATGAATAAATGAAATCTTTTAAAATGAAAAATAATGCCTCCAGACTTGTCAAACATCGTCAATTAACCATATAAAATGACTCTTTGTTTTTGTCATTGTGTAACTGAACTGAAGCATGCCGCTCTCCTCTCCCACTTAACTTGTTCATTAAAGAAGTTATGGATTTCTTTACTCATTCTACCAAAAACGTCTCGAATGGACTTTGAAACGTCTCTGCCTCTTTAAGTCATCGACACATGCTTTTCATTCTAACCTCCACATGTTTGTCTTCAAATGCGCAACATCGTCCCATTTGTTTTCATTTCTTACTTGCGCCCTGTTTTGCCTCCAAAAACCCTGTCAACTGCTAGCATGAACGGCAACGCGCTTTGTTAGCCGGCGCTACAGGCCCAGCCACTCAGTCCATCGCTTTCGTACGGTCTATGGTTTCAATCGCTTTGTCTGCTTTGGTGTTTCATGAAGCCTCACTTTCCCATAAATGAGGCAAAGAAAGTGATTGTTTTCCTCATTTACATCGCACTGCTCGTGTTCTTCTGATAGCATTATTGGCTTTTATAAGCTCTCTGCAGGTCAAGCAAAACATTTTATTTATCTAACTGCGTTTGTCCGTGTCCCGAGCCAGTCCCGCTGTGGCGCGGGTCGATGTCTATGGTTTGCACTCGCACAAGTCTGATCGGAGGGAAAAAGGTTGTGTTACATAACATCGCCATTGGCCACGGGAGACCGTCCTGCCCACATACAGCCCACTATTGCACCAGGCATAGGGATCACCCTGTTGTGTTCACCCCCCATGTCAATGTGAACACAACAGACTCCTGTAAATGAACGGTGAGCCACTATGAGGACGTGGTTTGGGTCAATAGCCGAACAGAGACGAACAGAAAGATAAAGTGTGCGGACTTTAACGGCTGGTCTTCTATAGGTCAGCATCATAAAAGAGACAAACTGGTGGCATGTGCAACAACAGCAGAGACAAGCACCGGCGGAGAGCGGGCTGAAGGCCACGGCGATGAAGCCGTGTCTCGTCCACGCCAGCGCTCTCAAGAGACCGCCTCAGCACGTGGGAGAAAAGCAAACGGGAGTTTTCTGCCAACATCATGATGAACTGGGGCCCATCGGCTGGCAATGGTTTATCATAAAGCATCATAGATATTAAAGAGTGTAGAAATTTAGTTTTCTTTTCATAAACATGACCAACTCGCGTCTAATGTGTCAAGTCAAACATCAAAAGAGATGTTAGATGATGCATGAAAGCGTTAATGTTGATTTTGAATCATTTTAATCAAGTCAAGTAAAAAATTGTCATCCAAGGTAAGTGTTGGAGCCATTTTTAGCCTTATGTTCGGTTTGATCCTCCTGCCACTGCGTGGTGCTCTGTGGGGGGCGCTTATGTAATTACCTGCCCTATATAAGGTGGGTGGAGGGGGGCATTCGGGTGTGGCAGTGTGGAGGCAAACATCTTTTGACCGTGTAAATATATTGAAACCTGTGAATTTATGGATGGCTTTGAGGTATGTCAATAAACCTTTTGGAACACAGTATTTTCCGACTATTTGTGGAGGAAGACACGCGTCCGAGACGCCAAACACTGCTGCCAGAGCGGACGTTTGCGTAGGGCAATCCTGGCCGCTACAGTAAGTCTTCCCTAACAATAATGATGTTTCGGCAGGAGCAGATCCTCGTGAGAGTATTTATAAGTAGCCTGGCTCACCATACACACTTCTTTCTCTTTATATTTAAAATATATTCAAAAAAAAGTTTCAGTTTAGAATAAACAGAGGAGAATAGTATGGCTGGCCAGGCTAATTTATATACTGCCATAGACGTTAGCACTAGCCGTGTTAGCATTACTGTATGCATTGCAATTAGCCTATTTATTTATTATAAAAATCAAGGTTATGTCTTTATTAAAGAGACGCTAATGCCGCACAGCAGCCATTTCCAACGTCCAGGACATTGCAGCCCCCTTGTCGATCCGAAATTCTCTCAGGGGCCCCCCCCAAGGCCAAGGAGTTGTCTTATTATTGTGCAGCTAAAATTGCATAAAAGCAACATCTAGCAATGACTGTGGGCCCGGACCCCACTATGGGAATCACTGTCATACTGCATGACCCAATATGTTCATGAAGATGCTTTTAGTTCTACAGTTCTTGCACATTTTCAATGATGTGAGAAAGAAGTCTGTCCCAACTTCCAGCCGTTCTCACTTGTGCAAAGTGACCTAACACGTGTTTCGGAAATGAGGAATTATTCGACAATTCAAAAACGAAATTAATTATTCCTGAGGTACATAAAACACAGAGTACAGTATCGCTGAAAAGCCTGTTGAAAATGGCGGCCATATTTAATTTTCTGACACACAAGGTAATAGACAAATATTAATGCCAAATTTGGAGAAGAACTTTACTTTTTTCACCATTATTCCTACTCTTATTTGAAGTAAAAAGTCTGATTGAACAACCTTGAAACCTCTTCACAAAGATTCTCAATAAAACAAAGCAAACTGATTATGAGCCACCATTTTATGTTGTGTTCTCTACATAGAAACCCATCCTTCAGTGCACGGTGGACTATATTCAATATGAAGAAAAACCTCTGGCCATGGCATGATTTTTCATAGAGATCTTGCTGCTCCAGTTTGATGACGGCAGATATTTATTTCACGTGTCAGCGGCTCCTAAACAAAGCCCTGGAGGAGGTGCGCGTTTACCCGGCTGCAGTATATAAATCCAATTTGTGTCCACGTCGTGTCTTATCGATTATTATTTTTCTCATTCTCAAAAAAGAAAAAGACTAATGAGGCAAGGGAATCTCTGTGGAAAGGTTAATACGATATTGAAATGCCAGCGGATTAATGGTAGTGGTGGAGGGCTCTGGAGCTGAGGAGGAGGTGACGAATGCTGTGGCCTTTTCACCGCGCTGCTCCACGTTTATGTGATCGTAACGGGCCCCTCCCTGCCCAACGTCATGTGCGTTCATTTCCAGTGTCCCGTCCTCGACACGCCCACAGCCCCGGTCTGCCCAATATACAGGCTAAAGGAGAAACAGCAATAGACAGTTTACAGAGGTCGTCACAGGGAGGCGGGATGAGTGCCCTCGAATCCCCGTCAGAGTCACCTGATCTGTTTGAACTGTTTTTCCTTGTTTCTAACAACAACCCAAAACATGCACAACCAGCCCTTTCTAGAACACCCATGGTTTCTTTGAAGCATGGATCATGGGCACTTTGTGTTTCCACATACTTTTATTTTTATTTTTTTATTATATCAATGTGTCTAAATGTCAACATCTGTGGATTGAAAAACAACTCTTTTTTGCATTTTCAAACTATTTTATATTAGCAGTATTGTTCACAGTCCATCCATCCATCTTCTTCCACTTGTCCGTTGCCGAGTCGTGGGAGCAGCTGTTGGAGCTGCACCAGCCCCTATGGCTCCTCCTGCAGGGGGTGGGTCCACAGAAGGACGGCCTCATGGTTCTAACCGGGCCTGTTGGTCTCTCATAAGGGGCTTCTGAACCGCTCTTTGTCTGACCCGTCACCTAGGACCTGTTTGCCCTGGGAGACCCTACCAGGGGCACTAAGCCCCCGACAACAGAGCTCCAGGATCATTTGGGCGCTCAAACCCCTCCACCACGTTAAGGTGGCGGTTCCAGGAGAAGATTGTTCACAGTGTCAATATTAATTTGAAATAAGACACAGTTACAGGAATCATATGCATTTGTTTGCATTGGACTACACACCGCATTAGAATGATTTAAAGGCAAAGATTTACTGGTTGATTTACGTTCTTATCCTCACCTGTGGTCCTGAGATCTGGGTAATGACTGAAAAGACAAGATTGCGGATATAATCGGTCAAAGTGAGTTTTATTTGCAGGGTGGCTGGGCGCACCAACAGAGATCGGGTGAAGAGCTCACCGACCCAGGAGGAGCTCGGAGTAGAGCCGCTGCTCTTTCACGTCGAGGGGAGCCAGCTGAGGTGGGTCAGGCATCTGTTTTGGATGCCTCCTGGTCTCGTCCCTGGGGAGATGTTCCAAGCATGTCTCATTGAGAGGAGGCCCCCATTATTAGCCAGTGCAAAACCACATTGGGAAAAAAATGTGCAAGGAGCTCCAAAGCCGTCGTTCCACATAGCGCGACCTGGCTGCGCACGCCACTATCTACGTGCACGTATCGACACTACCCCGCAGACCTTTCTGTTTCCACCACACACACACACACACGCATTTGTTGTGGGCGGGGCCGCACAGAGGAGCTGTACAGATCGTCATTAAAAGTTTTGTAAGCCGCGATGAAAACAAATGTGGACAAATGCTGCCCTCTGGTGGGAGTTATGGAATCATTCAGAGGTGCCAAGCTGTATTAAAACCGAAAAGAAACCGCTAAATACAACTATGAAGGTAAGCTACATGCAAATGGTATGCTAACACCAGCTAAAGCTGCGCTAAAAGCTGCTAAATGCTAATATCAGCAAAATCATCTTTTAGCACAGTGATATGTTGTGAAATATTAAATCCATATGACCTGCGTGTCAGTAGTGAGGGTGGTCCACTCTCTCGTTGCTAATCAGAGGCCAGAGTCTGTTCACGCCACATCAGACACGGGTCAGCACTTTGGCCACAGCCAGAGGCCGGTCACGAAACCTACACCTGGTCAGACCGGTTTGGCCCTGGCCTTTGTTATGGAAAAGCGAGTGAAAGAGCCGTTCGGCTGACACGCCTGCATGTGGAAAAAGAGCCTAAAGTGCAATGTCAACACATAAAAGGACACAACATAAAAACAAACAGACAAATGCCACACAAAAAGCTTAAGATAAAATAAAGTTCAATAAAAGTCCATACAAAATAAAAGTGCCTTGTTTAAGGGGATCACAGAAACGATCAGTAGAACGTTTGACAGAGGAAGCATCTCACAAAAGGCCCTTGAGGGGCCTGAGGCGTCATTAACAATTTGTAAAGCTCGATTTAAGAGTCGAGTTTTATTTGTGGCTCCAGGAGCCAATGGTCTTGCTGCTGAGCGAACCACTTTGTTTAAAGTCTTCTTCTTCTTTCTGAGACCAACCACACAGTATTTCAACCTGGATAGACTCACACAGACAAAAGCGGTGATTAGGGAGATTTATTGACGTGTATTAGTTTTGGCGATCAGACCCCGGCGGTGACATCGATGTACAAGTCAGTGTAGGTAAACAGCTTGGAGTTAGGGATGTCTTCCCCCGGAGCCTGGACACTGGTGGGGGTATAGGAGATCCGTGGAGGATGCGTAGGTAGAAGCCGTGGACGGAAGAGGCGGAGATGGGGTGGAGGCGGGTCGCAGCGCCGCTGGGAAGCGAACGGATCATGATTGCTGGGGCTTAAAAGCGGGACCGATGGCGATGATTGGCTGCTATGGAGGTGTGGCCCTTTCAAGAGCGATCATTGGCTGGAGGTTGATGATGCTGAAGTTTGTCTACCAGGCTGAATTAACGCTTCATTACAACTGGTTAGGACAATCTCAATTATGCAATAGTAGAAGTTAAAAAAAGAATTGTAGTATTTTACCCCGGAAAGTCCCACTGGGATTAAGAATCTCTTTCACAGGGGGGTCCTGAACCCAGAGGAGAACCTATTGTACATGTTTTTAGTGGTAGGGGAAACCGGAGTACTCGGTATAGGGGAAACCGGAGTACCCGGTATACAGACACGGGGAGAACATGCAAACTCCACACAGAAAGACCCCGTCCAGGTGGGAATTGAACCCGGGACCTTCTTTCTGTGAGGCACGAGCGCTAAGGCAAGAAAAGGCACTGTCTCGCTTTCTTAGCCATATTAGGTGTATTAGAGCACCAGCAATCTGCACCTCAGAATTATGGAGAGTAATAAGCAACTGATTCCTATTGTGACAATCAATAAGTTCAAAAAGCAGGTTGTTTTCTTTACTCATTTATAATGTGAACAGCAGAAATACAACCAGGGCCGAATTTAAGTCAAATGGGCCCCCGCGGCTAACGTTTTTTCAGGGGCCCCCATATACTGTATGTCTGTCGGATTTCTCTCCCTCTCTACAATGAAAAGATAAATGAATGATTTTTTTATTTATTTGAACATGCAGAAGCAACTTCTAAACATAGTAAAAATCCGTTTACAAATGGCATCATCAAGTTCAAGGCATTTGAATTTGTGAATGAGCTTCGTTGGGACCATTGAGTTAAAAGCCGAACTGTAGTCTAAGAATAGCATTCTAGCTTATGATTTCTGTTCATCAAGATGCTTGTAGGCAGAGTTCAAAGCAAAGGAAATGGCGTCCTCAACATGTTTTTCCTGTTCGCAAATTGTAGCGGGTCCACAGACACAGGGATTTGATCTCTGATAAAGTCCAACACGAACCACTCAAAGGTTTTCATCAGGACAGATGTGAGGGCCACATTCAGACATGTCACAGGTGTCTTCTTGGACACTGGAATTATCACCGATGTTTCAAAGCTAAGTGGAACAGTGCACTTCCCGAGTGACATGGTGAAGAGATCTGTCAGAACAGGAGCAAGTTACTCGGTTGGAAGACCCAACCCTGGAGGGGCCATGTTTCTGAGCTGGCCTGGAGTAAGTTCAAGATGTTTTCAAAGTTGTTGTTCAGAAGTTGTGCAAAAAAACATTGAATATATTGTCAAAATGGTGGAAAAACATTGTATGTGCTTATTGTGCATTATTTGTAAAGTTAATTTTAATTTTGAGCAACACAAACCTAAACAAAGATGTCTACATGCATTTGAGCACATTTCTGATGGTTTGCTTATATATGGTTTCTTATCAATTGAGGAAGTATTAGAAATATATATTTGTTTGTCCAAGTAGACACGGTACTATCGATATGACTTACCCAAACAACTGCAGCCTTTGTGATTTACTAGCTTATGTCCTTTCAGTCAGCATCATTCCTCCCCTTTCCCACTGGACAGAAGACATCTCTCCCTCATCACGTCTCCTCCCTGCGTACAGATGTTCAGCCCGTCCTCCGCGCTCTCCTCCCCTCGCCGCTCCTGGCAGGGGGTCCAGCTTTTAATCAAGTCCGCATAATTGGAGCGATCCCCTGCCTTCCCTGCATATTCCTACCCATCTGTATAATTACGCCGAATGGAAGTCTTTGTCGAAGGTGTGTGTGTGCGTTTGTGGAGGGGGGGGGGTGTTCTGAGCAGTCTCTCCCCCTCCCCAGACGCTTCCCCCTAAGCGCCTCTCACACAATTACGCCCCATCTTTAGAAGAAAGAAGGAAATTGCCTCCTTTGTCATGTCATTTTTTTCACCGGCGGGGGCTAAACATGTGCATCAACAATAATTAATGCGTCACGGCGACCGGCGGTCTGTACGCGGTTCAGCGCCGAGCAATTAGCGGCGCGGTTTGGAGGAGGCATTGTTGCTTCGTGCGGCGGCATTTCTGGTGATTTTGGAGGCACAAGTGGCTGTGAAATAAAGTGTGGGGAATGTTTCTTTTGTTTAGTTCCAGTTCATTTGAATCCTCATTTCCGCACAGAATTATAGGATTCATAGGGCCTTTAGTTTATCATGAGCAGTTTATAAATATAGAAAGACGGTTGTGCCTATTGTGCTTGTTTTGGGTTGATGGAGGAAAATGGCAGCACTCCGAGGAAACCCAACCAGACACAGAACATACAAACTCCACACATAAAGGCCCACACAGTCAGGGAATAGAGGCCTTTTCGCAGGAAGGCAAACGTGCTAACCACTGAGCCACTGTGCCACTTTAAGTCATTTTTAGCTTTGGTGTTCGACCTGCCTTAGGCCCTGTCCACACAGGGCCTTAGGTCTGTAAAGGAACGTTTTCCAAACCAGGTCCCAGAGCGGAAAGATGTGAAAACGGTATTTACACGGCTCAATTGTTACGGCGTCGCCGCAACTTTTACTGAATTGATGACATCACAGCACTGGTGTCGAGTCTGTTATCCATAATCTACTGACCTTTTTAATTCCCTTTACTGCACAATCGTCCGCTCCTCTGCCCCGCGCGAGCCACAACTGAGTGGCAGTCATGTTTACGGAGGGTACATGTGCTGTAAATATGTGTTACGTGTAGTTTCATTAGGTCAGATGTTTTACAATTAGAAGATATGCTCCTTCTATAAGTTTTATTCACAAGACAAGTGAGGAGGGCAGCGTGCTTCTGTTCCTTGGTCTTTGGATTCATAACAAGAGACTGAGTTTTAGAAGCAAAAATAAATCAAAAAATAATATTAATATGGCTAACGATACTTGACAAGTCTTGAGCCAAAAGCATAATACTCCTTTTAAATTCAGGAACAGCCTGAGGGGCTGGTGGTCAGCCATGGGTTAGTGGTGACTGTGTTGATGAGGAGAGACGCATGTGTTGGCGTCATTTCTCAAGACTACACCGTCACCAACATAGCCTAACGTGGACCATAGTCCCGGTTTAGAACTGGTTTTGGTCTGAAGCTGGTCTGCCATGGTCCACTGTGGTAATTACGTCGATGAGGAGCGATGTCAGCGCCATTACTCTATGTGAGCAGGTGCCCTGAGGAACTCCATTACCCAGGCATCAATGGGCCACGCTGTTCTGTCATTGGTCAACTGTCAGCCCCCCCGGTCAGGCGACCGCTTCCACACCCCAGGTCAAAGGTCAGGTTATTAACTACGATGGAGAGCCCACATGTTGTTTATATACTGTATTTCTGTAGATGTTGCTTCATTGTTAATTAGTATGTTCTTCAACAATAGCAAACTAAAATAAAACTCAAACTCTCTGATCAGAGCTTGAAGTACTGACATAATTTTTATCAATTTGTCAATATCTAATTTATAGCCTATTTATTGAGCAAAAGTTTGAATTAAGTAAATTACTAATCCAGGGATGTTTCTCAGAAATGAATATTTTTGCCTGATAAGTGAAATGTGACCCAAACACAGACTGATATACAGTATGACAGGGAAAATGCTCCCCAAAACACTTGGTAAAAACAGGAGCCTCAATTAAGGACAAAAAGAAGAGGAGCATCACAAATATCAAAATTCTCTAAATGCTGACATAGAAAAATCAATTACAAACTCAAGCAGAACAAAGGAGAAGGGAAACACCGGGGGATAAACTTGAAAAACAAATCAGAAACAAAGGCACAGGTCCAACTGAACAGGGCCGTGTCCCAATGTTCCTATTCACCTTACTCTGCCCTGCCCACAGATCGACACTTCCGGTTGATCCTCAACAAGTCAACACTGCACTGTTTCTCTGTGCGGCTGACTTTCTCTTCATTTCTCCAGGCCTATGTAAAGGAATACGAGTGAAGGGGCGGGCACAATTCATGGTGGCACTTCCAGAGCTTCCGGAATAAGGTGAATATTCCCTTAAGTGCACTAGGCCTCTTGTAGTGGTGTGCAAATGTACAGAGAGCACAAAGCAACGCACTCAAAATGTCCCACTATGCATTCTGAAAAGTAGCAAGCAGTGACCGTCACTAGACAGATTAATACAGACCACAATGCATTGCGAGAGTCAGAGACACGAATCAGAATCCCCGGTGCTATCACTTTGACCAATGAGACGAGTTTTCCAAAGAACCGGCCTGTCAGGTCCAATCAGGAAAGGAGGGGGAAGCTTCACTTCACAAGGAAAAAAGTTGCTAACCTGATGACCAATGTTCAATGAAGGTTCTTGAGTCATCTTCTGTACTGAGTAGTTGAAGTCTTCGAAAGTTTCGCCTCTCATCCAAAAGGCTTCGTCAGCGACAAAAGTCCCGCTCAGCCCGCTTAAGATATAGACCAACAGGGAGGAGTTAGGGTGGGCCCGGCTCCTCCCCTCTAATCACAGCTACTCTCACCTGTGGGTAAACCCCTTTGAAGTAGAGCGTCTCTAACGATCTGCTCACCTCAGTATCGGTGAGTCCTGTCCTATTCATAGATGATCACTACCCAGTATCTGTCCTATTCATGGCTGATCACTGATAATGACCTGCCTATTGTTCTTTTGTTAGATGAGGTGCCATCTCCTTGGACTGGCCGTGCCCTTTCGGTTTTTCCTCGAAAGAGATTTGAGTAACGAGACGGGCGATTAAATCTGAGCCCACCGTTCCGATTCATGGAGGGATTTTCTTTCTTGACAAAAATAGCTTCTTTAACTCCTCTTTCAAACCAACGTTCTTCTTTAGCTAAAATTTTGACCTCCCCGTCCTCAAAGGAGTGGTTGGAGGCTTTGAGGTGGAGGTGCACCGCCGACTGAGGGCCGCTTGTGCTTTCTCTTCAGTGTTGATAAAGTCTCTTCTGTAAAACTTGTTTAGTTTCTCCAATATAATGTTGTTTGCATTCTTCTTCTTTGCATTGAATTGAATAAACCACATTGCTTTGTTTGTGGCTCGGAGTTTTGTCTTTGGGATGAACTCATGTTTGTCTCAGTGTGTTCACCGGTTTGTGGTTCACTGGAATCCTGTGCTGCCTAAAGATTCTCTGAAGTTTCTCTGAGACCCCGGCTACATACGGCACTACAACTCCCTTTCTTCTGGGCTCTGGAGTCTGTCTGTCTTGTTCTTTGGGTCTTCTTGCCCTTTGTGCTTTAGTGAAAGACCAGTGAGGATAGCCACAGTCTGAGAGGGCTCTCTGGACATGTTGCTCCTCTTTGGTCTTTCCTTCTGCACTGGTAGCACCTCTTTAGCTCTATGTCTGAGCGTCAGGATGACCCCTAGTTTGTGCTGGAGTGGATGGTTAGAGTCCAACATCAAATACTGGTCAGTCTGAGTAGCCTTTTTGTAAACCTCTGTCTGAAATTGTCCGTTTCCCCCTATAAAGGCAAGTTCTTTCTCTTTGGCGTCCTCCTGGGTAAATTTAATGCTGGGGTCCACAGCATTGTTGTGATCTGTAAAAGGTGCCACTTCCTTCTGCTTAATTTTGACCCACGTGTCATCTACATACCCAGTGGCTGGGTTTGTTTCCTGGGTATGAGGCCAAGGCATTCCTCTCCATTTCCTCCATGTAGAGGTTAGTCATGTAGAGGTTAGCCACTATGGGTGAAACTGGAGAGCCCATTGCACAGCCGTGGATCTGTCTGTAGAAGCTGCCCCTGAACTGAAAGTATGTGGTGCTGAGACAGATTTCCAGAAGTTGGCAAATGTGGTCAGGAGTGAGCTGGGTCCTATCAGCTAGAGTGCTGTCATCAGTCAGTCTCTTCCTCACCGCTGTGACTGCTGCTGAGGTTGGGACAGATGTAAACAGTGCTGTCACATCGTAAGACACCATGGTTTCATCTGTTTCCAGCTGCAGGTGTTTGATCTTCTCCACAAACTCCTTGGTGTTTTCCACATGGTGTTCTGTGTTGCCGACCAAAGGGGATAAGATGAACTTGAGGTGTTTCGCCAGATTATAGGTGATGGAGATGATGCCCCTCACAATGGGTCTATATCTTAAGCTGCGGTCTGAGCGGGACATTTGTCACTTACAAAGAGCCGAAACGTTCGAAGACCTCAACTACTGAGTACAGAAGATGAATAAAGTACCTTCATTGACGATGGACCACTCCTGTACGACTGAGAACTTACACAGACATCCTGCTGACCAATGAACTTTAATATAACCGTAGATAGGACATGGCCATAGTAATACGGGGGAACGAATGGCAGTTCTGGCGACCATCTTGCATGGCCCTTCTTAGCCAGTGCAATGCACCCTATTTTCATTGCTCCGGAGTATAAGACGCATCAGCCAGCACCAGGCTGAATAGGCGTACGGTATGCTAACGTAACACATTGATGGTTAGCTACATGAAGCGTAAACAACGAACTAAATAGGTGTCTGTTATGTTAACATCACATAAACAGTTCAGATAACTATAGCATAACATACAAAACTCTCGTTCTCACTCCAAATCACTAAATCCATTGAAATCTTCATCCTCGGTGTCACTTCTAAACAATCGCCTTGGCAACTTCCTGGGCACGGAGGCCCAAAAATCACATATTAGTCGCTCCGGAAAGCGACTTATAGTCCGGAAAATACGGTAATCAAAATGGAAAACGCCACTTATTTCCTTGATACTGTATTGATAAATTTTTTAGTTATTCACGATTCACGGCAACTGACCTTATGTCATATCTGGAAAGAAAATAAAGTTTATAAAAAAAAAATTATGTTGCATAGACTTGTACAGCTACATTTGTACATGGATTTTCCTCTGTCAAACACTTTCAAATAATTCTGTTTCCTACTTTAAAACCAGAAGCGTAGCTTGTCATTAGGCAAGGCAGGCACCTGCCTGGGCCCCCACGGATATGAACAAAGACGAAGACATGAAAAAACCCCACAAGGAGATAAACCAGAACAGCAGAACACAAAGAGGACCTTGATATGATTTCAATTAGGCTCTCAATCATCCACACGTTGGATTAGTTTGGAAGACTACTTTTAAGACCCGACTCATTTCTAAAAGACTGTCGGTATGATGTTTTTTCTATTTTCATTTCTTTGTCTGCATATTCCCCAAACTAGTCATATTTGTGCAACAGTGCTGTCTCCCCTCATTGCCCATCCCTCACTGCCATCTTCATCAGTGCAGATAGTGTCAGGGTCGTCTGAATCATGGCTCCTCTGTCTGTAGACCTGCTCCTCTCATTTCCTCCTCCCATCCATCTCCACAGACCAGAGCAAGAGCCACTGCGCCTGAATTGTAATCGCACCTGGCACATCTCATTTTGGGGGAAGCTACAGTGGAATGGGTGCAATTGCCAAGTCATATGTTTGCCTAATCTTATCAGTGCTGTCAAGATGAAATAATGGGTGCCTGTGATACTTCTTTAGTTGAGGAGATTTGGCCCAGAGAGCTTTCAATCACGAATAAAGTAAAGGCTGACTATTATTGTTATTTTGCTTTTACCCAAATTAAAATGCTGTTCCTCCAAGTTAAACGGACCTACAGTTGTGTTTCGTTGCGTTTTTGTTGTGCTTTTGTCGACGGTGAAAAAACCCTCACTTGTGAGTTTTAAGAAGCAAACACATATAAGTTAAGAAAGGACTCCTTGAAGGGGCCTTTATTGAGGATTTATTTTTATGGAAAGTCCCTTTATGTTCATTTTCTTGCTGGTTGCTGGTTTTAGCTCCACACTTAGCCCTCGTTCTGCTGTCTGATTGGATACATAACGACTTTTACATCCTGTAAAACTGTAGAAAAAGATGAACATGACAAGCCCTCACTTCCGAGGAATATGTGCACGGTTAATGTTGAGTCACGGGAGACAGACCAAAAGTCGGGCAAGTATTTTAAGCCCTTCAAAACACCAGAGCAGTGGCAGCAGATGTATTGTGACCCTTAGACCCATGCTATTTTAGTCCTACTGCCGTCTAAAGGCCTTCCCAGTCCAAAGCAAAGGTAATTCGGTAACACTTTATTTTACATGACTCTTGATACATTGTACCTATCAAATTTGTACAGTGTAATGTGCTTTGCGCTCTACCATCTGCGCCATGGTAGAGCGGGTCGTCTCATGATCGGAAGGTCAGCGGTTCGAATCCCGCCTCCTGAATGTGCATGCTGTCGTTGTGTCCTTGGGCAAGACACTTTACCCACCTTGCCTCCAGTGTCTGCGTACATTGGTGTATGAATGGGTGAGAGGTTCCTTGCTGTAAAGCGCTTTGAGTGCCTAATGTAGGTGGAAAAGCGCTATATAAGTTGAGACCATTTACCATTTGTAACAACGTGTAATAACTTGTACCTATGGGTTAGATACACGATGAAATAATGAGTATTAGTAGTTTGGAGGCACATAATATAATAAGACCCAAACTCTAACCCTAACCTTAAGCTCTAACCCTAAGGGTCTTAAGTCTTATTACATTATGTACCTCCAAAGTAATGCACAACTATTCCATTGTGTACTTACTAAATAGGTACAGGTTATTGCAGATTGATAAATAGGACTTTACATTGCAATCTGATGTTTTTAAGTGTCTGAGCCTCCTCAGTGAGTGTAGAAGCTGCTGTGGATATTAGCATTAGCCGCGTTAGCTGATTAGCCTATTTAATTATTACAGAACCAAGGTTATGACTGTACAACAGAGATGGTATGACCATACAGGGTTGCCAGATTCTGAAAACCATTATATTGTACAAAGCTTCCAAAACTATCGTTTTTTCCGCACAAACTATCGTACACTATAAATATGCCGATATCGCTGTAGCACCCGCGCTAAATATTGCTCATATCATCATCACCCCTAACTACAACACAGCCCCACCCACTGTCCCATTTATTACATTACGCACACACACGACCTGCTGACCAAAGAGGATGCGTCAGGGCAGAAGGATAATGCAATAGTGGAACTGTAAAACTGATCCAGGGACAGTCTCTCCTTCTTACAGCAGATATTATGCCTTCATGAACACGGAGGCTCAGTCTGACTCCAGATCAGAGCGAAAGCGAAGCGCTGCTGAGAGGGGACAGTGCATTTAACCAGACTTTATCTGGCACTCTGAAATTATCCTACATTTAGGGCTTTTTTGAATTATTGATCATACATCGTACAGGGGTCAAAATTATCGTACAAATACGATAGTTATCGTACATCTGGCAACCCTGTGACCATACAGCATGAGCCAATATGATAAATAGTGATTTAAATGAGTGACAGTCATTGCAAACCAACAAACAGGCCATAGCTTTTGCTTCTCCACGATGTGGAAGTGTTCCTCAGACACAACGTCCCGCACATATGTGACCAGTCACAGGAACCAAAGACACAAGTCGGTTTTGGGACATTATGAGATAATAACAGATTGTGAAAGTGTAGTCTCTAAGCTTTCCAATGATGTGTAACACATGGACATCTGATAATATTTGGAGGTGCAGCGGTGATTTGAAGTTAACAATTCCCAAAAAACCAAAGGGGATTAAACGGCCTCTGAAGTTTTGGGCCATTCTCACCTCTCTGCTGTTGGGAGGGACAATAGGGCTCATTTACATCTCATTTGCATAAGCCACACCCCCTGTCAAACTCCCCCTCAAAGCAGTAAAGCACAGAGAAGAGCACAAAGGTTATTGCTTCCACAACAAACCATTGTTTACCAGTTTCATTATGTGTATCTGTTTTATTTTTGGTTTCATTTATTGATCTCACCTCACAGCAGAAGGTTGTTATTGTTCTGTTTTAATATCAACTGAAAAACTGTCACTGGCTTGAGAACGTGTTGTTCAACATCTGTAACTTTTATGTTCAAATAAAAACAGTGATATATTATATACAGTACGAGGATGGACCCAAGTATGAATCAGAATCGATTTAATTGCCATTATCGCTTTTTGCTAATGATAAATAATAAATAAACTAGGGGAAATAAAAAGTATATCAGTCAATAAGGCAAATCACTCAAACATTGCTTAGAGAGCGCTTTTCATACAAAAATGACAAGATAAGTTTACAATATATTTAAAAAACAACAGAAGAGATCTGGGTATTTTAATGTTATTGCAGTGCTCTGATTCAGTACACTGTTTCTACACATCCCCCCAAAAAATGCATAATTTACACATAATGTGAATACTTTAAGCCATAGAAAAAAGCCAATTGAGTGAATATGATTCAATATTTCTGTAATAAAGGATCAATACCAAATATTTACCCCATTTACTACATCACATTTGCTGCATGAGGTTTGTACTGTCGCCTGAATGGAGGTTGATTTTTATTCAGTGCTTTAACCTTACTGCTTTTTTACACTCAACACCATCTGTTCTTAAACAATATTTTCCTCCAAATCTGCACAGTGTCATTTGCACTTCATGAAAACATAAACAAATCATGTCAAAATAATGCACAAGTTTATTTTGCTCCTGATCTGTTTACACAAGTTACATTGCAGGTGTTTTAAACAGAGCTGAACTCTCCTCCTCCACAACGTCCTGACCACTTTTAGATGTGGTCTTTGTGACACAGTCCAATGAGATCACATCCTCTTCTGTGTTGTGACTCTTGGTGCTGGGCATGTGACGTCTCCAGCCTCGTCAGCACAGAATGGCCTGATTTTTTCATACAGATAGGTCTGTCTGTCCATGTTTAGTCCAGGTGGGGCCAGGACAGGAAGACCGTCCATAGGGGGAAGATCTGCTCCGTCGCGCAACAGTAGATTTGAGACAGGTTGCGCATCACAGTGAGTTTTTGCAATAACCAAACCTGGTCTCTTGGCGTCAAAGCTGTGACAGAATAAGCACATAAGACACTTAAAACATGGCAAAGTATTTTATCATATAAAACTGTCATAATGCATGTAGTTGCTATGCTTTAATAATGTACAGTAGTGTTTATACTGTTTCCTTATCAAAAACATTCATGCAGGCTCGTGTCTCATTTCACAACGTGAGCCCGATGAATCCTGACATTGTATTCTTGGAATACGCCCGTGCCATCAGGGAAGAATAAATCCATTGATGCAATAACCTGGTCATTCAGGATGTTCTTGGTGATAGCTGATCTCATATGCATTTATACATACTGTACATTTAAGAACAATAAACACTACATTGTTTATTGAAAGTACCAGCAATACAGTTGAAAAACCCAGACGTGTTCAGCACCACAGACAGCTCTAAATGGAGCACTGGACCCAAAGAAGCCCAGCAACCATTACAGGAAGTGAACAACTAGTTAAATGTGGCTATGGCCTGGATGAAAGATGACTCCGTGACTGTGTTTGAATCCTTCTCCAACAAAGGTTGGTTATCAAAGGTTACATAAAAATAACAATAAAATAGCTAGGTGGTAAACACTCAGAAACATGTTCCACACAGAAACCGTTACATGTTTCTGGCAACATCTCTAGTCCTAGTGTCTGTCCAAATAAACCCTGAGTCATGGACATTCTATGTACAATAGGCCAAGATGGACGAGAGCATCTTTGAGAGTGCGAGTGGGGGACAACGGATGGAAATGATCCCGAGGCTACAATCTGGTGTGGCTTGTTTACATGCATGAGTCCCATGTGTGTTACCATGCACTGTCCTGGCCAAATAAACCCATAAATAAATCAGTAAAAATATCATTTGAATGCATTTCATTTACATGACATGATTGTCTCACATTGGCTGATCTGGGTTCAGACTGAATGAGGTCCACACAAATAGAAGTTCAAACAATAGGTGTTTATTAAAAGAACAAATATTACTGGCGACAAGCCCCTCCCTCTCTCTCGGTGCGAGCTGCATGTGCGGTTTCTGTGTTCCACGTCGTTTTAGTGGATACATCTTTGCCGTATTTTTGTGGAGGTTTGGTGAAAGAAGAGGAAGGAGGAGGTGAAGCTGACCAGTGCAGGACGCCACGCTCTGCAAATGGGACAAACCCAGGAGGTGCTGCACCATGTCAGTGGATCAGAGGAGACTGAAGGCAGCCAGCCAGGTTTCCTCCGGGTGCTCGGGGTTGGAAAAGACGGTTTGGAAAAGACGAGAACAAAAGGGTTAGTGATTTCATAAGAGATATATAACGTTAATAATATAATATAATAATATTTCTACCAATACATACCTCCTGAGTCAGCAGTGTTGGTTGAAGCCTCTTCTTCCGCTCTGCTCCTCTGGGTTTTTATCGAGAATTTCCCCGACCTCCAAGAACATGCTGGTCAGGTCGGCCCACAGTGGCGGGGCGGCTCAGGCGCAGCAGCTCAGGACTAACACCTGAACACAAATAGAGCAGTTACTTACTTACATACTTACTTAACCATTGGACTGCATTAGGCGTTCCTGTTGAACTCCCTGAAAAAAATGTGTTAAACACAGCAGGTTAAACAGGAGGAGACGTTAGTTCATGGCCTCATCCAGGCGTGGTGGCTCAGTTGGTCCAAACCTAATCTCTCGGTTGGGTCCACACTAAGACACGCCTCCAAGAAGTCCTGGCACTCTGTAAGAAAACAAAAAAGAGCAGTTAGGAATTAGTGTGTAGTTTACAAAAACTACTATTGTAAACTACAGTATCTATTTGACTCCATCTTGTTCTGCTGACACATTACCTTGGGACAGGCAGTCAAATGTTACAATGTTTAGAAATGTAAAAAAGACTTACAGGCCGAAGATCCGCCCTCCGAACTCCAGCGTAGACACTGCCAAAGCCCCCTTCTCCCAACATCTCCTGCTCCTCGTACTTACTAACGAAGTCTACAGGACCTGGAAAAGTTGAGAACAAAAGTGTTAGTAAATTCACAAGAAATATATATAATATTTCTTCCGATACGTACCTCCAGCTGTCAGCAGGCTTGGTTTGGGCCACTCTCTCCGCTCTCTCTGCCTGCGCTCGGCTTCTCTCTGGGTCTTAGTGGAGGATTTGGGCAGTTTGTCCGAACGGGAGAGTTTGGCCGGATTCTCCAACCCTGGATCAGTATCACTAGCCTTTCTCTTCTTCGAACTGGGACCAGGCAGTTTGATCAGAGGGCTGCTACCGTCCAGGACACGAGGCCCCGGGTCTAAAACCAACACAATATTACAAGTTTTATGTAAAAGGGAAAACAATATGACAAGCAACATCATTTAGTTCAGACTTATGTCCCCATGTGGTCTTAATATACAAAACCTTCTACTTTTCCAAAAATGCGTGACTAAATGATGACAAATGTTCAACTGTATTTAACTGTAAGAAAATAACATCTATTTAAGAAATTGCTTGTTTAAATGTGCCTATAAGATCTGTTTCTTTTCTGATTTGACCAGTACAGGGTCAACTCTGTCAAAAATCTGACACAAACCTTCTAAGACCACGGTGAAGCCATCAAAGGTGGAGGAGCTGAACAGTGCAGGACACCACGCTCTGAAACAGGGACAAACCCCGAAGGCGGTGCACCGTTTCAGAGGATCAGAGGAGCACTGAAGGCAGGACCAACACCTGAACACAAATAAAGCACTTACTTACTTACTTATACTTACCTAACTGTCAGCTGTGACAGCGGTTTGCCCTGAAAAAGATTAAACCTTGTTCAAAAGAGAGAGAGGAGAGAGAGTGGGAAGAGAGGGAGGGGAAGAGGGAGAGAGAGATGGAGAGGGAGGGGGGAGAGAGGAGGGGAAGAGGGAGAGAGAGGGAGGGGAAGAGAGAGATGGAGAGAGAGGGGGGGAGAGAGATGGAGAAAGAGGGAGAGAGAGGGAGAGAGAGGGGGAGAGAGAGGGGGAGGGAGGGAGAGAGAGGGAGGGAGAGGGAGAGAGAGGGAGAGAGAGGGGGAGAGAGAGGGAGAGGGAGGGGAAGAGAGGGAGAGAGAGAGAGAGGGAGAGGGAGGGGGAGAGAGAGGGAGGGAGAGAGAGAGACTTCATGGCCTCATCCAGGCGTGGTGGCTCAGTTGGTCCAAACCTAATCTCTCGGTTGGGCCAGCTCTAAGACACGCCTCCAGGAAGTCCTGGCACTCTGTAAGAAAACAAAAAAGAGCAGTTAGGAATGAGTGTGTAGTTTACAAACACTACTACTGTAAACTACAGTATCTATTTGACTCCATCTTGTTCTGCTGATACGTTACCTTGGTACAGGCAGTCAAATGTTACAATGATTATGATTAAGTGTCCAAGATACTAACCACTGTGACGAACTCCACACTAGCTCTGTGGAGATGTTTGATAGCCACCTGGAAATGAGAACACAGACAACTTAATACTCCAGAGTAAACAACTATGAAATTAAAATTGTTTAGAAATGTAATAAAGACTTACAGGCAGAAGATCCGCCCTCCGAACTCCAGCGTAGACACTGCCAAAGCCCCCTTCTCCCAACATCTCCTGCTCCTCGTACTTCTTAAAGAAGTCTACAGGACCTGGAAAAGGTGACAACAAAAGGGTTAGTAAATTCACAAGAAATATATATAATATTTCTACCGATTACATACCTCCAGCTGTCAGCAGGCTTGGTTTGGGCCTCTTCCTCCGCTCCCCACCTGCGCTCGGCTCCTCTCTGGGTCTTAGTGGAGGATTTGGGCGGCAGTTTGTCCGAACGGGAGAGTTTGGCCGGATTCTCCAACCCTGGTTTAGGATCACTAGCCTTTCTCTTCTTCGAACTGGGACCAGGCAGTTTCACAATATTACATGTTAGTTTTATGTAAAAGGCAAGCAACAGTCATTTAGTTCAGACTTATGTCCCCATGTGGTCTTAATATGTGCAAAACCTGCTACTTTTCCAAAAATGCGTGATTAAATGATGACAAATGTTCAACTGTATTTAACTGTAAGAAAATAACATCTATTTAAGAAATTGCTTGTTTAAATGTGCCTATAAGATCTGTTTCTTTTCTGATTTGACCAGTACAGGGTTAACTCTGTCAAAAATCTGACACAAACCTTCTAAGACCACGGTGAAGCCATCAAAGGTGGAGGAGCTGAACAGTGCAGGACACCACGCTCTGAAACAGGGACAAACCCCGAAGGCGGTGCACCGTTTCAGAGGATCGGAGGAGCACTGAAGGCAGGACCAACACCTGAACACAAATAAAGCACTTACTTACTTACTTATACTTACCTAACTGTCAGCTGTGACAGCGGTTTGCCCTGAAAAAGATTAAACCTTGTTCAAAAGAGAGTGAGAGAGAGAGAGGAGAGAGAGTGGGAAGAGAGGGGAGGGGAAGAGGGAGAGGGGGAGGGGAGAGGGGGAGAGAGGGTGAGAGAGAAAGAGAGAGAGAGTGAGAGAGAGAGGGGAGAGGGGGGGGAGAGAGATGGAGAGGGAGAGAGAGGGGGAGAGAGGGAGAGAGGGAGAGAGAGAGAGAGAGAGTGAGAGGGAGAGAGGGAGGGGAGAGGGGGAGAGGGAGGGGAGAGAGAGGGGGAGAGAGGAGAGAGGGAGTGGAGAGGGGGAGAGAGGGGGAGAGAGAGAGAGAGAGGGAGAGGGGGGGAGAGGGAGGGGAGAGGGGGAGAGAGAGAGGGACGGGGAGGGGGAGAGAGAGAGAGGGAGGGGAGAGAGGGAGAGAGAGGGAGGGGGGGAGAGAGAGACTTCATGGCCTCATCCAGGCGTGGTGGCTCAGTTGGTCCAAACCTAATCTCTCGGTTGGGTCCACACTAAGACACGCCTCCAGGAAGTCCTGGCACTCTGTAAGAAAACAAAAAAGAGCAGTTAGGAAGTAGTGTGTAGTTTACAAACACTACTACTGTAAACTACAGTCTCTATTTGACTCCATCTTGTTCTGCTGACACATTACCTTGGGACAGGCCGCTGGGACAGGCCAAGTCTCCGTTCCTCCAGGCCTCAGTAGTGAACTGGTCCTGCTCGTCAGAGCGCAGTAGCTCGTAGAGCAATGCCCCGGTTTGCCACACGGAGGTCGGGCCCGCGTTGTACCTTTTCGTGAGTACAAACTCCGGAGGGGCAAAGTCTTCTGTCCCTGTGATGTTTAGAAACAATGTTTTAGACACAAATCCTTGAAGCTGCTGTGATTACTATAAATCGTACTTACCAGAGAACTGACTGTACGGCTCTGACCGGACATCACAGCCACAACCGAAATCGATGAGGCGCACACGGGGCCCGGATGGAGTGTCCTGTAGTAAGACGTTGTCCATCTTGATGTCCCGATGGAAGACCTTTCTCCCATGGAGATGGTTCAGGGCCTCAGACAACTGCCACGTTATCTCCTGCAAGACACAAGGACAACTATCCGAGTTAAGTAAAAGTACAATGGACAAATGTACACAACTATTGCTAACAATACTAGTAAGTACTACATGCTCAGTACTGCTGTGCTCCACCAAAGCTAGTCCTTTTTGTGACCATGATCATGATATTTGATTGTACCTTGGCGAGGCCTTCTGGGAGAGGTGCATTCTTCGTGCAGTAGCCAAAGAGGTCCTCTGCTGGTGTGGGTCTCTCCATGACCAAGATGACCTCATGGTCCACGCAGAACCACCCCAAGATGGACACAGAGGCATTACGGCCCTCGGAGTCTGGCCCAGATCTGGCGCGGCGCATGAGGAACACCTCTTTCGGGATGATGTGCTGCTGGGTGCCCGTGGCCTAAAGAGGATGAGAAAGATGAAATGTCAGTCAAATGTTACAATGATTATGATTAAGTGTTCAAGATACAAACCACAGTGACGAACTCCACGCTAGCGCTGTGGATATGTTTGATAGCCACCTGGAAATGAGAACACAGACAACTTAATACTCCAGAGTAAACAACTGTGAAATTAAAATTGTTTAGTATTAAAGACTTACAGGCAGAAGATCAGTCCTCCGAACTCCAGCGTAGACACTGCCAAAGCCCCCTTCTCCCAACATCTCCTGCTCCTCGTACTTACTAAAGAAGTCTACAGGACCTGGAAAAGGTGACAACAAAAGGGTTAGTAAATTCACAAGAAATATATAACGTTATATATTATTTCTTCCGATACATACCTCCAGCTGTCAGCAGTGTTGGTTTGGGCCGCTCTCTCCGCTCTCTCCGCCTGCGCTCGGCTCCTCTCTGGGTCTTAGTGGAGGATTTGGGCAGTTTGTCCGAACGGGAGAGTTTGGCCGGATTCTCCAACCCTGGATCAGCATCACTAGCCTTTCTCTTCTTGGAACTGGGACCAGGCAGTTCGATCAGAGGGCTGCTACCGTCCAGGACACGAGGCCCCGGGTCTAAAACCAACACAATATTACATGTTTTATGTAGAAGGGAAAACAATATGACAAGCAACAAATAAACGATTATTTAGTTCAGACGTATGTCCCCATGTGGTCTTAACCTCTTAACCCCCAAATCAACTGAGCACATTTCCTCCAGTTTGGCTTTACCCAAATCTAAAAGAAAAGTGTCAAAAGAGCGACAAAAACGTGCCAGAAAAGCAACAATAACACAATTAAGAGTGAAGAAAAAAGCAACAAAACATCAACACGAAAGTGCGACAAAATGGTGACAAAAATGCAATGAAAAAGTGACCAAAACACGACAAAAATGTGACAACAAAGCAGTGGAAAACAACAACAAAAAAGGTTACGGCCAGTTTTGTAGGTCTTAGCTTTCAAATGAGGCGTTACTCTAGCCTATAGGATGTAAAGATTTAGTTCTGGGTAAAGCTGAACTGGAGCTCTTGGTTAAAGCGAGGGTTCAGAGGTTAATATACAAAACCTGCTACTTTTCCGCAAACGCATGACTAAATGACGACTCCTACAAACCTTCAACATATTTACAAGAATATCATTTACATTTAAGGCATTTCTGGAATAAAACTGCCCGTAAGATCTGTTTTTTTTCCGATTTGACCAGTACAGATTCAACTCGGTCTAAAACCATTAAAAAAAACGTTTGTCTGACACTTACCTCGAAAGACCACGGTGAGGCCATCACGGGCGTCGATCATCTTCTGTGCCATTGTCTCCAAATGGACAAAAGTGGTGAAAAAACTCTGAAAAGTTCTGGAAACGCAGGTAAGACCGTCGATCGGTTCACTCACTGAGCGTAAAGTGAAGGACAGATCGGAATGTTCGCCTTTTTAAACTGTGTAGGATGTTGCGGTGTCCCGGCAACGGTCAATGTATCCCGGCAACGGTCAATGTTATTTTGTTTTACATTTCAATTTGAAAATATACAATTAAATGCATAAACAAATATATAAGAAACTGTGATTTTTACATAAAGTATTACCACTTTAGGTGATATGGCCGTGCCGTGGCTTGCAGCGTACTAACATACAATGGATTTGCTCAAACATGTCAATTTAACCAGGTGGGAAATCCACAATGAATTCACCATTCTGATAACACTTTGAATCGGGATCTGTCTTTTCTTATCAAAATAGATGCGTGACATTTTCCTAAAGCTAAACAACCAATAAACATGTCTTCAAAGTGCTCTGAAAACCTCATTATACAAAATCCAGATCTACAAGTGCAATACTTTAAGCCATGAACACAACAATGACCTCCTAAAACAGATGCGTTGGATTTGTTCATTTGCACTCTTTACCTTGCTTTACCTTACATGGCTTATAATAACCTGCTTCAAAAATGGTATCCACCAACAAACTCTTTTGATTTTGCCCCGGCTTCCAAACGGCAGAGAGAAGAAGAAGCAATGGATCAGAAAGCCTGTTTTTTTTCTGTCTTTCTGATGCTTTCGCTCACAGTTGTATTCATTGCATCTTTCTATCTCCTTGCTTTCTTCCCCTCCTGCTCTCCTCCACTAAATTTGGCCCAAACGGACATAATCACAGGCCATTTGCAGGCTACCTCGCTGCTGGACTCTCTCCCACTGCTTGCCACATGCTTATATCGACATCTCAATCAATGTCATTTAGTGAGGAGGCATCACTACTTCCACTGCAGGTGAAGCTAGTGGCACAGAAGAAGTTGTATAGAGCCCGTAAGAAGGATGTGATGTCCAAGCAGGCCCAACTGCAAAAACTGTTGCGTGACTATGAGGACAAACCCATCTCTGCCTCAGACTACCTTTTAAGATGCAGCTTCCTGGCTGACCACAGTGAGGACTCAATGACATTGATGAAAGAGACATTAAGATTTCAAATCTTGTCCATGTGTATGATGCATCACAATTGAGATGTTATGTCGATATGTGACCAGTCACAGGAACCAAAGACACAAGTCGGTTTTGGGACATTATGAGATAATAACAGATGGAGGTTGATTTTTATTCCTTCAAGTTTTTATTATTCAATGCTTTAACCTTACTGTTTTTTACACTCAACACCATCTGTTCTTAAACAATGTTTTCCTCTAAATCTGCACCACATAGTATGCACAGTCATTTGCACTTTATGAAAAAAGAAATAAAAGTTTTCCGTTTTGGCAAGCATTGTGAGTGGTCATTGTCCATTTCTTAAAGCATAAATATTTTGGCATTTACTCAAAAATCAAAACATAAATAAATCCAAAAATCATGCCAAAATAATGCACAACAGTTTTTCTTCCTGATAAAGGTCTAGTAGGATGTTCTGAGATGAATCGGCGTTGCTTCTTCTGTGTGGGTAGTGGTGGGTGAATGTAACACAAAGTCTCTCAAACTAAATTCAGGTGGTTGGTTGATAAAGTGACATTGCAGAGCTGCTCCTCTGCAGTCCCGTGCAGTGGGTGAACTCTCCTCCTCCACAAAGTCCTGACCACTTTTAGAATGGCCTGATGTTTCCATACAGATAGGTCTGTCTGTGGATGTTTAGTCCAGGTGGGGCCAGGACAGGAAGACCATCCATACGGGGCAGAAGAAGAAAAAAAGATCTTCAGTTAAATGTTTCATTGAAGCAAATCAGAAAACGGCACTGAAGTCGGTAAAGTGAAAGTACCTCAGCGATCTCTGCCAAAGTGTTGACTCCTGTCTTCATGTAGGCTTGATCAGTCCAAAGCCACAGTCAGGGGAAAACAGTGAGGCCAGCAATAAGGAAGTTGATTTCAATTTTATCGTGAAGCTTGTCTCCAACCCGCCAGGCATGAAGTTGTTCTTGTTCGGCCCACTGCAGTTGTCACAATGAAGATCCACCTCTGTTTCAGGAAGTACATTGGTCCTGGCTGGAGAGGGTTTGAGGGAAAGTGTAACTGTAGGAGAGAGGGAACTTGGATTAGATTCAATGAAATGTGTGCCTTTTCATAACTGTCTAACAAAGATAAAAATTACTATATTGATGCTATTCTGCATTATTTCACGCTACTATCAGGCTGCTTATTCTCATGAATAAATCACCCTTTAAGGGACATTAATAAAGTAAAGTGAATGTGTGTTAAAGATCACCTGCTGAGCAAAATCAAAACATTAATGTACATAAAATAGGGATGGAGGCATGAGGAAGAGGAGAGGGATGGAGACAGGAAGAGAGGGGAAATAACAGAAAAATAAGAATAAAAGAATAGACACATACCTCTTGCTGGCAGTTTGGTAACCAGATGATCTTTAAACTGGATCAGCAGGCTGGTCTCTGGCGGAAATTTGGCATAAAGATTTTCTTCCTGCATCTGGTCGGGCTGGAGCTGTTTCACCCGGCCTGAAGAAAAAAAAGATCTGAGTCTGTATTTGTACTTCCTGGTTTAGTCTTGGTTTAGACCTCAGTTAGTGGTTAGCCCTGGTTTGAGTCAAAGGATTAAAAAAAATCCTGTACATTGATGAATACTTTTACTTTTGACTTATAACTCATGAGTGTCCGAGCTAGCTAATAACAATAGGTATGAGAAAGTCTAAACATGGACCAAACATGAGATAACGTACGTGTTTTTAGAATGAACACAAGATGACAAACTTTGATGTTTACTAGGCCATAGTGATTGTGATAAATAAATTTGTTTGTTTGCTAATGGTATAACCTATAACCTATAAATTCTTTGCTAAGGTCTACTGCACAAAACTAGGCCTCTCTAGTAGGTTGAATAAGTTCATGGGCCGTGCAGTACAATAAGATAAGACTGTCTGTCTGGGATGAGCACGGCCCCAAATGTCAAGGTTATAAGACCATATTTGGTGTTGAACAAAACATCCTGGTCCACAAATGTATCTTATTGTTTATGGGATGAGAACTGCTTACGCACATTGGGATGGACTTAACTAAAATGTTATAAAGTTATCAGGAGGGAACTTATTCTAGGGACTTGCATTCTGAACCTGCTTTGACCTGTTGTTATGCCACCTGCTGACGCATGAATAAATGTCTCGTGTGAACTTCATCAATCTCTGCTCTTTTTTATAAGAAGATGGTCTTGGACATACGATTTCTTACATTTTAAATACTGACAATTTGGCGACCCCGACTGTGATTTACCGTGGAAGACGAAGATCAAAAGATGGACTAAGGACGATCCAGTTTTTTTTTCTTGTAAGAAACGTCGGAAAGAAAAAAGGAAAAGACTCTGCCCGTTCAAGGACCGAGAGGAGAGGACCGCTTCAGCGCGAACACCAAGGAAAAAAGCACAGGAACACAAATACGCATGCGCCTGCAGCCACGGAGGGAGCAGAGGCAGAGGGAGTTCAAACCAGGACAACTCAGGACAAGTCCCCGTAGGGTCCAGACACAGTGTCAACACAAAAAGCGGTAAGAAAGACGCCTTTTCCAAAGTCTTATCAAATTGGCTATAGAAAAAAACTAATAAGTGTGACGGCTGGGACTTTACGTATGTATATATTACTCAAATAATGTAAATAATAAACAAAAGATGCTTTGTATATAAGACGGCTTTTTGATAAGAAAATATATGAAAACCTTCGATACTGTGTTTTTTTCTTACAAAGCTACGGGCGGTTCTTTGATGACACGAGAGAAAATATGAATCAAAGGAAAGAAAGGCCAATACGTGCGGTTTTTATAACAAGTAAACAGTTTTTGACGTACGCTTAAAGCTTCCGAAAAACGAGATAAAAAAGTGAAACAATTTGATTGACAACTGTGTTATTTAAAAAAAAATAAAATAACCATAAACGATACAAAATAAATGAACGTTCATATATGAATCAAAGGAAAGAAAGGCCAATACGTGCGTTTTTTATAACAATTAAACAGTTTTTGACGTACGCTTAAAGCTTCCGAAAAACGAGAAAAAAAAGAGTGAAACAATTTGATTGACAACTGTGTTATTTAAAAAAAAAAATAACTATAAACGATACAAAATAAATGAACGTTCATTGAAAAATATAATGTAATGTAAATAATAAACAAACAAAAAACGCTTTTTATATAACGCTTTTGTAAGATACCGTGTTTATAGTTCAGGTCACGGGAAGAGAAAAACGCTGAAAAGGTTTGTAAGATACCGTGTTTATAGTTCAATCACGGGACATAAAATTGAACATTGTACCAAAGGTTTGTAAGATACCGTGTTTATAGTTCAATCACGGGACATAAAATTGAACATTGTACCATCCGTGTTTTTTTTTCTTCCCCTTAAAAAGCCATAAGGCTGAATTCTTTTAATTTCACGGGACAAAAAAAATTAAAGAGATCGACTGCATAAAATCCTAACAGCTGAATATCTGTCTATAAATAATTGAACGTTCATAAATATATATAATATAGCATCAAACTATAACCGGTATAGTTTGGAGCGTATAAACATAAATATAATATAATATAGGAAAAGTATAAAATAATACCATGTAATTTTGGCGTATTGAGAGCGGGGTAATACGACAACTCTTGCATGTTAACACGTTAACCCCCAACCAAACCAAGGCCAAAACCCGCCTCCCTTTTCTCCCCTCTGTGAGAAGTAGCATGCTGTTTGGGGGAGAGCTATCTTTTCCACGTGCTGCGGCTTTCTCCAGTAGGCACCGGAGAGAGGAGATTAGTAAAGAAAAATGCCTTGTTTCAATAGGAAACATAGATAGATACATTAAACATTATAGACATTATTATTCATAACAACTAGTGATAAATTGAAAATCCATTACAAAAATAAACGGTAAATCAAATAATAATTAAATAAAAGGATCCAACGATAATTAACCAAAACTTTGGATTCATCCCCCTTTAACTAACCATGGCCAATCTAAACATTTACTGCGTGTTGGTAATTATAGCACTGGCACGCCTACGATGTGACGAAGAGGTCCGCAGGAGAGCAAACTTTTTTGTCTGCGCGTAACGTACCCGTATGGGAACGTGATGACGTCACCTACTTATGACTGTAGCGCTGTGTTATAGAGCCCGTCTGAGGAGCAGCCCAGGACGACTAAACTGTATATCCAAAACAATAAGTCACGATTTGATAAAGAGACGGTAGAAGCAACCATAAGTCAGTTTACAACGCCACAATCAGTAGAATACTTAAACTCCAACATGTTGACACAAAAGCGGAACCCACAAGGCCAAAGAATGAATACTTGCATGCGCGCGCACCACTCTGTGTCAAGCGTTTCTAAAAATAGCACAGGGAAGCCGTGCATCTAAACTCACACACCTGTGCGCCGAGACAGGAAAATAAGAGTGACGCTTTCGAACTATCTTTTATCCCAGTTAAAGGAGCTAAAGCGGTGATTTAAATAGAACACGCGAAATGTAATGTGTAAATTAAACAAATTAAGAGTCTATTTGCGCAAATGTTAAAGCAACGAGAAGCACAAAGAACGTGCATGAGCAAGACACTTCCCCCGTCTTGTTTCAAGTGCCTCCGCGCATAGCTGCATGCATGACACGGAAAAATTAGAGGAGTATTGCAAATCATTTGGAGTTAGATAAATATATAATGTTGATAATAATGTCGTAAGATCCCATAACGTCACAATATTGTATAGAAATGATTAATGTTGGTCTAAAGCTAAGGTTAAATTGTATGTAATTGTATAAAGCTGGTTACACATAAGTTGAAGACACATACTATCACACAGGGATAACCATGAACGCCCGCCTTTGATTAAAACAAATAGAAACAATTTGGACACAATCAGGGCTTCTCGTAAAAGCAGAAGCCATCACAAACTTTAGAAAAAACCCTGTTTAAGTGCAGGTCAGGCCAAGACCTGGTTAAAGTTGTAAACGTCACAAAATAGATGACGCCTCTGTCTAAGCATAAAGACAGTTAGACGCTCATGAGCAAGGCACTTAGCTGACCCATATCTAAAATGAAAAAGGGCGCAGGGAAAGTTTTTTATTTTCTTAAATGTGGGGTGGGTTTCCATGCTCTGAAGAGAACATTTTAGGCTCTAGCTCGCTCGAGCCCTTCAGACCAAGGCTTTGTATTTGTGGGATGGGCAGTTGAGAATTAAAGGGGCATGTTTATTGTATGTTGTGGCATTGTTTTATAAGCTATGTATTTTTACACCAAGGGAGTAGATTAAATAGTACACTGTGTTTGAAAAATGTACATTTATAGCCGATTCAATGATCCATAATGATCAATGATAAAATGTAGCCATAAATAGAGCATCAAGCCCCTCCTCCAAGAATTTATCATAGAATAGGAATAGTATGTTAATTGTGCATGCATTGTCCCATGTAAACAAAAAGAATAAATAAGCGAAATAAGGAAAAATAATAGTTAACGGATTAATTAATTAATAAAAAGTAAAACAAAGAAAATAGGAATAATACTCATCAATGTATGTTCTTATATAATGAATAATGGCAATAGTTAAGTCGTAACATTTCTAAAAAAACATCTGTGTAGCAATAGGTTCACCAAAGAGTAAAACTAATTAAAGCAATTTTTTCTTTTCCTTGTAGAAGACTGATCCAAAATCTCAGCGCGACCAAGCAAAATATAGTGGCCTTGAGGGGGCGAAACCAAAGCAACGAAAAGTATAATAAAAAAATAAACGACCAATCCAAGAGTTCCTAAAACATAGGTAAAATTACCATACTTACAAAAAACATACTAAAGTGAACATATCTAAAACTATAAGCCAATTTACGCGATAGATTAGAAAACAAGCACGACTAAATTATAATTTGTAAGTGCGATAATAACATAAACATAATTGCCAGTAAAATGTCCCAGTTCGTCACCTTAAGCCAATTGAAACAATTTTGGGACTGCAAGGTTCTACATCATGAACCTGATCCAAAAAAGGCAAAAGTCTGTCAATCCATCATACGACCCCTGCTGAAGAAATACGCTAAAAAAGGATTGATACACGAGGGAAAGAAAGCCATCACTCCGACAGAAGACCAAGAGGAGAGCTTCATACGATATCATGAAGCAAAGATTCTACATTACAAGACGCACCCCATTCGAGCCATCCGTGGAAGAAGATTGAATAACCTAAAAATAAAAACATGAGAACAAGGGAGCCCTGGAAAGAAGAATGCATAAATGAAAAAGAACACAATGGAGAAAGCAGAAGCAGAAATGGAGACAAAATGAGTTGAAGACTCAGAGAAAGTGGACAATGAAGAGAATTTGAACATGGAATGAAGATAAGGAAGTGACGTTTGATGACAAGCCACTTCAAGGAAATATCCCAAAGAAACTGTCAACAGGCATCTATCCAGTAAATGGATACAACACAAGCTCGCAACCAATGATGACACAAAACGGTCATCACGACACATCGGCAGCGGAAGGAGATGATAATCTCAGAATGATAAATGAAGAAGATCCAAGTGAATTGTCACCACGAAAGCGAAGACAATCACTCAATACCTACGACAAGTCTATACCCATGGTCACTCATCGCAAGCGCAAAATCCAGCGATGCGCCGAAGCCATCAATGACGCCACCGATGCCTCGAATGACTCACAGAGTCACGGGGAAACATTGGCATTGACACCCCGGCAATGCACCCCAAATCTAAACAACCTTGAAGAACAAGTCAAATCAGTACAAAATCAAGTGACGGCATTGACCAACATAGTGGAGACAGAGAGGACTCTAAAAGGAACTGGATAACTTCGTACAAGAAGAAATACCAAGAAGCAAGACTCCTTGATGTTGGAGCTGCCAAAACTAACCAAAGGAGGCATTCCATGGATGAAAGCCCTCATGAAACATCCCGCCGGAGATAAAAGTTGGGGAGACATACACGCCGCCTTAACCAAGGCAGCAGATGAGACGATTGCAATCAAGATTGCAGTGGAACATAGGACGCGACTACATAAAAATTCTTCAATACATGTGTTTTGAGTTACACTGGAAGAAGAATTGAAGTCAAGATTTCCATGCATAATGACTGACGAACTCATGTCACTACGGATGACGAGTGATGAAGACTACAAACAACGTACCAAGAGCCTATAACAACGGGAGAGCCGATTCAAGCAGACACGATAATGACAGTCATGTTCTACTCAGCCCTTGTCAAGGGGATGCCAAAGCCAGTGCAAGACGTCTTAAGTGACGTGATGGGCTTATACACCAAAACTGAAGAAGAATTTGACGCACACTGCAACCACAACGTCACCAAGTGGTTGAACAATAACAAAGAAACTGACTCCAAGAAGAGAGACATGGAGATAGCGACGATGAAGTTACAACTACAAAAACTGCAAGCGTCCAAAGACAAGAAGAAAGAAGAGACATCGAATATCAAGACAGTCAAACGAGACAACACTGAGGAAGACGCGCCGATAACGACAAACCAATTGGCAACTGCAATCAAGAGGATAATGCAACCACAACAGACACAAGAAGCACCTGCAATGGAGGCTGTACAAAAAAATCAGCCCTCACCGATTCCCGCCGCACCTGTAGTGATCTACAACACCGCCCCCTTTGCTAACGGAAGAGGAAGAGGGCGAGGCAGTTTTGGACGAGGAAGAGGGAACAACGTGGGAAAACGATATGACCAATGTCGTGCATGCGGAAAAATGGGACATTGGGCAAGAGAGTGTCGTACGGTGCCCCAAGGACAAACATATAGATATAATCAGCAAGGTACCCCACAACAGATGTATAGGCAACCATGCAGCTGATCAAGCCACAAAAGATGCAGCAGACTATAACAACAGACACATGCTTATTCGAGACGCTGAACAAGCTGGAAGTGCATCCGAAATCTGCGTCATCGACACCAAAGATGTAAAGGGAATTCAAGAAGCAGCGTGGAAGTTAAAAGGGGCAATGAAAGACACTGAAGAAATTATTTGGAGGAATCATGAAGAAAATTGTGGTTCCAACCCTTTAGCTCAAATGCTGTTCGATGAATACCACCTCCCGACACATCGAAGCTACAAAGACATTTTGACACATCGATTTGTGGTGGCACCCACAAATGCAATCCATTCTACAATACTGAATTGATGATTGTCATGTCTGTCAAACTATGACTAAAAAAAAAAGACATTGCAAACGCTTCATCTGACAATACGGAAGACAAAGACGAAGGCTGTTCAACATCTAACGCCGATGATGAAAACCACCATTCGCCACTTTCTACCCTTGGAGCTCCAAGGGGAGAAAAAGGGGAGAAAGAGGGGAGAAAAGAAATACTCAAAGACTTAAAACAATTTTTTTTAACATAAACCTTAAACCTTCTGATATAGAGTGAGATTTTTTGACATAACCTTAACTTCTTGACATTTTAATGAAGTATTCTATAACGTTTTCGTGATATACGTTTTTTATGCTAGTTACTAATCTAGATGTTGCAATACAAAAAGCTGCGCATGCAATCATAGAACAAATATATGCCTAAATGCAAACTCACAAGATGCAGAAAAAATAAGAATTGAAAAAGTACAAAATGCCAAATAAAAAGACATTGTTGCCTATAGTCAAAAACCAGATGATCTGCCGGATGAACCTTTTCCTTTACAGGACGGAGAAACACCAGATACTGGAGAGACTGAATCTTAACAAGGACGATAGAAAAAGGACCAGTCATCATCCAGGTGGGAGAGTCCATGTCACGCGCTGTGGACGAGGCCCAAGGCTATGAAGGGCTTCAAAAATCTCCCTGAATTCATCTCTCCCACCTGTTGAACTATAGGTATTATAATCCACAGAAAACAACCATCCAAGTACAGAAAAAGACACTGTTAGAACTAGATAAAGAGCGGGTGCTGGTAACCGTAGCTCTACTGTAGGAACATGGACGATCGTGGTCACATCATACACCCTGCACGTGACCAGAAGCAGATGACGCCATCATGAACACTTTAAAAACTAGCCTGCAGAAAAAGGGCTGCTACCCTTGGATGGTAATATGTGGTTTGTCAATGTTATCAGTTATGATTGTGTTTCCTCTGTTACTGTTTGAAAAATGGTTGAAAATAAGTCCTGAAGTTATAAATAAACAATACGTTGATATAAATAATGCATCATTATCAAGCTAACATGTGGTGATAATATATAAACTGTACCACCCACCTTATTAATAACACTGACTACTATGTATTCACCTTCCAGTGTCGACTACACACACCGGCATTTATGCGACCACACCGAACGACACCCAAATTCTAAACAGCACTAACAATGTTGGACACATTAACAGAAATCATTGCCAAAACATAATTATTTTGTGCCCGCCCATAGATGAACCAGCACATAATGGCATTTGTTGTTGAAAATAGGAATGCCCATACTTGCAGTTTTATTGATAATTTCCGTAGTTTTATGCTGCGTAATTCCCTGTCTGCGATCCTTAGTAGTAAATCTAATCACAACTAATCTTGCGCGTCAAGCTCCGACATCACAATACATACTCCTTACTCCAGATCTCCAATTAGACCCCGAAATGTTTGAATAGAGTTAAATAACTAATTTGAAAACATACTTATGATTGTTTGTTTTGCTTAAGCCATGCTAAACTTCTAACTGATTTTTTGCAAATGATAAATATAGAAAGCTATCGTAGTTGTGAAATTTGTGTTAATGAAGGTATATACATGTATCATGTGGGAAATAGCGACTTGCTTCTCTCAACTTTAGATGCATCAAGATTTTGTGAAATGTATTTCTTGTTTATTACATAGTAATGTAATAATGAGGGGAAATTGTGATAAATAAATTTGTTTGTTTGCTAATGGTATAACCTATAACCTATAAATTCTTTGCTAAGGTCTACTGCACAAAACTAGGCCTCTCTAGTAGGTTGAATAAGTTCATGGGCCGTGCAGTACAATAAGATAAGACTGTCTGTCTGGGATGAGCACGGCCCCAAATGTCAAGGTTATAAGACCATATTTGGTGTTGAACAAAACATCCTGGTCCACAAATGTATCTTATTGTTTATGGGATGAGAACTGCTTACGCACATTGGGATGGACTTAACTAAAATGTTATAAAGTTATCAGGAGGGAACTTATTCTAGGGACTTGCATTCTGAACCTGCTTTGACCTGTTGTTATGCCACCTGCTGACGCATGAATAAATGTCTCGTGTGAACTTCATCAATCTCTGCTCTTTTTTATAAGAAGATGGTCTTGGACATACGATTTCTTACATTTTAAATACTGACATGATGTAGATAATGGACAAAGTGTAGCTGCCCTTTAATTTACAGACACAATCCTGCGTGTTTCTCTGTCTGTGTCTGCTCCGCCTCACACTGAGAGAGAGCTATGGATGCGTTTATAACTACATTTATAACTTTAGAAAGTCTCCTGTACTACTTGTAATGCACATACACCAACCCATTGTTTACATTTCACTGCAGTAATCCAGAGTAACTTTATTTGGTCATAAAACCAAAAATATGAAGCGGATCTCTCTCAAATAAGAAGTGGCTGAAAGCTAGGGATGCGCTGACTACATTTATGGAGTAGTTTAAGTTGGGAGAGGTCTTGGTTTTGTGTAAATAGCAGGTTCAGCTGCACGTTAGCTTAGCCGTTAGCCGTTAGCTAACAACAGCACAATAGACTCGTCAAAAAACTACTGGCACAGCAGTCACAAGCGATAAAAACAAACAAACTTTCACTCACCCGTCTGAACCTTTGCCTTCTGCTCAGCAAACTCGTGCTAAATCCATTTTCCAGTGTAGTAGTGGCAGCTTCTGAGAGTCTAATCACGTCGCTTTCATCGTTTCAGAATCAGTGAGCGCTTGTTCAAAACCATCCGGCTTATCGAAGAAGTACTGTCTTTGCGTTATCCATCTTGGTTGAATGTTGTGATCTGACAGAACACCGGGCATAAGTAGCCACGCTGTCGGGCGGGGACAAGGACAGAGGGAACAGATCCAGTATGTAAAAACGCTATGACACGGTATGAAATGAACCCCCAAAACAAGTTGGTTTGAACCTAAAAGTTTACGCTTTTAAATATACCAATACTGCTAGCTTAAACATGGAGAGGCTTCTTCGTAACTTCAACTGAACGAATCTGCAAAAAAGTGAAAATCACCAATTTTCAAAAAAAATTATTTGTTTACGTTTATCTCGGGACACAAGCTGCCGACTTGTGTCGTTGGATTCCAGGGCGGGTCACATATTTCTACAGTTGTGGCACATTTGCACTGATGTAGAACCAATGCGCAGCTTGGGGACGGACCGTCATTCCGACACCCCGTCATTCCGACACACCGCCATCCCGACACACCGCCATCCCGACACACCGTCATTACGACACCCCGCCAATCCGACACTTTTTGGTACCGCTATTCCGACAATCATTTTGAGCGTATCTGTTTGCCTTCTGTCAACGCCACCTTCCCTGTTCATCTCCGCTGTCGGCCCAGGGGTGCAGAGGCTCGTGAGATGGTTTTGGGCAAAGGCACAACAAAGCGCTGAAGTCCGCGGTTAATGCGCCGCGCACTGTTGGACGTTTTCCACTCAGACACTGGAGCTGTCGCTCAAGGCTTTAAGACAAGCGCACGCGCCGCTCACAGCGCTGACCGAGCCACGCGCTCCCCTTCCTTCAAAACACTGTCCGAAAACAACAAAGCAGCGCACATGGGGGGGTGTATTTGTGGGGGGGGTCATATGCTCCAGTCACTGTGTGACTCGGGCAAACACTGAATCTATCAAGACAAACAATAGCAATAAACACACGCGCTTTATGTCACATGAGTCTGTGCAACAGCGGCACATTCAGCCAGACTTTACTCCACAGAATCAGCATAAAAACACTCACTGTGCACTCCATCATCTGTCGTAGAACTCTTCACCTCTTTATCCATGACTCTCACTCGTCTGGTCCATCATTAGCTCCATTTGGCAAAACTCCACAACAACAGGTCTGTCTCCACCTGCTGCGCTCATCACGCTTGTTTTACATGTCAAAAAACACTTCTCCATGTTATAGCCAAGGCGGCGTGGGAGATGCATTCACTCTCCCTTTTTTTGTCCACAAACGCGCGGAAATTCGGGACAAATAATTATATAACAGTCGGGTTCTCCAGCGGAGTGTTTAGGGACTCGCTCCCAAACATCAGGAGGAACCACCGCAGGAGGAAGAAAAGCTTAAGCAGCTGATGTTATGAGTTATGAGAACGATGCGAAAGACAAGTAGACAAAAAAAAAAACACGTACCAACGATCAGGGGAGACGCACAGGCATTGTCTCTTCATTCATCAGGCAAAACGTAAAACAATAATAATTGTTGATAATTATCTTGTGTGTCGGAATAGCGGCACGTTGCATAAAAGATAAAGGTGTCACCACTCCGACAAAGGGTGAAAAAAATTGTCGGAGTGGCGGGACGTTTGATAATAAATGGAAACACCGCAATTCCGACAATTAGAACTCAATGTCGGATTAGCGGTGTGTCGGAATGGCGGGGTGTAACCGCGCAGCTTCCCTCAACATTGACCATGCCTGTATTTCGGAAGTGAGGAATTGTTTCGCATGTCATACCATGTGCTTGCTCTTTTGAGTCCATTCTGTTCCATTTTATTGACCTTTCCACTGTTCCCCCATTGGCGCAAACTGTTCCAGAATTAGCTGACAAAAACCCAAGAAAAGGTCACGCTATTAAGAATCAATTAGTTCTTTCACAATGTTCCTGGCTACAGAAAAAAATGAAAAATGTCTTCCCGAAAAAACAACTGCGATTTATATTTCTCGCTTGGTTCGTCAGTTCATTCCATCAGGTCTAATAGAAAAACTGACATGGCTGACTGATAAAACCCATTTGGAATGTAATATTTTGCGTCCTTCCGCGCCGAAGCCGTCTCATTCCTGACTATTTTCTTCCACTGAGCCTGATCACCGAACCTCTTAACATCAGCCCATAAACACCAACACAATTTCACGTCTTTAAAACCATTCGGAGAAGAAAGGGGGGGGGGGGGGGGGGGGGGGGGGGAGAGACGCCAGCACAGCATTCTTCTAATCGCTTTGCAAATATTGGCTCGCAGGAATAAAAAGGCACATGGCCCTAACATCCAATTTGTGCACCAATTACTTTCACGGTCCACTTCCCGGATAACGCAGAAAGGCCAGATTATCCGCGGGATGTCTGCGCGGGATAATTACGAGAACAGATAGGGACACGGAAAAGAAGACGACTTGTGACGGTAATCGGCTTTCGGAAGTAAAACATTTTGGAGGGCAGGGGATCAAAAGGTTTAAAGAGACATTTGGATGATTTTAAAGGAAGGTGGACAGATTAACCCCAAATGCTCAGAATACGATACATAAAGTAAGAGATGGGACCTGTCGGTCCCTATGTCTGTATCGTTGCCTTCATTCTTTAATATTATTCATATCAGCCCTGGGTCTGTCTATCCGTCCATTTGAGTGGGTCTCTCCTTCTTGAGGTTCTCCCCGAGGTTTCTCTTTTCCTCACTGTTTTCCTAACTGCTTATTTTGACTTTACATCTGTTTAGACATTTATATTTGCTTGATGTTACATTGGTTCGTGTATCACTGTTTTAATGTTTGGTGCAGCCCTGTGAGGAAACTCGTTTGACTTGAATGACTGATTGACTATCCATCATACAGATGAGACATTCCCCAACGTTTACATTTTCTAAATAAAATAACTAAAGCAACATCATTCCTTTTAGATATAATTTTATCGTCCCCCTTGCTTATTTTATACATGAATAAAAATGTATTGAAAAACAGCCTAACATATTGGCAGTAAGACAACAACAACTTCTAAAACAGTTTAATGGCCATTTTCCACTCACATAGCAGTCATTCTTTTATTGTTTATACATAAATGTTGCACCATATGACCTGACACGTGTCTCACACTCCTTGTATTCTCAGCCCTGCCTTGATTTGTTATGATATAAAGGATTAAGTCTGTGGCAGATTCAAAGCTGCCTCTGATGGGAGTAAACATGGTGCAGCGGTGGCCCGTGGTGGAGAGCAGCAGAGTCTTATCAAACACTGGAGCCTTTGAACAGAGAAGCAGACCAAATCTACCATCCAACTAAACTCAGACAAAACTGAGATCATTGTTTTTGGCCCACAGACACAAAGTGTTATCAGTCACCTTGAGTCTCTCTCTCTAAAACCAAAAAATCAGGTTAGAAATCTAGGAGTAATCATGGACTCAGACCTGAACTTAAACAGCCACATTAAAGCAATAACATCATCAGCTTTTTACCATCTGAAAAACATTAAGATCAGAGGAATAGTGTCAAAACCAGACTTAGAGACACTCATCCATGCATTTGTCTCCAGCAGGTTAGACTACTGTAACGGCCTGCTCACTGGCCTTTCTAAACGAGCTGTTAGAGCTGCAGAACATCCAGAACGCTGCTGCTCGAGTCCTGACAAGAACCAGGAAATATGACCATATTAGTCCAGTGCTCCGGTCTCTGCACTGGCTTCCTGTCACTCAGAGAATAGAATTTAAAACAGCTCTGCTTGTGTACAAGTCGTTTCATGGGTTAGCACCAAAGTCCATCTCTGACATGTTAGAGCCGTATGAACCATCTCGGGCCCTGAGAACTTCAGGGAGGGGTCTCCTGGTGGTTCCCAGAGTCAGGACTAAACACGGTGAGGCTGCGTTTCAGTTTCATGCAGCTAAAATCTGGAACAGTCTTCATGAGGATGTGAGACAGGCCTCAACTCTGACAATGTTCAAATCCAGGCTGAAAACAGCTCTTTTTACCCGAGCAGATGAAAACTGAAAGTATTTTATCTGCACTCTTGCCTTTTACTGTCATTGATTAATTTTTATGTTGGATGTTTTAATGATTGATTCGATCTGTTTTCTTGTAATTTTATGCAACTGTGAAGCACTTTGAATTGCCTTGTGTATGAATTGTGCTCTACAAATAAACTTGCCTTGCCTTGCCTTGCCTTACAGCATCTACAGCGCCGCTTTAATGGAGCCAATGAGGACTGTGTATAGACTGAACACTTAACAAGAGCGTGTTGGCTCTGAAAGCAGCAGATGGAGTTCACCGAGTGAAGGGAAAGAGAGTCGGAGAGATCAGAGAGAACGTCGTTACAGTATGCTGACGTCACAAGGTTAAACGTATATAGTTGCAGGCTGACTCTCTGCCTTATGTTTTTTTATTTTTTTTTATTCGTCTGCTATAATCACACATTTTACATCATCATTTTAATGGATGCCAGTTCTAGACAGTGAAGTAAATACTTAGTCATGCTTTAGGCCAGGGGTCACAAATTAAATTTCACCAAGGACAGAATTGAAAATAAATTGTCAAGCAAAGGTCCGGAACATACGGGGTTAATTCATGTTATATAAGGATGTTCAAGCCTTTATTAAATCTATAACTGTGATTTATTGAATCCTATTATCATTAGTTTTTGCTCCTAACAGTGATTCTCAGTTCATCACACTGAGCCCTGCTTAGTCCTGGTTCAGACCTGCTCGCTGCCCATCAGGAAACAGCTGCTCTATATTATGCGCATTACGATCGCGCGTGCATGTTTAATTAGCGTGTCCTTTGCTTTATTTTTTAGCAAGCCGTATTTCAGTCATTTTTAAACTGTTTCTAAAAATGTTAAAAAGTATCATAGAGCTCAGATGAAGGACTTTCTCTTTCTGGTCATCTGGGCTGTACTCTGCAGTCAGAGAGGGAGAGGGAGAAAGCACACACACGTCTGAGGGGATTCAGGGTCGGTTCCAAAGTTCGGATCCAAGGTTCGGGTCCGGATGGGCTGGCGCATGGGTCCGGATCGGGACCGAGGTCCGCCATTTAGTGACCTCTGCTTTAGGCACTTTGGGTTCAAAAGATGCAAATAAAATAAATGTATAAAAAATCATGAATTTGTTTATTGATAAAGTTATAAGATGTCCCCTCCTGGAACCGCCACCTTAACGTGGCGGAGGGGTTTGAGCGCTCGAATGATCCTGGGGGCTCTGTTGTCGGGGGCTTCGTGCCCCTGGTAGGGTCTCCCAGGGCAAACAGGTCCTAGGTGACGGGTCAGACAAAATGCGGTTCAGAAGCCCCTTATGAGAGACCAACAGGCCCGGTTAGAACCATGAGGCCGTCCTTCTGTGGACCCACCACCTGCAGGGGGCGCCATAGGGGCTGGTGCAGCTCCAACAGCTGCCCCCACGACACGGCAACGGACAAGTGGGAGAAAATGGATGGATGGATTGATGGTTATATGATGTATGTGCTAATAATAAGACCCACCTTTTAGCTTAGCTTTTAACTGACATCTATTTATTTAGTCCTAATGATATATTGTGTGTGTTTGTGCGCACCTGTTTGTCTGTTATCTGTAAAGCACTTTGTGATACCTTTCGGTATGAAAAGCGCTTTATAAATAAAGTTTGATTTGACTTGATTTGAATAATGCTTTGCGATGAAAGCAATCATTTTGGTTCCATCCGCCCTCTCATTCATCCTGGCCTATTGTACATGTCTTTAGTTGTAGGGGACACAAACTGGAACAAACTCCCAGAAGATGTGAGACTGGCCTCAACTCTGAGTTGTTGTTAAATCCACCAAACAGTTCTTTTTAGCTGCGTATGACACCGATAGTATTTTATTATTTTAATGTAATGAATAAATGTTCATGTTTCATGGATTGATTTGATCTTTCTGTCTTGTGATTTGATGTAACTGTAAATTTCCATTTGCATTTCTAAGCCTCAGCTCAAATTGTCTGCGTTATCATTAAGCTAAAGCCGCTTGCACCTGAAACAGTCAGCTGATCCATCTCCTCCTGACCTTTATGCTAATCTAATTGCCGGGGTTAAAACAGTTCCTTCTCGACTGTTGTTCTCTCAGCCTCATCAATTACCTCCAGCTTCCTCCGGCACCGTGAAGAAAATCATGTCAGTGCTGCCCGAGGCAGTCCGAGGGGAGGAAGCCCTGACGCGCAGAATGCATCGCGCCTCGTCTGTCGGTGCGTCTCTCGCCTCTCGATAGCAAAGCACCCACACCGCAAAGGGGAGAGAAAGAAAGACAGAATTGTGCTGTTTTGGCAAATTTGAATGAAAACGGTGTTATGCCAAACTACTTTTTCAGGTTTATGCATGATAGCGCCATCAATTTATCAGCATGCCTTTTACCTGAGGTTTCATAATGTTATTCCCGCTACAGCCTACAGAGGGCGCCTCCTTATTCTAAAGTCTGACCAGGCCAGTGTTTCCCGCACATGGACATCGTTTCTGAAGTATCCAAAACTTAGGATTTTTTAACAAGGAACGTTGTTAAAAACTTGTTTTTAATTATTTATTGTTTTTAATACATTTATTGATTTTAAATTGACTATTTATTTCTTATTATTTGTTATTATTGATTCTTTTATTGACTGGCAGAGCTACAGTGAGATGTTTTTTTGTTGAACTGCTACCTTAACGTGGTGGGGTTGTTTGAGCGCCCGAATGATCCTAGGAGCTATGTTGTCTGGGGCTTTATGCCCCTGGTAGGATCTCCCAGGGCAAACAGGTCTTAGGTGACGGGTCAGACGAAGAGCAGTTCGAAGACTTCTATGGACCGTGACGTCGCCCGGTATGGCGCAACCGGGGCCCCACCCTGGAGCCAGGCCTGGGGTTGGTGCTCGAATGCGAGCGTCTGGTGGTCTGGCCTCTGCCCACAGGGCCCGGCCGGGCACAGCCCGAAGGGACAACGTGGGCCCGCCCTTCTGTGAACCCACCATCTGCAGAGGGATCCGGGTGCAGAGAGGACTGGGTGGCAGTCGAAGGCAGGTGCCTCGACGACCTGGTCCGCGTGCGCAGCTTCTGGCATTCGGGACATGAAACGTCACCTTGCTAGGGGGGAAGGAGCCTGAGCTTGTGCGGGAGGTTGAGAGGTACCGGCTAGATATAGTCGGGCTCACCCCCACACACAGCCTGGTTTCCGGATCCCAACTCCTGGAGAGGGGCTGGACGCTCCATTTTTCTGGAGTTGCCCGCGGGGAGAGGCGGCGGGCTGGGGTGGGTTTGCTCATAGCCCCCCAGCTCAGCCGTCACGTGTTGGAGTTCACCCCGGTGAACGAGAGGGTTGCGTCCCTACGCCTTCGGGTCGGGGACAGGTCTCTCACCGTTGTCTCGGCCTACGGGCCCAACATCGGTGCAGAGTACGCGGCCTTCTTGGAGTCCCTGGGGGGGTACTAGATGGTGCTCCAGCTGGGGACTCCATTGTTCTACTGGGGGACTTCCACGCTCACGTGGGTAACGACAGTGAGACCTGGGTGGGGGTGATGGGGAAGAACGGCCTACCCGATCGGAACCCGAGTGGTGTTCTGTTATTGGACTTCTGTGCTAGTCACAGTTTGTGCATAACGAACACCATGTTCGAGCACAAGGATGTCCATGAGTGCACGTGGCACCAGGACACTCTAGGCAGGAGGTCGATGATCGACTTTGTAGTTGTGTCATCTGATCTCCGGCCGCGTGTCTCGGACACTCGGGTGAAGAGAGGGGCTGAGCTCACCACCTGGTGGTGAGCTGGATCCGCTGGCAGGGGAAGAAGCCGGTCAGACCTGGCAGGCCCAAACGTGTTGTGAGGGTCTTTTGGGAACGTCTGGTGGATCCCTCTGTCAGTAGGGTCTTCAACTCCCACCTCCGGAAGAGCTTCAACCAGATCCCGAGGGAGGTTGGAGACATTGAGTCCAAGTGGACCATGTTCTCCTCCTCCATTGTCGATGCGGCTGCTCGTAGTTGTGGCTGTAAGGTCTCTGGTGCCTGTTGCGGCGGCAACCCCCGAACCCGGTGGTGGCGCCCGGGAGTAAGGGATGCCGTCAAGCTGAAGGAGTCCTACCTGGCCTTGTTGGCATGTGGGACTCCGGAGGCAGCTGAGAGGTACCGGCAGGCCAAGCGTGCTGCAGCTTGTGCAGTCGCAGAGGCAAAAACTCAGGTCTGGGAGGAGTTTGAAGAAGCCATGGAGGAGGACTATCGGTCGGCCTCGAAGAGATTCTGGCAAACCATCCGACGCCTCAGGAGGGGGAAGCAATGCTTCACCAACACTGTTTACAGTGCGGGTGGGGGGTTGCTGACCTCGGCTGGGCATGTGGTCGGGCGGTGGAAGGAGTATTTTGAGGATCTCCTCAATCCCACCGTTACGTCTTCCGATGAGGAAGCAGAGGCTCGGGACTCGGAGGGGGGCTCGTCCATCACCCAAGCTGAAGTCACCGAGGTGGTTAGAAAGCTCCTTGGTGGAAAGGCCCCAGGGGTGGATGAGATTCGTCCTGAGTACCTTAAGTCTCTGGATGTTGTAGGACTGTCTTGGCTGACATGCCTCTGCAACATTGCGTGGCGGTTGGGGACAGTGCCTCTGAATTGGCAGACCGAAGGGGGATCGGAGGATGTGCTCCAATTACAGAGGGATCACACTCCTCAGCCTCCCTGGTAAGGTCTATTCCAGGGTGCTGGAGAGGAGGATCCGGCCAATAGTCGAACCTCGGATTCAGGAGGAACAATGCGGTTTTCGTCCTGGTCGTGGAACACTGGACCAGCTCTATACCCATCATCGGGTGCTCGAGGGTTTGTGGGAGTTCGCCCAACCAGGCCACATGTGCTTTGTCGATCTGGAGAAAGCGTTCGACCTTGTCCCTCGTGGTGCCCTGTGGGAGGTGCTCCGGGAGTATGGGGTCCGGGGCCCTCTACTAAGGGCTGTCCGTTCCCTGTATGATCGCAGCAGGAGCTTGGTTCGCATTGCCGGCAGTAAGTCAGACCTGTTCCCGATGCGTGTTGGTCTCCGCCAGGGCTGCCCTTTGTCACCGGTTCTGTTCATTACCTATATGGACAGAATTTCTAGGCGCAACCAGGGGTCGGAGGGTGTCCGGTTTGGGAACCTCAGAATCTTATCTCTGCTGTTTGCAGACAATGTTGTTCTGTTGGCTTCATCAAATCAGGACCTTCAGCGCGCACTGGGGCGGTTTGCAGCCGAGTGTGAAGCGGCCGGGATGAGGATCAGCACCTCCAAATCTGAGGCCATGGTTCTCCACCGGAAAAAGGTGGCTTCCCCGCTTCAGGTCGGTGGGGAGTCCTTGCCCCAAGTGGAGGAGTTCAAGTATCTCGGGGTCATGTTCACGAGTGAGGGACGGATGGAGCGTGAGATCAATAGACGGATCGGTGATCGAAAGAACTTCTTCTGCTTGCCTCCCTCGGGAGGTGCTCCAGGCATGTTCTATTGGGAGGAGGCCTCGTGGAAGGCCCAGGACACGCTGGTGGGACTATGTCTCCGAGCTGGCCTGGTGTCGTCTCGAGGTCCCCCCAGAACAGCTGGCGGAGGTGTGCGTGGATCGGGAAGTCTGGGCATCTCTGCTGAGACTGCTTTCCCCCGCGACCCGTCCCCGGATAAAGCGGAAGAAAATGGATGGATGGATGGATGGATGTTTTTTTAGGTTTTTATGTTTTTTGAGCAGCACTTTGGAACTTTTAAAGTTGTTTAAATGTGTTATAGAAATAAAGTGTGGAAGTGGAAGAATAACTGTTACAGTGACTGTAACTGTACTTATCCCAGTAAAATGGTCTCTTCTACAGACTTTAGTAACCGTTTTCTCTGCTCTCAAGAGTTACGAATGATTTCATGATTCCACTTACCTGGTTTCCACACACAATTGAAATAGCATGCTTAAGTGTCGAGTATTTCACAGGCCTTTAAAAGAAACCCTTAATGATGGAATAGAATGGATCTTTAGCTCGTTGCTCTGCTGTAGGTATGACTTATATTAGATATCCCTGGTTAGTTACATTTTTTGTCTATATTTTTCTTTTCATGTGAAACCATCTGACACGCTTCAGCTCGCATCTCCAAACTTTACTTACTTACTTTACCAATACTTTTTACTGTGTAATAATTACATACAATTAAAAAGTCAAAAACTAACGTTTGATTGTGAGACAGTGCTGACATTAAGGTTCCAGGACTAAATAAAGGTAACCCTCTTAAATATACCTGGTGAATGATTTACTGCACTGACCACCGATCTTCTGTCCTCCACACAAACCCAGCCCAGCCTGTCTGCTTAGATTCCAGAGACCACCAGGTGCCCCCCGAGATTACCTACATTTGTTCTGTTTGGTTTGTGTGCTTCAATAATTGCTCTTGTGTTGCTAAGGGCCCCTTAAAAGGGGTTCAAAGTGGAGCATTAAACAAAAGGAATGAAAAGTTGACTCATTATAACATAGAACAAAATACTTTTGTCAATAAATACATATTTTGTTGACCTAAAGACAAAATAAGATATCCAGAATAACATTGAAAAGATCAATAAAAATGCAGTTTATTTTGTCCATAATCAAAGGGACTAGTCTGAAATGTCTCAACTTAAATCAGACTTTTCCTACTCACCCCTCCCTCTTGCCTTTGGTATTTGTTGTGGTGTTCCGGTGCGAGCAGGAGGCAATACAGAAAGAGGGAAACCCAGGAGTTTTGATAAGCTTCATGAACATGAAAAATGTCTTGGAGGGCACTGCGGGTCCAGATAAGGCGAACAATGCAAAGCCAGGCAGGAATAGCACCCTCCAGGGGCTGTCCCCTTTGTGGGGCTGGCAGGGCGCCGTGAGCGGGGCATGTACAGTGTGTCTGTATGTCACCACTATTGTTCGCCGCAGCTCACGCTCATTTATCACAGGGAAGAGTCCTATTTTTACACAGCCAGGTCGAGCGGGACAGTGTAAGGAGTTTCAGTGAACAATAAGGAACTGGCAATTGCTTTCTCTGCCAGGTCCTGAAAGGCAAAAGTAAAAGTATTTCAGCCCTGATTTCACCAGCAGAGGGTGACTTATGTTACGGGTCAAATTGACCTGTTTTAAAGTTTGAAGATCTAGGAAAAATAGTTAAAAGTATTTTTTCAGTATGAAACTTCTTCTGCTTGCCTTATTTAGTGTAATCAACATATAATATGAAAATGGTTCATCTCACATATTTGTAACCACCCCTGCATGTTTACATCACATAGATACTGTTCGGGTCAATTTGACCCAGCAGTCAGACTGGAGGTAAGAGGGTGTAAAAAATATCTGTGTATTTCTTTCTTTGCAACTGTGAGACATATTTCACCCCAATCAAACACACAGGCAAATACAGTCAAATCATCAGCAGATGGCAGCATAGAGCGAGGCGTCAGTTTGAACACTTTGCTGACACAGGAGGCTGAAAAGCCTCATTGGTTCATGAGTGTGAACCAATGAGGCCACTGTGTATGGTTTGCCGGTGACTTTTCTGCTTATTATAGCGATTATTATTGAAAATGTGACATCGCTGTTGGTTTATGATCGCCTGACTCTGATAAAGATCTGAGATTCTGTAAACAATCTGCCCGTTCAAGCCGTTAATGGACACTCTTCGCCAACGCCACCTGTCCTCACGTCTGTCCCACCCTATCTGCAGTGTCCTGTGAGTGGGTTGCATCGCGAGGATCGGTTGCATCATCAACAGAGGCAGGATCTGTGTCAGATTTAAGGCTTACCCTGCTTCCTCCGGCACGGATAACTGAGTGGATTCTCGTGGTTTTGACCTCCGGCGTTCCCTCCAGCTCTGCTATCGGTGGTTATGTCCAGCAAGCCCAGATGCTGGGCACACGCTTCCGCGTTGCCGCCCCATCAGGATCCGGAGTCGGCGATGCGTTCAGAAGAATCTCCGCCGTCCCGGAGCCTGACAATTGTGGATCTTTCTCTGCAGCGTTTCTCAACGCCCGTTCACTCTCAAACAAGACTTTCTTCATGAACGACTTCATCTCTAGCTGTGATTTGGATTTTTGCTTTCTGATGAAAACCTGGCAGAAATCAAGCAATAACAGCGCAATGATGACAAACACTAAAGACATGTACAGAAACAAGGAAATCAAGGATAAGAACAAACAAAACAAAGTAGAACAGAACAGGAACCAAACTGAACCATGACTAGGGATTGGAATCGAGAACCGGGGAAACAAGTAGAACCGGTTCTACTTGAGCAATCCATCAGAACCGTACACGTCCTTCATGAATGCCTCTTATTGATGCTGCTCTGCTCCGAGGCCTCTATATATATATATATATATATATATATATATATATATATATATATATATATAATATTATAAACCTGCAGATCCAAAACTGCAGATTCACGCCCCCTTCATCACAAAGTAAAGTTAGCTATTTTCGTGACGAGGCCATCTAAGTTTGTCCTCTCTTTACACTCGCAAACATACAGCTACTGCGCACTGCAGAACCAAAACAAAGTGCACATTCTAAAACAAAAGCCCGAGACAGAGGAGCTGACAGGACCCTTGTTCATAAGAAACACTAACAACCTGTTTATGTGTTCAATGTAGCATCTCCCCTGCGCGTCATTTTCATCACTGGCTTCTGCAAGATGAATTAGTCAAACAAACTGGAGTCTCCTGCCCCTCAGAAATAAACATTTCAGCTTTAAAGGTGCATTATGCAACTATGTGAAAAAAGTTGATATTCGTGCGGCTTTGACCCTGTAGTGACCCAGCAGCTGTATGGGGGGTCAGCATGGCGCCTCTACTTTCCATCACTCTACAACGCTCCAGAATCAATAGTTTTGCAGGTGTTCTGGTGAGAGGCTCCGTCAGCAGTGAAATTCTTGCAAACGATTGATCCTGGAGCGTCCTTGAGACCACTGTGATGGGAAGTAAAGGCGCCATGCTGACCCCTCATACAGCCGCTGGGTCAAATCCGCACAAATATCAACTTTTTTTTTTTTACATAAAAAGTTGCATAATGTACCTTTAAATTCTGTTATTCTAATAACCATTTTATAATAGCTTCTGTAAAACGCTCTGTGTGAGGAAGTTTATATCAAAAGAGGCCAATTCATTAGTTCTGTTTAAATAAAAACTACAAGAAGCAAGCTCATTATAGTCTACGAATATCCTTTCTCTATTCATTTGGAATCGACAAGCGAATCGATAAGGAACCTGATCAATAAGAGAATGATTAATGTCATTGATATAACAACTTGTCCCTAATCATGACACATAAGATACATGTGTGTATTAATAATGTAGTGATAAGCCCTCCCTCGCCTGTCCCTTCCTTAAGCCTAATGACAACATACGGGTGTGGCATCTAACACCGCCGCAAAAACTGCCCTTAACAAATACACGCGTGGCAGAAAGGATTGAATGAATGAATATCTGTATGAAACGTTCAAATTCTGAAATATTAAGCTTCATTTTTGCAGTCTTTGGTGTGTGTGTGTGTGTGTGTGTGTGTGGACTTCACCATGTTTCCTTGAAACTAACACTGCCAATGAGTTCTATTAATGACTTTATTCCTCCCCCGTTAAAATGATAGCCTCGCACTCCAAAAGGGGGGAAATAAGTCCATCATTTTTACTTTGACACTGTATAAGAAAAAGCTTTTATATCAATACAAATGATGTTTGATCTATGTCTTGTTCGCAAATAGATTTACAGGATCTGCAGCAGGATCTGATTGCTTAGGAACACACCCAAGTCACACACGCTCTGGCGGCACAGCGAGGGACGCTGCTCTCAGAGTGAGAAGCACTGGAGGAGTTCAAGGTGACAACGGCAAATCTTTACGGCTCTATACCACAATAACACAATGGATTTGGATTTTCATCAGGTTTCAGAGGAATAGCACTTATTTATTATTATTGTTTTTCATCATGACATAGTGAACTTAACAGAACTACTGTACTGACACGCTAAAGCAGCACTACTGAAGCAGGATTTAGGAGCATTTTGGACAGTGTGAATATGAAAGAAGAAGACAAAGACACCCTTATCAACATGGAGGAACCCCAACAGTCCACCTATGGGAGCATCATGATGGAACCAACCAATCAGGTTAGAAATGTCCATAAAAGACATATTGGGGGAGTACCTCAGGGGAGCGTTTCTGGGCCGCTTATTATATATGCATTTGGTATGATTGGGGAATATATATTATATTGGATAAACTAAAATACATTGGTGAGTAATACTCAGTTACATTTACTCAAGTAAATGTACCGTAATTTCCGGACTAATAAGCCTCTACTTTTTTCCCCACGCTTTGAACCTTGCAGCTTATACACCTATGCGGCTGATTTATAGATTTTTCTGCTCATGCTTAATATTGTGTCACGTTATCGATAACAATGCACCTACATTTAAGAAGAGTGGGCCCAAAAACACTCGGCTATTTATAATGAAAAGAACTCCAATGTGAGGAAGACGCAGTAACAGCTCCAAATCTAAACATAAAGTTGTGGAGGTGATGGAGACTCTCACACGGACGTATCCCACACATCTGCACAATAACTCAGACAGGTGCAAACCTTATAGCTGTCTTCAGCTAGGCTCTACAGCGGGGGCAGCAGGATGCCCTCCCACGCGTTGGTTGTAAAATAATTGCAATTAATTCACTCACCGCTGAAATATTATAGGGGGACAAAGCAAAGCATGGATTAAATTCTTTCAAAGCCAGCCTCGAGAACACACTCGGATCTAAAGACTAAAGACTTGACAATCAGTTTGGTTTGAGGAACAATCCCTCAACCTCACACGCGCTCTTTGATATAACTGAAGAAATAACTAATGCTGTAGATAACAAGAAATATGCAATAGGGTTATTTATTGACCTGAGTAAAGCGTTTGATACAATAAACCATGATATATTAATTAATAAACTAGAAGATGATGGAATTAGGGGGGTAGCTCTACAGTGGGTTACCAGTTACTTAAAAAATAGAAAACAATGTGTGAAAATCTGTGATTATCCGTCAAGTTGTCGACAAATTGTCTGTGGTTTACCTCAAGCTTTCCATTCTGGGCCCAAAATTGTTTAATCTGTATATTAACGACATTTGTAAAACGTCTCAAGTACTTAAATTTATCTTGTTTCCTGACGATACAAATATTTTTGCATCAGGAGACGACTTACAACAACTGTGTCGGATTGTTAACTTGGAACTCAAAAGTGTCAACAAGTGGTTCAAACTAAATAAATTATCTCTAAATCTGAGTAAAAGTAAAATGATGATATTTGGCAACTGTAATTCCAATGCTCAGGAAATAATTCAGATAGAGGGTGTTATCGAGCGAGTGCATGAAATCAAATTCCTTGGTGTGATTATTGATGACAGAATTACTTGGAAATCTCATATTAAATATATATCTACGAACATTTCTAGAAGCATTTCAGTAATTGTAAAAGCAAAGCACATTTTAAACATCAAAGCTCTACATACCTTATACTGTTCTCTGATTTTGCCCTACTTATATTATTGTACTGTGGTTTGGGGTAGTACTTATAAAAACACAGTTAAACCAATAATATTGTTGCAAAAAAGAGCTATCCGAGTAATTGGGTTTTTGGACCACACAAACTCATTATTTTTAAATTCAAAGATCATGAAGTTTTGTGACATTGTTGAGTTCCAAACTGTACAGATGTTATTCAAAGCAAAGTATAAATTGTTACCAAGCCAAATACAAAGAAGGTTCCAAGAACGTACTGGTTGTTATGAATTACGTGATGAATTAAACTTTAGGATTCAGAAACATAGCACAACTTTGAAAAGTTTTAGTCCAACAGTTAATGGTGAACAATTGTGAAATAAACTGGAGATGGATTTGAAACAATGTCCAAACATCAACCTGTTCAAATATAAATAAATACAAACAAACGACTTTTGAAATATACAGACAAGAAGCCACTAGGGGGAGCAGTAGGATCAATTATGTGTATTGTTTCCTCTATAATCTGGAAGAGTGTTGCTGCTTGGAACGGTTGTCATTCTATTGCTCAAATTCACAAATGGAGAATTAGGGTTGGCAGGTTGTGGATCTGTTGAGAGGAATCCTCCCAACGGGCTCTAAACCTTGTCCTTTAATGCACCACTCAGCATAGGAACATATTCTACAAAATCAGCTGTTAGGGCAGCCGTGTGGGGGTTTGTTGATGGGGAGCTACTGCCCTCTTCAACTGGCTCACTCTCTGGCTTTTTAATGCACCACACTATGCAGGGCTACATCATACTTCACATATAACTCAATTAAATGTTTCAAATTCTCTTTGGATGAGGTCTCTTTGATGTTTTGTTCCTTCGGTACCATTGTGTGAAATATACTTTTTTAATTTATTGTATTGATTTTGGGGGTGGGCGCTCATAAGCTTTTTGCTTCAGCCCACTCCTTTTGAGCAGAATGTATACTGCTCAAATAAACAAATAAACTAAACTAAAGACTAATATTATCGAAATGTATAAATATTTAAGTTGTCAACACACTTTAATAAAAGAGGAGAGGAAAGTCCAGTCTTTCCAGTGCGCTGATGGCGCTTCACATGCGTGTATGTACACTCCTTCATACATTTAGTTGGTGCAGCTTATATTCAGGTGCGCTCAATAGCCGAAAATGACGGTACATGAGTAACCTTTTAAAGTAATTGTACATAACATTAGGTATTTTTTACTTCTACTTGAGTAATATTATAATGACGTATCTGTGCTCTTACTTGAGTAAAGTTACTTGTTCCCAAGTGAGTAAATCTTTAAGTGGCAAAAGCTTCATATTGACACATAAAATAGATGTATTTTGTCTTTTATGTACTTTATTTTTGGAGGAATACTTGGTTTTTTACATTATTAGGCCCGAGCCGGACGCAGTTTTTGGGTATCTTTTTTTTCTTTTTTTCTCCGTCAACAATGGCATTTTTGACCCGCTAAACATAGACAAAAACTCACCGTCATTCGGGTGGCGTGAAAATGGATGGAAATAGACGAATTGGCCAAGGCCAAAACAAAATGGCTCGACAGCGCCCCCTCAAAGTTGTCCTCTATTCAAATCGGGACGCGCGTTTTTTGGTGTAGGCATGGGCGTCGGACTGGGGGGGTAAAGGGTACTGAGTACCCAGGGCCCAGAGGAGGGTAGGGGCCCTCAAAAGTGCTGCAAAAAGCGTTCTGTATTGTACTTTCTAAATTTCCTCATAATTGATGCTATAAGAATTGAACACAACCGGGCGGAAATACAGTGGTTGCTGGACAGAATTTTGCACAAACAATAATGATGGATGATATCTCAGGGCCCTGACACCCCTTTAATGGTTCAGCCCACACACCGGTGGTCAGGACTGTGCGCTTCAACTCAACAGTGACTTTGATGAGCAATGCAATGGTACAGAGCTAGAAAAGAGAGATATTAGTCTTGCCTCGCTCTTATGTGCTTTTATTTAACACTGGCCTATTCTAGCCTTAGATGCAACTTTCTGTCCTAAATGGCAGTTAAACATGAGGTGAGGCGAGTCCCGGCCTCATGCGCTGAGAAGTGGATGGTGCAGAGTCAGAGAAAGAGCCAGAGACAGAGCTCCTTCTTTCCTCGTTTTAACCTCTAAAGTTCCTCTTTCCTTATATTTATTGTAACTGACTGCCACCAGGCCAATAGAGTGACCAAAGCCACAGGTCGCTCACGCTATTTTCGCAGAATTAAATATGCTAATTAGCCGCACGCAATAGGAGACTTGCATTATAAACGCGCAGCTTTGGAGACGAGTCAACGTGGTTCTATTGAAAAGGTGGAGGGCTCGTGCCATTTAGCTTATTCCAGCGTAACTTTTTTAGAACAAGAATTTACTGACAATACACTTAAAGGTCGGCGTCAAATGGTGAGAGACTAAATGAGGCCAGGGAACAGGCCCTTGAGTTTTTTGTTCATGCCTGTGGGCCAAAGAGACACCATGTAGTATAATTATTGTTTGTAAAACAGGTTTGGGCCAGAGCGAGCAGGGGCAGTCGGAAGGGGGGGACTGCGCCAGGGGCGAGGGCCTTTATCGCCACTTGCGGCTTTAATTTCATGTTTATTTTCTTTCTTAGTCTAGACTGAATCGTAAATCTGACATTTGCTCTAAAACAGTTCCTCAGTACTCACAATACTCGAGTAGCATTTTACACATATGTACTTTTTTTTACTCTTGGACACTTTACTTTGTACTTCTTCTTGAGTAAGATTATGTAAAGGTTAAGTTACTCTTACTTGAGTAAATATTTTAGCTACTCTACCCACCTCTGCTAAAGTGTAATGCCTGAAACACAGTTCATGTTAAGTGGATAATAGTGACCAACTCTGTCTGGTTTGTGCGTGCCTTAGCAGTCAGCTGGCTTTGTTTACATATCACTCTTGCTCACAGCCGTGAGAGCTCCAGAGTTTAACAGGAAAAAGGAAGCTTCGTGACAGGAAGTGCAATCAACAGATTAATGTGTGGCTGATGGAGATATGAGCGTGGTATTCACCATAGGAAAATAAAAAGAAGAAAAAAGGCATAGAGTAGAAAGAGGCTGGCAGTTTTACTACAGCAGTTCTGTGACTACAGCCAGCTTCTAACATGGAGGTAAACTGAGGCGTGAGACTTATGACCTAACCAATGCAATTTATTATGCGTGTTTTCCAGAATGTTCCACTGCTGCCCCTGGATCGTAATGTGTTCAGGGACGGAAAGACACGAGTCGGTGAGTGTAGCGGAACCCTAGACTACAGCTGAAACTTGGAAAATTAGAATATCGTTCAAAAGTTCATTTATTTCTGTAATTCAACTTAAAATTTTAAACTAATATATGATAAAGACTCATTACATGCAAAGTGACATATGTCAAGCCTTTATTTGTTATAATTGTTATGATTATGGCTTACAGTCCATATTCAAAATATTCTAATTTTATGAGATTGTTAATTTGTTTTGTTTGAGCCATAATCATCAAAATTATAACAAATAAAGGCTACACATAATGTGTAGCTTTTATTTGTTATAATATGTGTAGCCTTTATTTGTTATAATTTTGATGATTTGATGATTATTTGAGATATTATCTCACTTTGCATGTAATGAGTCTATCATATATTAGTTTCACAGTTTAAATTGAATAACAGAAATAAATTCACTTTTTAACCATATTCTAATTTCCCAAGTTTCACCTGTAGATTTGTTTATAGGTTTTTGGATATAAAAAAACAAACAATTCTGCATTTGTAGTTTTTGTGTTCCACATTGTTTTCCTGGATATTTTTGTACGTCTTTGCCGTGTTTTTGTAAGGTTCAGTGGATTTTGAGCTAAAGACATTTGAGACCAACAATGTCGCTTAATAATAAGGGTACATGAATGAATTCATCATGACTTCACAATGAAGAGGCACCAAGAGCCCCCCCACACCTGCAGCACAGTGGAGGCTTCACAAGAGGCGCTACAGGAAACAAAAAAGGGATACACGAGGAGGTATCTGGGCAAGACTCACAACTAAGCCACACAAATCTTCCATCCCTTCTAATTGTTCGGACTCATTTTCGTTCACTGGAGAATAAGACGGATTATACTTGTCTGCTACGCTCCCCCCCCCCCAAAAAAAAAGCACTACACTTACTTCATTATAGCTCCAGTTATGGGTTTCTTACCCTTTAATAAAATAAGAATAACAGATTTGAGTAGCTTATGTGTCTATGAATGTGACGTCACACGAGGATGGTCTCCTAGGCTTACTTGAAGACTTGAAGACTCTAGACTTCATCATCATGAGCCGCATGTATTGGGTTGATTTTTTTCCATCCATCCATTTTCTCCCACTTGTCCGTTGCCGGGTCGTGCGGGCAGCTGTTGGAGCTGCCCAAATCACATAGCACCAGACTTGATTTTTTTCATATCTCTATTTATGTTGGTCAGATTTTGTTCTGGTGTGGGAGGAGCCTCTGGGGGCGCCGAATGAGGAGTCTAGAACAGGAAGTGTCACGCACAGGAAGTGGAGGGACACGTTCATGAGCCGACTTCAGGCCTCGGGGCTGTTAATAGAAAAGGTCAGTCATTATTTCAGCAAACCTTTGGTTGATATAAACATGAACCAGTGAGTGCTCATTTATCTGTGCTCAGAGGGAAGTGGAACAGCAGAAGACACGCCGGCACTTTGTGCTCCTCAGCGCCCCCTGGAGTGTGTTGTGTTACTACGCAGAGGAGATCAGTCTACAGGCGCCGCTGCAGGTACATGAACACAATCAGGCAGCAGAATGAGCCCTGCCCTTTGGGTTGTCAGATCTCATTGCTGAAAGCAGTTTGTGATCTTCAAAGTTTGTATAATTCGTGGAAAAATGGCAATTAAATCACCATCCATTTATATTTCTTCTTTTTTCTGATCTATTTCTTTCCACCCTGAGGCTATTCTGGACTTCCTATTGTGAAAGAGGGCAAAGAGGAGAGATTCTCAGCAATCTGTTCGAACCCATGACCCCTTACGACAGAACTTTGCCATAATATGTGCAGTGGCCTTAACCACTAGACCATCGCTGGCACATTCTGCTTATTATCTTCTCCAAACATCTAAATATGCATTCATTGTGTGGATGTTATCCCTTGAAATGCCAATTTCATTATGAATTCACAAAATGTTTAACAAGAAGGGTTCAAAATGCGACAATATTGACAATTTGTAATTGGACAAAAAATGCTGAAATTCATGTCTCAAGCTGCAACATATTCAAAAAGGGGTAAAAAGGTTCTCTCACTCTCCAAACCGTGACTTTCCTACATAGTGTCAGAGCAGTGGGACTAAACACTACACCAACCAGCTGCATTACTTTCTTCGTGTATCTGGGAATGGTACAGGCTCTCCCTCGTGGCACTGGTCGTCCCGGCACAAGCCATTTTGCAAGTCTTTTTGGAGTGTGGAATTGTGATCGCAGTAACTTTTATAAAATGCTAAGAGCGCATGCTACATGTGGATAATTCTCTGGTTATGTGCATGAGCAAAGTCTTGGCTTTGATGCGGTGAAGGGGTTAGATCCACTGTCCCGCCCACCTCTGTTACTGTGCTGGCTCAGAACCAGATAATGCACTTCAAAATCTTCATAGACTCTTCGAAGAATGTGAATATCGAAACTTTACAGGCACAGATATGTCCTCGATACTGACGACAGTGTGAAAGTATTAACTCCCCGTCCACTAAGTCAATGCAGATGTTCAACGCTTGTGCACTGATATCTTTGGAAAAGGTTCACACTGTCTTCTTAGTTGAAACTATTATAGATGGTGCTTTGAGGAACACATAAGGTTTGTTTATCTGCTTTACTAGTTTCGATCACTTCCTCAGAAGCGTGGTGGTGAAAGTGACGTGTCATTGGCAGCTCACACGGGTTTGTCAGTCAGTAGGGAGAGCTTACGCCCCCTGCTGACTGATGCCTTCTCCAGGACGGCATCTCAGGTGTGGGATAAGGTGTACTCTCCAACGTCCCACTTCAGAGATGTTGATGCATGTTTCCTGATCTCGATGGTGATACTCATGATCCAGTATGGCTGATTTGAGATTTTCTTGCAGTGCTTGTTTTTTTCTCGCTCTTGTTTGTCTCCTTTTCACATTCCTTTTGGTGTCCTTTCTTGCGTGTGGTGAACAGTCTCCCTGTCTCCCTCACATATGTTTCATTGCGTGATAGACATGGTATTTCGTATATGACATCGCATTTGTGGTCTTGGTGGATGGTGACCTTTGGTCTAACCAGTAACTGTCAGAGTTGTGTGTGGCTTGACTGGAATGTTTACGTTGTGTTTCCTCATGGCCCTCTGTGTGCGCTCTGTGACCCCCATGATGTATGGTAAAGTGACTGCAGTGGTCCCTCATTTATTGCGGGGGTTATGTTCTAAAAATAACCTGCAATGAGGAAATCCGCAAAGGCAAGGCAAGGCAAGGCAAGTTTATCTGTAGAGCACAATTCATACACAAGGCAATTCAAAGTGCTTCACAGTTGCATAAAATTACAAGAAAACAGATAAATCAATCATTAAAACATCAACATAAACATTAATCAATTACAGTAAAAGGCAAGAGTGCAGATAAAATACTTTCAGTTTTCATATGCTCGGGTAAAAAGAGCTGTTTTCAGCCTGGATTTGAACATTGTCAGAGTTGAGGCCTGTCTCACATCCTCATGAAGACTGTTCCAGATTTTAGCTGCATGAAACTGAAACGCAGCCTCACCGTGTTTAGTCCTGACTCTGGGAACCACCAGGAGACCCCTCCCTGAAGTTCTCAGGGCCCGAGATGGTTCATACGGCTCTAACATGTCAAAGTAGTCAGCTACTGAAAAAAAGCCCTGAGCCTGAATTTTCTGTGGCTCAACCAGGACTTTTAACGATACTCCTTATCAATCCAGTACTTAAACAATACTATTATCGGTACTTTAAAAAGGAAAATATAAATGTTAGATAGAGGCTACTGTATAGGCAATGTAGCCTAGGCCTATACTTTTTAATACATTTTTATTTACTTCACATTTAGACCTAATTGATTTTCAATTTGTGCACAACATATATGGGAGGTAAAATACAAGTATAGACCATAAAGGTCTCATACATGTTTTGTTAATCAGGCTGTTGGTTAGATTTGGCTGTAGCTCTGGGACTGAGCCCAAATGAAAACGTAGTGCTGTAAAATAATGACCTAGAGCCACAGCCTGTTTCCTGCCTCTCTCAGCTTGTGTCCAGTGGGTCAGTCTAAGGTCAACACCGGCTCGCACTGACGTGCACGTGAGAGCGTGCACACATGTGTGCGTTCCAGTGCTGGAAGAAGTACTTGATATTATTACTCCGATCAGAAAAGTCAATTAAACCCACACATATTTTTCACGGTGTTGCCCATTTCTAATGGTAACACTCCATAATTCAGCGAGAAGTGAGGAACCAAAGGGAATCCACAAAGGTTATCCAAGTACTTTGGATAACCTTTGTGGATTTTCTGCAACAGTAAGTAAAATGTAAAAATATGCTTCAGTTTGCAGATATAGTGTGATACAAATTCATACACATTTTTCTGTGTATAATGTCAAAATTCCTAAAACTAAGACCCTAGGGAAAAGAGTTAAAAACAGACATAAAGGCAGTAGCAATACCATAATTTTAGATTTTTTTGGGCAGGGCGATCGGCAGGGGCCGATATGACTTCTCATTTTGTTTTGTTTTTTGAATCAATAACTCATCTCTATTGGAGCTTTTAGCTCTGCTGTAGGACAAAGACACAGTGTTGTTGGAACATCCTCTCTTTGGCTCATGTCCTGAGCATTTTTTTCAACATTAGAATCACTGAACGCATACAGGCAATAAGAACTAGTAACCCCCCATACCAGGGGTGGCCAACTAGTCAGAGACCAAGAGCTGACATTTTCAACCTTGATCCTGTGAAGAGCCACAAAGGCACCGACCATTCGCGAGATCCAGTTGTTTAACCTACATCCCGCTTTGAGTGAGGCTGCTGCACGGGTATGGTGGGCCGATATGGTCATGCTCGCCACTTTCTTGCGGCGCTTTTGACGCCGTATTTTCAAAATAAAACGCCACTTTTTACGCCTTACGCCGACCGGCGTAAAATATATTTTAATAGAAATGCTAATGATCTCCACCCCGAAGATGGGACAGCCAGTAAAATGGATGGTTTTGCAGCCAATGGGAACAAGCCAAACCCTTCACTGCACGGCAAGAGCAGCACCATCGATGTCTGGCTGAAACCAGGAGGATACTTCTGTCTCAGGTAAGTCGTTTTCTACTGACAAATACAAAGCGGTGTGGAAGAGCAACATCTAGTTACAGTGGAAGAGCACACCATCCATTTTACTGGCTGTCCAAACTTCAGGGTGGAGATCATTAGCATTTCTATTAAAATATATTTTACGCCGGTCGGCGTGCAGCGTAAAAAGCGGCGTTTTATTTTGAAAATACGGCGTCAAAAGCGCTGCAAGAAAGTGGCGAGCATGACCATATCGGCCCACCATACACGGGCACCTTTTACACGCCGCCTCGAAAAGGAGAGATACGTATACAGACTCTCATTCATGTGTGTAGAGATGGGAAACAGGGTCTGTAGGACTATGGTTGGATTTTTGGTCAAGATTCTTAAAGACTGTTACAGTTTATGGGAAATATGTACCAATTCTTTTGCAAAGAGCCGCGTGTTCGCCACCCCTGCCCTATACCCTATGGCCATGCATTATAAAGAAGTCAACCATGGGAATGGCAATTGCCTTAAAATGTGTGGCTTAGAGCATATACAGGAGACAATCAGAGGAGGGGGCAGATTGAAAAAAACTCCTTCAAAGACATAAATACCGAAATACCTCAAAGTATTCACATTGTGATGAACTGATGAAAAGTGTACGTTACAGGGCTCTTGGGACTCACTCTGCGACTAGCCAATCAGGAGGCAGCTAAATTGTACCCAAAAAAATCTGCGAAACAGCGAGGCCGCGAAAGGTGAACCGCGTTATAGCGAGGGACCCACTGTATTGCACTTTTGTTGTCATTTTGTGTCTTTCTACCCTTCCTCCCCTGTGTTTTGCATCTTTATGGGTGAATTCTGTGCCGTGTTAAAGAGGTCTGTGATCTGTTCCCACTGGGCCATCTGGTGGGACTTTAAAGGGATAGGCCACCGTTTTTACATACTGAGATATGTTCTTACCTGAGCTTAGACGAGTTCACCTGTACCTGTCTGCCTTCCGTAATGTAAACACAGCACAGATGGTGTTAGCATTTAGCCTCTCTCTTCTCCTCTATAGCTCCAAACGAGGTGAAGACAGAAGCTACCAAACTCTTCCACGTTTTCCCTATTTAAGTGAAGTGTTGCACTATAAAGTATAATTACACAAAATTAAATTAAGTGGATTTTCTAAGCGGATAAAAGGGGGAACTATATTGTAAGGCGTAATAATACCAGGAGTAATTCGGCATCCGCGCAGTGATATCTTCACTTTACTGTGCGGATGCCGAATTACTCCTGGTATTATTACGGCACACATGGAGACCAGACAGGTACAGATGAACTCGTCAAAGCTCAGGTAAGTAAACACGGTGGCCTATCCCTTTAACAGCCCTCTGATTGCTAATTGGTTATTCTCAAATCTAAATCAAGAAATGTCCCACTGTGACAATTTAATGGACACAAAGTCCATCCAGAATCTTTGACAATTCCAGTTTGGACTTAAAACGGTTGTGTATTGTGCGGCAGGTAGTGAATGCAGAGAACTTGAACTGGTCTGAGAGGCTCCTGCAGAGGCTGTCCATCCCGAACCTCCTCAGCCACGAAGTCCCACTCGCCCCCCCTGACTACTACACCTGTGAGTTCAGAGCCAACAAGCTCGAGAGGTACTGCAAACGTGTCTGTTTAAGTTAGGACAATATGAAATCAATCTAATGTCCGTGTGTGTGTGTGTTTGAGTCAGGTTCCTGGGCAGCCACGACAGGGACAGCTTCTTCAAACCCACACAGCGCCACCAAGTGGTAGGTGTCCGCTCCCTTGGGTCACTCAAAGCGTCATGTTTTTTTTGTGTGTGTGCACGTGTTCCTGTGTGCTCCTGTGCGCAGCTTTATGAGATCCTGTCCCGGACGGTCTACGGCTCGGTGAGGACGGGCCAGGTGGGAATCGACCGACTCATCAACGACAACGTCTTCACCGCGGCCTTCCCCCTGCACCAGGTCCAAACCATCTCATCGGACTGTCCAAATAAAGCACGTCCTTATTTACTCTTCCCTGTACTTATGTTCCCAGGGGAGTGCGGAGCCCGCCTCAGGGACCCCCGCCGAGGGCGCCACCCTGCGGCAGGTGCTCCTCTCTCACTGGGCGGCCTGGGGGTGCTGGAGGAAGTACCAGCCCCTGGACCACATCCGGGAGTACTTCGGGGAGAAGATCGCGCTGTACTTCGCCTGGCTCGGTAACAGCCCGACTTTTGATAGAAGGATTTATAATCAATGCTTAAAATAACTTTACACTGGATTTTGCTATTAGATACTTACATTTAAGAACAAAAAAATGGCCAAAATCCCAAATATTTCAAGTAAAAGCTGAAATGTATATGTTTGGGGGGGTTGCGACTTGTTATGGTGTGTTGATGGTGGGTCCTGGAGCCACACCAGTTGAGAACCACTTAAGTAAACAATGTAAATACATTTGATATTTAAAATTTTTTTTGCTTCGTATTATTGATATTATGAAGTTGTTTTTTTTACAGTGCCCAGGGGCCTGGATTGAACAATGATTCACTCTATACTGTACCAGTGGTTCCCAAACTTTTTGGAGCCGTGTACCCCCTGAATATCACATGTAATATTATGTTTATTTCCTCCATTATTACAGTGACCTCAAGCAGGTTTTACACATTCTGTATTGTTTTGCTCGTCGGGGTGAAAGGCCATTAAGAATATGTAAATTAAAAGAAAAATGAAAATGCCACTTTTTTAGTTAGTGTGAACGGGTAAAGCTGAGTGTTTTGCTCTGGCCCCGCCCCCTCAGTCGTCCTGTCAAACCACCGGTACAGATTCAAATGTGCTGGTTTAAGCTTCTGTTAAAGCGAAGATCATGTTTATGCAGGACATTAAAATCTGTGCACGTGCCCCCACACATCAGCTCGTGAATTTAAATACGTCAGATACAAAGCCACAGGTTTAGCGGCAGAGGAGACGCTTCTCCTTCTCCCCTCGCTCCTCGGATCAGAGTGAGAGGAAAACCCCTGTTGCAAATGGAAGTCACCATCAGTCTGACGGCACACAGGCTCCTGACAGATATCACAGAAATTGCAACTTGATCGAACGTTGGCGCTGCTGTTGTAGTGATGGCCGACGCTCAGCCTCAGCCGCGCTCTCGGCCGCCGCAGAGTTTTACGCACGCGGGTCCAAAGCGGCTCTTGAGGTTCGGTTCTGGAGTGGACACATTTAGGTCCAGAACAAGCTCATCCACGTCTGAATTATAAGACTCTTTCGCCTGTATAAGCGCGTTTCCCCTGCGGCGTACCCCCAGGGGCGTCCTGCGTACCCCCAGGGGTAGTTTGGGAACCCCTGCTCTACACAAAAGAATTAGCAGCATTTATAGCAGAGAGCGACACGTTTGCTTTAATAAACATTAAATAATTTTTAGCAGGAAGAGACGGAGCCGAGGCACTCTGGATGTAGCAAAACAGCGTGTTTATTTACAGCGTCACCACCAACATGTTTCGACTGGTGGGAGTCTTCATCAGGGTAAGTGGACAACACAGGCCCCATTAGGATGCTCACTTGATCATGATCATGTGACCAGGCAAAAAATATTTACTAAAACATTCATAACTGCATACAGCAGTGCAGGCATCAAACTCCCATAAGGAGATCTTACTAATACATATTTGTAATGAATAAAAACAGTTCATGACATAAAGTTCAACATGCACAGGTAAATATGCAAAATGCCGAGGAGGTGTGCACTGACAACAAACCAAATTGAACAGGGCACTGGATAAAATAGTAGCCTGATACAGTGTGGAACATAGTCAATATCAGATTGGACATTAAAACAATGAAAAAACAACTCCGGTGCAAATAAGTAAAACCAGGGCCCCGGAAATTAGAGAAAGGGGGAAAACTCTTCATTTAAACTTAGGTGGGTCATAGTTTTTACACGGTCGATCCAAAAAGTGTATCTGCGGAGGAGGCGCTGTAGTCGGTCACCCCCCATCGCATGTTGTGGAATGACTTCGATAACTAGAGCTTTGAGTGAGTTGGGCCTGCTACGGCCTGCTTGATCCGTTGGAGCTCCGGTCTCCGGCAAAAATAGACTTATTGCGGATCAGAATGGATCCAAAGTAGCGTTATTTGCTCATTAAACCCAGGAAATACCGATCAGAACGTCAACAGTAGAAGAAGAAAAGAAGTAAAAGAGGAGTATTCCAGGGCTGGGGACCCTTTTTTGGGATCTTCCGCTTGACTTTTAAGTCCCATAACCCTCAGGATGTTTTAAGACTTGTGTTACTGTGTTACTGCGTCCCACCTCAGCAGCGATGGTGAGAGGTTCTGCCTATGCAGCTCAACAACCCAACCACGTTCAAAACCAGAATTTTTTGCCTCCTTTTTTCTTTTTATTTAAGAGAATAAAATTATTATTTATTGTCTATTACATACAGACATACAGTGATGGACATATAAGATAGCAAGTGCATATTTATACTGTATAAGTGAGGAGGACATAGAACACAATAGAAGAGACAAGTGGAGTACATATGGGGAAGGAGGACTGCGTGATTGGATGAATAATTATAACTTACAGAACAAAATAAAAGGAGTATGATCATGTGTGATCATGTGTTTGTTGTCATTGACAACACATGATCACACATGATCATATTCCTTTTATTTAGTAAATGACAGCTTGTCATTGACACCATGGGGCCCGATCTTGTGTCTCAAAATGCAGACAATAGTGTAACTTTTTTTTCTTAGTAGGAGCGCACTTTGTGATCTTGCCACTCCAGACTTAGCTCATTTAAATGGAAAGTACTGGGGTGTAGACACACTTTTTCACCCCAACAGATCGACTCCACAGCCGGGAAGGGGCAGGGAGAGGGGTTGCTGGGGAGTGGGGGGTGAACATGTGCATTTGTTTTGTTTCGTGTTCACGCCATGCGGGACGCTGTAGCTCTTTCTCTCTCAAGACATGAACATTCTTTAGCTCACGATGGGGTAAATAAAGTTTTTTGTTTGACCTGTGAGAGCCCATCATGCTTAAAGGACCTGTATCATGCTATTTTAAGCCATTCCAAAGTAAAGTATAGGCCTTTATATGATATATTGTACCTCTACCACTACGGAGCACTCATTTTTGTGATAAATATTAGTATTTTCTGGAGGTATTTTTCCAACCCGGAAGACAAAACGCTTGGATTCAGTTAACTCCGCCCCCTCTCGCCGCTCATACAACTTTAGCAGTAGTAGAAATATATATATCACAGCAAAAAGTGAAGTTATTTCATGATGCTGTTATAAGGAGTTAACATGTGCAACACAGCTTCATGGCTAAATGGCTAACACACACGCTAACACACACGCTAACATGCGTTTTGATCGACTCACCACTCTGATGTTTCCATTATGGGACTTGCGCTGGTTATAAAAGTTAATCCACTTTGATTCTGGCCGAGGTTCATCAGCGACAGGCTCAGACAAACACTATTTTGGCTGATAGTCGCTGAATCCCGGAGGGAAATGCCAACTTCTATGGCCTCTTCTTTGGGACGGTTGAATAAAGTCCAGTCTTCGCAGCCAAACGCGGTTTTCTCCTTGACATTATCGTGAGGTAAGAAAAAAAGAACAGGTGTCCAGACTCCAGAGTAGGTTAGAAAAAGCTCCCTCTTCACAACTTTCGGTGCAACATGACATGACCATCTGTTCAGACCGTTCGGACGCTCAGGAGGAGCGTTTGTTTTCGGTACAGGGGCAGCGCAGCGTCAGGCACTTCCTTTTTTTAATTTTATTTTTTTATTTTTTTTATTTTATTTATTTATTTCTTACGACAGAAATAATGAAAAAAACTGTTTTACAAATGAAAATCATGGCGTAAGGCATTAGCTTACAGACGTCGAGCACTTCCGTTCCGCTGTGACGACACAACTGAACATGCCAGTCGTTTACCAGGAGAGGGCGGAGCAGCTGCTCAGAGAGCAGGATTCAGGAGGATTACTGAGAACTGCGTGAATGAATCCAAAAACCACTCTGGGGGTGTTTTTGAGAAGGAAATAGCATAACAACATGGTTAAAAGCTCCAAAAAGTCGATTTTGCATGATATAGGACCTTTAAGGGAGAACACAAGGCAGCGCAATGTAAACGAGGAAATGAATGTCTGTGGTGCTCCCATCAGAGCAGTCATCTCGTCTTGTGACGCCCTCCACAAGAGGCGAAGCCTGCGCCGCTCCGTGCGCCAGCACAAGATGTGGCCCCATGAACCCCCCCTTTTCTCTTCTTCCTCCCTCCTTTTTCTTATTTCTTTTTCTTCTTTCCCTCCTCTTTCCCTTGCCAGAGACCTGGAGGGCCCGAGGCAACCCCCCCCCCATCATCCGCCCTAACCCCAAGGCCAAAACCCAAAACCAGTCCAGGGACAATCCGCACACTGCGGCCTCCACCCCAGTCCTAGCTCTAGTTTTGTTCCTGGATTGGTGTGGGGTGCATTAAAATAAGCATAATGGTCACCCTATACTTTTGTTTGTTTTTGCTGCCTCCTGTAAGCCTGTTCTTATGTGGTGCATTAAAACGAGTGTGAAGGCGGGTGGGTCAGTGGATGCCCCTGGGTGTAGGCCTAGGGCCAGGAAGAGGGGACCAAACCTTTTTTTACATAAGAAGACAATGCTAGCTCCGTCCCTCTGGTCACTAATTCCGAAAGCTCATCCTTAACTGCTTCTGTAGAATCTAGAGTTTGTTCAAACACATGGGTGACTGTTGTGTTCCTCAGGATTCTATACCGGTTGGCTGCTCCCCGCCGCCGTCATGGGGCTTCTGGTGTTCTTCATTGGCATCTGGCTCATGGAGACCGACGTGCCCGCGTATGTCCCTCTGCAGAGTCGGCGTGTTGTGTCGTCTTTCCACTGTGTTTTGATATGTTAGTCTTTTGAAGGAAGGAGGTGTGCGACAGTGGAGGCTTCTTCGTCATGTGTGCTCTTTGCGACATCTGCCCTCAATGGAACTACTCCAGCATCTGCCTCACCTACAAGGTACCAGCTTATCCCCTGCTCTGGCTTCACAGTCAGTCTGTGCTCTCCCATATGTCCATAGTCTCTGATAGCCATGTGATGCTGACTTAAGGGCCTATCTTACCGGCCTGGAGGGGAGACTAGTTGGAGACTTGAGTTGCTGCTGGTCACGGAAATGTCTCCAACACATCCCCTGGAGATAAGGCGAGTCTCGGTCTCGGTGAAAACGAACAGGTTTGTTTTAGCTGAGACTGCATGGAGACTTGAAAAAGTCTCACTGTGGTCTCTGCATGGTCTCCGAGAGGACCCCAACAGGTTTCCGAGACGTTGCGGGACGTCATAGAAACGTGCAACAGATTGAGGACAATAAATAGCGTTTGCAACATTGCCACAGCTGCTTGAGACCTCTCAGAGACCATGCAGTCTCCGCTGAAATCGAATGGTTTGTTTTCACAGAGACTGCCTCGCCTCATCTCCAGGGGATGTCTCGGTGACATCTCCGTGACTATGGCGACCATAGTCTCCAACTGGTCTCCAGGCCGGTGAGATAGGCCCTTTGTATGTGCGCAAGCAATCTGAGTTGTGGAGACGTTGTGGAGGCTGCCATTCGTGGCAGTCTCCTCAACGTCTCCGGAACTCTCTCCAGGAAGATGGGCCCTTTACCTGCACAGAAGTCCACCCCTTCATGTGTTTGTTGACAGACAGGTCTTCTGTTTGACAATGGTGGGACAGTCTTCCTGTCAGTCTTCCTGTCTCTCTGGGCAGTTACCTTTCTGGAGTATTGGAAGAGGACCAGCTCTGCCCTGTCCCACCGCTGGGACTGCTCCAGCTTCCAGGACATCGAGGTAACTCCTGACAGCCTCCAGTAGATAAAGCTTCGATGCTATGCTGTTTTGTATTACACTTTGGGATTTGGATTGTGTCCAAAAGGATCGTCCCCGTCCCGAGTTCACTGCCATGGCTCCGATGACCACCAGGAACCCGGTGACCGGGGCAGAGGAGCCGTACTTCCCCCAGTCCAAGCGCCTGAAACGCGCACTGACGGGCTTTTCGGTCCTCCTCATCATGGTGAGGATCTCAGCGGAGTACACAGACGAAGGTTTAGGTGCATGACGACATTTTTAGACTCTAAATGTTGTGTTGGCAGATCGCAGTGGTGCTGATTTTCCTCACAGCCATCATCCTGTACCGATCCATCATCACCGTCGTCATCCACAAGTCCACCACTGGTCTGATCTCTAACTCTGTGAGTCTGAACCAACTTCACTTCTGGTTCTAGAAACAAACACATTCGGCTACTGCTCGAACACAGTGAGTACAAGTAATGTACGTAATGTTACAAGTACAAGTAAAAGTAAAAAAGTAGTGACCAAAATAAAAGGTAGGAGAAAAAGTTACTTGAGTACTGTGAGTAACAGTTTGAGCGTAAAAGTCTGATTTATGTTTCAGTCGTGACATAAATGATGAGAAAGAAAATGTGAGTATTTAAAAAGATATATATTTAATATATGTCTGTATAAGCTCTCAGTCGTACGGGCATTGTCCATCTTCAATTAAGGTACTTGAATTATCCTCTGTACTCAGTAGTTGAAGTCTTGAATGTTTCGCCTCTCATCCAAAAGGCTTTGTCAGCGGACTAAAGTTCCGCTCAGCCCGCAGCTTAGATAAAGACCACGAGGAGGAGTTTGGAGTAAAGTGAAGAAAGATTAAATCTGAGCCCACCATTCCGGTTCATGGAGGGATTTTATTTCGACAAAAATAGCTTATTTTACTCCTCGTTCAAATCAACATTCTTCTTTAGCTAAAATGTTGACCTCCCCGTCCTCAAAGGAGTTGAAGGCTTTGAGGTGCAGGTGCACAGCCGACGGGGGGGGCGTGCTTTCTCTTCGGTGTTGATAAAGTCTCGTCTGTAAAACCTCGTTCGTTTCTGTCATGGTTCTGTCTGTTTTTGTTCAGTTCCCCCGTGGTTGTGTTTAGTGTTCCTGTTCTTCTGTGTTTTATGTTGACATGTCTGTTCTGTCATTGTGGTTTTGCTTTGCTGCCCTTGTGTTTTTTACCTGCCCCGCCCTAATGTGTTTCACCTGTTCCCTGTTCCTTCTGTATTCAGACCCCTGTGTTCTCCCTTGTCTTTGTTGGTTCAATGTTTTCTGTTTGTTGGTGCTTAGTGTGTCTCCTGAGCTGGTTTCCATGCCTGCTTGTAAGTTAGGGTTAGGAATGTATAGTCCCTTTTAAGTAAAAGTATACAAGTTTAGTTTATTTATTTAAAAGGGACTATGTACAATTCTAACATAAATGTTGCCATTTGAGGCATTGTACCAGAGTTAGCCTGAGGCTAATTTACATCTGCAGTCCCTGGCAGGGAACGGACAACCCATAACAGAAAACAAGATTCACAAGACAAGGGGTTGACCAAGAAAGACAAACCACACATTACAGATTCATAAAAACCCTTCTCCCTCCCATACAACCAGACAAGACACACCAACAACACAAATACAGGCAAACAAGTCAGTACCAGAGGGAGTGTAAAACCAAAGAAGGCTGGAATGGCTAGTGTGTAAATGCTGGCTCCTTTTTAGATGTTTTTTTTAAGTTCAGTTTTAAATCCCTGGATGGTCGTGCATGTCTTTATATTGTCAGGTAGTTTGTTACACAGTTTAGCAGCCTTCACTGCAAAAACTGATTGATCCAAAGTGGAATGATGGAAAGGTACAATGCAATCATGTAGAGAAGCTGCTCTAGTGGATCTTAAAGAACTCCCAGAGTGCTGTCGCACAAAGGTTTGTAAACAGCCAGGAGCCAAGCCCTTCAGGATCTTAAAAAACAAACATAGATATGAAAAAGTTATAAAATTTTCAAAGCTCAAGAAATTGTATTTTGTCAAGATGTTACAGTGACGATGGTTTAAATGGCTTTTTATCAAAAATCTTTAGGGCTTGCTTGTACACTTGTACACTCTAACGGTCTAATTGCGGTTTCTCCAGCCTGTCCCCAACAGGTGATGCAGTGAGACAAGTGGGAGAAAATAGGAGCGTGCATAAATTGTTAAATGATAACGCGCTAGACGCCTTTAAAGTCAGATTAGCAGGAAAAAAATCTCTCTCTTGGAAGAATCCAATGTAGATGCAGCTTATAATATCTCCTTAAGAACTTTCATGACCCTCTATGACCTGCACTGCCCAAAAATAGAAAGCAATTGTAAAAAGAAAAAGATAATGAGTCCCTGGAGGACTACGGGTTTAGCAAATGCATGTAAGAAAATAATAAATAATAATTCACTATACAGTCTTTTTAACAAAAAGAACAAGTGAATCTGAAAATATAATATAATATAAAAATAAAAGATACAAAAACAAGTACTGGTGTACTATAAATGATGTACTTCGAAGGACTCCAAAAGGAAATGTACTACCACAGAGCTTTATGTCAAATGGTCAGAAAATTGAAAATTCCAATAAAATAGTGAGTGAGTTCAATAAGTACTCCATAAGCATAGGACCTCAATTATCTTCCTCAATAACTCCACCATGCACAAATTATAATTATGACTGTGTCGAGGAAAACCCAAATACAATGTTTCTTACCAACAACAGGACAAGAAATAACTGATATAGTTAGAAATTTAACAAGAAATCCTTGTTGGCTTAGACCAGGCCTCTCTGAAAATCCTTGAACTGTGATGAGGTAGATATGAGTATCGTCATTCCGCTATCCCATATTTTTAATTTGTCTTTCAAACCTGGTCAATTTCCAGATTGAATGAAAATGGCTAAAGTTATTCCCATCTATAAAAATGGTGACAAAACTCAATTCTCTAACTACAGACCTATCTCAATACTACCTCAAGTCTCAAAAATTAGAAAAGCTCTATACAACTCGACTAGACGCATTTATAGATAAATACAGTATTTGTAATGGCAGTCAACATGGTTTTCGTAAAAGCAGATCTCCGTTAATGGAACTCATCAAGGAAATTACAAATAATATAGATAGGAAAAAGTATTCCATAGGTATTGTCATCGATCTTAAGAAGGCTTTCAACACTATAGATCACAATATACTCCTGAACAAACTACAAACATATGGGATAAGAGGTATTGCTTTCAACTGGATTGAATCCTACTTAACAAACCATAAACAGTATGTTCAAATGGGGCAATGCAGATCCATGTGTGATACCCTGGTGTGTGGTGTCCCCCAGGGATCGGTGCTGGGACCTAAACTATTTTTATTATAGAGCAATGATTTGTACTTGGTTTCCAAGAAGCTTAAACTGATCCTTTTTGCAGATGATACAACAATCATACTCTCAGGCGCAGACTTACAGCAAATGGTGATCAAGATTACAGAAGAAATTGATAAATTGAAAGATTGGTTCTGCGTAAACAAATTGTCTCTAAACATTACAAAAACCAAAACAATGTTGTTTGGAAATCGTGTAATGAATGTACAATTACCAGTTAAAATTGGCAACGAAACTATTGAAAGAGTCTATGAACATACATTTCTTGGTGTAACACTCGACCATAAAATCAGCTGGAAACCTCACATTACAAAAATTAAAACTAAAGTTGCAAAGATTTTAGCCCTAATGAATAAATCCAAATATATGATGTTTAATTCTAATGTGTTTAAATTGGCTTCTTTTGTTTGTAAAGCCTGGATGAGGCGGCAGATTTGTTTGTTCAAATAAGTTTATGTATCGTATATTGTGCCTACTGTCTGGCAACTGGTCCTTTTGTTGGTGTTATTGGTGTCTTATAAGCTCATTAGGGCTGGGCATACAGTGTGTATGCAAGACACAATAATAAAAACGATTATTTCATTCATTCATATATCATTGACAACAAAGCTCTATATACTATATACTGCTCACTTATCCTTTCCCATTTAACATATTGTGTAGAGATCCGTGGAAATGCGTATGAAAGTAATCTTGACCCATTGTTTAAAGTTCAGAAAAAGGCAATAAGAATAATCCATTTAGCTGGATACTGTGAACACACAAATCCATTATTTTTTAAATAAAAAACAATGACATTTGAAGACCTTATTGAATTTAATTTAATGGCTCAAATCATGTTCAAAGCCTCACAAAAGTCGCTTCCTGAGAGTATACAAAATATGTTCTGCAAATGAGAAGTTAAATATAACTTGAGAGATTAAATGAGTTTCAATAAACAGTACTCCAGAACATCTTTGAAAAGTGTGTGTCCCACGAGACTTGGTGTAGAAATATGGACAAATTTAGATGAAAGCTGGTACATTTTAAAAAGGTTTACAAAGAATTATTATTTATTAAATACGAACAATTATTGTGAGTATTGTAGTATATTCTTTTGTTGTTGTTTCTTTATTTTTATTTTTTTATTGTTCCTTATTATTTGTCGTTACCTTGCCTTATGTTCCGTTCCCTTGTTTATGATTTGTTATCTTGCATTAGGTTCCTTGCCTTAATTTTGGGGTGGGCGCTTATACGTTTTTCGCTTCGGCCCACTCCCTTTGAGCAGACTTACTGCTGAAATAAATATATACAGTACATAAATAAAAATAGAGGCTGAAGAGCAAGGGGCCTAACACAGACCCCTGAGGCACACCCATTGTGCATTCCAAAAAGCTCGAGCAGGCGTCCTTCACCTTAACACACTGAATCTATACCGGCCAAATATGAAGTCACCCATGCCAGTGTTTTACCAGAAAATTCAAAATTAGAAAGTTTAGAAACAAGAATAATGGTCAACAAAATCAAAAGATATAAGAAGACTGCACCAACAACTCCTCCTTTATCAAGCATAGATTTAATTTGCTCAGTTAGATGTAGAGTGGCAGTTTTGGTGGAGTAGGCTTTCTTGAAGCCAAACTGTAGATGGTGTAAGCCGTTACTAATTGAATTTAGATGGGTTGTCATTTGCTCAAATACAATTTTCTCAGTGATTTTAGAGATTATTGGTAAAATACTTATAGCCTATAGTTGACAACGTCATGTTGGTCTCCAGCTTTATGAATTGGAGTAACTATAGCCTGCTTCCAGTTTGTAGGAAAAAGACTGTGGGTGATGGAAAGATTGATAAGATGAGTAATGGTGTGCTGTACATGTTAGAGAGGTGTCTCTCACCCAGCAGGTTTTGGGGTTTGGGGGCGTGTCTGAGACCTTCTCCGGCCATGGTGGCTCGAAAGAATAAAGTTGACTTACTTGCAGCTCGCATGTATCCTCGTCTTATCAATCTTTCAATATTCTGAAATGGGTGGAACCAAAACGTCAGAATATTTTTTTATAAATACAGCATCAAGTATATATCTATCCCTGCATTTAGATTGTTTTAGAGAGCCTGTAACTTTTTGTACTTGCCTTTCAGAAATGTGTTGGAGATCATAGACTTTTCAACGTATGTACTGGTATCAAAAGCCTTACGTGAGAAACTTTGTCCAATCTCTTTGACTGACTCAATAAAATAAGAATTAAAGGCTGTGGCAATGGTCAGGCAGTCTTCAGTCAGCTTTCCTTGCACATTGAGCATTACGTCTCTCTTTTCCATGAGTTGCCGTAGATTATTGTTAAACCATGGCAAACTGTTTTTTGAACCCCGTTTGTTCATTTTTACTGATAAGGATGAGGAGCTGATTTTAGCAGTAAAAGATTGAGAGGCCCATTCCAAGTTGTCAGAAGATAATGTGTCATCCCAATTCATGTGTCTTAGTTCATGGTCCATCAAAGTTTTATTACCTGTAGGTATACAGTAAAAACAATAACTTAACTTGGATTTGACCTAGGTTTGAATCTCATTTTAGTTAATTTCCTTGCAATCAGGGTTAGATTATGATCCGACAACCCAATTAAAAGGTTATAGCATTTTGTTGTCCTTTCAGGCTTGTTAGAAAACAGCAGATCTATCTGTATACTTGACTTTTTAGCTATCCTAGTAATAGCTTTAGGTTTTTTCCTTTTTCCCTTATCTTCCCAGTTTAGATTGAAGTCACCCATTCAAATGACTTGTTTGTTGTTACACTCTTTCAAGACACTGGTGAGTTAATCAAAAGGAGGCGTTTGGTCTGAACACAGCATAACTCGGGTCAAAAACAGGAACTAAACCAGATCAAAACAAGGTCTAAAGGAGTAAACCACTGAGTTTGTGTTGGTTTGTGCTAGTCAGCAAACGGGCAGCTGCATTTTGTACCAGCTGTAATCTTTTCAGAGAGGCCTGGTCTAAGCCAATATATAAAGACCTAAAATAGGTGTCTGGGTCTTGTTTTTTTAAGGAATCGAAAATATTTCTGGGTTTATTACTCATTTATTATCTTGGGGGCCACTTTTGGTTGGTCATTGTATTCTCAGACTTCTACATAACAATTTCCACATGAATAAGTGAAGACTGAAAAGTGTCTTTACGTGCTACAGTCACCATGGAGACATGACCCTGTTTTGTGTTTCCGAAGGCCCGGAGAATCGCCAGTCTCTCCGGTTCAGTCCTGAATCTGGTGGTGATCATGATTCTGTCCAAAGTCTACACCATGTTGGCCCAGATCCTCACGCGCTGGGGTCAGTCGGCTCTCAATATGCAAAACAAAACAAAACAATGTTAGAGCAAGTCATACATATCCCACATCTTCATACAGTACTTTGCTCATCTGTATATTCTTAGCGTCAACATCCAACAACGCTGGATGTGGATGCTAAGAGGTACTACTAGTATTACTACTACTATCTGCAAACAGAGAATACATTGCTGTTCCTACAAATCAGGAAATGAATTAGAAACAGAGGAATGTTGATTCAGCTGCTTATTGTATACTTTTTTATCCTTAATGAAAGCACATTTGAAGAGCAAACTGTCCCTAAGCCTCAACAAATAACAAGAAAAAGCGACATATAACATGGCACCGTGTCCCTGTTTCAGAGATGCACCGGACTCAGAGTCAGTACGAAGACATGTTCATCCTCAAAGTCTTCATCTTCCAGTTCGTCAACTTCTACTCGTCCCCGGTCTACATCGCCTTCTTCAAGGGCAGGTATGGATTGCCTCCAACAGCCTCCGCCCTCTCATCTGTTTTAGACCCAGGTTCTTCTATGGTGTACGTAGTCCCGGTCTCAGGCTCATATCTCGCTCCAGGTTTGTCGGCGTCCCGGGAAACTACAACACTCTGTTTGGCGTCCGCAACGAAGATGTGAGTACCTTTTAGTTGGTACAATAATAATTCATGATAATTCATAGTTTTGTTCTTTGCCTCACCTGTCTCCCTTGACTAGATATTGCTACTACTACAGCCAATAATAATGAAACTTTATTTTTGAGGCTCCTTTCTTGGTACTCACGGGCAGTGCGGTTATGGTAATGGTGTAAATAGTAGGGCTGGAACAAAATATCGTATCATATTATACAGTATCATATATCAATACTTTTGCTGCAATACCAAGTATTGATACCTTATCAAGTATCACATTACTTTCAATACTTGTGTTTGGAGGCATTTTTATCCTACGCTCCTTTGTTTTCCAGTAACAGGATTTTCCACTTTTCAGTCTTAACACTTTACTAAATGTCAAATGGTATTTGGTTTATAAACTTTGGACACAGGTAAACATATTAAAATGCAAAAACCAAAGCGGCTTCTCTAGTCTGTGTATAGAAAGGTCCTGCCCTGAGGATTTCTGTGATGTCGTTTACGGAGCGTATGCGTGTGTGATTGAGTACAGGGTTCATTTTGTTTTCCAGTGTGGGTCAGGGGGCTGTCTGATAGAGCTGGCCCAGGAGCTGCTGGTCATCATGGTGGGAAAACAAATCATCAACAACATCCAGGAGTTTGTCATACCGTGAGTACATCCTCACTAAGGTCATCCATAAGCTGAAAAGGCAAATGCACTTACAGTGGGTGGAGAAAGTGTTAGCACCCTGGAGCAAAAATTCCAAGTATGTGAATAATGAATCACGGGGAAGTTGAAATTATATCCAAAAGGCATGAGGTTGTAGATGAGACACTCCCATAACATCCCCCCCCCAAATAAATAAAAAATAAATCAGGTTTTAATGACATCATCACAGGTTTTGATTACATAATTTTTCAAAATGGTAAAAAAAAAATCAATCTTTTAGGCACCCTTCATACATAATGCCTCGTAGACCCATATATGGCAAGTATCACAGCTTTAAACACTTTTCTATGAGCCAAGAGTCTTTCAGTTCTAGGGATAGTAGCCGTTTCTTCCTTACAGAAGTCTTCCAGAACTGAGAGATCTCTGGGCTGTTTGTCACATGCTGCTCTTTGGAAAGCAGATCTTCAGTGATGTTTAGGTCAGGAGACTGAAGCCCATGGCAATACCTTCAAACTGGTCCTCTTTATGTAATCCATTGTGGATTTGGAGCTGTGTTTGCAATCATTAACCGTTTGTAGAAGCCATTTGCTTTTTAACTTCAGCTTTGTCAAAGAAAGTGTTACGTTTTCCTTCAGAATTTGTTGGAAATTATATTTATCCATTCTTGGTTTTCCCTGTGCTACCGGCTGCAATACAACCTCAAAGGCTAATGGATCCACCTCCAAGATCAACAGCTGGATAGATGTTCACTTAATGAAAGTCTGTGTGCCTTCTTCTCCAAACAAACAATTTTAACCTCTGCATTTTGTCTGTAAAATGCATGAGGCTTGTCTAATTGCTATACCTAAACTTTTACATCCCATTGTTGAACAATTTGGCCTGAATGAGCAAAGGTTCGTTTGGAGAAGAAGCACTCGGAGCAACAAGACAAACATATTGCAATGAATCACAATAACTTTTCATGGCCCGATTATGCTAAATCCAGCTCACTTTTTTGTCAGGAAGTTGAAGGCATGGTGGCAGAGGCGGGGCTTGAGAGTAAATCAGGACGAGGAGAAGAAACAGGAAGTGTCTCCATGGGAACGAGATTACCAGCTGCTGGTTTGCGAGGGCCTGTTTGACGAGTACCTTGAGATGGGTCTGTCCTTTTCCCTCTCTGTGTGCGGTTTTGTTTATGTCACATTTCTCCATTTTGTCCACTTTCAAACACTTGGGATTATCTTTATCGTTTCATTCACAAATGTCCACACGCCTCTCCGCAGTGCTGCAGTTCGGCTTCATCACCGTGTTCGTGGCGGCCTGTCCGCTGGCGCCGTTCTTTGCCCTGGTGAATAACTGGGTGGAGATCCGTTTGGACGCGCACAAGTTTGTGGCGGAGTACAGGAGGCCAGTGGCTGAACGGGCCCAGGACATCGGGATATGGCTCCAGATCATGCAGCTCATCAGTCACATCGCCGTCATCGCCAACGTAAGACACGTTAAAACAATCGGACGAGGGACTTAACATGCCAAATGGACTTTACTCAGCGATACAAAACATGTTGTGACGTTGTTGCCTCGTCATAAAACACACCAGCAGTAGAGCTGTAGTGTTTTGCTCCAGTCACACACATTTGAATCCTTTTTAATCCTTTTTTAATGTGGTCGTTTCTTCTTTGAAAACCTTTGATTTATATTTCCAGGATTTTGTTGTTGTGTAATAGAATACAGAAGCTTTCAAGCAATTCAACATGTTGGCCATAAAGTGTCCTCTCCATATACACAAATTCACTAAGTTATAAAACAAAACAAAAATCTATGCAGGTTTATACAGTAAGCCACAATTACAGTGTGCATGACATGTTCACTTTAATTACATATTAATTAATAATGATTTATCAAAGATTATTGTTTATTCAATTGTAAATGTATGGATAGATTTGAACTCATATGATAACCACTGATCTGAGAATCAGACTTGTTTCCTTAACATTTAATTTATTTAGCTCTAGTCTCTTGAGAATATGATTTTTGCACTGATCTATCCACCATCTCAAAAATTGTACTGTATTTTTTTGTGCTGTCAATGGCAGGCCTTACTCATTGCCTTCACATCGTCGTTTTTGCCGAGAGCCTACTACAAATTCACCAAAGATTCTTCACTCCGTGGTTTCACTAACTTCACCTTGGCCACTTCACCTGAATCCTACACCAGAATTCATAACATCACCTGCAGGTAACGTTTTTCACCTTTGTTTAACCAGGTTAAAATCTCTTACGAGAGTGGCCTCCATAAGCTATTTACAGACAATACACGTCATCTTAGATGGAACATCTGCCACCACTACGGCTTTGTTCTACATGAGACGACCCACTCTGCCATCTGCCCTCGGACTGAACCTTGTGGTACACTTAAAAAAAGAGAAACTAAAAAACAAATAAGAACTTCATGAAACAATATATGTTTCTGAAATGTGTGAAGTGTTCCTTGAGATCATTTCTACAGCACAGGGCTGAGGATGACTAAACTTTAGCTCGAGATTATTTGCATTCAGATCTATTCTGTGCTTAACGTACCCCTTCGTGCGCCCTCTGCAGGCCAAATCGCACAATGCTATTTGGATGAAACCACAACTGAAGAGACTGCATCATATGTTTTTTATAAATAGTCATAAGAAAACATATACGTTACAGCTGATATGGTTGACCAGTCAATGTACTTTGTCAGAAGAGTTTAAGAAAACTCGTAAAAAGAAGTTACTCTTACCTTTTACTTTATGTACATGTGTGCATCACTAGGCAGTACAGTATGTTGTATTGAACTAAAGCTGTGAGAAGCAGTAATTAAAACATTTAGTATTTTTTCAAACTTTTGTTCGGCAGGTATCTCAGCATGATGGACACAAACGGGGATTACCTTCCCGAATACTTCCAGCTGTTGGCCGTCAGACTGGCCTTCGTCCTCGTCTTTGAGGTTTGTCTTCAGGCTCTGTTCTCCGTCGTCTCCATTGGCCTCCAGGTCTCTGGACTGTCTCTCTCTTCTCTGTCCCCAGCATGTGGTCTTCACTGTGGGCCATCTCATCGATGTCCTGGTCCCCGATGTTTCTGAAGATGTCCAGATAAAGATCAAGAGGGAACACTACATGGCCAAGGAGGCTCTGGCGGAAAATCAGGTCAGCTATTAGTCTGGTAAAGTTCTCTAGCCCTGGGTTAAGGCAAATTGTAGTGCTGTCATTTGGGCACCCAGGCGAATTTGCCTTGATTACAAAATGATTCAATGAATATCGGCAAATCTGTAAAGCCGCTACTCAGCAAATACACGAGCAGGGGGCGGTACCTAATATACATGTACGTGTACTTCGCACCACCCATTTAGCTACATAGGTAGAGTGTCGGGCTCCCCCAGTTCATAACTGATTACCTTTCCAACTCAATCTGACAAGGTACGTGAGAATTATAAAGGATATTATGCAGTCTCTGGGACATTTAGCCTTGCCACGCCCACATCTTAGAAAATATCAAACACATGTAATATATTTTTGTGTTTGTTTTATTGTGTAGAATATACCTGCAACGTTTCATATAAATTGTCCAAACAAAAATTTTCAGTATAGGTAGGTGGCGCTGTACTGTGGTGAAGTTGGTCTAATAATGAGTGTGTTCTGTTCAGCTTGGGCTGGTGAATTAGTGACACGACTGTGAGCTCAATATTTCAATGCATGTTCGATTTATAAACGATAATGTGCCATTTTTGAGACATTTACCTTGGCCACGCCCACATTTTATAAAATATGACATCACTGTAATGTATTTTTTTGTTTGAGTCAGTGTTTAGAACATACTGACAACGTATTAAAAAAAATTGCAGTTTTCAAGGTATAGCTAGGGGGCACTATCCTGGGAGCGGGCTATATGTTAATGGCTGCGTTCTGTTCAGTTTCGGGTGGTGCATTAGTGACTTGAATATGAGCTCTGTCGGCTTATTCCTGTGAGCGTGAGCGGTCTTCGAAAAAACACGAAATCTACGCGTTCTTTGCCGCGGCGTTATGAGGAGACGGTGTAACAGTTTTACAAACCGTGGTCAAGTCTTCAATTTCAATATGTCTAGACGCACTGTGGCAAATGTGATCTCATTCCGATGAAAAACCAGGGACTAGTTCGTCAAAACATAAGTTGAGTCCAGAGGATTTCTGGATTTCAAGCCAAAATGGCCGACTTCCTGTGCATCGGGGCGTGGCGCTTTAATTCAGTTTTTTTGTTGTTGTCTTCATGTCCACTTTCACTGTACCGAACGGTCCATAAATGTTCACGCCATCCAAATGACTCCGTCAAATCCGGTGAGTTTTCGTCTCCGTTTAGCGGGTCAAAAATTAGATTGTTGACGGAGAAAAAAATAAATAAAAAATAAACCACCCAAAAACAATAGTCCCTTGCCGGGGACTGCTCAGGCCTAATAATACATTTTATTTGTTTGGCACCTTTCTAAGCACTCAAGGTCTCCTTACATCAAGTAAACATTAAAAATACAATGTACAAACAGGTGGGGGCGAGCCACGTGGGGGTGTCCCCTGTCCTTTGACTCTCCGACACGGCGAGGAAAAATTAGAGAAAACCCAGTGGGAGGAAAAGAAACCTCGGGGAGAACCATAGAAGGAGAGATCCACTCCCATGGACCAACAGGCTATAAAGACTCAGGGCCGATGAGAGTCCCTCAGTAGACGGGCCAAGATCGCAGAACGTCCAGTCGTTGTTAGAGCTTCAGTTGTTCTTGTCCAGTCCCTGTGGGTCTGTGGGGTTCCTCCGTTCCTATGTGGACACGGCTGAAGACCGAGACACCAACGACTCACAGTCTGAAACAGGCTCTCCCAAGGGGGAGTGGGACAGGGGACACCATGTGATTTGTGATGGACAGACTTCAGATAAAATAAATTCAAATAGACAAAGATGGTGTAAGAAGAAACACAGATACATGTTAAAAGCAGTTATAGTCATACATAGTCAAACAGATTAGTTTGACTATATTTGTTTTACAGTAGTGAAAACAGTAGCATATGAGCTTTTCCCCATAGTTTATAAAATGAGTTTTGTGACAACACTGGCTTGTTTGACCATTTTTGGTGATCCTGTTGTCGTGTACGCTTGTATTTCTGGCAGGCCTTTGGTAAAATTCTGATTCCACTGACGACAGAGGAGTCCAGCGTGAGACTGCGAGTGCCAGGAGAACCAGGAGAACCAGGAGAACCAGGGGAACCAGCAGAGGAGAAAGGAAGCACAATTTGAGGATGTTGGGCATTAACATTTTAGGATTTTGACTTGGTGGGGAAAAAATGTAAGCAAATAAAGACAAATAAAATGTATATTTTAGGGGGGAGTGCTCGAGAGAAGGGCATTTAAAGGGCACAAGGCAAAGGGGCAAGTGTTTGTGCACCACCAGGAGCAGGAAGCCCCGCGACAAACCTCTCCTCCATGTTACGGTAGCGGTTCAAGATGTTTTCAAATACAATTTCCAACAGCCTAATGGGAGCAGAAGAAATGTTACATTTTAGAATACATTAAGATTATTACCTTGTAAAAGTTTGCAGTTGAACAATGTATGTATACTATGCACTGATGTATTTAGATATGAACTTTAATCAATGTATTTTTATGTTCACTGAGCTGTTTTATAAAATATGTTTTGTTGTTATTCAATTAAAAGATTTCCACAGACACACATCAGTCCGTCATTGTGCAACGTTTAGGTGAGCCTCCTCCAGATCTTTAGTAAGGACATACAGTGGGAACCAGATGTTTACATACACTTTATGAACAGACACATTTGCATTTGCTAAATGCCAGAAGAATGAGAGATATAATTTTTTAGACATTGTTTTGTTACTTTCTACAAAGAAGTTTACATACACTAAGATTACTGTACCTTTAAACAATTTGGTAAAGCCCAGATGATGATGTCATGACCTTGGAAGCTCAAGTCTGCTTCATCCTTGGGTGTAATTTCACGACACTTGAAGGTCCAGGTTCATTGGTTCAAACAATGATGGAAATGACCAATCATCATACAGATCAGAAAGAAGGCGGGTTCTGTGTCCCATGAACGTGCTGTGTCTGAAATGTGAATATCAATCCAAGAACAAATGCAAAAGACCTGGTGAAGATGCTGAAGGTAAGAGTTTGTCATTATCCAGAGTGAAACAAGTCCTGCACCGACATGGGCTGAGAAGGAACTCTGCCAGGAAGAAGCTCTTACTCCAATAGAAACATCTAAAAGCAAGTTTGGAGTTTGCAATTTAAAAAAAGGATAAATACCTGCATTTTTTTAGACAAAACCTGTGGCCTGACGGGAAAAAAAAAGTAATTGTTTGTCCATAATGACCATCATCACGTTTGGAGGAAAAAGCCTGACAACACCATCCCAACTCTGAAATACGGGGGTGGCAGCATCATGCTGTGGGGTTGTTTTGCTGCGGGAGGGACCGGTGCACAAAACAGATGACATCATGAAGAAAGAACACTGTGGAAATCGGATGGCGCTCGCCACATATTGCGTTTCGTTGTATGAATTTTTTTTAATTAATTGCTATTTAAAACACGCATGGTATAGAAACTCCACCCCAACAACAATAATCCACCGCAAAGTTCAGTTTTGAAAAACGCAGTACAGTTGGAGACCAGACTGACAGACTTAGCCGTGTTTATCCCTTCATAATAAGACCCCTTGGAGACGGGACGTTTTGATGTTTGCGCACAGCATTAAATGATCCAAACACAGAAAAACATTTTTTTTCATGAATTAACCACGATTCCTCCAGAACCACCTCTGCGTTGTTCTACCGTGTTAGACTCATTTATCTTCTGCTCTTCAGAAGCGTGAGCTAACAAAGACACAGCAAAGAGCTACATCCCTGACGCGTCCCCCTCCCCTGACAGCAGTGGGACGCGCCCCCGTCTCCCGGTGTTAATTTGCTGCTTCAGTGACACGCGTCATTCGGGGGAGTCGTTCCGAACAGCCCCTCACGTCGTCGTCCGTATTATTAAATATAATGGTAATGATCGCGCACCCATAAAGGCCTCCTCCTCCCGAACACGAGTGCAGTTAGCGCGACATCCCTCCTCCTCCTCCTCCACGCCCCGATGCCGCCCGGAGATCAGAGGTGCCAGGGAGGATCTTGTCTCCGCTGTTTGACGTGGGATTAGACATGCTGGGATTCTTCGAAAATGACTTCGGTGGCTCCAAACGTGTCGCGAGTGAGAGGTGGATCATAATCTGGGGAATGTGAAGAGACGAGATCTGAAGGATATAGCAATACAGTAAACAGAATGTTCACTGACGGTTTACCCTGTACTGTAATCACGAATGAAAAAAAAACTAAATGTAAAGCAGCATGGTGCCAGAGCAGAGCCCCGTTTCAGTTCATGTTTGATGTCAACAATACGGGGTACGGCGGGATTCCAAAACAACCTCGAATCGACTAAAGCAGAGGAGATATAACTGTGAGCAGAACAGAGAGAGTGAGGATGAACCGGCCATAAGAAAAAGCCCTCTAACAGGGACGTGGACATTTCTATTGTAAGTGTTTGGCAAAGTTAGATAGAAATAGAAAGAAATATTGCTCATATCATCATCACCCCAACTATAACACAGGCGCACGCACTGTCCCATTTATTACATTACGCACACACACGACCTGCTGACCAAAGAGGATGCGTCAGGGCAGAAGGATAATGCAAAAGTGGAACTGTAAAACTGATCCAGGGACAGTCTCTCCTTCTTACAGCAGATATTATGCCTTCATGAACACGGAGGCTCAGTCTGACTCCAGATCAGAGCGAAAGCGAAGCGCTGCTGAGAGGGGACAGTGCATTTAACCAGACTTTATCTGGCGCTCTGAAATTATCCTACATTTAGGGCTGTTTTGAATTATTGATCGTACAAATACGATAGTTATCGTACATCTGGCAACCCTGCTGCAACAACTTAAAGCCCTTTTATACTTCAGCAACAACTCCTCGCTTACATGCAGGACGCACGTGGGAGCCTATCAGTGAGCTGGCGACGGCTGCAGCTACGTGGACGAGCCGCGAATGTGCACCTGCACCAAAAAGAGACTCCACATTTGTTGATCTCATAGTTGATATGAGGAAACAGAAAACTTTAGTCTCCCCTCTTCCAAGTTATTTTCCATTAATATATGATACCTATGATTTAGTGCTTTTTATGTTATTAAAAAACAACATCACAACATGAATGTAGAGGCGCAACGGAGAAGTTCGAACGATTCTGACTTGCGTCAAGCGGACGGGGTTGCAGCGGGGCGGGACCGGGGCATGCGGGGAGCTGAATGTATATTACTACTGTACTACGTTTGTGCTGTAAAAAAAAAATGTGTGCTGTTATAGCTTTGGAGATAGTGATGATTCTTTTTTGCATGCAGTGTGTCTGTTTTGTCATGCACCACAGACAGCCGCCACGCCTCAGACGAGGACGTGTGTGGACGGCTTGAGGCTGTTTTGGAGCTTTAGAAGGGGCAGGGTGACCTCAGATCTGAACAATAAAAGAAACATTATTATCTCAAAAACAAAAACAGCACAAACGAATATGCTCTCTACCACGCTACAGGATCAATTGTGTTGGACCATGGAGCGTCCGAGGGACCACTGTGATGGAATGTAAAGGTGCCATGCTGACCACTCATACAGCCACTGTGTCACTATAAGGTCAAATACACACACATAATGTGACCCGCCGTGGATTCCAAAGACACAAGTCTGCAGGCCGTGTCTCGAGATAAACGTAAACAAAGATATTTTTTTTGAAAATTAGTGATTTTCACTTTTTTGCAGAATCGTTCAGTTGAAGTCACGAAGAAGCCTCTCCGTGTTTAAGCTACCAGTATTGGTATATTTAAAAGCGTAAACTTTTAGGTTCAAACCTGCTTGTTTTGGGAGATTTCTGAGCGCGCTGTAGGGGCGTGACTTTGTCTGTGTGTATTTACATGCTGGCTAAACACCGCGGAGGAGGAGGAGGCACGGCCACACAGCTGCTTTGGTTCGACACATGCTTTAGCAAACAAATGCCACGCAAAAAAGGCAGTTCTATTTCATCCCTTCTGACCGCCAGAGGCGGTGCTCCAAGCACTGAATGATAATTCTTGAGCATGCCCAGGTCGAGAAATTAATAACACAGTCACCTGTGACATCCGGTGACCTACGTGAGTCTATAAAGTCACGGGACACCGGAAACACAGTCCCTTTTGTTCTTCTCGCACTTGGTCGAGTGCTATCGTTTTGGCCCCTTCACCGTGGTGGGAGCTGCGAGCGCGTCTCGCCCTCCTGGGCTGTGTGGACGTTTGACGCCGCGTGGTGTGCGTCCCGGTGAGTATCCCTGTTGCCGTTTACGGCTTGGAGTGCGTTTTACGTGTCCGGTGCCGTTTTTGGCGGGACGTTTGATCGTGCTACGGCCGGTTTTGTGGCTTGCTTTTCTTTCTGGAATGGCGCTGCCTGTTTTCGGCTGTCCCGTTTTTGTTTATCTTCGTGGTTTTTTTGTTTTTTGTCTCCACCAGTGGCGCGCTCGCTCGTGTGGCATTTTACTTCTTCCATTTTTGCGGGTCGTGAGTGCCGTTTACGGCTGCATTGGCCCGGGGACATGCTGGGCATCTCCCTGCTGCAGGGACTGTGTAGCCCTGCTGGCCTTGGACGACGGGCATGATCTGTGCCCCTCATGCCTGGGTGTTGAAGGGATTCATTCATGACAATAGTGTTAATCACCTTCGTGAGGGACTCACCGAGGCCGCTTGCATGGTTTGCGTGTGATGTCGCTGTCTGTGCGTGAGGCGCGCCTGGCTGCCAGCGGGGGCGCGGGGAAGTGGACGCAGGGGCCGGTCTCCTCTCTGCTTCCTACTCAGCAGGCGCTGGACGGGGTGAGCTCCGCTGCTGGAGCTCCTCCCTCCGCTGCCCGAAAACGCTCCGCTACGGGAGCAGAGTCCTCTGCCCGGAAGAAGGGCAAGGTGGGTCGTCCTTCTGGGTTGCTGATGAAGCCACTGCACTTCCAAGGGGGTGGATACATTCTTCTGTCGAGTCAACCTGCAAATGGACACAGGTCCTCCTCCCATAGGAAGCACGCTGGCTCGCATCTTGCTGCAAACTTATTGGCACCGGCGTGTCTTCAGCAGGTTCTCTGGCAGGTGGGACATGGACAGTGGTGCCACAGAGCTGGACAGACAGCTCTTCAATGAACCCCCGGTGCGTAAAGGCTGGTTGCTGTTGCTTTTTCTTGCATATCTCCAAATGAAGGGGATATGCATTTGTGGCTGCAACATCCAGAAGGTGCAGAAGAAGGGTGCGGTACCAGCCCATGGTTTTGCGATGAGCAGTGTAGTAATGCACCAGCTGGTCTGACAGATCCACACCTCCCATGTGCTTATTGTAGTGGATGATCAGAGTTAGGGTGACCAGGTCGTAACCAGCCAAATGTGGGACATGAAGCACTTTAAAGAGGGACAAAGGAGGACAATGAGGGACATTTTTAAAGACGTAAAATTACACTCAATTGAAACACTATCATTATTTTAAATTAACCTATTTTAATCACATGGGCAATATAAATCAGTTACAATTCATTTGTTATGAAAGTGCATAAATGGTGAAGATTCCCAATAATAAATACTCACTGTGCATGCAAACATTTGCAGAGCAATAATCGCTTATAATTCAGTGAATTATCATTATAAAAATGTGTAGCCTACAGTAACAGTCTGAAGCAAAGTATAAAATATAGAATTTTATTTAACTGCAACAGAGACAAACTGTGTATGGCGGTCATTGAGCTCAAGTGTCTCAGACTGAACTGTTCTACTTTAAACTAAGCAGACATTCATCAGCCATCAGTTCAATAACTCCATTATGTTTGTAAAACACGGAGAAAGAAAGTTTCCCCCCATCATAGTTAGGTCTTGATCCCTCGCGCAGTTCTCATTGGAATCTGCTGCTGCGTCTGCACCGGAGTGCGAGTGAACGAGAGGCGGGCTTTACAGGAGAGTATCCAATCAGAGACAACCTAACACGTCAAAACGCGGCGCTATTGGCTGTCACAGTCTGCTGCGGAGACGCGTGCAAGAGGGGACAAATGACAAAGACGCGGACGATCCTGCCGATCCGCGTCTGAGGAGGAAAAGAAAGTTTGTGCAGCCGCAGAGTGGAATGCGGGACACCGCTTCAATTTACGTGATGCGGGATTTGAGTTGGAAATGCTGTGCAGAATGCGGGACATCTGGTCACGCTAATCGGAGTTGGGCAGGGAATGGGCCGTGTCCCCCATCCACCAGGGTTTGTCTTGACACGCCGAGTCACGGTGTCTCCTGAGGAAGCCGGGTGAATGGTTGAGCACATGGCTACTTCTCGGGTGTCCATCCATTTTACATACACGTCCCTGATCCACCTGACAGTGCCTCTTGGATCTTTCTTGGTGAGCGCATTCACTTGTGTGTGTGAGACATCCTTCCTGTTATCTCTGTATGTTCCACATGCCCCAATGTTCATGGAATACAGGTCCCTGAAAAGCCTTGGACTGGTGTAATAATTGTCCACATAAAGATGGTAACCACCACCCAGGTACGCTGGCGTAATCAGGGACATCACAGAGTCATAAGTAGTCCCACTCCTGATGCGATCTCACTTTTTCCCGTGTAGATTTTGAATCAATTGTGTAACCATTGTCACTGTCTGCCAGGACAAAAGGTTTGAAACCCCACTTTGTCGGTTTATTTTTGATGTACTGTTTCATGCTAGAGCGTGCTTTGGAGGCAACCATTCTTTCGTCGATAGGGATGTTCTGCTTGGGCTGGTAGTGGGCTTTGCATGCTGTTGTAAGTGAGACTAAAAGAGGCTTTAGTCGAAAAAGCTTGTCGTGCTTGGTGTGCCTTTTCTCTGGTCATTCAGAACATCTTCCTCGGGGTTGCTCATGTGGATGTTCCATGAAATCATTCGGAACCGGTCACGGGACATCACACGAGGTGGCAGATATTGTGAAAAAACAGTGTCCTTTCTCCAATAACTTTCAATAGAAGGGTACAGTACAGCAGTAAAAAAGGAGTCCCATATGCTTTAACAGTTCACTCTCCTGCAAAGGAGTCCAGGTGTACCTCTTCCCGTTTGCGATGTTATTTATTATTTATTTATTTGAACAGGGACAGTGTACAATCTACATTAGCCTCAGAAAGGAGAGATGCATTGTACCAGGTTATAGCACTTGTGCTAATTTCCACCTGCAGTCCCTGGGCCTATTGTACATGTTTTTAGTGGTAGGGGAAACCGGAGTACCTGGAGGAAACCTACGCAGACACGGGGAGAACCCGGACCTTCTAGCTGTGAAGCACGAGCGCTAACCGCTGTGCTACCGTGCTGCCCTTTTTTACAGCCTGCTTGTTCGTGTTTGAACAGAGTACTGAAACGGAGGATTTATCAATAAAAAGGGAGAAGAGGTCCAATCGGCACCTGTGGTCCTGGCTCCCTTTTTGGCACAAATCTTTAGCGGGGAGGGGCAGTGTCCACATCATTTTGTGTTTTCCAACCAGATCTGGGCAGTGGAGATCTGCTGCGGCGACTAGGTGGGCTTCTATCTGTACCTCTCCCCCTTCCGCGGTGCACCGATGTGGAGGGCAGAGTTGGAAGAGGAAAATAAAACTCTGCTGGGCTCAGAAGTGAAGAACATGTTGGTGAAGGAGACGGCAGGGGTGCAGTGGTGCTCAAACCAGTCTGTTGAGTTTGGTGTATTCGTGGTCCAGGTCGTGGAGATCTGCTGCGGCGATTGGCTTGGCTCCTTGCTATGCTTCTACTTCCTCCTCGACCGCGGTGAGCAGATGTGGCAAGAGAAGGAGAGGGTGCAGCTGAGCTGGTAGGGGAAGTTTGCTGCACAATGGGGGGTGAAGGAGATGGGGCAGGCTCAAACTGTAAAACAGACAAGATATGGTAAAATATTATCAAACCTGCGTTTTTATCATAGTAAAATTAAAAGAAATGTAAAAAATTAAATGTTATATGTTATGACGCATCTCCCTCTGAAACAACGCACTGCTCAATGTTACAAAGGCAAGGCAACTTTATGTATACGGCGCACTGCGTACACAAGGCAACTCAAAGCAGTGAGTTTCCTCCTGGGATTTTCCACTAGCCCGACAAAGCCAAGAACCATCCTTACTGTACTCAAAAGAACAAAATAAATCCTCTTCCCACCTGTCCTAGTTACAAAGTGGAACACTGTATGATCCAAACCGAATGAAAACTAAATAAGTAGAAAAAAAAAACATTTTTATCAATAGAATATTTATTTGCTACTTACGCATCATCCTCCGACGACGACGAGCGATCCGAACCAAAGCCCTCGATGTCAGACTCCGAACCAGAATCATCACGAGTACGAAACACCCCCTCCAGCATTTCACTGACTGACGAGAATCTCTTTGCCATATTTGCGCTTTTTTTGCAAAGTTTGACTCAACACGACATACGCTCTGTCAACGGAGTTGGTGTCAGAAATGGCACAAAACGCAGAGAGCTAACGTACCTCTTCCTACTACCGTCTTTGCCTGTGACCAAATTCACGGTTTTACGATGTATAATTTACCTAAATAATACATCACCAAACATCTCCAAACATCATGCTATTGTGTGCGTAAGTGCGCACGGTCTGAACATGTAAAACGTTTATTTATATGTTTCAATTATATAATTTAGAGCTGTCTGACCACTTGTTGTGTAAGCTTTACATAGTTTTCCGGGAGTGTTCTGCATTACAATTGGAGAAGCGCGTTCATGTCACAAAGACAGATGGTCCCATTGGACACTGATTTTCATGACGTCACCCTATTGCTTCTGAATGCAGTTCAAGATGGCGGAGTTTCTAAAAGAGCAGAATCTTACGGTTTTGGTGCAAAAAAAAGGAAGTTTCTATCATTTACGGATCAAAAATGACACACAGTAATGTAGAACATGGTCTCAGATGGCACCGACGACATCACTGGTCAATGTAGATCCCCATTTATTTTAAGTTCCTTATTATTTATTTATTTTCTAGTAATGGATGCAAATTTGTTTGGTCCTCCTTTAGTTGGTAAATACTGTAAACTCAGACATTTGTGGCAGAAAACACTGCATCTAATTGTTAAGCCTTTGCATGAATGTCATGAACTTACAGGAGACTGTTCTCTAGCATTTCTGTGAAAGTGACCCTGACAAGGGAAATGTGCCGGTAAACTCGTCCCTGTGAGGAACTGGGATGCTACAAATATGTTAGGAAAGCTGAGAATTCATTTAAACCACATTTACTGTTCTCCTCCTTCATTGCTTGCTATCAAAATATTGGGTACTGTGCCTTTAAGCACCGCGGTGTAAACAAGGGGAGGAAGGAGCGTCCCGAACAGTGATCCACATGTGAGGTTTTTAACGGAGAGAGGCAGAACCAGGTGCGCTGAAAAGGAGGACCCACAGATGAGAGACTCGAGGACTGTCACTGAAATAAGGCTTTGATCAACACATCACGTAGCTGCTGTTAGCATGTTAGCCTGTTAGCCTACATTGTGACTAAAGCAGAGAATTCATGCTGCTGACGCTGAGATTAAAGCTGTACTTCTATCGCCCAGTTTCAAGTGGTGAAAGTCAGATGTAGTTATGTGCAAACTCAATCTGTCGGCCCAAGTCGTTTCTAGAGGAGGTATTTCACAATACCTCCCATTCATTCAGATGGCGGAGTGAGGCGGGGCTGCGACTAATGATTATTTTGGTAAGTGATTAATCTGCTTATTATTTTAACGATTAATCAATCACAAGTGAATCTAAAATTTGAAACAAACTTGTTCCCACATAAAGCAAATGCTTGAGGATGTGTTGGTATGAAGTTAAAGTGAGTGTTTGACAGAGGCTCTTTTGCTCAAAGCTGCACGTGAACACAAGCCCACGTTTGTGTGAACATTTGAAAGCTAAGAACCTCCAGAGTTCAGCCACTGAGCTGCAACCTGCCCTGGCACTGACTGGGAGTTTATTGGGTCAGAGAGTCATTTTATGTTTATTTTTAAACTGATTTAAACTATTGGATATGGCAACGATTTGAGTTATGCTAATTCTGCTTTCTGATTTGATAATTGTCCTGAGTCAGACGTAATATTTATGATATTTACAATGTACAAAACAAAAAAGTCCTTTTTCACCAAAAATACTACATTTTCATGTCATTTTTGCTCTTTTTGACTTGCGTTTACCAGAAAACAATAAATCAATCACTGTCAACTATTTTAGTAATTGATTAATGAATGAATTGCTTTGTTGTTTCAGCCCTAGGGCGGCCCACCGTAGGAATATATTGGAGTGTTTTTATTCTAGTCAAAGGTCGGATTGGCTTCTTAAAAACAAAGATATTGTTGCTCTAATAGTAATATTTTACCTGCTCTTACCCCAAAGATTGCGCCATAAAGGCAGACCTGAGATCGCCCTTCCTCCCAGCGCTTCCTCTCGTCTCAGTCGGGGCTGTCCCGTTTGAAGAGCCCCCAGGTGAGCCCTTCCTCCCCCAAACCCCCTCTCTGCCTCCATCGTCTCTCCCAAACACAGCCGCCGTAATTATTCACCCGCTGAGCTGACAGGAGGATGTGCCGTGACATCTCCCCCGGTGCTTTGTTGTTCCTCAGCCCTCTGTCTGAGTCAAACGTCCTATCCAACGCCCCTCGAACGCATCACAGCAGACAATAACAGGTGCAGCAGAGGGGGGAATGTTAGAGGGATTTTGAGGAAATACAGGAGGAAGATTTCTGCTATAATGGGATTTACTCTTATTCTGGAAAAAGTAAGGGCACATGACACTTAAAGGTGTGTGCGACACTTTTCCCTGGTGTCGGTGCTGCTCAGCCTGGTCTTATGATCCAGTTCAGACTCCGATACAATCATACTATATATATATGTATATGTATATATATGTCTAACTAGTGTGACCAGGCGGTTGAGTTGTCAGTTTATTAGAGCCCCCATTAATTTCAATGAGTAGCACTAACATTATAAGGAATAATAGTCTTATTGAAGGGATTATCTGGCGCACGGCAGAGTGGTTTGCTAAATGACAACACATCGATAGTAGATGAGTTTTGTGATTCAAATATTAACGCAGAACTGCTAATAACACCACAACAACGACACCCTTCGCTGATTGGTTTTCTCCGCTTCCTGTTTGCTCGCGTATGTTCCGCTCCAGAAATGTAGTTGATGCCGACTCTGACCGGACTCAATTGCCTTTTTGACACCCACTCTTTAGGTGTGGAGAATTAAATTAGTCTGGGAGCTTCACAAGCAGTGCGGACGTTCGTTTTTGCCTCATGTTTGTACATTTCTGTGCTTTATGTAAAAAAAAAAAGATTAATTTGTCTGTTTTGGAAAATTTGAAAACAGAAATGTTTGTACCCCTTCTGGAACCGCCACCTTAACGTGGTGTGCAGGACTATGAGTGAAGCAGCTTTTCTGGGGAAACTTTTTGCGTGCAGCATTTCTCTGGCTTTTGAACAGTGGGGGACAGTAACATGTCGCCTAAGTACTGAGTAATGTTCTCAGGACTATCGTGCTTGTAGTTAGATCTGACCCTAGCTCTGGTTATTCTGATACACTGACGGGCTGTGCGGTGGTTCATTCTGACAGTTCTCACTCACGTTGGACATACCTGCAGTGCACATTCTTGTTGTGATTCTCTCCGTGGTGCGTTTGTTTGGCTGAAATCGCCACGTGTTCTCACACGGAGGAGCCGAGTGGCGCGCTTTATTAAGTTCCTCTTACTCCGTCATTAAGTTCACAAAAAGTGTCGGCGTCGGCAAAGCTCTGGAGCTGTTTACACCCCGCCCTCTCCCAAACAGCCCTGATCTAACTGTATAAATGATCTGGATACATGCGGGGTCATAGCTGATGTGTTCAATGCTGCCTTTACGTACAGGGACACAGCCTGGCAGGCAGATGATCCACTCACTCAGCGCTGTGATTGTGTTCATTCTTCTGTGTTTAGGCACACACAGCACGTGCATTTATTGCACATTTACCAAGACTAAAAATGTTCTTGTCCTTCATTTTACTTACCGAGCGATTCATCAATATAGTAATTACAGGCCTAGGTAGTGTCAAATGAAGAGTCACCTTATTTCCTTTATTTCATCAGACACACCCATCCATCCATTTTCTTCCACTTGTCCGTTGCCGGGTCGTGGGGGCAGCTGTTGGAGCTGCCCAAATCACATTGCACCAGTCCTCTATGGCTCCTCCTGCAGGTGGTGGGTCCACAGGAGGATCAGACAAACCATTAAAACTAAATGTGTTCCAACAATCTTGGCCTGAAAGACCTTAATAGAGTATATAAGTCAGCTATGTGCAGCAGAGCAGCGCTCAGGGACCCTTGTTCAGACTTCGAAGCTCTTGGACGAAGCCAGACACAAAGAGAACATAAACGCAAAGGCCCCATCCAGGAAGCTTCGCACGGCAAACTGCGGTTCCTCAGTGATAGAGACATTACCTCAGGAGCAGGTTGTGTGTTGTTTTGTGGTTAGTCAGACCTGCCCCTGCTGCCAGAACAACACTCTGGAGCGGAGGACTATAGCACAGCAGAAAGCAGCTGCCCCAGTAATAAAGTTAATGAAGAGAGCATCTGCTCAGTCCGCTGTGTGTCCTGAGAGTGTGTGTGTGTGTGTTCAAGGAGCTATGAAACCACTGCCTGTTGTGTTGAGGTTTAGCAGCCGGATTATCTTTGTAAGGTTCTTGTGCCTGTTTCGTATTGACCACGAGGACATTTCAAGGGAATGCTTTCATGCACTTAAAGGAAAAGGCCACCGTTTTTGCATAAGCGACAACACATTGGTTATCTTTTAGATAATCAAAGACGTCCAATCTTTTGGGTGAAAGTTTGCACACTGCTCGTGCCGTGAGAGATTTCTGCAGTAAACTTGGCTTCTAAAATTCTTGTGGTTAACCTACCGCGTCTTTTAGCTTCGTGGTGATCGTAAAACCGGTTAATCTTGACATCCATACCAGTAGTATCTAAACTTTTTTTTACCCAGCCCTAGTCGCAAATGCTGTTTTCATCTTCTGCCATTTTGCATCCACTTCCTTTACTCATGTGGGAGCTACTCTTGGACCTTACCAACCTAAGCTAACAGAGGGGTGCTCATAGTTTAATGGTACCTCCCTGTTACAGACCAACAGAAGGGATAAATTAGACAAATGCTCCTTCTGAATTCAACACATTAATCACTTTTTTTGTCATTATACATAGATCAGGTGACTTTTTTATCTACCTTATGCATGCACTTGATGTTTTTAAAGTTTTAATAGTTTATTCAAATCATTGTGTAGTATAAAAGTAGAGATGACTTTCTTTCAGCTTTTCTATATTACAATTTATATATTGTGTGTCCATCCATTTTCTTCCACTTGTCCGTTGCCGGGTCGTGGGGGCAGCTGCCTAAATCCCATTGCACCAGCCCCTATGGCTCCTCCTGCAGGTGGTGGGACATATATTGTGTGTCATTTTTCAGAAAATAATTATCCCTCCACCAATAAGTCGACATTCAATTTAGCTTGTGCAACTTGCAATTGGTAATTTGGAACTAATATATATTTCCAAAATGTTTGTGGAAGGCCAAATACTCACCCTCGATATCTTTTTTGATGGTTTGTAAATTTACCAGTTTTGATGTCTGTAAAACAATCTGTATTCGTGCATATTTTACAGCGCAGATATTTTTTATTATGAACTTTGACCGGAAGCGCTGCGCACTACAAGATTGCGATTTCAATGCCTGTGAGCGTGAGCTGTCTTCGAAAAGACACGAAATGTAGTCATTCTTCGCCGCGGCGTTATGAGGAGACCGTTGAAATGTTTTACAAACCGTCATTGATTCTTGAAGTTCAACATGTCTAGATGCACTGTGCCAAGTCTGATTTTATTTGGATGAAAAACCAGGGACTAGTTCTTTAATACATTAGTTTAGTCCAGCCAGTTTCCCAATTGAAAGTCAAAATGGCCTGTGCTTCCGGGCGTGGCGCTCCAATTCAGTTTTTGGTTTGTCCTGATGTGCCGTTTCACTGTACCCAAGGCTTTGGGCCTACGACCAAAAACACACGTTTTCTTCTGAATTGGGGTTAACTTTGAGGGGGCGCTGTGGAGCCATTTTGTTTTGGGCGTGGCCAATTCCTCTATTTCCATAAATTTTCACGCCAAACGAATGTCTCCGCCAAATTTGGTGAGTTTTCGGCGACATTTAGCGGGTCAAAAATGCGCTCGTTGACGGAGAAAACATTTAGAAAACCAAGAACAATAGTCCCTTGCCGGGGACTGCGTCCGGCTCGGGCCTAATAAAGAACAATAATAAAGAAACAACAGCAAAAGAATGTACTACAACACTCACAATATCTATATCCAGTCAATTACAATACATCACACCAAATCGGCACAGACCAAACTTACAAAGCACTATTTTAACTCATCCAGTAATAAACAGAAACGAGTACATACAAAACACAACAACAGCTGTTTCCTTTCTTACAATGTCTAGTACAGAGGGAGTAACACATGATGATCATTCATATATTTCTTACAAATTGTTACCAATGCCAAACAACACGTTTGATGCCAGTGTCCCACAATCTTTTGCAGCTTCCTCTTTGAAAAATATTTGATGATAAATCTGATATAGAAAAAAAAATACAAAATTAAACATGTACTGAATATGTGACCAGTCACAGGAACCAAAGACACAAGTCGTTTTGGGGCATTATGAGATAATAACAGATTGTGAAAGTGTAGTCTCCAAGCTTTCCAATGATGTGTAACACATGGAAATCTGATAATATTTGGAGGTGTAGCGGTGATTTGAAGTTGGCAATTCCTATAAAACCAAAGGGGATTAAACGGCCTCTGAAGTTTTGGGCCATTCTCACCTCTCTGCTGTTGGGAGGGACAATAGGGCTCATTTACATCTCATTTGGATAAGCCACACCCCCTGTCAAACTCCCCCTCAAAGCACTAAAGCACAGAAGGTTATTGCTTCCACAACAAACCATTGTTTACCAGTTTCATTATGTGTATCTGTTTTATTTTTGGTTTCATTTATTGATCTCACCTCACAGCAGAAGGTTGTTATTGTTCTCTTACATTTTTTTATATCAATTGATAAACTGTCACTGGCTTGAGAACGTGTTGTGTAACACATGTAACTTTTATGTTAAAAATAATGTTAATGTTCAAATCAAAAACAGTGATATATTATATACAGTATGAGTATGAATCGTTTTTATTGCCATTGTTGTTTTTTGCTAATGATAAATAATAAGCAATAAACTATTGAAAATAAAAGTATATATCAATCAATAAAGCAAATCACTCAAACATTGCTTAGAGAGCGCTTTTCATACAAGAATGATGAAAGATAAGTTTACAATATATTTAAAAAACAACAGAAGAGATCTGGTGTTTGGGTATTTTAATGTTATTGCAATGCTCTGATTCATGAAACCTCACACAGTTTCTACACATCATCCCCCCTAAAAATTCATAATATAAATACTTTAAGTGAGTTACAACTTTACTTTAAGCCATAGAAAATTGCCAATTGAGTGAATATGAATCAATATTTCAGTAATAACGGATCAATACCTAATATTTACCACATCACATGGAGGTTGATTTTTATTCCTTCAAGTTTTTATTATTCAATGCTTTAACCTTACTGTTTTTTTACACTCAACGCCATCTGTTCTTAAACAATGTTTTCCTCTAAATCTGCACCACATAGTATGCACAGTCATTTGCACTTTATGAAAAAAGAAATAAAAGTTTTCTGTTTTGGCAAGCATTGTGAGTGGTCATTGTCCACTTCTTAAAGCATAAATATTTTGGCATTTACTCAAAAATCAAAACATAAATAAATCCAAAAATCATGCACAACAGATTTTCTTCCTGATAAAAGTCTAGTAGGATGTTCTGAGATGAATCTGCATTGCTTCTTCTGGAGTGTGGGTAGTGGTGGGTGAATGTAACACAAAGTCTCTAAAACTAAATTCAGGTGGTTGGTTGATAAAGTGACATTGCAGAGCTGCTCCTCTGCAGTCCCGTGCAGTGGGTGAACTCTCCTCCTCCACAAAGTCCTGACCACTTTTAGAATGGCCTGATGTTTCCATACAGATAGGTCTGTCTGTGGATGTTTAGTCCAGGTGGGGCCAGGACAGGAAGACCATCCATACGGGGCAGAAGAAGAAAAAAAGATCTTCAGTTAAATGTTTCATTGAAGCAAATCAGAAAACTGCACTGAAGTCGGTAAAGTGAAAGTACCTCAGCGATCTCTGCCAAAGTGTTGACTCCTGTCTTCATGTAGGCTTGATCAGTCCAAAGCCACAGTCAGGGGAAAACAGTGTGGCAGCAATAAGGAAGCTGATTTCAATTTTATCGTGAAGCTTGTGTCCAACACGCCAGGCATGAAGTTGTTCTTGTTCGGCCCACTGCAGTTGTCACAATGAAGATCCACCTCTGTTTCAGGAAGTACATTGGTCCTGGCTGGAGAGGGTTTGAGGGAAAGTGTAACTGTAGGAGAGAGGGAACTTGAATTAGATTAAATGAAATGTGTGCCTTTTCATAACTGTCTAACAAAGGTAAACATTACTATATTGATGCTATTCTGCATTATTTCACGCTACTATCAGGCTGCTTATTCTCATGAATAAATCACCCTTTAAAGGGACATTAATACATTAATAAAGTAAAGTGAATGTGTGTTAAAGATCACCTGCTGAGCAAAATCAAAACATTAATGTACATAAAATATAAATAAAACAGGGATGGAGGCATGAGGAGGAGGAGAGGGATGGAGACAGGAAGAGAGGGGACATAACAGAAAAATAAGAATAAAAGAATAGACACATACCTCTGGTCTCTGGCGGAAACTTGGCATAAAGATTTTCTTCCTGCATCTGGTCGGGCTGGAGCTGTTAGACCCGGCCTGAAGAAAAAAAAAGATCTCAGAGTCTGTATCTGTACTTCCTGGTTTAGTCTTGGTTTAGACCTCAGTTAGTGGTTGGCCCTGGTTTGAGTCAAAGGAAAAATCCTGTACATTGATGAATACTTTTACCTTATAACGAGTGTCCGAGCTAGCTAATAACAATAGGTATGAGAAAGTCTAAACATGGACTAAACATGAGATAACGTACGTGTTTTTAGAATGAACACAAGATGATGTTTACTAGGCCATAGTGATGTCGATAATGGACATAGTGTAGCTGCTCTTTAATTTACAGACACAATCCTGCGTGTTTCTCTGTCTGCGTCTGCTCCGCCTCACACTGAGAGAGAGCTATGGATGCGTTTATAACTACATTTATAACTTTAGAAGCCTCCTGTACTACTTGTAATGCACATACACGAGAGGAAAATGCCGAATTTGCGTTTTATCGCCGCGCGCGTTCCCCATTGTTTACATTTCACTGCAGTAATCCAGAGTAACTTTATTTGGTCATAAAACCGAAAATATGAAGCGGATCTCTCTCAAATAAGAAGTGGCTGAAAGCTAGGGGTGCGCTGACTACATTTATGGAGTAGTTTAAGTTGGGAGAGGTCTTGGTTTTAGTGTAAATAGCAGGTTCAGCTGCACGTTAGCTTAGCCGCTAGCCGTTAGCTTAGACGTTAGCCGTTAGCTAATAACAGCACAATAGACTCGTCAAAACTGGCACAGCACCCGCAAGCGATAAAAACAAACAAACTTTCACTCACCCGTCTGAACCTTTGCCTTCTGCTCAGCAAACTCGTGGTAAATCCATTTTCCAGTGTAGTAGTGGCAGCTTCTGAGAGCCACACAGGGGGGGTTACAGCCATGAAGCCGCACACGCCCCCACGGCGTGCGCTATTTCTCTGACAAAACCAGACTTTTTCAACCTGAAAACTGATCGACAATAGGCGTATGTATAAAACTGACTTTTTTGCGTGGCATTTGTTTGCTAAAGCCTGTGTCGACTAGCAAACCAAGCAGCTGTGTTGCTGTGTCCCCTCCTCCTCCCAGCATGTAAATACACACAGACAAAGGCACGCCCCTACAGCGGCTCCCAAATCTCCCAAAAACAAGCAGGTTTGAACCTAAAAGTTTACGCTTTTAAATATACCAATACTGGTAGCTTAAACATGGAGAGGCTTCTTCGTGACTTCAACTAAACGATTCTGGAAAAAAGTGAAAATCACCAATTTTCAAAATAAAAACTTTGTTTACGTTTTTCTCCAAACGCAAGCTGCCGACTTGTGTCTTTGGATTCCACGGCGGGTCACATATTAGAGAGAAATATACTATTGTGTCCCACAATATTGATTCTAACTTCAAACAGGTTTCTTATGGCCTCTTAGTAGTCCCTCTAGATTGTCCTCAGTTGTGTCTCCTTGACCAAAGGTCCACTGGATGTTCCGGCTGTTTGCTTCAGTGAGCCTATCTCCACCAACCAAAACACTTGACAGTCCTTTAGGGCCTTTTGGAACATACCTATAAAACAACCCACCAAAATACAAGACAATGGTTTTGTTTATCACACCAAAAATAATTAATAGATCACACTTACTCCTTCTGCAAGTAACGTAAAACATCTGTCAAGTCACCAGTCTTGTTTTTGTCTTTGAACAACAGTCCAAGAGGGTACTAAAGAAGACAACACATATTCATGTTAGATGTTTTTGTAATGTGTTTTAAAAAAAAGTTTATTTTTGTCAAGACTTGCATGAACAGAGGCCTCTGACATTTCCGCTGAATAATGGTGAGGGATATGTTTAATCACAACGGATGAAAATGGCTTGAACCTGGACCTGGAAGTGATTTCCCAATATCATATTCCATGACTGACTGGACTGGCGTGTCCGTGCTGAGCTGGTAGATGGGGACTCTGTCCTCAACAGCCACATGGTGAATCCAGTGGAGTGATGTGTTTGCTCTTGTAAGTGACTGGTGATGGGTGCGAATGAAGAAGTCCAGATTGTCAATTATGATCGAGTGTGTAGGTGGAGGAGATGATTGTGTGTTACAAGTAGTCTGCAATGATGAGACGCCCAGATCTGCCATTTCTTCTTCTGTTATTGAAAAAAAAATAAGTCAAAACTCTCATCCAGTCTCTGCTCAGTCTGCTGCTGTTCAGTGGCCCCTGTGGTGGTATCAGATGTGTCTTGTGTCACTGTCGTGTCACCTGATGAACCCTGGTTGTCTGTTTGAAAAAACAAATAGCAAATGACTCTCATTTTGCAACTTTAAGCAGATGTAGGCCTTCACCACAGGTTTTGGCAATGTCTTTCTGTTTGCCAACAGCATTTGAGTGTGTTGTTGTGATTCCTAGCTTTGACAATCTTTTAAAAACTGCTTTTTCTCACCACCATACAGTAATACATTATTTATATAATATGCAAAGGCTGATAGGTGTCGTTCTCTTCCTCTTAATGCAACAGCAGCAGCTACACAGGTCGAAAGTTGTGACTGGTTTGTTATTGTGTTAAATATGGAAAAAAGAAATGGTGACATCTTGCAGACCTGCCGAAATATTTTCAAATGAAAATACTTTTAAGTCATCTGCTGATGACTTCCACAACACACAACCCAGCTTTGGTTTGTGTTGTCGACACATGCTTTAGTAAACAAATGCCACGCAAAAAAGGCAGTTTCATACACATGCCTGTTGTCCAACAGTTTTTTTCGCTTGTGGCCGCTGTGCTATCGTGTTTGATGAGGCCATTGTTGTGCTGTAAGCTAACGTGGTGTTTTCAGTGGATTGGATTTGTTTGCGTTTTGTTTTTGGTCGTAATCAAGATCTCTACAAACTTAAACTAATCCATAAATGTAGGCAGCACATCCCTCGCTTTCAGTCACTTCTTATTTGAGAGTGTTTTGTTTCTTATTTTCGGTTTTATGGTTGGATAAAGTTACGCTGGATTAGTGACAGTGAAACGTAAACAATACGATCACGCGTGTCACAATGTCGGCCTTTTCCTCTCGTGTGTGAGTGTATGAGCATTACTAAAGTAGTACTGGAGTCTTTTCTACAGTTATAACTTCAGTTATGTCTGGAGTCTGTTCTCTCTCAGCGTGAGGCTCCAGCAGCTCACGGAGGCGGAGCTGACACAGGCCTAGAGGGACTGGGGAGAAGCTATGGGAGAAGCACGCAGGAGTTTGACTGTAAAGTAAATAAAAGAGTAGAATACACTATGTCCATTATCTACATCACTAATAATAATAATAATAATGCATCGGTTTTATATAGCTCTTTTCTGGACACTCAAAGACGCTTTACATTGCACTATTCATTCACTCCATACTTGGTGGTGGTAAGCTACTATTGTAGCCACAGCTGCCCTGGGGTAGACTGAAGGAAGCGAGGCAGCCAAAATGCTAAAGCCTAAATGAGCCCTATTGTTGTTCTCAACAGCAGAGAGGTGAGAACCGCCCAAAAAAAATACTTTTTCTGCCCTTTGGCCTTTTTGGAATTGTTAACTTCAAATCACGGCTACGCCTCCGAATATGATCAGAGTTCCATGTGTTACACATTGTTGGAAAGCTTGGAGACTACACTTTAATAATCTGTGAAAATCTCAAAATGCCCCAGAACCGACTTGTGTCCCTGATTCTAGTGACTGGTCACAAATGTCCGGTTTGACAAGTATTTATCTGCATAATGTTAATGCTACGTACCCATATCATGTGGGTAAGTAGCCAGGCTGTGCCAGGTTTGGCCCTGGCTCGAGGCTTTAGTTTATTGACATGTTTGGGGTTGATGGGGAAAACCCACCCAGACACTCGTGAAAACATGAAAGGCCCAAACAAAAGACTCAAATCAGCAGACGCAGCCGAGAGGGGACTTTTCTTAGTTTTGAACATTAACACTAACCTAACATTGTCTATTTTGCTCTCAGTCGTCACTTTAGCCCCAGTGAGTTTAGTAATACTTAAATAAGATGTATTATGCCATGTTCTTGTATTATAAAAGTATTGTTAAAAACAACTAACTAATGAATATATGGCTTTGGTAAAACCATAAAGTGACTAATAGCATTTGTGAAAGAGAGCCCTGGTTATTGGTCATGGACTACAGTTAACCTCGATAATTCACTCCGTCACGTGTACAACACGTGTCCAACATGTGCTGCTGAGCCCATCGCCGAGTCTGTTGATTCTGAAGCGTGTTATTGAAAGTACGGCAGCCTTGGAGCGTTCAAACTGGAACATTTCCGCGCACCATCCTTGACTTTCCTCATTCAAACCATTGTGCCAAGTGCAGAAAAGAAAATATATCGCCAACACTCTGAAGACGTGTCAGAAAACGTGTTCTTTGTGAAGGGTTTGTGACTAGAATGGTGCAAAGTTAGCTGGCACAGAAGAACTCTCCTTAAGATGTCATTAATGTGTTAGTAGCGCGTACGTAAAATTGGGTTTCCCCCCCCCCCTCATATTTATGGACCGTTCCACGGAGTTTCAAAGGCCGGCCTTGGCACAGCACAGTCCTCACAGAGAGCGTTGAAAGAAGAGTGGAATATGTACGAAGGACATGAGGAGTGTGAATAGAAAGGTCCATTTGAAATCCTTCGATGTATTCAGAACAATCAACAGGTTTAATAACTTGCAATTCGAGAAAGTGCCATGGTAAAGCTTTCTCTCTTTTATTTTAGGTTTAAACAATGTTGAATTAGTGTTTTGAGAATTGTGTGGCGCCTGCACAGCCTTCCAAGGACATCGCTATACAGAGCTTATACAATAAGTATGTTTTTTAATGCCATTTTAATTGCCCAGATACTGTATTTCAATGCCACAAACGCAGAAAAAAATAGTTTTTACATCAAACAGAGGAAAGAGAATTGGACGAAATGGGCAACAAAAATGTGGTCAGTCAACAGGTTTTAAACCAGTGGTTCTCAACTGAAGGTGTCAGGACCCACTATAATTAGTTAGGAGTACTTTAGACTTACTGTAAGTCTAAAGTCCTGCTAGAGTCAGGATTAATGGAAGAAAATCCTGACTTTAGCCTGCTGGGGGCGCACGTGTGAATGTGGCTATAGCAAGGCTTTAAAAAGCATTAAGTCTTGACATTAATGTTGCCAAAATCAAGGCCTTAAATGTCATTTAAAAGCATTAAGTTAGATTCAAATTGGCATTAAATCAAAATGTCTTGGAAAAGTATGACATTGCTCAACCATTTTTTCTGTGTCACTTAGTGTGTGTCTTTCACGTAAAATTTAAACTAAATATAGTTGTGTTTGTGGACCATAGTGTGGCAACATGTTGAAAAGTTAAAGGGGTGCCGTTTTTTGACACTTGAATGACCAATAATACGCAGAGAGCTCATGTCTCCGGATCCTTGTACTGATGGTGAATAGACTAAGACTCATTAGAACGCGGGTCTGCAGCGTTCTACAGGAGTTCCCAATCTTAGGCCTGTGGCCCAGAAAAAGGCCGCGGACTGTCCGGGACCGCCTACCCCCCCGGATCCTCTCATGGTCTGTCCGAACCATTGCCAGATCGCATGAGCCCGACCCGAGATGATCCTACTCACTTTTTTCATTTGATCTGGAGTGATGGACCGAATCGCCGCTGCCTGGAGCTTCTACCTCTGGCTTTTCATCGTCCTACAGCCTCGCGACTTTGACTTCCTTTTACGCTCTCACAGGAACCACATGGCTGTTTTTATCCCACTGTGAATGAAACAGCCTGGAGAGGACGGCTGTAGCGCTGTCGCATCAAAGCGCTGCTCTCCGCGACCCATAGCATGATAAAGCGAGACACACTTTTATTATAATATTACTTATTTCTGTTTGCACCTGTGGAGTTTTGAATGTTATTGCATTGTACTTGTATTTGCTCTGGCACACTGGATTAGAAATGTGGAAAAGAGAGACATTTGCTTAGCCAGGAGGTAAGTCTGTTGATCCATTGACATGTTTAACGGTGGTGAAAGTCACACATGTATGGGGCTAATTACTGGAGTGGGGCAGGTCGGCTTTTAGGGGAGTGTCCCGAGGAGCAGCTACCACACATCATCCATCAGGGAGGGGCGTTTGTCACAGGGTCAGCCCGGATCAGGCCCCGCAATTAGCCTGCACTGATTAAGAGGTGGTACCTCAGCAGATCCACCAAACACACACACACACACACACACACACACACACACACTGCTTACCAGTGACTATTCACAACAGGCTCAGTTCCTCAGTTCGCTCCGTCCCCCTGCTTCCACGCACAATAGTTGGACAGTGTGGTCCCATTATTTTCTATGGGCATTAGCTGAGTCTTGTTCATAAATAAATAGATTAGAGATAATGCACTGGACAGAAAAGAAGCTGGTTGTTTTATATGTATGACAAATGCAGGTGATTGTGTCTCAGGTGTAAGACTGTTATCTGGCTCAAGGACACCACATAAGGTCTACATACAGTAAGTAGGCCTTAAAATGTGTATACAGCGCCCCCTATAACATTTGAAAACTGACAGACACAAGCCGCACGTCACCCCTCTAGAAACAACCATGTTGTCATGGAAACAGTCTGAATTTCTTAATGAAATGATTGTCCATGAATGTGTGGAAAACCACTTGAGTCTTCAATCTTCAACGTCTGATTCAGGTGAACCCTATAAAACTTCAGTGTGCAATGACAACTTGCTCAAAAGTGTCCTTGTAAATGCACTAGAGCGCCCCCTAGTATTTGATCGTCTTATTTAGTGTTTTTCCAGGTGAAATGCCGCACTGCCCACCGTTTCTGGTGACTGAAAATGATTTTCATATGTGCTGGAAATAGGGATTTTAAAGCACTTTCTCTCACTGACTTCTTCTGTCATGTTCTGGGGTTTTCTAAAGTCCACCCCACATAGAAGTGGATGGAGGGAAGAGGCTGCATTCCTTTTACTGTCCCCACTGGTTACTATGATATGTTTTCCTACTTTGTTGCAAAGGTTTAGGCTTTGCAACCTGATGAGCATCATCAGTAGCAGGTCAAAAACCTTGTAAAACAAAATACAATGATCAAAACCATTCAAATCAAATGTTGTAAATTGTGTTGTATTAAAAAAATATGTTATACTCTATGGATTGGTTTTATTTTTAATTTAGAACATGATTGTTGTGTACTGTTTTAGATCACATACAACTTTGTTTCTTAGAAGGAAATGAAATTTGGCATATAGATCCTTCATGCCGTACCTCTGCCTTCAAACATTTTTTATTGCAAAAGGAATTATGCACATCCATAAAATGAAGTAAAAATAAATCTTAATGGTTGGTGCACTAATGTGGCTCAGATTTTAAGTCTCAGGGCATTTCAAAGTGTCCCTCCTGCCCGAGGCTGTGGATTTAAGTCCACCCTGGTCATTGTTCTGGGAGGTTGCATTCGGCCTGTGTGACTGGTCTGTGGGCTGTAGTATTTCTGTGAACATACTGTTAACCTGAGATTTGAATTTCCAATCTTAAGATCACAGGCGACCAAAGTCCTCTACTTACTGAACTCATGCCGTCTTCAGCGTCTTGGACCAGGAGTCTGTAAATGCTGAGATTATTATAAACATTCCTAACTCATGACAGTCAGTGTGCTGATGTGTCTTCAAGGACAATGAGAGAAACAACATAGAGTGCGTTTACAAGGGCTCGAAATTCCCGGTTATTATCTTTGATCATATAAACGCAGTTTCCCGTTTAAAAAAACGGAAAATAGCAGTTTTCCGTTTTTGAGAAACCCGGATTTTCTGGCTGGGATTTCCCGTCAGTAACCGGGATATAACTTCATGAAACTTCCCATTTCCTGCACATGTGCAGTTAATCGTAAACAAACACGGCACAGGTGAGTCCGAAGAGCTCCTGTTTCTGGAGTCAAGAGGAGATGGAGTTTTATATTTTAACCATGAAAGAACTAAAAGTAGTGAATATTTAAGATGAAAGAAGCCTCGTAATGTGGATTTATGTGAAACTGTCGGCGACCGTTTCAAGGCGGCTGGTTTTCCTCCGGACGCAGAGACGAGTCGACCACAACTGAGACGGATAAAGTGTTTCATCCACTAACTATGGGTGAACTCCATCAGCTCCACTTTCTCACACCGGCCCCGGCTTCAAACCTTCTCCCAGAGCTCCCGGGTCCACGTCGGTGATAAAGACAGACCCAGGACGGGTAAAGGTCTGGAATAATCCACAATCTGCCGTCACTGTCGTAGCTCAGGATGTCGAGGACGAGCAAAACATTGAGCCCAAAGTTCAAAAGAACAAGCCCCACATTTATGCTTTTCATATTTTCCACCGTATTTTGCTCAAAAATTTAAGGTTTGCGCCTGCGCGGAAAGAGCTTAAATTCGAAAAGCCGGGTTTTCTTATTTGATCATGTAAACAAGGAATTTGAGTTTCCCGATTTCTCAGTGTCATATAAACACCATATCCCGAAAACTGCCATAACCGGAATATAGCTAATAATCGGGAATTTCGAGTCCTTGTAAACGCACTCATAGAGACACTGAGCAAATGACCAGAGCCAGGATTGATCCCACAGTCTCCAGGTCTGAGGGAGGCGTCAATGTTCAACAACTTCACCATTCATTTTGCTCAGATTAATTACATGTAAAGACTGTCAGTTGAAGGAAGACATAGCTCGGTTGGTAGAGAGTTGGGTAATAAGATCGGTGACGCATGGAGTTGGAAGGTGATGAGTTCAAACCACACTGGTATTTTGTAAATATGTAGTGTCCCATATCAGGGTTAGGAAGTCAGAGGTCTTGGGTACCAACACCAGCTCCCACACAGACAATGGTCCCTGGTCCTCCCTGGGACGGTGGGTCTAAGTCAGGATGCACAGTGAGCTCCAGCCCCTGTGACTGCGGATGGTCAGGCACTGGCACCGCAATCCGGAATAATTTAAAGGTTCTGAGGTCAAATCCGTCTTGTATGAAGGCATAGTTTTAAAGTATAATTTGAGATATTTTGTAGAGATGGGGTTTCCCCGGTGAGAGTTGAACCACCCAGTTTCCCAGCAGGAGAAAGACTTCATACTGCCCCGCACCTTAACCACTGGACCACAGAAACACGCACAACTGCAGTCAATTCTTATAATTCAACTTGTGGAAGTTCATAACTCATTTTGCTCAGATGAATTGCATATAAAGACAAGTTAGAAGACTTGTGTCGACTGTAATCTGTTTGAGCTTGAATCCCGTGCACTTGCAGTCCAACCCAGGCAACTGAGGTGAACCCTTTCCCTTAAACACTGCCCTTATGTCACGTTAGTGGCTTTTTGACGGCTGAAAAAAATATTGTAGATGTAAACTTTTTTCACATACGTATGTTAATCCACTTCAGTTCTGCACAAAACTACTGAAGTTTGAAAAAATATCAAAAATATTTAACTATTTAATACTCAATTTACAAAAAAAAACAAAAAAATCACAAAAAATTGCTAATTTTCCATATAAGTTGGATATATATAAGTTGAGGGCAGAATTTGGATTTACATTTTAAAACACCCTTGGGTATGTCAAAGATCATTGATAGTGTTTTTATTTTTATGTAATGTTGAGTGTTTTCTCATGTTAGTGATATTTTCTGCCCCATTGACTTCCATTATGACCTCACTTTTTCATGGCTCTGCCGTCACACTTTAAAATCATCCATTCTTGATTATCTGCAGTTCCTTCTGTTCAGAGGAGGTAACACTTGTGATTCTTATGAGGCATTTTGTGTGCTAGTTTTTGTTCCATTTTTAAATTGGCTTGATTGATTTTTTTTTTTCAAACTTCAGTAGTTTTGTGCGACGGTGACGCAGATGGTAGAGCGGGTCGTCTCATGATCGGAAGGTCAGGGGTTCGAATCCTGCCTCCTAAAGGCGCATGCTGTCGTTGTGTCCTTGGGCAAGACACTTCACCCACCTTGCCTCCAGTGTCTGCGTACATTGGTGTATGAATGGGTGAGAGGTTCCTTGCTGTAAAGCGTTTTGAGTGCCTAATGTAGGTGGAAAAGCGCTATATAAGTTGAGACCATTTACCATTTTGTGGATTAACATAATGATGTGAAACAAGTTTGAATGTTCATCTATTATATTTTTACATCCGTCAAAAAAGTGTCATGGAAAGGATAGTACATTTGTACAGGCTGCATCAGTGACCTATATCAAATGTTAAAATTTGATTTTTAAAATGTTTGTCAAAATACATTTTGTAAGAAAAAATTGTTAAAATATCTCAAATATGGAAAAAGTGATGGCAAAACACAAGGGCCTGAAGACGTTTACCGTATCCAAATAAACTGTTGCAAGGTTGGCAGTGTGCGGGAACTGTTATTTTTCATTCATAAAGATGGTGCGTCACAGAGAGCCTTATTAAGAGGGAAATCTAACATGCAGATGTTCACAGTTATTTGACCGTGATCACTGACATATAAACACTCCTGGTGGTGGCAGCATAAAATAATATATTTTGCTGTGGCGTATTTTGTAAAGCAGGAAGTTAGTGGTTTTGCGACGCGTGGGCCAGGAGAGCGAGACACATGTGAACTCTCTTATATGTCATGTTTGCCAACAGTGCTTAAAGACACAAGGAGTCATGAGCGACTTCAGAGTTTAAAAGTAGAAGAATCCAATGGGAAAAAGAAGTAAATCCTCTTGAATGAAGCATCAACATCTACACAGGCACGTTCTTGTTAAGTACATGAAATATTTGACTCGTGGTTAATCCAGTTCCTGTCGTGACTGAGTGGATAGAAAGATTTTCGAGATATGACAAAACAGAAAGCTGGTAATTTGAACTTTTTTATTTGACTTTTTTAGTTCATTTTTTATTTTTCGCCATACGAAACAAACGTTTTCAGATGTCCTATGAATAAACAACAGCACCCTTCTTCTCGAGGGTCCAATGCCCTGGCAATCGCTGAAAAGAGACCCCTCCCCTCAGGACTCCGCCTCTCCGGCCTCCAGCGCCGCCAACTTTCCAAACCGCTTAAGTGCATTTACCTTCCCCACTCGTTTCGCGACCGCTTAGCTCACAATCGGCTTTTGAAAAATTATATACATTGCAGCTACAAATGTGTCACTCGGGCCGCAGAGGCGTCCCGTCAGAGCGCGAGGGGTCTCTTTTCAAATTCATAATAATAATTATTATAACAATAAAAAAAAAAAAAACATCCTTCGTAAACCTAACTTTGCAGCCAGCTTGAGGATTAACTACACTCGTTTTTTGTCAAAAAGACAAAAAAGGTTAATAGATAAAAATGGTTTAAAATAAAGTTTAGTGATTGTGCTTTTAAAACCAAAAGAAACATAGAACATTTAACAAGACGACGAAACAGTGCATTACAAAAAAACAAAACAATGAAACAGAAAAATCTCCCAACCAAAGTGGCACTTTCTTGGGGCGGCTAACCGAGAGAGCAATTTACAACATGGATGGAAATGGACGAAAATCATGACATATTTCGATATTTTTTTTTTTTATTCCCGAAAATTACAAAACGAGGAAGACGAGTCGAGGTACCACCGCGGGTCAAAACAAACCAGACGTTACATTGATATTTACACACAGTCTGTCCCCCAAAAATGCAGCTTTTTTTTTTTTTTTTCCCACAGAGTCCCACGTCAAGGCAAAGCCGCGCTGTCTGCTCTATATTGCATCGGAATCTAACATAAATATGCTGGGTTGCGCAGAGATCCCCCGCACCATTCGTTTGTCATTTGAATACAAAAAAAATTAAAAAAAAGATGTCACGAAAAAAACAAAACAAAAAAGAACGACAACGTTGGTCGGTTTGGTGACGGAACAGAGATGTGGAGAAAATGAATCAAGTCCAAAGTGGAGATCCAAAATGGCGGAGAAACGACGGACGAATCGGGACTGTTTCTTCTAAAGGTGGAGGTCTTCAGCTCTCGATCATCTGCAGGAGAGAAGGGGAGGGTTAATATCTACTGCGGCCCCGGTTTTCAAAGTGTCAGCCTAAATCCTAATCAGGATATAATAGTTTGGGTTATTTTCACTCAAGATACAAAAACCTGGTGGGATAAAAGGTTAAACCAGATCCATCTGTATCAGCAACTCTGTCCCAAAAGAACAGTAAACTCTGATTCCACACCCGCGCTGTTTAAGTATGGATCTTTATTTGGGCTGGGACAATACAGTATGAGAAAGTTTCAACCGATTTTAACATGAATTTCAAAAGTATTCATTGTGGACAAAGTTAAAAGGGTCACGAAAATGCAGCAATTCGTTGTACTTCCCTTAACAATGCACTGATATTATTCCTCATTTTGTCTCTTGAAGTATTTCATAAACTGCAAAGCTTTCTTTAGCTTTGGTTGAAATCAAGGGGCCTCTGTTAGCAGTGGTTCTGGTACATAGAATCATGGGCGCCGTAAGGGGGTGGAAGGTTAGGATGATTCTAAGGGCCCAGGCTGAAGAAGGGCCCAGAACAGCAGACCCTTTTTATTTACTTTTTTAAAATGTGCTAGGGCCCCTCATGCACTCAATGTGTGTATTTTGCAAACAGGGTATATTTGTTGGGTTAAATCCTATGTAGGGGGCCCAGAAATGTTTGTTTCCATAGAGCCGAGAATTTCTGGCGGCGCCCCTGCATAGAATAGACAACTCCTCCTCACTCCTCCCCGTTTGCCACAATAACTACGTTCGAGGGGGAAATCCTGGCAATATCTAGCTGTAGAAAGTTTAGGAAAATTAGAAACCAGGCTTTAAAGTTGTTTTTAACGTGTCTAAAGTGCAATGCTTTCCAATGGGAGCCTAGCGGCTATATGGAGGTACTTCAGCAATGGCGGCCCCTAGTGTCGTCGTCACAAAGCAGAGCAGCCAGCGGCCATTGGTCAGGACCCACAATCACCCTGGCATGACAATGACAGTTGTAAATAGAATGTAAAATATTGTCTTTTCCTTAAATATTGTTGTTGACTAAGCGTTAAAAAGCCACAAAAGCTGAAATTTGGAAGAAAAAAACATGATAACAGTCATTTGATAAGTAAGTAAGTAAGTAAGTAAGTGCTTTATTTAGAGCCGTATGAACCATCTCGGGCCCTGAGAACTTCAGGGAGGGGTCTCCTGGTGGTTCCCAGAGTCAATAATAAACACGGTGAGGCTGCGTTTCAGTTTCATGCAGCTAAAGTCTGGAACAGTCTTCATGAGGATGTGAGACAGGCCTCAACTCTGACAATGTTCAAATCCAGGCTGAAAACAGCTCTTTTTACCCGAGCAGATGAAAACTGAAAGTATTTTATCTGCACTCTTGTCCTTTACTGTAATTGATACATTTTTATGTTGATGTTTTAATGATTGAATTGATCTGTTTTCTTGTAATTTTATGCAACTGTGAAGCACTTTGAATTGCCTTGTGTATGAATTGTGCTCTACAAATAAACTTGCCTTGCCTTTACACAAGTGTACAAGCGTACAACGAAATAGTTTTCAGGTGTTAGTCCTGAGCTGCTGCGGCTGAGCCACTGTGTGTCAACCTGACCCGCATGACCTTGGAGGTCGGGGAAACTGTAGCACTTGGAAGAAACCTGGCTGCCCTCTGTCGTCTCCTGGGTTTGTCCCTGTTTCAGAGCGTGGTGTCCTGCACTGGTCAGCTCCACCTCCTCCTTCCTCTTCCTCCCTCTGCTCCACAACAGTCTTTCACCATCTCTTGTTTGTCCTTTTTTGTTTCCTGTAGCTCCTCTTGTGACGCCTCCTCTGTGCTGCAGGGGGGGCTCTTGGTGCCTCTTCAGTGTTTCAGAAGAAGACATTTGTAGGTCTCAAATGGGTTCAGCTGAACAGCTAGCATTTTGTTTACCTTTAAAAAGCTGCTTTCTTCAGGACCATTTTAGAATCTCAAAGTAAACAAATCCACCAAACCTCCACAAAAACCCGGCAAAGACGAACAAAAGTATCCAGAAAAACAATGTGGAACAGAAACCACAAATGCAGGTCGCAGAAAAAGGTGAAACATTAAGTTGTACCAGGAGAGAGCGAGGCTTCTTCCTGATAAGCCTCAAGAAGTGACTCTATACTTTTTCTGTACATGAATATTAATAGAAATGTTTTCTGGGAAAGGCTCGCTGAAAACGGTTCCGCGACCCACCAGTTGAGAACCACTGGTTTATAGGGCCGCTGAGTATTTGGGGGCATTTTTATCGTGCACTCCTTTTAGTGCCTTTGTCCCAACACAACGTGATTTGCGTTTCGACACTCTCCTCAGACTCGCTGGTGATTCCCACTGTCGTTCCCAGTCAGCTCTGTGGAGGCACTTTGTCTTTTTATCGGTGTTGTTTTGTTTGTGTTGTGTGTCTTACTGTGGACTAAGAGTCTGATAAATAAATAAAGATGATGTTATTCAGGGATCTAAGACGCGTGTCACATTTCTCTTTGTTCTGAACATGTTCGAAGCCAATCTGTAAAAGCGTTCAGTAAATACAGTTAGAGATAAAGAAGGAACTCAAGGAAGAACAATCAAGAGATCCACCTAGGCCACACGGATACACAAGTGTTTCATAAAAGTAGACCCCAGCTTCATATAGTCTTAAAAATGTACTTACGGAAGAGTTACTTTACTTTGAAATAAATTGAGTACAAAGTAATACGATAAATACTGAAGTAAGAGTTAAAAAAGTAGCTACAGTAACACACGGACAAACTGGGCCCTCACCTCCAGCTCTTCCTCTCCTGGCTGAAAGGCCCCTGTGGTGCTGAGGCTCATATCGGTGGGGTTGGGGTTCCGGCGGCCCCCGTGGTGGCCCTCTCCTCTTTTGCGGCCCCCGGACCCCTTGGAGGACATGGAGCTGGAGGAGCTGGGGTCCCGCGGGCTGTTCACTGTGGGGAACTGTGGTCGGCTGTAGGGCAGGATGTCCTCTGAGCCTGCGGGGAGACAGATGAGAATACATCTTACACTACATCCACTCCTGTATGCAAATGATTGGTAGTACTAGTCATAGTACGAGTAGCAGTAGTAAGAGCGTTAGTACGAGCAGTAGTAGTATCAGGATTAGTAGTAACAGGAGAAGAAGTAGATTGGAGAGAAAGGAGATGTAGATTTTGAATTTTTCTTTGATTACAGGTTTGGGCACTTAGATCTTTTATGCCAAGTCCAGCAGCACCCGGTAGTAGTAGTAGTAGTAGTAGTAATAGTAGTAGTAGTAGTCAGCCCTCCCGTTTACAAATAATAATGATACTGTATTTTGTCTCTGTGGTCCACAGGCATGAACAACTCAAGGGCTTCAGCCTGATTTAGTCTCTCACCATATTTGAAGCCTACTTTTAAGTGTAATGTCAGTAAATTCTTGTTCTAAAAAGTTACGCTGGAATAGGATAAAAATGGCACAAGCCCTCCACCTTTTCACTGGAACCACGTTGACTTGTCTCCAAAGCTGTGCATTTATAATGCAAGTCTCTAGCATAATTAACCAGACCTGTGGCCTTTGTCACTGTATTGGCCTGATTGCGGTCAATTACAATAAATATAAGGAAAGAGAAACTTTAGAGGTTAAAACGAGGAGAGAAGGAGCTCTGTCTGTGGCTCTGACTGTGACTCTGCACCTTCCTCTTCTCAGCAGGCAGAGGCAGGACTCGCCTCACCTCATGTTTAACTGTCATTTAGGACCACAAAGTTGCATCTAAGGCTAGAATAGGCCGGTGTTAAATGAAAGCACATAAGAGCGAGGCAAGACTAATATTTCTCTTTCCTACCTGAGTGTCATTGCATTGCAGAGCCACCTCATCAAAGTCACTGTTGAGTTGAAGCGCGCGGTGCTGAACGCCGGTGTGTGGGCTAAACCATTTGGCACATTTCTAAAGGGGTGTGTCAGGGCCCTGAGATTCATCCATCATTATTGTTTGTGCAAAATTATGTCTAGCAGCCACTGTATTTCAGCCCTGTTTTGTTCAATTCTTATATCAATTACGAGGAAATTTAGAAAGTACAATACAGAACGCTTTTTGCAGCCCTTTTGAGGGCCCCTACCCTGCTCAGTACCCTTTACCCCCCCAGTCCAACGCCCATGGTAGTAGTAGTAGTAGTAGTAGCAGTAACAGCAGTAGCAGAGTTAGTAGTAGTAGTAGTAGTAGTAACAGCAGTAGCAGAGTTAGTAGTAGTAGTAGTAGTAGTAACAGCAGTAGCAGAGTTAGTAGTAGTAGTAGTAGTAGTAGTAGTAGTAGTAGTAGTAGTAGTAGTAGTAGTAACAGCAGTAGCAGAGTTAGTAGTAGCTGTAGTATCAGGAATAACAGTAACTGTAGAAGTAGCGATGTATTGTAGTTTGAATAAAGGATATTTGGTAGAGGAAAGACGGCTCTCCTCTCTCGTGTCCCTCGTCGCCTCTCGTATAGTTCAATCAATCAATCAATCAATGGTTTTGTATAGCCCAATATCACAACAGGAGTTGCCTCATAGGGCTGTAACAAACATTAAGGCAATAAAACAGAACAGTAAATAAGACAATGTAAAGTTCCGGTGAATCAAATATCCAGGCAAACATAATGTCCAAATAAGCGTCAGCAGTGGGTGGCGACGAGCAGCTCGGGTGTCCCCTGTCCTTAGACTCTCCAGCCCGGCAAGGAAAAACTCAAAAACCCAGTGGGAGAAACGAGAAATCTTGAGGAGAACCACAGAAGGAGAGATCCACTCCCATGGACGGACAGGCTATAGAGACCCAGGCCGAAGGAGTCCCTCAGTAGACGGGCCAAGATCACAGACCGTCCAGTCCTTGTTGTCAGTAGGCAGGGTTCCTCCGTTCAGCCGGGTCCCTCCGTTCAGCCGGGTCCCTCCGTTCGATCACTGTCTCCGCTCCCGTCCCGTATGTTCGTATAGTTACACTGTCTCCCCTCCGCTCCCGTCCCGTATGTTCGTATAGTTACACTGTCTCCCCTCCGCTCCCGTCCCGTATGTTCATATAGTTACACTGTCTCCCCTCCGCTCCCGTCCCGTATGTTCGTATAGTTACACTGTCTCCCCTCCGCTCCCGTCCCGTATGTTCATATAGTTACACTGTCTCCCCTCCGCTCCCGTCCCGTATGTTCGTATAGTTACACTGTCTCCCCTCCGCTCCCGTCCCGTATGTTCATATAGTTACACTGTCTCCCCTCCGCTCCCGTCCCGTATGTTCGTATAGTTACACTGTCTCCCCTCCGCTCCTGTCCCGTATGTTCGTATAGTTACACTGTCTCCCCTCCGCTCCCGTCCCGTATGTTCGTATAGTTACACTGTCTCCCCTCCGCTCCCGTCCCGTATGTTCGTATAGTTACACTGTCTCCCCTCCGCTCCCGTCCCGTATGTACCTGTGTGTTGGCGGCTCTTGCTCCCTTTGCCCGCGTGGCTGACTGCTTTCTCCTGGGCCTCTCTCCGCTCCGACGAGCCGCTCCGCTGGTCCGAGCCCTCCCTGGGACGGTAGCTGCCGCCCGTGAGCCCTCTCTTGTCCACTGCCTTCGGGGACACCACCCCTCGCCCCTCCGTGGTTGCCTTGGACGGGTGTGTGGGGGACTTGAGCCCCGCCGGGGGTGGGATGGGCGGAGGGGGAAGGCCTGAGGAGGAACAGGGGAGAAAAGGGAGACGTGGATCAGAAAATGGATGGAAGTGGAGATGGTTCTGCTCCATGATTCTGGCTCTTTTTGTCAAATGTCAGACTGGAGAAACAAAAGCTATAACCGATTGAAAAATTTTTTACACCACAAACTATCTCATTTCCCCGAAATACGTAATATGTGGTAAAAAAAAGAAAACAAAGAAAACAAAACATTTCATCCAAAAATAATACAGTATTACTGTATTATTTTTTTTCAACCCCCCAAAATGTTTTTGTCTGATGTCACTTCCAGAAACAAAGACTGCAGTATTTTATATAAAGTAGAGTAGTGTGTTCCCCCTGATCTGAAAGTGTGTGCATATAATGCAAGTATGTGTCATTTTGTCATCAGAGTTACATTTTGACAAAGGAATGTTATGTTTTGATAGCAGAGTTTAGGTTTTGAAAGTAGAGTTTCAATTTTACACAGATGTGATGTGTTGTGTCATGTTTACTTGTGTGTAGAGTTTTGGCAAAATGAGCGAAGTTTTGCAAAATGAGCTCAAGCAACGGGCAAAAACTGTAAAGCTCGGTATAATCTAGACGGAAGTTTCATCTATTTTGTAAAACCAGAACAAAAGCAATCCAGTGTGATGTTGTCCGAGTGGACCGCTGCTGTTTACGAGCCGCTCATTAGCACTTAAAGACCTTGGTGGAAGAGGGACGGTGAGCGCTAGCCTGAATCCCTCTGCCCACGGATCAATGCGGCGTGTCCTTGGGCCATTCTTCACAGGAGGCCAGTCTCCAGCGGCACATCACAGCCTCTACACGCCACACCGGGAGGAGAGGAGGCGATCGATGTCTTCTCATCTGCTCCTCAGCTCCTCTTAAAGGGGCCACCGTGGACAACCTCGCGCCAGATTAGGAAGCTTAAAAGTGAGGCAAAAAGCTATTTTACATCTCATGTTTGTTCGTGCTATCTGCTTAGTACAACAGGCTGGTTTGAACAGTAAAGTAGAATGATATATGTCCAGAATAGTCAATGAACAAATCCAGATTATTTTGAGGATCCATCTATCCATCCAACAAAATTGACATGACCTGTGGAGTCCCCCAGGGGTCAATCTTGGGACCCCTCTTGTACATGCTTCCATTGGGTCAGCTAATAAACAGCAACAATGTGTCGTACCACAACTACGCAGATGACACTCAGATCTACGTGTCACTGACGGCAGGTGAACAGGGGCCTGTAGATACTCTCTGTCACTGATACAGGTGAACATGGGCCTGTAGATACTCTCTGTCACTGATACAGGTGAACATGGGCCTGTAGATACTCTCTGTCACTGATACAGGTGAACATGGGCCTGTAGATACTCTCTGTCACTGATACAGGTGAACATGGGCCTGTAGATACTCTCTGTCACTGATACAGGTGAACATGGGCCTGTAGATACTCTCTGTCTCTGATACAGGTGAACATGGGCCTGTAGATACTCTCTGTCACTGATACAGGTGAACATGGGCCTGTAGATACTCTCTGTCACTGATACAGGTGAACATGGGCCTGTAGATACTCTCTGTCACTGATACAGGTGAACATGGGCCTGTAGATACTCTCTGTCTCTGATACAGGTGAACATGGGCCTGTAGATACTCTCTGTCTCTGATACAGGTGAACATGGGCCTGTAGATACTCTCTGTCACTGATACAGGTGAACATGGGCCTGTAGATACTCTCTGTCACTGATACAGGTGAACATGGGCCTGTAGATACTCTCTGTCACTGCATCGAACAGATCAGTTTGTGGATGCAAAACAACTTTTCCGGTTAGAAATTTAAGAGTAATCATGGACTCAGACCTGAATTTAAATAACATCATCAGCTTTTTACCATCTGAAAAACATTGCTAAGATCAGAGGAATAGTGTCAAAACCAGACTTGGAGACACTCATCCATGCATTTGTCTCCAGCAGGTTAGACTACTGTAACGGCTGCTCACTGGCCTTTCTAAACGAGCTGTTAGAGCTGCAGAACATCCAGAACGTTGCTGCTCGAGTCCTGACAAGAACCAGGAAATACCACCATATTAGTCCAGTGCTCCGGTCCCTGCACTGGCTTCCTGTCACTCAGAGAATAGAATTTAAAACAGCTCTGCTTGTGTACAAGTCTTTTCATGGTTTAGCACCAAAGTACATCTCTGACATGTTAGAGCCGTATGAATCATCTCGGGCCCTGAGAACTTCAGGGAGGGGTCTCCTAGTGGTTCCCAGAGTCAGGACTAAACACGGTGAGGCTGCGTTTCAGTTTCATGCAGCTAATATCTGGAACAGTCTTCATGAGGATGTGAGACAGGCCTCAACTCTGACAATGTTCAAATCCAGGCTGAAAACAGCTCTTTTTACCCGAGCAGATGAAAACTGAAAGTATTTTATCTGCACTCTTGCCTTTTACTGTAATTGATTAATTGTTGATGTTTTAATGATTGATTTGATCTGTTTTCTTGTAATTTTATGCAACTGTGAAGCACTTTGAATTGCCTTGTGTATGAATTGTGCTGTACAAATAAACTTGCCTCGCCTTGCCATGTATTCAACAGAAGTCTATGTTGTAAGAAGATAGTGAGAAGTGAGAAACAGGGCCTCTCAGGATTTCGAATTGGCCTGAAGTATACAATAATGTGGTGATAGAACAGTGGCACTGTGATGGACACACTTGGAGCATAGAACTCCTCAGAACGGATATCTTGCAAACTTTCATTTTTCATTTGAAACCAAACCTGGGGGACAGTTGCATGTTCCATTTATGACGCAACAGAATCCAGGACATATTGTATAAATCTAAGCACTTCAACATACGGCTGAACAATTTATCGCATTTGCTATTTTATCGCAATATTAATAAAGCACATGATTTAGTCCGTGTCAGGTGATGGCTGTGGTCCATAGATGTAAATAGAGCAGCGAGATATGCCAATGTGCTCCACCATGAGCTTTTGTTCATTTCTCAGTCTAGTTAAGAAAAAAATCTGCATTTATCATGCAGCCACAGTGAAGAACTAAGCTTTTTCTCTGTTAGCTTTGAGTTAGTTAACTACTCTATTCAGAGTCCCGGGCCACGCTGCTACACGCTTGCAGAAGCTCCTGTGGCGTCAGTGAACTCCCCTCCGACTGGATTCACATGTCTCCGCCTCCACAGAGATGAAGATGAGCCTGTGCTGCTTGTAAAGAGTAAAGAGTCATTTGCAGCTCAGGTAGGCGCTTTGACTTATGTTTGGAAATGTTGTGGATAAAGACAAGCGGGTTCTTCACTGTAGACTCGGCCCATGCGTGAGGTGTAGCTCGCACAGCTTCAATGCGAACAGTCCGACCCTCATTAGTGTGAGATTTCAAAAAATTTCTTTGGAAAACCAGCCTTGTTTCTTTCATTGTGACTAACCCAGCGTTATCTCAGGAGGAATATGTAGCCGTAGAAAGTGTTTAGGAAATAGAAACCAGGCGTTAAAGTTGTTTTTAACGTGTCTAAAGTCCAATGCTTGTTAATGGGAGCCTAGCGGCTATATGGAGGCACTACAGCAATGGCAGAGCAATGGCGGCCTGCAGTGTTGCGGCCGTAAAGCAGAGCAGCCAGCGGCCATTGGGTTAAAACCATGAGGCCATCCTTCTGTGGACCCACCACCTGCAGGGGGAGCCATAGGGGCTGGTGCAGCTCCAACAGCTGCCCCCACGACCCGGCAACGGACAAGTGGAAGAAGATGGATGGATGGATTATTATATTGTAAATTATATAAATGACCATGTGGGCTATTTTGAATTATGTTCAAAATGATTATAGGGACTAAAAATGTGATGGTTGTGATTTGGTGTAGGATGTTTTTTAAGTCAGTTGTAAATATTTCATGAGCAACATGGTCACAGTTACAGTATAATCGCAATATTGATTTTTGGCAAAATTGTTCAGCCCTAGAGTATACTTCAACACCAGAATACTTCAACAGCTTCAATAAAGTTTGGTTAAAAAGCGTAGTGTCTCAGTAACGGCATCTGCTTCCCCAGCGCAGCCAAGAGCTTTCAGGTTTAGCCACTGTAGGGTAACACAACTGCCCAATTTGAAACGAGAAATAAGGCGGGAGGAGATCCAGAAAGCTAAGCAGCCTAGTGATGAAGCAACATATCGTGAGGTTTCAGTGAGATGAAGTTACGTCAAGGGAAACAGAAAATCCAAGGGAGAAAGCCAATACTAAGACGAGTTATCAACAAAGAAACGTCACACAGATCAGGAATAAAGTCTTCCTATGGCTTTTTTCGCCTCCGCCGCACCTGAACGTAAAGCCGGAGCCATCGATAACGCCCGGCGTACAGGCTTCTTTTTAATATCTCCCCTTCCCTCCAGACCACTGCTCAGCCTGTTCCCATCAATGTTCCAGCGGCCTGAGCTACGGCCCCCAGAGCCGCGTGGATTTATGCCCGGGCCCAGGCAGCGTCGGTGGGCTTGCCAAAGTGAGAGAGTACCCCGGGCCTGGAGCTTTAATTAGACGGCCAAGGCCACGCTCCGAGAGGCAGGCGCCGAGACGGGTATCGACGCGGTGATTCATGGAGCAGTAAGGCCACAGAATGTGTGCCTGCTATGTGCTTCCATTGATTTACCTTGTGGCCAAAACAGTCATTTACCTAAGATTAATGCTAGCTTTAAGTATTGTGCTTTTTGCAGGTATTTGGTAATAATCTCAAACACATCTTTATCACTATCTTACACTTTGACAACAGACACTTCCTGATTTTCACGCTATCTCACCGTAAGCCCCTCCCACCCTCCTCTCACCCCCCTCCGCTGTGCAGCTGTTTCAATAAACAGAACAAAAATTAATAAAGTCAGTCCGTGCGGCTTGATGTTGATGTTAATTTGGCCATACGTGATAACTTTAAATGAACAGCACAATTTCAAATGTGGTATATTTATCTCAAGGCATTATATAAAACTGACCTTGAGAACACAACGCATCTATCTGTGTGTGGGGCCAATCCGCCGAGTGTACGGAGGAGGAAATGGTTCTCTTTTCCCGCTGTGGTCCATGGGAGATTTGATTAAATCCCCTCAGCGCCAGCGTTTGTGGGCTGTGTGGGGCGGGTGAAGAGCAACGCAATAACATCTAAATGAAAAACAATCCATTCAGATCAAACGCAATCAGCGGGACGCCATGATGGACTGACGGCGGCGTCCCTGAACACGAGTGAGGAGCGGGCAGAAGAGCGGGCTGGAGACCGAGCGCCGTCCGAGGGAAGAGTGGGGATGCACTTGTGAGTGTGTGTGTGTGTGTGTGTGTGTGTGTGTGTGTGTGTGTGTGTGGAGGGGTGTTCTCGTAAAGGGGATTAGGCTGGTCCCATGCAGTGAGCTGGATATGAACAAGTCCCAGTCAAGAGGCTCCAACAGTCGGGGGCCAGCTGAGCCTGCAGCAGGAGCCAGGCCTGGGAGCGCAGCTGAACCCTGAAGGGCGGGCGGGGATCGTAGGGACTCCACTCTAGTCCACACCGAGGCTGGCATCAGCGATCACGAGTTCGGGGTTTTGCCTAGCGTGTATTTAAGCATTCCGACTAGAGCTACTCGATTTTGACAAAAAACCCAATTGCGATTTGATTTACAATTCTAATATTTTACCATTTTTCATGCAGTTGAGCATATACTTCTGAAACTGCTGTTATTCATGGCCATCATCGTGGTGCTCATTTATTACATTTCAGCTTCATCAGCAACAAGATATATATCTGCGGGAGGCCATTTTTTGAGTTGTCAGAAAAACATCCCGAGTTTTAATCTTTAATAAACGTGGCGCTCTCACACTCCTCCTCTCTATTTCGCTGCATACAAGTATTCTCTGGATCACACGCTCCAAGTCACTGCTTGTTTTATGAAAATCGGCCTCATTATTATGTCAAAAACCTGCTGTAAAGATGTCACAATTTCAGGTTTAATGCAGTACAACGATACATGCGTATGAGCGACTGGCTTTTCTTGGTCCGCGATGAAATGAAAATACCGTGACCTAATCTGACCCGCAGGTCGTGCCCAATCACTTTTATCCGTGGCCCACCCGGGGGTCCGGATCGTTCAGTGTCCACGGCCTCTCTCAGGACGGAGGCAGCTGCAGGACCCATCACGCTGGTCCTTTCCTTTCGAGTACAGAATCCAGTGGGTGGTCATTGATCAATAGTGCTGGAAACTTATTTTGAACTCAAAGACAAAGATGTACCGGCGAAATGCGTCTTTCCCCTCTCGCTCTCTCCGCGGTGAGAACACTACAGTCCGCTCACTTTCTGTCCTGGCATCGAACTTATGTGATGATTGTTGAACGTTTCGTCTAATAAGTGAACGGAGAGCTCATCCACGGTGTCTGTGCGTGAAGTCTCCCCTGATCGCTGGCCACGTTGGCAAATGTTTCTTTTGCTCCATGTTCTCATTACATTTTTTGTCGCCTGCATTAATAAAACAGCGATGCGAATAGTGGTCAATGCCATTCAGCCACAGTGGCCTCGGTCGGAGCTTCTGACGGTGGAAGCACGTGTGAGTGTAATGAGTGACACTGGGAGAGGAGTGAGGATCCGTTTTCTGACTTTATTTCTTGTAGTATTATTATGCTCCAGCTGTATTCGAAATCAGATTTAGTTCACTTTCATTCCTAAAATTCTGCACCGATTTATGAAAAGAAAAAAAAGGAGAAAGTTGGCCACAATAAAAGCTGAAATCACTGTTATCCAACAGAACACTTCTCAAAGTCTGCTTGTGGCATTTATCTCTAGTTGGGTTCATAATCTCCTCCTCTAACTTAGCGCTCGGGTGACAGCCAGAACACCTGGGTCCGTTTCATTACAGCCATCCCAGTGACAGTGCGCCAAAACTGGGCACGGCTCCCAGGAGATGAGCCCGCCCTCTGGAGCCCGGCCACCAGTCGCTGAGGCCCCGCTCAGAGCTGGAGGAGATTAGGACTGAAGCCAGGGCTGCACACGCACCCACACCAGAGACGGCTCCCTCAGACTGGAGCTACAGGCGATATATAACGTTCACGTGTGGACAGAAAGAGTCGTGAGTTTTACCTTCATTGTAGGGGTCTCGCCGCTGCCCCCCCGGGTGCTGCTTCTGTTTCTTGGGGGGCCTCCTCTGTACTGCTGCCATGCTCATGTTACTGTCGGTGGACACGGGGCTGCCCGGGCGTGGCCCTGACGGGGTTATTTGGTATTTGCGTGCTGCAAGGAAACAATAGAAAAAGTTTATTATTTATACGTATTAACGCAATTAAGCAGGTTGTATGTATTTATTTATTCAGTCAAAGTGTTCTTAGGCACAGGTTCTGCTCAGAGGAGGCTTTCCCACATTGCATCACTGGATGCGCCACTGTCGCAAATTCCTAAAGAACACTGATAGTCAAACAAAGAAAATTCATCGCTGCTTGAAAAGGAGGGGGATGAAGTTTAACACTTATCACCCCCTCTTCCAAAGTCTTAATACAATAGTATTCCTTTGGTTTTATTCACTTTCTTTCAAAACACAAGCACATATCGTATTTATACAATATGTTAGCAACATCTAAATAATGGATAAACCCAGGTTTAAATGTATGTTTTTATTTTATATTTTATATATTAGTTACAAAGATTTTTTCAGAGGTATTTTGGATCTTGTTTAGTTTTTGAAAAAGCTAATTAATAAGTGGAAACAAAATCTGTAGGAGCTACTAAAGTGGAGATGTTGTTGCAAGAGTGTAGAGAAAGCCTCATTTGGAGAGAACTATATTAAATACAATACCAACATCTTTCCTTTTTATGTCTTGATACAATCTTGATACCCCCATATCTGCGTTTTGCGGCCCCCTGGCCCCCACTTTGGGAACCATTGGCCAAAACAACAACAGCAAACCCATTTCTGCGGCACGGTAGCACAGCGGTTAGCGCTCGTGCTTCAAAGCTAGAAGGTCCGGGTTCGATTCCCACCTGGACGGGGCCTTTCTGTGTGGAGTTTGCATGTTCTCCCCGTGTCTGCGTAGGTTTCCTCCGGGTACTCCGGTTTCCCCTACCACTAAAAAAACATGTACAATAGGCCCAGGGACTGCAGGTGGAAATTAGCACAAGTGCTATAACCTGGTACAATGCATCTTTCCTTCTGAGGCTAATGTATATTGTGCACTGTCCCTGTTCAAATAAATAAACAAATACATTTCTTTCTATCATAGTTGATGTTTTTTAAATTTCATGATATAGAATGGTCCCTAAACCAGTAACAGCAATAATAATAACATATATACTTTATCAGACACAATAACGTAAGAATTAGACATTCCTAGACTCAACTTACTGTCTACTTACTAATATGAACGTGGCCCAGACTGCACCCACCTGAGTTCACCCCACACTCCTGCCCCTGTGAGCTGGGGTACTTGCTGACCACCCTGATGCCCTGGTACTCCGCCGCCACCGCCTGGGCGAAATCCGTATCCGTGAAGAAGGAGCCGTCGGAGGAGCTGACCGCGCTCGACCTGCCCGACGACACGTTGTCCTCCTCCGATGCCGACCCCCAGCCGTTGATCATGGATCCGGTCACCGAGCTCTCCAAGTCCCCCATGCTGGACGCGGGGGTCTGCTCCAGGCCCCGGAGCAGCAGCCTGCGGGGGTGCGAGGGGTGCGAGGCGTGCGGGGGCTGCGAGTGCGTGTGCGGATGGTGGAAGTGCATGTTGGCCATCTCCGCGTCCGTGTCCTCGCACTCCTCCTCCTCCAGCATGTCCTCCTCGGTCTCGTCCAGCCGGTCCGTGTCCAAGGCCAGCGGGCTGGTGATGTAGCTGTACGTGTGGGAGGGCGAGAGCGGGAGCGGAGGGGGCGGCGGGCTCATCCCGTGGCGTCTGAAAGTCGAGATGACAGACCAAAGGTTTGAATGTTGATGACATCATGGGCCAGATCAATAAACAAAGTAATGTTGCACAAGCTGTGGTCCAAACTCATTCCTATCAAATTTGGACGTCACAATTCTTCACAGGGATGAGTTTATAGGCTCATTCCATAACTGGCAGGGTTACATTTCAGGGTCACTGTTTGGGAGTGGTTATAACAGTCACATGGGTTTGGCAAAAAGATGGAAAAGGCTTAACAGCAAGGTTTAAAACACAACACATCCAAATAACACATAAAAAAACCGTAAAAGCAAATAAATCCATCCTACAGATGCAAAGTGTTTTTCCCACAAAAGGGAAAAACAATATACTGAAGGAGGACAAAACAAATGCCATTACATGTTTTGGGCAGAATGAGCAAAGGTATGTTTACATCTGTGGTAAAAGTACTTGATTTAGTTTTTTGAGTAAAAGTACAGATCCATCCATTTTCTTCCGCTTTATCCGGGGCCAGGTCGCGGGGGCAGCAGTCTCAGCAGAGATGCCCAGACTTCCCGATCCACTCACAGCTCCTCCAGCTGTTCTGGGGGGACCCCGAGGCGACACCAGGCCAGCTCGGAGACATAGTCCCACCAGCGTGTCCTGGGCCTTCCACGAGGCCTCCTCCCAATAGGACATGCCTGGAGCACCTCCCGAGGGAGGCGACCAGAAGGCATCCGAAACAGATGAAGGAGCAGCGACTCTACTCCGAGCTCCTGCCGGGTAACTGAGCTCCTCACCCGATCTCGGAGGGTGCGCCCAGCCACCCTGCGAAGGAAACTCATTTCGGCCGCTTGTATTCGCGATCTTGTCCTTTCGGTCATTACCCAAATCTCATGACCATAGGTGAGGGTGGGATGACCATAGGTGAGGGTGGGAACGTAGATCGATCGGTAAATCGAGAGCTTTGCCTCAGACTCAGCTCCCTCTTCACCACAACAGTCCGATACAGCGACCGCATCACTGCTGACGCCGCACCGACCCGTCTATCGATCTCACGCTCCATCCGTCCCTCACTCGTGAACACGACCCCGAGATACTTGAACTCCTCCACTTGGGGCAAAGACTCCCCACCGACCTGAAGCGGGGAAACCACCTTTTTCCGGTGGAGAACCATGGCCTCAGATTTGGAGGTGCTGATCCTCATCCCGGCTGCAAACCGCCCTAGTGCAGCTGGAGGTCCTGATTTGATGAAGCCAACAGAACAACATCGTCTGCAAACAGCAGAGATGAGATCCTGAGGTTCCCAAACCGGACACCCTCCGGCCCCTGGCTGCGCCTAGAAATTCTGTCCATATAGGTAATGAACAGAACCGGTGACAAAGGGCAATGCGAACCAAGCTCCTGCTGCGGTCATACAGGGAACGGACAGCCCTTAAAAGTACAGATACCACTGGTAAAATATTACTCAAATTTAAGTAAAAGTTGCTCTGTCAAATTATTACTTTAGTGAAAGTACTGAAGTGTTTGTTATTGAAAGTATTCAAAGTAGAAAGTATTAGGAAGAATAACTTGCAGGAAACACAAAGGCTGCGCTGCAATTCCCCTGTGTACGGCAACACGACAGGGACAAACCGCCTTCCTTCTGCACAGCGCCACCTACTGTTCTGGAGGGTGCATTTAAAGGCTTTTCAAAATGAACAAAACACATGGACTAATGTACTTTTTTACTTTGGAGGCTTTATAGAAATGTCGTGGAGTAAGAAAGTATTATATTTATTTAGAAGGTTGCAAAAATTAGTTCTATTCATATAAATGCTCTCCCTCTTCCTTCAATAGTTTTGCAAACAATTGTCTTCCTTCATTGCGTTACTGACTTTGTAGATGGAAACATATGCAGATGTTGTGGTGTGGATTGATGAAGGACAAACAATATCGAATTGTAATAGTGGTTTTGTTCCCAAACTGAAAGGGGGGGCACGTTCTGCCGATTGAAAATAACCACATATGAGTTTTACTTGGACGCCGTGCAGAAGCAGCACAGAGGTCCATAACAAAGCCATTTTCGACAAGGTGGCCTTTTATGAACTTTTATAGTAGATACATATTACATTTTTAGTCAAGTCAGAGAATATTAAGAGTCTACCGCCGCGGTGAAATGGTTCTGCGCTGGAAACAATCAATCTCACGGGTGACAGGCCTTGCAGTTCCACGGCGACTGCAGGGGAATGTTAAAGAGCTGCACTTTCTGTGTGTGCCACGTTTCCACCTCGACCGAGACCAAGACCAGACACACACGGCATGAACGAGTTTGAAAAAGTTACTCCTTCCACACTGAGCAAAGACGTAGTTTGTTTTGTGTACTTTTTGTCGTCGGGATTATTGATTTTTAGATTTCTTTTTTATTGCATTGTCTTTGAAAATGTTAGGATTTTGAACATTTCATTTCACTACTTGAACATAAATCAGACTCTTACACTCGGACAGTTACTCACAGTACTCAAATTTGCATTTTATTTCTTACTTGAGTAATTATTTGGGTTATTATTCCCACTTCTGCTCGAGTAAAATGATTATTAAAGGTTACTGTAATTACTGCTCTCTTGAGCATCGACTCTTGTCTGAACGGTTGGGAGTGAATTGCCCTTTGGGACAAATAAAGTTTTCTGAATCTGAATCTAAATGATGTTGGCCCCACTTCCTCAGAGACGTCCCGCGGCTAACGGCGATGCTTGTCCGACTACGGTGGGGCCTCACCTCCTCTCGTGGCTGTCGTGTGGCTCGGGGAGCATGGGCTGCATCTCCTCCTGCGGCGAGGGCGTCAGGGTGGCTGTGGACTGGTGGCTGTAGGACACCGCGGCGGGGGAGGACGCGGCTCCTCTAATGGGGGGAGTGGGGCCCCTCTCCATCTCCTCCTCCTCCAGCTCGTCCGGCTGCAGGTACATGTGTGACGGGGGCATGGTGCACTGCATGTCCACGTCACAGCTGGGAAATGCACAGAGCATGATGTTACACAGTTGCCCACTTCCGACTTATTTCCTGGGCAGCAATAGATAGACGCGGACGGCATTATTGTTTGTCTCCATGTTTGTTCTAAAAGTGCTTTATACTGTAAATCAACTTGAACTGATGTGACTTATCTCTACCTGTCCTGCATGGCCATGGAGTAGTCGTCCGCGGTGCGGCCCGGGGGCGGGTTGGCAGGGGGCGGGGGCAGCAGGTCGGCCCAGTTCATTGTGCTTTGTTTGGACAGTTTGGGCGTCCGCATGCCCTTCTTCTGCCCCTGGCTCCCTGCGCGACAGAGAAAGAGAAACAGAGACCCAAGTTCATCACACAATCCACAAAAACCAATGGAAATGGAATATTGTTATTCTGGGTCTTTCAATCGCGGCCAATCTGCCTGAACTGGATTGATTAGTGATGAATTGTGCAGCCCTAAGAACTGCTCTTAAAACCTTTAAAGCAGGGGTGTCAAACTCATTTTGGGTCGTGGGCCGAAATTCAGCTGCCACGGCGGGTCGCGGGCCACATATAATGTAAACAGGAAAATAAATTTTTTTTCCAATAAATGAACAATAATAACAACAGCTTACACTTAACAAGTTTCTCAAAGTGCTACATAGTATTCATTAGAGTGAATGGTCCTCTTTTCAACAGTCTTATTTTTTTCTTGCAAAAGAGATGTCAACATTTATCAATTATATCAATCGATAAAATAATGTAAAAACATTCAACAAGGATCACTGTATACATATAGGAAGAGGTGCATTTTTCTTGAAAAATCCGACACTGTGTCCACTTTTCTCTTTTTTGACAAAGACATGTCACTGAAGAGGGTGCCAGAGTCAACAGAAAAAGCAGGTAAAGCGATAGAACTGACTCAAACACAGCGCCCCTAGCGGACAATATAAGAACTGCAATTTTTAAAGAAAATTAAGTTTATTCTTCTTTAATAATGCATATTTATCCCGTGGGCCGGACTGAACCCACTGGCGGGCCGGTTCTGGCCCGCGGGCCGTACGTTTGACACCCCTGCTTTAAAGCAAGCCTATGAAAACAAATGGCAGATTTAAAGCATATTCCACTGTGTGAATCGCACCAGGCCTGCCTCTTTGTTCTAATGACAGTCATGAACGACCTAAGTTACTAATGAAAACAAAGAGACTCCAGAACGCACATTAGCAGCAAAAATGATTTTACACATGAGAGTGCAAGGACTAAGACAACCCTCCACATCTCGCCACGGCATTTCCAACCCTCACACTTGTTAATTGAGGTAGAAAAACTATAAAGTAGCAATTCCCTCCCCGTGCCCAAAAGGTTTTTGCGGGAAATGGCACAAAAGGCTCCAATTAAATCCAAACTATTAGAATTCCGGAGCAATGAGCTGTGCGACGCGACTTACAGCGCTAACGCCTTTTCGGGTTTTAATAGCTCCAAAGTTCCCGCGCGCCGCAGAATTGATACGTGGCATTAGCGCGGCAGCCTAGCATGTCGTCTAGAGCGCGCCGCCATTTGTACTTGTCCGCCGGCAGACATTAGCGCTCCGACGGAATTACTGTTCCAATTACACTTGAGGCGAGTGAATGATAGCAACATGTAAGCGAGTAAGCAAAGCAAGAGAACGGGGGGGACTGCAAAACGGAATTCAGAATCTTGATTCAAAAAATGTTCATAAAAGTCCATTCTTGTAACAGTATTTGGGTGTGTGGAGTCTGTGATTGGCTGAGTGTTACCGACTGGACAGTGAATCAGCTGATTGTGTGTTTTTGAGTTGTTGGACTCACTAAATGTGGGCTTTATCCCTCGCGCTAACTTTGTTACAAGTGTCCTGCTTCATCAAGTAGCCTGATAAACGTACAAACTTATTTGTGACAGAAAAAAAAAATCCAATAGGAGATGGGACTCTCAGAAGACAATTCACACGCCCCCAGGGACGGCCACCACACGGCGTTTGAATGGGAGCCGAGGTATCTTGTCGACAAAATGGCTTGTACATCAATTTTTTCCAAAGAAGAGATTCTATATAAGAAAGAAACAGGCGCAATATCAAACTATTTGATTTAGGCGTATGTACTGTCCACCACATGTTTTAAAACAAACCTGTTCCCATAATGTACTGTAATTGGAGTGTATTTGCAAATGAATGCTTAGGAATGAATGAAGTGTGTGTTTCATTTTAATGCTGTTTGGGGGGAAATTTATTTTTAACACGTGCATTTATCTAAGACTGTGTCTGTTGACATCAGTCTGCCCCGGGACTGCAGGTGGAAATCAGCACAAGTGCTACAACCTGGTACAAGGCATCTCTCCTTTCTGAGGTTAATGTATATTGTACACTGTCCCTGTTCAAATAAATAAATAAACTACAAAAAAATATATATAATATATAATGTGTGTATATATATTATATATACACAATACATACACAAGCAAACCCCAGTATGAGCACAAGGGGCTTCTAGGAACTACGGTTGGGATACTGAGCTAGAACATGTTTATCTGATTTGTCTTTGAGTCAAAAGTCTGCTGCTGCTTTTGACCAGAGGCATCGAAAGCAGCAAACGATTTGTGTTTTTGTTTCTTGAAATTCTCCGGGCATCTCCTTTTTTTTTTTAAACCGCCGTTTCAGATAAGGCGACATGGAAATTAATCACATTAGCATTTTAAAGCACGCCTTATTAGCTTCTCCTTGTGATTTATTGCTTTTGAGGGAAATTGGTTTTTAAATTACAGTGGGGGGTGGGCGCTGCGACATGGTTCACAACGACGGGATGATATGCAAAAAAAGGAAAGAAAGGAAAGAGAGGAAAGGGGTGAACATTGAAAGGCTGTAAGACGCAGGTGATCATTTGCAATGATCTGACAATTAACTGAGCGAAGGATGCTATTGTTGCTATTGTTGAAAGGAAGCGATTGTTATGATACAATAAAAACAGATTCGTTTCTCGGCAGCTTCATAATTACATGGCTACCGCTTCAGATCATTCACTCACAATACGGGCCAATTAGGAGCGGCACAGTGGTGCTTAGCGCTCTGGTTTCCTCCGGTTTTACCTCAGCTAAGTACTCCTGACCCAACTGCACTGCTGCTGAAGGTGTAGGTTACTTACACCTACACCTTCCCTCAGAGACACCATTTTATTTAGGATGTCTTTAGCATATCCATTTTTATAGCAATGATATGCTGAAGAATATAGTTTAGGTTATATCCATTGCTTTAAATGTATGTGGCGTGGTTTATTCCAAGTAGCACTGTCTGTCTGTCTGTCTGTCTGTCTGTCTGTCTGTCTGTCGGCCATTTACCTGAGGTGCTGCTGCTGCCCCGGTCTGAGCTGTTGTAGGAACCCCCAGTGTGGCTCTCATGGGACTGGTTGTACAGTATGGTTGGCATCGGGCTGTCCCCTCCTCGGTAGCGGTCTGAACAATGGAAAAACACAGATACTATTGTTAACACAACTTAGTTTTAAAATGAGATGGAGGATGAGCTGAAAGTGCTCCAGTACGGTAGGATCTGCTAAAGTTTCTACGTGCATACTGCATATGATAGTGGTACAAGTTAACTAACGTGAAACGAATTAAAAATGAGACGCTAATCACATCAAAATTGCTTATATTAACCAATCACATAGGTGTAAATGTAAGAAGAAATGACCCATCATGTCATGCAAAGGGTTTGTGGAGTCAATAGCAAAGAATTATTAGCGGTTGGAGAAAGTGTCAATCGTAAATTGTTTTAAATAGAAATTTTAACATCTTGTCATGTTCTATTTTGTCCATCCATCCATCCATTTTCTTCCACGTGTCCGTTGCCGGGTCGTGTGGGCAGCTGTTGGAGCTACCCAAATCACATTGCACCAGCCCCTATAGCGCCCCCTGCAGGTGGTGGGTCCACAGAAGTACGGCCTCATGGTTCTAACCGGGCCTGTTGGTCTCTCATAAGGGGCTTCTATTTATAATTGTACTGTTTTTAATTGTAATAGTTGTGTTTGAAACAGGTCTCTCTCGCAAATGAGACAGTGAGTCTAAAGGGACAAACCTGTATAAATTAAGGATAATTAAATAGTGTCCCTCATTATATTATGTTGTCTAACGATACAATTATGCAGGCTGCTGATACCCATGATACCCATATTAGAACATAATTTATATTTTTAGAAACACAACATGCAGGTCATGCACATGCTTCCGTCAACATAATCATTCAACACTTAATAGTTCTTAATAGCCATCAGAAGGAAAATAGATTTTTTTTAAATGGCACTTGTATTTTGTCCCATAACTTTAAACAGCATTGAGAACTTTTCAGACCTGCCCAACATTTAGCCGAAGACATTACAGACCATGTGGAGTAGAAAGATGGGAGGAATGGTTATCAAGAGGCAGGAGTGAAATGTCAAATAGGGGCATTATGGAAGCAAAGGAAAAATGAGAGCGCAAGTTTCCGGAAACAACATCGGTAAAAGCCAAGAGAAGGAAGAAGATGACGACTTGGAGGCGTTTCAAAACGGCCATCAAGGTTGTCCACTGTCGCCAAACCTATTTACCATTTTTATCAAGAAGAACAAACGTACTCCGATGGGTAATTTGCATCTTGACTGGACAGTTTTTTTAGTCCGATGCCATGCACTTGTTAATAACCCTTGTTATTCACCCAAGCTTGGAGTTAAAGTTGAAGATAAGTAATTTGATTTTTGTCAGGTCAGTACAGTAGTTTGGCTTCTTCAAGACATTTGTTTTCCCTCACAAAGCCTTGAAGCATTATAAAAATGAATCATCAATTTGATTTCCTCTTATTTTTCTCTGAGATAACTAGGACATGCTCAATGGATGCTAATGCTAATATTATATTGGCATTCTTAAGTAACATTAAACATTCACTTGGTCATTGGCCACATGGGAACAACCTTGACATGTTCTGTTTTGAGAGATTCTTTTGAAGCAGGAAAGAATTGTCAAACAGGAGCCTTTTAGAAACAAAGGAAACCAAGAATGGAAGTCTCCGAAGGCAACAGTGGAAATGCCGGGTGAAGGAAGAAGACGATGATGACTGGAGATGATTCAAAATGGCCGCCACTTAGGTTTCACCAAACTCACCCTTGTTCAGCTTGTTCTGCTCCATGATGTTGTACTGTGCATTCATGTCCTGCTTGTGCTGATGTCCAGGCTTCCAGCAGTCACCTCCTCCCCCCAGGCTGCCCCCGCCCCCACTGCCTCCGGTGCCGCCCCTGTCTGCGTTCATGTTGTTGCCAAGTATGGCGGACTGGATGAGCTGCGTGGTGGCGTAAGGTGTTGGCTGGCCTCCCGGGCCTCCGACGAAGCGGCCATCTTTAAGGTTGGGGCTGTTGAAGGTCTTCATCTCGTTGATCTTGTTGGACAGGTCCACGTCGCTGTAGACGCCGGACTCCGGGACCATGAGGTTGGCCTGCTTGTTGTCCAGCTGCTGGTTGTAGTTGGCGATGCAATCAGCTGGGGGAGATGGAGGAGATTCAAATCAAGGTTGCCCACTGTCACCACTCTTAATTTGACCCTTTGGCCAGAAGAGGATTCCATTGATATTTTGTTTTAAGTCAGATGCCGTTCCTGACATAGCCCTTATTTTCCATCCAGGCTTAGAAATAGTACAAAGTACACTGGCTAAATCACAAAGTTGTTGGATCTCTGTACAGTTCAGCATATACTTGCACCACATGTGTCCGTTCTTTTCTTTTAATGAAAAAATAAACAAATGAAAACATGATAGTAAGGAATATAGCAGCCTTGAGGCATGATCAAATTAAGAATTAATTATATTTATTTGGTGCTAACAATGAACAACATATCTTTCTGTTAAGAAGAACATTTCTAACTGGGCTACTGAAAATAAGTTAAAAATCAATGCTTTAAAAACCAAATGTATGGTGATAGACTCAATAAGATTGATCAAACAGGTGCACAACTTAAATCTCTCCATGCATGGCACTGATATTCAGCAGGTTACTGAGGCCAAACTATTGATTACACTTTATCTTGGTCTCCACATATTAAAAACACTGTAGCAAAAATGAGTAGAGCCATCTCTAATATAAGATGATGTGCATGTATGCACTATTCCAGTTATGAAGTTGGTTCTTCAGTCACTTACAGTTTCACATCTTGATTCCTGCTCCATTATCTGGTCAAGTGCTTCTAAAAAGGATCTTGTAAAATTACAATGAATCCAGAACCGAGCTGCTCGCCTAGCACTGCGATGCCCATTCAGGACCATGAAAAGTAGAGGAAAGAGTGGCCTGCAGTCTTATATTGTTCTACAAAAATGTTTACACTCTTCAAAAACCCTTAGGTCTGTTCTCCCAACTACGGCTGAGCAGTGAAAGGCACGGCTTAAATACTCGACAGGCTTCACAGTGTCATTTCACACCTCCACAGCCGAGGACAAATGCTCTGATGTATTTGTATATGTAATGATGATGTTTTGTAATATTTTAAATGTAGCATTTTCATGGACCCCAGGAAGAATAGTAAAGACTAATCCATTCATAAACAAATAAACACATAAATAAATAAATAAAATGCTCAGTTTACACTAACATGATGGGCTGCACGGTAGCACAGCGGTTAGCGCTCGTGCTTCACAGCTAGAAGGTCCGGGTTTGATTCCCACCTGGACGGGGCCTTTCTGTGTGGAGTTTGCATGTTCTCCCCGTGTCTGCGTAGGTTTCCTCCGGGTACTCCGGTTTCCCCTACCACTAAAAACATGTACAATAGGCCCAGGGACTGCAGGTGGAAATTAGCACAAGTGCTATAACCTGGTACAATGCATCTCTCCTTTCTGAGGCTAATGTATATTGTACACTGTCCCTGTTCAAAATAAATAAATAAATGTACAGATCGCAAATTGTCACTGGTCACATTTACTTCAAAATGGATATTGTTAGCATAGTGTTGTTAATTCCTACACTGGGTGATAAAGTTTGACAAATTTGATGAATAAAACAATGTAGACTTTCAGTCATCCAGGTGGTTAATTCAATCTCGGACATTATAACAAAACATTTAGAATTACATTTAACAGGGACACCTTTATTTCACTTGCTCAGCCACAAAGAAGCTTCCTAGATGGGGAGTGAAATGTAGTTGTCTCTTTTAAATGTAAGTTCAGGTGTTTTGTTTTATTAAGCCACAGGTCCACTGAACATTTAATTAGCAAACACAGATAATGAATTCAAAGAAAAGCATAATGTATTTGATTGCAGATGTCACATCAGTAAAACAGAAGTAAAATAAAGTATTTATATTTTTCATTGATTCTTCGCAATGCCATGCTTTCTGTTTTTGCAAATCAACTTTTCCTGTATTTTTATGATTATTATAACATTTAGAAATGACAATACCAATTGTTCTTTAGCCTTAGTTATGCACGTACATATATGACATAACATTTCCCCACATCACACGTCCTCTTTGTCGCGTGGTAATCTCCTTTAGCGCTCTGACCGTTCTGCCTTTTCCCTGGGCCTTAGCCATAACTCAGTACTGGCTGTCATCTCCGTTCCCCCCGTGTGCTGTGGGCTGGTCGCCCCTCATCGAATGGGACAGCGAGACATGTCGGAATCAAAGGCGGCACAGCTCATCTGACACATCCAATTTTCCCTGCTTCATAAAATATTCAAATCCCGCTGCAGATCTGAGCGCGGGCAAAGCGGTAAATACCAAGTACGACGGTAGGTGCCCCGTGCACGGCGGGTTTCAGCGCGACACTTCAGAGGCCTGCGTTTGAGAGCTGCCCTATAGCATAAAGGGACATTAACGCCTATGTCTTTGCTCTGTCACATACTCGGTAATCCTTGTAATGTGCTGGGCGTTGGGGTATTGCTCACGGAAAGCGTTCAATAGTGCGGCCTAACTGTTAAAGACATGTGAAGCAAAATGGCCGTGTTTCCCTCCACAACAACAAAACAATATACACCCTTTTTCATTCATGCATGTTTGAGTAATCCTCTTCATCGGATCATTTACTTCTGAACAGCCCCAAATGCTATCTTTCTTCCATGCACCTTTACTGGCACTTCATTTCCCTTCCTTACGCGGCTTATAATCCGCTCCTAGAGTTGTTCCAATACCGTTACTGATACCAGTTATCATGCCAATACCACAGAGTTTAGTTTTCTGGTATTGGTATTGATGGATACCCAATCCAATTCACCAGCAGCCATTTCCAACATGGTTATCTTAAATGTTACTCGCAGATGGTGCCGACACTAACCCAACTGTTCAAAGTGTTTTTTTTTTTTAAAGAGGTTTGATTCCGTCCACATGCCATTAAGTATCTGTGAATGCCACAAGTGTGACATAATATGTGTTTGGACAACAAGCCAAAGAAAAGCAGCCCACATAATGCCTGAACTCATCCTGTTCTAGGGGTGTCACGGTATGAAAATGTTACCAAATTGTGACCAAAATGATCACGGTTTTGGGTATTATCGCTGTATTTTTTTTTAATGTGTGTTAATAAGTTCAGAAAGCATTGATAGTCCTACACAAACTGAAATAGTTTCAAAATAGTGTAACTGTGTTAAAATACAGACACAGCCATATCGAAAGTGCAAGTTTTCACATCAAAGTAAATGAACTATAACTATGGATTGGTGATCGTTTGGAGGGTATTACATGTACTATTTATTATTATGGTATTAATTATTACCATCAACATTTTTACCGGGGTTTATCGCTACACCGGTAACCGTGACATCCCTATCCTGTTCTATTAGCGAAATATGTTCGGAATGAAGGCAATCTGATGGCTGAATTGATAGATCGAGCGAGGGACATCTGTGGCATATAAACCTACTTTTGTTCACTTCGACATTGATGTGTCACGTATTATAACTTGATCTGAAGACTGTCTATATTATCAATGGCTGTATGAGCTTGTGCCTCAAAGTCTGGTTGGAATGCCCCCGATGGCATTGTGGTAAAGCTAGTTTGAGCAAATGAATGAGGCAAAATACTACCCCAGGTGGTTTTTTTGTTGAGGGAACATTACAGTGGTGTTAACAGCTCACACAGGCCCTATTGTGCCCCTAATATGGACCTTTTATACACATCCCACCACGTCAAAGAAGGGTTCACAACATTGCAAATCCACACTTGCTGATTAGCATAATAAAAAGTGAAGATGTGATGGTTACTGGGTTCTCCTGGATGCATTATTAATGCAAGGAGAGAGAGCTGTGTGATGTGGGGAGGGCGATGGAGTGGCCTGGAAGGGGGGGCTGAGCGTTAGAGGGAACAGCCGGACAGGAGTTATGGCTGCCCTCGCAGACGCAGTCCCACTGTGATTCATTTAAACCTGAGGAATTTCCACTTGGATCCAACTTTCCGAGGTCAGAACAGTTTGGAGCTAAAAATATCGATCCAGCGGCGGTTTTATTACGCTCAGAGGGGATTATGAATGAGAGACCTATTAATACGTATGTCCAGGTACAGTGTCATTAAAACACATGGACTTGTAATGTTATATTACTTTGCAGTATATAACAACAACAGACATTTGTGCCTTCCTTGTACTTTATTTAACAAATCTTTTGGCACAGCTGGGGGTGTAGGATAAGGCCACTGATCCCAGTGTCGTCAGATTGTTTCTTGGATGTCGCTCCCTGCTCTTCGCCCTGAAATGAAAATGTTTTTGTTTCGTGTTTATGGCCAAGCGAGGCTGTAGTTCTTTCTCTCGAGGAACAAATATTGTTTAGCACACGATGGGGTTAATAAAGCTTTTCGTTTTCAGCGGTCACCTCCTCTCATGACGCCCACTCGCGAGTTGCGAAGGCGCAGAGGCAATTGCTCCGCCACTCGGAACGTCCCAGTTCGCCGGAGGCCTGCGCCCCTCCGTGCACCAGCATCTGGCCCCATATGTTTTAGTATGTGGTGTACATGGAAGTTTATTTGTATAGCACTTTCCAACATGACACAGGTCGCATGATCCTCTTCACAGTGCAAACTAGTCCGAGGATCGAACTCTGGACCTTCTAGCTGTGAAGCACAAGCCCTAACCGGAAATATCAGGCTTTTTCTATATATATTTTTTTCCATTCAGTCCATTACTTTTTGTATCATTAGGCCCGAGCGGCCTGCCGTAGCAAGGGCCTATTGTAATCGCAACGCAGTGCGCGCAGCGCACTGTACTGAGGTGCGCGGAGCGCACGAAAACAGCGCGAAGCGCTGTCCCCATGTCAAACGTAAACTCACCGTGTAATACAGTGACTGCCCACACCTCTGGTGTGGGCCCTTATACTTATAATTGCAGCAAAATGAATGGGGGAATATGGCCAACTGTCATACGGAGGTGGATGACGAGCGCGAAGCGCTCGTCATCCACCTCCGAGCCCCACGGGTGTGTGGGGGAAGTCGAAAGCTTTAAAAAAATGCATAATATGTTGTAGTCGCGAAAGCGACTATATTGTTTTTGCAAGAAATATTATTATTCTTCTTTATTCTTCTTTCTTTCTTCTGCTCTTTGAGCAGGAATTTGACCCCCTGAACATAGTCAAAAACTCACCAAACTTTGCCCAAAATTCAGATCCGGTGAAAAATTAATTAAAATGTGTGTTTCGTTTTGGGGAAATAAAAAATGGCGCGACAGCGCCACCTACAAAAGTGAAAATACATTGCGCCTATGGGGAGGGGGCCAACATAAACTTTGTCGCAGAGCGACGGGATTCGGTACAGACATTCGTCCTGTGAGGACAAACAAAATATATTATTGTGGCCACGCCCCCAGACAAACCGTAAGTCCGCCATTTTGACAGGAAGTCGGGAAAATGCTGAGTCAGCGTTTTCGCTGACGTCGCATTTTAACGAACTCCTCCTAGGGCGTTTCACCAAATGAGCCCAAAATCGCTCCACTTCATCTCGAGATGTGGGGCATCAAAAGTTATCCAAATTTTTTGGCTAAGTTTTACGGTTTGTGTGCGGCGAAGCCGCAATCTTTACGAAGAATTTTGCGACTTACCCAAAACAACAAAATGCTCCCATTTACACAAACGAACTCCGATAAAAAATCGGAAATATACATTTTATTGACCTTTCACCCCCGGACACAACAAATGTGAAAAAGTGAGATTTGGCGCGATAGCGCCCCCTCTAGGCCGAGAACAAAAAATGCATTATGAAAAAAAAATTAGTTTCTCGGAAATGGATAAAATTCAGCACAATAATAGCTGATGGCATCCCGGTCAAAAAAGCCAATGAGACCCATACCGTATTTTGTACGGTGTTGCCATGGAGACGCCCGGGGTCCACCATGTTATTCCAATGGGACTGACCCGCATATCACACATTATACACATTTACAGTGCGTTAGCGCCCTCTGTCAGGAGCTTGTGGACAGGTGTCATTGAAGTACGGCCCGTTAAGGACGTCCGATGCTGCTTGTGAAATAAAAAAGATTTGGGGCGCGCTAGCGCCCTCTGCAGGTTGGAGCCATCATTCACATGGAGACGCTAAAAATCTCGTTTTGATGTTTACTCACAAAGATTAATGGCACATCAGGGCAATAAAATGTAGTGTGGCCACGTTGGCGCCCTCGGTGGGTTATGGCGCGGCAATGGAGGCACTAAGGGAGGCCTCCATTACATGGTTGCTAGGCGACCAACAGGTGGTCGGCCATTTTGGGGAAAATCGAGTAATCAACGCCGAAGGCGCGATTTCTCGCCTTTGCTCTTTTATAATCTCGACCTAGTGTGGCAGCGACATTATAAGCAGGTAGGGCGCGGCAGCGCCTCCCGGTTATTGCGGCGGCGTGCGGCAACCGGCGTCAACCGGCCAACGAACCCCCGCGAGGGCCTCTCGATGCCGCTTGCGGCTTTAATTACTACTTCCTTCTATTTGAGTAAAATAACTTTATTTAACTTTACACTTGGATAACTATTTTGACCACCTGCCCCTATAAGAGTGTTGATCTAAATAAATAAATAACGCCGTTTACCATTTTAAGTCCTAAAACCATCTTCAGAATAAACCAGCCTCTTCAACAATATGTAAATCCCAGTCAGTCCTGACTGGGCTGTGATCCCCAAAGCGCCGCTCTCTGCCTCAGAAGAATCCTCCAGCCGAGCCTGTCCCCCTGATCTCTCTGCAGCAGGTCTGAGGCAGGAGCGGAGCGGAGAAGAGGCGCTCTCCAGGGAGCTAACCCACATATTAGCAGCCGCCTGTGCGCTCCTCCAGGATCTGTGTGTCTGTTTGTGGAGGGGGAGCAGGGAGGCACTGTGTTTGGTGTGTGTGTGTGGGGAGGGGGGGATATCTCTGTTTACATTCAGGCAAATGCACTCCACCTGTCACCGGAATGAGCCCAACACACACACAGTGAGCAGCAGCTGAGAAAGAGTTCTCACGATAGAAAAGGAAACGGCTCTATTAAAGAGTCCACTCTTTCCATGTGGATTTGTATGTTCTTCCCATGTCCGCGTAGGCAACCACTAAAACATGTACAGTAGGCTCCAGGGTGAATGAGTGAAAAGTAGCTGCATGTGTAGAGATGTAGAAATGACTCAGCTGTGGATCCACTTCTGCACGTGCTACTGGTTTTGCACGTGAGCAAACGCTTCGTAGATGACGCCCTAAGAGTGCACTCACACGTGTTCATCTGAACCGTGCCGTGCGCTGACATGAAATAAGGCAAGTGTGCGCTGAGCCTTGTTGTGTCTTTTGTCAAGTTTTGGACTAACGTGTACTTGAGGAGCAGCGAGGCCAAAAGATACGACCCTTCAACAACCCTTCCCAAGCCGCTGCAGGCTCTTTTCTTTCAGCGTTGGAGCACACACGACAACGCTCTGGCCCACTAGGCTGGACCAGTGCTGCGCCCGGGCCTGGTCTGGCTGCACTCGCGCCACAGAGGCCGACCGCACTACCAGGGCTTTCCACACTGCAGCGCGGTTTGGATGGGAAAGTGAGAGTGCGCCCTTGTTTGACCTTTAAGTCCCACTGGGAGGTCCTGGGCCCATTGTACATGTTTTCAGTGATAGTGAAAACCCACGAAGACGAGTGGAAAACATCCACCTGGTCTGGGAGTCAACCTACCTGGGCGGCTGTAGGTTGCCAGGTTGGAGTCGCTGTTGCCGTTCCCCGCGGTGCAGCAGTTGATGCTGCAGTCGTTGTGGTTGGAGCAGGAGTTGGGCCAGGTGTCGGCGAGCCAGGGCTGAGTGGCCGTGTCCCCCATGTTCAGCAAACCAGGCCTGGAAAAAGAGTCCGCGGTTCAATCATTCAGGCATCAGTAAGTCGTTAGGATGGGTTCATTACTCTTTATAATAGTGTATTTGGAAAATGCACATGTAATGAATAACAAGAAAATCCAAATACATGAACTTTTTAGCCATGAGAAAAAAAAGTGGGAAAAGCAGATAATTCAAATACAGTTTATCAGCAGACGTGTGTTTCTCATGATGTCAAAAGATGCACAAATCAGACTTTTATGTCCAGAGGCGAGTAACTATTCTCTTTTTATTATACATTTGGTTTACGACATTTATTGATTAGTGTTTTTATGCAAAAACAAGGGGAAGGAAAACCAGGAATGGGTTGATCTCTCTTATTTCTCATCTGTCCTCCTCGTTTCATAACATTGTCCTCTTGTAAGAGTAAGAGCTATTGTGACAAAGGCATCTTTACGTTGTTTGAGGACAGGTCACCGAGTCGTGAGCTAAACCTATTTTACAGAAATTCTACTCCTCCTTGTCAATATTCAGGCTCCTCTATCCACCTGCAGTCACAAAGGTAATGAATAAGGTGATAAAATCCTCCTGTCTCTATTAGGAGTGTGACAATATATTGATTTTCCGATATATCGCGATATTTTGCGGGACGATGCGATACCGATACTTTTGATGACGTCATGCATACTAATGAGGCAGCAGCGCTCCACTGTTTCCACAGTCAATAGAGGCCAACAATGATAAAGAATTCGGTCAGGACAGCAGGGGGCAGCACTACAGTTTTAAGCACTTGGACCAAACACTGTCACACAAATAAATGACTTTTAAGGATAGTTTTTATAATTATAAAGAGGATTAATTTGGGGTTGATTTATTACTTTTTAAATAGGACTGTGGTTTCTTGTTTATTTAAATGTAAATGAAGTCGCTGACAGATCTATAGACCCATTTTCAGTGAGTAAGTCAGGGATCATTTATAAAAGGGGTACAAAGCACATGAAAAGAAATGTAAATGCTGAATAATATGTGGGAAGAGGCCTCGTGGAAGGCCCAGGACACGCTGGTGGGACTATGTCTCCGAGCTGGCCTGGTGTCGTCTCGGGGTCCCCCCAGAACAGCTGGAGGAGGTGTGTGTGGATCGGGAAGTCTGGGCATCTCTGCTGAGACTGCTGCCCCCGCGACCCGGCCCCGGATAAAGCGGAAGAAAATGGATGGATGGAATAATATGTAGTATGTTAAAATAAAGGTTAAAAGTAGCATGTTTTTTTTTAATCGTGATGTATCGTAGCTTATATTTGTACAATATATCGATTATCGCAGTATCGGCGTATCGTGAGATAATCGTTATCGTAAGCCATGTATCGCGTATCGAATCGTGAGGTACCCAAAGGTTCCTCCCCCAAGTCTCTATGGCGTCTTATAATGTTTTAAAGCTCCTCAAATGGATGAGACTCTTCTATCAGTTTAGCAGTCGACATTTCAAACCCTTAATGCTCCTGGTCATGTTTACAAGGAGCACGATTTTGAAGAAAAAAAAAATCATTCCCTCTACTGTTAACAATAGAACACTCATGAGCCAACAGCGCACTGACATTTACCATAAACCCAAACATAATATTTGAAAAAGAGGAGATTAGCGAGCAATCCGGATTTAGACTTTTATTTTATTTTTTATTTTTTTGCCTCGTGGCCATGTAAACAGAAAGGCGCGGAGAGGAGGTTGCACGTGTTGGAGTGGCGCCCGCAGCTCGTGCCCGACAGTTGTGCGCGGCGAGGCGGTGACTGATCTGCTCGGATCAGGCAGCGGGGATAAAACCATCTCACAATGCCCTCCACAGTCCAAGCGGCAGAGATTTGTGACGAGGCTCTGCGCCGGTCCAAAGATGTTTACCAGTCCAAAAATAAGCCGAGTTCAGACGCCTTCGCCTTGGGGATTTCCTGTAGTTAGTTGTTAGGAAATGTACTGTTCCTGATTTACCAGAGTAGGCGGCTCGAAGCGGCGACTTTGACTCACTCAATATCCACGTGAAAAAGAAACAAGCCTAGATCAAGATGGACGTCCGGGTTCGATTCCCACCTGGGACTGGGCCTTCCTGTGTGGAGTTTGCATGTTCTCCCTGTGTCTGCATAGGTTTCCTCCGGGTACTCCGGTTTCCCCTACCACTAAAAACATGTACAATAGGCTAGGATGAATGTGAGTGTGTTTGAGAGAGCGCATGGGGGACGACGGATGGAAATGTGCCCAATCCGGCTACAATCCGGTGTGGCTTGTTTACATGCATGAGACCCATGTATGTTCATTAACATGCACTGTCCTGACCAAATAAATAAATAAATAAAAAATAAAAATGTTGAATATGTTATGTCGTTTCCATTTTTAAATTACTACAAGTTTGGGACATTCCACCGTCTTCTGCACCATCTTCATTCATAAAAAACATTTGCCTGGTACTGTTGTGAGGCTCGCCCTCCTTCACAACGCTATGGCATCCAAATATGGCCATTTCCTTAGTGGAAGATACCAAGCATAAAAGTCCACGGGGGGGGGGGGAACTACACACAAAACCTCAACTCAACCTCTACTTTCTAAAACAGTGTCTCTCAACTCATGGGTCGGGACTGTGTTTGGATACCGTCATTTCTTTTTTAACAATACTTGGTTTTTGATACTGGTATAAATCTATTTTAAAAAATTTGTCATCTAGAACCAGAAAACTGAACAATAATGTGTGGAAGATCTGCACATTTACATCTGTCTGTCTGTCTGTCTGTCTGTCAAGGAATGTGTGAACAATTGGGAATAATTTGGGGGGGGGGGGAATGAGAAAAAAATGGGGGGCATAGGGAATATATTAGTAATACAAAATGGGGGGGAAATGACTGGTAGGGGAATAAAATTGGTAAAATTGGGCAAACCCTGGGCAAAAAAACTGAGAAAAATAAATAAATTGGGGGGGAAATAATTATTTGAGCTGAAACAACCAAGTCACTTCCTTTAATGCTGTCGCTGGACCAGCAGCATCAAAACGTAGATCTACAGATTGTTTTCAGTACTTGCTTTCGATACTTTCATTTTTTTCTATACCTGTAGAACCGTAACCTTTTTAAAAAAAAAATTTATTTACTTATTCAACAATCATTTGTGAGGAGAATACAATATTTTACATCATTTATGACAAATTCATTTCAGTTTTGGGCCACAGCGTGTCATCCTATGGGGATGGTTTTCTAAAACATGATCCCTATCCTGAATCTGTGTAGTCGATCCCAGCCTTTGCTGTTGACTGGGCTCGTATTGAATATGCCAGAGCTGTTCTTAGGGTTACAATGTTCTGCAGTTTGCAACCAGAAGAGGAAGACGAACCGCCGGAACATTAAACTAAACACTCACTGGGGCTTTGACGAGGCCGGAACAATAATTTCTGTCATTTTCATCGCCTGAACCTTCATCTCCACCGTCACGAAGTCAGGCCCCCGCTCTCAATCCCAGCGTGTTATACAGCCAGACAGTTCCCCTCGCCCCGCGGCTAAACACTCCCTTTAGAGCTCGCTTTAAACGCCTCCGAACATCAAGTCCCGCAGCCTGGCGGTATCACAGCGGCGTTCCGAGAGACGGAGATTGTCTCGTTATTCAGATTTGGGTACACAGAACCCCCGAACCAGACCCGTCTCCCTCGCGAGCGCAGAATTAACATCGGATTAGGTCTGGTCGTTCCCGCTCAAATGAGCCGTCTGCGGATTGGTTTAATGAACACGTTTGTCTGGTGGCGGGAAACAATGGGGCTTCAATCAGGCGAGGGGAGGCTGACGGGACAGGGGAGTGAGAGGCAGCGACACGTACCAGACTCTGTGGCTCCTGTGTGTGTCTGTGAGGGCGGCTCAAACTGCTCCTTGTGTTAGTTCAGCAGTCTTCACTCAAAAATCCACCCAGTCCAGTCGACAATACTGGGAAATCCCATCTATTCCTTTCTCATATGTCCCAGGACACGTTGAACCTGCGAGTGTGAGCTTCATTTCAAAAAGAAACTGAGACTAAATGACTTAATTTAGTAGTAGTAGTAGTAGTATTGATAGTATGTACATTTTGCAGTAACAGTTTGTCATAGGAGTAGTGTGTACTGTAGGAGAGTAATGGTAGTAGTCGTGATAATACATTTAGCAGAAATACTTTGTCAGGAGCAGCTGTAGCAGTAATAGTAATAGTAATAGTAATAGTAATAGTAGTAGAATGACTATTACTCGATTATGTCTGATGTTTTTGTATGTTTCAACATCATATCCAAGTATTGCTTTTCCTACATCACAGCCCAGCTGCTCACATTCAGAATATTGTCACAGAAACGTGTTTATAGTGATTTTTTAAATAATGCATTGAGGTTTATACCATTTATTATTAAATACTTTCTTCTTTATTTATGCATTGCCGTGGTAACAGTACGCACCATCCCTCTGTGTCTGGTTAAGGTTGGGAAAAAGGGGCTGGGCTCATTGTTTCTTCTGCGGTTCCGAAACATAAGGGTAATCGACTTCTGTGCTTATAAGTGATTAACAAATCATGATTAAGGCTTTGTGAATGTTAATAAACGCTTTATAATGCTCCGTGTGTCGCCGTTTCAAAGGTTTACGTTTGGTCTGACTTCCCGGTCCAAACAATAACATTATCTTTTCTCCTGTCTTGAGCTTCCCCCAAACATCTCCCCATCCTCCTCCTCCTCCTCTCCGCAGACCCCTCAGGAGGAGGGTGGGTGTAACCGGGCGGACGCTGCGGTGGAGCGTCGGCGCAGCCTGCTGGAGGAGCAGCTCCTTGGCTTTGTTCCTCTGCTCGGGCTGGAGCTCCTCCAGGCAGAGCACTCCCTCTAGTGTCGGCCGTGGGGAACTGCACCTGCCCTGCCCTTCTCCTTTTGTCCTTTCAGGCTTTAGACACTTGCTTTCCTTCTTTTATTTTGAGGATGAAAGGACAGAATGTGGATTTGGTGTCACAGGAAGTGCACGCAGGAGTGTTCTGTCAGAATAAAAGCTGCTGCCACATTTCTTATTCTATCCTTATGATTTTCCTTTTTATTTGTATTATTACTTGTAGCAATCATAGAAATAATATGTACTAGTCGTAGTAATGATTGTGTGTACAATTTGTAGTAACAGTTTGAAATAGGAGTAGCAGTACAGTATGCACTGGAGTACAGTTGTAGTAGTGATAGTATGTAGATTCAGTTGATATAGTTTGGCTTAGGAGTAGCAGTTGTAGTAGTAGTAATAGTATTGTAGATGTAGTTGTACGTTTTTAAGAGTAAAAGTAGTAGTAGTTGTTGTACTATGTACTGCAGGAGAGTGATAGTAGAAGTATTGATAGTAAATTAGTAGAAATAGTTTGTCAGGAATAGCAGCAGTAGCAGTAATAGTAGTAGTATAGTCGTAGTAGGACTAGTATTCAATTATTGCTCATGTTTCTATACGTGTTAACATCATGTTTTCCCCACAGCATGGCTCTGTTTCTTTAAGGATATTACCAAAGAAATGTGTTTTACAGTGATGTGTTACTGAGGTGAACTCTTACCTTCCGGCGCTGCTCACTCCTTCCCCTCCTCTCTGATAGGCCACTGCAACACAGACATGAGTAAACATCGTCATCGTCATCCTCATCATCATCACCGCTTTCACTAATGACGCTTCACTGCTTTGAGTCTTTGGGTTTTAGACTCAACAAAATAATCAAAATACTGAAATATTTCAAGGTTTCTTTGTTTTTCTGTAATAGTAAAGTAGTAACTAAGTAAATTATTTACCTTAATAAATCCTCTCCGTTTTCCCTCTGGGGGTAATACAAGTGTTAATGGGATGATTGGGGGGGGGTCTTTCATCTCCCCCTGGTGTCTAAGGCCAGAAAACTACAAAGGCGCAAAACACACTAATGGAATCACGAAGAAGAAGCTAACGGGATAGGCTAACTGCGGGCTAGCGCCACTTAAACAGTATTTACAGCCAAGATTGAGTGATATTGAAAATCCCCGTAACAATTTTGCCAAAGACGGGAAAGGGCGAGTTTGGTCTTTTCTTTTTTTTTACTTGACATTAAAGTTAAGATGCCAAAATAGTTTTCATCTGTCGTAGCTCACGTTAAACGATACAATAAAATAATCAATATGCTCAAAAATCATTTTAAAAATGTAATGGTTTGGCCACACATCTGCTGGAGGAAGAAGAGCCAAAGTAAGGGGCTTAGAGGCTGCCGTATCTGGAGCTGTCCCACTTCACTCAGGAGCCTCTGTCGCTCTGGGCCCGGCAGATAAAAAAAAGAACACTTTAATTACGGGAGCGGAGCAGGGAGAGACGGAGTGATGCGGGAGTAAATCAGGGACACAAGCCTCTGAAAACTATCTGTAGATTGGGATCAACAATAGGATTAGGAGGAAGGACATAAAACGTGTCAGGGTTCGGAACACGGGGGATTTCAGATTGTGCTACGGTTTACTGCGCCGCACTGAAGTCACTGAAGTCACTGATTTTACTGATTTTACTGATTTTACTGAGCTTATTTTAACTGTTTTTTGGGTACTGGTTTTGATCCTTGACCCAGGTCTAAGTTCAGCAACACTATGAGCCCAAAGAATAGGATCAGCAGACGACCTGAACATCCTGAATGACCAGGTTATTCCATCAGTGGAATTCTTCTTCCCTAATGGCACGGGCATATTCCAAGACAACAACGCCAGGATTACATGGGGCTCACATTATGAAAGAGTGGATCAGGGAGCGTGAGATGGATCGGCCGCCACAGAGTCCAGATCTTAACCTCATTGAGTATCTTTGGGACGTGCTAGAGAAGTCTTTGCACAGTGGTCGCACTCTCCCATCATCAACACATGTTCTTCTATTGGGGTCTCCAACCTTTCTTACCCGGGAACAAAAACGTCATCGAGCTACTTATGCTTCAAAGACACTTGAGCAAAATGCGACTCTGGGGGAGTTCAACCAGGATGATTTTTCAAAGAGAATCCCTTTAGTTTTGTACCTTTTCTTTACTCTCTTCACCCAAATGTTTGCAAATTGCGTTGAGCATCTAAACTGTCACTCATCAAGCGTATGTTGAAATGTGGAGACTCCTTGGCGAGCTTTCTAGAAACGAACGAATTTAAGGATGTTGTTTTTTTTCCCCCAGAAAGATTTGTTGATGTCATATCGGGTCCTTTGAAATCACAGGAAAAAAAATGTAGAAAAAGTATTGTCACACCTCGATCATTTCCTCTAACACCATCTTAACACATTTCATACATTCACTTTGAAACTGTTAAATATTCCATAAACTAACTGTCAGAGGATAATGAAATGCTATTGCCTTCATTGCGTCTTTGTCTATTGTTTGAGAGTGTGAAGGCCAGAGCGGTTCCTGCCTGTGCCTGTGGGTGGCGCTGGTGATCTAGAACACCACCAGGCATCGTCTCCCCGTGTCCCATTCGCATCCGCTGCCTCCTCCTCGACAATAAAAACCATACCCCGTGTGAAGAGAGAGCGTTCTTACCTGTGGGGGTGAACGTAAACGACGGCACTGTGGAGAGAGAAGAGAAAAAAAACAAGTCACTCTCAGATCCACTCCCCTGTGCCCTCGTGACCTTTGCCCCGTATCCCATCGCCCTCCCCCTCCCTCTCGCATCCCCCTCGGTGCTGCGACACTATTGTCCCAGCTGCCAGCGGTCCTGCTGGGATGGGGTCAGCGCTCACATCATCACCCGCACACCGCCGCGGGACACGCCCGGCCCACGGCCCGGCCCGCGGCCCGCGAGCTTCGGTCCCACTCCGGGACATTGTGGCGATTCTTGGAGCGGGATCAGACGTATCACATGGCCTCACATAGAGATTTATGTTCACACGTAATCGCCGCTATAGGGCCGCACGGTTACCCTTTATCCCATCCAAACTGAGCGACCCAGCCTCGCCTCCCTCGCCTATGCCCAGCGCGAGGAACAAACGCTTTCATTTCCTCACGGAGTGGGTTTTATTTTATTAGGCCGCATGTAATTGTAACATCTTTACAGGAGGTTTGACGTAAATACGAGGCGGATTTTCACAAAACAAGCAGCGTTTTGTGATCGGGAGAACTTTTATGCAGCTGAGTGGGGAAACAGAGTGGGAGAGCGACGCGTTTATTTGAGAATGATTCAAACTAAGACAGCTCCTTAAAATGCCTCTTGGCCTCTTGTTGCTGCATGAAGCTGAAATGTAATAACTGAGTAATGCAGATTTAGGAGTTTATGTGCAGCTCACTCGCAGGAAAAATAAAACATAGGCAAAAATATTAAAATCACAAATCGAATCGCAATATCTGTCAAAAAAAAACCCTGCAGAAACAGACAATCATGGAATAATAAAGCATGATTTGAACTCCCAACAGAGATACGGGACTCAACAAAGTCTAAATTAGGACACTATCAGGCCTAAACAAAGTCCGTAACATTAAAGCTGAGGAGCACTTCATAAAACAGGCTTCCCTCTGACTGAGCGTAAACACGTGAGTCCAGGCTCAGTCCGTCTCCTCACACTCGCTCAGGCTTCTCCAGCCGCGCTCAACTAATGATAGAACATAAATGTGTTTTTATCCTCGGTGGGTGATAAAAGTGCAGTGTTTGGTCGGGATCAGGCTGAGTTCTTTGGCTAAATTTGGTTTACGAAACTTGGACTGAACCAGGCCTAAATAACCCGTTAACTAGGACTAAACCAAGTCCAAATAAGGTCTAAACCAGGACTACATAGTGTGGGACCACTATAAATAAGGTCTAAACCAGACCTAAACCTGGACTAGACCTGGTCTATATGAGGTCTAATCCAGACCTAAACCTGGACTAAACTCGGCCTATACGAGGTCTAATCCAGACCTAAACCTGGACTAAACCCGGCCTATACGAGGTCTAAACCTGGACTAGACCCAGCCTATACGAGGTCTACACCAGACCTAAACCTGGACTAAACCCAGCCTATACGAGGTCTAATCCAGACCTAAACCTGGCCTATACGAGGGCTAAACCAGACCTAAACCTGGACTAAACCCGGCCTATACGAGGTCTAAACCTGGACTAGACCCAGCCTATACGAGGTCTACACCAGACCTAAACCTGGACTAGACCCAGCCTATACGAGGTCTAAACCAGACCTAAACCTGGACTAAACCAGGACTAAACCCTGCCTATACGAGGTCTAAACCAGACTCAAACCAGACCTAAACCTGGCCTATACGAGGTCTAAACCAGACCTAAACCCGGTCTATACGAGGTCTAAATCAGACATAAACCCAGCCTATACGAGGTCTAAACCTGACCTAAACCAGACCCAAACCTGGACTAAACCCGGCCTATACGAGGTCTAAACCTGGACTAAACCCGGCCTTTACAAGGTCTAAACCAGACCTACACCTGGACTAAACCCGGCCTTTACGAGGTCTAAACCAGGCCTAAACCCGGCCTATACACGGTCTAAACCTGGACTAGTGTGTGGACTAACCCTGGACTAGCGTGTGGACTAACCCTGGACTAGCGTGTGGACTAAACCTGGACTAGCGTGTGGACTAACCCTGGACTAGCGTGTGGTCTAACCCTGGACTAGCGTGTGGACTAACCCTGGATTAGCGTGTGGTCTAACCCTGGACTAGCGTGTGGACTAACCCTGGACTAGTGTGTGGTCTAAACCTGGACTAGTGTGTGGTCTAAACTTGGACTAGTGTGTGGTCTAACCCTGGACTAGCGTGTGGTCTAAACCTGGACTAGCGTGTGGACTAACCCTGGACTAGCGTGTGGTCTAACCCTGGACTAGCGTGTGGACTAACCCTGGACTAGCGTGTGGTCTAACCCTGGACTAGCGTGTGGACTAACCCTGGACTAGTGTGTGGTCTAAACCTGGACTAGCGTGTGGTCTAAACCTGGACTAGTGTGTGGTCTAACCCTGGACTAGCGTGTGGACTAACCCTGGACTAGCGTGTGGTCTAACCCTGGACTAGCGTGTGGACTAAACCTGGACTAGCGTGTGGTCTAACCCTGGACTAGCGTGTGGACTAAACCTGGACTAGCGTGTGGACTAAACCTGGACTAGCGTGTGGACTAACCCTGGACTAGCGTGTGGACTAACCCTGGACTAGCGTGTGGACTAACCCTGGACTAGCGTGTGGTCTAACCCTGGACTAGCGTGTGGACTAACCCTGAGATCGAGCCGGCCCTCTCTGGCTGATGTCGACATTGCACAGGCACATTAGCAAACACAGTGTTTGCAGATAATTGCACAGTTGCACTCGGGAGCAGCAGACCTTTTGTCCGTCAGTGGGAGGAGGTCTGGTGCCTTCACGAACAGTCGGTAAACATGAGCGCTGGTGTAAAATCACAGGTCAAGTTCAGCCCACGCACTAGCACCTTCACGCTGCATCATTAAGTCTTCAGAGCGCTTCAGAGCGCTCTTTCATGCATCATTAAGTCTTCAGAGCGCTCTTTCATGGAGAGGCTTAACCGTGGAGTGTTTGTTTTAGCTAACGTCACGGACGCGCTGCTGAAGTGGCCTTCGGTACGTTTAGATTCTCGCAGCGCAAGACTGGACTTCTGGCTTTGAAAGAGCACTGCTATAATAATACATGTGATGTTTGTAATAAACTTACAATAAGCCCTAGGCCAGGGGTAGGCTAAACTCCGAGCACATCTCCGCTGTTTATGGTCAGACCCTGGCACCATGGCCCCCCTACTCAATGGGACATTTTCGGAATAATGATACGTCGGACTAATTGGCCGACCCCGGTTGGAACAACGCAGCCGCGGACGCTCCTCGGATCAAGAAATCTAGTGCAGTTCCCAAAATGATTGACAGTTCAATATTCTGTGCTAGACGGCAGATGATGTGGATTTTGTTTAGCTACTTCCATATCAATGTATTTGATAAAAAAGTTATACATCTTTCGTTGCAGATACAAACTATTGGGTGCTGAGAATGGTATACTGCAGTAGAGGCTGGGTGCAAAGTATGAAGTTCTGAATACTGCTTAACATTGTGCACCGCGGGCCCAGTGTTATTGTTTTCCCCCCACAAAAACCAACTCTAAGTTGTGTCAACTAAACAGGCATTTTGATTTTACACCAGTTTCATTTGTTTTAAGCACTGATGTGTCCGAGTCCGGCCCGGGCCCAAATATGGGTGCTATGGTTGCAGCACTCTAGTCTACACGTCAACCCTACTGCTTTTCAAATGTACCTTCTGTTGTTTCTTTCATTTCAATATCCTCATTTGGTTTAAAAAAAGACTTCAATCAATGTCTTCCACTGAATAATTCTAATGTGTTGATATAAGACGTACATCCGTAGCCAGACCAGAAACTGTGTGGCTCTGCGTCGAAATGGAGATTCTGTTACATCCTCCCCTCTTTTGTGTACTCCCCAAATGCCAAAGTCAATTCCCCAAATCTCATAATCGCCTCTCCTGACAGCGCGCTCTGATTTAAAGACTTAGTCCTAACCGCATTCCACGTCAGGTCCGCACCGACAGCCCCTGAACCCCTCGCTCATCATTCTGGCGAACCGCGGGACGAGCGCCGGCTTTCTCTGTGACAGCTCGGGATTAGGTTCACCAAAGGTTGAGTCGGCCCATTGTCTGTGGGCTGAATGGGGGGGGGGGGGGTTATATGTAGCAGCGGTGATGTACAGGTGTAGCTCGAAGGAAGCAGCTGCACAGCCCAAGGCCAGTGTCAGGGAAAGCGGTTCGCCCACACAAAGATGGCGGCAGAAGCATTTCTGGTTTGCAGCTCGTTTTGGTCGCTGATTTAAGTTGATGTCCAAAAAAACAGGGTATTGTCTTCATTATGTCTCTGTCCTTGGAGCATTTATTGTATGAATTATGTTTAACCTGTTACGTGCCGTCCCCACTGATCAGAGTTAGGGTTATGGTTAGGGTTATAGGAACAGGGAACGTGATTTTTAGAAACTAGAAGGTCTTGGCTTTCAAATGAGGCATCACACTGTTGTATAGGCTGTACGCTCTCCTGTCAACATGCTTTGGGATATACATTCTAGTGTTCATATGGACAATGCTCCTACTGTCTGCCCTGTGTATCAACAGACAAAACATGTGACATTTACACAAAGTAGTCATCTGGACCAGTCAGTGCCCGTGTTATTAACGGCACATCTGCACAACATCAAGACCTCTGTGTGGGACAAGAAACATGGACATTTTTCACTTCTATGTTTAACATTACAGACATTTATGTGTGTATAAAGTATTATAATTCCCTATCAAAACTGTAGGACGTGCTTTTTGTGATTTACAGCCGACCTTTGTTTTCCTTGAGGTGTTACGCAAACACAAGTTTAACTATCTGTGAACATTCTATTCCTCATTTGAAAGCCGAGTGCCTCCAGTGTTCCGTCCCTGCAGCTTTAACCTGAAGCTACTCAAGTATAACTTAGGATCTGTCTAACCAAACAGAAAATATACAGATAAACAACTTTCACATCACGTAAAATGTATCTTGTCAGATGTGGGTCTTTAAACTGGAATTAAAGCACATTTCAAATGGTAAATTAGGTTCCCACAAAAAGTGCACTCTCTATTCAGCACCGGTCTTGATAAATGACCTTAAAACTCCTATAATCACAGAGAAATGATTCATGTCATCTCTTTGATACCTTTACTTTAGAGTGGAAGAACAACAGCGCGTGTGTGAAGCTGACCTTTGCGTATGCCGGCGTAGCTGCTGGACAGGCCGTTCCTCTTCTTGTGGTGCCGATAGAGCCAGATGCTGAACACCATGAGGATGATCCAGCAGGCCGCCCCGATGCCCGCGATGAAGGCCGGCTGCTTCACCACGTCCGAGATCTGCTGCGAGAGAGGGTTCCCCGCGGCATCCAGGGTCTCCGTCATATGCCCCGACGCGTCTGAGGGGAACAGGACAGCACAGGACAGGTAAGGACAGGTCAGGACAGGACAGGTCAGGACAGGTAAAGACAGGACACGTCAGGTTGCCGAAAAAGGCAAAAAACTCAGCTGCATAAGGAGAGAGGGAGGTCGCCTCCTGTTTTCACATCGCCATGACAACACCATTGCATTTCATACACAAGGCAACTCAATGCACCTTTGAGAGCAGGACAGGTCATGAAAGGTAAGGACAGGTCAGGTCGGGACAGGACAGCACAGGTAAGGACAGGTCAGGAGAGGACAAGACAGGTACGGACAGCACAGGAGAGGACGGGTCAGGACAGGTAAGGACAGGTCAGGACAGCACAGCACAGGTAAGGACAGGACAGGGCAGGACAGGTACGAACAGGACAGGTCAGGATAGGTCAGAACAGGAGAGCACAGTACAGGACAGGAAAGGATAGCACAAGGGCAGGCAACTTTATTTATACCGTGCATTTCGTACACAAGGCAACTCAATGCGCCTTTGAGAGCAGGACAGGTCATGACAGGTAAGGACAGGTCAGAACAGGACAGGTAAGGACAGGACAGGTCGGGACAGGACAGCACAGGAGAGGACGGGTCAGGACAGGTAAGGACAGGTCAGGACAGCACAGGTAACCACAGGTAAGGACAGGACAGGGCAGGACAGGTACGAACAGGACAGGTAAGGACAGGTCAGAACAGGACAGGTAAGGACAGGACAGGACCGCCAGGCTTTGGTAGAATGCTTTCGGGGCGGGGGCGCAGCATTGTCTCCGTCTGAGCTCCGAGTGAACTCATGTGAACAATGATGTGAGATAGAGTCTGTGAGAGCAACAGCTGAGACAGGAGCTGAAGTATGTCCTTTTGTTTACGTATATTAAAGGTGCATTATAGGTAAAAAAAAAACAACAACATTTTATTTAATAATTATTATTTTATTTATTTTTGACCTTTCAGTGACATGGCGGCTGGCGCCTTTAGTTTCCATCACATATGATGCTCTAGGATCAGTTTCTGGTAGAAAGGTCAATTACACAATAATATCAAGTTTATTTTTCTTTGCATAGGAAGTTGCATAATGCACCTTTAAGTAGCCATGTGTTCCTGGTGTGTGCTGAGAGTCAGGCCTTTAAAGTCATTCAATAGACTGAAATAACACTGTCACAGTGAGAGCAGCTGTGGTTTGGGAAAATGTCTTATAATGCTGGTGTATAATTACAACTTTTATGTTAAGGCTTAATTCTGTTCTCATTTATTTATCCCAAAAATATGAATATATTTGGAGCTGGTGGAGGCCGATAACCTCTGAAACATCTGTCCATGTAAAATGGTCATTGAACAGCCCTGGTCTATGTGGACTTTACCGCAGGAAGCTGATGTCCAAGTACACTGAGGTACATCTTGTATCATGGGCTCAAGCTAAGAATAGTACCTTTTCTAATTTTCTGTTTTATCTACATGCAGAATTAAAGCAGTACCAAGTAACTTGTTTACCTTAATACATCCTTCCCGTAGTCCCTCTGGGGGTAATACAAGTGTTAATGGGATGATTGGAGGGTCTTTCATCTCCCCCTGGCGTCTCTGGCCAGAAAACCACATTTGCAACTTTCCTGCCACCGGGTCGGAGTCACCACTACACACTAATGGATTCACAAAGAAGAAGCTAAAAGGGCTAACGGGCTAAGCTAACTGCGGGCTAGCGCCACTTAAACAGTATTTACAGCCAAGTTTAAGTGAAAAAAATGATCTCCATTGTGTAACTGGATGAACAATATCCCTCTGTCCCTTCGCCTTTTCTGTCAGCGTAGTATTTACTCTCACGGACAATTAATGAGAAAATAAAACGCAACATGCTACGACACCTGCAGTGGCGCTTATGGCCTCTAGGGGCAAGAGTTACTTAGTACTGCTTTAACACATAAATATCACGCAGTGGACAGGCAATTGAATAATTACTGACAACATGTAAAAAAAAAAAAAAAAGCTTCACTTGCTTTGTTGTTTACTAAGTTAGGCTTTTTGTCCCGAAGCTAATGGCTAATACGAATCTGAGGCAATATAAAAGCTAAAAGAGTGGCACGTTCTAAGTTTATTTGCGTTTGATTCATTTAGTCATTTTATGTTACTTATTATCCATTAGCTCAACGCTAACAACGTACGTCGTCAGCACACAACAGTAAACAACTAAATCAAACGGTGCCGCGTTAAAAGGTCAGTGGGCTCTAACCATAAAATACTCTGGAGATAGCGTGCGATCTTCCTCCTTGAGTGACAGACTTAATATTTTCTATGTTTCCCACCGCACAATACGACTCCCAAAAGTCCCCTTTCACTCAGCCTTATTAAAGCTGGTGGTGGTTCTGACAGTGTTTACAGAAGTCTCCGAACGCTCGTAAGTGTTGAAAGGGGGGGGGAGCAGGCCGTGACTTGAGCGAGCCGACTTCTGTTATGAAAGCCCGGGTGTAATTTGTGTTTACTTGGCGCGGAGTCAGACGAAAGTGAAAAGCCTTTAACCGGAGAGGACTGGATTATCGTCACCGCTGTTTGTCAGTTCATTTGGGGCGCTAATCGTTCCCCGCGGCAGGTACCTCCACCGCAGGAGGAGGAGCTACATACTTGTACTGCTGCTGGAGTACTCTCAGAAACCTCTCTTTTGGATGGTCAAAAGTCCTACAAATGACCTATGAATAGGTGACAAAAGCTTCATTTAAGAACTAAATCAAAGTTGTTTTGCATAAAATGTATATGACCATTATTTTGAATCTTAAGGCAGGCACAGACTGAATGTCGGCAAACTCGGACTCGCCGTGGGGCAGAGGATTGTGCAGTAAAGTCATTAAAATGATCATCTACAGATGCCCAAGAGCCGGCTTCGTGTTGACGGATTGTTCAAATATTTTAGCGTTTAGCCTTGAGCCTGACTCTGTGTGGACGGGGCCAAAGAAAAATGCATTGCAAGTTTTGATGTCTTCAAATAACACTACACTGGATCGAGCCAGGTTTGAGTGTATCAGTAGACTTTGATAAAGCCTTTTTTTTCAGAGGGACTATAGGAAATACTTTCGAGTGTTCGCATCTGAAATAATAAGGCTAGGAATGATTGAGCCGTCGTTTGTTTTGGTCCACTCGTGCTCCTGGCACGTACCGAGTTGGAAGTAGGTGATGTCGCTCTTGACCCCGGGTCCCGCTCCGGTGCTCGCCGCCACCTCCACGCTGTAGCGCACCCCAGTGGCCAGGCCGGGGATGTACACGTAGAGGGTGGAGCCGTCCACCGTGCGGTTGATGTGGTAACGGCTCTCGTTCCCCAGGCACCAGATCTGCCACAAAACACAAGCGGGGAAGGGAGTTTTTAGGGAGCCATTAGTCATCCGTATCAAAATTACAATGTGTAAAATATTATAATGTGTATAATATTATAATGTGTATAATATTATAATGTGTATAATATTATAATGTGTATATATTTACTCCGCAATGAAAGGATGAAGCTTAGCAAGAGATGGAGAGGAGAGGAGGAGGTTTTGGGGAGTTGTCTGTTCATTAATATGCATTGATCCCATTCAAATAAAATGAATAAATGAAAATGAAAAACAGCCACTGGTGAGGATCCGTAGATTACACAAAGATGCGCGAGGGGCTCAAAACTCAGCTGTTTTTGATGAGAGAACAACATTGTAACCATGGCATAAAAATGTCCACTATCAACAATCCATCATTAAAAATCTTGTAGTACTAGTCGTAGTAGTAGTTCCCCCCCCCCTCCTATAAAAGCCCATAGCACATGTTCCCGTATGGCTTTCATTTCTCCGTCCCGGTCACAAACAGCGCCGCGCTGAGCTGGAGAAGCTGCAGCCATTCCTGCCTCACATACATCGTCCCGGGACAGCGATCTCTACTGGTCTAATTCAATTCATGTATTCAGTTGTATTCGAGGAAGGCTGATAAGGCTCTTTGAAATTCCACTCCTAGTTAACGGCCAAACACCCCATCACTGGCTTCATCTTCAAAGTCACTGCGTACATTTCTAACACCACCAGATGGCGCTGTTTCCAAACACTTCTGGCGCACTCGTCAGACAGTTCTCCTCGTTCAGCCTCATCTCTCTTTCTGTCTGCCCTGCTCTCCTCCTCCCTCATGCTGCCTCCCTCTCTCTCTCTCTCTACCTTTTCCTTCATTCTCTTATTGTCTTCTCCTCCCCCCCCCCCCCCCCTCCTCTCTGTCTCAGTTCTGTGATGTCTTTTTTCGTTGTGTTCACCTTGTACTCCTGGACCACTCCGTTGCGCTGCTCCTCCGGCGGCGGTTGCCAGGAGACCAGGATGGCGGTGCCGTTGTCTCCGCTCTCCGTTACCGTGACGTCTCGGGGCGGGGCGCTGGGAGCTGCGCGGGACAAAGGGGGGAGAAAAGAGAAACAGCATGCCTTTAGAGATTGAGCATTTTCACTGTTTCCGACACACAACGCAAACAAAATATGTACATGAGGTAGAACGACGAGGTTTCCCCTGAATTGTTAAAAGTTTGTTTCTGAAACATATGGCACACCTTTCTCTAAACGCTGCCGTCTTCATTAGGAAAATGTATTTGAGACTTGATTTAAGGCGAGACACTACAATGAATACAGGGAGGAAAAAATTTATTTAGAGATATCAATTTGATGTAGATCACTGACATGAATATGAAAACAAAAAAATTCAGGTTTTCATAGAAATAGCCAAAATTGCACATATATTTGTGATTAAAAAAAAAATCAGGGGAGATTTTGTATGTTGTTTTTGAATAAGCTCTTGAAAAAAACCTGTAAAAGTCAAAATCTAATTTTGCCTTGTTTTTCACAGCTCAAGAGTGATGAATCGGGATGGGAGTCATGCTGTGTTTCAGGCAACTGGTACATTTCTGTCCTCAGACTTGAAAAATGCCTTGGAGCCGCTTAAACTAGTTAGTACAGCATGTAAACTCGGAAGTGATCAGAGTGCTCCGAGTTCAGATAACAGAAAATGACAATGGCGCCCCGCAGTGGAGAAGTGCAGCTAATGATAAAACTCTGACAAAACTGCTGCATCAGTGACGTGAACCTCAGCTTTTGGTCACCGCCTTCAGTATAATGTCGAAAAACACTAGCATCTTGGGAGATAACTGTTCAGCCGGAACGCCCTGCAATTGTAAGTCTCTAAGTGAGAAAAATCCCAGCTGCCTCAGATGTTGTGAAGTCCCGTCTGAAGTGGAGATATTGTTAACAGAGTGTAAAGAACCACATTTGGAGAACAACGGGCATGCGTGTATATTCTCTAATCTCCACATCAGCCGGGGCCGTTGGAACCAGTACAACCTCATGTACATATTGTATTCACTGAATGCAGCACAGCGCGTGCCCCCCCGCTCCCCTCTCTGTCGAACCGTGCCCTTTATCTCCGTACGAGGCAGAACAAAGCGCTAACACGCCGTTATCCCGCTTCCATCACACGACTCCTCTTTGAACCACTCTGTGCACGAGAGATAGAAATGTCTGTTTGCACGAGCGCTGTAGAGATGTGAGCGATCTGCGGATGCTCGGAACAACAACGCAATGATTTATTAATTAATAATGAATAATAGTGACAAATGGAACGCCAGCAGGCCCAGCTGTTGGAGAGATCCTTTGACAGACAATGGAGCACATTTGTGAACAGTGGAAGAATAAGCAGTGGTATTTATGAGTATTGAGTAACCTTTACCATTTATCAGGAACACAATACACATTAGAATACTTACAAGTTACACATAAAAACAATAGGTTTCTCAAATTGGGAAACGACCAATGTATTATTTATGTCATGATAAATGGCACTTCTGCGGCTCGCTCCTCACAGTCTAACCCCGGGCGCTCACCTTCCTCCATGGTCCTCCCGATCTTCACGTCGCTGTCCGTCCCCTGGAACTCGTTGAAGAAGGGCCGCACTTTGAACTCGTAGGTGACGCCCTTGCGGAGCTGCGGCACCACGGCGCCGTGCTCCCCGGGCGTCCGCACCTCGAACACCGACCACTCGCTCCGGGGCTGGCCCTCCGCTGGAGACGGCCGGTACATCACCTTATAACCCTGGATGTACTGGGACTGCTGCTCCATCTGCGAAGGGCGGGGAGGAATAGGAGTTATGGGGGGGTTCTGGACATGTCTCACTGGGAAGAGGAAGAAGTTGGACATGTCTGGGGTGAGGGAAGTCCCTGCTAAGATGGCTGCCTCCATGACCCGGCCCCAGAAAGATAGGTGGGTACAATATCCATGGAAAACAACAAAACCTACAGGATCTTATCATCAAGTCTGCTAAACCTAAACTAAAAATGAATCAATTATGAGATACGAATTTGAAACTTTTGCTCCATTGTTTTCATATAAGGTAAGGCATTTTAAGTGTAATAATGAGCAAACGTGCCAATATTCTCTGCAATGATCTAAATAAATAATAGCGAATCATGCTACATGCTAACGTTAGCGTTAGAGTTAACGATGTTGTAACGATGGGGAGAGTAATTAGTTACATTAATCTGTTACCGAAAATGTAGCGCCGTTAGACTTAAACGCCGTTATTCCCAACACTGCTCCGTGCACCATTTGGAAGAGCCATTTGCTCCGACCGCACTATGAGCTCATGGGCCAGAGGTTCCTCCAAGTCTGGGGGTGTTTAGACATGGCCCTGGTCTCTTTACTTAGGCAAGTGGGCGACGTCTTGTTTGGCGAGGTGGTTTCATCTTCAGCAGCACAACATATGCTGACTTTGGTTTTCTTTTACAGCCTCAATAGATTATATATTCCCGCTGCTGTGTGTAGAGGGCGCTCTCGAAATGCAGACCAACACGGTCCTGCAGAGTAGACATTGTTGTGTTCGGATCTCAGGAATCACAAATAAAAAAATCGCTCAGAACAAAACTTCAAAAATACTGTTGGCAAGACTCGAAAATGTGAAATCTGTGGGAGGTACAGTATAAGTGGAGTCTTTGGCTTCTGGCGTTTTGGGATTACAGAGTGTTGTTGGGGGGGGGGGATCCCGTGCGCCACATATATGTCCGTATCTGTGAAGGGATTCGCGTGGGGGAAACACGGCCTCGCACGACTCGACAAATCAACTTCTCTCTCTCGCTTCTACCCATATGCTCTAATGCTGCTCATGGAAAACAGACCCAGAGCGGTGTTTTGTATCATTCTTCCGCGTTTGAGTAATCCTGCGTAATCCACTCTCTCCCCGTTTCTCCGAGGACGGGCCGGATACATGTGCTTTCCATATCGAGCTTCTGTGAGTGTTTTCCAAAGCGGCAGTGGCTTGTAAAGATGTTTCCCATTGTCATCTCTGCCCTCTGTTCCAGCTTCAGGTGCTCTCCATTAGGCCGGACAGTGTGCGAGCGTTTAGCACAGCGCAATGGAGGAGCCACGCTGGGAATGGAATGAAGCCTTTCGTCTTAAGCCTTTGACTGCGCTGTTATTGCACTCACGTGAACTGTAAACGCTTGCTCCCACCGGCTGAGGTCACGGGGTGAAAGTCCAGAAAGCTTCGCTGCACATTGCGAGCATTTTCCAGTCTATAGTTGGCAGCTTCGGTGTTTAGCTCCGCTCCTGAGTCCGGACTGGATTTGGCATGAATGACCTGCTATATTCCTCCAGAATATATCGATGGTCTCGCTTTAGTGCCAGGATTTAAGAGCGCGGGGCACACTCCACGCCGCAGAAACGTGATCAAAACACCAGCATGTGCCCACCCAAAGTGGCGGGAATTACTCCAGTCTGGTACGGTCTGCAGGAGGAAAAGCTTGAGGATCTTTGGGATGTGCTGGAGAAGGTTTTGCGCAATGGTCACACTCTCCCATCGACGATACGACATCTCTGGGAAAAATGAGTCACCGGATCTTTGCAGAAGCTTATTCAAACCATGCCACAGTTCTTTTGTTCTTTTGATGAACACCGTAAACACATTTACTCCAGGTGTTATGGCTATATAACTTATTTTCATGAACATTTATGAAACAAAAATATGAAGTAGCATTGTGTTGAATGTACTATATAAAGAGAAACTGTCATCAATGCAGCTGATTGTTGTTGTTGTTTTTTTTATTGTTTCATTTACCGTTAAGGTCATTACACCAAAAAATCAATCAAATGAACTAAAATATACATTCCAGCGGGTCATTCATCCATCTCTTGCTCTTTACATATTACTTCTGATGATTGTCTGAAAATTGGCAATCAGATATTTTTTTCCCCCTGAAATTGTGCTGCCCCTCCGCCTGGAACATTCCGAGTATCAGCGCTCAGTAATGGGCCACATTAGCCGGGACCATTCCACGTTTCCAACGTCCATCCATCACACGGGGGTTTTATGGGCAAAGGGTCGAGGGCAGAGCGGGGCAGGGGCGCGCCGGATCGGATGTATTCAGACCCTTTATGGATATAATGTGTTCCATAAACTCCTCACCCGATCTGTCATCTGCACTGTATTCGCTGTCACGAGCAATGTTCGAAGCCTTTCAGGGTTTCTCCAGCTGATGAGGAACACAAATGAACACTGTGTGACACAGAATGGTTGGGCTTCTTGGGAAATCTCTGTTTCCAGATGAAAAATTACGTTACATTTAGTTTTGTCCCTGTTAGATACAGGTAAATGAAACTTCCTCAAGGGATAATAAGAATATGAAGTTATGATAGAGCTATGATAGAGTTATGATAGAGTTATGATAGAGCTATGATAGAGCTATGATAGAGTTATGATAGAGTTATGATAGAGTTATGATAGAGTAATGATAGTTATGATAGAGCTATGATAGTTATGATAGAGCTATGATAGAGTTATGATAGAGCTATGATAGAGTTATGATAGAGCTATGATAGAGTTATGATAGAGTTATTATAGAGCTATGATAGAGTTATGATAGAGCTATGATAGAGTTATTATAGAGCTATGATAGAGTTATGATAGAGCTATGATAGAGTTATTATAGAGCTATGATAGAGTTAGGATAGAGTTATGATAGAGCTATGATAGAGTTATGATAGAGCTATGATAGAGTTATGATAGAGTTATGATAGAGCTATGATAGAGTTATGATAGAGCTATGATAGAGTTATGATAGAGTTATGATAGAGCTATGATAGAGTTATGATAGAGCTATGATAGAGTTATGATAGAGTTATTATAGAGCTATGATCGAGCTATGATAGAGCTATGATAGAGCTATGATAGAGTTATGATAGAGTTATTATAGAGCTATGATAGAGTTATGATAGAGCTATGATAGAGTTATGATGGAGCTATGATAGAGCTATGATAGAGCTATGATCGAGCTATGATAGAGTTATGATAGAGCTATGATAGAGCTATGATCGAGCTATGATAGAGTTATGATAGAGCTATGATAGAGCTATGATCGAGCTATGATAGAGCTATGATAGAGCTATGATCGAGCTATGATAGAGCTATGATAGAGCTATGATACAGTTATGATAGAGCTATGATAGAGTTATGATAGAGTTATTATAGAGCTATGATAGAGTTATGATAGAGCTATGATAGAGCTATGATCGAGCTATGATAGAGCTATGATAGAGCTATGATACAGTTATGATAGAGCTTTGATAGAGTTATGATAGAGCTATGATAGTTATGATAGAGTTATGATGGAGCTGTGATAGAGTTATAATAGAGTTATGATAGAGTTATGATAGAGCTATGATAGAGTTATGATAGAGTTATGATAGAGCTATGATAGAGTTATGATAGAGCTATGATATAGTTATGATAGAGTTATGATAGAGCTATGATAGAGTTATGATAGAGTTATGATAGAGCTATGATAGAGCTATGATAGAGTTATAATAGAGCTATGATATAGTTATGATAGAGTTATGATAGAGCTATGATAGAGTTATGATAGAGCTATGATAGAGTTATGATAGAGCTATGATAGAGTTATGATAGAGCTATGATAGAGTTATGATAGAGCTATGATAGAGTTATGATAGAGTTATTATAGAGCTATGATAGAGTTATGATAGAGTTATGATAGCGTTATAATAGAGTTATGATAGAGTTCTGATAGAGTTATGATAGAGCTATGATAGAGTTATGATGGAGCTGTGATAGAGTTATAATAGAGCTATGATATGATAGAGCTATGATATAGTTATGATATAGTTATGATAGAGTTATGATAGAGCTGTGATAGAGTTATAATAGAGTTATGATAGAGTTATGATGGAGCTGTGATAGAGTTATAATAGAGCTATGATATAGTTATGATAGAGTTATGATAGAGCTATGATAGAGTTATGATAGAGTTATGATAGAGTTATGATAGAGTTATAATAGAGTTATGATAGAGTTCTGATAGAGTTATGATAGAGCTATAGAGCTATGATAGAGTTATAATAGAGTTATGATAGAGTTATGATAGAGTTATGATGGAGCTATGATATAGTTATGATATAGTTATGATAGAGTTATGATAGAGTTATGATAGAGTTATGATAGAGTTATGATAGAGTTATGATAGAGCTGTGATAGAGCTATGATAGAGTTATGATAGAGTTATAATAGAGCTATCATAGTTATGATAGAGCTATGATAGAGTTATAATAGAGTTATAATAGAGCTATGATATAGTTATGATAGAGCTATGATATAGTTATGATATAGTTATGATAGAGTTATGATAGAGCTGTGATAGAGCTATGATAGAGTTATGATAGAGTTATAATAGAGCTATGATAGTTATGATAGAGCTATGATAGAGTTATGATAGAGCTATGATAGAGTTATGATAGAGCTATGATAGAGTTATGATAGAGTTATTATAGAGCTATGATAGAGTTATGATAGAGCTATGATAGAGTTATTATAGAGCTATGATAGAGTTATGATAGAGTTATGATAGAGCTATGATAGAGTTATGATAGAGCTATGATAGAGTTATGATAGAGTTATTATAGAGCTATGATAGAGTTATGATAGAGCTATGATAGAGCTATGATCGAGCTATGATAGAGCTATGATAGAGTTATGATAGAGTTATGATCGAGCTATGATAGAGCTATGATAGAGCTATGATAGAGTTATTATAGAGCTATGATAGAGTTATGATAGAGCTATGATAGAGTTATGATGGAGCTATGATAGAGCTATGATAGAGCTATGATCGAGCTATGATAGAGTTATGATAGAGCTATGATACAGTTATGATAGAGCTATGATAGAGTTATGATAGAGTTATTAAAGAGCTATGATAGAGTTATGATAGAGCTATGATAGAGCTATGATCGAGCTATGATAGAGCTATGATAGAGCTATGATACAGTTATGATAGAGCTTTGATAGAGTTATGATAGAGCTATGATAGAGTTATGATAGAGTTATGATAGAGTTATGATAGAGCTATGATAGAGTTATGATAGAGCTATGATAGAGTTATGATAGAGCTATGATAGAGTTATTATAGAGTTATGATAGAGCTATGATAGAGTTATGATAGAGCTATGATAGAGTTATTATAGAGTTATGATAGAGTTATAATAGAGTTATGATAGAGTTATGATAGAGCTATGATAGAGTTATGATAGAGTTATGATAGAGCTATGATAGAGTTATGATAGAGCTATGATATAGTTATGATAGAGTTATGATAGAGCTATGATAGAGTTATGATAGAGCTATGATAGAGTTATGATAGAGCTATGATAGAGTTATGATAGAGCTATGATAGAGTTATGATAGAGTTATTATAGAGCTATGATAGAGTTATGATAGAGTTATGATAGCGTTATAATAGAGTTATGATAGAGTTCTGATAGAGTTATGATAGAGTTATAATAGAGTTATGATAGAGCTATGATAGAGTTATAATAGAGCTATGATATGATAGAGCTATGATATAGTTATGATAGAGTTATGATAGAGCTATGATAGTTATGATAGAGTTATGATAGAGTTATGATAGAGTTATAATAGAGTTATGATAGAGCTATGATAGAGTTATAATAGAGCTATGATATGATAGAGCTATGATATAGTTATGATAGAGTTATGATAGAGCTATGATAGAGCTATGATAGAGTTATGATAGAGTTATGATAGAGTTATGATAGAGTTATAATAGAGTTATGATAGAGTTCTGATAGAGTTATGATAGAGCTATAGAGCTATGATAGAGTTATAATAGAGTTATGATAGAGCTATGATAGAGTTATGATAGAGTTATGATAGAGTTATTATAGAGCTATGATAGAGTTATGATAGAGTTATGATGGAGCTGTGATAGAGTTATAATAGAGTTATGATAGAGTTATGATAGAGTTCTGATAGAGCTATGATAGAGTTATGATAGAGTTATGATGGAGCTGTGATAGAGTTATAATAGAGTTATGATAGAGTTATGATAGAGTTATGATAGAGTTATAATAGAGCTATGATATGATAGAGCTGTGATAGAGTTATAATAGAGTTATGATAGAGTTATGATAGAGTTATGATAGAGTTATGATAGAGCTATGATAGAGTTATGATAGAGTTATGATAGAGCTATGATAGAGTTATGATAGAGCTATGATAGAGTTATGATAGAGTTATGATAGAGCTATGATAGAGTTATGATAGAGTTATGATAGAGCTATGATAGAGTTATGATAGAGCTATGATAGAGTTATGATAGAGCTATGATAGAGTTATGATAGAGTTATTATAGAGCTATGATAGAGTTATGATAGTGTTATTATAGAGCTATGATAGAGTTATGATAGAGTTATGATAGAGTTATGATAGCGTTATAATAGAGTTATGATAGAGTTCTGATAGAGTTATGATAGAGCTATGATAGAGCTATGATAGAGTTATGATGGAGCTGTGATAGAGTTATAATAGAGCTATGATATGATAGAGCTGTGATAGAGTTATAATAGAGTTATGATAGAGTTATGATGGAGCTGTGATAGAGTTATAATAGAGCTATGATATAGTTATGATAGAGTTATGATAGAGCTATGATAGAGTTATGATAGAGTTATGATAGAGTTATGATAGAGTTATAATAGAGTTATGATAGAGTTCTGATAGAGTTATGATAGAGCTATGATAGAGTTATGATAGAGCTATGATAGAGTTATGATAGAGTTATGATAGAGCTATGATAGAGTTATAATAGAGTTATGATAGAGCTATGATAGAGTTATGATAGAGTTATGATAGAGTTATTATAGAGCTATGATAGAGTTATGATAGAGTTATGATAGCGTTATGATAGAGTTATGATATAGTTATGATATAGTTATGATACAGCTATGATAGAGTTATGATAGAGTTACGATAGAGTTATGATAGAGTTATGATAGAGTTATGATAGAGTTACAATAGAGTTATAATAGAGTTATGATATAGTTATGATAGAGCTATTATATAGTTATGATAGAGTTATGATAGAGCTATGATAGTTATGATAGAGTTATGATAGAGTTATGATAGAGCTGTGATAGAGTTATAATAGAGTTATGATATAGTTATGATAGAGCTATTTTTTATTTATTTTGGCTTGGTTAAAAGCCATATTTTGTGATATTCGGTTTTGTCAGTTAATGCTGTGGTAATGAATCATATGCATGTTTCACGCCCATGTGCAGCTGTGAGTGGTGGTAAAGTGAAGTAGGCGGATCACCCCCAAAATGAACTGCACTCATTTAGATTCTGTTTCTATCTTCCATCAGTCAATACAAAACATAACAAAACACAACAAAATGAACCAAAAAGACAAAAAACAAAAAAAGACAATGTAACAAGGTACTCTGAGGTGGCAAAAATAAGTTTACTCTACAACAACAAAAAGTTAGGTACCCGAGTTTTAACACAACAAATGAGCACATTTCCAATGAGATACAGTCAGTATTATAGATCTATCTGAAAGGAATATGAGAAATGAATGCAACAATGGCACAGTACAGATTCAAGGCGAGAAACTGCAGGTAACCAGGCTGTTTTGGGCGGCTCAATAAATCATAAATTTAATAATATTGAAAAATCCATCCATCCACACAAACCTTTAGAATATTGCTTAGTACAAGACTGGGAGATTTGGTGCCTGTGCTGTAGGTGCTTTTAAGAGTGTAAATTACAAAACAAACACAAAAATAGACAACAGGCTCTAAAGTTTAGCTTTTCGCCCCCGCAGACTTTCGCAGTTTGCATCTTCCTCAAAGAACACTACATTATTCTGGTTACAAATGTACTATTTACCAGGTACCATGTTGTGGTGATTACAGGACACATTGTGCAGAGTTAGTTTGGTCTATTTTTTTTTTCAAAGATGTTATGGAGAAAACGAGCCAAACACCCTCATCTCTCAGAACCATTAACAGCTCTTTGCGAGACAAGCTTGAGTGGAGATCAGAACGAGAGCAGTGAAGCCGTCCCAACTTTAAAACCACCGAGAAGCACCGCCTCGTGACATCAGCGGGTGAGAGCGAGTGTTTGGGGCTCCAGGTATTGCCTCAAACCCTTTATTACAAATACACTACTCTAAAAGGTTAGCTTATAAGTACAATGTTGGCCTATTGTAAGCTCTGGCATCAATCCTCCTGTGAATATCCAAAGAAAGCCGCGCTCCTCCCACCTCTCCTCCCACACATCTGTTAAACATTTGCACTTAAGAGCCGCCGCTGTTCGCCTCTTCCTCCGCACTTGTATTATATTAACAGCCTCAAGTGTTTTCAATCAGCACACGGGCACAGGCTGGCACGCCCGGCCCCACACTGCCCCACACTGCCCCACACTGCCCCACACTGTTGGGCTGGAAAGATATTTCAGGCAGAATACTTGGGCACGGGCCAGATCGTGAGCTGTGCCAGACGCCGTGTGCTAAATGTGCCTTTTGCTCTTCTGCAGCGCACAAAGACGTTGGCGGGTTCATTCATCTGACGAAGGCTAAAGTGGGCGGATATTTACTGCAAATGCAATTATCAAGTACTTAAGGCGAGACGCCGCAGGTGAAAAGGTTCATTTTTGCAGTGGTCCATGCTAAGACTTTTAGCCAGTTTTCTCCCTTAACGTCTTCTGTTTTAATGTGAGTGTAAAGAAAGGACCAAACCCCCCCTTTACGATGCTTGTTTTATGACATTTGTCTGCTAGTGAGCCAGAGATTTCCAAGAAGTAGCTACAACATGGCGGCGCACGGGCCGGTTTCCCCACGCTCATTTATTCACAAATACGGACAGGTTTGGTATCTACGTGTAGCACAAAAGGCTGTGACCAAGAAGACGCTGTAATCCAATTTTGGACATGTCCTTTGTGGGAGACTGGAGCGGCTAAAGACGGGGGAAATCTACACAGGGCGCATGTGCACACGTTACTTAACTGTAGGGCCCGTTTAAAAAAAGACATTTCATTCCACTCTTCGCAACAACATCTCCACTTTAGTAGCTCCTACAGACTCCACACTTTACAGTCTCTGACTTTTTAAGAGGGATTTTTTTTAATCTAACTATTGCCTAATTTATTTACTGGAAAAATGCCATCTTATCTTAGCAAAATGGTTTAATGCTGATTTTGAGCAGGTTTGGACTGTCTTGAAATTCAATTGCCAATGGAACAAGCATTAAGTTTCATCAAATAAAAGTAATGAACTAGTACACTTAAAATAAGACAAAAACACTTGAAATTAAAGCCGCAAGCGGCAATAAAGGCCCTCGCCCCTGGTGCAGTCCCCCCCTTCCGACCGCCCCTGCTCGCTCTGGCCATAACCTGCTCTCGCCTCGGCCTCACACCCAACATGGTTTCTTGTGCCATTTAACTCCGGCCCACTCTCGCCTGAGGCTTCGTCCCACCCCGGTCTCAGTCTTGCCCCAGGTAGCTCCGGTGCCGGCCCACTCTTGCGTCAGCCTCAAGGCCCCGGCCTCACGCTCGCCTCAGCTGTGCTTTACACTCGTTCTATAGTTGAAATACTTTCTAAGGCCAGCGAACTGCAATACTCGGGAGAAGCCACCAGGCAAAACAGCATCTGGACAGATGCCAAATTCCATGGAAGTCCCTTCCACGTACTTCTATTTGTAGGCACCGAACCCGTGGGTGCTGCAGGGCTGGAGCACCCACTCAAATCTTTGGGCACCCAGACGAATTTGCCTTGATTACAAAATGATTCAATGAATATCGGCAAATCTGTAAAGCGCTACTCAGCGTTCAGCAAATACACGAGCAGGGGGCGGTACCTAATATACATGTACGTGCACTTCGCACCACCCATTTAGCTACATAGGTAGAGTGTCGGGCTCCCCCAGTTCATAACTGATTACCTTTCCAACTCAATCTGACAAGGTACGTGAGAATTATAAAGGATATTATGCAGTCTCTGGGACATTTAGCCTTGCCACGCCCACATCTTAGAAAATATCAAACACGTGTAATATATTTTTGTGTTTGTTTTAATGTGTAGAATATACCTGCAATGTTTCATATAAATCGTACAAACTAACATTTTCAAAGCATAGATAGGTGGCGCTGTACTGTGGTGAAGTTGGTCTTTTAATGAGTGTGAGCTCAATATGTCAATGCATGTTCGATTTATAAACGATAATGTGCCATTTTTGAGACATTTACCTTGACCACGCCCACATCTTACAATATATGAAATCACTGTAATGTATTTTTTTTTTGAGTCAGTGTTTGGAACATACTGGCAACGTTGTACTAAAAAAAACAAAAAACTGCAGTTTTCAAGGTATAGCTAGGGGGCGCTATCCTGGGAGCAGACTATATGTTAATGGCTGCGTTCTGTTCAGTTTCGGGTGTCCATTAGTGACTTGATTATGAGCTCTGTCGGCTTATTCCTGTGAGCGTGAGCTGTCTTTGAAAATACACGAAATCAACGCGTTGTTCGCCGCGGCGTTATGAGGAGACGGTGTAACAGTTTTACAAACCGCCAAATCCAGTGAGTTTTTGTCAACTTTTGTTTCAATTCAATCATTGACAAAAACAAAAAAAGAAATAAAAAAGAAACCACCCAAAAACAATAGGCCCTTGCCGGGGACTACGTCCGGCTCAGGCCTAATGAGACAATAAAGTCCAAAGTAAGAAACATCTCTCTTGTTCCATTGGTAAACACCTTGTGTGTTGTCTCAGTTGTTGTTGTTGTTATAGTTGTGATGCCAGTGCGTCTTTTGGCAGTGAATAGTGTAAAATAATATATTCGAAAAGCCTGAACATGTCTGGACGCTCCACTCACCGTCCACTGCACGCGCACCGACGAGGAGGACAGGATGGTGGGGTTGTGCAGGTGGATGAGCACGTCTCCCAGCTCCTTCTGGATCTGCCGGTGGTCCACGCCCTGGCTCGTGGGAGGGATGTCTGCAAGCGAAGGCAGGTCACAATATAGAGAGAGCTCACAAACGTCTGAACAGGCCCCGTCATAAAGAAGTCAATCTCAAAATCACACACACAGATTAACGCTGATTTACATTCAGCCTGAAGCCCTGGATCATCACAGTAGGTAACCTGGCAAGGTAGTGAATAAGCTCAACACAGTAATATCAATCTGGAACAGCTCCTGTTGAAACTGTTTGGAAAGAAAATGGATGTATAGTTGGGTATTTGTTGCTAATTGGATTAAATGTGCCTCGTCTCAAAACATAGTAACAGCAATCAGATATTGAATATTCAGTGTTTTCATGAGTACTATATAGAGCAACATCTCTCATAGCTGTCATGTAAAGTATTGAAAGTGCTTGTTATTGTTATCAAAATGAATAATGTGTGAATGAGTGGTTTGGAAATGGCCGGGAGGCAGACTAGCGTCCATCAGTCAACAAACCGATCACTACCGACTATGGAGTGAATGAATAATGTTTGTATTATCATTACAATCCACACACAGCAACAGAGCCCTGTGATTGGTCCAAACTACCGTTGGGTTGACGGCAGTTTGAGCCTTCTGTTGGGGATTTTTGTAAGATTGACACAACAACCATCTCCTGTCACAACAACCCCCCACCCTCTATCTCAGGGGTGCCCAAAGTGCCCAAAAGATCGGACTGCTCTATCTGGTCCCTGATGGAGGAACATTCAGAGGCTAAATTAGCACAGTGACTCAGTGAAGTTCCCTCCACTGAGCCACTGTCACTGGACAAACACTCTCCATGGGCCGATCAACTCATGTACCTTGTGTCTTGACGGCGTCCGCGATGGGGCTGGGGTCGCTGAGGCCGTACGCGTTGGCCGCTCGCACCAGGAACAGGTAGACGGCGCTGGGCCGGAGTCCCTTCAGGACAAAGGTCTCCGTCTTCACGTGGTCCGCCAGCGTCTGCCAGCTGCTGCCCGATGCGTGGCTGTGGACGGGACAACGCGGTCAGAGACGTCGACGTGGACATAGTTCACAGGGGATAAGGGGCGCGGTTACCTGAAGGCCTCGATGACGTAGGAGGTGGGTGTGGCTCCGGAGTGCAGGTTGGGTCTCCAGGACAGGGTGACGGAGGTGCGGGTGACGTCGGTGACCTCTGGTTTGGACGGGGCCGATGGGATGAGAGCTGGGTCCGTGGGTCTGTTGGGCTGGACCGGGGCTCCGAACTCTGAGACGAGAAAGAGGAAGAAAACGGTGGATATCAGAGTGTATCATTGTCACTGTTTACTGAAGGCTGTTCATGATGGAGCATGGGCAGTGATGCATGCTCAATGGAGGAGATAGCATCAGCCACGTCTTTGAACACATCGGTTTTGGATCCATCCATTTTAACTGCACATTTGCCTGACTGGACGTCAACATACTGACACCCAGAAGATAGTACGTATCGAATGTCAAAGGTCTTCTAGGGTAATTTGAGGAAAGTTTACTAGGAATGCACCGATCCGATACTGGAGTGGGATATGGGAGCAGGTTCAAATTGAGCAGGGAGTCAGATCTTGTTGATTATTTTCGTAATTTACAATGTAATGTAATGTTGATGCGTAAAGTGTTACTAGTGCATACTGCCGACTGCAGTGTCAAACATTCCTTACCTTGCACCTCTAGGTGAGCTTTCCAGGACGCCTCTCCACTCGGGGTGGAGGCGATGCACGAGTACATGCCGGTGTCACTCAGCTGCACAAACACAAGAGGTGGGAATTGAAAAAATGAAATTAAAAGGACCATCAGTTCTCTCTCTCTAAGCAGCTGTCTGCTCTGGTAATCTCACTCTCATCTCTCATCTCTCTCAAACGCAAACACAGACAAAGCAGCTGCAAAGGCCAAGTGACTGGTGATAATTCCAGTCAGAAGGAAAGATGTTCGCGGATCGCTCGCTAATTGGAGACCTTTTCTTCTCTGCCATAACCCCCCGAGTAACAAACATGGAGGTGTGAGTTCCACTGCGCAACAGATGTGCTGAGGGCGGGTCTAACCTTGGGAAAACCTGTACCTCTAAATGAAAATACAGGAGGATTGCCAAGGTATTAGGCTTCCTCAGTTGTATACAGTAACAGTTATTCTTTTATTTCAAGAAATTTCCATTGTAGATTCTTACTAAAGGCGTTCATTTATGAATGAGCACATATGGAATTACAAAAATGAAACAGATTCATCAAAATAGCCGCCTTTTGCTTTGATTACTGTTTAGCATTTTTGACATTTTCTCAATGAGCTTCACAATGTCGTCACAGAGACGGTTATGACTTCACAGACAGTTAAACTATTTCAGTGACAAGGACCTTAAAGCTCATTGATAAATAGAGCGGCACGTTGGCTGACGTTTGCATGGACACCTGCCCAACCCAACATTCAGTGGGTGGGCCAATCGTGCAGCTAGATACTCCAGACAAAGATACTCGTATCAGCCGCATTAAAGGATGGATCAAATCATTCAATGCAGCTGGTTCAGTTAATTCACTGTCTGACCAGAAAATAATAACAGTGTCCTTTACCTGGATGTAACTAACTGTTCTGATCTGGGGCTGCTGCAGTTGGTCAGGTCTAGGTTCAGCAACATGAGCCCAAAGAATGAAATCAGCTGAACATCCTGAAAGACCTGGTTATTCCAATAGTGGATTTCCTCTTCCTTGATGGCACGGTCATGTCCTAAGACTTCAATGCCAGGATTCATGGGGCTCTTATTGTCCAGACCTTAATCCCATTGAGAATCTTTGGGATGTGCTGGACCCACCATCTCCCACCATCAATACAAGATCTTGGTGAAACATGAATGCAACACTGGATCTTTTGGAGAACATTTGGACGTTGCAGAAGCTTTTTGAAAGGCGCTACAACCAAATATTTTCGGTGGCAACTTTTTTTTTGTACTAGTAGTTCGATTGGCTGGGCAAGGAAAAACGTTGTGTTTTTCATTGTATTTTGTGGGAGCCCAGCAAAACGTTCTCTGCCCTATATCTAGCTATAATGTCTTCTTTGTAGATGCTTGAGTAGTTTATATTGCCACCAGATGAATACCAATTTTGTATGGGATGTCAAATAAAAAAATCAAAGCATCCCGTTCTCTGAAAGGGTCCTTTTCATATTCAAATCTTCTTTTGGAAGTTCACTGTGGAGCTTGGACAACCCTGCTATGATCCATCAAAATCACGTTTCCCTAAATAGATGAAATGAAACCTCGCGTCAAAGACCTCCTCATTAAATAGACTGACTTTATACAAATTCATTTAGAAACATAATTATGTCTTCAAAACCTCCCAGCACCCAAAATAGATGAAATGACTCCTCGCATCAGAAGCCTCTTTATTAAAGCGGTGGCGGGTTGACTCTGACGACATTATTATGGAAACCCGCCATGCTCATCCCACCCGCCTGGCTCGCCCCGTCCCACTAATCAAACTTCCCCCGCCTCTCGCTGCACAGACGGACTGTATACTGCAAGACTGACACGACCCGTGAACCTGCGACCGCCCCCCACTTCCAAACACGCCAGCGCTCACGGAAATGACAGGGCACAGGGAGTGAGGAGGAGCGTGGGGGTAAGCCCGGGACGTCTGAGTGATTGACAGCTCCATGGAGGCGGGGCTGGAAAGCGTGCTATTTAGTCAGCAGCAGCAGCAGGGGGGTAACCTCAGCACTATGTATGGGATCCTCACAGGCAATTTTTATCATTCATTCATGTTTGAATTAAAGGAATAATCCACTTTTTTGGAGCTTTTAATCAGGCTGTATCAAATACATACCCACTGTAGTATTACACTGGATTTGACCTTTCTTTAACGTCTTCATTTACATAATCTCTCTCTCTCTGGTAAGCCTTGGTAAAGGTAAAGGTCTACAAGGGCTAAAACACTTCCCACGCCCAGATAAAGGCCTTTGGAAGAGGGGGGTATTATTTATATGTATTTAGTATTCATCTCATGATTTGTAGGGATGCAACAATTCTCAGTATTATATTGAATCGTTCAATACGCTCTTCAATTCAATACACAGATGTTTAATATGACTTGATAATAGATTGTAGACGTGCCGCTAATAGTATTTTCAGACGTTTTTACTTTTCACACGTCTAAGAGAGCTAAGCACTTGAATATTTTGCACTAGAATGTATTTTGACACAGCCGTTTAAAGTTAACAAAATGTTAAATTTTTAAAAAGAAAGAAAGTTGCTCTTTCAGCACCGGAAATGTATTTAAATCGAATCAAAATCGCGATCTTCAAATCGAATTGTGACTAAAGTGAATGCTTGCATCCCTCTTTACAGGCCTCTTTACAGCCCCTGTTTGCTCTGGGGGAGTAATAAAGGCAGGAGGTGAGGAGAGGGCCGGCTGGTTACATAGAAGGAAGGAACTCAAGGTGAACAGTAGAATAGTCACCGGGGAGGGAAAGGTTTCAACGATCACTCTTGGTTCTAGTGTGATTTTAATAAGACATTGTTAGAAGCTCTGAAAGAGTCCATTTTGCGCCACACCTCAGTTCCTTTTCTGTCTTTCTAAAGTTTGATGCTGAGATCTGCACTGAAGAGCCCCACAGAGAGCCCGTTTGAAAGAAGCTGGCGCACTCACACGTTCTTAGATGACTTGGATAAAGCTGGAGACTGTGCCGGTCGACCCGGGCTCACCTTGGCGTATCGGATCTGCAGCGCGCCCGTCTCCTGCTGCTTCACCCTGGAGTCGTGCGTGGACACCAGCGCCCCGTCCTTCCTCCACAGGATGGTGGGGGTGGGGGTCCCCGAGGCCAGGCAGCTCAGCACCACCGTCCCGTCCACCGCCACCGTCTGGTTGGTGGGGCCCTGGCGGATGACCGGAGGGGGGCGGTCCGACACCACTGAGGAAACAATTATCATATTATTATTTATATTGTTCATATTATTTATTCAAATATCTATTTTAGATATTGAGTAAATTCATTCTACTGATAAAACAAATCTTTCATTATGACTTGGAAATGAAAGTGTCTGGTAGACGAGTGGTAGTCGATACAGTACAGTAGTAAAACACTTATGTAGAAACAAACAAGCTGCAGCTCGCTTAAACGCCCGCCACAAGGACAACCACTCTGCCCCACTGCGCCCGCCGCAGCCACTCAGTGAAGTCATGTCTTCTGTTTGGAGCTGGTTATGTGAACAGGCCTTCACCAGAACGTTTCAGCTCTCAGATTACCTGCCCTACACATTATTCATCTGTACTTCCATGATATGTTCATGTGTTCTCTTTATCACCAAATACAAAATCCACACAAGAACAAAGCAAGAAAGAGAGAACACTTCCATGACTGATTTACTTCACAGAATATCCAGTAAATCCAGTACTGTACAGTCACCCTCTGACCTCTCACAGGTTTAAGGACGATTCTTAAAACATTTATTTGGAGAAGTGCCTTTGTTAAGGCCCAATCTCTTCTGTTTACTGTGCCTCTTTTATGAATATCTTCTGAAGAAAAAGTTTATGAGTACCACTTTAAGAGGTTTCTGGAGAATGGTCATATATATATATATATATATATATATATATATATATGTGTGTGTGTGTGTGTGCGTGTGAAACAGATCTTGAGTAAATCCTGCTGTAGCTCGACAGACAGAGCTGCTATGTCTGTGCCACATTTTCTGGTTACATCACATAAACCTGCGTCTTTTTACTGTTCACTTCTTGAACAATGATTACGAGTAAATGAAAATGCCACTGACAATCAGCTGTCTTTCATTTTCATCCTGAGTTGAGATATTGTTACATGTTATAGTACAGCATAATTCTACTTCAGTATTCAAAATGGAGGCCAGAACTATGTGTGATGTTATTGGAAACGCATGTATAGAGCTTCCACGTAAATGCGACGCCGCAACACGCGATGTTCAGTTTCATTCAATCAAAAGGTTTCACTCAAAAACGATCAGAAAACACTTGTTATGCTCTTTCCATCACGAGAGGAGAGGAGAGCTGCGTCTTCTCCTCTGGCTGACAGCGCTGAGCAACAGTGAGAGGAGGGGCTTTCTCCTCCTCCTTACAGTGAGGGGAGGGGCTTTCTCCTCCTCCTTACTGTGAGGGGAGGGGCTTTCTCCTCCTCCTGGCCTGTGAGGGGAGGGGCTTTCTCCTCCTCCTTACTGAGAGGGGAGGGGCTTTCTCCTCCTCCTGGCTGTGAGGGGAGGGGCTTTCTCCTCCTCCTTACAGTGGGGGGAGGGGCTTTCTCCTCCTCCTGGCTGTGTTTAGAGAAATCTGTTTGGAGCAGGATACTCTGCCCTTCCCCTCACCAGCTTTTTGTTTCTTTATAGCTTAATAATTATTATATTTATGTCCCATGTTTCTATATAAAACTATTAATTAAATTGTATTTTAAAGAGTGGATTTTGTTTTGGGTTTTGAGAGAAGCTGCTAGACATTTTTGAAGTGACCTCAAAAGACAAATTACACAGGTTTAACATAAAAAATATAGGCCTATATTTTAGTATAAGAGGGCTACTTTATTTCACTTTGCTTTTACATATTATATTTTACAAGTGTAAGCTCTCAAATAGTTTTTTGAATTTCGTTACTATCTGCTACAGAGGCTGAGAAATCAATCCTTTAGTCGGCGTTGACACAATTGCTGAATACTTCAGGAACTTCAGGTTTTCGGGGTCTTTTCTGAAATCGCCCATAGGTTTTTCCAGGCGTTTTAACTTGATTCTTCTACTTTTAGTTTTGTATTTTGTATTGTATTGGGTATTTTACTGTGTATTTTGTCTTGGTCCTGATTGATTTTAAATTGTGCTGTCAATCGCTTTGTAACATTGTTTAGTTTATTTGTTCATTTGAGCAGTATACATTGTGCTCAAAAGGAGTGGGCTGAAGCAAAAAGCTTTTGAGTCATCATTATTATTATCATTATCATCATTATTATTATATATTTATTTAATTGAGTTATATGTGAAGTATGATGTAGCCCTGCACAGTGTGTTGTCCTTTGGTTGTCCTCAAAGATGCTATGAAACAACCAAAGGATCTAAACCTGGGTGAGATTTTGACGGAGGAACAACGTAATAAGCCAATTTATAAAATGTCTTCTTTAAAAAACAATCCCTGTCAACCTAGAGAATCAAGCGAACATTAACGTCGTCCAAACTCAGCCCTGGAGAGCCTTAAATCCCTCACACTCCATTATGCCGCTCGTTTGTATTTCCGCGCCCTCTCCCTCCCCCTCTGTTGTTATAATTATGTATGGCTCTGCTGATGGCCCGTTCTGTCCACAGCCCTGATATACCGGCCACCCCTGCTCAGCCAGGACCCATCAAATGAATACTTCACGTTGTAAAGGCAACACAGGGGATTTATGTGACAGCGCAGATGGCCACTTTCTGTCCGCCGCCTAATCACTCTTTGTGCCTGTGCGAGAGACGGTGCAGTTAATGACACATTGTCCGCGTGACCTGTAATTACCAGATATACAACAGTTATAAACGACCAGAGAAACCAGAGACCAGAGAAACCAGAGACCAGAGAAACCAGAGAAACCAGAGAAACCAGAGACCAGAGAAACCAGAGAAACCAGACAAACCAGAGAAACCAGAGACCGGAGAAACCAGAGAAACCAGAGACCAGAGACCAGAGAAACCAGAGAAACCAGAGACCAGAGAAACCAGAGAAACCAGAGACCAGAGACCAGAGAAACCAGAGAAACCAGAGACCAGAGACCAGAGAAACCAGAGAAACCAGAGACCAGAGACCAGAGAAACCAGAGACCAGAGAAACCAGAGACCAGAGAAACCAGAGAAACCAGAGACCAGAGACCAGAGAAACCAGAGAAACCAGAGAAACCAGAGACCAGAGAAACCAGAGAAACCAGAGACCAGAGAAACCAGAGACCAGAGAAACCAGAGACCAGAGAAACCAGAGACCAGAGAAACCAGAGACCAGAGAAACCAGAGACCAGAGCGAGGCCCAGCTCTGGCACTGTCATTCATTACCAGAGGTTCCACCAGACCTACCAGACCAGAGTAATGCTACCAGACCAGAGTACTTCTACCAGACCAGAGTACTTCTACCAGACCAGAGTAATCCTACCAGACCAGAGTAATCCTACCAGACCAGAGTACTTCTACCAGACCAGAGTACTTCTACCAGACCAGAGTAATCCTACCAGACCAGAGTACTTCTACCAGACCAGAGTAATCCTACCAGACCAGAGTACTTCTACCAGACCAGAGTAATCCTACCAGACCAGAGTAATCCTACCAGACCAGAGTACTTCTACCAGACCAGAGTACTTCTACCAGACCAGAATAATCCTACCAGACCAGAGTACTTCTACCAGACCAGAGTAATCCTACCAGACCAGAGTACTTCTACCAGACCAGAGTAATCCTACCAGACCAGAGTAATCCTACCAGACCAGAGTACTTCTACCAGACCAGAGTAATCCTACCAGACCAGAGTAATCCTACCAGACCAGAGTACTTCTACCAGACCAGAGTAATCCTACCAGACCAGAGTACTTCTACCAGACCAGAGTAATCCTACCAGACCAGAGTACTTCTACCAGACCAGAGTAATCCTACCAGACCAGAGTAATCCTACCAGACCAGAGTACTTCTACCAGACCAAAGTAATCCTACCAGACCAGAGTAATCCTACCAGACCAGAGTAATCCTAGCAGACCAGAGTAATCCTACCAGACCAGAGTAATCCTAGCAGACCAGAGTAATCCTAGCAGACCAGAGTAATTCTACCAGACCAGAGTAATTCTACCAGACCAGAGTAATTCTACCAGACCAGAGTAATCCTACCAGACCAGAGTAATTCTACCAGACCAGAGTAATCCTACCAGACCAGAGTAATCCTACCAGACCAGAGTAATTCTACCAGACCAGAGTAATCCTACCAGACCAGAGTAATTCTACCAGACCAGAGTACTTCTACCAGACCAGAGTAATCCTACCAGACCAGAGTAATTCTACCAGACCAGAGTAATCCTACCAGACCAGAGTAATTCTACCAGACCAGAGTACTTCTACCAGACCAGAGTAATCCTACCAGACCAGAGTAATTCTACCAGACCAGAGTAATCCTACCAGACCAGAGTAATTCTACCAGACCAGAGTAATTCTACCAGACCAGAGTAATCCTACCAGACCAGAGTAATTCTACCAGACCAGAGTACTTCTACCAGACCAGAGTAATCCTACCAGACCAGAGTAATTCTACCAGACCAGAGTAATCCTACCAGACCAGAGTACTTCTACCAGACCAGAGTAATCCTACCAGACCAGAGTAATTCTACCAGACCAGAGTACTTCTACCAGACCAGAGTAATCCTACCAGACCAGAGTACTTCTACCAGACCAGAGTAATCCTACCAGACCAGAGTAATTCTACCAGACCAGAGTACTTCTACCAGACCAGAGTAATCCTACCAGACCAGAGTAATTCTACCAGACCAGAGTAATCCTACCAGACCAGAGTAATCCTACCAGACCAGAGTAATTCTGAGTTTTCCTCTCGTTTTTGTCCGTGAATTCAGATGGGTCGGTCGCGCACGAGTCTGTACAAAGAGCCGGCTCTTTTAAGTGAGAGCCGAGCTTTTTTTAAGGTTGCATGTTTATCAAGCTCTACATGCACCACTCTGTGCTACATTAGAGACAAATGGAGAGGGGCAAAGACTAAAATAGAAAGAGAAAAGAGGAAGAGAATGGAGAAAGGAGGTGAAAAATCTGCAGCTGCAGCCCGTCCGCGAGGAACAAACCTGCAGTTTACCCAAAATCAAGATCTACATAAACCAATCCATAAATGTAGTCAATACATCTCTTGCTTTTAGCCACTTCTTGAATTAGAAAGATCCGCCTCACATTTTCGGTTTTATGGTTAGATAAAGTTATGCTGGGTTTGTGCAGTGAAAAGTGAGCCCATTGCAAAAGCAAGAAAAAGCAGTAGTACAGGAGTCTTTTCTACAGTTATAAGTTCAGTGATGTCTGGAGTCTGTTCTCTCTCAGCGTGAGGTTCCAGCAGCTCACGGAGGCGGAGCTGACACACGGAGGCGGAGCTGACACAGGCATAGAGGGACTTTGATTTTATTTATAGGTTTATTTGATAGGGACAGAACAAGAAGCATTGCTACAAAATAACCGATGCCATGTATGTTCATAGGTCTTATAGCTAACAGCTAATTCGCAGACCTGGTCCCTAAGACACAAAAACACGCAAATACACCTACACAAATCAATACAATCAATACAAAACACAAAAGGCAATAAAATATTATACACTTCTGTTGTGTCCACAAGTTTGATTGCAGACTGGGGAGAAGCTATGGGAGAAGCACGCAGGATTTTGACTGTAGATAAAACAGTACATAGGTCTATATATAACTAGTACCAGCTTTTAAAAGTGCATGTGTTGCTATAATAAACAACGGCTCCACCACCTAAAAAAAACAAAACAAAAAAACAGCAGGATTGCGAGGCCCTCTAGTTTGACGCACCTTTTTTTTTAAAACACGATAACGTAACGATGACGGGCTAAAACATGAGAGATGTTTATGACTTTACGTTAATGAGCTATGGTCTGAGCGGCTGACGTCAAACAAGACTTCCGCTTTTCTCAGGACAGTTTTCGACCCTTTTCTACCGTAGTGTATGATCGCAGAAAGCATGTCGATGAACAAATGAGCAGACGTTAAAAAATAAATAAATCTGGAAGCGACGAGGAGAACTTTCGGGAAGAGTCATGTTCACAATCACACTTCTGCCTTTTGCGCTGAAACCTGTCTGTCACGAGCTCAGTACTACTTAGCCTATCGACATGAATGTGTTGAAATACTAATACTTCATTACTTTTTATAATGAAACTGACTAAAACGTGACTAAAAATATCACATTTAGAAATGACTCAAATGTGACTAAAACTAAAAGCATTTTTTCCCCCAATAGGCTAAAGGCTGAAGCCTATTTAGTATGTCCTTGGCTTAAGATTTAACTTCGGGCCTAATTTCAGAGTAAAAAGCTCACAGAAATATGCACTTATGAGTTAAGAAAAAAAAGCGGAGATTTGGGCCCATCGGCACCACACAGTCTCCCCCCAGACCGACCACATGCACCGGGCCAAAACCAAACACGGCCACAGTTTGGATGAAATTATAGGATCGGAAATCAGTCCAGGCAGATTAATACCATTACATGTGCCTTCTTACGTACTATGCTCCTATTCTTAACGCTTCCATCCACTTCTCTGGGCCTTACCGTCAGTGACCTCCAGCAGGGCCTTGGTGATGACGCTGCCCGCGATGTTGAGGGCCTGGCAGCTGTAGTAGCCCACGTCGGAGCGCTCGGCGGCGGTGATGGTCAGGTCTCCGCTCTGGGACACGGAGAAGCGGCTGGACGGCTGAGGCGGCTGGTACGAGAACAGCAGGTTCTGGAAAAGTCACAGAGAAGGGGGACACGAGGAGATACGATCAGCACTGCGTTTGTTTTAGGTACATTGTATTACTATTTTTTTTTAAATACCTTTGAAGCTCTGATAAAGAATGACGCACACAACTTTAGACGTATCATAATTTTGCTAATACCCATAAGCATGAACATCACAGAAACGCCGTTAGCTCTGAGCTCTGAGCCTGTTCCTACAAAAACGTGTCCGGGCCTGTTTGAATTCAGCGTTCTATCCCCATACAAATGAATGAGGAAGCCAGTCTTTATATTAAAGTATGGCGGGGTATGGTTTGACCGTTTCATGGCATGTACATAATTGATGTGGTTTCTCCATTGACATGTCATATGATGATGTTCAGTGGCCATTGGATGTGTATGCAGACCACATAAGATAGAACTTTATTGATCTCACAACAGAGAGGAATATAAATAGTAATAAACCAAAAGTTAGGTCAGATTATAAGATGTTAACAGGGCAAAGTTCACAGTCCTAGTGCAGGCGGTTGCTAAAAATGGCTCTAGTACAGAGATGATTGCATTTAGTTACTTTACAGTGGGGTTTGTGCAGCGCTCCTTCTTGCACTGAGGACACTTTTACTATAATTTGTGTCTAAAGTAAGATCTCCAAAGGTCTATGCATTCGTTCATGATTTCTAATGCGGCGTTGACCTCACCTAAATGTGGTCGATGGTGGACAACAGCTGGAAACATCTGGATCATTACAAAGAACATGTTTTGACACTGATGGTTAAATACTAAGGGCTATAGGGAAAATACACTAAACAGGCTAATGGACGCTGGAAACTTTACAGTACTAGCTAGCTTACTAACTGTCTGCGTGCGTCATGTTCTCTAACGGTCTTCAAATTAGACAAACGTTATGTAACTGAGTTGACAGAAATAGACATCATACAATAAAATGGACAAACAATTCCAAATAGTCCCCGTGTACCTGACTGCCCTCTCTCTGCCAGAAGATGGCGGGCTGCGGGTTCCCCGTGGCCTCGCACTGGAAGGTGACTGTCCGGCCCACACCCACCACCTGGTTCCTGGGCCGGACCACGAAAGCCGGCGGCACTGTGGGGGGGTGAGCGCAGGCACAAGTTAGACACGCATTAGGTCACAAGGACAAGAGAACCATGGCATTTGACTGGCGGGCGGGCGCTGGATGGGCCTGTGCCACCACGTTTGCATATTGTTTCAGCAGGACGGCGGCGCTGGGATTCAGAGCAGGTCGAGGGGAGACGGAGGCACGCTCCCAGACCCTGGTTTGCATTTAAGACGGACCATTAATATTTACATGGCAATGGGGAATGAACTCAAACCGTCTATGCACGCTCCTTTATGATGCGTGAACATACACATTTCAAAATCAATTCAACGGACGCTGTTCATTGATCGACCTGGACGTCTGATTATTCTTTGTATATTTTCAGTTAATCTCCATTAAAGTAAGATTCAAACCAATGACTTCTATTTTCATACAAATCATAATCGTACAAACTGCTTTCCTAATGACGCATTTGGGTCATTTACCTAAATAGCTCAGTATCACGAGGAGCAGACATGTGTTCTCCATAGGCACTTTGAGAAGTGATTATTCAGTATTTATAGCACGTCAGTAAAAGCTTAACCTTGGCTTGTTTAAAGGTACATCCCAGAACATTTTGGATATGCTGTTGCCAGAACTAAACATGCTCCTCATGAGCAGCTCTACACAGAAAATGCTATTTCTGCCATAGGTAATCAAAGAATGGATTTGGATAAGGGCCTGACCTGTTTAAAATGTGTAAAGTTATGGTGTGTTGTTGGCAACTGGTGACTAGTACTTTTCCCACTTGAGAATTATGACTTACAACCTCATTCCAGATGAATAGACTCGTATGTAAACAAAACGGCTAACGCTACAACAGTTAGCTAACCCTAACCCTAACCCTTCTCCACAAACATAGAATTCAAAACATGCTAAATAATGTTATATTGAAGGACGTGACTTAAAGTCGCATTCACTCCACTGATGCATTGGTTTTGTTAAAGTTTACATACATTACATACATTAACCAGTTGCCTTGAACGCTCCATTACAGTTATTTTTCAACAATATACATGCTTGCACTTTATTCTTTTTATTGGGTGAAATGTTAAGCGGTAAAGTGGCTATAAAGGTAGTGTGCGGAATTGTTCAAATCATTTTTTATTCATGTCAATGTCAACATTCTAACAAGGGGGAATCCTTGTTAGAATGTTGTCTTCAAAGACATTATGTAAAGAAATAGACTGCTCCATGCATATTTTAAACCGTAGTAGGTGTAGCACTGATGCTAAATCGATTAGCTTGGTGTAAGCTAGCAGTTGTGGACATTAGCGGGTCACTCCAGAATACTTAGCCTTCTCTCTTTTTATTTAGCTTTAAAAACAGAAAAAAACAGACTCACAGGTGCAATCACATTGCCTGATGTGCTCTGAATGTGCAGCCCTTTCACATTCCCACATTCTGATCGCGTACACAGAACTAATAGATGAAGCAACGTCTACGTCACATCAGTGGAGCCAAAAGGTTAACCCCCCCTTTTTGGGGGCAAACAGAAGCTCCGTACATTGGAATGAATGAGGAAACTTTTAATTTACACATGGAAAAAACGTTTTCTTTGTTTTATTGAATTATCAAACGTGAAAAGGAAGCCATGGAAGTGACCTGTTGTTTCAGATCATTCACAGAGAAGACGGTTAACGTTTAAAACTGAGCTGCTAAACCCACTGTGATCATGACTTGTCTGTGACATTTGCCTGTGTAACTGTTTCACTGGATGCTTTATAATGTCACTACAACAGCTTCAGCTTCTAGTGTGTTCCTTTTATATTATCAGTAAATTAAAATCACACGAGGTCGTTTTGTAGCTTATGAGAGCACATGGTTCATTCAGCAGCTAACGTTAATGTGCGTCTTAAAACCCAGAGAGTCATAAATTAGGCCTAATGCTGAACATGTTTGATGAGTTTGAATAATTACCTATTAAAGACGTTACAACGTGCATAATACACGACCACAATGTGGAGCTGCTTCCTCAGTAATGAGCTCTGACATGGCCTTGGCAGATGCTAGCAATCGATAAACTCGCTTATATAAGGTTCCACAAAAAAAAAAAAAATCTTCCAATCGTCTTCTGACAGTGAGTTGATGTGTCTGTAATCAAGAACAGACATTGTCCTGTGGTTCTGATCACTGGTTTGGAATATTTTATCCCCAGAACGAGAAATATTCATTTTTTCACATACACACTAATGCAATTTTTTTTTTTAAAGGTTCCCGGATGTTGCTCCCATCTATCTGTGAATGCAGACACACCTACCTGCACATGCAATAACCACCGCCGAGGGTTCCCGGGGAATGTTATTTTACCGTGTCTGTCTGTTGCCGTGACAACAGATAACATGATTGGTGGGTGGTGGTGGTGGTGATGGGAGGAGGAGAAGGATATCCCTGTCAGGGCGGTGAACGGGTGACGGGTGACATGTTCAACTTACCAGACACGACTACAAAAGAACAAACAAAAACAAAGACACACAGAAGAGCAGGATGAATAAATCAATAATAAACAGTGTGGAGATGTAGAAAATCAAAAATAAATGTAATGTTCGTGGGTCAATGTGGGCACAGCGGTGGGTGGGGCAGGAACATGAGGGAGACGCGTGTCATCTGGAAGGGCTGAAGAGGTTTTGTATTTGAGGCTCTTGGGCGCAGTGACAAAAGATTAGTAGGGCTCACACATTACATAGAAACCCCTAGTTTCCACTGCTCAAAACATGTACAATAGAGTCCCAGCATAGGAGTGCATTTGTGACTGTGGGACAACAAATGTAGATGACCAAAATGACCACATTGCCCAATGCAAAAGTACAATCAGAAGTCAGAGGTCTAGGTTCAGCAACACTATGTGCCCAAAGAATGAGATCAGCTGACACCCTGAGCATCCTGAATGACCAGGTTATTCCATCCATGGATGTCTTCTTTCCCGGAAGGCATGGGCATACTCCAAGATGACAAGGCCAGGATTCATTGGGCTCACATTGTGAAAGAGTGGTTCAGGGAGAATGAGACAGATCGGCCGCCACAGACCCCAGATCTTAACCCCATTGAGGAGCTTTGGGATGTGCTGGAGATGCTTTGCACAGTGGTCACAGTCTCCCATCATCAATTGCTGGGTTGCAGGTGACATCACAGCATTCTAAAGGCCAATACTATTATATGGAGGAAAAATAATTTTGTTTTTGAGGACATTTTTGGTCTTGTACAGAGAGATCTTGGACCCAGTGACTGATACTAATGCTCCTTTTTGTAATTCATACTTTTTCTTTTGAGCTATGACTTGTGAAAGTGTAATGCTGTTAATAGGAAAAACTGGCTCCTGCCCCCGCTGGGTCCGGTGACATCATCACATTCTAGAACCTGCAACCCAGCAATACAAGAGCTTGGAGAAACATTAACCCACCAGTCTGCACAGGCTTTTCAATAAGTTGAGCTGTTTCTCCATTGAATTTTCTGTTTCATTGTTCTTGATGTTATAGTTTTAGGGCATAATAAAACTATAACATCAAGAACATGTTATTATTTTTCTATTCCCTAGATTTTATTATCTATTTTAAAGCACTTTGGGCAGCTGCGGTTGCTGTAAATGTGCAATAGAAATAAAGGGGTCATTGGGATTTGAAAATGCTAAGGAACCTATGAGGTTGAAGAAGAACGACCAAAGTAGACAAGATGAAGCGGAACACTACTCCAGGTCTGTTTTGTGTACAAAAAAAGTTGATTTAGCAAGACCTCCCATAATGCCTTCACCCGCACTCGTGTCAGACAGGACTTCATCTCCCGTTCAGACGTCAGCGGACTGAGCTTTAGCATGGGTCTGTGAAGCCTGTTGACGGGGGTTTCCTTTATTCCTGTTGTTGGCGCTGCTTCTAATGCTGTTACATGGGCTATTAGCAGAGCGGCCTCGGGGACCACCGTTCCACTGACAACATCCTACTGCACATAAATCAAAACGCAAAACACGGTGGAAAAACTGGCTCAAGCCGACCAATGTCCATATGATATTTATGGCTGTCATTAGTTATGTCTAAACAGAAATCACATCATTTTATCCAGTTACATTGGAGTACATTTATGAAGAAATTGCACTTCCAATTGCACGTCTATGGTGTACGTCAACGTCCTTATTTGGAAGTTCTCTTGCTTGAGTAAACATTTGTCTATTCTTTCCAGTGACAAAAGCTTCAGTCCTATCTTAAAATAAATAAATAATAACATTACGATAACATTGGCACATATTATAATCTCATTTGAATCCACGCTTCAAAGTTGTAAAGGTGTAAAGTTCCCATAGAATTCCATGTTGTTACGCTCTTTCTGACCACTAGGGGATAGTACCGCAGCAACGTCAGCACTAGAGATCCACCGATCCAGCTATTTGTCTTCTACCACCAACACTTGGGGTTTGAGTATTTACTGATACCCGATACCTTAAAAGTGGCTTGCTGTCTGTCAAAAAGTGAGTGTTCTCTCTTGGTCTGCTAATAAAATGAAATGGAAAAACATTCAGCAAAGATTACTAGAGTTACCCACTGATTAGCCTTGGTAAATGCATAGACTTGATAAATATAGACAACTTCCAACATATAAGTGACCTGATCGTAAAACAGCTGGCGCATTTTGAATGTTTTCATTGGTGCTTCGGTGAGTGCCTTTCGTGCTACAATAGAAACGCTCGGACCTTCAACAGTGGCCAATGTCTAATCAGGTTAAGCATCCTAGCCTTGGTTAGTTGACTCTTGGGTATTTTGCACCAAGATTCCAGTACTTTTTCCTGGATCGGCTCAGAAATCCGATATCAGCATCAAATCAGTGCATCCCTAGTCAGCACCTCAACTCAACATGACCCCATTTTCTTCTTTTGTTCGTTGGGGCTTGGGGAAAACAAAGGAAATACTGTTGACCGAGAACATCCACAAACTCTGCAAACTCTTGACTACCAGGTACATTTATACGTAACGTCTTTAACAGTGGAAGAAAGCTTTATTTACGTGCACATTTTTTCAAAGAGCAAATCCAGTCTCTCTGTAAGTCCCTTTGGTTCCGTAAAAAACACGCTCCTCTTGGTGATTAGGTCTCAGACGATTTATCAGGCTCAAAGTTCAGCAAAGGAGCTCGCGATTTCGGTAAGTGGAGCGGGGAGAGTGAACATGGAAACAGTTGAAAGATAACTCGATGAACCGGGACCACGGCGCTCTCATCCGAAGCTCTTGGAAGAAATCAAAACACTTTTTCAGTTCAGCGACGGCTGGATTCCACAGATCTGCTCTTCATTTGCGGAATAATATTAGGCTCCAAGAAATGATTGATGAACTTATTTGTGGGGAATCTCTTCTATCTTCAAAAATTGACATGTTTTCCATTCATATATAAATTAACTTTACTTAGTTACTTTTCTGAAAACTATTTGATTCAAAGCCAAAATTGAAACGCTTACGAATAGTAAACCCAATCAATATGCCCTGTTTGAAGAAGGCATTCTCTCATTGTCCTCTCTCATCTTCTCACATTTTCTTGCAGGAGGGACGCTGGCCCGACAAAAAAACATAATATTGCATGACCATTTGCTCAAAAACTATGCAAAATCCATGTAAGCCGAGTGTTGCTTCCTTAAACTCACATTCTTCATCTCAGGAAGCAAAACTTTTGTGGACAAACCTTCTGGCCTGAACGGCAAATTACTGCTTGGCCTGAACCTAAAATCGACTTAAAGCCTATTCATACTCCACAAGACGCACCCAGAGCTGCGAGAACAAAATGACGTCTTTTTGTTCTCGCAGCTCCTGTTTGGCAGTTCTTGCAGGTTGTTCTTGCACCTCAGCTGTGCAGAACTTTGTTCGGCAGGGCGAGAATCCAATGTTGACTTCCTAACACCGGTGCGGAGGACAGGAGACAACATGGATCGTTTTGAGGGCAGTAAAATACTTCACTGAAGGATTACACACAAATAGCAAAAAAGACCTGGCGGGAAACACGCGAAAATTTTTGGCAAGGACAAAGAAGAATGCAGAGGAGCCTTGTTTTATCTGCGGGACAGGTTTGCCATGGCAAAGAAGCGAGTGATAAAAACACGTGGTCAGGCTCGTGGACAGACGTCTAACAACGTGATTTTACCGAGTGAAACAGAGGTAAGCTTTTAATGTTAACGTTTTCTAACGCAGAAGTCAATCTTCAAAATGTTTGCAATACCTTGACTGATACCTTTTATAATAGTTTGAACTCAAATGGCTCATTTTATGTCATTTCCTGATTGTTTTGGCTGCTGAAATGGGGAGCTTGGCAGTTTGGCAGCAACACGTCTTGTGGAGTATGAAATGTCAGAGCCCAGATGAACTTTGTTCTTGTTCTTGTGGAGTATGAAAAGGCCTTTACAGCAGAGAGAGAAAACGGATGACGTTGAACAGGCATCAAGAGAGAAACTGCTTTGTACAATGACCCATAATCATTCTAGGAGCTCGAGTGCTACAATAAACTAAATAAAGCTTAGTTGGAGCAGGAAGCCACAGATGAGCAAGCCTACATGTCTTTTCTACAAGTAAGTAAGGCTAAGGCCGGGTGTTCAGTGCATGATTTAGCTTGTTGCTGGTTGTACAATGAGACAGGGAACCTTCGTACAAGCAAAGACGAGCCGCGGCAGACGCCAGCCAGTGTCTAATATGTTGAACGCTAGTGTCAGTGTGAGCCTCCTCTCGACGCAGCTAGGCTCTGTCAGGTGTCCCGTCAACAAAAAATAACTCTGGCCGCTGGTCACGAGCAACCCAGGCCATGGACCTTGCACTTTTCCGTTGAAATAAACAGCTCTAGCATTTGGCTCTTGCCTCAGCTAAACACACGCCATCTGGAGCCCGAAAGTCGCAACGATGCACTTAGGTCGTATGCAACTCTCTTTGAACAATTGCACAGTCTCGATTTTACACTCCCCATGTCGTGCAATGTGGCATCTAAAAATCTCATAAGACAAAAACCTGGCATAAAAGGCTCCCAAAAGCATGTAAAGTCACATAATCATCATCATCATGAAGTTAGTCTCACCTCCCAGATGAACAGACTTTAGGAGGGGGGTCTTTCTCACTCATGTTGTTGCTTGTAAATAGTACGCGGTGTTAGTGCAGCGAAAATGAAACTCTGCTTTAAAAATCATATCCCCCCTCCTCGGTCTCTCCTCATGGTTTACCCCACAGCGCCCTCAGACTAAACTTCTCCCCACGCGACAGCTGTCCCAACACGTCCCGCCTCCGCACGCGAGTCCACTGTACACTGTAGCCGGCCCGTCCTCCCTGCCCTCCGTGCCCTCCGCGGCCCTAAGTAGCAGCGTGTCATTTCCGTGCGTGGGACAGCTGAATGCTCGTCTCTAATCATCCAGACTGCAGAGCGACCGCATGTGGGACGTCCCGGACCAGGACTGTGGATGTTCACAGTGAATGAGAAGGCTTTTATGGGGCGGCTTTATGACCCGACTCCAGAGAGGATTTCAACTTTAATAAACGTGCCGCATTCTTTACTCGGAATGACAGCGCTTTTATGTGGGCATTTGACGGGTCCGTATAGCTTTAAAGGGGACTTTTATAGACGTTGCATGCTAGTGCTACAATAATATGCAAGGGACGATCAAAAGTGGCATTCACGTTTGACTTGGGGCACAAATTAAATATTTTATATCTTGTACTGCAACTGTTAAATAAAGAGAATATTGTGAATCTCAGGGTTTATAAGAGTAACTGTAATGCTTTTTAATGCCCAAATACCATATTCTAATGCCACAACGCAGGAAAAAAGCGCATATTTAATTTCTTAGGATATGCAAACATTTCATCCAACAGATGAAAAAGAATTGGACAAAACGGGCAACTTTTTAGCCAACATTTTTTGTTAATTTCAGCCAAAACTGCAACTGAATATGTTTTAGACCATAACTTTGGTATTTTCAATGAACGTCTTCAGTAAAACCTTGGTTTATTTGGTCGAGACAGTGTAGCCTTGGGCTAATTTCCATCCGTCGTCTCCCATGCGCACTCTCAAACAAACTCTCATTTATCCTGGCCTATTGTACATGTTTTTAGTGGTAGGGGAAACCGGAGTATACCAAGGACCGTGACGTCGCCCGGTATGGCGCAGCCGGGGCCCCACCCTGGAGCCAGGCCTGGGGTTGGGGCTCGAATGCGAGCGTCTGGTGGTCGGGCCTCTGCCCACGGGGCCCGGCCGGGCACAGCCCGAAAGGACGACGTGGGCCCGCCCTCCTGTGGACCCACCATCCGCAGAGGGATCCGTAGGGGTCGGGTGCAGAGAGGACTGGGTGGCAGTCGAAGGCAGGTGCCTCGACGACCTGGTCCGCGTGCGCAGCTTCTGGCGTTCAGGACATGGAACGTCACCTCGCTGGGGGGGAAGGAGCCTGAGCTTGTGCGGGAGGTTGAGAGGTACCGGCTAGATATAGTCGGGCTCACCTCCACGCACAGCCTGGGTTCCGGATCCCAACTCCTGGAGAGGGGCTGGACGCTCCATTTTTCTGGAGTTGCCCGCGGGGAGAGGCGGCGGGCTGGGGTGGGTTTGCTTATAGCCCCCCAGCTCAGCCGTCACGTGTTGGAGTTCACCCCGGTGAACGAGAGGGTCGCGTCCCTACGCCTTCGGGTCGGGGACAGGTCTCTCACCGTTGTCTCGGCCTACGGGCCCAACATCGGTGCAGAGTACCCGGCCTTCTTGGAGTCCCTGGGAGGGGTACTAGATGGTGCTCCGGCTGGGGACTCCATTGTTCTACTGGGGGACTTCAACGCCCACGTGGGTAACGACAGTGAGACCTGGGTGGGGGTGATGGGGAAGAACGGCCTCCCCGATCGGAACCCGAGTGGTGTTCTGTTATTGGACTTCTGTGCTAGTTACGGTTTGTCCATAACGAACACCATGTTCGAGCACAAGGATGTCCATAAGTGCACGTGGCACCAGGACACCCTAGGCAGGAGGTCGATGATCGACTTTGTAGTTGTGTCATCCGATCTCCGGCCGCATGTCTCGGACACTCGGGTGAAGAGAGGGGCTGAGCTGTCAACCGATCACCACCTGGTGGTGAGCTGGATCCGCTGGCAGGGGAAGAAGCCGGTCAGACCTGGCAGGCCCAAACGTGTTGTGAGGGTCTGTTGGGAACGTCTGGTGGATCCCTCTGTCAGTAGGGTCTTCAACTCCCACCTCCGGAAGAGCTTCAACCAGATCCCGAGGGAGGTAGGGGACATGGAGTCCGAGTGGACCATGTTCTCCTCCTCCATTGTCGATGCGGCTGCTCGTAGTTGTGGCCGTAAGGTCTCTGGTGCCTGTCGCGGCGGCAATCCCCGAACCCGGTGGTGGCGCCCGGAGGTAAGGGATGCCGTCAAGCTGAAGAAGGAGTCCTATCTGGCCTTGTTGGCTTGTGGGACTCCGGAGGCAGCTGAGAGGTACCGGCAGGCCAAGCGTGCTGCAGCTCGTGCAGTCGCAGAGGCAAAAACTCGGGTTTGGGAGGAGTTTGGAGAAGCCATGGAGGAGGACTATCGGTCGGCCTCGAAGAGATTCTGGCAAACCATCCAGCGCCTCAGGAGGGGGAAGCAGTGCTCCACCAACACTGTTTACAGTGTGGGTGGGGGGCTGCTGACCTCGACTGGGGATGTGGTCGGGCGGTGGAAGGAGTACTTCGAGGATCTCCTCAATCCCACCGTTACGTCTTCCGATGAGGAAGCAGAGGCTGGGGACTCGGAGGGGGGCTCGTCCATCACCCAGGCTGAAGTCACCGAGGTGGTTAGAAAGCTCCTCGGTGGCAAGGCCCCAGGGGTGGATGAGATTCGTCCTGAGTACCTTAAGTCTCTGGATGTTGTAGGGCTGTCTTGGCTGACACGTCTCTGCAACATCGCGTGGCGGTTGGGGACAGTGCCTCTGGATTGGCAGACCGGGGTGGTGGTCCCTCTCTTCAAGAAGGGGGATCGGAGGGTGTGCTCCAATTACAGAGGGATCACACTCCTCAGCCTCCCTGGTAAGGTCTATTCCAGGGTGCTGGAGAGGAGGATTCGGCCGATAGTCGAACCTCGGATCCAGGAGGAACAATGCGGTTTTCGTCCCGGTCGTGGAACACTGGACCAGCTCTATACCCTTCATCGGGTGCTCGAGGGTTTGTGGGAGTTCGCCCAACCAGTCCACATGTGTTTCGTGGATCTGGAGAAAGCGTTCGACCGTGTCCCTCGTGGTGCCCTGTGGGGGGTGCTCCGGGAGTATGGGGTCCGGGGCCCTTTACTAAGGGCTGTCCGTTCCCTGTATGACCGCAGCAGGAGCTTGGTTCGCATTGCCGGCAGTAAGTCAGACCTGTTCCCGGTGCGTGTTGGTCTCCGGCAGGGCTGCCCTTTGTCACCGGTTCTGTTCATTACCTATATGGACAGAATTTCTAGGCGCAGCCAGGGGCCGGAGGGTGTCCGGTTTGGGAACCTCAGAATATCATCTCTGCTCTTTGCAGACGATGTTGTTCTGTTGGCTTCATCAAACCAGGACCTCCAGCGCGCACTGGGGCGGTTTGCAGCCGAGTGTGAAGCGGGCGGGATGAGGATCAGCACCTCCAAATCTGAGGCCATGGTTCTCCACCGGAAAAAGGTGGTTCTCCCGCTTCAGGTCGGTGGGGAGTCCTTGCCCCAAGTGGAGGAGTTCAAGTATCTCGGGGTCATGTTCACGAGTGAGGGACGGATGGAGCGTGAGATCGGTAGACGGATCGGTGCGGCGTCAGCAGTGATGCGGTCGCTGTATCGGACCGTTGTGGTGAAGAGGGAGCTGAGTCAGGGGGCGAAGCTCTCGATTTACCGATCGATCTACGTTCCCACCCTCACCTATGGTCATGAGATTTGGGTAATGACCGAAAGGACAAGATCGCGAATACAAGCGGCCGAAATGAGTTTCCTCCGCAGGGTGGCTGGGCGCACCCTCCGAGATCGGGTGAGGAGCTCAGTTACCCGGGAGGAGCTCGGACTCGAGCCGCTACTCCTCCACGTCGAAAGGAGCCAGCTGAGGTGGCTAGGGCATCTGTTCCGGATGCCTCCTGGTCGCCTCCCTCGGGAGGTGTTCCAGGCATGTCCCACTGGGAAGAGGCCTCGTGGAAGGCCCAGGACACGCTGGTGGGACTATGTCTCCGAGCTGGCCTGGTGTCGTCTCGGGGTCCCCCCAGAACAGCTGGAGGAGGTGTGCGTGGATCGGGAAGTCTGGGCATCTCTGCTGAGACTGCTGCCCCCGCGACCCGGCCCCGGATAAAGCGGAAGAAAATGGATGGATGGATGGATGGGAAACCGGAGTACCCGGAGGAAATCTACGCAGACACGGGGAGAACATGCAAACAGAAAGGCCCTGTCCAAGAAGGAATCGAACCCGGGACCTTCGATTTGTGAAGCACGAGTGCTAACCGCTGCACCACTGTAATTTTCCAATACATTTTTATTTAATGCCAGTGTGAATCCAATTCAATGCTTTTTAATGCCCTGCGAAAACCCTAATCATATTTACAAAGCCTACATCTTCTTGTTTTATTTCATCAGATGACACTTTACACTATTAGTGTAAAACAAATTATAAAAGGTGGTGGAATACAATTGTTTGTGTTCATCATTATGCCTTACATAAGCAGACCTTTGTGCACTGTGCATCTATTTCTCAAGTATTTTTAATGAGGGTAACTAGCAGCTAGTTGTTTATATTGCTTTGAAAGTTGTAAAGGGTGCTCATAAGTGAAGAATGTGGATGTTAGAAATGCCTTTGGATGAGTTTGGCCAAAGTACTACGGCGAATGTCTTCTAAACCTCTGTCAGCTCTATCTGAAACATAATCAAGTCCCTGTCTGGACATCACAGCGGCACCAGGAGAAGGCTGGTGACAGACAGCAGCGGGGTGGGCTCGGGTTAAGATTTTCCATCAACTAAAAAACAAAAAGAGCACATTTTCTCTGCGCTGAAGTGGAGGAGCTCTTAGCATTTCAAACCCGATCCTTCTAAGGCCTAAAGGAGAAAGGCCTATTGAACGGGCCCATCAATGATGCTCCCTTTCATTACGGGAGCTTTCATCAGGGAGACGGAGACACGGCGCGCAAACGCAATGAGGCGAGCGTCGTATTGACGGGCTATTGGCAGGTGGGGCGACTCAAGCAGAAGACACCGTGCTCCGATCATCGTCTTCTGCAGAACATCATCCGCAGTTTTGAGTACTCCAATTCACTTTGGTCATTTCTCCTACAGCTGCTCTGTATTTCCCAGATGTTCTTGCATCCTGGAAGGAACATGGAACTGCACTCCACATTTTTTAGCCCATAACCCATCACCATGTGTTCATCAAGGTGCCATCAATTTGCCAGCATGACGTTAAATGAAAGAGGAAGCTTTTTTATAGCGTGTTATTCCCTCTACAGCCGGCTAGAGGGCGCTCAAGATCAAGTCTGCATGACCTGTTCAGGTCAAACCGTGATTCTTTGTAGTGCAGTAAAGGCTCGTGCGTTTGGAAAGGGGGGAAGGGTCTCGACAGTGGGATTGCCCTGTCTTCTCGTATCTAAGCTGAAACGACTGCATGAGTGACGTTAATATGGCAGGCCTGACCACAGAGAGGCACCCCCGCCCCCCACGCACACATCACACGCTCCGGGACGGGCCCCGGCCCCACCCTCGTCCCGTCCCACCCGTTCTGCATCAGCGCCGGCCTCCCACGTAAACCACAGCCGGTCCATTTGGTTACTGCTTTACATACTGTACAGCGAAGGGGATGCTTTCAAAGACTGCTCGGTCAAAATGGAATGGTGATTTGTTTTTATTTCTGAAATATTGCAATTTGTTTCACAATTTAGGTTTTAATATCAAGAACCAGTCCAGAGCAGCTAATGCACTTGTGTTGTTAAGGTTTCTAGCTAACTTTTAATATGCTAACATTTTACGCATTATAAAAGTACAAAAACACTGATTAGATATCTATATATTGCATATTATATATTGCTCTAAACGAGAAACATGATAAGTTATACCAGTTATGCAGTTATAACAGCAAGTTATAACAGGAAGCTCCTTGTAAGTTATCGGAGAAACTGTTAGCTATCTGTAAAGCTGGTTCACTATTATGGGCAGAATAATGATAATAATAAGAGTTTAGTGTGATAGAAAAGCGAAATACTGTATGACCTGCTCACAAGAAACATGTTTCAGAATATGTTCTTTGACCTGTTAATCTAAAAGTAGTTATGACACTGACACAATGTATTTTCGAGATAAATGCTTATTTGTTTCTAGCTTTTTCCCTTTGGTTCTGGTTAAAACAAGGGGTTCAGCGATACAATACTGGGTCAGATATTGGTGACAATGGCTTGCGTATCGATTCCAAATATTTGATCATGAAACGCATTTGAAAGCTCGTCACATGATATATATCGTAGCTAGCGGGAGAAGCATTGCTAATGTCACTAACGTTATCTTCAACTAAGGCTTACAGAAGATCTGACTGACACTGTCTATGTTTGCATATTATAGTTTATGAACATGTTGTTGATTGATTTATTTGTAAAGCGTCAGTTTAAAGATATAACCTTTATAACCTTTCGCAGTGGCATTTTTCAATAGATCTAGTGTTTTTCACCAAGGTAAAGGACTCTTTTCTTTTGGTCAGGCCGTGTATTTAGCGCAAAAACCTCAACTTATCTTTATTGAAGGCACCCACTGCAAGCCAACCTCCTTCCAAGGACGAGAAATGAATAGGTTTTCTAGGACAGTGAGTCTCGGTACACTGGAAAAATTGACCATCTTAAATGAGACCAACGGTTGAATTTGAGTCGGTCAAGCATAAATACCACTTGAACATCTTAATTCAAGTAGATGTCATTTCTTCCATAAGATGATTCTTTTTCCAGTGTTCTCTAACCTCACATGTTGCTCCAGATGGTAAGACCTCTTTCGGTCAGGGTTGGGGGTTACTTCGAGAATAAGGAGGTCTGCAGTCTGGCCCTTCTCTGTTTGTGCTTTACATGTGGTAGAATTGACAATAACTGACCCCAAGCCCGTCCCTCCCGCTCCATCGTCCCAAACAGGTCGTAGGTAAAAGTCTGTGATTCCCGAGAGATTTAAGGACGATCCAGACCCCCACGTCGCCTCCTGTGACACCAGCTGCTTCGCATCCCAGCCCTTCAACAAGACGTCCCACGTGCTGCTTTGGTCTTTCTCGCTCGCTCTCTGGAGAAATGACCAGGGGGGGTCGATTCGCCCGAGGGTCCGGCGGGAGAGGGGACAGCGTCAGCGTGAATGGATTCAGCAGTTTTGCAAAATGAGAAATCAATCAGGTAATTGAGAGAGAGGAGTCGAAAGTGACGGGACAATCATTCGGCCGTTTGCGGAAAAGATTGCCACCCCGGCCACGCGGGGATTATTCTGGGGTAGAGCGAGTGACAGCACTATCGAAACACAATTGCTCATTTCACGCTCGCAATTATCCCACCGCAAAGACTGGAACGTGTAATGTATTCAAACAAAATATGGACATGGTTGTTTTTGTAACAGTGAATAAGCGGAGAAATAGCTTACGTTGATTGTTATGGAGCAGCCGTAAAATCAGCAAATGCGAGCTTTCATCTTTGCATGCTGACAAACCAGTGGTGCTGTGATAAATGCTCAAGTCCCAATAATTTCTGCAGCAGAAGAAGAGACGGCCAAGGAAACAGGATTAAATCGACTTTTTTTTCTTTTACAGCTTTGTACTGTGTTACTACGTTGTTCTCTCATCAATGACAGACCTGGAGCGGTGTTTTCCACTCGCGCATCTTTGAGTAAGCTTTGAACAGTGTTAATTTGGACCACATATTTTATTTTAGTTTTAGTCTTAGTCTTTGGATGAAAATGTCATTCGATGTTAGTCAAGATTTAGTCAAATCATTCTCTTCAATTTCAGTCTTCCTTTGGCAGTGAAACAAACGGTCTTTGGAAGTTTGTATGATTGTAGTCTCTTCTTTCATTTTATTTAGTCATAATTTAGTCGGCAAACATATCAGTTTTAGTCTCAACAACGTTTAATTTTTAGTCAGCATAAAAATGAAATGACTGAATGAAGTGAAACTACTGGATATTTTGTTTCAGATGTTTTAGATCGATATAAGGTGTTTTATTTGTCATTATACCTCAGCTGTACATCCTTCAGTGCCGCTGGGATGACCCGTAAGGGGCAGTGGGTGGTGGCAGTGCCACGCTGGCACCAGATGTGGAGCCAGGATGATGGTCAGAATCACTTGGCTGGAGGATTCACCTATTGTACATGTTTTACCGTGCATTTTCTAACCAACAAAGTGTAAGGTAGTGATAAAGATGTGTTTGAGACTATTACCAAATACCGGCAAAAAGCTTCATATACGATCTTGCTAAAATATGAGGCAGTTTCAAAGACATTAGACTATTTTAGGTCTTAAATACTGCGGTAAGAAAAAAAAACACCTTCCTTTGTCACTGGCCCAGCATCTCGGATTGTGAATATGTACTGTGTGGAACATGTTCTGTTTGTGTGTGGTTTAAGAGCATCAGTTATTTTTGGCGTTACCGTGGACGGTGAGCGTGGCCGACGCCTCCGCCTTGCCCACCATGTTCTCGGCCAGGCAGGTGTAGGAGCCCACGTCTGCGGAGGTCAGCCGGCGCAGCTTCAGCGTGTGGTCCTCGCGGATCTCGTACCTGCGACCAAACCAGGTGCGGTGAGATAAAGTGGAACGTTTTTGGAACATTGAAAATGATCAATAAGGCGTTTTATGCCTAAAACGTCCGAAAGGTTTATGTGTAATATGTATAAGAGACTAAACTGGCTCAAAACCAGAAAATTAAGTTACAAAGAATTGGTTTCCCTGTAGTGTCTCCCCTTAATCGAGGGAGCTCTTCTTCAACGCATACCTTCCTTTGGGCAGCTCCCCGTCGTCCTTCCTCCAGCGGACCGTGGGCACCGGGTCCCCTCTGGCCTCGCAGCGAAACTCCACGCCTTGGTCCACCAGCACCACCTGACTGCCCGGGCGCTTCACGAAACTGGGCCGCTCTGAGGAGGGAGGAGAACAACAGCTCTGTTAATAGCTTGGGCAAAATCAACCTTTCGTTCAACTCTTCCAGGAAAGGTTTTATTTCCCCCCTCAGCGATGAACAAAAAGAATCAAACACAAAAGGGTTTGATGGTCCATCTTTAGTGCATTCGATCTAATACGTTCATCCATGCCGGTGCAGTGGGAGCGAGTGTGCTGTGGGATCTGTGGCGTATATTGTTTTCATAAATCTGGGTTAGGTTTTGAAAGTGGGGGATTAGCGATTGAAAAGTTGGAGGAGTCCCAGTGGAAAACGGCGTCTTGGGGGAAAGCTCGGTTTGTCTCGGTTCCTGTGTGGTTTCCTGATAGATGACTAAATTATCAATGCTGTAATTTTCCATATAAAGACACAAAGTGAAGGGCCACTTTTTTCCACATTTTTTTTTCCTGCATCATCATCAACTGTAACATTTAGATAAGGAAACTATTCAAGGCCTTTGAAATAGTTGAGGATTTAGACTATGTCTCTGATTCCGACACATTTAGTCACATTTGGATCAACTTTGGTACAAATTGGGGTTAGAATGCTGGGATCAGAAGAGATCATGGGTAACAGTGAGAGCATGTCCGCCCATATTCTACCCCGAAGAGGTCACTGACCCCGTTGAGCCTGGTGTGGATGAGCTTCTGGGGTACAGAGTGGTGCTTTTCTATTGTCCCTCTCTCAGCATTAGTCAGTATTACACTCACAAACATAAAACCTCATAAAAAATCAATATGGGCATAATCACTTATGTTGTTGGCAACAACTCTTGCTCCCAAGAAGGTGCAGAGAAAGGAACAAGCAGCGAAACACGTCAGTTACTGGTGAATTCATCAAACAGAGATTTGTGGAGACACCTATAGTTAGCATACATCTATCAGATCTAACTATCAGACTTACAAAGACCTCCGCTGTGACTGGAGCTGATAAGGACTCTATGGGGTAAGTCATGGGCACCTCTTTTCTGACGGACAACAGCAGGCACTCCCTGTGTGCACTGGTGCTGAGGCAGAGGAGCTCCTTCATGTTTCAGTGAAAGACTCAGAAAGTCTTTCGTGCACAGAGCGATTAGGCTGAAGTGATATCCTTTCATTACACGGTCCTACTTATTGTTGCTAATTGTCTTGCTATTATTGGCTAATGTAAGCAGCTTAGTTACACTCTGAAATTCCTTCAGGATCAATCGTGTGTGTGTCTAATCTGTCTAATCTCGATAGGTTTTAATCTCGCACCAGCGTTTCATGTTTATTGTATCTGAATAGCCAAAAAGAAATCCACACATCTTCAGCAATAGAGACATGGTCCTTTACAGACCACTTAAACTCCAGATTAATAATACAATAATAAACCATCCCAAATACAGTGGGTGTTTGAGAGCCACTGGCAAGCATACGCTGTTATAAGAATAACAAAGGCTGCTGTTGATGCCACGAGCTAAAAGATAAATATGTCTCCTGCCTCATGTGTACTTCGCGACTCTTCTGCAAAGGTATTTACTTTAGCAAAACTTACCCAGCACTGTAAGCTCAGACACCTCGCTCTCCCGCTCCCCCACCATGTTGGTCCCCACGCACACGTACTTCCCCGCGTCACTCTTACGGGCGTTCGTGATCATCAGCTTCCCTCCGCGGATCTGCAAGACAGGGAGAAAAAAAATGATTGGAATTGGAAAGATTTCTTCTGATCACTAAGGAAGCCCTGATCCAACGAGGACAAAGGTAGAGCGCTCACACGAGCAGCCTCTGCCCGAGAGAGTGAAATCCATCCCCCCGTAACAAACTGGAGAGGCCTGACCATGATTAGGGGCACTGGGAGAGTGTATACCAGTGTTTCACTCCAAGGAGAATTCATTTGGGATCTTATCAGTCTTGGATTGCGGTGTCAGAATGCATACACAGCTGACAGGGTTTAAGCTCTGAATATGAAACTCAACAGTCCTGCACACAATGACACCCGCTTCAGATTCAGAAGTATCCCTACATAGTAATCCCTACGTTTTCTACTCATCCACAGACCCATCTATTAAACCTGAAGTCTGTATTAAGAATCTAGAAGAAATTAAAGTATCGATAACCAAAACTTTTACATACCACCTCTCTTGTTTGTCTGAACTGGCCTCTCCTGATTTAAGTATTCTACTTTTGTGTACTCTCTTTTGGTGTTTTATGTGGAGATATGCATATGGGCCTTGGAAACATTATTTTGCGCACTGACATTTTACTTTGTGTAACTTGAAATATGAGGTTCGGGGCTAGTTATGTGCTTAAAAAATGTTGAAGAGACAGTTTTTTTTCTATGACAAAACATAACTGAAAGAGTACAGAGCGGAGCACTTCAGATGAACAGTCGAAGAGAAAACCTGGAAGAAACAACCAAAGTCAACCGGATTACTCAAAACTAATGATGAGAAGTCTGTTTTTGACGAAAGAATAACTCTCCATGGTCTACAACTTTCTGCGTCCTTGAACACAGGAGCAGCAGCAGTAGCACATCGAATTGTATATCCCACTAAAACAACATTATCCCTTCACAGGACTGTACGTCTGACCTCGCCGTGCCCCAGTTGTTTCGTCAAACCTCTCTGACAACAGACACCTTCCTTGCGGATCTGAAGCATTCCTGGCCGGCCTGTTTAATATTCATGGTCCACACCGGAGGTGGAGGAGGCGGGTGAGGTGGGGCGGTTGTTGGATTGTGTGGGACGTCCCGTGGAGCTGGAGGGGGTTTGAAGTGTCCTTGTGTTACTGTTTGTTTGAGGAAAGGCTTAGCGGCTAAAAGGCTGCGACACTCCAAAGAACACTGAAGGTCAGGGAGAGAAGGGGGGGGGGGGGGGGTTGATTTCTACATGAGGATCCACTTAAGCCACACTCTCCACGCTGGACTTTGACCCTCTGCTGTGACGGTTTAGAGCTGTATGGGTCGGGATTTCTCAAAGACTCGCTGCTACCGCTACACAATGTAACGTATGACATCTTTGCACAAAAGTGTTATTGGAAGGTAAACATGATTACAAAGCAGAAAGAAAGTCCCAAGTTTGATTCCAAGACTGTGTGGGTATTTCTGTGTGGGGATTGTATGTTCTCCTCATGTCATATTGGGGTTCCATCAGGTCTTCCATTTCCCCTCCAACCCAGAACATCCCTGAACTAGATGATTTTGATCATGATCTAAATCTCCAGGTCACACAACTTATATTGGAAGCACGGGAAACCGGAGCACCAAGAAGTAGCCTATGCGGGCACGGGGAGAACATGCAAGCTCCACACAAAAAGGCCCGGGCACGGACCAGGTTAGTTGATGAAATAGTGCGCATCGAGCATAGCCCTTGTGAAAATGAATTAGTGGGTCCCAATACTAGTCCAACTCCAAAACACAGTAGAAGACATCTCTTTCCTACTGCGCCGACAGAAAGATGCCAACGCCGGATGGTGGTTTTCTCACCAAACCCAAGTCCGTAAAAAAAGCCTGCTCGACCAGGAGATCATCAGGTTGGTGTGAATGGGCCTTAAGATCTCTGTGCTGTGAACTCTATTCACATCGAAACCATTGGCCAACTGTAACCTCCTCATCTTCCTAAGCATGTTCCTTCCTTCATTACATCATGGTCTTAGTTTTTTCTATTCACCACACTTTGCAAATGTCTGTCTCCTTTTCCCCCCCTTTCACTTTTCAATTTTTGGAGCTCATCTACTGACAAAAAATATCAGCCGCCCACAGATTAGCACTGACCATTTTGTTCAAGCTTCCGGGACCGACAGCTCTATCCCGCAGCTTTTGTCTATGTCATTTGGCCAAGCTGATAGCGCCCGCATCCATTCAAACGCCACGCACTCTCCGACGTTCACAAAGCGCTTCATTTTCTCTGCCCATAATTAGCCACAACCTCGACACAAAAGCGCCCGGACAATGAGGAGCATTCGCGGCTTTCACAGACTCACTCACGACAATGGAGCCTGGCTAAATACTGGCATCGCACCCGTGTCTGTTTGTGTCTGTTCATGAAGACGTGATCCTTCCATGGAAAAACGGTTTGACAGACTAGGATACAACTAACAGAACTAAACTCGTGACAAAAGTTCTAAAAGGTGATCTGAATGATATGAGATTTGTGAGAGTCTTGAGAATTGGCGTGGTGTGCTACATATTTGCATCTGTGAATGGATAGATAAAAAAACATATTGGAGAAATAACTGGCTGTGAACCGGTTTCCAGACACTCCAGCTTTCAAACAAAAAAAAGCAGGAGCGCCTGGCTGGACAGAGTATGTGGCACCATGGTGCACGTCTTTAAGGCTTGAAGCAAAATACAAATTGACGACTGAGTGCTCCTATTTCAGTATTTTTGCACGCTGCATAACTCGATCCTTTTTCAGATCTGAAGTCCATTATGTGAAGGCCGTGATGTATGTTATTGTCAAACATCGGCTCCGGTATCCAAAAGAGCCGGCCAACCTGGGCAGTTGGCGATGTGTAGAAGAACACAAACCAAAACAAAATTACAAGGAAGGCCACACTTTAAAGTTAAAATAACTCAAAAACTTGTGTGACTTTTGTTTTTGATAAGGGAACATTGTAACACGGCATAAAGCTACTTATAATGTCCAATCCATCAAAAAAAGTTAAAAAAATCTAAAACAGGAACCAAAAGAAAATGGTATATGTTTAGATCCAAGTTTTGATGCTGTTGGTCCAAGGACAGCGTCAAAGCGACATGGTAGCTTCACTTCGCTTGTGGAGTTTGCATGTTCTCCCGGTGTCTGGTACTCCGGTTTCCCCTACCACTAAAAACATGTACAAGAGGAATGAGGGGGGAAACTGAACACCACCAAGTGTGAAGTGAATGTATAATTGTCTCCTGTAAAGCGCTTTGTGACGTTTTCTGTGAAAGGTGCTATATAAAGTTCTTCTTCAAAGGAAATGACTGATTCCCCCCCCCCCCCTATTTCCCCCAATTTCTTTCTCTATGTTTCCTTTTTTTTTGCTCAATGTATGCCCAATTTTCCCATTTCCCACCCCAAATTTTTTCACATTTCCATTACTAATTTGTTTTATTTCATTTTTTTTAACCAAATGTACTCCCCATTTTCGCCACATTTTTTCCAAAACATGATTCCCCATTTTGTACACATTGCTTGGAGATGAATCCCGATATTGTAAATGTGCAGATCTTCCACCCAAAGTATCGTTCAGGTATCGGTATTGAGCACCAAATATACTCAAAGTACCGGTATCGAAAAAGGTTCAACAGTACCCAACCCAACTAACCAGGTCACTTCTGTAGTGACTGGAGCTCCGCGATGTGTCCGTGGGCACCGACACATTACGTATTATCCAAAGTCCCTTATTACACAATGTTTGGATTGATTACACTTGGATTCCTGTTAATTGACTTTTACCCCAAACACAAATATTCCTTCTTTCTGAAATATATACAGTATTATGTATTTCCGAATCATGAAACAATATAAATGAACACAAAAGTCTTGTAATAAAGTAACTAGTTGAGTGTAACAGATGCCCCCCCCCCCCGTTGTCCATGCTGGGAGCAGGTCTGGAGCCGTAGGAGGCTTTAGGAGGCTGTGCAGTCTGCTCTCCTCCATCTCCAAGGAGACCCCACGTTCAGGCATGTTCATGTGGGAGGAATGGCCCGCTCCCAGGACCACAACACTCCACAATACAGTCTGAGCCTTCACGCGCTCAGCTGTTCTCCACATTACAGGGATTCCACTCTCAGGCCCAATTTACGCTCTCTCGCAAAACTCCACTCAACAGCCAAGAGTTTTGGTGCACTTTGATGAATGCATCTCAGTAAAAAAAATAGTTTAGACAAGTTTCTCTACGGGAAAATCCATGTGTCCAAATGCTTTTTGAGTGAACGCTAACTCAAGAATTTTACATTTAGAAATCTCTACGGATTTTTCATTATGACATGCACCAGCAATCCAAAGCTGTATTACAGAAATAGCCTATTACCTCAAACCTCTAGTTTTCATATCACATCTGTCATGGCCACCCCGACCCCCGGACACCGGCCAGACCCTGTCAGCACAAACACTTCCCCACACTTCACTATCAAACATGACGCTAGCTCTATTTCCAAGTGCCCCTTTGGGAACGGCCTCTCCGGGAGCCCTTGTGCGTGACGGGGGTTTACAGTGAGCGCTACCAGCTGCTGTCAACAGGACCCAGCTTCAGCGCGCAGCGGGCTAACGCTAACACGGATACGGGCTGTGGCTCCGACTCATTTGGTGTGAGTGTTTACAGGCTGCCCCGACGGGACGGAGGAAAGAGAAAGGCTCAAGCCTTGTAGTCTCAAGGCCGTGCGGATGTGGGGGAGAGGCACTGGGCTGAGACGGTGGAGCTACGGCCTTCAAAAGTCGGCTTTTAATTGGAAATGCTAAAGTTAGAGCGGTCAAGCGGGCCAGACTTTGAGCTATAACCTGTCTCAAAATCTAGGACAAAAATAATGTTCAGAGTTGGCTTTAGCAGATGAAAAACAAGTTGTGTGTTTAGTTTTATATTACCCCTGAATTAGTGTAGTCATTAGGCTAGACCCGGTACATATTCGATTCTTAACTTTATGAAACAATATTTTCCCCCGTGGACTCGACTGGTTCAGTCCGAATATCTTCCTGGTTTCATCTTAAAAGTTTCATCATAAATTCTCTGCGATCCAGGTGGTTAAATTCTATATTACAGGTTTGATTTAAACCTATAAGATACTGTAAGTTTATTCATGGATTAAACATGATTTACTATAGAGCAGGGGTGGCGAACGTGCAGCTCTTGGCAAATCAGAGTGCGGCTCTTGGCCAATCCGAGCGTGGCACTGGGATCAGCTTCTGTGCTTCTTAAGTTTCTGATTAGCCTACTCTTTATTTGATGAAAGTGGCCTCATATTAACAGAAAAAGATCAAAATTAGGAAATGGAAAAAAGCCGAGCTCTAATGAAGCATATGATGCGAAGCGCGACATCGTAACGCGGAAATACACAAAGTCATTGACTTTTCTGTCACATGTTGTAACTGTAACAAATGCAACATAAAACAGACTCTCAGTCGTCCTCCAGAGGCTCCTGGTTAAAGTTTATGAACTTTGTGCAGCCTAGAGTGCGATCTCTGCACAGTCCAGTCAGGACCATGAGCAGAACAGCACAAAATGTCAGTTTATTTAATATCAATTTATTTCAATCTTGGTGAGGAGTAAAACTATTACATCTAATACAATTATATATATATAAAAAAAGAAAAAGGCCAGGCATAAATTTATTGTGATTAAATATAACGGTCACATTATATTTAATCACAATAAACCACCGTCCCTGGATCTCGCGAATAATCGGTGCCTTTGTGGCTTTTCACAGGATCAAGTTGAAAATTCTGGCTCTTGGTCTCTGACTAGTTGGCCACTCCTGGTATAGAGTTTAGTAAAGCTGCTACCTGCCATTTAAATGTATGGATTACTGATTTCATAAAGTGATTTATGGCTCTTTTACTGGTCAAAATACTCTGACTAGATTAGCTTACTTGAAAAGGGGCAGTGCTAGGACATAATTTGTTATAAAAGCCAGAATTAGCCCAAAAGGCTTTTTTCTTATATATATATTTTTTTTAAATCTGTAGTCCCCCGACCACGATGCACAAAAAGTATTTTTTTCATAGCCCATCTGACCCTGTGTGATAAGATTTGTATTTTTATATGCAGTACATCACTGTCATTTGTTGTTTGTATCTCCTTTGTTATTTTGCTCGTGTGCTTGACACTTGGACTATCGTGCCGATACTATGTAATATAATGTTTTATTTTTTTAACCCTGTACTTTTTTGTAGGTTGCCCTCTGTACATCAAAGGACAACAGATGAAAAGATTTGGCCTTTTGGCTAATTCTGGCATATTATACAGTTGTACTGTTGGTTAGTATGCACTGTCCTGTGATAATAAAGAATATCTGAGCACGCATCACTCAGAGGTGTAGGTTTCTGTACCAATTATCCAATAAAGTTTAAATAGACTCTCAGTTGTCCATGAGTTTTCAAAGCTGAGGATGGGTTAGCCTTCTAAAAAGGGTGAACAGAATAACTTGGCAGATTCTGCCCACTTCAATAAGAGTGGTTGTCTGTTCTAAGAAGGATGACTTCTAAACCTGCTCCGATTGAACAGTTTGAGTGAGAGTGAAGAATCCTGTGGAGAGGGAAATCCCCATCTACTCAAACAACCCAGTCCAAGTTGATAACTATACAAGATATCTACAATATTATACAATAGAGGGACTGTTTTAGGCCGGCTATGTGTGGAAATAACACTACCACAAAGAATACAGACTACAATTGCTACTGACAAACATGTGCCTATATCTCTGTAACTGCCCTGGCATTGTACACACATGAACACCAGCCCCTTGTGCTCCTCTTGTCTGACGCAGCTTACAGCTGTTGTGCTTATCTCTGGCCAGCTTCCATCGGGAACAGATAAGATTGGACTCCACTCAACCAGATTATGCTCTTGTTTCTTGCAATTACCCTGCTTCCCAGCCAAACACGCATTGCTAATCTCAAACTTGTGTAGCGAAAAGTTGCAGAGAGAATCCTTTCTTTGTGCAGCCAACCTTCTCCCCGCTGCAGATAGCCAGTGGTGATAAATCACTGCAAGGTCTTAGCCCGATAATGAAAAGGTATTGAGCTAGCGTTGGGTTAGCAAGACCGCGCGGTGTGGAACAACTATATTATGGGCTTGTATTTATTACGTGGAGGGGAGATTCGATTTTCCCCGACTGGGTTTTTGGGTGAAGTTAGCTGTTGTCAGCACTTGAGGGGGCAGACGGCAGAACAAGTCCACGGTCCTTTGCTCTAAGCCTAAAGCCCTCCGCGAAGACGGATTATGGAAATGGGAGCCAGGCTAAGAGGTACCTTCCCCTGGACTCCCCGCGGAATGCTGACTTCTACTTTTGCTCCCTGGATAAATGTATTACAGATGATCAGATGCAACTAGCAGACTGCCTGGACTTAGAAAACAGCCTAAAGCAGAGGTTCTCAAGGCCTTCACAGCTGCAGTTTAAGATTAAAACCAGTTATAACCAGAACTAGCCCAAAGCTCATGTGTAGACCACAAATGTTACTCCCGACAAATCAAAGTGCTTCAGACGATACGATAGTTCCAGTGTCATATGCACACCTAAACAGAACTGTTTATCAGCCTCGATTTGAACATTGTCAGAGGTATCAAAGAAAGTATCGTTCAGGTATGGATATTGTTAACCAAGTATCGGTAAAGTACTGGGATCGGGGTAAAAGGAACAGTACCCAGCCCTAATCCAGACTCTAAAACCAGCACTCCCTGAGATTCTTAAATCTGATATGGTTCTAACACAGAGATGTATTTGATCTCGTCACATTGATAGACCAAGGCCTATTCTCTGAGCGACTGGAAGCCAGAGAAACCTGAGCACTGGGCTAATATGGTTGTATGGCTCTAGTCAGGACTGGAGCAGCAGCGGTCTGGATGTTCTGCAGCTGACTAACAGTTCGTTTAGAGAGGCCAGTGAGCAGCCGCTACAGTACTGTAACCTGTTGGAGACAAACCCATGGATTAAGACTAATTCACTGTATGCTTTAATTTCATAAGTAAATCGATCCGTGCGTTCCAGGTTTAGTTACTGACACTGTATTTATGCTTTTAACACGTTTATAATGTCCAGCATGCATTATCAAAAGTTACCACCAGAGGGTGCTGGAAAATGTATCCAAATGGGAGATGAAGAGTTGGGACCAAAACAATATGGTGCCACCCGTGATGTTTTGGGTTTTTTACACCACACTCACTGAAGTATAGTCAAGAAAATGAGGTAACACGGTGGTGGTCGGTTTGCAAATGGGTCAACCGCTTGTTTTGCTTCACCTGTTGAGCTGTATGCAGTAGTGTCCCACATACTGCTCTGTTGCTATGACTCTGGATAAACAACACTTCTAACGGAGCTACACTTTTTACTGTATATTGCACAAATGTATATTGTCTACGTTTTGTATTTTAATTGTATTTTTGATTGTATAAGGACTGCAGATGGAAATTAGCATTGTGCTAAATCTGGGGCAGCCATCTTTTTAATGTACCTGTCCGTTGTCCTTTTAAATAAATAACTAACTAATAAATATTTTGAGGCAACGTCGACAAATCACAGCTCATCGGCTCAGTACTTTGAGGATTGCGGTTCATAACGCAACATTGACTACACTTCAAGAAGTCTCCTCTTCTGCTACAAAGGGAAAACAGTTAGGTGCACGACCTAGACTCAAAAGTAGGATACATGTTCAAAGTAAAGGAGCTGTTTAGATTCTACAGAGGCCCAGCACCGTCCAGAACAAGCTCTTCTCCTTCATCCAGGTCGGCTCTTCTTTGTGTCTCACCCACATCCCCTCTCCCCCTCTAATCAATGCACTACTGCAGCCGCCTAATGGGCTAGCAGTGCGCCCCATACCTCAGTCATTAGAGTGCGCAGCTTCCCAAATGAGCTGCGCTGGCCCGGACTAAGCGCTGAGAGTGAATAATTTGCCAGACTAATGAAACTTTGAGAAAATACCGAGGTGAAGCTATTGATCAGGAACTGCCGAATGAACCAAACCACAACAAACCAAGGAGGTGGACTCCATCACGGTAGAATTTACTTCTACCCTGTGCACAATGCATGCTATTTTTTTTCCGGCGAATACAAATTTTAGATGTCACATTGCAATACGTGGGGATTGTAAAATTGTGAGCCTGTTCTTATCTCCACAGTGCAACAGTTCAAAGAGAGAATTAGCTAAAGTTTATCGTAGCACTTGCCGCAGAGTTGCAGCCAGAGGAAGCTCACTCTGCGACTAGTATTCCCAAAGAATCAAACACACAACAAACTGGTGAAAGTACAGCAGCTTTATGTGTTTGCTATAACAGAAAATGTCAACTCTGTTTCAAGATGTTTTTTCTCAAATGTAAGTTATATAAGTTATATGTAATCATGAATACTAGGAATAAATTGGGACTAATTTAGTTGTATGTTATTGTATGCTGTTTCACTTAAATACGCCCTAGATGAATGGCCGAACATTCAGTTAAAATGCAAGTTAAATACTAACAAAAGATACAATGACAGAAACACTGAAATTGTACGTTATTGGTCCATACAGAATGTGCCACACCAAACGATAAACTACAACCAGGTGCACTGTTAACCCTCATAATTATACTCATTCAAATGTTTTGATTTTGGTCAGGCCATGTAGACTTGGTTGTCCCCTGATCTTGGAATAAGAAATCACCATTCTGCCTGATACTACGACGGGGGCGCCTTACTGTGATCCGCTCGTCCCGGTCGTCGATGGTAAGGCCATCCTTCTTCCAGGATATGGTGGGTTCCGGATGCCCACGTGGAGGCTGGCACTCCAGAACCGCCGGCTCTCCCGCCGCCACGATCACATCCGCGGGGTTCTGCCGGAAGTCGTCACGTAAAACTGCAAAAAGACGAAGAGAGGTCTGTTAGGAAATGTCATCCAATATGCTACATTCATGCAAGTTAAGTTAGCCCAGCACAATTCTGACCAGTGTGGAGCAGGTATACTTAAAATCTGAAAATTGATATTGGACACATATTTTAATCCTTCTCAAGTAAGGTGTGCAATCAGGGAAACGACACTGTAATTTTAAGGGAGAATCCAGTGGACACTCCTTGAGACAGAGGGATAAAAAAAAGATCCATGAGCTGGCATGGAAACTCAAACCAGCTGACTGTTAGGCGAGAGTGGTACCACCAAAGCCGCCAACACAGCATTCTGAGAGTCTGTGTCTCCATTCTTCAACAACAGAACAACAACTACAAAGTCTACGAAGTAATTGTGCGATAGACTTAGACACAGGCAAGGATCCCATGTGTATTTGTTACTGCAAAATTTGCACAAAGAATATTTTCAATCAATCAAGTGTGTTTCTAGAGCACTACAGAACAACACTCGGTAGACCAATAAATCACAAGAAAACATCAACAATGTGATTCTTTACAACGTAAAATCCAGACAAAACCAAATAGAACAGCACTAGCACAGAATAAATAGGTCTTTAGTCTAGAAGTTTTTAGAGCGACTGTCCAAAACCAATATCCACATTTTGAAATCAATATGAAAAAGGATCACGAGCCAGTGGATATAGATAAGGACTGGGGTCTATGTGGTTGTGTGTGGATGTATTTGTCAAGGAAATGTTGTCATTACCTCAGCCCCAGATCAGACATGTTTCTCGGAGACCACCTGGGCCAGACTCCCTGGGCCAGACTCCCTGGCAGCCCATCGGGTTTTGAAAACACTGGTCCCTCATACCACGGCTCTGCCATTGCTGAGCTGAATTCCTCCTTTATTAATTGCGCGCTTCCTTCGACACAATCTTCCCATCTGGCAGTGCGCTCTACACTGGCGCGGAACATTTACATTATCGGCCTCCATCAGCCCCAACAACGACCCTCCCTTTCATTACCTCTTCCCCCTTACACACACACACCACCGAATTAATATCTTCAGATACACACCCAATCTGTCCTCGCCTCTCCATCATGGCCGCCTCATCTCGCTGTCACGCTCGTGTTTACATCGGCGACAGGGAAGTCTGTATTAAAACTTGGACGGGCCGAGCGCTGATACGATCAGGAGGTAATCTGCATCGATTCACGGTGTTGAAAGTTGAACAGACGGACAAGGCTCAAGTACATTTTTATTAGTGCTGTAAGAGGGGTACAAGGTCTATAGCTGCAGTGCTGGTAGACAATACACTGGTCCAGTTAGAGTTACAGCAAGTATCCAGGTGATATGGGTAAACTCACTGGACGTTAAGATGAATCAGGACGTCAGTTTCCTTCATATGCTGTAAGATGTCAGGGGTATGATCCGCCACAATCATGGTTAAAGCAAGAAAAATGAATTACCAAGCAATATTCAGAAACTGGTTTGACAAAGAGAAGTGATTACACTGCCTGACCACAAAAAGAGTGTCCAAGTTGAGTGATTAGTTGAAGAGAAGTGTAGATATTCATTTGTATAAACACAAACGTCTTGTTTCCAGCCAGTATCAGTCAACGTTACACTGTGAACTGTATTAGCATTTAGAACAGGAATCTCCCACCAGTAGCTCCTCACCAAACACTGTCTACGTCTCTACACACGCTTGATGACTAACATTTGAGATGCATTTTGTTCTGAACATGCTGAACCCAATCTAAGAACAGCTGGGTCAATATTGTAACGTATATGGACTAAATTCAAGTCATTGTCTTTGAAATACCATCTTGGCTACCAATTCTGCAGCGTGAACTCCACCATAAGTAGCTCTCTGAAGTTCTTGTTGTGTAAAAGTATCTCGCCGGGTAAAAGACGGTGGAGAGCCCTGATTTATAAGTTTATATATTAGAAAGGATGTTGTGTTTGTGTTGTTATAGCAAAATGGGAAAATTGTGACGTTGCGAAGTATGCCGAATTGTCGAGGGGGTAGGAATTGACTTCAACCTACTCGAATTAGATCATCTGTTGGTTCTTTTATTGAAATGTCGTGTTTTTATTTATATACGGACCTTATTCGACTTGACGTTTCTGGGCATAACCGAGTCTCTTCTCCAGAGCCAAATGCAATATTTATCTATCTGGATGATCAGAATTGGATCATTTTTGCCTGGTGCCTGGGAGTAATCTCTCACACCTGTGCACCTTTGGGTGTCACTGTCTACTTCCACATCCCAATGGGAATTCCTGTCACAACCTTTAGCTCTGGAGAAGGGAGTCGCTTAGCACCAAAAGTAATGTCGAATCATGTCCAGCTGGACCGATACATCGAACTCTGATCAATTCTTGACACATTAACCAAACATGAATGTCAGGAATTGCAACTTACAAAAAAACCCAATTACAACGAACAATCAAAAACTGGAAAACGACTCATGTGCTACGCATCTAAATTTGGGTTGCATTTTTATCAATTGCAAATAAGGACCTGAGAGTTTACACCAGCGCTTTGGCAGTTTGTCCTGATTTGCATTGCTGCCTGTCAATGTTTCATGTGAACAATCACGAGTGCAGGAGAGAGCTAGAGAAGAGCCGCAACCCCTTCTTTTCATAGCTCTTCTTTGCAGCAGGTTCTTATTATCAATCCACTTTGTTTTAACTTGATAAATAGGATACCGAATGTAGTCTAGGTGTTGAAAGTAAATTTTTTCACAATAGAAAGAAAAACAATGTTTTCATGCAGTTTCCATACACACGCAAATAAACAACATTGGCTGAAAGCATCTGTGACCACACACAAAGCCGATGACCAGAATTTCATCTGCAAATAGAGCAACAGAAATGATCTCCTGACGTCTTAAACCTGGGCTCCTCCGAGATCAAAGCCAGGCACCCGTCGCCTACTGACAGCTACAAATTCCTCCCTCAGCGCTCTAAGCACTTAATTGGTCACTACTGAGCCAAGACCCTGCCTGCCCGGTGCTTCTTGTAACTTTGGAATCCGTCCGTCAGAAGGACAAAGGTTTCCCTAATGGCCTCCGCAGCCTCCTCCTATAATTGCGAGCAGACAGAAAGAAGAACGTCTGGGCGCACGGCACAACACCAATTATCGGGGAAAAAGGGGCCTTCATTTGAGCACTCCGAGGGGGAGTCCAGGCGCAAGTCACAGCTGCAGCTGCGCGGAGTGAGATCATCCGGACGCGGAGACGGTCGCGCAGGAATGTAAGCAACCAAACATCCGATCGGAGCAAACAGGCTGCACACGCATGAGGTTTGTTGTGTTTGTATTCCAAATTAGGGTTGAATAGAAGGAGAGTTGGTTTTCCCTCCTTCGTTCTCTTTTTCATATTTTCACACTATGACTAGTAATGTCCACATAGCGTACTGGACTCCATTGTGCCTTTCAAACTCTTTTCATAATTAGATTCTTCTAAAGACAATTTAATGAAACGATTGGATAATTTACTTTTCAGATGGGCAAAACTGTTGACCTCTAAGATTAGATTATCTGGCAATTCCTTTAAGTCTAGGTAATAGCTCAAGTGAACTAACGCACTACACAACGGCCAACCCCTACTGCAGCGTTGTCAGAAGGGATAAAAGCTGACATAGAGCAAAGGTGGCTCAGTGAGTACAGTCCTTTTCATATACAAAAGCTTGATCAATCATGTCTATCTGTCTCAATCTTCTATATGTATGCATGGCTCAAGTGTGATAGCATTGCTGTAGATGGATCTAGAAAGACATCCCACATCCACTGAATTTGAGGATTGGAAGATCTGAGGTGCCTAGTTAGATTTTTTATTGGAGTTATTGCAAATTGAGATGTGTATTTCCGCTTCAGTGTGTTCTAGATCTTGCACACTTGTCCCTGGCCTTTATCTCCTTTGTCAGCTTAACACTGAGGTCAAGCAAAAGTGGTTGTAAACAGATTTAACCCTCCGTGAACTCTTTAACGAAGCCCTCTCTTTATCGTTGCTACAATCTCCTCTGTAAACTAACTTGCATATCTCTCCCCATGTCTACCTCCCCTCTCTGGGAATCAGCGGGCAGAATGCACCAAGTTTAAACACAGCCGTGCTTTATTGACCGGTCAAGGCCTGCGGGGGGGGGGGGGGGGGAGACCTGGCATGGGGTGCTGTTTACACCAACGGCGTCCTGACCTCTGATACCTCCATGCCGCTCCGCTCCCCCTCGACCAACGCATCTTTGTCTTCCAAACACAGCTGGGAGCAAGGCACATCTGCGCATGGAAAAGAAACTAACTCCTCGGGGAATTTTTTGGAAGGGGGGGATTCGGACAGACTTCCAGACAGACAGGAGAACGCTAAGTCTGGATGGGGGGAAAAAAAGTCTTGAGAGAGATTCCGGAGCGTGTGCCGCTAGGCGCTGTCTGGTTGAAATAATGTTCTCAAAAGCCCTTGTTCCCGAGTGCCATAAAAACACGATATGTCAGAGGTTCATCCGAGGTAACATAGGTAGCTAAAGCGCAACGGAAAAAATGTTTGCAGCCTCCTGTCTTCCGTCACAAACAACCAAAACCGAGCCAGTAAAGCAAGGCTGCCTGTTGAGTCTTGTAAATAGGTTTTCATTGTTTACTTTGGCAATTCATTTGAGTTAATCTGCCACGTTTTTATCGTCCTCTTCCTTCAACCTTCCCTTTCTCTAAGAGTCTCAACCTGCACAACCTGTCCGTCTTGAGCCAGGTTGTTCTACTGTGTATGTTGTAGGTTGCGAAATATGAAATAAGAATTGTGTTTAAGTTTATTTTTTAATTTGTATCGATTTGCCCTTTCATAGAAGTCAGGCCTTCCTATGTACCTTGATATTAAACAAAACAAAGTTCCCTAGTTCTCCATCCATCTATCCATTTTCTTCCGCTTTATACTGTGTTCCCTAGTTCTGATCCCTCAGACTTACAGCGAGAATGCAGCTGATATCCATTCATCTTTTTAATAGAAATATAAAGCAACGGTTCATCTGAACATAATGTAGCGATAATCCACAATGTTGAGATTACTATTACACAAAAATCTGGGAAAAATAATTTGATGCTCCTACTTTCTGTAAAGTTCCCTATAAATTAGCCCCATTCCTGCCCTTGTGAGTAAGGAGCCACATAGCCACTTAGCTTCATTATGTTAGCATCTCCAGCTAAATGCCTCCCTCTCCCCTGCTCGGTGAAGAGCTGAGAGTGTGAGCGTGCACTGTGTTGGGATAATGCGCCTCCTCCAGCGCTCGGTCCGGGGGTCCGGAGCCTGCAGCTGTCCCCCAGCAGATAATGTTTCCCGGGCTGTTACCAGGGAGGTCCGCTCTCCCCACCGCTGTTTTGCGTAAGCGTGTGTGTGATGGAGGGGAAGGGATTTTGGGGCTTAATTTGTGGAAAAGAGCCAAAGTCACACCTCTGAGCATGAAGACGCCGCTGTGTCCTGTCCTGGAGCTGGCGCTAACGAGGAGATAATGATCGGTAAGTATGTGCAATCTCATGTGTCCAAAAAACAAAACACAGTCAAAACAAAAAAAAGTTCTGGGCTCCCTTTCCTCAATGAATGAATTACTAATATCACAGTCTTCAAAACAAATACATCTATAAATATCAAATGGTCCTGTCATTGTGCCTTTGGGCAATACATTCACGTCGCTTAAAGCTTATACAAATAAAAAAGTGCGTTTTGGTGCATTCACATTTTAATGAGTACACGTTTATCTTTGAGTCATATTGATTTAACTGTGGGGGAAGTGTCTTGCCCATGGACACAACAACAGTGTTTTAATCAGGGTTTGAACCAGTTTCTCTCCGCTTGGGACATTTAGGCCTCGGTTTTCTTAATCGCAATTGAAGGCAACAGTACATTTAGTTATTAAAGGGAGAGGGTACACCACAGGCACAACTCTTTGCCTATCTTTTATTCTGTTTTAAATGTTCGCTCATTCATTAACACATGATCTTTCGCAGGGAATCATTGAAATGATCTAATCTAAACAAGAAGCCAAGAAGCTCTTTTGTCATTTCACTCAATCATCTCAAAGGCCATTTTTTATACAGTTTCTGGTGACAACATCTCCACTTAAAGTAGCTTCTACAGACTCCAAATGTTCTAGTTTTCCAGAAAGCATTACTAGCTTGAGTCAATAATTTTCTTTAGTTTGAATTTTGACACATTTTCAGTCATAAGTTCACTCAAAAACCTATTCAAAGTCTTTGTTTCTTCAACATGGCTCTATACATCATTCAGACTTTGCTATGAAATATATTGCCAATTTTGGTCATATTCACGAAAAAAAAAAGTCTAATTTCCATAACAATATATTGACTACGAGCACATTTGCAACGCATTTATGTCAGAAAAACGTTGATATCTCTATTTCCCTCCACAAACCTGCAGTGCATTGCCTTGAATCGCTACGACCACTCCTTTCCTACTGTGCCCATCCATAGCTCATCTTCTTAGCTCTGTACTGTGCACTTCGAGGAAAAGCCGAGCCCCGGGTGGCGGTGTAGGATTGACTCCTCCGTCCCGGCGATGGCTGTGTTGGTGCAGCCCGTCGAGAAGCTCGCCGTGTACGCGCTTTCATTTCCTCCTTGCCAAAACCCATCTGATCTTCCCAGGCCTTGTGTGCGGCATTAGGTCTTCATTTTCATTACCGTTGGAGGGCTTCTCATTTTCAATTGACATTTCGACATCTGGTTCCAATTTCTCCTGGAACACAGAGCACTCTGGAGAGGTGGAGGGGGGGGTGATAGTTGGTGATGTAGTCGGGGGTTTGAAAGCAGGGAGAAGCTTTCGAAAGTGACCTTTGCCGCAAAGAGAGAATCGAAGACACAATGGTGGCTAATTGTTTTTAGCGCTGTTCCCATTTGCCTCCGCTGACATGGAGGCATTTATCTTTGTCCACTTTTCTGTTAAGGATCAGTGATGCTGTACAACAACATAATAGCTTCATGTCTTTGATCTAAGATTCATATTTTTTTCTAGAGATTTCCGCAATTATAGCTGTTCGACAATTTTGATCTATCAGTACGGGCTGTTTTTAAAAAAATGTTTCTTTTCATTTGGGCAGTCACATTGCCTCGCAGCGTTGGGCACCTCCTGGTTTAGAATGCAAGAAATATTCATTCAGATACAGTATCAGACAGAGGTTGATTTACACTGCCTGCCCCCAAAATAAAGTGTCCGTTACCTGGATCTAACTAACTGTTCTGATCTGGGGCTGCAGCAGGCGGTCAGGTCTGGGTTCAGCAACACTATGAGCCCAAAGAATGAGATCAACTGACGATCTGAACATCCTGAATGACCAGGTTCCATCATATCCCGAGATGACAACGCCAGGATTCACGGGGCTCTTATTGTGAAAGAGTGTATCGAGGAGCAGGAGATGGATCGCCCACCACTGTGTCCAGATCTTAACCCCATTGAGAGTCTTTGGGGTGTGCCGGAGAAGGCTTTGCTCGGGGGTAACAACACCACAGCAAATGGTAGAGGAATCAAAGCTAAAGGCGCTAACACCACATATTAGCGTGTTTTTTTGGTCGAGGCAGTGTGGTGTGGTACAAAATTTGCTGACAAAACGCACACAGCAAATGAACTAGTATTCAAATCGGAACATTTCTCAATTGGGTTATTGGATTATGCCTAAAACAAAGCTAAAAAACATACATACATTTATAAAGTTACCTCTTCCTAAGCAATAAAAAATGCCACAGTCAGTGTAAATCAATGCTAAAGTTATTACTGCCTTATGCGTTTTTACTGCTTTCTCCCCATTTCTTTATGAGTGACTTTCATCTTTGTCCATCGCACTGCTCCCTTCTCCCTGTAAATCAATCAATCAATCAATTTTTATTTGTATAGCGCCTTACAACAGCCAGAAGGTGCCCAGGGCGCTTTCCAGAATAGAAATAAAAGATATAATAGACATCATTAAAAACACAAATGTACATAAAAACAGCAGTCGAGTCAGTGGCTATGCATCAAAAGCTCGTCTGAAAAGATGTGTCTTCAACTGAGATTTAAAAAGACTCAACTCAGTGATGTTTTGAAGCTGTACCGGAAGTGCGTTCCACAGCTTTGGGCCTTGGACGGCAAAATCAGTCCGAGTTGTAGCAGGTGGAACACTTGCCCTCGGGGGTCTGGTCTGGTGGGGGTTCAGAGATCCAGCACTCACAGTTTTGGCCAACACCACGTCTTTTCCATTCTTTTCGTTGGCCTTTTTGACCCCGCTACAGCGAGGGAGAGATTGGACACAATCTCGGCACTAAAAAACAGCCCAGGTACAGCCTAGACCACATTGGACCATTTATTTGAGAGATGTACAGCAAAAAAAATAAAAAAACGGTTTATTAGCGAGGCACAATAGTCTAAAGTTGTTTAGTACGCTAATGTTTACTTTCCTGACCACAACAACCCTCTGTGACACTCATAGATATGTCAGCGCTTTGCTAACCTCAATGTTATCCACGCTCTAGGCTCTGCACCTGCACTCCCACAATGCACCGGGGTCATGGCGCCCGGTTAGCAAGCAGCTAGCACAATAAACCCAGCTTATCCAGAGTAAATAAACCAAGGACTGTACGCGGACTGGGGGGAGTTTGTTAAAGAGACAATGCTGTAAAAAGAACTGTATAATTAGCCCACAACGGGGTTAGCATTAGCGTTAGCAGCTAATGCTATACACACATGTCAAACAGAAGATGGATTACAATGATCTAATGCAGTAGAGAGGGTAGATTTAGTAATACTATACTGTAAGCCAAACATGTATGGTTTGTTTTGAGTGTTTTCAAGAAAGATTTTTCTGCTGAAGAAAAAAAAAAGTTGGCTTCTTTGTGTTCTAATAGACCCTCCATTTGCTCTTGGTTTTCCCCATTTGTGTCTACCACCCAAAGAAATGCCTTTGACTTGGCTGGAATTGTAATTAGTGCAGGTGAGAAAACCAAAGCACTTGGTTTTGTCCATGTGAAAGTACAGGCATATAGTCACTTATTACTTAATTAAGTAGCTGTACTAAAAGTTGCTCAGTCAAATGATTTCTGAAGTCGAAATACTGAAGTACACTCAAGAAAGGAGTAGACAATTAAAATGAAATTAAATGTGTTGGGAATAACGTTGCAGCTTCAAAAAACATATAGATTCCGCCCGATTGTACAACAACATAACAGAAACAATAACCTTCTTCTTGTCATGATCTTTTGGCTGTAAGTCCTTCCAACATCCTAATGAGGAAACAATTTGACCTTTGACGATGACATTTGCCACTTTTTATGTTTCATGTCGATTGGCTCATTAGAGGTGTAGGAGAGATAGGACATCTCTCCTACACCTACTCCGGGCCCCCTGAGTTGGCGCTCTGTGGCTGTGGCCGATGGGCTGCTCCTGGTGCAGACGCTCCTTGGATGATGTTTCCTCTTTCGGTCTATCTGTACCCAGCCTTACATACTCAACTCAATGTCCATTTTTATTTAAGACTTTTTAACTGCTGGCTGTCTGTACGAATGTGTGCCTGTGTGTCTGTGTGTGCGGGTGGGGTGGTGGGGTTGTAGTTTTTATGTATATTTACTGGTGGGGACGATTTTAATGATTTTTAAGCACTGTAAAGCACTTTGTGTTACATTTTGTATGAAAAGCGCTTTATAAATAAAGTTTGATTTGATTTGATTAATGACACAGACAAAACAACAGCATTTTGACAATAATTTGTTTACCTGCCTGCCTCCTTCATTTTATGCTATAGGCTCTTAAGAATGTTGTCATAGCCAGTGAAAATCCATTATTTTATTTTATTTATTTAATATTTTTTATGCATGCCCCTATAGCCTTATAGTTTAAAGTTCTTTAGCTTATTTTTTATCTTAATTCTGTGTTATATGTTTTATGTCGCATGTTTGCACCGAGAAAAATTCCTAGTTTGTGAACCCTGTTCTGAAACAATGGCAATAAAACCTATTCTGATTCTGATTAACAATACTCTCAGGATTGGTGTGTGCGTGTGTGTGTGTGTGTGTGTGTGCGCGCGTGTGTTTTGCACAGTCATATTTTTCAGATTTTCTGATGCTGGTTTCAAAAGTGTTTAACACAGGAGATCATTCGCAATTCCAGTCCCACGTTGTTAAAACCAACAGAGACTTCGTACACACCTAATCAATTGATTTTGTCCTAAACTTTGCACCTTCCTACTCTTAATTCTGTTGCCCACTCACATGCTTCTCCATCTTGCTTTGCTCTCAGCAGGCAGAACGGAGAGGGAAAGTAGGCCAAACTCTCCAAGCTTCCACTGTGTTTACTCACTCTCGCTTCACAAACACATGCAAACCTCAGGCTCGTTATGTCCCAATTATCTGTGAACCTAAGGCAAACATGTCCCACCAGGGTGAGAGGACCACTTCCACCGCCCCAGCCCCGCTGCCTGGCACCCGACACAGTCCACCATTCAGGCGCTGTTTATTTAAACGACCGCACGGCTTTCCCTCATGTCAGAGAGCGCGGTTCCAAGTCCGAGAGGCGAGTCCCGGAGCCCCACGTGACTGACGGACACGGCGACGTGACACCTGAAAGTTCAATAAACGAGCTGTATTGGAGAGGAGCGTGAGGTGGAGGGTGGGGGGTGGGAGAGGCTAAGTGGACAGCGGACGGCGAAGGAATGTCGGAAAACACACTTCGCTCCAATAAAAAGAAAGAGTGAATCTCATAAAAGTCTATTAGAGTCTCCATGGCTACGGCGAGAGGAGGAGGACATCTGTGTAGGATTAGATTGAGTGTTTCAGTCCATTAAAAGCTTAATTGTGGAGTTAGCTACTGGTTTACTGCTCCTCGCTGGGATGTAAAGCGCTTTTCCTCATATTTGCTGGATATGCGTTCCTGGGACACCTCCAAACAATCGCTTGCGAGGCCAGTGAGGAACGGGACTTTCTTCGGCATCACATTGACAACTAGCAGAACATTAAAAAGACGTTAAGAATGAGCGAGTTAAGTTTAAATCCTTATAGCGGTGGTACAAACACATTTCAAACATCCAAATGAGTCATTTACCAGCCGACACCAGCCTATTTGCTTTTAGCATAATTTCTCCGTCTCTGATTACGATTGCTAAAAATACGGTGCACACTGTGAGACCCCACAAACGGACGCTAACGAACTGTTTGACAATCTGATAATATCAGATATTGGTTACTGAGGCTTCAACGCATGCTTTTAAAATGCCACGTTTACAAAATGGAGACAACGCTTGAAAGTTTGAAAACAGCTTGATTGCTTTTTTGTCAGATATTGCAGTTTAATTGCTCGCTTCTTTTGGGGGGGAGGGGAGGAGCACTCAGTGTAATTACGAGAAAACAAGCAGAAAAGAACAGACAAGCTTCCAACTAATGGTTAGAGTGAGGAATATTTGGAATGAGGTCTTTACACGGTCAAATAAAGTTCAGAACAGTGCAGTTTGGACGCTCGTAACCACGCACATGTGGATGAGGTACCACTCTTGGCCTTCAGATGAGCTCTTTTTAGGGAACACATCGTTTACCATGGGTAAACGATGGTGCGAGTGCCAATGAAATCCCCCGATTCCGAAGCCAAACAACGAAGCTTCACAACGTCGTGAAGTCAGGGCAGGAACTTCCAAAACAAGCACCTATTTGACATATTTGGAGCTTTCCCCAAGATATTAAATTAGTCTCAAGCTTTGACCAACTGAATGCCACAGAAAAAACCTGTCAGGAGCGTTGGTCGACTGCAGTACAGCATCAAGGAATGAGTTTCCTGATTTTGAGCTTTAGGGACAAGAGTTTAGACAAACCAAAGCAAAGCAATCCAGACTGGAAGAACAGGCGAACTCGCAGAAAGCTTCTATGCTCTAACTTGGAAACTTCTTGCAACATACGGCAAGGTGCTAACTACTCAAACGGTATTGAAATATTTGAATGTGATTACTCAGGCGACAGGTTTGGCGAGGGACCGTTGAAGTCATGGCGGATATCTCTTGCATGAGGCTAGAATGAGTAATGCCTGTCAGAGCCGTCTATGGAAGCTCGTCCCGGGAGGAATGAGAACCAAAGACGGCGGTAACCCATCTGCGTGAACGTCCCGCGGCGCTGTGCGGGGACAAAAGGTGCAGCTGTAAGGGTATGGTGTCTCAAACGCTACACCACGTACGCCATTCGCAGCCCTATTCTCCCCTTTGCCACACAAGAGCAGGACAAGGACGGCCGACTGTGGGAAACAAGAGCGCACTTTTGCTTTCTGACAGCTCCGGTCGCCAAGAAAAATGACTACTGGTTAGAAGGTAATGTCTTCTAACCGGTAGGAGATAAAGCGTTGTAGAGAGTAATCATGCATGTTCTTGTGATTGAACTCTGCGTAAAGTTGTTCTTGTGCAGTGAAGGTGCTTTACCAAAACTAATCAAATTGAATAAAAACGTGTTCCAGCATTTGTCAAGTTCAGTTTTTAAACCAGGGTAAACTCCGAACTGAATAAGCTTCTTGGACAAAAGGCAAAACGCATTCAACTCAAAAGAATCCAGTCTAGATGACTACTTTTAAGGACTGCTGCGATGATGGACCACTCCTGAACATTTGCAAAAACAGAACTCTTTTTAAATGTTCTAAACCTTGCTTGATGTACATACGATTATGAATCACGAAACTCCCCTACCGTCAATATGTATTTGACGGTAGGGGAGACTGATTCCCCGATGTATAAAAAAATACAGAGGAGAATCATTCTGGTCTCACCAGGCTGGGAAAACACAGCTTCTATTACTTAAAAAAAAAAAAAATATCAGAAAGTTCCAATAGAGTTTGCGCTCACACTGAAATGAATCGACTTGGAATGTAGGCATATTGACTAATGTGTGATTGGAAAACCCCCATGTTTCGGAGGCGAATCGCCGTAGATAATGGCGGATTCTCCTCTATCTGTTCCAACAACGTGTGAAACAGACTTAATCCTGTGCGGTGTCTATAGGCTTCACCATTCAGACTCGCCACAGTCTGACAGGATAATCCCGACACATCTTTATTTGTCGCCAGCGGAAGGCTCATCTCGGCCAAATCCTGTTACCCCCGAAAATCAGGCGGAAACCACACACGAGCCCGCAGGCAGGCACGTATTCCGGAAGCTAATCATACATGAATCACGAAAAGCAAAACTTTAATGACTTATCGACCAGAGACAATAAAGTTTTTCACTTATTAAGACCATGACAACATGCTAAGCCTCATGAAAACATGCTAAGCCTCAAAGCATGTCGCCACTTAGCAATACCAAAACAAAGTCTGCGAAGTACTACACAGCATGTTTTTCCTCACAGTTCTGCTTAACTAAAGACTAAATGAAGTTCACGAAGAGTTAAAGAGTTTTTAGTGTTTCAAATCTTCCACAAAGAGTTTACGCGTAATATGATCCAGACCTTAAAGGGATATCTCAGGATTTTTTACATAGGGCCTCATTTCCTAGTTATCCAGAGTGTTGTTGATTTCTGGATTTTTTTTTATTTATTTTTTTATTCATGCAGTCCTTATATTTAAAGAGTTTAGTGGTGCTAGGCTAGTGCTAGGCTAGTGCATGTCTATGGTAACTAGTAGCCTGCATTAAAAACCTCTTCAAAATCATGGGGTAGTCCTCCAAACGTTGCCATATCTGATTTGTAGAAAGCTCCTTTGTGAATTCCACGTGTAGTAATGCCGGCTTTAGGTAAACAAACTACGGTAGATCCGGTAACCGAGCAGATCACTCCGCCGTTGCGTAGCTTACAACCAGGAAGCTGATGCTGCTCAAATATTATGTATCAAGTTCTTTTAAATGCAAAATGGTTATTTAAATACAAATATTCAGTCAACACAGACATTTATATGGGTAGTCTGGTGTTACAAGTGATTTTCCTCAGGTGTACTGTGCTTGGGTCAGACAGTTTTTATTGCAGGCTACTAGTTACCATAGACATGCACTAGCCTAGCGCCACTAAACTCTTCAAATATAAGGACTGCATGAATGAAAACAAAAGAAATATCTCCAGAAAGCAGCAAAGACTTATTACGACAGGTTTGTCCCGTGGACTGTGTAAACTCTCCTGATATCCCCCCTCTCCGGCCTGACCGCTCGTTCGGGCCCCGTCGCTGTCTGTGTGGCCCCCGCCCATGGCCCCCCTCTTCTCCCACAGCTTGTGCAGAGATGTGGGGCTTATTAAAACAATCTTCCCAATTAACATTCCTGGCCCCCGGAGCCCTGGGAACCCCCCCCCCACACACATGACCTCAACGGCCCCTCTGCGACAAAGACCGTGTGTGCGATGGGGACTCTCTTTCTCGGCTTAAATTTGACTTTTTAAGTTCATTTTCAGAACGTTTGGACTCGTCACTTGTGCAGGACCTTTTCGCAGATGTGACGAAGTTGCGCAATTACTCAGAATGTTGTTTTTTTTACACCAAGATTGTGAAGTGTAAAAGTGTCTCGCCAAGGGACATGGCGACAGATTGCGATGGTGGAAGGAGAGACTGAGGTGAGGACTTTGAAGTTATTTGGTGAAACCTCCAATAGAAGGTCCCAGGTGACTGTCCGGGCCTTCCTGTGAGGAGTTTGCATGTTCTCTCTAGATCAGGGTGGGTTTCATCTGGGCACATCGGTTTCCCTCATCCCTCTTCAACCCACGACAAATGCCGAGGACGACTATCCTGCGCAGGGGGCTAAAAAAACGACTACAAGATTCTTTGTTGCCTCAGCATTTATATTTTACGTTTTAGAATTGGAAATAATGTCCCTGGAAAGATGAGTGAGTAACCCTGAGACACAGAGGCCCGGGCTGGATTAGACTTAGCCTGGGAATGACACAGTAAAAACAAAACTTTTAGTTTCATCATGTAGCCTTGTTAACAGTCTCATCCCACTTCCTGACTGTGAGATGAATACACTTGTGCGCTCACAAATCCTAAAAGGACACAGTACAAACTCATTTATATATCAGATATGCAAATTGTATGCATTCATCAAAAGCAGTGACTGGCTATGTGTATTTTTGTGCAGTCAAACAAGGGCACTCGAGGCCCTGTGTGTACACAAAAGTAAAAAGTCCTTTATTAGCATGGACAGCCTGCGCGTTTTGACTCGCACGTGTGTCTTCGATTCAATTATATAATATTGTTAAGTGATCGCTCTATTTCCGAGTCCAATGGAACTTTAGCCCTACCCCCCCCCCCCCCCCCCCCCCCCCGATCAGGGGCTAGGGTTAGGGTCAGGAACGGCAAATGTCATCTAAGTTGTGTTTCACTCACACAGATCTTATACATAGTTTTAGAAACTAGAAGATCTTGGCTTTCAGATGAGGTGGCACACTGGCATATAGGCTGTAAACGTTCCTGTCAATACGGTTTGAGATTTGGATATAAATATTTGCTAACCCTAACTCTAACTCTAAGCTGGCACTTAACAGGTTAACCTGCAAGGCTCTTTTTAAACATCTGATCAGAGAAATATTTACTCTGAATTTTCTTTATTAACCCTTACATCTATTATCAGATATTTTTTTCCATACACAATGAAGGATTATTTATTATATTTTGTTGTTGCTGTGTTTGTCTATGAAACGTTCAACAGTTTGGACCCGGACGTAGTTTATTATTGTGTGTGATGTCACACTTAACAAAAGGAACTTGTCATTCACACTTTATGTTTTGTAAATCAGACCCTTGGGAAACAGAACAGATCCAGCGTTGGATTCTGAAGGACAATCAGTCAATCAAAGTTTATTTCACTTTACAAATTGCTTTGCATGAAGACACAAGAGAAAAACATCAACATCGAATGACATCAAATATAAAAACAAAGGCGAAACTAAACACGATGGGTACGTGTTTTACCAATGACGCAATATAAGCAGGACAGATTGGAGCGCTACAGCAGTAGAAGTGAACAGGATCACCTGAGGCTGAGCCATATCTGATTACTGAAAACTCAGTGAATGAAGTGAAGTACCACTCCAGGTATGTTTCTGATAAGGCTGAAACGGATCTACACCAGGACTAAGCTGTCAAAAGTCTCCTAAGACGCAACATACATTGAAAGGCATACTCCCCAGTGTTCCTAATCCGCTGGGGCACGAAGCCTTGTCAACTCATTTGAAGACATCCCACACAACTTGCCGAGTCGTAAGAGGATCCTGTCTGCGCCCGGTGAAAAATCATATTCATAAAGACGGAAGCCTCCCACCCGGCCCCCGCTCACCCCCGCTGAGCGAAACCAAGCCGCCATAAGTGCTTTATTAGGGCAAGATGGCAGATAACTCGGGCTCTCTCTAAACAAAGATAGATAACATGCTGACGGGGGGAGTGATACTGTTTCAGAGAGAGACGGGGTTGTGCTTTTTCAATCCAACAATAGACAAAACACACAATCTGATTCCTATGCCCCTGGTCAAACGACGGTAAAAAAAAAAAGTAGAATGAAAGAAGGCTTTTCTTTGAAACTATTTACAGTGCTTCTATTTAGTTCACGTGAGGGGCGCACCTGGTAAATCGAGGGGTTGTGAGGAATATGACAATATACACAGCGACAGGAATAGTAGTGTGTGATGATGTTGATGTTGACTGAAGAGTTTACAAGTTGAATGAGACGAAAGAAACATCTTCCTACAGCAATGGGTTATCGATTCAAACCTCTTGGAAGCGGAATGGAAGTGTGGCAACCGGTAGAAAGCGGCAACATTTCTCAAAATTAGGTTTTCATTCCAGTCTTGCAACAACAACATCTCTACTTCAGTAGCTCAGACTCCAAACTTTACAGTCTTTCACCTCATACTTCCCTTCAGCTGTTCCCAAAGTGAATCGCTTGAGTGCCACGATTTCAGGCCAAACCTGTCTCGTGAACGTTACGATATAAAGAAATCTATCACTCTCAGAAAGTATAAAAAGCATAGGTGTTGATTAAGTTAAGTTAAGGCATACGTTATTGACCACATCGGGAAGCTTGTGCTCAGTTTGGTAAGAACTAGCTGTTGGTTTTTAGACTCGACTTCCTCCCTCTCTCGCTGAGAACTGGATCAAGGGGTACACAAGCTTTCGTGCTCCAAAGCTAAAAAGTCACAACTTACTTCCAAAGAGAAGTAAAACAATGTGAGCCGCAGTGATTAATGCGCGGTGCTGGTAAAGGTTCCTATTGTTGTGAGCTGCCTTTGTGCAGACAGGTGCTTATTTTCCCAAGTGTCCGAATGCACGTTTAATCAGAGCCGGTGGAACGGGGCCTGTGGATGTGCTCCCTCTCCAGCACTATTCAAATAAACTCATTAGGAGCAGAACAAAGTCGGAAGCCTCCCTTTCATTTGGGGATAAAGTCTATGAAGTGCGAATGCAGTTCAGGACAGTACAAGGCAGTTACGGCACCAGAGCAACGGGCAGAAAGGAGGATCCACCACACACTGCTGCAGATCACTAACTCTCCAATTGGTAGCTGATTTAACCAGGATGTTAGCTTCCCCGAGCGCGGCACCTGGATCATCCGTTGACAAATTTCCCTACGGGGTCAAGGAGGTCCACCTTAACCTTAACCTCGTCCTTTGAACCAACGATGGACAGGTTTACCCTTCCCTCAAACGATCAATGCATCCGGGCTCCAGCTTTCCAAACCATCACTCACTGGCTCCAACTGATCAAGCAGGAAAGTCACACTGACATTTCAGGGGAATCCTATTGTACATGTTTTTAGTGGTAGACGATGGAGAAAATGGATGCACAGGCACAAAAGGTCAGACATGGGAGCCGGCGCTCTCACTTGAGGGGATTATTACTCAAGTAGAAGTGAATAGTGGAGACCCAGAAGTACTCACATGAAAGTAGCTCTTGCGTAAACGTCTGATTAATGTTTCAGTAGTGCCATCAATTATGAGAAACAAAACATTCCAAAGAAAATGCCGACAAATACTCAACAAAATTAATAAATTATGAAGTGTACACAAAATACATTTCACATGTAGCTTTTGCCACTTCCTCACAGTGGACCCACTAACTATTCTTTGCTAAAGTAAGAGTAAAGATACTCCATTATAGTTTCACTCAAGTGGAAGTAAAAATACTGCGTGACAAAACTACTAGAAATTGTTATTTTAAAGTTTCTCGAGTACATATGGTAAATGTAACTCCGTGCTCGTCTCCTTTACAAGTCAACTCCACACAGAAGGGGACCACCCACCCAGACCTTTTCTTTTTTTTTATTAAGACAAGATACATCATAGACTATTCCACAGCAGATATGTCCAGAAGTGAGCAGCAGTGAGGCGTTCCACTCTTTCAGGACGAGCGTGTACACTGTGCGTAGATAAAGATGACAGGGCGAGTCTGTTTGCGCGGCGGGCGTTGATGCGCCGTGTCCGCGCGGTCTGCTTTCTCCATCGGCTCTCGCTGCCTGACGACAGCGCTCTCCGGGAGAACATAAGTCACAAACCACAGGGGGACACGTCCACCTTTAACAGATCTGCATTTAGCAAAAAAACGTTCAGGAAACTTCCTGAAAGTCAAACAGTAGACCTTTGTAGAAGTATGATTTCAGCGCTGAGGTAAAGTGAAGGTTTTCTTGCAGTTTCTGTAGACTTCTACACACACTGAAATGCGTGGGATCATTGGATTCATTTTAAGGCATTTATACTTCAGTATTCTTTCTGATGTTTGCTTTTTTCCCCCCCACTGTTCAAAGGAGCTGAAACAAAGGCATTGAGTGCCTTATGTAGGTGGAAAAGCGCTATATAAGTTCAGACCATTTACCCACGGTACTGTATGTGCTTTTTACTGACCAACGCTTCGTAAACAAGGACTTAAACCTGGGCGTATACTCCCAAGATAGGAGACACTGCTTCTCCACACCCTGGAGCGGTGAGCAGAAAAACTTCTCCAAATATAAATCCGCTAAGCCTGACTATGACACGAACGGTACATGTCTCAGAAACAACACATCGCTACAAAACTCTCCTCGTGTCAGAAACAGGAAAGAGCTTTTGGCACCACCGTGATGTTTTCTTCATGTTCTACATTCATGGTGACTGGTTGTGCCATCGCTTTTTGTCGGTTTGGTTCGGGAGAGACATTTTTGCCTCGACGCTGCGTTTTGGCGATGACGACTACAGTGACGTTTCCTCCAAGGCCACTATTGCCTCTTGCAACGTGTTAAGAATGTTGTATGTTGTGTAACAGATGATCACAAACTGCCAGAAACAAAAGCATAATATGTCCTTTAAGGCAATTGATAACACGTTTCAAAGCTGCCATCCGTCATTTTTCGACTCTCCGTCTGAACACCTTTGACCAGCCCGGTTAAAGCGTACCACACACCGCAGCAAGTCTCCGGTTTCAAAGATCTCATTCCGGCAGCTTCTCCCTCCGCGCCTCACTGTAAGCGATCGTCTTTGATAGCCCGGTGTTTCATGTCCGTCCATCTGGGAGAGTTTAGCTCCATGTGGAAACCATCGGGACAGAGATGTGCCCCGTCGCAGAGCACTTGATGGCCGGACTCTCTCCCTCTTATGCGCCACTTTGCAACATGTTTTCGGGTCCCCCCCCCTGGAGAAAGTGCGGATATTATCCCGAATTGATGTGAACGCGGTGGAGGGGAAATGGTTCGCGGGGGAGCCGTGGAGCTTGTCTGAAGATGAACAGATTAGGCGGATGGCAATGTGGGCCGATGGAGATGCCGGCCACGCTTGGGGAATGCATGCAAATACAAACAAAGGAACTGGAGCTGTTCTTCCAGGGATTACTTGTAACTAATGTGAGTGAAGAACATTTTAATAAGCTCCAAACTGTGGTTATCAGTGGGGTCTCCGCGTGGGTAGAAAGAAGGTGAGTATAAATCTCACAGATATGCTAACCTTCCCTGTGAGAAGCGGGAGTTTTATGTCCGCCCTCTGCCCCGGCCCGGCCCGGGACCCCGGAGAGCAGCGGTAAATCATATCAGCGAGACGTTCCGCCATGTGAACAGTAGCAAGGTCCCACATAAAACACCGGGGGCAGCTGCTCGTCTCTGCACTTTGGGCAGTCCAGTATACTCTACACAGAGGCCGCACAGAGTCATCGGAAAGTAGGTTAAAGACGAGATTCTCTTGGTCGTTTCTTGTTCCACTCGATCTGTATTTCCTGTATTTTGTTGCGTCAGAGGGGACACAATGCTGACCTCCACATCTATCTTTCGATGAATTCAAAGTGAGTTCGTCATAGCGCCATCAATAAGTGTCTCTGAGAGTGAAAGTTGGCACAATATCAAAGCTGATGTACCCCAAACATTTAGTCTAATTGTGTAAATTATGCAGGATTTGCCATCTTTAAATCTTGCTGCAATATGATGGAGTTAAGTCCTAGTGAAGGCCTCGGTGGCACAGCGGTTAGGAAGTTCCTGGGTTTGATCTCAGACCGGGTGGAGCCTTTCTGTTTGGAGTCTGTGTGTTCTCTCTGTGTCTGTGTAGGTTTTTCTCCGGGCGCTCCGGTTTCCCCTACTACGAAAACACGCACTATAGGCAAATCCTCCAACTGGTGATCCTGAGCATTTGCCTGGGTTCTTAGTGGTCGCCCCAACGGCATTGAAGGATGGGTCAAATGTAGAGGACAAATTACCCTTCGGGGACAACCTTCTGAACTAGTTTAGTTTTTCATTAGTTCTGATTAGGGCCAGGTACCGTCAATTGTTTTTTTGATACCAGTACTTTAGCCATATTTAGTTTACAATACCGATTTGTCAGAACCATAAAACAGAAATATAATTTTCATGTAGTTTCATGTAGACTATTTTTTTTACATTTGTATCATTTATTTGAGCTAAAAGAAACAAGTAACTTTATTAAGTACTGTCCCCGGGATCAAAACTTGGTATTTGTTTTTGTTTGTTTTCAATACCTTTTTATTTTTGATACCATAGTGATGTCGATCAACGGTACCCAGCCCTAGTCCTGATAAAGACATAGACCTAGTAACCCCCCCCCCCCCCCCCTCTCACTTTGGTCTATAAATACCGGTGAACAGGTTCCCAGCGGGACAGCCCTGACCCTAACCCCTACTTCACCTCTCCTTGAGAAAACAAAACACGGATGCCACTGTCGACAGTCACGTGGAGAGGCCAAAGCCGTGCATCCCCGGGCAGATTGGATGAGCAGGCGAGATGGAAGAGAAGAGAGAGTGAGCACAACGAGTCAAAGGCGCGTTAGAGGGTCCCTGGGAAATCTCAGCTCCGCACTTGTGAAATATTAATCAATCGCATTTCGCATTAGACCGGCGCACAAGAAACAGCATCAACAGCAGATCAGATGTTTTATCCACAAGAGGAGGCTAGGACTTAGATGAGAAAGTACAGAGGGAAGTTGAAAGCAGTGTAAGAAAGTTTACAGCCTTTCTTATACTGCGTCGGATTCAGTTCTGTGTTGGCAAACGCTCAAAGGACCGGTCTGGCTCCTGGGACGTTAATGTCAGATGGGGATAGTCTCATACGGGTCACTGATTGGCTCTCGCGAGACACTGCGGGAGTCGTCAGAACGAAGTTCCGAAGTTGCAAATTAAAAAAGTGTCATGCCCTAAACATTGTTTGGTCTATTATATACTTTGACGTTAAAATGAAGACAATATGGGAGGCAACTATAGCCTAAAAAACTCACACAACCACATGGTTCCTCACTGTTTACAAGAGATGTTTCAAACGAGAGAATCTAGACACAGCCTCAGAGGAACGGATGTTTTCCAAAAACCCAATGGCGAGATCTAATACAAGGAGGAGGTGCATATCAGTCAAAGATCTATGGAACTGATCACATGGACAATTTAAGGGCTCCAAAACTATTTAAAAAATGTACAAATTGAATATTATGGAAAAGCATAGAACACTTGAATGACGGTTGTCAGAAAAGAAAAGAATAAAAAATGTAATGGCTAGAGCTACTTATGAAGCTTTTCTCAATCTCAACTCTTGAAGTTTAGGTTTTGTGTTTATGCGTTACAGTTACAGTTACTCTAATACCAACGATCTTTGGAGCATAATGAGTCTCGACTTCAGCCTAAACGCTTTCGTTCAGGCATCATTCAGCACGTAAATGCATGTTTTTATTGTATAATGTATGAGATCACTGAATGTATGTGACATGTGTTCTAATGAAAATAAACTTCTACTACTACAACTACGACTACGAGTACTACAAGTAAGCAATGCTGATATTTCTCATCTTGAAATCAAAACCCATCAGAGAAATGCCTTAAAAAAAAGGAAAACGAGCAGTCAAAGATATGCCTTTGGTTTGGATTCACCATGTATAGTTTGTACTCTGGGAACAACCAGCAGACCAGAGCCAGCTGATCTTAGGGCTCATGCTGGATTAGGAGCTCTCTTAGATACTTCGAACTTCGACTGTAAAAAGTCTCGTGAACAAGACGTTTTAAAGTCTATTCTTTGAGGGACAACCTCATAATATGGTAAAATGGCGTTTCCTCTCGGATGATTTTGTAAGGCTGTAAAGAAACCATTAAAACCGCTGAGCCTTTACATGCAAGGTCTCATTTCTCTCTGTCTTCTCCACAAATAAAGAACCTGAGGCGTGAAAAGAAGCCCAAACTATTCTGGAAAGTTTGCCCCAACAGCTTTTTGAAAAATGGGTCGAATACAAAAGGCAAGTCCAACGGGGAAATAATGATCTTAACCTCAGCTGAACTGCCTTCCACTTTTCTTATATTGCAGTTGTCCCGGCGAAAGATCTTTTCCGTCAGTATCTGCAGAGCAGGCAGATGCACACACGGCTGACAAACCCTTGGCCGCGTTTCGCAGTTTTGATCCCGTAAAGCCCGCTCCCCCACAGATAACGCCGGGATGCCGTGCCAGGCCCGGTCCTAGGCTTCTCCAATTCATCAGCGTGTTTACCTTCAGCCCTGGTCCAGAAAGATCTCCGCAGAGCAGGAGGATAACGGATAAATAGCTACATTGTGTCTGACAAAGGGGAATGGCCACCGGGGCCGGACGAGACTGGGCACGCTCGCCGCTCCAGGTTGTTTTGGAGCGGGATAAATAAAACAAGGGTGTTCTCAGGGATGCGGGTGGGACCTGCCTGGAAGCAGAGGACATATGGGTGACGTCAATAAAACGGGATGGGACTGGAAGGGGATTTTCTGCGCCTGGTAGTGGCTGGCAGAATAGAGTAGAGTAGACCGATTTGACCCACACCTCAGTGCTGCTGGGCAGGGGTGAAAAATAACTAAATAAAAAGTACAAATACAGTGCTCGTCAAAGGTTTGGAAACACTTATTATTATTTTCAACACTGATTCTCATTGAAAACATTATATAAACTGTGAATGAGCACACGGGATCATGGAGGAAGCAAAACATGAGCTTCATACGGTCCTTGTCCCTGGAACGGTTTAACGGTCTGTGAAGTCCAAACCATTCCTGTGACGACATCGTGAAGCTCATTGTGAAAATGTCCAAAGTGCAAAGCAGAAATCAAAGCAAAAGGCGGCGATTTTGAAGAATCTTTTTCACCTTTTTTGGTTTAAAACATACAAATCTGAGGCTGACTGTATCTGTGTCACCATTACAGATATTAAGCTCCTTCTTAGCCGTTCCACATCAAACTTCCTTGAACAGTGCTTTCAAATCAGTTACAGCACACTTTTCGTTGTAGCTATTTTTATCTTCAGAGTGAAATCCACGTTGTTCCCCGAAGTATACGGCGTTCGCAGACATGTGGGGGAAACAGAAACCGCTGCATTGCATCAGGAGCACATTATGAGCGAGCGTGACCCCCCGGTAGTAGCGCAGAAACCGAACACAATCGGCCTCGTCCCTATAAAAATCATGGAACCGCCGTTAACTCGGAGCCTGTCCCTACAAACGCGCACGTCTACTAGCTAACGGCGTTCCGGACCCGTTTGAATTGACCAGATGTCCGCTGAGCCGCCTCAGGCCCATAGTTGCCGTGATGGGCTCCAGACACCTGTCGTCGTTTACGGCGCACAAATAAGCAGAAGAACAGGGATGAGTACAACAAACAATAGATGCCCGTGGGAGAGCGTTCAGAGCCCGGTCCTAACGGGAAGCATCTGTAGAGAACCCTCCACATGGTCCACACTCAACCCAGACGTCCTCCTCACGTGGCTTTTTCTATATGCCTTAATGTTCAGTGCAGCCCTATGAGGCAATATTGGGCTATTGATTGATTGATGTAGCACTATTGAACCAGTATTAACTTGGAAACATGTTCATTTTGTAAAGTTTTTTATTTATCTTATTTTTTATATATTTTTTGCAGTCAATAGAACAAGTAGAAGTAAGCACGGTTATTTTACACTAACCTTGATATCTAGCAAATTTAGCACAAAGTAAAAAACAATCTGTAACTATTTAGGTACACAATGAAATAATGTGTATTAGTAGTTTGGAGGTGACATAATGTTATAGAACATAAGGCCTTTACGGTTAGAGTTTTAGGTCTTACATTATGTACCTCCTTGTTTAATCTAACAATCTCATGCTGAAAATATTATAATTCATTATTTTTCATTCTAAATAAACAACAAACAAAACAAAAAAGCAAAAACTCTTATGTAGAGACTGTGCTTTTCATCAGGAAATGAATGGAATAACCCACAGACCAAAACTGTTTAGAATGTACACAATCAGCTGGGTCTAGAGCGAGGGAGCAGGTCTGTCCTTATGACCCAAGAGGTGGAATAACACTAACCTAATTAAAGTGTCGTCTTGTCTCTTCAGTAAAAGCACCGTTATCTGGCCTACATGCCTCTGCGCCCACTGTCCCCCCTGTTCCATTGTCCCTGTGACAGATAGCGTCTCCGCCTGCAGCCTGTGGACCTGCTCAGGGGCACAAAGGCAGCCGCGGTGGTGTTGGATCCCTGGCGTTTGAAGTGCACTCGCCCACAGGCTGCAGCTCCTCTCATGTCTGCGGTTTCACGGCACTGTTCGGCGACGGCAGGGGGAGAGGGGCTGAGGACGTCCCAGTGTTTGGTCGACCGAGGACTCTCAGAGAGCACTCCAGGTACTTAAAGGAGAACGTGACACCAGGGGAGTGGGCTGAGGTCTGGGTGTGGTGAAGGTTACGGCACGGCCAATGGAGGAACAGAGGAGTCGTTTGAAAGTTGACAATGACAAAAGTATAAACGTAGGCCGTCCCGCAATGGCAAAAACTAAAGCCAGCAGGTTGTTGGTCATATTTGTCCAAATCAACTGGAGGCCTGGAAGGTCTGACCTTTATGTAACCAAGAAACTCCCACTGAGATTAAGAACCATTTTTTCTGGGGAGTCATGGTCCCAGAGGGGATCCTGTTGTACAGTATGGAAACACTTTTCTTTATTTTACATTGTGTGATTCTCATTGAAGAAACAAAACTATGAATGGACACATGGGATTATGCAGAACAGTGTTTCCCAAGGGGTACAGGGACCTGGGGGTACTTGGAATGACCACAGATTACAAGAAGGGGAAACTGAGTAGAATTTCATTATTACTTTCAAAGAAAAGTAAGTTCTAATTATGTTTTTCAGTAAAAGGTTTGACTTTGAGAGTATTTTAGCTTCATTGTGAACACAACACTCCACTGAATACTGAATAATCTATGTTTACTTGCTCACTTTGTTAGTGTTTTGGCAGAACCCTTGAATTAGCGGGTACTCGGAGTATAAATTAATGCCTCAAGATGTACGTGGGACAACAAAGGTTGGGAACCATTGATGTAGGAAACAAAAAAAAGAGTGAAATAACTCAAAATATGTTTTATTTTTTAAATTCCCTTAATTCTTGATATGTTCCGAGTGAGCCGCATAAGGTCGACTCTGAAATGGGTTAAAGGTCTGTGAAGTCAAAACCACTTCTGTGACGACATCGTGAGGCCAAAGCAGAAATCAAGAATCTATTTCTACAAAAGCGTTTCCAGACTTTTGACAGGGACGGTACATATGACCCCAAAACAACTAATTCAGCTTTAACCCTGTCCTACTTTTAGCATTGAATTTATAATCGATTAGGGGTGTAACGATTCATCTATTTAATCGATATGTCATGTCTTCGATCCGCTACATCGATCGGCGCTCGGCTAGTTTGCATCGATCCTGGCCACACATCGATGTACATCGCTTTTAATTAATAATGAACGATTTGTATCGATATATTGGAGAACAATACAATGACATTATTTTCGCTTAAAATATTGGGCTAAATGTTACTTTATTCAACTTTTAGCCCGTTTTTGGTGACGTCATCATCGAGCGCCTGCAGGGGGCGACGGGGAATTACGTCAGGAGCAACAATAACAAAAGCATCGAAGACGCATTTATTTTTGCAAGAAAGATGATAATCATCAGACAACGGGTCGCTGGTGGTAGACTGTATAAGTGCCACGGGAAATATAATGGCAGCCGGACAATCATGCGTTTACAAGAGCCTCCACATCGGCAGCATCGAAGGAAAGTGAACAGAGAAAATCTACAGCAGCAGGTGAGAGATAAAGTTCTGTTTCGGCTCTAAAGCTGAGTGTACAAAGCAAGATATCCTTTTGTCCTTTACGATTTTTAGATGTTACATTGCAAATGATTGTAAAATGAACGAGCCTGCACAGGCCTGGGCCGTATGGGTCAAAGTTTGAAGTCTGTCGTAGCATTTCAGGCTACGGATGAGCTGGTGGCGCTCGCTAACTATGTTTGAGAGAAACTCGTGGAAAGTAAAATGCAGTCTGTTATTAGCTGGGTATTGTTGCTTTTGGCTCTGGCGATGCGCTGCTAGTGTTGTATTTTGTTGGCATTGCTGTTAACAGAGGTTGTAGCGAGAGGATGAGGCGCTGTGCGTTCAGAGTCCACAATACAGACACTACAGTGTCTGTGTGTGTGGGTCAAAATGGTACAGTAACACCCAGGTAACTTTGTTAGGTAACTTGACAGCGGCCCTTTATTTGTCCTGTCCCACTCACTGAAAAGCTGTATAAGCTGTATGTGTGGGCTTCACTCAAGAAGATGTAAAGCCAAAAGAGCCAGCACTGCCTTGAACTGAAAATAAACTGGAGAAAAGATTAGGCTGTAACAAAAAATATATGCAACTCTTTATCTTAGCTGTTTATTGCACTTTTGTGAGTGTATTTTGTCCACTCTTGTTTGATTCAACAATCAGCAAATATGAAGTGAATGTTTAATCTGTTGTATTTATGTTCAGTTACTTGTAATAGTTATTGCTTAATTTGCTGAAAATCCCATGTTAAAAGTATCAAATATCGTATCGAAAATCCACAGTATCGATCGAATTGGTCCAAAAAATGATATATCGTTTTACATCAAATCGTTTGGCCTCAAATCGTATGGTATCGGTCAAAAAGCGTATCGTTCCTCCCCTGTAATCTATTTCTCTACAATGGCTTCATCACATGTTTCCGTTATTACAGTGAAGACGACGGAGCTCGGCTTTTCATAGACCGAGGCTTCCCATTGGCTGGCCCCGCGCCTCCAAATCACCCCGAGATGAAGAGCTTTGCGGGGGGGGGGGGTCGAAACGTAAACGCCGTGGCCTCGGACGACCCCGGTGTTCGCAGCGCCGGGAGGCTGCGGTGAGTTTCCACGGCAACGAGTAACGGCGGGGAAAGGAAGGCGCTTTGGAGGAGTTAAGGCCGATCGGAGCGTAGAGTTCAAACGGACGCGGCCGATAGATATTCATCATGGCCGACTGACGGGTGAAAATAAAGCGTGGAAAACTGCTGGGAAAAGAAAGAGTTAAAACCACATGCACGCAAAGGAGGCTACTTTGTACTTTGTACTTCCAGGAGTAATTGAGTTATGCACGTATTCCCTCGACCTCTCCTGTACAGGAACTTTTGCACTTTCGAGGTTTTTAGATCAAAAACACGTTATTTCCATTTTGCCCTGTGAGTAATCAAAACTTTAAACCAAAATACGTCAGAACTTTGCAGATAAAACGTTATATTGTTAGGAGACGTAATGTGCAGTCTTAGAACGTGGACAGTGCACTTTGAAGAGGGGGGATTGTGTTTTTTGCAGGTATTTTATATAAAGTCAAACACGTCTTGATATATCTTACACTTTGTTGCTCAGAATGTTACACTATTGATCTAAAACATAAAGTACAGTAGTTTCACATTCGGATTTTCAACCGACCCCCTTCCTCATCCCGCTCCCCTTTGCTGTGCAGATGTTTAAATGAAAGAACAACATTGTAAGTAAAAAGTCATTTTTGTATAATCCCCTTTAACCCGTCACTATACAACAGACCACATACGTTTGGCTACAAAGGTGGAAAAGAAGCGAAAAATCATGGACGACAAAGAGCCCACACAAACATTTTGAGACACAAAGCCATTCACACAAAAAATTCCTTTTCCCCTTGGTTTATGCATTATACTGTCCACTTTAAAACCAGAAAGAACATTATAAAGTAAAAATAAATATTGAATTTGAATAAGTAAACATATACAATGATATATATAAATATATAAAAAAGCCAATATTGCTTCCGAGTGGCGTGCGCCTCTTTACCTCCTCTCACTAAAAGCCCACGTCTGCCTCTCCCACGCTCACAGCTCTCGGCTAATGCATATACCGCAATCCAGAGTAAAGCGGACCGGGCTCTCCACGCCAGCCCTGAGCACCCGCAAGTGCCCTTCATTCGACGAGTGTTAGTGTGTGCCACAATCCTAATGGGCCGGACGCGTATATACTAGTGCTTAGAACTTTATCCCTGACCCGGACCTTCCCTTTGGTTGTTTTCTTCTTCTGCTTCTGCCCTCCACACTTTCCCAGCCCATAACCCGAGCAGTCCCGCACTCTGATGCGTCAGGATTGGGGCTGAGCAGCAAGTGCGGGCTGAAAAATAACTTGTGCTCTTTGTGGATTTGCATTTGCTTTGCCGTGTCTGCAAATCTGATCGGACATGCAAATCTCTGTGTGTACGGTTTGACCACTTTAGCGCATGAACAAATGCCTGATAAATGATGGCTCTTCGCTGTGCTTTCACCTTACTAGCATGCTGTCAGCTGAACGTGAAAGCTTGTTTAAACCGTTTTATAAACTGGAATGAATAGCTGTGTGTAGAGATTGCTCCTCTTTATCTTCTTTTTATTCAAATTTTAAATGTTATGCAGGATTGTATAGTCTGACATTTTATTTTTTATTGTTTATTCCTTTTGCCCCTTAAAGCTTTTTTATCCATTGTACATATTTACAATGGAGGAGGCCTCGTGGAAGACACAGGACACGCTGGCGGGACTATGTCTCCGAGCCGGCCTGGTGTGGCCTTATCTTATTGGATACATATTCACATTAGTAACCAACGGAGCCTCGTATCTCTCGGCGAAGGGGCTGACCCGGGTCAGGATGTACCCCTCAGATCCAGAGTCTCCGTGTGATATGCTTTTCCTTGTGAACCGGCTCAGATCTATGACCAGCAGCCGCAAAAGTGAACAGAAGAAGGTTTTCACCACCGGGCAGCTCTGCGTTTGACTAGACCGAACGGCGGATCCGTTGAAAGGATACTGCAGTGAAACCAGACACCGGGTGTCAGGTTTCATGAACTAATAACTGCGGTCGCACCAACTGACAAATGCAGGTCTGCGCAGGGGCATGGAGCCTCGCAGGGGTAAGCGCCAACAGCAGACAGGTCTATCAGAGCCAGAACAAATCCTCCTTTGTGTGGACTGGTGCTTCACTGAAAACACTCCGGCTACACCGCCAAGGTAAGGACGCAACAGGACTGGGAGGTAACAATGTAACTGAACCAGGGCTGAGGTCAAAGCAGTTCTTAACCAGCGTCAGTCTGAAGCAGGTCTACTCCGGGATGAAGCAAGAGTGACAATTCAAAAGACGAGCAAACACAAACACTAGATTTTTATTTGAAGGCTACACACCAGCTCAATTCATCACAATGAAATCAACATAGAAGTGATTCAAATGAGGGAATTACAAAGTCTACAATTGTGTGCAGGTGATGCAAAACAAGAGTTGGTCTACACTTATTCATTATGTATAAAAGCTGCTAATCCGTTGTCATAAACTTTATTTATTTCTGTGTTTTCTCAAATTATAATACTGGAAGACCAAAACAAAAAGGTTAAACTAACTGTTCTGAGACCAGGTTATTCCGTCAGTGGGCAGGTATATTTCAAGATGACAACGCCAGGATTCATGGGGCTCACGTTGTGAAAGAGTGGACCAGGGAGCAGGAGATGGGTCAACCTCCGCAGCGTCCACAAATCTTAAACCCATTAAGAATCTTCGGGGGCTGTGCTGGAGAAGGCTTTGCGCCGTGGTCACACTCTCCCATCGTCAATTCAAGATCATGGGGGAAAAAACAATGCGACACTGGATCTTTGGACATTGCAGAAGCTTCATTAAAATTCAAAAGTGTATTGTAAAATGATAACCTTCTGGGTGAGACTTTCCTGGATAAATAAAGTAAAACAGATCAGACTTGTTGAATCAGTAGCTTTGCCTCTGAGAGCCTTGTTTAAGTTCTTCCCAAGGTTCCCCTCAGATAATATACAGGCTAACGCCGCTGAGAGGAGGCAATGGGCCGGAAAGGAAAGCGCACTGACTTGTGTGGAGTCTCTTCCTGTCCACAGCGTTCCGAGCCCACTTCAAACACTCCGCCGAGGGGTGAGGAAGGGTGGATGGCCAGGGGGGCCCCCGGCTGGACCTCAGGGGCCGCATAAAACGGTGTCTGCGTGCACTGTAGCAGGGGCCGATAGCTATCTGTCTACTTGACTTCCACTTCTTGGGCGCTCTGGTGCTAACCCGGGGTCACGCTGCAGATTATTTCCCGGCTCAGGTTTGGACATTTCCTCTCAGCGGCTGCGGAGGAGGAGCTTTTGTTTCCAGGATTGTTCTTCATATCCATTTATAGTTTAATGCTATTTAAATAAATGATTATAGTTTTCTTCATGTAGCACACCTTTCCGTTAACACTGCACGTGACTTTGTTTTCACAAAGCACTGCATCTTAGTTTCTAGATCACTGAATCGGTGTCTAGATGTGGACTTTGTTGTCGAGAAAAAATAAACTGTCCATCTTTAGATCCAAGTTTTGATGCTGCTGGTCCAGGGACAGCATTTAAGGCAGGACTTGATTGTTTCAGCTCAAATAAATAATTTGTATTTATTTTTTTTATTTTTTTGCTCAATGTTTGCCCATTCCCCCCTATTTTTAAACACTATTTTACACCCCTTTTTCTTGCAAACAATTTCCCCCAAATCTTTCTCAATTTTTCACACATTTCTTGACATTGGACATGAACCCAATATTGTCATTTTGCTGATCTTTCACATTATTGTTCTTTTTTCTGGTTCTAGACGACAAATGTTTTAGTTCAGGCATCGGTATCGAAAACCAAGTATCGTTAAAAGTGCTGATATTGAAATGTTTTAACTGTACCAGCCCTAGTCCAGTGAAGGGTTTTACCATGTAGCTCCCGTTACTGTTTTATTACAACATGGACAAACAATTTGAAAGTTGCGAAACAAACTACAACCAAAAAGATTAGTTTTCTCCTGTCCACCCGCGCCGCTCTGGGCCCGTCTCCAGCGCGGCGGCCGACTGCGCCTCTTTAATGGCCGCCCTGACAGTGCGATAGCGCGGTGTTGGTTACCGCGGACAATAGCGGGTCTGAAGTGTCCATAAGAGCCGTGAGGGTTTCACTTACTCCTCTCTGTCGCTCACTCACACCAAAGTCACTGTCGCTGTGGGGCCCACCCGCCCCCCGCCTGTACCTGTGTCACCGGCGGGCCCTGGTCACCCAATATTCTGGAATGCGCTCCGGTGGGTGTGCAAGGGGACAGCGGTGCCCGGCGCAGACTATAGGCGCTTGGATTGTCACACGCTGAAATCAGAGACGGCTCGGTGATAAATGTTAGTGATTGATAAATGATCAGCTCTACAGTAAGTCGTCCCGCTAAAAGTCCTTTGAAGAAAGTAGCCCTTCATTTCTCATGTGAGGAAATGTTTAAAAATACCCAAGTTAACCCCTTAACTGCCGTCTCCCCTGATCAGGGGGCTAGGGTTAGGGTTAGTTAACCCTAATCAGGATATAATTCGGCAAAAGTAACGTAAGTTGTGTTTCACTCACACAGATCTCACACATTTTTAGAAACTAGAAGGTCTTGGCTTTCAAATTAGGTATCACACTGGCATATAGACTGTAAGCTCGCCATTCAATACGCTTTGAGACTTGGATGTAAATAATTGTTAACCCTAGTCCTTAACCCTAACCCTAGGGTGGCAGTTAAGTGGTTAACTTTTTAACCTGAAGAGGAGTTCCTCAGGGCTTGAATGCAAAGAGCACCTTCACCTACAGGGCCAAAGAAGTCTCTGGTAACATCCTAAAAGATGTCATAGTAAAGGTTTTTCTAAATTGTCACCTGGACTGGACTGCCTTCACGCCGGGGCTGTGACAGACCTGGCTCGCACTCTCCACTCTGTAATGATCTGAAATTCCTGGAGGACTAAGAGCTGATATTAGCACATGAAGCTAATAAAGCGTTAGTTTCCTTTGGTGCTTCTTGACGTGGTTCTTGGTTACTTTTGGCCCGCGCCCGCCGTCTGCTTCAGGACATCCCACAGCAGCCCGGAGCGCTGTTTACACTCCACATGCCTGCACTCCGCACCATCTGCTCCTCTGGCATTGTTTTAGTCGCTCGCACAAAGCTCCGATTGTGACGGCGTTCCAGCCCATGACTAATGAACGATGATGTTTATGAAATATGTCACTGTAAACTTCCAGCGGCGTTGCTGCGTGCTGCTCAAGTCCAACCCGGAGACGTTTCTTATTACAATCGAGCGTTTCGCCGTTTTTAATGAGAACGACAAAAGTGGACTTTTATGAGCTTCGAGTCGTGTCAAAACGTGTTAGCGCCCCAAAACAAAATGCCTTCTTCTTTCTGAACAGATGTAAACATATGGTCTCGATTCGACAAAATGAACCAAACGGGCTTCCATGTCTATTCACTGGACTCTTTATTTCAGTGCTCAAATTGTCCTCACCAAGCATCGAGCAGTACCTCAAAGGGGCATAGCAAACAGCTAACAACAGAGGAAAGGTTTACTTGACTAAATATTGAATTTTTTAACTTTGTTGTTTTGAGACTTGGCTGTGATTGGAAGGCGGCACGTGTTCGCCCCGTGTCTGCGTCTCTGTGTACTGTGGTTTCCCCTAGTACTACAAACATGTACAATATGCCAGAAAGAATGAGAGTGAGTGGTATGTGTGTCAGGGACTACAGTTTGGTGTTTTGAGAAACACAGGCTTGTAAAGCGCAATACAGATGTTATTCCATCCATCCAAATCACATTGCACCAGCCCCTATGGCGCCCCCTGCAGGTGGGGGGTCCACAGAAGGACGGCCTCATGGTTCTAACCGGGCCTGTTGGGCTCTCATTATTTTTAATTTTTTTACAGATATCAAAATAAAACATGTGTATGTAGTGTTCATGTTTGGCTTATTGTCATCCAAGCAAAGTGCATTCGCTTGTATTTATTGGGTGAAATGTTAAGGTTATAAAACATTCACATCCCCATGCAAAAGACGAAAGTGTGTCCTCCAACAAATGCACAACATGAACAATTGTAATACACTGTGGGGGAGTTCTGTTAAAACGTCATGTGACCCCCCCCCGCATACCTCTAGGGCCCCTCCCAGATTTGCATAATCTAGCTGTAATTTGTCTGAAAAAGTCTCCCCCCGCCACTTGATCGGGAGCGTGTCCATTAGAGGCGGTGGAATTTGCATGTGAATTGGCCGCGCGGAAGGTACCGTGGCTGCCAGTGTACGTGGAGTAATTGGAAGCATTAGCGGCCCGTGGGACGTTCCTTTGTGTGTCGGAATACCGCCGCAGCGCCAGGACAGGCCGGGGCACTTCGCTTTAACCGCCAAAAAATGGAGCTGTTTAAACGGAGCCAATTAAGAGGAGTTACATTATTAAAATCGGAAATGCTGTTCGAGGTCTTGAAGAGAACATGACAGTCTAGGTTGGCTAGCTTTGTTTTGAAATGCATCAAAAGTGCAAAATCTGTACTGTAGACCCATAAAAACATAGTACTCAGTCACTCAGGTACATGAACTTTTGCTTTACTTACTTACTTTTCATCGAGAAATATCCTTCTAAAGTAATGTTTCACTCCACTTCATTCGGATACAATTGTATTTCTCCGACTGTGCACTGCTGTAACACGGGCTAAATCCCTGTACCGCACAGCCATAATCAAATATTTCAGCTTCTCTCGACACCCCCTTGTCCAGCTAAAGCTAACAACACGACCCCTTGAGTGCTAGCGCAAATCCAACCACGTACAAAAGCTCCTCGCAACTGCCTTTTCTCGTGACAAACGAGCTAAAGCGATACGCCGCGAGCCAATCTATCTTAGTTCCATTTGACGGATCGCGATTCCAGCGGGGCCACTTGGAAAAACCCTGTCCAAAAATAACAAATGCGTCTCAGCCGCTGCCTTTCCAAGATTCCAAGATGGCGGGCCCACTTCTGACAGTCCTACGAGTATTTGAAAACCTGAAAAATACATCAGGAACTGCAGCAACCCATCCATGTTAGCTGTATTCGAAGTACTGGGATTGAAAAAGGGGTCACTAGGAAAAAAGGAATCCATGAACAGCCTTTCCAAGCACGATTCAGATTTTCTGATAAATGGATGGAGGTCAGGGGCGATGGTGGCGCAGATGGTAGAGCGGGTCGTCTCATGATCGGAAGGTCGGGGTTTCGAATTCCGCCTCCTGAAGGTGCACATTGTCGTTGTGTCCTTGGGCAAGACACTTCACCCTCCTTGCCTCCAGTGTCTGCGCACACTGGTGTATGAATGAGAGAGTGAATGGGCCCCTTATGAGAGACCAACAGGCCCGTTTGGAACCATGAGGCCGTCCTTCTGTGGACCCACCCCCTGCAGGAGGAGCCATAGGGGCTGGTGCAATGTGACTTGGGCAGCTCCAACAGCTGCCCCCACGACCCGGCAACGGACAAGTGGAAGAAAATGGATGGCTGGATGGATGGATGGAGGTTACATGAAAATACATTGGCCTCTATCTGTCATATTAATATTTGAAGTACTTCGAAGTGGTCCATCGGAAACAAATGCCATATGTCCACTATCTTTTCAAGATGGCTGCCCAAATACATGGATATTACATATACATCTCTAGCCCATCTCTAACCCATATGTCTTATTTCAGTGACACAATGCAATTCCAACGGGACCACAGCAAAAAAAAAACTGTCCAATACTAGCACATGTTACCTGTCCAAGATGGCGTTTTTTTTTTTTTTAAATAAGAGTACCTGGGAATGCCACTTCCTCAGCTACCTTATTTCTATATCAAACTGTGATTCCAAAGGGACACTTGGAATACCTGCAAAATGGATGGAGGTTACATGGAAATGCCTGTATCCCATCCATCTTTTTTCAACAGATAGATTTTGTCCAACTGGTCCAGAGGGGCCAGTTGGACAAAAATAACACACGTGTCACAGCCTTCCCAAGATGGCTGCCCGGTTCAGATTTTTCATTTTTCTTTTAACTGTTGAATTGATGAAGGTTACCTGAACGTCCATCTATCTTAGTTCAAATTTGAACTTCGCGACGTCACATGGAAACAGCACTAGCCCATGCATCTTATGTCTATTTGGAGAAAAAAAGATAATTTGCGCCACAGAAATATCCCCTTTCCAAGATGGCGTCGTCCTGACAGATCCGTAAAAGCTGCTGGATGGATTACCTGCACGGCCGGACCCCATCTGGGACCGCGTTCCCGCGCTCGCCGCTGTCATTAGCCATGGTGAAAATAGCCTTAAAGTCGCATTCATATAAATTATTAGGCCATTACTCCAGACACAGGCAATTGTGTTAAAGGAAGAGGGAATTCATTTCTGCTGACATGTCGGAATGGCCAACAATAGCTTCCCCCGACCCGATGGAGACCGAGAGGAGGGAGCCGGGGCGCGAAGAGGCTGCAGGAAGAAAAGTGGAAGAACAAAATCTTCATATTGAAGAATCACCAGCTCCGCAAAAATCAACAACACAAAAAGGAAACTAAAGCTAAAAACAGGCTCGGTCAAATCTTGGTGCTATTTTGAGTCAGTGTTAGCCGTTAGCGTTAAGACAAAAACATCAACAACATCAGTCTTTGCTCCCGACGTGATGTTTTTTTTTACCATGATGCAAGTGACTGTCCGTTAGCAACGCACTGCCATGGAATCTGAGATATTTGCTAAAGGTGAAAGGCCCTGTCTGATTTTTTTTTATTTTTTTTATTACCCACAGTTAGCTTTGCCCAGTAGCCTGTTAGCTTCTCCGTCGTGATTCCATAAGTCTGTATTGCGCCTCCGACCCGGTGGCAGGCAAGTTGCAATTGCGGTTTTCTGGCCAGAGACACCAGGGGGAGAAGAAAGACCCCCAATAATCCCATTAACCAAAGGGACTATGGACAAGATTTATTGAGGTAAATAAGTTACTTAGTGCTGCTTTAATTCCTAACTTCCCTGACATCTTTTTAGCATCCCAATTCTTCAAAGGGATGATTGTTGTTTCACATTTGGCCGGGTCACTTTTCAGGGATATATTCAAGATGTTTTATTTACCCCTGTAGGGAAAGTCGATCTCTGCATTTGACCCACAATGCCACTGGGGGCGACCTGTAGGAGCAGTGGGCAGGCTCCCGCTGGCCCCATCTACAGATGTGAACCCAGGCTAATGGCCAGTATCACCTGGCTGGAGGATTTACCTATTGTACATGTTATTAGTGGTAGGGGGAAACCGAAGTACCCGGAGGAAACCTATATATACACAGGGAGAACATGCTTTTGTGAAAAGCTTTTGAACACACGACTCTTCTGTGTTTCCACATTTTTATGGAACATATCTGAATTGAAATATGTATTCTAAAATATTGGTCTAATATCGCCATCCCCAGGGTCTGTAGCGAGTACTACCCCCCCCCTCCCCCAGAGCCAAGGTCAGCGCGGCGGGCACAAGGGCGTCCCGTTGAGAGGCTGCTATGCTTCGGTGCCGCTAAATAAATAGAGAGGTTTTACGGGCGGCCATGACAGTAAAGCTGTAGGGATGACAAACGCGCCAGCTGGGTTACCTCCCCCCCCCCCCCCTCTGGGTTTTATAGCTGAAGTCTGGAGGAATATTAACAAGTTTAGCCATATTATTGACTGTATTGTGTTGAATAGGACGTGGCAGATGTGTCGGCCGGCGCAGCAGAGTAAAGTGACAGTTCGACATGATGACTTGTGTTATCTGAACGCTATTCTGTGAAGCAATGTTTTATTTTTATTAGAGTCATCCAAGCTCACAATGGGACATGCAGGTATCAACCTTTCCTAAAAGTCACCTCAGGACACTCAACCTTTTCACACAAGCTACCACCATATAGTAATTATTTGACCTTCCAAGTGCCACCTCAAAAGTGTTTGACTTCTCCAGTACTACCAGGGCTAGCTCAAAGATAAATCTGGACTAAACCGGGTCTAAAAGGATCTCAAACAGACTTAAATGAGATCATCAAACATCAAAATACATCACTAAAGCATACCTGAAATAATCACTCATTAAACTGAATAAAGTCTATAATGGCAGATGATCCTGAATGACCACGTGAAGAAGCCAAAGTTCCACCAGTGGCACATGAACCACAGTTTGAGAACCACTGCCTAAGACATAGTTCTGAGCTGGTTCAGTTCAGAATATGTGCCCATTTCTTTGGTAAAAAAGAAGAAGCTGGATTTAGCTGGATGTCTTGACCCACTCCTCACCCATATTTAACCTGTACTGTCTTGTCCAACAAACCGACAATCCACAAATCCTGGCCCCGTCCAGGTGGGAATCGAACCCGGGACCTTCTAGCTGTGAAGCCAGAGCACTAACCCCTGTGCTACCGTGCCGCCCAAGTAAACACCTGATGCTGACAGAAGGATTGACATCATTTGCCCCATTAGTGATTTCTAACACTGTAAATAAAAGCCCGGAGAGCAAGGCACATCTCTCTGTGCCTTGCTCTCCGGGGACGTCCTGCCCTGTTCCTGGCCCGTCGCCGCCCGGTACTTATGCGCAGAAAGACCTTTCAGGCGTCCAGATGACAGCATACAGTACTTCCTGGGTATTTTTAGCACGAATGAGGTTCTAATGCAAGGAGAGCTGTGGTCCGGCCGACTGCTGCGGTGGGCAGTCGGCAGGATAGGACTTGAGGCTGTTGATCAACTCAATACAGAAACGAACCCGAGACCAAAGGATTGAGTAGTTTCATGTAAAAGCATAATTATTGTTTGGTAACACTACAGGTAAACCTTTTTTACAGATACTGATTTTAAACTTTTGCTGTACACATAAATATTTATTGGTTTATTTTGTCGGGACAGTGCTTGTTAATAAACGTACATGGGTCTCATGCATGTAAACAAGCCACACCGGATTTTAGCCTTTATTTCCATCCGTCGTCCACCATGCGCACTCTCAAACACACTCTCATTCATCCCGGCCTATTGTACATGTTTTTAGTGGTAGGGGAAAGTGGAGTACATGGAGTAAACCTACACAGACACGAGGAGAACATGCAAACTCCACACAGAAAGGCCCCGTCCAGGTGGGAATTGAACCCGGGACCTTCTAGCTGTGAAGCACGAGACAAAATGCATTGAATGTTTTCAGTCATTGTATGATTTCATATAAAAACAACACAATTGTCTAAATTAAATGTATGGTTTAATTTTGTTGGTGTTTGTATCGATGTTTTCACCTGCAGCGTCTCGCCTTAAATCCTAAAATGCCCCCGGTAACTCCTCCTGCAGGTTCACATACAAATAGATCCGTCAATGGGACTAGTTTGGAGAAAACACATTCCTCCCTCTCAGTGTGAGCGTGCCGGGGCCAGGACAAGTGCAGTATAAAGATGTGTTTAAGTGCGCATTGGAAACCTGCCAGGCTGACGGACGACTGCATAATGGCTGTTTCTACGACAGCCAAACGTACGAGTGCACACCTGAACGTCACGCAGCGGTTGTCCCGGCTCTCTCTTTTGCAAACATCTCTCCTTCCTTGGTCAGTCAAAGAATGGTCCAGAACACATTTTTTTGTCAGCTTTAGGTACTTTTTTTTCCTCCAAAGTTGAACGTTCGGCCTTTGCATATCTTTTGCATTTGTGGCATTGTATTGTATCTATTCAAATGGCAAAAAAAAATAATAATATATAGTGTGACTTGCTGCTAGCCCTTTCCCTATCACATTTCTTCCCCCCCGCTCTTTGTTTTGAATACTTCATAATTGGAGGCGCCCGAGCGTGCCAGGCATTCCTAATAGAGGTGTTTTACACGGGGCCTGACACCATCCGTCACTCCTGAAGCCAGCGGTGCTCTCCCAGAGGTCAGCAGGCCCCCCACCACCCCACCACCACACCACACCATAATCCTCCCCCTCGCTTATGAAGGGTAGCACCTGACAGCGCAGGACGCCTTCCCCTTTGTTCCCCCTGCACCTCCAGTAAGGGGATGACTGCAGTCACGGACACCGCCCAAATTGACAGGAATACTTTTTTTGGGGGGGGGGAATGGGAATGCATCGTTCACCATGTCTTTACAGTGTTCATTTTATACTTTGTTTGTGTGATTTATCTCACATTAACACCAGTTAAATTGACATTTTAATGCAGACTACATGATGAAAAGCAAACCGCCCATCACTGCCACAGACCCCACTTTGGGCTCGCGTTCTTTTCAACTTTTCAGTGTCCGCTCATTCTTGATCTCATACTTTCTGGCTCATTCTTACATGGCTCGATTTCTCACATTTATTACTCTTCTGTTGAGAAATCTTAAATATCTTGTCCACACAAAACACATTCTCTCTGAAGCCGATCATTATGCTGTTCTATAGTTCAACCCTTAAAGGGACTAGATGAGAAGTTGACATTTGTATACTCGCTACTGCCACCTCAGGTCTTACGCGTAACTGCAGTCTCTGTATTAAGCTCGTGCATGACGCCACTTCGGACCCGAATCGACACCTCAGGCGCATTGAGTTGCCTTGTGTACGAAATGCGCGGTATAAATAAAGTTGCCTTGCCTTGCCTTTTTGAGTGACCGTGCGGGGTTTTAGAGGCAGTTGTGGTGCGGTGGCGTTGTGGTGGGATGGCGTTGTGGTGGGATGGCGTTGTGGTGCGGTGGTGTTGTGGTGGGGTGGTGTTGTGGTGCGGTGGTGTTGTGGTGCGATGGCGTTGTGGTGCGGTGGCGTTGTGGTGCGATGGCGTTGTGGTGGGGTGGCGTTGTGGTGCGGTGGCGTTGAGGTGCGGTGGTGGGGTGGTGTTGTGGTGCGGTGGTGTTGTGGTGGGGTGGTGTTGTGGTGCGGTGGTGTTGTGGTGCGATGGCGTTGTGGTGGGGTGGCGTTGTGGTGCAGTGGCGTTGTGGTGCGGTGGCGTTGAGGTGCGGTGGTGGGGTGGTGTTGTGGTGCGGTGGTGTTGTGGTGGTGTTGTGGTGGTGTTGTGGTGCGGTGGCGTTGTGGTGGGGTGGCGTTGTGGTGCGGTGGTGTTGTGGTGGTGTTGTGGTGCGGTGGCGTTGTGGTGGGGTGGCGTTGTGGTGCGGTGGCGTTGTGGTGCGGTGGTGTTGTGGTGGGGTTGTGGTGCGGTGGTGTTGTGGTGGGGTGGTGTTGTGGTGGGGTGGCGTTGTGGTGCGGTGGCGTTGTGGTGCGGTGGTGATGTGGTGGTGTTGTGGTGCGGTGGTGTTGTGGGGGTGTGGTGCGGTGTGATTGTGGTGGGGTGGCGTTGCGGTGGGGTGGTGTTGTGGTCTGGGCTCATTCTACACATTAGGACTTGGCTGGAACACGTAGGGGGAGGGAAATACATAATGATACATTTTTAAACGTATAGTCCATTTGAACTTTGACTGCCGTTATTACCACGTCCACGTGTGTGTCGCTTTAAAGCCTCACAAGAGGAATTCAGACTTGACACATAAACAACAACAAACCAGTGATGGTAAACAAAACAAGCTATGAAGCACCTTGCCCCGGGCCCCCACATAACACTCGGCCCCACCACATTGTCCCATCCCGCCTCCTCACACTCACACCAGTTTATATTACTCTACAGTGACTGATGACCGGGCGCCGCTCGCCGACGAAGACCAATGCGGCCCGTGAATTATTAAGAGCAGTATATTTTGATACGCGAGCGCTTATGAATAATTCCACTCGGGCCCGGGCAGGATGAATGGCCGTACAGTGTGGGGGGGGGGGGGTCTCGGGGGAGGGGGCCTAGGGGGTACGGGGGTGGGGTGTTGAGGTACTGGACACTGGGATAATCTCAGCGTTTGGTTGGACGAGAGCGGATCGAGGATTCTGTTTGATGCGGGGCCCGTCGAGATGCACTCCAAAAAACTAAAGACGGTATTCATTCAAGCCTTTTTCCTTTTTTTATATATCATATTTAATTTAAGGCAACTCTTGAGCTTTTATCCCAGATTTAACATGTTTTTTTATTTTATTAAAAAAAAGGTGGTCAAACGTCAAGTTAACATTTTTCTAGTCGTTTTTACTCATTTTGATGGTGCTGTATTAATTGTAATAGTTGCTTTTAGATTTGTGCACAAAAAATGTATGCTAGAAATAGTAAAAGGCATATTATTGGCCACACAAGTTCACATAACATATAAATTACACTAACTTAGTGGAAGTCCACGTAACTCATATGCATTAGGTAACTTGATTTATGGTGAATTTTGTCTAAAAATGAATCTTGGAATGAACAGAAATAAAACCGGCTTGTTCAAACATTAGTTGTGTTCAACATTCTTTGTTTGTTTGTTTTGTATCCCCTTCCCTGTACCCCTTAAGTGCACTTTAAACATTGTGAATCCGAGTGTGTTCTTAATATTTCGCTTGATAATAAAATAAAGGAAATGACACAGAACAGAGAGATTACGAAGAATGAACACAATCCTACAGATAAAAACGTTGCCTCTGCTTTGGCGACAGGATCCACTCAAATCAAGAGACGTCTTTTTTACAGTGGCGGGTGTGGAGTGTACGGGGCGGAGGTGGAGGGGCGTCTGCAGGGAGCGGGATAGTGATCGGGATGCGCGGGCTGCGAGGGGTTGTATGCCCAATTATCTGGCGGGTGAGGAGGGAGGGGGGGAGGGATGGGGAGAGAGGGGGGGGGGGGAGCTGCAGAGGAAGGGGGCCAGCCAATTAGAGGGGCAGAGCGGGGATCCCTGCCCCAGACTGGGAATGTGTGCCCCTGTAGCACCCCACAGACAGACAGACAGAGGAGGGGAGTGTGTGTGTGTGTGTGTGTATATATATATGTGTGTGTTTCTTTTTTTAAATGTGTGAATAAAAAAGTCAAGTGCCACCATGGTTGGAATAGGCTTCAATTTCAGAAAAGCGCATTACCCCCCGTTAAACAACGCAGTATAGGCCACAGGGTTTCAGCCTGAGATTTTAAAATGGCCGACAAGGACCACGCCTTCCCTTTGTTCCAGCCATGTGGTACAGGTAAGTCTGCATACAAATACAGAAAGTTTTCAAACGGACAATCTGAAGTATAATCATCAACTTAAACAAATGAATGAATCCGGTGGGTTATTGTTAGCTGATGGACATGGCAAATGAAACAAAGTGTCCAATAAAGACTGGGACACACCCGCTTTGTCACAATCCTCATCACGGCGGGGTATTTTGTACCAAATTTCATAATCCTGTCACAGAGTAAGCGAGTGAGTAACCCCTTCATAGTCCTTGGTGGGAAGCAGCTCCCAAGCAATGAAACTGTTAAATAGAAAAACTCAAATATAGCGGTCGTTGGACGCCTGGCTCCACTGTTCAGTGTTTTCATCTTCTGTGCAGCTCCGAGATCCACATTTGGTAAAAAAATAAAAATAAATATCCAAAAGGAAACCCTGGGCAGCTGAAGGAGTACTTTAAATGTGACCACGTCTGACCCTGACAATAACAAGGCCGTGGGAAGCCAGGGTGCTGAGTGCGCTGCAGCACCCCCTGTTGCATAGTTTGCGGACTGCAGACAATATTAATAAATAGGAAATATGCACCCCCTAACTAAAATGTCTTCCCACGGCTCCGACCGCCGACCGCTTTGTCAGGCGTATCTGGTTCCATCACCAGGAACGTTTCTCTGACTAAAGTCGCTTACTGCGCCGACACCGGGCGAGATATAGCCCATTTTAATTACCACTCTGCAATAGTGACGAGCTTCTTTGTAAAAAAAAATCTTTTTTTTTTTTTAAAACCCCGCTGATTATACCTTGGAGCAGCCAAACGCGAACCTGAGTAACTCTTAATGGGCTTATTACTTAATAAATAACGGCACAGAGACAAAGCCGCTGTGTTCAGGCTGCCAGCGCCGGGATAGGCCGCAATTTACTGCCAGGTTGACTGTAATTGCCCCCGTGTTGAGGAACTTGTCAGAATGAGTGCGGCTTAATAACAAGGGGAGGGGGGGGGGCAGCTCTCTGCTTAGACAATGGAGTCCTGTTTTTACCCATAATTCATTGGCCCGCCCCACCTACCCTGCCCCCCCCCGAGCACAGCTGGGCAGGGGCAAAGACCGTCGCCCCAACATCCATCGGCGCTCTGTAATCACGCTCATCACCCACCGGCTTATTGACTTCGCCCCCGGACGCTCAAATGATTTTAGGAGAGGCCACAAAAAAAAACCATTTGTGGAAAAGATGGGAGTAAATGAGTAAATGTAAAGCACTTTGATTGATGGATTAACTGGAGATTGCTTGAGATGAATAAAGATCACAAACGTGGATAAAGATCACCAGGAATCACATGTATACTGGGCATTTGTGGATTCTGATTTCAGATATTACGTTTGGCTGACTGATTTTTAGGTGATGATGATTCACAGTGACTTTGACCTCTGATGCTGCCCCCCCCCCCCCCCCCCCCCCTAAGGAAAACTCCCAAATGTCTTTACAGGACAATAACATACTGTAGAACCTAAGGCTGCATACAATGAAAAGTATTGCAATATTTGATAACTGCGCCAGAATGTTGTGACAGTAATGGTGTAATATTTGATATGATAACATCATATTTAGTGAATGCTTGATTGAAAAAAGTCAATTTTAGTGAAATTAGGCCAAATAATCAACAAATAATAACAAATAATAATACATCACAAAATAATTGTTTTGTTCCAAGAAATATTTTAAAGGAACAGGCCACCGGTTTTCCATACTGAGATAATTATATTCTTACCTGAGCTTAGACGAGTTACGACCTTTACGACCATATTAGTCCAGTGCTCCGGTCCCTGCACTGGCTTCCTGTCACTCAGAGAATAGAATTTAAAACAGCTCTGCTTGTGTACAAGTCTTTTCATGGTTTAGCACCAAAGTACATCTCTGACATGTTAGAGCCGTATGAACCATCTCGGGCCCTGAGAACTTCAGGGAGGGGTCTCCTGGTGGTTCCCAGAGTCAGGACTAAACACGGTGAAGCTGCGTTTCAGTTTCATGCAGCTAAAGTCTGGAACAGTCTTCATGAGGATGTGAGACAGGCCTCAACTATTTTTAAGTCCAAGCTTTTTACACCTTTTTACTGTTGCCTATGGAGATTGTATGTTTTTTTAACGAATCTTAGTATGTACGTATACACACATATAAACAAACACACACACATATATATATATATATATATATGTATATATATGTGTGTATGTATATATGTGTGTATATATATATATATATATATATATATATATATATATATATATATATATATATATATATATATGTGTGTGTGTGTGTATGTATATATGTGTATATATATATATATATATATATATATATATATATATATATTTATTTATTTATTTATTTAATGTAATTTTATCAATTGATTTTTGATTGTGTTTTTAAATGTTTTTTAATTGTATTTTTTATTGTGTCTGGTGTTGCTGTGAGGCACATTGAGTGTCATGTACATGAAATGTGCCATACATATAAACTTGCCTTGCCTTAATCCGTACCCGTCTGGTCTTTGTGCGTGCGCTCAGTCACGCAAAACAACCAAAGATGTTGTTAGCATTTGGCCTCTCCCAGTATATTCCTATATCAGTGACCAGGCTCTTCCACGGGCATAAAGACCAGACAGGTACGGATCAACTGGTCTGAGCTCAGGTAAGAGCAGATCTCAGTGGCCTGTTCCTTTAAGTACCAAATGAATTTGACAGTGGGTCCGAGTTGTTGGAGATTTCTGGGTCACGGCACAAAAACTAAAGCATGGCAACACAGCATAACGCTCCAATAACAACACACACCATAAAATGAAAATGAAGACTTAAATGGAGCTTTTGTACATCTTTAAGTTCCATTATTATTAGTATTATCATTTGCATTAGATGTGCCATGTATGTTTTCTAAGGCACTGCATCTCTGTACCGCGGGACTACCAGAGAGCTCACTGGGACTGATGATGTGTCTGAGAGTACAAACACGTCCTTATTGCCCTGAAATAGATTGGATTAGCATTTCTGCCTCGATCCGTGATTCACTGAGTGCATACCAAACAGTGTTTTATCACAGTTCATCACTAATGCGCTTTTTTTTTTTGCGGTTTTCAACTCGTCCCAACAGCAACCCCAAATCATTACGCCATTAACCTTAATCCTCTGAACGTTGGGAATGAAAATAAAAACGGCCCATAATTGAGAGCTTTGAGGTGAAACATCAAGTCGAGCTCAAAGCAGAGATGGGCTGATTCGGCTGTAATTTGCTGCGCCACAGGAATGGAGACTAATGTTCTGGGAGTGGCGACGTCACAGTGCGACACACGGCCGTCTGAGGCTCCACTCATCCCCAGTCTGTTTGTGAATCACGGACCAGAGTGTGTGACGTGAGTGAGCACCGTACATGTGAAGTTAGTTAGTTGTCAAAAGCTTAATAAATCAGGCAGGAATTAGAAATGGAGAAATTCCTCAAAAAAAACAACAACCTTGAAAATCTTGTGGGACCAAGAGTGGAATGAATTATTTTGAGACCGACCAGCTATCTGTTAGCGCCCTGTTGACTGTGCCATGTACACTGGCACTTTGACATTGCAAGGCTTTTACTTTCAAACAACAACAATATCTGAAAGCTATTTCTGCTTCAAACACAGATGATAATTCAACACAATTTATTTATTCTACTTTTCATCCATTGCAGTTTTTTTTTCCTTTACTTGTTTGTGCATTAGCTGGATCTTCTTTGATTTGCACACGTTACCTGACAGCCAGCGTTTCTCCAGAGCTGCTGTGACAAGTGAACGTCTCCTCTGAGAGATCAATGAATGTATTCATTGATAATATATTCAATTTTATTTTATTTATTTGAACAGTGTACAATATACATTAGCCTCAGAAAGGAGAGATGCATTGTACCAGGTTATAGCACTTGTGCTAATTTCCACCTGCAGTCCCTGGGCCTATTGTACATGTTTTTAGTGGTAGGGGAAACCGGAGTACCCGGAGGAAACCTACGCAGACACAGGGAGAACATGCAAACTCCACACAGAAAGGCCCCGTCCAGGTGGGAATCGAACCCGGACCTTCTAGCTGTGCAGCACGAGCGCTAACCGCTGTACTACCGTGCCGCCCTATATGCAATATATTTGGTTTATATGAAACTTGATTGCACATGTCCTGTCTATTTTGCCCCTCCTGAGTGTTTCTTTCTGTGAGATCAGTCCTATTTGATCTCTTACCGTTTCAAAAATGTAGCTGAGTTACTAATTTTAGTTACTTTTGGCAAAAACAGAAAATAGTAATAGTGGCACCATGAAAAAGTGCAGTCAAATACTTCTTTTCCTTTGTTCTCCTCACTCTCATTTGGACGACAATAACTACACACAACTGCCAGTATTCAACTTGATTTGGATTGTTGCACTCTTAACTGGAGTTTTTAAATGGTATTTTATTTTAATATGTTATATTCCTTAGTTACTGCACTACAAAAAGGTAAATCACTTGATTAGATAAATTTGAGCATAATCATGTTGCTCAGAGTTATCAGTTCATAATCAGTTGTTTGGACTAGTTGGGCATTTTCCCTGGATTATTTCACTTGTCGTGAGGAGTTTTGGACTCGTTTCAATACATTTTGTCTTTATTTGCGATTCCTTTCTTTGCCAATGGGGACAGAAAATGTCTCTTGTCCCATTGGCAGATAAAGTGAGATTTACCTTAGAACCATCTGAAATGTCTCCAAACAAGCAAAGTAAACTCACTGTCCTAAACCTCCCTCCCGCCGGTCGCTGATTAGCCGCGGGCCCACTTCACACGCCGCGCCTTTGACCCCTGACCCCTCGGACGCACCAGCACTTCCTGTCCGGCGCTTTGATGCCCGATACGAGCGGGCCCTTTGTGCTCTGATGCATCATCGTCGTTTGGGAGCTTCGGCGGACAGAGGTCACCGCGGGACGACCCTGATGACTGGGCGCCCTTTAACTAAGCGTCCGCCGGGGGGGGGGGGAGCGCTCGGTTTAGGAAATGATATGTAAATGGGATATAGTAGGGTCATCTGTCTTGAGGACATGTCCCGCCCCCAAACACCAGGGACACCACAGGACCGGGTCGTTTGTTACTGTCCACAGTGAGGCTGGCAAAAAGGGAATTATTAAAGACCTTATAACGGCTACATCGACTTATTTCTATGAGCAACTTCAACTTGTTACGTTTGTGTAAAGTCAGTGATCAACATGGAGAATTTGAGCTGGTTTTCCCCAAAACATCTTAGTTTTAATGTCAGAATAAAAAAGGCCACACTCTCCCCTTGCGATGCTTATTTAAATATTGACATCCAAATATGGTCATTTCCTTTGTGGGAGACAGCAGCAGCTAAAGACAGGAGAAATAAATACAGATTTTTGTATTATTTTTTTATTATTAATAGCTCACTGTATTTATTGTTTTTCTTCTGACTTCAAACTCTCCATTAGCCATTCTTCCTGGTTTATGGAGGCAGTGCCCCTAAGCCCCTCCCCTCCCCTTCACAACAAACCTCCTTTACGGACCAAGGCCAGGTTGATCTTGGTCTTTTGATTTTCGGCGTCTCCTTCGCCCCGTGGGCGCCGGGCGTCCGTCCACCCGCGGGCCGGGCTCTAAACCTGATTTACGCCACAGAAAATGTATCTTCGAATGCAGTCGTAAAGCGCTCCATGTGGTCGCGGGATAATGAGCCGCTCGCGCGCAGATGGGCCCGGTCGGTAAATCTAAAAGCATTCAGCCTCCCCTCAAATGAAGACGTCCATGAAAATTAGCACATTAGGAAACGGAGCTTTTAATAAATCAGTGTTTTTTTCTTTCTTCCTGTCGGTGACGTGAGGAGAATGGGTCTTTCACTCTGACAGAGATTACAAAGCAGCCGGGGGGAGCGTTCATCACGTCTGGGCCGGGGACGGGACGGGTCTCGGTTTTGTATCTTTGTTCGTTCATTTGTTTATTAAACCGGTGGAAGAGGAAGTGTTTGGAGATCACTGACACACTCCGTACAAGCTGAGGAGCCCCAAAAAATGTCACAATTATTCAGGATAATACCTTTAAAGCTTAAACATGTCCTCAAAGTGGGCAGTGTTAGTATTGTGTTTGTTTTTTCAACGCAGGTTACAAATTGAGTATAAATTGCTGACTAACAGCTACTTAAAGGTGCATTATGCAACTTTGTATTCGGGAAAAAAGTTGATATTTGTGCGCGTTTGACCTTGCAGTGACCCAGCGGCTGTATGAGTGTCCTGGAGACCTCTGGGACGGAAAGTAAAGGCGCCATGCTGACCACTCATACAGCCGCTGGGTCGCTGCGAGGTCAAACACACATACATATCAACTTTTCTTTTCACGCAAAAAGTTGCATAATGCTCCTTTAACGTTTCATAACGTCAAGAGTATAAAAACAAAAAAAAGCGAGCCGGAAATGACCGTCTCCCCCACGCTTATTCATTCACAAATACTGACATGTTTGGTATCCACGTGTAGCGCGAAAGGCTGTGACCGAGATGACGCTGTAATCCAAATATGGTCATTTCCTTTGTGGGAGACGGCAGCGGCAGACAAAGGGACTAAACTTTGGGGCCGTTTTCACTCTTTAACCTCTTTTTTTTTCCTCAGAGATTTTTTTCCATCTCATTATTGCCTGATTTATTGAGCGTTGAACGCAAAAAACAAGGTGAAATTTGAACATATTTTTTCCCCCACTTGTAAACAGCGTCTTAAAGGATGACGTTGTGCCGTCCCTTTAATAATAATAATAATAAAAATGCATCGGTTTTATATTGAGCTTTTTTGGACTCAAAGACTCAAATACTTCCAAACCGCCCCATTCGCCCTCACCTGTAGGATAAAAGCATTCCCCTGATCCCCGGGGGCGCGGGGGGGGATTCCGGCGGACACTGAAGGCGTCATAACCAGCGCCATCAAAGTCTACACGGCCGCACTTCCTCCTCCTTCTCATCTTCTATGTGTTCTGACAAAACTCTCATGTCCCCCCGCTGGTGGTAATTATCCATGGCGGTAGGCCTGCGTGCGGTGATTGCATTTTCAGTGAAGGGGGGGGGATTTAAACGCTGAACTCTCCACGTGGAGGCTCCACCTGAAGCGCCGGGTTGGTTCCCTCTCACGCACCTGCCTCTCCACACGTGCCCAGAGTACCCAGTGATTTCCCCCGGCCCGGGACTCTGTGATTACCTGTTGCTCTGTACTTAAGCCCGCTTCCTCCGCTTTCGTGCGTCTCATGTGAAAACGGCTGCCGCTCTCTGAAGTTAACCACCGCCCATCTGCGCCGTCTACCTGCGGGCCGTCCCAGGAGGAGCCAATGATACAGAGTCAGGCTCAGTTACTACGCCGACGATGATTTGAAAATATACTTCATATTCTTCACTTTAAAGGTTTTTGTGTTTTTGTTTATGTGCTTTCGTCTGACGTCATGCTAGCACACTTTGAGCATGGAATGGGTGATGGATAATGGACTTTGAAAATGTGCAGGACTGCTTCGTGGTCTATTGTTTTATCGTTTCTATTGTACTCCAAGTAAGTAAATACCAATTTAGCAGTAAAAAGAAAATGTGAGTGCTCCAAATAATGCTAAATCACTCTTATATATTTAAACAGCTTTTCCTTTCACAATAATGTTCAAATACAGTGTTGGGTAGTGATAATACTGAATACATAGAATACGTATTAAGTTGCCATTTTGTATGAGGTTATTTAGGATACAGTTCCATCCATACATTTTCTTCCACTTGTCCGTTGCCGGGTCGTGGGGGCAGCTGTTGGAGCTGCTCCAGCCCCTATGGCTCCTCCTGCAGGTGAGGGGTCCACAGAAGGACGGCCTCATGGTTCTAACCGGGCCGTTGGGCTCTCACAAGTGGCTAAGATACAGTTACTCAATCATTGAAATTCCGTTTCATATTCATAACAAGAAGAACAGATCAAAACCAGCAGCTCTATACAGAGTCTACTTCATTCTGGGCTGTGGGTATTCGCGAAATGCTGTGTAGCTTTCCTAATGAACGGTAAATAAGTCCATGACAGGCGATGTAACAAGTGTCGCTGCATGTTTTTAATCATAAGCTGCTTTTATGCATGTGAAAGTATTCTAAGTATTCAGAATACAGTACTCTGATGGGACAAAGTAACGGAATACGTGACTGAATACATTTTAAGACAGGTGTGTCTTGGTAGAGCGGGTCGTCTCATGATCGGAAGGTCGGGGGTTCGAATCCCGCCTCCTGAAGGTGCACATTGTCGTTGTGTCCTTGGGCAAGACACTTCACCCACCTTGCCTCCAGTGTCTGCGTATACTGGTGTGTGAACGAGAGAGTGAATGGGCCCCCTATGAGAGACCAACAGGCCCGTTTGGAACTATGAGGCCGTCCTTCTGTGGACCCACCACCTGCAGGAGGAGCCATAGGGGACTGGTGCAATGTGACTTGGGCAGCTCCAACAGCTGCCCCCACGACCCGGCAACGGACAAGTGGGAGAAAATGGATGGATGGATGGTGTGTCCAGACCTTTATCGTTGAGGGTTTACTGAAGTGTATTCGGTGTGGAGGGCGAGCAAGGCAAGCTGTTTCCTGCAATTAAATGTTAATCAAATAATACTCATGTTGACTTTCTTTTTAAATCTCACTTTGTCCCATGTAAGCCTGCTCATGCCCGCGCACCCCTCTTTGGGAAGCACTGGCTTAAACTGCAGAATGAGTTGGAGACACAGGGACTGTTAGTTCTTCTTTGCTACTTACATACTAACATGCTAACAGGCTAACACGCTAACATGCTAACACGCTAACACGGCCTCTTCCACACACAGTCTGCGAGTTTATTTGTGAACATGAAGGGGTGGGGAGACACGGCTCGGTGGGTCTCCATGTTCCAGGTGAGGAGATTACACAGGGTTTCACAGACCCTCACTCCCCCGCGGCGGCAGGTGTGGGAGGGGGGGGTGGGGGCCTTGGGCAGGACAGCTGTGCGGAGCGCCGAGTCCCAAGGCCATGTTTACATTCTGCGCCCGGCTTTATTGGGAAGTGTAAAGTGGGGAGGTGCAGATGGGCTGCGGAGAAGACATGTGCTCGGAATATTTGTGGACGAAGGGTGTGTGGCGGAGAAAAGAAATCCTATCCTGCAAATACAAAATATTCCTGTTCCTTGCACTCAGAAACGTTTGAATACATCGTCCTCAAGGGCTGGAAATACCACCTGCTGATGTCATGAGGTGCTCTTGTTCTCTCAGAGTTTCTACAGCAGCGAATGCTTTTTCACACCATTGTAATGCCACATGTGCAAAAGCATCGTATTTCAATCAGGGTTATTCAAAACCAAATAGACGGGCGACTTTTGAGGAAAAGATCGTGTCAAGTTTGAGTGAGAACTGCAGCTGAATTTGTTTTTCTGTTTTTGATGAATGTATGCAGTAAAGGTGGTTGAGCAATGTCATTGAGAGCGTTCTGTCTCGAAGAAATTCTGATTTAATTCCAGTTTGAATCAAACTGAATGTTTTTTCGGGACTTTTCAGGTTTTCATTTTGACATCATTCATTGAACAGCGTTCTTTAAGCACATTGACACTCACCGACAACGGCCTGCTTCCTCGCTCTCCAGCCGGGACCAGCGTCACAGGTCGTTGAGTGTAGACAGTTTTAGCTGCTGCCCCAACTCGTTTGTAACTCACGCAATAGCTCCCGTTCATCCTAGTGCAGTTAGTTCGACGACAGTGAATTAATTCCCTGCGTTTCCAATAGAGCAGGGTAACATTAAACCATAGAGAGACCAAGTTTTGATCCAGGGACAGCATTAGAGGAGGTGACTCGGTCGTTTCACCTCAAATAAAAGATAAAATAGTCTTTGATCAGGGTTAATACAGGCAGAAGCAAGTCAAAGTCAATGCTTTTTAATGCCACAAACACATATTTCATTTTGAAAATGCGCTAACATGTCGTGAGAGGAAAGAGAATTGGACAAAATGGGAAACGTTTAAACAAAATACTACAGCTGAACATGTCTTACACCAGTGTTTCCCAACCTGGGGTACGGGGACGTTACAGTCAAATGTTTCAATGTCAGCTTTATTTAGAACACACAATATTGTCCATCCATCCATCCACCGCAGATCATAATCTGCAACATCCTAGGGGAAGGGGGCACACACAGTCCCTCTGAAGGGTCCGGAAGACAAAAAAGGTTGGAAACCCCCGTTTCAGACCAACATTTTGGTATTTTTGATGAACTTACACAGTAAAATTGTTTATACATTTAGATTTAACGGCAGTTTGAATCCTCTTCCACTCTGAATGGGAAAATAGCATACCTATACTACATCTCAATGAAATTGAACATTTGGGATGCTTTTACATATTTGGTCATGTGTGGATGTAAAAAAAATGGTTGGTTGAACAAAAAATGCAATCAGCAGTGGTGCAGTTGTAATACAGTTACTGACCTGATACCAATAGTAGTAGTCAGTGTTTTAAGTGGGCCGGTACGCGCCGGTACTCAGTATCGCCAAATATAGCTCTTGAGCGCCACCTCTCCGTGCACCAAGAACATGCTTTTAGCGTACCGGAACGCTCATTTGCACATCTGTTTTAATCCTTTGGCTGCTTCGCCGCATTTCAGAGCGTCCTTCACAATGCACGGTTCCTACTTCGTCCCACTGTGAGCAGAGACTACATTACCCATAAACCCTTGAGTTTTAGGAGTGAAAAGCGCCATGCGCCGCTGTAGCCGCTGTAAACAACTCAACGTGATGCTCGTCCACAAACAAGCGGATCCCGGAGAGGGTTTGTGAAACAACCATTACTGCTCGGTTAAAATACAACACTTGACTCTGCTCTCCTGGCTTCAGAGTAAAAGAACAAGGTCAGAATCAGAGGACGTTGGCTGAGACCCCACCTGTGCCGCGGTCATTGAGGTTTGCATAAGTGGTGACGAGCTCGAGAGTGATGTGCCCCGTTTGGCCTCGTGGATGCGATAAAAGCAAAACAAAGAGGTAAATATGGATGTAAACAAACTTCTGTGCCCTGAGATGAGGCGGACTGCAGACAGAATGGAGCTTGACATTAAGCTGCAATGATGAAGGCATAAGCTCCAGAACATGGAAGTGTTTGTTAGACACTTTGGAAAGCACAGACAGTAGCCTGTAAGAATCACCTCTGTAACAGAGAAACATCCATCTGTAAGAGTTTCTAAAGGTAAGACTGGGCTTTCATTACTGTGGTTTATTATGAAAATGGAAGTTCACAAAGCTTATTATCTTTGCATTGGACTGTCATCATGAGTTGTTTATTCGATCAGATGTAATTATTGTGAATAAATGATACAGTCCAGCGTTATTACAATATCATTTATACTGTAATAACGCTGTAAAAAAAAGACGAAAAAAAAGACAGGAAATATGGGTTTGAGCTGTGTTAGATTGATTTGAGGAGTCTCTGCTTGACATTTTGATGTATGATGATGTATTGGTTGAAGGCAACTATGTGCGTTACTGTGTAGCACAGCGGGGCTCGCGAGGGATTTCGGTACAATTGATGCTTTTTTAAATAATTGACATTAATGTTCTGTTTTCTGGATAGATGACAAATATGTTAGTATAAGTATCAAAAAAAGCATTGTTAAAGCACCGGTACCCGCTCTAGTAAAGCCTGTAATGGAAAAACCCAAATATGATTCTCAAGTAAATGTTTCCCCCCAGCTTTAATGAAGAACATGTCGGAGCCTCGGCCGTGATGAAGCACCTCTTAGGTCCTAATGAGAGGTTATCAAACCTTCCTTTGCCTGACAGAGCCCTCCCACTCCGCCGCCCACACGGACATGCTGATACGGCAGAGCCGGTAATCTTGGGGCCCCTCCCTGCTCCATCTGGCCCCCGATGCGGACGCTAACGCGAGCTGGAGCCGCGGCCTCCTTCATCACGCGCTATCAGTCGGCCTGTAATTGAGGGGGAGCGGTGTAGTGGTTTCCATATTGAGCCCCACCCATCGCTCCGAACGCTGGATGAAGAGGGGTGCCCCCCCGGGAGGCGTTTTAGGGAGGACCGGATTGTGGCGTTTTGCCAAAGACAGCCCAGCGAGCGAGTAATTAGTGTAATCTGTAGGAGCAAAATGGTGGAAATGATTAATTTAATGCCATTATGGAAATTGGTGGTTAATGGTACAGTATTTCTATGCACAGAATACATGATAAAATAAATAAATAATGAATAAAGACCAGCTCAGTAATCGTCCACGTACAGAGAGAGAGGCTTGAAATCTTGGTGCAAGAAAGATCTAAAGCAACATTAACTAATGTTCCCTTGACAAAGACAGACCTGGAATGATATTTTACTACATTCACATGTTTGAGTAATCTACTCAAATAATCTTGAGTAATCGGGTTAATCCTGTTTATTTAGCTTTAGTTTCTTCTTCTCTGACAGTGCTTCGTTCTGCACTTCCTGGAAACAACTGTGTCATTGTTAAAACCCATAAACGTCCATCATCCGACATTATATCGGTTCAAAGTGTGTTTATCAGGCCGAGCTAAAGCTGTAAACCAGGACGTGATTCAAAACAGAACGTTCGATTTTTATTAAGCTGCCAGCAGTATGAGCCTGAGCAAAGTCTACAGGTCTAGCGCTTTTATTTCAGTGTCACTCTTATAGAGACATCATTTCACATTATAATATGTACAATATCACTGCTGAGTCACCACAATAATGTTTTTTATCTTTTTAAGCCTCATATGGAGGGTATGTGCCAGGGTGTTCATTAGCCGGCTGTTGCTTTCCATCGGCCAATTTAAAAACAAATTATAATATGGAGAGAATATAGAAAAATATATCAAATACCATTGTTGTGCATGTTATGCTGTATTGTATATTTGAATAACATATCCTTTTAAACAAGTGTTTTTTGTGTGTTTTAATATTGTAACAGGTACTGTGTGCCTTTAGCTATTTTACAGTGTCATTTATATTGTTGTTATTGATTTGTCAAACACTTGTAAATGCCATTCATTCCTATTCCAAAAGCCAAATTGCCCTATCATCTAGGTCTCTGGTGACCCCTGCCCCGCATGTACATCAATGCTCAATGCTCAATGTACCCCGTCATCCCCGTGGAGGGCCACATTGAGGTTACTCCTATTACGTGCTCATGGCGAGACCCCTGCCCCAGCCTTTGGGGAACGTATTGATCGTGGTTGATTTAAAAGTGATCGAGTTGGCCATGCGTGCACGAAGCCCATCTGCGTGTGCACATCTCTGATTATATTCGCAATTATGGACTTTCGAGGCAGGAGCGCATTTTCCAACATTGGCTGCCCATGCGTCCCGTTGGGCTAATCACAAATCAGTTAGTTATTATTTTCAGGGCTTTCCATTATTACAGAAATCTACAAGCGAGCTGCGGCATCTTTCCCCACACACTGCACACCCCGTGATGTTTGGAGTGATGGTTCCCAGAATGCTTAGCGGGTCAGTCCAGGGTCTGCACGCCCTTTGACCCCGCTCAGAGCCCTCCCACAGAGCAGAACTTCAGCCTGTGTTTATTGCTCCATCCGAAAGCAGTAAATTGGTAAGAGGTCTTACGCCAAACCGGATGTGCGTCAGCGTCCGCCATGATAAGAAGCGTCCGAATTGGGCTGTCGGTGAGGAAGGAGTTAGGGAAAGTGGCCTGTATGCTAACTATCATAGCCACTTTAGCATAGGGACCTCTGATGCTAACTCACTGGCTATTAGGAGCTATGTGCCATCCCACAAGCCACTGCGCCAATCTCCCCACCCCCGTCGCCCCCACCCTCCAGTGATTCATGCGCAACCACTGTTGATTGACAGGTGCACATTTAAAAATAATTTTAAAAAATTTGATTCTGCACAAGCCAAACTTTATAAAAGTGACATGTTGTCATCACCACAGCTCAGTCACATGGTTTTAAAGAGCCGCCTCAGGAAATGGCCTAAATGAAGCAGTTTGTGCTTTTGCTTTCATTTAGTAGAAACTTAAGCCACATGGCTCATTTGCATACTGTAGCTTCATGAAACCGCTGTTGAGATAAAATAAAGGGAAATGTGAAGGATCTTTTGGATGTGTCTTCTTAAATGTCTTTATTTGGACACTATGTTGTTGTTGGACAATATACAGTAGGGGGCGGTATGCGCTTTTGTTTGTCCTGCACTGAACTTTAAAGAAGAAGAAGAACAGCTGTTGGTGATGTCACTTCCCCTTCCCCTGGGTAAGGACGGTGGAATTGGGCAAACGCTGCTGAAGCTCTAGTTCACTCACTGCATAGAGATCTAAGAGTTGACCCCATGACAGGTTAAGGATTAGTTGCTAGTGTTAGTACTTAGAGGCTATGATTTAATGGTTTCGGATGCAGCCTGTGTGTTTCCTGCCAGTCTGTCCTGTGATGTTTGGGCACTGGCCAAAGCTGCACCGAACGGCTGGACTCGACAACTTCTGAACCATTCTCTTTTTATAATATAATGAGCAGGAATCATAAATATACGTCTTTCTGTTATAAAGATATATTAGAGTTGTTTTATCATTGAAACTGAATTAAAATGACAATCCAAGCAAAGGTTCTCAAAACGCTGTCATCTGGACTGGGTGATTGAAAACATCAGGGTTAGGCACTGGCCCATCGAATTCATTCCATCAGACCAGTGTTGCCAGGCCTGAAGACATCTCCAAACATCCTCAACCCAGCTCAGATGACAAGCTTTCTGAGAACATTTGAAGACGATCCCGTATCTGTTGGTATGCGTCAGTGCCCTTTCATCCTTCCGCCACACAGGGACAGAAATGTGCTTCGTCCCTGTCAGCGGGACACTTCAGCGGCAGAGGTCAGCCCGGAGAGAGAGGGGCAATGCGGGGGTAGGCCGGGTCATCGCTCAGGGCCCATCACCTCCATGTGAACCTGCAGCCAGCGAGAGAGGGGCCCAGACTTGAGCTTGAACATACGTCTGAGGGGGCCCCCCGGACAAATGAGCGGGATTTCCTCCTCCGCCTGCATGTGAGGACTGAGCACCCACGTCTCTGAGGGACCAGGGTCTTATCTGCCATCAGCATGTCTGGATTAGAGGGAGGGGTCCAGCTGAGGGCCAGACCGCGGGAATGGAGATAACTTAAAGCAGTAGTAGAAGTACAAGCAGTAGTTTGGAATACTGGAAGCTCATACTCTCATCATCTGAGCAATTCTGAGCTGAAGCTGCATCAATCATGGTGCCATGCCATTGTGTGAAAATGGAGGCTCGCATAGTGTGCTTCAACCAACCATGAAAAAACCCAAAAGAGGGGTTTTAAGGAGGTTTTACAGAAGTTTTACAGGCCCCATGTATTATGTCCGGAATAACCCTCCTTTATCCATATTATTATAAATGTCAGATGAAAACCACAGATTATTCCGCACCGGTGTGAGAATAAAGGTTTTATATTTCGTGACATAGTAATACCTCCATTACTCTCTATATAAGAAGGTCAGGTGCCCTTCCACTGGTGTCACGTTGTGTTGCACTAAACGTTTAAACGGCTCATTTAGCAGGATCTATGAACTCCTGAAGTGCTGCGCTCCTCTCCAGTGGGAGAGCGGGGAGTGTATTAATGAAGCATGAATGTCTCCTAAGGCGCGCTGCCCCCTGATGGATGGATGGGCCGGGGTCACGGAGGGGTCGCAACTAGGGGTCATGGAAGTCAATGTCTGTTTACTTGGGCAGAGCTGCAGAGTTGTCTTCACTCAGTCGCCATTCCTCCACTGGTGAGTCATCGGGGAAGGCTAATGGGGTGCTAGTTCTGACTGGAACTGTGGAGGAAAGCTGGGAAGACACTGGGTTTTTGAACTTGCCAGTAGAGCCGGACCAGATGCGCTTTGGGACAATTAAAACAAGTACATTCCTCAAATAGACTGTAATAGCCTTTGGTTATTACCAAAAGGTAATATATATATATATATATATATATTATATTATATATATATATATATATATATATATATATATTACCCAAGAAGATATATATATATATATATATATATATATATATAACACCTTTTAAAGCAAGAACATAGCAGCAGTTATACATTATCCTTCCTTATGTTAGCAAATGTCGTTTTTCCTTTTTAGCCAATTCATCCGGGCCTTGGTCAGTATTCAAATTAGTCTCACCAGAGCCAGAGAGTTTATGATCCAGAGGACACTATAGGCTGCCAACTTTCTGTTACCACATCTGAACTTATATTGAACGGGAAGTCTTCAGACCCAGAGCTGTGTGTGGAGTCTCTGCGATGGCACACATTTATTTTATCTTCCTCGCCGTTCTCATCGAACACGAAACAGCGGTTTCTCCTCTCTGCTCCCCGGGCACAAGTGTGACCCGCCCTGGTTTCCAGGGACACAAGTCGGCAGACTTACTTTCTCGCAAATGGAGAAACAAGCACATTTTTTGAAAGTTGGTGATTTTGCAGAATTGTTCAGTTGAAGCCACTAAGAAGCCTCTCCATGTTTAAGCTAGCAGTATTGGTATATTTAAAAGCGTAAACTTTTAGGTTCAAACCGACTTGATTTAGGAGATTTCAGAGCACGCAGTAGGGGCGTGGCTTTGTCTGTGTGTATTTACATACTGGGTAAACACCGCGGAGGAGGAGGAGGCACAGCTGCTTTGGTTTGTGTTCTCGACACATGCTTTAGCAAACAAATGTCACGCGAAAAAGGCAGTTTTATACATACGCCTGTTGTCCAACAGTTTTTCAGGTTGGAAAAATCTTGTTTTGTCTGAGAAATAGTGCACGCCGTGGGGGCGTGTCATTGTGCGTGTGTGGCTCATGGTTATGCAATCGTCATTGGCACTATGGTGTGTGTGTTCTTCTTTCCCTCTGTTCAAATGTGTGTATGTGTTGGGATAATGCTGCTAGTTGTCATTGTGTTGTTAATCACTGTGGAGGTAGGCTCTATGGGAAGTGGATTTGTGCAAGAGATATTTATTTATATATTACCTGTTTGCAAACCTTTGCTTTTTTTTAATGGCATATTTTTCTTGCTTTTTGCCTTTTCTCCCCCCTGTGCTTTACAGCTTTACGGGGGGAGCGGGTTTGGCTTTTCTAAATGAGAGGTAAATGAGCCCTATTGTCCCTCGAGCAGCAGAGAGAGGTGAGAACAGCCCACAACTTCAGACGCCTTTTTGTGCCCTTTGGACTTTTTGGAGTTGATGACTTCAATTTACCACGTCTTCTTCAAATATTATCAGATCAGATCCATGTGTTACATATCAATGGAAAGCTTGGAGACTTTCTCAAGCTATGTCTCTCTCAAAATGCCCCTAAACCGAGTTGTGTCCCCGGATTCCACGGCTGGAGACAAGTGTTACATTATTCATTACGGCTAAAGCGTATTTAAACCATCAAAAGTAATCAAAACAGACTCATGAATCGTGGAAATGTCACCTCGTTTGACCTGAACTTGTACCAAAAAGAAGATTACCTCCAAAACGTCCCATAACACAGCTCTCCGTTGGACCCCAGGGACTCGGCGTGCCTCCACTTCGCCGAACTCCTCGTGAAAACCGAACCCTCCTGCCTGCGATCCGCCGCGCATCCTGATGGCCTCGTAAATGTGTCAGGCCCGGCGTGAGTAACCGCATTCCGATCACTCAATCCCGGCGTTCCCCGGCCCAGTAGAGAGCGGACCGTCGCTGCCGGGTGGATATGATTTCAGCACGATCTGGTAACAAAGCGTTTTTCTTTTCACCCTAACACGACCCGGCTCGCTCTGCGGGCCTCGGGGGGAGCGATGACGCCAGCACATAAACGAGTGGGCAGGAGGGCTTTTATTTTTGAAACGGCCCAAATGTAAGGAGAACTACGGCGAGAGGGGAGTCTGTGCGGTTGATCCGGAGGATAATGTAAAAAAATAAATAAATAAAAAGCTGTTCAAACTGTTGAAAGTCGCGGTCATCGTCCTCACCGTCATCTTCTCGTCTGTTAGTTTTGTTGAATAAAATGTTTTATCATCATTTTAGTCAAAGTAAGACTTGCTGGCTTAAATTAGACTAAAACTAAAATAGTTAACAACTAAAATTATCACTAAAATCTCCAGATAGGTTGATTGTTCATCAACTTGTAAACACAAAATAAAACTGAAGCAGAGTAATAATAAGTAAAAATGTGAATACAACATGAATGTAAAGTTGACATAAAAGTCTACATAAAATGTAGACCTTTGCTGTGTAGCTGTTTCAATAGAAAAAAAAAATATACAGCTCAGTTGAAGCTATGACGGGCGTTTTCATTTCCCGATCAGAGTATATTTTACAACATGTGGACGTTAAGCAAGAGATGGAGGCAAACACTCCTGGATATGTACGACCTCAGGAGGATCTACAGTACAGGAGGAGCACAGAAAAGCCGCTGGAGAAGATCCAAAGACTTTTCAAAGATGCGCAAGTGGCTCGAAACAGTTTTTGATGAGGGAACAACTTTGTAACGGGGTAAAAAAGGAGCTCTTAAAAGTCGATTTAGCATAATAGCCCCATAATACTACTGCCGCTGATTCTACTATAACTACTACCACTGCTGCTACTACAGCAACTAGTGCGACTGCCCCAATGTTTTGGAAAGACAGGACAAATCTCCACTTGTTTTTGTCAGCCCTGGTATAAATTCCCCACCTTGAAATGTCCATCCACGCCGTCCAGGGCTCTCATCGGTGAGAGGAGAGGGGTATAGGATGGGAGAAGGGGGTGGCGAGGAGCGAAGGATGCGGGCGAATCGATAACCCAGCGGAGTGTGGCCGCCTCGGCCTAAACCTGCCTTTCTCCGTCCTGATAACGCAACGCTCTGCGGCGCTTCAATCCCCAGGCCGGAGATTACACACAGACAGCACAAAGAATCCAATCAAAGTTGTTCGTGGGGGGAAACTTCGCCGACTTTAGCTAGGCACAATGGCAGATCGCTGGCATGAGAGTGTCTGAGGTGTGACAGACGGAATTACAATGCTTCTGAACGCACTTTTCCTTCCACGAGGCTGTATTCAGGGAGAGAATGCTTTTTTTCTTCTTTCGGGGACTTTGAAGTCGGAGGCAGTCCGTGAGATGGAGGTTCTGTTAGTCGAAACATGAGAACACCTTTGAGTTATTTTCTTTGAAAGTGAAAGTAAATGACTGACTATTAGGATATTTGATAATAGTATTGAATATTCCTGTAATATTATTGTGATATTGTTGTCAAATATTATCATCCATTCATCCATTTTCTTCCACTTGTCCGTGGGGGCAGCTGTTGGAGCTGCACCAGCCCCTATGGCGCCCCCTGCAGGTGGTGGGTCCACAGAAGGACGGCCTCATGGTTCTAACCGGGCCTGTTGGTCTCTCATAAGGGGCTTCTGAACCGCTCTCTGTCTGACCCGTCACCTAGGACCTGTTTGCCATGGGAGACCCTACCAGGGGCACGAAGCCCCCAACAACAGAGCTCCCATTCACGCTCAATTCAATTTAAACAATTGAATCAAGTTGTGTCAAATTGAGACAAGACCAAAACAAGGATGAAATGAAGCTACGATTGTGAAAATAACGACTAAAACTGAATTTTCTGTTACTGTTCGTTTTTTATTTATTTTACCTTTATTTAACCAGGAAAGTCCCACTGAGATTAAGAATCTCTTTTTCAGGGGAGTCCTGGCTTCAGAGGGGAACCTATTGTACATGTTTTCAGTAGTAGGGGAAACCGGAGTATCTGGAGGAAACCTACGCAGACACGGGGAGAACATGCAAACTCCACACAGAAAGGCCCCGTCCAGGTGGGAATCGAACCGGGGACCTTCTAGCTGTGAAGCACTAGCGCTAACCGCTGTACTACTGTGCCGCTACTATTAGTTTAGTTTGTTTGCAAAGATCTCAGTCAGGTGGAGGACCTGAGCGGTATTGTGTGGGCGCGCCGTCGTCCAGGAAGGGAAAATCTCTTCTCTTCACATCTTGGTAATATTCGTAGTGATTTAATATGAATTTAATTGTCAAACAGGTTGAGGTTGGGGAACATGGTTAAGGTTAGTGTGTCCTTTGTTTAAGATTGTAAACTTTTAACGAGTGCCGAGCATGAAGCTTTTTTCAGGTATTTGGCATCGCATCTTACACTTTCACTTCCTGATTTTCACGTGATCTCCCCATAAGCCCCTTTCACCCCATCTGTTTCAAGAACTAGATACAAAAGGAGAGTCAGTGCGGCTCGTGCTGCTGTGGTGAAGCTATGGCGAGTGATTTTTGCTTCTCGATGAAAGGATGGAGTGATGAGGAGATACGTAGGACCTCAGGAGGAGCTTTTTGAGATCCAAAGATTACTCAAAGATGGACAACTGGGTCGAAACACAGCTTCAGGTCTGTTTTTGACGAGAGAACAACATTGTAACACGGTAAATCATAAGCCCCCCTGCTTAAACTCCGCTGCTGGACAAAATGACAGACATTGACGCAGCACCCCACATAAATATCTCATCAATCAAACACTTTTTTTATTTGAATTTGCATACTGCCAGCTTCCCCGCACAGCAATTGCCTACGCTATTTTTATTGTATTTTACAAACACTGCTGCATGTTTAGGTATCAATGTGTCAAACAGCCAAACAAGAGGCCTTCTTTCTAAGTCCTCGTTTCAAAAAGGTCTGTGAAATATAAGATTATGTAACTCGTTTGCCAGACCTCACCCTGTCCCGCCTGACGAGCCGGTGACTAACCCGAATGAAAAGGCCTCGTGCTTTTTAGCCAATCTGGTATGAACACACTTAACCTCTGGCCACACTGCCGCCGCCTCCTGACCCCATCGATCCCGGCCGGTCGGGCAGGGTAAATGCTGGAGGAGCGGTAAACAAAAGAGGGAGCGCAGGGTTAGGTCACAGCCTATCCCACAAGGCCAACACTGAGGGCCGATAAGAAACTGCCCGAGATAACGGGATGGGGCACGCGGGACTTTCCAAACACTGAATCACAGCAGACTAAAACTTTCTGTGGCGGAGTTAAGACAGTCCCCGCTGAATGACTGAAGTAATAAAAGTTTGGAATCAGTGAAATATTGTTTGTTCGTGTTGTAGAAGACGGTGCGTGACGATAGCAGGGGAATGCCTTTGAAATGTAAGGTTCACTTTATTGTCGTCTGCGTAGTTTGGGGCCTTTCTAGAGGTCTGGCTTATAGCTGTCGATGTTTTAAAATCATGGGAGAATAAGGGCCAGATAGAGGAAACCCAAGGGTTGAACAGGGGTTCCCAAACTTCCCAAAATCACCAGACAAACAACTTGGGACCCCAATGTAGAATGCAATAGCCTTATAATAATTTAAAAACATTCATGTTTATTTCAACACTTTCTTTTGTTATTTGGCTGAGTTCCACTGTTTTTGGGGCCATTTTGGCCAAATTAACAACAACAGATGCAACCTCAGAGACAGGTCCCACCTATCCAGGAATCTACCTCGGGCACTTTGCGACACCTGAAATGTCATGCTTTTAGTACCACCGTTTTAACTTTGTAATCAAATGCAGACTTTCAATAATAGCAAACAAAAATCCTAACTTATGGGTGCCATCCACTGAGTTCTGATCCGCTCATCGTCAGTCCCGGTTTCTCGGGAAGGATTCACTGTTTGAATGGAAAAGGTTGCACACCATCTCTGTCAGAGGTTCCCAAAGTGGGGTTCAGGGCCATCCAGGGAGTGGGGGGTCTCAAGATGACACAAAAAAAGCAGTTGGCTCTATATTTACCAAAATGTCTTCATTCTAAACAGCAAAGAGTATGTGAATAAAGGTCATATTGCAAAGTAGACTATGGAAATTCTCATTTCTCAAATAGATTATGAAAGTTTGGTTGTATTATTTAAGCATCAACATTTTTTTCTTAGAGATCTTGAATTGCTTGCATGATAACTTTGGGGTCACGGCCTGAAAAGTTTGGGCTTTAGACAAGAGGGAACAAAGTCACACACTTCTTTTATGTTTTTAGTTCCCCGAGTGTAGCTCTCCCAACATGGTGGTCAGCGTTGGCAGCTAAAATCATCCGTCTCGAGCCCTGTCAGCGGGCCCTCTCAGTGCGCACGGGGCCATATTTGACGAAAGGCCAGCTGTCATGGCGGGGGTCCGGCCTAAGTGGCCTGACGACAGAGCGATGAGGGGGGCGTACAGGCAGGTCAGGCAGAGGAGAGGGGGGCCAACGGGGATACTGCAGCGCGTCAACACCGGCCAGCCTCGCGGGGCCCGGGCAAAAGCCGGTGGCCCCCTAACTAAGCTCTGGATATGACTGAGGTACAACAAACAGAGCAGCAGTTAGCGTGTAGCGTGTGGGGGGCAGTGACAGAGATGGAGAGGGCTGTGGTGGAAAGCTAGTCACTATGGAATATACTGTATAATATAAGGACTGTGTGCTATAGTGGAGGACATCAGAACAGTAAATGCTTTTTCATGGCTTGGGGACTGGAACATAGTTTGTTTTGCAGATTTAGAGGTCACTAGATAAAATGATTAATACCCAAATCGAGCTTTTTTTTTTAGCTTTTTGCCATGTTACAATGTGTTCCCTACTCAAGAGTTGTGTTTTAACACCGCTCGCGCATGTTTGAATAATCTTTGGGGGCAATCTTGGGGATAATCTTAGAGACAAAGCGCTTGTTGAACCAGGGAGAATAAATGATGGACTATTAACCTGTTTTAGATCAATATACTGTAGCATTTTCTAAGTGTAAGATAGTGATCAAGAAATATTGGAAATTATTAGCAAATGATCAGGTTAGTATTTGTGGAATTTCTTTTTAAAATTGATGGTTGGTACCTGGGGTCATCATTTTCCATAGTATCTGCACTTACTGGACTCTCACCCACTGACTCACAGGTTAACTGCCCTACTCCTACAGCCATTACTGTCACACTCCTGCTGTGATTCTGGGCAAAACTTGAAATGTTGTAAGTTAACAGGGCTGCACCTCAACCACCTAACTCATCCAAGCCATTCCCAGCTCTGCCTGATCACACCTCTCATTTAATCCAGGAAGTTCATTCATCACTGCAAGTCCGAAGGCTGCTGTAACAAGTGAATTTCTCCAGATCAATAAAGGCTTATCGTATCTCTTAACTTCAGAGATGGAACCGCCTTCCTGAGGGTTATATCATCCAGCCATCATTCGCTGTTTATCCTGCTCTGTCTCAGGTTGCATCCTGCTCCCGGCAGCACGGGTTCAGAATAATCAAAGTCACTGCCTCTTGCTCAATAAATATTACTCATTTCTTGTCGTGGTTTGGTATTTGCAAAGTGAACCTTACAGTACAAACAAACTTTTTACCAACAAAGTGATTAAATGAACCACAACTGTATCAAGAAATGTCCAGCTGTTTTAATTTATCTTTGACTTGATTTATCTACCAATCTATGTTTGTCACATACTCTACCAGTACGTCACCAGTGTCACCATTGCAACTACCACCATCCTCAAAAATTATACGAACTAGGCTTCGCCAGTGGCCTGCCTCTTCCTAAAAAGTGCAAATGAAAGAAAGATACGTTCCTCTTAAAGTCCATGCAACCGATACGATGTGCACGAAGCATGCAGGAAGTGACTAATTTTCAAAGCATTACCAAACAGAAGTCTGGGACCACTCCTGAACAGCGCTTCTCCTGCCAAACTCTGCTCCAGCCAGCCCTTGTACAACCCGCTCCGGTAAACATACAAACGCCTCGAGACTCTTTCCTGGCAAAGAACACCGCGAATCTATGTCCATAATTCTCCTTTCGCTAACTGCTATGCGAAGCCACCGTGTGTTCGTTGGCGGCTCGCGACCCAGGGCCTAAAAATATCCGGACGTGTCGAACAAGCCAAAAAACGTCCAATTCCAAAGCCACGGCGAGCAGCAAGACCGACGTGTGCGTTGTTGGTTTAGCGTAGCTTGCAATCAAGTCGTTTCAAGACGTTTTTTTTCCCCCTGCTGCAACCAAAATGCCCTCGTTCCAACAAAAGAGGAGTGATTGTTGTGGTTTCCCGCTGACATCTATCTGTCATGTGTTCTGGGCCTCTGTCAGAAAGTGGAATGGAAGAAAGACACAAAATGAAAGAGGAAGGAGAAAAAAAATGTCCACAATGGCAGGCTTTGTGGGCGTACGGCTGGATGCAAGGGGAAGAGAATGCAAATGTTTGAGCAGTGGAATTGTATAAGCATCGACTCCGCAGTGCAAGGCCTGACCTGCCCTGACTTTGGATGGTGCGCAGTGGGACTATAGTGTGCAGTATACATTGCATCGAGAAATGGCATTTTCGTTTCTCTCAAAACCTTTTTGTTAGGTGGAATGCATATATTTTACTCATTTATATTTGAAATCAAGGTATGTCCACTTTAATGGGAGTGCACTCAGGGGAAACCCATTCAGAGAAACCAGGTGAAGACGCTAACTTGAGCCGATAGTCGCTCGGCCGTTGAGTGTCTGGCTTACTGGATAAAGACTTATGTCTCATTCTTCAAATTTCTCCTATTTTCCCAAATGTCATGAGGCCCCAGTTTAGGTGGAACACACAAGTGGTGGAATGCAGCCGGCATGTCCAGCATGTCCCCACGGCCCATTGTCTTTAGCTCAGGTGACCAATCCCTCCCCCCCCCATCAGTCGGCTATGGGGCAGTGTTGTGACGTTTTTGTGTTTGACTTGGCGTTCAGGGTCAGGGGCCTGTTTGGGGTCCGTGCTCTCCCTCTGTCAACACGTACAGTACAGCCATCCGTCAACAACCTGCTAACAAAGGCGGCGCTTGTTTCTTATAGGCTGACAGGCTGCAGGAGAGAATAGTGCGGCTGAAACATTTTGAGATTTGGAAGCACATTCATGAGAATATTGTATTATGAATACTTTGGATACTTTCACATGAGTGTAATAATGTGCCATCTGATGAAAAACATGTAGGCTTGTTACACCGCCTGTTATGAAACTCATTTACAACTAAAGAACAAAAAGTGCTTTGCCGAAGATGCATAAAATCTTTATTGTTACTTGGGTATGCACATTAGCATTGTGCTGCAATTGCGTGGCTGCTCCAGAATGGCAAACTGAAACTTTTGTATCCAAGTCCAAGACTCTTTCTTACCAGTGCAATATGAGGAAAGGAAATGTATTCCAAGTACTCTCCAAAGAAAGCGTAATGGTACTGGTTTGCACTTAAAAGTGAGCACAGCCCTAACCATCAGGCTATCTGCTGCACAGAGATTTGGAAAATACTTTAATTTTTCAATCCAACAAAATGTGTACAATTAAGGTAAAAAATGTTTCTGATCAAATGCTAACACATCTCTGATCAATTGTCTTTAAATGTTTTTGCTGTAGAAATACTGGTGGAACCGTTGACATTTGTCTATTCAGTGCACAAATGAAGGATCCATCTCACAGGCAGAAAAACACTAGACTTAAAAGTACCTTGCCAGTTGCCAAATCAATCAAATGTTCAACATTTGACCAGGGATGTTGACAGTGCTGTAGTTTGAGGAAGGCCAGGACAATCTTTGCATCCCTGGAGACAGTGCCCAGCGCTGACGTATACGCTCCGGGTTGAGATTGCGCAGGCCGTTCCGCTAAACTTTAAGTAGCGACGTAAATTGCATGTGACAAGGCATCGAGCAGACGCTGAGCAGAGGCGCAGGGAGGGAGGAAGGAGGAAGGGCGGAAGGATGGAGGAGATGAAAGGAGGAAACAGGTAGAAACAGGATGACTCTTTTAGGCCTTACCAATCTGAATGGAACCACTGCAGAGGAGGATCTCGTTCTTTGGGCACATTGTGTTGCTGGACCAACTGCAGCAACCCCATCAGATCAAAACACATAGTTCTGATCTGAACTAAAAGTTGGTGAATTGACAACTTTCAGTTCATCATGAAGGCCCCAAAGAGATTACCAATCTCTTTACGGTAAAGAAACTCAAGAAAATCTAGGTCACTCTTTTAAACAGTTTTGTTAATTATTATTAATGTTGCCAGAGACAGTGAAGGACTTTGAGGAATTGGTGAAATGGTCACAATGTTTGCGAGCAGAAATAGCAGGGGCAAAATGTTGAGCCACTGTCCGGGGAGGCATGTGCCCTCCGTACATTCCCCGCAGGGTGCAGCTGTCGGCATAATGCCACAGACCCACATCCGCGCACCCCCACCCCCCCAAGGCCAAACAGCAACTCCTGATCTGTCCCAACAAGGCCAAGACCAAATCAAGACCTTCTGAAGGTGTGCACTCAAAGGGGTATAGTGTACAAAGTTTGAAGGAATTTTGTTTTACATGAAAGTTTCTACTCTTCGGAGCCTTAGCTATCAATTCAGGCTTTATTACGGGAAAAAAAACATTCGGTGCAGCAGACTTGACGTCTCACGTGATATTTCAAAAATTGCTTTGTTTGCTATCACGGCGTCATCTGCACGTTTTCCTCTGATGAATGCGCTACCACATCTTCAGACCTCTATTCAACCGTTACGTACGATGCAGATGCCATTTTCATAACCACAGCAGTCTTCTCCCACAGTCTATTTCCTGAATTCCTTACTAGAAAGTGGCACGACTTTGCGAAACTGACACTGCCGACTAATAAAACGTCTAAAAGCTCTTGGTATAGGCAGTGCCAACATGTCGAGGAAACTCCGCGCGACTGTCAGCCGGCAGGTTGAAAGCACTTGCGGCGCTCGCCTTGACAAACTCCAGACGCGCTCCTTGCTTTCCAAGCGGGCGTTCGTCACTTCAGAGCGCGTTGGCTGGTACTGGGGTTAAATATAGCCTGTGTTTACAAAATTCCAAGTTGCTCTTTCCATCTACTCCCCCAGCTATTGTGCTTAAATACGCATAGCTCATGTTCTATAGGCCATCTTAGAATACAGGCCACCCACATTATGAATAGGGGAAAGTAGGCTCTGCAAACACGCTCGGAAAGAAATCTTCTACAGCAGGTCCTTCGAAGTCCATTCTCTGTACATTTGACATCTGTTTCAATAGGTGTTTTCGGATGACTAACTCTCCCGTGTTGAAAGAAAAGCACATCTATCTTTGGTGGAAAGGTAAAGCAGCACAAATAAGCTAATTTCTTTGTAGAATATTGGAATTATGCTTTCTTCTAGATTTGACATGAGGCTGTCACACTCTCAAACACACGCCACACCTTGGATTTTTATCCCGCTGAAAAGCCCAAGATTAGTCGTATTCTGTTGGCGACTTGTACGACTTGTTTGACTTGACTTGACTAATTTCTTCTTCTACAGCTGAAGTGCTAGAATTTGCATTTCCCGATTGTTGTTGCACCACATGGAACGTAGACATACCCTTCACATTTTTACTGTGCGTGCCAGCAGCAAGAAAGTGTGCAGCAAAGCTTTGAACTTTCGGCCTTTGTATCGAGAGATGAGTGTCTATCTGAGCGAGCTATATGCTATCTACATCTATTTTTGTGCCTCCTGTGGCGCAACTGTGTCACTCTAATCCTTCATTGCAATTTGAGAGCCATGTTTGAACATGCAGGTGACAACTACCAGTGTTTCTGGGCCAATAGGGACTGTACTCATGGTTGCATCTCATGGATAAAAGGAGAACAAGAATAAGAAGTAAAAATTGGCCGATGTGTATGTTAGCACTGAGGTGGCCAAAAGACCCTGTGCACTATTTACTGTACAATTTGCATTTAACCAAGAACGACTTCAAAACCAGCCAAGGACCGTGCTCATCTGTCTTGACTACCCAGACAGGCAGGGTGAACAACACAACTGGGGTGGGGGGGGGGGAGGATACTTGCACAGGCATCCTCTCACGTGAGCTCCCAACACACAAACGCACACGCTACAGTGGGCAGGACAGACAGACCGACACACACACACACACACACACACACACACACAGGTCTAACACGGTAATGAGAGGGTGTCTCGGCCTGACAGCGAGCTACACCGGTGCCACCCTGCCATCTGCGCCCAGCTGCAGGGAACTAATGAGGGGATTATACCCACACGCTCCGCCCCGGGACAAGACCCCCGCAAAGGCAGGAGAGGCCCCACGCACGCATATGCTTTAATATGGACAACATGGCAGAGGCGGTGGGCTGCACGGGACCGGAAAGCAGGGGGAGATGAGACTATTGGACATAATCACAATTTTTAATTCAAGAACATTAACAGATTTAGGAGTAATGTGACATTTCTACAAGAATCACACACATTTCAAAACATGTACAGCTCTGAACCAGATACTGGGTTAGCTGCTAGTACGTTACAAGACCCCACACAGGCAGGATATTGTTTAAATGTATGTGGAAAGACATCCGACTTTAACATTTCAAATGGTTAGATATGCATTTGAGTGGATTGAGGCGCATAATATGAACTTATTGCAGACGTGTGCATAACCTTTGCATTGTCGCATGAAGCCAGAACAATATTCCTTTTATGTAGAGTATGTGTTTACCGGATGATAAGTCCCATGAGATGAATCATCTAGTTTTCTAGGGGGGGTCCTCGGGATCACATCCAAAGAAAAGAGAAAAGAAAACTTTTCACCAGTCAAAGTACTGAAAAGTCATCAGCCGGACGCCATTCTCAGAAAAAAAAAAAAGCTTCTTGGCAAAAAAAGTCAACCTCCGTGATTAATGCAAGGACAAAAGAAACAATGTTAGCCGGCATGTTAGCGCTTTTGTTCTATAGGCTGGTTACATGGAGAGCTACCATCTCCAGAGACCTCACTCGGCACACGGGAGCCGACGGGACTCTCGGTTAGACCTTCACGTGTCAACGGCTCTTTCTGCATTAGCGCACAGCAGGGGGCAGTGTAAAAGGTGAAGAGGTCCTTCGCCGCAAAGACAACACCGCAATTAGCCCATTACGTAACGTATTAGCGAATTAGCGGAGGAACGCGGTAACCTTGGGCAAAACTAGTGCTTAATTACCGCGCCCTGGGAGTTGCGTTCGTTAAACATGGGCACAAAAGGCGCCAAGGGAGAATTAGTAAGAAAATATCTGGCAGCTAGCATAACATAATTAGCTGTGAGACTTGTTCCAGCCAAGGCATGAAAATGCGGGGATAATAAAGTACCAAACCGCAAAAAAGGCATTATGATTACGCTGTGGGGAGGTAATGAAATGTGAAATTGTGAAAACGTGCCACTAAATGCTAACTGCTAAAAGAAATTACAGTCAAGGCCAGCGGTGGAGTCGCAGTTTCAAGTTCTGAAGTTTCCGAGCTACAGGGGAAACTTAAGCTGTTACATTTAAGACTATTCGAAATAATGACTGGCTACGAAAGCCTGAATAAGAAAATATTGGGATGCTATTTTTTTACGCCATACTCCGCTTTTCCCCCAATAAATACAGTACAAGTACAAGAATACCTTGAAAAACACTAGAACATTCGAAGAATATCTACTCTGGTCTGACCTGTACAGTGACTTTAATGTTGTAACATCACATCTGCCGTTCCTGACCACTAACCCCCTGATCGGCGGGACGGCAAGTAACAGGTTAACGGCAGTTCTTCCAAAACCGTACTATTTTTTTGCCTCAAAAGTTGCCAGTGGCATCCAATTTGCTTTTTGGATATCAGAAAAGGGAGTAAATAGATGACTTTTCGATGGTTAGATTCCGACAAAGCAAAGCTAACCATTTTGGACAGTTGACCATGAAATAAAAACAAAAAAGGCATTGCGTGTCAGCATGGGAGACTGTTTTCCAAAACCGCCCGTGCCCGGTGCTACCCCCTGACCCGCGGAGGAGTTAAAGACATATCAACTTGGCTACAAACGAACTAAAACAGTAGTTCAATTGCCCCGTGCCCTCTGTTTTTGTGCTTTGGTGGTGTCCGCGCAGACTGCTGCTACCGCCAGTCTACTTTTGGCTCTGGAAACTATTACGCAGCACCCCTACCACTCGGCGAAGTCTGAAAACGAGAGGAGAGGGAGACGGTACAAGTAATGGTGCATGGGATTGAAGCGCTAATGCAGGAGAGAGCGAGGACACTGGCTCCGTGCTGTCTGCTGCCTGCTGACGGGATGCTAGATGCTAATTTGCAACTATTCTGCCCCACATGCTTTTGAGTTCGGGCAAAAAAAGGGTTTGGTTAAAGGGCACGTGTGGCGTTAAACTGGCATTTCTGAGCTTTTAGCCATGTTGTATTGCCGTTTCCTTGGGTTTTGTTTCATTACAAAGCTAATAACTACGACTTGTGTTTTACATGCTAGCTTCTTCTTTTCTCGCTCAAGCGGATTCCAGTGGGCCCCAGGGCACAGCAGAAGGTGTGAGCTCTTAATGACCAGCTCCTGTTCTCCCCACAACGACTGATCAAGGAAGCGTTGTGTTTACCTACTCATTAGCGTTGGGCAATTAGCACTTTTATCTGCGCTGACCCCCCGGCCCCTCGCAGACACAGTGGCCCGGGGGCTGTTGACATGCTCGCTTGTCTCTACCTGTTTAGCCACCGCACTATTTATAGCCAGCACAGTCTCGCTCACCCCCACGATCCGCAAGTACAAGGTTGCGCAGTCCTTACACCTATAAACACCCAGGAAAAAAAGCTCAAGCTAATAGAGGCATGTTTCCAACACCTTATCCTCAGCATGTTGGATAACGCTCAGAAGATTGTGATCGATCAGGCCATGTCTTTGGAGACACACTCTGAACAGCTTTTATCACCTTAGGAACATCTCTAAAATGAATGTTCATGCGTTCATATCAACAAGACTTGACTATTGCAACTCTGTCTTTACCCGTCTGAATAAGTCTGCTCTGAACAAACTGTAAACTGCTCAAAATTGTGCTAGACTTCAAACAGGTGGCCCTCGAAGGTCTCATATCACTCCTACTACTCATTTCTTTTACAGCGAAAAACAATTTGTTTGGCAATTACGTACAAGTGGGTAACTGATCTTTTTAGACCTGATGGCTAATTCAGTAGAATCAAACTACCGGTCCAAAAGATTTACAGAATTACACTATTTAATTATGTAAGAACCACATAATACACAAATTCACGCTTTAGGCAAATAGAGTCGCAAGAACAAAAGCAACTGGATATTCTTCAAATCAAATCATAAAAGTGAACAATGTTATTTGAAGAACAAGTCCCAGGGGCTACAGAGGGGCTCCAAATGGCCTAAGGGTTAGTGGACTGTCACAATAAACAAAATGCAAAGACTGGAACTATATACATTAGATAGTATAATATTCTTGTCAAAGCACAGAAACATGTCGTGTCTGTGGTGTTTAGAAGTTTTTATTTCCATTCTCTTGTTCATATCAATGCTCCCGGACGTGCTTACAAAGCGTGCTCAGAACTAAACTTTGATTTGAACAAATACATGACAAATCTGACCACAGCACTGGTACAAACATTTTTTTTCTTCCACCCTTAGCTCACAGTTACCCCTTCGCCAACAGTACAGAGCTAAAAATAATGACCAAATGTGTTTAAAAGATAATAAAGCGCCACCACCGGCCTTGGCAGTTATGAACCAGTCGTCACAGCCTAATAAAGGGAAAACAGGGCCGGGCGGAATGAATGGTAAGGCTTTTCAGAATGTCGTAGAGAAGCCGGTCGGCACTCTGGCACAGCGAGTGGAACGTTGTCCAGCCGGAGGGGTTTATTAGGTCCTTGTATTTGTTAATGCGTCTGGGTCGTTGAGCCGACAGAGAGAGAGCTGAACAGTGGCGCTCTTGTCCAATACGAGCGCTGTCCCCCCTCAGAATGTGAACTTTTGAACAAAAACATATCAATAATAAATGAAGAAAGGGAAATAATAGGCCTAACATCACACTACAAACATTATATTTGGTTACTTTCTGGGAAAAAAAATCATAAATATTGAAAGTACTTGGGCCCGCTGTACATCCCGGCATGTTTATGTTTTATCTATCTATCTATCTATCTATCTATCTAGCTATCTAGCTATCTATCTATCTAGCTATCTATTAATCAATGTGCACTGTTTCAGTTAAATAGATAAATAAATCAAATATTCGCAGTATGAAAGTACTCAAGATAAAGAAGAAGCCCAAGGACTGCTGCATACGGGATGAGCCACTGAAAAATCCATTTGGATAAATATTTTTCTGACATGGGGCACAGAAAAATACTTATTTTTTGGTGGTGATTCTTGAATTGCGGCTACAACAAGGACAACAACAACAACAATAGCAGTGCTCTAGGACCATTTAGCAATCACTGAACCAAACACGGACTGTAGGTTTGTGGTTCTACTCCTTTCAACTGTGATGTCTCTAAGGCAGTTATTTTTTGGGGATTTGATGGCCTTTCTCTGGAAGTGGAATTCAGAATATATATGTTTCATTGGGGTCATCAAATGAGAGCATATTGTAAAGGCTCCATATACCTGACTTTTTGTTGGATTCTTTTTGCCCCATGAAAGTATGTTGTATTGTATTATGATTTGTTGATGTTGTAGGGTCTAACCAGGACCTTGCTGAGAGAGTGTTAAACCAATTAGTCCTCCCCCCCATCTTCCACACAACCCCCCTTAACCCCCTCATCTACAAAGTCCCATTTACTGTCAGAGGTCTTTCCGGCCCGTCAATGGCTCCCTGTCTTTATAGGGTGCCCACTCCCGATTCCGCCCAACTCAACCCGAGTCTTAAATTAAGGCTTAAAGCTTTGACACATGTGGCCTTGGAGCTGACAGCGGCTTTGTGGCTCAGGCATGGGGAGAGGGGCGTCGGGGGGGAAAGGGGGCACCTCGACGACGACAGACGAGCTGAAGGAGCCTCTTGAGAACGCCAAGCGAATACAACAACTCAAACAAGGGCCCCAGTCTTCAAGCCGTCCGGTCCGGGCCGAGGCTAAGCACGACGGTGAAATAGGGCGGAGGGCTGGAGTGCCCGGGTGACACTTGGCGGGCAGGGGGGTAGAGGGTAGAGAGCCTGGGAGAGTGAGACCATGTGTGGGTGCGAGTTGTGTCACAACACATTTGGGAACCCGGTGGAGAATCTGTGAAAAGGCAAACGGCCGATAAACAAGGCTAAACACGGAGGACGGCGGACAGTGAGAAAGTGCAGAGACTCGTGGAAGATTTCCCAGAATATCAAAGCGAAACGTCACCGTTGCAAACGCCAGATCCTATGACTGTGGATGTTCAAAAACAAATAAACAGGACTTTTGATGTACTGCAGACAAAAACAAATCGGATGGTTTGGAAATAAACATGTCGATGCGTTCTTGTTGACAATGATGTTGAAATTGGAAGTTTGGTTCTTAAGTGATTGGATTTCTGGTCACGTAATGGGGAACAAATCTTTGGAAGCGTTCATTCCAAACCGACTTTCAAAAGTCTGTTTCACTTTTATATTCAAACTAGTCTGGAAACTCATGACAGCTGAGAACTATTCACAGAGGCGCACAACTTTAAATTCTCCAAACATGTTCTCCCTCTTTCTGCGTAGGTTTCTACTGGTGCACCGTTTCCCCCTAGAACTAAACATGTACAATGGGGTCCCTACAGGTGCCAGAACTTCCTTGAAAAAGAGATTGTAACATTTTAAGTGAGACTTTCATGGTTCACGCCGGTTTGTACCTTGAAATAAATGTAAATAACTCAACAGGCTCAATGCTTTGCCAAATCACTTTTAGTGCCAAACTCTTTCACTGGCGTCGACTGCTCTCGCGTTTTCTGTGTCTTGCGTTGAAGTTACATCTAGAAGTGCATAGATCCAGCTCTTTCCGCAGTTGAGATCCGTTCAAAGAGACTCAAATGCTGCTCCTGTCACGTCGCTCTTCCTAACCATCTGTTGTCCACTATCCTTCTGGAGAACCGTCTCGTTCGCCTCACTTGGAAACCAAACTGCAGCTTAAAAAAATGTGGAGCTTGGAAACGCCTTCCCCTCAAAGGGATCTTGAGAACTTGAGCCAGTGGGGCATGTGGTTATAACGTGCCCGATAATAAATCAGGACGAGACTGTTGGACAAAGCCTTAGAAGTGTCCAAGGAAGAGTGAACGATTTGTAATTTTTTTTTTTTTTTACTAAGCTGGCCGTACATCAGCCTGGGCGAGCGGGAGGGGTGGGTGGTCTTCCAAAAGAAGAGCCACCTGAGCCATGTGATGGTAATGACTGAATCGGCTCTTTTGAACGGATTGAGCAGATCTTATTTGAAAGGTAGTTACTCATCGAATCCAAGAAACGGAACAACAGCAGAGCAGCCAACACCGACAAAAGATTTTTTCAAATAAAATGATTTGGCAAAGCCTTTTGTGTTTGCTTTTTTCACTTGGTTCTTCTTAATCTTCAAATGAAAATGAACCTAGTCTAGTCTATGGCTCTTCGAAATAATTCAACTAAACACAAGAGAGCCATGAATCCCACAGTAATTATCCTCCACCTCGATCGCGGCTAATCTAATCCAACATTCACCTCAGGCTCGGAGGATTTCACACTTGTCACTCTGTTCCTTCCCACCAACAAGTCTCCGTGGGGCCTGCCAAGAAGACGCCACGGAACAATTCTGGTCTAGAGTCCAGGGCTTTGTCCGTCCAACTGGGAAATGGGCTTTTGTGCTGGGAGTTAGTGTGGCACAAGAGTTAGCTCCAACACTCGGGCTGAGCAGAATTAACTTTGCTGATATTCATGAGGAAAGTCGAATTATTATTATTTTTTTTTGGTAAATAAAGACATTTTAAATGTGTTTTGAAGTACAAGCTGGTTAAATCGTAGTAGTCCAGTCAAGTTCCAAGTCCAAGGCCTTTTCATTTCTTTCCAGGTTTTGTAGATATAGAAAATGCAGTCAAATCGTCATCTTTTTTTGCCCTATCTGTTGAATATAGTCATTGGTTGGTCTCTGCTCCTCAGTCATGCTAAAGAAGTTAGAGTAGAAGATTTGTGTTTTTGAAGGGTAGCAGCATATCTTTTCAAATCAAGCCCGGGAAAGGATACGGCAAACGATTTGAGATGATATATAGCTGCCCAAAAGTATTCCAAGAAACAACTGATTTACAAACTCTTGGGTCTTACACTTTCATTAATAGAGTTTTCCCTTTCGACTTTTCTATATTTACTTTAAAAACTGTCCACAGCAGCTTCTGTAGAAAAGCTTCAACGCCATTGGGAGAGCAAAGGACTGGAGAGCTACTGGTTTGAAAGATTCCAGATTGTTGCCGACCATCCATCCTTTCAATTGTAATGTGGATGAAGCATCCCACCCAAGTAAAGAGTAGGACATTCGCTTTTTAGTTGGCGAAGAGCTCCGTCCTCATGGATTTCCCAAATGAAACAGAGCCCCCTAGATAGACCAAGGCCTCTTTAGAATGGCACGCTCTGGGACTCGGAATCCCGTTGAGAACAGCGCTAACGTGTCCACCTGTCCCGACATGTCCACCCGACCCCACAGCAACATCCCTGTCCGTCAGCCCCATCGCTGCGTGACCCGTCCACTGTCCGTCCCGCGGCTAAAGTAGATTTATGGAGCGAAAATCTCACCTAACACGCCGTGCGACAGAAGGAAGCCCGACAGCTGAGCGGGCCGGACAGTTGGGTCGGGCGAGCGCTAAACAAAAGCGGGAGCTAATGGTTTTTAGAAACGCTCTGACTTTGGAATCCCCCTCTGTCCGCGGCCCGTCTCGCCAGCTGTCTTTTGTTTTTCGGCACTTCTGAGATCATCTGCCATAAAGGTCCAAATGCAGAGGTGGGTGGGAAGGCGGAATGTTTTCTGGTTCGAAAAGGGTTACTTAAATCGTGACTCAAAAATGTCAAAAGTAACCGCCTAATTAATTACTCAAAGCCAAACGACAATACTCAAGTCACATTGTCAGTATGAAGCCACGTTTATCTTATCTAAAAGTAGAACCGTCTCAGAAATAAGACGGTGTGCATGTCTCAACCGTGTCTACAATCGAGTTGGTAATTCAGTCACTTATATTTCACACCTTAACTATTGCTCCATCATCTGGTTTAGTGCAACAAGAAAGGATCCTGCAAAAATGACAAGAAATCTAGAATTGGTAGCTTAGTATACTTTGTTTTGTGTATTATGTTTATAATGTAAGAACACCTTTATGGATCCTGGGAGAAATAAGTAGCCAAGCCTTTTACCCACATATTATTACTTTAAATGAAGTCACGTACGGTGCGACAACACTACTACAAAAAGAACAATTTCTAAAAGCGTTCTGTACTGCAGTAAATGTAACTGAGCGGTTAAATGACATCAAAAATAGATGAATCGTTTTACGACTAGTCTTGTTTGATAGTGTATGTGTCCGTGAGTATTTAACTCTTTAGCCAATAATAATAATAATAACGCTACACTTCCATTCTGTTATAGATATAGCTTGTTGTGGGCCCAAAAAAGGGTTGAGTAACTCCTGGTATGGGGGAGTCCGGAGGTTTTGCAAATGGGCTCAGGGAAAAACAAAGCCAATGTTAGCCGTGACTGCTAACGATCGAGGTGTGGCGGCAGTAAACATCCAGGAATGAGCGGCGCAGTAAAGTGCAACACAGAGCTATTCATCAGCGAGACTTCACCTCAGCGGGTGGGCACGTATCTGCGTTTCCTGGCACACGCCTTCTCTACACGGGCTTTGTGTCTTTATGGCTCGTCTGTGTGTTGTGAGGGCAGGGAAAGCAACATTTTTTTTATATCGCGATCATTAGCAGAAGTAAGTCGGTGGGGTGTTTCAAAACACCGGGGCACAGTGTTGACGCAAAGTCTAGGAAAGAACGCAGCATTTGTACGTTTTAGTAGACTGTCGAGGAAACTAACTCGAAACTGATTATGGTATTTATCGAGAACATGACTTTGAAAGGCTCATGAGTGACATCTCTTCACCTCGACATGAGCCCGGACTCCTCGCTCTCTCTGAAGCCCTTCTATGGAGACGCGTGTGACTGATGAGCGCGGAGCTACACTTTTAGATGATCGGCGCGGAGCGTAAACCATTTGAGGTTTTAGAGTAATGCCCCGGGCCCCTGGTGGTGGGATGCCTTGGGAGGGCACTGGCTCAGACGGAACTTTAAAAGTGCAGCAGCTGAGGATTCTGGGGGCCTGTGGAGCAGGGTTGGAAAAACACCGGAGGATATGGGACATTTGCATAGCTACAGAGTGAAAAGACAATGAGTCAAAATGTGTGTTTTTTGAAGGTATAGAGTCAAGAGAATATCGCTAACTTCAAGCAAACTCTGAAAGGCTAAAGTCTGAGTAAAATATCATGAAAAAAATCTGCTTTTTGGAGCGTGTTATGTTTCCTTATGGAAATAAAAATAAATTTAAAAAAATGGTGTGTACAATGTTACTTAATCCACACAGTTGTGAGTAATCCTGTTGACTTTGGTCGATGATTCTTCGACTGCTAATGAGTTTAAAGAGCGACCGCTGTGATTTTTGCAGGTATTTGATAATAATCTCAAAGACATATTTATCACTTTGATGGTCAGAAAATACATTGATCTAAAACAGCTGAAACTAAATACAGACGTTTTACTTTCTGATTTTCAACCGATCTCCCTGTAAGCCCCTCCCACTCTTTTGCTCTTGCTCCCCTTCGCTGCGCTAAGGTTTCAATAAAGACCATGCCTGGACATGGTCTTTATTGAGACCATGTCCAGGAGAGCTTTTTGTTGCCACGGCGCTAAGAACAGCCACTGGAGAAGATCCAGAGATTACTCAAAGATGCGCAAGTCGAAACACAGCTCCACTGGTGTTTTTGATGAGAGAATGACATTTTAACATGGTATAAAGTCGATTATGCATGATACCCCCGTTTAAAGCCCCTAATCCATCACCGAACATGTTCTGCGCTCAAAGTATGTTCATCTCGGTGCCACTGATTTGTTTGCAGCAGTTGCTAAAATTAAAGCTTGTTTTTGCTATTTTATAAATGTCGTTCCCATGAAATCCTGACAGGGCCTCTCTTTACCACAGGGTTCATATAGGCAGCAGCAGGTCAACTCTAATGACTTTTAATGCCACATTAATGCCTGAACAAAAGGCCGTCCTGATGCAAGGGGAGTACTTTCCTGAAGCTGTGGATGGATGACACATTGAAAAAGGAAAAAAAAACACACAAAAAACGTCTCGCATTTCCAGCCGATGAGTCAACACTTCTCACAGATTGAATAAAAGTTGAGTGAGCGTGACCGATGCCCATACACACAGCTCTGCGGGTCGTTTAGCACAACAGCAACGGAACTGAAAACCTCTGACTCTGGCTGGAGCTGTCTGCTTCACGAGTGTGTTTCTTATTAACAGACACTTTGACCACTTTCACTGATACATCGTAACATATCCCGCAATTTTTTTTTTTTTCGTGTGTTCTTCGGAGTTCAAGTATCTCAGGGTCAGGGTCACTCTGGATCCAACACTCACCTTTAAAAAACAAATTAAAAACTCACTGCTAATACAATCGAGTTCAATTTACAGAAACAAATCAGGCCATTTATGACAATAGATTGAGCAAAGATGTTCCAACATTCAATATATATTTAATATATATATTTTCACTCACAGATTACATCCTGGTCACTGATCGGAGAAACAAATAGCCACCCACTGAAATCCTTTTCAAAATGTCCATAAAGATTCTGGATCAAAATCCTTGGTCATATCATCACGGGAAAATGCTATACATTTTATAAATGTTAAAAACCTTATATACAAAACACTTCATGGTCTTGCCCCGCCCCCGCTCTCTAACGACATTAAACCTAAACCGGTGAAGGGTCTCGGCACCAGAGCCTCCACGAGATGTGGAGATCCCACACAGAAGAACATCTGGAAACACTGATTATGATTGTTCATTAAATAAATACCTTCATGTAGTGTGAAAGGAACACCTCCACGGATTAAAAAAGTGCAACAATCCACCATTCACAATATCCCACTGAAGATGATGTAAGGCTGAGATACGGAGACAGTTTGGTCGAGCTCTAAAAGAAGCTATAGGTATTTACTGTCGATTCTCACCTAACATTTATTATTGAATTTCAAAGGATATCTTACAATAACAAGTAAGATAAATAAGTAGCATCAATAAAAGAAAGATTTCATGCAGCGTGAGTGGGGAGACAGCTGAACAAGCGTGTCAGAGTCAGCAGTTTGATTTGCTTGTCAGAATTGCTTGGCATATGCGCCGCAATCTAACCCTTAGGCCACAGAAAGGCAGCTCAAAGTCGAGCTCCACTTTCGGCAAAACAGAACAGTTATTATGGAATAAACTTGAAGGCCCTGGGCGTCTCCTTTCATTGTACATTTTTAATTGCTACGTCGCTGTGTCAAAACTCATTCCCGTTGAGTTCATGAGCAGATTTCACTGATTTCAGAGTCACTTTTCAGGGTCGCTGCCAAAAAACCACAACTTTTATAATCGACCGACAGACACAAATATGTTTGATTCCACTGCCTGGGAAAATATCAGGTACAGAGCCTTTGACGTACTTAAAATATTGACTTTTTGCTGAAAAAGTACAAACGCACTGCCCACGAGTCGGTTGAAATGAGTTGCTGAGTCTTTTCGATCATGGCTTCATCTTTATAGGATTGGTACTTCGATATCACAGTTGGTGACATAGAAGTGGCCATGGATGGAACGGCATCACGCTGACTGTTCCTCCTACGGGGCGATGGCGGGTTCCACACCGCTCATAAACCCCCCCGCCCCCGAGCCACTTCGGTTTCCGCCATTGTCACGTTGGCGACTTAAACCTCCCCGTATCTGCCAGCACACGCACGCACTCGGCTCAGAGCCTCGTCCTTCTGCCGCAGACACCCAGGGACATCGGCCCGACGGAGCCTTTGACAAGGGAGGCAGGATTAGAGCGCGCGGAAACAAGGCGCTCGGGGCCAAAACAAGAAAACGGGAACAATGTGCGATAGAGAACGAGCAGTGATTATTAATGAAAAAAAGCGCTTCGAATCGTCGGCTCCGGCAGAGAGCTCGTGCCCCAGTTCTGCTGCAGTCGAGAAGGAATTTGGCTGAGGTTTACGGCGAACTTTCCAGCAAAACACCCTTAGAAATAGACCCCATCCCCGGAATACACTGCCATGCAAGTACATGTTGGAGAAGAATCTAAGCCCTGTATTGACTGAGTGGACTTTATTTGTTCCCCTGGATGATAGTCCAGGCAAATGTGCTGTAACCTCCGTGATTAGGCCTTTTTCCCAGCCCAAAGCAGACTACAGAGTATTTGACCCAGTTTGGGCGTAAAAAAAAAAGGTGCAAGTCAGAAAGCCCCAGCGCTGATCTAATGAGTTTCCCGAGGTGCGCATTTTCCTCAAACCTCATTATTCAAATATATTCTGTTCGCGGCGGCTCCCCCTGAATTATAGGAGGTCATTTGGCGCCGCGTGTAAATTGCCTTATTTCAGACGCAGGTAATTGAGAGCAGTGAGGGGAATAGATAAGGATATAGCGCTTTAACCGCACTCTCCTTTAAGCATTTAAGTATTGTCCCATCCGGGCTCACGGAAGGGAGAGTATTTAAATGTGGGTGACGATGGTTTATCCTTTTGGCCTGTGCCCGCAGCTGCCACTTCTATAGTAGTAGTTTATTTTTCTTCGGTCATTATGAACATTTAGATCTTAGGTCACATGTTTTTCAAAGATCTTTTACATTATACAATACAACAAGAAAAAAACGTATACTTTATGTATTTGAGACCTAAATGATATCTGACCGAAAGGGGTTTAGGCTGAAGTCGAGACTTATTCTGCCTAACCCTTTTTACAATTGAGACACTATGTCCAAAGATGACACATTATACAGTTTCTCTTATACCAACGATGGTAACATGTAAGCACAAAACTTAAACTTCAACAATCAAAATTATAATTGTTGAATATATGGAATATATGGAATGTACACACCATACATTTTGGGGAATACTTGTTGATGCCAAAAACAGATTGAAATGTGAGGGCTATATATCACCACGAGGAGAACACTAGGACTTATGTACATGGCGTCGAGGGCCACACATCAGTGGTCATTACGGTGAAACATTTAGCGGAGGTTTGAACAAGGCCCCACACCTGGATGTAGGCTTGGTTTAAACCTCTGCTTTATTTAGCCTCCACATTTATTTTGGCCTGGGGCCTTAATGCCAGCTCCAGTCTCTAATAAAATTACAATTATTAAATTGACTGCACAACTAGTAGTCTGAAAAATATTGGTCTGAGGGCCACATTTGGCTCCCGGGCCGCACTTTGGGCACCCCTGCTTTAAGAAATGTGAGTGTTTAAGTTTGTGTGGAAATGGACTGTGCCTCTCCTGCTGTGACTATAGTGAGGAGTCTGTAAAGTGTGAGTCTGTAAAGTGTGAGTCTGTAAAGTGCGAGTCTGTAAAGTGTGAGTCTGTAAAGTGTGGAGTCTGTAAAGTGTGAGTCTGTAAAGTGTGAGTCTGTAAAGTGTGAGTCTGTAAAGTGTGAGTCTATAAAGTGTGGAGTCTGTAAAGTGTGAGTCTGTAAAGTGTGAGTCTGTAAAGTGTGAGTCTGTAAAGTGTGGAGTCTGTAAAGTGTGAGTCTGTAAAGTGTGAGTCTGTAAAGTGTGAGTCTGTAAAGTGCGAGTCTGTAAAGTGTGAGTCTGTAAAGTGTGAGTCTGTAAAGTGTGGAGTCTGTAAAGTGTGAGTCTGTAAAGTGCGAGTCTGTAAAGTGTGAGTCTGTAAAGTGTGAGTCTGTAAAGTGTGGAGTCTGTAAAGTGTGAGTCTGTGGGAGCTCCTAAAGTGCAGATGTTGTTAAAGAGTGGAATGAAAAAGGCCCTAAAGTTTAGTCCCTTTACTCCCAAAGGAAATGACCATATTTGGATTACAGCGTCATCTCGGTCACAGCCTTTCGTGCTACACGTGGATACCAAACATGTCAGTATTTGTGAATGAATAAGCGTGGGCGATGTCGCTAGTGAGTAAACGACATAAAATAAGCATCGCGGAGGGTGAGTTTGGTCTTTCTTTTGTTTAAACTCTAAACACTCTAAAACTAAGATGTCAGGGGAGAAAACTAACTAAAGAGCTCTCCACCTGCTGATGTCATGAGGTGGTGCCCTCCTTCTCCAGGAAGTGCTTCTCTCTGCTTGTTTCAGTCCATAGAATGAAACAGGACGACCATAGAAATGTTGCCTTTTCCATGAAAAAACACTTCACCTGATCATTTCAGTGCTCTAATTGCCCTCACTACATAGCCCGTCTCACTAAACAGGTGTAATCCCCCTGGTGACAATGGTGGAGTGATGTTTACTTGTTTCCATGTTTTTTCCAAATTCCAGGTCCATTCCAAAGCATAGTTTTTCCGTGACACCTTGAAGCGTTCCCTTACATGAACGCGTAGGAACTCTGCTCTTACTTGAGGAGAACAAAGCCTCGAATTAGCATTTCAGTCCCCAAATATCTCTAACGACGAAGGACACTGCTCAGTTAGCGGCAAACCCAATTAATGCCGGGGCGCGGCTCCCCAGAGAGGGAGGCGCGAGGCAGATACGGCTTCCAAGAACAAAGACCCCGGGACGGAGCTTTAATTGCAGATTGTTCGTCAAAATTGCTCCCATTCACGCTTAAATGGACCTTTGCATTAAGGAAAAGACAATCGCTTCAGCGGCGGAGGTATAGACAATGGCCACAGGAAGTGTCTCCTACAGGCCCAGCTTTCCCCTCACTTTCACATTATCACGAGTGTGTGTGAGGCGTTTGGTTGGATTTACACACTCTTGTTAAGTCCCAGGGTGGAAAGTTTGGATTCTGTAGGACCAGGGGTCTCCAACCTTTTTTTTTTTTTACCCGGCGAGACACTTTTACGTAACAAAAGCAACAGAGAGTTACTTCTGCTTCGAAGAAAAAGAAAATGACAATATTTGGATAAGAGCGTCATCTCGGGTTGCCTTTCGTGCTACACGTGGATACCAAACATGTCTACATTTGTGAATGAACGAATGAGCGTGGGAAGCCGGTCGGTGCGCTGGGATGTCGTGGTGATTTCCGGGAAATCTCTGGCTCGCTAGCGACAAAACATTGTAAATCTCAGATAAGGCTAAACCAGCTAAACTAGCTAAACCAGCTAAACTAGCTAAAATCTCAGCGGCGACCACTGCGTGAAAAATTTATGTTTTTCGCCTGCCGTGTCTCGCTGTTATTTTTATTTTTTTATTTCTTTATTTGAATTGGGACAGTTCACATTAATCAACATGTTTTTTCAACATGTAAATGTGCCGGAGTTAGCCATATAGGCTAATTTTCATCCGTAGTCCCATGGCAGGTTGATGTCAAGACAGGTAGGATATACAACAGGCACAAACATACAGCCAAGCACTATCACAGAGACATACAAACACAGTGAATGATGAATAACAACATATAGTTAAAAACTAAAAGATCAGAAAGGGACAATACACACAACACCACACACTCCACTACACACAGTTTTCTAATGCTACAGATGCTACAGGTTCATGCACATTAACGGACGTCGCTTCGTGCCAACAACGAACGCCACAGGACTCGGATATGACATTCAGTGTATGACTCACCCCCGATTTGACACACAACCCTGAGTGTAACAAGTTCCGTTCAATTTCAATTCTGTATATAACCAGGTCAAGGTTTTATCTGACAGTCGTGGACAAAATGAAAATCTGATTCAGCTTGTGTTAAAAGATGTGTTTTACTCTCATGAGGCAGATCTGATGCTTAAAGGCAGACGGTTCCAAAGTTTAGGCAAATAACTCACTCTAATAAATATTGAACAGGCAAAAAAAAAAAGTGAAAAAACAGAAATGGCCCAAATAATTCCTCAAGAGTGAACAGGCAGCGTTTAGTCACAGCATTTCTTTTTTTTGACTTGTTTCTTTATCTACACATTTCCCGCCTTAAGAATAAAACGAGCGGCTGTTTCCCCACTGTACCATCGAGATAACGCTCTTAGTTCCAATTAGGTTGAATGGAAGCCCAGGCCGACAGCGCAGACTGGGGGGGGGGGGGGGGGCTAGTCAATTACAGATGTGCCACTTTTTGGGTCAGATCTCGGGCCGGGGATTTGGCTAATATTCAATTACACACCGGCTTAGTCTGAGCGTGAGCCACGGGCCGCGTCCGACGGAACTGAACGCGCTTAACCCACTAAAGTCTGCAGCATCTGTTTACGAGGAGGCCGGTTTGTCCCCGTCGGGTTGCCGTACAGACGCTGAATTCAAGCGCAACTTTGTGTTTCTGAAGCCGCAAAGTTGTTCTTCCTTATGTAACTTATTTACTTATTTAAACCCATGTGTGCTTTCCACTTTGAATACTTTATTATTTTCTACAGCAAAGACTTCAGTACTTTCAGAATTTGACTGAGCAACTTTTACTTTAATTGGAGTTATTGGCGGTAATATTTGAATTTTACTGAAGTACTTTCACCACTGAGTATGAGTAATGTTACTTTCAAATAATTTTTGTCAAGTAGAAGTTCAAGTGATGGCCTAAATCCGTACAGGAGAAAGAGTAAAAGTACTACTAACTTCAATGAAGGTACTTGAGTCATCTTCTGTTCTTAGTAGTTGAAGTCTCGAACGTTTCGCCTCTCATCCAAAAGGCTTCGTCAGCGACTAAAGTCTCGCTCAGCCTGCAGCTTAGATAAACTTACGTAAGTTAGTACTTGAGTACTAAGTAACCAGAGCCGTGGGAAGACATTTTAGTTATGAAGTATTTCTTATAGAGGCACAGGACAATTGAATAAAGATTCACATTCACCCAGAGGGGAGAAGAACCACAGATTTGAATCTAATAAGAGTAATGTTATTTCAAAAATGAGATCATACAAGTCGAAGTAAAAAGTACAGGGTGATAAAAATACACACATTTTTCAAAAGTTATATCATTGTGGTAAATTTGAACAGTTTTGTCAAGTTAGTTAGTTTCGCTGTGAGTTCCCAGACCTTCTGAAGAAAACAGATCAAACTCTATGAACCACGGAAACGACGGATCTAAATGAGAGCAGGTATGAAGCTTTCTGCAGGTATTCAGTAATGATCTACGACGTGTTGATCTAAAACAGCAAAAACAAAGTATCCAGTAGTTTCATGCCAAAAACGTCAACCACCAGTGAAGATCCAAAGATTGCTCCAAGCGAAGCGAGCAGCAGGAAACAAAGCTCCAGGTCTGTTTTTGAAGAGGGAACAACATTGTAACACGGTTGAAAGGCTGTCAAAAGTAGATTTTGCGTAATACCCCCTTATAAATCAAAACCACGTTGCCAGATCCGGCTTTTGGCTAGTGCGCTCCTTTCCCCTGCGATTGCAAAAGCACGACAAACATGACCTCATCCGCGGGCCTAATGTGGCCCAGGACTGCGCTCGGTCTCTGCTGTTCTAACCTCGTCCCTCCACAGCACCACCACATCAGGCCGTCCCCCTGCGGATCCCACGCCACATCACGCACGCTGTGGGGAGGATGGAAACCAGAGCCACTCACAGACCGGGGTCAGCCCGGGCTCCTTCAGGACGTCCCGCACTGAAAACAGAGCCTTCCTCTGTAGCGCAGTTAAGTGTCCGTCCCCAGTGACCCGGAGAGGGAAGTGCCCATGTCCCAGTGCGGCCCGTCCAGGGGAACGCGCTTCTCCAAACACAAACAGAAGGGAGTACTTTTTACTGCAGTAACATGTTCTTGAAGTGGGCGTGTCTTCTTACAATAAGACTCAATGTGAGAAGCCTATGTTTGCAATATGTTCTACACACTACACAGTATACTTAACTACATTATATATGTATTTCATGAAGTATTCGCCTTGCCACCAGAGTGTTGTATTTTCACTTAAATCAATATATCGACTTTAGGTTACTTGAGGGGAACCATTTCACAAAATGAATTGTTCTCACACTCGAGGGACAAATGTATTGTCTTGTTCCTGACATTAGTCTGGGCTAAACAAAATTCAGACTTGTCTGATTCCAAACCTGTTCAGCGTGCTCCCCTTGCCAGGCACGCTAGACTATTCTCCTTCATTCTAAACTGTGTGTATTCCAAACTGGAGATTACTTTCCTTCAAATATAGTTCAAATATAAAGAGAAATACTTCAGGAGCCAGACTAGTGCCCTCCACCCCCTCAAAATGTACTCAAAGATCCAAAATCCCAATATAATTGAGCTCTTCCCATAATTCCCATTTTGTCACCCAAAATGTCAAATGTTGCCCAATAACATAATGCCATATTGCTTTGTGATCCTGAATGTTGTATGTGTTGATGTTGACCATGACCATGCCTAAACAGAACGGTACTTCTTTTGACTTATTTGGATAATGCTAATCTCAAGTATTCGGATTGAGCAGCACAAACCTGTTTGTACTGACTGTATGTGTGGGGCGACACTTTGGTGCAGTATACGGGTGTGTTATTTTGCCGCCGGTCCGCTGCCTTCGGGACCGGCTGGGATGATTCTGCTGTGGGTGGTTGTCACGTTGTTGTTTATTGCTCCACTATTGGCTCCAACCACAATCACACTCACAGGGGTGGGAGTTTATACGTTTAACTTCTTCCCACTCCTTTTTCGAGCTGGAAGAAACTTATTATGGATATGTACATTATTTGAATGTATATTGTGAAAATGCTGCACATATTCATTCAAATTAGTATAGGTGAGTCATGTATTTGGAACTTATAATAATCAATCATCATCCTATTGAGAACAAAAAACTTTGTTCTTAATTCCTATACATTTTCTTTTCTTTCTCCCCTTTGTGTGCACCCTGAAGTGGACATCTATTAGCTTCATTAAGTGTGGATGCTGAGTCTCGTTTAAATCCAAACTCCCACTCACTCCGCTGAACGAGGAGACGGGATGGCTCCCGCGGCGGCCCTTATCTGCCGGTTAGCGCCGGGGAATGCTTGGCCCAGAGGAGCGCGTGGAGCCTGGTATTATCATGCTAATGGGGGCTACTGTACACCAGCCCGTATAAATGATAGCAGCTGGCCTACACAGCGGAGCAGCACCGCACTCCAGAGCACTTCGGCGGCCCTTCATCAAACACGGCGCCCGACATGGAGGCCGGAGGGCCCCCGTCTGCAGAACATCACGCTCTGTCATCCAAACAGATTGGTACTAGTTTTTTCCCTGCAATGTTATTCTCGGCGAAACCCTCCGTCTAGTCGTGCGGAACGGGAAGTTGTTGAAAAGTTATAATAGACGGCTCTGGTGCGGGTCCATTTCATGTCATTTCTCGAATCATAAACGGCTACTTTTCCTCTCCACAGGTGAGCTGTACATTAGCGGAGTGTGCAGGCTGAGAGGTCCATTAACTAACTCTAGGATTCAGAGGATGTCGATGGTGAGTCTGTGACCTAGAAGAGTAAGAGCTGCACTTGTATGGCTACACTGAACTAACTAAAGTTTCAGAGTGACCAACGGCCCATTCTCTCAATCACAGTCCAGTTTCTGAAAATCCATTGTCATTTTTAGGAGGAAAACAAAGAGTTTGGCAGTGTATGATGAGTTTTTTACACTGCAGAGTTATGCATGGTGTCTGAAATATAACAACGTAGTAACAGGCAGCAGCAAGTCAAACGAACGCTTTTAAAGGCCATGTCAATGTCCATAATACTCAAACCTGCAGTATCTGTGCATCCTTCATTCATTAGGGTTTGCAAACGTTCCATCAAACAAAAGAAAGACGGGGAGGTTTGATATGCAAAAGACATTTGCACATAGGCCTGTCACGATAACAACATTTGAAGTTCGATACATTGAGGCAGAAATTTTTTTCAATAAACGATATATTGAAGAACTCTTAACGCCACAGAAACAAAGTCTAAAGCTTAAGAATGACAGGAACGCTTTGACAATGTCATTCAAACTGCAGCTACATTTCGCCTGTTGTTACTGTGCTTTAAGTGAGATAGGACCACTTGAACGTTCCTGATGCAAAGACTCTTCAAATCAAACCTGAAAATGGCATCAACACAAGTCGGATTGAAACACCCTTCCTCTTAGCTTCCAAACAAGCCACCATATTTGCTAAGGTTTATGCTGAACATTCATGAAACCCCTTTCATGTGCCACGTGAAGAACACACTACCGAGCACATCTTCTCCACCCGTAAACGCGTCTGCATGGCCACCAGAGCCTCAGCTACTATAAGCGCCGGTCCTCTCTCGCGCCACGCTTTGAAGTCGACTTTAAAGACGACGCTCCATAAGGGCTAAGCTAAACAGATGCTAGCGCGAGATTTTTTGTCCGCCCTTCCTTTGCTGCCAATGATCACAAGTGAGTCTGAGGGAACAAAGTGAGACAGATGAGGCCCTGGGGTGGATCGGAGCGCGTGAGCACACTGGGGCTCCAACAGGCCTGGACCAACAGAAACCTAAGGCTAAAAGCAGGACTAAAAACGAGGAGATTTGACCACCTTAAAACCATCTAATCCCGGTCGTAGGCATGCACATTCTGCTCATTTCTTTCATTGTTTAATTGGTGCTTTTTGTACATGATGTTTTATATCAACAAGAGACACTTTGTTAACAAGTTGAATTATTCACAAACACAGTTGCCATATTGTATGCATATTTCCTCACAGATAAATACAGTATTTGTCACTAATATGCAGCATTAATTATAGTCTATAGGGAGAACAGTACTAGGATAGAACTGTGTATAGTGGGCTTGAAAACCATCTCTAAAGTCGGATTATACCACCTCAACACTTGAGCATCACAAGGTTGAAAATGGGGCCAAAGCAGGTCCAAACAAGGTCTTCACTAGAACTAAACTAAGTCTAAAGTCTAAACTTGGACAACAACAAAGTCGAGGCCAGAACCAACCAGAAGTAGGAGTAACATATTGTATATAAAAGATATTGTATATAGATGCAAAAGTGACCACTACGCCACAATAATTACTGACCTTAATGTATTTGATAAAATATCACGGAATGAATTACACAATTGGCCTGGTCCCTCCAGAAAGTGTAAAAAAAACCAAATGTGGAACTACTGTTTTGTTACGATTTTCCCGTGGCAGAACGCTCCTTGACACTCTGGACGGCCCTTCATTTCTTCCAAATAAAAGCCAAAGTTGTTGCATTCAATTTGTGGTATGTCTTGTTTTTTCCTACATTTTCTTTTTGTTTGAAGCGGACACAGAGCAGACGCTGTGTTTACATATGGCCAGCTCGCCGGTATTCAGTGGGGAATCTGGTCATGCCCAGGTGGCGTTGACAGCGTTGGACAGTAATTGGCCCGACAGAGTCGAAGACGTGTGGACAGGACGCTTGGTGGACAGTGGCAGCGCAGCGGGACCAGGCCTAAGAAGAAGAGGGGACGAGTCACTGACGCATTTGCTGTTGGAAGGGCATCTGTGCTAATAAAAATGGACATCTTGGCCACACTTTTAAAGGCGAGAGACGATGGGAGGAAAGCGGTGGACCTTGTTGGTAACGGTGAATAATTAGTAACATGTTTGTGCAAGCTCCTTTCCATCGCAGAAGAGGCGTTCAAGTTGTCATCTGTACTGTCGTCTTTATAATGAAGATGTTTTGCCTCTCATTCGAAATCGTTCTACATTTCATCTGCTTTTATTGTTTACAAATCTGGAATTTCTGCCCCACCAGTATGAAGGCCTGTGCCTTTGACAACTTCAGAAGCCAGATCATGAGCAGGTGCCCATTTTGGGTGGACATCAACATAGTCACTCGAGGCAGGACAACCGTCCGTTAACCAGGGTGGGAGCCGATGATCAGTACAACCAGCTAGTTCAACATTTGTAGATCTTCTGGATTCTCATAAAAAAGTAAGTCGTCACCCATTGGACGCTCCATATTGGCAAAGTTCCTTTTAATTTTCAGTGCTTCGATAAAGTGTGCAGCTAAACCCATCGCTGCAGGTGGTGTGCATTAAAAAACGTTCCTTCAATAAACAATTACCGAGTGATTATGAAGTTTTAAGTCACACGCACTCCGTAATTGTTTGCGCCGAATGGTGTCGATAATTATTAATCACAAAAGCGCTGCTACCTGGATGAGCCGCCCATGGGAAACCAAATTGCGATCGGTGGCACACATTTGTTGTTTTCGAAATAACTTTCAAATCGATTTCAGTTTATACAAATGAAGAAACGAGCTCGGAGCCTCTCACGATCCCAAATCTTCACCGTGGCAATTCTTTCGGAATCCCACTGAAACAAACCAGCTCCGCGTTTAACCATGAACCAGTCCGGCTCTCCGCAGAGTAATGAAGAATTATGCGGCTCCATTAAAGTCAAGGTAAGAGTGCTCATTGCTTTGGACGCTTCATTCAACTTCATTAAGGGGGCCTCTCTTAAACGGTGATTAGATCAGGAGCCCCCCCCCCCCCCCATAGGCACAATTCAAATCCCGCCCAAAGGAAAGTGAAGATAAGGAAGGCAATAATGAGGGAGAGAAGGGGGGAGTCTTTTCATCTCTATCATTTGTTTGTGAAAATGAAAAAAATTTGCCAAGGTGACCCGGCTATGGATAACTGTTTCGAATGGGAACTTCAAAGATGTCATTAATTATGAAAAAGTACAAGAGGATAACTAACTCCCTTCATCTTTGCACAGAAAAGTCGTGTCGACAAAGTCCCAAAGTATTGAGAGAGCCGGGCATTTCGTGATATAGACGACCAAACCATCACCAAACACTTCTCAAGGGCCAAAGTAGGAAACTGAGGACCCACAACACGGCAAAGTGGGCGGTGACGCATAACAGTGCACAGGGGTTGAAAATCAAATCCTAGTTCAACTGAACGGGTGAATCAGGAAACATCGGCTGTGTACGTGGACAAATGTCTCTCTCTGTTTCTGTCAGCACCAATGAGTGAAGGTCAAGTTATTCCCTTCAAAACGTAGTGATATAATTCAAACGTTTGTGAGTGATGTTGTTGAAGGACTTTCAGCTAAAAGATGAATGTGTTTGGCAGGCGTATAGACCTTATCCCTTAGAAATAAGGATTGGGTTAAGCATTTGAAGCGTTCCTGTTTGGAGATTTGTTTCAGAAACAGTAAATCTCCCGTAGAGTTACACCGGTCCCTGCCCTGACGTGAACGCAGCCTTTACATGCCTTTCAGTCCCGCGACTATTGTTGTTATGGCTGCCATCTTGGGGACCATCACATAGTAATAATAATAATAATAATAATAATAATAATAATAATAATAATAATAATAATGCATTAGTCTTATATAGCGCTTTTCCAGACGCTCAAAGTCGCTTTTACAATTTTGGTGCATTATTCATTCACTCCATACTCGGTGATGATAAACGAGGCAACCAGTCTGCGCACATCAGCCACCACCACCAACCACTCACACACACACTACATTCACCAGGCTTCCTGGTATTCCAAAACGGTCTCCTATCCGAGTCCTTCCAGGCCCTCCCCAGCTTAGCTTCCGAGTTCTGACAGGATCGGGCATAGCAAAGGCGGTATGGCCACATAGAAGCAGCAAAGCTTGCCCTGGACAACATGGACACAGCTGCAGAGCTACAAATCATACAAACCTCTTGAAGATGATGTCCTGAACCACACTCCAAACATCTAGCCTTGGAAACAAACTGGGACAGAGGTCAGAGCTGAGCTGTTACCGTAGTTTGTTTCTTAGCATATAGCAATTATTGTGAGCGATACTTGCTATATGCTAACCGCGCTAGAATGGTAACTTTTTGAACAGAAGCACAGACATGGTCACAAAGCGCTTTACATTCACTTCATACTCGGTGATGATAAGCTCTGTTAGCAGCTTCAGTTTCCCCTGGGGGAGACTGAAAGAAGCGCTGCTGCGACTGCACACATCTGCGCCAACAGCCCCTCTGACCACCTTCATACATTCACACACATCATTCATCCTAGCCTATTGTACATGTTTTTAGTGGTAAGGGAAATCGGAGTACCCAGAGGAAACCTACGCAGACACGGGGAGAACATGCAAACTCCACACAGAAAGGCCCCGTCCAGGTGGGAATTGACCTTCTAGCTGTGAAGCGAGTGGGTAGCAGTTTAAATGAGGATTCAGACTGAGGCTCTGCTGACACCACAGAGTGTAAAGGTCCCAGAGAAAGGGTTTCAGCCACGACCTGACAGGGCGTCTAGCCCTTATTCCGACAAACCTCCATTTAGACAGCCCTCCAAACCGAAACCCCATCATTCCGACAACCCTCCATTGCGACGCCCCCCAATCCGACACTTTTTAATACCCCGATTCCGACAATAGCTAGGGTTAGGGTTATCTGCCCCTTGTACTCTTGTGATCGTGATGTGACACTTCATCTTCTGTCTTGTGTGAGTGGATGTGAGTGTAGATATAGGTCATTCTAGTAGGCCCACATATTTTTGAGAATTATCTTATGTGTCGGAATGGCAGGACGTTGCACAAAAGGTAAAGTGTCAAAGGGGGGAAATTAGACCTCAATGTCGGAGTGTGTTTTTTTTTTTTAAATGTGTAACCGACCTGACAGTACTTTGCCATTCTTTTCAACGATTACTCTCATTAAGCTATGGTCAATCGTCCTTTATTTACATCCTGAAAAGCGATATTATTAGATTATTATTGTAGTACAGCATAATTCCAATTTGCTCCTTAAAACACATTATGTACGCGTATCTACTTGTAAGCATGGAATGCATCGAACATTCTCAAAAAAAACTAAACACGCAGGCACAAAGAGCACAAATGGCCACATCCATCACCAGCCACCCTTCAGGAAATAGCTCCTCATCGCATTACCCAAGAGTCGATCCGTGCTCCCATATCAGACCACGCTCTCCCTGCCACTTTATCGGCTCAATTAGACTTAAAAGCAACATTTTCACCGAGGCGGAGGAGATAAAAGCTGTAACTCCACCCCAGTATTGAGGACAGTGTATGTTTGTCTACAGCAAACAACCTCCACGGGCCCATGAACTGCCTCCTCTGCTCCCCCCGCTTTGAGCAAACACACCCGGGCGCCCAGATGACACGAGCCCTCCCCCCCTCCGTCCTGAAAGAGATCCAGCAGGACATCAAACAGGGCGCGTATGGAAGCGACCCAAAATCAACACGGCCAAGGGCTTTGGTGCAGGAGCGGACCGTCGGCGAGGGAATAACGGAATTGTCATGTCTCTATCGGCGTAATGCAAAGAAGAAAAGACAGAATGGCTGGAATATGTGGGCGCAATGCAAGGGAAAAAATAGATCTTTTGTCACCGAAAGAAGAAAGAAGACTTTGAAGTGTGCGTAGAAGGTTGAGGGGAAGGTTGAGGCAGGTGACGGCTGGCGGTTAGAAAAAAGAACATGGTTTGAAACAACGATTGGAGTGTGAAAACGTGTGAGCTTTCTAAAAACACCGACAATTGGCCATCCTCCCGGTCACAGGGATCTCAAAACGGCGAGTCATTTTGATCGTATTTCTCCAAACACGTGGACGTGCCCCGAATGATCCTGGGGGCTCTGTTTTCGGGGGCTTCGTGCCCCTGGTAGGGTGTCCCAGGGCAAACAGGTCCTAGGTCAGACAAAGAGCGGTTCAGAAGCCCCTTATGAGAGACCAACAGGCCCGGTTAGAACCATGAGGCCGTCCTTCTGTGGACCCACCACCTGCAGGAGGAGCCATGGGGACTGGTGCAGCTCCAACAGCTGCCCCCACGACCCGGCAACGGACAAGTGGAAGAAAATGGATGGATGGATGGATGGATGGATGGATTGGGATCAATACAAGAAAATGAATGAGCAGAAGTCAAATGGAAGAGAACAGACGGACAGTAATATTAATTTGTTAAACTTAATGGAAATACGTTTTCTGTTCATTATTGGCCCCTAAAGTATTTGTTTTTTTTTTCCTTTGCAAGATGACCAATTTACAATATACGTTTTAAAGCAGAATTTGTCATACATGTCAGAAAATAAAAGTGCAACATTTCTTGTTAATCCCAGACTGTGACTGAAACAAATCATCGTCACTCTAGTTCTGTGAGAAGAGAGAACATGACACATGCTAGTTGGTCGTTCGGTTGGACAGGGCCAGTAATGCAGGAGGTATGAGCCACTGACCTGACCCAAACACCTGTGAATCCAAATATCCACTTGTATTGAATTGTCAAACTCTGGCGGTCCACAATCTCAATGGTAAATTACAGCCCCCGGATATCGCTCGTTTTCCAGGCAAAACTCATTTTAGATCAGTTTGTTTTCTTGATATATAAACTTTCATCTGATTTGTTTTATTATTCCAATAGGTCAACATTTGTCCACAGATTTACATTTACATTTCATTTCAAGGATTATTTTCTCTGTGGTAACGACTTCTTCCCTTAAGATAGCACATACAGACTCCAGATTCTTCAGTTTTGTTTGTTCTTTTATAAGATTATTTTTTATTTTTTCAAGATCTAATTCCCTGCCTGATTTATTGAGGTCTGAAAAAAACCCATTTATTTTCCCCATCACTCACTCACTTCCAAAACTAAACAAGATTTCCAAGACTGTTTTGACTTCTTTGCCTATTATGTCAACAAAAATAACTAATACATTAAAGCTGCCCCAATTCTTTCAGCAGTTTAGGCCTTTTCTAATCAACAGCAAAAGTTTCAAACTGATGCATCAAAAGGGACTATTTCTCTTCCCCCGCAGCGTCTCGCTCCATGTGCTGTATATTGTACCGTCTTAGATCTTACTCTTTAGATGCTGATAGTGATCAAACTGATTACTGGAGGACATGTCTTTTGCCCCTCCCTCGTCTCCCTTGTCCAATCGTCCCGCCCCATAGTGCCGACTCTGCAGGTGGAGCCCTGAGTTCATTCCCCCCACAGTTTTGGTGCGTTAATAGCTTATTGATCCCGGGACAGGGATGCGGAGCGGTGCGCAGCGTTTGGACAGAATAAGTTAATCACTGCTCCGCGGGTTGCCAGGTTTTAATCACATCCTCCAGGGTTCGTGTGGACTCTCCCCCTGCGGTCGGCTGGGAGAGAAGAGGAAGAGCAGAAGGACCGTCCCGGAGGTTATGGAGCTCAGCTGGGACAGACCTCTCCCCTCTCCCCCCAGGCCAGTGCACTCCGGCGGGACACGGGCTCACTGCTCACAGCCCAAGGCCTGGCCTTAATACATGCTAAGCTGCTGGTGACTCAGGCCTCAGTGGACAGTGCATCTGCCTCTCTCCGTTTTCAAAAGATTGGGGAATCGAGCCAAACAAGCAAACATACATTATTTTCAATGTGGCAGGACAGGGGCTTGGTCTCTGTATCTGTGTGTGCGCAAACCTGATGGGGTCGGCCCATTAGTCTGACAACCCATTAGTCCGTCGTCTCATTATTCCGAAAATGTCTCATTGAGTACGGGTTGAAAAATAAAATTAGGTTCAGGCTAAAGTCCACTGACTTTAAGATTAGGGCCAATGGTTGTATATGTCTCTCTAATCCACAACACAACTGGTTAGAGATGTCGGACTAATGGCACCTCTGCTCAATGGGACATTTTCGGAATAATAAGACATCGGACTAATGGGTTGTGGCACTGAACCTGATGCTGTTGTTAGCAAAACTAACTTTGTAGCATGTGCCTGAAGGCTCCAGACACTTTTCACTGTGAATATATCGTAATTGAGCAAGAGATGCAGTGGGCACTTAACAAATCTGAAGTATTATATATATTTTGACACGGGGGCGATAATATTGCAGACAATTATGTCTTACTGAAACCGAAACACAAATCAGAGATCAAATGCCTGTTAAAGTACAAGAAATGTGAAAAATACTGTCAGTTCCATCAAAAGGTCTCAGCAGAACACCCAATTAGGCCGTATATGGTTCATCCCTCAGGCCTAATTTGGCGATTACAGGAAAACAAGGATTTGCAGAGTTTTACTATGTTTCTGTTCACGACGCACAAAGCAATGAGGAGTTCCACGAGGAAGATTCAAGAGGCTTGAAATTGCCATCTGGGTTGTGCGTCACCCGAGAGTTCCTGGTCTGATCTAAAAACAGCGCCTGATGTTGTACGTACACTTCTCTACCGTTTGGGCGTCATGCTGAAAATTGTTTCCAGTTCCTAAAGACTTCCTTCTGTCCATTCCCCTCCGCTTCCCGTGCAAACATGTCCTTTACTTTGGCGGAGTTCGGCGGAATGGTTCTGCTCCGACGGTCTCCAAACACCAGGCCTATATGCGCTCGCCATCGAAGCGTGGCTCCCCCGCAGCTGCGTTAGCCATCATTCCCCGCGCTCCCAGGCTACGGCGCCGCGACCCCCCCCTCGTGTCCATACCGGAGGAAGTGCGGCTCATCAGCTCTGCCATCTCCGTTACCTGGAAAACTACGACGCCTCTTGATTTCCGCTTGAGGAAACTTGGTCTACATTGTCACCGCGGAGGAGAGCTGAGGTTTAAGGCGGGACACGGCAGGTGTTCATGCAGGGGTCCGTGTGGAGATGTTTTGCTAGTTTCCTCCCTTAAACATCTTCATGTCAGAGTGCCCCGTACGATGATCGTTTCATGATGTTTTGGGAGATATCCAGGAAGTGACTTCAACGTCGCGCCGCAAAAAGCCAGGTTCCCACGCTTATTCATTCACAAGTATTGACATATTTTTTTATATCCACGTGTCTTTCCAAGGCTCCCAGAGATTACGCTATAATCCAAATATGGTCATTACCTTTGTGGGAGGAGCCCGCTACGAAAAACGAGAGAAATGCGGCAGTTTCTTTTCGGTTGAGGTTTTTGTTCCGTTCTTTCAACAACTTTAGTAGCACCTACAGACTCCAGACTGAACAATATTTGGACATTTTTTTCAGAGGGATGATTGAATATCTACTTTCCGGCCTGTATTATTGAGCTTTGAACCCAAAAATCAACATTTGGGTTTTTATAATTTTATTTCATTAAAACAAGATCCACAATCCCTCTACTGAGAAAATCTTTCCCAATACGTCAACAAAATAAAACCAATATTTAAAATCTAGCTCAATCCATGATTTAGATTTCTTAAAAAAAAGAAAAAAGAGAGAGACACATCCCCCTGTGTTCAGGAGGTCACCCAGGTACAATGCAGAGGTGAGGGTGTCTCTGCGGCAAACATCAGGTCTGTGAGAATAACCGTGTGATTAGCGCGGCGTCTTTGTTACCACGTAGTCACTTAGGTTCAGCTTGTTGTTTGGAGTGACCATGGTCTGAACCCATTCTCACCAGACGCAACACGTTCAGCCCAGAGACAGCAGCAGCTTATTCATGCACATTTTGAAGTGTGATACTATATTATTCACTTTCAATCAGGGCTTGAAATGACCCCCTCAAAATGTGTAAACTTAATCATGGCTATATTATATTTACAGCGTTGATCAGAATCAGAATTTCATTTATATATTCCGTTTATGTATCTATCAGGACAATAATCACACTAAGCTCGAGAGCAAAGGTGATTGGACCAGGCAGTCATCTTTTCAATCCAGTGCCGCCGGTAAAACCAGGGATGTACCAGGTCTGAACACTTAAAGCTCAATGTTTTAAGGCAACACGCAACGTTTTAATTCTGACATAAATATGAGAAGAAAAAAAAATTTATTGTACGTTTTCTGTTACTTTACTTTTTTTTTTAAAGCCTTTTAAGCCTAAACATACCCGGCGTTTCCCATATTTTTAAATGTATGGTTTTATTTTGTGACATATTAGTTACAAAGACAGCATTTTCAGAGGGATTTTGGATCTTGTTTAGTTTTAAAACTAAAACAGTGTATTAGTTGAAGAATCTGTAAAAAAAAAAAAAAAAATTAAACAAATTCAATTTCGCCTTGTCTTTTGCAATTCAAAACTCAATAAGGTTAAGAACTAGACTTTAACAAATCCACCTTCAAATATTGTTCAGTCCAAGGCTGGAAAGTTTGAAGTCGGTAGGTGAAATGGAGATATTGTTGCACCAATGTGAGAAGAATGGCCATTGAAGATACCATTTCCCATATACTGTAAAAGTGAAGATTATTTATTTTTATTTTTTTTTCAGGTGAAAATGTATATGTTTTTACAATTTCGCCCCAAATCTGAAAATTTTAATAAAAACATAGTTTTGCCTGCAGTGTCTCCCCTTAGGTTACAAACAATTGATTTGGATCAACAAATAAAGTAAAAAAAGAGAGAGTAAATCATTGATTTTCTGGAATGAGGCCTGTTTACCGGTTTACCCATAACATCCAGAGAGCCAGCCGAGCCACCCCTACTTTCTTTGCCGAACGCTGGAGCATCTGGAATCGCGCTCACAGCCAGCGATTCTCCGTTGTTCGGATGGTCCCAGCAGTCGGGCTAAGCTTCATAAACATGACTTCACAAACAAAACAAAAACCCGACCCTTCTCATGAGCCTAACAGCGCCTGTGTTCGTGATCGTTACCATTACGATTGTGCTGGGTGCCGTTAGCTCCAGGTGCTAGGACAACACGGCGCTCCAGCTCGCGCAGGTGTTTCCCATTTCGCGCGGCGCTTTTCCCGCTCATTGCCTTTTATGCACTCCGTCATTAGTCCGACGTGACTGCGGCCGTAATGGAGAGGCCATGTGTCGGGGCCTTGGCACGCTGAGAATACGAGCCCTCAGACGCACGGCAGAGAAAAAACAAGGGCCCCGACAACGACGCGCTTGCATAACACCCCGTAATGAGCGACTATACGCTCGCTATATGGGGCTATTTTGGGAAGAGCGCGAACATCCCTGAAGCAGGAACTCATTTGGTGTTGATGTAATGATCGCATTAGCAGCTGCGGCGTCCAAGGACAATTAGAAGACAATTGGTTCACGGCGCCGGGGTTTGATGTCACAGTTTCAGATGGAGTGCAGGGGCTTGTGTAACTCTATGGACGAGCCACTCTCTTTAGCTTTGAATGAACCGTCCACATAAACGTGACATAATGTTGAACCCCCTTCTGTGGACCCACCACCTGCAGGAGGAGCCATAGGGGCTGGTGCAATGTGATTTGGGCAGCTCCAACAGCTGCCCCCACGACCCGGCAACGGACAAGTGGAAGAAGATGGATGGATGGATATTACTCTTACTTCATTACTTTCAAATAAAAGTTTGTTTTAATGAGGTTTTTCAGTAAAAGTTTTGACTTGTAGAATATTTTAGCCAAATGTTGAACATAGCACGCAAACTAAACACTGATAATTCTATGTTAAGTTGCTCACTTTGTTACAATTTTGGCAGGATGCTTGAGTTAGACGGTACTTGGAGTCAAAATGAATGCTTCAAGGGGTACGTGGGACAAAACAGGTTTGGAACCACTGCTGTAATCACCGTGGCTAATCATTTGTTAGCACTTTAGGCAAAATACCCGAAAATCAAGCAATTTGTCTGCTTTAAGATATCGCTACATTTTGTGCAGTACTCTGTGGTTGTAGTAATTCCTTTGACAGTAAAAAAAACACCATCATGGCAATCATCTCGCATTTTGAAGAGTTTCAATCAGCAAAGAAAGTAATAGTGAAAACAGACTCAACTAGAGAGACGTCATTTGTCTCTAGCCTCTTGTTTCTGAGGACAAGAGCGAGAAGCAGCTTCTGAAGATATAAACATTACGTCAACCAACCCAGGCCAATTGAGGATATTTGAAAAAACTCTGCATGATGCATAATCCCTGGTATGGTTTTTGTCTTACAATCTTGACTGCAAAATAAAGTAATGTAGAAAATCTTGAAACTAACGGCAATCAGAAAAGTAAAAAAAAGCACACTTACATATTGTTTAAAACTTCTCCCTCCCAATGGCTTCGTGCAACAATGTACCTCGCTGCGAAATGTTTCCCCACTTAGACAATTTTCCATCTATTGCACAGGGAAATGCAAGTCCCTAAAGTCATCAGAGCGAACCGTAGGTGGAAATCCAACTGCTCCTGGGTGGTAATCTTCATCCCAATATGTTACTTGGTGCACATTTTCACAACTTTGCCCAAAAAAAATAAATCGCCTGCAAATCCCTCACCTCCGCTAATCCTCAGCCGGTCCACGTCCCGGATGAGGGAGCATGATAGAAGGGTGGACTCTGGACTCGGCCGGGTTAGACAAGGACTGGTCTGGGAGTGTTACATCTCATCTGACGACCAAACAAGTTCACGGGTTCAATTTCCATTTCTGCTCTTTTCAGGAGTTTGGACGACCACTGCCGCATTAAAACACTAGCTAGATATTCCTCCTGTGATAACACTGGGTTAAGACCAGGTGGCTTTTCGTGAGGAACATTTTAGAACTCTCGTATACTAATGAGGGCCAGACTTTGATTGACAGGCCGTTAGCATGAGAGCTTATGGAATGGGCGTGGCTACGACTGAACTACACGTCACGTGAGGGCCGAGTCTACAGTGAAGATCCCGCCCTTATGCCCTTTTTAGGAACATGCCCCATCAGAGCAGGGTAGGAGGAGTCTGTAAATCTGTCATAATTTCCCCCTCGAACGTGGTCATTGCGGCAAACGTGGAGGAGTGAGCAGGTGTTACGGCCCCGACGGACAGTTATACACAATCTATTCAATTTGTAAAACATTTAGGGCTCAATCTTCTGCTTGGCGCAACAACAGCATTGCTCAAGTCGAAGTTGAAATCTTGCGTACTATTTCTCCCACTGTGAGTTAAACACTGTCCAACTCCGGAATATATCGATAGTCAGGCTCTAGTGCCTGTGTCAAAGAGCGTAGGGCAAACTACATGCCCCAGAAACACCGTTACATGCGCCACCCAGAGTAGCGGAATTTATTCCAGTCTGGTACGGCCTGTAGAAGGTAATGCTTGAGAAGGGGCCACTGCTGTGCATAACATCGCTATGGGAGTCTGTCCAGTCACTTCAGGTCTGAAGCTAAAGATTTCACATAGCGTCACTCGACTGTGCTTATTTGTAGAGCACAATTCATACACAAGGCAATTCAAAGTGCTTCACAGTTGCATAAAATTACAAGAAAACGGATAAAACCAATCAATAAAACATCAACATAAAGTTTATCAATTACAGTAAAAGGCAAGAGTGCAGATAAAATACTTTCAGTTTTCATCTGCTCGGGTAAAAAGAGCTGTTTTCAGCCTAGATTTGAACATTGTCAGAGTTGAGGCCTGTCTCACATCCTCATGCAGACTGTTCCAGATTTTAGCTGCATGAAACTGAAACGCAGCCTCACCGTGTTTATCATTGACTCTGGGAACCACCAGGAGACCCCTCCCTGAAGTTCTCAGGGCCTGAGATGGTTCATACGGCTCTAACATGTCAGGGATGTACTTTGGTGCTAAACCATGAAACGACTTGTACACAAGCAGAGCTGTTTTCAATTCTCAGGCCCTTAAACCTACAGACATGGTTTCCCGGGAGCTACACCGCGGCGGATAAGTTGCCTCAGCGGCGCTGATGAGTCAGGGGACAAGTTTCCCCTCGGGTCCCATTAAACTTTGACCATTTCTGATATCACTAACAGGTGAAAACAACTAATGATAGCCCTCTAGGGTCATAAGTTAATGTGGAGGTGATTAATCATATTTTATGAGAATAAATATCACAGCTCTGACTGAGCGGATGTTTGAGAGGAAATGTAATTTGCATTTGCGAGGCAGAAAGTAGGAGTGGCCCCTCTTACAGTGTAATGCATTATTATAACCGACATGATCTGTTTCCGGCCAGTCCTTTGTGAGTAGATTTCTTCCATTGCACTGAAAGGTAAGACGACACACTATTCAATCAGTAATTATACGTTACTCGGCATTAACAAACAAAGACCTGTCTTATGTAACCTCCATCTCCTGTACTCTTCATTCATCCGTCAATCTGACTGGTCGGACCACTTTCCCATTGTGCAAGTTCTCCGCGGGCCTGGCGCCAAATGCGTCTGTGCAAAAACTACATTTATTTCCACGTTCTGGCTTGTACCCACGGCAGTTTGGAGAGAGCTCCCGGTGCGAGCGTTTCGGCGCTTGGCCTCGCACCTTGTACAATATTAGCTTTGGCATGAGCACCAGTGTGCAGTGGGCGAAAGGACATTGGTCTGTTTGGAATATTCAGCGCAAAAAAAAAAAAAACTATCAAATGGATATTTCAGTTTTTGGAAGGGTATGGGTGCATGGGTAGAGTGGGTAGAGTTGAACATCTAAAAACAAGGAGAACAGAATAGAACTGATTGACAACTTATCGAATATAATAAAATAGCTGACCACTATTGTAGTTCTGGATGAATGGTTTTCTGGTTTAACACAGACACAAAAATGATTGAACTGAACTGAAAAACTTTTTAAAGTGAGGCTCTACAGAGTGGTTTGTACATTGTGAATGTCCTTAATATGATCTGTCTGTGTCTCAGGATTATTATCCAATCTGGAAGCAGAATGAGCTCCACTTTCACTGTTGTCAGGTCCAGTAGAATAGATTAAACCACTTTTAAAATTCAATCCAAGCTCCTGTCCCCGATAAAGAGCCAGTCAGTGAGCCTCCAGCCATTCTTAGCTTTAACGTCACTCCATCGATACGACATCAAGCTTTATGTAGGAAAAAGTCTTTCACAGCTAAGACATTAATCAATTTATCATTCAAAAAATGATCAATTACCAATAATATACAGTAATTGTTAGTTGCAGCTCGAGAAATTAATATACTATTGCCACTAAGGATCCAAATGAGGACACATCTAAACCTTAAGTAAACACCTTGTCAAATAGGATCCAAGAAATATAATCTTTAACTCTATATTTTCAGCCTCTTACTCACAGTGGAAAGAGTAATCAAAAGCTTTACTCCAGTAAGAGTATCGGCACGGGAGATCAGTTGTAATACCAACATTTCAAACTTGATTTGGTCACTAAGAACCACTTTCCGTGAGTCTATCGGAGCATCAACAGGACTAAACTGAGTATCAGCATGTCGCGCCTCAATATTTCAGCAGTTCTGTGCATGGACATGGATCAAGAGCGTCATGAAATATGCAGATGCAAACCATATCATATCTCCCGTGTCCCTCCGGTCTTTTTTCTAACCTTCTCCCTCACCGAGAACGGCCCACGCTCATGCTTCGACCCTTCCGCTGCAAACTGGAAACTGCGGCTTTAATTACACAACCCGCATTGATTTATGCAAACAGCCCGCAGTGCTGAATATGCCGCCATCGACCCCACACGCGCGGATTATTGCGGGCCCGTTTGATGAGCGCGTCGGAGGGACCGTCACTGCGGAGGATTAGCGGGAGCGGATCAGCCCTGACAGGTTTGCGCCGAAGGGGGAGGCAATTAGACAGGAGCCTCTCGGAGTCATTTTGAGATTAACAACATCGAGAGGGAGATTGTTTTGAGAAAAAAGAACACGCCCAGCCACCTCCCAGACGCGAGCGGGTTCTTCCAGGGAATATAAGAAGCAAACGCGTCCGACAAAACACCACTTTAGGGGGAAACGCTCATAACGTAGGGGCGGCACGGTAGCACAGTGGTTAGCGCTCGTGCTTCACAGCTAGAAGGTCCGGTTTCGATTCCCACCTGGACGGGGCCTTTCTGTGTGGAGTTTGCATGTTCTCCCCGTGTCTGCGTAGGTTTCCTCTGTGTACTCCGATTTCCCCTACCACTAAAAACATGTACAATAGGCCCAGGGACTGCAGGTGGAAATTAGCACAAGTGCTATAACCTGGTACAATGCATCTCTCCTTTCTGAGGCTAATGAATATTGTACACTGTCCCTGTTCAAATAAATGAATTAATAATAAATAAGCACAACATAGGCCCAAACAAAATATTGCTGCCATATTATCACGGCAAGGTGCTGAAGTGTCTTGCCCAAGGAGACAACAACAATATAAAGGGACTAGAGCGGGACACAAGTCACCAACTTTCTGGTTTTAAAACAAACACCGGTCTGAGGGAATCGGATGAATTTAGTGGCCGTTGAGCTTTTATTGGGAACGCCCCCTCCAGAAGAGGGCCGTGGAAAGGAGCTATCGGTCTAAAGGACAAAGTAATGGCAGATTTCAGCGAACATGTATCACAGGGTAAGATTAAAAGTGCATTATGCAACTTTTTATGGGGGAAAAAAGTTGATGGTAGTGCGTATATTCGACCTTTCAGTGCCCAGCGGATGCATGCTCCAGGCCCAATTGTGGGTTTTTTTAGGGTTACTGGTCGGTTTTCACTGCTGGTGGATCTGTGTCCATGGATACGTAAACGTTCCATCCAGAAAACCTACCAGAAACACTAAAAAACTAATCTGAAATAGAATTGTTCCTGGAGCACCCTTTGCCAGGATGGAAACCAAAGGCGCCATGTTAACCAGCCATACGACCTTTGTATGTGTTTCAAACGCAATAAGTCGCAATGAAAGGCACAATTGCACAAACTGTGAAGAACATACGTTTCCATTTCTGCCCTGGGGTGAAACAAAGGGACGATATAAAACAAATCCATAAAGGCTGTGCTGATGTCTTGTTAAACATCTGGCAAATGCAAGAGACTTTATCGACATACTTCGGGAAATAGAACAATCATTTCTGCAGCATTTTTGGACACCCGCCGTAAACTGCTGCGCTCCAAATGTCCGCAAACTCCGGATGGTGTTTACAGTATCCTTGTGTTTACGTTGTATAGCTGTTTGGCCCAGAGTCCATATACAAACACCGCGGATACGTCAATGGTCTCGTAAAATATGGAGAGGTCATTTGAGTGTTTGCTAACCCAGCCTTAGCCTCAGCCTCGTGGAGTGGCCCCTCGCTGAGCCGTTTGCACCAATTTGCCGTGAATCTCCTTGAGACAAATGGGTTGGCCCGAAAGCACTATGTCAAAGTGGCCCCGGGCCCCTGGCACACGGCCAAACCCCCACTGAGGAAGTACATGCACTGAGCAGAAGTAGAGGTGGGAGAGATGTTGAAGAGATGGAGGGGAATGATTATTGTTGTCCAGAAGATGCAATGCAAATTTAGTGCATACTAGTCCCTCAATCTAAAACAAAACGTCGTTCAACAACCAAGTCAAGAAACATGAACCAAACCAGGATTTATTTTTTCCAAAACCAAGACTAAACAGGGCCGGACCAGGACTAAAATGAGTATTGATGGATACAAGTGTATAGTTGAAAGGATAATTCCACTTTCAAAGTAACCACACAATGACCTACATAAAGGGAAGCTAAGTAAATATATCAAAAGTCCATAGTGGAAGATGGCTGTGTGCTGTGGAGAAACCCGATCTGTCCCGCCGTCAGATGGACCATGTGGGGAGCAGACTTTGTAAAGCCAGGATTCCTCTGATCCAACAGATGTGGTCCAGCGGATTTCCTGCAGGAGACCGAGTCTGCGCCTAAGACCCGTGAAACCGGCGCAGACGCCTGGAAGAGACAGCTTTTTGGCTCGCACCGGCCCCTTCTATAGCCATGTATAAGGGATGGCACTGCGTCAAATGTAGGCTTACTGTTATTGTGACTTAAAGGAGACATAGCAGGCAAAGCTGACGTTTTGATTTAACGTTCCCTTCATTAGAAAACACACACTAGTATTTCGCTTTATTGTCGCACGTTTGAAGAATCCTATTTACTTTGGTCCATCAACAGCTTGGATTTGTATTTGTATTTTTCATTACCGTGGAAGTGATGACCCGCAGTTCTGCTCTCAAACTCTGCTTATTAGAGCGTCAAGGATGTGTTAGCATGCCTTTAGCTAAAAATAAAAGCTTGTATTCAGTTTAAGACGAACAAATCCAACTGCCCCCAACAGAGGGTGCCTCAACCAAACTTTGTGACGCAAACCAACACAGTCCCAATTGATAAAGTGTCCTGTCCACGTTTTTAAATGATGAATTATCAAAGGTGAAACGTGTGATTATGTATTAAATTATGAAAGACGCCCACTTTCAATCCTTAAATATATTGGTCCAAGTGGAAATTTAAGCACAAGTTGGTACCAGAACATATTTGCAAGAAATGTACCTTGATCACAGACGACACAAGGCGAAAAGGAAACCTTTGTGGACCTTTCTCCTGAACCTCACTGAGACAGAGGGGTTTCTTAGTTGCTGGGGTAAGATTGTGGAATTCATTAAAAGGACACATTCAAATGTTCCCAAACAATAAAAAGACACCATGTACTATTCATATTAATGTATGACCTTGCAAAGAAAAATATAAACATGGATGAATAAAAATCAAAATAAAAAAAAAGGTTTGATAAATAATAAATGATCTGATATATAAGTTCTTAAATTCTTTCAACACTATTGTTTCCGTGCACAACTTCACATTTTACAGTTGGATAGCGACTGGACGTCCCAAACTCCATGCAGATATTTGGCAGACACACAGGGAGATCAGAGGGCCTCGGTCAGATAAACTGGGCCCGGGTTCGATGCTTTCAAGTCCCTTTTGCTGTTGTCAGGGACTGCAGAGAGTCAACACTGTGTCAGCGCACGGTTATGAAAGCAGCTGTGTGCGCTCAGCCAGGCCCCTCGGTGCGCCCATTACCTCACCAGGACATATCTATACTGCGGCGGGGACTGGGCCACGGGCTATGGTACTGATAGCGGTCCGTTTGAAGGCAGCGGCGGGGCGAATAGTCGCTGAACGGTTAGCACTGTAGCAAGTCCCAAATGTGTATGTTTGAACACGATTGTTTCTTTGCCTAAAGAGGGAAAGAGCAGCCCAATTCTGACCACTCTGAGGGGCGTGTCAGGGTCAGTCCACCATTGTCCACTCAAGGTTCAAGGGATTCAATATTTGGAAATTGCCATAAATAAGCACCAAATGAGGTGTTGCATCCTGAATTGAAATTGAGCATACACTTGGGCTGGTCCTTGCCCCTGGTCATTCTGCCTGATTGACTTTTGACGGACCAACATGGAACTGCACGGCCGGACCAGAGATTTAAAAAAAAAATGAATAGTGTCCTTAACCTGGATGTGACTAACTGTTCTGATGTGGGGCTGCTGCAGGTCTGAGCGAAACCCTTTGAGTTCTTTAGTTCTTTATTACATTTCTATAAACATGCATATTCATGACCGAAACAGCAAAACGGCAGTGAGTGAGTTATGCCCTTAAATGAAAACTTGAGGTCTAAATACCAGTCCTGTTGTAGGCTGGTAATTAGAGTAGTTGCATAATATCAGAGATAGGTTGCCATTAAGACAAAAGGCAAAAGAGCCAGTATCTGAACAGATCTAAAGATTGGGCCCCCGGTATAGACCCATAACTGGGTCTAATTGGGGGTGGGCACTCATAAGCTTTTGCTTCAGCCCACTCCTTTTGAGCACTATGTGTACTGCTCAAATAAACAAATAAACTAAACTAAACTATAACTCTCATGATTTCCTGTAAATAGGACAACCTTTACACTGATTTATAGCTTCCTTTTATACCTCTGACATGTGTTTCCTAACTCTTTTGTCATTAATCCCAGCGACGAAACGAAGCAGATCAATGTTTAACACTTCATCCAAACACTTCAGCCATATTTCATAACAAGTGCCCTGACCCACATTGTGTCTCCGAGCGCTTTATCAACCTCCTGCCCGAAAGCACAAAGGAAATCCATTATTTACCCTCCACACCTTTTAATGCCAGGAAGACCGTGGAAAAAAAAAAAGATGCTAGCTTTTCCAAACGGTTAATGTTAAACTAAACAGGCCGGGTGAGCGCGCCGAGCCTGGCAAAACACGCGGCGCTGAAAAGATGGATTAGACGAACAATCGCGCAAGGATGTGGGGGAAACCGTAAGTGCCAGCTCCTTTGCAATAACAAAAAACAGAAATATGTAACGCGTTGGCTAAAGAAACAAAAACGATGAGCGCCGCTTCCTTTAGGGATTGTGCTGTTAATCCAGGGAACAAGTGCTGAATTACGTGACGATGTAACGTGTCTGCTGTGTGACGTAGTAAGTGTGCGAAAGGTTACAGGTTTCTTGTGCTTCGAGAGATATTCGTTGAACTGCAAGTCTTCTTTGGTGAGTGTGTTTGTTTGTTGCTCAAATGTGGGTGCTTTATGTCCAGGGTTCAGCAAAAATACGTTTCACTTCATCGAAAAACCACACAGTCACAAATTATGATGTCTTATTGATCAAATAAGTTGATTGAAAATAATGTTGTCTTTACGGGCCTGACTAAAAAGAAGGAGAAAAAATACTTCTCATTTGAAGTCATCTCCATAGATAGTAGGGCTGGGACGGTACGCTTTTGTCGTGATTCTATACGTATCACAATACTGAGGGCTCGGCACGATATATTCCAATGTATTACATTTCTTATTTGTCATTATGACAAATTGCAATATTTAATAAGAAAGTGCAAGTTGAGTTTACAAATGTACTGTAGATGTATCAGTCTGATATGGATTAAAACATTGCAGTGCAAATGACAGAAGCATTTTTAAAATGCTGGCTCTTTTGTTAAAACCAATCAGATAATAAAACTGTGTATAAGTGAGTTGAGTATCAAAAGTATTACAATACATAGTTTCCGATAGTTGCGATATATTGCAAAACGATATTTTGTCCCAGCCCTTTTAGATATATACTGTTGGAAATAATGAAATACAGGAGTGAAGTTATTGTTTTTTGATAATGATATCTTGAAATAATCTCCCGATCACCTTGAGGGTCTTAACTTCCACTTTGGGAACTCTGCAAAGTTTGAACAAGCAAAGTTCGCAAAGACAGGCCCCAACCGGCTCAGAATTTGAAAGCGGGACCTCCTTGTTGTGAATGGAGAGTGTTCGGTGGATAGCCCGACAAAAAAGGTACCAACCACCTGTTTAGACATCCAACTGCCAATATTGTTCATTTCGAAACAATATAGAACGTCAGTTTGCTACTATAAGCATAAATGGGCCATCCAAGTTCTTCACACACAAAACTTTCATTACTTTTGTGTTTATTCTTATTCTACATTGCACCACTATCAACCCTGAGGTGCCCAGAAGAATGCCCCCAATTCTGCGAGACGTGTCCACTCTGAAGCCGTCCTGACCCAATCCCCGCTCCTCTTTACGCTACATTCCACGGTCGACACTGCGAGCGCGGTTCTGGAAATTCCTTCGACAAACTGGTCGCAGCACATTCTCCACGGCAGACGAAGAAGTCTCCGCGAGTTCCTCCGTGGAAGCGCTCTACGGCGGTTACTGTGACAACATAATTACACGGAGTTAAGTATGGAGGGCCGAGCGACACAGACGGGCCGAGGGGAGTGAGAGAGTGCGCTGGTTTGTCATTACGCCCGTTTGAAGCGCCGACCGAAGGAGTTATCCAAAAGTTGACAGTGCTCGAACGCTGCTGTGTATTTTTGGTCTAACCACTCTGCCAACTCTAGGTTTTGAATATAAAAACTCATGCTTGAAATAAACACATTTGCTACTATACTGTAGACTTTTGGGAAAATCACAGAAGTGCTTTGCAAACCTGCTTTTGGACGGGACAGCGTCATGACTTACACCTGAAATATACGGGATGACACGCCGACAATCCCATGGTGCTGTGAACTACGCTGGCGGAATGCAGAATGACCACAGAGAACACTTCTTTGTTTTGTGCCGCAAACTCCAGGAAATACAGATGGGAGCGCTTCAGCGGTAAAAGAAGACATGACCAAAGTGAAGGGGATTACTCAAACCGGTGTGAATGAAGCACAATGGGTTTTCGGATGAGGAAACAAACGTTTACGACGAGTCACAGCGGGTGAACAGGGAAACAAAATGAAATGTAGAGATATCATTTAAGTTTTCCGTCACTTTAGTTTTTATATAGAAATAAAGCACTTTATGCAAAAATAAATTTTCAGCGACAGAATGTAAATACTGTATAGACTCTATCCATTATTTAGAGCCAGGTTTAAATGTATAGTTTATTGTGTTGAAATTTTAGTTAAAAAGATTTGTTTATAAGTGACAATTACACTTTCACCGTGTCTTTTTGCATTTCAAAACAAAATAAAAAGGAACTTTATTCAAAACACAGAAGAAATCAGGCTAGTAAAGAAATCCATCTGAAAAACCTTCAAAATCGTGGGAAGTCCAAGACTGTAAAGCTTGGAGTGTGTGGGAGCAACTAAAGGGGAGATGTTGTTGCAAGAGTGGAATGAAAATCTCATTGATGCAATGTTGAAGTTATTTCTGAGAAATCTCTGGCTCGCTCGTGTCGAAAATGTGAAAGGTAAGTTTTGTCTTCTTTTTACTCTGACATTAAAACTAAGATACAAAGGGTTAAAAGTAGTTCATCTCAACACTGACCACTGCGTGAAAAGACGGTGTTTTCCCTACTCGTGTCTCGAGCTTTGTTGAGAGGAACAAACTATATCTGCAGGGCATTTATCCAGCACTTTTTCCCTCCAGGTCAACAATGGACCAAGCGTCTGGAAATGCACTTAAACGTTTGTGGGAAAACCCTGTAAAACTGTAGACTGCTTTTTGCGATCCCTCAGATTTAAAGCTCCCATCACTTTTCCACGGAGCAGGCAGCGTCCTGCCTGATATGTAACCTCAGAGGACCCGCAGCAAGTCTATAGATCACCTTTTTAAAGTCCCTATCACTTTTCCACGAAGCCTTATCTAACCTTGGAGGAGCCCGGAGCCTCTCTGGGAATCCGGGGGCTGGGTCTTGCTTGTCTACCCCTCCGTCCAGATAGGGTTACGGGGGTAGCTCCGCTGACAGCCCGTGGACATCTGAGCTCTCATATCCCGAGGAGAAGAGAGTGTAGATAATGTGTCCGCCCGGCTGACCTCTCCACAGCCACCGCCGCTTTAAAGAATCATGGGAACTAATTTGTCAACAGGCGTGAGTCATCTCCGAGGCTAAAAGGCTGTTTTCTCGGTAACGCCACTCTGGGAGAGTTTCGTTTATGCATGCGGAGAAGAATTAGTTTTGAAAATATCACGCGTGGTTAATAGCAATCGCACCAGTTAATAAAGTAACATAAACTCTCCAATGGCAATCACAAAGGCGTTCTGAAAGATCTCGATTCCATATACTTGGCAATCTCTCGTAGCCTTTTTAGGTGACGCATATTTGACCATGAATACTTACGGTTGGCATTTTAAGAACAAAACAAAACTATAAAGTATATTAATTCAGTATTTCCTAGTTGTTGGCCAATCACAGCCTGCTATGTTTGCCTCTCAACCAATCACCTTCCAACTACTTGATAGAATAAACGCACTCTCTCCCCTCTCCTTTCATCTCAAAGGGGACAGATATTGACACATTTTTGGAACATTAACCATGCCACAATGTTACCATGCCAAAAACTCACACAGTTTTATTTGTGCATATTTGACCTTTCATGAGGCCATTATGTCGCCTTTATATTTGAATCACAGACTATGAAGCTCCAGGACCAACTGTTTTAATAGTTTCTGTTTCTGCTGATGGACCCTCGCACCAGAAACCCTACAAAACAATTGATCCTGGGGAGTTGTAGAGGCCACCGTGATGGAAAGTAAAGGCGCCATGATAACCACTCATACAACCATTGAGTCACAAAAAGGTCAATTATCCACAAATATCAATTTTTATTTATTTTTTTCACATAAAAAGTTGCATAGTGCACCTTTAAGGCACCATTGATTTTTAGCTACAGTATAAATAAAAGCCTGTATTTTCCATTTAAGACAGACGATTTCCACAGTAGCCTACAGACGGCGCTAAAACAAAACGACGAGATGCAAACCAACACGGTCCATAAAGTGTCCATTCCAAACATCGAAATGATTTGAATGATTTATAAAACGTAAGACACTAATGCTGGAGTGCCCGAAAGCAGGATTCCAAAGAGCCACAATTGTGCAGGATATGTCCACTCTGTGTTCGCTGTCTGCGGTCCAACTTAGTGCAACAAAGCCATGCCAAAGTGCTGAACGGCGGAGTGAAGAAAATCAATTTAGGTCGAGCGAAGCCGGCCGTGGAGACTTGAAAGAGTCTGCAGCTCGGGATAAATATTTAGACTCCGAAACAGCCCGAACCGCAGGAGAAAAGAAGTTGTTCTGCTTGTGTTTATCCCCAGATCCTTTGGTCAGAGTGAAAACCTGCGGAAAGCCAAACCAGCCCCAGGTTTGTCACGGCGAACCCACAACTACAGCAGAGACTGCACAAACGGAACAACTACAAACGCTTCAAAGGAGCTACAAATGGATCAAGACGTACAAGTAACATTTTTGAAAATCACTACTAAATAAATAAAGGGGGTAAAGTTATGAAAACGGATAAAAGTAACATCTCAAATAAGTCAGCAGAGAGTAAAATAACTTTACTACGACTTTTAGGTAAGAAGGAGTGGTTAGAATATCATTTGGTGAAAACATAAGCATACTGTGAAACTCTTTGGACATACAGTATTAGCATGTTTCAGCAATAATCTGATTAGACAAATACACAAAACATTGTCTAAACAAAGAGAAAATTACAAGCAAATGAGCAAATGTGGGATCATGTAGACTACGGACTTATATCTAAAATTAAGATTTTAAAGAGGGGGTATTATGCTTTTTTCAATCACATAGCACCAGTCTATAGCACACTACAATGATGACGGTCTGTATATGCAGTGAATTAAAATAACTGCCTTGAATAAAATTGCTCTCTCAAAATGGCCGTACTGAACGTCTTGAAATAGGCCTCTGTCTCTTTAAGAAGCTTTCCGACACGCCCCCTTCAGCACACTACTGTGGCATTTAAACAACAACACTGTGCGGGGAGGGGGCTCTGCTGAGCTGAGGAGCAGTGGTGGGTGGCTTGACTGGTGACGAAAGGTCCAGAGGCGTCTCCAGGAGGTGGGGGCGTTCCTAGGAGGGCTGAGGCATAGCTACACCTAAAATGGCTGCCGTCTAAGTTTTTACTGATTACTCAAAAATATGTGAATGAGCCAAGGCAACACTCCAGGCATGTGTTTAATGAGGGAAGGACATAATAACATGATATAAAGCTTGAAAAAATCGATTCTACATAATACCCCCCCTTTAAAGTATTGTTACTTGTATATGGTGGTGAAAAGTTTCTATCAAGTGAATCATTGCGCCTATAATGACAAAGTTCTAATCTTGACACAAATTATTATATAAATGCAAGTGTTTCCTTGCTTTTTTGCTACGTGTAGCTGGACGAGGCTTGACAAGTCTAACCCACTTCAAAGCCGTTCTGCTTGGGCTTGAGTGAAGCGCAGAAAACGGGGAATCCGTGCTGGCAAGAGCGGGCTTCATTAAAAGGATGACTTAAGAAGGGCGCAACTCTCGCATTCCTTTTCATATAAAACCTCATATCTATCTCTCTGACACGCAGCCCAAAGAGGGTCAAAACAGAGGGGCCTTTGTTCCCTTTGTGGCTCCTGACCACCTACGGAGGAGCCCTATAGAGGAGCGCTCACCCCGGGATGATCGGCCCTCCCCACTGCCCCCGCGGCTCCTCGGGCCTGGAGAGGACCAAACACATCCTATTGCCATCTCCGCAAAGATTATTCAAACCAATGAGCACATTCACAGGGGAACAGTGGAAATGGCAAACTGGAGCAGCCATTCAGCCACATTCCACGGCTGGAGAGAAACAACAAAGTCACAAAACAGACCGTTTCCAAACAGATCAGAGACATATCGCACAACAGTAACATCTGCACTATATGATACTATATAATACTACAAGGTATATCCCATATTCGCACATTGTCACCAGAAAAAAAAACATACTTCTAGGTTAAACTGTGGGAACCTAAGATGTCCTAAAAGATAAGATAAGATTTGATGAAAACAATAGCAGGACTAAGCTACAACCGTAAGGTAGTCCATTCTGAGTCACCTTTTTGTTACAAATTAATGCCTACTCTGTTATAGCCTAAAACATAATGTATTTCCATTTGCAGTTCAAACGTTGAGGGCTAAAAATACCCAATTAAAAGTGACAACTTTTACAAAGCATAACACATCCACTGACCCAAGAACGACCAAGAGCTTCTAGGCAACAATACTGGGACCAAGCTACAACCTTGAGGTACTCCATATAGAGTCGTCTTTTTGCCACACATGAAAGCATATTCTGTTACATTTTTCAAATGTAATGTATTGTCACTTGCAGAACCAAAACATGATGGCTAAAAATACCCAGATTTAAAGCAGTAACAGCTTTTACGATGTTTAGCAAATCTCTATTCACCCAAGGACACCCTAAAGCCGGCTTCTATGCATTTATTCAAAGCAATGATCTCACTCTGAATGGAAACTGACACCAAACTGGAGAATGTATTCAGCCACATTCATATGCGCACAGTCACCCACGGCAGCCTCCATGGCAGGAGGATCAAAACCATTGATTGGTTTCCAAAACAGCCCAGGCTTCAATACACGACAAGCACCAGATCAATAATATGGATGTTTGCTTGATGTTAATGTGGCACTTTGCATTTCAAAGTCAAAGTTTGGTTAACATAACAATAGCCAGATTAACGATAAAATGATCCAAAAGCAATGGTAATTACCAGGAGGTGTAGTGCCAGATGGGGTTCAGGTCTTGCTCAGTTTTGAAAAAGAAAATATTTTGCATCTTAAAATATACTATATCTGTATTACTACTTTACTCTAAACAATTATTTAGCCCTATGCCTCTGACTCTTAATATACAGTATCTGCAATTTCTTGGCAAATCCACATGAAACAGGTCAACATCTATTTTGTCAGCAACAACTAGAAACAAATAAATATATACATATTAGGGCCGGGACTTTAACGCGTTAATTTAGATTAATTAATTACACAAAAATAACGCGTTAAATTTTTTTGACGCATTTTATTCACACATGTTTTTACAACGCGGAACGTTTCTCACTGGATGAGTTTAGGCGGACCGATTATACTGGAGCACCAACTTGTAGCACAGTCAACATATAATTTATGTTTAACATTATTTTTATTGTAAACGCAATCCGGTGTGTACTTTATGTTGTTATTTACGTGCCCAGCTGAGGCAGGCGCACTCATTGTATTTCTTCACGCATGTGTGTGCGCGCGCCCTCGCTCCCAGTCACAACACGGACTATTGAGGGGATCAGGCCTCCTCACACGGACTAAAGCCCGGGTTTGAGCGGGTACACGACTCTGAAAGACTTGGAGTTTCTGGATACTGCTCAACAGGACCGGTGAGAGTTTTCGGGTTGCGTAGTGTGCCTGCACGGGCGCTTCAGCTGCGACCTCGCGCTAATAGTTTACGTGCCTTTAAACCAGCTGTTGCTAAATCAACAAAGTCTGTTATGGCTCTGAAGCAACAATAAACAATATTTTGTTGTCATTATTCAATGGTATACTAAAAATCCATATGAAAAAACTTACTTCTCACTGTTCTCAGGTCAAATATTTATATGCGATTAATTTCGATTAATTAATTACAAAGCCTGTAATTAATTAGATTAATTTTTTTAATCGAGTCCCGGCCCTAAGATATATATACATTTGTTTCCCTGTATTGTGTAAATTGGTATATATATCAAATTTATGGATCCAAACACACACAAAGAGTTTTGAAGTTTCAATGTTTCTGTGTTTTCTGTTTTGCTCTTTTTCCGAAAATATAAAATCTGAGAAGCCGGGGCCGTTTTGTGAAACCCTCCCCAAGAGTCGTGCACCACTTACTGGCTACTTCCAGCGACGCGTTGTGACTGACCGCCTCCCCCAGGTAATTCCGAGCCACGCACACGTAAGATCCCTCGTCCGGTTTGCTCCTGCGGCCGTGCACGATTCGAAGGAAGAACAGAGATCCGCTCGGCAGCAGCATCTTCTGGGAGCGCGGGTTATCCGTCTCCACGCGCTCCCCGTCCTTGTACCATTCCACAGTGGGCGTGGGCCTCCCCTCAGCCTTACAATTCAGAGTGGCCGGTTCACCCTTGGAGACGATCAGGTCAGACGGGTGCTCCACAATTCGGGGCGGCGTGTCCTCTTGGCGCAGTCGGGACCCTGGAAGAAGAGGAAACAAAAGTTAGTGCTTCTGAGATGTTGACAAATAGCAACCCATTAAAAAAAATATATATATTCAATGACACTTTTAATGCAGTTGGCAACATTGTTGTTCTAGATGTAATGGTAATGCCTTACACTTGTAGTTCACTTTACAAGCCCCTCTCGACATCACTCACTACATTCACACACAGGCAGTGGGTGAGGTGTCTTGCCCAACGACACATAAGAGACAGTACTAATTAGAGCCAGGATTCGAACCACTGACCTTTGGATTTGAGGCGAATGCGCCCACAAAAAACTAAGCCACTGTCGCTAAAGAACACAACATGGATAACAAAAAAATAACCCCAATAACGACTACCTCATATAGAACCTATTTGTCACCTTTTGATCCATCGCGTGTCACGATTTAAGAAAATGAAATTACTCGATACACTATATCATAAAGTATAGAGCAATTTCATTTCCATCGCTATAGAGTTTATAACAATGATGCGTAAAGAACTGTAAAGAAAACACAATTTGTCGACCCCCCCCCTGCAAAAAAAAATAAAAATCTTTGTCTGCTAACTCTTCTCTGATCAAATAAAAAAGGAAAGAAAGGCCTGAATATGAGGCTTGGTAGACAGAGGATATGAGAAGATGGAAGATAGCCACCTCCGAAGGACTACGTGAAGCACGCTCTGGGAATTCATAAAGAGCGAACCAAAAGGTCACGAGGTGTCAACAATAATGGGACTAATAAAATACGTCCAGTCAGCTGTTACTATCAGATCCTGCATTTTTTTCTGATAGAGTCGCACTAAATTGAAAAATGTATGAATTTTAAAAATGAACCATTGAAATAGTTATGTCTCAGGAAATCAAATATATTGTAATAAAGCTCGTGTTTACACAGAATTACAATAATAATGTGGTGCAACTTAAAATATGAAAAAATGACTAAATACAGTAAATTCCCGACTATTGAGCACACCTATAAGCTGCAGCAGCATTTATAAAGATATGTGACCAGTCACAGAAACCAAAGATACAAGTCGTTTTGGGACATTATGAGATAATAACAGATTGTGAAAGTGTAGTCTCCAAGCTTTCCAATGATGTGTAACACATGTAAATCTGATAATATTTGGAGGCGTAGCGGTGATTTGAAGTTAACAATTCCCAAAATGCCAAAGGGGATTAAACGGCCTCTGAAGTTTTGGGCCATTCTCACCTCTCTGCTGTTGGGGGGTGACAATAGGGCTCATTTACATCTCATTTGGATAAGCCACACCCCCTGTCAAACTCCCCCTCAAAGCAGTAAAGCACAGGGAGGGAGCACAAAGGTTATTGCTTCCACAACAAACCATTGTTTACCAGTTTCATTATGTGTATCGGTTTTATTTTTGGTTTTATTTATTGATCACACCTCACAGCAGAAGGTTGTTATTGTTCTTTTACATTTTTTAATATCAACTGATAAACTGTCACTGGCTTGAGAATGTGTTGTTCAACATCTGTAACGTTTATATTCAAATAAAAAAGTGATATATTATATACAGTATTAGTATGGATCCAAGTATGAATCAGAATCGATTTTATTGCCATTGTCGTTTTTTGCTAATGATAAATAATCAATAAACTAGGGGAAATAGTATATCAACCAATAAGGCAAATCCCTCAAACATTGCTTAGAGTGCTTTTCATACCAGAATGACAAGATAAGTTTACAATATATTTAAAAAACAACAGAAGAGATCTGGTGTTTGGGTATTTTAATGTTATTGCAGTGCTCTGATTCAGTACACTGTTTCTACACATCATCCCCCCAAAAAATGCATAATTTACACATAATGTGAATACTTTGAGTTACAACTTTACTTTAAGCCATAGATAAAAGCCAATTGAGTGAATATGATTCAATGTTTCTGTAATAAAGGATCAATACCTAATATTCATCACATTTACTGCATGAGGTTTGTACTGTCGCCGAATGGAGGTTGATTTTTATTCAGTGCTTTAACCTTACTGCTTTTTTTTACACTCAACACCATCTGTTCTTAAACAATATTTTCCTCCAAATAGTATGCACAGTGTCATTTGCACTTCATGAAAACATAAAAAAATCATGTCAAAATAATGCACAAGTTTATTTTGCTTCAATCTGTTTACACAAGTTACATTCCAGGTGTTTTAAACAGAGCTGAACTCTCCTCCTCCACAAAGTCCTGACCACTTTTAGATGTGGTGGAGATCACATTCGCATCCTCTTCTGTGTTGTGACTCTTGGTGCTGGGCATGTGACGTCTCCAGCCTCGTCAGCACAGAATGGCCTGATTTTTACATACAGATAGGTCTGTCTGTCCATGTTTAGTCCAGGTGGGGCCAGGACAGGAAGACCGTCCATAGGGGGAAGATCTGCTCCGTCGCGCAACAGTAGATTTGAGACAGGTTGCGCATCACAGTGAGTTTTTGCCATAACCAAACCTGGTCTCTTGGCGTCAAAGCTGTGACAGAATAAGCACATAAGACACTTAAAACATGGCAAAGTATTTTATCATATAAAACTGTCATAATGTATGTAGTTGCTATGCTTTAATAATGTACACAATGTGAAAGTTTGAATACAAGTACCTGAAGTGCTGATAACTCTTGATCTGTGAGAGTCTACGGAAATGGCGAGTCAAATGCTGCTGCCAGTCGTAGATCTGGACTAAAACTTTGCCCTCTGCTGTTCCAACAAGCTGTGGTATATTGAGGTGACTCACAGGAGAGCCGTTTTCCACAACCTGATGACAAAAAAAGAGACAGGAAGAAGAAAAATATATCTTTAGTTAAATGTTTTACTGAAGCAAATCAGAAAACAGCACTGAAGTCAGTAAAGTAAAGTGAATGTACCTCAACATTTCCGTGGGGTCAGGAAGTACATTGGTCCTGGCTGGAGAGGGTTTGAGGGAAAGTGTAACTGTAGGAGACAGGGAAGAGAGGGAACTTGGATTAGATTAAATGAAATGTGTCTTTTCATGCTATTCTGCATTAATTTCAGGTGTCTTATTCTCATGCATACATCGCCATTTAAGGGACATTAATAAAGTAAGGTGAATGTGTGTGAAATATTACCTGCTGGGCAAAATCAAAACTGCACTTCCTATCAGCTGCTCGTTATTGCGTTGGCACTGCCAGCAGAGATCTGTGCGCGGCCGGCAACTTTTGATGTGTGGGAGAAGTTGGTTCCACAGAGCTTTGAAGCTGGTTTTACCAACTGCACGCTCACCTAAAAACAGATATTGCTTATGATTAATTGTATTGTAATTGCTAATACTGCATTAATACTGCACGGACGTCTAAATAAATGTTTACACATACCAAGCTCTTTAGCAGTCGCCACGTAGAGACGCCACACTGAGGCCTTGAACACATGAGTTGGCAGCAACTTCACATGCCAAAGTTTATGCCCAGGCTGTCGGCAACATGACTGCATTGTCTTCTGCATAGTTTTTTATGAAGTCCACAACTCTATTGAACTCCACAGGACTGATGAACCTGGCTGGTGGACGCAGTGAGAGCCTCTTCCTCAAACGTGGTTTTGCTCCATTCTCCTCATAGTGTTGAACTATCTCCGCCAGTGTGTTGTTGCCAATGCTGAAAAAGGAAAAAAAAAAAAGAGTAGGAATTACTTTAACGTTATTAAATCCGTGGTAAGAAAAGTAAGTAGTTCTTCCTCCACCACTGGCTAAAATTATTAGCATCACATTCAATTCAAGAATGCTGACAGGGGTTTGAGCTGTTAGATTGATTTGAGTTTGGACTGGATACTTTTGTTGAGGAGTCTCTGCTTGACATTTTGATATATAATAAGTGTGTTTGGGTGGAAGCGAAAGCCTGTGGTGATGCTAACTAGGGTCCCGAGTGACTCGGGGACTCGTAACAACATTAGGTATGAGAAAGTCTAAACATGATAGCTAGCACAGAACGAGTGTCCTGTGCTAGCTAATAACAATAGGTATGCGAAAGTCTAAACATAAGAACGTATTGTGTTTTTAGAATGAACACAAAACGACAAACTTTGATGTTTACTAGGCCATAGTGATGGACATAGTGTAGCCTACTCTTTACAGACAAAATCCTGCGTGATTCTCCCCAGGTTGCCTGTGTCAGCTCTGCCTCAATCTAGCGTAACTTTTTCTGGCCATAAAACCGAAAATATGAAGCGGATCTCTCTCAAATAAGAAGTGGCTGAAAGCTAGGGATGCGCTGACTACATTTATGGAGTAGTTTAAGTTGGGAGAGGTCTTTGTGTAAATAGCAGGTTCAGCTGCACGTTAGCTTAGACGTTAGCCGTTAGCTTAGACGTTAGCTTCCAACAGCACAATAGACTCGTCAAAAACGAGTGCACAGCAGCCACAAGCGATAAAAAAACAAACTTTCACTCACCCGTCAGAAGTATACTTTGCCTTCTGCTCAGCAAACTCGTAGTAAATCCATTTTCCAGTGCAAGTAGCGATAGCCTCCGTGAGACACAGGGGAAGCCTGTGCCTCACGGAGGAGGTGTGTATGTGTCTGTGTGTATGTAAATACGCACAGACAAAGTCACGCCCCTACAGCGCGCTCCAAAATCTCCCAAAACAAGCAGGTTTGAATCTAAAAGTTTACACTTTTAAATACACCAATACTGGTAGCTTAAACATGGAGAGGCTTCTTCGTGACTTCAACTGAACGATTCTGCAAAAAAGTGAAAATCACCAATTTAAAAAAAAAAAACTTTGTTTACATTTTTCTCGAGACGCGGGCTGCCGACTTGTGTCGTTGGATTCCACGGCGGGTCACATATATCAAGCTGAAATTCTGGGGAATGAGAACAAGTTGCTTTCTTTATTTGGTATTTTTTGAGATTACGGACACTTGTTATTATGCCCATGAGCAACAAACCTAACCCGATTTGGGGATAATGAGGATTGTGGCATCCACTAAATAGTCAATCAATCAATCATTCAATCAATCAATCAATAAATATACAATTTGTGGGACATATTACGCTTTTGGTGATCATTACAAACACGTCTTATGTTTTGTACTTATCATGGACTTACAATGGGCAGAATAGGATCAATACTAATCTCTATACCTGATATTTTGATTCCAAACAATGAAAGAGGATGCCACCTAATGAATGTCAGTCCCTGTGGGTGCTCTGCAAAGGAGCGCTGAGCCGGGAGGTCGGCAGAGAACGTTCTGGGAAGAGCTTGGGGCGAAATGCTGGAACAATGTTTGAAAAAAATCAAGGTCAGGACCATGGCACTTTGAACAGTCGCAGCGGAAGATGACTCAAAACACTGCACCGGGTAAGTTTTGGATGAGGAAACAACATTGTACTCATCTCTAAAAAAAAAAAAAACATCACCGGCAGTAAGCACGTTTGAGCCTACTTTGCTGGCGATGTCGGTCCATTGTGCAGCAGCTCCGAGCCGAGCAGAAGGAATCCCAGCATAGGCCTTTGGAGCCCATTCAGCAGCCAATTAAAAGCAGCCCGCTCTAATTGGAGGCACGGGCCCACAATTAATTTACCCCGCGCCGAAGCCGGCACGGTGGCTGGCTTTTTGGCTGCCCCGCTGCCCCTCCCCTCCCCCGCTCACACGCTTCTCGGTCGGCCGCGGTGCTGAGACGGCAGCTTCCTCGCCCGGTCTCGTCAGCGTAATTAGTTGACAGCTCGGCGGGAAGATGGATCACGCGCATGCATATGTGTGGTGCGGTCAATGGAGAATAATTAATCGGTGCCATCGGAGAGCGCGCGGATCGGGGGCTTGCGGCGTGATGAAGAGGGTACAACTAGCGTGGGCTGTGGACACGCGCTAACTCGACACGCTTTAGTGGGCGGGAAGTCGCCAGCTTCCCGCAACTCAAGGAGCTGGCCCGAAATGAAGGGACTGAGCCGCAAACATGCCGTCAGCAGATTTGTTGTTTCCTGCTTTATCCAGTTGAAATTAGTAAGAAAAAAATGGATGATTAGAAACGTTTATGCTAACCTTTGGAGCACTAATGTTAGCATTAGCAGTCAGTGCCATTTTGACCCAACGGCTTTTGCACAAATTATCCAGACTATTACATATTAAGGTCACAAAGTTCATATTGTTGTGCTAAGTTGAACCTTTACGTTTTCCGCATCCGGCTTCAGACAATGAGTTATTTTTCATTAACTCGTAGTCAGCACATTATTGGTCATGTATTGTATGCTAATCAAACATGCTAATCGCCAGGGCCGGAGATGGAGTTGCTGTAGGCTATAGGCCTGTCATAAAGTCCGATATATTGAGCCACAAAAATATTGTGATAAATGATATAACTGAACTAAAGCTAAAAGATGACTGTGAAGTACTTCATCTTATAATATCCCACTATAGAAATGTGACAAAGAAATGGAAATGGAGATAAATGTTGACCCCAAAATGCAGTGTTTATGTGTCACCGTTATAATATAATGGTGACAGATAAGAAGTATAACAGATAATAAAAGTATAATACTATTATTATTTTTAAAAACACAACATGTGCATCATCATGAAACGCTCCTGCATCAGTTTATTTTAAAAGAGCCTCCACTTCGTAACTAAAGTTACGTGTAAAAGTCGGCGATGTTGTAGATGGCGGGGGCTTAGGGTCCTGCAGATGGCACTCTAGGTGCCCACCTGGGTTGCCAATGCCCAGGGCCGATCTGTGTTGCCAGATATGATCTACTTTTAGGCCTTCTCCAGCAAACTGATCTGCCATATTGTCAATTGCTTCTTGCCTTCATCCAGATAACACTTTTTTTGATGGAGACTATACAAAGGATATCACAAATAACAATTTCAATATCTTGATGTGATGACTAATAGATTTGTTTTTCTCTCACCAATGGAATGGAATGCAAAGTCAATCTTGTTCTAAACACCTTTGAATGTCTTCTAGATATACTGTATACACGATTTAGCTCCCAATCCGATCATAATCAACTTAAATCCACGCTTTCTTAATTCAAGCAGTTTCACTTATTTGTATTTTGATATGTATATGCTCTAACAGGCCCAAAATTTATTTCAAGATGAAATTATGATTTTATTTAATTTTAGTCTTAGCTTTCATCATTCATTGAACAGTTCTTACAGATCTTGTATTCTTTACCATGAATAACTCAATGTACCGTCTAACACAGCGGTTCCCAAACTTTTTTGTCCCACGTACCCCTCGAGGCATTCATTTATACTCAGAGTACCCCCAACCTCGAGGATCCTGTCAGAATGTTAACAAAGTGAGCAATTTAACATAGATTATTCAGGATTCATTTTCCCTAGGGGTCCCCGTACCCCTGGTTGGGAAACCCTGGTCTAGCATACAATGCTATGTGACAAAAATGCAGATATAAATCTTGATATGAAGCTCACGTCTTTAGTAAGGACTGCGTACGGTCCGCATCTAATGACAGAAACATCTTTTCGCACAACATTCAGACGTCCCATGTCCGTCCTCTTGACCATATTCCGAACACATACGTAGAACGCAGCCACACATGCTAACGCTACTTTAAGCCAGCCTTTTGGGCGGGTAGTCATTAGACGCTAAAATACCGTAGCACGCACCACGAGCTGCAGCTACCGACCGCCGCTACCAACGCCCATGATCAGAGCGGAGGAAACCCAGTATGTTTTATTAAAGAGCGCTTTGAAGGGGCCGGGCGCGGGCTTCTTCTGGGCCTGTTCCCCTCACTCTGTCTCCACTGACGGCTCGTCTCTAATTCGAGCGGGCCTGAAGTGTTGCTCTTCTTTCATGGGGCCGTATTAAGTATTCAGGAGGCGCCCACTGCGAGCTGGGAGAGAGGACAGAGCCGTGTGTTTGATCACAGAAGGTTTGCTCCACTTTATTAAAGCAAATATGTTCAGCAGAGCGGGCTGAGGGGGGGGAATTAGATTAGGAGCTGCTCCGTGGCTACATTAACACTATATGAAATGGTATTAAGGCGAGACGCTGCAGGTGAATGGGGGAATACATAAATTAGAGCTATCAATTTGAAACCTTTGCTGTAGATTACTGACATGTATATATGAGGAGAATGTAGAGCTACTTTCTGTCATTTGGTTTTCAGATTAAATTAAGGCATTTTTTGGATAAAAATGCCCAACATTGCCGATATAATCCGCAATGAAATCTAAATGATTTAATATGGTTTTATTTTGTTGATGTTACAAAGATTTGTTTTTGTATACGCTATTTACGAGTTAAAAAAAAATCTGTAATTTATTTAATTGTTTTTGTTTAAAAGCTCAATAAATCAGGATATGAATTTGATATTAAACAATCCCTGAGGAAAAAGATTACATATGTCGTTGCAAGAGTGGAACAAAAATGTAATATTGAGAAAACGGCCTAAAGTTTTAAAGTAACGTCTGCACATACACGTGTACAATTTCTCCCATCTTTACCACTGATGTTTCCTCGCCCTCGCTGGGAAAAGAATCTCTTCAAGATGGTTTGAAAAGAAGTTACCAAACAGAAAAAGATATATGAAATGAGAATGCTCCAACACCCAGGTGACCTCGCTCTGGCTCTTCTCCCCAGGACAGTGAAGTGGGCGGTGGCACACAGCAGTGCAACATTGCTCCAGTCTTCAGGCAAACACTAACGAACTCTAATATCCAGGTAAAAGAACATTCTTTCACCATCATGCGGAAAGTCAGTCCTTTGGCCCTTGAGAAGACATTTTGGATGAACTGTCTGCAGTCCTTTGATTGGATTTTAGAAAGTTTTCAAAAAATAAGCACCTCCAAAATATCACCAACCTATGGATGACACCTCATAACACAAGTAACCCACACGCTAAAATAAAGCGGCATTAAACTCAACCATGGTCACATTTAGCAAGTCCAAAAGGCCGCAGTTGTTTGTTTTAGATCTTCAAATGTACAATACTGTGGAGAATATATCGAAGTGATTAAAGAGATAAACGGCGGCGTGATGAATCCCCCTGTCACCCGGAACATGGAGCAGGTCTGTAGAGAACAGTAGGCGCGGCGTGTATCACTTCCATTTGTGAGCGAGCCCTTTGTGCATCAGTGTGTACGACATGATCAGGGAACGACTCCGTTACACTGCGACACCACTGGGTCATGTGACATCAGCTATCAAAGGGAACAAATAACTGTTAACCACGCAACCTGTTCATTTTGGTCGTTTCTTCTGCTACTGCAGCAGTGCTGTTAGAGAGACTCATCCATGCATTTGTCTCCAGCAGGTTAGACTACTGTAATGGCCTGCTCACTGTTAGACAGCTGGAGTACATCCAGAACCAGGAAATACGACCATATTAGTCCAGTGCTCCGGTCCCTGCTCTGGCTTCCTGTCACTCAGAGAATAGAATTTAAAATAGCTCTGCTTGTGTACAAGTCTTTTCATGGTTTAGCACCAAAGTCCATCTCTGACATGTTAGAGCCGTATGAACCATCTCGGGCCCTGAGAACTTCAGGGAGGGGTCTCCTGGTGGTTCCCAGAGTCAGGACTAAACACGGTGAGGCTGCGTTTCAGTTTCATGCAACTAAAATCTGGAACAGTCTTCATGAGGATGTGAGACAGGCCTCAACTCTGAGAATGTTCAAATCCAGGCTGAAAACAGCTCTTTTTACCCGAGTATTTGAAAACTGAAAGTATTTTATCTGCACTCTTGCCTTTTACTGTAATTGATTAATTGTTGATGTTTTAATGCTGTTTTCTTGTAATTTTATTGTGTATGCCTTGTGTATGAATTGTGCTCTACAAATTAACTTGCCTTGCCTGTTGGTTATACAGCGACTCATTAAGCACATCATTAATCGCTTCAAATGTAAACAAAACATCATTTCTTGAGCCTTAATTATTCCACTTTAACGTTGCACTTGTAGGTTCTAACTACAGCTTCTATGTGTTGATTCTGCAGCTTTGTGTCCTTGTGCCTTTGTGAGGAGTAACACTTTGATGTTGGGTGGACAAAGTGTCCCAGCAACAGAATGCAATCGCAGTATAGCAGGAATTGGCGGCACAGGGGTCGGCACTCACAGCTCGCACGCAAAAACATGCACAGGAGGTATTTTGTGCGCTAATCAAAACAACTAAGAGAGAGCAAAATCATCATAAAATAAAAAAATAAAAAATAAACTAGATACATATTGTGAATTCCAGTCATTTTAACTCCAATGCTTATTCCGTTTTTTTGCAGCCTGCCCCCTGCCCCTCTTCCTCTTCTCTAAGACGGAGAGTCCCAGATGAGCTCACTCCTCCACCAGCGCGGTCCTGATCGATCAGCGCCTCGGGCTAACTCCGCTCCCATCTCTCCCTCTCTCATTCATCCGCACATGTTAAACTGGGCGAGCTTTCACCGCTGTGGACTTCATTAAAACATCGCACTTCTACAAGAGACGTCTTGCTATCAAAGCAACAGTTCGATCTGTGAAACTTCGAAATGACCCCCATGTAAATTGTTTTTTGAAGAAAACAAGGCACTGGGACTTTCTAGTGGTACTAAGGAGTCTTTTGTGCTTTATCTGATCATTTTTGGCGGCATAGAAAGAGTGCTAGTGCACACCTTTACAGCTCAGTGACTGATTCTGGAGGTTGTCCACAAACCTGTACCGGCAGCTGAAGGAAATCTTATGTTCATCCTACACTGCTTTTGAATTAGGGCTGGACAGTCGATCTGATTTGATTCCAAGTGTGATTTTAGTAAAGGTCGAACTCCCGTTGCAGACATAAACATGTGGAACCGGGCAGCAGGAAGTGCCCGCACGTTGACAAAGTGAACGACACGAGCCAAGCAACAGCGTCCAGTTGAGTGTGTGACTGGAGAAGCTTGGAGAGTGTTTGGTGGAAAATAATGGAGAACAGAGAAGGCGAAACGGAAGAAGTGCAGATACTTCACGCCAATCAACGGTGGCTGTGACATTATAGAGAAAGCTGTTCCAATAGTTTGGATACTACAGAGAGGGCAAGAGGGAAACGAAACCCGTCTTGAGGGAGATTTGACTTATTTAATCGTCTCAAGAACCATCATCCGTGTGAATCCAAAGAAAGCCTGCAAAAATGCTCAACATCTGCGGATAGGAGCGAACAGCAAAGCGTCCTGAGTATTTCAAGAGGAATTCAACTCCTAACTGGTAGGACCGTTGGTTTTAAAGTCCACAATTGTTAGTAAAGTGCAATACATACATAAAAGTACGTCGTAATGCGAACTGTAACTAACCAAAAAAAAGCACCCTGATCTCTCATGATGTCACCCGTTGCACTCATTTCTCATTCCGCCCGTGATACTTTGGAAAACCCACCGGTTCCTGTGTCGGTAACTGGGGTAAGAATCTTAAGCTACTCCCTCCACAGACAGACGCCTGCTCCCTCCAGCGCTGCTTCCAAATCTCATTCATTTTGGTACATTTTCTACGATTTCTCGACCGCTCTCAAAAAAAAAAAAAAAACGCCAAGGTCATCCGCATTTCCATTTCTCCCCGAGGCTCAGACGCAACATCAACACCGTATCTCCCGCCGTCGTATCGATCCATCTCCGTCGTGCAGATAAACAAGTCGGATCATGCAACAGGAGCGGATCCGGAGAGTACATGCATAATTCAGCAGACTCCACGTTCAATACGGAAAACACATGCATTTATGGGCATGTGTTAATAATGCTGCGATGTATAGGCAGCATTCGTTTATTATTTATGATCTATTGATTTGAAACGCAATCCTTCTCGTTCCATAAAGCACTTGGAATGACTTTGTGTAAGATCTGAGCATTACAAATAAATAATTTAGCAGGAGACGCAGTAGTAAGTACTCTCAAAATCTCAACTTCAGACAAGTCTTTTCAAGTCAGCAGGAAATATGAGATGAATATACCCCCATATCGCCCAGCCCTAGTACTGGTAACAGTATATATATATATTATTTTTAAACACTGTATAGGTCGCACTTGTCTGTAAGCCGCCTGTGTCCATGTTGTAACAGGAGATCTTCACACAGGAAGATGGTAAACGGAAAAATCTCTTTTAAATTTAGCTAATGCTATTAGCTTTTATGTGTGATTAATGTATGCAGGTGATAAAATGAATTTCCTGAATCGGATCATATCGAATATTTGATTTCATATAATTTGTAAACATTCAGATGAATGGGGAGGGGAGATTTTGCCATTCAAAACCAAATTGGACCCAACGGGAAACTTTTGAGCAAAAGATTCTGTTTAGTCAAAACTTAAGCTGAATTTTTTTAGGCCATAGTTTTTGTACTTTTGACGACTATATGCAGTAAACAGTTGAGCAATGTCATTGTTCTGTCTCTAAGGAAAAAATATATTTTCTAAGAAATGTAGATTTAATGCCAATTTGAATCCAAAGGAATGCTTCTTAATGACCTTTAGGGCCTTCAGTTTGGCATAATTAATTTAATGTCTTTAAATGCCCCACGGAAACCCTGACAATCAAACTAATGCCTTCTTCTGTGCATTATCTCTCCCACCTGTTTGTCTGACTCCTGCTGCTTCCCGAGAGGCCATTTGCCCATAAAAATCTATAAATTAGCCGCATCCTTATTTAGACCACAGGCTCCGAAATGCATGAAAAAAGTAGCGGCTTTAACCACGCTAAGCGGCTCTATGCGCTAAGTTCCTAGAGTGTAGTTTTGTTTGTAATGTTCGGAAAAAATGGGTCAGAGGGAGGATTCCAGGCTTCAAAAGGTCATATTCGAATGGAAACCAATAGGAAAGAAACTGGAAGGTGGACAACGGAAGCCAAAGAAACCAAAAGCCAAATATGTGTCGCTGAAACATCTGAAATGATGAAATGATGGCTGAAGTTCAGTCACATCAACTTTTGAAAATAAACACTTGTAAACCTCTGTGACGGAGGGTAACACAGCTGTAAGGTCCAAGACTAGGAAAACCTGAATGTCTCGGTTGATAAAAAACAGCACCGGTCAGAGTCCGGGGGGCGTCGTGGGGTCTTTGAACGCCTCGTCGCTCACATCTCTGCCCCACAAGTGAGCGGCCGCTGCACAGTAGGCCCCCTCCCATGTCTGCGGGGCCATTAACGTGTGATTAGGAGCTTTAAGAGGATTTACGGGGGAGATAAGAACAGAGGGCGGGGCTTTCGAAGGGAACGGGGCGGAGTCTGGAGACGTGCCAAGAGTTTTCCCATGGACGAAAGCGCGAGACAGACCAGCAGCGATGGAGAGAAACGCTCTAGGAGTCTGGTCTTTTGTGTCTTGTTTGGTTGGTGAAGCCAGTCCCTATAAAGCATGGCACATATAGCAGGTCCATTTCATGACTTTTATCAAATGTATATTTAAATCATCCTAACAAAACCGATTCAGTATTTACGTCAGGTGCCTCTTTCTTGCTCATTCTGATCCAAAGTAAGATCTAAAAAATCTGTGTATTCAGTAATCATTTGATGATCGACAACAGTAGGGCTGGGAACTTCAGTCGTTTAGTCGACTAATTGGTCGGTCGCGGTTGACCAAGATTTTCATTGGTCGACTAGACTTTACTATGCAGGGGCTTTCAATTGCAGCATCCATCCATTTTCTTCCACTTCCGTTGCCGGGTCGTGGGGGCAGCTGTTGGAGCTGCACCAGCCCCTATGGCTCCTCCTGCAGGTGGTGGGTCCACAGAAGGACGGCCTCATGATTCCAAACGGGCCTGTTGGTCTCTCATAAGGGCTTCACCCATTCACACTCTCATTCATACACCAATGTACGCAGACACTGGAGGCAAGGAGGGTGAAGTGTCTTGCCCAAGGACACAACGACAATGTGCACCTTCAGGAGGCGGGATTCGAACCCCCGACCTTCCGATCATGAGACGACCCGCTCTACCATCTGCGCCACCGTTTTTATAACGGTTTTTAATAATTGAATAATAATACTTTTTTTTTTTGGTCGACTAATTGCTACATGTGCCATACTCTTGGTCGACCAACCATTTTCTTGGTTGATTACAGCCCTAGACAACAGTTGAAAACATCTGGACTGTGATGACTGACGGCTAAATGCTGATGGCTTTAGGAAAAATACATTGAACATGGCTACAGAATTGTGAAAGGTTTCCTGGATAAGCCGGCTTGCTAACTGTTACGTAAAGAACGGATTCTCTTGTTGATTTCTTTGGTCAGAAACCAATTACTTTTTAAGCTACTGTAAAACGATTCTCCGTCCACTCCTATTGGTCAGTCGCGGTCATCATCTTTGTGTGTGGCAGTCGGATTTGACCAATCACAGAGAAGAGTCAATCATCAGACAGATTTATGAACCCGTTTAGGAACCAAGTCTGCCGAAGCTGTGATCAAATTGAAATCCAGGTCGCTGAGGAAACGGTGACGTTCCATTAAAGCTATTATAATGTCTTCTATAGCCGCTCGTAACCATAAACGGGACAGGCCCGGGCAGAGAGGGAGAGGATACTGTTGGTACCAGAGACCACTAACTGTCCCGGAGAGAAGCTTAAAAGGGGCTAATCGCTATCCTACGATCTGTGACGGCGTGCGATTACAGCGTTTAAAACAGCGGCTTCTTCCCCGGGTCCTGCCCACTGCAAACCGGAGCAAACCCCTTCCCCCTGGTGGGAACAGGCACCTGGGACGTCCCACGTGCAGACTCGCCGAACACAATAGACAAGGCGCGCTTATAAAAAAGGGGAATGGTACCGCAAAAGGGGACGACGGCATGCAGTCAACAGGAAGTCGCAAAAGTTCCATTTCTCTTAGGAAATAGATACATGGATGAAAAGACGGTGGAATCTGAAACGTCAAACTATTTCTGATGGAGAGGGGATTTTCTGCGCCTAAAAAGTGGAGACGAGTCTAAATGCGATCAACTGAACCAACTCGTTTTGCTTAGACAAGTTTCTTTTACCAAAACCCTTCTCGAACTGAAGGGTTCCCATTAATGAACTAATCATGAAGAGATGTTTGCCACGTGCCATAATATTTGTTCTGTGTATAGTTTTGACAACAAAGCTCGGTTTGTACAAGAACCTTCAAGTACAAGCACAAAGACAGATCAGATATTATCCCAATGAGCCCAGGTGTAAACATAGCTAAGCTCAGAAGCATTCTGTCCCACACTGAACTGGAAACCGTTTTTCACGCCTTTGTCTCATCAACGTTAGACTCTTGTAACTCTCATTGGTCTCGGCGGATCATTGACCTCTCAGCTCCAATCAGGACGGGATTCTGCAGCAGGTTATTAACAAAGTCTTAAAATACGTTCATGTTACCCCGTCCTGGCGGCTCCGCACTGGTCTGTTGAGCGAAGGGGTTCATTTTAAAATGTTTAAAATGCTTAATTACAGAGCTCTCACCGGTCAAGCTCCAAATGATTTACAGTAAGAACTCCTTAACTGATCTGTGAGGACCTGTCACTCATTCACGTTACTTTTCTCAGTGTAATCGCTTCAAAGTGACAGGAATCCAGCTCATCGGCTCCTACATAGTTATTTGTTATTTTATTAGGAGTTTATTATTATTACTTACTCACTATTACAGGGATGTCACGATACAGAATTTTTGATTCACGAAAATATTTTATGAAAGGAGAAATGACTGCACATTTTTATATTTATTTAGCCAATGTCTTCCTAATCTTTATGTGTCTACCCTTATGTATAAAATAAAATAAAATATATAAAAAAAAAAAAAAAAGTCAATAGAATAGTATTATAAGCAATGTCTAAAGGAAGCAAACTGGTGAGAATGTTTTCAAAAGATAATAATAATAAGATCTTCCTCTGATTTGTCCCTCATGAATCATGACTTATGATTACAAAAGAGTTCATGAACAAATGAAGCTGATTCCCATGTGCGCGCACACTTTCACTTTCAAAACGCAGCTGCACATGGTTCATGGTTCTGTGGGGACTTGGATTAGACTGGAGTATTGAACCTGCTCCTGGCTTCATGTGTTTGATTTAACAGCGGACGCCTTTACCGGTGTGTGACATCGTTTGGCACAAATACACCACGACTCACGAGACAGCGGTTCACCGTGGGTCCTGACATTCTTACGCTGAACCCGCCGTGAGCTTTCATCATTTTATTTTAAGATCTCGACATCTTCACTGACTAACCATTCACACGGCAGTCCACCTGCACCAGACTCTACCGAATATGAGCAGGTAATGACACGGAAACCCGCTCAAAAGACAAACTCGCCCTCCTCTGTCTCCATGCGCTGATCCGGTGACATTATCCGCTGAAACAGAAACCGATCCGCAGGACCCCCAACTTTAGCGTCCCGCCCCGGAATGCGCGCCGTGAAAAGGGTCCTGCCAGTCCTGTCCCGGATCAGCCTGCTTTAAATGCTACACAAGGCTATCGCTTTCCCCTCCCGAGAGGCAGGATTAGCTGTGTGCGAGGGGGGGGGGGGCTGATGGATATCTTTATGGCCTCTTTCTCTCCTCCTCTCTTTGTCTACTTTTAGCAAACAGCGCGGGATAGGGTGACCGCGCCGATACTGCAGCGGCACCGGAGGAGGCGGCTCGGGTTGCAGTAAGAAAGGAGACGATCGGCAGGAAGGGCTTCGGCGAGATCGTGGAATCAAGACTGCGGACTGGGAATTGTTTTTATGTAATGGCTTTAGAATGCGTCGCTGCAGGTGACGCAGCATCGGGGCGAGGGGCAGGAGTGGAGCTCTGTTCAACGCTTCAAAACTGATCTCACTTTAGAAAAGAGACACCGCTTATACTTTAGTTATCTTGAGCAATTTCGCATAATTGTAACTGAACAAAAAGGGGAAACGGCACAGGAGCTGAGCAGAAACCACCAGGGAAAGGTTTTTGCTCCAAAAATGAGGCAGCTATAGTCTCTTTTCATTGTGGCACATATTCAATGAAGGTACTTGATTCATTTTCTGTACTCGGTAGTTGAAGTCTTCGAACGTTTCGCCTCTCATCCAAAAGGCTTCGTCAGCGACAGAGGTCACAATCTGCACGCAGCTGAATATATAGACCATCGGGGAGGAGTTAGGGTAGGCCAGTCTCCTCCTCTCTAATCACAGCTACTCTCACCTGTGGGTAAACACCTTTGAAGTAGAGCGTCTCTAACGATCTGCTCACCTCGGTATCGGTGAGTCATGTCCTATTCATTGCTGATCAATACCCAGTATCTGTCCCATTCATGGCTGATCACTGTTAATTACCTGCCTATTGTTCTTTTGTTTGCTGAGGTGCCATCTCCCTGGGCTGGCCAAGTCTTTTTGGTCTCCCGAAGGAGATGGGAGTAAAGGGACGGAAGATTAAATCTGAGACCACCATTTCGATTCATGGAGGGGTTTTCTTTCCTGACAAAAATGGCTTCTTTAACTCCTCTTTCAAACCAACGTTCTTCTTTAGCTAAAATTTTGAAAGGAGTGGTTCGAGGCACATAGTTTTATATACATGACATACATTTCAGAGGTTCAAATGCCAAACCTGTGAGCAAATTAGTTTTCAGATCACAGAAGTTTCATGTCTGGCTTTAAAAAAAAATCTATATAAATATGAGCCATTGAACGGCTCTTTTAAGACGAGATGTGGCAAATGAAAACATACATTTTACACATTCTTTCCAGTCCTGGACTTTTAGGAGGGATTTTGTTAAATATCTCATTCCAGCCGGATTTATTGAGCTTTGAACCGCAAAAAAGACGAGGCAAAATTTCAATTTTTACACATTTATATTATTATTGTTCTCACTTTTAAATATTCAAAAACTAAACAGATCCCAAATCTCTGTATGTAATACATCAACAAACTAAAACCATACATTTAAGCCTGGCTCTATCCAATATTTAGATTCAAATGTAGGCAATGATGGCAAAGTTTATGCATACAATCTTATTTCTATATGAAAACATAAAATGTCCTTCTTCAATGACCATACGACTGAGAACTTACACAGACATACTTGACACACTTGTTTTTTTTTACTACAGCAAAGGTTTCAAATTGATATCTCTACATTATAATTGTATACCCTTTTCACCTGCAGCCTCTGGCCCTAAATGAACCGATCCCAAAGATTCGGTTCTAAATGAAGAGCCATGAATCCCATGATGAAACAGTAAAAGTCAACGCACAAATTCAGCGACTGTAACCGATTCAGACAAACTTTGCATCTGAAGGTAAAAGTGAGGCTATTATCAATAAAAAAAAATAGGGTGTGAAGGATTACCATTTCATCCACACTGTCGTTCCTACACTTGATTGAGTTTACTTTGTTTGGGAGGTTTAGTTCTCCAGCCAATTATTCAACCAGAAAGTAGAGAGAGCCCTACGCCTTTCCAATAAACCTCCAAAGGACTTTCTCTGGTGAAACACTTGTCCCCATTTTTCTAAGATGATGGACTTTCGAAAGAAGCAGATAGATTCCGTTGCCTTGGAAATACAATGTAAACCTGTTCTGATCCTCAAACATGAGCGCTTCTCGACCTTTATTCATATTGTAATGAACACATGCATGGAGTCGGTATGTCTTTACACATGCGCCACACTCCACGAACCCCTCCCTCCTCATCTTTGTGTCTGAGGTATCATCAGTCATCGCCCAGACAGCCAGCAGAAGGCCAGAGGCTGCAGTCAGCTGGGACCCATCTCTCTCACCCCCACCCACCACCTCCACCATCGGGGCCCACCACACCCCTGACAGCGAGCAAGGGAGGGGGGCATGTCAATGTGCTCTCCCGCTCCACTACTGCCAACACAGTTCCAAGAGATATTTTCTTAAAATTCAAGATTCAAGATTTTTCATTTGTCAAACCGTGTGAATCATTTGAAATGATACTTCTCTCATCCTTGATTGTGGAGCGGGGGGTGGGGGAAGAGGGGTGGGAGGGAGGGCAGGGAGTTCAGCTTCCCGATTGCATTGTGTATGAAACTCTCTACAGGATGCTCTCTATAGTCTCTCTGGAGAAGTGCCACACAGTGATGGAGCTGGTCAGGATGCTCTCTATAGGCCCTCTGTAGAAGAACCACACAGTGATGGAGCTGGTCCGGATGCTCTCTATAGTCCCTCTGTAGAAGAACCACACAGTGATGGAGCTGGTCAGGATGCTCTCTATAGTCCCTCTGTAGAAGTTGCACATAACGGAGGCTGGGATTCTGGCTCTTCTTAACTTGTGGAGAAAGTAGAGACGCTGATTACTTTTCTTGACCAGTGATGTAGTGTGCATGGTCCAGGAGAGGTTCGCTGTGATGTGCACTCCCAGGAACTTAGTGCTGGTCACCCTCTAAAGATGCATGATTAAGGTGAATCCAAAAGAATTGCCTACAATCCTGGTCTTTATTCCGCTATATTCATTGAGCGGATCAACAGTATTCACAATTTAGCACGTTCCTATGGCCCAGTTAAACACTACAGGACGACAAATAAGTCGTAAGGAATGTTGTCGAAAAACCAAGTATCATAAGCTTTTAGGCAACAGCTTTACCGGGCCTTCACAGTGAGACCTTACAATGTGTTGAGAAGAACTAAACCATTTCCTTTCGACCAGTCAGATCCACGTCACATCAGTCACAGGATTAAATTTATTATTTTTGTATCAATGAGACAGAAATGGCCAAAAATAATAATAACCGGCCCCTATGCCCTTCTTATTTTGTCCAATGACATGTATTACCATGTTTAATGTAGGTTACAGAAAACGAATTGGAGGGTTACCTTACTCAGGGAGGGTTACCTTTCCCCCAAGGCTAATTCCTTCATACGAGCAATTTGACTGAGCTCCTGTATTTAGCCTGCGATCGCTGAAAGTGATGCTACGTCCATGTTTGTCACAGTCTGTGGTTTTGATGCACTGGAGTTGGTCTGGAGCCCTGAGTTCAGACATCAACTAAACGAAGCACACAAGGGTTAATAAAAACAAAAACAGACGTCATGTTTGAAATGGAGCCACGACTGCTCATACTGTATTCACATCGATGTGAGTTAGGGCTGAACGATTTTGAGAAATAATCTAATTGCGATTTTTTTTCTTCAATATTGCGATTGCGATTAAATATGCGATTATTGTTGCAAGGTCCTCTTCTCATGTATTTTTCACCTAACACAAGCAATAAATCAGCCTGTTTCATAATAAACTATATTTGAAGTGAAAGTTGCAACAAAATTGTTGCTTGACCTATTCAAAATGTGGACTGCACTTCTTAAACTGTCTGAACTTAACAGTACAGTCTATAAATAAATGCTAAATTATATAGATATTAAAAAAAAAATAACTCACTGATCCAGTCAGTAACATCACCCAGACTAAAGTGCAGGAAAGTAAGAACAAACGTCTGCTTTAACTAGTTGGAAAAGTTTTAGGAAATCAAACTCCCAATTAATACAAAATAAGCTATTTAATTTATTAAATAGTACTTTATTATTTCGGCCAATCAAATCCCAGTCTGAGCTGCAACTCGTAGTTGCTTCAGATGCGCGTTATTGATGGACACGGAGAGGCCAGATGGAGCACACGCCAAATCACAGTGGAATTAAGAGCAGCATTTTGGTTTTGGGATGTAACTTTGGACAATATGAAGAAAGAAAAGAACACTGACACAAGGAGACGGGACATGAGGTGCCAGACACAGACACGTAATCTTTGACTCGCAGCCATTTGGTGACATTTCAGCTTAAACAGCACATTTCCTCAGCAAAATAAGACATGACACGGACTCCTAGTTACCAACCCTTTTCATACAGCAGTTTAGTGTTTACATCTTGCGTCTGTACGACCTACGGAGCGGATATGCGGTAGATGCAAAGGTAAATAAAGGCACATGGCACTTCGCCTCCGCGGATACTTAATGGTCATGAAACGTCATTATGCTTTTGAGATAAGTTCTTTATCCACAACATTCCCAAACATAAGCCTAAACTGAGCCACAAACGACTCTTTACTTTTTACAATCAGCACAGACTCACCTATATATGTCTGTGGAGGCAGAGGCGTAGAATCCGGAGGTGAGGGAGTTTCTGTGATCATCAGAGCGTGTAGTAGCGGCGACGGAATGGCGTGATTAGCACTGTGGCTAACGCAATGCTAACGGAGAAAAGCAATATTCCTTTCGCGGTGGCTGCATGATAAACGCTGATATTTTCACTGTACGTCCACAATCTACCGCGCACCTTAACTAGACTGAGACGTAAACAAAAGCACGCGACGGAGCGGACTTTGCTGCCATATCTCGCTGCTCCATTTACTTCCCAAATCGCGTGCCCTGCGATTACGAAATCGCGTGGTGTAATATCGCGATAAAATTGCAAATGCAATTAATCGTTCAGCCCTAATGTGAGTTCATGCTTGTTCGCTTCATTTTGTGAACAATTGTCTTGTCTGTGTATAGCTAAGCCGAGTGATGTGCTATGAAATCCTCAAGTAAGCTTTACAGAATCAGAATCTAAACATCTCGACAGTGGTCTGGGCCGGTCCAACTCAGTGCAGGGCAAATCATTAAAAACAAGACTCTGCTGAAGGCTGTGTCTACTTTTCCAAACAACCAAACACATTTACACCTGCATTACTACACTGCTTCCCCTTCAAACACCGCTCCCCATCGGGCCTGAGCGTATGGCTATCTTCTGATACCCAATTCCCAGTGAGTGCCATTAAACCTCCACAAACCATACAGAGGAGTCCCGGTGCTTGATTAGCGCCTTCCCCGTCGACATGTTGGAATACAGCGGGGCGGGACGCTCATTAGGATGTGCCTGTCGGTGGGATCCAGGGAGAGGGTCCGCTGTGGGGAGGGGGCAGGCAGCAGGAATCACAACCGACATGATGGATAAGACCCGACCCTGTTGGACTTTGTGCGGGATTTGCTGGTGTAGAAAGTGATAGGGAATCATAGATTAATTCGGCCTTTACATAATCCTTTTATCATATCGTACTGTTAGAATCAGACACGGCGGCCTCGACCTTCTAACATGACGTGTGGCCTAGTAAACGTGGCACACGGTCTGTGAATGGATGGTCATCGTCGACGTGGCACTCACGACTATTTAACGCTCTTCATGTGGATAGATAACCAGACTCTGAATGGTCCATGCCCTAACCAATGTATCGACTGTTCAGCTGTCTCCAGGCCTGTATTATTATGTGTGTGTTAATAAAACTTCTCTCTACTTAAGACATCCAGACTCGGTTCCATCCTTCCACTCGTGTCTCTCCGGGCCCCTCCAGTAATCCCCTAACAAGAAAGAAAGATGTTGCTGGGGCACAGAAATTCAACCTTATTTCTACAGACTTAGATAACTACGAATGTGATCCATGTACGCAGAAAAAGGTAGATACAAAAAAACGAACGAAAGAAAACCCTATTGAGATTGACCAAGGTGCAGAGTGCAATACAATTTAATTCATCTCCCGATTCCGGAGACGAGAGATTCAGCACAGCCTAGAGCAGGAGCTGAAACAGAGCTAAATGTCAAACGTATACTAGACTTCTGGAAGAGCACCTTTAATCATAGTACTAGTGTCACATATAAATATCTTGGCACCATGTTCTTCTGAGTTGAAGCTTGGCATAAACACTCATGTTATCACAAAGAAAAGCCAACAGTTAAGAAAACTCATTCGACAACTGAACATTGTGAGGATAAGCACTGCGACTTTAAGGTTTCAGATGCTAAGCTTAAACCCCTTGTGGAGCTGACAGGTCTGATAAACTAGGAGCATTTTAAGCTTCTCCGTTCACTCATTTTCCTTAATGGCCTCTGGCCCCAGCCAAAGATAAGCAGGTATTTAAACTGTGCTTGTTTTTATGGCTGTCCATTCCCTTCTCTATAGCCGTACCTTCTCTGCTGCTTCATGTGCCTTGTTCCAGAAGCTGCTCGTTGTCACCTACGATCAGCTCTGACAGATAGCTATTATGTTCATGTTTGAAGGACTTGTGATTTTCCTAACCCTAACCCTAACTGTTGTTATTCTTTAAAAGTGGAGGCAGCAAACCTAATTGCCCTTCTGGAAAAAAAAAAAAAAAACTGCACTTTTTTTTAATCTGGATTAAAAAACCTGAACCTTTAAAGCTGGACTGACACCAATCCGACACAATGTCGCCGTTTGGGGGGACTGGGGGGCTGTTTGTTTGCTATTTGTCCGCCCCGCCTCACCTGCTCAGAGCAACATCGACACTGAAGCGACCGAAAACCCCAGACCGACAGCCACACGGAAGAAGTTTGCACACGTATCCAGCTAGTTTATAAAACAGCGCGAGGGAGCCAAACCGAGTGACACTCAAACGAATGCATCCCAAGAGCGCAAGTGGGACGACCGGCAGAAGCTCACGTCCCGCCACAGTTTGAGCAAGTTTCACTTTGAACCACTTTTAGCAGATTGCGCGGATCTTTTTGTCGGGACTTTGAAACGCAGGCCTCATTTGGACCCTCCACGGTGAAGGGGGAAAGAACGACACAGCCGACCGGCGGTGACCAATTACGTGTTGTTTTTGTTTGTTTTCCCGTCTCCGCCTCTCTAATGAGCTCGGACCAGTGCGTGTTCTTCGACACTTCAAAGACCGACCCGCTGGAGGAGGCTGGATGTGTACTCGGCCCGCTCCGGCTCCAGCTCCTCTTCCACTGGCAAGCCTCAGCGCTCTCCCGAGATCAATAAAAGTCTTCCCGGCCAAACAATTTGCTCCACATTTCAGAAACAAACTGTTTGATGGAAGGGAACGAGCCCTAGGGGGTAAACATAATTGAGATGCGTCGGAACTACAAAAAAGGAATGACGTAATGTGACTTTTTTTTTTTTTTTTTAAGGTTCAAAAGGAATTCCTCAAAGTTGAATTATTTGTACAAATGGAAAAAGCGATAGTGCCATAACCTGGAATGAAATGCCACGGACACGAGCGTGATATAAGAGCCACTGGACGAGCTCGTAAATCTATCGGGCATGGCCTCTGTAGACTACACAATAAAACTTTCATCGAGCTCTTAACGTTTCAGGCTAACCCGGTTACAGTAGCCCCTAATTCAATCTGAAATCTGCCGTCTCCCCGGTCTGCGCCCGACAGTGTGCTCTGACAGCGCCCCGCTCCGTCCGAGGTCAGGCAGCGGTTACGAGCGCTGCAGAAAAAGACCACTTCAGTCGTTTTGACAAGTTTGATTTGTTTACTTCTACTGGCCTATTTAATCTGACATGTTTTGAGATGTTCTTTTACAGCGCCATGAGTAGCAGTAGTTCAAACTTTACTAGCTCCTTCTGTCACGGTTGAAAATGGGCAACATTTTAAATAGAATCGTCAAATCAACTTGGAATAATGACTGCAGCTACTGACAGACATTGCTGTGTATTTGCTTAGAAAAAAAGGCCATACTTCTATTCTAGATATAGACTATTTAACAGAGGTGGGTCAAGTCACTGAGTCCAAGTCAAGTGGTTATGGAGTCAAGTCCAGTCATGCTTTAGTCGTCGCTTCAAGTCGCACACATTTATCTACTTGAAAATGTGCAATAAACAGAAGTACTTTGTTAAGCAATGCACCAAATTAAGGGTAATGTAAAACTAATGGATTTAGATTCCCATGCAGTTTGAAAGATGAATATGAAATCATGTTTTTTTGGAGAAGTTTCTGATGGATGTCTATATAAAGATACGACTCGCAGACTCTTACACATCAAGGTACTGCAAACAACTTGCTCTTAACAGACTCCAAGTTAAAATATTGATCTGGCTTTAGTCGCTGAATGCAGCTCTTACTGTGTTCATGTCGTACTGTCTGCGCCACAGTTTCAGTCCATTGTTTTAAACCAGGGGTAGGCAACGTCAGGCCCGGGGGCCAAATCCGGCCCTCCAGCACAGAGCCTCTGGCCGCAAGATGAATTCGAGAAATATTATTATGGAATCAAATAACTGTTACAGTTTCCATCTGAAACTACATGGAAACACACCGGAGTCTGTTATTGGGTTGTTTTGTTCTTAATTTCAGTTTTAAAAGCATATCTACAGCTTGTTCAATAAAAACTTGTGTGGAAAATACAATATTTTATACAATATATGACAAATTACAGTTTTGATTTGGTCACGGCTTGTCGTCATAGAGTCATGTTGGGTCCCAAAGCCAAGCCACTTGAGAACCACTGATGTAAAGCATTGGCATTTGGAGGAAAAAGTCATTTACTTTAGGCTTCTATGGTGATGTTTGGCCCTTGGTGTTTTGGCAAGGATGACAGTTTTCATCCTTGCCAAAACACCAAGGGCTAGGTCGCAAACTCGCCTACCCCGGTTTAAATCGTTTCCCTCTCAGTAAACTTCAGTGAAGTCTATGAATCTTCACCTCTTCACTCACTGTTCGCCCACTGTGTCGGGGAAGCCCAAAGTAAAGAGCATGCGTAATGCATAATTACCATATGTAAACATAGATGCGCTGGTTTTACGCCCTGCATCCTGTTGCAAGTCTCAAGTTCTAAAAGGCAGGTCCTAAGTCAAGTCTTCATTGGTTAATTAAGTCTCTGCTATTTAAGAAGCTTATTTCAGTTTTTGTTTGTTGATTTGCTTGTTGTTTGAACGGGATATATCTTGTAAACCTCCCTTCAGGTTTATTCTGAAGCAAAGCTCGAAATGGAAAAGCATTGACTGTGTCCATATTGTACATGTTTTTACAGAGTGGAGAGGAAGGTAATAGGGGAGGGGGTTAGGGGGGCACTTGGCTGGCACAGTCCAGACATGGAGAGTATGGCATTCAGGCAGCGCGCCAATAAAAGCCCCGCGCTGAGTGGAGGAGGAGGGGGTGGAGGGGCAGAGTGGAGCGGCGGTGGCTGCCAGGGCCAAAAAGCAGCTAATGTGTTTGAAATGTTATTGAGTGGATGGAAGTGCTGATACGACCCGCTCGCTCGGCGTCGGGACGGGGTAGGGTTACCGACAGAGAGAGCGCGCTGAAGCACTTATAGGGGACTCTGTCAGTGCTACGCCAACACCTCCTAATCGGCCATCTTTAAACGGGAGGAAATGGGTCGAGTGGACAAAACAGTTGACTTTCTTTCCTTGTTTTTGCAGTTTTAAAGAAATACATTTGGGCAAGCCTCAATGATCACATACTCTACACGTTTTGGAGGAGTTCAATGAAAAATGATCACAAAAATATTACGGGTCAAACTGTTTTTTCAAGGCAAGACACAGGAGGTGTATAGGGGAAAATACATAAATCTAGATATAGCAATTTGAGACTTCCACTGTAGATTACTGATGTAAATACGAGAAAAAAATTTCTATCACATTTTGCTGATATTTTCAGTGATAATGGATAGAGCAGGTTTAAATTGACGGATTTTTTGTGTTGATATATTAGTTAAAATAACAACAGATTCAGAGGGAATTTTGGATCTTGTTTAGATTTTGAATTTTGAAGTGAAGAATAAATGAAAAGAATCTGGTTCAAGCTCAATTCAACCTGGATAGACTCACACAGACAAAAGCAGTGGTTAGGGAGATTTATTGACATGTGTATTAGTTTTGGCGATCAGACCCCGGCGGTGACATCGATGTACAAGTCAGTGTAGGTAAACAGCTTGGAGTTAGGGATGTCTTCCCCCGGAGCCTGGACACTGGTGGTGGTATAGGAGATCCGTGGAGGATGCGTAGGTAGAAGCCGTGGACGGAAGAGGCGGAGATGGGGTGGAGGCGGGTCGCAGCGCCGCTGGGAAGCGAACGGATCATGATGGCTGGGGCTTAAAAGCGGGACCGATGGCGATGATTGGCTGCTATGGAGGTGCGGCTCTGACGCTGATGTGGAGGTGTGGACCTTTCAGGAGCGATCATTGGCTGGAGGTTGATGATGCTGAAGTTTGTCTACCAGGCTGAATTAACGGCTAGGCTTCATTAAATCAGCAACAAACAAAAAAAAAGCTTGAAAACCACTTTTGAAGAAAACTCTCAATAGAAAAGCTCTATAGTTTTGTATCGTCTGTGCGTGTACATTTTTCCCTCTCTCCTTCTGAGTAAAGCAGAATATTGAACCTTTTAAGTATATATACCAGGCAGGAATCCGAGCCAAAACGAGCCATGACTCTTTTCCTGAGTGTGTTTCTGGAATCAAAAGCACACCCTGTTTGGGTTTGACCAAATGCACGAACTTGACTCTCCATTAGCGGCGCGGCCAGTTGGCATATTTTGTCCAACAATACCCCCTCCCTGACAGATTATTTTGATATAGCGCTGTTTTAAACGGCGGCTAATGCGCTCTAAATGTTATTGGCCCGATGGCAGGTCCTGATAGAGTGCCGCGGGGGTGTACGGTTACCGGAGACGTGACCTTCAGAGCTCGGGGGGACTTTGTGCCGAGCCCCCTCTCTCTCGGCGGACAGCTGGAGCCGGGTGCGGAACGCTCAGTGTCGTATGTGCGAGAGGCAGAGGAACTCAGACTTGGCACGTTTCCCCCGCGGTGCCCTTTCGGTTCAGAGGGTAAGTATGGAGGACAGGGGAGGGGGGCGCATAGCGGGGGGTGTCAATGCGTGCAGGAGCGCATGTGTGCACGCTCATACCCATGTAGCAACACTTCATAAACACCACGCTGCCAGGCGGCTGTGACGCGTACAGGCGGACTGTGGGAATGTGTGCCGCCTTCTCCGATGTGCTGGGGGAAGATATTTATATGAGATTGAGGGATCTGGATAAGTAAGTAACCGACAAAGGAGCAGGACATTAACCCCCCCCCCATAATTCATTAGTTAGAGAACACTAAAGCAAAATGCAGAGTTTATAACATGTTTGAGGAGGGTTGACAATCTACCTGTGCAGACACATGACGGTCTTCGAAGAAAAGTGGGCCTTGTTTTCCGTTAGGCATATGTGTGTGTTTCATTCAAGCAATGCCTTTAATATCTGTTTTGTCCACCGTGTTGACAGTTTCTCCAAGCTCTTCAGCCCCTGGTTACACACCGCCATTGCAACACCCCCACACTCCAACATTAAGGTTTAATTTTCGGAGTGGGGGCATTTCGTTATCGTTCCATATCGGCCAACCAGAGCACTCCGCTCTCAAAACTCAGGGCTACTAGTGATTCCTCGGGTCTCCAAAATCACTGTAGGAGGAAGAGCCTTTAGCTACCAAGCTCCGGTTTTATGGAATAAACTCCCAGCTCACGTTCAAGAAGCAGAAACAGTCCCTACATTTAAGACTAGGCTCAAAACGTACCTCTGAGAATTAGCTTATGATCAGGTCAGTTAAAGCTCTAACCCACAGCCTGAATTAAAGCTGCCTTAGAAGAAACACTGCTGTGGGAAGTACGGTACACTGAGCGCTATCCTCTTCTTCTTCTTACTGCAAACCCTGTCTTATTATGATACAATATTTATTTTATCTGTAGTCTGTTCATTACTATTCACATGGTGTCTCCTGTCCCACTCCCCCTCGGGAGTGCCTGTCTAGATCGAATGGAGGAACCCGGCTGAACGGAGGAACCCTGCCTACTGACAACAAGGACTGGACGGTCTGTGATCTTGGCCCGTCTGCTGAGGGACTCCTTCGGCCCTGGGTCTCTATAGCCTGTCCGTCCATGGGAGTGGATCTCTCCTTCTGTGGTTCTCCTCAAGGTTTCTCGTTTCTCCTACCGGGTTTTTGAGTTTTTCCTTGCCGTGCTGGAGAGTCTAAGGACAGGGGACACCCGAGCTGCTCGTCGCTGCTCGTCGTTTGCCTGGATATTTGATTTGCCTGAACTTTACATTGTCTTATTTACTGCTCTGTTTTATTGCCTTCATGTTTGGTGAGATATTGGGCTATACAAAACCATTGATTGATTGATTCCCCCTACTAGAACTGACCCTAACCTTACCTTAGCCCAAACCCTGTAGGTGGGTAGTGGAGTTTACAAACTGAACAGGCTACTCTCGGTATCAAAAAGTGTCGGATTGGCGGGTTGTCGCAATGGAGGGGTGTCGGAATGAAGGGTAGATCCCTCAGCCCCTTTCACCCAGAAATGTCCTGGCTAATAAAGTCAAATCCTAAAGAAAATGTTAAAGAAAGGGCCCTCGGGCATCAACAGTGCTCACAGCACGTGAGAGTGGGTTCCATGATGGGAGGAGCAGCTGATCTACTCTGAGCTTATCTGGGGGATTGAGCTCTATCTCTTTCTCTAAGGAGCGCACAACCATCCTGCAGTGTGAATTCATTCTGACCATAGTCCCCTTTATTAAAGGGACATGAAGCTGTGTTAACATTCAGTTTATCAAGCAAAGACTCAAAACAAAGTGGATTCACGTTACAGATCGGTCCCCCTCAGAAAAGTGCATGGGGAGGTAAGGTTTTACAACAAATACGACAAATCGAGAGGTCCTAAGTCAACCTCGAAAGCAGTTTCCTTGCCACATGCTTGCACATTACAGTTCACTAAAACAAATCTCTGCAACAATCTTTCGACGGGCTTTCTGTGAACACGTCTGCACTTCGAGGCCGTTGGAGGACGAAGCCCTCGCATGTGCCATCTCCCTCTCCAAACACAGTAGCTCTGAAGTCCAGCACTTCTTCCTCCAGGCACAGAGTACGGTAAGACTCTGTGGAGCCTGGCCCTAATGTGGTCCAACCCCAAAAACCAGCACACTCCCAACCCTGCCACGGAGCGGGGCACGGCGCCCCTCCAGTGGCTTGGAACAGCAAAAAAAAAAACTCAACCGTTCCAACTGCACACACAAAAAAAAAGCCCAAATCCGAAAGCTGGCGCGGAAAGTCTGGAGTGCCATGCCGTGCACTGTAAATATTTGGTCAAAATTAATGAAGGGGCGAAGGCTGCCAAGAGTTCTTTTTGAGCGGAGCGAGAGAGAGACACGGAGGAGAGCGTGCCCAGTCTGAGCCCAGGCTGTACGGGTTTTTAATGGATATTGCTTCTGCAGACAAACGCTAAGTGCTACTGTCCGCCTTCCAGCCTCTGCACCACGTCGCCGACTGTCCACCCAAACGTCAGCTGCGCTTCCCAACTCTACCTCTGCAGACGGAGCCCAAATAGCCTTTTATTCCCATTTTCATTGAGCTTGAAACGGTTATAATGTTGTTCCCTCACGGAAGACACATTCATGCCTCTTGTAAACTTTCCATAACTTATCTGTTTCACGAGCATTCCCTCAACCCCCTCCATCAAACAGGTCTTTGAGCTCACACACAAAAAAGTATATTTAAAAGAAAAAAAAAAGAATAATAAGTAGGTGCAAGTGAAAGCCCATCAATCACATGCAGCAGCTGTAATCCCCACGAGAGTTGTCGGGTAGAACTACTGTCACGCGTCTGATCTGAGCGCCGCGCGTTTTCCACTCAAGACTTTAAAGATGGAGGAGCGGGACGGAGGGAGGAGGCAAAGCTGCCGGGACAAATGTGGATCCAAAGTGTTCAGCGAAGTGGACACGAGGAGTTGTTGTTTTTTTAAAGGATGTTAAGAGATATCAATGCGACACGTTCGCTGTAGATTATGAGGAAGTGTGAGGGGGTCATTTTATGTTTTCATACAAAAAGAGATTTTGGAAAGAATTTGCAAAAAAATTCCAATTTCTTCTTGTTTTTTTGTTTTGTTTTTTGGTTCGAAGCCCAACAAATTAGGCCGGAATCACATAATTAAGTTCAGTCGGAGCCTGTAAAGTGTGGAGTCTGTAGGAGCTGCTAAAGTGGAGATGTTGTTAAAGAGTGGAATGAAAACCTCAATCCATCCATTTTCTTCCACTTGTCCGTTGCCGGGTCGTGGGGGCAGCTGTTGAGCTGCCCAAATCACATTGCACCAGCCCCTATGGCTCCTCCTGCAGGTGGTGGGTCCACAGAAGGACGGCCTCTTGGTTCCAAACGGGCCTGTTGGTCTCTCATAAGGGGCTTCACCCATTCATGCACCAGTGTACACAGACACTGGAGGCAAGGAGGGTGAAGTGTCTTGCCCAAGGACACAACGACAATGTGCACCTTCAAGAGGCGGGATTCGAACCCCCGACCTTTCGATCATGGGACGAACCGCTCTACCATCTGCGCCACCTTCGCCCCAAAATGAAAACCTCATTTGGAGAAAACGGCCCTAAAGTTCAGTCTCTCTGTATTTCCCCGTCTTTAGCCGCTCTGTCTCCCACAAAGGAAATGACCATATTTGGATTAGTACACGTGGATACAAAATATGACCATATTTGTGAATGAATGCACGAGGGGGAAAGGCTGTTGTGTTTACTCACTGGAAATGTCTTTTGTATCGTCTTGACATTAAGGCCTTAACCGAGCGCATTTTCTCCAGTTCGGCTTTACCCAAATCTAAAAGCTTCTCGACTGGCGCTTCCTGCCACTGGGCCTCATACGAAACCGCTCGTGACTTGTCGCTGCGTTTATGTCAGGTTTTTGTCTGTTTTTTGTCAGGGGGTTTTGTCATGTTTTCATTGCGTTTTTGTCTTTCTTTTTTGTGTGTGTGTGTTTCTGTCGCTTTTTTATTGTGTTATAGTTGCTTTTCCGGCACATTTTTGTTGCTTCTTTATTTTTGGATTTTTTACATCTTTTTTAATCATGTTTTTGCCACTCTTTTGTTGCTTTTTTTTAATCGCATTATTGTTGCTTCTCCGGCACATTTTGTGTTGCTTTTGTGTTGCTTTTTTCATCCTCGCTTTTGTCGCTGTTTTGACATTCTTTTTTTTCCCAGGAATCTTTTCGATCTGGGTAAAGCCAGACTGCAGGACATGTGCTCAGATCAGGCGGGGGTTAAGAGGTTAAACTGAGACGTGAAGGGATGGGTGCTCAGAAATCCCCTTTCAGTTCAGGTTATAAAACGTGAACTGTCCAAAAGCATCAAAAACTAAAGAAAAGCAGTGCTCACTTTGCGATGAGCGCCGTTCATATTCCAATTGAGCTGCGATTAACCCTTTCAACCACACAGCCAATGCCGAAAAAAAGCCGCCTGGAGCTCACGCCTCCTGACAGCGATTGTTATTCAATTAGAGCTTTCAGAGCGGAGGAGAGAGGAAGAATGTGGAAGAATGTGGGCGAGAAGTGACGCGGAGGGCTCATAAACAGAGTCGCAAATCAGTCGGAGAGAAAAAAAAAAGGTTTGTCTCGGGGCTCCGGGAGACGCCGGAGGGCTCGGGCACAAACCAAGTGCACTTTTCAAAGACGCCGCACAAAAGGCTGAAGCACATGCCGCGCACAACGGGAGAAAAGACTTGTTTTGTGGGGGAATTTAAAAAGTTTGTTCTTTACTTTGTGACAAGGCGGAAAGGGTAATTGGGTTTGTGACAGTCGGGGAGAGCGGAGATAGACGCGTGTTCAGTGAGAGCATGTGTTTCTGTGCTCATGCTGTAAATCTATCGTATTCCATTGTATAGGAAGTAACTCTTGCACATGCAGTAGTTTGGCTTTTTGAATTTATCATGAAGTGAGCTCAGAATGGATGGAAGGATTGAGTTGATGAAGTAAATACATCATTTTCTAAACAAAAGTGCATCATGCCGTTCTTCTTTCAAAAGACTGTAGAGCTCACCAGTAGAAGGAAAAACACTATTCATTTTATCCACTGACTTTTCAACAGTCTAAAAGCACGACGGAGGCTAATCAGCTACATGCTAACTATTGACCATAGAGCGGATATTTTATGAGAAAGTAATACAAAATGTTTTCATTTAAAGTGTTAGATAAATCTTCATTTTAAAATGGTGTTTTATGTCAGTGACCACATTGCTGAATAGTGTCTATTAACCTCTTACCCCCCGCCTTGACCAAGGACATTTTCTCTTGTTCGGCTTTACCCAAATCTAAAATTTTCTTGAGAGAAAAAGCAAAAGAGTAATGAAAACGCAATCAAAAAGCAACAAAAACGTGACAAAAAAGCGACCAAAAAGTTACAAAAATGTCACAACAAAGCGAAAAAGCAACAACACAAGGAGAAATCTTAGCTCTGTTTTGTAGGTCTTAGCTTTCAAATGAGGCATGAGTGACACTGGCCTATCGGCTTTTAGCTCCAGTTGTGAAGCTTTGGGTAAAGCTGAACTGTGTTTGGTTATAGTGGGGGTTAAGAGGTTAAACTGTTAGGGGCTCATTTACCAAGTGTTTGCACGAGTGGATCAGCAGGGCCTTTCTTACTCGTGCTGCACTTTCTCCTTTACATGTCAGAGTCTTAGTCCTGTAAAACAGGCAACATGCCCACAATTAGCAATGCTATGCTACTTTCGCTCTTCATCGTGAATTTGTGCCCAGTTTGTAATTGTCTTTTATCGCGTTAACTTGCTAATTCAAGTGCTGGGCCTGTGTCATCACGGTGAAGGTGACTTTGTGTAGAACTCATCTGTACCCATGCATTAGCGTGTTAGCACATTAGCAATCTGTGGGCCGCTGCCGCCGCTAACAGCTGTTCACATTATTGATTTTATGTTTACGTTCATCGACCACACGTTAAATGCAGATATACAGGCACATTTATGGCCGCCGATGAAGGATGAGTTGAGGGAGCAGAAGGTTTCATGTGTGATGAGGTTTCTCAGTGACTCGTGTAAAAACAATCCAGGCGTTCGGTTTCAGCTAACGCCGTGCTAACACATCGCACCGTAACGGACACATTCTGGGAGAACGGCACTTAAAAAGGTCTTTCTTTAAGCGTGACATGCCCCCGATTCATAACTTTGGAATCATTAGTGAGAATAAGGCGCTGGGAAACATATGGCTCATTTGCATAAACATATGTACGCAGTAATCGCATACTTCCACTTACATTTCACCGAACATTGGGACGCCTCGGTGTGTCTCCAGCAAAGCCACATCCACACCAGCAAAGGAAGTCAAATGACCGACTCCGCCATCCAAAACATCTATGATATTATCCAAAAATTGCTCCAATCTCAGTGGGTCAGACCGTATCCTGAAGATCCTTTTGTCACAATATGCATCTAGGCTAGGGTGACCAGATGTCCCAGTTTACCCGGGACAGTCTCAGTTTTGAGTCCTTTGTCCCATGTCCCAATAGATTTCGCCAAAACCATTGATTTGTCCCAGTTTTACTTGTAATCTGTCCCAGTTGTCCCGGTTTTGGCCAATGTAGTCCCCGAAATAGCATACTTCTCTTGAAAATGAATGTCTTTGGCCCATGGGAATATCAATTACCAAGTGTAAACCAATTCAAAATCTCAATTCAGGATGTGGATTGGTGCATGTCATAAGTCGTTGACAGCTTTACCATTCATCGTGGGTAAAGACAGTTTAGTTTTGGAACCCCTGCAGGCTATTCCCGAATATAGTCCCAGGTTTTTAGTTGGACAATCTGGTCACCCTAATCTAGGCTACCGTTCCTCTAACAGCGGGCGGAAACCAGCGCATTAATCAACTCATTAGCACGCTCTCGATGAACCCTGAAGCTGAATTGGCTCCTTTCAGCTTCCTTTAAGCTATTTCTCTTGTCAGAGCCAACCAAAAGAACTTCCCCCATTTCAACAGTGCAGTGAAAGCCTCATTGGCCTTTGAGTCCGAGAATGGCAGTGTGTAATCAGTTCAGGAAATGACAGAGCCGGGGGGGGGGGGGGGTCTTTAGGTATGACTGAGTTTGTTCCTCAGCCAAACCAGAAGGCTTTAAGAGGACGGTAAGAACGGCACGGACAGTATAAGGGCTCTGGTGTTGTTGGCCTTAATCCTCACTGGAGCGGGTGTTTTTGCTCTCTCAGCACCTTGAAAAGCCGCTCGTCTCCCACATGTGCACCCGAAGGAGACAAATTGCCCCGGTGTCCTTGTCCGCAGCCTCCCTCCCCGCACACAACCCCCTCCACTTCGGATCAAGAGCACGGCCGTAAATAACGAGCGGGAATGCATGTTACATGGAAGTGGCACAGCGGGGAAACAATACAACTGTCACATCCCAGAACACCTATGCAGAGACTGAAAAGCAAAAGGAAGTCATGGACATGGAAGACGAAGTTGAAAATTGATATTCGAAAACTGTCTTGAATATTCTGATAATATTATTGCAAAACTTTACCAAAAAGGTTTTATGTCAGATTTAAAAAAAAAAAAGTCCAAACTCACTCTTTATTTATCTATCCTTATTTTATGGCGTTTTGTTGCGAAGGAGCTGGACTGTTTGGTATCTACGTGTAGCACGAGAGGCTGTGACCGAGATGACGCTCTAATCCATATATGGTCATTTCCTGTGTGGAAGGCAGCAGTGGCTAAAGACAAAGCAGACAAAGGGGGGTCGTTTTTTCTAAATGAGCTTTTAATTCCACTCTTTAACGACATCTCCACTGTGGTCGCTCCTTCAGACTTGGACTGAACAGTATTTTCAACGCTTTTTAGAGAAGCACTTTTTCATATCTAATTCCTGCCTGATATATTAAGCTTTGAACCTCGAAAAATAAGAAATTAGAATTTTTACAGATTTTGTAAAAAGCTTATTCAAAAACTAAACATGATCCAGAATCCCCACTGAAAAGCTCTCTGTAACTACTATATACAAAAACCCATAAAGGTAAACCTATATATATATATATATATATATATATATATATATATACACACACATATATATATATATATATTATATTTATAGGCAATTTTGTCAATGTTTATTCACCTTTTTTACCTTTAAACAAAAGCTAATCCAGACCAAAACGAGTCAGAAAGGGAAAAATCTGCATATACAGAAGTTTGCAGTCCAATAATTTCAAGTTGGAAATGGTCCATTCCCCACTCTGACCTCGCCAATACAGATGTGAACAGGCTTCAGGGTTCTCTCCATCCTTTCACCCATCCCCCGCTTTTTTCCTTTCCTTTTATTTCTAACCCAATTTTTTTTTTTTTTTAAGTCTTGCCTTTTTTTTGTGGCCGGTCAGCGCAGAGAGAGGGGGTCCTCTCCTGAATAAAGCCGTTTAAAGCCTTCGGGGATGGATTGAGCGGCTGCATTGTGTCTGCCTTTAACACAGTGAGCCGCGGAGAGGAGGGGGGGGGGTTTGGGCACATAAAGGAGATCCCAGCAGAGCGGAATGGAGGAAGAGGAGGATGAAGCAGTCAAACCAACACGTCTGCACCTTAGAAACCACTGCATTTGTAAATGTGTACCTGATTTGAGGTCATTTTGGGGAAAAAAGTGCACTTTTATTACAAAAAGATCATGTCATTGCACCTATAATCTGATAATACATTTCAAAGCACTTGAAATATTATGTTTTTTTCTTGTGTTAAAATGTTAATTTCACTGGCAGATTCGTTTGCTTTGCAGGTCAAAAGTATTCAAACTAGGAGAAATACCAGAATCGTCATCTCAGCTCAAATAAAGGATAACAAACGTGGACTTAATCTTTGTGTTCGATGGTTCAGTGTTTCTCAAACTTTTTCAGCCCAAGAACCACTTTATATTCAAATTTTTTTCTGAGGACCACCTAATAGAATCCCACTCCAACACGCCACCAAAATCAACAAAAGAGGAAGGATAAGCTAAATGTATGTTTGATATGCAACTGTTTCAAGTCAGAAACTAATTATTCAAACACAAATGCGATTCTTATGTTAAATTCTTATATGAATTTCATTTCATTTGAAAAAGTAAATGTGAAATGAGCCGCAGCTTAATATGAACAACAAACATGTGGGGGGAAAAAACCTGCTGTACCAGCCTATAGGTCCCACCTAATGTCATTCTAAAGAGCCAATAGTTTAAAACTGAGGCTGTGGTAGGAAGTCTATAGTTGTAACTATGGTAACAATTAAATGCTGAAAAGATGCTGGGGGAAAAATGTTCCCCTTAATGTCCAATATCACTGAAACTACTGGGATTTTACACATGAAACAAAAACTATACATTATAAAACAAATAGATCTGTGGATTTTACATTTTGAGATTCCCATCAAAAACTCAACGTGAATGTTGAGACGAGCGGTGCTGCTGATCACACATCAGTTTCTGAATGTCTGGTTCTAAAGGGGAGAATTTCACCTACACAGTTATACGGTATTGGGAAGGGCATGAGCACTTTGAGGGCAGACTGCAAGCTTTGGATGTTCAGTAAACTCGTGCACAGACGCACATACTGTAGAAAATAGGAGACATTTGGCTCCACAAAAGCGTTGTCTGGATCACAAGCAACACAACGCTGCTAATTCTATGAAAATCCGATATAAGAGTTAACTGCCTGTACGACGTGCGCTGTGGAGGGGAAAAAGGGGTTCGCGGACCACTAGGGGGCGATGGTGGACCACTAGTGGTCCGCGGACCACACTTTAAGAATTACTGTTCTGGATCATGAAAAATATAATATATATGCTGATTGTGAGCAGTCTTGAAATAAGCAGTTCTGTTCATTTATTCATTCACCCCGTACTCAGTGATGGTAAGCTGCATTTGTAGCCACAGCTGCCCTAGGGTAGACTGATGGAAGCAAGGCTGCTAATCTCTGCCAATCCGACAATCACACACCATTGACCAATCCTAGCCCCGTACGGTGAAATCGGAGGAAACCTTCGCAGACATGAAGACAACAAACCAACCAACAGTCGACCAGAGTGCTGGACACAAATTCAAAATATCTAAATGCAAAATTATAAGTAAAGGTCAAGAATTGACACTATATTTTGTTCTTTTTTCTCCCTTTCCACCCAGTGAAATGAAAATGAAGTAAAAAAAATAATAAATATTTCAAATAATAAAAAATACATATACTAAATAAATGAATAAATTGAACTCAAAGTCAAGATACATTCTCTCAATTCAAGTAAACTTCGAGTCATTTTTATCATGGGCATTGTTTCCAGTGTATTTTAGAACAAAATGTATGTGATTGTTGTCTTCATTCGGGTTTTGGCTCCTGGATGTGAACTTGAAGTTGAATCTTGACTCCAAAACACAAATTACCTCTATGGCATCACTTGCTACATGGGTCGTTGTCGACAAAAGAAATGGAAACTGCTGTGGGGAATTCGCTGCCTGGCCGTTATAAACCAAGACGAACAGCACACAGGAGCTCTCAGCCCAGAAGAACAGGTCATCTATCAGGACGGGAACAGGGGGAAGAGTGTCCTCAACGTCCCAACAAGATGGATTAGCAAAAGGATGACTCACTTTACAGCAAAGGAGCGACAAAAATAGATTTCTTAAGACGTCAGCGCAAGGACAGTATATTGGTAAACTGCTTTCCTGTACAGGTCCTATAATTTTCGTCAGGCTTTTTAATAATACTTTTGGATAGTTTAAAATGTATATTTTACAAAGCTGAACCCAGAGTAAGGGCGGTGAAGGCCACTGGAGTGCATAATGTTCATAAACCAAATTAAACGTGTTCCTTCAACAAGATAAAAATCACATTTGAAATGTCAGGAAGTCTTTGGGGAGATTCAGGGAGCTCCAAAGTTGACGTACAGGTCGTAAGGATGAGCTACTGAGTCTGCAGAGCAAGAAGAAGAAGCGGAGTTTGCAGCGGAAGGGCGCAACCAAATTGGTCTAAGCCCAAACCGGATGTGCGTCATGATAAGAAGTGTCCGAATAGTGCTGTCACTTAGGAAGGAGGTAGGGAAAGGAGCTTGTGTGCTTCCTTTCATATCCCCTTCAGCAAATAGGGACCTCTGGAGGTTCCTCACCGGCCATTAGGAGCTACAGCATGTGCTATCCCATAAGCCACCGGGCTGCCACCCCCCACTTCCGACCACTGTTAATGGCAGGCGCACATTTCCTCCAATAAAAAATACACATCTGCACAAGCCGAACTTTATAAAAGTGACACAATAAATGCTGGAGTCGCCACAGCACAGTCACATCCCACTGTTTTAAAGATTATTCAAAGTAAATGGCCTGAAGGCAGTTGGCGAACTTTAGCTTTCATTTAGAATCGGAACTTGAAAGCCACAATCGATGCGGTCCTCCTCTCGTCATCCCCGTGATAATCCCAAACAATTAAAACCTGAAAAACTAACATTGTATTGTGACACGGAGCTGGCATTATGGCTGTAGGCCTAAATAAAGCTATGGGGGATTGTTTAAACGTCTTTTGCAGAAAAAATAACATACAAAGCAATATTTAGCCATGATTGTAGGCTAAATACTGGTTTAAAGTAGTATAATGTAGCAGAGAAATGTTCCTTTAAAAAAATTGAATTAAATTCCATGCACTTGTTTTGTAGACACGCTTTGGGGCCCCCTTGCAGGTCCTCTGAGGCCCCGCAGGGTGCCCCGGACCCCACTTTGGGAAGCACTGTCTTATAGCAAGGAACCAGTCACCCATTCACCTTCATTCATAAACCAACATAAACAGACACTGGAGGCAAAGTAGTGAAGTGTCTTGCCCAAGGACACAACGACATTGGGCCCCTTCAGGAGCTGGGGTTCGAACCCCCGGCCTTCCGATCATGAGACGATCATCTCATCAAACCATTTTAGTCCTAATTCACACCGTCCTTACCCTGGCTTCACAGTCACACACTCTAATGAATCTGATTAGCTGCTCTCTGTGCTCGTCCAGAGGTCAGCCGGAGCGCGTCCGTCCGGGTGAAGGCGGAGTCCATCCCCCCCGGTCCGACTGCTAACTGCTCATCTGCGCGGGCGCCATTAGCGAGTGGGAACACCGCGAGCAGCGCTAAGCTAAAGTCGCGCTAATCCCAGATCTCCGAGTGTAAAAGCCTGCTTGGTCGGGATTAGCAGCAGATTAAAAGCGTATTAGTGGAAGTTACACAGATACGGATTACTGTAAACTTATGTAGGTGTAGTGTTTGGGGGGAAACATGTATTTGGGGCGCTGCAGCCTACATTTGTGCGTGCATGGGCTTAAATTTACCTACTTTTCTGCTGTAGATCAATGAGTTCAGGACAAAAAATAAAATGTGTCCTAAATGGTAGTCATCAACTCCAAACAGAGGCCGTCTTTGAGAAGCTGCTTGGAAAGGCTACAACTGTGTGATTTGAGTATAATAAAAACATTGAAACCATTGAGACTAATTCCCCACTACTTCATAATCCACTTAGCGTTACAGGTTGTGGGCCAAATCAGCACTCCTAGAAATGATTAAACAAAATGTCCCGCACAACGTGATCATTTCTTCGTTTGGTTGTTTTTTGTGACACATTCATCTTCTCATTACTTGTGTTTCTGGATACAAACTGCAGTGCTCAAGTGGAAAATTGTGATTGGAAATAGAACTTTCAATAGATACAGACAACATCTTACGGAACACGCCACAAATGGCCACAGTCAACTCTTTCACCAATTATTAGTCCAACATAACTTTAAAAAATTCAGCATTTTTTACCAAATAAAGACACAGGGACTTGGAGAGGAGCACAGTGAGTGGTTCAACAGCCCGCAAAAACATAATAATGGACAATGCTAAGCATAATCCTAACGTTAGCGTCATGCTACAAGCTAACGGCTAACTTCAAGTGCCCTTATTTCTGTTCTAGTGGCCGATCTGCTGTGAAAAAAAACATTCATAATGACCCGATTTTGACTGGACTTTATTTGTGTGTGCTGAACCTTATAGTCTGCTGCAGGGGACGCAACAGTGAGTACAGTCCTTTTCACTTTCAATAACATGTATGATATGTTTCCACTGCTGGTATGACCACATTACAGTCTTTCGTGAGGTCTGGAAGTGGGTTGACAATGTGATATCAGTTTAGATTGAGTTCTTCGATGCCCTTCTCTCCTGAGCGACAGCGCTGATGGAGTGAATGGAAATGTTTAACCTTCAATTAACTGCAAATATCAGTGTCATTCCTGCGCGGCGCCGCTAATCCAATTGTCCCGACACTCCGCCTAATCCAGGGAGACAGCAGAGGAGGGCCGCCTGCAGCAACTCTATTCTTATACGTGCACCCAATGTGTTTATAGGGACCACCCTTTAGGTTAAACGCTGCATGTCCAGAAAAAGCACCGTCGAGTTCAACAACACAATGCCCAGATGTTTTAACGTCAGCACTACATCCAGGTTTAGCATCACGAAAGAAGGTTTAAAATACACCGCACGAGAACTCCTTTCACACATATCTCCATTGGTAAATGTGTGTACTTCTGCCCTTTCAATTGTTCATTAATTGATTGATTGATATGCTACTAAGGGCGAGGATGTAAAAGCTAGAGTTCCAATCATCCAAAGCGGAAACTTGTTTGAGAATCCTGTATCTTTCTCCTACTGTAGATTCCCCATGTTCTTTGTTTACCTGCAACGAGAGACCGACCCCAAATCCCAAAATTGATAATAGTCCGTGTTGCCTGTGAGGTCTCCCCGTCCCCTTGTATACAACAGTGCCTTTAATCTTATTCTCGGTCCTCATCTCCGCACAGCCCCCCCCCCCCGCGGTCCCAGTCTTCGTGTGAAAGGACCCCTCTCCGGTCCCAGCCTCATTACTCGTACGAGCTTTTACATTAGAACGCCCCAGTAGCTGACTTAGCCCCTCTTCCTCCTCGTGCCGTACAATGGCGACCGGCTGCTTCTTCATAACTACGCTGCGTTAACTGACCTGGAAAATCCCAGCGCTCCTACGGTCCGGAGTCCAATAAAACCTTCGGCAAAGACCTCATAACGAGCGCCAGAATGAGCAGTGCTGCATCGCATGAAATTAAGACTGTGAGGCATCAGGGTAAAGTCCAATTCCTTAGATCACACAACTAATTGAACCGTTGATATGTTTGAAATTGATCTTTCTACAAGCAGAATACCACCCGCGGATACGTTTCAATGTTGGGCCCTGCAAGGTGGAGAACAAAGGTCTGGGCTCCATAGGTTAGTGCTCTCAAACTGTACCTCCATTTGGATTTGGGTCATAAAACACCTTTTATCTATAAAGTACTTAAACCTAGTTTTCATGAAAGCACGCGAGACGAGGCAAAGACGAGTTCAAAGCGAGAAAATGACAGTGTGGCGGTGCACGGTCTCTTGAGCCGATGCGTTGAAACTCTGCTTTTGCAAAATGTATTACGATTTCATTCAAACTAAATATTGCATTTATTCAATTATTTCTGAATTTGTTTGAGCGGCATAGCGATGGACGGAGATTCCAGAAGGTAAACATGGAGCATTAGCGCTCAGAAGGAGTAGGTTGAAGTTTTGAAGCCCCCTCGCTGGCGCTTGCTAAAAATGCAGAGCTTTTATCTTCATTGATTTCACTTGATGCACTTACAGTTGATAATGTATTGAATGTGGCTGCATGTGTCTTATTTGATTATTATTATCACGCCCAAAGAGTAGCGGACAGAGTCGGCCCTCGGGAAAAATAAAGTTGTTTGATGGATTTTGAAAGTCACGTACATTACGCAGTACTCTCCGTTCATGGTTTTACAAAGCCTAACATCTCATTTATCAAATATCTAGAAAGAATCTCGTGACCTCCAGCGAAGACTACCCCCAGGGCAGCTGTGGCTACAACAGCATGGAGTGCGGAGAACATGAATCATGACAATAGTGTCGCTCCATCATAAGGTTGTTGGACACGTCACAAGTGGAAGACATTGTTCATTTTTTTGTCAAAATAAAGCCATGTTTAAAGTTATAAAACATGACATACTAGCACTCTTTCAGCCGACATCAAAAGCTTGAATATTGCATAAATCGTGGAGGGGAAAACGGGCAAAGACCCAAACGGCAGGGTCCAGCGGGTGGAGAACCACTGCGGTACAGCCCAGTGGTTGGAAGTGCAGGGCTAAGCAGTAATGGCCATCCCAGTGTGGTGCATGGAAAGCGGGGTGATTCGGGGGGGGGGGGGGGGGGGGGGGGGGGCGGTCCGTGGAGGCTTGGCTGTCTGCGTATGACCGATGATACTGGCGCTCCGAGCTCGTCCCAAACGCGCTTCAGCTCTGTGTGCTCAGCTGTTAAAACTTCAGCACACTTTACAAGCACATTTAGCTTTCACTACAGCCCGGGGAGGGAGCGAGTGTTGGGGAAATAATGCTCTCGACGTGCAGGAAGGGTCGGCGTGTGAATCACATTTTTCAAAGAAGTGCTGGTATTACGGTTGGATCATCGAAATCAAAGACACGCCGTCAGCCTTTGAGCCCGTTCCTACAAATGCCAATGGCGTCCCAGACCTGTTAGGATCGAACGTTCCCAGTCCCTATATTAAAGTACGGCAAGGTGTGACGTGTCCGTTTCAAGGCATTTATATCATTGCTGTGGTTTCTCCATCATGAACATACAGTATATTCAGTGTCATTAAAAAGCATTCAATTGGATTCAAAACTGGCACATTTCTTGGAAGAGTATGGCATTACTCAACAGTTTTTACTGTAAAGTGTATTGAAAATAACAAAATTATAGTCATTATGTTCAGCTGCAGTTTCCAATTCTCTTTCCTCCGTTCACTGAAATGTTTGCAGATCTTAAGAAATGCATTTGTGGCATTAATATGTATATTTGGGCCTTAAAATGGTTTTAAATAGCATTGACTTGCTATATAGTATAAACCCTGTGGACATTGGCTGAGGATCCGACCCGACAAAACGCGGAAACTTCACTAAAAACGATTTTAGCATTTACCTCAGAGGACACTTTAATATGTTAATTCTTACCTAAAGTAAAATCTCCAAAGGTCTGTACATTCATGAAGGATTTCTAACCAGGCTTTGACCTCACCACAATGTGGCCGATGGTTGACAACAGCTGAAAACATCTGGATCGTTCGTTAAATGGCTAAATGCTAACGGCTAAAGGAAAAATACATTGAGCAGGCTAACGGTATATTAAAAGCGGCGTAGCACGGCTGATCTCCATGGTAACGCGGGACAGTCAGTGCCGTACAACAGACAGCTTTTCATGGGCAGAAACTGACCAAAGTCCATCTCCAAAAGCTCATGGAGAGTTTCAAGCATTTCGACGGTATCTCCTCGTCGCCAGAAGACCTTTTGTGTCATTTTGTGTTCGGCCTGTGAGCACGCTTCCTAATCGTTCGTTAGCATTTTAGGCAAAGCACTCAGTAGTAAAGCTATTCATAAGCTTTAAGATGTGGCAGTATTATGTGCAGTGTATCCTGTGGTTGTTGCAATTCCTGCTGCTTCTCTCTGACAGTAAAAAAAGACATGTAGAACCAATAAGCAGTTATTTTTTATATACATTTTTTGTTTGTTATTACTCATTGTACATAAGATACCTCTATTTGCTATTTAATTGTTTGCAAATATCCTGTCAATTCGGCACACCCTGAGTGTTTCCTGAGAGCTGACTGTAGCAGGTGAATGTCTCCACTGTGAGATCAATAAAGGCTTATCTTATCTTAGTAGCTTTGTGACTTCAGGTCAGGATTGATGATTCACATTTGAAACATCATCCAATATGTTTGTCACATGACTCATAAAAAAAAAACCTATTACTGACTGAATTAAAGCATACTAGACAGTGACCGACAGCTGTAACTTATGCCAGTAGTTTTCAAACGTGTCAAACCAAATCCTGACTAATCCAAACTTTGACACAGGTCGAGAATCACTGACTTGTGCAATGTTTGTGGAATTCAGTAGAAAAAAGTCGCAGCTCACATGGACACGATTAACTGTTGGCATTTTCAACTCCACTGTACTGTAGTTATAGCAGTGGGGAAAGTAGTCCAAACTTTGTGTTGTGGCCTATGTAGAAGGAGAAAAGAAGTATCGTGCTTGCAAATAGACGAGTAGATAGGCTATAGGTATTAAATGGTCATAACTGTTTCCACTCCTGTAACTTGAGATTCCGAGCTGAAGTCCTGACCGCGCTCTCTGAAGTCAGGTGTGGACTTAACTCCTGCACCGTCACAGCCGGCTTTACGACACTGCCACTCACTGCTGCTCTGTCACTGACACCGCTCTTATTACACCGTGGGCTTCTTGAAATCTGTTTGAAGTCCCGGCAACGCGAGTGCTCATCCACAGCAGCAGAGACTCGAGACCCTGTGGTGCAAAGTAACAAAGTTCTAAAGCGCGGCGCCTTACCTGCGCAGGTCTGCAGAACCGCTGCCAGCACGACTATCCCGATAGACGTTGGAGACATCGTTTGCCTCTTTAAAATCCCTGTATAATCCAACTTATTCTTGCGTGAAGTTACATTCCTCCATGACAACAACGCAGAGCGAGGGAATAGCCACATGCAAAGTTGCCTGGTTCGCTCTCGCACCGGCGTAGTCCTCTTCTTAATGCGCAATCTAGTACTCCGTGGGAAGCATCGCGAAGGATAAAGTGTCAGATGCCCAAGCAGCGCACGGGGAGACTCGAAGCATGTGCTGGGAAAGAATGTGGGAAAGGAGTCGCGTGTTAGGCTGCAAAGTAACGTTTCCAGTGGTAAAAAGCGCTTCTCTGTCTCTCCGTAAAACCGCGCACTTCCTCCGCACAGCGCAGGAACACGGCCACAAAACGATAAATCCTCCTCAAAGAAGTAAAACAAAAACAAACAAACAAAACCAAGTCGTCCCCAAAAGGGAAAATCCACAGGGTTACGCCATCCAGTCAACTCGAAGATGGAAAACTTTTACGCGCAACGTCCACCGCTCGCGCCTCATCCAAAACGCGAATAAACGCTCCAGCGGTGGACTACTTCCCTGTCACTTTGTGCGCCCTGGTCTCCACGGGGCCGCGGCGTCTCGGAGGCAGGAGGAGCGGGGGATGAGCGTGTAGCCTGTCCCGGGCTGGAGTGCTTTCATTGAGGGGAGAAGGAACAGCGCGGCCCCCTTCGTCTCTTGCTCCGAGTCCTTCGTGGAGCGGGCTGATTCCCACAGCGCTCGCACACCAAACACACGCGCACACAGGCGCGCACACACAGCGCACTGGAGTTAACCTCTTCCCGCCCGCCTCTCTCTCTCACTCACTCACTCACTCACTCACTGGGGCTGGGAAGAGCACGCACGCGCGCTCGTGGATGTGGCAGAGGGAGAGTGGAGTGCGTAAAGGTGTTCTACAGTTCTGTTCTGACATTGTTGTGCCATAATTGTTTGGAGGACGCTTGTCGTCACTGAAAGCAAACCAAACAGGCACATGTTTGCCTTTGGTTAAATGTGTGCAGGCTCCCAATCGTCCAGGAATTATTTATCCTCCTTAAGGTTTCCAAAGTCGTTAACCGTCTCATCCAGCACTTTGGAAACCTCCGCCTTTACGTTCACTCCGACGTTACAAATGTTCTCCTCACTCATCCATCCTGCCAGTCTGCACTTTCACAAACTCTTTAAGCATCTTCAGTCACACCGTCACCATCACGCTGATGCGAAGGCAAAGTGTCTGGCCCGAGGACACAAGGCAGCGCGCACTGTCAGAGCCGGCATCAAACTAAATATGAAGCACCATATTACTTCCAATGTAAGACATGTATTTACTGTTGTGTCTTCATTGTTAGTCTACAGGTGTGATGTAACATTGCAGCATTACTTGAACTTCGCACAGGTTTTTCTTTGTAGTCCGTATGTGCCTAAACCTGTACATATGAAAGGTTCTGACAAGTCAAGAGACTCTGACTATATGTGGATAAACTAACCCAAGAATGATGTACAAAGCGAACAATAATCTAGTAGCTCTACTTAAAATGTGTTACCTCCCTAGCCCCACCAGGCCTATAGATCAAGGTCAAATCAGGGCTATGCCATGTCTAAATCAAACACATTCCTAAAAACATAATTAAATTTGAAGTCTAATAGTTTATCAGTTTGTATTTCGATTTTCTCTCAAATGTCAACGCTGCCATTCACAGACAAACGAAATATACCAATAACATAGCCTGTTTCCAGCTTTGCATTCCTGCAAATATATGCATAATTATACAAAAAGTACCCACATTAATCAAGTATTGTGGTGGCGCTCACACAAGTCTTATCACGCCTTCCTGTTTTTCGTTTTCTGTCAAGCCTAAAATATTAAGGACCCAACCCCCCCCCCCCCCCCCCATAAAAAGAGGCAACAGTTAAACCCAACATGAAGAGGAGAACTGGAGAATTGTATATGCGCTCTGCTCCTTTGTGGACAGCCTCACAGTGAGAGAGGAGAAGGTAGCATTCGTGACCACACAGCGCCCTCCAGTGGCCGAGCCCGCTGCAGCAGCCTGGAGCACATAGAGAGACCCCCGGACCAGACAACCACGGGACACACCCACACGGATGTGTTATAGCAGCCGGTTTAGAATGTGCTTCTGAAACTGAAGGAAAGTTACATTTATTTTCACAATTCACCTTTTTAGAAGCTTGATTAATAAGGGTTTGTTTACATTGCACTTTGGAAAAATGTACGATCCTGGACTCTATAAGCTTTGATCGTATCTATAGCTCTGTGTTCAATGTACACAATTTACTTCTGTAAATTTAATGCCATCCTTAACGGACAATGAAGCCTACAAATATAAATACAAATTATAATTTTCCTACATTATTTCATTCTCAAATGTGTCTCATAAACATAATTAAGACGTGAGAGATATGGAAAATAGATATTCTCACACGCAAAGAGCAACACACTTGTCTGTTCTTGGCTTTATAAGCTCCAGGAGTGTCAAAAATATAGTCAATCATTTGTTTAAAAAAAAAAAAAAAAGAATAGTTATGACATTGATATTGACACTGATATTTCATTTTCTTTTACAGCGAAAAAACAAGTTTAATTATTTTGCCCCCGGGGCAAATAGAAAGCTGATAAATAACTGCTGGTATTTATTTCTTTATTATACATTTTTTTCACATACTTTGTAGCAGCTCACAGTAAATTGCAGATAGTGAAAAAATGTGCACTCAAAACACTGATGAGAATAAAATTACAAATGAAAAATTAACTAAACTTGAAGTAAGGAAGCAAAATAATATATAAAATCATTGCAAAAACATTAATGAAAAAATATCAAAAGTAAAATGCAAAGAAACCGTGTGAAAAACATACAATAGAACAGTGTTTCGGAAAGGTTGCAGACCACAAAGACCCGGGAGCAGTTTGATTATGAAATAGTCCTGAATTAGGAATTTACATCGACCAAGAGTTCTAAAAAAGATTAGCACCAGATATGACTTCTGAACCTCTCCACCACAGCCTGTTACTTTTTACTTTTGGATCTTTTGTAGAAATGTGGTGGAGTTGAAAGTATTGCGTTTGTCTTTCAAATGTAGTGGAGTCAAAAATAATGAGTTTGCAGCTAAAATACTACACAAATAAAGTGCATACCCTCAAAAATTCTTCTTATGTACTGCACCTAAGTAAAATACCTTTGTTACTGGCTGCCTCTGCCACAGTGGAAGGCAATGTGAACCCTTTTAATACATGTGCCCGCATATGACAGATCAAATACCTGTGAAAGTACTTGAAAATACTCACATGTGGGATGTACAAAATAAAGCCTCTGAAACGTGTGCCTTTTACTGCAAAATGAACATGAAAACGCATTATCTTGAACATAACGTCCAAACACTACTTTAGAAAACTTTTGTTATAAGTGTGGAGTGTTCATATCCCAGTGGTCCCTGTTATAGCTGCAACAAGTTTGTGTCTCTCCACCTTCCACTGTGCAAAAGTACTTAAGCTGTCATTGGGTTTAGTGTACATGTTGCCTCTCACCTAAAAGGGCTGCACTACCTTGTACAGATGACTTATTTTATATTATATTTATATTACATTATCAGCAAAATGGGAAAACACACAGTTTGCCAATGCCTGACGTGCCCATTCACAAAGTTAACAACTTGAATTGATATAACACTTCCATTACAGTGTGCCAAGGCAGTCCAAGGACTCATATCTCAGCGAAACATAAATTCCCCTTTGGAGATTAAAATGACTTTCCAAGGACTTTTGTAGGTCTACTTACTGTGCCAGTGCAGCTCACACTTCTTAGCTTTCCCGTGAGAGTGCCTGAGCGGCGGGTAACTATGCCGCTCTTCGAAGTCGCTTTGAATCCGCGTGCAAAACTCCGGAGACCAACTTTTTCCCTGCTTTTTGTGCTCCTTCGAGGCGCAACGCGTGACCCGCGTGGCCCACACCAGCATAAGCATAAGCAGCGTCCACTTCATTCTCCAAATAATGCAAATACGTCAAGTTCTTCAAAAAAAAATGACTCGCTCCATCTTTCACCCATCCATTAAGTGAACTTAATACCGCCGGCTACTGCAAGCACACATGCCCTCAAGAATCCGCCACTTTGCCAAATCCGTTGAAGTTTTGGCAACGCGTGTTAAGCTACATACTACACTACCCCTGAAAAGTATGGGATTTTAACGAGGGTAGCTCTATACAAACTGAAAAAAGATCCTTTCAATAGCCACACTGTCTCTCATCTTTTCCCCTCTTTTTCCCCCAAAAAACGGCCATGTTAATATTCACATGGAGGTTTCTTGCGAGGTTGCTTTGGGAAAGGGATCCAGAGATGCCATGCTGGGTTGTATTGAGACGTGGCTGGATAGGGCCTCTCCAGTATAAAGGTGCAGTGGTGAGACGCGAGGGGGGGGGACGCGACAGGGGGGTCCACTTACCCCAAAACTATTTCAAGTCTTTGAAAAGTGCCAGAACACTGGAACACCAAACAGGACGGAGAGAAACAAAAAGGAACAGTGTTGAAAAGATGTTCCCCGGTGAGTGGGGAGAGAGAGAGTCTATCGAGAGGGACTTTGCAAAATATAAAACAGACTGGTAAATATTATGAGAAAGACCGCGACGTTTGCTGTTGTCATTTTTCAACCAACAATAGGTATATTTTAGATGATGGAAAATGTATAAACAGTCATGTTATTACTATCAACAGAACTGACAAAAGCAAAAGGACTCACAATAGATCTTCCAACTATTTGTCCTGAAGTTCATGTACAAATGTACGCCGATGACGCCGTGATATATGTCCATGCAAAATCAAGTCAGAAAGCAGCAGCTGAGCTCCAGGGAGCGATGGGAAAAATCTCAGATTGGATGGTGCAATCATGCTTGACACTAAACTTTAGCAAAACTGTCAGCATGTTTTTCTCAATAAGGAATACTTCTCACTCCGCACCGGAAATTATTGTAAAAGGAACAAGAATTCTTGAAGCAGAGTCTGTTAAGTATTTAGGTGTAGTGTTGGACAGGTCACTGTCGTTTAAGAAGCATGTTCCAAAACTGATAAAAACTGTCAAATTTAATTTAGCGCAGTTCAGATATATTCACCCTCAACTGAGCACAGATGCAGCCAAGCTTTATATGCATGCAAAGATATTTTCACATCTTACATATCGCATTACAACTTGGTCTCTATCAACCAACACTGCATTACAGCTGCTCTAGATAAAAAACCTGTTTCGTACCACTACTGTAAAATTGTGGAGAAATATACATTATTAACGTTTGAAAATTTCATTTTGTCAGTTTAGTGTTTAAAATTCTTCATGATTTGGCCCCACCGCCCCTGAGAATGTTTTTGAAATCTTGTGACGAGGCAGGACGTAGAACAACGCGAGGTCCTCCAGAGGAGACTGTTCTGTGACCTTTAGATCCTCCACCTTTGGACAGAAGCTTCTCTGTGAGGCTGCAGGAGGTGGAACTCGTTGGCATTAACTTCGAGAGAGAAGCACCGTGCAACAGTTTAAACTTAACCTGGAGAAGTGGTTGAAAGACAGTCAGATTTGTGATCATTAGCAGAAAACTGGTTAATCGGGGTATTGTTAAGAATGTAAGAAGGTACAATCTTTTTTTGTAACTTTTTTTTAAATTGTAGATATTTGTAATTGCAAGTGTACATACTGTAAATATTGCATCTGAATGTTTGTTGAAGTGATCCTCTTGCTGGCGCTTTACTTGTTTTTACGTGTATGTTATATTGTGAATGGACTTAAGTAAGAATGCTCATTGGCCACTGTATCAACCTGCTGTCACTTTGCCTCTGCCCAGGGACTACAGATGAAAATTAGCTTGTAGCTATCTCTGGTCTGTGCAACATATTTGTTGTGCAATGTCCCTGTTAAATAAATAAATAAATACAAAATAAAACTCTGTAAACTTTAAAAAAGGGTATTAAGCTATGATTTATAATCACTAGCACTATCCTACCAAATGCTGTATTGTTCTAAAACAATGTAGAGAACTTCTCATTTCTGTCACGGAATGTTCGGACTAGTCTCAGAGCGGCAGCTGTGTGTTGCTCAGTGGTCCATAGTACATAATGATTGTGGTGGCATCACTTCAATAATCTTATTAGCTTATTAGTTTCAGTTCTGGTACCATCGTCACGGCAAAGCAGGCAGAATTGGACTTGTCCAGCACCGTCGTTTACCACTGCTCCCAGAGTCCCGTTTAAAAGGTCAAAAACTGGCACCTTCTCCATCAGAGCCTGAAGGAGAAGGGTTCGGACCAAACATTGCTTTTTGACGGGCTCGTAGTGAGATTGTGTTGGAGTGGTGGATGTTTGACGAAGCAAACTAAAAACTTGACTTCCCCAAACCCTGTTCTCAGCCTCATCAACTTGACCAGATCAACCCATTTTGTGACAATAGGTACCATAAAACTCTAATAAAATATTGTTTACGCTTCAATTATTCATGAACAATCCTTTATCCAAAAGCTGTGCGGTCAAGTTTTCCCCGAATCTGAAAGAATACGATTTTGTGGACCTTTATTACACTAAACATTCCGGTCCTGTGCGTGTGTGGGGCCGTCCCTTCTCCTCTCCATTGTGTCTTTTCCAAACCTGCACTTCAATATTCCCTACTTGGCACTGGACAGCTCCAACAGTCCCAGGTGTTTCTGAAAGATAAATGCCTCCAGCACAATGTACCGAGACTGTGTTAGGCCCCGATTGTGTCGCGTTCCCAACCCGAGTGAATAGCTCCAGGGCGCATTGTCCGGCCTGGGGGTTTTGGAAAATTGTTACAGATGCACAAAAAAACGGAAGATAAAAGAACAAATGTGTTGAAATACTTAAAAAAAAAAAAAAAAAAAAGTCTCTCTCTCAGCCCATATGGTAATGTCTTTATTAGACAAAGCCAACGTTTATTCAACCTTTGCAAAAGAGGTGGATTTCTCTGTTCCTGCAACTTCCTGACAGTCGGAGCTGTTTTGTGACTGACAGACGAGTGGGGCATGTTTCCAAGAGACATTTTATACAATAAGGACATTGTCTCCATGCACAGGGGAAAACACATTTATTTTCAATCAAACTTTTTCAACAGTTTCTACACCTTTATTAAGGCGAGACAAACCGTCAACACACGGATGTAGTCAGTTCAATTGCGTGTTTCAGTGACAGCAATGTTTTAAGGAACAAGGGGGAAAAGTTGGATTTCCACGTGGAGTTTGCACTTTCTCCCCGTGTCAGTGTAGGTTTCCCCTCAGTATTTGTGTTTGTCTCAATGCAGTGGTTCTCAACTGGTATGGTGCCGGGACCCACAATCCTGCCACAACCCAAATTTGACTTTGACTTGAATGAATAAGCTTCTTATAAGTTCTGCGACCCACTTTTGGGTTCTGACCCACCAGTTTAGAATCCCTGTTTTGATGGATTCTATCTGTGTTTGCCCTGTTTTACACAGAGACAGGAGGATATTACTTACTGTAGTTTGTGGTTGAACTAGTCCCGACACTGGTCTGCTTGTTTGTGTCTCCCACTGTCACCTTTTACACACTGTTTTGGCAAGCCTCAAGAGGAGGCTGTTAGTAGAGGTTGGTCTAGGCGTAATTTGCTGCTGGTGCTACAGTATTCTCAAGATGGAATGAAGAGTAGGGACATATTATTATTTTTATATTATTTCAGCACTGTAAAACATTTGAGATGCCCGGATAATGTTCTTGCAACCCGTGGTTCACTGCGGAGTCAGAATCGTTTCTAAAACGGGGGCTGATCAGAGCAGATTGAGGGCTAGGATCTGCAGACCTGTTCTGGACTAGGTAAATATGCACAGGGCAGGATTATATACAATTGTATAGAGCTGTAATTCCCAAACTGTGGACCAAGCCCAAAATATGTACTTGACAAATATTTTCAAAGTTGGTTTGGCTGATTTAAAGATGTGTTTGTTACAGTACTTTTATTAGGCACACTGTATGATTAGATGGGTTATACAAGAGGTCAGTGGATGTATATGGACTCCTGAGATATAACCACATAAAGATTGTATGTAATTAATTGAAAACTTGAACGTGGAAAAACAAAACTAAAAACAAGTACAGTGAGTGGCCAGTGAATGCTCTGTTTTTTTAAATTAGTCACATCATTGTAATATGGCTAAACGTTATAAATAGAGAGTTTGTACTTTGGCAGAGTTTGGGGTCTCAGAGTTGACCTGACAGTCTGGTATTGCCGGGCCGGACTGAGGACTTTGGAGTTCGGCGACATGAGGAGGAGGAGGAGTGAGGACACACAGATGGACTCGGATGGTGATGGAAAGCTGATGCGGCCGGGGTAAATAGATCCCTGCGGTGCTACTACAGTCATAGATCACACTGATGGCTGGCTTTGAGGGAATACAGTCCCGGGCGCACATCCATAAAGAGAGGAGCAGACAGCGGCTATAGAAACGTCTGAAGAGTGGGAGTGGGGAGACTTATTACACAAGTTTCAAAGAGATCTATAAGGCAAGAAGGGGTTTATGTGAAAAACTCTTCATAAGGATGGGGCCTTTTATGAAATACTGCCCCGTAGCGTTGGTATGTGTCGAACCTAAATTAAATGTAATTCAAATACATAAATAAAACATTCTAATTTCTGATGGTAAGACACATTGGAATCTCTAGCTACTGCCACCGAAAGAAGTGACAAGAATAAATACATCTAGTATAGTGAACTGGAGGAAATCACAGGAGTACCACCACATGACATCAGCAGGTAAATGGTCTCAACTTATATAGCGCTTTTCCACCTACTTTAGGCACTCAAAGCGCTTTACAGCAAGGACCCAGTCACCCATTCACACTCTCATTCACACACCAGTGTACGCAGACACTGGAGGCAAGGAGGGTGAAGTGTCTTGCCCAAGGACACAACCACAGTGTGCACCTTCAGGAGGCGGATTCAAACCCCCAATCTTCCGATCATGAGACGACCCGCTCTACCATCGGCACCACGGGGAATTCTAAAATGTTCAGGTCAAGGCTGATCAACCAAAACTGGAGGAACTGAATGATTCCAAAACAACTGGTGATAACTACAGTGAACCTTTCACCACTGGTGCTGTACATATTGATACAAATAGCGGCTTACAACTCTACTTATCAACTACGGCTGAAACAACTAATCAATTGATCAACAAGTAAACGATTATTGAAATATCTGTGTAAGTTCTCAGTCATACAGGAGTTGTCCATCTTCAATGAAGGTACTAGATTCATCTTCTGTACTCAGTAGTTGAAGTCCTCGAACGTTTCGCCTCTCATCCAAAAGGCTTCGTCAGCGACAAAGGTCCCACTCTGGACGCAGCTGAATATATAGACCAACGGGGAGGAGTTAGGGTTGGCCCGGCTCCTCCCCTCTAATCACAGCTACTCTCACCTGTGGGTAAACACCTTTGAAGTAGAGCGTCTCTAACGATCTGCTCACCTCAGTATCGGTCAGTCCTGTCCTATTCATAGATGATCACTGCCCAGTATCTGTCCTATTCATGGCTGATCACTGCTAATTACCTGCCTATTGTTCTTTTGTTGGCTGAGGTGCCGTCTCCTTGGACTGGCCCCGCCCTGTCAGTTTCCCCCGAAGGAGATTGGAGTAAAGTGACGGAAGATTAAATTTAAAAGATTAAATGGTGGCCTCAGATTTAATCTTACAACTATTTTAGTTAATAATTAATGGTTTTCTGGTTTATACCGGCTCAAAAATAGCAAAAGTGACATGAAAATGTTGTATTTTTTTATGAAAATCTCATTAGTTGTTAAAGTGACCGTCTGTAGAGTTTTTTTTTTTTCATTGTAAATTTCATAAATTAGGACAATTCTTAATAAAAGGACAATTATCCAATCAGAAAGCAGAATGAGTTCCACTCTTATTGTTGCCAGATCCTACAGTTTAAACCAGTTTGGAAATAACCTTCCTCCATCCCTGATAAAGTGCCAATCGGTGCCAGAGCCATTAAAGCTCAGTGGCTACACTCTGTTGGTTCTTGGCTTTCAAATGTTCACACAAACCTGTGCTTGTGTTCATGTGCAGCTTTGAGCAAACCAAGTTCAGCTGTTGTGAAAAACACTAAGAGCCTCCTACAAACATTCACTTAGATTTTACTCCATCAACACCGCTTTAGCTTTATGTGGGAAAAGCCTTTCACAGCTGAGACATCCATCGATTTATCGTAACAATAATCTGCAGAGTCATTGATTACCAACAGAATCATTATCTACCCACATGTTTCTCTCCCCAAAAGAGAAACTATAACCGTTCTCCAAGATGTTTCTTTCAATTACATATCCAAAGTGGACAAAAGGGCGCAGCAAAACAATACAAAATGTCATGTGGATTTGGTCCATAGAAAACGCGTTGACCCGACGCGATGAACCGCAGTGAAGTGGACAGCTCGAAAATGTACGCTGTCAGACGCTGTCCAGAGCGGGCAGATGTGCGCGGGGTCAGGAGTGATGGGAAACAGCGTGTGACAGAAGGAAAACAATAAACAAATCTCTTCTTGGTTCAGTGGGGTGTCCGCGCGAAGCTCTCAGGCAGGAAAGTGCTTCACGCTGCTGGCTTTTACCATGGCTAAGCTGTGATGTGGCGTTCATGGCCAAATCAGATCTTTGGAATGGCTTTTTAGCACAAAGGGCACACGTTTGTCACAAAATATATGTATACATATTATATTATAAATACAATGATCTTTATTGCATTTTTTTAAATATGTAACTACACAGACACAACAGCCAAAGATATGATATTACCCCATCGCAAAGCATTTCAAAAACTCTGGCCACTCTAATTTTAATAAACTAAAAGTGATGGTCATTGAAACTGTGGAAATGGACCTCCGTGGTGGCAATTGACTTAAAAAACTTTTACAACGGGAAACTTACTGGATTGATACTCTGGGAGCCACCTGTCCTCCTGGGTTGAATGAGGAAATTGATTTCTCCCCCTTTCTTTGAATGGTCACTATTTTCACCACTTTTTACCATTACGCAACTCATATTATCATCTCTGGGGTCGTGGTTGCTTTACTTTTATTTTATTTCATTGTATTTTCCGGTCTCATGTCCATGACCTTTTGACGTACTCTATGATACAAGTATTCACTCTTGCTCACTGAGTTAATGCGCCTCGTGTCCATTTGTGGACGTAGTGTCACATTTTACTTCATGCTATCTCCCTGGGTCTCTTGCATTAGTCCTGGCCAGGACAATTTAGTATATTTTTTATCTGCATGGCCGTGTTGTTTTTTGCTTTTGTTCTTGATCACGTGACATGTTGGATCACGTGACATGTTTGATCACGTGACATGTTGGATCACGTGACATGTTTGGTCACATGATCTCTTGTATAAATCTCCACACCTGTGATCAATTTTACATGCCCTGACGAAGACCTGTTGCGGTCGAAACGCGTAGGCTGGTCCATTTCTCAATAAAGGACTTTTATTTTGCTACATGACTCGAGTGCCTCGGACTTTATTTTGCTTTTTTGATTGTTTTCGCTACTTTGCACAAGCTTTTCCACAAACCAATCTCTGCAAATTTGTCCATGTTCAGCGCAGCCCCAGTCTTTGAAGAGCACCGGTCAACCTTCTCACTTTTTTCCAGACCAGTGATGCACTCACCCCTTTCTATTTTTATATGATATTGTTCAAGGCTAAACTGCTAACTGAAAATGCACCACTATTTCATTCAATGATAATGATAGGGGCGTGGGGCAAATGGTAATAGGACTATAGCAGTTCTCATATAAGATTGTTCCAGCTAAATAACCTTGTATTCAAACAACATTGCCAGATATCATCAATCTCGTAGGTCGTGACGAGCCTGGCCTTTGCCTTCCGTAAACTCCGGTCAATTATCTTTTCCCTACATGTACGCCTGGGATTGATCTCAGTGGCCGCGTTTCATCGGTTGAATTTCAACCCACCATTCAGCAAGCGGTCAGTGGTTCCCAACCTTTTTGTCTCACGTACCCCTTGAGTCATTAATTTATACCGCTATCTTGAGGATCTTGCCAATATTATTACAAAGTGACCAACTAAATCATCTGAAATAATTCCAAATACCCCCTGCTAAGTGCTCAAGTACCCCCAGGGGTCCCCGTACCCCTGGTTGGGAAACACTGTTGTAGGTGACGTCAAGCATTTGCGCCGCATTTGCTGGTTGTAGTTCGGCAATGGCGAATACGAACATAAAGGAAGCTCTTCATTCCATTCTGGCTCGACTCCCAAATATCCAGAAATTAAAATTGGAGCCATGGAATGCGCAAGGAATGTTCCCAAGAGTTATGATAGAGTTATGATAGAGTAATGATAGAGCTATGATAGAGTTATGATAGAGCTATGATAGAGCTATGATAGAGTTATTATAGAGTTATGATAGAGTTATGATGGAGTAATGATAGAGCTATGATAGAGCTATGGTAGAGCTATGATAGAGTTATGATAGAGCTATGATAGAGTTATGATAGAGTTATAATAGAGTTATGATAGAGCTATGATAGAGTTATGATAGAGCTATGATAGAGCTATGATAGAGCTATGATAGAGCTATGATAGAGTTATGATAGAGTTATAATAGAGTTATGATAGTTATGATAGAGTAATGATAGAGTTATGATAGAGCTATGATAGAGCTATGATAGTTATGATAGAGCTATGATAGAGCTATGATAGAGCTATGATAGAGTTATGATAGAGTAATGATAGAGCTATGATAGAGCAATGATAGAGCTATGATAGAGGTATGATAGAGCTATGATAGAGTTATGATAGAGTTATAATAGAGTTATGATAGAGCTATGATAGAGTTATGATAGAGCTATGATAGAGCTATGATAGAGCTATGATAGAGCTATGATAGAGTTATGATAGAGTTATAATAGAGTTATGATAGAGCTATGATAGAGTTATGATAGAGCTATGATAGAGCTATGATAGAGTTATGATAGAGTAATGATAGAGCTATGATAGAGCAATGATAGAGCTATGATAGAGCTATGATAGAGCTATGATAGAGCTATGATAGAGTTATGATAGAGTTATAATAGAGTTATAATAGAGCTATGATAGAGTTATGATAGAGCTATGATAGAGCTATGATAGAGCTATAATAGAGTTCTGATAGAGTTCTGATAGAGTTATGATAGAGCTATGATAGAGCTATGATAGAGTAATGATAGAGCTATGATAGAGTTATGATAGTTATGATGGAGTTATGATAGAGTTATGATAGAGCTATGATAGAGCAATGATAGAGCTATGATAGAGCTATGATAGAGCTACGATAGCGTAATGATAGAGCTATGATAGAGTTATGATAGAGTTATTATAGAGCTATGATAGAGTTCTGATAGAGTTCTGATAGAGTTCTGATAGAGTTATGATAGAGCTATGATAGAGTTCTGATAGAGTTCTGATAGAGTTCTGATAGAGTTATGATAGAGCTATGATAGAGCTATGATAGAGTAATGATAGAGCTATGATAGAGTTATGATAGTTATGATGGAGTAATGATAGAGTTATGATAGAGCTATGATAGAGCAATGATAGAGCTATGATAGAGCTACGATAGCGTAATGATAGAGCTATGATAGAGCTATGATAGAGCAATGATAGAGCTATGATAGAGCTATGATAGAGCTACGATAGCGTAATGATAGAGCTATGATAGAGTTATGATAGAGTTATAATAGAGCTATGATAGAGCTATGATAGCGTAATGATAGAGCTATGATAGAGTTATGATAGAGTTATGATAGAGCTATGATAGAGTTATGATAGAGCTATGATAGAGCTATGATAGAGTAATGATAGAGCTATGATAGAGTTATTATAGAGTTATGATAGAGTTATGATAGAGTAATGATAGAGCTATGATAGAGCTATGGTAGAGCTATGATAGAGTTATGATAGTTATGATAGAGTTATGATAGAGTTATGATAGAGCTATGATAGAGTTCTGATAGAGTTCTGATAGAGTTCTGATAGAGTTCTGATAGAGTTATGATAGAGCTATGATAGAGTTCTGATAGAGTTCTGATAGAGTTCTGATAGAGTTCTGATAGAGTTATGATAGAGTTATGATAGAGCTATGATAGAGTTATGATAGAGCTATGATAGAGCTATGATAGAGTAATGATAGAGCTATGATAGAGTTATTATAGAGTTATGATAGAGTTATGATAGAGTAATGATAGAGCTATGATAGAGCTATGGTAGAGCTATGATAGAGTTATGATAGTTATGATAGAGTAATGATAGAGTTATGATAGAGCTATGATAGAGCTATGATAGTTATGATAGAGCTATGATAGAGCTATGATAGAGTTATGATAGAGTTATGATAGAGTAATGATAGAGCTATGATAGAGCTATGGTAGAGCTATGATAGAGTTATGATAGTTATGATAGAGTTATGATAGAGCTATGATAGAGTTCTGATAGAGTTCTGATAGAGTTCTGATAGAGTTATGATAGAGCTATGATAGAGTTCTGATAGAGTTCTGATAGAGTTCTGATAGAGTTCTGATAGAGTTATGATAGAGTTATGATAGAGCTATGATAGAGTTATGATAGAGCTATGATAGAGTTATTATAGAGTTATGATAGAGTTATGATAGAGTAATGATAGAGCTATGATAGAGCTATGGTAGAGCTATGATAGAGTTATGATAGTTATGATAGAGTAATGATAGAGTTATGATAGAGCTATGATAGAGCTATGATAGAGTTATGATAGATTAATGATAGAGCTATGATAGAGCTATGATAGAGTAATGATAGAGCTATGATAGAGCTATGATAGAGTAATGATAGAGCTATGATAGAGCTATGATAGAGCTATGATAGAGCTATGATAGAGTTATGATAGAGTTATAATAGAGTTATGATAGAGCTATGATAGAGTTATGATAGAGCTATGATAGAGCTATAATAGAGTTCTGATAGAGTTCTGATAGAGTTATGATAGAGCTATGATAGAGCTATGATAGAGTAATGATAGAGCTATGATAGAGTTATGATAGTTATGATGGAGTAATCATAGAGTTATGATAGAGCTATGATAGAGCAATGATAGAGCTATGATAGAGCTATGATAGAGCTATGATAGCGTAATGATAGAGCTATGATAGAGCAATGATAGAGCTATGATAGAGCTACGATAGCGTAATGATAGAGCTATGATAGAGCTATGATAGAGTTATGATAGAGTTATGATAGAGCTATGATAGAGCTATGATAGAGCTACGATAGCGTAATGATAGAGCTATGATAGAGTTATGATAGAGTTATAATAGAGCTATGATAGAGCTATGATAGCGTAATGATAGAGCTATGATAGAGTTATGATAGAGTTATGATAGAGGTATGATAGAGTTCTGATAGAGTTCTGATAGAGTTCTGATAGAGTTATGATAGAGTAATGATAGAGCTATGATAGAGCTATGGTAGAGCTATGATAGAGTTATGATAGTTATGATAGAGTAATGATAGAGTTATGATAGAGCTATGATAGAGCTATGATAGTTATGATAGAGCTATGATAGAGCTATGATAGAGCTATGATAGAGTTATGATAGAGTAATGATAGAGCTATGATAGAGCTATGATAGAGTAATGATAGAGCTATGATAGAGCTATTATAGAGTTATGATAGAGCTATGATAGAGCAATGATAGAGCTATGATAGAGCTATGATAGAGCTATGATAGAGCTATGATAGAGCTATGATAGAGTTATGATAGTTATGATGGAGTAATGATAGAGTTATGATAGAGCTATGATAGAGCTATGATAGAGCTATGATAGAGCTACGATAGCGTAATGATAGAGCTATGATAGAGCAATGATAGAGCTATGATAGAGCTATGATAGAGCTACGATGGCGTAATGATAGAGCTATGATAGAGTTATGATAGAGTTATAATAGAGCTATGATAGAGCTATGATAGTGTAACCCATGTACTACACGGTTACTAATATTTTATCGCCTAAAACCCTTATATCCAACGCCCCTTAAATGCACCATACAATTCCCAGTCCCCTCGAATGTATCTTGAACGCATGCGGCCTGCGTCTAGCTAGAGACGGCAGAGCGAGACACGGGAGCAAATTAACAAGATACACAGTGAGTGAAGCCTAGCCTCTACACTAAGCAGGCGTTACAATAGCGTAATGATAGAGCTATGATAGAGTTATGATAGAGTTATGATAGAGCTATGATAGAGTTCTGATAGAGTTCTGATAGAGTTCTGATAGAGTTCTGATAGAGTTATGATAGAGCTATGATAGAGTTCTGATAGAGTTCTGATAGAGTTCTGATAGAGTTATGATAGAGTTATGATAGAGCTATGATAGAGTTATGATAGAGCTATGATAGAGTAATGATAGAGCTATGATAGAGTTATTATAGAGTTATGATAGAGTTATGATAGAGTAATGATAGAGCTATGATAGAGCTATGGTAGAGCTATGATAGAGTTATGATAGTTATGATAGAGTAATGATAAAGTTATGATAGAGCTTTGATAGAGCTATGATAGTTATGATAGAGCTATGATAGAGCTATGATAGAGCTATGATAGAGTTATGATAGAGTAATGATAGAGCTATGATAGAGCTATGATAGAGTAATGATAGAGCTATGATAGAGCTATGATAGAGTAATGATAGAGCTATGATAGAGCTATGATAGAGCAATGATAGAGCTATGATAGAGCTATGATAGAGCTATGATAGAGCTATGATAGAGCTATGATAGAGTTATGATAGAGTTATAATAGAGTTATGATAGAGCTATGATAGAGTTATGATAGAGCTATGATAGAGCTATGATAGAGCTATAATAGAGTTCTGATAGAGTTCTGATAGAGTTATGATAGAGCTATGATAGAGCTATGATAGAGTAATGATAGAGCTATGATAGAGTTATGATAGAGTTATGATAGAGCAATGATAGAGCTATGATAGAGCTATGATAGAGCTACGATAGATTAATGATAGAGCTATGATAGAGCTATGATAGAGCAATGATAGAGCTATGATAGAGCTATGATAGAGCTATGATAGAGTTATGATAGAGCTATGATAGAGCTATGATAGAGCTATAATAGAGTTCTGATAGAGTTCTGATAGAGTTATGATAGAGCTACGATAGCGTAATGATAGAGCTATGATAGAGCTATGATAGAGCTATGATAGAGCTACGATAGCGTTATGATAGAGCTATGATAGCGTAATGATAGAGCTATGATAGAGTTATGATAGAGCTATGATAGAGTTATAATAGAGTTATGATAGAGCTATGATAGAGTTATGATAGAGCTATGATAGAGCTATGATAGAGCTATAATAGAGTTCTGATAGAGTTCTGATAGAGTTATGATAGAGTTATGATAGAGCTATGATAGAGTTATGATAGAGTTATGATAGAGCTATGATAGAGTTCTGATAGAGTTCTGATAGAGTTCTGATAGAGTTCTGATAGAGTTCTGATAGAGTTATGATAGAGTTATGATAGAGCTATGATAGAGCTATGATAGAGTTCTGATAGAGTTCTGATAGAGTTATGATAGAGTTATGATAGAGCTATGATAGAGTTATGATAGAGCTATGATAGAGCTATGATAGAGTAATGATAGAGCTATGATAGAGTTATTATAGAGTTATGATAGAGTTATGATAGAGTAATGATAGAGCTATGATAGAGCTATGGTAGAGCTATGATAGAGTTATGATAGTTATGATAGAGTAATGATAGAGTTATGATAGAGCTATGATAGAGCTATGATAGTTATGATAGAGCTATGATAGAGCTATGATAGAGCTATGATAGAGTTATGATAGAGTAATGATAGAGCTATGATAGAGCTATGATAGAGCTATGATAGAGCTATGATAGAGTTATGATATAGTTATAATAGAGTTATGATAGAGCTATGATAGAGTTATGATAGAGCTATGATAGAGCTATGATAGAGCTATAATAGAGTTCTGATAGAGTTCTGATAGAGTTATGATAGAGCTATGATAGAGCTATGATAGAATAATGATAGAGCTATGATAGAGTTATGATAGTTATGATGGAGTAATGATAGAGTTATGATAGAGCTATGATAGAGCAATGATAGAGCTACGATAGAGCTATGATAGAGCTACGATAGCGTAATGATAGAGCTATGATAGAGCTATGATAGAGTTATGATAGTTATGATGGAGTAATGATAGAGTTATGATAGAGCTATGATAGAGCAATGATAGAGCTATGATAGAGCTATGATAGAGCTACGATAGCGTAATGATAGAGCTATGATAGAGTTATGATAGAGTTATAATAGAGCTATGATAGAGCTATGATAGCGTAATGATAGAGCTATGATAGAGTTATGATAGAGTTATGATAGAGCTATGATAGAGTTATAATAGAGTTATGATAGAGCTATGATAGAGCTATGATAGAGCTATGATAGAGCTATAATAGAGTTCTGATAGAGTTCTGATAGAGTTATGATAGAGTTATGATAGAGCTATGATAGAGTTATGATATAGTTATGATAGAGCTATGATAGAGTTCTGATAGAGTTCTGATAGAGTTATGATAGAGCTATGATAGAGTTATGATAGAGCTATGATAGAGCTATGATAGAGTAATGATAGAGCTATGATAGAGTTATTATAGAGTTATGATAGAGTTATGATAGAGTAATGATAGAGCTATGATAGAGTTATGATAGTTATGATAGAGTAATGATAGAGCTATGATAGAGCTATGATAGAGTAATGATAGAGCTATGATAGAGCTATGATAGAGCTATGATAGAGTTCTGATAGAGTTATGATAGAGCTATGATAGAGCTATGATAGAGTAATGATAGAGCTATGATAGAGTTTTGATAGTTATGATGGAGTAATGATAGAGTTATGATAGAGCTATGATAGAGCAATGATAGAGCAATGATAGAGCTATGATAGAGCTATGATAGAGCTACGATAGCGTAATGATAGAGCTATGATAGAGCTATGATAGAGTTATGATAGTTATGATGGAGTAATGATAGAGTTATGATAGAGCTATGATAGAGCAATGATAGAGCTATGATAGAGCTACGATAGCGTAATGATAGAGCTATGATAGAGTTATGATAGAGTTATAATAGAGCTATGATAGAGCTATGATAGCGTAATGATAGAGCTATGATAGAGTTATGATAGAGTTATGATAGAGCTATGATAGAGTTATAATAGAGTTATGATAGAGCTATGATAGAGTTATGATAGAGCTATGATAGAGCTATGATAGAGCTATAATAGAGTTCTGATAGAGTTCTGATAGAGTTATGATAGAGTTATGATAGAGCTATGATAGAGTTATGATAGAGTTCTGATAGAGTTATGATAGAGTTATGATAGAGCTATGATAGAGCTATGATAGAGTTATGATAGAGTTATGATAGAGTTATGATAGAATTATGATGGCTGCTTCACTCACTCGGGCACATTACATACGTCACGACCAAACGCTAGCGAAAATCAGATCCAATCGTTTCAAAGGCGTTCACCCCTCCCACCTGATAACGGAGCTCAATTGTGAAGATCCAGACCCTTGTACGAAACGAAATGAGTACGAGGGTCTGGTAAAACCAGGCTAGGTCGTGATCAATATCAGATTCACCTCGTTGGTGCAGTGGCAAAGTTAAAATGTCATCAGTCAAATACACTTCTCTGCTATTGTTGTAGTCCATTACAGACTAGTGTCTAAAGATGGAGCACTCTTCAAGTCAGTCTTCAAGGCTATTGTCCTATACTGTAGTTGTTGAGCAGACATGTCCCAGTTACCAGTTGTTTGAACCCATTGTTTATCATCTGGAGAAGGTGCTCCACTGTGGTTTGTGCTCAGGTTTCTCCATCAGCTTTGAGGGATGTGTCAAATGTGCAGGACACATGTCTCCATGTGATCAATAAAGGTCAAGTTATTTGTGGTTTGCTTCAGTAAGAACTGTGTGGTTCTGCTGCATATTAGAAGCTTAGAGCTGCGAACGATTAAAGCTCAGACAAATTAATCACTTGCAAAATTCAGTAAAGCCTAAAAGAATATTTAATTTCTTTAAAAGTGCAGCAGAAAGGCCACCTCCAAAACACGTTGCTTGTGAAGTGACAGTTCTGTATCAATTCAATTCAAATCAACTTTATTCCGGACTCATAGTCCATTAAAATTCAAATAAAGGACAAGAGAAACAATTAAGATGGCATTTTAAAAAGACAATCATGCCAATGTCTCCACAAGTCCTTCGTCTGCGTACTATTTATACATTTTATGACAAAATGTCTGTGATTTTCCAATATTTAAATCCAAACAATTACATTGTAATGTTCTTCCTGCCCTTTTACATCCCAAATTGACTTCGCGTTAAAACTTCACTCAAGCGAGTTCTAAAGTTTTTCTCTTTGCATTTCCAGAACCACAAGCTAAAAAAGTTTCAGAACAACTTCAAACGTCACATTTAATACAAAACCCAGATGCCTTTAGTGTAATGGAGCCCTCCATGATTCACTTAAGTATTTTTGCTCCCATTACTCAGCCTTTTATCGCAGCACATTTTCGGTCTTAAGTTCCAAACCACATCACTGCGAAAGTCAACCGTTTTCTGCCAAATATAATACAGTTACATACACAATCCTCCTCCAAGTCTACTCTTTCTCTTTCCTCTTTATGAGATGGAAAAAATCTTCTAGTTCCTACAACGTTGCGTATGTCAAAACAATGGCACTTCCATATTTCGTGCCTGGTGTTAGTAGTTCCCATTAGATGGTTATATTAGCGGTTCCAGGGGGGAGCTTAGACCAATAGTACTGACTGATGACTCTCTCTGAAGGCCACACGGAAGAAAAACTCATGCAGTTAAAGCAGTGCAAATAAAAGCGAGATTCTGTGTGTGAGCGGCCAATGAAAACACAGCAACAGAGGAGTTTCAGTATGATGGATAAAGAGGTGGGAACGGGACCATTCTACTGGTATAACTATTAAATGAAATAACTCACGCAAAATGGACTTTTCTTATTGTTCTCATCAGAAAACAGACCTTGTTTACTCATTCATACAGTTGTGAGTAATCCCTGTTCACTTTGGTCGTTTCTTCACGCTGAAGTACTGCACTCTGTGTATTTTTTGGATGATGAATTTGGTGAAGTAGTTTGGAGCCCCACGTCATGACATCATCAGGAGGAGCTACTCTTTTTGAGCTCTTGAGGAGACAGATTTGTTTTACTGAAGGAATGGGTAGAACTTTAATCACCCATCTTTCGCTTTGAGGCCGCATTCTGAGCCGAGATGTCCAGACTTCACCAACCACTGTTTCCAGCCCTTCCTGGTGGGTTGAGAGGCGTCCAGAACAGCTGCCCGATCCACCTCTGCAGGCTCCTCTCGACATGGAGGAGCAGCGCCTCTACCCTGCGGAGGAAACTAATTTCGACCGCATCTATCTGGGATCTTGTCTCATAACATCAACATGTGTAGTGGCAAGTGCCCCTCCTGGAACCGCCACCTTATCGTGGTTGAGGGGTTTGAGCGCCCGAATGATCCTGGGGGCTCTGTTGTCGGGTTCTTGGTGCCCCTGGTAGGGTCTCTCATGGCAAACAGGTCCTAGGTGACGGGTCAGACAAAGAGCGGTTCAGAAGCCCCTTATGAGAGACCAACAGGCCCGGTTAGAACCATGAGGCCGTCCTTCTGTGGACCCACCACCTGCAGGGGGCGCCATAGGGGCTGGTGCAATGTGATTTGGGCAGCTCCAACGGCTGCCCCCACGACCCGGCAACGGACAAGTGGAAGAAAATGGATGGATGGATGGATAGTGGCAAGTAGACAATTGTTTTTCATGTTTATGCGAAATGTCCCGTGTCTGTATATAGTATCCTTGTATGTGTGTTGATACGGAGCTGCTGAACTTTGCAGAACACATTTCAGATCCTTGGACCGTGACCATAGGTGAGGGTAGGAGCAGCGACCACATCACTTTGCTCACACAATCACTTTACAGCACAGTAAATGTGTGGTTATACAGTAGAATAGAAATGAGCCAATATTTGTTATACCTTCCTAACAGTAATTAAACAGAAGAACTAACTCCAAATGTATTACAATTAACCTCCCAATCCGGTGTATAGACTGTCAATTACCAAGTAAAATGGTTACTGTTTTTAATAATGTACAATATGAAAACAGTTCTGCAAAATGCGTTCAAACATCCCTGACCATGCTATTCTTACTTCGAAACAAACACAACGGAATCAACAAGGGGGAGCCGAGTCCGACCAAGAGCTTGTGATTTTGTGACATTGTATGATGGGCAGCAGGAAAAAAAAAACAATTTCAAATTTATTTGAACTTTAACCGAGTCTACAGGCGCTTCATCTCATTTTTTTGTATTTCTCACTGTCACGGTTTGTTGACGTCAGACAGAGGAACGCTTCTTTATATGCATATGGGGTATGTTGTTCTTGTGCTTCTACTGTGAGATCAAATTCAACCGGAGAAGAGCCGGGCCCCCCCGTGTTGTGTGGCCAATCCGTGCCGAGACCATGTCAGCCCTACACTCAGTCTGGGAGTGTTTCCTTAACCGCCTGCTACAGCGGCGGGCTTTTGATGTGCCCTCTGCGCACTGTGACAAATGCACTATTGATGAGAGAGAGGATGTGTAGACGGAGAAGCACGGAATCTTCCAAGGTTCATGTTCTGCAAACTTTGCTTTTTGAGTTTTTGCCCATGTTCTAGTGTAGTTCCCTAAATGGTAAATTTACCATTTACCATTTAGTTCCCTAATTAAAAAAAAGACCTGAGGTTGTTTGGATTCTGTCATGTTGTAATGTTACTAATGTTAATCCTGCATATTGAATCTAAAACCTTCTCAAGAGTTAAACACGTGTAATCCCCACCTGCTGATGTCATGAGGTGGCGTTCCCCGGTGCCTTTAAAGACCAGACAGTTTCACCTCGTGATTTCAACACCCGAACTGCTTCCGTTTCAAATCTTGTCCTGCCTTATCTAAAATGCTTCACTAACCACTGTGCCCAGGATGTGTGTCTGATCAGAAATCTGTGTGGAATTCATTTATTATATTATGGAGTTCTGCTTGTAAAATTGCGTTCTTTCACCTGCGCAACATTGCTAAAATACGAAACATCCCACCTAAGAGTGATGCAGAAAAACGTATTCATGCATTTGTTTCATCAAGGCTGGACTACTGTCACTGCCTGCTAGCAGCGTGTCCTAAAAGTTCCCTGAGAAGTTTTCAATTAGTTCAAAATGCAGCTGCAAGATTGTTAACGCGTACAAAGAGAAGAGAACACATTACACCTGTGCTAAAGTCTCTCCACTGGCTTCATGTTGAATTTAGAATCAAATTTAAAATCCTGCTCCTCACATTTAAAGCCATAAAGGGTTTGGCTCCGCTCTATCTCCAAGACGTTATCGTTCCATGTCGGCCAACCAGAGCTCTCAAAACTCAGGGCTACTAGTGATCCCTCGGGTCTCCAAAATCACTGTAGGAGGAAGAGCCTTTAGCTCCAACATCACTGTAGGAGGAAGAGCCTTTAGCTCCAACATCACTGTAGGAGGAAGAGCCTTTAGCTACAAAGCTCCGGTTTTATGGAATAAACTCCCAGCTCACGTTAAAGAAGCAGAAACAGTCCCTACATTTAAGACTAGGCTCAAAACGTACCTCTTCGAATGAGCTTATGATCAGGTCAGTTAGGTAAAACTCTAACCCTCAGCCTGAAGTGAAGCTGCCTTAGAAGAAACACTGCTGTGGGAAGTACGATACACTGAGCGCTATCCTCTTCTTCTTCTTACTGCAAACTTTGTCTTATTATGATACAATATTTATTTTATCTGTAGTCTGTTCATTACTATACACAAGGTGTCTCCTGTCCCAGGTTTCAGTGTATGTTTTGGTCCGAAATTCTACAGCAGCCTTTCACGCCTTTCAATAAAAACAAACAACAACCTTCTTTTGCGTTTTTCTCAAGACCTGGGCTGCTGACTTGTGTCCCTGGAATCCACGACAGGTCACATATCCTAAAGATCAATAGTGTAACTGGTTTAGCTCTTCCGAATGCGAAATCATTTTGGGAAATCTGAATTAAACTTTTAATACACCTTATATGAAGAAAAGTTATTAATCCATGATTTGTGAAAATAAGCAAACTGTTGTCTGCAGGCGGAACAGAACTAAAATAGCGATGTTTGTGGCTAACAGCGAGTGTTGTTTTGATCACGGTCATTGATACATTGTCCTCAGCTCAATCTAAATCCATAGAAGTCCAAGGACTTAGCCGCCTCCTCCCTCACTGTCGGCCTGATCAGATTAACACTGAGCTCTCTTTAATCAATGCACCACTTTCCCACGAAGGTCACCAGCATCACATGGCGCCAAGCTGACACCAAGATGGCCGCCTCCGGGTGCCTGTTTTCACCTGGGCCCGAACACAGCGCACATGCATGGGAGATTACGCAGGATCGGGGCGCATTAGAGTAATTTCCAATCCACTGACCATTCCTCATGCACAGATGGGATTAAAGATGAACTTCTAACACTGTCCACAGAGATTCTGAAGAAGTTCTAATGCGTTCAAGGGAAAGGGACGTGATTTTTTATCATTACAGAGAGAACTGGGGATTTAAAACAGGCGTATCTTGACGTCACAGATCTACAGAACGTTTGGCCCATCAGGAGTCGTCACATTCACTAATCTGCCTTCATTTAACCCAGTTCCGCAAATCGTCTTCTCGCAGTTTAAGTCACTCTCCACATTTGATGCTAATCAGGTATTATAACCGTTTTCTTAATCTTTTCAAAAAATTCGAATTCAAATTAAAAAATGTACACTTTTTCAAACACAGAAAGCCAAACAAAGAGCATGTCTCCACCATCTCTTTACCAAACAAAACAGATAGTTACAGATAATTCCAGTCTGTAAACAATAAAAGCTATAAGCTCCAGTTATAGACAATTCTTCTCCTTCCTCACACAAACATAGCTGTTCCATGGACCCTGCAGCCGTACCTGTGTATCCCAGAGAGTTGTCGTCGTCCTGCTCGGCAGGGGGAGCGGATGTGACCCCTTCCTTGGTCTTGTCCTGAGCACCTGCAGGCTCTGTCAAATACAACATCACAGGCACTGAAACCACGGATCCACCGGTGTCCTCCATGTCTCCGTACCTCCAGACCTCCACCCCAGCTCCCCCATGGAACCAACACGCAAGCAACATCACAAGCACGCTTCGTCCTCGCAAACGCTCTCCAAACACTCCAAACGGGATGAGAAAAGTCCACATTTCTTTACGGGTAAAGTCCAGTCAGTAGTTGTTCTTTTACAGACTTGCCATTTCAAGTTCATGCCAATTTAAAAATGCAAGAGACGTGCAGTTTGCTCTAAAATCTTTGAGTGTTTGCTTCCCTTTTGAACGCTTTTTGTGCTACCGTCAATTCTCAACACCCCATACCCCTCTCAATTGCCGTGAGTGTCTAGCCCACCAATGAGATCACATGGTGCGTTGCGGCCAATTCCATTCAGCCTCGATGCTAATTTGCCTATGCACTATTAATTGCTAATAAGCTACTTTCTCGGTTCAGAAGGTGCCTGCACGTTGTGAGTGACAGGTTGAGTGCATGTGACAGGAGGCCAGGGCGGGACAATAGGGGGTGTGGGCTTGGAGGGGGGGGTCCCTTTTGGGAACGGGACAACCCAGAAGGCCAACTGCGCCCTGTGTGGAGTAAATCAGACGTAACCGGGACGACTCTTTGTAAGACAGAGACAGGAGGTCAATTTGTATAGTGGAGAAAATGGGAGGGAGTGTGGTAAAGAGTTGGGGGTACAGTGGGCGTCCTTGTGGAGAACCCCCGGGTTGGACCTGGCATGAGCTCTGATAAATGGCAGACTGGCACTGGGGAATGGCCCACTGGAGAGCACTTTGGACCAGTTGAGTGTGGGCTTTCAGGGGGAATGGGTACGTGCACCTGCTACAAAGAGCATTATTGAGAGTGAAGAGATATAGTGAGACAATGTATGTTTCGGGGAGGATTTGGAGCAAAAATGAGAAATGCTGGCAATAAAGAAATGTGTGAATAACCTCTTAACAGAGCACGTTTTCTCCAGTTCGGCTTTACCCACATCTAAAAGCTTCTTGACTGGAGAGCTTACAGCCTATAGGCCAGTGCAACACCTCATTTGAAACGTTTTTATCACATTTCTGTTCTATTTTCATCAATTTTTTTGGTGCTTTTTGGTCACATTTGTGTGGCTTCATCACAGTTACATTACACTAAAACATCAAATGCGGCCAAAACGCACCAAAAAAAACAACGAAAACGTGACAAAAATGAGGCCAAAACGCAACAATGAAGCAGAAAAAACATTAGATGAGTTTTGTAGGTCTTAGCTTTCAAATGAGGCGTTACTCTGGCCTATAGCCTGTAAGTTCTTCAGTCAAAGAGCTTTTACATTTGGTTAAAACTGGAGAAAATGCGCTTGGTTAAAGTGGGGGTTAAGGGGTTAATACAGTGTATTTGTCTTAACTGTATTTAATTGTCAATCTGTCGGTTTTCATGATGAAATGGAACAATTGTATTGCTCTTTCCTTATTTAGCATTGCAATTATTTATTTAGGGCTGGGCGATATGGCCAAAAACGAAAACACTTATTGTTTTTGTTTGTTTACATCTCTTGGGCTATTATGACTTTAATCAATTATTATTTGAGTATGAACGGAGTATTGTCGAAACAGGCGAGGTTTATAAGATTATACCATTCATATAAACCTATGTGAGAGGAAGCAGTCGTGAAAAGCTACAGTGCACAACCCAAGTCTTTCTTTTTCTTTAATAACTAGTAACTGTAACTAAAGTCTAGAAGTCATATTAAATGGGAGGAACCTCGATTGTACGATGTAATTGTTTACAATTACAAATTATTAATTAAAGAAATGTACTTTTATGTCCATTTATCACAACCCATTTTGATTGACGTCAACTGTGTACTGGACTCAGCACATTATTTCAGGAGGGTAATCCTGAAAGGCATAAAGTAAACAACACATCATACATCATTATCGTTGGAGCGGGTGGCGTTCCAACTCTGTTGTGTGTGTGTGTGTGTGTGTGTGTCCACAATTACTGACAAACTCAAAGTCTAGATATTTAATGTTTTTCCCCCCATGAGGTCCTTAATGTTGCAGTCAATAGTCTTCACAACAGTCACCGGTCACTCATGCAGGTGAATGGGGAAATATGCAAACATGAACGCACATTCTGATGGTCACAGCACGCACCAAACTGTGTGGGAACGTAAGAGGAAATTGTTTGAATGTGTGGACGTGTTGTAGAATGCAAAGGGATGTGCAAGGATTCCACATTGAGTATTATAGTATTTCACACAGTACAGCCAAGCAATGGTGGCAATGGTATCTCCATACGGTCTAGCATCTTGATATTAACCAGATCCATTCATGCTTGGCTTCGAAGATATAACACGATCAAGATTTTTTTTCGGACAACTACCGTTATTACAATTACACAAACTAGTACTAAAACTTCCACTGCTACTTCAATCAGCAGAGACGTGTATCACAAAGGTATAGGTCTTGGGTCATTTCTCTGAACATGATCTACGTAGATTTGAATGACTGTTTCAGTTACAAAGCCGGTTTCATAAACACAGGAAAGACGCGTGGATTCAAGTTGACTCTGCACTGACGGTTTGGTGTGGAGATCTGTAAAGAACTGAAGCCGAAATATATATAAACACGGCGCCATGTCAAGAATGTCATGTGTTCCATAAACATCGTAAATTAAAGGCAACGTCAGCTTCATTTAGACCCGCAAGATGGTACCTCCCACCTGCGAGTTCCTGAATAAGTGAATACTTTGATAACTTCCTAAAAGAGATCGTCAAAAATGGCTTTCGCAAGTCGATCCATACAAGAGAACAAATTCACAGAAAATCCATGAGTTTGGAAAGAGCCATGGCATTGAACTTTGCACGGCCCCATGACCTTGTCTCGCGCAGCCTTTAGTCACACTGAACAAAGCTCATCAAAATGGAAATGAGCGATCGTGTGGAGGGGGCAGACGACACTGGGCCTTTGTGACTTTTTTAAAAGAAAACGCCGCATCTTTAACCGAAAACGCTGCACCCCGAAAGCTCATTCAAATCTATGTAAATCTGATTTGGGACCCCCATTAGCATTCGCCATTGGCTGCGTTCCACACACAGATGTTAGAAAAACCCTCCAAGAAATGTAATCGGAAAACCAATGTTGGGGAAATTTGCGAATGACTACAGCAAACTGTAATGGAGTCAAGTTAACAAGTGTTGTGTCTTAACCTCTCACTCCTCTTCCTAACCCTTTCCGTCAGGGCTGGGGAGTGGGGAGGCAGCCAGTTCATGACAAGATAAATACCAGACAGCAGAACCCTCCGAAGAGTCATGTCGAAGAGGAAAAACAAGGCGAAAAGGAGCAGCGAGTTACACCGCGAGACTGTTGGAGACATAATAAAACTCGGCAATGAAAAGGATTGGAAAATGTCTTGTTTCTAAAGCCGGTGCGGAGTGTGTCCAGCTGAGATGGGGTAGAAAAGTCAACAATATTATAAGACGAAAGAAACAAAAATAACAGTCTATCACAGCACTAAAGGCCAATTACTGCTCTTTATGAGGTCAAATCTTTCTGTTCCGTTCAAAGAGCGGTTTAAAATGAATCTTTTTAACAATAATTCTATGAAAATAAGAAGGATACCTGACAAGTCATAGTCATCCAAGCTTAAAGTGGACATAATTGAGGCTTGAAAACTGCTCAGAATGAACCCTGTGATGGATTATAGAAATAAAGAAATGAGCACTTCAGCAGAAAAAAGGCTTTCACTGTTACTATACTAAACAGAAAGAAAAAAGATGTGGCTCTTTTCAGGAATGAGGAACTATTCATGTCAAATAGCCTTTCAAAAGATCCAGTTTGGTCGTGAATGCTTCATCGCGACAGATTAGGGCAGGTTGACTGACTATGGGTTTGATGGCTGGCCCTCATGCTCCAAACACATTGATAACTTGTCCACGTGTATTGCCCAGTGACCTCGTGACAATATGCAAGGGGTTACGTTCATTACTGGGGGAATCTACATGAAACAAAAATGGTCTCCCAGTCCATTATCTTCTCTAAGGTCAAATTAATTTCTCTGAAAGGTTTCCAAAAGTGGTGACAGTATTAAAAAACATGAGTGTGATGTTGGCCAGTAGAAAGGACTTTCTGCTCTGAAAATAATATAGAGGGTTTGTGAATCCAATCACAACCAAGATGAGGTACAATGTTTGTCAGTTTCCTTTTGGAGATGTCTTACAAACATTCAATTCAAGTTTATTTGTATAGCACATTTAAAACAACTGCAGTTGACCAAAGTGCTTCACAGTAATAGCAGGTCACATAGAAATAAAATACAAGTAAAATATAACATGCCAAGATACACTCAACTAGCTCGTATTGAAGGCCAGGGAGAAGAGGTGTGTTTTCAGTCTGGATTTGAACTGTTCCACAGACTGAGAGGACCTGATAGACAAAGGAAGACTATTCCATAGTCGGGGCGCTGCCACAGAGAAGGCTACATCACCTCTCGTTTTTTTCCTAGTTTTAGGAACATCCAATAGGAGCTGGTCAGCCGACCTCAAAGCTCTGGATGGAGTATAAAGTCACAAGAGGTCACTCAAATAGAGCGGGCCCAAGGAGTGGAGACATTTAAAAACAATCAACAAAACTTTAAATTGAACACAAAAGCTGACAGGGAGCCAGTGTAAGGAGCACAGAACGGGAGTGATGTGCTTCTTTGTATAGGGCTGGAAAGTCTCGTACCAGAAGCACTTCCGGTTCTTCGCTCGGATACAAACAAACAACCAGCTGTTCGAGGAGGCGGCTGAATTGAATAGTGCAAAATGCTTTCATGACACAGCGAGCGGTTTGCCTTAGCAGTTCAACACAAAATGCCAATCAACGCCAGCTGGAGACGACCAACACCAGCACATTAAGGCACGGAGGTCCGTTGTTGATAAAATAGTTTACAGAGGCAATTTATACCAAAGACTTGAGTTTATTTCACTTTTTCTTTTAGTTAAAACCTCTTAACCCCCACCTTAACCGAGCACATTTTCACCAGTTCAGCAACAAGCATAACACACAACAAAAAAGAGACAAAAAAGTTATAAAAACATGATAAAAAAGCGACAAAAAAAAGTGAAAATTTACTTGTTTAAAGTGGGGGTTAAGAGGTTATGACCATATTTAGTTCGTGGATTGTTTCACAGTTCTGTTGTTGAGTCTTAGAGGCTTCAGTCGCCGTAAATGACCACAGTCCGTCAGTAGAGGTGTTGCTCTCACACACGGAGCTCCACATGTCCAGTGACGGGAATAACAACAACAAAAAGCCACTCAAAGGCAGAGGAAAGGCAGGCGGGCGTGTCGACCCTCCTTGACCAAGGCGTCTACAGATATAAAAAGGCGCATGTCACTACGGGTATAACTTACTCGAATATTATCATTAAATGGGACCATGCCACAGACCTGAGCGGGGCATGTGCCGATCCACTCAGCGACTAGCACGGCCGTATACGAAATTTTTTCCTCCCAGTGACGAAATGTGTCCAAAATAACACAGAAAAAGCCATCAGAGCGTATGAAGTCTGCGATATCAGTACAGGACAACCAGCGTGTGTTGTTTGTTTGTATCCGTGGATGGAAATCTCGCAAATTCTCGTACTTCCGCTTTCCAGCCCTATTGGTCAGCAGCATTTTGTACACTCTGCAGGCGCTGCAGGGGGCGCTGGTCCAGTCCAATACACAAGGCATTACAATAATTCAGGCGCGATGTTACAAATGCATGGATAGCTTTTTCAAAATCATATCGAGGAAGGTAGGACTTCATTTACACCGGAGTCCTCAGCTGAAAGAAGCTGGACTTGATGACAGAGGTGATATGTTTGTCAAATTTAAACAATGGGTCAACCATCACCCCGAGGTTTCTCACATAAGGACGGCAGTAGGAGGACAACGGACCAATCACACATGTAGCTACAGGCAATTACATGACATGACAACAAAATCTGTTTTATTTTTGTTAAGGTTCAGAAAGTTTGCACTCATCCACGCCTGTACATCACCAAGACAGTCCTGTAGCGTTTTGAAAGCGGACAGCGCATCACTGGCTGTAACAGGTAAACAAATCTCAGGGGGAGCATATACAAGGCGAAGAGAATAGGCGCTAGTTTTGACCCCTGGGGCACACCATAATTTAAAGGTGACACAGCAGAAGAATACTGTCCCAGGTTTACGGAGAAGCTCCTATTGGAGAGATAGGACCGAAACCAACTGAGAGCTGTACCCTTGATGCCTGCACGTGTCTCCGGGCGGGTTAAAAGGATGCTGTGATCCAATCAGAGCACCAAAAACCCTGCCCTCCACCTGAGATTATGACACCATCCCATTCTGGAATGCGGTCGGACTTTTTGTCATTCTGAAATACTGCGTGTGATAAACCCTGGTGCTGAGTGTCTGTGGGAACACTTTTCATTCGGAGGCGCAGGTCCCACAGGGATGTGTCACGCTGCAGCTATGACAGCAACAGACAGCTCTGTTTACCGCTCAGTCCCCAGGGCCAACTGCACTGAGTCACCTGAATACAACTTTGTTTAGGGATTAAGTCGCGCCGCAGCTCTAGTCCCACGGATTTAAAACGTGCTGTATATTTTTGGACTCCTTAGCAGTAATAATGTAGCGCTTTTCATATCCTCAAATTACATCTGTGTCTAGAAAGCATTGAGCACTGGAACAATGTGGTCTATTGTGATTGTGTCTGTTCACTGGATAAGATAACTTCAAAATGGTGAAATGAAACAAAGCGAACGCTAAGGCCGCACTTTATGACACGGTTAAAGGCTTTCGAATGCTATTTCGCAATTCGTGAAACGTTTAGGAGCTTGTTTTTGTATTTGCTGTCGTGTTGGTAACAGGGGCCACAGTCAGCTGCTCACAAATGATGATCCCGATTATGATTTATTTATCTAATCAAGGCGTAATTGTGTGCCTGAGTGAGAGATGTGTTTTGAGGGCGCAGCAGTGTCTTGGCCGATCTACAATACAAATACAGGAAACCTTATACTTGAATTGCAATAAACGATAAATAATAATATGCAATAAATAGAGTGCAAAAATGATTCTGGGACATAATGCAAAACAAGAAATAAGCCATCTCATACTGTGCGAGTGTCAGAGTCTGTTAGTTCTCTTCTTATCAACTTTAGCTGATAATTCTGCACACCCGACTGTGGCCTAAATTATATAATCACTGACTCTTCGAGCTTATTTTTTAACCACTTTGTAATGATTCTCCTTGACTTCTACCTCTGCCATGTTTTCACGTCCGGACTCCTTCACCAGACTTCTGCGCAAAGTGTTAGCACTTGACATATTCCGACAAGTATCAAGTTAAATGCAAGTTATGCAAAATGTAGGGTTTTATTCTGATCAGAACTATTTCAAGGTGAGCTTTTGATTCACCTGCAGGGTTACAATGTGAGCAACGTGAAATTAAAATGTTAAAAATCTAAATACCTTTACTTTAAATACACTTACGAATCACTGTGGAGACGAAAGATATGCACATTTACAATATCGACTTTAAATCCAATGTCAAGAAACGTGGGAAATAGTGAAAAAAATTGGGGGTTAAAAGAATGTCAAAACTGGTAGATAAACGTAAAGTGTTTTTTTCAGGACAATTATCTTTATGAGCGACAAAACGATGTAACTTAAGATGTCTGCCGCACATTCACTTTTTGATGGTTTGCAAAAATATCGCTTCATCATCGTTATCGAGAAAGTCCCAAAAAGACGGAGATATTCATTTTTTGTCAGTATCGCCCTGCCCTGAATTTAGCATCAAATACTCTAGTTTGTACAGTAGTTCCCGTGTACCCCCTGAAGCTTTGGGTAACCAATCGCGTACTCCCTACACTGTGAATATAGCACATATAATAATATAATCCATTATTACTGTGGACTCAAGCAGGTTTTCCACATTTAATACATTTGTGCTCATCTGGGTGATGGGCTATTAAGAATATGTGAGCCTAATTAAATACAAAAATATTAAACTTAAATAAAAAAATATATATTATTTTGAAAACAAGGCTGTTGGTGTGAAGAGTGTTTTGCTTTGTCCCAGTGGACCAGCTCATTCTGAACATCACACACTGGTTTGTTCTCCCTCAGTAGTGTCGCTACAGCTACAGATCTGAAGGCCCTGGTTAATGCGAGGATCCTTTATACGCAGGACATTACAGTCTGTGCACGTGCCGCCGCGCATCAACTAGTGAATGAAATGTACGTGACAGATACAAAGCCACGGGTCGAGTGTCAGAGGAGGGCAAAGACCCCCCCCCCCCGCCTCGCTCCTCGGGTCAGAATAAGAGGAAAACACTTGTTTTTATGATGGACAGTCAATACATTGCAACTTGATCAAACTTTGGTGCGGTTCATGTTGAAGGCGCTGCAGTGGCAGTGAGGGCCGACGCACAGCCTCTCCGCAGAGTTTTACCCTCGGGTCCCAGGCAGCTTTTGAGGGTTAGGGTCCTGAACAAACTCATCCACGTCTGAATTACAAGGTGTGTGTGTCTGTGCGCGTCTCGTGTGGTGGTTTTAACGGGTCAATTTCTATTAGATTGTGATAAATAACATGTTTTTTCTTTCCTCCAAAATGTCTTTGCGAACCCCCTGGGGCGTCCTGCGTGCCCCCGGGTGTACGCGTAACCCCTGCTTGTACTACATAGACGTTTGCCCAGGACCGTATGGAATAACGCCGTGTCACTAGGTCTGAATCCATGTCGAGTATTTGAAGTACAGTCACCGTCTGGAGCGGAGGGGGGGCTGTCTTATTTCCCACGCCTCGCTTACATAAGCCCCGGAGACGCCAGCTCCAGCTCAGCGCCTGCACTGACACGGACCTGAAGTGTACGAAGAGTCTGAACTCGTCCTGATGTCCCACGGGAGATCATTTCTTCTTCCCGTGCTGCCAAACCCCCCCCAAGTGCACCCCTCTCTGATTTGACGCTGCGGCTAAAGTGAGGATTACGGAATGCCTCTGGAACTGTCGCACTTCTAAGGGTCTGTGAGGCGTTAGTCTGACAGGACAGCTTTGAAGTGTGTTACCAGGAGGAGTGAAGGGTAACGTGAAGCAACTTCCTTCTCAGGGACCTAAGCTTTGCTCTTTTTGTGTCACCACGGAAAAAAGCCACACGAACAGGAGGCTCAAACCTCTTTGTTCCCTGTTTACACAAGCATTGATACTCATGCGACTATGGGCCTCAGGTGGAATACTCCCTGGACTGTTAGATGAGATTCCCTTACAGTGATTCCATCCTGGATCATGAGGTTCTGGGACTCACTGAAAAGGCTCCAATGAAGATTTCTGGTCTACTGTTCAAATAATACTCCAATACTCCAACGTTAGTGAAAGTATTGATGTATTTGCTGTAGAAATACTTAAATATTCAAAGTAGAAAGTGGAAATTGGTTTAAATAAGTGTGGGACAAACCTTTTTCTACATTGATAGAACATGTGCACAGCGCCACCTATTGTTCTAGAGCAGACGTGGGCAAACTGCGGCCCATGGGCTGGATCCGCCCCCTGAAGCAATTCGGTCCGGCCCTCTCCTCTTTCTATAAATGAGATGTTTGTTTCATTCAAAAGTGACATTGAAATATATATATTATATTATATTATATGTATAAGTCGATGCCGTTTGAATGAAAAGGAGCAGAGAGAAGATCAAATTTATGAAATCTTTTACTTTACAAATCACTTCACATTAGGTCTGCCATTTTGTCTTTTTTACAATATTTATAATTACCATCAAGCGAGTTCCAGATATAATTGTGTACATTTTGCATTGGAAGAAAATTTAATTAATTCAATTAAATAAAACCCCTTCCCCCTTTCTAGAGTGCATTATCAGGCCATTAAAATAAACAAAACACATGGACAAATTTACCTTGGAGGTTTATTTTTTTACAAATGTAGTGGAGTGAAAATATGACTCAAGTACAGCTCCACAACCCCTCTACTTAAGTACAGTACTTAGTCATTACTGTCCACCTCTGACCTATAATTGGGTCCTGACTCTACAGTTGAGAACCCTTGTTTTTTTGTCAGTATATTCACATAATGTTCTGGACAAATACTTTTAGTTTCAGTACTACAGAAATAACCGTCCAAAGTAAGTCGAGGCATAAAACAAGAGCTTTAAGTCCCTCATGATTGAAACGTAATGCAGTGTGGCACATGTCCTTGAACGGCAATGCAAAACACATCACTGCAGACTCATTTACATGAGCGGAAACGGCCCTCAGAACAAACTGCCACATGTTTTCAGCGTCATCCCCCCGAATCCCATCAATATGTAAATGCGACCAAAAACCGAGCCTCGAATCTGCCAGACCTCCCAGCTCTCTGGAACTGCTCCACACTCCCCAAGACTTTCCAGGCACAAAATAAGCAGGTTTTACCCGGTTAACTGACATGTAGGCTGGATACGCTCTGGGCAACGTGTTCCAAGCACGGGGGACGTGTGATAAACTTCTGCTTCACTCGTCAGTACCAAGTCTGCAGAACATGACATTGTGTGTGGAGGTTTTTTTTTAATTAGGCTACATTTGGTCACCATTTTATTTGATTCTTTTTTTACTTTCAATATTGCACGCCAATACACCAAACAAAATCCCAAACATTCTTTAGCATTATAGTCTTTTTGAAAATGTACATCTCATGAATATTTTTTGACAGACCACCAATGTCTTTTTCAGTCTGAAGTCTTCCTGTTGGTGACGTATTTTTCTTCAAATTTTAAGGAAACAAATACATGAAGTAGAATGAAATGTTCACTTCCACTTGTACAATTTGCGGAACACTTTTTAAACACTGCATAATATGTTGAATCTTGTATGCCTTGTGCGTTTCGACCCTTTATATTGACTCACATCAGGCAAGCCCAAATATATTGTTGCTGAAGGTTTTCATTTACCCCAAAATGTTGGAGCCCCAAACTCTGCAGCGATATAGACAACTTCATAGGACCGCTATAGCCTGACAAAACAATGTCACTAAATGTGTCTTACATAACTTTATTTATTTGGTCGGGACCGTCAATGGTAATGAAGATACATGGATTGTAGCCTTGTAGCCTTTCCATCCATCATCCCCCCATGCAAACTCTCAAACAGACTCTCATTCACCCTGGCCTGTTGTACATGTTTTTAGTGGTAGGGGAACCGGAGTACCCAGAGACACGGAGAGAACATGCAAACGCCACGCAGAAAGGCCCCGTCCAGGTGGGAATCGAACCCGGGACCTTCTAGCTGTGAAGGACGAGCGCTAACTGCTACACTACCGTGCCGCCTTTACATTTCAGTCTTCTCTTGGCCATAATGTCTCAAAAGTGTCTGGTAAGATTATAACCCTCTTAGAAAACGTTATGTCCAACCAAACCGCCTTCTAATGAACAGCGTGCAATATTTGTTCCCCATGTCAATGTTATGGAATAATTTAAACCGTGTGAGATACCCTCCACTTCACAGCAATAAACCATTAGACATCCAGAGTGTCATGCCCTTCCATGCGAAAGTTCCACAACAGGTAACAGTGATCAAGACGCAAACTCCAGCCTTCTTCAACAGCCCAGTGGTCAATGCAAGGTGCTGGTTTAAACCACACACACCTTGATTAACCTTAATGAGACAGAGCTCACAATAAAATGGGAGTTTTTTTTAAACGGGCAGTAAATAAAAGTGTTGTATTTGCCCTCTGGCATAAACTTATTATTGTAAAATAACCACACCGGTGTAACTTCAGGTCGTGTTTACTCAGCCATCTTGGATCTCACGTCATGTACAGAGTCTCGCGGTTCTTGCAATACATCATGCAACATTGTGACAGCGCCTCTAGCGTTAAGATGTTACATCTCCCTTCTTAAAAATGAGGGTTCACAATGAATGTTTACATGTATCGTGCACAGACTATAGATGTATATAAACATACATGCGTTGGCATTTCAAAACATACACGACCTGTTTTCAACAGCTTATTACTGGCCTGTAAACAAAATTACCAGTGCTTAACTTCAAGTGCTGAATGGCATACGTGAGTATACAGTAGCTCAGGCTTAGAACATTTTAATATCTCAACATTTTTGATATTTTTTTTTTGTTTTTTGTTTTTTGTTTGGTAAACACAACATTTAGATATCAAGTATTTGCCTTGGCTTTATGGCTCGGCCTGATCTTGTAACATAGCTAGACTCGTGTTGGGACTGGCTGGTTTGAGGTTGGGCAGGTTCGAGCGAATTGTCTCTGACTTGTGGGACAAGTTCGAGCGAATTGTCTCTGACTTGGGGGACAAGTTCGTGTTCTTCGGTTGTGCCATGGGTCTCTTTGGTTTCGCGAAGGTGGCGTCTGTTTCGCCGAAGTGACTGTCCTTCCTCAGTTTGGATGTGATAGCTCCTATCAGTGTGAGCAGGTTGAATCACTTTTGCAGGCTGCCAGGATCCATCCTGTTGGTGGAAACGGATGGGAGTTCCTTCTGCCAAGGGTGGTAGTGCCTTTGCTGATCTGTTGTAGTAGAATTGCTGTCGTTGTTGGCATGACTCTCTGCGCTCTCGTATGGTGCGCTGAGGTGTGATTTTAGGGCGGAGCTGTTTGGCTGTTGCAGGGAGAATAGAGCGTAACCTGCGGCTCATTAGCAGTTGGGCTGGGGACTTTAGGTTGTCGACGGGTGTGTTTCTGTATTCCAAAAGTCCAATGTAGTGATCCTTGCCGTCAGCTTTAGCTTTGTCCAAAATGCGTTTGGCTGTTTGTACTGTCTTTTCAGCGAGGCCGTTACTTTGAGGGTATCTGGGGCTGCTGGTAATGTGGGTGAAGTCCCATACCTCTGCAAAACGGCGAAACTCGTCCGCATTGTAACAGGGGCCATTGTCGCTGATGACGCGCTCAGGAATGCCGTGGCGTGCAAATGCTGCCTTGAGTTTTGCGACTACAACAGCTGCAGTACAACTGCTCAGTTTTTCCACTTCAAAGAAACGGCTGTAGTAGTCCACTACTACTATAAAGTCGTGACCATTCCATGTGAATAAGTCTGTTCCCACTACCTGCCATGGCCTTTCAGGAATAATGTGTGACAGTAGCGGTTCTTTTGGGTTAGCACTGCGTCGCTCTTGGCATGTGCTACACTGTCCAACCAGTGTTTCTATCTGCTGACCCATGAGTGGCCAAAACAGGTCACGTGCCCTGCTTTTGGATTTCTCAACACCCATGTGACCGGCATGGATGCGGTCCAGCATGTCCTTTCTGAGGCTCTGGGGGACTATTATTTTCTCACCTTTGAACATTATGCCATCAACTTCACAAATCTCGTCTCTGTAATTCCAGAATTCTTGAATGAGTGGCGGGCATTGTTTGCGCCTGTCGGGCCACCCTGTCTTTGTGACTTGTTTGAGTGTTGTGAGTTGAGCAGTAGCCATTTTGATTTCCTGTAGTTTGTTGTCGCTTACTGGTAGATTGCTTATGAGGGTATGTATTTGTGCGTCCATACCTTCACGTAAGTTGTCGTCGTAGTACTCTATTGATTTTCGTGACAAAGTGTCCGCCACCGGTATTTCTTTTCCGGGTTTGTGTGTGATGTGGATGTTATACTTTTGGAGTTGAAGTATCATCCTTTGAAGTCGTGGTGGTGCGGCAGCGAGTGGTTTTTTGAGAATTGCCTCCAGTGGTTTGTGGTCGGATTCTACAGTCACTCTTCTGCCGTACATGTACTCATGGAAATGTTTGCACCCAAACAGCACAGCGTACAGTTCCTTTTCGATTTGGGCATAGTTTTGTTCTGTACTGTTTAGTGATTTGGATGCATAAGCCACTGGTTTTTCGTCTTGTAGCAGCACCGCGCCCAAACCACATTTTGAAGCATCCACTTGTAGTGTGAGTTCTTTTTGCGGATCAAAGTACGCTAGTACTGGGTGGTTTGTGATCAGCTCTTTTATCTTGCTGAATGCTCTGTTATGGATAGCGTCCCACACAAACTCACTGTCCTGTTTCAGTAACTGTCTTAGTGGTGCGTTTACCTCTGAGATGTGTGGTGTGAATCTGGCCAAATAGTTGACCATACCTAGAACAGTCTCTAGTTCGGACTTGGACTGCGGCGGTTGCATATCTTGTATGGCATTGATCTTTTTGGGGTCTGGGCTGATCCCTTTGTTTGAGAGGGTGTGGCCAAAGTAGCTGACCTCTTGGACACAGATTTTGCACTTATCTGGGTTTAGCTTGAGTCCTCTCTCTCTTGTGCGCTGTAACATAGCATGCAAATTTTCATTGTGTTCCTCTTTGGTTTTACCGAACACAAGAATGTCGTCCACGATTGCAGTGACACCTTTGAGTCCTTCATATGTCTCATCCACACGTCTTTGGAATTCATCCTGAGCTGAGCTTATCCCAAAAGGCAGTCTGAGGAATCTGTATCTGCCAAATGGCGTGTTGAAAGTTGTCAGCAGAGATGATTCCTCACTCAGTTTTATAGCCCAGTAGCCTGATCTGGCATCAAGTACGCTAAAATACTGAGCTCCCGCTAGCTTCGTTGTAGCATCTTCGAGCGTGGGCAGAGGGTAATGAGGTCTCTGGATAGCCTTGTTTAGATCTCTTGGGTCTAAACATACACGTAGCCTGGGTCTTTGGGTCTTTTCGACAACTACAAGGGCGTTGACCCACTCTGTAGGTTCGGTTACTCTTGTGATGATTTTGTCATCCTCCATTCTGTCAAGCTCTTCCTTAAGACGTCCTCGTAGGGCAATGGGGACTCTGCGTGGAGGGTAGACCACTGGCGAAACGTTTGGGTCGATGCGGAAAGTGCATTCTCCTCGAAACTCTCCAATACCCTGAAAAACATCTGCATATTCTTTTAACAGTGCTTTTGGGTCGGTGTCTGTTTTTGTTTGGCTTTCACTCACCCCCATTACAAGTCTGATGAGGTTCAGTTCTAGGCTGGCGCTCAGACCTAGGATGGGTGGTGCTTTTGCATTAATGATGTGAAAGTCCAGTGTTGTTTTGTGATTTTTATGTTCACACGTCAGGTTGCAGATGCCACGCACTTTTAACGCCTTCCCACCATAAGCTGTAATTGATTGTGCAGGTGGTGTTGTGGGCACAGTCTTAAACAGTGTATTGTACATACTGTTTGGGATGGCGTTGATTTCTGCACCTGTGTCGATTTGAAACTGTATCGTTTCCTGCTTGGGCCCCACTTGTATGTCTGCATAGGCTTGGACATTGCTTTTGTTTGTGTTTATAGTAGTGATACTATCAATGAAAAGTTCACACTGTTAATCGTCGTTTTGCTCTAAAGCATGCACGGGTCTCCTTTGAGGTTTTGTGCTTTTATCCTTGCATGCCCTGGCGAAATGGTTATACTTTTTACACTTCATGCATTGTTTACCTTTTGCAGGACATGTTTCTTTGGAACTGTGTGACCCTGCGCATCTGTAGCATTCTTTATTTACTTGTTTAGGATCATTGGGCTTTGTGTATTTGTGAGTGCCTTGCCTCTGTTTTACTGCGTGCACAACGTCCGTTTTGTCTTTTGTTCCGGTCATCTCTTTTAGTTGTGTTTGAGCCAGTTCATGTGAGCGAGCAACATCTATTGCTTTGTCCAGGGTGAGATTAGCTCCTTCATTTAGCAGCTTTTCTCGGACTCGCGGTGAATTTGTGGCAAAAACGATGCGGTCACGAACCATTTCGTCGCTATTTGGATAGCCGCAGTCTTTCACCAATAGCTTCAGTTCTGTTATAAAGTGTTCGAATGGTTCACCGGTGGCTTGTACTTTCTCGTGGAAGCGGTACCTGGCGTAGATCGGGTTGGACTTAGGAGTGATGTAGGCTGCGTACTTATCGTAGTACGTCTTTAACTTCTTTGCCTCATCCGCCGTAAGTGTCCATGTGTTATAGACATCGCGTCCCTTCTCCCCAATCCACAACAGCAGATAGCTGCATTTATCAGGTTCTTCTTTTCCGCTGAGCGGTCCTGAAAATGTTAGCTCAACTTGCTGCTTGAAACGCCGCCACGCCTCCGGCAAGTTGGCTGAATCCCAGTCCATCCGTGGCACTGGAATGCCGTACATGTCCATTGTTGGCTCTGTCGTTATTATTGTAAAATAACCACACCGGTGTAACTTCAGGTCGTGTTTACTCAGCCATCTTGGATCTCACGTCATGTACAGAGTCTCGCGGTTCTTGCAATACATCATGCGACATTGTGACAGCGCCTCTAGCGTTAAGATGTTACAAAAAGAAGCCAGAGGGCCACCAAAACTTGACAAAAACACAGTGGAGGCAGTTTGAGGGCTGAAATGATCCGATTGAGTCAGTTGAAGCTGTTTCGACTTTAAAAGACAAAGGAGCAAACTTTATTATGAAGGACAAAGACTGCAGGATTACTCAAACAATGAATACAACTAAACACAGCTTTGGTTTTCATGTCAAGAGTTCAGAGAGTCGAGCGAGCGTACATGAAGGACTATGGTTGTAACACCAGTGTGACAGTGGAGCACCGGCGGTCCACCTGAAGTCCTCGGGGCGGCTAGTGTCAGCAGATCCAGTGGCGGGGGGGATTCCTCTGCCCCGGTAAACAGCGGTTTGGGAGCGCATCAGAGAAGCTCCGCTGACGTACGGTTGGGCCAGGCTTTGATGTGACGACAACACGTTTCAGTCCTCACCTCGCACTCTCATTATCCTGCCCAGCTGTGTTGTGCTGTAAACACAGCAGCCAGGCACCAACGCGCTGAGAGGAGTTCAACAGACGCGCCACAGCCGTCCAAAACAATGCCGATCATGAACTGCTGCTGAGATGTTGAACGTTTGAGGCTGTTAAAGCTTGTGTGGCCGAATATTGTATATTGGTTTGTGCCACTGAGGGAGTATCTGTCCAGTTAAAAGACTCTTAATGCATTCAAAAAAGTAACAAGTGGTTGATTAAAAAAAAAAAACATAATTCCAGATATCTTTAAAAAGTAGTTATACGGGTATATTTAAGAAAATAAATAAACTCTCAGTAAACACCTCCCAATGATGTAATGTTTTGAGGTGTGCCACTAATGCATCTGGATTGTGTAGATCCACTTCTGAGGTGAATTGTTCCTCTGAATGCGGCCCTCCGGGGGGCTGTAGGAAACTGTATTTTCCTCGGTGCGGTGGAACAATGGCTGGAAGGTAAAGCATGTGCTCATTTGTGCATGATTGGCTGAGTCACGTCTGATCTGATGTGGAGCCAGTTGGCATCCAGCTATCAGTGCTCCCCACCTCATTCCAACAGGATGGGTACATGCTAGTGTACCAGGACGCACACTAAACATGCTGTAGAGTGAGAGGGATGGACCAATGGAGACAGGCACGGATCTGTGAGCATCATCTTGGAACATTTTTCAAAATAACTAGTAAATAATCAGTTAATAATAAACTTGTGTGTGTAAATGAGTTCACTAGTTTTTGTTTTGTATACTTTATTGTCCCACGTATATTTTCCCTCTGCATTTGAGAAGGGCCTATCCATGGTCAGAGTCACCTGGCTGTAGGATTCACCTATTGCACATCTTTTTACTGGTAGGGGGAACTGGAGTACCTAGAAGAAACCTATGCAGACACAGGGAGAACATGCAAACTCCACACAGAAAGGCCCCGTCCAGGTGGGAATCAACCTAGTTGTGAAGCGGAGGTGCTAACCACTGCGCCACCGTGCCTCAGTTAAACTGCCTTTAGCTAGTTTATAGATACTTACGTAAGGCAAGTAAGCATCTATACTTGCCTTAAGTATAGATGCTTATGTTTCAAACAATTTGAAATGTTTGCTGCAGATTACTGATAGAAATATGAGGATATGTCTTATTTTTATGTTTACACATAAAAATAAGACATTTTATGCCTAAAAATTGCTAAAATGTCCTTTATTTTCAGTGACAAAATTTTTAATGAATGAATAGAGCCAGGTTTAAATGTATGGTTTATTTAGTTGATAATATAGTTACAATTATTATTATTCAAATTTTTTTCAGAGGAGTTTTTGCATCTTGTTTAGGTTTTCAATAAGTGAAAAAAGTGTTTTGCCGTTTCAGGCTGCTTCGGTGTTGTAATTTTTTAAAGAAAATACTGTACCAACAACCGCTTTCATTTACCTAGCCTGACTTTGCTGCCAGGTCTGAAATCGCCGTGTAGCACAACCTGAGCTGCATTGGACCACACTACAGGGCAGTGTCTCACAAAATACGACAAAACTGAGTGTAAAACTGAGCTTGCGGGTCATTTTATTACTCTACTACAAAGCTGGGCACAGGAGCCTCGATGTGCGTTTGAACTGTAATACATCACCCCGATGAGACTGCGATTTGAACCGTATCCAAGAACAGCGCCTATTGTCCCGTGGTGGCTTGCATTACAGCCCCTACACCTGGAAACATGGATGGTAATGAAACCGATCAGGACGCCCCGTGTACGGCTCAAACAGGAGAACAAAGTCTGGCTTGGGCTTGGATCTTCAGGCTAACACGCTAATGTGACGACCTCCTCTCTGTCCCATTGTCCCGCCGACGCTCCTACAGCTGTGGAACACGGCTGAGATGTCGTTCCGCCCGTGGCCTCTTGGCATAGCTTTTTCGACACCAGATCTGGACGGCGGGATTCTTACACACAGTGCGTCATGGAGGGAATAGAACCGGCAGCGTCTAGCCCTCTGAAAGGAGCACCCCTGGCATTGTGCACATAGCTACGGCCGGCGAAAGACGGATAAATGAGCTGTTAGAACACACCGGGATACGAAAAATTCATTAGCCTGTCAAGTAAAAACAGGCTAAGGTGGGAGGAAATGTGGTCGGTAACACCTCGGGCCACTTTTCAGTCTAAGAATGTGGAAATGAAGTCTGACACAAGATTTACAACGAGAGATGGCGGGAATGCCTCGGAAAGTTTATGTGCAGGTAAGGAGTCTTAAGTTCTGTTTACCGCCGGTGATCCTGCACATGCGCAGTACGCCGACGGGCAAAAGGCTCGGATCCACAGTCAACACAAGCCACTCAGAACCTCACTAATATCGCTATTATCATTTCTAAGACATCCGTCGGCAGTACAGTCGCTGACAGACGTGCACCTAACACGCTGAACCTGAAAGAGTTGACTCAGATCCCCTTTGTGCCGAGGATCACGAGGTGCAGCACTAACCTGACTGCTGCAGGAGAAAAGCAATAAACGTTTGGCATTTCATCCGTGCCAAATACTGCAGCCACATCACATCATAGTAATATTAATCAGCGTGCATATAACATTAAACTAGTCCAAACCTATTCCTAATACTTACTGTCTACACTTTTGCCTTAACTAGCTTAACAATTACACACATTTATTATCATTATCACTTAAATGACTAAAATCATCAAAGTAAAACAAAGAAGATAAAGGCAGCGAAACCATCCCCACAATTTGGACAAAATGCCCTGCTGTGCATTTGGGAAGTGCTCATTTCAAAAGTCTGATCTGTGGCCTCAGTATGGCCCACTGGTTCAGCCATGGGGACATTAATATATTCCATTAACTCCAATAACATGAACGGAGCAAATCCAACTCATTCAGTCTGCTCCTAATCGCATCGTGTTTAATCTAAAACTTTCTGCTCCTCGGTTTGTCTAGCCAGCAGCGCAGTGTGTGTTCACCACATTAATGTTGCTATATATATATATATAATAATGTAGTTGACCGTCAAACATTTCTTCTTAGGGCATCAAAATGGCTAGCAGCAGACTGCTATGTGAAATACTTTGACATCGGTAGTCCTTGAAGCATGAAAAAAAAGCATGAAATATGATTCCAATTGGCAATCCATCTAAATGTCTTAGAAAATAATGACAATAACAAAAATACAATAAATTACGGTCTAAAACACTTTCGATTGTCAGTTTTGGCTGAAATGGTACACATTGTTTTGCTCGGAAGCTTGCAGTCATATCCAATTTACTTTTGAAACTAAAATGATCAAAATGAAAACATGCACAATGTGTTTGCAGTTTGCAGTATAGTATAGTTCTAGTTTAGTGTTGATGTGTGGTTATTGAACCTTGATTAAGTTAAATTGTCTAAATGTTGCTTTTCTATGGAGAAGGTTTACCTTAAATGTCCCTCAGTGAGCTCCAAAGCAGTGTCACATGAGTCGATCACAGCTCACCTGATGTCAGCCTGGGGCGTTCACACGGCGGCGTAATTATAGCCTCTAAAATAATTCATATGCACTTGAATATCAGTCATCGTAAATCAGACCCGTTTTATGATCAAGTGTTGTCAGCAAATTTACCCTAAAACCGCTCTGCCACGGACCAGCTGCTTATGGAAATGATAGCTAACGATAATGTTTTTACGACTGTAAGATTACGTCGATAAAATTGAGTTGTGTTTTGAAGTGTGGCACAAATTTGTTTTGTGGGACAGGTTGTCAGGCCTGGGCAGGCATTTGTTAGCACATGCTGTTAGCTGGATCGTCATGAGATTCTCTAACACAGATCCAGACGAAAAAGCCCAAAACAACAAGCAATCCATCACAGTGTTGATGTTATTTGCAGATATATTTGACATAGAAAACAGTATATTTTCATAAAATTAAGCCAAATATCTAAATTTAGTATCAAAACAACATCAATCAACTGGATTTTAAATCATTTGTACCTCAAATTAATGAATATAATAATATTTTGCTCTGTTTTGTTTGTGTGCCGGTGATTTTATGGTTTGTGTCATTTTATACTGAATGTTTTTTCTCAGTGTTTTTATGTAAAGCACTTTGGTCTGCCAAGTGTTGTTGTAACGTGCTACATAAATAAACTTTGATTGATTGATATTTTTGATATATACCAGGGTAGACCATGTCAGGCCCTGCCGCTATGTCTGGCCCCTAAGAAATATCATTACATAAATCAGAAATTAAAGTACAAAAACCCTTAAAATACAAATGTGATTTACACTACTGGCTTAGAAGTGTTGCTTTCCTTTGGGTCACGACTGGGTGCTTCGGCTCCTGGTCCTTTTAACGAGGAAGAAAATCGTCCCATCACCAAACAAACTTGCCTAACCCTGGCAATATACTATAACAGTATATGGTCAAACACGTTTATGACGGACTCACATCATAAAGAGTTGTAAAATAGTCCATGGTCTTGATTTTGTCCATAATGTCAGTCATGTGTATTTTTCACATTTTCTTTTAAATGTAACTGTGTCTCGCCCATAAATTTGTTATAGCCCCCTGCCCACCATTTAAGAAATTCTAGAACATAAACCCAACTTTTCTACAGATTTCCTTTTCATTTACAGTTACTCTCCTGAACTTCTGCACTCTTTTAGCAAAACATTCCTCAAACTTAACATGAAAGGAAAACTGTCCACATCTGCCTGTCATACAACCCAGGCATCCATAGAATCTAAAGCTTCATGTCGGCTCTTGTGTCACATGACTCAAGGGAGTGGTTCGGCACCTGGGGGCCAGAGGGTGTGGGGTCCGCACCGTAAATCCACAGAAGTAAAAAAAGCGTTCGAACAAAGGAACGCCTCCTCCGCCCGAGCTTTTAAAGAACCCGCCGACAAGGATGCCTCGTATCGCCTCATGTGTTCGCGCACTGGGAATACGGCAGATTTATGAGTGGCAGCTGACCTTTAGCGTGGAAAAGTATTACATTCCATCTGTACGCCGTTAGCAGAGGTGCTAAACGAGCTTCACACGAGAGGGTCTATGGAGGTGTGAAAGCTGTCGGACACTTCGTAGAGTCCATGCTTTATGACCCGAAAGCTCATTCTGTAAAATCATAAAAACCATGTTCCAGGCAGCGCTGAATTATGGAAAACATCTGCTGATAACCCATGCAGGGGTGTCTTACATCGTGTCCATTTGACGTCTCCACACGTATTCTCCTTCCATAAGTCACTTTTACGAAATGCCCCGACACTTAGCAGCCAATGTGATATTTTATTACAGAGAAAGTAAAGTTTTAGGGAAACTTTACTACGTTTCCCTAAAAGGTTTGCCGGCTGTGTTTAACGTGTTCAAGACTCAGTAGTTTGATTCAGAAGGAGAAAATTAACCTTTGAAAGCTTTTGTAGAAATCTGGGACACTATTGGTAAAGGGCTAGCCTGGTTTTACCAGACCCTCTGTACTCATTTCGTTTCGTACAGGGGGTCTGGAACTTCCCAATTGAGCTCCGTTATCAGGTGGGAGGGGTGAACTCCTTTGAAACGATTGACTCTGATTTTCGCTAGCGTTTGGTTGTGACGTATGTAATGTGCCCGAGTGAGTGAAGCAGCTATCATAACTCTATCATAACTCTATAATAACTCTATCATAACTCTATCATAGCTCTATCATAACTCTATAATAACTCTATCATAGCTCTATCATAGCTCTATAATAACTCTATCATAACTCTATCATAACTCTATAATAACTCTATCATAGCTCTATCATAGCTCTATCATAACTGTATCATAGCTCTATCATAGCTCTATCATAGCTCTATCATAGCTCTATAATAACTCTATCATAACTCTATCATAACTGTATCATTACACTATCATAGCTCTATCATAACTCTATCATAACTCTATCATAGCTCTATCATAACTGTATCATAACTGTATCATAACTCTATCATAACTCGATCATAACTCTATCATAGCTCTATCATAACTCTATCATAACTCTATCATAGCTCTATCATAGCTCTATCATAACTCTATCATAGCTCTATCATAACTCTATCATAGCTCTATCATAACTCTATCATAACTCTATCATAACTCTATCATAGCTCTATCATAGCTCTATCATAACTCTATCATAACTCTATCATAGCTCTATCATAGCTCTATCATAACTCTATCATAGCTCTATCATAACTGTATCATTACACTATCATAACTCTATCATAACTCTATCATAACTCTATCATAACTGTATCATTACACTATCATAACTCTATCATAGCTCTATCATAGCTCTATCATAACTCTATCATAGCTCTATCATAACTGTATCATTACACTATCATAACTCTATCATAACTCTATCATAACTGTATCATTACACTATCATAGCTCTATCATAACTCTATCATAACTCTATCATAGCTCTATCATAACTGTATCATAACTATCATAACTCGATCATAACTCTATCATAGCTCTATCATAACTCTATCATAACTGTATCATAACTCTATCATAACTCGATCATAACTCTATCATAGCTCTATCATAACTGTATCATAACTGTATCATAACTCTATCATAACTCTATCATAGCTCTATCATAACTCTATCATAACTCTATCATAGCTCTATCATAGCTCTATCATAACTCTATCATAACTCTATCATAACTCTATCATAGCTCTATCATAACTCTATCATAACTCTATCATAACTCTATCATAGCTCTATCATAGCTCTATCATAACTCTATCATAGCTCTATCATAACTCTATCATAACTCTATCATAACTCTATCATAGCTCTATCATAGCTCTATCATAACTCTATCATAACTCTATCATAGCTCTATCATAGCTCTATCATAACTCTATCATAGCTCTATCATAACTGTATCATTACACTATCATAACTCTATCATAACTCTATCATAACTCTATCATAACTGTATCATTACACTATCATAGCTCTATCATAACTCTATCATAACTCGATCATAACTCTATCATAGCTCTATCATAACTCTATCATAACTCTATCATAGCTCTATCATAGCTCTATCATAACTCTATCATAGCTCTATCATAACTCTATCATAGCTCTATCATAGCTCTATCATAGCTCTATCATAACTCTATCATAGCTCTATCATAACTGTATCATAACTGTATCATAACTCGATCATAACTCGATCATAACTCTATCATAGCTCTATCATAACTATCATAGCTCTATCATAACTGTATCATAACTGTATCATTACACTATCATAGCTCTATCATAACTCTATCATAGCTCTATCATAGCTCTATCATAACTGTATCATAACTGTATCATAACTCTATCATAACTCTATCATAACTCTATCATAGCTCTATCATAACTCTATCATAGCTCTATTATAACTATCATAACTCTATCATAACTCTTGGGAGAATTCCTTGCACATTTGAAGGCTTCAGTTATAATTTCTGGATATGTGGGAGTCGAGCCAGAACAGATTGAAGAGCTTCCTTTATGTTCGTGTCCGCGGCAATTACCGAACTACACGCAGCAAATGCTTGACGTCACCTACAAGCCCCGCCTCCCCCGCTCGCTGATTGGTGGGTTGAAATGTAACCAATGAAACGCAGCCACTGAGATCAGACCCAGACGTACATGTAGGGAAATCATAATTGACCGGAGTTTACGGACGGCTAAGGCCAGGCTGGGAAAGGGCTGGATAGCCACTGGTTGCAGACCCAGGGTTCACACAACAAAAACACATTTATAAGTGGATTGTGCATCTGGCAACATCGAGCACCACTTGTCTTTCTAGAGACGACAGAAGCAGAAGTGTTGTACTAAGCTGCGTCCAGTCATCTGACGACACACTTCAAATATTTTTCTTCTTCACAAAGGATATTGTAGCTTGTTATAATTAAAATAATGCTACTAAAACTTAAAAAACCTATCAAAAGGTACAAAGGTAAAAAGGTATCGTATTTTGGTACAATATCCTAAATAATCTCACAAAACAATGCGATTCGTATGCAATTTTTCTGTATGTATTGAGTCCAACCTTTTATTGAATCTCTTTTCTAGTTTCTCTATATCTTTTTGTAATTCATGAGGTTATATTTTGTTTTCCTCATCCCGACACATTTGGCGGATAGGGCTCACTGTATTGTATGTCGTTAGCTGCGGTGCGTGATGCCAGTCGTAAGGGAACAGATGGTGGGACACATCAGTGCGATCATTTGTGAAGGGTGCCCTTTTTGAAGCCGATGTGGTTCTGCTGTTGTTTTGCTTCAGGCAGAGGCTGGAGAGGCAGACTGGGGGGGGGAGTTAGCCTGGACCTAAGAACGACCCACATATACCAGTCTGCTCTGGCGCTCTTCTACCAGTAGGATGTACTGGTAGGTATCTGCATATATGTTGACCTGCCGAGGTCTAAGCACCAATGTTTATCTCATGACGAACTTCACTCTTGGCCAACATTTACAGTAGTTTGATATGTACCCTCCACAGTTATCCAGAGCAGGATGTGCCTGAGACAGAGTCATGTTTGTGTGTGAGGTGTGTAATGAACACTTCATCAGTGAAGGTCCATATGGAAACACTGAGATCAGCAGACTGAGACCGGGACAGTGAACGCACCATCTCACTCTGTCTCACTCCTGCCTGTGCTGATGAGGCCTTCACTGACCCAGAGTGAGTAGACGCACTTTCAACTTCTGCATATCAACAAATGATAAGTATATTAGCAATTTGATGAGCGTAACTTTAAATCAGGGGGTGTCCAAACGTGTTTCATCGGGGGTCACAGTTTGATGTGCATACCACAGTACCACAGTTCAGTGATACATTCAAAAGGGGACAATTAGAGGAGGTTTATTTGGGCTTGGAGCAAAAATGCCAGCTCTGTATTATGCTAAATGATAATTATTGAGGTTGTGTTTGAGTAAAATAACAATTTTCCAGACGCTTCAAGTTCAATTCCCTGCATCGTTCATTCACTCCATACTCTGTGGTTGCTGCGCTTGTAGCCACAGCTGCCCTGAGGTAGACTGATGGAAGCAAGACTGCCAATCTGCGCCATTGGCCCCTCCGACCACCAACAACCCTTCCTGCTTAGCTTCTGAGATCTGACAGGATCGGACAGAGCAAAAGTGACTAGAGCCATAGCTGCCCTGGGGCAAACTGACAACATTCATACAACACTTCATTAGCACAGGCCATAATGTCTTAAACCGAAGGACACAATGATACAGTTTATCTATAACATAACTCAATGCTGCTAACACTCAATGCACCTGTACATCTGGAAACACACTCACGCTGATATTCTATGTCAAATTGTTGTTGTCTTTATCATAGTTTAAATGTAATCGTATTACGCATGCCATTATAGTCTTATAGCCTTATAGTTTAAAGTCTTTATAGTTTATTATTTATCTTAAGTCTATATGTTATTTGTTTTATGTTTCATGTAGCACGATCAACCGAAAAAAAAAAACTGTTCACAACTATGGCAATAAAACCAATTAAAGCCGCAAGCGGCGATGTAGGCCCTCGCCCCTGGCGCAGCCCCCCCTTGCGACCGCCTCCTTTGCTACCGCCCCCGCTCTCGCCCAAACCTGCTCTCCCCTCGGCCTCACACACAACCTGTGTGCTCTCTGTCTGTTAACTCTTGGTCTTTAGAGCAGGGGGCGCTATGGATCATTTTTGTGTTCATGTAAAAAGATTCAGGGCCATCTGGTGTATAAGTGATGACATTTAAAACTCAAAGGGACAAAGAATGTGCCAGTTATCATGGGTAATAATAATGCTCTCAGGAACACGTTTACCCTGGCCACGCCCACATCTTACACAATATGATGTATATGTAATATATCATTTTTTGTTTAGTTTATTGTGTAGAATATACCGGCAAAGTGGGAGATAAATAATCCAGACTGCAATATTCAAGGTATAGATAGGGGGCGCTATAGTGTTGAGCACTGTGAAGTTATTGAGCTCTATGGATTCATACCATAAGAGGCCTTATGTCAGGCAAATATGATCCAGATTGGATAGAGCGCATGCCTGCGAGGTTTTGTGAAATGTACTGCAAAAAGGCATTTTTTTTGTGGGGGTGCCATTTTAATCTCTTAACCCCCACTTTAACCGAGTACATTTTCTCCAGTTCGTCTTGACCCATATCTTAAAGCTGCTTGAAAAAAAGCGTCAAAAACACAGTTACAGAAATGAGACGTAAGTGCAGATAAAACCACAGCACACAAAGAAATGCACTTGGTTCAGGTGGGAGTTAAGAGGTTAAAAGTGAAAATGGCCGACTTCCTGTGCGTCATTGCCACGCCCACACCTTTGAAAATATCAAACAAATGTAATATATTTTTGTGTTCGATTTCATGTGTAGAATATACCTGCAACGTTTCATATAAATCGTACAAACTAAAATGTTCAAGGTATAGATAGGTGGCGCTATAGTGGTGAGCACCGTGCAGTTATTGAGCTCTATGGATCCATACCATAAGAGGCCTTATGTCAGCCAAATATGATCCAGATTGTATAGAGTGCATGCCTGCGAGGGGTTGTCGAAGGTACGGGAAAAAAGCATGTTTTTTGTGGGGGCGCTATGTGAAAACTGTAAACGTAAAAAAAAAAAAGCTGGCTTTTTTTGTAGCCCCATGTCTCTAGATTCTATTGAGCCATGTTTGAGCTGTTGTGGTGAAAAACCAAGGACTAGTACATTTAAACATCTGGTGAGCTAAATCGTCTCCATCCAATATGGCGGGCTTCCTGTTGGTCAGAGGGTGGAGCTATAATTATGTTTTGTGACTGTCTCCATGTGCTCTATCACTGTTCCGAAGGGGATTGGCCTACGCCAAAAAAGTGACGAGCCATTCCCCTCGTCACTCACGGACATTGTTGGGGAAGTTACTTTTAAAAAGTAACTTTTCTCATTACTCGTTACTTCTTTTAAAAAGTAACCCGTTACTTTACTTAGTTGCTCTCTAAAGAAAGTAACTTATTACGTTACTCGTTACTTTTACGTTACTTTTGTGTTACTCGACTTTGTTCCTAAATGTGTTGTGGAAGTTCTACTATTAAGGACATAACAGATATTTCTTTCGTGCTCTTTATTATCAAAAATGCAACAAACTGTAATGTAAATCAATCAAAAACAACTCCGATTTAAAAGGCTTTGTTCACTGAATATGCTGGCTTTTCTTCAGTTTACCAGATAAAAAAAGCCATTGGGCACAGGCAGGCTTGAGCTATTCCACATCAGCACAAAGTGTGCGATTGTATCTCATCAGGAGCAGTCTTTCAAAACTTGCATAAACACCGGTCTCACTCGGGGGAATTGGTTTAGGATCTCCAACTCTGAGCCTGATCTCATATATTCCAGTACCTCAGCGTCTACGCTAAAGGACGTTGCGTCTTCCTCCTCCTCACCAAAAGAAGGGGGGGGGGGGGGGGGGGGGGGGGGCTGCGGGCAAACGGTTTCAGAGCGCGGCTGGGGAAACACTCCCAGCGCCAGTGCTCTCCCGGGCCATAGGAGAGGAAAAGGCGCGCGGGGTCCGTGAGTGACGAGGCGGCTACAGGAGCCCCGTCACATCTTCCACCTGTTCGCTCAGCTCCGCTCTGGGCCGCCTCCGAACGACAGCGACATCACCGCACCCAGTCTCCTCCTCAGCCCCGGTCATCTCCCCCGCTGCTCCACGAGGAGCTCAAAGTGCAAGCAAAACACCCCTTTCACTTGCGTTTGTTTCTCCCCTCTTGCGCGCGCGAGAGAGAGGGGCAGAGCAAAGTTACGTGAATGAGAGCAACAGAAGCTTAATCGGGCCGTGAGAGGTTTTTTTTGTGTGTGTCTGCATACCCCCCAGAATGTGGGTAGTTGGTTACACCCAACACTGCTCACGGACCCCGCGCGCCTTTTTCTCTCCTATGGCCCGGGAGAGTGCTGGCGCTGAGAGAGTTTGGGAGCGCCGTTTCCTCGGAGCCGCGCCCTAAAAGCATTTCCCCGTAGGCTGTGCTCATGTCCCCCGGTCGTGCGTCCCCGAACTGTGCCTCTGCCTCTTCTCTCTCCGCCCCACTCCAGCAGTGACTTTTGTTTAGCAAAATAAGCATGCACAACTAAAGTGACGCCCCTACCCCAAAGAGCAATACAAAAAAATAATACATCTCCGCGAACCCGTTCATATCGTTCACTGTAAAGACTTCTTCAAAAGATTTGGATCGTTCGTGACCGACACATCACTAATTGGCGCCCCAGGCATATATTGCGTATGCCTTATTTGCGCCACTGATGACGTTAGAATTAAAGGCATTAAAACTGCGACTGTAATATGTAATAATTAAACAGGTACACAGTGTGATCTTTCCTCTCCCTTGTCTCCCCTGTACTTGACCACGCTGTCCGCGCGTGAATATTAACATGCGCATCGTTTGGATTCTTCCATCCTCGGCAGATGCGCGTGTACATCATCGCAAAATAAAAGACAACGCAAAGCGTAACATTGGAGATTAGTTTAAATTGAAAGAGAAAGTAACAAGTCGGGGCGTGAATCTGTGGGTCGTGTATCTGCAGCTGCTCCATGTCTGCAGGTTTACAAGCTGAGGCCGCGATCACAAGTGAAATAGAAATAGAAAAGCAATTTGTTTTATATTGCAGTGTAAGTGCAAACCAATAACTAAGTATTGCTAGATATCAACTAAGTATTCTTTTAAGTGCCATGCACAGTCTGTAGTGGGAAGGTCTGTAATTGCAATGCAGCCTTCTTAAAAATAAATAAATAAAATCCACAACTTCACACAGTGATTTTGCATGATTTTGGCCCATCCCTAGGGCCAAATGTCATGTATTGTTGACAAAATAATGTGTTTCGCCTTAGTGAAGTGGTCTTCGAATGTCATAGGAATACAATGGGAAATGCTGAAGTTCTTATTGGCCAAACCGTTCAATATAAGGCAAAGGTCTGATTGACTGTTTTGGTCAGAGGCATTTACTGGAATTATCTGCAAAGCATCAACCTTTTCTGCAAAAGTCCTATGAAAGTTGATGCTTTGCAGCAGGGGGCGCTATAGCATGGATCATTTTTGTGTTCATGTAAAAAAGATTCAGGGCCATCTGGTGTATAAGTGATGACATTTAAAGAATGTGCCAGTTATCATGGGTAATAATTATGCTCTCAGGAACACGTTTACCCTGGCCACGCCCACATATAACACAATATGATGTATGTGTAATTGCATTTTTTGTTTAGTTTGTTGTGTAGAATATACCGGCAAAGTGGGAGATAAATAATCCAGACTGCAATATTCAAGGTATAGATAGGGGGCGCTATAGTGGTGAGCACCGTGCAGTTATTGAGCTCTATCTGTTCAGACCGTGAGTTGCCTTATGTCAGCCAAATATGATTTAGATTGGATAGAGCGCATGCCTGCGAGGGGTTGTGAAATGTACTGCAAAAAGGCCTATTTTTTTGTGGGGGTGCCATTTTAATCTCTTAACCCCCACTTTAACCAAGCACATTTTCTCCAGTTCGTCTTGACCCATGTCTTAAAGCTTCTTGAAAATAAACGTCAAAAACGCAGTTACAGAAATGAGACGTAAGTGCAGATGAAAACACAGCACACAAAGAAATGTACTTGGTTCAGGTGGGAGTTAAGAGGTTAAAAGTGAAAATGGCTGACTTCCTGTGCGTCATTGCCACGCCCACACCTTCGAAAATATCAAACACATGTAATATATTTTTGTGTTCGATTTAATGTGTAGAATATACCTGCAAAGTTTCATCTAAATTGTACAAACTAAATGTTTCAAGGTATAGATAGGTGGCGCTATACTGGTGAGCACCGTGAAGTTATTGAGCTCTATGGATCCATACCATAAGAGGCCTTATGTCAGCCAAATATGATCCAGATTGGATAGAGCGCATGCCTGCGAGGGGTTGTCCAAAGTACGTGAAAAAAGCATGTTTTTTGTGGGGGCGCTATGTGAAAACTGTAAACGTTATCAAAAAAAGCTGGCTTGCATTTGTAGCTCCATTTCTCTAGATTCTATTGAGCCATGTTTGAGCTTATTCTGCAGAGAAACCAAGGAGTAGTACATTGAAACATCTGGTGAGAGATTTCTTCTCCAGGATTTCAATCCAAGATGGCCGACTTCCTGTTGGTCAGAGGGCGGAGCTATAATTATGTTTTGTGACTCTCTCCATGTGCTCTATCGCTGTGCCAAAGGGGATTGGCCTACGCCAAAAATGCATGTCCCCAAAAGAATGGGGGTCAACTTTGAGGGGGCGCTGTGGAGCCATTTTGTTTTGGGCGTGTGCATGTCGCCCACTGACACGCAATTTTTGCCGACTCAGATCACTGTGCCAATTTGTGCGTGTACTTTTGCAAGGGAAGGCACTGAAAAACAGGATCTTAGAGGCGGAATAATAATAATTAAAGCCGCAAGCGGCGATGTAGGCCCTCGCCCCTGGCACAGCCCCCCCTTGCGACCGCCTCCCTTGCTACCGCCCCTGCTCTCACCCAAACCTGCTCTCCCCTCGGCCTCACACACAACCTGTGGATAATTTTTGTGTATATGTAAAAAGATTCAAGGCCATCTGGTGTATAAGTGATAACATTTAAAACTCAAAGGGACAAAGAATGTGCCAGTTATCATGGGTAATAATGATGCTCTCAGGAACACGTTTACTTTGGCCACGCCCACATCTTACCCAGTATGATGCATATGTAATATCATTTTGTGTTTAGTTTATTGTGTAGAATATACCGGCAAAGTGGGAGATAAATAATCCAGACTGCAATATTCACGGTATAGATAGGGGGCGCTATAGTGTTAAGCATTGTGCAGTTATTGAGCTCTATCTGTTCAGAACGTGAGTTGCCTTATGTCAGCCAAATATGATCCAGATTGGATAGAGCGCATGCCTGCGAGGGGTTGTCCAAGGTACGAGGAAAAATAATGTTTTTTGTGGGGGCGCTATGTGAAAACTGTAAACGTTATAAAAAAAGCTGGCTTTGTTTTGAATGAGGATCTGACCATAGGCACCAATTCAGGTTCTTCCCAGTAGGTACCGATAATATAAAAAAAAAATTAAAAAGGTCAAGGTTGGTATTGAACCAGCAATCTAACGGATGGGAACCCTGCACTTTACCAATGGAGCTACAGAGGCTTAGATAGGAACACAGTGAATCTTACATTAATCTTATGAAACACTTGCACTTGCACTTGCACTGATCAGTTGACAGAAAACGGAATTATAGTTCTGGAAATATTGATTAAAACATTTTGTAATTAGGGCTAATTCCCAGCATGGCATTGGAGGAGAGAGGTCATGTGTCCCCCTCTCTCCTCAGCAGGAGCAGTTGCTGCTGTTCCAGATATGAACCAAGTAACCCAAGCATAACTGTCAGGTAAATCTATATTTAAAAAAAAAAAAGAGTTAGAAAAGCGTCAAAATCATATTTGAACTGGCAACCTCATGTACTGGAGACCGGTAAACTATCATTGAGCTATAACCCTATACTGCAGTACACCCGATGGTGGCTACTTTTCTCTAAATCACAGATTTTGAAAATAGGTCCCAGCAAGGTCATTTCAGGAGATTTTTGCCCCACTATTGATTGTTTTAGACATTTAGTGTTGCCTCTATTGTTGCCCTACTGTCTCCCCATGTCTTTCTGTGTAGTTGTGCTACAACTTTTCTTTCTTTGTTTTTAATGAGGGTGGGACCAAAGGCGTCGATTCATGTTCTTCCCAGTAGTTGCCGAGTCAAAAAAATAAAAAATAAAAAAGAGTTAAGGACAGAATCGATCAAGCAATCCCATGGTTGGGAACCTAGCACTCTACCCATGTAGCTACACAAGCACATTTATTTAACAGCCGAAATGTGCAATATCTTATGAAACGGCATGTGGTACAACGTGTGGGTCATTTTCCAGTTTTTAATGAGGGTGGGAGCATAGTTGCCAATTCAGGTTCTTCCCAGTAGGTACTGCGTAAAAAAAAAAAAAAAAAAATCATGGTGGGGATTGAACCGGCAATATGACGGTGCAAACCCTGCACTCTACCAATGGAGCTACACAGGCTTATGTAAAAACACAGCGAATTTTAGATAAATCTTATGAAAGAACTCCCGATAGATGAAGGAATACTTTGGTGAGAGCCACATAGTACGAGGAACACGCAGAGACGGACAGGAAACAGTCTATCTGAACTTCCTGTGACTGTAAAGTCCAAAAAAGCTGAATTTGGAGGCAAACACGTCCAAATTAAAGCTTCTGTCTGTCACAGAGGGGTAGTATATCTACGTACGAGTCTAAAAGTGTGGCTTCCGTGAATAAAGGTGGAAATTGGGAAAATTGACGAATTTCAGGGGAAACTCTGACAGAGGCCAACAGGCTGCCAGAAGAACAACTCTGGCTATTTCCACGGAGGATGGGCGGGCCACTTACAAGCCACTTTAAGGGCAAGAGGTGGCGCTATGCTGACACTTTGCTGGGGCAGAATAAGTGGAGTGCTTGCCTTGACCCCCACATGTTATACATTGTCGGAAAGCTCTGACTGAGGCGCATGTGACTGTCATGGTCATTGGTTACTGCCGAGTATACAGTGACCAACATGTGTAGATGAGGTAGAGCTCTATGGATTCATACGATAAGAGGCCTTATGTCAGCCAAATATGATCCAGATTGTATAGAGCGCATGCCTGCGAGGGGTTGTCCAAGGTACGGGAAAAAAGCATGTTTTTTGTGGGGGCGCTATGTGAAAACTGTAAACGTTATCAAAAAAAGCTGGCTTGAAAATGTAGCTCCATTTCTCTAGATTCTATTGAGCCATGTTTGAGCTTATTCTGCAGAGAAACCAAGGAGTAGTACATTGAAACATCTGGTGAGAGATTTCTTCTCCAGGATTTCAATCCAAGATGGCCGACTTCCTGTTGGTCAGAGGGCGGAGCTATAATGATGTTTTGTGACTCTCTCCATGCGCTCTATCGCTGGGCCAAAGGGGATTGGCTTACGCCAAAAATGCATGTCCCCAAAAGAATGGGGGTCAACTTTGAGGGGGCGCTGTGGAGCCATTTTGTTTTGGGCGTGTGCATGTCGCCCACTGACACGCAATTTTTGCCGACTCTGATCACTGTGCCATTTTCTGCGTGTACTTTTGCACGGGAAGGCACTGAAAAACAGGATCTTAGAGGCGTAACTATAATAATAATAATAATAATAATAACAAGAAACCGGGGGAGAACAAAAGTCCCTTACCAGGACAAAGTCCTGGCTCGGGCCTAATTATAAAGGGAACAAAGCAAGATAGAGGCATGTTGTAATAGATTTTTGTGTTTGTTTCAATGTGTAGAATGTACCTGCAAAGTTTAATATAAATCGTACAAACTAAAATTTTCAAGGTATAGATAGGTGGCGCTATACTGGTGAGCACCGTGCAGTTATTGAGCTCTATGAATTCAGACCGTAAGAGGCCTTATGTCAGCCAAATATGATCCAGATTGGATAGAGCGCATGCCTGCGAGGGGTTGTGAAATGTACTGCAAAAAGGCCTTTTTTTTGTGGGGGTGCCATTTTAATCTCTTAACCCCCACTTTAACCGAGTACATTTTCTCCAGTTCGTCTTGACCCATGTCTTAAAGCTTCTGGAAAAAAAGCGTCAAAAACACAGTTACAGAAATGAGACGCAAGTGCAGATAAAACCACAGCACACAAAGAAATGCACTTGGTTCAGGTGGGAGTTAAGAGGTTAAAAGTGAAAATGGCCGACTTCCTGTGCGTCATTGCCACGCCCACACCTTTGAAAATATCAAACACATGTAATATATTTTTGTGTTCGATTTCATGTGTAGAATATACCTGCAACGTTTCATATAAATCGTACAAACTAAAATGTTCAAGGTATAGATAGGTGGCGCTATAGTGGTGAGCACCGTGCAGTTATTGAGCTCTATGGATCCATACCATAAGAGGCCTTATGTCAGCCAAATATGATCCAGATTGTATAGAGTGCATGCCTGCGAGGGGTTGTCGAAGGTACGGGAAAAAAGCATGTTTTTTGTGGGGGCGCTATGTGAAAACTGTAAACGTAAAAAAAAAAAAGCTGGCTTTTTTTGTAGCCCCATGTCTCTAGATTCTATTGAGCCATGTTTGAGCTGTTGTGGTGAAAAACCAAGGACTAGTACATTTAAACATCTGGTGAGCTAAATCGTCTCCATCCAATATGGCGGGCTTCCTGTTGGTCAGAGGGTGGAGCTATAATTATGTTTTGTGACTGTCTCCATGTGCTCTATCACTGTTCCGAAGGGGATTGGCCTACGCCAAAAAAGTGACGAGCCATTCCCCTCGTCACTCACGGACATTGTTGGGGAAGTTACTTTTAAAAAGTAACTTTTCTCATTACTCGTTACTTCTTTTAAAAAGTAACCCGTTACTTTACTTAGTTGCTCTCTAAAGAAAGTAACTTATTACGTTACTCGTTACTTTTACGTTACTTTTGTGTTACTCGACTTTGTTCCTAAATGTGTTGTGGAAGTTCTACTATTAAGGACATAACAGATATTTCTTTCGTGCTCTTTATTATCAAAAATGCAACAAACTGTAATGTAAATCAATCAAAAACAACTCCGATTTAAAAGGCTTTGTTCACTGAATATGCTGGCTTTTCTTCAGTTTACCAGATAAAAAAAGCCATTGGGCACAGGCAGGCTTGAGCTATTCCACATCAGCACAAAGTGTGCGATTGTATCTCATCAGGAGCAGTCTTTCAAAACTTGCATAAACACCGGTCTCACTCGGGGGAATTGGTTTAGGATCTCCAACTCTGAGCCTGATCTCATATATTCCAGTACCTCAGCGTCTACGCTAAAGGACGTTGCGTCTTCCTCCTCCTCACCAAAAGAAGGGGGGGGGGGGGGGGGGGGCTGCGGGCAAACGGTTTCAGAGCGCGGCTGGGGAAACACTCCCAGCGCCAGTGCTCTCCCGGGCCATAGGAGAGGAAAAGGCGCGCGGGGTCCGTGAGTGACGAGGCGGCTACAGGAGCCCCGTCACATCTTCCACCTGTTCGCTCAGCTCCGCTCTGGGCCGCCTCCGAACGACAGCGACATCACCGCACCCAGTCTCCTCCTCAGCCCCGGTCATCTCCCCCGCTGCTCCACGAGGAGCTCAAAGTGCAAGCAAAACACCCCTTTCACTTGCGTTTGTTTCTCCCCTCTTGCGCGCGCGAGAGAGAGGGGCAGAGCAAAGTTACGTGAATGAGAGCAACAGAAGCTTAATCGGGCCGTGAGAGGTTTTTTTTGTGTGTGTCTGCATACCCCCCAGAATGTGGGTAGTTGGTTACACCCAACACTGCTCACGGACCCCGCGCGCCTTTTTCTCTCCTATGGCCCGGGAGAGTGCTGGCGCTGAGAGAGTTTGGGAGCGCCGTTTCCTCGGAGCCGCGCCCTAAAAGCATTTCCCCGTAGGCTGTGCTCATGTCCCCCGGTCGTGCGTCCCCGAACTGTGCCTCTGCCTCTTCTCTCTCCGCCCCACTCCAGCAGTGACTTTTGTTTAGCAAAATAAGCATGCACAACTAAAGTGACGCCCCTACCCCAAAGAGCAATACAAAAAAATAATACATCTCCGCGAACCCGTTCATATCGTTCACTGTAAAGACTTCTTCAAAAGATTTGGATCGTTCGTGACCGACACATCACTAATTGGCGCCCCAGGCATATATTGCGTATGCCTTATTTGCGCCACTGATGACGTTAGAATTAAAGGCATTAAAACTGCGACTGTAATATGTAATAATTAAACAGGTACACAGTGTGATCTTTCCTCTCCCTTGTCTCCCCTGTACTTGACCACGCTGTCCGCGCGTGAATATTAACATGCGCATCGTTTGGATTCTTCCATCCTCGGCAGATGCGCGTGTACATCATCGCAAAATAAAAGACAACGCAAAGCGTAACATTGGAGATTAGTTTAAATTGAAAGAGAAAGTAACAAGTCGGGGCGTGAATCTGTGGGTCGTGTATCTGCAGCTGCTCCATGTCTGCAGGTTTACAAGCTGAGGCCGCGATCACAAGTGAAATAGAAATAGAAAAGCAATTTGTTTTATATTGCAGTGTAAGTGCAAACCAATAACTAAGTATTGCTAGATATCAACTAAGTATTCTTTTAAGTGCCATGCACAGTCTGTAGTGGGAAGGTCTGTAATTGCAATGCAGCCTTCTTAAAAATAAATAAATAAAATCCACAACTTCACACAGTGATTTTGCATGATTTTGGCCCATCCCTAGGGCCAAATGTCATGTATTGTTGACAAAATAATGTGTTTCGCCTTAGTGAAGTGGTCTTCGAATGTCATAGGAATACAATGGGAAATGCTGAAGTTCTTATTGGCCAAACCGTTCAATATAAGGCAAAGGTCTGATTGACTGTTTTGGTCAGAGGCATTTACTGGAATTATCTGCAAAGCATCAACCTTTTCTGCAAAAGTCCTATGAAAGTTGATGCTTTGCAGCAGGGGGCGCTATAGCATGGATCATTTTTGTGTTCATGTAAAAAAGATTCAGGGCCATCTGGTGTATAAGTGATGACATTTAAAGAATGTGCCAGTTATCATGGGTAATAATTATGCTCTCAGGAACACGTTTACCCTGGCCACGCCCACATATAACACAATATGATGTATGTGTAATTGCATTTTTTGTTTAGTTTGTTGTGTAGAATATACCGGCAAAGTGGGAGATAAATAATCCAGACTGCAATATTCAAGGTATAGATAGGGGGCGCTATAGTGGTGAGCACCGTGCAGTTATTGAGCTCTATCTGTTCAGACCGTGAGTTGCCTTATGTCAGCCAAATATGATTTAGATTGGATAGAGCGCATGCCTGCGAGGGGTTGTGAAATGTACTGCAAAAAGGCCTATTTTTTTGTGGGGGTGCCATTTTAATCTCTTAACCCCCACTTTAACCAAGCACATTTTCTCCAGTTCGTCTTGACCCATGTCTTAAAGCTTCTTGAAAATAAACGTCAAAAACGCAGTTACAGAAATGAGACGTAAGTGCAGATGAAAACACAGCACACAAAGAAATGTACTTGGTTCAGGTGGGAGTTAAGAGGTTAAAAGTGAAAATGGCTGACTTCCTGTGCGTCATTGCCACGCCCACACCTTCGAAAATATCAAACACATGTAATATATTTTTGTGTTCGATTTAATGTGTAGAATATACCTGCAAAGTTTCATCTAAATTGTACAAACTAAATGTTTCAAGGTATAGATAGGTGGCGCTATACTGGTGAGCACCGTGAAGTTATTGAGCTCTATGGATCCATACCATAAGAGGCCTTATGTCAGCCAAATATGATCCAGATTGGATAGAGCGCATGCCTGCGAGGGGTTGTCCAAAGTACGTGAAAAAAGCATGTTTTTTGTGGGGGCGCTATGTGAAAACTGTAAACGTTATCAAAAAAAGCTGGCTTGCATTTGTAGCTCCATTTCTCTAGATTCTATTGAGCCATGTTTGAGCTTATTCTGCAGAGAAACCAAGGAGTAGTACATTGAAACATCTGGTGAGAGATTTCTTCTCCAGGATTTCAATCCAAGATGGCCGACTTCCTGTTGGTCAGAGGGCGGAGCTATAATTATGTTTTGTGACTCTCTCCATGTGCTCTATCGCTGTGCCAAAGGGGATTGGCCTACGCCAAAAATGCATGTCCCCAAAAGAATGGGGGTCAACTTTGAGGGGGCGCTGTGGAGCCATTTTGTTTTGGGCGTGTGCATGTCGCCCACTGACACGCAATTTTTGCCGACTCAGATCACTGTGCCAATTTGTGCGTGTACTTTTGCAAGGGAAGGCACTGAAAAACAGGATCTTAGAGGCGGAATAATAATAATTAAAGCCGCAAGCGGCGATGTAGGCCCTCGCCCCTGGCACAGCCCCCCCTTGCGACCGCCTCCCTTGCTACCGCCCCTGCTCTCACCCAAACCTGCTCTCCCCTCGGCCTCACACACAACCTGTGGATAATTTTTGTGTATATGTAAAAAGATTCAAGGCCATCTGGTGTATAAGTGATAACATTTAAAACTCAAAGGGACAAAGAATGTGCCAGTTATCATGGGTAATAATGATGCTCTCAGGAACACGTTTACTTTGGCCACGCCCACATCTTACCCAGTATGATGCATATGTAATATCATTTTGTGTTTAGTTTATTGTGTAGAATATACCGGCAAAGTGGGAGATAAATAATCCAGACTGCAATATTCACGGTATAGATAGGGGGCGCTATAGTGTTAAGCATTGTGCAGTTATTGAGCTCTATCTGTTCAGAACGTGAGTTGCCTTATGTCAGCCAAATATGATCCAGATTGGATAGAGCGCATGCCTGCGAGGGGTTGTCCAAGGTACGAGGAAAAATAATGTTTTTTGTGGGGGCGCTATGTGAAAACTGTAAACGTTATAAAAAAAAGCTGGCTTTGTTTTGAATGAGGATCTGACCATAGGCACCAATTCAGGTTCTTCCCAGTAGGTACCGATAATATAAAAAAAAAATTAAAAAGGTCAAGGTTGGTATTGAACCAGCAATCTAACGGATGGGAACCCTGCACTTTACCAATGGAGCTACAGAGGCTTAGATAGGAACACAGTGAATCTTACATTAATCTTATGAAACACTTGCACTTGCACTTGCACTGATCAGTTGACAGAAAACGGAATTATAGTTCTGGAAATATTGATTAAAACATTTTGTAATTAGGGCTAATTCCCAGCATGGCATTGGAGGAGAGAGGTCATGTGTCCCCCTCTCTCCTCAGCAGGAGCAGTTGCTGCTGTTCCAGATATGAACCAAGTAACCCAAGCATAACTGTCAGGTAAATCTATATTTAAAAAAAAAAAAGAGTTAGAAAAGCGTCAAAATCATATTTGAACTGGCAACCTCATGTACTGGAGACCGGTAAACTATCATTGAGCTATAACCCTATACTGCAGTACACCCGATGGTGGCTACTTTTCTCTAAATCACAGATTTTGAAAATAGGTCCCAGCAAGGTCATTTCAGGAGATTTTTGCCCCACTATTGATTGTTTTAGACATTTAGTGTTGCCTCTATTGTTGCCCTACTGTCTCCCCATGTCTTTCTGTGTAGTTGTGCTACAACTTTTCTTTCTTTGTTTTTAATGAGGGTGGGACCAAAGGCGTCGATTCATGTTCTTCCCAGTAGTTGCCGAGTCAAAAAAATAAAAAATAAAAAAGAGTTAAGGACAGAATCGATCAAGCAATCCCATGGTTGGGAACCTAGCACTCTACCCATGTAGCTACACAAGCACATTTATTTAACAGCCGAAATGTGCAATATCTTATGAAACGGCATGTGGTACAACGTGTGGGTCATTTTCCAGTTTTTAATGAGGGTGGGAGCATAGTTGCCAATTCAGGTTCTTCCCAGTAGGTACTGCGTAAAAAAAAAAAAAAAAAAATCATGGTGGGGATTGAACCGGCAATATGACGGTGCAAACCCTGCACTCTACCAATGGAGCTACACAGGCTTATGTAAAAACACAGCGAATTTTAGATAAATCTTATGAAAGAACTCCCGATAGATGAAGGAATACTTTGGTGAGAGCCACATAGTACGAGGAACACGCAGAGACGGACAGGAAACAGTCTATCTGAACTTCCTGTGACTGTAAAGTCCAAAAAAGCTGAATTTGGAGGCAAACACGTCCAAATTAAAGCTTCTGTCTGTCACAGAGGGGTAGTATATCTACGTACGAGTCTAAAAGTGTGGCTTCCGTGAATAAAGGTGGAAATTGGGAAAATTGACGAATTTCAGGGGAAACTCTGACAGAGGCCAACAGGCTGCCAGAAGAACAACTCTGGCTATTTCCACGGAGGATGGGCGGGCCACTTACAAGCCACTTTAAGGGCAAGAGGTGGCGCTATGCTGACACTTTGCTGGGGCAGAATAAGTGGAGTGCTTGCCTTGACCCCCACATGTTATACATTGTCGGAAAGCTCTGACTGAGGCGCATGTGACTGTCATGGTCATTGGTTACTGCCGAGTATACAGTGACCAACATGTGTAGATGAGGTAGAGCTCTATGGATTCATACGATAAGAGGCCTTATGTCAGCCAAATATGATCCAGATTGTATAGAGCGCATGCCTGCGAGGGGTTGTCCAAGGTACGGGAAAAAAGCATGTTTTTTGTGGGGGCGCTATGTGAAAACTGTAAACGTTATCAAAAAAAGCTGGCTTGAAAATGTAGCTCCATTTCTCTAGATTCTATTGAGCCATGTTTGAGCTTATTCTGCAGAGAAACCAAGGAGTAGTACATTGAAACATCTGGTGAGAGATTTCTTCTCCAGGATTTCAATCCAAGATGGCCGACTTCCTGTTGGTCAGAGGGCGGAGCTATAATGATGTTTTGTGACTCTCTCCATGCGCTCTATCGCTGGGCCAAAGGGGATTGGCTTACGCCAAAAATGCATGTCCCCAAAAGAATGGGGGTCAACTTTGAGGGGGCGCTGTGGAGCCATTTTGTTTTGGGCGTGTGCATGTCGCCCACTGACACGCAATTTTTGCCGACTCTGATCACTGTGCCATTTTCTGCGTGTACTTTTGCACGGGAAGGCACTGAAAAACAGGATCTTAGAGGCGTAACTATAATAATAATAATAATAATAATAACAAGAAACCGGGGGAGAACAAAAGTCCCTTACCAGGACAAAGTCCTGGCTCGGGCCTAATTATAAAGGGAACAAAGCAAGATAGAGGCATGTTGTAATAGATTTTTGTGTTTGTTTCAATGTGTAGAATGTACCTGCAAAGTTTAATATAAATCGTACAAACTAAAATTTTCAAGGTATAGATAGGTGGCGCTATACTGGTGAGCACCGTGCAGTTATTGAGCTCTATGAATTCAGACCGTAAGAGGCCTTATGTCAGCCAAATATGATCCAGATTGGATAGAGCGCATGCCTGCGAGGGGTTGTGAAATGTACTGCAAAAAGGCCTTTTTTTTGTGGGGGTGCCATTTTAATCTCTTAACCCCCACTTTAACCGAGTACATTTTCTCCAGTTCGTCTTGACCCATGTCTTAAAGCTTCTGGAAAAAAAGCGTCAAAAACACAGTTACAGAAATGAGACGCAAGTGCAGATGAAAACACAGCACACAAAGAAATGCACTTGGTTCAGGTGGGAGTTAAGAGGTTAAAAGTGAAAATGGCCGACTTCCTGTGCGTCATTGCCACGCCCACACCGTCGAAAATATCAAACACATGTAATATATTTTTGTGTTCGATTTAATGTGTAGAATATACCTGCAAAGTGTCATATAAATTGTACAAACTAAATGTTTCAAGGTATAGATAGGTGGCGCTATACTGGTGAGCACCGTGAAGTTATTGAGCTCTATGGATTCATACGATAAGAGGCCTTATGTCAGCCAAATATGATCCAGATTGTATAGAGCGCATGCCTGCGAGGGGTTGTCCAAGGTACGGGAAAAAAGCATGTTTTTTGTGGGGGCGCTATGTGAAAACTGTAAACGTTATCAAAAAAAGCTGGCTTGAAAATGTAGCTCCATTTCTCTAGATTCTATTGAGCCATGTTTGAGCTTATTCTGCAGAGAAACCAAGGAGTAGTACATTGAAACATCTGGTGAGAGATTTCTTCTCCAGGATTTCAATCCAAGATGGCCGACTTCCTGTTGGTCAGAGGGCGGAGCTATAATGATGTTTTGTGACTCTCTCCATGTGCTCTATCGCTGTGCCAAAGGGGATTGGCCTACGCCAAAAATGCATGTCCCCAAAAGAATGGGGGTCAACTTTGAGGGGGCGCTGTGGAGCCATTTTGTTTTGGGCGTGTGCATGTCGCCCACTGACACGCAATTTTTGCCGACTCTGATCACTGTGCCATTTTCTGCGTGTACTTTTGCACGGGAAGGCACTGAAAAACAGGATCTTAGAGGCGTAACTATAATAATTAAAGCCGCAAGCGGCGATGTAGGCCCTCGCCCCTGGCGCAGCCCCCCCTTGCGACCGCCTCCTTTGCAACCGCCCCCGCTCTCGCCCAAGCCTGCTCTCCCCTCGGCCTCACACACAACCTGTGTGCTCTCTGTCTACTAACTCTTGCTCTTTGCAGCAGGGGGCGCTATAGCATGGATCATTTTTGTGTTCATGTAAAAAGATTCAGGGCCATCTGGTGTATAAGTGATTACATTTAAAACTCAAAGGGACAAAGAATGCATAAGAATGATGCTCTCAGGAACACGTTTACACTGGCCACGCCCACATCTTACACAATATGATGTATATGTAATATAATTTTTTGTTTAGTTTATTGTGTAGAATATACCTGCAAAGTGGGAGATAAATAATCCAAACTGCAATATTAAAGGTATAGATAGGGGGCGCTATACTGGTGAGCACCGTGCAGTTATTGAGCTCTATGAATTCAGACCGTAAGAGGCCTTATGTCAGCCAAATATGATCCAGATTGGATAGAGCGCATGCCTGCGAGGGGTTGTGAAATGTACTGCAAAAAGGCCTTTTTTTTGTGGGGGTGCCATTTTAATCTCTTAACCCCCACTTTAACCGAGTACATTTTCTCCAGTTCGTCTTGACCCATGTCTTAAAGCTTCTGGAAAAAAAGCGTCAAAAACACAGTTACAGAAATGAGACGCAAGTGCAGATGAAAACACAGCACACAAAGAAATGCACTTGGTTCAGGTGGGAGTTAAGAGGTTAAAAGTGAAAATGGCCGACTTCCTGTGCGTCATTGCCACGCCCACACCGTCGAAAATATCAAACACATGTAATATATTTTTGTGTTCGATTTAATGTGTAGAATATACCTGCAAAGTGTCATATAAATTGTACAAACTAAATGTTTCAAGGTATAGATAGGTGGCGCTATACTGGTGAGCACCGTGAAGTTATTGAGCTCTATGGATTCATACGATAAGAGGCCTTATGTCAGCCAAATATGATCCAGATTGTATAGAGCGCATGCCTGCGAGGGGTTGTCCAAGGTACGGGAAAAAAGCATGTTTTTTGTGGGGGCGCTATGTGAAAACTGTAAACGTTATCAAAAAAAGCTGGCTTGAAAATGTAGCTCCATTTCTCTAGATTCTATTGAGCCATGTTTGAGCTTATTCTGCAGAGAAACCAAGGAGTAGTACATTGAAACATCTGGTGAGAGATTTCTTCTCCAGGATTTCAATCCAAGATGGCCGACTTCCTGTTGGTCAGAGGGCGGAGCTATAATGATGTTTTGTGACTCTCTCCATGTGCTCTATCGCTGTGCCAAAGGGGATTGGCCTACGCCAAAAATGCATGTCCCCAAAAGAATGGGGGTCAACTTTGAGGGGGCGCTGTGGAGCCATTTTGTTTTGGGCGTGTGCATGTCGCCCACTGACACGCAATTTTTGCCGACTCTGATCACTGTGCCATTTTCTGCGTGTACTTTTGCACGGGAAGGCACTGAAAAACAGGATCTTAGAGGCGTAACTATAATAATTAAAGCCGCAAGCGGCGATGTAGGCCCTCGCCCCTGGCGCAGCCCCCCCTTGCGACCGCCTCCTTTGCAACCGCCCCCGCTCTCGCCCAAGCCTGCTCTCCCCTCGGCCTCACACACAACCTGTGTGCTCTCTGTCTACTAACTCTTGCTCTTTGCAGCAGGGGGCGCTATAGCATGGATCATTTTTGTGTTCATGTAAAAAGATTCAGGGCCATCTGGTGTATAAGTGATTACATTTAAAACTCAAAGGGACAAAGAATGCATAAGAATGATGCTCTCAGGAACACGTTTACACTGGCCACGCCCACATCTTACACAATATGATGTATATGTAATATAATTTTTTGTTTAGTTTATTGTGTAGAATATACCTGCAAAGTGGGAGATAAATAATCCAAACTGCAATATTAAAGGTATAGATAGGGGGCGCTATAGTGTTGAGCACTGTGCAGTTATTGAGCTCTATCTGTTCAGACCGTGAGTTTCCTTATGTCAGCCAAATATGATCCAGATTGGATAGAGCGCATGCCTGCGAGGGGTTGTGAAATGTACTGCAAAAAGGCCTTTTTTTTGTGGGGGTGCCATTTTAATCTCTTAACCCCCACTTTAACCGAGCACATTTTCTCCAGTTCGTCTTGACCCATATCTTAAAGCTTCTTGAAAAAAAACGTCAAAAACACAGTTACAGAAATGAGACGTAAGTGCAGGTGAAAACACAGCACACAAAGAAATGTACTTGGTTCAGTGGTTCAGGTGGGAGTTAAGAGGTTAAAAGTGAAAATGGCCGACTTCCTGTGCGTCATTGCCACGCCCACACCTTCGAAAATATCAAACACATGTAATATATTTTTGTGTTCGATTTAATGTGTAGAATATACCTGCAAAGTTTCATATAAATTGTACAAACTAAATGTTTCAAGGTATAGATAGGTGGCGCTATAGTGGTAAGCACCATGAAGTTATTGAGCTCTATGGATCCATACCATAAGAGGCCTCATGTCAGCCAAATATGATCCAGATTGGATAGAGCGCATGCCTGCGAGGGGTTGTCCAAGGTACGGGAAAAAAGCATGTTTTTTGTGGGGGCGCTATGTGAAAACTGTAAACGTTATCAAAAAAAGCTGGCTTGCATTTGTAGCTCCATTTCTCTAGATTCAATTGAGCCATGTTTGAGCTTATTCTGCAGAGAAACCAAGGAGTAGTACATTTAAACATCTGGTGAGAGATTTCTTCTCCAGGATTTCAATCCAAGATGGCCGACTTCCTGTTGGTCAGAGGGCGGAGCTATAATTATGTTTTGTGACTCTCTCCATGTGCTCTATCACTGTGCCAAAGGGGATTGGCCTACGCCAAAAATACATGTCCCCAAAAGAATGGGGGTCAACTTTGAGGGGGTGCTGTGGAGCCATTTTGTTTAGGGCGTGTGCATGTCGCCCACTGACACGCAATTTTTGCCGACTCTGATCACTGTGCCAATTTCTGCGTGTACTTTTGCACGGGAAGGCACTGAAAAACAGGATCTTAGAGGCGGAATAATAATAATAATAATAATAATAATAATAATAATAACAAGAAACCGGGGGAGAACAATAGTCCCTTACCAGGACAAAGTCCTGGCTCGGGCCTAATAATAACAAGAAACCGGGGGAGAACAATAGTCCCTCACCAGGACTAAGTCCTGGCTCGGGCCTAATAATAATAACAAGAAACCGGGGGAGAACAAAAGTCCCTTACCAGGACAAAGTCCTGGCTCGGGCCTAATTACCAGGACAAAGTCCTGGCTCGGGCCTAATTATAAAGGGAACAAAGCAAGATAGAGGCATGTTGTAATAGATTTTTGTGTTTGTTTCAATGTGTAGAATGTACCTGCAAAGTTTAATATAAATCGTACAAACTAAAATTTTCAAGGTATAGATAGGTGGCGCTATACTGGTGAGCACCGTGCAGTTATTGAGCTCTATGAATTCAGACCGTAAGAGGCCTTATGTCAGCCAAATATGATCCAGATTGGATAGAGCGCATGCCTGCGAGGGGTTGTGAAATGTACTGCAAAAAGGCCTTTTTTTTGTGGGGGTGCCATTTTAATCTCTTAACCCCCACTTTAACCGAGTACATTTTCTCCAGTTCGTCTTGACCCATGTCTTAAAGCTTCTGGAAAAAAAGCGTCAAAAACACAGTTACAGAAATGAGACGCAAGTGCAGATGAAAACACAGCACACAAAGAAATGCACTTGGTTCAGGTGGGAGTTAAGAGGTTAAAAGTGAAAATGGCCGACTTCCTGTGCGTCATTGCCACGCCCACACCGTCGAAAATATCAAACACATGTAATATATTTTTGTGTTCGATTTAATGTGTAGAATATACCTGCAAAGTGTCATATAAATTGTACAAACTAAATGTTTCAAGGTATAGATAGGTGGCGCTATACTGGTGAGCACCGTGAAGTTATTGAGCTCTATGGATTCATACGATAAGAGGCCTTATGTCAGCCAAATATGATCCAGATTGTATAGAGCGCATGCCTGCGAGGGGTTGTCCAAGGTACGGGAAAAAAGCATGTTTTTTGTGGGGGCGCTATGTGAAAACGGTAAACGTTATCAAAAAAAGCTGGCTTGAAAATGTAGCTCCATTTCTCTAGATTCTATTGAGCCATGTTTGAGCTTATTCTGCAGAGAAACCAAGGAGTAGTACATTGAAACATCTGGTGAGAGATTTCTTCTCCAGGATTTCAATCCAAGATGGCCGACTTCCTGTTGGTCAGAGGGCGGAGCTATAATGATGTTTTGTGACTCTCTCCATGCGCTCTATCGCTGGGCCAAAGGGGATTGGCTTACGCCAAAAATGCATGTCCCCAAAAGAATGGGGGTCAACTTTGAGGGGGCGCTGTGGAGCCATTTTGTTTTGGGCGTGTGCATGTCGCCCACTGACACGCAATTTTTGCCGACTCTGATCACTGTGCCATTTTCTGCGTGTACTTTTGCACGGGAAGGCACTGAAAAACAGGATCTTAGAGGCGTAACTATAATAATAATAATAATTAAAGCCGCAAGCGGCGATGTAGGCCCTCGCCCCTGGCGCAGCCCCCCCTTGCGACCGCCTCCTTTGCTACCGCCCCCGCTCTCGCCCAAACCTGCTCTCCCCTCGGCCTCACACACAACCTGTGTGCTCTCTGTCTGCTAACTCTTGGTCTTTACAGCAGAGGGCGCTATAGCATGGATCATTTTTGTGTTCATGTAAAAAGATTCAGGGCCATCTGGTGTATAAGTGATTACATTTAAAACTCAAAGGGACAAAGAATGTGCCAGTTATCATGGGTAATAATAATGCTCTCAGGAACACGTTTACCCTGGCCACGCCCACATCTTACACAATATGATGTATATGTAATATCATTTTTTGTTTAGTTTATTGTGTAGAATATACCAGCAAAGTGGGAGATAAATAATCCAGACTGCAATATTCAAGGTATAGATAGGGGGCGCTATAGTGTTGAGCACTGTGAAGTTATTGAGCTCTATCTGTTCAGACCGTGAGTGTCCTTATGTCAGGCAAATATGATCCAGATTGGATAGAGCGCATGCCTGCGAGGGGTTGTGAAATGTACTGCAAAAAGGCATTTTTTTTGTGGGGGTGCCATTTTAATCTCTTAACCCCCACTTTAACCGAGCACATTTTCTCCAGTTCGTCTTGACCCATGTCTTAAAGCTTCTGGAAAAAAAGCGTCAAAAACACAGTTACAGAAATGAGACGCAAGTGCAGGTGAAAACACAGCACACAAAGAAATGTACTTGGTTCAGGTGGGAGTTAAGAGGTTAAAAGTGAAAATGGCCGACTTCCTGTGCGTCATTGCCACTCCCACACCTTTGAAAATATCAAACACATGTAATATATTTTTGTGTTCGATTTAATGTGTAGAATATACCTGCAAAGTTTCATATAAATTGTACAAACTAAAATTTTCAAGGTATAGATAGGTGGCGCTATACTGGTGAGCATCGTGAACTTATTGAGCTCTATGGATTCATACGATAAGAGGCCTTATGTCAGCCAAATATGATCCAGATTGTATAGAGCGCATGCCTGCGAGGGGTTGTCCAAGGTACGGGAAAAAAGCATGTTTTTTGTGGGGGCGCTATGTGAAAAGTGTAAACGTTATCAAAAAAAGCTGGCTTGAAGTTGTAGCTCCATTTCTCTTGATTCTATTGAGCCATGTTCGAGCTTATTCTGCAGAGAAACCAAGGAGTAGTACATTGAAACATCTGGTGAGAGATTTCTTCTCCAGGATTTCAATCCAAGATGGCCGACTTCCTGTTGGTCAGAGGGCGGAGCTATAATGATGTTTTGTGACTCTCTCCATGTGCTCTATCGCTGGGCCAAAGGGGATTGGCCTACGCCAAAAATACATGTCCCCAAAAGAATGGGGGTCAACTTTGAGGGGGTGCTGTGGAGCCATTTTGTTTAGGGCGTGTGCATGTCGCCCACTGACACGCAATTTTTGCCGACTCTGATCACTGTGCCAATTTCTGCGTGTACTTTTGCACGGGAAGGCACTGAAAAACAGGATCTTAGAGGCGGAATAATAATAATAATAATAATAATAATAATAATAACAAGAAACCGGGGGAGAACAATAGTCCCTTACCAGGACAAAGTCCTGGCTCGGGCCTAATTATAACGAGAACAAAGCAAGATAGAGGCATGTTGTAATATAGTTTGTGTTTGTTTTAATGTGTAGAATGTACCTGCAAAGTTTTATATAAATCGTACAAACTAAAATTTTCAAGGTATAGATAGGTGGCGCTATACTGGTGAGCACCGTGAACGTATTGAGCTCTATGGATTCATACCATAAGAGGCCTTATGTCAGCCAAATATGATTTAGATTGGATAGAGCGCATGCCTGCGAGGTTTTGTGAAATGTACTGCAAAAAGGCCTTTTTTTTGTGGGGGTGCCATTTTAATCTCTTAACCCCCACTTTAACCGAGCACATTTTCTCCAGTTCGTCTTGACCCATGTCTTAAAGCTTCTTGAAAAAAAGCGTCAAAAACACAGTCACAGAAATGAGACGTAAGTGCACTTGGTTCAGGTGGGAGTTAAGAGGTTAAAAGTGAAAATGGCCGACTTCCTGTGCGTCATTGCCACGCCCACACCTTCAAAAATATCAAACACATGTAATATATTTTTGTGTTCGATTTAATGTGTAGAATGTACCTGCAACGTTTCATATAAATTGTACAAACTAAAATTTTCAAGGTATAGATAGGTGGCGCTATACTGGTGAGCATCGTGAACTTATTGAGCTCTATGGATTCATACGATAAGAGGCCTTATGTCAGCCAAATATGATCCAGATTGTATAGAGCGCATGCCTGCGAGGGGTTGTCCAAGGTACGGGAAAAAAGCATGTTTTTTGTGGGGGCGCTATGTGAAAAGTGTAAACGTTATCAAAAAAAGCTGGCTTGAAGTTGTAGCTCCATTTCTCTTGATTCTATTGAGCCATGTTCGAGCTTATTCTGCAGAGAAACCAAGGAGTAGTACATTGAAACATCTGGTGAGAGATTTCTTCTCCAGGATTTCAATCCAAGATGGCCGACTTCCTGTTGGTCAGAGGGCGGAGCTATAATGATGTTTTGTGACTCTCTCCATGTGCTCTATCGCTGGGCCAAAGGGGATTGGCCTACGCCAAAAATACATGTCCCCAAAAGAATGGGGGTCAACTTTGAGGGGGTGCTGTGGAGCCATTTTGTTTAGGGCGTGTGCATGTCGCCCACTGACACGCAATTTTTGCCGACTCTGATCACTGTGCCAATTTCTGCGTGTACTTTTGCACGGGAAGGCACTGAAAAACAGGATCTTAGAGGCGGAATAATAATAATAATAATAATAATAATAATAACAAGAAACCGGGGGAGAACAATAGTCCCTTACCAGGACAAAGTCCTGGCTCGGGCCTAATAATAACAAGAAACCGGGGGAGAACAATAGTCCCTTACCAGGACAAAGTCCTGGCTCGGGCCTAATAATAATAACAAGAAACCGGGGGAGAACAAAAGTCCCTTACCAGGACAAAGTCCTGGCTCGGGCCTAATTCTGATTCTGATGCACATTTATTTAGTTTGAGTTTTAGTTAAGTTTTAGTATTAGTTAAGTCAATGTTTAGTCAAATAAGGATTTTAATGTGTGTTACTGGCTGGAAAACATTTCAGTTCGATTTAAAAATGCTACATTATTGTATTCAAACATATTTACATGCACAAAGCAGTCTCTCCTGTGGCTGGGTATTTCAATGATATGAGGCTCTGGAAGTTCAAATAGTTTTTGTCCCTTCTTTTCATTTTTATGTAGTCGTTAGGAGTTGACAAAAATCTCTGGCGATTGTATTCACAGTTTTAGTCATCATTAACTACTTTTCATTTAGCTTTAGTCAGCAAAAATAACATTAAGAAATATTTAGGGACTGAAAACAAAACTTTACAAACAACAATGTCTAAATAGAGCAGCAGATGGAGAAAGTCTCCCATACCACAGCTTTAAAGATACCATAAAGCTGTATACTCGCGCTGACCCGCACAGACAATGCAAACAGCCAATTTCACCAGTCTAGCCACAGTTACATAACAGTCTATTAGCGGCTCCATTACCCAGCATCCCCCTGTGTGCACTCTGACCTCAGCAGGACTGTGTTTTCTCTAGATAGAGAAAGCCTGTTGGCCGACAGGGTGAACAGCTATAGCATCATTACCATGTGTGCAGATGGCAGGGACAGAGTGGATGTCCCGTTCAGACCGTCAGCATCATCGTGGAGTCATTTCTTTGCCAAATCTGGAATCTTCCCCAGTCTGCACTCCACACACTGATGGATGTGTGTGCCCTAATCCTAAAACACTAACTGTTATCTTCTTGACATGTTTGGCATATTTTAAAAACATCACAGCATCCATATTAAATTACACTTACCTTCTCTACTCTATTCTCTGAAAATATGATTGTGTTCTTATTATTATCTTATGTATGATTTGAAACACTGGTTCTCAACTGATGCTGGTTTGGCATCTGCATATCGTGATCTAATATCTAATATCAGTTTTCCTAGGCCTTAGCTTTCAAATGAGGCGTTACTCTGGCCTATAGGCTGTAAGCTCCAGTAAAGATGCTTTTGGATTTGGGTAAAGTTGAACTGAAATGTACTCGGTTAAGAGGTTGATGTCCGTTTTATAAATATACTGCCATTTTCCTGTGGCCATCAACCAGAGTTGGGGAGAGTAGCCAAAATATTTACTCAAGAGTAGCATTACTTTGAGATCATTTCACTCAAGCACAAGTTAAAAGTAGAGAGCCAAACAATTACTCAAGGAGAAGTAAAAACTGTACCGTATGATAAAACTACTCTACACCGCGTTCCAAATTATTATGCAAATTATATTTTTCTCAGATTTTCTAAATTATCAACTCAAATGACAGTCAGTGTCATTTTTAAGCCTTTACCTGTTAGAGGGTAATATATACAGTGCCTTGCGAAAGTATTCGGCCCCCTTGAACTTTTCGACCTTTTGCCACATTTCAGGCTTCAAACATAAATATATAAAACTGTAATTTTTTGTGAAGAACCAACAACAAGTGGGACACAATCATGAAGTGGAACGAAATGTATTGGATATTTCAAACATTTTTAATAAATAAAAAACTGAAAAATTGTGTGTGCAAAATGATTCAGCCCCTTTACTTTCAGTGCAGCAAACTCTCTCCAGAAGTTCAGTGAGGATCTCTGAATGATCCAATGTTGACCTAAATGACTAATGATGATAAAAAGAATCCACCTGTGTGTAAACAAGTCTCCGTATAAATGCACCTGCTCTGTGATAGTCTCAGAGGTCAGTTTAAAGCGCAGAGAGCATCATGAAGAACAAGGAACACACCAGGCAGGTCCGAGATACTGTTGTGGAGAAGTTTAAAGCCGGATTTGGATACAAAAAGATTTCCCAAGCTTTAAACATCCCAAGGAGCACTGTGCAAGCGATAATATTGAAATGGAAGGAGTATCAGACCACTGCAAATCTACAAAGACCCGGCCATCCCTCTAAACTTTCAGCTCATACAAGGAGAAAACTGATCAGAGATGCTGCCAAGAGGCCCATGATCACTCTGGATGAACTGCAGAAATGTACAGCTGAGGTGGGAGACTCTGTCCATAGGACAACAATCAGTCGTATACTGCACAAGAAGAAAGCCATTTCTTAAAGATATCCATAAAAAGTGTCATTTAAAGTTTGCCACAAGCCACCTGGGAGACACACCAAACATGTGGAAGAAGGTGCTCTGGTCAGATGAAACCAAAATCCAACTTTTTTTGGCAACAATGCAAAACGTTATGTTTGGCGTAAAAGCAACACAGCTCATCACCCTGAACACACCATCCCCACTGTCAAACATGGTGGTGGCAGCATCATGGTTTTGGCCTGCTTTTCTTCAACCTATACTCATGTGACTATTTTGGTCAGGCAGGGTATATTTTCTATGTTGATTTGGGTAAAGAGGATCTATGTTGAGAAACCATTTCGTCTTGCACCTACTCATTGTTGATAAACAATATTGTAGATAAAATAATAATAAATCATGTACCAACAGGTTGTCATTGAGGATGATGTGATTGAAACAAGGCTCTCTTCACCCTCCCATGTGGCCATTACCGGAGTTGGGAATTGAGATTGGATTGCTCATCTTATAACCATGATTAATTTAGATTCAAATTCATTACCCAGGCGACTTTTATACACCTCTGCAGGTCATATTGTTCTCACAAACACATTTTCTAAGCACTGTGAAATTATGCCAGCGCAGAGCTTAATTCCATGCGACGGCAGTGGAGCCAAGAGAGGGACATGTCGGCAGGTCATATGAACTCAAACAGACAAGTGTCACTAAATATAGAGCCTTGCATGCTTTATTTATTACATTCAGCTCTGACACATTAATCTCCTCGTGTTCAGAGGCGGAGAGAGACGCTCAGATCTAAATGACAGGGTTAGCTGGTTTCACAGGAATAAGACCTCATGGAGACAGGGTATTTTGTTGATTGTGCTTAAATTCTTAGACTTGGTTAACCTGTGTCCTGCCAGGTTAGGGTTAGAGGTTAGATCAGGCCCAAAAAAATCAAGCTCGACCTGACCTGACCCGACCCCGCGGGCCTAAAGCCCGACCCGGCCTGAGCAATTAACTTGAACTGTAGGCCCGAGCCCGAAACAAACCCGACGTAAATGATTTATTTAAGGCTCGGATAGGAGCATCCTATCAGCAGCAGCACGGTGTGAGAGGCACGCGGCTACAGTAGCGCACACATACCTGGGCAGGCCGAGAGATGTGCGCGGCGTGGGGGCAGGTTACGTGCCCGAGCCGCAGCTCAATGTCTCTGTCTCCTCTTTGCTGTCTCTCTCTCCTCCTCCTCCTCCGCCTCGTTGTTCATAAACAACGCGCTGCATTTACAAAAGCTACTTTTTTCGCAGTAACAGGAACCAAACTGTTTATTTATCCAGTAAATGAAACGCTGTCCTGAGAGAGAGAGTGAGGAACGAGGTTTACTGTGGCGCCGGTATCAAAGCCTGACCATGCTGCCAAGTGAAGTGAAAGTGAAAGCAAAATGATACATGATTCTGTTATTTTTCAAAAAATTGCATTAAAAGTGCATTAAATGGCCTTTATAACATTCCTAATGACTGTAGAATGTTCACACCTTGCCCTAACCATTAAATAGAGGCCACCTGTGTGTAATCTACTCTCAGTATAATTCCAGCTGTTCTGTGAGGGCCTCACAAGGAGCTCACCAGAGAGGTCAGGGATAAAGCTGTGGAGAAGTTTAAAGCAGCGTTAAGTTATGCAAAGATTTCCCAAGATTTGAACATCTCACAGAGCACTGTTCAATCCATCATTCAGAAATGGAAAGAGTATAGCACCACTGCGAACTTACCAAGACACGGCCGTCCACCTAAACTAACAGACCGAACAAGGAGAGCACTGGTCAGAAATGTAACCAAGTGCCCCAAGATAACTCTGGAGGAGCTGCGACGTACTGCCGCTGAGCTGGGGGAATCTGTACATGGGACAACTATAAGTCGTACTCTACACAAATCTGGCCTTCATGGACGAGTGGCAAGAAGAAAGCCATTATTGAAAGGAGGCCATAAGAAATCCTGTTTGAAGTTAATGTGTTAGAATGGCCCAGTCAAAGTCCTGACCTAAATCCTATTGAAAATCTGTGAAAAAACCTGTTTGTGAAAGCTGTTCACAAACGCTCTCCTTCTAATGTGACAGAGCTTGAGTTGTTTTGTAAAGAGGAATGGGCTAAAATGTCAGTCTCTACATGTGCAAACCTTGTAGAGTCAAACCCCAGAAGACTTGCTGCTCCACAAAGTATTAAGTCATACTGTATGAATACTTATGCACGTCCCACTTTTCACTTTTCTATTTTTTGTAAAATAACAGAATCATGTATCATTTTGCTTTAACTTCACAGTTGTCTGTTACTTGTGTGTGAACTTTCAGTAAAATATTCTAAATAAAATCTTTATGTTTAGGGTTGCAAACATGACAAAATGTGCAAAAAATCAAGGTGTATTAGTACTTTCGCAAGGCACTGTAACAATATGGTTTTATTCGCAGGGATTTTTTTTATATATAAAAAATTACTGCTTGATTTATTGAGCTTTGAACTAAAAAAACAAGGCAAAATATGAATTTTGACTCAGACCTTTTCACTAATAAATAGCTCAAAAACTAAAAAACATGTGCTTTTGTTGAAGTCACGTTAACGCAATTATGGACAACTGCACTAATGGAAGCGGACCATCGCGCTTGGAGCAATGCTGTCCTTGCGCCAGGCACAAGATAAGGCCCCACATGTCTTATTTCGTATGGCAGTAATCTGTGAATGATCTTTTTGCACATTCACCGGCAGCGTCTCGCCTAATGCGATTTTGATTGGATTGTGATGCAGCACAAAATCACGTCCCTTACTGATCTTCCCTGTTTATCCGTTCAGTGTTGGAAGCATTGTTAATGTCACTTGTATTTTTGCGCATTTGTCCTGGTGCAAGACAGAGTTCGCGACTGTCGGGTCAGACTTAGCAGAAGACTTAGCGGCCGCCGAGAGGAAATCATATCTGCTGACATTATCATTGTAATCTTCCTCTTTCCCGGCTCCTGTCTGCTCTCATAATGGAAGTTTTGTGCAGACTTCAGCTGAGCACCATGTCTATCTCAAAGCGCAGCGCGATAAAACCCAGTCAGGGCTCCCACGTAATGCCTTTTGACAGATAAAACCTTTATTTATTTTTTATTTTTTTATCACGTTTGAAGGAAATAAACAGAGAACACTGCAGTGACATTTTTGCAACTAAGTGATGTGTGTTTGACAAGCATTTGAGTTCTTGGAGATTTTCCTGAGGAGTAAACACTGTAGGGGCTTATGGCGAAGTGTGGGGGGCTCTGAAGGTCAGGTTTTTTAAATCTCTTGGTTCATCCCTGAAGGCGACGAGGGGAGAATATTACATTCAATTGGAAATTTTTGCTGTACATTACCAACAAATATAATGGGGGAAAAAAGTACTTCTTTCATTTTATCTAATAAAGGATTTTAAGTGTAAAAAATCTGAATAACAGTCACATTTCATTTATTACAGGACAAAAGTTGATCATTGTATCTTTAAGTAACACGGCATTCGATATCATCCATACGCTGACAACTGCCAAATTTACCTACCACTCCAGAAATGCTCTTCCAGCCCCCTGACACCCCCTCCTCAAGAGTAAAACTGAGGTTGTCGTGTTCGGAAACAATGACCCCCTTTTGGATTTGAGTTCTTTTATTTCCTGTGTTAAACCCTCGGTCACCAACCCTGGCGTCACTATTGACAATGTTAATAAAATGTGGTCGTCAAATCTGGCTTTTATCACCTCAGGCTTTTATGCAAGGTGATTTTTTCTAGACTTGACTACTGCAATGCACTTTACACTGGAATCAGTCACTTTGCACTTTCCCGCTCACAGTTAGTGCGTCGTTTAACTGGGACCATGAAACACGAGCACATCACCCCGATTTTAGCCTCTCTGCACTGGCTCCCGGTCCGTTTTAGAGTTGATTTTAAAATTGTACTTTTGTAGATTTGAATGGACTGGCCCCTCAATATATCACGGAGCTCATTCAAATTTACAAACCAGCGAGTACACTGAGGTCTGGGGGCCAGCTCTAGCTCGTGGTTCCCAAGACAAACCGTAAAACTCGGGGGGCCCGGGTCTTCTCAGTTGTTGCTGTGGAACGCGCTGCCCCCCCACGTCCGCACGGCCCCCACGGTGGAGTGTTTTAAGTCTCGTCTTAAAACCCACTTTTATTCTTTGGCTTTTAACACTGCGTGAGTTGTGTGGCCCTCTTTGTCCTTTTTAATTTGATAAATTTTTTATCCTTTATGTCAGGTTTTTATTTATTTAATTCGACCTGTTGTTATTGTTTTTACGTTTTTTTTTTTAAACATTTTTTTTGTTTACATTGTACCTTGTTTGTGCAGCACTTTAGAAACGTTCTTAGTTGTTGAAATGGGCTATATAAATAAAGTTGGATTGGATTTGCCGTTTGAACTTATAATAAACGTATAATTGATAACCGGATTGTTTTTATTTTTTATAGTGAACAATAAAAGAGGGAGCCTTGAATTTAAACTGGTAGCTGTGGTCCGAAGTCATTCTCAACTTTCCGAAAATATTTGTAGCTTCTTCGCAGGGACAAGTTTATAGGCACTTTTCACAACTTCAGGGTCACTTCCACAGAAATGGATAGACATGTTTTATAATTGGATGCAGAGTGTTGATCCAAATGTCTGAGTTCACACTGTACTAAAGGAGGACAAAACACATCCTGTTCCATTGCTAGAGAAAATAAAAATTACGTATAGTGCCTTTAAAGAGCGGCTTTTCAGCTTTTTGCAAGTATTTGGCAAAAAAGTCATTCAACAAACGGTGCCAAAATAAAAAACTGATTCCAACGGGCATTAAATCTCGACGTCATCACCTCCAACCTGCTCATTAGCAATCTGACTTCCAAGTCTGAGGGACAACTCGCTTGAGGGACGCGTCAAACATCAGGCTAAATAGAACAGACTGTGACCTGTTCTCCGGCCCGTCCCTGCACTCCGGTTCCAGTCAGTTTATCTTGGATCAGATTCAAGATGGAGGAGAGCGTTCGACCTCCGCACAGAGGGTAACTCTTCATCACTCAGCGGCGCGAGGTGCATGCCAAAAAACGATCGCTTTAGACGGGGACAGCAAGGGCAGCACGCTCCCAAACAAGTACTTAGGAAAGTCTAATGTTTCCAGAATACAAACCTGAAAGGACATGGCGTGGACAGTGCATTGTGGGTAAACTGGTGAGTCAGTAAGTGCGAGGATGGGTATGTGCACATTACTTGAGTAACTTGTTCAGTGACAGTCGCTCCGACGATAGAACAGGTGTCTCACTGTTGTGGCTATGCTATCTGCTAACCACACGTTGTGAGCGCCAGTACTTCCTACTAAGGCCAACTGATATGGACGATACCGATATGAACGGGGTTGGCATGGCCGATGTATATGCCCATATTTTAAGTGATTTAATTTGATTAGTAGTTTAAGGTGTCAATCATAGAAATATAACTATTAGAGGTCGACCGGTAGGCCTGCCGCAATAATTACTATATCGACTTATCGCTCGATAAGTAAAATGAAGGAGGATAACATTTTTAGTCTCGGTAAATGCACGATAAATGCTGCGATAAATGCTGCGTGTACTTAAAATAAATACAGCGTCCATCCAACCCGTCTCCCTGTGCGTTAAGACAGCATTGAGCACATCAGCCGTATCCCCCATGTATCCAGATCATTTATAGATCAGCGCTGCTTTTGGAGAGAGGCGGGGTGTAAACAATGCGCTACTACGGAGCTTTGCTGATTCTGACACTTTCTGTGAACTTTATCACAGAACAAGAGGGACTCGTGTGAAAACACTTGAAGTTCCAGCCAAAAGAACTCATCACGGAGAGAATAACAACATTAATGGGATTGCAGGTTTGTCCAACGTGAGAACGAAACGAAACCACCGCCCAGTCAGTGAATCAAAGCTAATCAGCGCTACTGTTAGCGAGAGGAACCCGAGCGCTTTAGCCACTGTCCAAATACAAGCGCGATAGTTCTGAGAACATTACTCAGTGCTCAGGTCTATGTTACTCTTCCACACTGTTCAAAAGCCAGAGAAATGCTGCAGCGGTTTGACAAACGGTCAACAAGTTTCCCAAAAAAGCTGCTTCACTGCTTCAACAACCGTGTGTACAGGAGGAAAAGGAAAAAAGAAAAGGAAAAAACAAAACATATCTCTCTTTTCTCTACTTTTGCAGTAATACAGTATTATCTGATTACATACATTTAATATACATTTTATTCTAACCAGGTTTAATTTAATTTAGTTTTTGTAATAAAATATTTAACCAGAATAATGTAGATTATTGTTATTGGGATATTTTTAAAGATGATACTGTATATTGACTTCTTTTTTTTTTTTTATGTTGTGACAGGCCTAGTTCAAACACAGAACCTGGTGAGAGTGTAAGTTATGTTAAAAGGTTGAGAAGCACAGATGGGTACAGTGTCCTAGAATATGTCGACCCTTTTAGTTTGCACTTTGTTTGGCATGCCAAAAGTTCAATACATTTCAATTAAAATAGTTGCATACAGTGTTCTTTTTATTGCCTACAGTATTTGCCGTATACTCAATATTATCGTTTATCGCAATATATCGTCCTCAAATGTTTTTTATTGTGGCAGGCCTATCGGGCCCTGCTGATATTTTCCGCCAAATCTTTCATAATGGCTGGTCTATAATCCTGTGTATGATGCTTCTAAACGTGCCATTGTTGAACTGTGACAGCAGGGGGCGCTGTATGAGGGGCATAGGGAAGTCTATCATATAAAAGTCGTCATATTTGTATTAAGTCTAACAGCTAAAACACAACTAAATGAAATGAAAACTGTAGACAAGACACTTCAACTACAGAGTGCAGAAGATGACTCAAGAACCTTCATTGTAGACAAGACAAACGTTTCAAGGTTGGTTGTTAATGTTCGGACATTTAGGAAACTATGATCTAAAGATGTGCAAGGTGCGAAAGGTACTGGAAACCAATGGAGAATGAAAACTACAAACCAAGTATGTGGAGTGAAAGAATAATGGTTCAGTGCAGAGATTTCAAATGCTATACAACAATCTCGGCGCTGATCCATTAATGAGAGCCAATGAGGGCAGCACATCTCCATATCTGGCCACAGCAGCAGGAGGATCTGCTCATAAAGTATGCACATCGCACTCCAGCACTTTACCCTCAATCTAACACTCAAGGCTTCGAACGGGAAATGTAGTGATGCAAGTGCCCGATGTAATTCTTTGGGACACCTGAGCCTGACTGACAGTTTATAAAATCAGCTGTTTAAGTCCAAGGCTGAGTTGTCCAAAGGAAGTTTAGAAAGCCTAAATTAAGCGTGATATCTTTTAGCCTTTCAGTTGTATTTTTCATGCGCAAAAGGTGCTGATATTTCTTGGTGAAAAACTCGCTCTCCGGATGCCGAACGTCTGGTGATTCCTTGTGTTTAGCTGTAGGCGCTTTGGGTCTGTTACACTCAGATAATAAATCACAAGTTGGTGCAAAAGCAGAGGAACTCAGTGTGTGGAAAAACATGTTGGAGGCACAATTCATACTGCATTCATAACTTCCAAGCTTTTGATTGACACGTTCTGCCAAAATGTGCCAGAAAAAGATTGGTAATGATTGAAAAGGTGCACGGAAAAGAGGCCGAAACCAAATTCAATCCGTCACCAGTGTTGGGGAGTAACTGATTATGTGAACCCAATCAGCAGTGCATCAGCTCCTGAAGACTGAGGATTTGTCTTTCCTCCCAAAATAAAACTCCTCTTTGTAGTTCATGCATGCTCTTCTTCCTGTGTCCATCCATCCATTTTTTTTTCTTCCGCTTTATCCGGGGCCGGGTCGCGGGGGCAGCAAAGATGCCCAGACTTCCCGATCCAGGCCAGCTCGGAGACATAGTCCCACCAGCGTGTCCTGGGCCTTCCACGAGGCCTCCTCCCAATAGGACATGCCTGGAGCACCTCCCGAGGGAGGCGACCAGGAGGCATCCGGAACAGATGCCCTAGCCACCTCAGCTGGCTCCTTTCGACGTGGAGGAGTAGCGACTCGAGTCCGAGCTCCTCCCGGGTAACTGAGCTCCTCACCCGATCTCGAAGGGTGCGCCCAGCCACCCTGCGAAGGAAACTCATTTCGGCCGCTTGTATTCGCGATCTTGTCCTTTCGGTCATTACCCAAATCTCATGACCATAGGTGAGGGTGGGAACGTAGATTGATCGGTAAATCGAGAGCTTTGCACCCCGACTAAGCTCCCTCTTCACCACAACAGTCCGATACAACGACCGCATCACTGCTGACGCCGCACCGATCCGTCTATCGATCTCACGCTCCATCCGTCCCTCACTCGTGAACATGACCCCGAGATACTCCACTTGAGGCAAGGACTCCCCACCGACCTGAAGCGGGGAAACCACCTTTTCCCGGTGGAGAACCATGGCCTCAGATTTGGAGGTGCTGATCCTCATCCCGGCCGCTTCACACTCGGCTGCAAACCGCCCCAGTGCGCGCTGAAGTTCCTGATTTGATGAAGCCAACAGAACAACATCATCTGCAAATAGCAGAGATGAGATTCTGAGGTTCCCAAACCGAACACCCTCCGGCCCCTGGCTGCGCCTAGAAATTCTGTCCATATAGGTAATGAACAGAACCGGTGACAAAGGGCAGCCCTGGCGGAGACCAACACGCACCGGGAACAGGTCTGACTTACTGCCGGCAATGCGAACCAAGCTCCTGCTGCTGTCATACAGGGAACAGACAGCCCTTAGCAGAGGGCCCCGGACCCCACACTCTTGGAGCACCCCCCAGAGGGCACCACAAGGGACACGGTCAAACGCTTTCTCCAGATCCACAAAACACATGTGGACTGGTTGGGCGAACTCCCACAAACCCTCGAGCACCCGATGAAGGGTATAGAGCTGGTCCAGTGTTCCACTACCGGGACGAAAACCGCATTGTTCCTCCTGGATCCGAGGTTCGACTATTGGCCGGATCCTCCTCTCCAGCACCCTGGAGTAGACCTTACCAGGGAGGCTGAGGAGTGTGATCCCTCTGTAATTGGAGCACACTCTCCGATCCCCCTTCTTGAAGAGAGGGACCACCACCCCGGTCTGCCAATCCAGAGGCACTGTCCCCGACCGCCACGCAATGTTGCAGAGGCGCGTCAACCAAGACAGTCCTACAACATCCAGAGACTTAAGGTATTCAGGACAAATCTCATCCACCCCTTGAGCCTTGCCATCGAGGAGCTTTCTAACCACCTCGGTGACTTCAGCTTGGGTGATTGACGAGCCCCCCTCCGAGTCCCCAGCCTCTGCTTCCTCATCGGAAGACGCAACAGTGGGAATGAGGAGATCCTCGAAGTACTCCTTCCACCGCCCGACCACATCCCCAGTCGAGGTCAGCAGCCCCCCACCCACACTGTTGGTGGGGGGCTGCTGTGTTGGTGAAGCACTGCTTCCCCCTCCTGAAGCGCCGGATGGTTTGCCAGAATCTCTTCGAGGCTGAACGATAGTCCTCCTCCATGGCTTCTCCGAACTCCTCCCAGACCCGAGTTTTTGCCTCTGCGACTGCACGAGCTGCAGCACGCTTGGCCTGCCGGTACCTCTCAGCTGCCTCCGGAGTCCCACAAGCCAACAAGGCCAGATAGAACTCCTTCTTCAGCTTGACGGCATCCCTTACTTCTGGGCGCCACCACTGGGTTCGGGGGTTGCCGCCGCGACAGGCACCAGAGACCTTACGGCCACAACTACGAGCAGCCGCATTGACAATGGAGGAGGAGAACATGGTCCACTCGGACTCAATGTCTCCAACCTCCCTCGGAATCTGGGTGAAGCTCTTCCGGAGGTGGGAGTTGAAATCCCTACTGACAGAGCGATCCACCAGGCTTCTGGTGATCGGTTGACAGCTCAGCCCCTCTCTTCACCCGAGTGTCCGAGACACGCGGCCGGAGATCAGATGACACAACTACAAAGTCGATCATCGACCTCCTGCCTAGGGTGTCCTGGTGCCACGTGCACTTATGGACATCCTTGTGCTCGAACATGGTGTTTGTTATGCACTGTCGGGTGCAGAGAGGACTGGGTGGCAGTCGAAGGCAGGTGCCTCGGCGACCTGGTCCGCGTGCGCAGCTTCTGGCATTCTTCCTGTGTGCCACGGCAAAACTAAATGTTACCAAAATGCACATCTGAAGAACATGCAAACTTCCCACAGAAAGGCCCCACATGACCTTGACCGAGAATAGAACCCTCTGCACCATCATGTTACCCTGGTTCCTTATTTGAGCCAACCTCCAACCAGGGCATCAGGGCAACCGTCAGGAGCAGTGGCTGAAACGCCCAAAGGAAACCCACCAAGACATGGGAAGAACGAACAATCTTCACGTATATGCAGTATTTGCACGTAACAGTCTTCACTCAGGTACACTCTACTCTTCATTACTTCTGTTTACATTGCAAAGAGTACATTACATTACCCAAATAAAAAGTACAATACATATTTATCATAGTCATATGGCCATGTGACTATTTTACTTAGAAATGGCTGCCGGTGGTGTGAAACAGGATGCTATCAATTTACAAAATCAACTCTTGCAACCGCAGTATGATGTTGTGAAGTAGTACGTGAGTTACTAGACCAGGACTAGTAGCTCACGTATACAACATGCATGTTTCAGAGGGCTGTGCTCTCTCTCCTCTGACAGTTCAGAGGTCAGCAGTCTGTTCACGTCACGTTAGTTTGAGCGTGGCTCGCTTTATGCCCTGATCGGTCCTGGTCGGCACGCCAGCACCGAATCAAAATGCAACAAAACAGGGTTTGAGACAATGAGGCATATTTGCTGATACTGATCTACTTGTACCACTGCTACTTCCACAATATTATAGCAAATACACAAAGTATTTTGAAAATGTCAACTTAAATTCGTTATAATTATCAAGTCTATTTGCAATTTAATTGTTTGCACATTTTCTGTCTATTCTGCACACCCTGTGTGTTTTTGAGAGCTGAATTGTAACAAGTGAATTTCTCCAGAGATTAATAAAGGCTTATCTTATCTTACCTCTTATCAAGTCTACTGACTGATATAATTCAGTCATTATTCTTCAAACCTTTAGCTCTGTAACTGCTCTCACACCGCAAACTAATATCTTCATGCTTTATCGTAGGTCAACACTGAGATGAACATGAAAACCATGGAGACAAGAGCATCAATCTGCACACATCTGCGAAGTGTACAATGCACGATCGTAACCCAGCACAGCAGAGTGCAAGCTTAAGCCAAACTCAGTGCAGGTGAGTGGGTTTACTCACGACTCCTGTCCCCCTTCCACTTCCAGCTCTTCAGCCTGCCTCCGCTGCTCTCCCCCGGGGCACACTCGCCTCTCGTCACCCCCTCCGACAGGACCACCAGGAGCACCATCATCACCGCTGTCTGGACACCCCCCAGACTGCCCACGAACCCTGGATCCCTGGACATCCCAACCAGCCTGGGACCCTGGCTTGGGACTACACAGCCGAAAATATGAGGGCTCGTGGAAGCAATGACTTGAGCTTGGACATCTTTGGTACTGATGAAATGAGCTATGTCAATGTGTATCCTTTCTGGTGGATTTAGAAGTTCTAGTTCCAATCTGAACTTGTGGCAAAAAATATTCAACTCAAGTTCTTTTGTGTATTCTGACAAACTCTGTCTTCTTTATTATTATTATTCAAAGGTTATTAAAAAATTGACAATGCAGCCCGAAAACAGATGGCACATCCACTTTATCTGAGGGCTTTGCAAAGTTCTTTTGATACCCAGGCACAATTTCTTCTTTAAATATTATAGGTATAATTCATGCTATGTACTTTACCATTAACTTCACCATAAAACGGCCAAATTGTGAGTGAAAAATATCCAGCTTCTTGACAGCTTGGCATCACAGCCAAACACTGATGACACCACAAACGTATCGTCCTTCAAATTGTTGCATTGATAAATTTCCAATGTAAAATTACAAGAAAAATTGCAATTTCCCCCCCAAAAAAATCACCAGAAATCTTGAAGTTTTGTTGTTTGTTTTTCATTTATGTTGACTTAATCTTTTCATATCTTGTTTTAAACTCTTGAATCCTTGAGATTGCATATGATCGTTAATGTTCTCTTAAATTCCATTCATTTCAAATTCTTGACAGCTTCACATTGCAGCGATAAAGAGATTGCACATTCAACAATCCTATGTCTTTTGAAGATTAATTGCAACAGAACAATCCAGAAATCTTACAGTTCTTTTTTTTTTTTAAATCTGTAAAAAATAGTTCCCGAAAGTGAAGGAATTCCTTAGACAAATCCAAAGTCCTTGCTCCAAGCGATATTCCCAAGTAGATCACAGGCACCGGTGCAGCTTGTCACTCCTCGCCCCGCGCACGGAATCCGAAGTGTCCTGCAGTCAAAAGAATGGGACCTGCGATTGCATCCATCCCTCCCTCCTTCCTTCCCTTCCTACCTCCTCCTGTCTCCCACCCTCTGGCCGGCACTTAGCGCCGAGCACACGGGGCCAAACGAAAACAAGAAATAAATCACAGGGATGAGCACGCGGCAGGCAGCCTGGACTTCCTGAACGGAGCGGAGAGTGTGTGAGAGAGAGAGATGTGAGGGCTGTGACTGAGCATGCCTCGCAAACATGACAGTGCTGGACACATAAACCCACTTTTGTGCAAATTGATATGCTGTTTGTAACTTACGTGGAGACACTGCAGGAAACCAACACATTGTCCATATATCTTCACAATGCGCTGTTTAAATTGTTCTGCCCTGATTTAATGTTTCTCCAAAGATTTACATGGGAAATTGTGAATTCAAAGACGATTTTCTTATGACAACATCTTCACATGAGTAGCATCTACATACGCTACCTTTTTCTTGTCTTATACTTCACTATATTTAAAAAAAAATTTTTTTCCAGAAGTATTTTTCAATCTCTTCATTCTCAAGCTTGATTTATTCATCTTTGAACCCACAAAAACAAGGCAAAATTTGAATTGTTTTCAGATTTGTTTTCCATAAAAACTGGTTGATTCGCATAATGCATAGAAATAAAGATCGCAGCGCTCCACCAGAAGAAGACAAAATGACCAAAGTGAACGGGATTACTCAAAACTATGAAATTGTAGAAATAGTACAGCAGTTATGTTTTGGATGAGAGAACACTTAATAAATGTTGATTTGTATTTGTATTAACACGATGCAAACAGATCGATGCTTTGTAATGTTGTAAAGTTGTAATGTTAAAACCAAGAGTTTCTGTCCGTTTCAGAAGGAGACAACATAATGCATAAATTAAGCTAAATCATCCCGGATAGTTTTTCGAAGCGGAAACATTATGGCTAAAACGCTAAAAAAGTCGATTTAGAGTGTGTCTTGGCAGCCTTCAGATTGACAAAAATCATTCCAGTAGCAGCATGTGTGGAGACCAGTTTGACAGCATGCTAATGTGCCTGTAAAAGTCAATCTGTCATTTCCCCAAAGTCATAACGGCAAAAACGGTTTGTCGGGCTTTGAACTGTAGCATCAAACAGTAAGGTTGCGCAATGACTTTCATCGTAATAAGATGAAGGAAGTGCATGCACATAAAACCTGAAATAAATTTTTATCCTTATATTTCTATAGGCAATTTTTTTAATTGATATCTTTTAATTGATATATTTCAATTAATTTCTCCCCCTATTCACCTGCTGTTTCTAGCCTTAAAAGAATAGCTTGAGAGGTGATTAAAAGGTGGAGGGATTAAAAGAGGAAATATCGACTTCCTGGTTCGATTTGTGCGACAGCTTCATAACACCGGAGACGACGCAGGTCTAAAGCTCTGTGACAACCAACAGTTGTTGATCATAAGGACAGAGCTGCAGACTCCTGAGGGCCAGTGTCTGGGTGTCTGCTGTGATTAATGGGGGTGAGAGAACAATAGCGGAGCGAGTGGGCAGCCTTGACGGCAGCCCCGTAACAAATCTGAAATGTCGAGTTTTATTTGAGAATAAACAGGTGACTTTCATGGATGAAGTATTTATAAAACAACATGCCGTGTATCGTGGTATAATAAGTTGTCCTTTGAGAACTATAATGCTCTTAACTGGATTAGCAAACATCACTAAATCAGTCACATTTTAGTGGGACCTTTTCCAATGATTAAAAAGGCTACTCACGAAAGTAGGTGTTCAATACTGATCAATAGACTTGATTTGAAGGGAGCAGTGTCTGTCTTTCAAGTACCACCGAGACAAGACCAAATGGTAAATGGTCTCAACTTATATAGCGCTTTTGTTTTAGGTTAATCCTCCACCTAGGTACTTCTGGGCATTAAGTTGGCTCTGGAGATGGCTCTTCGCTACACTGCTCCTGGAACAGATGGAAACTAGCTCAAGCTAAATCTAATGCAAAGCATCTTTAATTAATGTGTTTGCACATTGTCCCTGTTGAAATTAATTAATAAACTAAACTAAACTAAACTAAGGTTTCCCACAGTGGCACTGAAGGATGCACCAAATGCAGAAGACACATTTCCCTGTAGGAACTATGAGGTACATCTGCAGTTGAACCAAGAAAAAAACAGACAAGACATCGAACCATGTAACCGTAATGTACAATTATAGCCATTTTCACCGTAGCATTCACTTTATGTTTTACTACTCGGTTCATATTAGAGCATTTTGCTTGATTCTGTCATGAGTTCTGCCCGCAGCTCCAACTATTTGCTGAACATCTCTGCCAACAACATAATGTAATGCCTTTTCATGTGGTAATGAAACGGTATGTTCTGTCATTGCAGCCCTGGCATGTTTAGGAAAGTATAACAAAAGATGAGTCAAGAAATTAGGGGTGTTGAAAAATATTGATCCGCCAATATATTGCGATAGTACGTCGCATGATTCTCGTATCGATACAAAAAGCGCCATATCAATATTTAAACATCTATTTTTTGAGAAATATTCATTGCAGCATCTCTCTTTGGTCCTGCACTTTTACTCCCGCCCGCTAGATGGCAGCTCACTGCGCAGCTCGCTTGAGTAACACTTGAATCTAGTGAGAGTTAGAGTTAGAGAAACACAGGAAGAGTTTGCAGTGGAGGAGAAGGAACTATGAGACGCTCCGGGGCTCTTTTAAAGCTCTACATTTGGCCTCACTTTGGCATTTACTGCAAAGACAGAGACCTGGATAATTACGAGAGCCACCAGCTGTGTGCAGATGTTGCTGAGTGTGTCACCGCTGCGTTCGGAGAGGATTTATCTTCGTAGCATTTTATTACGGAATTAAACGAAGCCTAGGGGAAACTAAACACAGCATGCTCATGTTAAACCTGTGTCGCGCCACTGCAGTACTACAACACAGGTTTAAAAATAGCCTGCTGCATTTAGTTTTCCCTCTGCTTCGTTTGTGTGCTACTGTTTTCCGTTCAAAGTTACATAATCACCATACAACACCACAGTCACAAGCACATTAGTGAAAAGCATTTATGTCATAAGATAGATAGATAGATCAAATGTATTTGATACAAATCTAATGAAGGTGGACTAGCTTACTAAATAGTTGTTTCCAAAGTAGTAAAAAAATAATTGCAATAATTGTCTAATAGTTCAATATCGGGATATATCGTATCGTATTGCGACCCTTGTATCGGGATACGTATCGTATCGCCTGAGACTAGGCGATACACACCCCTACAAGAAATGTTTTTCGATGTGAAGAATCTATTTCCAGTTCATGCCTATGTAAGACGATACTACGAGGCTATGCTGCATTTTTCAGCAACATGGCCCATTCCAGTCTGTCATCGATTACTTATTCCTCCCTCATAAAACCACAACAAAAGCCAGCTTTGTGATCAAACCTCCTCTGGCTTCTCAAATACAGCACCAGCCTGCCCTTATCCTTCCATTTGTCACACCCAGTCCATAACATAAGGCTGGCTGCTTCGCAAAATGTTTTACTAAAATCACTCAGAAGCGAAAACATCTCAACTTAAAACCACGCCACATTTCACAACATACACAATAAAATAAATGTATTTAAAGAAGATCTTTATTTATATAGCGCCTTTCAAGGTAAAGGGTGAAGGTGTTTATACAGCAAAAATCATATTATTTTACTGTGTGCTAATGTACTTGTTTTTCTACAAATTGTGGCAAAACCAGGACCAAAACAAGACTAAAATAAAACTAAACAAGTAAAATTAAGATTCAAAACAACATTCTGCACATTTGTCAGTTGAGTTTTTTTGTTTGGAAATTTCAGTCAGATGGGATGGACATATGGGCAGTGTCTCCCCATACTGCAATAACAATGATTAGGCAATGTATTGGATAGTCTCGTCAAGTGATGGGAAATACGGCTCTTTATTAAAAGTCAAATAGGTTTAGACAGGGTTGGTTCAAAAGATTATAATTTTTCTATAATTTTTTTGAGGAGGCAGCCAGAAACGTCAAGATGTCTGAGAAGTAATTTGCTCAGAGTGACATACTTCGAAAAAAACAACATTTGATTAATCTTTGAAATGCACGTTATAGCAAATTGTATTTTGTGCTACATCCTTTCACTCATGGTTTCCGCTCTGCTTGTGGGCGGCTTGAAAAAGATATGGTTTGAAAAGCCGAGAACGTAAGTAAAAGTAAATATTATGTTATGTTATTACCCGGTAGTTATTATGCTAATTATGCTAATCCTATTACCATCCCATGAATGCAGTAAAGAAAAGTGCAATCATATAGAGAACCAGCCCTCGTAACAGATGGAACTTATTAAAAAGATCCGATCTGCTCATGAAGGCCACATCCTTACTTTGCCCTGCCCATGAGAGCCTCTACTTTGTGCACACCCCTGGCACTATTTCAGTCCAGCCTCCTCAGCAGCTCTGCAGACCGAGGTGAGGAGGAAGAGGGGGGGAGGTAGGGTTACTGCGCTGGTGTCTTGCCCGGTCCGCGGTGTCAGGCGGAGGTGAGGCGGGTTAATGCGGGGTGTCAGCAGTCCTCCCCCTTTCAGGCTCCTGTCTCTGAAATGCCCTTCCTGACTGCAGAGTGGGAAGGGCGTGTTGTGGAGAGGCTAATGGGAAACACAGTGTAGCAGAGGGACTAGTAAAGAGAGGCAGCGCGGGGGGGTCAGAGGGAAAGTGGAAGTAAAGACCGGCTGTGTGGGTTTCAATATATCAGGTTTGGGAGGGAAGTGACGGGAGAGGAGTGGAGACACACCGAAGTTTAGATTGAACCTTTATGCTGTAGATGAAAAACACCAACATTAAGAACCTCCAGAGTTCAGCCAATGAGAACCTTAAACGAGTCAAGTCCCTTTATATTCATTTCCGTGGGGCTCATTTTGCAATGAAAAATCTGTCAAATCAGAGTTTGATTAGGCCATGTTCAATATGAAGAAAAAAAAACTTACGATTGTTTATGATAAACTGACTTTTATAATAAACTGACTTTAGGAAGCTTTATCCAGTATTAGTATTTTTTTTAAATAATAATTGTTTTACAATGACGAAATACAGGCGCTGGAGCTGGTGAAGACTTGGGGCTTCTCCCGCTGTGGAATCTCAAGAACCTTAAGAGATTCAATTCAAGATTCAAGATTGTTTTATTTGTCAAACCATGTGACTGATTTGAAATTATATTTCTCTCATCCTTGATTGTGGAGCGGGGTTGGGGGAAGAGGGGTGGGAGGGAGGGCAGGGAGTTCAGCTTCCCGATGGCCCTGTGTACGAAACTGTTCTTAAGTCGACTCGACCTGGCCCGTAGATTCCGCAGTCTCCTCCCTGAAGGCAAAATATTTAAACACGAACAATTCCTCTATCATCTCAAAAGTTTTTTCAATCCACATTACGAATGTTATCCCAAAAAACAGCATACCTTTTTTTAATTTAAGATTTAATAAACTAATGTGGGCCATTACTTCCTACTTTCTTGGTCTCCCAACATAAGAGTTTGCACCCACTTCTGACCAGTGGTTATGCACCAACAGCGTCTTGCCCAAGGGCACAAAAACAATATGCACTGGTCTAAGCAGGGGACTGAGCCAACCTTCAGGTATGTGTATAAAACCTCTTCTACTCCTTATTCGAGGAAAGCATACTTTTTCTTTCCCCCACTCTGTGCTCGTGAACCTGTCAGACGGCCCTCGCAGCGGTGTCCCCATACATCACTTATGTAACCCAGGTACGGTGGCCCTCCAGGTCCACGCCGCTGCAGGTTGTAATTACCTGTGCCACATTAGCAGCTGACGGAGGTCTGATTGAAATGACACTCCAGAGATTAGCCTTGTGGAATAATTAGCACCGGGCCGAAGATTGTCCACTCAGAGCCCTCCCCCCGGGACACCGATCCACCGCACGCTAACAGCACGGCTAATGTCAGCGCTAATGCTAACTGCCCTGAAATACTGACGGGAGCGCGGGCGAGGCAGCCTGGAAAGTTACTCAAGAGGAGAGAAAAACAAGGAAGATTGTGTTGCTCGAGCGTTTTTAAAATTAGAATCTGCGATGTCCAAAGATCCAGTGACGCGTTCATACTGTATTTCACCAAGATCGTGTATTGATGATGGGAGTGTGTGACCACTGTGCAAAGCCTTCTCCTGCACACCCCGAAGACTCTCAATGGGGATAAGATCTGGACTCTGTGGTGGACAATCATCTCATTCTCCCTGATCCACTATTTCACAATGAACCCAATGAATCCTGGCGTTGTCGTCTTGTAATATGCCTTTGCCATCATGGAAGAAGAAATCCATGGATGGAATAACCTGGTCATTCAGGATGTTCTTGTAGTTAGCGGGATCTCATTCTTTGGGCACATAGGGATGATGAGCCAAGGCCTGGTTGTTTTGATCTGAGGTTGTTGAACTGCAGCGACCCCAAATCAGAACAGTTCCAGTTGGCGACTGTTTATTCAGTCCGGCTGTGTAGTTTCAAGTGGTGTGAGTATTTTCCTACAAATATCCTGCATATCAAAGGCGAGTTGGGAGAGGGGGAAATTGCCATTACATTTTGAAATGTATTACTGTAGATGTTTGGGGAAACATGAGCAGGACATCCCTGACCGAAGAAATAAATATGTGAGAATGACCACGTCTGAGACCAAGAGCTGATGGACTGATGAAGAGCAGATGAAGAGAAAAGAAATCCAGAAAAAGAGAAAAATGGAGGGAAGCCAATCAAAATAGACAGAAAATGACTGCACAAGAGAGGTACATCAAAAATACAAACATAGGTGTTAACCATGCCTCTCCAAGACAGTGTACTACTCATCAACATGCACATTTGTAATACATTTGTAAGAAAGAACAATTTGAACTTGAAATAACACTTGCTGTTAAATGTTATTAATAGTCATTGTGACAAAATTCTATGAAGAAGAGATGAAGAAGATTAGATGTAGTTTAAAGGTGCATCTTGTCTGTACTTCATCGCTCTGTCAAAATCTGAACACTTGGTTGGAGAGAAAACATGGTGAAAAGCAACAATTCCAAATCTGACCTATTTGTAACACAACTGCACAGTTTAGTGTGGGGTGAGCCACATTGTTCAAATGTTTTACTGCTTTTGTAGAAGAAAAGAAAATACACGACAACATGAACACAGAGGAGAAACGCAGAAGATTCTGCCTCGTGTCTAGAGGACGGGGTTATGGTGGGCGGGGCAGCTATAAATCAGGCTTAAAGCTAAACAACTTCATTTACTAATGTCTCTCTGGAAGAACCACAAACAATAAGGGAAAAGCCTGCATCCTTCTTGCTGTGAAGCGAGACTTCTCACTGTCCAGAATCCAGATTTGGTTCATACCTGAACACGAGACTTAAATATACATTTCTAATGTTAACAGTATTTGAAGGCATTTCAAAACATGATTATCAAGGATGTTTCATTTTTTCCCCAATGAAGTTACACTCTTCATAATCCCAGCCCGTGAATGTAGTCAGAATCTAAAGATGTCAGAGCAAACAGGTTACGTCCCACGTCAACAACGTTATTATGGGATTTGTGCGGTTCTGTGCTAAAGGCGAGTGTTGACGCGTCGCCGATGACGACTGAGACTGGAGAACAATGCCTGTTTATTTTGCTCCAGTCTGAGATGCTGCAGTCATGCGTGCACACATGTATTACAGCTCAAGTGGGATTGTGTCCTGATCCAGGCTGGGTTTGGCTGTTCACACTCTCAATGGGCTACACTGGTGAGCGCCGTGGTAATTGTAGGATGTTCTGTTTGGGGGTTTAGTTTGGACAAAAGCCGTAAAATCCGCTAACAACAACTACAGTGTATGTATGACCTGTCATACATCGCCCCGTTTAAGAGGACGTATTATGTAAAAATAGACTGACCAAGTTATAAAGTTGTTTCTTCGTCAAAAACATATGTGGGGAGGCTAGCCACGGAGCGGTCAAAATGAGCAGCCAGACTTGACAAACATAACCCTTACCAGGCATTATTTATTCTTCACACAAAAGGAACTTCTCCATGACCCATGTCACTTGCATTAACAAAATGGCTTCCCCCTTTTATACCTGTCCTCATGGGAAAGGACCTCCCACAGGTTAGTGCCATTAGCTTGATGGGTGAGTTCAAACAATAGGTTTAGCTGGTAAGTTTTAAACATTTTACATAAAAACATGTGGTGTGTCCAAAATTAAACTAAGACAAACTAGAAACCAAAATCATATACCAAGGAAACTCAAAGCAAAGTTTAAACCAATTTCCCCCTCTGCCACATGGTTCAGCCTAAGAACAAGGACCACATTATCCTGTTCTTCTTTGATTGCACATTTATTTGCATTTGTTCTGAGAGCTGATGTAACGAGTAAATTCCTCCATTGTGAGATCAATAACATCCTATCTTATCTTATTTTAGTTACAGAGGTTTGACTAATCCTGTTTACTTTCATTTCTTCTTGTGCTAAAGGCACAAAGTCATAGAAAAGTCATAGAAATCTCATCAAAATACACTCAACAAAAATATAAACGCAACACCTTTGTTTCTGCTCCATTTTTCATGAGATGGACTTAAAGATCTAACATTCATTCCAGATACACAAGATTACCATTTCTCTCAAACATTGTTCACAAATCAGTCTAAATGTGTGATAGTGAGCACTTCTGCTCTGCTGAGACAATCCATCCCACCTCACAGGTGTGCCACATCAAGATGCTGATCGGACATCATGATTAGTGCACAGGTGTACCTTATACTGCCCACAATAAAAGGCCACCCAAAAAATGAAATATATTTTGCAAGTTAGGCAGTGTGGGATATTTCCTGATCGATGTGGGTTGCTCCCTCGTCTCAAATGCACCTGCTCTCAGTATTTCAGTTATTTAAAAAAAAACATAATTATTTTACTCTACCCACCTGGGTGACTGGTTCCTTGCTGTAAAGCTCTGTGGGCCTCATGAAGGTAGAAAAGTGCTATATTTATGATGCAAGTTAACGTCATGCTGTGGCCGTATGTACAGGCCTGATCTGACCTCGGGGACGATGAACTGTATCCAGTCTTATCTTGTCCATGTGAGAGCGTTTCTCTCTATCGCCCTCTCCACTTCCTTCTATCTGCTTACGTGAGTGCTTAATGCAGAGATGCCCCTGCTGCTGCGCTCCTCTGCAGCCCATATCAGATGACTAACCCTGGGAACAAAATGCTTATGCAGGAGAAGCTCCAACTGCTGCATACATGCTTAGTAACTAGAATCATGGAGCCTATAGACGGCAAACAAAAGGCTTCCGAGGAGCACATCTGCAAAAGATATATGTGTGTGACCTTTTGCAGTGGAGGATAATGTGGAATTGCTGGCTTGGTTGTGTATAATGCCATGCATTCAGCAGAAGATGTTTCTTTATTTATTTTTTCATAATAGAAGCAAACTGAAGACAAGCAGTTTGTTCAAATCTTGGTGCTATTTTATTTGTGATTGTAAGCTTTTACAAGAAAAAAAAGAACAGCTACTTCTCCAGTGAAGTATTTACGACCAATGCTATGCTATAATGCGATAAAGACTTAAAGTTTTCACTATATTACAACGTCGTTCTCTCACCAACAGCAAACCGAGAGCTGTGTTTCGACCCGCTCGCGCACCTTTGAGTAATCTTGAATCTTCAGTGGCTGTTAGCATCGCGGCGGACGCTCCCAAACAGCTCCCCCTGAGGTCCTAAGATGGAAAAAACTTTCTTCGCCTCTCTATCTCTCAATACACCCACACAGACATTTCTTTATTGATACAGCTGCACAGCAAGGGGGAGCAAGAGCCTATGCGGATTTTGTTTAAATACCGGGAAGTGAAACTATTGGATTTTTTGTTGCAGCAGTTTTAGATCAATATTGCATGCTCTAACCAACAAAGTGTCAGATTAAGATGTGTTTGAGATTATTACCAAATACCTGCATAAAGCATCACACTTTAACATGTCGCCACATTAGATATTTTTCAATATAAGTAATGATTTATTTAAGATGAAGCCCAGATTGCACCCGCTCCCTCTGCACAGTGGCACTCGGTGATGACAGGATTATTACAACCCCTCCCCCTCGCATAACTTCATATTTCACTCCATCTCCGCGGACACTTTTACGGGCGCGGGTTTCCACTTCCTCTCCCTGACACCGGATCTGCGCGCGGTAAATCCGATTGGTCTCAAAGTGCATTTGGAAACCTGGGGCTGCAGACTCCGCGCCGTCTGCGAGTGACTTATGCGTCCAGGATGATAAACTCCCCCAGCATGCTTTGCCCTTGGGGGGGGGGGGGCGAGACAGGGGTCTGTTCAATCAGCGCATTAGCCCCGCCCTCTCCGGTCCTCAGCCGCCTCCCGCGCGCTCTCCAATCAGGCAAGAGTGCAGCCGACTCAAGGTTAATGTGTGCACTGACAACCGGAGCGGCTGATGACATGGGGGATAAACACGCTGCCGCGGCGTAAGGGGGGAACAAGAGTGGGACGAAAACCAGAAGAACTACGACAACAGAGGCAAGCGAAAACATGAGAGGACATGCGAGAGTCTTCGTCAGGACTCGAGCAGACGGAGTTAGTTTGGGGTTAACCCTTCTCTAGTGGGACAATGAAGCTGGCTCACTTTTCCCCCGGGTAGATCTCCCACACACCACATTCATATAGTGTCTTGCCCGAGGACACAATGGCAGCCTGTACCTGCGGGAGCTGGGATTCAAACTGCCCGCTGGATGAGCCGCTCTACCGTCGGAGCCACTGTCGCCCCTAACGCCCCTAACGCCCACCACATGCCCAGTGTTAAATACTTTTCTGTTTTAGTCAATGATAACACCCTCCTCTCTGCAGGTCTTGTTTTTTTGTTTGTTTACTTTATTGTCTCCGTAGGGAAATTTGTCCTCTGCATTTGACCCATCCTTCGATGCCGCTGGGGCGACCCATAAGGAACAGTGGACGTCGGCCGTGCCGCGTCCGGGGTCCCGTCTCCTGATGTAGTGCCAGGCTGACGGTCAGAATCACCTGGCTGGAGGATTCACCTGATATACATGTTTTTAGTAGTAGGGGAAACCGGAGTACCCAGAGGAAACCTGCGCAGACATGGGCAGAACATGCAAACTCCACACAGAAAGGCCCCGTCCAGGTGGGAATCGAACCCAGGACCTTCTAGCTGTGAAGCATTAGCACTAACTGCTGCGCTAGGTCTGCAGCTGATTTCTGACAAAAATATGGATCAAGTCTGTTTTCTGCTCCGGCAGAGTTTGACCAGTCTGAAAGAGAACAACAACATCCAGATTGACACACTGCGTGGTCTTTTAGAAAAAGTGATTATTTTATGCATTATAACCACTCTGTCCAAAACACATGACATGAGCTTACATAAGTGTATAATGGGAACTTTAAAAAAAACATTCAAACCTTTATTTAACCAGGAAAAAAATCTCTTTCACAAGAATGCCCTGGGCCAAGAGGCAGCAACACAGAAATAAACAATTACATAATATCAGCAGACATTTTAGCATCGTCATTTCAGTTAAAACATTGACAAAACGATTTTTGTTTTGCGATAGCCATTAAAATACTTGTTCATGTCACGTTCTTGTGAAAGTGAAAGAGATGCTGCTTCGATTCAAAGTGAAGCTTCACTGCTTCTGAATAGTCAGTTATTATTTTACTAGGCGTTGATTTTGGAGTCATGGCGGTCTGGTCTAGAGCGAAGTGGAGCTGAGCGAACATGCAGTCATGGAATCCTCCAGTGTAGACTGAGGAGCAGCTGAGATGGGAAATCTCAATATTCGATTATATTTAATTTTTTTTATGATAAAATTAAATATATTTAGCTGATTCGTGGACGTGGTCATTTTATACAAACCTCAGCATAAATAATAACAAATGTATTCCAGTTTTATTTAACACAAAAAATCTCCCATTCGTCAAAACTCCAAACTTGGTGCTGTTTCTGTCAATGAAATGGCTGTAAACCTGTCGATTATGAAGTCCCATGACGATTACTACCAAAGTAGGGATTGCGATTTAGATTAAATGGATTAGGTTTCATCCAAATCAAGTCCTTTCAGCCTTCATTTCTATCCTCCTGACTATCAGGGGGAAAAAAATTGTCTAATCATCTTTTTTTTATTATTCCCCAACCCAAAGCCCCACCCCTTCATATTTGGTATCATTGAAAAGCCTTAAATGTCCTCTGTAGATAGCAAAGGGAGTTAATGCAGTAGTATGGAGTGGGTAAGAGATATTGAGGTTTACAAATGTCCTCCACAGAGGACAAATTTGAACTACTGGTAGTCAGTAGTTCAAGCATTTAAGACAGAAGCATTTAAAACAGCTTCTGTCCCATTACTTCTGAGTCCCTTATTAGAAGACAGATTCACTTTGAGGAGCAGTAATTCCTGAACTCTCCCTTTGATTTGGACGTGAAAAGCCTCAAATTAAAGCTGGGAGTCTGCACTTCAAATGAAGAACTTTCTGGCCTCCGTCTCATCATTTATGCATACATGCGTTTCCATTGACATCACGCATAGTTACGGTGGCCATTTTGAATACTATGCAGCACTACAACATGTAACAATATCTCTTAAAGACAACTGATTGATAGTGGCATTTTTATTTACTCGTAGTCCTTGCTCATGAAGACAACAGTTAAAACACGGCCCCAGAGACGCACGTTTATGTGATTTAACCAGCAAATGTGGCAATTACGTAGCAGTGCTGTCTGACTAGCTCACTCAGGATTTACTCAAGATCTGCTTCACTCCACAGACTAAATTAACACATCAAAGAGGAAAACCTTTCTCTGTGATATTTACAGTTTGTCATGTCGACAGAGTCTCAGTCTGAGTCAGTGTTTAAGCCTCTCAAGACGTTAGAATGCTACTGGTTAGCAACCATCAACTATTGATAGTTGACTCAATCAACTGTCTACATGGCTACAACACGATAAACACATGTGTGGCTCACATCTATGAACACTGAGGAAATACTACAGCTCGGACCTCGGTCACGTGTTGTAGCCAAGGCTATGTTTGTGGTTCAGGGCTTTCTCTTGGAGAGGTCAGAGCTGAGCTGTTGAAGCTAAATGCTAACCGGTAGCATGCTAACGTCTTGAGCAGTTTAAACACTGACTCACTGGTTTCTTCACATAAAGGTGCATCTCTGGGGCCATGTTTTTTATTATTATCTTCTTGAGCAATGATATCGAGTACATACAAATGCCACTGTCAATCAGATGTCTTTCATTTCTAGCCTGGCACGAGCCAGACTTACTCCATGTTAACAGTCTGGAATTATGCCATTTGAATCTCGCTGACGCCGGCAAAACCAAGATGAGCCAATCATAGCACGGGAGGCGGGAGTTAACAGTGCGTCATCTCCCACACTAGGATTTCCCATCAAACACATGTGCTCCTCCAGGCCGTAAAAAAACAGTGAAGATGGTGGCGGCGACACAACAATCTTTTACCAGTGCCTTTTCTTCTGTTTTAAATGAGCTGGACTTGTCCTTAAAGCCACAACAAGAAGCTGCTCTGAGGGCTTTCACCGGAACATTTACTCCACTGCACGTGTGGACTACAAACAAACATGGCGGAGGACGTAAACGCAAAGTGTAGGTCACTTGTTTGATTGGTTCGCTCTTTCAAACTGCGATCATTAGCCGAGTCTCGATTTGGAAATTGCGTCCTATTACCACAACTCCAGACTGTCTTTATATGTATTCATGAATACAAACATAAAGTCAGTCTGGCTTTATGCCAGGCTATACATTTTTATCCTGAGTAGAGATATTGTTACATGTTGTAGTACTGCATAATTCTACTTCGGTATTCAAAATGGCCGCCATAACAACAAAAGTATATCTTGTATATTGTATATCTTGATTTCGGTGAATCTTTAGCGCACTGCAATGTTAAAACATGCTATGTTTTCTCCAGCACTTTGCCCGTGCTCTGAAGTAAAGCCTCAGACCTGCTGCAGAGCTCGGCCACATCATTGTTCCAGCCTGATTTCATTACCGAGATGGCTCTGGGGGATTCCTGACTTTTAGGAACCTGCTGCTGCGACATTGAGAAGGTGGCACTCTCCATGTCAATCACTTCCCGATCTGGTCTGTCCTTGGACTCCACATATGCTCCTGTCATTATCGCTGCCGGCCCTCCTCCCAAACGCCCCACCTCAAACCCACACTTCATCCCAGTAATGGTGCCCTCTGCTCCCAGCGCCGCCTCGCTCTCTCCTGCGTTTCAGTGCCGTCTGATTTACAGCTGCCCAGAGCGGGACGGGGATCACTCAGCACCAGGGCCTGACCCCCAGAGCCCGAGCTGCTTAATTAAAGGATCCCCAAAGTAGACTATTCTCCCTGAGGTCCATTCTTGTTAGAGATCTTCATTTAGTCTACAGTAATGTATTTAAGTTTGTGTTTGTCTGGTTTAGAAATGGTATTCACTCAGGGACTTCATTTGAATATATTTTTAAACTTAAATTCTTGATTTGATCTTGCTAATGGTAGATGTGGAGTGCAGTGTAAAAAGTTGGAGTACCAGCGTTATACATAAACACTTTTAATACCACTTTGCTGACCTCAGTAACTAATCAGAATCCACGGGCTATCACTTTGACAAAGGGGACGAGCTTTCCTGTGAACTGGCCTGTCCGGTTCAATCAGAATTAAAAAAGTTTGAGTGTTTCTCTTCACGATGAGACTTAAAGGCCCTATACCTTATTTTTTTATTACAAACAACGAAAGAGGGGGCCACACAATTAAAAAGTTAGTAGTGGTCCAAACTCATCCCTAACTTTCCTTAACAATTCTTCACAGGGACGAGTTTGCATTTATTTTCCACAACTTGCAGGGTCAAAGAAAACCACCCTGCAAGTCATTGGAATTGATACAAATGCTTTATAATTAGATGCACAGTGTTTCCCCCACAAATGTCAGAGTCAACAATATACTAAAAGAAGACTAAACAACATCAGGGTCTTTATGCTTAGCGAGAGATGGAGAGGTGAGGAGAGCACTCCCTGGATCTGCAGAACCTCAAGAGGAGCTGCCGCCGCGGTGCAAAGAACAGCCTCAGAAAAAGAGTCAAAGATTACTCAATGAAGCTTGGGTGGCTTGAAACACAACCCCAGGTCTGTATTTGATGAGAGGACAACACAGGGTACAGAGCTCTAAAAAATCGATTAGCATAATACTCCTCGTGCTCAATGTCTTTTATATTATAACACAAGTTAAGCAGGTCTATGGTTATATTTCTTTTCATGCGTGACTCACTCGGGCTTTAACCAACATCTGGTGCACATTTCAGGATGAATATCGCTTTTAGAAATACATTTTCCAAAACTAATGGCGTCAGAGTCTGAACTTCCGCTCTGTTTAAACTTTATAGTTGATGCGGCAAGTATGATTCATACTGCTCTGAGATGTGTCCATATTTGTCCTCTCTGTGGTGCTAGTGAGACCCTGTAGTTATCCACCCTCCCATACACAAACTGTTCCACAATTTGAGTCGGCCATGAGAGCATTATCCTCCCTTACTGGCCACTAATGCACGCAGCAAACAAGCGATCCATCCGGGCGCTAACTCAAGTCTTTAGCGCTTCTGCTGTAACGAGTGATAGGGACATGTCTCATAACAGGGAACGCAGCTCTTTAATGTCCCGCACCAAGCGCTCACAGTGCTTCTGTTCAGCAGAGTGTGACAGCAGCATCTGCAGGGCACACACTGATCCGACAGAGAAACAAACAAACAGCTCGTAGATATGGGTAGAGGGGAGAGGGCGGGCACACCGAGAGTGGCCAGGAGAGGGCGCTGCAGGAGTGTGTAAGGGAAGCGTTACATGATGGAGGGATATGTGATGAGTATTGTGCTGAGTGTGAGCAGATGCGGACAGGGCAGAGGCAGCAGAGAGTTCCATCCCTGTGTGGGACGTCCCGGGTGAGAACACTACACCACTCACACAAACGATCGACGCAGGGACACAGGGACACGGCTCAAGGACAGCAGCAGAGGAAACTGCAGGGGAGGGACATTCAAAGGGGAGTTTGGTCTGGTCAAAGCAAAGATATTCCTTTCTAAATTTTCAATGTTCAGTGATGAAAAGTTGAAAATTATAAAGCCTGTGCTTCTTTGTTTCCTCTAGAATATTAATGACATCATGACACAAGTCTATTTTCAGTCCCTTCTTCAAAGCTCTAGGCTGGAAATTTGTCATGAGTACCTAAGACATTAATCGTGCATGCTTGATTACTGACAATAAGTCATTTTTAATCTTAACAATTAAAGAAATTGTGAAAAAGTGTAGGGACAAAGTGAAAACATATCAATAATATCAATATTGAACATATCAAACCAACACAACGTAGCAGAAAGAGACTTATGTCGGAAATAACTTAGGTCAACATTGGACACATCCCTGAGGCTGACATATGAACTCACTATGGGCAGCTGTGATTACATATGTCCACCAGGAGAGGGCACTGTCCGACTGACAGCAAAATGGAATATCTTTGCACAACTCTGTTCTTCTGAATTCACTTCTGAATGATTTGTTTCTTAACTGATGCATTTGAAACCAAGCGTCATCCCAGGTCTATATACTGTAGAAATACAATCAAGTGAAAATGATCGATCAAAGACACTTACATATTTTTACAGTTTTTAAATGAGAAGCGTCTGTTTGGAATGTAGCGATTGTGTCATCACTGCTTTAAATTCCGTTAAACTGATGGAGATTTTAAGGTAAAACTCTCAGGGCAGAGTTCACATCAAATTATTTTCAAAGTACTTATAACATTGGCTCTAAACTGGCGGGTTAGGTCTGAAAAGTGTCTCGCGGGGCCCTAGTCTCTGGCCTGTCCTTTGCATAAATGATGATTATTTTGGAACATGCGTCCTTTTCATTCTTGTCTCGGCCTGGCACGGCGTTAACAATGTTTTAAATTCAATAAACAAGAATACGTTGCAATAAACATTATTGAAGACTGTTTTATGCTACCGAAACTGAAAAATCACAGTCACAGAAATGCAATTTACTTCGGTTAAATTGTTCAGGTAAAAAAAAAAGCATAGAAATATATATTTTTTTAAAAAGGCAGTTAAATGTACTGACGATAAATATTGAGCACAAAAATGCACTGTTTGTCTGTCTTTATTAAACGATAGATTGATACGGTAATTATTGTGACTAACAGGCCCGAGTCATCCAACCAAGTGACAAAATCAAATCACTTCCCTGCCGCAAAGTTCCGGTCAGAACAAAATAATACTTCAGCCATTCACTGTGGCATCACGCGCCTGTCATAAAAGTAAAGTCAAGTTTGAATGTATTATTTTAAGTTGGAATGAACTGTCATTTAATCAATATTTTTGGTCACGATTTGTCTTTGTGGGGTGAAAGTGGGACCCGAAAGGACCACTGCTGTACAACGTCTTATATCTGTATTGACTCGTGACCCAGCGGCTAACGAAGATGTTTCATGGCTCTTCTACGGTTATTATTACTATACTTGTTTTAATGAGGAATGTTTACTATTCACAACTAAAGATTGGATTCTGCAGACAGAGATATTCCAATGTCCTGCAACTTTCAAAAGAACAAGAAACTATTCTGGGCGGCACAGTAGCGCAGCGGTTAGGGCACGTTCTTCACAGCTAGAAAGTCTCGGGTTCGATTCCCACCTGGACGGGGCCTTTCTGTGTGGAGTTGCATGTTCTCCCCGTGTCTGCATAGGTTTCCTCCGGGTACTCCGGTTTCCCCTACCACTAAAAAAACATGTACTTGGCCAGGATGAATGATATGCATGGAGGTGGTCAGAGGGACCTTTGTCGCAGATGTGTGCACTCGTGACAGCACTTCTGTCAGTCTCCCCCAGGGGAAACTGAGTATGGAGTGAATGTACAATGCTCTCATGTGACCATGTCTGTGAAAGGCTCTATATTTAGCAATGTCTTTAAAAGGCTCCATAAGTCAAATAACATCTGCAAATGCTTCATGCAAGATTGTGCTTCCCGCCAGTAGAGGGCAGTATCTCTCCATGTGTCGTCTCTGCTCTCACCCCCCTCTTTTACCTCCATCTTCTCCCTTTCTCCCTCTGACACAGAGCTTATGGGTTTAGCTGAACTTTATCCATGCTTTCTCTGGGACTAATTACACGTTCCCTCATCAAAACGTCCAAATGTTAACCGTCCGTTCAGCTCCCGCGCCCTACGGCGCCTCCAAAGCGATCGCCCTGGGTCACTTTCCACCACTGACCGACCGGCCGTGCTCATCTGAACTCGCTGATATTTATTGAAATTTCAGTTTCATTCTACGCATTTTCTCATTTCTTTGTTCCATCACCGCCGACGTACGATAAGCCCGCGTAATCCTTTTTTCTGGAATCTCCTCCCTGGATGGATTTCTTTGAGATTAAGTCCGTGAGGTTGTGAATTTTAACCATCCAGGCCTGAACAGACGCGGAAACAAAAGTCTGAAATCTTTCCTATTTCACAATTTTTTTTGGTGGTCAAAACTCAATAAATCAGGCTAGAAATTAAAGATTTAAAAATTGTACAGAAAAAAACAGACATATATACAAGTCTGGAAAATTAGGTTTTTGTAGGAGCTACTAAAGGAGATGTACAGTATGAAGGTTCAGAAACCCTGGATCAAAATGTCTATTAATGTCAATAATGAAGTACGGGAAAGATGAAATGATGTCCAAAGAAATTAAGTTACAGACATTCCATCACTTTAAAGGCTTTTTCTAGGCAGCCAAGAGTCTTTCAATTCTAGCACGAGGGATTTTTGTTTCCTTGCACAAAGTCTTTCAGAACCCAATGATGTTCAGGTCAGGAGACGGTGAAGGCCTCGGCAAAGTCTTCACACTGCACCTCTGGAGAGTTCGCCCATTCTGGATCGTGAGGTGTGTTTAAGGATCATTAGAAGCCATCTGCTTTTTAACTTTAACTTACGTTACGTTTTCTTTCAGAATTTGTTGGTAACTCATCAAGTCACTTCATTGCTCCCCGTTCCGCTGGCTGCGACACAACCCCAAAGGACGATGGCTCCCACGGAAGGGCTTTTCATGACCGTTGACAAAAGTTCCATTTGAACTCCATAAGGTTTGTCTAAATGTTACGCCTACACTTTTGCATGCCTCTTTAGAACTTGTTGGCTGAAGAAAATGTGCAAGTCTTCTATAAGTTTAATTAGTTAAAATAATGAATAAAGTTCTGGATGGAGTGGGCGGTAACCGAGCTAACGGTGCCAAACATCCAGAAGTCGGAAGAGGAGATTTCTATGACCAGTTTGAGGAAGGAACAAAGGCTGACCATGACAGACAAGTGCCTAAAAGCGAGGGCACGGAGGAGGACCCCTGGTGAGCTCCGCTTCGCTCTCGACCGTCCAGAAGTGTGGGAGTGCAGGGGGGGGGGGGGGGGGATGATTACGGAGGTGATGTTACAGTTTGTGGCTGCGGCGGTGATTTATGAAAGTACTTGGTGAGCGCAGCCTTAGAACTGAGCGCACTCCGAACCATTACAGAGCAGCCAGGCAGCGAGAGGAGGCCATTCATCAGGAGAGAGGCTGCTGAGGAGGAGGAGGCAAGGCCCATACTTTTAAAGACAGCTAAAGTTATCACTATTACACACTTTTTACTCAGGGACCAGGGCTGTTCAATTACACCTCAAGGCCTTTCCAGCTCTATTGTGTTATGCTGAAAGCCTGACACTGAGCGCACACCAGAAACACATGGCTACTTAATATGCGCAAACATAAGGACGTGCTTTAGCTCCGTCACAGCTGTTGGATGCGATTATACCGGAGTTCTGACTCTTAACAGAAGCACTGCACAAAGGTAATAACGATTCACTCTCTGTAATAATCAGGTTTTTAGCAGGTGCAGAGCAGAGCCGCTGTTTTCCTAAACGCAGACTACGCAAGTTGTCGCAAGCTCCCCCCAATCTCAGTCAGATGACCGCGTTGTTTCACTTGTTAATCAACGCGTTGTTACGGCGACAGGCTCTGACAGCGCTCACTCACCCTCCGCCTGCTTTGCCACATGTAACAGCAAAATGGAGCCGTCTGCTGTAGTGGATGAGCAGGAGAGACCTGCAGCACTAGAGATGTGCGGGTCTGACCCGCTGTAAATCAAACCCGACCCGAAGAAAAGTGTCTCAGTTTGCTGACCCGACCCGAACCCGCACACATAAAAAAAACAGCGGCATGAGTCAGGCTGCAGATCCATGGCTGTCACTCAAACAGGAGCGCGTCACATGACCGCGAGTTTACAGTGGAGAATTAGCACTTGATGCTTTATTTTGCTCCTGCGCTGCTGAGGAACCTTTGAAATCGCTTATGGACTCATCAGGAAACGAGGAGCAGAAACTCTCATGAGGCTACGAGAAGTTTCTCTCCTCAGGTTAGTTAGATGCTGTTTCTTTGTTATTTTAGTTGTACCTTGCTTCTTGCTGATGCATTATTTTCACCACGTGTGTGTGTCGCACATGTGCTTGGGCACTGCTGTTGTGCCGCTTTTGTATGAAACTAAACATTCAACAAAGCACAGCCGACTTTGTGTGGCATTGATGGATAAGATTGCACTGTATGTTGTAGGCCAACAATGTAAGGACAAAAAAACAAAAATGTGCGCTTTGTAACCTGACCCACCCGCACCCGAAGTTTACCGTATTTTTGAGGTACCCGATCGCGGGTGTCGGTTCGACCCACGCATCACTATACCACACCCAAGGCGTGAGTGCTTCTCCACTCACGTCCCTGCTCGGCTGTCTGTCTCCGAGTGCTCGCCTCCCGGGCACTGCTCGCTGTTTTCTCTGCACTTCTTATTGTCTCTAGCAGAGTATCAGGACAGGAGTTCGGTGAGTAGAAGTATGTGTGCAAAGCCGTGCAAAGTTCTCTTGAAAACAACTTACTTCCCGGCTAATTCTCAGTGGTGAGACAGAAATAACCGTCAGGTGCAGGTGTCAGTTAGTTAAATCAATGGTTCCCAAACCTTGGGTCAGGACCAGAGGTGAGAGAATGTGACCATTTGCCACTTACCATTTTAAAAAGAGGGGGAAATAGACTAGTAGTCGTCCTAAATCCCAGTCTGACAGTGGCTTAGTGGTTAGGGGCAGAGTCCGAATTGAGGTCATTATGTTCCACTTCTGCCCTGCAGTACTGCACAATGGAACTGTTATTGACCATAAATTGGTTCTTTGTTGAATAGCCTTGGAATGCGTACTCTAGGGCCCCCATGTGGATTTTTGCTTAGGGCTGCAGAAAGGCCAGCACCGGCTCTGGTGCAGAGTCTCCTCAGTGAGAGGATAAGCTGCTGTGGACATAAGCAATATCCACGATAGCCACAGTAGCCTTATGAGCTAATGCTCCTAATGCTCCTAAGGCTGTAAATGTGCTATACAAATAAAGTTGAATTAGCGGGTGTGTCGCGACTTGGTTCTTGAGTCATGGTCTGTCCTCGGTAAGGTAAGGCAAGGCAACCCTACCCATTTCGTTAAACAAGGCAACTCAGTGCGCCTGTAGTTGAAGTGAAATAAATGCTCACAGGCCGGACTCTTTACTCTAAGGTTGTTCATACAGAAAAAGATATTTTGTAAGTTAATAATGAAAGCCTTTAGGATAAATTAATGGGGAATTTAGGCAGACACTGGTGAGCTCTGTTAACTGGACACGCGCCACTGAGCGGGAGGGGTCTATCCGAACCCGCCCAGAGCCCTTCCTCCCAGCCTCCCGGGCCCCTTCGGAGCTGTATGCAAATGCTGTGTTTAAATTCATACTCCTAATCCCGGTAATCAGAGGCAGGGGAGTAGCTCCAGCTGGTAGGAAGCCGTGTTGAGATGTAATTAAGCCTCTGATTGAATTTGGGCACAGTCCGGGGCGGGAGCCAGAGCGGGGCGGGGGGGAGACGGGGACTGCGTATGTCCTCGACATGTCGACTTGAGTGTTGGTATTTCATGTGCTGTGATTTAAGGAAAGACACTGAAGAAAAAAGGTTGAGACCGTTTATTACATGATTATGAATCTACATGCGCTGTTTTGTTATTTCACTGAATCAACTACATCTTTAGTGATCCTGTTAGTATCTGGAGCACCTACGCGTACACATAGTCACCTGACCTAACCTCCATGGAAATTCAGACTTGATGTCTCCAAATGTATTTTTCTGACCAACTTCTCACTTTTCTAACCAAAAGAACGAATGTATCCACTTAAAGTAGCACCTACAGACACCAGTAGATATACAATACAAATATGTCATGCTTAGGTGCCCAAAAGCAGTTTAAAAGACCGGCGTGATCGGAGGATTGGCGGTTCGAATTCTGCAGGTGCACACTGTCGTTGTGTCCTTGGGCAATACACTTCACCCACCTTGCCCGTGTCTGCGTACACTTGAGTGTGAATGGGTGACTGGTTCCTTGATGTAAAGAGCTTTGAGTGCCTAAAGTACTATATAAACGTGACCATTTACAGCTTATAAACCTTTTGACTGATTCATCAACATCACTGCAGCTCGACGAGCCAGTCCCTACTTTACTTTCAAAAAAGCAGAAGCTTCTAAATAAGCGACATGTTTATTTGCAGCATCTTACAAATCTACTATAGAGACAAAGAGTGAGGTTTTGGGTATCCAGGCTCAATGTCAACCATGTTCTGTATCCACAATCTCGGTCAACTGGAGCTTCAGACGACTGTGTGTTTGGGTTGGCGGAGCTCAGGAGAAAACCCACCCAGACACGGGGGGGACATGCAAACTCCACACATTACTACGAAAACATAATAAAGCTTACTTTTGAAAGAATGTCAAAACAGTGTCCACTCCAGTGACCCACAATGCCACTTCAAAGAGAGAGAGAGAGAAAAATGAATCAGAAAAATGCCTCGTCTCCACCTGAACACATCCTTCTGTTACATCATGTTTTTGTGTCAGGGATAAGTCTTAACATAACCCATCTTACTGCACTTAACAACATAGCGTGATCAATCTAATTTGACCAGAATCTTTTACATAGCAAGTCAGAGTTCCTCAAAATAAGGTCAGATATTCTGAATTCTAGCCATTTTAACTTATCAAGAGATCATTTTCGTGCAGAGTGAGATCCCTTGTCCCCTATATAACAGTGGTGGGTTGGGGAAGCGACGCCGGTCCAGCAAAGGGCCGTGTCAGGATCCTCTCCTCACAGGTAAACAGTGGACATATTTGTTTTTCGAGGGTAAATAACTTCTGCTTGCTTTGCTTTCGGGGCCGGTGTTCGAGCCCGTCTGTGTGTGCCGTGGCAGTCGGCGCACTTATGTGCAGAATGGAAAGCAAACAGCGACGCATCTGCACTATCAACGTGCGGCGTTTGCAGTTTTTTGGATTTTTTTGGTTTGTTTTCTCCCTTAACGTCGAAAGTAAAATGTAAAGCGAACTCACCCGTAGCAATGTTTATTTTACCGGCGACTTGCACCTTGGGATTTTGTCCTGAAATCACTCATAGTCCTACGTCTCCATTCAAAACATCCTCTGCTGTAGTAGCACAGAAACAAGAAACATGTTCCCGCCTTCTGTGTAATATTTTGAGGGTTTCTTTTCAGAGGTAGTCTTTATTATTCAATTTCTAGCCTGATTTATTGCATTTGAACCACAAGAAACAAGATGGAATTGGAGCTTTTACAGATTTTTCCACTGATTTTCGAAAAACGAAACAAGATCCAAAATCCACTCAGTCAACAATATGAATGAACCACTGAAGTGAGGGCTTAGTAATATTTCAAACGCTAATGCTAGTCAGGTTGCTAATTGCCGTAAAAGTTACTATTACAACTACTACTACTGCAAGAGTGACCACCTGTCCCCATTTTGGTCGCAGTGACATTTAGACCTTTTGTCCCGATCATGATTCACGTTCAATACAACGTTCCTAACGCATTCTTTTCAGGGTGAAATGATACTGGTGTTTTCTACTGAGTTTCATGAATCATTAAAGGGTTTGTGCCAAAATGGAAGATGTTACTGAAATCTTATTAAATCTACATTCCTTAATCTTTGATGCTATAAATTCATAAAAATATAAAATCTAATAAAAAGTGTGGTCCCAATAGGGCTGGGCGATATGGCCTAAAATCTATATCATGATATGAAAAAATAAATATCACGATAACGATATATTTGACGATATAATTGACAATGGACGAAATACTTCAAAATCCCAGCCTTACGCCTATTGGGAAGATTCATTCAGTGATTTTAATTCTTTTTTTTTTTTTTTTACGGCATAATTGTCTTCCAAATGTGATCTACTCAAGCAGTTTACATCCTTCATTTCATTTTACTTTTTCAGCACGTGTCCCCGTGTTCTACAGTCACCGTTTATGCTGCTCTGATGGAGCGTAACATAAATTATAATGTGTCCACAACGATATAAAAAATTACGATATCAAAACATTATATCACGATAACGATATTCGATACGATATGGCCCAACCCTAGGTCCCAAGCACATTCAGCTGCATTTTTAGATTACGTTTAGATCATGTTTAGATTGATGTTTTACACAATTATTTTCGCCCAATTTGTCGAATACCCAAATGCGCAGATCAGCTGGCTCCCGTCTTCACAGACATTTTCAACACCTCCCTGGAGTCGTCCTGCTTCAAAACATCCACCATCGTTCCTGTCCCTAAGAAACCACGGATCACAGGACTTAATGACTACAGGCCGGTGGCGCTGACGTCTGTGGTCATGAAGACTTTTGAGCGCTTGGTCCTGCCCCACCTCAAGGACATCACCGCCCCCTCCTGGACCCGCTGCAGTTCGCCTACAGAGCCAACAGGTCTGTGGACGACGCAGTCAATCTGGCCCTCCACTTCATCCTGGAGCATCTGGACTCCCCGGGAACCTACGCCAGGATCCTGTTCGTGGACTTCAGCTCTGCCTTCAACACCATCCTCTCTGGACTGCTACGAGACAAGCTCTACCAGCTCAGCGTGCCCGACTCCCTCTGCAGGTGGATCACTGACTTCCTGACGGACAGGAGACAGCACGTGCGGCTGGGGAAGATCGTCTCGGACACTCGGACTACAAACACTGGAACTCCTCAGGGCTGTGTACTTTCCCCCTGGCTCTTCTCATGCTCCAGCAATGCCCTGGTGAGTAGAATGAGCCCTGGCCTTCTCACCGTGATTGCCTCTATATGCTGTAAAGTCACTTAAATAGTCTATGTTCGGGGCGAACAAGCAAACAGCGTAATGACGTCATGCGCGTTCACGCTCAGCTGTAGCGTTAGCTGTAGCGTTAGCTGTATCTCCTCTATACTGACGCTGCCGAGCAAGTGGTAACTTCGGAAGGATGGATTTAGCAGAGAATAAAAGGAGACCGGCTTCAAGCACCATCGAAACTCCAGCCCAGACCCCAAGTAACGAAAAGAAACAAATAGTTTATTCGAGTGTGACAAAAAAGGCGAAAGTCGAGTCTGATCACTGTAGGCAAAGAACCAGAGTAAACATCGGAAAATGTTTTGCTTGAAAGGTAAGAAATTATGACTAAATAAGTGGGGGAAAAGTGTTGTTGATGCTTCAAAACAACGATGTCCGACTGTCCGTGCATGTTGTACAAACTTCACTGAAACAAGCCATAAAATAATCATATTTGGAAGTTACCAAAATAGTTGATCTAATAGTTTTATACTAACAGAAGTTGTGTAGTATGAGTAGCAGACTAGTAGTGTCAGTAATAACAGTAATTGTGCTGTACCTACAAAACATTTGAGTAGTAATGGTGGTAATGGTGCTGTATTTACAATGGCAAAAATAATGCTGCTAATGTTAGCTTTTTTTGGCCGCAAAACTGTTCACGGATTTACAAGTAGTGAAACGACTACAAAAACTGGACATGTTCCGTTTACAATATAGTTTACGAGTTAGCTACGCTAACTTTCTGCCCAGGGAATTGAAGAGACGATTTAGGCTTTTCCTAGTAGCATTTCTACCAGTGGAATGATTTTATTATTACAATTAGGCCTGGGTTTAAGCATACAAAGTATACACGTTTTTTTTTCTCGAGTAGACTCTTTTGTGACCTATTTCTTTCTGTTGTAATTTCTCATGTCTCTCCCTCCGCGTCCCGCTGCGTCACATGACATGTCCATGTTCACCACTATTTGAGGTGGTCTCTCTAACTACCGCCGCTGGAGATTTCTTGATACAGACGGTCGGCTACTAATCGAGTCACTTCCTCCAGGGTCAAAGTCGGTAATTGAGTGCCCACAAGACTGCATCGTGTGGGCAGTGACACATAACGGTGCACAGGTGTTAAAGATCACCCAGTCAAACTCTGCACAATTAAAACAGGAATTCTAAGAAATCCAGGTACGAAGACAAATAGCCACGGTCTGCGAGGGCGAGACACCTGGGGATTGTGTGAAACAGACATTCGTTTCATTAAACCCAAAATGGTAATACATAATACAATAACAACCGTTACTATGAAGCTCGGCCCCTCCGCTGGAAAACAATGGAACGTACCAGCACTGAGCTCTGAGCAGATAACCACCCTTACGAGTCACTCCAGCATCGGCGTCTGAAAGTCTGAAAGTGCAGTGAAGGCCGTGCACGCTCCCAGGTCACACTCACGAGGGTAAAAGTGATCAAACGTCAACGCACCATCGATCCGCTCCATTGTGTCTGCTCCGTTACTGCAATACAGTGACACCAGCAGACTTTGACCGATGCCGACCTCTCTCCAGCCAGGGGTCATTTATCAAGACAGGCGCTAAAGAGGGAGTGCAGGCTGAAAGATCCCATATTTAGTGGGCTTGTTTTGAAATGGCCTGTATTTCAGTGTCCGGGCCCCAAATGTGATACGTAAATGAGAGAATTCTGTGTGAGTAAAATAATGATTCATGGGGATGTGTACATGTTTAACTCAAAGTTACTTCTTTGTAGTAGTTTTATCACACACTACACTTTACTTCTGCTGAAATATTTTGAAGTATCGATTTTCTTGTAGCTTATGAGATTTTTTTTTTTATCGTATATTTTTGGTGAAAACGTTGTAAATATCTTTTTTACATTTTGTCTCTCCAACGCCAACACTAAAGCCACTTCCTTTAAAATATAGTATTTTGAATATTAAGAGAAAGAAGTGTGTGTGGCGGGCCAGGCTATACAGTATGTTTCTAACTGCATGAGGAAAAAGTAACTGCACTGGGTGAAGCAGTTTAAATAAAGCTAAAAACAACAGCTGTTGAGTAAATAGTAAAACCTAAGAGTGAAGACAATATGAGATTCGACATATTGTGCAAAATGTTTTAAGGTGGTCAAAGTGGTCAAAGTACTTTATTTATTAGTAGATCCTATGAAACTTAAAGTGATAGTCAGTAAGTTTAAATGTTTTACAAATTGAATAGATTGAGCATAATTCGCCGCACGGGCCTGAAATTTGATGTATCGTAAGTATTATACAGTTGTGGTTTAAAAGTTTACATACCCTGGCAGAATGTGTATGATTTAAAAAGAGTAAACTTAGTTGTTTGACCATAAATGGCTTTGCACAAACACTATAAGTGACAAAAAAACGTTGTTATCTTTCATAGTCTCTGAAAAATGGCCACAAAAAAAAAAGAATTATTTGAGAGAGCTCCGCTTCATATTTTCGGTTTTATGGTCAGATAAATTTACGTTGGGTTTGTGCAGTGAAACGTAAACACAATGGGATCACACCCGGCAATTCTTTACTTGCAATTGACGTCACTTCCGCCTCATTACTTATGCGAATCACGAAGTGGTGGTCAGCCGAGCTAGTAGTTTACTGTAGCAGCGTGTTTAGTGAATGTTCAATCGTCACTTCAATATGCCTTTTGCGTGTGTTATTTTAGGTTGTTCTAACCGATCCAATCGCGAAACTGATAAAGGATACTTTAGGGTTCCTCGTGAGGAGATTAATAAAGGGCCTCGCACTAAGGATTTCACGAAAAGACGCAGGGAAAAGTGGCTTGCTAACATTTCTTTGACGTCGAAGGGAGCTGAGTCAAAGAATGCCAGAGTTTGTGGCGATCACTTTGTAAAAGGTTAGTAAACCACATTGGCGTTCATTTATATTTAGATCCTTTCAGTGTTGTGAACAGTGATTTGACGATACATTCAAAGTATTTTACGCTTTTTAGACGACATGTAGCTGTTTGTTGTTTACTCGTCCAAGATGGCGGTTGCTGTTGCTAGAGGCCGTCAAAACAGCACGATTGTAATAATGTTTTGTTCGCCTGACCACCACTTCATTAACCGGAAATTGATGCGTCACGTGACTGCAAGCCAAGAATACGACGCAATGTTGGCCTTTTCCTCTCGTGTATGAGAGTGTATGAGCATTACTAAAGTAGTACAGGAGTCTTTTCTACAGTTATAACTTCAGTTATGTCTGGAGTCTGTTCTCTCTCAGCCTGAGGCTCCAGCAGCTCACGGAGGCGGAGGTGACACAGACAGCACTGACACATGAGAAACATGCCGGATTTAGTCTGTAAATTAAAGAGTCGGCTACACTATGTCCATTATCTACATCAAATAGCCTAGTGTTTTCTGTGGCTCTGGTACAACTAATAAGCATGCAATACCCAACCTTATAGAAAGAAAGCTGTGTGTGCAGGTTACGGATAATATTTATTTATTTATATATTACCTGTATGCAAACCTTTTTTTTCATTGATGGCACATTTTTCTTCCTTTTTGCCTTTTCTCCACCCTGTGCTTTACAGCTTTACGTGGGGAGCGGGTTTGGCTTATCAAAATGAGATGTAAATGCGCCCTATTGTCACTCGAGCAGAGGTGAGAACTGCCCAAATCTTTGGAGAGCCTTTCCTGCCCTTTGGGCTTTTAAGAGTTGTTCAATTCAAATCGCCGCTACGTCTCCAAATATGATCAGATTACCATGTGTTACATATCGTTGGAAAGCTTGGAGACTACACTTTAACAATCTGTGAAAAGCTCAAAATGCCTGTGGCTGGTCACAATTATGAAGGCAAGGCAAGTTTATTTGTAGAGCACAATTCATACACAAGGCAATTCAAAGTGCTTCACAGTTGCATCAAATAAAAAAAAAACACACAAGAAAACAGATAAAATCAACCAATAAAACATCAACATAAAATTAATCAATTACAGTAAAAGGCAAGAGTGGAGATAAAATACTTTCAGTTTTCATCTGCTCGGGTAAAAAGAGCTGTTTTCAGCCTGGATTTGAACATTGTCAGAGTTGAGGCCTGTCTCACATCCTCATGAAGACTGTTCCAGATTTTAGCTGCATGAAACTGAAACGCAGCCTCACCGTGTTTATTATTGACTCTGGGAACCACCAGGAGACCCCTCCCTGAAGTTGTTGATGAACAATGAACAATCCAGATGTTTTCAGCTGTTGTCAACCATAGGTGAAGTCAAAGCCTAGTTAGAAATCATGAATGTACAGATTTGATTTTAGAAATAAATGTGCGTCTAAAAGTGTCCTCTGAGCTAAGTGCTTTTTGTTTCTGCTTACTGTGTCATCATAATGTTAAAGATAAAGAAACCACAGAAATGATATAAATCCCATGAAAAGGACAAAACGTACCTCCCCATATGATAGTATTGTGCTTGTCTTCCCTATTCATATGTATGGGGATAGAACGTTCAATTTAAATGGGGTCCGGGATTCAACAGTGAACAAAATGTGCACATCTGTAGGAACAGGAGAATGAGACGAGCTTTTCCTATGAACCGGTCCGTATGGTCCGATGAGGGGACGGGGAGATTGTTTATTTTGTGCCGGCCGAGCTGCAGTGTGCAAGTGTCGAGCCATAATAACGGCGTCGACGGTATGCAAAATATCTTCTGCCGTATTCCCACCGCGGGTCGTGTTTAATAATGCATGATTCGCCGAAAGCCAAACAACATTAAGGGACACAGATGAAGGAGACGCTTGAGCTGAAGTGCCTCCTGTCACGGTACGTCCGCCCGAACGCATCCGCAACGCGAGACTATTACGGGGAGCGGACTTTAAGTGATCTCACTCGTTCTAAAGCGCTGTTTAATAAAGCCACAGTGGGTCTTAACTGCTGCGGCGTCTGTGAGGGACTGTGGGAGAATACGATCATGTGCTCTGTTTGTTGACGATGCAAACTACACATTACCCTCGGAGATCGCGCTATTGTTGAGTATTGCTTTTATTGATTTTGTTTCGTATTTTACAGGCCAATTTCGAGCAAGGTTTTTAAAGCAGGCTCGGCATTCAAAACAAATGTCCTCCTTTGAATGGTGAAAATTCAGTGGCACCATAACAGAAACCCAGATGATGATACACAGGACCTTTTCGCAGGTGTTTGGTAATAATCTCAAGCACTACTTTGTAACTATCCAAAAGCTGAAAATAAAACACCTGAAACTAAATATACAGTTGTTTCACTTTCCTGAGCTCTCACTGTAAGGCCCTCCCACCACCCTTCTCTTGCTCCCCTTCACTGTGCAGCTGTTTCAATAATACAATGCACTACTCTGTGCGTGTGGCTACAGCGAAGCTATGGCAAGTGTGTTTACTTCGCGATGAGAAGAATGTGAGGTCTGGTTTTGGTGAGGGAACATTGTAGCGTAGTAAAAAGCTCTGAGACGTTGGTTTTAAATGGAATAATGTGTGTGTACTTGCCAATCTTATTCAGACTAATCCAAACCTGTTTAAAATCCATTTTATCTCAGTTTGATTCACAAAGCCAGGCACACTTTCCCATGACAAGAGCGACCTCTGCTGGTGTGCCCAATACTTGAAAACCTAAACTCTGGCCCACACAGCCTACATATCTTACAGATCTGTGTTGGTTTTCTCTGACGACGTCCTTTTACCAGTGTCCTCACAGTTTCTCCTCAGGCCTGAAGTGTACTGGGGGCGGGACAGAAATAGCTCTGATTTCATAACCACGTGACGTCTTTCAATAACCCGCAGACTGGCCACACGCTGGCGGGACATATGGGACCAAGCACTGACAGCGTGTCCCAGATGGACCGCGGGACAGTGAAGGATGAGGGGGACCGAAGTACCAGCTCAGCACGCTGGGACGTTCTGTCATCGTTTAGGCTCGCATTCAGGAGGCTGTGGGGCAATGCCAGAAACGAATGTGTGTTTACGGCCAACAGAGGCACTCTTAGGGTTAGCTTTCCCCTAAATGTTCATGGTATTCTTGTTTACACTGGGCTAAATGTCACCATGGGCTGGTAGGCAAATGGCTTAGATATAGCAGTCATGTAAATCAATACAAGACTAGGGCGGCACAGTAGCGCAGCGAGTTTGCATGTTCTCCCTGTGTCTGTGTAGGTTTCCCCTACCATTAAAAACATGTACAATAGGCCAGGATGTGTGAGTGTGAATGCTCTCGTGAATGCTCTCATGTAAAGCGCTTTGTGACTATGTCTGTGAAAGGCGCTATACAAATGCAGCCTTACACCCCTGCTCGGGCTCTGAGGTCTGTGGATCAAAATCTGCTAAAGGTTCCACGCACTTGTGTTCGTACTAGAGGTGACCGATCCTTCCAGGCTGTTGCTCCCGGGCTTTGGAACGATCTTCCGCCCTCTTTGCGCTCTATTGATACTTTTAAAAGCAACCATAAGACTCATTTATTTGTTCAAGCCTTTAATTAGCTACTTTCGGGCTGCTATGATGTCTAGGTTGTTTTGACCCTTTTTATATTGTATGTAATTTCCGATTTTTAACTGTGTTGTGAAGCACTTTGTGGCCTTTGTCTGTGAAAGGTGCTATACAAATAAAGATTACTTACTTACTATAAAAAAGATTAAACTCACTTTATGATGCTAATTTTATGACATTTTGTAGCTAGTGAAGCCTAATTCCTGCCTGATTTATGGAGTATTGAACCAAAAGCAAAATGTGAATATTTGCTGATTTATTTATTTTTACTTAGAGTTTACTCAAAAACTAAACAAGATCCCAAATCCCCTCTGGAAAAAATCTTTGAAACTAATATGTCACAAAATAAAATACATAAGCTGTCAATTTAAACGTGGCTCTACCCATTATTTAGATTCCTTTTCTGAAAATATTGGCAATATGGTCATGTCTATTCATAATATGTCTTATTTTTTTTACATGAAAACACAAAATGACAGAAAACGAGTAAAGGCACGAGTTTGGGCCACACCGAACATTTTAAAGGTAACTAACTGAATAGAGCGCATTCATCCGTCCAAATGGCTCATCTGGTCCCACCTTTTCTCTGATTCCAGGCAGGTCTCCTGCCCGACTTCCCACTTAGAAAAGTGTTCTTCTCTCCTGAAGGTCAGAGATGGAGCCTCCTCCAGGGTTCTCCGCTCCATAATGGGGCTCAGAGGGACTCCACGTCTCCTGCAGAGCGATAGTCTTAATTGGGTTTTAAAACAGCCCTCCCAGTCCGCCCTGTCCACCGCAGGATATGTTGAAGAAGAACAGAGACGTGACACGCAGACATTTTAAGATCGGACCTTGTATGCTCTGCAGAGCAAGCTTTCACGATGGACGGGCCGGCAGTAGAAAGTGATGTCGCCATGCTTTGGGGGGAAAAGAGTTTTGAGGTGATAGGACTTTTGTGAAGAAGTGAGTTGTAACCTTAAAGGAATAGGCTACAGTTTTTGCATACTGAGATATGTTCTTACTTTAGCTTAGACGACAGATGCTCACCTGTCTGGTCTTTTGCACGTGCGCTCAGTCACGCAAAAACACCGAACATGTTGTTAGCATTTAGCCTCTCCTACTCTCGTCTATGGACCCAAACGGGAGTGAAGTTTGACGCGACCAAGCTCTTCCACGTTTTCCCTATTTAAATACGATTACACGAGCCTTTACACGATCCAAGTCTAGTTACACAAAATTAAACATGTCGATTTTCTAAGGGGCACTATATTGTAAGGCGTAATAATACCTTGGGAGCACTTCAATGTCCGCGCAGTAAAGTTTAAAGGGAAGTTATTATGCCAAATCAACATTTTGGAATTTTCCACCATGTTGTACCTTCATCAAAAACATACTTGGAGTTGTGTTTTGTGTTTCCACATGTTTGAGAAATCTTCCGCAGCAACTGTTCAAAGCACCGCAGCACCTGCTTCTGTTTATTCCTACATTGCTCTCAGTAGCTCTCCCACTTCTGTCACTCCAGAGAGAGAAGAAGTCCAACCTAGTAAAGAAAGCGAACAAACTAATCTTTTGTCATACAAACAGAAACGTGCAAGCAAGGCAACCTTGGCTTCATTCCTCGTCCACTCGTCAGGAAAACACCTACATAAAACTAATGGCTGTTGAAGAATGGGAACGAGCTCCAATATATGTCCTTTACTTTATTCTTTGTTTAAGGGATAGTGTGCAGACATTAAGTCCATAGAAACAGAGACGTTCTGCACCAGATTATAGCTAAACTAGTTTTCGTCCGTAGTCCCTGCATGACTGTATATAGTTCTTTGATTGATTGATCAATGTTCACAAACAGGGCATTGCTTCCCTTGTGCTGTAACAGATCGGTAAGTTTATAAAACAGCGTTAGAGGCCTGGATGCATCAGCTGTTGCCGACCATTCACCAACGATTTTTCCCCCCTTTGCTCTCAAATGCAATTTCCTCAATCTACTGTCAATATCAACCATAACCGGCCTCCACATGGAAATGGGAAACCAGATTAATGCAGCAGTGACAATCTTCTTGAGTAGTTTTGACACGTTTTATATAACCACACATTGTTCATTTACTTGTTTTGTGATGTTTTCGATAGTTTGGCAGGAGATACAATGTATTGGGAAATGTCAGGGATACCTCAAAACGAATCAAAGTCCGGGGGTTACGAGCTTGTGTGCTCTCTCTGCGCCTGGGTGGGCCTCATCTGGCACTAAAACACCGTAGGTTGACCTTCTGTTTGGAAAGTGGTCAAACCTACTCAGCGCGTGGTTAACATTCCGATTCGAAGTCTTTTCACTCAATGGCAGTAGTGCGGACACCGCCTGCTCTTCAGCGCGTCGCCTTCGCTCCAAGGGGACACGAGTGCTTACGGTGATGAATGGACTGGACTGTCACCGCTTGCCCACTCCGCTCAATTCTTCCCCTCAAACAGATAAATCTAACTTGGCCGTCGCTCGGATGCGGAGAGCCGTGCTGGGGCAGAGCCAGAGGTACCGAGCACATAAAACCCATTCGGCAAAAAACAATCCCAATAAAAAGACGGATAAATCACTGTTGGGCGCGCCAGTCGGTGGTATCGAGCTGCGGAGACGTCTTCACCGGGGCAAGGAGTGGGATGTGAATGGGGGAGACTTGAGGACCCGCGAGATAATGCGTGCGAACACGCCAAAGGCACAGCGCTGACGGATTGGCGTCGGTAAATCACAAAGCCGGACAGGTCTTTGCAGAAGTTCAGGTGAGGAAGTTTGCAGCACCAAAGGCTGGGAGGAAAGCGCGTTGACATTTCAAAATGGGCGAAGGAAGGGTAAGGTGCGGAAATAAAACGGAACCTGGGACCTTCCCCTAAAATGGCCTACGCGTTAAATAGTTTTACAAATTTAATAGATTTACACATTTTCTATAATTGAGCCTGAGACTTGCAATTTGACATACGTAATATTTTTAAATATGTTTTCCTCATAATGCCCCGTGCCACCGCTTTGACCAATGAGACCAGCGTTCCTGTGAACCGGCCTGCCAGGTCCAATCAGGAGGGAGCTTGATTGTTTACTTTAGAAATTATGTTTCTCTCACTCTTCTCATTTTGCAGAACCAGGAGGGAGGGCGGGGTGCCCTTTATGTTTGAAATTACTCTCTTTAATCTTTAAGCTGCGTATTGAGGACACAGACACAATTTGTGGACATGCATTCCTCATTTGAAAGCTCAGGACCTCCAGAATTCAATGTTTAACCGAACGGCTTTAGCATTAAATGGTTAAGATTAGATCAGGACGGGTCAGGAAAAGAAGCTGGGAAGTGAGAGAGTGTAAAGAGCTGGTTTTGACTATAAGGTCTGCGCAGGTTTCCTCCGGGTACTCCAGTTTCCCCTAGCACAAACATGTACAATTGGTTCCCCTCTGGGGCCGGGACTCTCCTGAAAAAGAGATTAATCTCGGTGGGACTTTCTTGGTTAAATAAAGGTCAAATGAGTGAATGTGAGTGAATATGAATGAATATCTTTTACTTAATCTTTGAATAATAAATGTAATATTGCTTTGGATTCATATTGGACTTGAAACATTTTAAAGTTTCTCAGAGTGTGAGGCAATAACGTAAAGCTACATCTGCAGCGACACAACACTAAAGGGGACATGTTTCAATACAGTTGCTAAATAGTGAGTAGTATCTATTTGTGGGAATCTGTACATGGGACAACTATACGTCGTACTCTACACAAATCTGGCCTTCATGGACGAGTGGCAAGAAGAAAGCCATTATTGAAAGGAGGCCATAAGAAATCCCGTTTGAAGTTTGCTAGAAGTCATATGGAGGACACAGCTACCATGTGGAAGAAGGTGCTTTGGTCAGATGAGACAAAAATTGAACTTTTTGGCCCAAATGCAAAACGTTATGTATGGAGCAAACCTAACACTGCTCATCGTCCTGAGTGCACCATCCCCAGTGTCAAATATGGTGGGGGGAGCATCATGCTATGGGGCTGCTTTTCCTCAGCGGGGACTGGGAAGATTGTAAGAATAGTGGGGAAGATGGATGGAGCCAAATACAGAGACATTTAGGAGGAAAACCTGCTGGAGTCAGCAAGAGAATTGAGGCTGGGGCGGAGATTCACCTTCCAGCAGGACAATGACCCTAAACACAAACATCTACAATGGAATGGTTTAAAAACAAACATATTAATGTGTTAGAATGGCCCAGTCAAAGTCCTGACCTAAATCCTATTGAAAATCTGTGGAAAGACCTGAAAACTGCTGTTCACAAACGCTCTCCTTCTAATGTGACAGAGCTTGAGTTGTTTTGTAAAGAGGAATGGGCTAAAATGTCAGTCTCTACATGTGCAAACCTTGTAGAGTCAAACCCCAGAAGACTTGCTGCTGTTATTGCAGCAAAAGGGGGTTCCACAAAGTATTAAGTCATGCTGTATGAATACTTGTCCACTTTTCGTTATTTTTTTTTTTTTTTAAATAACAAAATCATGTATCATTTTGCTTTCACTTCACAGTTGTCTGTTACTTGTGTGTGAACTTTCAGTAAAAAATTCAAAATAAAATCTTTATGTTTAGGGTAAACATGACAAAATGTGCAAAAGTTCAAGGTGTATTAGTACTTTCGTAAGGCACTGTAAGCCATCCACTCCACCAGTTCCGTTAGCTGGTTTTAGCTTTAAAAACCTTTGTACTGAAGGGTTAAAAAGAACACTATGCATTTTCCCGAGTTTCTTCATTTTCAATCACAAAGCCTGAAAGGGGAAGGAGACGTGGGGGTACCTCCGCGACAATGCGTGCTAATACTCTAAAAGCCGCGGGGCCATTCTACCTGATGGATTGTCTTCAGTAAATTACAAGGCCTGACAGTTCTATATGGAAAGCTGTAGAGCGAGGACAGAACTGTCAGGCACACTACGGAAGCAGGCCAGGGACATACAGGGGTTTACATATGGGGAGAGAAAATGGCATTTACAGCCTAAAGACAAAAGAGGAGGCACAACAGGACAGTTATGGCTTACACGAATACTGACAAGGTCCAAGTCATGATTTAAAACTGCACTACTTGTACTTGTGTTTTTCATGCTATCACACTGTGAAAGGAGAAGAAGTTGAGACGCTGCAGGTAAAAAACATCGACTTTTGACACAGTGGCCAATGTCGGGATTTAAAAAGACCAAACTCACCCTTTGCGAGGCTTATTTCATGAGGTTTTGTCCGTTAGCGAGCCGGAGTGCGGCACTCCCTGGTCTTTCCCACGCTTATTCACACACAAATATTGACAGGTTTGGTATCCACGTGTAGCACGAAAGGCAACCGCTGTAATGTGCAGACGTTACAAAACTTTAGGGCCGTTTTCTCCAAATGAGCTTTTCACTCTTGCAACAACATCTTCACTTTAGCAGCTCCCACAGACTCCAAACTTTACATGGACTGAACAAGATTTCAAAGGGAGGGTTAATTTTTAATATTTGTTTTCTATTTTTATTTCACTTATAAATACCTTATTCACAAATTAAACAAGTCCCACAATTTGCTACCAATATATGAACAAAATAAAACCATGAATGTAAACCTGGCTCAATGCATTATCCAGATTTCTTGAACATGCTGAAAATATCAGCAATTTTGATCATTTTTAGACATAATTTTTTTTATGTCAGTAATCTCGGCAAAAGTGTCAGTGTCTCGCCTTGAGCGTTTAGACGAGCAACAAACTTGTTTCTAGCTCCCACAATACACACAACACATCCTGCGTATTCACATGACTGAACTGACTGCATATCTCGTACATATTATTAGTGACTGAAAAAAAAAAAAAAAACATGCTTTATATGCAGACAGTGTGCTTACCCTGTGCATGGTCTGGTCTGCTGTGGAGTATTGGAAAATTAAAAAAAATGTTTTCTGATTTAAAGACACCTTACACACAAGCCAAACTTCCTGCCCTGACTCCTACGCCATCAGAATGCTAATGTCCCAGAAAACCAGCTGTAATCCAATTGCAGACGAGCACACGCCTCGCTGCTGCATACCTCTGCTGTTCGGTCATCGATTGCTCTGCCTTCGGAGCGCTCCTCCTGCCCGGGCTGGGCTCGCACACACCACTGACGCTAAATCAATGCTAACCCTGGCGCCTGCACAAACGTATGGAGCCGAGCAGGAGCATGTGGGCGCGTCGAAACATCTGCGGGAGGGCCAACATTATGACAAGAGAGTCCAGCAGTGGAGGACGAGGGAACGGATACGCTTTGGAAATGTTGCTGTACTTTGTTTCCCTCAGTGTGGCGGCGGCTGGACTAATACTACATTAAAATCATCCTTATCAAATAAAGTTAAACTACTCTTGGACATTTGCGGGGGGGATTAAGTTGAGCTTCTCAGCAAAACTCCAGGCCTACAAACCTCCAGCAGAAAGCACCAGTCTCCAACTTCGAAGTCATCCATTTAAACGAATATATAACGAAGACAGTGAACTTGGCAAAGTGTAGTGATGGCAATATGAGCGCTGAAATGATCTAACCATATCTGTGAGGGAGTATAGAAAGCGTATCACATGCAAAACACTACAGACTGAGTAGCAGAAGTTTCTTATGGGAGGTTGTGCTGAACAACTACAGCCAATATTGAAATTGGAATTTTATTGCAATTTTACCACAAAAAACACCAACAAATGTCAATACCAAGTCAATATAAAATGATACATTATTAATTTCAAAGACTGACTTCAAGAATACACATTCAGCTTTAAAAACAAGACAGAGCAAAGTGCCGAGAGTGTATCAAACAAATCTGTGTTCACGCAGCATAACATTTTGGATTATACTGTTGCTTAGGGCTGGGCAATAAATCAAATTTTAATCTAATCGAAAACGTTGACTTAAATAATCGCGTGGGATAATTGGCCAGTCCTGTCACGATGCTGCAGCGCCTGTCAGTTCAAGCCCAGGGAATCACTCTGACAAACAAACAGGAAGGCACAGGAAGAGGATCCTCCCGATCTGGTGAATGTATAAGTGTAAAATCAGCAAAATGGGCAAAACAGAAACGCGCTGCAAACTATCGATCACTGTATTTGGACCATGTAGATTTTTTGAGGCTGCAGCCGAAAGAAGAGTGGATTAGCTGGACTTCTGACACTGAAGTAAGTTTGAGCCGTCTTTTATACTTTGAAATGTGCGGTTTACTAGTATTGTACAAATGTACAATACTAGTAACCACCAACATGTAAACTGTGTGTTTACGTGGTGCAGGGTCAGAGATGGAGATGTGTTTTGTGAGGCAGGAAGTGTGAAGCTTACTTACTAGTCCAGGAAAAGCCACATCTATTGTTTTTATAATTTAAAAACAATATGGGGAACGTTTTTTTTCTTTTTCAAAATCGCCCAGTCTTACTGTTGCCAATACAAAACATGCTCCTATATCACATTCTCACATTTGGCTGCCTGTAGTCAGTGACAATACACGTATCGTATCGAGGCACCTGAAGAAATTGCAAGCTGAGCCTATTTAGCATTATAAGATTCAAGAGGGGTGGGGGAAGAGGGACGGTAGGGAGGGCAGGGAGTTCAGCTTCCCGATGGCCCTGTGTACGAAACTGTTCTAAAGTCGACTGGACCTGGCCCGTAGATTCCGCAGTCTCCTCCCTGAAGGCATTACTCTGAAGAGACTGTGTGATGGGTGCGTAGGGTCCCTGGTGATTCTGACGGCTTTGCGGGTGAGACGGGTGGAGTACATGTCCTTAATGGAGGGGAGAGGAGCTCCACAGATCTTCTCCGCTGCTCTCACGATGCGCTGGAGGCTCCTTCGGCAGGAGGCAGTGCTGGCGGCGTGCCACACAGTGATGGAGCTGGTCAGGATGCTCTCTATAGTCCCTCTGTAGAAGAACCACACAGTGATGGAGCTGGTCAGGATGCTCTCTATAGTCCCTCTGTAGAAGTGCCACACAGGGATGGAACTGATCAGGATGCTCTCTATAGTCCCTCTGTAGAAGAACCACACAGTCATGGAGCTGGTCAGGATGCTCACTATAGTCCCTCTGTAGAAGTTGCACATAACAGAGGCTGGGACTCTAGCTCTTCTTAACTTGCGGAGAAAGTAGAGACGCTGATTACTTTCCTTGACCAGAGATGTAGTGTGCATGGTCCAGGAAAGGTTCTCTGTGATGTGCACACCCAGGAACTTAGTGCTGGTCACCCTCTCCACTGCAGCACCATTGATTGTTAGAGGAGCATGCTGGACCCGTGCTCTTCGAAAACCTCCATTTTGTGCACCTATAAAATCCTTTAGCTTAAAATTCGGAATATATGTTGTATTATGGACACTTTATCACGATACACTTGAATCACAAAATGAATTGTACGATGAGCTCTATATCAGGATACGCATTGAGTTCTAATCTCCATGGAGACAAGCTGGGGACATTCCGCTCCCAGTAAAGTTACAGTCAGATCTGGGGAGAGCTGAGCCGCAAAGACAAAAATAACTCTATTCATATAAAAGTCTTTATTTTACTCAGTCTGTTGAGTAAAATGTCACAGGGTGTGTCTTTAAACATCTGAATAAAAGTCTCTGGTTTATACGTTTGGCTGTGCTGCTAAACGTTGTGTACTTGTGGCCAAATAAGAGAGCGAAGATGGAGAAGTCTCTTGAGGTCAAAGCTACTGACGTACTCCTCTCCAGTGAAGTCCTGCAGAGGGTGCAGTGCCGTGTGAATAGGTTCCAGCACGTTCCTGTGTTGCCAGGTTGGACTGAGAGAGCGTGTCTGCTTACATGACTAGACTTTGGATATAACTGTGGCCAGTTCCAGCACTTTTTCAATCATCTTTTCTTTGAATCCCCATCTTGTTTGGCATTCTGTAATGAGGCTGTGCTCAGGCAATTTTAGCTCTTTCTGAGCTTCAGCCAATGTAATCGTCTTTGAACTGTGAGAGAAATGCCCCACAAGCTGCTTGCACAACTCTGTTGCTTTCGACACCTTGTCTACTTTGAGCGCATTTTCTGAAAAAACAAAATTAGGGATTCATTCCTTTTTAGCCCCACGCACAAACAAACTAAGCAATGCAAATAAACCTCTTCCAAGTTTTAAAAATACCTTCTCCTCTTTTATTATTAGGGGTTTACAAGATTTGCTTTGTTAACATTTTAATCTCTTTCTGCACACCTAAACAAAATGCCAACTTACGTATGATGAGATGCAGTCTGTGTCCCGAGCACTGAAGCCTAGCTGGTCCACTTATTGAGCACTGCAGCCTTCATCATATTCAATGTCTGTAGTGAAACACACAAGCCTCTCCTCAGGTAGATTCCAACATGCCAGACCCTCTCTTAGACCCTCCTGTGTGGCCATCTGGGAAATACGCAGTTCTTTTTATGAAAAGCAACGTAAGGCTCAGCTGTCGGGGTGTTGTAACACTTTTCTAATGTGTTTATCATTTTGATCATCCAGATCCAGTGTCAAATGGCTCTGTGGCCCATGAGATTTCAATAAGCCTCTTCCTTGTGCGCTCGTACGGGAGAGCACTTTCAAACATGGCTGTTAGCTGAGCTTTCGTATCGTGGTGTTGGGTTATGGGAACATGTTGTGTTGCCTCTTGATGTTAAAATCTTTGTCCAACACGTTCTGCAGAACAGCTCAGTGACAACAGAGGGGCCATTCTGTTTTCCTCTTATGTTTCTTGGTTATCAGAAGACTTCACGAGACAACTCTCTGTTGTCTCTGAATGTGTATCTCTTCCTCTCCCAAATTCTTTCTAAGGTCATGTGGCTCCATGATTTCGAAATCGTGCTGTAATATTGTAATAAAATCACAAATGCCAAAAATCGCTCAGTCATGTATCTCATAGTTTTAAAAGTCTGAATAGCACCTTTAGACCTTTTCACACTATCGGACGAAGGAGATTGTTGGAGTTCGGAGAGGCTCGTTTTCGGTGATTGTGTTTGGAATGCTGTGATTGGCTGCATGCTTCTCTTCTAAAACTAAAATGACTTTTAATGAAGCAAAGATTCCTGTATTCAGCCTGGATCAAGGATAACTGTGTGCTGCCGTTTTAGCTGTGTGGAAATGAAAACCATTTCCGCTGTTCAAATCTGGGTTCTTCGAAGTGATCTGATGACAGTAACTGAAGAAAGTGCCTACTTGTGCACATCGATTCCATCCCAACTCTTCTTGAATGGAATTGGCCACCTGGTGCGTCAGGTGCTTTGTTGGCATGTCCAAATGGATTGAGCCCTGTCAGGACGTCATCCCCCTTCACCGCGGGACCACCGCACCCCCCCCCCCCCCCCCCCCCCCCCCCAGCGCTGTGTCAGCCTCCACACTATTGACTCGCAGCCTTCAGTGGGGAATTCGCTTTGATCCTCTCTCCGTGGGCCGCAAATTGAATAGAAAAATCAGATGTATAAATAAACAGCAGCTCACAGAGTAAAGTCACCTTGACATAAGCCTGCTGCTGGTCCGGGTCGATCGGAACGGCCCCGTCACCAAAGAGAAAGGTTTACAAAACTATCTGTAGTTCTTCCCTCGCCATCATGTTTCTCATTCCCAAGCTGACAATGTTTTAAAGGAACTATAGCCATAGATTCTATGTGTGTAGCTTTGGAACAAACCTTCAGCCAAGCAAGACACGCTACTGCACAAAATAAAATAAATACATTTACATCGTGGGAATCGAACCTTCTTGCGGTGAAGCACGAGCGCTAACCGCTGCACCACCGTGCCACCATACATAAGCTACCTCCTATAAGAGGTAGAATAAAAGCTCATTACGTCCCATTGAAAAGCAGCACACTGACACAGTCACCTTGACGTAACCCTGGAGCTGCCCCACCCCCTACTGACCGCTAATGACTGGTGGAGGGCTCATACACTGCTGGACTGCCCATATCCCTGTCTGGAGATTAGTGTGGCCGATGGACAGTGTTGAATGAGAGGTTAAGGGCCTCGTTACAGTGTAATTGCTGAGCTGGACACATTCAGAGCTGATAAAAAAGACACGCTGGCTTATTTCATTACTGTTAGGCTCACAAAATAACTGTCAGAGATGGAGCCTTAGTTCCAGCTGTGCATCTTTTCTAAATGTGAATGTTACTAGGCTGATTTGAATTTGATACATGTTGTATTCAGGGCTCTCAGGTCTCATTTCTATCACACGCAACACCTCGCATTTCTCGATCTGAAAAACCTGCCCTGAGGTTGGACTCGTGGTTTAATCCAACTTACGTCACATTGGGCAGAATCTACAATCAACCAAGGTCTGGTTTAATGTTGTTTAATACATTAAACATGGGATTGATGCCAGGAAGTAACATGTTTGAACACGGACAGACGAGTAAAACCAGAGGTGAGGAGGAGAGACTGAGCCCAAAGATGTTAAAAGACCACAGCAGCTCCTGGCTCTGGTTTTAAAACGATTGTATTTTGAATATGGGGTAGGCACTTGTAAGCTTTCTTGCATCGGCCTACCCGAGTTATTATTTATTTCAATATTTTTTTCTATTATTTCTATTTTGATTGATTTTGTGTGATAATGTAAATGTAATGATGGAAATCTTGTAATAGCTCAAATCATTCAATACCATTGTGTGAAATGTACTTTTTTATTTATTGCACTTGGGGGTAGGCGCTCATAAGCTTTTTGCTTCTGTTCAGAGACACCCTTCAAATGGAAATGAGAAATAATGAAGTCAACACAGTCAACTCCGTCTCATTGTCATAAAGGACGCTGGAGGGATTGTGGGTTGATTGCCTGTCAGTAGCTGCCTAGAGCTGATAAACTAAACTAATCAATCCATTAATCAAAACTAACGTCTGGAATTTAAAAAATATTAAATCAGAGTTTTGAACATAGGAATTGCTTTTACTTACTTCTAATCAGTTCAAGCTGATGAGCAGCTTGTAATACAATGTGTCGGTATTGGATACATTTCCACATCAGTCATATCGCCCATATTAGACACCGCTGCTTTTAAAAATGGACCCTGTGCTTCAAGATTAATTCTGAAGGAAGACATTCGGCTGAAATCCACCGTGCTTTGGGCCAACCATGTGGCGGTGTTGTCGCGAGTTACGTCACGGGAAACACCAAGCACTTACTTGATGTGCTAAGTGTCGATGGAAAAACACCAGGCGCTGCTTCAGGCTTTTAGTGACATTTGAGACAAGCAGCGATTGGCAAAAATTATATACTGTATATCCCCTGAAATATCCCCTGCAAAAGTCCATCCTCTTCCCAAACAATTTAAACTGGAAACTTTGATTGATATTGCTGAGATAATGACATTTGCACTGTAATATCAATCAGGATATTAGCATGTTCTTTTTACTTCTGGTTAATAATAATAATGCATTAGTTTTATACAGCGCTTTTATGGACACTCAACAACGCTTTACATTGCACTATTGATTCATCCATACTTGGTGGTAGTATGCTACTATTGTAGCCACAGCTGCCCTGGGGTAGACTGAGGGACGCGAGGCAACCAGTCTGCGCCATCGGCCCCTCCGACCACCCAGAGCTATCGCAATGGGGTAGGCAAGGTAGGCAACTGCCTGGGGCCCCCAGCTGGAGGGGGCCCCCGATGTCTGTAGCATTATGGGACGTGAAGTTCTTTCCTTCTGACACTTCCTGTCACTGTAGCTTCTGCAGAGAGAAGCTTTCCAGCTTTGAAACTGATAAAGTCTTACCTCAGATCATCCATGAGCCAAGAAAGACTGACAGGACTGGCCCTTATATCAATAGAGCGCGACATTAGGAGGTTATAGAACATGGAAGATTTGGTCACTGCTTTTGTGCGAGCTAAAGTCCGCAAGCGTTGCTAAACCTCTTAATTTTGGATGGTTATTCCTTGACAACAAAAATCCTTGTTGTAAAATTTTTTTTAAATAGTTTGTGTTGTACACCATTTTAATGCCTTTCTTTTAATTCTACATAAATTGTATAGTTAAAGAAAAAAACACTAATCTGCATATAAGAGAAGACAGTTTTTTTAATTATACGTTTTTACCTTATTTCTGCCTTGTTGACAACAATAACGATGCCATTGAAGACACTGTGTCCTTTACTTCACTGTAGTGGCCACTTTGTGTAGCGTACTACAGAGTAATTCATGACTCTTAAAATGCACCAGAATACAAGGAATCCCATCTGAATTTAAAACAATTTCCCGAGGGAGGGCTTGGGGCCTCACTTCGCTGTTTTGCCTAGGGACCCCAACTATCTTGAAACGGCCCTGCGGACCACCATCAACCACTCACTCACTCACTACATTCGCTAGGCTTCCTGGTGTTACCAAACGGTCTCCCATCCAAGTACCGACCAGGCCCTTCCCTGCTTAGCTTCCAAGGTCTGACGGGATTGGGCAGAGCAAAGGCGGTATTGCCACAAAAGAAAAAAATGTGGACCAAACAGGCTACGTTTGAAAACCACTCTTTGTTCCTTTTACTGTATTTGTGAAAGAAGACAAATTCATTGCTTCTAGCACTCAAGTTTCTCTTTGATATTCTTCAAGTGTGTTCCAGTCACCAGCAGGTAACAGCAGCAGCAGCAGCCCACCTCCTCATCTCTGCTCGTCAAACTCTGGACCTCTCCAGTTGATTGGAACAGTGGTGTGTGTATTAGGGGCTGCGGGCTCTCTCCTCTTCTGTTAAATCCAAGCCAAACCTCACACATACAGGCAGGACAGGGCAAAGCTAAGGTAGAGTGACAGAGTGCTGACAGGAAGATTAATGGCCCGACATGCTGAGGTCTACAGCCCCTCCCCCGGCCCCAGTACAACACACAGGCCTGGCTCCTGTCCAGACACATCCACAGAAGAGCGTGGCTAGAGGTCACAGTTGTCTGGACAGCAGGATTTTGTTGAATAAGTGCTGAACCAGGACTAGGTCTGAAACAAGGTCTAATATGTCGTATAGTCAAGACAGAATCAGGGCTAAAGATATATTTATGTGGGATAGACCAAATAATTTGTGTCAAGTTTAAACCAAGCAGCGACAATTGCCACAACCGGGCCAGAAGGAGCTGTTTACCCGGATGCGCGTTTTCACAAAATTGTGGTGATTTGATATTGGAGGCAGCTACCATTTACACTATTGTACAACATGCATTGTGTCCATCGCTACCAGGCACAACGGAAGCATCACCTCAGCGGGAGGCCATTCACTGCCGCTCTGCTTCCATGTAACTGGACACAGGCGGTGTCGCAGGGAACGATGCCGTCACAGCCCTGATCTGGACACTGACCGGCCAATGCCACCTAACCTGCAATCTAAAAAAAAAGGCTTTAAGGCTTTGTGCATTTGTATTCAGGCAAAGAATAACAAATAATTTTATGATAAACCGCCACTTTATCGGGTTTCATCAGGAGTGATGTTGTGTGGCCTTTGTGTCGCTAGGGTCACCCACGGAAAACAGGGCCTTGGTGATGCGTCAGACGAAGTAGTTTATGGTTATCTGGCAACTCCTCCTATCTCCTACCCATTTCTTCCTATCTTGTCGACCATAGTTTCAAACTATTTTTTCATCTGTATATTTTGGAGCGAGAGGAACAGGTTTTCCAAGGGGAACGAGCCTACAGCAGACAGGAGAGAGGTCATTTCAGGTCATCTTGTCTCCTCCATTTTCTCCATTGTATTCAACATTGTCCCCAGTTTTGCCTCAATCTGTCCCTACTGTGCCTACTACTCTTTAGAAACAATGTTTTCCCCATTGTTAATGAGGTTGGAGCCATAGGTGCCGATTTCTGTTCTTTCCCGTAGGTGCACAGTCACAAAAAAGGGAAGAAAAAAATAGAGTTGGGATTGATTTTACAGTCTTGTGGATGGGAGTGCAGTGCTCTACCTATGGAGCTATCCAGAGAGGCACATAAGTCCCTCACCTGCAAGTCCAAGTCAAGTCCAAGTCCCTGACCCACAAGTCCAAGTCAAGTCCGAGTCTGTGACCCCACAAGTCCAAGTCAAGTCCAAGTCTCTGACCGCAAGTCCCAGTCTAGGTCCAAGTCTCTGACCCTGCAAGTCCAAGTCAAGTCCAAGTCCCATGGTTTCTATGTTTTACACTAACCCTATTTTAAAATCAATAAACACCTGTAAATTAAAAACAACTAATACGAGCCCGGGCCTTCCACACACAAATAACCAACATCACAATATTTCTATGAACCATATTCACAGTCAATTCCAATGTAATGGTAAGTTAGGAAAAAAAATAATATGAACTATTTCTGTGGCCAGGCCCCGTGTCATTCATTCAACTAGCCCTCCCACACTACTTCAGTTTTGTAAAAGTAACATCAGTATAGTTACACAGCTGTACTCTGTCACAAACATGTCTGCAGAAGCTTCAGAATGTTACTGAAGTGCCCTTTATCATACAGTAAAACTCCACTGGGGATAATAATACTTCCAGTCTTACCTTGAAGGTTTACAGACTGTTGACATGAGTGACCTATCTTCAGCCTGTAGCTACAGGACCTGCTATATCCACTGCCAGCTTTTGGTCTTTGACAAAATATTCCCTAAATAAACGGTAGCCTCGTAATGGTAATGATTTGATCTACTGAGTAGTAGCTTTAAGTTACAACTTATGCAGCTGCTCAAACTCCTCTTACCTCCGCCTTTTCCTCCACTCTCGCTGTGGGCTTTACATTAATGAGAGAAACTGTTGTATTTCGCCGTGATCGCTAAAAGTACAGTCCGAATAGCGCGCTCACGATGTCAACAAACCCACGACAGGGCAGCGTGCGCACGCAGGGAGGGAGGGGGGGCATACGGCAGAAGAGCCGATGAGCAGCGCGGTGCTGGGTGAGAGAGAGAGCGCACACAGAGGAGACAGAGACAAGGGAGCGGCCGACAGAAAAGCCAGAAACAAGCGTCCAAAATGACAGTTACTTGACGTAACTATAGTTCTGTGAGTATGGGCGTAGCCCTCTACGGGCTTCGCTATTGGTTATAACCCGAGGCATCGCCTCGCGCCTGAGAGATAAAAACATCTACCCGCTCCAATCATGTCAAGGTGATGGTATATCCATCTGGGGTATAAAAACCCCATCTGCCCACCGCTCATCTCCTTTGAACTCAGCCATAGAAGACAGGATGGGCCTGCTGGGCATGCAGGTAGAGGGCTACGCCCATACTCACAGAACTATAGTTACGTCAAGTAACTGTCATTTCTGTTTCGTATGGGCTACGCCCTCTACGGGCTTCGCTATTGGTTAAAACCCTGCGCGAAGACCGTAGGGAAGAATGTACTCCCAGCAGGCACAAATGACCACGATTGGAGCGCACCCAGGACAACGTCATGCAGTCAGTGTCACCAACCAGACGCACCCATGGGCAGTCAGAGCAGGGCCACGGGCTGCTCCACCAGAGCACCAAGGCACCTAGCACCATATACAGAAGGAAGCATAGCGGCCGCCTCTCCCAAGAGCGCACATGCAACCAAAACAAAACACAGAGCACGCGTGTCGCCTCTCCCAAGAGCACACACGCACCCACAACCGAAAAGGAGGAGTGAAGGTGCATAGGCCGCCTCTCCCAAGAGCGCCCGCACCCCCACGCCCAGACAGGTCGCCTCTCCCAAGAGCACCTGCACTGGGCAGTCAAGATCAAATTAAACCCGCCCGCCGCTCAAAACCGAATGAGCGACAGACCCAGAAGCAACGTCCATCAAGTACGAGCGGGCGAAGGTCGACGAGGATGACCAGGAAGCCGCCAAGCACACATCCTCTATCGACACCCCTCTAAACAAAGCAGTAGAGGCAGCCACCCCTCGAGTAGAGTGGGCCCTGACGACCCTAGGAGCAGGAAGACCCCGAGCCTCGTATGCCATACGAATGGCATGACAGACCCAATGAGCCAGCCGTTGGGTAGAGAGTGGGGCACCTTTGCGTCCGGCCCCAAGCCCCACAAACAGTTGGTCCGACCGCCTGAACGTCGCTGTACGGTCCAGATAACAACGCAGGGCCCGAATCGGACACAGCAGGTTTCGCCTCTTATCCTCCACAGAAGCATGTGGTGGAGGAAAGAAGGGTCTAACTCTGATAACCCTAGACCTGAAAGAAGAAGTGACAATCTTGGGCTGAAAAGCCGGATTAGGCCACATCTCAAGCAGACCCCCATCCTCACTGAAGGACGTACAGGATGGATGCACAGACAGCGCAGTCAGGTCTAAGGCTGCAGCTAACGATTATTTTTCTATCGATTAATCTATAGATTATTTTTTCGATTAATCTATAGATTATTTTTTCGATTAATCTATAGATTATTTTTCCTTTTACCGATTATTTTTTCATTTAAAATGAAGGGGAAAAAATTGACGTAGGCCAGTATTTTCAAATGGCATGGCTTTTATTTAACCAAATAAAATTATGGCTCAATGTGCAACTCAGTAGCCTATAAAATGTGCAATTTCTGGAACACTCACTGTAAACATTTGAATAAAAGTAAAAGTATTGCTTATTTGCTTTAAAATGCGCAAAATAAAAAATAAATAACCAGCACACAACAATGATTGTATGATTAAAGTTAATTGTTCGTTTGTACATAACTGTTAATGTTGTACAAAGGTAGTTTAGTTAGTTACACAACTAACGTAACGTTATGTTGCGTTAGACACGCGCGTTTTTGACTCCTCTCAGAGCGGAACAGTGCTTTAGTTTATGAATTTACAACGCAGATACAAATAATACATTAATGTTTTTGTGTAATGAAAATTACTCACGCGGCCGATTGACTGGTTGATGGCATGAACGCTGTCGGGTGTTTTCGTTTTAAATGTTCGTTCATAGCCGTTGTGCTGCTGTGGTAGGCCATTTCCGCTCGACACAGTGTGCATAAACAACATTATTTGGCCGTTTCTGGAAATACTCCCACACTTTTGATAACTTTTGGCGTGCCTTTTTCCCCTCGCTCGCATCGCCAGCATCGCGCGCCGCCATGATGTAAACAAGCGACGCGTCGACGCACAAAAACTGCGTCGAAGTATTTACGTAATCGATGACGTCGACTACGTCGACGCGTCGTTTCAGCCTTAGTCAGGTCCCCCGCCCTCTTGGCAGAGACCAGAGCCAAAAGGAGCGCAGTCTTATATGACAGGCAACTAAGGTCTGACCTGTCCAGGGGCTCAAAAGGAGGGCCCGACAGACCCTCCAACACCACCTGAAGGTCCCACGAGGGCAAAGAGCACCGCACGGGCGGTCTCAGCCTCCGTGCTCCACGCAAAAAGCGTTTAACCAGGGGATGGTTCCTCGCCGTGAGATGGCCAAACCCCACGTGTCCGGTCGTAATGGCTGCCGCGAACACCCCCAGAGTGGCGGCAGCCCGCCCTCTATCTAGGAGGAACTGTAGGAACTCCAACACTCCCCTTATCGAGCAGGAAGTGGGATCAAGCACCCTTTCTGAACACCAGTCCTCGAAAAAACCGCCAACGAGCACTGTACGCTCGCGTAGTGGATGGTGCACGGGCACCCTGAATAGTGGCCACCACTGGAGAGGGAAGGCCTAAACGCAACAACTTCCCCCTCTCAGCTTCCAAGCCAAAAGGCTGCGTCCCAACACCGGGCGGGAGTGCAGAGTCCCCCTGCTTGGACCAACGTGTCCGACCGGTCCGGCAGGGGCCAGGGGCCCTCCACCACCATCCCCACCAGGTCCGGGTACCACCTGGCGTTCGGACTGTCTGGGGCCACTATCAGAATCACCAACCCCTCCGTCCTCACCCTGTGCAGCAGAGGAGGCATGAGGTGAACTGGCGGAAATGCATACAGGAGACCCTGAGGCCACGGCCGCTGGGCCAAGGCGTCCACCCCAAGCGGAGGGGCGTCTGCCCACCTGAGCGAGAACCAAAGTGGGCACTGTGCGTTTTCTGCACTGGCGAAAAGGTCGGCCACTGGATCCCCGAACCGGCGCCAAACCTCCATTGCGACCCATGGGGCTAGGCTCCACTCGTCGCGGAGTGGGCCTCCCCTGGACATAACGTCCGCGCCCACGTTGAGCAGACCGGGAATGTGACGGGCTCTCAGGGAGGACAGGTGGGAGCCCGCCCACAAGAGAATTTCCGTCGCTTTCCTGTGCAGAGTGGGAGACCTGGTCCCCCCCTGCCTGTTTAAGTAGGCCACCACTGTGGTGTTGTCCGACCGCACCATGACATGGTGACCCGCCAGCTGACTTGAGAAGTGCAGACCCAGATGAACCACAGGGTGAGCGGCTGCCATCATGCCCAATAGGGAACGAATGGACTGGGACGGCACCTGCGGCTTGTCCAGTACCATTCTCCCCAGCGCCAGCAGCGCCTCTATCCTCTCGGCCGAGAGGGAGGCGCGCATGTCCCTGGAGTCTAGCTGCAGACCCAGATACGTTACACGCTGAATGGGGTACAACGCGCTTTTCTCCAAGTTGACCACAAATCCCAATCGGGAGATGTGTTCCAACAGGGCCGTCGTGTGAGCCTGCGCCTCCTGCCGAGACGAGGCCAGGATGAGCCAGTCGTCGATGTAAGTCAGAACTCGGATGCCACGACGACGAAGCGGCTCCAGCGCCGCCTCCACGCACTTGGAGAACGTGCGCGGGGCCAGCGAATAACCGAAGGGGAGGCGGTGATATTCGTAGCACTTCTCCCCCACTGCAAAGCGCAGAAACTTCCTGTGTTCCGACACAATAGGAACGTGGAAGTATGCATCTGTGAGATCCACGGACGTCATCCAGTCTCCTGGTCTGACACACTCCAAAAGCTGCCTGACCGTCAGCATGCGAAAAAGCCTTTCCGCGATGCAGTGGTTCAGGACGCGCAGGTCCAAAATTGGACGTACACCCCCGCTTTTCTTGGGGACTAGGAAATATGGGGAGTACAGCCCTTTTTCCACCGCGTCCGAAGCCACCTCTGCCACAGCCCCGCGCCGCAGCAGAGAGGCTACTTCCTCCTGGATGACCGCGGCCTCCGCCTGACCTCGGAGCCTCGTCCTGAGGATCCCGCTGAAAGGCGGCGGTCTCCGAGCGAACTGCAACGCGTATCCCCTGCGGAGCGTCCATTCTAACCAGTGAGAAGAAAGAAGCCCCAGGCTCTTCCACTCCTGATAAAATTCTGTCACGGGCCTCACCGGTAGAAACGGAGAAGGCCCGCCCACCTCCACCCCGGCCTGCGGGGTAGGACGTGGGGGGGCCCTGATGAAAAGGGCTGCGGGGATTCCCCACCCTCGGACAGCGGCGCCGCCGCGGCCGGCGCGCCGTCAAGAGAGGACTTACGCTTCTTAGACTGAACAGTCTCACTCCCCTGCACGCTCCAAGGGCTGCCCCGCCTCCTGCCAAGCGGAGGTTTAGAGGCAGCCCCAGCCCGCGGAGTGACATGATCCGAGTCCGCACTGCCGCTCCGCGGATGGGTCAAAGGTACCGGCCGCCGTGACGTATCCCCCGTACGTTCCGGTAGGAGAATACGAAGCCGTGGCGTGCTGCGGAAAGCAGCGGGAGGAGTAGAAGACTCATGAACGGCAGACGCTCTCAGCGCGTCTCCGCTGCAAATAAGAGACGAAGCATGCTCTTTTACAATGTAACGGGCCGAAGCACGGCCTTTATTGTAAACAAAATGCCCCCGTTTCCCCCCTCTGGTGTCAGCGCCCGGACGTCGATGCGCTGGTCCAGATCCACGGTCCCTCCGCTGGTCCCGTCTCGGAGAACGCGCTGGATCCGTCTGGGATGAACCCGGAGTGTCGCGTCTCCGCGGAGGAGATGGGGGATGAAAACGGCGCTCGCGCCGCTGAGCCCCTCCCCGCCGTTCAGAGCGCTGACGGTCCCACTGGGGACGGAGATGCGGTCCCAGCTGCTGGGAGGCTTTGGAGGCAGCATCGAGGCGTTCGACCATTGCCTGGATGTCAGGGCCAAACAATGATGATGTGGAAACCGGGAGATCGAGTAGTTGACGCTTCTCCTGTTCCTTCAACGAGGAAAGCCCCAGCCACAAATGGCGAGATCCCACCTGAGCCGCCGCCATTGAACGGCCACCGTCAATGGCGAAAGCCTGGGACATACGGAGAAAAGACGCCACCGTAGTCTGGACCTCCTCGAGCTCCTCCAGGGCCAGCTCGGAGCGTTCGTGGATGAGCTTATCCAGGGAGCCCGCCAGAAAAGCCATGTTGCTAGCTAACGCCACTACCTGAGCGGCGTTAGCATAGCAGCGGTCTAAAACGGCCATCGTCAGCTTATCCTTGTCAGAGGGAAGCAACGTTTTATCGCCTGGCCAAGGGGATGAGGACGGAAGGAGGGACATCCTGACTCCGTCCTCAATCGGCGGAACCCCGGACCGCCACGTCCAGTCCTGCACCGTGGAATACGGCCCGTACCCCAGTGCAGGATGTTTTGCCGCGAGAGGATGAGCCCATTCACGCTGAGCAAAGTGCATGATCGGTGTCATAGCCGGGCACATCACGACAGGGCGCGGCTTTCGGCGGGAACGGCTAGCTAAGCCTTCGGTGAAGTCCTCCACCGGAGCAGCAGGTTGAGACGGGGGCAGAGGAATCTCCATTCGGTCTGCGGCAGACGCAAACAACGCGGGGAGATAGTCGAGAGGATAACGATCCCCCTGTAGCCCGGACGGCGTCTCGGAGAAGATGGAGGCAGCGTCTTCGTCGTAGCAGCGACGATCATCCTCCTCATCATATTCACTCCATTCCTTCCTCCTGGGGCTTGCTGAAGGGGCTGGGTCCTGAATCAGGGGCACAGCGTCCTGAGCTGGCCGTTCTGGTGAATCCGGACCCATAAAACCCCGGCGACGCTCGCGCTCTTCCCGGGAGAGCGCTAAGCACGCCTGGCAGTCAGCATCACCCGCTGCATGGTGCCAACCGAGGCAGCGGAAGCACAGCTCGTGCTGATCCTCAGGGAGGAGAATGGAGGGACATTTGCCGCATCTGCGGAGCTCGACACCGGCAGGTGAAGTCATCTTCGAGCAGAGAAGCGGCGAGAAGATCCTGAAGGTAAGTTAGAAGTATCGTTCTGAGAAGAACGTGCTCGTAGAAGTGAGTTCTGAAAAGAACTTGCTCTCTCAAACGCTGAGTTAAAAAAGGAGATGAGCGGTGGGCAGATGGGGTTTTTATACCCCAGATGGATATACCATCACCTTGACATGATTGGAGCGGGTAGATGTTTTTATCTCTCAGGCGCGAGGCGATGCCTCGGGTTATAACCAATAGCGAAGCCCGTAGAGGGCGTAGCCCATACGAAACAGAACAGCGTGTGTAATGAGTGCGCGAGGGACTCGTAATGTTCACGAGTCTCAGACCACAAGTCCGAGTCAAGTCTCGAGTCTTTAGGGGACGAGTCCGAGTCAAGTCTCGAGTCTTTAGGGGACGAGTCCGAGTCGAGTCGCAAGTCTCTAAAAATAGCGACTTAAGTCCGACTCGAGTCCGAGTCCGACTCGCGAGTCCCCATCTCTGGAGCTATCCATGCTTGTATTTTCAGAAAACAGAGTGGTCTGCATGAGTAAAGAGGAAAAAGACAGTGAAAGATAGCAAAGTGGACACATAAATAATTTTGTCTACATAACTTGGTGCTCTTTCTGAAGTTGTGTCAGGCTCAGAGTGCAGCGGCCCATGTGAAAAGAGAAAGCATTAGAAAAGTGCCAAAGCCGTGTTTGAACTGGCAACCTCCTGTACCAAAGAGCGGCATCCGCACAATAAAGTGAAGATATCATATGATGCCGAATTACTTCTGGTATTATTACACCTTACAATTAGGGCTGGGCGATATATCGATATTTAAGATATATATCGATATATTTTAAAAAGAGATATGGAATTAGACCATATCGTATATATCGATATAGTCCAAATTTGCGCTGTAATACTTGCTTCAGGCACGCCGCTGAGCGGAGCTCTGCACTGCTCCCAGCGCCCCGGCCCTCGTCGAGGGGAGAGGGGGGGCATCCGGCCCTTTTCAACAAACATGAAGAAAGCAATAATGTCTGTGAAGCGTGCGGAGGAGAGCCCCTTGGTTGGTAAAACAAAAACCAGTGGCTCAATCATTTGGAGATGGTTTGGATAGAAGTGAATGTAGCGGCGAGATATGGCGGCGACGTGCGCTGCGCCATGTGCTTTTGTTTACGTGCGCTGCGCCATGTGCTTTTGTTTACGTGCGCTGCGCCATGTGCTTTTGTTTACGTGCGCCGCGCCATGTGCTTTTGTTTACGTCTCAGTCTAATTAAGGTTTGCGGTAGATCGTGGATGTACTGTGAAAATATCAGCGTTTGTAATGCTGCCACCGCGAAGGACTATCGCTTTTCCCCCGTTAGCATTGCGTTAGCAGCAAAGCTAATCACTCCAGTCCCTCGCTGAGCTCTGATGATGACAGAGATGGTGAGCCTGTGCTGCTTGTAAAGAGTAAAGAGTCGTTTGTGGCTCAGTTTAGGAGCTTATGTTTGGGAATGCTTTGGATAAAGATAAGAACTTATCTCAAAACCACTGACTAAAACACAGTTAAATCAAGAGCAAATATCAATACATTATTTGGGCTATTTATTTATTTATTATATTTCATGATTATTAAGGACTAAAAAGTAAGTAATACTTTAATAAGTCATATTTCATTGTCTCAGTTTAGGCTTTAGTTTAGTTATATGCAACATAAAGTTATTAACAGCAAATGGGGTAGAAGAAAAATAAATAAATAAAATAAAAATTGCAATATTAAATATTAAAACACTCCTATTTGGCAGTGACTTTGACTTAACATTTCATTTCACAGCTCTCACTTTGTGGAAAAAATATCGGGATATATATCGTATATCGATATTCAACCTAAATATATCGGGATATGACTTTTGGTCCATATTGCCCAGCCCTACTTACAATATATATTTAAATAGGGAAAATGTGGAAGAGTTTGGTAGCTTCTATCTTCACCTCGTTTGGAGCTATAGAGGAGAAGAGAGAGGCTAAATACAAGCGCGATAGTCCTGAGAACATTACTCAATGCTTAGGTCTACATGTTACAGGGAAATGCTGCAGCGGTTTGACAAACAGTCAACAAGTTTCCCAAAAAAAGCTGCTTCACTCCGACAGCCGTGTGTACAGGAGGTTATATTTTAAAAGAAAAGGAAAAAGGACACAACATATGGCTACGCTACTTTTGCAGTAATACAGTATTATCTGAATCCATACATTTAATATAGAGTTTTTGTGAGGAAATATTTAACCAGAATAATGCAGATGAAATATCAATATTATTGTTATTGGGATATTTTTAAAGATGATACTGTATATTGACTATTTGTTGTAAATGTTGTGACAGGCCTAGTTCAAACACAGAACCTGGTGAGAGTGTAAGTTATGTTAAAAGCTTGAGAAGCACAGATGAATACAGTGTCCTAGAATATGTCGACCCTTCTAGTTTGAATTTCAATTAAATAGTTGCTCACAGTTTTCTTTTTATTGCCTACAGTATTTGCATTATACTCAATATGATCGTTTATCGTGATATTTTCTGAGACGATATATCGTGGCAGGCCCAACAACAACGACGACAACAACAACAGTCTGTTGTACGGTAAACTTTGTTTATTACACTTCACTCAGTGTCAGCATCCTAAGGGCACTGCAATCACAGCGATCCATCAGTGATCTGAAGTATATCTGCGAACGACAGAAATGTACTCCATATAGGCTGTCCACAGTTATACAGCCTGAATGGAGGATCCACATTTTTAGACACCTCGATATGAAGGCTCTGATAGACGTGTCAGACAGCGAAGGACAGTGAAGTATGGAAATGAGAGCGGAGTCTGACGGGCTTTTAGTTTCAATAGGCCGTTGTGTGTGTGTGGGGGGCGGGGAGGGGAGGGGGGGGGGGGGAGGGTGTCTGTTCAGAGACACCCTTCAAATGGAAATGAGAAATAATGAAGTCAACACTGTCAACTCCGTCTCATTGTCATAAAGGACGCTGCAGCGATTGTGGGTTGATTGCCTGTCAGTAGCTGCCTAGAGCTGAGCTTTTACTCACACTTATTTATTTATTTTTAATTCACATTTTATTGATTTTATCCAGCATTTTATGGTGACATTTTATCGGTGATCTTAACTGCTTACCCTCCTCTCTGGACACAGCGCCAATATTCCACCCAAATCGGCAAAAACTGAAAAGTTGGAGGAAGCTTGCGTGTCACTCAGCCAAGGAACTGAGCCGTTTCATCAGCAGAAAAACGCTTTCACGGCGCTATTGCAGCAACAAAGAGACAACTTACAAAGCTGTCTCAAGGTTTTCGTGGAAAATATTAACACCAGATTGGACTCGTTGACAAAGTAATTACAAGAACTGAAAGTGAGCCTGCAGTACACGCAAAAAGACGTAGATGATCTGAAGGCAAACGCTGTTAAACAAGCCGAGCGCAGCCACACAATGGAATCGGACATTTACAAAGTCTGTGACAGTTTACTGACCATAACAGATCAAATGGAATACCTTGAAGGACAGTCTAGACGGAACAATCTCGTGTTTGACGGAATTGCTGTGTGCCTACCCGCAATATGAATTACAGAACACTGAGAACGACATCGACCCTGAAAACAACTTTTTTACTAGAACTGTTAATGACTGTCAGTATTACACAGAGGATCTCCACAATTGCAAATTCAAAAACGTTAACACAGTCTCTATTATCCACTTCAACAGTCGAAGCATTTATGCAAATTTTGATCACATTCACCTTGCTTCAAAAATTGCATTGAGTTGCCTTGTATACGAAATGCGCGTTATAAATAAAGTTGCCTTGCCTTTGGGATGAATTAGATTGGAGACTGAGAACCAGACCATCTCGTCCAAAACTTGCCTGAATAGCCAGACTCTTCTCCTTTTTGTCAAAAAGAAGAACCGTCTGATTTTACCACTATCGATCCACTCACGGACTGAGAGGTGGTCCGTGAGTCAGTTTATTGACAGAAGCTGTCGCCGCACTCTTCCTAAACATTAAAGATGGCATGGCGGTTTTATTCTGCTCTTTTGTCCTTTCCAGAAGAGTGGAAGCTAGTACAGCTGCAAAAGGAGGACAGACAGACATTAAACCCTGGGTTAAGAGTTCATTCAGTATGCAAGTACAGGTGAGTGAAAATCTTTGATAATATAGTATAGGTTTAGTAAGAAGTACTTACTAGCTGGAAGAATAGCTTATTGCGCATGTTTTAAGATGTCTGGGAATCAAATGCATGACATTGATTAGATCTTTTAAAAGCCAAACTAAACAGCCTGGACTGTAATAAGCTCACACATGTGAGAAACCTGTACTTTCATATTTCATATTTACTGTGCCGCTCTATGTGACATTCTTGACCGTTTCCAGCATTCTCTTCTTTCATTCTGAAGAAAAAAAACATCACTTTTATGTAAATACAATACAGAACAAACCATGAAATAGAGAATCAACAGGCGCGTGTTCTTTGGCAGTCTTTCACGCTCCACAGCAGCGTATGCATACGAAATAATGCCTCAGACCATATGTAACCCATGCATGAGTAATGTCCTTTTGAAGACTGTATCTCACTCATCACAAAGGCTCTGGTAGTGTGTGAAATGCTACATGCTTGGCTGTGTGTGCAGATGGATGGATGGCCTGGATAAAAATACCAAGTCCTGCTCTGTCCTTGATCTAGTCTCATCAGTCTCCAGCAGGTTCAGTATCAGTGAGAGCTCATTCTGACATGGATCAGACTGCAGGTACAGTATTAGAGCCCATTCTGACAAAGATCAGACTGCAGGTACAGTATTAGAGCTCAGTCTGACAAAGATCAGACTGCAGGTACAGTATTAGAGCTCATTCTGACATAGATCAGGCTGCAGGTACAGTATTAGAGCTCATTCTGACATAGATCAGGCTGCAGGTACAGTATTAGAGCTCATTCTGACATGGATCAGACTGCAGGTACAGTATTAGAGCTCAGTCTGACAAAGATCAGAGTGCAGGTACAGTATTAGAGCTCAGTCTGACAAAGATCAGACTGCAGGTACAGTATTAGAGCTCATTCTGACAAATATCAGACTGCAGGTACAGTATTAGAGCTCATTCTGACATAGATCAGACTGCAGGTTCAGTATCAGTGAGAGCCCATTCTGACAGATCAGACTGCAGGTAAAGTATTAGAGCTCAGTCTGACAAAGATCAGAGTGCAGGTAAAGTATTAGAGCTCATTCTGACTGCAGGTACAGCCTGATCTATTATTATCTATGTATTATCACAATCTTGTGTATAACTGTCTTATGTATGTGCTTTGCTTTATTGTGATTTCTATTTTCAGCGACGAAAGGGGCGCCATGTAACAGCTGCCCTGGTGCGTTTAGCGCATGTGCGCACACGCATCGAGTAAAATTCCTAGTTGTGAACCTGTTCATAACAATGGCAATAAAACCTATTCTGATTCTGATTCTGATTAGAGCTCATTCTGACAAAGATCAGACTGCGCTTATTGCATGTGACAGTTACAGAGGGAGTGAATGGTTAGTGGAGTTATAACAGACTTGCCTTAGGTTGTAGGTGTAGGCAACGCGTTTTGACCACTCAACTGGTCTTCTTCAGAGCATCATGTGCTGAAGGACTTTTATCTGCATAAGAGTGCCTCGGATTCCTTTTGCAAGTCCATATTCTACTTCATCCTGGAAGAGCACCTGATTTTTAAACATTTTTAAACATTTACTAAAACTTCTTGACCCAGTGAAGCAAGTGAATGGTTAGTGTTTGGATTGATTTAGCAGAATCAGCTTTAAAGTAGCGTTGTTTTCGTCAACAAAGACTATGATGAAATAATTTTTTTGACGCACCATTAATGAAATGGTGATTTTAGTAAAGCCTGACGAGATGTTTATGTGATTAGTCAAACAGACCTTTGCAGAAGCCGCAGCAGCCGCAACAGAAAGTGGCTAACATAGTCAGAGTTTAACATTCTGAAAGAAGTTTACAAAAGAAACATTTGAAATCCTCAGGGAATGTCCATGTCCATGTCGTTTGATAATAATTTACTTTTTTCTTTTTTTAAATCCCATTAAAACAAAATACTGAGATCTTTGGTGGCACTGTACTTCGCAGCAGAATCATAGTGATTGTATGATTGTTACAAGATTTATATTACAATTCAATTGCAATTACTTGTGTAGTCCAACTAAGTACTAAGCCTGTAACAACAGACTTTATTCCTTTAATGAATAAGGTCTTATTTTATTTAAATGCCTGATTCATTCTGCTCCACTGTGACTAACAGCCATGTTGCGTGCATCAAGCAGCCGTGAAGGTTGGGTGAGGCTCACCTTCAAGTTCCTCAGCACCTAAAGGCCCGGAGGTGCGGCGGACCATAAACCTCAGAAAAGCCACAAAGCTGAGCCTCTCCGATCATTAATATGAGCGAGGAGTCGGGGAGACCAAGCCGGTGGGGGAGGGTTAAGTGCAGAAACACTGACACCTGATATAAGTCTGCAGAATGGGCTCAGGGGCAGTGAGAACAACCATCATGAACACTATCACCATAACTGTCCCAGAAAAAACATGGAGAAACTCAGCAAGAGTGGTTAAAGGCAGGAGGGGGCAACTACTCAGCTTTGATTATGGGTTGGACATTGGCTAAAACGTAAATGGTCACTCACTGGAGCCAAAGCAGGGCGGAGTGTCTTGCCAAATGATACCGCCATGTGAGAGAATCAAACGTCAACTAAGCAAGAAGCTTCTGCAGCTCAAAGAATGTCCAAATAGTCAACAATTTAGGGAAAGATTATAAACATTTAGAAAAATGTGTTGGTTTAGAAATGTTCATGTACAAAGACAAAAGTGTTTTGTTAGAAAGTGGATCCAACCAAGGGAAGTAAGCTAATGTATTAAGACTTAAAAAGTGTTAAACTTCATCATACTCCTTTTCGAGCGGCGGTGTTTGACGATCAGCATTCTTTGGTTCATTATTTTATGTTTTCATATTGCGTATGCTTTTATTGTGTGAACAGGTCCAGAGTAAGTTTGGTGAAGGTGTCAAGAACTAGAAGCTCAACATTGTAGCTTCTGCATATGGACCCTTTAAATGTTTTCGTCTGAACTTCGCAGCTCCTCGACGTGCCTTATCTTCGGGTGTTTAACCTGACACGTGGCCTTGACCCCGGGGTCCGCTTTAATCCCCCATCCAGCATCACCTGACCCCCCCGCACCCTCCTCCCCCTGTTCTCCTTGAGCCGGAGCAGAGATGGCACCGCGCCAAAGACTGATTACCTTTCTCATTCTTCCTTGTCAGCGTTTTCCCTCATCAGCGCCGCACTCATAAAAACCAATGTCACTGCCCCCCCCCCCCCCCCTGCTACAGCGTCAGATAACAGCCGCGATGTTTGCTTCACAATTAATCTCCCTTGTCTTGGTGTAGAACAGCATTTCCGTCGCATTCAGGGGCCGACGGACAGATCATCTCCTGTTTACAGAAGCGAGTTGGGGATGATTTAAAGCCCGTGTTGGGTCCGGGTTGTGCTGTAATGGATCATCGGTGGATGTGCTAAAGAGAGTCGGGTGCAGCAGATGGAAACATTAGCGGAACAAGGCAGACGTGGGTAGTCATCACTTAAATCCATCCAGGCAAATATTTAAGTAACCCTTTGAAGATACTGTACTTCAACGAGTAGTTTCACCTAGTACAAGAATCACAAACTGTATTTTTGCGTGAACCCTGAACTATTTGTCCAGTAGATTTCAAGTATTGGCTGCTGCAAAACGTTGACTTTCTTGTAACAAGTAAGTCCAGCTGTCGACACACACAAAAAAGTCACATACTCTTATAATATAATATTTGGTTGCAGCGTCTTTAGCTTTGATTACAGCAGCATTGTTTAAATGAGCTTCTGCAATGTCCAAAGATCCAGTATTCACTTTTTTCCACCAAGGTCTTGTATTGATGATGGTAGAGTGTGACTACTGTGCAAAGTCTTCTCCAGCACATCGCAAAGATTCTCAATGGGGTTAAGATCTGGACTCCACTGTATGACAGCATGGGCACAGGCCGCTCCCTCAGCCACTAAACATGATATTGGATCATTAAACATCCATCCATTTTCTTCCACTTACCCATTACCGGGTCGTGGGGGCAGATGTTGGAGCTGCCCAAATCACATTGCACCAGCCCCTATAGCGACCCCTGCAGGTGGTGGGTCCACAGAAGGACGGCCAAATGGTTCTAACCGGGCCTGTTGGTTTCTCATAAGGGGCTTCTGAACTGCTCTTTGTCTGACCCGTCACCTATGACCTGTTGCCATGGGAGACCCTACCAGGGGCACGAAGCCCCCGACAACAGAGCCCCCAGGATCATTCAGGTGCTCAAAGGATCATTATACAATCAAGCAATAAAGATCATGGACAAAAAGCCAATCCGCACCATTACTGCAATATTCTTGAGAAGCGTAAACTGCTAAACTTTGAAAACTTTGGCAAGTTGTGACTTCTCAAACTAACATTCAAATGTGTTAATAATCCAGCACCTGAGCCACTTAGTTCATTTAAACAGAGACAAAACAATAACGGAGTCACCAGAGGCTCCATCAATCACAACTGTACCGTTCCACACTGCAAGACTTAACTCGGTCAGAGCCATTTCGTCCTCAGGTCCTAAGCTGTGGAACTCATCACCCACAGAACTGAAAACCATACCTGAGTTTAAAATGTCCACTTCTAGGGTTAAATCTGGGATGAAAACAGATCAAAGCTGTACTCATTTGTAAATAGAGTCTTTGTGAATGCAGGTGTGAGCGTATACAGTATGAATGCCTGCTGATTGAAAAAGATGTATACAAAGCCTTTACTTTCACTTCTAAAACAAACTTTATGCAAATGGCCCGGTCCTGTCCCAGTCCAATCTCTTAGCACGTCCTCGAGTCTAGACACAAAGCACGTTGCGCGACCTGACGGATGGAGCTTTAATACGCTCTATCGATTATGGCGGAATTCGATGTGAAACCCAAACATTGCGCGGTTATATCCATCCGGGTCGGAGCGGCGGAAATCCAATGCAACTTTTGGCAGCGCGCGCCCATAAATCAAACACGGACAGGCCTATTTTCTCTATAATCTTTCCACTTATTTGCGGGAACGTCGGTGGAGAAGGAGGGGGAAATTCCTCGGTAATTCTCCGGAACATTTCTTATCCAAATGGCAGCGCTCTCAGACAGGCTGTAGTGAAGGGGAGAGAAGGATGCGGCGGCTGATACGGACGTGCAGGTGGGACCACGGCATTAACAATAGATAAGCACGAGTCATAAAAGAGCGCCGTTTCATTTCCCCACAACACTATGGAGAGAGAGAGAGTGATAGTGTGGAAGAAAGGAGAGACAGGGGAGAGAGTGTGTGGATAGAATACTGATGGAGGAGTGCAGGTGATGTTTGTTTTGCTTTATTGGAAGCATATTTAGTTGCAGCAGCACTAAACTATCCTTACAGCTCATAGGCATGATTTACACTACTGAAAAGTCTCATATCATTATGTTCACAAAGAGAACATATTACATGTTTTCTCGTGGGCAATGAGTTCCACAGTTGCATGTCTCGGAGCAACAGGTAGGTGAAAACATCAGGTGGTCAATGATGAGATTTTTACCCTAGTTTTCTCCCTTGACATATTAGTTTTAAACAAAACCAAATCACTCCCTGCAGTTCACAGGGCTGTAGAGGAGCTGAGCAGCTCTTTCAGTGGCAGACTGAGACACCCTCAGTTCAAGAAGGAGAGCTACCACAGGTCCTTAATCCTCACTGCTGTCAGACTGTACAACAATACTGTAAAGTAACTCATGTGCGGTTACTCCTATGCAAAAACTAAAGTATGTTACAAATGATTATGTAAATTGTCAACTCAAATGACAGTCAGCATAAAATGCAAGGATTTAACAGTTAGAGGATCATATGAATGTGATTGAAAAAACCTCCAGTGATAACAGTATTTTTTTCCAAAATAAATATAATAAATAACTCAAAATCTACTGTTCCAAATTATTATGGAACTCATTGTGTGGGGCGTGCATACAGCATTTTCAGGGCATTAAATTGCCTTTATAACATTCCTAATGACTGTAGAATGTTCACACCTTGCCCTAACCATTAAATAGAGGCCACCTGTGTGTAATACTCTCAGTATAATTCCAGCTGTTCTGTGAAGGCCTCAGAGCTATGGTCCGAGTGTATTGGTCACTAAACAACATCATGAAGGCCAAGGAGCTCACCAGAGAGGTCAGGGATAAAGCTGTGGAGAAGTTTAAAGCAGCGTTAAGTTATACAAAGATTTCCCAAGATTTGAACATCTCACGGAGCACTGTTCAATCCATCATTCAGAAATGGAAAGACCAAGACACGGCCGTCCACCTAAACTAACAGACAAGGAGAGCACTGGTCAGAAATGCAACCAAGTGCCCCAAGATAACTCTGGAGGAGCTGCGACATACTGCCGCTGAGCTGGGGGAATCTGTACATGGGACAACTATAAGTCGTACTCTACACAAATCTGGCCTTCATGGACGAGTGGCAGAAGAAAGCCATTATTGAAAGGAGGCCATAAGAAATCCCGTTTGAAGTTTGCTAGAAGTCATATGGAGGACACAGCTACCATGTGGAAGAAGGTGCTTTGGTCAGATGAGGCAAAAATTTAACTTTTTGTCCCAAATGCAAAACGTTATGTATGGAGCAAACCTAACACTGCTCATCGTCCTGAGTGCACCATCCCCAGTGTCAAATATGGTGGGGGGAGCATCATGCTATGGGGCTGCTTTTCCTCAGTGGGGACTGGGAAGATTGTAAGAATAGTTGGGAAGATGGATGGAGCCAAATACAGAGACATTTAGGAGGAAAACCTGCTGGAGTCAGCAAGAGAATTGAGGCTGGGGCGGAGATTCACCTTCCAGCAGGACAATGACCCTAAACACAAACATCTACAATGGAATGGTTTAAAAACAAACATATTAATGTGTTAGAATGGCCCAGTCAAAGTCCTGACCTAAATCCTATTGAAAATCTGTGGAAAGACCTGAAAACTGCTGTTCACAAACGCTCTCCTTCTAATGTGACAGAGCTTGAGTTGTTTTGTAAAGAGGAATGGGCTAAAATGTCAGTCTCTACATGTGCAAACCTTGTAGAGTCAAACCCCAGAAGACTTGCTGCTGTTATTGCAGACAAAGGGTTCCACAAAGTATTAAGTCATGCTGTATGAATACTTGTGCACGCCCCACTTTTCACTTTTTCAATTTTTTTTTTAAATAACAGAATCATGTATCATTTTGCTTTCACTTCACAGTTGTCTGTTACTTGTGTGTGAACTTTCAGTAACACATTCTAAATAAAATCTTCATGTTTAGGGTTGTAAACATGACAAAATGTGCAAAGGTTGAAGGTGTATTAGTACTTTCACAAGGCACTGTATCTAAACCACAAGCTTTTCAAAGATGTTCTGTTTAGAGTACTGTTTATTGAAACTAATTTCTTCTCTCAAGTTGTATTTAACTTCTCGTTTGCAGAACATATTTTGTATACTCTCAGGATGTGACTTTTTTGAGGCTTTGAACATGATTTGTGCCATCTTAAATTTAATAAGGTCCTCAAATTTCATTGTTTTTGATTTAAAGAATAATGGATTTGTGTGTTCACGGTATCCAGCTAAATGGATTATTCTTATTGCCTTTTTTTGAACTTTAAGCAATGGGTCAAGATTACTTTCATACGCATTTCCCCAGATCTCTACACAATATTTTAAATGGGGAAGGATAAGTGAGCAGTATACAGTATAGTATATAGAGTAGGGATGGGAATCTTAGGCCTCTGTCCGATACGATTCGCATCTCGATACACCTGCCACGATCCGATTCATTTAAGATACACCTGGTGACACCAGAACTGCGATGCGATTCGAATCATCACCATGACCATGAGGCATCTGGATCCACACATCTGTGACCACCACCAGCTCGATACCATTCCATTTAGGACAATTATCACCATGCATCTCGATGTTTCGCCATCCACGCTATGCTTGATGCAATGATTCAATAGAACCAGCTCAAATAAAGTGACAATATTCATACTATTGAGGCCATGAATTGATAATAGACAACTTTAAAGTAACTACTTTTTTTTATTTATGTAGACTACATATTTATTTATTGTTTTTTATGTTTTGTATCCTATATATTCTATGGGTTTATGCACCTTGTTTTTCTTTAGTTTTTCCAAAAAATTTGGGGGTACAATTATTCTTAATTTAGGATCAGTATTGTTAAAATTAAAAAGGCGATTGTGTGAATTATTTCCACATTAATAACAAACACAGAAAAGCTCACATGGTTACGCTAATGAATGGGCGGGGCGTCCTCTACCTCTCAGCACAGTCTCACGTGTACTCCCACCTGGCTCAAATGCAGTGCAGTAAAGTGGATTTTTTTACTCTTTCTGGACTCTTTACGCTTGTAAGTGGACATAATGACGTGGGCAAATGAAGATGGCAGATCATGGCGATGTTTGGAATATTTATCTGCATTTGGCTTCCTGCTACTTTTCATTGCGTTCTGCACACGGGACGTCCTTCATTCACCACAGCACAGCGGATTACACACCGCGGATGTGCTTCTGCCGCTCTCAGCCTGAAGTTTCCCGGTAAGACACAAGCTCTCCTCGTAGGAGGGGCGTCATGCACGCACACGTTGCCAATTTTTACTGGTAATTGTACATTCATTACACGATTTCCAAAGAACATTGTTTTGGTTTTTGTAATGTTTAGAGACAATCACAACACTTGGACGTTGGTTCTTATTGTCCAAGTGTTAAGAACTTTATCAACTATCTGCACTATGACTGTAAACTTTGTACTGCCAATGCTAACATCTTGATATTCAACATTTTATAGTCTGTTTTAATTTAATTAGATTTTTCATTTTATTATTTATACTTTTTGCCCCTTAAAGCTTTTGTAGTCATTGTATATAAGATACCTCTATTTACTATTTCATTGTTTGCACATTTCCTGTCTATCCTGCACACCCTGAGTGTTTCTGAGAGATGATGTAACAAGTGAATTTCTCCATTATGAGATCAATAAAGGCTTATCTTATCCACGTATAGGGGACCGAGGTGATCCAATCCAAAAATGGTCATAAAACTAGAGAAATATACAGGAGAATCTTGAACCACTCCTGCCTTCACCGTTCGGACAGAACCAAAATTGGTTGAGTAAAAAAAGACACTAATTAAACATGAATTGGATTTGTGGTGTTCTGATGTCAGTGCAAATGTTATTGGCACTGGAATATCAAGCTGGCTCTTGCCAGGTTATAGTTCTCCTACAGACTCCAAACCTTACATTTTTTTCAAAGGAATTTTCTAATATCTAATAAATTTTTGATTCATTGAGCTTTGAACCACAAAAGACAAGGGCACCATTTTAATTTTTACTGAATTTTTCCATTCATGAATAGCTTATTCAAAAACTAAACAAGATCCAATATCCCCTCTGAAAAAAATCTTTGTAACATTGTAATATATCAACAAAATAAAACTATAAATGTAAACCAGCTCGATCCATTATTTAGATTGCAATTTTGGGGCATTTTTATCCAATAAAATGTCCAACATAAAACCTTCTTTTCTCCTTATTTATACCAGTAATCTGCAGCAAAAGTTTCAAATTGATGTTTCTAAAAGTCACTTTTTTCCCACTGTTCACCTGCACAGTCTCACCTTAAAAGCATAGTTCTTGCATTAAAAAAGCAACATTTATAAAAATAAATAAATCTGGTTTACAGAAAGCTTTTTGTGTGTGGCGGAACAGCGGCTCTACTCCGAGCTCCTCCTGAACATGATCTCTTTGGGGAAATATACACGTAAGCTGATCATTTGTTTTTGTTCACAGACAACAACTCTAACAAGTGGGGGAAATGCTAGCACACATAGTAGTAATCTGTTGTTTAGTCTATTCAGAAATGTGCGTTGAAGCTTTGAAAATGCTCTCCCCTAAAGCAGTGGAATCTGCAGTCTGTCAGTGCACCCGGCTGCTGCGTTCGAGGCACCGCGCGCATTAATATTTCATATCGCAACACTGATTCACTCGCACATTGTTCACCTTATTCTGCGATATGAAAGACGCTCCCGGCCGTTCCTGGTACTCCCGCTCTGACCTGAAGGAAGTAAACGGATGACTGGAACCCCGCAGTCCACCCGGGCGCTGGAACACACCGGCCACTGGAGCGTGAAGTATTACCGTGCGCTTCCTGCCCAGTGGTGCGTGTAGCACAGTAGAAGATCCAAACCTACGTACAGGTGCTTTGTAGGGGAGGCAATTTGAGAAGTGAAATGATGGTGGGAAGAGGTCAGTGCGTAAACATACTCATGGTTTCCCGAGTATTGATATTGTCCATTTTGTCATTTGGAAATGGCTATGTAAGAAACTGACTTGAAGACACAGGGGAAAGGACTGGTGAGGAGTTTGCCTGCAGCGCCCTCTGCAGGCTGCAGTGGGAAAGTCTGCTCAGAACTGTAAGATGATCGGCTTTAAAAATGTAAAGCAGTTTCATGTTTTTCTATGATGCAGTATAATCCAGGAAGTACGGATCGCAGCACTATAGCAGTAGACGAAGATACAACCGGTTGAATAGAATGATCCTTATTTTACAATTATTTTTAAACAAAACTCAACTCTGTTTAATCCAGTTTTTGTTTCCTCTTTTTCCAACTATTTATTATGGTTTTAAGGGCTGAATTTGACTTTTTCCTCAATGTATTCATTTTTGTTTTCATAAAGTTATAAAAGATAAAATACCATTACAAAAAGTAGCGGTAGTCAAAATACGACTGCTCCAATATTACTCCAACAAAAGTCAAAGTTGCTTGGTCAAATTTTTACTTATAAGTGAAAGTACTGAAGTATGTGCTCAAAGTAGAAACAAATCAGTTTAGCTAATTGTTTTAGGGAAATATAGTATTATATTCATTTTCCAAATGCAGTGGAGTAAAAGTAACACGTTCTCAACAAAAATACTACTCAAGTAAAGTACGGATCCTCAAAAACTGTAACTTTGTTACCGACCATCTGTGTAAAAAGTGTACTTTAAACCACCAGTAAAAGCCCATGGTGTTTAGTCAGAAAGCAGCGGAAGATGTTGTGTGTATTCTGTTGATGAGGTGCACTCCGGGAGGCCAGTGCAGCAGAGGAGGAAGAGGAGGAAGAGGAGGAAGAGGAGGAGGCCGTGATTGGAGACGTGCGCCCGGACGTGATCGGCACGAGGATGAGCCGAGGCTTTTGTGTGCGCAGCGATCACGCTGACATGCGCCCACAGCCGACTGGTGATTGCACTTTCACAATGCTGACGGGCTGGACGGCATGTTGGGCAGGACCTTCTACAGGGGTGCGAGGCATGGAGGCTCCGGAGACAAATGGTGCAGGTTCAACGTTTCAGAAAACAGTTCACGCTCGGTGTTTTCATCTGGGTGCTATAGCTAAAACCTGCAGCTCCTCAACCCTTTCCAAAGGTTTTCAAATTGGATTACTATCCACGTGGCACAACTCGTACGCTTCAAGTCACGTTTATAGATACTTTTTATTTTTATGAAAATGATTGAGCTAAAGTGCTAAATTGCCTGTATGATTTAAATTAGCACATGCCATTTTATAGTCTGCTGCACCTGATTTTTAATTAGAAAATTATTATTAGTGGCTCAAATCTGAATTTGTAGCCTAGTTTATAAGAGACACAAATCTCAACTGAACCTGCTTTTTCCACCACATGCACTTTATATTTTTTTACACTCAGTCAAGCCTAGACCTGACCAACTGCAGCAGAACAGTTAGTTAAATCCAGTTTGGATTTTTTTTTTTTTTGGTCAATGTATCTTGGCTGCTAACCTAACTGTTCATGATGCACAAGTCTCTTAGTTACTCAATTTTCAAATCATTAAGGCCAATCCACACCAGTGCGACACATTCATCTTTTTACAAACCGTGGGGTGCTTTCAACAGGTCATTTATTCACTTAGCACTGGCAAAATAGGACGCTGTATTAATGGTGAATGTGGCTCTTTTATACATGTTATCAGTAAGCTAGCGACAGACAGGAGCTTACTTGCAGACATTGAAGAAAGAGTTCAGCCAAGGCTTTCTCTGCCTTTGCTACACATTGTATTGTCCTCCTCCACACGGCGTGCCCCACCGCAGAAAATAATGGCATCTTGGTCTGGGTTGATCAGTTCGCTTTATTGTAAAGCTTGTAAAGCATGAGAGGAAGTCTAGTCCAATTTAGTCTGGTTTAGTCGAGAATGAAACCCACTTTGGCCCAAGAAAGTAATTTTACGGTGTGATAGATGGGAGCAACAGCTACGTCACTGAGTTGGTTGGCGCCCCCTGTGGGTGAAACGGGAGCTCTTGTCTGTTGAAATGAACAGGCAGACATCGGCTGAGAACTTCTATTTCATGTCTGAAAAAACATATTATTTGTTTAAGGCAAAGTTAGTTAGTTAGTTAGTTATTTAAAAGGACAACAGACAGATACATTAAAAAGATGGCTGCCCCAGATTTAGCACAATGCTAATTTACATCTGCAGTCCTTATACAATCAAAAATACAGGAAGTGATCAGATGATTCATAAAGAACACATTTGCTCGTGTGAATTTTTTGCTTGTCGGTTCATAATGTCATTACTATTGATGCAGTCTACATTGAAGATCTCTAGATTGTGAGAGCAAAATATCCATAATTGATTCAGCAGCTAATCTACTAATGCTATTACTAATATTTTTCTTAGAGACAGAGCTGCATTAAGCCTCTATAATCTAAATAAAAGGTGTGAGAGACTGTTAAAACCTCTCTTAAATGCATTCAGTTGGATGTTTCACCATATTGACCACCGATTTTTGGCCCTCAACGCTGTACAATGTTCAAAATGTGGCCCTCGATGAAAAAAATGTGGACACCCCTGGCATAAAAGGAGCTGTTTTCACCCAGATGGGGTTTGGATTCAGCAAAAGTGCCGGATGTTGCTCCCATCTATAGCCCTAGTGAATGCAAAAAGTTAAAGACACAAACTATACAATAAATCATACAACAATCTTTCAGGGTTACGTCACATTTTGCACGCATACTGTATATTGACCCCTCCTGGAACCGCCACCTTAACGTGGTGGAGGGGTTTGAGCACCTGAATGATCCTGGGAGCTAAGTTGTCGGGGCTTCGTGCCCCTGGTAGGGTCTCCCATGGCAAACAGGTCCTAGGTGATGGGTCAGACAAAGAGCGGTTCAGAAGCCCCTTATGAGAGACCAACAGGCCCGGTTAGAACCATGAGGCCGTCCTTCTGTGGACCCACCACCTGCAGGGGGAGCCATAGGGGCTGGTGCAATGTGTTTTGGGCAGCTCCAACAGCTGCCCCCACGACCCGGCAATGGACAAATGGAAGAAGATGGATGGATGGATGGATGGACTGTATTTCGAACAGTATCTATACCAATCCCTGCACGTATTATGCACGTTGTAGTTTCCGTCAGTTGGTTAAAAACTTTCAGGTTGAAGGCACTTCAGATCTCTTAACATCTCCAACAAAGCAGCCCGGACGGATCCATCTACTGTCTGTTCTATTCAATGAGGTTTTTTTTTCACACAATCCCGCCGGGTCCTCTGTATGCGTGTCTCTTAACTAGCTTTTGTGCCATCGCGATTGTGCTCCCCCATTCATGGCCCGAGATATTGGCGATGATCCCTCTATTTGCTTTAAACGGTGGGAGCCGTTTCAAAAGCGTCCATTCGTCCATCAGCTCGGAGAGTGGCGGGTAATTGTCACCGTCCCCTGCAGCTTTTGCATAAGAAAGAACGTCTCAGGATCTGAATTAATGGTTTGTCTCGTCCGCCTTCAGTGGCTTTTGCTCCGCAGACGAAGCGAGACTTTGGACAATCAGTCAGGAAGAAAAGAACGGTGCATTTTTTTTTCTTTTTTAGGCGTAAATATCACTCAGGCTGTCAATCAGAAGTAGTGCTGAAAAGTTTCATGCAATGTTTATCAAGAACGGCAAAGAATTTGGACAATCTTGACAAATATTCTGACAAATACTTTTCATCCATTCAACAGTGCAAGATTTAAGCACATCCCTGAGCAGTGACATGAGAACATACTGAAATGTAGTAGGATGTGTTTTAACCCTTAACTGCCGTCTCCCCTGATCAGGAGGCTATGGTTAGGGTTAGTTAACCCTAATCAGGATATAATTAGGGTCAAGAACGGCAAATGTAACGTAACGTTTCACTCACACAGATCTCACACATATTTTTAGAAACTAGAAGGTCTTGGCTTTTAAATTAAGTATCACACTGGCCTATAGACTGTAAGCTCTCCAGTCAATACGCTTTGAGACTTGGATGTAAATAATCCTTAACCCTAACCCTAAACTTAAATTTTTCACCTTTTTCTGCGACCTGCATTTGTGGTTTCTGTTCCACATTGTTTTTCTGGATACTTTTGTACGTCTTTGCCGTGTTTTTGTGGAGGTTTGGTGGATTTGTTTACTTTGAGAGTCTAAAATGGTCCTGAAGAAAGCAGCTTTTTAAAGTTAAACAAAATGCTAGCTTTTCAGCTAAACCCATTTGAGACTTACAAATGTCTTCTTCTGAGACACTGAAGAGGCACCAAGAGCCCCCACAGCTGCAGCACAGTGGAGGCGTCACAAGAGGAGCTACAGGAAACAGCTGACCAGTGCAGGACACCACGCTCTGAAACAGGGACAAACCCAGGAGGCGCGGCACCATTTCAGAGGATCAGAGGAGACAGAGGGTAGCCAGCCAGGTTTCGTCCAAGTGCTACAGTTTCCCCGACCTCCAAGGTCATGCGGGTCAGGTCGACACACAGTGGACTAACAGCTCAGGACTAACACCTGAACACTATTTTGTTGTACGCTTGTACAACGACAATAAAGCACTTACTTACTTACTTAACCCTAGGGTGGCAGTTAAGTGGTTAAAAGATCCAAATGAAGACACAGGGATACTTTGTTCTCTGTAAACAACAATCCATCAGCACTATCCATCGAAGAAAGCATCGAAAACCCCAATAAGCTCTTTGAATAGTTTTCCTCAGTAGTTGTCACTCCCCCTCCACACACTGCCATGAAGATGCTTTCAAAGGGAAATGGAAACTCATTTATCTTATACAGTAGAATAATTAAGATATGCAGCTGAGTAAACATACTGATACTGAACTACAACTTCCATGGACGTTTTTTGGCATTTAAAACATAATTGTTCCTTTTAAAAACAATTATGTTACGCTCGGTGTTTTCATCTTGATAACGTCAGCATGTATAGTGCTGACGTTATAGAGTTATCAAGGCCCTGGTACCAGCTACAGTTGGCATTGGAAAAGTTTCCTGTTTCCAGGTGATATTTCATACGAGCAAAAAGCCCAAAACCTGAAATAACGAAAACTGTCTTCCCTTAAGTCGTAACAATAATTCCAAGGCTAAGGTGTCCAACGTATTTACAAAGCCGGAAATAAATGTATGCAAGAGGACCTTTAAATCTCTCCTGACTGAAATGCATTTATTTAAGATGACGGCAGAGTGCGCAGGTGCTGTGTCTCCATGGAAATCAATAAACGCCGCGGAATACATCATAAAACCATGTACGCAACAATGAAGCTGGATGCGAGAGGAAGACACAAGTGGATTAGGCTTTATGATGTTTTGTATTGCATTTAGATGGCATTATTAACTCGTGACGGGCAACTGAAATTTATTTATGACTTATTCGAATTTATATAGCGGACTTATGAATTATGAATGTGGAGGATGCGTGTGGTGGGGCGGAGGCGTAATGGCTGTTACTGTAGTCAGCACTTTTGATAATGACTTTAAACCCACTGGATTTTCTCTTGAGCTGGTCTCTTATAATTAACTTGCAAACACTGAACTTTTTCTCCTCACAGGTAAGAAGATAATAAGAAATTGTTCCAATACTAGATTCAAAATCACCAAAAAATGTTAAAGTAAGGCATGTTGAGTAGATCTCTTTTGAAGGATTACTTTTTTGCTTATTTGCTTGCAATTTCTTCAGTTGTACTGCTAGTTTAAGACTTCTGAGATCCACAAAAGGAGCTCCCTAGTCATCTGCCTGACACAAGTGAAGTAGTGGTTTAGTGGCAACAAAACAATGAAAAATTACGACACTTATTGCCCCAGATTTTGCCATTCCATATATTAAACCGCACTTAGCCTCTCAGCTAAAACAAAACTGAGGTATGTTGGAGTGGTGACGAAGCCATGTCATTAGAGAGATGCCTTTTTCAGCTGCACAACATCGCTAAACTCAGGTCTACCTGTATAGTGTAAAAAAAATAAAAGCTTGAAATTATCATTTATGCTTTTGTGTCCTCGTGGTTCGACGACGACAGCAATAAAAAAGAATTGGCTCGTCTGCCGTGAGTCCAAAACTCAGCTGCGAGGCTTTTGACCCGTACCAACAGGAGGGCCCACATGATTCCTGTGTAAAAACCTCTTCACTGGCTCCTGTTGTATTGTGTTCAATTCAAACTCTTGGTCCTTACTTTAAGGCCAACATGGACAGGCTGCTGGATAAATAGCTGCCTTAATCAAGCCTACAGCTCAGCCCAGATTCTGAGGTTGTCTGGACAAAACCTGTTAATGGTTCCAGAACGTAAGAAAAATACTTATTTGTTTAGGCAACCGAGGGCAAAATACAGCTTTCAGTATCTTATTGACGAGGGAACATTATAACATGGACACATTTCACATATTCCCATCAAAACAAAAAGCTGAATAAGCTATAAAACAGGATATTTACTTTGATGTCACTAAGTATTCCAAAAACACGACGTGCACCAGTGAAACTGCCTAGTTTCTTGTTTCTTGAAGGTTAAAGATTGAAGTTCCAGTGGAGGCATGCTGACCTTTGGGAAAGGCACTGGCGGTTTTGCAGGGTGGCAGGGGTGGGTTTGTAACCCAGAGGAGAGGTGTGATCCTGGGGGCAGCGATGGAGGGGCCCGCTGGGTCTGAAGCCTATTAGTGCTGCGCTCTGTGGAGGAGTCCCTGACTCACAGCGGTGGGCCGAGTGCAAGCAGGGCGAGCTGACGAGAGCCAACAGCGAGGGGAAAAGTCCAACAGACAAATGGGTTTACACAAACTATAACGGCTTGGAAGTTTCTCTGGAGCAACAGTGGTGCAATGGGTTGAGTGTCTGCTTATTAACAGGATTGCCAGTTCTGGTGTCATCAGGAGACATGGAGATGTACAACTGTGTATCATCAGCGTAACTATGAATGTCTCCTGATGACATCACCAAGAGGGAGCATATACAGGTTAAAAAGCACTGGGCCTAAAACCGAACCCTTTACGCTTTAGTAGCACCATGCTTTGCCTGAAAATAACAGGAAGCAAACACTCTCTTTTGGCGCACGGGCATCTGCACGAGCGACCGCTACTGACCGCATGAAAGGGTGTGAATCGCAGTTGGATCATCAGTCGCAGCTGAATGTCATGCATGCACAAAATTCAGTGGAGGCTGATTGCGACTAAATATAGCTGCAGCAGGACGCTACAGTCATGAGAATGGTGAAAGATAAAATCCTCTGTCGCGCAGATGGTGAGAGACTTTTGAGAGACTGGTGAGAGACTGAACAGTCTGGCCCCCTCCACAGTGCACCTGCAAATCACTTACAACGGCAGACTAACGATATAAATGTCTGTGTCGATAGAATAATTATAGAATTATGATCTTCGAGAAAATAGTCCCTCAAAATGCGGTAATTAATGTGATACAAGGTCAGTTATATTCCAAAAATGATTCAATTGACACAGACATTGATATGGGTAGTCTGGCGTTATACGTGATTTGCCTCAGATGCACTGTGGAGTGGGTCAAACTGTTTTTAATGCAGGGTAGCTGATACCATATAAATGCGTTAACCTAGCGCCACTAAGCTCTTCAAATATAAGAACTGCATGAATTTAAGAAAAAAATATCTCCAGACAACAACACTCGGAAATGAGGCCCTATGTCAAAAATCTTGAAATATCCCTTTAAGTTAGTGTTTTTGTATGTTGTACTGTCTGTGTACGTTTTGTAATGTACTGTTATGTGTACTATGTCAGACATGTTTTGTTGTAGCCGTGTATGTTCTGTGTTGGTAGTATGTTTTAACCCTCAGACGTTCTCACTGTGTTTAGCCTTGACCCTGGTTTAGACTTCTTCCTGGGTTTCCAAAAGACCCACCACCTGCAGGGCCTGGTGCTATGTGATTTGGGCAGCTCCAACAGCTGCCCCCACGACCCGGCAACGGACAAGTGGGAGAAGATGGATGGATGGTGGCACCTGACTAATAAAACTGGCAGAGCACACCTCCTGCAGAAGTTGTATATCCATCCTATATCGCAGACTCCATACTCTGCACCTGCCATCATGGCCGTCGCCTCGTGTCTGTGTGACATTTCCTGTGACTGTCGATGACACACTTGGGTCCTCCAAAGTGCAGGGCCCTGGCCATAAATCTCCATCAATAATCTCCATCTCGGCGTCTTCGCCCGCACTCAGCACATTGTAACTGAGTGAAGGTTGTCCCGCGTCTGATCCAATCTGAACGTTAAACCGGAACTATAGAGCAGTGGAGTTCGGATGAGCCGGCACTCTAACTAGATCCAGACCATTTCTTTCTTTCATTCTTTCGTTTTGTTCTGGCACACATTTTTGGGGAAAATATTTAAATATACATTTTTCCCCAACAATCAACCATTTACTTTTTAACATGTGGTTTCAGTTCATACATGTTCAACCCATTCCAAGAGCATTATCATTCATGAAAGTACGGGGAAACAAATTGATAATCACATTAAATTAAATGTAAGTCCTTTTTTATTTATACGATTCTTTATCAAGTTGAGACTGTGTGGAAACATATCAAAACAACAATATTGTTATCTCGATATTCAAGACCGTTTTTTTTCGAAGATGTCCCCGTCAGTCATCAGAGATTTCCCATAATGGGCAGTCCGGGTTGGGATATTACATTTCCAAAAACAACGACATCCTTTGCCATTTGAATCACGGGGCAGTGGAGTTTGTAGCAGCCGGGGAAAGACATGGTTAGCCTTTCCAAGCAATATCTCCTTTCATCGGCCACTATTGTAAAGGATTTAAACGGCGCTGGCAGCCTCTCGCAGATATACTGGCAGACGGCCCACCAAAATCTTTCTGCAGATGAAATGTAAAAATGAATTCGGACGTTTAGAGAGTGTTCTTCGTGCCAGCGCTGAGGACGCGTGGCTGATTGCTTTCCCTCTGTGCTGATTGTGTTTGAGTGAAAAGGCTGAGGATGTTGAGTCGAGGCACACACACAGCGAGGGCAGAATATCATTTTAAAGATTGTGTTAAGTGTTGGGAAGCGTTACTTATGTGTTTACACTGACAAACTACAGCATCAGTCCAAAATAAGAGAAAGCTGAGTATAAGCCAATGATGACCACGTTGGAGAGTTTGTCAACAAATAAAGACGAATCACAAGCTGGAGAGAGTAGAGAGGACATTAAAACACACTTCTTCCTGTCCTGCAAATCTGGTTAGTGTCTGGTTGAGGGGAAAGTAACCAAATCCACATATGGGTTTCATAAGCCTATAAATCTATATTCCGTTCTCCTGTCGTTGGGGCCACATATTCACTAAAATGGTTACACCCAAACTAAGATGGATACGGCTGAAATGAAAAGGCAAACTTGCTGACAAGGCACAAAAGCAGGCTGCAAGATGACACACACGGTCCATGGCAGAAGTAATCCAAAGTCACACAATTGATCATTTATCTGATGCTACTATTGTCGGTCCGTGGCTGGGGGTAAACAATGTTGCAGCAGACGACATAATGCAAGAAATATTTCACTGTGCAAAAACAAAACTCAATTTGAAAGACCTAAAAGAGTTGATGTGCGGGGCTGTCTTTTTGAGTCCGTGCGACATATATCGAAGCGTGGGCTGGCGTTTTGAGTCTGCGTGACGTATATCAGACTGCGGGCTGCCGTTTTGAGGACAAAATGATTGCACGTCAGGATTTACATACATAAATTGGGGCGGTAAAAATTGAGTTGGTAAGTTCAATCAATTCATGTTTTTTTATTACTACTTCTCCTACAGGTACTGGGAGACCCAAGCCCGGGAGCTGCCCTCATCGAAGCCCCAAAACGTCTTTTATCCGTCTATTCGTCAATAAACCTTTTTATTTGCATCCCATCTGAGGTTGTGGTCCTTGTGAGTGATTTAAAAGAATCAAGGATCGCCCGGCTCTAACCTGAGTGAAACAATACCCCACTCGAGCATCTACATAACAATTCTCCATTACCAGATCAATGGTGTCCAAAAGCCGTATTATCGGGGCCAATACGAGAACCCCATTTGTTTTGCGCTAACCACCCTCCACATGCGCCTCCAGGAGTGTGATTGAAAACGCGTTGACCAGATCTTCCCACTCCGCCGCAGTGCCCTCTGTTGACAAGTAAATTGCTTCCAGGATCATGTTGGCAGCAGCAAGTCTAAAAAGGCTGCGGTGAAACGGCGGTGGGCTGAATTGAAATAGCCGGGATAAGCAGAAAGTCATTTATAAAGGAAGATAACGCGGAGAAAGCAGACTTAAACGGTTTTATGAGAAAACACAGACAGGGGTTGGTGTAACTTTGACGATTGCGCTGACAGTAAGTGGCTCAGTGACCTTCCTTTGTGACAAGAAGTTTGAGAAATGAGGCTGCGAAAGTTACCGCAGAGGTTTGAATGCAGACAATTGTGGAGCAAGTCGAAAGAACTCCTGAGAGGAAAGACAAGCTGTTATTGAATATAAATCAGCGGTTCTTCGACTTTAAACGCCCAGTGACATCTTATACAGTATTTGACCTTCCAAGTACCACCAGGCTTTGTTCAAGAACAAGATGATAAGCACTAAACCGGGTCCATCAAACTTAATTATGTATAAATTACATCTTACAGTATTGATAATGGCTTTTATTAAGAAAGTTCTGAGCATTAACCTAACTCTTGATTGAGAACACACTAAATAATCTAAAACATTGAATTGATTTGTACAGACTTTTTGTCTAAAGGACAAAAAGGCCCGTTCATTCTTTTTAGAGTCATGTGAATTCTTAATGACAAACGTATACAAAACAGAAACACCCAAACCTCCCAAATTCCAAAACGTGCATAAATGTATTTATTTTATGCGCAAATCACAATTGTCAATGCCATACATCACCCCAAATTCCAAAGCTTGTACAGATATCGTGAAAGCAAGCTGCTGCTTCAACACATTGCATGAAAACACGATTCTTTAGGTCAGAACCTTGAATCCGTGGTTTTTGGTTCCTGTAACTACGCTCCCTTTGTCGGAGCACCAAGCACAGACTTTGCGTCTTTGGACACGTTGGTCTCTCACAGCACACATGGTGCAAAAGGTTACAACACAAAGGCAGAATTTAGACACAACTCCGGCACAACCGTCACCAAAAACACACACAAAGCTGCTCCCAATGAAATCACAAATGGCACGTTTAAATACCACCAAACCATGAAGTGTCAAATACAGTTTTGTAACACACTGAACGCATCTTCTTGAACCAAACCACCAACAGCTTGAACCCATTTCTCAAAAACATAACTCTGGCCAAAACCTGGAACACGATTTGTAGTTGAGAGACAGATTCTTACACTCTCCTCACTGGGCACAGTCTTACAGTCTTGCAAAGTTGCCATTCAAGACACACGAATTTGCAAAAAGTCGATGCAAGGAGGTGAAATTCAGACGCTACTCCAACATCCGACAACCACTCAAAACTCTTTCTAAATAAGTCTCATTTCTAGAGTCCCACATTTCAAAGTATTCCTAAATACCACCAATGCAAATCTGTGCGGTGCTAGATAAGGTCTTTCACGATGAAACTGAAAGCTAAAAATCAGCCATCAACTGCGTGAAACTATTTCTCAAATGCAGAACTCATTGGAAAAAAAACCTCACAAAACCTAGTATTTACAGTTTTGCAAATCTCTCCCTTTGACCACCGATTCCACGTGTATTGATACAGTCACAAGGTTGGGACGGTTGCATCTTCTTGTATTGCATTTGTGACGCTTGTGTGGAGCGTTTGGTGCGTGCTGTAACAGTCAGACAGATGAAGTCCGGTCATTCACACCTGTAGACGATCACACTCGGGTCGGAGAGGGTCCTACCTGGGAGCGGAGGGAGGTCCTCACAGGGGACAGTCCTCAGCAGACACAGCACGAAGAGCCCCCAGGTCCAGCTCTTAGGTCCAGGCATGATAGACTCACTGTTCAACCATCACTGAGTCGCAACCTGCAAGAGAGAGAGAAATGCCAATTAAGATCACCAATAACACGAGGTCACCGGTGAAAGCTGTGAGTTGGTGTGAAGGTGTTCCTGACAAGGGTGACCAGACTTCACAGTCTGAAACTCGGGACGGGGTCGGGTTTGACGCGGGCCGTACACCAGACACACATCAACACTGAGCGCACCACATCACGGCTCTTAAAAAAACACTTTAACACAACCAGAGGAGTGAAAACAATTATTTCATCCTCAAGTCACCGACCAAATATAGCACAGGGCTGTGTGTGAGCAAAGAGAGGACGGGAGGATGTTTTAGCAGGTTATAAGTGAGAGACTAAAGTTCCAGCTAAAAGCGTATTGGAGTTCCTGCCTGAGCAGCTCTCGTCTCTGTCGTCCAAGTTTACAGCGTCTCTGTGTCCATGACAGACCTGAGACCTCTCTGTTTCTGTAGGACTTGTGCTCTCCTTGAGACATTAACAGTGTCCATATCGTATTGACTTCATAGAAAACCTGGACAAAACAATGGGGCTGGTGAAATTCGATACGGAGCTCAAAACCCGGGACTGTCCCGGGTAAACAGGGACGTCAGGTCACCAAATTCCTGACCCACTTCAGTTGGCCTCCCAAGAAGGAATAGCTTTGGCTCAAAAAGGACGAATCAAAAGTTAACCTGTGAAGAAATCTCACAGGTTTTCTTGTCCATGTGCGCGATACATATATTCATACAGTATATTCGATGCATTTAACACAATCGGCAAACATTTGAATACGAAATATAAGGAACTATTACGAGGAAGTCAAAGGCATAGTGAGTGACACACGTATCCGCTCAGTCATTTTTAATCAGTAACTCACAGGAGAAAAAGGAGTCTCTAATTCGTATTTTTAGCCATGTTCAGCCCTGTATCAACATTTTTAACCATATGCTAACAACATTCTGCGCTGTTATCAAACTTCACGCAGGTAGATCCACTTCTAATGGATTGGATACAGCAGACGCGCTGGAGTTTGGTGATGTGTGCAATACAATATGTGCGCAATGACACTTGAATACAGATACCGCTGCCATCTGTGCAACAAGCTGCTCACTGCTTTTTGATTAAACCTCCGCCTCTGCTCCTTCTCCTTCTTCTCCTCAGAATTGGATATGCCTTTTCTTAAATATGATGGACCGTCTTTATCATGAATTTCAAGGTGCTGCTGAGGATCTGTCGTAGTTAAGCGGTGCGTTTTACAGCCCATCTCTGCGGTAAGAAGGTGAAAATAGCGAGAAGAGAGGCAGAAACGCTCACTTAGCCATGTTCTGAGCACCTTGGACAGCTCACAAAGATTCATATGTGACGATTTCATTTGGAAAACCGTTCCTTTTGCGACTTCTACCAGCACTCTTTTTCACACGACTGGGAGAGACTCACGCGGACAAATGAGTGAGAAGTGGTTGGTAGTTCATCCAGGCAAAAGAGGTCAGTGTGATAACGGAGAATATAATGCATCAAAGTGCAATCTATATTGGTATCCATGGGTCTATGTGAACGTACAGTTACAGGAGCATGAACTCAGGAAAATAATATTGTAAAGTTTTTGATCAGAACTACATTTAGCTTTTAGATTCTTCTACTGCACATGTACAAACACAGAGGTCCCAAACCTTTCAGGTCACAGCCCCCCAAACTACCATGCCCCATACCCCATCTGGGACCCACTGTTAAATCTGATAATAATATAGAGATTTCCAATCCAGTTTAACACATTGCTGTGTGACCTCGATTCACAAATGTACAGTTTTAAGAATTATATCAAATTCACTTAGTATGTTTATTTTTAATTTCTTGAAGTCCTCCTGGGACCCCCAGATCAACGCTGGGGAGGCCTGACCCACACTTTAGGAACCACGGCACAAAGAGTACACAGCAAAAATGTGTTGAATTTATAATATAAACAGTGCGACAGTGGCGGGTTGTCTCATGATCGGAAGGTCAGGGGTTCGAATCCCGCCTCCTGAAGGTATACACTGTTGTTGTGTCCTTGGGCAAGACACTTCACCCTCATTGCCTTTAGTGTCTGCATACATTGGTGTATGAATGAGAGAGTGAATGGGTGACTGGTTCCTTACTGTAAAGCGCTTTGGGCCTGATAAAGGTAGAAAAACACTATATAAGTTGAGTCCATTTACTATTTAAAAAAATGCTCTAAAATGTAATGAAGAAAAGTATGTATTTAAGAAATGCCCTTTATTACTTGTTTTCGGTGGTGATAAGATGTACTTCGTAGTGAAGGCACTGCGGAGCTGAAGGATCAAGTGAAGGTTAATGAAACTTAAAAACAAAACACAGTGTCACCTAATGACATCAGCAGGTGAGACAGAGCGTGTTTAGCTCTTGCGATAGAACAAAATGTGTGTGTGGCGTGTGTGTGAGTCTCTCGCATTGATTTTGTTGTTTTGGGGAGATTTGTTGGTCTATTTTAGGAGTGTACAAAACACAGAGTTGAGACAGAACGATTTCCAATAATGCTGCAGTTTGATTGTTTTGCGGTTGTCGGTGATTGCAGACGCCAAAAGGATTTCTAAATTTAGCAAGTTGGATAGATTCCGCACTAGCGCGTGTTGTGGAAGTTTAAATTCACACTGTGGCTGTAACCAGGGCGTGACTTACAGAATGAGTCCCAGCATACAATGGGCTAATCCTCCTGCAGGTACTCCTGAGTGTGTATGGCTCAAATCCAGAAGACAAAAGCCCCTGTAGGGACAATTAAAATTAAGAACAACTTATTCTTCTGATCTTGATCCAGGATTATGGTCAGGAGTAAATGGCTGAAGCCTTAGCCTACTGTTCATGTTTGTGTTGATGGAAACCACAGCATAATAACCACTTGGACACACAGAATGTCCTTCTCCTCTTCAGTTGTACACACTGAACCTGAGACTTTCTAGCTGCGGGTCAAGAGTCCAAACTAAATTACTTTGGCACTATGTCACGGTAGAATACACATAAAACAAAACAAATCATCTGACTGTGAGACATGTTTGCTTCACCATGTGCCAAAGGAATACAATAGGAAGATATCTGTACAGTTTACACAGATTTAGAGCAGTTGTTCTCAAGCTTTTCCCCCAAAGTACCACTTCATAAAACATTTATCTTCAAATCCGGACCAAAGAGGGTGTAAAGCGGCGCTAAATCACTATCTCCTCAAAATTCTGTCCTCATGCGCTGTAGAACCAGTGGGTTTGAATGGCTCTGCCTGTCTTGTTTTGGCGCCTGTTTGAAACCCATGAGTAGGCAGGCAGTTGATGCTGCTGACGCTCCCGTCTGCACTGAGGGATGGAGCCTGATCCAGCAGCCTGCTCCCGTCACGCTCTGGGTAATTGGCTGCAATCCATTCCCCGCTCATTGACTCCCATAAAAAGAGACAATGAGGTCCTTTCGTTCAGCGCAGACTGGGAGAGCAAGCCACTCAGACACCACGTGTAAGACAAACCGAAGGCTACGGCGAGGCAGCCACAGAGAAGAGCATTCACTGAAGGCAATAAGTACATGAATAGAACCATTTATAGCGCACACATTGGAATAATAGGAGAAAGCAGGATCTGGAGGGGGTTCTCAGGGCGCTGCACTGCTGTCACTGTCCCATCAACTAAATACTGTAAGTGGAGTTTGAATAAGTTGTGTATATGACAACCAATCCAACTTTATTTATAAAGCACTTTTATAAAGTACTGTACACAAATTCTACAGAGATATAAAAGAAACATAATAGTACAAAGTCAACTCTCAGACGGATCTGAACACCAAAGAGAAACAAGATTTAAAAACAGGAAGTGAACGTCCTAGATTTTATCCCGGGGCGGAAGGGACATGTTCTCCCCATGTCTGCGTAGGTTTCCTCCAGTTTCCCCGACCTCCACGCACAGTACGTTAATCCTCCATCCTTAAGGTGCATTCAGACCCTACTCGGCTCCCATGACAGGTGTGGGTGATTACTCTGTATTGTCAGTGTGCAGGGTACGCATACGTGTGGACAGTGCCCTCCACGCTTCGGCTGTATAGAGCGGGTGAATGCGGCGTGAGGAAGGAGTCCAACACACACATTTGGGAAAAGGACACAGGAGATTTTCTGTCTGAATCTAGAGCAACATAACCACCTCTACTACATAATAAAGACACAAGTGAAACAGAGACACCACCTGAAAAGAGGTGTAAAATAAACTTATGACAACACGGACACGGATTCAATAAAGAACGCACTGGATTACAAACGGGGACCCGGGGAACATCAGACCCTCCGAACACCGGAGGGCCCGGTGTTCCCCGGCTGCGGGTCTCGCTCATAGACATGTTATTGCTGCGCGTCTTCATGCGCCGGACAATTAAAGTCCTGCTGTAAACTCTTCTAACCGATAGGCCTATAGGCAGTAAACACTCGCCTCTCTTTCTTCTCTCTTCACCGCCTGGCACAGCACAGCCCGGTACAGCACGGCCCGGTACACGCCGATAATGGAGCTACAAGCGGCTTGATTTCGCTCATAACTCGCCTACTGACACCTTTATATTATTATAAGCCTTGTAGATCTCGCATTGTAATAGCTTACCACATTTTTGTACAACCTCAGAATAAGAACGCGTCGCAGTTCAGACAAGAAAAGTAAAATTAGCTGCAGCAAACTCCCTCCGTTTGTTTGACTGATTCGTTGTTGTAGCTCGATCGTGCTTAAATCCATGTTTTTCTCTTGTGATTGCCCGTGCAGCCCCAGCATACTCCATCACGCGGTGTGCGGAGAGCCAAGTGCAGCGGCTCGTGCCATAGCCGCTCCTGACTCTAAGCAAGTTTTATCTGATGGCTGCACTCCAGCCTTATGCACATTAAATTAGGGATCTTTTTACGAATGGGGCAACACATGCATTGCGTCCTCACTTCTCTCCCAGTGCCGCCACCTGTCATGCGCTCATTACGCACTGTGCTTCGGCCATCAGATGCTCCGAGAGGCTCCACTGAGGCCACTGTGACTGAATGACGTTGTATTTGCGCTGCTGTTTTATTAATGCAGTTGACAAAAACACGATCCATAGATATTAAATGAGAACGATGAGGAGGAGCAGAAAAGGAAAACTGCTAACATGGCCATTACCGCGGGTGGACCTGTGAACACCCACTTTTGTCCTTAGCCCACCCGACGGTCCTTATCATTCACTTCACTGCCTGTCCCAGGACAGAGACATCTGCACGGCCTGCACCTTTGTCTGCAGGACGCACACATATGGCTGTCTCTGTGCAGAGTGTTGAATTGTGCGCTCTGTTCCTAAAACTCGTGTCCCCGACCTGTCATCCCTCTTTTATCAGACCCTTTTTCAAATCAATTGACCTTATTTATTTGTATTATTCTTATTTAGTTTGTGAATTTTAATACAGTTTAAACTAAAGGGGCCAAGGGGAATAATTGGAGTATTAACTAAAACGAATTAAAAGAAAATTGGAACGAAAAAAATGAATTATCTTCAAAATATGATGTTGCAAAAAGGCGTCTTGACCAACTGAAAAGGTTCAAACCTAATGTGTGTTTTACAAAGGAACAATGCACGTCTCAGGAAACGAAAATGCTGAAGTAAAAGGCACTGGACTTCAAATACTGGGACTAAATAGGCAAACGAAAAATGATGTATTCGCGTTTGACCTGAGTGATCTGATGGAGATATTGCAAGAAACCAAAACACTAAACGAGGCGTTTATCCCATTGGCTTTTTATCGCCTTTCAAACGTGGATTTAAATGCTTCTTTTATGAAATGCTGAGGCGATGGAAATACGACAAAGACTTGTAACCTTGTAACTTGTTGGAGAAAGTTCTCACGCAAAACATCCAAGGACTTTCAAATCGGAGGTCATTTAAACAAACGAAGTTTACTATTTTGGAGAGGATGCTCTACCTGTGATGAGCTGACCAGAGTCGGGCTCACCGGGGGGGTCTGTTTAGCTTCTCATTCTCACCTTACCGGACCCGCGCTCCTCCCAAAGGGCTCCATTATACGTAAAAGCATGATGCTCTAAGCAAAATCGCGTGTTTGAAAAACTATGCAGCAATAGTTTCAATCGTCTTATTCAGTCACAGATGTCAAATAGCAGATGCCTGGGGGAGAGCGAGGGCAGAGCTGGATATCGTGCCCAAAGTTAACCATAGACACAAGCTGCGATCAGCTGGAATATGAACACACAGAGAGCGAGAGGGAAAAAGGAAAGTAAATATTTCCTCTCTATAGGTATTCACAAAAATTGGCACGGATCATATCCCGTCTTTCGTGGTTGAAGAAATTTGAACATCAAAGGGCACACGCGGGGAACAGCGGAACTTGTCTCATTGTTGAAGTCCCGATGTTCCCCGGGTCCGATGTTCCCCCACTTCTATTGGTGGGGGAACATCATTGACCTTTTTTCACCAAGCTGCTTGGCAATTTCCCCGTAGCCCTTTCCAACCTTGTGGAGGTGTACAATTTTGTCTCTAGTGTCTTTGGACAGCTCTTTGGTCTTGGCCATGTTAGTAGTTGGATTCTTACTGATTGTATGGGGTGGACAGGTGTCTTTATGCAGCTAACCACCTCAAACAGGTGCATCTAAATTTAGGATAATAAATGGAGTGGAGGTGGACATTTTAAAGGCAGACTAACAGGTCTTTGAGGGTCAGAATTCTAGCTGATAGACAGGTGTTCAAATACTTATTTTCAGCTGTATCATACAAATAAATAGTTACGAAATCATAAATTGTGATTTCTGGATTTTTTTTTTTAGATTATGTCTCTCACAGTGGACATGCACCTACGATGACAATTTCAGACCCTCCATGATTTCTAAGTGGGAGAACTTGCAAAATAGCAGGGTGTTCAAATACTTATTTTCCTCACTGTACATACCGCTGTTGTTCATTGTCAAATTGTTGTTGTCTTACCATATGTCACTTTATTTTATCTTATTTATTTAATATTTTGTATGCATGCCCTTATAGCCTTATAGTTTAACGTTCTTAGCTTATTTTTTATCTTAATTCTGTGTTATATGTTCTATGTCGCACGTTTGCACCAAGACAAATTCCTAGTTTGTAAACCTTGTTCACAAACCTTGGCAATAAACCTATTCTGATTCTGATTCTGAAGAAGAAGAAGTTAGTGCTAATCAGCAACAGCACAAATCACGCAGCAGTGGCTCTTCCCATGCGAGCGTCTGATTGCAACCGTTTCAAGGGACCAAATAGAAGTGGTAACGCGATTCGACCGGTTTGGTGTGCACATCTTTACAGGTTGCCCCAATTCCTTGGTCAGACTTTTTCTAGCAACTGAACGAATAACATGTAACTTGCAACTTACCATCTTAAAATAAAGTGCCTTTTGATCTGTTTTTTACAACGAGACGGGGAGTCAGATAACGGCATTTTTGGGCCTTACACTCTATTTTTTTATTCATAGAATCAAAGGCTGTGCCACACGCAGGGAACAATCAATACTTTTAAAATAAAAAACAGGGCTCAACTCTACAGTAAGTTGATTGGAATAACAGATGAGTCTGAGTATTTTTATGTAAACTTCTGCTTCAGAAAAGCAGCAGTTTGATTGAAAAGAGCATCCTGTAAAATGATGTCAGTAAATAGCTCAGTCAGTCAGTAAACAAAATCACATTCCTCCGCAAAAACAGCTTGCTGCAAAAGGCCTTTGCATTCTGATTTTTCCGACGTGTCACTGACAGAAAGAGTTCCCTTTGATTCACCGTCTAAGCATCCATCCATTTTCTTCCGCTTTATCCGGGGCCGGGTCGCGGGGGCAGCAGTCTCAGCAGAGATGCCCAGACTTCCCGATCCACGCACACCTCCTCCAGCTGTTCTGGGGGGACCCCGAGGCGACACCAGGCCAGCTCGGAGACATAGTCCCACCAGCGTGTCCTGGGCCTTCCACGAGGCCTCCTCCCAATAGGACATGCCTGGAGCACCTCCCGAGGGAGGCGACCAGGAGGCATCCGGAACAGATGCCCTAGCCACCTCAGCTGGCTCCTTTCGACGTGAAGGAGTAGCGACTCAAGTCCGAGCTCCTCCCGGGTAACTGAGCTCCTCACCCGATCTCGGAGGGTGAGGAGGCAAGGACCCCCCACCGACCTGATGCGGGGAAACCACCTTTTTCCGGTGGAGAACCATGGCCTCAGATTTGGAGGTGCTGATCCTCATCCCGGCCGCTTCACACTCGGCTGCAAACCGCCCCAGTGCAGCTGGAGGTCCTGATTTGATGAAGCCAACAGAACAACATTGTCTGCAAACAGCAGAGATGAGATTCTGAGGTTCCCAAACCGGACACCCTCCGGCCCCTGGCTGCGCCTAGAAATTCTGTCCATAGAGGTAATGAACAGAACCGGTGACATAGGGCAACACGCACCGGGAACAGGTCTGACTTACTGCCGGCAATGCGAACCAAGCTCCTGCTGCGGTCATACAGGGAACGGATAGCCCTTAGCAGAGGACCCCGGACCCCATACTCCCGGAGCACCCCCCACAGAGCACCACGAGGGACACGGTTGAACGTTTTCTCCAGATCCACAAAACACATGTGGACTGGTTGGGGCGAACTCCCACTAACCCTCGAGCACCCGATGAAGGGTATAGAGCTGGTCCAGTGTTCCACGACCAGGACGAAAACCGCATTGTTCCTCCTGGATCCGAGGTTCGACTATCGGCCGGATCCTCCTCTCCAGCACCCTGGAATAGACCTTACCAGGGAGGCTGAGGAGTGTGATCCCTCTGTAATTGGAGCACACTCTCCGACCTCCCAATCCAGGGGCACTGTCCCCAACCGCCACCGTCTAAGCATTTTGAGCAATTGTGTTATGCCATTTGTGTGAATTGTTTCGAGAAATGTTTTTAACCATATAAGAATGAAATGAAAAAGTTGTATAACTATGTTGCATTTCCAACAATCAATGTATTCAATCAATCAAACTACTATCAATCAAACTACTACTCAAACATGCACGACAGAAACAAAACGTGAGTCCACATGCTAAAGTCATGAAACTATTTTACAACATGATGGAAACAGGTCATTTTATGTTATACCTCCAAACACTTAATGTCACATTTCTAGCCACTCTTTGCTTTGGACAAAAGATCCAATAAGACCTTTGTATCTGCCCAGACTCGGGCTCCTCTTGTAAACCCTACTATTCTGCTTGATGGCTCTGCTTTGGTAATGCTCCCAGACAGATGAGCATTGATCTGAACCAGGTCTGTGTGAAGGTGGGATCTAAGATTAATCCTTTATGGGAGATCTGTCCATTCTTTAATCTAACTGGACACAATGGCCAGTCCGCATTAAGGCGTTAGGATCGAGAAGTCCCCTTTTATTCTCTGTAACAAACTGGAGAAGCTTTGATGCGACTCATCTTGGCTAAATCGTAATGGTCTGGACGTCTGATTATAGAGAAGTGCACACATCGATATGTTGTGATCTTTATCATTGTGACAGAGACAGTGAAGGAGTTTCAAAACTGAATTACAGTTGTAATTGTGCTCTTGGAGATGTAGGTGTTTCGACTAAGCATTGAGCTAAACTTTGACAAGAAAAACAAGACAGGGTCTTGAAGTTACAGCTTTAATACAGAGCCTTGCTATAGTTGAGTACAGTTGAGTACGAAGTGAAACTGTCAAAAAAAAAAATGACATTGCAATTAGCTATCTTTCCATTTCACGGTGCCGGAGTATACAAGCTGCTAGTAGAACTATAGCAGGGTGTGAATGACAGAATGCTTATATTAGCCTATATTTACATAAGATAAATGGATCAATCATCTACAACTTTGCAATCTCATTTTCAAGTACAGAGAAAAATGACAAAACTCTCTATCTGAAATAAAACACCTAAAAGGTGTTGCTTTTGCGGGACAGAATTAAAATGTACCGTTTTGGGGGGTCAAACAGTCTGCGCATCATCTCAGCATCAACCTGTGTCTGTGCGTCTCTGGCATAGATTGTAGATCAATGGAATAATCATCGCCTACTTCTTCCTGAAACCCGAAGGACCTGGGGCAGGCACTGGAAGTTCAGCGCTCTAATAGACTTTCCATTGAAACCTTTTCTCCTGTCATTTCCGTATAGTACACAGCCTTATCATTTTGACCTCCACGTGTTTGTCTTAGCATGCACTACATTGTCTTTTTTTTTCTCATTGCGCTTTTTCCAACAACCAGCCAAACGGCAAAACATAAAAGGAGCTTGAGTTATAAATGGGAAAACCTCCTTAAGCCCATTGATCTGCAGTCTAGTACGATTTCTGAGCAAAGATATTTGTAGCACGTTATAGGTAGTTTTACAATGAAAGCTTTATTTTGAAATATACTGTCACTGGATGGAATCAAACCATACTGGAAAAAGGTAGTTTGTCGTGAAAATGTAAAAGCGTCATTAGATTTATAATTTTTCAGAAAAGTCCCGAGTTCGGTTCCCGAGCTGGGTGGGGTTTGCATGTTCTCTCCTTCTACTGTATGTGTACGTTTCTCCCAAAGCACCCAGACCAGCGCTCCATAATCATTAAACATGCACAGTGTCATCACTCACTTTCAGATGAGTGATGTGCGGGGAAACACACTATTCTGAGTCAGGTTCATATAAAACTATAATGCTGCATTTTTATTTGATTATTTTTGGCAAAGATCTGATGGTTGAAAAACAAGTCCGCAGCAAATGCTAAAAGGTTGACTGAATTTCCGTTTCCAAGTGAGTTCTGTTCCATTCCAGTTTCTGAATTTGTGCCAAATCGTTTCTGATTAAAACAATACAAATAAAGTACAGGGTAAAATGAGGGGGAAGTTAGTTCATTTGCAGAGTTTAAAATGTTGGAGATTGCGTTTGTTACCGATTGGCTGCGGCTCAGTGGCGCAGTAAATGTTCTCATCTCCGATAAACAAAGAGCAATCACAGCGCACCAGTTCGAACAGGGGCAGAATACATCACACACAGCTTTGTTTCGCTGCGCAGTCGGTCGTGAAGAGGTCTGCGGGGCCAAAATACTTTATCAGCATAATAATATCTACGGATTAGACTTTGTCACAATGAAAATCAACTTTTTAAAACCGTTTACAGACCTGGAGGGCCAGGACTCAACGGGGAAAATGAGAATCCAAAATGTATTGTTTATATGTACTCAATATGGAGAGGGGACTTTTGCTACAAGTGCTCATACCTGCTGCCACGGAGTTACTACTTGTCTCCTCAGACAATGACACCAGTTCTGTTCTGTTTGCTTGACTCCAATCTCTCAAGAACAAACAAATTGAATCTCTGCCTGACTCCACTGAAAGGAGAAGAATTAGGGGAGACTGGGAGGTAGTTAGTCACATTGGGGGCGCTGTGACTTGATATTGTTACTGAACATCAAGTTCAGCGTCCTCATTTTCCTTCCACTCTTCTCAAAAAAACATTGAATTGAGGAGACGATTTGTCTTATGATTTAAAAAAAGCACAGAATACATTCATTTTATCATTAGTATTTGTTGAGCACATGTTTGGGTATTATGGGTGAATTCTTACATTTTTAAACGCTTTGAATATTTTTTTTTGCGTGAAATAAAAAGATGAATTATTTTCTACGTTTACAGTGCATCCGGAAAGTATTCACGACGCTTCACTTTTTTCACATTTTGTTGTCACAGCCTTATTCCAAAATGGATTCAATAAATTTTTCCCCCTTAAAATTCTACACATAACTACCATAATGACAACGTGAAAAAAAGTTGAGATTTTTGCAAATTCATTACAAAAAAGAAAAAAAGATCACATAAGTATTCACATCCTTTTCTCAATACTTTGTTGAGGCACCTTTGGCAGCAATTACAGCCTCAAGTCTTTTTGAATGATGCCACAAGCTTGGCACACCCATCTTTGGGCAGTTTTGCACATTCCTCTTTGCAGCACCTCTCAAGCTCCATCAAGTTGGGTGGGGAGCGTCGGTGCACAGCCATTTTCAGATCTCTCCAGAGATGTTCAATCGGATTCAAGTCTGGGCTCTGGCTGGGCCACTCAAGGACATTCACAGAGTTGTCCTGAAGCCACTTCTTTGTTATCTTGGCTGTGTGCTTAGGGTCGTTGTCCTGCTGAAAGATGAACCGTCGCCCCAGTCTGAGGTCAAGAGCCAGGATGTCTCTATACATTGCTGCATTCATCTTTCCCTCTATCCTGACTAGTCTCCCAGTTCCTGCCGCTGAAAAACATCCCCACAGCATGATGCTGCCACCACCATGCTTCACTGTAGGGATGGTGTTGGCCAGGTGATGAGCAGTGCCTGGTTTCCTCCAAGCAGAACGCCTGGCATTCACGCCAAAGGGTTCAATCTTTGTCCCATCAGACCAGAGAATTTTCTTACTCATGGTCTGAGAGTCTTTCATGTGCCTTTTACTAAGGAGCGGCATCCGTCTGGCCACTCTACCATACAGGCCTGATTTGTGGATTGCTGCAGAGATGGTTGTTCTTCTGGAAGGTTCTCCTCTCTCCACAGAGGAACACTGGAGCTCTGATAGAGTGACCATCGGGTTCTTAGTCACCTCCCTGACTAAGGCCCTTCTCCCCCGATCGCTCAGTTTAGATGGCCGGCCAGCTCTAGGAAGAGTCCTGGTGGTTCCAAACGTCTTCCATTTACGGATGATGGAGGCCACTGTGCTCATTGGGACCTTCAAAGCAGCAGAAATTTTTCTGTACCCTTCCCCAGACTTGTGCCTCGAGACAATCCTGTTTCGGAGGTCTATAGACAATTCCTTTGACTTCATGCTTGGTTCGTGTTCTGACATGCACTGTCAACTGTGGGACCTTATATAGACAGGTGTGTGCCTTTCCAAATCACGTCCAATAAACTTAATTTACCACAGGTGGACTCCAATGAAGCTGTAGAACCATCTCAAGGAGGATCAGTGGAAATAGGATGCACCTGAGCTCAAGTTTGAGCTTCATGGCAAAAGCTGTGAATACTTATGTACATGTGATTTGTTTGTTTTTTATTTGTAATAAATTTGCAAAAATCTCAAAAAACGTTTTTTCACGTTGTCATTATGGGGTGTTATGTATAGAATTTTGAGGGAAAAAATGTATTGAATCAATTTTGGATTAAGGCTGTAACATAACAAAATGTGAAAAAAGTGAAGCGCTGTGGATACTTTCCGGATGCACTGTATATTAACAGCAACAAAAACAACACAAAACATTAGGGACAATAGCACACACTTTGACAACCTGCCCTGCACCTCAAGTCAAGGGTTTAAGCTTTAATTACATTTCCCTCTGACCCTTGTGGGACGTTGCTTTTTTTTTTTTTTGCAAACACACACAGTGGTCTGTACGCCTGCATGGTCTCAGTCGCTCCTAAAATGCTTGGTGAGATTAAGGGTCTCATATTCAGCCTCATTCTGCCCTGCCTTCACTGGAACAGGATTAGCGTCTGGTCTGTGTCCTCGGTCTTAAGCGCCGGGCAATAATCTCACACACGTCTTGATCACCATCTTGCACTTTCCTTGTTCGACAATGAAAAAGAAAAGACAGACTCGAAGCGAGCGATTGTTGTTCATGTTTCTGTCTAAAAGGGAAGTCTCGGAGCAATGGATGGATGAGCTTTGCAAACACTTGGTGGTTACACAGGGCCATGGGAACTGCTCGAGAAATGCCAACGTGGCCCTAAGAATAAGCACTGGGGAAGATTCCAGCTCCAGGTATGTGTATGAGACTCCAGAATCTCGTTGTCAGGGGAGTCCTTTTGTGTTTAGCACCTGGAGGAGACGAGCACCCAGCAGAAGCCTACACACGCATGGAGAGAACATGCAAACTTCACACAGAAAGTGTCCCGGATCCAACCTGGAACTTTGTGGCTGTGAGGCAGCTCAGGTGAGACAGCCAACTCTACGCACAGTCCACCACTTCTTCACCTCCGTGGATGTAGTTTACCATCAAACATCAGCACTATCACTGGTTACGTGAGGGAAGATTTAAGATATCGGCTGTAAGACTTCAGTCAGGAGAGAGTGACAGTGTCATTCTAAAGTAAAAAAATCAAGTTCCTCCTCTCCGCCTCCTAATTGGACAGCCACTCCTAGTTTGCAAAATGAGGAGAGAGCAAGAATAAACTTTCAAAAGTAAACGATCAAACTCCCTCCCCGTTCCATCCCATCGGCACATGGTGGCACAGCAGTTAGCCCTCGTGCTTCACAGCAAGAATTGGCCCTTGGTTTGTTGCCCGAGTGGGGCCTTTCTGTGTTTGCACGTGTCTCCCTGTGTTTCCCCTGCCACTAAAAACATGTACAAAAGGCTAGGATGAATGAGAGTGTGTTAGAGAGAGCGAGTGTGGGACAACAGATGGAAATTTGCCCAAAGCTTTAAGAAATAAATCCTGATTGGACCCGACTGGCCGGGTTACAGGAAAGCTCGTCTCATTGGTCAAAGTGATGGCACCGCAGATTCTGATTAGAAAAAAGATCATTGTATTACAATATTACTTCTGTTCAAATTGCAGGTCCAGGCCATCAATAATATGTAGTGTATGAAATGTATAAAACACGAGTCCTAAGGATTACACAAACACATTTCCAGGCATGTTTTTGGTGATGGGAAAAACAGTAACATGGCTGAAAGCTCCAAACGTCCATTTTTACAGAGAACCCCTCCTTTAATAACTGAGCACTGTACAGAAATGCAAAGCAAGTTCAACTTCCTATAAATAGCAAATGTATCATTAATAGTCTCTGACAGCAGTTCGTTGTCACAGGCCATTATCTCCGACTGGAACCACAGTAAAACACAATGTGTTTCTCTCATCATTTAATTCCCCATTGAGACAAACGACTTGCATCTATTTGTGCGGTAATATCAAGATGAAATTATGCCTGAGACCGCTTCCATTCCCAAATAGAAGAATAAATGACTCTTGGTGTGACTATATTTTAAATGAGATATTCTAAGTGCAGTGTAAATGAATATAAATGTGTGTGTGTGGATCGCTGGACTGTGGCGACTCGGGGCCCCTCCGCAGTGATCCGTCTTCTCCCGTGAATGTGATTTGTGTGGAATTAAAAGCTGATTATTTGCCGGAGGGGCCCCCCACGTTCGGCCCCCGGGCCCCTGGGTGCCGCTGATGGATGGCCCGCACTTGTCTCAGGCCTAAGTGGCTCTCATCACAGCCCTCTGACATGTCTTCATTAATTTGAATAAGCGAGGCCCGTCTCCCAGAGGACAGTTCAATTTTTTCCATGAAACAGATGGATGGCTCTTTGATTTTTCATGTGCTGCTTTTACAAATGTCTACAGTCGCGTCGCTTATATTGAGACACGGGCTGAAGCGGTGAAAGATCAATGGAAGGCATTGTTAAAACACAAGTATTATGGAATAAAATCATAATTGGAAGAGACAAAGAAACATGGACTTGTAAAAGAAGAAACATGTATCGAACGTTAGATTTACTTCTCAAACTGATAACATTTTATCAACAGATTGATGGCTTGAGCAATAAATATGCTCAATTGTTTTTGAACTCTATAGGTGGCATATCCCACCAGAGTCTTATGGGTTGGTCAAAAATAGGAAAAATATGGCCCAGAAGACATTCATTTGTAGATTTTGATGAATATTTCAATACATTCTGTTAGTTTTGCCACCTTTATTTGCACCTGTTTCCCGTTGTGTCCAATTGGCTTTTTAATATCCACATTTTCTGTCATTCCTCTCTTCACTGGATGTGTTAAAATCTTTACAAATAATAAATGCATAGATTGTTTTTGCTTTGTTGGCATTAATACATTGTTTAGGTATTAAAATTTGAACTGTATTTGAACCTGCTGCCGCCTGTAAAAAACCCTGACACTGGGTGAAACCTGTGATTGTGTCTGAAACCCACTTGTGAGTATGTACACGTCGCTATAAGTTGTAAACTTTTATTTTTAATTATTAGAACACATGGTGCAATATAAAACAATACCCATGGGACCAATAACTAAATACACATAAAATTGTCCTTTAGAAATGTTCCATCCAGGGATTCTTCGATTTGGATCCAAAGTTAGAGTAGAGACGTCAAGCTGAATCGGATTTACGATTACCACCGGTAGCTTAACCGTGAGAATTTTAGAAGCTGATGGACCTCCTACGTGCAAAGGCTCTTGTTGGAAAGTTGCAGGAAAATACATCGAATATGAAACAACATCTTCGCTGTATAATTTATGGCCAAATCAAGGTAATAAACTGCATTGCCAATAAACCTGTCCATGTTCAGAAATGGCCTCTACAGGATGCAAACAGAAAACAAAGGCGCTAGTCTCTGTTTAATCGTAATAAACAAAGTGCGCGCACACACACGCGTGGTAATCAGTGTAGTCCCGTTAGTGCCCTGTACACTGGGGATGCAATGATTCACTTTTGTCACGATTCGATACGTATTTCGATATGAAGGTCTACTGGGCTTGTCCTCTGCCGCGGACTCGACCTCGCTGTCTCTCCCGTTCTCACGGCCGGCTCTGTTTCCCGCCGCTCCCGCTGTGAAACTTCCAGAGTTTTGAAAGAGTGATCCGGCTTCGTGGTTCCTGCACATCGAGGCACTCCTCCACCTCCGGAGTGTGACTCCAGATACTACTTGGTGGTTTCTGCCCTGGATCAGCAGACTACCCGCAGGGCTATGCCATTGATACGTAGCCCTCCTCCTCGTGGTAAATACGGCGCTCTTAAGCAGCTCCTTCTGCGGAGGTTCAGTCTGTCCTCCGCGGGGAGGGCGTATAAAATTGTCACCCTGCCCGGTTTGGGGGACAGTACGGCCGTGGATCTAATGGTTTCCTTCCTTTTCCCGCACAATTTCCTACGGCAGCTTCCGCCACAGGTACGAGCAGTTTTGGCTAACTCGTCTCGCCGCTGGTGATTACTGAGGCCTCGCGGAGGAAGTGCGCCCCCACTTGTCCGTTGCCGGGTCGTGGGGGCAGCTGTGGGAGCTGCCCAAATCACATTGCACCAGCCCCTATGGCGCCCCCTGCAGGTGGTGGGTCCACAGAAGGACGGCCTCATGGTTCTAACCGGGCCTGTTGGTCTCTCATAAGGGGCTTCTGAACCGCTCTTTGTCTGACCCCTCACCTAGGACCTGTTTGCCATGGGAGACCCTACCAGGGGCACGAAGCCCCCGACAACAGAGCTCCCAGGATCATTCGGGCGCTCAAACCCGTCCACCACGTTAAGGTGGCGGTTCCAGGAGGGGGGTCTCGATTTTGTGTTTGTCTATTTGGACGACATTTTGGTCGCCAGCTCGTCTGCTGAGGAGCACCTCAGAGAAGTTTTCCGGCGTTTAGACTCCCATGGCCTGATTGTCAACACAGCCAAATGTCAGTTTGGGTTGCTGCCGGTGATCGATCTTTTTTTAATTTTTTTAGGCCATCACATTTCCGCGCGTGGCACGGTTCCCTTGCCTGCTAAGGTCCAGGCGGTGGCAGATTTTCCCCGTCCGGTTGTGGTCAAGGCATTACAGGAGTTTTTTAGCATGGTGAATTTTTACAATATAGGTTTATTCCTCACACCGCCCACCTCCTACAGCCGCTTTACGATGCTTTGCATTCACGTAAGGCCACTGACACCATTGTCTGGACACCGGACCGGATTGTTGCTTTTGATGGAGCCAAGTCTGCGTTAGCTAGTGCCGCTCTCCTCGCTCACCCTGATCCAGATGCTCGGTTTGGCGTGCCGTCGGATATTACTTCTGACAGAGGCCCCCAGTTTATTTCGGAGCTTAGGTCGGGTATGGTGCGTTCCTTGGGGGTGCAGGTGCACCGTACCGCGGCATACCACCCTCAAGCAAACGGGTTGTGTGAGCGTTTCCATCGTTCGCTTAAGGCGGATTTTCTTAGAATCATGATGAATTCACTAAAACATTTAGATCACTTTTAATCATCCAGGACCCAGGATGATTAAAAGTGTGTCATTGACGGCTCTCCGAACTCTATAACAGAATTTTGATCAGTTTACATTATAGACTATTACATTTCTTCAGTACAGAACAATCAGGTTTGCATACCGTTTTCTCTCGTTTTCCACCTTCACGGCGAAACAGAAGCTGTGCTGTTAAAGCTGGGGTACCTGTTTTTACCACCTCAGTTAAACACCACCAGATTTTGTTAAATTGTCTTCACCTAATTATTTATTGAGCGATAGAAGATAGAAATACCACCCTAAATGAGAGGTGTTTTTTTTAGGTTTGTTCACCCTTTTCCACTGCTCAAAGCTGTACATGGACGTGAAACGTACATATAACAAATTTGCTTGAACAATTCGGAAATGCAGGAGGGATTGTGAGTAATAGAAACGAATTTGGGAGGAGGCCTCGTGGAAGGCCCAGGACACACTGGTGGGACTATGTCTCCGAGCTGGCCTGGTGTCGCCCCGGGGTCCCCCCAGAACAGCTGGAGGAGGTGTGCGTGGATCGGGAAGTCATAGTTCAGAAACATAGTCCCACCAGCGTGTCCTGGGCCTTCCACGAGGCCTCCTCCCAATAGGACATGCCTGGAACACCTCCCGAAGGAGGCGACCAGGAGGCACCCGGAACGGATGCCCTATCCACCTCAGCTGGCTCCTTTCGACATGAAGGAGCAGCCACTCTACTCTGAGCTCCTTTCGGATAACTGAGCTCCTCACCCGATCTCGGAGGGTGCGCCCAGCCACCCTGCGACGGAAACTCATTTCGGGGATTGTATCCGCGATCTTGTCCTTTCGGTCATTACCCAAATATCATGACCATGATCTAGTTTCAATCAAATTAAAGTTATTTTTTTTTCCTAAATAAAATACACATTACTTGTACTCGTAAAATGGGAAGAAATAATTATCACAAATATTTAAGATCAGTTTCAGTCGGGTTACCTGTCCTCACTATGCATGAAGCTCACCCAGGTTCAGAACGGTAATAAAACCTTTTTAAAGTCCCTCATTTAGAACAACATTGAGTCAGTCAGATGAAAGATCACCTCACCTGTCCTGAACTACATTTTAATGTGTACTTTTACTTCATTGTTTGAGTAGGTATGTGTTCACATTCGAACTGCCATTGACAATATATATTGATAATATATAGACAATATATGCCACCAAAGTGGATATTTATTTTTTTATATTGTTCTTCCATCTTTCTTGTAAAAGTGTCATCATATGATAAGTATGCCAGTGTGATCAAAGATGCTATATCATGCTGAACTGGCTTTTTAGAGATGTATATTATTATTATTATTACTATCTGTAAACGTTATTCATTTCTAGTACAAGAAATGCCAAACTTTTAAAGTTCTAAAAATCACAGCTTTCTGTACAAGTTATGGAAAATAGCTGGGCCCGCGACTACACTCTATCACCTGCACAACCTCTCTGACTTCCAAATATAGCCACTTCATTCTTCTGAAATAGCCTCCAATTGTTCTGTGAGCGCCTTTGGCCACTTGTCTTGGCAGACTTCCTTATGCATGAAGGGCGCGGGGGACAGAGGGGTCCCTGGTGCATTGCCTCGCGCCCACACAGTTATTGCGGCTGGATATTGGATGTGCTCGGTGCGTTTTGGTACGCTCCACATTACCGCCTCATTCTCCGGTGTCGCAGCCAGTTTTCCTCGCGCCCGCATCATTTGGACAGCCCTCGCCGTAATTTGCGCCCGCTGATTGGGTGGGTTCCCGTGCTGAGACTATTGTCCTATTGTGTCCTATATGTCACCAGAAAACAAAGCTCGCCTGGTTATCGGGACACGCATTCATCAAAGTCTAAAGCCAATTGTGAGATTGTGTAATAATTAGCCAAGCGGTAAAGGGCACCACATGTCTAAGTGTTGACAACTTGACAAAGGCCGAGCATGTTTTACACAGTACTTTGATTTAAGCTGCAGGCCCTTCCTCACAAAACAAGACACCTTATTGTGGATCAAGTTGGTGGGACGCAATGGTGGAGTCGGCACAAAGAGTTCCTTTGTGTAAACAGAGAGACACGAGTCTAACCCGTGAGCCGGATCAATGCAACTCATTTACAACAAGGACTTTACAAAAATAAAGTAATTCACAAATTACTTTAAATTCACTTCCCTTTTCTAGCTTTTTGGCACTTTTTTTTTGTATCATCCTGTTATAAAAGCAACACAAGCAGAAGAACGGGAGACCTGGCTAAAGTTTAGACTTTAAGTTCATCTGGAGTCTGTGTCCAAAAAGTGTGTTAAAAAGTAAAATAAGTCAACTGTACGCCTGAAGACAAACAACACAGACCACTATGAGCCTATGGCACTTATGGCTAAAGAAAATCTTTAGTTTGTTTGCTCTTTTCTAAGCTTGAGTATAGTTGAGGGAATTAGATAAGGTTCATTAATCCAAATCTCAGGTAAATTTAAACTATATAGGTCAAATTTGGTGAGCCGAAACAAATGATCAAAAAGAGACACAAATCCCATCACATAACAGATTATGCATCCCTTGTGCAATCTCCTCATCCAAGAGTGAACGACCGTTGAGCAAATGTAATATAATTATATAGTGAAAAAATACTTTTTTAAAGGGGACATAATTATCATGCAAAATTAACTTGTGTTACGGAGTTGCTAGCATGCCATTAGCTAAAAAACACTGCTTCACTGCTTGTATAATCTTTAATATTCATACTTCACAAAACTGCCTGCAGATGGCATTAAACTCCATAATGAGATGGAGATCCACACAGTCCTTACAGATGAAGTGCACTTCCACACACATGATCTATATCTATGCTTCGGTGCTCGAAAGAATGATTCTCAGCCACATTCATGAACCTTAATATCAGGTTCTCTTCGGGCTCTGCAATGCCCTGACAGACGTGTGAGGTCCGGTTCATTGTTCCACCGCCACTGATAACTAACGGCTCATTAATAACCGCGCTCATAAATCATACTCACTCCCACATTATTGTTATCATTAGACATAAGCTCATGTATGCAGCGCTGAGGGACTCCGCCCCCGGAGGTCCATCATCCACCTGTAGGGCGAGGGCCTTAAAAAAGCCTATAGTGGGAGAAAGTCAGAAAAATGGCTTGACTAATGTTATTTAGTTAGATTTTGAAACGTGTACACTTAGCCTGAAGAAGAAGAAGTATACTTCCCCCGGAGATATAGGACTTCACAAAACACTCACACCCCTATCTACAGTCCCCACGGTCGCTTTCACTCCCTCCCCCGGAGAACGTTATAAATCGTGGGTCGTATTTCCTGCTTCCTGCTTATCAAGAGTGCAGACGTGTTTCTGCTTGCTGCCGCTGCTTGCCTCTTTATTTGCTTTTTAATCATTTTTAATCATTCTATTTTTTGGGCACATGTCTTGGATATGATTTTATTCTTTTCTTCTAAGTGAACCAAGGCTTTTTAATAATTTTTCCTTTTTTACAACTCATTTGACGGACCAACGACAACAATCTTGTCAACATGGCTGAGGGAGTAACGCAAACATCTCCTTGTGAAAGCTGTCGGATGTATCAACAAGAAATTTGCCTACTGCGGGACAAGATATATGCCTTGGAGACGGAAAAAGGACTTAATGACACGCTCCCTGTGGAACCCGGTAAGAAGACTAGAAAAACTGATACTTGCAACCTAAAGCTAAACGATACCATAACATTCCCAAAACTTGAGAGACAACTTGGTGCTAGGCCAAAGCAAAGACAACATGCTGGTAAAAATGCACCTGGAATAAAGTTAACAAACAGATTTTCACCTCTCTCAGAGGATGAGTATAACGAACAGAAAAAGTCAGAGAGAAACAGAGAACAAGAAGTCAAAACAAAGATGGAGAGAAAAACTGTGCAAAGTGTCAAGGCCAGAGATATCCTGGTGCTTGGAGACGGAGCCATATCTAATGTAAACAATCAGAGAATCACTACGATCAGCTATCCCAGCGCCACCGTTTCTGACATCATAGATGTTCTAAACAAGGAGATTACAAATAACCCTGGGATAAATAAACTTGTTATTCATGTTGGTGCTGTTGACATAAAAGACGGAGAGTCGGAAGTCCTGAAAGAAAAGTTTAATAAACTTTTTGAGAGACTTGATTCTCTGGATAAAGATGCAATACAAATTTTCATCAGTGGACCTATCCCAAACATCGATGGGAGAATAAACAAATTCTCCCGGCTGTTTCAGTTGAACACATGGCTGTCCAATGTCTGTGAGTCAAGAGGACTGTATTTCATAGAGAACTTTTATCTTTTCTGGAAACGCGACGATCTGTTTAAAGGAAATGGCCCACATTTGAGCAGAGGTGGAGTGAGACGACTGACGGAAAATCTCCTCCATGCTCTGCAAAACCAGTGGAGGCCTGAGCGGCCAGAGAGAGCAGAGAGGAGCATGAGAAGAGCTCCTGGCTCGCCAGCAAAGGTCTTGCCTGCACCCCCAATAAAAGATTCAGTCGGAGCTGCATCATCTGCACCTACAGGAACGGACTCAGCCACAGAAAAGGATCCAGCCACAGCAGCGCCATCAGCGCCTACAGCAAAGGACTCAGCCACCGTTAAGGATCCAGCCACAGCAGCGCGATCAGCGCCTAAAGCAAAGGACTCAGCCACAGTTAAGGATCCAGCCACAGCAGCACCATCAGCGCCTACAGTAAAGGACTCAGTCACAGTTAAGGATCCAGCCACAGCAGCGCCATCAGCACCTACAGTAAAGGACTCAGCCACAGTTAAGGATCCAGCCACAGCAGCGCCATCTACACCTACAGTAAAGGACTCAGCCACAGTTAAGGATCCAGCCACAGCAGCGCCATCAGCACCTACAGTAAAGGACTCAGCCACAGTTAAGGATCCAGCCACAGCAGCACCATCAGCGCCTACAGTAAAGGACTCAGCCACAGTTAAGGATCCAGCCACAGCAGCACCATCAGCGCCTACAGTAAAGGACTCAGCCACAGTTAAGGATCCAGCCACAGCAGCACCATCCGCATCTGCATCTCCGGGGAAAAGCTCAGCTTCGGTACCACATGCATCTATAGTAAATGATTCAGCCGAAGGAGCACTTTCATCAGCTCCACCACAGGCCTTGAGCCCGACTGCTGCATCTACACCCTCCTCAGATTTTTCTGAATCATTCCCATCCCCAGACTCACCTATGGGATTCCCCATCCATTTTGAAACCTTAATACAACAAGGGACTCAAATGACTCCCCGCTCTTCAATCATGTCCAGGCCAAGGCTTTCATCCCCAAAGAAGTATCCTGCCCCTCTCCCACCTCTGTCTTTTTCACCCAAGGTCTCCCCAGCTCGGCCCCCACCACCGGTGCCCACAGCTGTTATCTCTAGCAGCGTCACTGCTGCTGTCTAGGACATTAGGGGCCTCTGCGTTGCTACCATGCACAGCAAACTCAAAACCAACCAGAGGTCCACAGAGGGGGTGTGTTCTTCTGAAACAATTAGTACTGTCAAACAACTTAGATTAGATAAGAGAGGGACAGTCAGACCGTCCAATCAAAGAACTCTAATCCATATCCCTTGCAAAAAGATTCCATCCACTCAAACACAGATAAATCTCAAACATGCTGTACTCAATGTCAGATCATTAAAAAACAAGTCCTTGTTAATAAATAGTTTTATTTCCTCTTATAATCTAGACTTTATGTTTTTAACTGAAACATGGCTTGACAAAAACACTGGAAACGCAGTTTTGATTGAGTGTTGTCCATCAAATTTCAATTTTGTGTCTGAAACACGCCAAAACCAAAGGGGCGGGGGTGTCTGTGCCATATTCAGGGACAATATAGTCACCCACAAATTGTCATTTGGGGTTTTTCAATCATTTGAGTATGTGTCTTTCAAAATGGAGATAAAACAATCTTCCATACTTTATATGACTATTTACAAACCACCACAGAATTGTTTTATTGAAGATTTTTATTGAATTACTTTCATTTATACTGACTGATTTTGATTGTTTGGTTATTTCAGGTGATTTTAATGTGCATGTGGATGTGACCAATGACAGACATGCAAGAGAATTTAGTGCTGTTCTTGAAATGTTTGGTTTAACTCAGCACGTGAGTGAAGCGACTCACAACAAAGGCCACACTCTGGATCTAGTCATTACAAAAGGTGTTAATATATCAAATGTGAATGTTGTTGATGTTGCTTTGTCTGATCATTTTTGTGTCTTCTTTGACCTGTCTGTTACACCCAAACCAGAGGCTGGGCCTGGAGTTATTCAAAGAAGACACATAAATGATACAACAAGGACACAGTTTATGGAAATGATCAGATTTGAAAATCCCCCATGTTCTAATGTTGATAATCTGTTGGACTCTTACACATCAAGCGTCTTAAATGTTTTGGATACTATTGCTCCTGTCAAGGTTAAAATGGTTAACAATAGACAAAGGGCACCTTGGAGAAGTGAAGATTCGGTCAGGGCACAGAAAAGGGAGTGCCGAAAAGCCGAACGGAAATGGCGCAAGTCAAAGCTCCAGGTTCATTTTGAGATATACAAAGAAGTGCTTTGTGAGTTCAACCAGATTTTGCGTGGAGAAAGGGAGAAGTACTTCTCTAAAATCATCGCAAACTGCAGAAACAATTCTCGCGTTCTGTTTTCCACAGTAAACAGATTAACTAACCCTCCAGTTTCACTGCCCTTAGAACTAATCTCTACATCTAAGTGCAATGAGTTTGCAATATTTTTTTATGACAAAGTCCAAGGCATTAAAAATGCCATAATTTCAGCAACACAAATAGCAACCCTGCCACCAGATAAACACCTTGAGCTGACACATTTCACACCTGTTACTGACAAAACAATGGAAGAGGTTATCTCCGGTCTGAGTTCATGCACATGCTGCCTTGATGAATTACCCACTAGATTTCTGAAGTCTGTACTGACCAGCTTGTTACCACAACTTGTTCAGTTAGTCAACATTTCATTTGAGACTGGAGCATTTCCAAAGGCTCTGAAAACCGCGGTCATTAAGCCTCTTCTAAAGAAGAGCAGCCTTGATCCCAAGATACTGAACAACTACCGGCCCATATCAAACCTACCATTCTTAGGAAAAGTCCTGGAGAAAGTAATCTATCAACAGCTCACTTACTTTCTCCTATCTAACAATGTGTTTGATACTTTCCAATCAGGTTTTAGGCCCCACCACAGCACTGAGACAGCTCTGATCAAGGTGACAAATGATATCCGTATGAACACCAACGCAGGTAAGGTCTCAGTTTTAGTTCTGCTGGACCTGAGCGCTGCCTTTGACACAGTGGACCACGGGATCTTACTTCACAGGTTAGAAAACTGGGTGGGAATCTCTGGTACTGCGCTAAACTGGTTCAAGTCCTATCTGGAGGATAGGACGTACTTTGTCGAAATTGGCAACTGTGTCTCAGACAAAATTTCCATGACCTGTGGAGTCCCCCAGGGGTCAATCTTGGGACCCCTCTTATTCAACTTGTACATGCTTCCATTGGGTCAGCTAATAAACAGCAACAATGTGTCGTACCACAACTACGCAGATGACACTCAGATCTACGTGTCACTGACGGCAGGTGAACATGGGCCTGTAGATACTCTCTGTCACTGCATCGAACAGATCAGTTTGTGGATGCAAAACAACTTTCTCCAACTAAACTCAGACAAAACTGAGATCATTGTTTTTGGCCCACAGACACAAAGACAAAGTGTTATCAGTCACCTTGAGTCTCTCTCTCTAAAACCAAAAAATCAGGTTAGAAATCTAGGGGTAATCATGGACTCAGACCTGAACTTAAACAGCCACATTAAAGCAATAACATCATCAGCTTTTTACCATCTGAAAAACATTGCTAAGATCAGAGGAATAGTGTCAAAACCAGACTTGGAGACACTCATCCATGCATTTGTCTCCAGCAGGTTAGACTACTGTAACGGCCTGCTCACTGGCCTTTCTAAACGAGCTGTTAGACAGCTGCAGAACATCCAGAACGCTGCTGCTCGAGTCCTGACAAGAACCAGGAAATACGACCATATTAGTCCAGTGCTCCGGTCTCTGCACTGGCTTCCTGTCACTCAGAGAATAGAATTTAAAACAGATCTGCTTGTGTACAAGTCGTTTCATGGTTTAGCACCAAAGTACATCTCTGACATGTTAGAGCCGTATGAACCATCTCGGGCCCTGAGAACGTCAGGGAGGGGTCTCCTGGTGGTTCCCAGAGTCAGGACTAAACACGGTGAGGCTGCGTTTCAGTTTCATGCAGCTAAAATCTGGAACAGTCTTCATGAGGATGTGAGACAGGCCTCAACTCTGAGAATGTTCAAATCCAGGCTGAAAACAGCTCTTTTTACCCGAGCATATGAAAACTGAAAGTATTTTATCTGCACTCTTGCCTTTTACTGTCATTGATAAATGTTTATGTTGGATGTTTTAATGATTGATTTGATCAGTTTTCTTGTAATTTTATGCAACTGTGAAGCACTTTGAATTGCCTTGTGTATGAATTGTGCTCTACAAATAAACTTGCCTTGCCTTGCCTTGCCTTGACATCTGTGCGAGTAACATGGACTGAATTAGGAGCCTTCCTGCACACAGTATTTGAGAACGTGTTGTGTGTTTTTCTTTTGTCTGCAACTTTGTAATATGTGGTACCAACTGAAAGCAACCTACAGCTTCTTCTGATCAATAATCAATAACATGAGTCTATTTCCTTTCTATTATGTAGCAATGTGGTTGCAGTTAGGGCTGGGTAACGTTAAATATGTATTTAAAAAAAATGTGGTTCTGCTCTTATCAAAAAAAGAATCAAAATCTTTAGATCCAAGTTTTGATGCTGTTGGTCCAGCGACAGCATTACAGGATCAAATAAACAAATTTAAAAGTCTTTTATGGAACAAATTAACAATATTGTTTCTGTTTCCTGGACCTAAATGACAAATACAGGTATCAAAACAAGTAAGAAATGCAACGGGACCCAGCCCTATAGTTGTAGTGTTCCCAATAGTACTTACTCAATACTTGTGTAGTAGTGTTCTTTATTTATATGCAGCATATGGGTTACACCTTGGGTTTAATTTATAGTTTTATTTTGTTTTTAGACACAAACATGATGTCTTTGAATAAACAGTTCTAATTTGTGGAGCTATTGTCGCCACCATGTTGCCATGTTGATATTTAAACTGTTTATGGTGAATATTAGGCAATTCGTTTGAGTCCATATGAAATGTTTCTATGCAAAGAAAGCACACTGGCCCAAAAAATGTAACTTTGACTTCAGCGTCTCCCCTTCATAAACGTTGAAACCAAAGCTCGGTTGTTTTTTCTCCGCAGACGCGTCGCCCAAAGTGCTCACATTCCTGTGGCAGAGATGTGGCTGTGTTTTCAAATCAAATCACAAAGTAGCGACCCCTAATGGCAGAGGGGGCAGCCCAATCAAATCAAATCAAACTTGAAAACCTTATTACCACATGTACAAACTGAAGATTGAACTTACAGTTGTTAGAACGAGCGCTACACTTTGGCACAGCCCTTTTAGAAGAGCCACTCCCAGAGCGCCCTCTAACAGAACTGGCTCCGCCATACCGGCCCCTAATTGTCTATGGCCTTGGCATAACAATTACACATAAAAAAGAAATCCCTTACTACATGGTAATGGTAATACCTCACATTCAAACAAAAAATACATATCCGACCAATATTTTTATTTTATTTTTTACATTTCAATAACACAATGATGCACAAGATTTTCGCACAATATTTCTATCATTACTTTACTTTTTATTTATGATTAGTCTTTAACTAATATTTGAGGGAACAATAGAATTGAACTTGTGGGTCATTCTCCACTAACAGGCATTTACTGGTTACTGGCTTTTCTTTTGATTTCAACAGATCGACCCACTCCGTATGTGTCTGGAAACACTTCTGATTCTTCCCAATCCTTCATGAGTCGCGTGTGGCTGTGGGATCTGCGATTAGGACAATGTCTCCGTCTTTTAGATTCCTTTTTAACTGATTCCATTTTGTCCCTATTGTAAGGTTGCCAGATATTCTTTGGACCGTCTCTTCCAAAAGAGACCAGAGATGTTGTGATTGTTTGTACATTCATCTTTCACTCTACTACGAGGGTGAATATGTTTGTAACAGTTATTAATATGCTGAGTTCACCGGTGCAGACTCCTCTCTCCAGAAATCCCCTTGGGAAAAAAAAAGGGCTTGGTCTCAGGTTGAGTCTTATGTGTATTTATTGAGATGTATATTTGATTTTTTATGTTCAAGTTGTCAACCATCTGCCTTTTATGAGGTCCTACAGCGGAGAAGTCCGAGGTGATCCTCCCCACGGGAACAGTATATACAGAGACATGCTGTTGTTATTCCTCGTTATGTCTCAGGAGCAGTAACAAAAGTAAAACTACAATCTGTACTCCATAGGAAGAGGAACACGTTCACTCTGCTCGTCCAGTCTGAGCAATTTACTGTTCGATAAATGACAGATGTATTTCTGGGGCGCTTTTTTTCTTGCCAATTTATGTTTGATTTAAGACACAGATAAGTCCTTTTGGAAGGAACGTTACTGTGATTTTCGTGCTAGTTTTAGTGTCATGAAAAGCGTTTTAATGATGTGTATCAGACTGGTTCATATAGTAGGGTTATAAAGAGGTGCACTGCCATTTCAAATTGGGATGAATCCTTTGGTTTGGGGGGGGGGGGGGGGGGGGAAGAAAAGCAATTTAAAAAAGCAATGCAACTTCCCCGACCTCTGTCCTAAAGTGGAGATGTGGCTGTAAAAGTGATGTTTGCGGTTGGTTTGTTCCACACTCCAGAGCGAGGATATTCGGGACGTTAGAACGGGACGAAGCCAGGCTGCCCCACTTTGTTTTTCGCAGTTGAGAACGTTTTTTTCCCCACCCTCAAAACAGGCAACGAACCACAATATTCTCTGCTTTAGACGAGATCCACTTGACATAATGTCTGAGTTTTCAGCCAGGCTTTGTAGTTTTTGGTTGTTTTTTCTAAATTTCTGATATTCGATGAGAAACAAGACGCTGTCAGCTTCAAAATATAACAAAAAGTTATAAATAAAAGTTATCAATAGTAACTTTTGTCATTGTAATCCGGTTACATTATTGCACTGGCATCTAATTACAGTAGTGGAGTACTTTAGTAATCCACTTCTGGCAACACCAAACATGCCATGTTTTTGTGACTGGGGCATGGCAGAATGTGACAGACCTTTTATTGATTTGTAGAATGTTTTGGAATACAAAAATCGACATAGACTGGGGGATAATTGTTTTCAAGAACGTGGAATAGATTCATTTTTTCTTTTCCAAAAACGCATTTCCTCCTGCCGACATGCGCTCCCAGACGGTTGCTAAGTTAGATCTATGGACTCTGCAGATCTTCCCCACACGGCGGAATTAATCACCATAAAACTGCACTCTCCCCCCTCCACTCCGCTGAATTAAACGCGGCACAATAATACCTCTGTCACGGCTTTTATTTCTGCCGCGGTGACACCGGCATTTATCTGCCTCTGGAACGAGGAGCCGCCCCGGCCCGCCAGCTCGCCAAACTCCGGGGGCCGCGCGCGATAAAAAGTGACAGCGTTAATGTGGTGTTTCGGACGCACGGGGGGGGGGGAGGGGGACCGGCACAGGGGGCTGGCCCATCGAGCCCATGGTACGTCTGTTTCTGTAGGATAATCCACACACGTTTTATATGTGGTAGATGTGGTCACGGTTTGCCAGTAAGACGGACCTGTGTACTCGTACCTTCTTATCTTGAGCTGCGCGATCCCTGTGCCATCAGCCGAAGGTGAGCATGCGTGTCACAATAACAAATGCTAAAGTTTGATATATTGAGGCCGATAAACGACATTGTTGAAGACCTTTAGAATGCCACTGAAACCAACACTAAAATGACACTTAAGCTCTGGTCAAACTTAAAATATCCCACGATTAACATGAAATACACTCGCAATACAACCTGCTGTGGGTAAAAAAGAAAGTATTGCATTAGAAAAATGGGGGTAAAATGCAAATAAATTTTGTGTATTGTATCTAATTGAACGATAAGTCGATATAGTAGTTATCGTGACAGCCCTATGTACATATGTGTATTTTATGACCACAAGTTTGGATCATTTACTGTTACGGCCCCAGGCCTCAAGTCTCCCTCGTTGTTGTCGTTTTTGTGTGTGTGTGTGTGTGTGGCTAATTCCACTTTGCGGTCTATGGAAACCTGGATGTGTGAGCCCTGGCATGGGATTGGAGGACTGGTTTCCCGCTCTGGTCTGGTTGGCTGTGGATTCCAACTCCTGATTGGTGTGGCATCTCAACACCTGGCCCCAATCAAGCTCCTGCTGCAGCCACAGCTATAGAAGCCCACACCTTGGATCATTCGGGGCTGCTGGTTGTTGATGGCCAGTATGCTTTTGTGTTCCTTTGTGATTGTAGTGGGCTGCTGGTCTTGGTGGCCAGTACGCCTTTGTGTTGTGTCTGTGTCCCTTCTGTAATGATGTCGTGCGTCTAGAGACCACTCGAAGAACGTCTCCTTTGGAACGTTCACTGGTATGTGATCAGTAGACAAATGTTGGAGTCATGACTCTGTTCAGTGTTTAGGCCTAATTTTGTATATCCCCTTCTGTTTTAGTTTAGGTTACATTTTTGTTACCCTTTTGTTTAATGTACCTTTTACATCCCTTTTATTAAAATACAACTTAAACATCCATTTTACATCTTGGTTTGTGTTACTTCCGTTTGAATCTAGCTGAGCCGGGTTGTAACATTTACATTATGTCACAAGTTGAGGGACTTGATGCTCCTTCATAAAAGATATAAAACTTTGAAATATCGTAAGACTCAGATCTCTACAGTAATGGCTGCTCAAAAGGAGGAGGCTGAAGCAGGAAAGCCAACGCACAAAGTTCCCGTCCTTTATTGTCCCCGTGGAGAAGTCCGTCCGCATCCCTCCATCCCACTGGGGTTACACCTGGTCAGACCTGACCTTTTTGCCGTCGCGCACAAAGCCCAGAGGTTTGTCAACTAATGGTGCGAAGATGCTTGACTTACTCCATGTCTGAGCTGCTGGATTTGGACTACACTTCAGGCCAAACCAGGCTTAGACAGTCTAACTTTCTGTCAGACTGTCTCCGGTCGTTCATTAGTCACAGAGCGCTTATATATCCACGCAGTGAGAGGTTTTGCTGCTCAGTTATACTTCTCTAAATGGACCTTCTGTTCCATAAGCCTGTCATGGTTCAGACTCCGTGGTTCCGTGTTGGTTTTGCGTGTTCTCTGACTACAAACGATTCCGTCACATCCATGTTTCTCTGTTTGGTTCTCTCTTGTTCCCAGCCACCGTTCAGTCTCAATTTGAAATCCATCCCAAAAGGCTCACTCTGAGATTGTCTTGCCCTGTATCTCATAACTGGAGGAAGCCAGGCTGACTCACCAGGCTAATACAGAGATATAGTTGTATGGAAAAGTGTTCCGGAAGAGGTTGCCCCGTGCTGCATCCTGCTGTCCTCTTGTTTTGGACACACACTTAACCTAATGAAGTAGGCCCTTTTATTGCACTCGGAGATGAATGGGCCTCTTTAAAGTTTCCCCTCGACACAGTTTATTCAATTCCAGCCCTCTCCTAATGGCCTGGAGTCACATTTATTTAGGACCGAGCACTCAGACCTGCTGCTAATGATGATTTGCCTCTGATCAATTTGGGGCATTAAGCCTCACCTCGATACACAACTCAAGCACAGTCTTCTTTATACACAAGGTAGTTTTCCAGTCTGTTGGATAAGCAACCCACCAACCAGAAAACAGAGGAGTGGATCCAAACCTCAGTCCAACAGATGATTAAAGACCCAGATCAACAAACATCAATCATTTCCACCTCAGTATTAGCAACATTCATGTACTTTTTAGTATCTGTTGTCCATCCGCACCGCACCGCTGTCATACCTGCCAGACTTAGGTGCCTGAGCACCCCCTGACTCCGTGTACCGTGTGATGTGAGACATGGGAACAGCTCCACAGCCGGAACACTTCCAGGTGGATAATGAGAGCTCTGCGGGACCAGCGTGACAGACAGGAGCAGCCATCCCAAACATGTACGCCGCCTCCCAACATGGCTCCCCAAGACCCCTCTGTCGCTGCACAGTTCAAGGCAAAGCACAATCTGTTCAGTCCTTCATTTGAAAAGCCGTCTCTTATTCCGTCTGTTACTCAAGTTTAAGTCCTGTATTTATTGATTTGTTTAAAAGACATTTGTTTAAAAATAGTTGCTAATAAATGCATTGGTTATACAGGCTTTCAAAGTGAGAAATAAAATAGTTTTTTTTTTTATATAGTTAGCATGTTCAATTTTGTGACAGAATAAAAACTAACAGTTAGCTTAGTGAAATGCTGTTAGACAAACTGTATTCAATGATTTAATACTATTTTCCTATAAATAGCTGCTGTACCTGACAGGGTTTCTGCGGGGTAATAAAATGTATTAAACGTGATTAATGATACAAAAAATAGGGCCTTGAATGTCATTAAATCCCATCATATTGGATTCAAACGTTTGTGGAGACTATTTTTACTCCATACGTTTGTTAAAGAGCCCCTTATGAGACCAACAGGCCCGGTTATAACCATGAGGCCGTCCTTCTGTGGACCCACCACCTGCAGGAGGAGCCATAGGGGCTGGTGCAGCTCCAACAGCTGCCCCCACGACCCGGCAACGGACAAGTGGAAGAAAATGGATGGATGGATGTTTGTTAAAAAAATGACCTTTATTTCCAGTTGGCTTTTCAATCAAAATGTCCCATCATTCCACTGTTTCATGAAGTGTTTGCAAATCCTACAAAAGGAAATGTGCACAATATTGTATTTGTCTTTCGAATGGCATTAAAAGGCAATTAATATGACTTGTTGGGATTTTCCGTATTCAAAATGTAACTTACTCTGTGTGGTCACAGTTCATTTGTAATGACGGATTCCAAGTCTACAGGCACATTCACAAATGACAGGAGAAAGCCATGTCATGTTCACAACAAACAGCTGAAACAGACTTTGTTTACAGCATCAGTGCTGCTGCTTTTGTTCTTATAGCCAGACCTTAGTGTTAGTGACGGTTTCGGCTACAACTGTGGCCTTCCTAATTGGACTAGCATCAGTACTACTTCCGGGTTTATGATTGCTCAGAATAATTCATAACGTGCTGTAGGCACCGCACATATGTCTCCAGGTGCCATTTCCCCTCTGATTTATTTATTTATTTATTTATTTGAACAGGGACAGTGTACAATACACATTAGCCTCAGAAAGGAGAGATGCATTGTACCAGGTTATAGCACTTGTGCTAATTTCCACCTGCAGTCCCTGGGCCTATTGTACATGTTTTTTAGTGGTAGGGGAAACCGGAGTACCCGGAGGAAACCTACGCAGACACGGGGAGAACATGCAAACTCCACACAGAAAGGCCCCGTCCAGGTGGGAATCGAACCCGGACCTTCTAGCTGTGAAGCACGAGCGCTAACCGCTGTGCTACCATGCCGCCTGATTGATTAAAATAATGGGTACTGTCCCTTTTAAATAACTGATCATGATGAGCATAGAAGTCTGCACAATCTCACTGTGTTACAGTCGCATTCTCCTTCTCTTACCATGAAGACTCGACACATTAGCTGACGCCCGGTCGCTCCGCCCGACACAACGGCAGGCTGTAATTAGCCAGACTTAAGCTCGTGTAAAATGTATGCGGACTATTCAGATTACAAAAGAGCACGCCTCGTCTAGTTAGCGCTCATAACACACAGGCTTAATTAAAGTAAATGCCTTATGATGCCGGCAAAACGTGGAGATGAGACGAAGTGCCACGCCACCGGGTAATTGGGGCTCGGCGCGCGGCGACGGCTCAGACGGGCTCAAAAGCCAATTAAAAGTCGCACCTAACTTTGTCGCGTCTGATAACTTCTCCGACGTTTCAGAAGTCGGACGTGAAGTGGGGCCTGCAACATGAAATGAAGAAGAAGCCGGCAATTACTGCGAGTCCTCACTTGTTAAAATGGGACAGTACAAAATTAGCTTCTTAGATTTTGACTTTTTGCGACAATGATCAGTTCCTCTCTCTGGAGAATGTGTGTTTTTTTAATTATTTTTATGTGGGTTATATTTGATAAATGGGCTGTCTCCAATTCAAAATCATACAGATCATCTCCGTGATCTGTCTGTCTTTGATTCATGTAGCAGTTGATGGTTTTAGCCTTGTTGTGCATGCTTCCTGTATTATCTTGCACCATCGATATAATCCTGAAGTTTCCTCCACATTTTAGAGGTCCACAAACGCTCCCCGGAAGAGGAAACCCCCGAATGCAACGGGATTACTCAAACTGTGTCCCTTTCCACTTGGACGGGACCTTTCTGCGTGGAGTTTGAATGTTCTCTCCATGTCCGCGTAGGTTTCCACTACCACTAAAAACATGTACAATAGGCCAGCATCAATATAGTCTGTTAGTGGTTGGTGGCACAGATTGGCAGCCTCACATCCGTCAGTCCACCAGAGGGCAGCTGCGGTTACAACAGTAGATTACCTGTCCTGAAAGCACTTTGAGAAACTTGGTAATACAGGCTTGTAAAGCGCAATACGAGTGTAAGCCATTATTATTATTATTATTATTATTATTATTATTATTATTATTATTATTATTATTATTATTATTATTATTATTACAAACTGTCCAATCATCATTCTCACCATAACAGAGCTCTGACCTTAAAGGGACTATACCTAATTTTGAACCTTTTTAGTCAAAATGTGAGGAAATCGGTATTTTTTACCATCACAGCCGTCCTTGGTAAACCCCTTCTCGTCACATATTGACTTTCTGGGTTGACCATACACAACCTCAACGAATCATAATATGGCGCAAATGTCACGCAGATTTTTTTCACAAATGGCTACTTTTGCAACATACTTTATTGGGGAAAAAATTATTACACCTTACAAAAAGAAAAACAATTCAGGTATTGCTGGGTTGCAGGTGACATCACAGCATTCTAAAGGCCAATACTGTTATATGGAGGAAAACATATTTTGTTGTTTAGGACATTTTTGGTCTTGTACAGAGAGCTCATGGACCCAGGGACTGATATTAATGATCATTTTTGTAATTCATACATTTTCTTCTGAGCTACGACTTGTGAAAGTGTAATGCTGTTAATAGGAAAAACTGGCTCCTCCCCCCGCTGGGTCCGGTGACATCATCACATTCTAGAACCTGCAACCCACCAATAGCTCCTTTACCCACTTAACTGCCACCCTAGGGTTAGGGTTAACAATCATTTACATCCAAGTCTCAAAGCGTATTGACTGGAGAGCTTACAGTCTATATGCCAGTGTGATACCTAATTTGAAAGCCAAGACCTTCTAGTTTCTAAAAATATGTGTGACATCTGTGTGAGTGAAACACAACTTACATTTGCCGTTCTTGACCCTAATTATATCCTGATTAGGTTTAACTAACCCTAACCCTAACCCTCTGATCAGGGGAGACGGCAGTTAAGGGGTTAAAGGGACTATATGGAGTTTAAAAATGAAACTAAGTATTTTCCTCCCCTCCATGTTCCAGCCATGTCCTAATGTGTAGAATGAGCCTTGACCTGTTCACCACAACTGCCTCTAAAATCCTGCACTCACAAAGGTGTCCATTCGGGTCCGAAGTGCCGTCATGCACAAGCTTAATATAGAAACTGCAGTTACGCGTAAGACCTGAGGTGGCAGTAGTGAGCATAACATGACCAACTTGCATCTAGTCCCTGCCATGAACTCGGCCCATGGCTATTATTTTGCTATTTAAATGGTTAACGCTAAGGATTATGTCAAAGCTACATTTAAACCTTTTCATGCCGTGTGTGAGTGTGTGAGTTTGTGAGTTTGTGTGTCTGGTGTCGAGATAATGAGCGTACTTTCCAGGCACTCCGGCTTTTCGAAAGAATCAATGCATCATCCTAACGTTGTAAATATGCTTATAATACAGCCCCGGCCCGTTGTTGCAGCGCCGATCGTTCTACCTCTGGAAGTGTGTCTAAATCACGAGCAGCCGTCTCCCGAGGCGCCTCATTGTCACAGAGAGACGGCGAACGACAACAGCGCGGGAACATCACGGCGCCTCACATGAGGGCGCACGAGGATAAAGACTGCTCCACTTTCAAAACCACGCCGGAGACGGGACTCCCACCAAAGGCAAACATATAATATTCTTTTTAACGCCTTCTATTGCTTTTTAGGCCTACGTAACCCGGGAGAGAATATGTTGTGTCGTACCTTTCCCCGGGAGTGTTGGTCAAAAGTACATGATCTCATTCCTAACTTGATTTAAAAAATGCTTAAGCTAAAGTACTGAAGTACTCGCTGTGGAAGATATTTAAGTAATTAAAGTAGAAAGTACAAATCAGATCAAATAAGTGTCGGGAAAATAAACTTTGCGGTTTACAAAAAAAAAAAAAAAACCACGATCATACCAGAATTCCCCTTCAAACCTTCCCCCTTGTTGTGACTCAGCGGCATTGACAATGCACACTCTATGAACAGTAGGTGGCGCTTTGCTGGTGTACTATTATGCTTTAAAAATGAACACAACTCATTGTTGGAGCATCTATTGATATGTAGTTATATTGTTCTTTCAAAAGTAGTGGAGTAAAAGTGATAAGTTATCAACACAAATACTAATTGGGTACATAAAACTATTTAGGTCATAGAAACGACAGTAGTGTTGGGATAAATTGACTTTGTTACCGACTAGCTCTGTTCGTAGTCAGTAACAAAGTCAAGAGCATCATTAGAGCGTCAGAGCTGACTGCGTGTGACGGAATAATTATAGCTGATAAAAACAGCTCCATCACATCGCTCCAAACGCGGAGGTGCCTAATTCAAAATAAACACTCATTTGCATGAGGTAAAGAGAGCTACAGAACGGGGACACCAGGCCTTTCAGAAACGCTAGTCTTAAACACTGATTTATGAAAAGGGCTCGGTTCGTCTTTGACTTGCAAATACAAATAGAAATCATGATGTGTCAAGTCTTGTCATAACTGATGTCGTCATGCAATTGTTCCAATATCTGGAGATTTTATACAAACTGGCACATGTAATACAGTACTAAATCCTTCTCAGGAACAAACATGTTTACATGTTGGGTCAAATAATCAACCAATCATGATCATGAGGATCATGAACATCATGACTCATATGTGGTGCATTACCCTCTACTGTTTAACCTGTTAAAGACCACCTTAGTCCTGAAGAAGAAGCAATGATTGCTGGATTGTTTCCTCAATTGGAATGTTTGTGTGGAAAAATGATTTAAACACTTTTATTACAAATGATTACAGGTTCAGCATAACCAAATAAGATCTCCAGAGCTGGACTTTAACAGGTTTATGTTTAACGTTTAGGATAATGCACCACTTTAGTTGAGGGGACATGACTATAATGAAATCATGACGTATTAAGGATTAGCAAATGATAAGTTTGTGATTTCCGTAAATTTGATCCTATAAAGTTATACTTTGTGTTCTTGTCCATAATTTGCAAGTAGATTTCCGCCACATGAGACATGATGTTCATGTATGATCCTCATGATCATGACTGGTTGATTATTTCATTGTCATTTTAGTGAATTCATGGTGTTCCTCATGATCAAGATGAATTATTAGGATTTCCATGTGCATTCATTACAGTAGTTAAACATTTAATTCAGGGATGAATTCATAAAAAATCATGCATGATTATGAGATGTTGCCAACCTTTCTTGTGGTGATAAGATGAGGTTTAGGTCAAATGTACGAACAATGTCTGAAGCATAGGCTTGGTATGAACAGCTCTCAGAACTTGTGTGAGCTCCTCCCCGTGCACTTTCATTTAGCATTAACGGTTTCGATACAGAGAGCACTCATCTATATTGGGTACTAGAGGCGCTTCTCATCAAGGAACCACTCACTCTATTTCTGACCCGCGGGGCTCTCTCTCTAAAAGCAGATTCACTGTTTAACCGCGTGGTTTCGCTTTGCTTTTCGTACGTATTTGAAAATTCCGCGATGGATCTCACATCGGAGCTGAGAGGGCATGGGTTTGGATGTTCTCACGAAGGGCCCAGAGAGAGCAGAGAAAGAGGTGCAGGAGGTACGAGGGTACGAGCTTCAAAAACGTAGGCTCCGACGCAAACTTCTAAATATTGTCCCGTTCACCCACTGTTTCTTAAACATTACGTTAAAACTGAGCAAATGCAAATAATAAGCTCCGATTTACATTTGTATTAGTTTGATAAGAGCCTTGGTATTGATTTACATTTGTATTAGTTTGATAAGAGCCTTGGTATTGATTTACATTTGTATTAGTTTGATAAGAGCCTTGGTATTAAGGAGCAGATGACGCTGAATAAGTCGTTCTCTGAGAGTTTATGCACAATTTTTAACAATTTCTGTTCCAAAATTCTTGTTCCATGACTCTTTTCGGATCATGTTTAGTTTAGATACATTTATCTTGCAATCTCACATTTTTCCTAACATAAATAGTATTCAGCCTATATATAGGCTATGTAAATGTCTTTAAAAGTTGCTTATAATGAGAGATGGACGATATCATCGTCCATCATGATGGTTCACTGTAAACATCATCAACATCGCCCAACCCTAACACATACATGCCCCTTTAAAGTAAATGCTCCTTCAAAACATCCACATAGGTGGACATAGTGAGTAAGCTACTGATCAAGAGGTGAGTCTGATAAAAGCACAAAACTGCCACTTTGAGCACCATTTATTTTCAAAAGAACAAAAAAAGGCTCCTCTCAACCAGTTTTCTTCCTTTGGCTAAAATCTTTGCCTCATTGTCCCCAAAGGAGCGGCGTGTGCCTTTGAGAGGTGGGCGGCTGATTGGGAGCAGCCACAGCTCTCTGTAATGTTGATACATTCTCCTGTTGAAGCCGTTTCCGTGGTGCTGATTGTGGACGGCCTGCGTAGAGTGATGGGCCGTCGCAGGCCCAGCTTTGACATGCGGCCATTACAGCCAAGCTTAGTCCTGTAGGAGTTTCCATCATGATCTTTGTCATGAACATTAGCCGCTGACGGAGAGCTTACACAAACAGGCGGTCATTACAGGAGCCAGGCCTGGGGGTGCTGTCCATGGTACTGATGTAGAGAACTAGTGAAAAGGGGTTGAATTTAATAAGCTTGGACTGTTTTCCCTTTCCTTTAGGAATAATGTTGATCTAATTGGGAAATATAATGTAAAATAGGAGCGCAAGTTACAAGAACATACCTGTCGCTGTGTTTTGAGCTTCTAGGACATATTTTAGTCATATTTAAATCTCCTCCAGTGGCTGTTCTTAGCACAGTGGCTCTCAATAAACTCCTAATTTCCCCAAAAGAATCTACAAGTTCCGATGTATCCAGGACATGCTCTCGCCTCTCGATCTTTTCGTAAACTTAATCCTCTCATCACCAAGTGAAAACACTTATATTTAGCTCCACTACAGCCACACGCTCCAAGCGTGTTATTTATCTTCTCTTTTTTTTTTTTTTTTAACAGCCGCACAGCAAAGGGGAGCAATGGGGAATGAGGGGGCTGGGGTTTGGGGGTGGATGGAAGGAGCTAATAATTACATAGAAATACCACACTATATATGCAATAAACATTACATATTAAATATGTAATGTGTACCGCTGCAGAGGTTATTCACATTTGGGTGCATCTTTCCTCAGCAGATAGTTCGTAATGAATAGAAAGAGAGTTCATTATTTCAGAGACTTCATTGAGGTTTCAATGTGCATATAGAGGAGTGTGCTATACTGTGGATTTATGATGGTTCACATTTAGTTGTGTGCATTAGCCTCTGGAGACATGTATCTGTAAATGTGCTGTGACTTGATGGATGGGTTTAACAGGAGTCTCCCACCTCTGTGCTTTACTATTAGTGTCCTTTATGGACTTTATTTATTGGACCAACTTTGTCTATAGAACATAAATTATGTTCTATAGACAAAGTTGGTCCAATAACCCGCCGTGGAATCCAAAGACACAAGTCGGCAGCTTGCGTCTCGAGAAAAACGTAAACAAAGTATTTATTTTGAAAATTGGTGATTTTCACTTTTTTGCAGAATCTTTCAGTTGAAGTCACGAAGAAGCCTCTCCATGTTTAAGCTACCAATATTGGTATATTTAAAAGTGTAAACTTTTAGGTTCAAACCTGCTTGTTGTGGGAGATTTGGGAGCCGCTGTAGGGGCGTGCCTTTGTCTGTGTGTATTTACATGCTGAGGAGGAGGAGGGGACACAGCCACACAGCTGCTTGGTTAGTCCACACAGGCTTTAGCAAACAAATGCCACGCAAAAAAGTCAGTTTTATACATACGCCTATTGTCGATCAGTTTTCAGGTTGAAAAAGTCTGGTTTTGTCAGAGAAATAGCGCACGCCGTGGGGGCGTGTGGGCTTCATGGCTGTAAGCCTCCCCTCACAGCAAATTCAGATGAGTTAAATTCTGGGTGTTGAGCAGGTTTTAAAGAGTTTTACACTGATATGAGTTATTTGACACTGATATGAGTTATTATTTACTGTTTTTCACTCCCATTTGTTCTGGAGTTGAGTTGAATTTGAGAGTCAAAGAGAAGAGCGTTAAACACAACTCAGTCTGAGTTAGAGTCAGCCAGATTTAACTCTGTGAGCTTTCACTCCAAACTCTATGAGCCCTGGTAACTCCGTATGAGTTAAAAGCCTGTGCCCACCCCTCATCAGCTCATTTGCATGAGGATTTGAACTGAACGTGCTGACTGTGGTGCTCTGCTGTCGGAGATTTCAAGAGGATTTATACCTTATTTGTTTGGTAAGTGAATTCTAATCTTTCTGACCATCAATTTATACGATATTTTTTTGTATAAGAACATATTTTTGAAGGTTTTCCAGTTACCTTTACTGGTTAACTTTGATGCTAGCTTTCTGAGAATGTAGTCGGTCTGTTCCTGTTTAGCATGCCATACTGAAATAAAAAAAATATACATGTGTACAAAATGCTTCTTTTAAATATCTGTTCAGGTTACTTCAAAGTTTGAATGAGAGCTTAAAATCTTTCAGCATGAGTTTAAGCTAATGCCTGCACAATGTTGTATATCAAGGCAATACATTTGTCCATTTTTGGCAAACTACATTTACTTCTAAAAATACATGGTGGATTTAGAATTACATTTTAATTGACTGTACATGATAGTGAGCAAGTCCAAAGTGCATTAGCCATTTAAGATATCCACATATTTTTGTCCTGACCCAGGCCTTATTCTGTTAAAACTGTCATTTAGATGTTTTATTTACTGTACCATCACTTTTAGGACATATTGAACAGTTTATTTTGTAAAGAGGTAAAAGTAAGTGTGGAAAACAGTGGGCTCTTTGATTAAATTAAAGGTATGGCAGCAAAACTAGGGAATAATTTCACAATACAGAGTAATGATACATTTACTATACACAGTTTGATCAGGGCTTGACATCTATTTATACCATGTTTTGTTGGTGCTATATTGATGAAGCTACATATCTGTATGCTTTAATAGTTATGCTAACATGGCAACTGCCCACAGATGAACTGGGACAGAGACGACTGAAGTCAGAAACCGCTGTGATGACTGCTATTAAGAGGTAACACAATCTTTATATTGTCTCAAAAATGTATTGGATTGTGGTTGTGTAAAAGAATTACAGTATATCAAAATTGTTAACTACCTTGTGTTTGTGTTTGCAGAGCTTGGTTGTTAAATGCAGCACAGTTTTATTGCCAGACCCCTGCCCCTCATCCACCACGACTGATTCATCTGTCTTCATCAGGAAAAGATCTACAATTACAGGTACTGCAAATAATGACTTCGTTTCTGTTCACCAACTCAGTGGTGTCCAACACTATTTGGCATACACCTAATCACATTGGTGCCCTGAGTACCGCTCACCTTAAAGGCGTTAACGAAACTAAAATACTCTCAAACTTTCATATTTTAGCTTTATTTTTAGAATAATATTTTGGAAACCATTTACCGAGCATTTGCACCTGCAAAAGTGGACAAGCAGCTGGATGATTTACACATTTTTTTGTCACACAGCATTCTTTCATTTACATTATCAGGTTTGGGGCCCTAAAACTGTAATACAGGCAATTTCAAATGGTTAATTTGTACGTGTGAATTAAAGAGTGCAGCCCTGAACAGTAATGCAAATATATCATGAATGCTTATGCTAATTTTGTTTCTCCCCTTCTATAGGAAACATGTCACAGCGATGCTTCAAGGAAAGAACTACCTGCGCTGCACATGTGGCCCAGAGAAGAAAATCTGCTTGTTCACTGTGACGGAGCAGGCCTCACTGGGCTGCACAGACCACAGGCTGCAACTACAGGTTTAAACTGCATTTAAAGACTGGACTTATGGACAGGGAATGTCCCATGGACTGTTTGAGAGGGGGACAATCACATAAAACTATCTTTTATTGAAGACAATGTACCTCAAAATCTACAAATTTACAAAGATTGAACTGTATTTTGAACTTTTGATAATGGCAAATAATGATGGTTTGTTTAAAATGTTGTTTATTGTTTTTAAATGTTTAGTGTTTATTTTAATTTGAGAATTCGAATCTAAAAATAAAAAGGTTGAATGAAAGTGGCTTCATTTTTACAGTTTACAGAATTTAACACTTTAATGAGTTGTTTAACTATTAGCTAGAGTTAAAATTCACTCTGCAAAAAGTAAAAATTTCACTCCCATAAAGTGTAAAACTTACTCATGTTTGGGTGTTAATGTCTAACTCTGGCAAATGAGTGACTTTAACACTTTCTGGTGTTGTCGCATATAAACCCCAGAAAAGTGTTGAAATTAACTCACAGGGAGTTGATTTGACCAAGGTGAATTTGCTGTGCTGTGTGGCTCTCAGAAGCTGCCACTATTACACTGGAACATGGATTTACCACGAGTTTGCTGAGCAGAAGGCAAAGGTTCAGACGGGTGAGTGAAAGTTTGTTTGTTTTTATCGCTTGCGGGTGTTGTCTTGTAGTTGTTTGACGAGTCTATTGTGCTCAGTGGCGGACTGGCACCAAAAAGAGGCCCTGGCAATTTTAGCAGAGAGGCCACATTTGTCTTAAGTCATCTGCGGGCGGCCAATCCGCCAAAAGGCGGCCCCATCTCCGATTTATTTATTTATTTATTTAGCCTTTTTGGCCCAATCTCAATTCTCTTTTCTACCCCTAGCCCTAGCCCTTGCCCTTTCCCTACACCCTGAAACCAAGGGCTAAGGGCGAGGGTTGAAAAGACCGCCCTAAGAAATGGGACAGCCCTCCATTTGACTGCATTTACTATTAACACAGATTAATCAGGTTATGTAAATAAAAAACAAGCCTACTTGTCTGTATAGCATGTTTCTACTGAACCAGTTCATCACTTGATTGATGCTGTTTTGTAACACCTAAAGAAGCACCTAAACTCAGCCCAAACCCTACAGATTGTCATCAATTTCTGCTTCATTCGGCGCTACATTCTCCTTCCCCCTGTCCGTGTGTCGCTGTGGCAGCCAGAGCTGCCAGAGATCAGCCGATCCGCTCGTCAATCTATCAAACTTCATTTATAAAGCGCTTTTCATATTGAAAGGTATCACAAAGTTCTTGTAGCCACTCAGCGGGGACGGGCAGAGGTTAGACCCGCTCGCAGTGCGCACAGGGCGGGGACAGGCACCCGCAGCCTCCGCTCTGAGCCCCGGGCCTGAGCGGAGGCTGCGCTCAGAACGGGGACAGTCAGCCTCGGACCCGGGCTCAGAGCATAGCGGCGCGGGGAGAGAGACCGCCTCGGACCCGGGCTCTGAGCATAGCGGCGCGGCGAGAGAGACCGCCTCGGACCCGGGCTCAGAGCACAGCGGCGCGGGGGGAGAGACAGCCTCGGACCGGGGCTCAGAGCATAGCGGCGCGGGGAGAGAGACCGCCTCGGACCCGGGCTCAGAGCACAGCGGCGCGGGGGGAGAGACAGCCTCGGACCGGGGCTCAGAGCACAGCGGCGCGGGGAGAGAGACCGCCTCGGACCCGGGCTCAGAGCACAGCGGCGCGGGGAGAGAGACCGCCTCGGACCCGGGCTCTGAGCATAGCGGCGCGGGGAGAGAGACCGCCTCGGACCCGGGCTCTGAGCATAGCGGCGCGGGGAGAGAGACCGCCTCGGACCCGGGCTCAGAGCATAGCGGCGCGGGGGGGGAGACAGCCTCGGACCCGGGCTCTGAGCATAGCGGCGCGGGGAGACAGACAGCCTCGGACCCGGGCTCAGACAGACCGCGGGTGCAGCAGCGATGAACCCCGTGTGTTATGACATTAGCGACGTATCGAAAGTTTGGAAAGAAATGCCAAAAGTCAGTCAATACAGCGCAAATACACGGAGCATTGTTGTAGGGTAATGATATGCAGTCAACAGCGCCCCCCTCGGGGCACGGAAGTTCATGTATTGTGATAGTGTTTGTAACACACTTCAGTCTGTTATGTGCACAGCCAGTGAATACAAGTTACTGTGAGACACAGCCCGACTCTGTCTGGTATCTATGCACCTTCACATACAAACATGGTGTCAGAAGTTATACTGAACCCAGAGTGAGACATACGTCGCCTGTCGCTGGACCAGCGTGCGCTTATTTGCTTTACTAGGCTTAGTAAGAAGTTGCAGTTAGCCTGCTAGCTTTAGCATCGCGCCGAGAGGATGGCTTCCAATATTCCGCCACCGGAGCCCATGAAGATGACTGGGGATCTTCACAGCAACTGGGCTAGCTTTCAGTCGGAGTTTGGGGATTATCTGCTTGCGACTGGGATCGACAAGGCAGAGGAGCCGGTGCAGGCAGCAACGCTCAGGAGGCTAATGGGGAAGGACTGCCTTCACGTCTACAAGCACAACCTGGGACTGACGGCGGAGGAACAGCAAGACGCGGGAGCGATACTCAACAAGCTGGGACAATACTTCACACCCTCAAAAAATGTAATCTTTGAAAGATATGTGTTTGCCAACCTGAAACAGGAGGAAGGAGAATCCATAGATGCTTTTGTCACCAGACTGAGAGAGAAAGCTGCCACATGCGAATATGGAGCTATAAGAGATGAGCTCATAAGGGACAGGCTTGGTCTTGGAATAACTGATGAGGGCGCCAGACGACGCATGTTAAGGGAAAGGGACCTTAAGTTGGAGGGGGCTATTGACATTGGCCGCGCAGTGGAGGTGTTGGACAATAAGTTAAAATCCATGTCACTCAGCAGCTCGGTGCCTGGAGAGTGCATCAATGTGGCATATGGTCAGCGGCCAGGACAGATACCTAGGCCTACCAGTAAGCCTTCCAGGTCCACTAACACTTCTGCACAGCAGAGAGGCGTAGGCGAATGCAAGTACTGTGGCACACTGCACAGGCGGGGGCGAGACCTGTGCCCCGCGTTTGGAAAGTCATGTCGTTCGTGCGGCACTGCTAATCACTTTGCCAAAGTATGCATGAAAAGAGGCCAGCAAACACGTCAGGTGAACGTTGTGGACGACCCGCCGCCAGGGGACCCGGATGACAGTGACCGCGATGAGAGAGAGGTATACACAGCTGAAAGCGTGGGGGCCATGGATGCCCAAAGTAGAAAGTGGTTTGTAAACTTGCCACTGCACGGAGGGGTCCAAAGGTGCCAGCTTGACTCCGGAGCCACCTGTAACGTGATGAGCATGAAAGACAAGATGAGACTGGCACCTAGACTGCCTCTCCACAAAAGTCTCACTAGACTGAGGCTTTACAACAGTGAGTGGATGAACTCAATGGGGGTGTACAGCACACAGTGTGTCGTCAGGGGCAAGACACACAGACTGGACTTTGAGATTGTGTTCACGAGCCATAAGCCTTTGCTTTCAGGGGAAACATGTGAGAGACTTGGCCTGATGCGTTTCACCATTCCCGAAGAATTGAACAAAGTAGAGCACTGCAAGATGGGTGAGCTAACCAGAGACGGCCTCGTCAACACTTACAATGACGTGTTCACCAGCCCAGTCGAGTCACTGCCGGGTGATGTTCACTTCGTGTTGGATGGCACTGTGGCGCCTGTCCAGTGCGCACCGAGAAATGTCCCGGTAGCCCTCAAGGTGGCTGTCAAGGCGCAGCTAGACCAATATGAAAGGGAGGGACACTTGACCACGGTCACTCAGCCCACTGACTGGATTAGTAACCTGGTCATAGTGAAGAGGCCGGACAAATTGAGGCTTTGCATTGACCCTAAGCCCCTTAACCGGGCCCTGAAGAGGTCCCATTACCTCATGCCCACTCTAGATGACGTGCTGTACAAGCTGCCAAAGGCACGCGTCTTCACGCTGGTGGATGCGCGGGACGCATTCCTGCAGTGTCGCCTGGATGAGGAGAGCAGCCTGATGACAACGTTCTGGACGCCATGGGGAAGAAAGCGATGGCTCAAGCTCCCTTTCGGCGTATCAGTCGCACCAGAGCTATACCAGAGGAAACAACATGAGCTGCTAGCCGGGCTAGAAGGGATTGAGCCCATAGCTGATGACATCCTCGTAGTCGGCTGTGGAGACACGGAGGAGGAAGCTGTACGCAACCACGATGCAAACCTCATTGCTCTGATGGACAGATGTAGGGAAGTGAAGCTAAGGCTGAGCCTGAAGAAGCTACAGTTTCGTGTGAGGGAGGTCCGCTTCCACGGCCACATACTGTCGGCGGAGGGTCTCAAAGCTGACCCTGAGAAGGTCAGGGCGGTTATAGACATGCCGAACCCCACGGATGCAAAAGGCGTTCAGCGGTGCGTCGGCTTCGTTAACTATTTATCGAGGTTTATGCCCCGCTTGTCAGAGGTGTGTGAACCGCTGAGGAGGTTGCTGGACAAAGAGGTGCCGTGGCACTGGTTGCCCAAGCATGATGCGGCTATGAAGGAAATCAAGACGCTGGTCACGGCGGTGCCAGTACTACGTTATTATGACGTCAGCAAGCCGGTCACCATACAGAGTGACTCCAGTCAGACCGGGTTGGGCTGCTGCCTGCTTCAGGGGGGGCAGCCGGTCGCGTTCGCCTCCCGCGCGCTGACCCAGACGGAGCAAAACTATGCGCAGATTGAAAAGGAGTGCCTGAGCATCGTATTCGCTTGTCAACGTTTCCACTATTACCTATATGGGAGGGGTGATGTGACTGCGGAGACCGACCACCGCCCACTAGTTTCAATCTTCGCTAAGCCCCTCCTCAGTGCACCAAAGCGCCTGCAGAGCATGCTTCTCTCACTTCAGAACTACTGCCTCATGGTGGTGTACAAGCCAGGCCCTGAAATGTACATAAGTGACACGCTCAGCAGGGCCACCACCCCACCAAGGAGAACAGACACCCAGTACAGACGTGAAATGGTCTGCACCATGCAGCAGGAGCAGTGTGATGCGGCAGCCATTCAGCAAGCAGACTATCTTAACGTCACCAGCCAACGCCTCGCACAGATACGGAAACACACAGAGGAGGACATGTGTCTTCAAACGCTCAAGTCGGTCGTGCTGGGGGGATGGCCAGTACACAAAGAGGAGAGCCCTGTAGCCATCAGAGACTACTGGGCCATCAGAGATGAAATAAGCGCACAGGACGGTGTGCTTTTTAGGAGCCAGCGCGTTATCATTCCGAAAGCTATGCGTTTTGAGATGCTGAAACGGATCCACTACAACCACGTGGGGGGTGAGGCTTGTTTCAGACAGGCCCGCGATACTCTCTACTGGCCAAACATGCAGGGAGAAATCAAAGACTATGTACAGCAGTGCTCTGTGTGTAATGAGTACGCACAGGAGCAACAGAAGGAGACCATGATGTCACACCCGCTCCCCGCACGTCCCTGGCAGCTGGTGAGCATGGACCTGTTCTGCTACGCAAGGCAGGATTTCTTACTTATGGTGGATCACTACTCTGACTTCTGGGAGATCGACCTGCTGCCGGACCTGTCAGCAGGAACAGCCATCAGGAGGTGCAAGGCGCAGTTTGCACGGTACGGCATCCCTGACCGGGTCATTTCAGACTGTGGAAGTCAGTTTGACTGTGGAGAGTTTCGGGCATTTGCGAGGGAGTGGGGCTTTGAACATGTCATGTCCTCCCCGAGACACCCAAAAGCTAACGGCAAGGCGGAGTCTGCAGTGAAGATTGTGAAGAGCTTATGCAGAAAGGCAGAACGTGCCGACGAGGACCCCTGGAAGGCTGTTCTACACTGGAGGAACACGCCGACCGAGAGCATGCGCTCTAGCCCAGCACAACGGCTGATGTCACGGAGGCTGAGAACGCTTCTCCCTGTGGCCGACCAGCTGCTAGAGCCTCAGGTCATCACTGGGGTCGCAGACAAGCTGAGAGTGAAGCGCCAGGCAGCGAAGCTGACTTATGACAGGTCTGCGAGGGATCTGCCGGAGCTGAACATTGGCCAGCCCATCAGAATGAAACCACTCCCGGGTGACAGGACGGGGCGATGGCGGAGAGGTGTATGCTTGCAGCAGGTGGGACCGCGTTCCTATCTCGTCAACGTGGAGGGAACCGCGTATCGTCGCAACAGGGTCGATCTCCGTCCAGCCGAGGTTGCCCCTCCACACCCATCAGCCCGCACAGAATGCCCGCCTGACCAGCCTGTGGACATGGGTTCGGCTGAAGGGGGCCATGTGAGTGGGGGCACCGTGGAGGAAGTCGGCAGCCACCCTGCAACGTCCCCAAGGGTGTCAGCCCCGAGGTCGCCGCCGTCTCTCCCACGGGCTGTGACCCAGAGCGGGAGGCATATTAAGCCTCCAGACAGACTTGACCTCTAGGTCACATACGGCACAGGCAACACACTGATGTTCACTTCAGTTGTTAGTTGGTTGTTGGGTGAATGCGCCGATACTACTAGGTTGTAGTCATTGTTCTACTAAGGTTCTAGTTGTTAATGGCTAATACTGTCCAGTTTAGTGTTTGGTATTGTATTATGCTAAAGAAAGGGAGATGTTGTAGGGTAATGATATGCAGTCAACAGCGCCCCCCTCGGGGCACGGAAGTTCATGTATTGTGATAGTGTTTGTAACACACTTCAGTCTGTTATGTGCACAGCCAGTGAATACAAGTTACTGTGAGACACAGCCCGACTCTGTCTGGTATCTATGCACCTTCACATACAAACAAGCATTTGCAGCAGCAAAGCGAAACGTAGAACTGACACGTATAAAGCAATGGACTGTTCTAAATGCGCCAATAGGCGGCCGCTTCCTCGCTTTATTTAGCCTATTTATTTGTTTGTGATGAGGCCACAACAAGTGATGAGACCAGGCGGCCGCAGTGGCATTTGCCCACATTGCCCAATGGCCAGTCCGTCACTGATTGTGCTGTTGTTAGCTAACGGCTAACGTCTAAGCTAACGGCTAACGTCTAAGCTAACGTGCAGCTGAACCTGCTATTTACACGAAACCAAGACCTCTCCCAACTTAAACTACTCCATAAATGTAGTCAGCGCATCCCTAGCTTTCAGCCACTTCTTATTTGAGAGAGATCCGCTTCATATTTTTGGTTTTATGACCAAATAAAGTTACTCTGGATTACTGCAGTGAAATGTAAACAATGGGTTGGTGTATGTGCATTACAAGTAGTACAGGAGGCTTCTAAAGTTATAAATGTAGTTATAAACGCATCCATAGCTCTCTCTCAGTGTGAGGCGGAGCAGACACAGACAGAGAAGCAGCAGGATTGTGTCTGTAAATTAAAGAGCAGCTACAATATGTCCATTATCTACATCACTATGGCCTAGTAAACATCAAAGTTTGTCATCTTGTGTTCATTCTAAAAACACGTACGTTATCTCATGTTTGGTCCATGTTTAGACTTTCTCATACCTATTGTTATTAGCTAGCTCGGACACTCATGAGTTATAAGTCAAAAGTAAAAGTATTCATCAATGTACAGGATTTGTTTTAATCCTTTGACTCAAACCAGGGCTATCCACTAACTGAGGTCTAAACCAAGACTAAACCAGGAAGTACAAATACAGACTCTGAGATCTTTTTTTTTCTTCAGGCCGGGTCTAACAGCTCCAGCCCGACCAGATGCAGGAAGAAAATCTTTATGCCAAGTTTCCGCCAGAGACCAGAGGTATGTGTCTATTCTTTTATTCTTATTTTTCTGTTATGTCCCCTCTCTTCCTGTCTCCATCCCTCTCCTCCTCCTCATGCCTCCATCCCTGTTTTATTTATATTTTATGTACATTAATGTTTTGATTTGGCTCAGCAGGTGATCTTTCACACACATTCACTTTACTTTATTAATGTCCCTTAAAGGGCGATTTATGCATGAGAATAAGCAGCCTGATAGTAGCGGGAAATAATGCAGAATAGCATCAATATAGTAATGTTTACCTTTGTTAGACAGTTATGAAAAGACACACATTTCATTGAATCTAATCCAAGTTCCCTCTCTCCTACAGTTACACTTTCCCTCAAACCCTCTCCAGCCAGGACCAATGTACTTCCTGAAACAGAGGTGGATCTTCATTGTGACAACTGCAGTGGGCCGAACAAGAACAACTTCATGCCTGGCGTGTTGGACACAAGCTTCACGATAAAATTGAAATCAACTTCCTTATTGCTGGCCACACTGTTTTCCCCTGACTGTGGCTTTGGACTGATCAAGCCTACATGAAGACAGGAGTCAACACTTTGGCAGAGATCGCTGAGGTACTTTCACTTTACCGACTTCAGTGCCGTTTTCTGATTTGCTTCAATGAAACATTTAACTGAAGATCTTTTTTTCTTCTTCTGCCCCGTATGGATGGTCTTCCTGTCCTGGCCCCACCTGGACTAAACATCCACAGACAGACCTATCTATATGGAAACATCAGGCCATTCTAAAAGTGGTCAGGACTTTGTGGAGGAGGAGAGTTCACCCACTGCACGGGACTGCAGAGGAGCAGCTCTGCAGTGTCACTTTATCAACCAACCACCTGAATTTAGTTTGAGAGACTTTGTGTTACATTCACCCACCACTACCCACACTCCAGAAGAAGCAACGCCGACTCATCTCAGAACATCCTACTAGACCTTTATCAGGAAGAAAATCTGTTGTGCATGATTTTTGGATTTATTTATGTTTTGATTTTTGAGTAAATGCCAAAATATTTATGCTTTAAGAAGTGGACAATGACCACTCACAATGCTTGCCAAAACGGAAAACTTTTATTTATTTTTTCATAAAGTGCAAATGACTGAGCATACTATGTGGTGCAGATTTAGAGGAAAACATTGTTTAAGAACAGATGGCGTTGAGTGTAAAAAAAACAGTAAGGTTAAAGCATTGAATAATAAAAACTTGAAGGAATAAAAATCAACCTCCATGTGATGTGGTAAATATTAGGTATTGATCCGTTATTACTGAAATATTGATTCATATTCACACTCAATTGGCATTTTCTATGGCTTAAAGTAAAGTTGTAACTCACTTAAAGTATTTATATTATGAATTTTTTGGGGGGATGATGTGTAGAAACTGTGAGGTTTCATGAATCAGAGCATTGCAATAACATTAAAATACCCAAACACCAGATCTCTTCTGTTGTTTTTTTAAATATATTGTAAACTTATCTTTCATCATTCTTGTATGAAAAGCGCTCTCTAAGCAATGTTTGAGTGATTTGCTTTATTGATTGATATATACTTTTATTTTCAATAGTTTATTGCTTATTATTTATCATTAGCAAAACCAACAATGGCAATCAAAACGATTCATACTCATACTGTATATAATATATCACTGTTTTTGATTTGAACATTAACATTATTTTTAACATAAAAGTTACATGTGTTACACAACACGTTCTCAAGCCAGTGACAGTTTATCAATTGATATAAAAAAATGTAAGAGAACAATAACAACCTTCTGCTGTGAGGTGAGATCAATAAATGAAACCAAAAATAAAACAGATACACATAATGAAACTGGTAAACAATGGTTTGTTGTGGAAGCAGTAACCTTTGTGCTCCCTCTCTGTGCTTTACTGCTTTGAGGGGGAGTTTGACAGGGGGTGTGGCTTATCCAAATGAGATGTAAATGAGCCCTATTGTCCCTCCCAACAGCAGAGAGGTGAGAATGGCCCAAAACTTCAGAGGCCGTTTAATCCCCTTTGGTTTTATAGGAATTGCCAACTTCAAATCACCGCTGCACCTCCAAATATTATCAGATGTCCATGTGTTACACATCATTGGAAAGCTTGGAGACTACACTTTAACAATCTGTTATTATCTCATAATGTCCCAAAACCGACTTGTGTCTTTGGTTCCTGTGACTGGTCACAGTTAGTTTTCACAGATTTTAGTTGATTTTAATGTTAAACTCGTTAAGATCATTAAAAGTTTCAGTTCAATAGTGTCGCCTCATGAGCCTTTGGACAAGCACCTCTAGAGCTGAACAATGTTGCCAAAAATGTCAATCAACGTTGCAATTTTGACTTTATATTTATTTGTTCCCAATTAACCAATAAATAACTTTTTGTTGCATATAACCAGAATATAGCCTAATCGCTCATGACATATTTTCAGATGACTCATTATGCACCTAAATATATTTTTAATATATAATTCCGAAGAGAAAACTTCGCACATCAATTACTTGAGGCAGGTGCGTAGGAGATGAGGGAAAATCCCAGTGTACAATAATAAAAATTACTTCCCGCACACTACCAACCTTGCAAAAGTGATAATAAACCACTTTTGGAAGGTTGGTAGTGTGCGGGAAGTAATTTTTATTATAATATATAATTCCCAAATACTCATTTATTAATTTACAATAATCTTATCCTGAAATAGATAAATAAATAGAAATAAACCATTTTTTGTAAATGGTTTCTTAGCGCGGCGGCTAACTCACAGCTAACAGAGAAACAAGCAATTGCTAATGCGATATATCCTTCCGCCTTGTTTGTTTGTGAAGGGAGATCACAGTCTGTTAACTGGCCCCAGATTAAATATGAACAATAGGATACCAGATATTTGCATGAAAGCATAACTTGGCCGCACTGATTCACAGGCAGCTCTCATCAGGCAGGAGCAGTGCAGGTTAGTCTGCTCTAAGAAAGAGTGGTTTGTGGTTTGTAGATGAAGACGTACAGCTCAGACGGTAAATCCAGGTCTGGGTGTAGCAGCCGAGGACGCCCCGCCACAGGCTGCTGGTCCCACACCAGGTTATTACAGTAAACAGAGCGGCGTTAGGCCTGGGTGATAGGGGGCGCTGTCCATGGTGCTGATGTGGAGAGCTCATGTAGATTGATGCCCACATCGCGGGCTGCTGGTCCTACATGAGATCATTACAGTAAACAGAGTGCCGTGACGAGGCCTGGAGCGGAGAGGAGAGGGGCTGGTGTCCGGGGGGAGCCACGCAGCCTGACACCCCACATTTGTCTCTCTTACAGAGGGGCAGGAGAGGGGAGGGGAGTGTTTTCACAAGCATTACAGGAGCTAGCCCAGAGGAGATTCCACTGGCTGCGGTGGGACACAAAGGGCATTTGAAAAACAAAGTCTACAGCTAATTAGTGTTCTGGCCATTTGAAAAACGAATAACTACACTACACTTTAGTCGGTTTGAAGAGTTGGCATTGGACGGGAGCAACATCCGGGCACTTTTGCCGAGTTCCCGCATAGCTTTTCTTTGACAGTAGACACAAAATCTCGGATCTTTTCTCATTCTGATGCCAAGCCAGTGATCAGAATCACAGGAAAATTACCAGTCTCGCTCATATGTGGTGAAAAGAAGTACAGTAATATTGATTCATATATTACCTTTGGCACACCGGCTACACTGGAGAACTTTCCTAAATTCCTTAGCTTTTTCAGTATATTTTTAAACATTGCTGTTAGCATTAGCCATCAAACTTGGGAAATGAGCAATGCTCCAGACGCTAATGGTTGTTTGCCATGTCATCAATAACATCTAGGTGAATAAAACTCACTACATAATGTAGAGACTTTTATAAGATTCTGTCATTTTTTCTGATTTTGTGGGTTCGTATAAACCTCGTAAAATATGGAGAAACAATTAAAAAAATGAAAAAATGCCACACTTTATTATAGGGTCAGTTTATCACTATTCACTCATTTCTGGACAGATGAACCCAACCTCCCTCCCCTATGTTTTGTCTACAAGATCTTAAAGAAACAATTAGCAGGTCCTGAATGAGACCACCCTGGTGCAGTTTCCCCTAACCCCCCACCCACTCGGGTGGTCCCGCAGCAGGTCAGCCATGACCCAGCACTGCCCCCGGTGGACAGGTGGGAGGACAGGTCGCTCAGTAGTGTTTGTCAGCTGCGTGGGCTGCCTGTGTTTACAAACGTGTCAGTGCGTCCCACAAGACCACACCCCCACCTGCTGCAAGCCCCTCCCCCACTGAAGACCCCTACCACGCAGCCGCGGGGCAAATGGGAGGATCAAGGCTCATTCTGTCACTGATGGGACGCTAGAGGGAATTAAAGATGCACAAAGCTCCTAAATGTGGCTCTAGATTCATGGCTATTTTATAGGAACCAAATCTTTGGGAATTGGCTGATTTAAAAGAGCTGGTCAATATCAGGCAAAACCGTACTGTGATATATTACACAACAGTATATTCTCCCAGCCCTCGCCCTTAAAAGTTCCGGAAGTCTCACAATTGGAGTGCAAATTAGCTGACATCTCTGCTACTGTTATTAATACGGAGTGAATTTTTACTTTGACCTGATACTGACCAAATCCATCCATTACTGTGACCTCTATTAATACGATGAATTACAAAATCAATCCTTCAGGACATGAAGCCTGACTGCAGTAGATGCTGCGAGCCATGTTTTTTTTGTGTCTGTGCCAGGTATGGTGGCTTCTTTGTTCTCAGAGGGCAGAGTGCGGGGGGAGAGTCAGTGTGTGGAGGAAAGGTGTAGGGAGGGGGCAGACGGACAGAATGAAGCCCCCTCCCAGCCCCCCGACTGCAGGTCAATAAGAGCTCACACAGTTGGCAGTAGGGCTGAACAATGTGTGTGGGTTTGACAAATGTCTTCCCTCAGACATCACACACTAAAACACCAAAAGATCTTTGTGTCTGTACAAAGTGAAACTATTTGGAACAAAGTACACAAGTAGCTGACGGTTAAAGAGTCATTTGAGCAGCCCATTATCAGAGTATCATTTACTTTACTTTTTCTAAGACGTTGACGGTGAAAAGTGAAGACGCGTGACAGGGCATCACCCAGTATTTGTGCTCAAACAAATAGCGCTCCGGTGTACGCTTGGCTGTGACAGGTTATGCTAATTCCCTGGCTAAGATGTTTGGACAGGCCGGGGCCAAACGCAGCTGTGCACTCCTCGCTGTGGGGAGGGGGGGCGATCGACACCAAACACGGAGGCAGTGCTGAGCCGGCACCGCTGTCCCTTGTGTGTGAAGAGGCTGGGAGATGTAAACAGGGTAAAACTAAACACTGCAGGGTCACCTTCATGGGCAAGTGTTGCTAAAGCACTGGCTGTATTTCCTATTTCCTGTTCCTCCACTCACGGAAACTTTGACCCTTATCTGATGCTGGCTGGGTCCAGTTTTCTGCTTCAGGAGGGGGTCGTCCACCTCTGGGACACAATCGTTTCAATGATGATCACGTTGGGACCTCATCTCAGCCCGGGAGTTTTCATTTAGACGGGTCCTCTACCACCAGGTGTGTGGGCTCATAAGGAGTTCAACTGTTAAGACCCACTTTATGAAACTTTCATTTTCCACATAGGGCGGCAACACACATAAGCTAGGCCTGAGGCGTGTCCACAGTCAGCAGAACCAATTATGCAAATTAAATATGTCTTATTCCCCCACATGGGGAATGCTAATGCTAATGCCTTTCTTTTTCAGCCTTGAGGACACCTCTGTTACTCTATATCTTATGGTTTGGACTTTTACCGAGAAATGAAAGAAAACTCGGTAAAAACACAAAATAAATGTATGTGTATCATTTTAACAGCAGCAAAGTTAAATCCTTAAATCATTTCAACTGTGAGTCTGTTATTAATTAGTACTGTTTTTTGTCTGCTGGCCTAAAAGTACTGCAGCCCACAGGGAAATACCCCAGGTCTCCCAATTACCCAGCATGCCATTGGTGGGGTGTCTTCAATTTATTGTGTGCCTTATATTTGTTCAGCAACACCTGTGCATGTGGAACCGTGGACACATTTCGATCCTTTTGAAGAGTTGATTTTAAAAAGGCCTTGGCAGTATAAGCACTAGTGTGTGTGGTGAGCGCGCTGTCGTACACATGACCTGATCCCACAGACCTGTCCCGCGCTCCAACATAAAGGACGCTGTGGCTGCGGGCTACTGCCAACAAAAGCACAGCGTCCCATCCCAGTAATCTGCCCCACTTCAGCTCATCACTCACTCCGCAGTCCCCTGAAGCCCCGCTGCAAACACACCACGCACCTCTGGACAGATCATCCCACCATCCCTGCCCCAGACGTGACTAATGCCCCACGGCTGACGGACAGGAGCGTCCAGGGAGCACCGTAACCCCTGACCGTATACGGAGAGAGTGAAGGATCCAGCCCCCAGCTATGACCTCAGCTCGGGGCAGAGGGTCACGGGGAACAAGATCTATCAACATGTGCCGGAGAAGGCTTTGTGCAGTGGTCACAATCTCCCATCATCAACACTTGGGGTAAAGTTTATGCAACACTGAATCCTTGGACATTGCAGAAGCTTATTGAGTCAACACCTCAGCGCAGAGATGTTTTTTTCCTACACGCAGACTACGCAAGTTGTGTTTCGCGGATTAATCAACGCGTTGTTACGGCAACAGGCTCTCTGACAGCGCTCACACTCTCCGCATACTTTGCCACATGTAACAGCAAAATGGAGCAGTCTGCTGAAGTGGATGAGCAGGATAGACCTTCCGCCTTCCCCCTGTCACTCCCTAGGCGTGAGTGTTTCTCCACTCGCGTCCCCGCTCGGCTGTCTGTCTCCCGGTGCTCGCCCCCCCTCCTGCGTGGCTGCATGTCTCCCGTCAGGGAGGACAGTGCTTTGGGAATAGACAAGAGGAAAGCCGTTGTCCGAGGCCTTTTTGTCTCAAAGGGGAATTGAATCCACACGGTTTTCATGAGTGTAGTTACTTTCTGTAACTATAGCTCTCTGAACTTGCACAGTCTAAAACAAATGAATGTCAGGATAATTCTCAGTGGTAAGATGAAAATAACTGTCAGGTGCAGGTTTCAGTTAGTGAAATCAGTGGTTCAGGGAGGTGAGAGAAGAAGAAGATCTTTATCTATATAGTGCCTTTCACAGACATGGTCACCAAGCGCTTTACATGAGACAATTGTACATTCACTCTATACTCGGTGGTGGTAAACTACGTTAGTCGCGTCAGTTTCCCCTGGGGGAGACAGAAGCGCTGTCGCGACTGCACACATCTGCGCCAACGGTCCCGCTGACCACCACCATACATTCACACACACGTCATTTATCCTATATGTTTTTTAGAGGTGTAACCGGAGGAAACCTACACAGACACGAGGAGAACATGCAAACTCCACACAGAAAGGCCCCGTCCAGGTCGAACCCGGGACCTTCTTGCTGTGAAGCGAGAGCGCTAACCACTGCGCTACCGTGCCCCCATGTGACCAGTTGCCATTTACCATTTTAAAAAGTGGAAAGATAGACCAATAGTATTCCTAAACCCCAGTCTGACAGTGGCTTAATGGTTAGTGGTTCTCACACAGAGGGGCAGGGCCTGGATCGAGGTCATTATGTTCCACTTCTGCACAGTGGAACTGTTTTTGAGCGTAACTGTCAAATAGCCATTAGGTGAGTACTGTAGGGCCCCCGTGTGGACTTTTGCTTAGGGCCAGCTCTGCTTCAGCGAATGGTGCTGGAATCGAAGCTAAAATATTAAAACGTGTTACAGTGTAGATTGTAAAATGGCAGGTTTGTCATAGGCTCTGCTTTGCGCCCTGTAAAGAATATTAACGTTGGAAAAGCATTATCAAAGTAATAACTAGGAAAGTAAAAGTTATGCGCCACACTTCTGTAATCTTTTGAAGATAAAACAAACAAAAAACCTGAGTCCAGTATATCAAATTTAGTCAGCTAAATCTGTAATACATTTTGTTCATCTAATATAGTATTAGCCTCACAGCAAGACGGTCCGTGGTGGGGCCTTTCTGTGTGGATTTTGCAGGTTCTTTGGTTTCCCTTACTACTAAAAACATGCACAGGAAGAGCTGCTGAAAACAAAGTTACAGAATCCCTTTTTGTGAGTAAGTCTGACTTATACTTTTAAAATGATTTGGTCTATTTAAAATACGTTGTTCTACTTTCAAGTAAACTGAGACCTTTTGTCTTAAGATGAAATGCCTAAAGACAGTCGAGCTTATTTTAGGAGCAGTAAACTGTGCCTTTTCTCTTCCTTGTAATGGAATATCTGGACTTTATGCTGTTTTTTCTCGTGTGTATCGAAGAAACTCTGACCAAATACCTCAGTCTGGTGAAGAAAAAAAAACCTGAACGTTTTCGACCCTTCTCGCGTGAACTGGGCAGTGACTTGATGCAGCCGCGCGTCAGAGTGAAAAATCCCAACAATAAAAGAGAGATCAATCGCGAGCAGCCGCAGGGACTTAAACCTCAGCGGGACGGAGGAGATGGAGGAGGCCATAACCACTCTGTCATCTTCTGTGGTTTTTTCAGCCGTAGCCTGAGGTGTTTTCAGAAACTCAATGGGATAGTCAATTGTCTATTGTGGAATGAATGCATTTTTTACATTTTATTATCGTCATGCTGTTTCACTTAGTGTCGAGGTGAATAGGTGACGGTATTGAAGTGCATTTGAAAAGCTTTTAATGCTTTTGAAAATATGACTTATTTGGAAGGATAACATAAGTTGCATAATTATCATTTTATTTCAGTTAAGCAGCAATTTTAAAGAAATATTGGGCAGAAAAGTTAAAATGTTTAAGCTGCTGACAGGAAGTGACATAGATAAAGGTAAAATCCAGAGCAGTTTGACTCATTTCCCATTGACTTAACATGGTCGGCACGGCAACAGTTTAAAATTGTTGACCCTCATCCATGTCACTTCCTGTCCAATAAGGAAGTGAAACTATCCATCCATCCATTTTCTTCCACTTGTCCGTTGCCAGGTCGTGGGGGCCGCTGTTGGAGCTGCACCAGCCCCTATGGCTCCTCCTGCAGGTGGGGGGTCCACAGAAGGACGGCCACATGGTTAGAAGTGAAACTATAAACATCACAAAAAATTGCCAAACTAAATAAAACTGGGTACAATCTTTAGCTAAATATTAAATATAATTGTGTTAACTATGTTGTGTGTCTGTTGTGTCATATGCACTTTAAGGTCGACTTCCCGGGGCTGCACATCTGATCACTATCGAATCTAAATTGGAATCAGCAAATTACAACAGTAACCCAGGAACAGACCTGGTGAAGGAGGACCGAGCTGGAGGACTGGCCGATCGGGCCACAAAGCCAAGGAGTCAAACTCAGGACCTTCTGGTTGTGAAGCGAGAGTGCCAACCACTAAGCCACTGTACCACCCAATGACAAGTGTCTAGAGTGAGGAATGATTAGGACTGGAGTGTGGAGTTCTCTTCCACTCCACACTGGGTATAAGGTTTGATTTGGGCACAGCAACAGCCTTGGACAAACCAGTTGCACTGTTTAAAGCTTTAGAGCAAAAGGTCTCATTTTCAACAGTTGTCCATGGGAGACTGGAAGGTAAGATACTATTGTACTGTCTTTTATTTCATTCATTATATACACTTCTCTTCTTCTAGAAAGACAATAATTAACTTTGTTCAAAACATGTAAAATGTGTCTTATAAAGCGCCTGTGTGGAAATGTAGAAATCCTTTGGCGAGCGACCAAGAAAGGGCAGAGGAGAGACTGGTTGGAGATCTCTGACCTAATGCCTTTGTAGAACTCTTTCAGTGCAAGCGACTATTGTATAGTACTGTAGCAGTAATGTAGCCACAGCTGCCCAGATGTGGGTGCTGTGATCTGCACCATCGGCCCCTGACACCACCTCCAACTACTGACTCTCTCACACAGGCAGGTGAAGGGTCTTGCCCAAGGACACAATGACACCTTCTCTGCGAGCTCAGAGGGGAGTCACCTGACCAAACAGATCACACAGTTCTGTGAGGTCAATCAGGACGACGCCTGAGAGGATGGACTCATGACGACGTGTTGGTGCTGAATGGCGAACACCTGATGCTTCATCCAATCACAGAGCGGCAGATAAACAACAAACTGTTACTATATCATAACACAATACCAGCGTTGGGAGTAACATATTACAAAAGTAACAAATTACTTTTTCAGTAACTCAGGAGTATTACTAAAACAAAATACGGTAATATATTAGTCATTACAATTCTAGTAACTCAAGTTGCAAGTAAATGTAAATGGTTTGTATTGAAAATGCCAATTTCCTCCCAAACAAAAATGCAGCATGCTAAATCAAGTTGGGTTTTGGTGTGTAAGATCTGCACTTAGCTAACGCCGTTAAAACAAAGACAAGAAAAATGGAGGAAGCCAAAGGAAAAGGAAATCTCGGACTGCACTTTATATTTTGCCAAAAGTAACTAGAAAGTAACTAAAAGTAAACTTGCAGTTAGTAGTAGAATTGTTTAATCACAACATGCCAATAAACGCATTACGTCTCCTTTAGGTGTTTGTTGTTTTCAGTCATTGTTAAACCTGTGCTCGTCCCACCTTTGGCACATGAATTTTTTGCCACATGAATTCAAGGGGGCCCAAGAAAGGACCTAGTAGATGTTTGGGCATTAATAGCAAAGAGGAGCGCCACTTCATGACATCAGCAGGTAGGGGGCCTGCTTTTGTGTGTGAAGATACTCAAACATGCACGAAACAAAGCACAACTACAGTGAACAATGTGGCAAAAGGAAAGTTTGAACAGACTGGGTGTCTTTCACTGATCTGATGTGAACGCGGTGTTATTTTCCTTTCTCCTCCGGGCGCAGAGTAAGAATAGCCCTCTCTCATTGTTCGCTCCCATCGCTGTCTCATTATCCCGTCCTGCTCCTGTGAGGGATTTGTGCCTTTCCACGCGCTTTTATTCCCACGTTTGTCGATGCTGTTGTTTTTTTTTTTCTCCATGCCCGCTGTTTAATGTCTTATTCATTTTCTGCTTCCCGGTGTCTCGTTTCCAAACAGTGCTAATCCCGTTAGATGGAATGCATTACCTTTGTGCCCCCCGGATAATCCGAGATGCAGCGTGAAGGCATATCTGCGCGGGATTAGGGAGATTTAGGAGGGACCCGAGACCAAACGCATTCCATCAACAATACGGCTTCAGTACGGCTGTAATGTCCCGTTCATCAGTCACTGTGTCAGATCGCTCGACACAGGGATTTAAGGGCCAGGGCTCAGAAGACCTGTCACTTGATAGCGTCTTATTGGAGACCAGACAACAGTGGGACCAAGTGAGCTTCTGCTGAAAGGTAGTGTGGGTTTTGCATACTAGATACAACAATAGGTCTTGTGAAAGTCAAGGCTTCAAAAATACAAAGATTGTGCCTGAATTTACCACCTGTTCAGCAAACCCTTTTCTTTGTGTTGAGTCAGAGGCATTGAAGGTACACGACTGTTCCAGAGTGTACACACCTTAAACAGAGACCTTTAAAACACTCTAGATAGGACATGGCCATAGTAATACATCGGCGGTCAAATTGTGACTGGCCCTTCGAACCCAGTGCAAAGACCACTTATTTCCTTCATACTGCTTTGATCAATTTGTTAGTAATTTCTCTTTGGTAATTGTGACTGACCTTATGTCATAAAGCAAGAAAATAAGGTGTTTTCAATTTTGTTTTGTAGGAGGTACAGACTTTAACTCTTGTTCATGGATTTTCCAAACACTTTGAATTATTCAGTTCTATTCATATCAAATATAATATTTGTTTCCTACTTAAAAACAGTATTTTTATTTGTATACTTGTTTAACACCACAATGTACATGTAATGTACATGTTGCTCCTGGTTTTGCATTGGTGGCATAGTGGTTAGCCTCGCCGATCAGGCAAAAGATGGCCGCCACGTTTGCCATGTCAATGAGCGTCATGTCCAACCTAGAGCTTTATGAAATATGTTTGAACTTAAAACTGAACTGCCTGAATCAGTGTTTTAAGTGGGCCGGTACGCGCCGGTACTCAGTAGCGCCACTTCCAAATATAGCTCTTGAGCGCCACCTCTCCGTGCACCAAGAACATGCTTTTAGCGTGCCGGTACGCTCATTTGCACATCTGTTTTAATCCTTTGGCTGCTTCGCCGCATTTCAGAGCGTCCTTCACAATGCATGCTTCCTACTTTGTCCCACCGTGAGCAGAGACTACATTACCCATAAACCCTTGAGTTTTAGGAGTGAAAAGCGCCATGCGCCGCTGTAGGTGCGCTGTCAAAAACACAAACAAGCAGATCCCGGAGAAGGTGTGTAAAACGCCATCGCTGCTTGGTTAAAATACACTTGACTCTGCTCTCCTGGCTTCAGAGTAGAAGAACAATGTCAGAATCAGAGGACTCACTGGCTGACACCCCACCAAGCCAGAATGATATCGCTGCAGGTCAGATGCAAACTAATGCAAGCAGCACCTGTGCCGCGGTCATTGAGGTTTGCATAAGTGGTGACGAGCTCGAGAGTGATGTGCCCCGTTTGGCCTCGTGGATGCGATAAAAGCAAAACAAAGAGGGAAATATGGATGTAAACAAACTTCTGTGCCCTGAGATGAGGCGGACTGCAGACAGAATGGAGCTTGACATTAAGCTGCAATGATGAAGGCTTAAGCTCCAGAACATGGAAGTGTGTGTTAGACACTTTGGAAAGCACAGACATTAGCCTGTAAGAATCACCTCTGTAACAGAGAAACATCCATCTGTAAGAGTTCAGCTGAAACTGTCTGTTTTCTAAAGGTAAGACTGGGCTTTCATTACTGTGGTTTATTATGCAGATGGAAGTTCACAAAGCTTATTATCTTTGCATTGGACTGTCATCATGAGTTGTTTATTTGAGCAGATCAGAGTGTGATTATTGTGAATAAATGATATAGGCAAGGCAAGGCAAGTTTATTTGTAGAGCACAATTCATACACAAGGCAATTCAAAGTGCTTCACAGTTGCATAAAATTACAAGAAAACAGATCAAATCATTAAAACATCCAACATAAAAATTAATCAATTACAGTAAAAGGCAAGAGTGCAGATAAAATACTTTGTTTTCATCTGCTCGGGTAAAAAGAGCTGTTTTCAGCCTGGATTTGAACATTGTCAGAGTTGAGGCCTGTCTCACATCCTCATGAAGACTGTTCCAGATTTTAGCTGCGTGAAACTGAAACTCCAGCGTTATTATGGTGTAAAAAAAAAGAAAAAAAAGGGATGTCTCGGCAAAAAAAATAGAGTACTAGCACTTCTTTTTGGCCACTTAAAGCACTGGCCTGAATTACTCCGTTATCAAACCGTGAAAGTTGTAGGCAGTTGTAGCTGTTGCCGAAACTCATTTCTAGCTCTCACACAAGTCTCACACTTCCCACATAACTAGAAGCTTGTCTCAGTCGGAGTTCATAGCTAGACAGGCGGTTCACCAAAATTAACACTGTGCTAATTTAGCCTCAGACTTCCTGGTTCACGCTGGAGGAAAATTAGACTCAAAACAGCACACGGTCTGTTTTACTTTCAGAAATGCTGCATTTACAACGTAAAGAAAGAAGAAGAAGTTTACTCTACTACAAGAACATTATTTCACTGAGTGGGAATACCAGGTAGACAGGGGGGTTCCCAAACTCTCCGAGTCACGGCCCTCAAAATAAACCATGGTATTCTAATTCATGGTATTGTCATGGTACATGGTATTGTCGCGGTATTGTCATGGTACATGGTATTCTCATGGTACACGGTATTGTCATGGTATTCTCATGGTACATGGTATTCTCATGGTACATGATATTTGTCATGGTACATGGTATTGCCATGGTATTGTCATGGCACATGGTATTGTCATGGTATTGTCATGGTACATGGTATTGTCATGGTACATGATATTGTCATGGTATTGTCATGGTACATGGTATTGTCATGGTATTGTCATGGTACACGGTATTGTCATGGTATTGTCATGGTACATGGTATTGTCATGGTATTGTCATGGTATTGTCATGGTACATGGTATTGTCATGGTATTGTTATGGTACATGGTATTGTCATGGTACATGATATTGTCATGGTACATGGTATTGTCATGGTACATGGTATTGTCATGGTACATGGTATTGTCATGGTATTGTCATGGTACATGATATTGTCATGATATTGTCATGGTATTGTCATGGTACATGATATTGTCATGGTATTGTCATGGTACATGGTATTGTCATGGTACATGGTATTGTCATGGTATTGTCATGGTACATGGTATTGTCATGGTACATGGTATTGTCATGGTATTGTCATGGTATTGTCATGGTATTGTCATGGTACATGGTATTGTCATGGTACATGGTATTGTCATGGTATTGTCATGGTATTGTCATGGTATTGTCATGGTACATGATATTGTCATGGTATTGTCATGGTACATGGTATTGTCATGGTATTGTCATGGTATTCTCATGGTACATGGTATTGTCGTGGTATTGTCATGGTATTGTCGTGCAAACCAAAAGTGGTTTGGGCGAAATAAATATGAATTAACAATGCGGCCATGTCAAACATATGGGACCAAAACTAAATATTTCATAGTTTTGCTTTATACAAAACTCTCCCCAATGAGTTCAGATGGAGCGATCCCAGACTGATATTAGAGCTAATGTCATTGGCACTGGAATCTCAATCTGGTGACCTCATGATGACCATGTACTGTAACTGTAGCTTGTACTCATTTCAAAAAGGAAAATGCAGCTCTGGAGGTATTGGCAAATAAATACTTTCAGGTTACAACCCCCCCTCTCTCTCTCTATCAATCCTTTCAAACTCCCCGGTGCCAGCTCTGTATCACAGGCAGAAATAGTGTCAGTGAGATACAGAAAAGCAGTGAATTGATTGGAGAGTTCAGCACCCCTCCCCCACATCTCCACCATCTCCACGACCAAGACGAGGGGCGGCGGATTAAACACAAACCAAATCAATCTGAGAGGTGCACACAACTCTCCCGTTGTCTCACAGCCGGGCGCCAAACGTGGACATATTTAGAGCACTTCGTGGACGGAGTGTCTGACGTCCTTCAGTATATTTCTGATTCGTTTTACATTCTTTGTGGGGATAGAACTACAATGTAAAATGATTTGTGACAATTCTGTAGTCACATATCATTAATGCAGCTGTAGGACCAGGACTACATGTCGAACACGGGTCATATTGCCCAAAATAATAGTTCCAAACATAAATGTAAATTGAGGCCTATTATCTCTTCATTTCTTGCTCTTCAAATATGATTCGAGTCAACAAGCACATCATTTTAGATGGCATGTTTTAATGCCTGCTGGATCCAGGGACAGCACTACAGAAAGTTACTGGATTGTTTCAGCTCAAATAAAAGGCCTTTTATGGACTAAATGATCATTATGGTTCCGTTTCATGGTTCTACGTGGCAATTATTGTAGTATAGGCATTAAAAATCAATTGTTAAGGCGTTGGTATCATAAACAAAGTATTGTTAAAGTACATATTGAAATGTGTTTTATCATGGTGCCCAGCCCAGGGTTAGGCTCTAATTCAAATGGTGAGTTAGGGGCAACACAATGATGACAACTAAAGATAAATGACCTTCTCAGTGTGTTTGAATCAACATAAGACATAAGGCAAATGCAACAATCTGTGAGAACAAAAGAAAAGTGTTGTGCTCCGTCTGGATTTACTTCTCCTGTAGATTACTGACAAAAAAAAAAAGTTTAAATGTACTTTCATAATGTGGCCTTGTAAACAGAACAATGGGGGATTGGGATATTCTGTGTCGTTTTTGAATTAACAAGTTATTACTGGAAAAAATGAGGGGGGGGAAAGTCAGGCCCGGAATATCGATACAGAAAATTCCTCTGAAAAAACTTAAATATCTTTGGTACAAAACTGGAGCATGTGGTAACTGAAGGCACTACTGTAAGGGGAGATGTTGAGAAAAAGGACTTTTCCAAACATTTTCCAAATTTGTTTTTTAAGGAGAAATTATGATTCAGTGCAATAATTTTTGTATTTGATTTAATTTGATTGATTTATTTGAGCTATTATTTACAGTGCGTTACTATTTACAATATTTACAGCATTAGATTTACATAAAAAAAAAGACAAATTCAAATAAACAATAACACAAAAGGAGTAGGCCGAAGCAAGAAAGCTTATAGGTGCCTACCCCAATTTGCAATACAATACAATACAATACAATACAGTACAATCCAATTTATAATTTTCTTCTTATTTTTTTTTTACATTGATTATATGTGACCCGCCGTGGAATCCAAAGACACAAGTCGGCAGCTTGCGTTTGGAGAAAAACGTAAACAAAGTTTTTATTTTGAAAATTGGTGATTTTCACTTTTTTTCCAGAATCGTTTAGTTGAAGTCACGAAGAAGCCTCTCCATGTTTAAGCTACCAGTATTGGTATATTTAAAAGCGTAAACTTTTAGGTTCAAACCTGCTTGTTTTTGGGAGATTTGGGAGCCGCTGTGGGGGCGTGCCTTTGTCTGTGTGTATTTACATGCTGAGGAGGAGGGGGGGGGGGGGCGCAGCACAGCACAGCCACACAGCTGCTTGGTTTGCGTAGTCCACACAGGCTTTAGCAAACAAATGCCACGCAAAAAAGTCAGTTTTATACATACGCCTATTGTCGATCAGTTTTCAGGTTGAAAAAGTCTGGTTTTGTCAGAGAAATAGCGCACGCCGTGGGGGCGTGTGCGGCTTCATGGCTGTAACCCCCCCTGTGTGGCTCTCAGAAGCTGCCACTACTACACTGGAAAATGGATTTACCACGAGTTTGCTGAGCAGAAGGCAAAGGTTCAGACGGGTGAGTGAAAGTTTGTTTGTTTTTATCGCTTGCGGGTGCTGTGCCAGTTTTGACGAGTCTATTGTGCTGTTATTAGCTAACGGCTAACGTCTAAGCTAACGGCTAGCGGCTAAGCTAACGTGCAGCTATTTACACTAAAACCAAGACCTCTCCCAACTTAAACTACTCCATAAATGTAGTCAGCGCCATGATACCATTTATCATTGCTTATATTACCATACTGGTCACCATTCTATTGATGTACTTATTGTTTATGTAGTCATAGTGTTTTAGATATATACACACATACAAACATAATATATATACATAATCTACACACACATACATTACTAGCGCACATACATTATCATCACCATAATAGTGACAATAATAGCATTCTCAAAAGTATCATCTTCAAATGTATCATGTTTCACATTTCTATCATACCTGCTTCAACTGTATTAATGTTGGTTAAGATTGTTCTGTCAGTGGTTTTTGATTGTTTTCCCTATTTGTGAGGTGCGTTAAAAAGCCAGGGTATTATGTGGCAAGCTGGTAGAGGGCGGTAGCCCCCCACCAGCAAACCCCCACCCTGCTGCCCTAACTAGTTGATGTTGTGAACCGCTTTATAATCCTATACTGAGTGGTGCTTTAAAAAGACAAGATTTATGAGCCCGTTGAGAGGGGACCCTACAACAGGCCCACATCTCGCCTGCCCCAATTCTATTTTATTTGTAATGACAAACGGAAGCAGGCCCTAACTGCATTTTTAATTCTTGTAATTTATCTCTAGTTCCTTTAATACAGATCAAATAGACTTTGTTAATAGAGTTGGTGACAATTGATTATATCAGCAATGATGTGGTATTTCACAAGTTCATAGTAATACAGAGTACTTAAGGAGAGTGACTGAGAGACAAGGTCACATGTCTTCAGCACACTTCTCAAACACAGTTCTCTTATACTGTCTTTTAAATTGTTGTAGCTTAATGTGATTCTTTTTTGTTTCCAGGTGAAAGTTTATACGTTACAGGGGCGGTATATGGTATTGGTATTTCTGGAATAAGTTACCTTTCAAGTCAAAAGTCAAGTTGCTTCAAAACACTAAACAAAATTCTGACCCCCGTCACGTCACCTGATGTGGGCATTTCGTTTTCCGCAGTACAACCGGCCAGACGAGATGGGAGAACCGGAGGACCCCCACCTCTCCCGTCAGCGCGGCCAGGATTAGCCAGCTCTCGTGGGGGGGTGGGAGGAGGAGAAACACGCGGGGCTGGGGGCGTATTACTGAAGACGTGGGAGAGGGTTTACGACGGGTTAGCTGCAACAGGGCTGCCGGGAGAGACGAGAGCGAGCGTGTCACTGCGGCGGGCCAGCGCTTACTCACGCTTCTTTCTCCGATTACGAGTGTACGAGCTCACGAGATCTCTGAAGGCGTGAGAGATGATTGAACCCACGTAAACTACTACAGTACTTGCCCGTAGTGGAAGTTATGATAGTATACAGTATGAATAAGACGTACAAGTATAATCAGAATAAAGATGTATCATATTCATCATTTACGACTGAAGGAAGGGCACAATTTACTTTTCGACAAGGTAAAGATGGACCTATGAAGACTTGGAACTGTCTAAGGGCCAGACCTTCAAAAGCTCTCAGTCAGAATCATCTACAGCTGGAGGATTAGCCTATTCAGATTGATAATGGAAACCATGGGGTAAGCTGCGGTTAAATATGTAGCATACCACGGCCGAGTGTAGACCCAATGCAAAATGGCCCTTTGTGAAGCGCTTTGTGTGGCACGACTCATGTGAGAAGCAACTTCATACGCACGACTCCATTTGAGGATACTTGAGGAACGGTGGGACGTCACCCTGGACAAACAGTGACCAGGATGATGTTAAAACACAAAAGAAAGTCACTCCCAAATGCTCTACTTTCAGTCCATTCAAGCTCATCTAACATCTTAGCAGTACAAGGTAAGAAGCATTTCCTCAAATCCAGCTGCAACCAATGGCACAAAACAAAACAAACGTGCACTGTTGTCGCCACACACACCGCTCTCGCTTTTATCACACCATGAGCCCAGGGGGACCGCCTGTCCCTCTTTTGCACAGCCATTTATGACTTTGGTCAAATTGTGAAAACGGAACACCCTAAATGTCACTGAGTTCTTTCATGCAGGCATTAAATATAAATTTCTTCATCCTTTTATGTCACAAATTCATAAAAAATACAAAAGTGTAAACATGTATTGGTGCCATTTTCAGTATTTATTTAGCAGAATATTCACATTTTACTCCAGTCCCCGGCTTAATCCAATATTTCCTTTTTTTTATTTTAAAAGAAATGATACATGCATAGATGTGTTGTATTTAAGGCATTACACCACCTTAATTGTGAATAAAATGTAAGATAGTGTGTCCTAACTCCCCAGATAAGAATATTTTGTGACCCGTTTTTTCTGTGTGTGAGATTTTGGGCTAAAACAGCAAAGGAGACGCTTCAGTGCTGATCTCCATCTATGTCTGAATTTCTCTGTTTCGTCATGTCACACACTTGCCCCACTTTGAGGTCACCCTGCACGAGATACGTGTTGAGCAAACTTTCAGCACCACGAGGAGGGACAGCTCCAGACAGCACGCACACGCGCCCCTTTCCCCTTCCCATCCCTCCTGCTGCTGTCCACAACGCGCTCCAGCCTCCGTGCAATTTACCACACCACAAACCAACTATAACAGCTACTAAACAACAACAAACCCGTTTCTTTTCCACTGCTTAAGCGCGCACAAACCGGTGCTTTGCTGTCACCAATATCCGTCTTTCACAAACGCTGAGCATGTGCGCAACATCGAAAAGAAGTCTTCGGAAGCCTACTTGTCCTAATAATGTGTGGAGTGGAATTTCCAGCCTGTGGAGTGAACCGTTTTCTCGCCGTGAGTCAACTTCATGACTAAGAAAATCCACGCCTTGGAGCCAGATGTGCTTCTTTGTGACTTTGCGGTTGAACGTGTTACGCACCAAACAACTGAGCTCGACGTAACCCTGGAGCCTTTTGAAACATCATGAAAAGGTGTGGAGGTGGAACAAGTCTACGCGTAAAGAATTGGGCAGGATAGTAGCCAGAATATGATATAGTAGCAGGCAGCAGAAGAAGCGCTTTTACGCATGGCACTGCGGGAGCGGGTAACCAGCGGGCACCATTCAGAAAACACGGCGGAACCAGCAGCATTTTACGCATCACCATAAGCGAGTCCACGTGCATCACTTACCTCTCCGGAACGAAGCGAAGGCACGTTTGGAAGTCGCTTAAAAGCCGCGCGAAAGGTCCATCCTGGCGCTCCGGCAAACTTTTATCGGCAAATCCGCGTTGTGGAGAGAGAGAAACAAAAAAACAGGTGTCGAGGTAGACTCTCCACACGAGCGCGCCGGTAAACTGCTAATTCCCCGCGTATTCCTCGTGGTAAAAAGTCCAAATGAAAGTAGAGAGAATGGATGGATGTAGCCAGAATTGTGCGATCGCGCGGCGCCGTATCCTCCCCGGTGAAGGTGAGCGATGCCCGGGGTTAGAGAGAGGCAGAGAGAGAGCGAGAGAGCCGCGCCGTGGCCGTCAGTGCAGAGGCGCAGAGCCAGTGAATACAAATGTGGCCATGTTTCTGCAGCGGAGAGAGAGCGCGAGGGGGGAGAGCGCAGCCTCCCCGGGTCCTAGAGCGGCCACAATGAGCTTTACGCACGGAGCCGAATTAGCTCCGAACACGCTAATGGGATTCCCACGTTAGTTTTATGCTATGTACAACCTCTTAACCCCCGCCTGGACCGAGCACAGTTTCTCCTGTTTGGCTTTACCCAAATCTAATCAAAATAGCAACAAAAACAAGGATGAAAATACAACCAAAGGAGTGACCAAAAATAGCAAGAAAAGAGCGACGATTAAACACGATTAAAAAGTGATAAAAAAGCAAAAAATAAATAAAAGAGCCACGGAAAAACAACAATAACACAATTAAAAAGTCACAAAAACGTGATGAAAACACGACAGAAAAGCAGGAAAGAAAACGATGAAAAACGCAACAAAAAATTACAAAAACATGACAACAAAAACGCACAGAAAACCTACAAAATGTGACAAAAACAATTAGTTTTGTAGGTCTGAGCTTTCAAATGAGGTGTTACTCCGGGCTATAGGCTGTAAGCTCTCCGGTCAAGAAGCTCTTAGATTTGGGTAAAACTGACCTGGAGAAAATACTCTTGGTTAAGGCGGGGGTTAAGAGGTTAAGCTCATCTTTAACGAGTCCACTTCACGTATTTATTGTGTTGAATAATGGAAAGGACTTTAAAGGGACTCAGATTCCACTAAATGCATTTGTTTGGTGTGCGCTATTTTTATAAAAATCTCCAAACACTCTATTCCACACCGGCTGATGCCATGAGGAAGATCTCGGATATTATAAACAGTTCATACGAATTAACCGGACTTAAGCTGCTCGTTTCAGCAAAGCGTTTCTTGTTAATAGGTGGGAGCTATTGTTAAGGATTATAACTTACAAAACTGGAAATACCAAGGTGTCGAAAGGAATTTAGAACCTTTTGACTAGCAGGACCTGATTAAATATGTATGACAAGTGACATGTAACAACCTATCAGACTGTATTCCTGAGGATGGAACATCTCTCTAGTGACTGCTGACAGAGGCCTGCGAGTGAATACGTTAAAGTTAAATGACTGTGGTTTTTCTCTCCGGAGTAAAGCTGAGGTGTGGACGGGAGCACAAAGGCCTGAGAGGGCGGGGCACTTATTAGTCCCCTATTAGGAGCGATATGAGCTTATGAACGCACACTTCACATCCCATTCACGTCAAGCAGCTGCTCACTCTGACTGACCCCAGTTCCAGCGGAGCAGTCTGGACTTTAACAACAGAGAGGAGCACCACGGACGGACTCACGGTTTATTATCACGGAGGAACAACATGGTAAACAGCTCGTGGGACATTCAGAAACTCTTACTGGCCCTCAGGCTCCTTCTGTATTAAGCCAAAGCAGTCAGTCGTACAGCCTTTTAATGCTAACAACTGTGGGGAAAGTGAGAATAAACTTGAGTGAGTCTCTGGGTAAAACACCTGGCTGCAGTTATTACAAAGTTTAGTTTGTTGTCCCTGAAGAGAGAAGTTTGAAAAGCTCAGTTAAAGCTGTGTCTTTAATACAAATTCGCAGGTTGGAATCTCATCCAGAGCACATACAGTGGGTATTGTGTGGCTAGTGCTACTACATTGACTAAAGAGCCCGGGATTGTGTTGTCGGAACCGTTAAGTGTCCTGGGGAAAGGGTACGTATATAGTCTAACAATGTCAAATAATGGAGGATCGCGCAGAGGCTTCCCTCTCCCAGAACAAGGTGTCTCTGTGTGACCTCAAAAGTTACAAATGGAGTGACAGAGAGCGGAGGATTGTAAAATGGTGGATGAATCCAAGCCAGGCCAGCGGCTAATCCACACAAGCCTGTAGCCCCTGCCGCAGAGGCTCCATTCACTCTCTGGATGTTTGAGCTGAACAACGCTCTCCTGGACTGTGAAAGACTGGCGCGTTCTCCTGGCCCAACAATGATCTGGACGAGGCCCGTTTGACCAGCTTTACCCCTTCAGAGCGGGCAGGGTTATCCCAGGGAGGAGCTACAGCAAGGGGGAGAAGACTGCAGGGTCTCAATCAGTTACAGGTCCAACTGACTGAAGGATAGCTTTTATCTACCGGGGGACTGAACTCTCCTGCTGTGTACATAATGTCTCTGATATTTGTAATATTAAAACGTTTTGATTGTCTGTGATATATTTGCACGCAGTATTTTGCACATTTGGTTTTACTTATTGTTTGTGGGCGTGTGCTTTTATTTTTGAAGTGTTTTTACTGCTGTGCTTTTTATTTCCTGTTTTTAATCACCTGGACCTGTGGCAGACTGTTTCAACCGGATTTTTATCCAATGAGCATGGAGGCTCAATTGGATTCTATTGGACAGTGGACTATTTGACGGGGGAAGAGTGGGTAACGGGAGAGCACCAGCTGGCTTGGAGACCGCAAGGAACCCGGCAGAGAGTACCCTGGCAGGATTGACTGCGTTTGTGGCTAAGCTATTTTGCTGAAAGGGACACATTACTGGCTTTTCGTCCCACAGACGCTCCGCCACGTAAAAGAACGGGACCACGAGCGAGCCCAGCCAGCCTTCCTCCTCTTTCCCCTCTTGGGTTTCCCATTTAACGAACGTTTAGCATCTTAACGTTTTATTGTTGGCATCATCATTATCCACTGTGTTATTTTAGACGCCATCTGCATTGGCGTAGTAGAATTGACAATAGGTCGATAAAAGCATTTGGACCACCGGGCTTTAGATCAGCATATGTGAGGCTCTTTTCTCTTCTTTTGAAAATGCTATGTCAAAGAATGGATTTTTTTGTTCTTAAATAATCCAATATTTGAGTTGATTGCCGCTGATATTCCCGATTCATTGAGTATGTCCTCCCTCATTAGACATTTTCATGGAGGGTCACGGCAGGACCCACCGCTCTATTTGGATTTCAAATTGAATTTTGATATTGATGCATTTATGTATTCCATCAGCTGCATGTATCATCTAGCCTCTTCATGCATTATGCCCCAATCTCTCGCTCTCATTCTCTGCCTTTTTGTCCATTCAGAGTCCCCCCCCCCTCCCCCCCCATGTGTTCTCTTTAGGGGTGAATAGGATGTAACCTTGCCCTGTCAGTCTGCGCGCGCTGAATTTTAACGCCCAATCTGTCCGTCTGCAGCCCGCGGGGGTCAAAAGTCGAGTCTGAGGGGGATGGGGCTAACGCTAACCGCAAAGTTTTAATGGAAGGTATAGGAGATGACACGCATGTCGTCTTCTTGGTGGTAACTTCGGCATCCTCTTTAGAAAGTCTGCTACAAATGTGCCCTTTGTGGCTGTTTTTGTTCGAGCCCAAAGCCTAAATGTTTGACTTGAAGTCGCCTTGTACTGAACTTGACTCTTGCATTACAGAGAAGTCGGTGTCTTTTGTACAAAGCTGAATTGTACATTTTGTGGGAATAAAACAATCAAACCAAATCTGCAGTAATCTTCCAACTTTGTGTCAGTGTCTGGTTCTCGGCCTGTACCCATGCTAGTGCTTTGTCTGTCTGAGTGTTTCAGCCCGTGTTCATGTGTTGACACTCGTTCCGAATAGACCCCGCCATGAGGCCGTGAACGCAGCATGTCTGACGCTCGTTTCCCTCATGAGAGTTTTCGCCGCTGCTGCGCTAACGTACAGTCACTCCGGCATGACTAATGAGTTTAAAAAGCATGAGAGGAGGAGATTTTTGAGCTGTGGTTAGATTAATAACAATTATGATTCATTATATTGACGCTAATTAGTCTGAAGGTCCTTGTTTGGAGGTTGACGTGACAAACGGCGGAGTGCATTGGATTAGACACTGCACTCGACTCTGGGGTGTGTGTTTGATCGTTTTGCATGAGAGGATGACAAACTTTACAACCTGGATTTGCTTAGAAAGGTATAGTGTTATGTTATGTCAAACTAACATTAGTATTAAATTATTATCTTTCTGTCCAGCTTATCTGCGGCCGGACAGGCTACAGAGAAACATAAGTGTGTCCTGGGCAGTGCTTTGGGACCAATGTCCAGATCTCGAGCCTTAGTCAGAAGTAGCTGGAGGAACACTACTGTGATGTCTTCATCATGGTTTTTATTTATCTCAATCTTCCTTATGCATGCCCTTGTAGCCTTATAGTTTTAAAGTTGTTATAGTTTATTTTCATCTAAATTATTCTTTTTTGTGCGATTGAACCGGGAAAAAAAACCTAGTTTGTGAACCTGTTCACAAACATGGGCAATAAAACTATTCTGATTCTGATTCTGATGGGGGGAAACCAGAATACCCAGAGGGAAACCACTCATGGTTAGGGATAGCAGACTCTTTCCTCACGGTCGGAGTGACACCTTTTTCTGAGCAACACCAGCCGCCGCAGGGTTGCCAGGTCCGCGGTTTTTTGCCTTGCTGTTTTCAATGTAAAATTGGCTATTTCTATCTTATTTTTTGATGAAACTCACTATTTCCAAGGCTCTGTGAGCTGCTTTTTCAATAAGAGGGAGAAAGAGGCGTTTTCTCATCATCGCGGGACCACATGGGCTCTGTTTACCGATAAACAATATTGAAAATTCCAGCCACGCCGTATGTCCGCGGGTTTTCAGATATTTTTGGGCGGGTTTGGCTGCCCAGACCTGGCAACCCTGAGCTTCAAGGGAAGGGGAAAACACACAGGAGGAAACCAATGAGCGAGTTCACTCTAATCATCCATATCTCTGAAATGATTGGCACAAATGCCCTTAAATTACACACAGCCTGAGACCAAACCACCACAAACCGCTGACACGCCGCCATTGAATTTGTTTGCACACTTGGCCACATTGCATTCTTGTTCCTCCTGTTTGCACGGTCACTGCCCACTGCTCCCGACGGGTCGTCCAGTGGTGTCAAGGGATGGGTCAAATGCAGGAAATTTTGTTGTGTAATGACAAGCCTTTATCACCTTTTTACCTTTACGTGTATCACAACATTTTCACACACAGAAGTGAATCCAAGCGGATGGAAACATTTACTAAACTGAATCCGAGTGCATAGAGGACGCTGACATGAAGTGTTCTGTATTGATCTGCTCAGCCCTCCCCTCAGTCAGCTCCACCTGCAGCTCCACTTGGACCTGGCTGAGGATGATTGCACGCATTTCTGGGTTTGGAGTCAAAGGGTTCCCAGTAAAACATGAATAATGACAGGAAGGCCTTTGGTTCAAACCCAGCCTGTATGTTCACAAATATAATCTGCAGACGTTGACGCAACACTGTAGATTAGTTTATTTGAAAAAGGACAGTGCAGTTTAATAAAACACATGGTGGTTAAAAAAAAAACCCAGAAGGGGCTATTTTTCATCTTAAGTCTCCTGACCATGATGTAAATATAAAAAAAGCATTAAAATACCTTTACATAAAAATACATAGTATGGCATACAACCACACTACAAGTCCTTAACACATCAATCACAGAAAAAAGGCTTTTGGGTGTAAGAGTGGCTACCATCATTGTGGACTCCAGCTCTGCTCCTCTATAAGAAAGAGGATCACGTTCATGTGCAGAGGACAGTGGGATAAAAGTGAGGAGTCAGCTCCCCCCTCCACCCCCCCCCCCCCCCCCACCCCGATGTGGTGCGATGTGCAGAGTCCGCGCCGCATCTGCAACTTGTTCATCATATCCAACAATAACTGCCACCAGCGCCATAAGGACACGCATTAATCTGCTGCTATTACCTTACTTAGAACGGCCCGAACAGGTGCAGCGGTGCGGAGAGCCATGCGGTGCTTCGTAAGGTTTACTACGACGCTAAATATCAGGACAGTCGATAAAAATATTAAATATGGACCGTCGTGACTACGGAGGGGTAAATCACGCAAACTGCTGGATGTGCACATGGCGTGGCGCGAGGAAAGGCTCGACTCATTTGATCATTTCATTTATGCGCGTTCGAGGGATCCTGCGTCCCTCAGCATAGTTACGTAGGTCACATTTGGGATTGGGTCGGCTCAGAAAGATGAACGGTAGGTTTCCTTCTTACTGGTTGATGCTGCTGGAGACTATTCTGTGTGCCGATGGTGTGTCGATATTCAGTCTCCCACTGAAGCTCCCTCTAATGAAGCGGTCTCTCTCGAAAGAACGTTGTCTTTTAAAGGGTAGGATGTTGGATGTTTTGATTGATTCTTTTTCAAAAACATGATTTATCTTTGCTAAAACCAGTACATTATAAACTTAAAAGGGCTTTCTCAGATGTAACAACACAACCAAAATCCCAGCACCTGCCCCCACGACTCAGTGCTAGTGCTCAGACTCTGAACTCTGGAAGGTCTGAGCTCGATATTAGCAATAAGGTTAAGGCGATTACAAGTCATGATTTGCAGTGAAGGCGATTCTATTCACTTCTCTGTGAAAGCATTAACAAAAACAAAACTTCCAAACATCGCTTAAAGGAACAGGCCTCAGTTTTTCCACACTGAGATATGTTTTTACCTGAGCTTAGACGAGTTGATACGTGCCTGTCTGGTCTTTGTAAGTACCCATGGAAAAACGTGGTCGTTTCTGACTTCACCCCGTTTGGAGCTATAGGAATATACTGGGAGAGGCCAAATGCTAACAACATCTTTGGTCGTTTTGCGTGACTGAGTGCACGTTGACTGAGTGCAGTTTTCTCAGTATGGAAAAACTGATGCCTGTTCCTTTAAAACGAGGTTGCCGCCTAGTGACCCATCTGCTTTGGGCTTTGTTTACATGAGCGCCATTTACAACATTGCCAAATGATGGACACAACTTAAAAAAACAAACTTTCAAATCCTTCCACACTTTCAGGGAGCTGTGTGACATTGCAGGGAAAATGTCAAAATATTCACATCAGACGTTAAGACTCCCCCTTTTAAAACTGTTGTGTGCATGTTTCATGATTTTGCATGTTCCAATTTAAGAAGAATAATGGAATAAAAGCTAACTTTTCCTTCATGTCCAAATGGACTGGTAGCCAAAAAAAAAAAAAACAGCACAAAATCTCGCACAAAGCGCAATCTTGCCTCCGCCAAATTGGCTGGGACCGGCCTTGTCAAGTCCTGATGGCGATGGATATGATGTGGCACCGTCCCATAGGTCCCATATTGTGACCCCAGGTGTGGCGCCGCCCGGACAGTCGAGTGTGACGTTATGTGGCGTTAACCGGTGGGGAAAGATGGGGTTACAGGAGTTGTGGTGTTTTTGTGTAGTATTTCTCGTGAATTACTGCGTCTCTGTGTGTGCTTTACATGTGAAACTCGGAAAATGTATAATATTGTGAAAAAGTTCATTTATTTCTGTAATTCAGTTTGAAATGTGAAACTAATATATGATATATGACATGCAAAGTGACATAATGTCAAGCCCGTGTTTGTTTTAATTTTGATGATTTTGGCTTACAGCTTATAAAAACCCCAAATTCAAAATCTTAGAAGATTAGAATATTACATTAGAATATTACATAAAAAAATGATGCTAAACAGATAAATGTTGGTCCTAAAATCATCCATATGTATTTGGTTTGGGCCTTTTACTTGAATGACGGCCTTAATGCGTGGCATGGATGCTCTCAGCCTGTGGCTCTGCTGAGGTGTTATGGAAGTCCAGGATGCTTCAACCAGAGGAATACGACATCTGAAGTCCATGTCCAGGATCTGTCTGTGTGTGGAGGCTCTTGATGCACTGACTCCAGCCTCAGTCCACTCCTTGTGAAGGTCCCACACACCTTTGAAAGGCCTTTTCATGACAGTCCTCTCCAGACTGCGCTTGTGCACCTTTTTCTTCCACACTTTTCCCTTCCACTTAACTTTCTATGAATGTGCTTTGACACAGCACTTTGAGAACAACCACCTTCTTTTGCTATTTCCTTTTGAGCCTTTTGTCAATGATGGTTTTCTGCACAACTGTCAGGTCAGCGGTCTGAACCCATGATGGTGAATTCTGCTGAACCACTGCAGGTGTTTTGGATTCAATAGCTGATGAAAGGATGACACTTTGAGCTACAATATAGTCCTTTTTCACAATATTATAATCTTCTCAGATTTTAAATGTGGGGTTTTTACAAGCTGTGAGCCAAAATCATCATGCAAAGTAAGATATATAAAAACCACAAATAAAACATATCCGCAAATTAGAATATTTGGAAAATGGACTGTATTCCATAATCATCAAAATTATAACAAAGGTTTGACATACTGTATGTCACTTTGCATGTAGTCTATATCATATATTAGTTTCACATTTTAAGTAGTGTCTGTGTAAGCTCTCAGTCGTACAGGAGTTGTCCATGTTCAATGAGGGCATTTGAGTCATCTTCTGTTCTCTGAGTCCCTGAGGCTTACATCTACTGTAATACAACATTTAAGTTGTATTACAGAAATAAGAGCTGACAATAATGCTGACTGAACTAATGAGAAATCTAACTTTGCTTTTCTTTAACCAAAAAGTCAATTTCGATTTACTTCCACCATCAGCAGACGCGCTGGAGCATGACGCGTGAATGGACAGGGAATACTACACTGCTCTTCTGTAGTAAACCAGCACAAATCCAGATTGTACTTTTATTGCTTCTACCTGCTTCCCCTCCGTCCAAGCCGAGGCGATCCTGACGCCGGGCCCTTTTATAGGCCGGCATCAAATTTTTACCATTCAGGCGGGGTGGCTCTGAGGGACGCCGCCGCTGTCCCCCGCTCCCCGCCTAATAGCTTTTCACATCGGAACTTAATTCTAGCGTGGAATTAAATTAGAAACCATGTCCAAACAAATTAACGTCAAGCCCAAAGCAGGTGCGCTTCTGACAGTCCGGGGCATTTTGTAATCTAACGCATGAGCCCCTTTCCCAAGCCGTGCCTCTGTCCTCCCAATAATCAGCTTCTGCAGAGGCGCATGGGGAGAATACAGTCTGACGCATAGAGTAAAGGTCTTCTATAGTAACTGACTGGCTGATGTCAAATATACTGAGAGTTTGGTTTCACGCCTGCATGTTATGCTGCTCAACCACCTGAGCCACCGTCGCCACTCCAAGTCAGTGCTCTGGTTACAAGCGGTTACATGGGGGCTCTCCAGCCCCTGTTTTCATTCATTCAAATAATTCCTATCCAATAAAACACTTGTCCACTCGAGCACCCCACCAGTCGAGCATTGGACCGATCTCCATTCTCATTTGCAACAAAGTTGTTAAATAAAACTTTGGGACAAATTATGGAACACTGAGCAGAGGCTGACTTTTGATACCATGTTTTAAATATTCAAGAACCCAGCCGTCAATGCCTCTGGGCACGGCGTTTAAAAGAATAAAAGTTTCACATTTATATCGCTAAATGTATTTTTTCCCCGATTCACCTACATAGTTAGATATAAAATTATGCTAAGCGCTTCAAAGAGCCTGAATAAAGCATATTTCATAGTTATTTAATGGCGATACCAAAAGCACATACCAAAAGCCAAAGCTCGAAGCACATCATGCAGAAAAGATTCTGCTGTTAAAACATTTATTCTCCCTTTTCAATTTGCTTGGCCGTCACCAGCGGGCAGCAGCGCTGACAGCACCAGGGGATATGGAGATAAACGCGGACTAATACGCGGCTCATGGTAAATAGGGTTGATGATATGAGAAAAGTGGTTGCTCAATGTATTTTCCAAATCCCTACAGTCCCAGGGTGGATATGTAGAAGTGCGACTGAATGAGTCACATGTTCGAGATCCCAGATGGAAAACAGTAAAGATGGCGCCATACATTTCCTAAATTGGTTTAGTATTGCTTTAGGTTTCATGTTGCTCACGTATTGTCATGAAGATCCAAGACCAATGTCTGGCGTGTTTTCATGTCGGCTTCATGCGAGGGCCTTGTGTGCTGCTTATCTTATTAGTTTACCCCAGATTTTTCCTCACCACCCGTCAAAGAAATTGAGTTAAGCACTCGACTGTGCCAGGCTGCCATGGAGCTATATTTTAGGGTATTTCTTTTTTCAGCTCTTTTTTCATGTCATGTGTAAGTCTAAAGCGCTTACTGCTTCATACAGCACGACATAATTATTTATACATTTAGGGGAAATTACTCACTATGCATGCTTTCTGTTAGATTTGTTTACTTATCTTGTCATCCTGCAGTCTGATGGAAAATGCACTCTCCTGCCAAAAAGAGAAATATGATCCAAAGGAAATGACCAATGTAAACATGATCCCGAAGTATTATTCACATTTATGTGATTGAAGCAAAATCGTACGGCAGGTACGACGTGAGGGCGACATTACAACATGTATACAAGCTCAAAAAGGTGCGTTTCGCTTGATATGTCTGATTAAATATCCCTGGGGAAGCCTGTCAGGAGCGGTGGGTGACTTCTGGTAGCACAGAGGCGGAGTCAGGAGTACCTATTTGACGATTAGCCGTCTCTTCAGGATGATGGGATCAAAGGAGCAACAGAAGTAAAGTACAAGTAAACACAGGAGAACATGCAAAACTGTCCACAGAAAATAAACATTGAATCTTTAATATGCAGAAGTCCAAGCACTGAGCCTTGTGGGACACCCACGTAAACAAGACTGTGGCTGTTTATGAGCATTGACCAGAACCTGTTAAATTGTAAGAATTTCCTCGCTGTAACTAACGCAGCTGTTGACACATTTTACACATTCATCAAAATGTAAATGACGTGTTCCGGAGAAGACGGTCTATTGTGACTTTGAAGGGGGGCGCACAGAGACCTCTGGGGCCAGGGCCGTTTTAGGCACAGCCTATTGATCGAGGAGCGGAGTGTCGGGTCCAATGAGTGTCTAAGTGAAAGTCAATGCAACACGAGCACTGCAGCCAAAAGCACTCAAATGGGATGTTTTATTAAAGAGACATGACGACTCCTGATCGGTTTGCATAGTTAAATCACGCATCGGTCTCCTCAAACTGTCACCAGAGACGGACTATCAATTACGGACGAGTATCAGCTGCTGACGAGGACAGCATTGATTGGAAAGGCCCGGCCTCGACATACATCACAAATGAAACAAAGAACAATGTCTACTTTCATGACTTTTTTATAGTAGAGTCAATACATTTTCAAGATCCTTGTGTTAATTTTCCTATTTATTTAAATGCACAAAGCAATATCAGACAAATGTAGTTTATTTCAAGTGTTTTGCATAAGGACTATTTTTCAACACTTTCAAAACAGGAAAAACTACTTTGTATAACCAGATTAACCGAGTGTTCCTTTTGTTCATGCATGTTTGAGAAATGCAGATGTGATTACGCGCTATACAATGAAAGGTCATCCATCCACTCGACCTCTTCCCCGACGACGTCACAACTGAAAAGCGCTGTAGCTGGCTCGCAGTGGTGAGAGCTGTTTCGTCACTCCAAGTGCTCCAAGCCACTGACTGACGCTGTCGGGGCAAGCGCACTCTGCATCGTATTACACACTCACTTTGGGTGTGTGGCCAATGAGTGTTGCTTTTAGCATTAGCCCTGGCGCGCTGGGTCTGAAGACTTATAGCTGGGCAAAGTCCAAGTGGGGTCCAAGTACACCTGTACTGTTTTATTTCCCTGTAGGGCTTCAGATGGCTTCAGACGCTGTGGGGTATGCATGTCGTGGAGTCTAGGGCATTGGTTCTCAACTCGTGGCTTGGAACCCAATCATGGGTCACAGGAACCATTTTCAGTGGGTCCCTTTCCCAAAAAAACATTTCACTGTTCTTTGAAAATGTATAAAACTGAAAAAGTATAGAATCACAACCTGAGTTATTAGGGGTACTTCAATAAGTACAAGCAGGCATGAATATGGAATGGATGAATGGCCTGACACTCAATCACTCAACCAACAACTCGAGACCCCCTTCGGTAAAATATCATTATAAACAATAATTTAGGGCGCAAAACATTTTAAATCTGGTTTCATTATGTTAGTTAGGCTTAATTTCACTAAAATATGCAGTTTTCAATCAAAAATGAATGAATATGATATTTTCTAAATGATCTTGCGACCCCCCAGGGGGTCCAGACCCCCATTTTGGGAACCCCTGGACTAGGGGACTTTTTTTAACAGGACTGAATCCAAAATGAACCTTCACATCAACTCAATTTGCAAATGAAAACAAATTATTTCTGTTTTTGTACAATACCTTCGTCCCATCAACTGAGCGAACCTGTGTGCCTGTTTGGTTGTCATATCCTTTTTAGAATTGTTGGCGTTACCATAGAGAAAACTTAAGTTAAATTGCAGGTACTGAAAGGAACAGGCCACCGTTTTTCCATACTGAGATCTGTTCTTACCTGAGCTTAGACGAGTTGATACGTACCTGTCTGGTCTTTGTGCCCGTGGAAGAACTTGGTTGCGTCTAACTTCACCCCGTTTGGAGCTATAGGAATATGCTGGGAGAGGCATAATGCTAACAACATCTTTGGTTGTTTTGCGTAACTGAGGGCACACAGTTCTTCCATACTGTGATATGTTCTTACCTGAGCTTAGACCAGTTAATATGTACCTGTCCGGTCTTTGTGTGTGCCCGTAAGAGCGCGGTAGCTTCCAACTTTACCCCCGTTTGGAGCCATAGGAATACATTGGGAGAGGCCAAATGCTAATAACATCTTTGGTCGTTTAGCGTGACTGTGTGCACGCACAAAGACCAGACAGGTACGCATCAATCATCTAAGCTCAGGTAAGAACAGATCTCAGTATGGAAAAACGGTGGCCTGTTCCTTTAAAACCCGCTACACATGTTTGGTCTGATTTTCCGTGGCTCATAAATCTCTGTTCTTCCAGGAAACTGTTTTTAAATAAATTCAAATTGCCCCCTCAATAGAGAAAACCAACTTCAGATGTTTAAGAGGCTGCTGAACTTGACACTGTAACTTCGGCCTTAGATTGGTCACTACAACATCAAACCCTGAAAAGTATCTTAACACGCTTTCTGTTCCAAAAAAGTACTATGTTTATACACAGAACTTGAAAAGGCCGACACATCGTTATTCTGTTGTCCTTTTGTGATGGCGGCAATTGATTCATTTTCCTATTCCATGCTGTTTTTTTACATCCTCAAGAATCAATGACAAGTCTTAATTGAATAATTCAGTCCCACCCCCCCCGGGCGCCGCTTGTTTTGCTGTTCCATTTTGCAGCAGAAGCCGGTGCGCGGAGGTCAGCCGAGCCGCGCGGCGTGAATTCTCAAACGCTCGCCCTTTGTGAAAGCGAGAGGAAAGGTCAGAGATGCTTTTTAATTATGGAAAACACACGGACTGGTCAGAAATATGAAAAAGACATTACTTGGAGTTAGCCAAACAGAGAGGTATAGACGTTAGTGCGTGTTCAGCAAGTCGGGAAATGCCATGTCAGCTTTTTCACCAGAATGTTCTTTCTTACATTCTTTTTCTTAGATGTATTGATTTACTTTTGACCAATTCTTAAAGCTGTATGTCTGACTGTTCCATCATCATCCATCGATGTCTATTCTAGACCCTTTTAAGATCCTGTTTAGTCCTGATTTTGATCTTGATCTGCTGGCCTACTGGTACTTGGAGACTGACTCAACCTCACATTCAAAAAAGTCACTCATTCTTGTTTCCGTCATCTCTGCACAAGCAGACAATTCAAACCTGTCCTTTCCCGCCCAGACTTGGAGAAAGTTATTAACGTCCTAATTTTCTCAAGGCTCGATTATTGCATCTCCCTCCTCTCCAGTATGGACAGCAAATCACTCTCTCACAGCTCGGCTTCTCACTGGTTTTAACAGACGCCAGCACTTTGTCCCGGTTTTACCTGCTCTTCACTGGCTCCCTGTTTGTTTTTACTGATCACTTTTAAAGCTCATGTAGGTCTTGCTCCAAGTTACGTTTGAGAACCTTCAACCCCCTACGAGCTTTTAAATCCCTTTTTACTCTCGTAACCTCTTTGACTCTGATTGTCTAATTTGTCTGGTTTATTATAGATTGTACTTTTCTTTCCCCCAATAAAGATTATGATTTGGAAGGTCAAATATTGATATTATTGTTTACGGTTGTAAAAAGAAAAACACTGGTCCAAGCCTTTGCCTGTGTGGAGATCACAGGTTTGAGTTTGTTCTGTCTCTGGGTAAAGACACTTAATAATGGTGTAACTGCACTGTAGAGGCTGAGTTGGCAATGTTCTCAAACAGCAACACTGTCGTCATCATTCGTTCACTCCATACTCAGTGGTAAGCTACTTCATAACCATGATGCCCTGGGGTAGACTGACAGAAGAGAGCTAAGTATTCGGCCCTTCAGCCACAGTCAATTAGTCACAGTAAAATCAATCATATACGTGATCAGAGATTTAAACAAAAACGACATGTTTGTGATGATATCATTTCGATTTCCTCACTGAGAACCGGCACAGGATGTGACATACGCAGTGGTTAGTCAAGGGGGTGGCCTGGGGGGATGTCTCCTGGGCCACCCCATTCGAGACGGCTCAAGTTCATCAGAAGAAGCCTTTATTATGCAGTGCTTTTTAATTCTGTGGTTATATTTATTTATTAGTTTATTTGACAGAGACAGTACACATTAATGAAAATTTCTGTAAATGTGTCAGTATTAGCTGCAAAGCTAGTTTTCAACTGTTGTCCCTGGGCCAGGTGTATAATGCCAACAACAATTATAAAACATAAAACAATTTAAAAGTTGAGGCTACACACCTACACAACTCACACACCAACAACATCCAAACGCTCGTTCTGTGACTTGCACAATAGAATCGAGATGTTGGTGCAAGGGCAGGACATAAGGAGATTTTACCTCAGAAATATTAAGTGGTATTTGTGACCCGCCGTGGATTCCAAAGACACAAGTCGGCAGCCCGTGTCTCGAGATAAACGTAAACAAAGATATTTGGCTTTTTTGCAGAATCATTTAGTTGAAGTCACAAAGAAGCCTCTCCATGTTTAAGCTAGCAGTATTGGTATATTTAAAAGCGTAAACTTTTAGGTTCAAACCGACTAGTTTTGGGGTTGATTTTGGAGCGCGCTGTAGGGGCGTGACTTTGTTCGTTGTTATTTACATACTGGGTAAACACCGCGGAGGAGGAGGAGGCACAGCTGCTTTGGTTTGCGTAGTCGACACATGCTTTAGCAAACAAAGGCCACGCAAAAAAGGCAGTTTTATACATACGCCTGTTGTCGATCAGTTTTCAGGTTAAAAAGTCTTGTTTTGTCAGAGAAATAGCACGTGTGCGGCTTCATGACTGTAACGCTTCCCCTGCATGGCTCTCAGAAGCTGCCGCTACTACACTGGAAAATTTATTTACTACGAGTTTGCTGAGCAGAGGGCAAAGGTTACTTCAGACGGGTGAGTGAACGTTTTTTTTTTTTATCGCTTGTGGCTGCTGTGCCAGTAGTTTTTTGATGAGTCTATTGTGCTGTTGTCTAAGCTAACGTCTAAGCTAACGTGCAACTGAACCTGCTCTTTACACAAAACCAAGACCTCTCCCAACTTAAACTACTCCATAAATGTAGTCAGCGCATCCCTAGCTTTCAGCCACTTCTTATTTAAGAGAGATCCGCTTCATATTTTCGGTTTTATGACCAGACAAAGTTACGCTGGAGTAAACAATGGGCAGCGCACGCGGCGATACAACGCAATGTCGGCCTTTTCCTCTCTGTATGTGCATTACAAGTAGTAAGTCAAAAGTAAAAGTATTCATCAAGAGTTTAATGTACAGGATTTTTTTAATCCTTTGACTCAAACCAGGGCTAACCACTAACTGAGGTCTAAACCAAGACTAATGCTGCGTTTACACATAAGCACGATGCGTTACGAATGGCATTTTTCCGTCATTCGTGACGTTCGTGACGTGCCTTAACGCATCTCAATGGGATTCTTAACAGAACGCATCAGTTCGTGACATTCGTGGAGAAAGTTTTTGTCTGTCAAAAAATCTTCCACGAATGTCACGAATCACCCTCTGTTCGTGGAGTTCGCAACGGAGCGTGTCCTTTCGTGAGGAGTAGTGGCGCTTCGTAATTCAGCGTGAGAGCATTCGTAGAGCATTCGTGGAGCATTCGTGGAGCAGAATCACTGTTTTCACGCTCAAAATTGACAGAAACACACGCTACGCCCAAAGTAAATGTTGGTACCTGCAGTAGCTACGCCAAGGAAAAGTGTCACAAAGTCGGCCAATCCGCGCTCCAAGCCACGGACAGCACCTGCCGCTGCCGCTGCCGCTCCGCGGGGTGCTGAAAGTGTTCCTCCGACCTTTCTTCCTCCTGCGGTCGTACCTGATGTTCGGGAGTTGGAGCCAGACGAGCCCAATGACTCAGGGGAGAGCACGGCCTCTGCTCCACCTCTAACCCGGTGGAAGAAGATCACTCCACTTTCGCCCAATTCTTGACAGATTTCGGACAGAACGCGAATATTCCTAGTGAAGAAAAACAGCCGTTTTCCTGTGTTGTCCTTGTACACAATAAATAGTATCACTACGACGAGTTTACTTTTCCCCTATTTTAAACATTACCTTTAATTGACAACACTGCGCATTCAAACTGAAAAAGGAGTTCAGAACCGTCAAATTTCTACGCTACGTAAAACTAATAAAAATACATACCAGGAATTGAAGACAAATCAAGGAGTTCAACTTAGACGTTTTATTCCCTAACATGTCATCTTAATACAGAATTCTGTCTTTCCCAGTGCCCTATCAAATGTGTCTGTCAGCAGCCGTTCCCAATGGGCATACTGACTCTCCCTGGGGAAGCACAGTATTTTTACACATTCCATTGTTTACAAGATTTATGAGTCTAAGACCACATGTAATGTTTTCATCGTTCCCATTGGCTCCCACAGCTGTGCATTCAGCTCCACCTTGGTCTCCCTTGTAATTTGAACCCTTTATTGACCATGTGGCCAGTGGACTGGGTGGGGGTCGCTGTGTCTCAATCTTCCCTGAAACAAAGGACTTTTTTGGGGAAACCACACCTTTATACTGCACTGAATGAAAACTTTTGGTTAGTTTGCTAAATAGCCAAAGGAACAAAACATCGTATAAAAATATTATCTCTTCAGACCCCTTTCTGACCTCTAAAAGGAGGTCAACAAAACCATAATATTTTCAAGTTCACAAAAGTACAGCCTGTATCAAAAATCACAGTACAATTTCACATATTATAACACCAAATAAACATGTTCACTTTATGTAGGGCATACTCAACCAGCCGCTGAGTGGTTACAAAATCATCTCTCTCTTCCCATGTGTAACTTCCGCTTACTAATCTTTCCAAGCGGAACTTGGCTGGTTTTTATTCCGTGTCAACGGTACATTTCACCTTTTACGTCCCCCTGGGACCGTCTCTGTTTGACACAAAAATAAACATTCCTGCAACACAAAACACAACAAGCACAACAACACCGAACAGTGTTGTTTAGATATTATCTCCACCACAATATTCTCCATCACAGCCTTGTCGGGGGTCGTTCCATTCATATTTCAAAGCCTGCCGTACTCTTTCCAAGTACAGGCTGGGACCACCCCCTTCTTGCGTTTCCCTTGTCCTGAGCTCCGTGTCCCCCTGGGACGCATCACCCATGGTGTAGATGCCCCCAGTGGAACCCAGAGCCCTGGAGACCATGCTGCGAATGAGAGGCACAACACAACAAAACAAAACACAACAAAACAAGAGTATTACACCTATAAGAATACCCACCTTTTGAAGGATATGGATCCAGGAACCGGAATTCAACCAATTTAGCCAGGTCCACTGAGGACCCTGGTCTTCTTGAGACGCGAGGAAGTCTTTGAGTTCCTTTACTTTATTTTTAATGGCTGTCCAATTGCCAGTGTCGTCGGGAATATAAGTACAGCAGTGGTCAAGGCCAACTGCTGTGCACATACCACCCTGTTCAGCGTACAGCGCGTCTAACGCCACTCTATTTTGCATAGCCACAACAGCCACTGCCTTAAGTTCTGGACTCCGTTCCATTTGGTCCAAGATGTCGCCTATTACCTCAGTTAGGTCCTCCAGGATCCACCATACCTCATTTAGACGCTGCATGGAGGCCGCCACACCGATCATAGGGATCAGCGTGGCGATAAATCCTTTCCCATCTCCGAACAGGGGCTTACGTCCGCCGTTATCAGAGAAAGGTACGTATGATTGACCGAGGGTACGATCTCCCACCTTCAGGGTGTCCCTTTTTCTCATGCCGTGCTTATGTAGGTTATGGTGTCTATATTCTCGTACGGCGTCTTGCATTAGTGCATCTGACACCACAATAGATGAGGGCTTCAAACGAGCCAGAGTGCAGGTCCCACACCACCCCCGCGGCAGGGTCAAATAACTATTATCGCCGCATAGCCAGATGTGTCCGACCGGGGTGGGAAATCCCCCTCTCAGTGGGACTGATACTACCGCGGAGTAGGTTAGGGGAGTCATTTCCACTACCCTAGCCCAAGTGGTTCGGTTCAACGGCCATGTTTGTCCGAAAAACGGATGCCTTCTATGTTTTATCTCGCTTTTTTCTACGAGGTCACTGTGGAATTTCACTACTCTCTCGGCCCAAGTTTGGTTTCTTACAGAAAACCCATCACCTATGTAATCTAAGCACGATGTTTTACCCAAGTACCTGTCCCCCTGCCCACATTCCCGCTTAAACCCGAGGGGCGCTACTAGCTCCTTCCTAAAATGTGTCACGCCAGCAAACCGTATCCCCTTCCTCAAGGTGTCATTGGTTCCGGTCGTCCAATTCCCTGGCCAGACCCATTGTAAGGGACTAGCATACTTTTTGTATGGCTCGCACCCCGGTAGGACCCTATCAGTCCACCTCCACCAATGGTAGAGCCACAATAGACACACCGAGGCCCTTACCGAAATCGGGACGGGGACAGTGGACGGCACTTCTGCAGCATGATGGGGCCTGAGGGAGCACACCCAACAGGGCGGGGTTGAGTTGGTAATCATGGCCGTGTGCTTAGCTAATTTTACCCATTTATTCTCTCCTGGCTTATGACCCCCCGTATCGAAAGACCGTCGCTTCCTAGATCCATCTCCCTCTGTGGAAACAGACATGTTAGATACATCATAAATCACAGGTTTCAATACAGCATCATTTGTTCCTTCTTTGTTTTCCCATGTTTTTATCATTTTTTCTGTACAATGGGTGATCCAGTCTAGGGTGTGTTGGTCCGACACTGCTTCTCTCATTTTCACCAACATTGTACCTGCATTGTTGCAGTAGATGACCAGATTTTCTCCAGGTGTTTTACCTACTTCTTTGCATACCTTGTAGAGGGCCAATTTCAATTCTTTGATAGGGTGTCCTCTGACCCGTCCCTCACAACTATGTGGATCGTCTATTTTTATTACTGTTGGTATGATGAGCAAGCAAAGAGCAAGTGTCAGGGCCCACACCCCGTATGGACACCTTAAAGGTCCTGGTTTTAAAACCCAGGCCTTAAGTCCATATTTGTTAGTCTTTTTTATGTCTTTGTGATCGTCTGGGTTGGGGTTGGTGTCCCCCACCCCCTTCAGTGGGGCTGTTAGACCCACTATCATATTCAGCAGGATGTGTCAACCGTCTGGGATGCGTATGAGTCCAATGTAAGCCAGTTTTCTCAGAACAGGGCTTCAAGTGTGACCAGTGGTACCAGTTGTCACGCCCCTCAACCTTAACTGCGGTGGCAGTCCTTTAAGTCACTTCAAAAGGTCCTAAGTATCTGGGAGCGTTCCAACAGGTCCTGGTGTGGTTTTTAATGTAGACCCTCGATGGTAAGTCCGCTGTGTAATCAGAAACAGTGGTGTCAGTCGCCACAATGGGTGTTAGTTCCTTCAAAAGTGTATTGAGAGCCTCAAAATACGGTCTGAACTGGAAGATGTTAGTAACTTCAGGCAAGGTCGCTGAGTTAGACTTAGGCAGGCACCCGGGCATGGCCCTGCCAAACACAAGTTCAAATGGGGTGAAATGAGTCGTGTTATTCACAGTGGACCTAAGGTGAAGTAACGCAGCGGGGAGCGAGGACAACCAAGTGGCTTTAGGGTTGTCTCGCAGCATTTTGGCAAGAACACTCTTCAGTGACCGATTCATTCTCTCCACTTTAGCGTTACCTTTAGGGTAATATACACAGGAGAACGATTTGTGAACACCCAAGAGACCACAGAGAGTTTTAACATCATGGGCCGTGAAGTGGGTCCCGGAATCACTGTGTAACTCCGAGGGAACCCCAAAGAGAGGGATCCAGTCTTTCAGAAGTACAGCCATGACCTCAGCTGAGCTTTCCCTTTTGCATGGGAAGAACGCCGGCCATCCCGAGAACGTGTCTACAATACCCAACAGAAATCGCTTACCTTGGTGAGGCACGATCATGTCCGTGAAATCAATCTGGATCACATCACCAGGGTAGCGTCCAGTTTTCACCGCACCCGCACCTCGTTTGTGGTGTGGGTGAGGATTAAAGGCACCACATGTCTGACACGCACGTACAAAGTCTTTACACAAAAAGAGAGGCACCTTATGGTAGTAGAACTGTTCCAAGATGCTGGCCATGCCCTTCGGACCAAGGTGATTCAAACCATGTATTTCCTCTAGAACACGTTGTTCCATCGATGGCGTCAAGAATGGCAGGCCATTAGGGCCACGATAGACGCCATCAACGTACGCGTCAGCAAGGCGATTTCGTGACCAAAAGTCCTCACCGTATTCATCATGATAAGAACGGCACTCGTCGACACTCAGAAGTCCCTGAAAAGCAACAGGCGTTAAGTGGGGCTTCCAAAAGGTGTCTAAATGAAATTTAAGGCTGTGCGCCCTGCCTGGCGGCAAGTTCTCCACCAAGGTTCCCAAGCGATCCCACACTTCCATGGGCATCCAGAGATGACCTGAGTCAGTCAGAGCAACATCATGACCGTCAATTGTAGAAATACTGACCCATACATCCGAGACCAGCTGCAAGGACTCCAACAAAGGAGCCTGAACAAGTCCTACCAACATCAAAGGATTACACTCCCCTTCACCGGGAGAGTCAAAATGATAATCACCCGCCATTTTCGCCGCAACATCCGCCGCCCTGTTGCCAATGGCAGTCATTGTGTCCGCCTTAGAATGACCAGGAACCTTCACTACCGCCACAGCAGCAGGGAGCAACAGACTGTCAGCTACTTCTTCGCAAAGTTCTTTATGGGCTACAGGAGTGCCCTTAGCGGTCAAAAAGCCGTTCCTTTTCCAAGACGACAAATCACGCAACACTAGGCCACACACATAAGCCGAGTCGGTGTAAATCGTGACACGCTGACCCGAAGCAACCTCCAACGCCAATTTCAGCGCCATCAACTCCGCAAACTGGGCGGAGGAGCCACCATAGGGGCCCCAGCTGGAAACTGTGCGAGTGTGGTTCGGTGGCGAAAGTTCAACAACCGCAGCCCCAGCTGACAGGGACCCATCCGGGAGCCTGTGACAATGTCCGTCCGTGAAAAGCAAACGAGAGCCCGGTAAAGGTTGGTCTGATAAGTCAGGCCTAATCCGAACCTGAGATTGAGAGAAAGACTCACAGCAATGTGGGGAGCCAGTAAGGGTCAGCCCTGCCGAAACGTTAGGAGCGTCATCGGCAGCAAAAGTTAAATTTGGGGCAGTCAGTTCCCTTGCAAGTCTCAATTGTCTTTGAGGAGTCAGGGCAAAGGTTTTAGATTGTACATAAGCTACCACCGAGTGAGAGGTATACACCACCAATGGATGACCCATCACTACATGAGCCACCTTCTTCAATAAGGAAGCCAATGTATCAGCAAACAGCGCACAATCAGTGGCCTTCATGGCAATTGGGTCCAACAAGGTGGATGCGTAAAGTATGATATTACGCTGACCACTCGCTCCTTTCTGCCACAAGACCGCATGTCCGGAGCAATTGGTGATGGTGGTATCAAGATGAAAAGGCTTACCGTAATCAGGAATGGCAAGGTCCGCACAGGAAGCCAAAACTGCCTTTAGGTCAGTAAAGGCTTTGTCAGCCTCCTCCGTCCAAGACAGGGAGGCTCGGAGATCTCGAACCCCAGCTGCGCGGATGATTTCTCGCAAGGGAGCAGTCTTACCTGTGTAGTCCAAGACATGGTGTCTGGAGTAATTCGCCAACCCTAAAAAGGAAAGAAGGGACCGTACCGTATCCGGACGGTCGGCCGTAAGAATGGACTGCCTCTGGGTGGCACTAGGGGTAATATGACCAGCCGAAATAACCTTACCCAAAAAGAGAACTTGGGGTCGGCAACATTGTAGCTTCTCCTTTGAGACCTTAAAGCCACATTCAAGGAAACGTGACAGGACAGCGGCCGTCACGTCCAAACAATCTTTGGCACTTTCAGCGCCAATTAAAATATCATCAACGTACTGTGACACAACAGCACCGGGAAGTACTTCAATAGGGGACAAACAGTCCTTCAAAACTTTATTGAAGATTCCTGGTGAGTTCCGATGACCTTGAGGTAAGACCTTGTACTGCAATTTCACTCCACCATATGTAAATGCAAATTGATATCTACACTCCTTAGCCAAGGGAATGGTGAAGAATGCATGTTTCAGGTCAATGACTGTAAAGTACTTCATCACAGGAGTCAGGATAGAGAGACATTTGTGAGGGTCTGGAACAGGCAAGAGAGGTGTGGTTGTGACTTCATTTACCTTTCTTAGGTCATGTGCAGGTCTAAAAGTGCCATCAGGCTTTGGCACTGGGTTTAAAGGAGTATTCCAAGGAGAATCAGAAAGCTCTAATACCCCAGCTTCCCATAAGTCTGTCAGGGCAGTTTCAATGCCCTCCCGCTGTTTTTCTTTACGAAAAGGTCTTTGCGGGACATAAACACGAGACCCCGGGGCAACATCCAAAGTTACCGGGTCCACTTTCGTGCAATAACCGATGTCCGATGGGCCCCTCGCCCACAAGTCCTCTGAGAAGCGCTTTAACATGTCCTCCGCACCTTCATGGTCGGTCAACTCGCGGCCATGAGACCGAGAAAGAATCTCTTCTTCCGCCATTGTGTCGTCTATCGCTAAACCTAACTCGACCTTGTATGCCTGTGTACTGGAACTGTACATTACCCCATCCATACCAGTCTGCTCCCAGTCCAGAACCTTGTTAAGTTTATGTGTTAGGGGACCCAACTCCCTGGCCTCATGGCCAGGGCCTAAGAACAGTGACACGTGTGGGTCAGTAAGAGTGTCTCTTTTATAGAAACATTTTATGTTTTCCGGCAGAACAACTGGGGCAACAACACCTGATTCATGTACATACAAATGTGTGGATGTGATAGTATATGTATTACCTCTAACCTCACTATCAAAAGCCAACTGGTATTGGGCGTCAGCACTTCTGTCATAGAAGAGAGTGCAGTGCAGTGGATCAATTGGAGGGGCATATGGGTGGAGCATAGTGAACCATGGTTTCCATTCGAGCATTTTTGCGTAGAGTCCAGTCATGTCAGGAGTCCCTGGCTCTAGGAGTAGCCAATAGATTGACACTCCCTCAGCCATACGCTCTTCCCGAAAAACATAAAGTCCATGCGACCGTGCAGGTGATGGAATATCCGTTTGGCCACGTAACATACATGGCGTCAGGGGAACAGTTAATAATGGCTCCTGTAGCTTGAAGGATGTCTCGACCAAGCAGATTCACCGGAGTCTGGGGTGAATATATCAATGACGATTTGAAAGTCTGTCCAGCCAGTTTGAAAGTCAGTTCTTTGGTCATGCGTAGAGGGGTTGCCTTTCCCGTGAGTCCTGAAAGGTTAATGCTTTTGTCACTTAGCATGTGTGGTGTTGCTTTTCTAGTCAGGGAATGAGTAGCTCCCGTATCCACGAGCATCATCAACGTTTCCCCACCCACCTCTACTGGGACAAATGGTTCTGGGGTGGGTCCAGGACTCACTGGGCACCCCTAGTAGAAGTCCTCTTGACCGTATGGGAGGCAACCATGAGTGTCGTGTACTGGATAGTTGCCACCACCGCCCCCACGAAACCACGGGGCTGGTCCAGAACGGCCAGGTCCCCCTGCCGGATGTCGGAGCTGTGGTGCCCCACGCGCTCCTCCCAAAGGCACACGAGCAGGTGGGTTGGGACAATCCCTAGACCAATGACTGGGGTCCCCACAGTTGAAGCAGCCCGCCTGTTGGCCACCCTGGGTACAGTCTCTGGCCCAATGATCCTGCGCCCCACAGTGAAAGCAGGCCTGGTTGTGCTCTTGGCCCCGCCCAGCTCCAATAGCCCCATAGCCTGTACCGCCGGACCCCCTGCCTCTTGATCGTCCCCTTATGTTGCCTCTACCCCTACCCCCTGAGTTTCCTCCTATCCCGTGAACATGAATGTGCATTTGTGATGTTGGCCCTAAGGGCTGATTCTGGGAGGCGTATAGGACGCTTGCTGGTGTAGGGACAGGTGTCAGGGGTGTGTGTATGGGAGTTGTTGCCACCATTTGTGTCTTTTTGTTATCTTTTTTGGCAGCCGTTAATTGCTGCCGTGTCTGGTTAAGCTGATTCTTCAGCAGCTCTTCCTGCATGATTTCAATGTTACTTTGTCTGGCACTGTGTTTTTTGTTGAAAATTTCAGCGTGATGTTTGAAATGAGTCAGAAATGTGGTTGAGTCTGAAGTCAGTCCTGGGACATTGGTCAGACAGGTCTTAATAGGTTCTGGAAGAACGTCCAGCACGTTCTGAAGGAACAGACAGGATGTCTGTGGGTGTCTGTACGGGTGTACATGCATGGATGCAATGTAAAGTTGGATACATTTATCCAGAAATTGGGTAGGGCAGGTGCCCGGTACAAATGATGGGAATGTGGGAGGTTGGGGGGATGGTGGTGGATACATAAGATCCACTACTGTCAGGAAATTCTCTGCCAGTGGATCAAAGGGTTCATGGACCTGCGCGTTGTGCAGGTTCGCGGTTCTCAGTAGGTGGCTTACAGCGTGAGGGGCTGCACACGCGGACACCAGGCCCTTGATATCGCCGACCGCCAGCTGCGCGTTGGCGCATTGTAGCTGTAATGTGCTAAACCATTTTTTGCCCCCTTCTTGTAGGGGGGGTAAGGTGTCCCTAAGGTGTCGTAATTCAATACTACTCAGTGGTTTATAGGCCACAGGGACCGGGCCCCCTGCATTTACTGGGGGTCCCGTCTGAATAAGAGGATAAGTACCTCGATATGTAGCTCCTTGTGGGAGCTTGGCCAATTCCTTAGTCTTTTTTTCAATTTTCACCTGTAGGTCCGCTACCACCTTCTTTGCCTGTTTCAGCTCCACTTTCCAGTCCTCCTCCTCATCCTCCTCATAGTCTCTATTCTTAAGTTCAAATACGCGATCCAAAGCGCCTCTTTTTTCGGTGTAAAGTGCGCTTAATTCATCCGATATTTTGTATGACTCCACATTGGCCCGACAGTGGCCTTCGTCCTCGCTATCATCCGAGAACTGGGAAAGACTAATCTTTTCAGTTACTGTCTTCTTTTGTTTCACCACTGGGGCCGGCTGGGCCACGTTGGCCTTAAGCGCAAGTTCCTGTAGCCTTTCAGTCAGCTCGTGAACCTCAGCCTTTCTTGCTTCCGTCTCTTCATTAAATCTTTCCATTAATTGTTGTTGCGCTTTTAGATGATCTTCAGTCACCTTCTGTGTCTGAGACAGCGAGTGTGTCTTCAATTCTTCAAGGGCTTGCATTGTTTCCTTGGCGCATTTTTCTGTTTGTTCCACCACCTTTGTCCCCCACAACTGTCCGCCTGGATCCCTTGGTATTGTCTTGGAGTCAGTGTAAGCGCGTGTTATCAAGGACCTAACATGTTTATGCTCGTCCGCTGATAACAAGTTTGAAGCCGCCACGTCCACGTCCACCAGTCCATGAAGGGTTAACTGTGGGTATAGAGAGGACCCACACGCTCCGCTCTGGTCATACGGAGGAGGGGCCTGTGGGGCCAAAGCGGGAGCTCCTCCGCTCGGGAGGGGCTCTTGAATCCCTCCCCCTGAAGTGGGGGAGATTGTAGCAGGGGCCTTCGGCTCCACGGCGGGAGCCCCTCCTCTCGGGAGGGACTTTTGAACCCCTCCCCCTTGAGTTGGGGAAAAAACCTGTCTCTCTTTCAACCATTGTGCTGAAGCAAGTGCAAGGACCGGGTCGATGCGTTTTCTCAGTTTTTGATACTTACTGATCGTGAGTTTCAGCAGTTTCTTCTCACTCTTCGAGAGTCCATTACTCCCCTTTAATTTGTCCTCGTCCTGCAATTCCCTCGTGCAGAACTCCACTGCACCAGTCAAAACCCCGCAGAAAAACTCCAGTGAATGTGGGACCGTGGGGTCCCTCTGAAGCAGCTCAAAGCCTTGAAAACAGGCCAAAATCGCCTATTTACTACGAGTTTGCTGAGCAGAGGGCAAAGGTTACTTCAGACGGGTGAGTGAACGTTTTTTTTTTTTATCGCTTGTGGCTGCTGTGCCAGTAGTTTTTTGATGAGTCTATTGTGCTGTTGTCTAAGCTAACGTCTAAGCTAACGTGCAACTGAACCTGCTCTTTACACAAAACCAAGACCTCTCCCAACTTAAACTACTCCATAAATGTAGTCAGCGCATCCCTAGCTTTCAGCCACTTCTTATTTAAGAGAGATCCGCTTCATATTTTCGGTTTTATGACCAGACAAAGTTACGCTGGAGTAAACAATGGGCAGCGCACGCGGCGATACAACGCAATGTCGGCCTTTTCCTCTCTGTATGTGCATTACAAGTAGTAAGTCAAAAGTAAAAGTATTCATCAAGAGTTTAATGTACAGGATTTTTTTAATCCTTTGACTCAAACCAGGGCTAACCACTAACTGAGGTCTAAACCAAGACTAATGCTGCGTTTACACATAAGCACGATGCGTTACGAATGGCATTTTTCCGTCATTCGTGACGTTCGTGACGTGCCTTAACGCATCTCAATGGGATTCTTAACAGAACGCATCAGTTCGTGACATTCGTGGAGAAAGTTTTTGTCTGTCAAAAAATCTTCCACGAATGTCACGAATCACCCTCTGTTCGTGGAGTTCGCAACGGAGCGTGTCCTTTCGTGAGGAGTAGTGGCGCTTCGTAATTCAGCGTGAGAGCATTCGTAGAGCATTCGTGGAGCATTCGTGGAGCAGAATCACTGTTTTCACGCTCAAAATTGACAGAAACACACGCTACGCCCAAAGTAAATGTTGGTACCTGCAGTAGCTACGCCAAGGAAAAGTGTCACAAAGTCGGCCAATCCGCGCTCCAAGCCACGGACAGCACCTGCCGCTGCCGCTGCCGCTCCGCGGGGTGCTGAAAGTGTTCCTCCGACCTTTCTTCCTCCTGCGGTCGTACCTGATGTTCGGGAGTTGGAGCCAGACGAGCCCAATGACTCAGGGGAGAGCACGGCCTCTGCTCCACCTCTAACCCGGTGGAAGAAGATCACTCCACTTTCGCCCAATTCTTGACAGATTTCGGACAGAACGCGAATATTCCTAGTGAAGAAAAACAGCCGTTTTCCTGTGTTGTCCTTGTACACAATAAATAGTATCACTACGACGAGTTTACTTTTCCCCTATTTTAAACATTACCTTTAATTGACAACACTGCGCATTCAAACTGAAAAAGGAGTTCAGAACCGTCAAATTTCTACGCTACGTAAAACTAATAAAAATACATACCAGGAATTGAAGACAAATCAAGGAGTTCAACTTAGACGTTTTATTCCCTAACATGTCATCTTAATACAGAATTCTGTCTTTCCCAGTGCCCTATCAAATGTGTCTGTCAGCAGCCGTTCCCAATGGGCATACTGACTCTCCCTGGGGAAGCACAGTATTTTTACACATTCCATTGTTTACAAGATTTATGAGTCTAAGACCACATGTAATGTTTTCATCGTTCCCATTGGCTCCCACAGCTGTGCATTCAGCTCCACCTTGGTCTCCCTTGTAATTTGAACCCTTTATTGACCATGTGGCCAGTGGACTGGGTGGGGGTCGCTGTGTCTCAATCTTCCCTGAAACAAAGGACTTTTTTGGGGAAACCACACCTTTATACTGCACTGAATGAAAACTTTTGGTTAGTTTGCTAAATAGCCAAAGGAACAAAACATCGTATAAAAATATTATCTCTTCAGACCCCTTTCTGACCTCTAAAAGGAGGTCAACAAAACCATAATATTTTCAAGTTCACAAAAGTACAGCCTGTATCAAAAATCACAGTACAATTTCACATATTATAACACCAAATAAACATGTTCACTTTATGTAGGGCATACTCAACCAGCCGCTGAGTGGTTACAAAATCATCTCTCTCTTCCCATGTGTAACTTCCGCTTACTAATCTTTCCAAGCGGAACTTGGCTGGTTTTTATTCCGTGTCAACGGTACATTTCACCTTTTACGTCCCCCTGGGACCGTCTCTGTTTGACACAAAAATAAACATTCCTGCAACACAAAACACAACAAGCACAACAACACCGAACAGTGTTGTTTAGATATTATCTCCACCACAATATTCTCCATCACAGCCTTGTCGGGGGTCGTTCCATTCATATTTCAAAGCCTGCCGTACTCTTTCCAAGTACAGGCTGGGACCACCCCCTTCTTGCGTTTCCCTTGTCCTGAGCTCCGTGTCCCCCTGGGACGCATCACCCATGGTGTAGATGCCCCCAGTGGAACCCAGAGCCCTGGAGACCATGCTGCGAATGAGAGGCACAACACAACAAAACAAAACACAACAAAACAAGAGTATTACACCTATAAGAATACCCACCTTTTGAAGGATATGGATCCAGGAACCGGAATTCAACCAATTTAGCCAGGTCCACTGAGGACCCTGGTCTTCTTGAGACGCGAGGAAGTCTTTGAGTTCCTTTACTTTATTTTTAATGGCTGTCCAATTGCCAGTGTCGTCGGGAATATAAGTACAGCAGTGGTCAAGGCCAACTGCTGTGCACATACCACCCTGTTCAGCGTACAGCGCGTCTAACGCCACTCTATTTTGCATAGCCACAACAGCCACTGCCTTAAGTTCTGGACTCCGTTCCATTTGGTCCAAGATGTCGCCTATTACCTCAGTTAGGTCCTCCAGGATCCACCATACCTCATTTAGACGCTGCATGGAGGCCGCCACACCGATCATAGGGATCAGCGTGGCGATAAATCCTTTCCCATCTCCGAACAGGGGCTTACGTCCGCCGTTATCAGAGAAAGGTACGTATGATTGACCGAGGGTACGATCTCCCACCTTCAGGGTGTCCCTTTTTCTCATGCCGTGCTTATGTAGGTTATGGTGTCTATATTCTCGTACGGCGTCTTGCATTAGTGCATCTGACACCACAATAGATGAGGGCTTCAAACGAGCCAGAGTGCAGGTCCCACACCACCCCCGCGGCAGGGTCAAATAACTATTATCGCCGCATAGCCAGATGTGTCCGACCGGGGTGGGAAATCCCCCTCTCAGTGGGACTGATACTACCGCGGAGTAGGTTAGGGGAGTCATTTCCACTACCCTAGCCCAAGTGGTTCGGTTCAACGGCCATGTTTGTCCGAAAAACGGATGCCTTCTATGTTTTATCTCGCTTTTTTCTACGAGGTCACTGTGGAATTTCACTACTCTCTCGGCCCAAGTTTGGTTTCTTACAGAAAACCCATCACCTATGTAATCTAAGCACGATGTTTTACCCAAGTACCTGTCCCCCTGCCCACATTCCCGCTTAAACCCGAGGGGCGCTACTAGCTCCTTCCTAAAATGTGTCACGCCAGCAAACCGTATCCCCTTCCTCAAGGTGTCATTGGTTCCGGTCGTCCAATTCCCTGGCCAGACCCATTGTAAGGGACTAGCATACTTTTTGTATGGCTCGCACCCCGGTAGGACCCTATCAGTCCACCTCCACCAATGGTAGAGCCACAATAGACACACCGAGGCCCTTACCGAAATCGGGACGGGGACAGTGGACGGCACTTCTGCAGCATGATGGGGCCTGAGGGAGCACACCCAACAGGGCGGGGTTGAGTTGGTAATCATGGCCGTGTGCTTAGCTAATTTTACCCATTTATTCTCTCCTGGCTTATGACCCCCCGTATCGAAAGACCGTCGCTTCCTAGATCCATCTCCCTCTGTGGAAACAGACATGTTAGATACATCATAAATCACAGGTTTCAATACAGCATCATTTGTTCCTTCTTTGTTTTCCCATGTTTTTATCATTTTTTCTGTACAATGGGTGATCCAGTCTAGGGTGTGTTGGTCCGACACTGCTTCTCTCATTTTCACCAACATTGTACCTGCATTGTTGCAGTAGATGACCAGATTTTCTCCAGGTGTTTTACCTACTTCTTTGCATACCTTGTAGAGGGCCAATTTCAATTCTTTGATAGGGTGTCCTCTGACCCGTCCCTCACAACTATGTGGATCGTCTATTTTTATTACTGTTGGTATGATGAGCAAGCAAAGAGCAAGTGTCAGGGCCCACACCCCGTATGGACACCTTAAAGGTCCTGGTTTTAAAACCCAGGCCTTAAGTCCATATTTGTTAGTCTTTTTTATGTCTTTGTGATCGTCTGGGTTGGGGTTGGTGTCCCCCACCCCCTTCAGTGGGGCTGTTAGACCCACTATCATATTCAGCAGGATGTGTCAACCGTCTGGGATGCGTATGAGTCCAATGTAAGCCAGTTTTCTCAGAACAGGGCTTCAAGTGTGACCAGTGGTACCAGTTGTCACGCCCCTCAACCTTAACTGCGGTGGCAGTCCTTTAAGTCACTTCAAAAGGTCCTAAGTATCTGGGAGCGTTCCAACAGGTCCTGGTGTGGTTTTTAATGTAGACCCTCGATGGTAAGTCCGCTGTGTAATCAGAAACAGTGGTGTCAGTCGCCACAATGGGTGTTAGTTCCTTCAAAAGTGTATTGAGAGCCTCAAAATACGGTCTGAACTGGAAGATGTTAGTAACTTCAGGCAAGGTCGCTGAGTTAGACTTAGGCAGGCACCCGGGCATGGCCCTGCCAAACACAAGTTCAAATGGGGTGAAATGAGTCGTGTTATTCACAGTGGACCTAAGGTGAAGTAACGCAGCGGGGAGCGAGGACAACCAAGTGGCTTTAGGGTTGTCTCGCAGCATTTTGGCAAGAACACTCTTCAGTGACCGATTCATTCTCTCCACTTTAGCGTTACCTTTAGGGTAATATACACAGGAGAACGATTTGTGAACACCCAAGAGACCACAGAGAGTTTTAACATCATGGGCCGTGAAGTGGGTCCCGGAATCACTGTGTAACTCCGAGGGAACCCCAAAGAGAGGGATCCAGTCTTTCAGAAGTACAGCCATGACCTCAGCTGAGCTTTCCCTTTTGCATGGGAAGAACGCCGGCCATCCCGAGAACGTGTCTACAATACCCAACAGAAATCGCTTACCTTGGTGAGGCACGATCATGTCCGTGAAATCAATCTGGATCACATCACCAGGGTAGCGTCCAGTTTTCACCGCACCCGCACCTCGTTTGTGGTGTGGGTGAGGATTAAAGGCACCACATGTCTGACACGCACGTACAAAGTCTTTACACAAAAAGAGAGGCACCTTATGGTAGTAGAACTGTTCCAAGATGCTGGCCATGCCCTTCGGACCAAGGTGATTCAAACCATGTATTTCCTCTAGAACACGTTGTTCCATCGATGGCGTCAAGAATGGCAGGCCATTAGGGCCACGATAGACGCCATCAACGTACGCGTCAGCAAGGCGATTTCGTGACCAAAAGTCCTCACCGTATTCATCATGATAAGAACGGCACTCGTCGACACTCAGAAGTCCCTGAAAAGCAACAGGCGTTAAGTGGGGCTTCCAAAAGGTGTCTAAATGAAATTTAAGGCTGTGCGCCCTGCCTGGCGGCAAGTTCTCCACCAAGGTTCCCAAGCGATCCCACACTTCCATGGGCATCCAGAGATGACCTGAGTCAGTCAGAGCAACATCATGACCGTCAATTGTAGAAATACTGACCCATACATCCGAGACCAGCTGCAAGGACTCCAACAAAGGAGCCTGAACAAGTCCTACCAACATCAAAGGATTACACTCCCCTTCACCGGGAGAGTCAAAATGATAATCACCCGCCATTTTCGCCGCAACATCCGCCGCCCTGTTGCCAATGGCAGTCATTGTGTCCGCCTTAGAATGACCAGGAACCTTCACTACCGCCACAGCAGCAGGGAGCAACAGACTGTCAGCTACTTCTTCGCAAAGTTCTTTATGGGCTACAGGAGTGCCCTTAGCGGTCAAAAAGCCGTTCCTTTTCCAAGACGACAAATCACGCAACACTAGGCCACACACATAAGCCGAGTCGGTGTAAATCGTGACACGCTGACCCGAAGCAACCTCCAACGCCAATTTCAGCGCCATCAACTCCGCAAACTGGGCGGAGGAGCCACCATAGGGGCCCCAGCTGGAAACTGTGCGAGTGTGGTTCGGTGGCGAAAGTTCAACAACCGCAGCCCCAGCTGACAGGGACCCATCCGGGAGCCTGTGACAATGTCCGTCCGTGAAAAGCAAACGAGAGCCCGGTAAAGGTTGGTCTGATAAGTCAGGCCTAATCCGAACCTGAGATTGAGAGAAAGACTCACAGCAATGTGGGGAGCCAGTAAGGGTCAGCCCTGCCGAAACGTTAGGAGCGTCATCGGCAGCAAAAGTTAAATTTGGGGCAGTCAGTTCCCTTGCAAGTCTCAATTGTCTTTGAGGAGTCAGGGCAAAGGTTTTAGATTGTACATAAGCTACCACCGAGTGAGAGGTATACACCACCAATGGATGACCCATCACTACATGAGCCACCTTCTTCAATAAGGAAGCCAATGTATCAGCAAACAGCGCACAATCAGTGGCCTTCATGGCAATTGGGTCCAACAAGGTGGATGCGTAAAGTATGATATTACGCTGACCACTCGCTCCTTTCTGCCACAAGACCGCATGTCCGGAGCAATTGGTGATGGTGGTATCAAGATGAAAAGGCTTACCGTAATCAGGAATGGCAAGGTCCGCACAGGAAGCCAAAACTGCCTTTAGGTCAGTAAAGGCTTTGTCAGCCTCCTCCGTCCAAGACAGGGAGGCTCGGAGATCTCGAACCCCAGCTGCGCGGATGATTTCTCGCAAGGGAGCAGTCTTACCTGTGTAGTCCAAGACATGGTGTCTGGAGTAATTCGCCAACCCTAAAAAGGAAAGAAGGGACCGTACCGTATCCGGACGGTCGGCCGTAAGAATGGACTGCCTCTGGGTGGCACTAGGGGTAATATGACCAGCCGAAATAACCTTACCCAAAAAGAGAACTTGGGGTCGGCAACATTGTAGCTTCTCCTTTGAGACCTTAAAGCCACATTCAAGGAAACGTGACAGGACAGCGGCCGTCACGTCCAAACAATCTTTGGCACTTTCAGCGCCAATTAAAATATCATCAACGTACTGTGACACAACAGCACCGGGAAGTACTTCAATAGGGGACAAACAGTCCTTCAAAACTTTATTGAAGATTCCTGGTGAGTTCCGATGACCTTGAGGTAAGACCTTGTACTGCAATTTCACTCCACCATATGTAAATGCAAATTGATATCTACACTCCTTAGCCAAGGGAATGGTGAAGAATGCATGTTTCAGGTCAATGACTGTAAAGTACTTCATCACAGGAGTCAGGATAGAGAGACATTTGTGAGGGTCTGGAACAGGCAAGAGAGGTGTGGTTGTGACTTCATTTACCTTTCTTAGGTCATGTGCAGGTCTAAAAGTGCCATCAGGCTTTGGCACTGGGTTTAAAGGAGTATTCCAAGGAGAATCAGAAAGCTCTAATACCCCAGCTTCCCATAAGTCTGTCAGGGCAGTTTCAATGCCCTCCCGCTGTTTTTCTTTACGAAAAGGTCTTTGCGGGACATAAACACGAGACCCCGGGGCAACATCCAAAGTTACCGGGTCCACTTTCGTGCAATAACCGATGTCCGATGGGCCCCTCGCCCACAAGTCCTCTGAGAAGCGCTTTAACATGTCCTCCGCACCTTCATGGTCGGTCAACTCGCGGCCATGAGACCGAGAAAGAATCTCTTCTTCCGCCATTGTGTCGTCTATCGCTAAACCTAACTCGACCTTGTATGCCTGTGTACTGGAACTGTACATTACCCCATCCATACCAGTCTGCTCCCAGTCCAGAACCTTGTTAAGTTTATGTGTTAGGGGACCCAACTCCCTGGCCTCATGGCCAGGGCCTAAGAACAGTGACACGTGTGGGTCAGTAAGAGTGTCTCTTTTATAGAAACATTTTATGTTTTCCGGCAGAACAACTGGGGCAACAACACCTGATTCATGTACATACAAATGTGTGGATGTGATAGTATATGTATTACCTCTAACCTCACTATCAAAAGCCAACTGGTATTGGGCGTCAGCACTTCTGTCATAGAAGAGAGTGCAGTGCAGTGGATCAATTGGAGGGGCATATGGGTGGAGCATAGTGAACCATGGTTTCCATTCGAGCATTTTTGCGTAGAGTCCAGTCATGTCAGGAGTCCCTGGCTCTAGGAGTAGCCAATAGATTGACACTCCCTCAGCCATACGCTCTTCCCGAAAAACATAAAGTCCATGCGACCGTGCAGGTGATGGAATATCCGTTTGGCCACGTAACATACATGGCGTCAGGGGAACAGTTAATAATGGCTCCTGTAGCTTGAAGGATGTCTCGACCAAGCAGATTCACCGGAGTCTGGGGTGAATATATCAATGACGATTTGAAAGTCTGTCCAGCCAGTTTGAAAGTCAGTTCTTTGGTCATGCGTAGAGGGGTTGCCTTTCCCGTGAGTCCTGAAAGGTTAATGCTTTTGTCACTTAGCATGTGTGGTGTTGCTTTTCTAGTCAGGGAATGAGTAGCTCCCGTATCCACGAGCATCATCAACGTTTCCCCACCCACCTCTACTGGGACAAATGGTTCTGGGGTGGGTCCAGGACTCACTGGGCACCCCTAGTAGAAGTCCTCTTGACCGTATGGGAGGCAACCATGAGTGTCGTGTACTGGATAGTTGCCACCACCGCCCCCACGAAACCACGGGGCTGGTCCAGAACGGCCAGGTCCCCCTGCCGGATGTCGGAGCTGTGGTGCCCCACGCGCTCCTCCCAAAGGCACACGAGCAGGTGGGTTGGGACAATCCCTAGACCAATGACTGGGGTCCCCACAGTTGAAGCAGCCCGCCTGTTGGCCACCCTGGGTACAGTCTCTGGCCCAATGATCCTGCGCCCCACAGTGAAAGCAGGCCTGGTTGTGCTCTTGGCCCCGCCCAGCTCCAATAGCCCCATAGCCTGTACCGCCGGACCCCCTGCCTCTTGATCGTCCCCTTATGTTGCCTCTACCCCTACCCCCTGAGTTTCCTCCTATCCCGTGAACATGAATGTGCATTTGTGATGTTGGCCCTAAGGGCTGATTCTGGGAGGCGTATAGGACGCTTGCTGGTGTAGGGACAGGTGTCAGGGGTGTGTGTATGGGAGTTGTTGCCACCATTTGTGTCTTTTTGTTATCTTTTTTGGCAGCCGTTAATTGCTGCCGTGTCTGGTTAAGCTGATTCTTCAGCAGCTCTTCCTGCATGATTTCAATGTTACTTTGTCTGGCACTGTGTTTTTTGTTGAAAATTTCAGCGTGATGTTTGAAATGAGTCAGAAATGTGGTTGAGTCTGAAGTCAGTCCTGGGACATTGGTCAGACAGGTCTTAATAGGTTCTGGAAGAACGTCCAGCACGTTCTGAAGGAACAGACAGGATGTCTGTGGGTGTCTGTACGGGTGTACATGCATGGATGCAATGTAAAGTTGGATACATTTATCCAGAAATTGGGTAGGGCAGGTGCCCGGTACAAATGATGGGAATGTGGGAGGTTGGGGGGATGGTGGTGGATACATAAGATCCACTACTGTCAGGAAATTCTCTGCCAGTGGATCAAAGGGTTCATGGACCTGCGCGTTGTGCAGGTTCGCGGTTCTCAGTAGGTGGCTTACAGCGTGAGGGGCTGCACACGCGGACACCAGGCCCTTGATATCGCCGACCGCCAGCTGCGCGTTGGCGCATTGTAGCTGTAATGTGCTAAACCATTTTTTGCCCCCTTCTTGTAGGGGGGGTAAGGTGTCCCTAAGGTGTCGTAATTCAATACTACTCAGTGGTTTATAGGCCACAGGGACCGGGCCCCCTGCATTTACTGGGGGTCCCGTCTGAATAAGAGGATAAGTACCTCGATATGTAGCTCCTTGTGGGAGCTTGGCCAATTCCTTAGTCTTTTTTTCAATTTTCACCTGTAGGTCCGCTACCACCTTCTTTGCCTGTTTCAGCTCCACTTTCCAGTCCTCCTCCTCATCCTCCTCATAGTCTCTATTCTTAAGTTCAAATACGCGATCCAAAGCGCCTCTTTTTTCGGTGTAAAGTGCGCTTAATTCATCCGATATTTTGTATGACTCCACATTGGCCCGACAGTGGCCTTCGTCCTCGCTATCATCCGAGAACTGGGAAAGACTAATCTTTTCAGTTACTGTCTTCTTTTGTTTCACCACTGGGGCCGGCTGGGCCACGTTGGCCTTAAGCGCAAGTTCCTGTAGCCTTTCAGTCAGCTCGTGAACCTCAGCCTTTCTTGCTTCCGTCTCTTCATTAAATCTTTCCATTAATTGTTGTTGCGCTTTTAGATGATCTTCAGTCACCTTCTGTGTCTGAGACAGCGAGTGTGTCTTCAATTCTTCAAGGGCTTGCATTGTTTCCTTGGCGCATTTTTCTGTTTGTTCCACCACCTTTGTCCCCCACAACTGTCCGCCTGGATCCCTTGGTATTGTCTTGGAGTCAGTGTAAGCGCGTGTTATCAAGGACCTAACATGTTTATGCTCGTCCGCTGATAACAAGTTTGAAGCCGCCACGTCCACGTCCACCAGTCCATGAAGGGTTAACTGTGGGTATAGAGAGGACCCACACGCTCCGCTCTGGTCATACGGAGGAGGGGCCTGTGGGGCCAAAGCGGGAGCTCCTCCGCTCGGGAGGGGCTCTTGAATCCCTCCCCCTGAAGTGGGGGAGATTGTAGCAGGGGCCTTCGGCTCCACGGCGGGAGCCCCTCCTCTCGGGAGGGACTTTTGAACCCCTCCCCCTTGAGTTGGGGAAAAAACCTGTCTCTCTTTCAACCATTGTGCTGAAGCAAGTGCAAGGACCGGGTCGATGCGTTTTCTCAGTTTTTGATACTTACTGATCGTGAGTTTCAGCAGTTTCTTCTCACTCTTCGAGAGTCCATTACTCCCCTTTAATTTGTCCTCGTCCTGCAATTCCCTCGTGCAGAACTCCACTGCACCAGTCAAAACCCCGCAGAAAAACTCCAGTGAATGTGGGACCGTGGGGTCCCTCTGAAGCAGCTCAAAGCCTTGAAAACAGGCCAAAATCGCCTTGTTCAAGTCTTTTCGCGTGGTCTTTGTTAAGAGAGGCGACGCCTCCGTGACTGCCTTCCCCCAACCTTCACAGTCCATTAATTCCAGCATTTTCTTACCTTCTTTGTCGCGTCACACAAGTTTATACTTACCACCACTCCAACTCACCTTAATACCGTTTATGATTTTCAAAAACCAAACATAAATTCACCGAATTCACTATGGGTTTTTTTTTTTTTTTTCTCGTTTTTTTTTTTTTTTATTAATTAATTTTTTTATACCACTTAATCCCGTATTTTTTTTAGAATTTATAGAACCCCGTTCTAAAGGCCTCAAACCTGTTTCTATGTAAAATTTATAGGATCCCCGTCCTAAAGGCCTTCAACCTTTCAATTTTAGACAGATCCCAAGTCTGTCAACGACAATATTTCAACGTTGTATTTCAGATCGTGCGTCCACGGCCTTGGGCGGTTCTGCCTACGTGCATTTCAGCTTTTACAGGGGTAAAACCCCAACGCGCAGCCCGTTAATTACTCGTAATTTCAATTTATCCCACTTTTTTTTTGTGGTATCTAAGATATCAAATTATAACGTTTCTTTCCTTAATTCCACCATCAATTCACAGATTACACCACACAACAGACAACTCCGTTAAAAAGTAATCTAAAATTTGGAAAAATATGCCAAATAGACGTACTTTGAGACTCACACAATAGTAGGGGTCAAAAGCAGTCTTACCTTTTCTAGATGGACGTCCATGAAATTGTTGTTGTATGATGTGGAATGATAAGGACCTGGTATGCCTGCCGCAAAAGTGGGTTTTTTTTCTCGAAGACCGAACCTCGTCGCGTCTCCGTTTGACGGCTCTTCAGCACCCCCTTCAGCCCGTCGCGGTCACCAAATGAAGAAAAACAGCCGTTTTCCTGTGTTGTCCTTGTACACAATAAATAGTATCACTACGACGAGTTTACTTTTCCCCTATTTTAAACATTACCTTTAATTGACAACACTGCGCATTCAAACTGAAAAAGGAGTTCAGAACCGTCAAATTTCTACGCTACGTAAAACTAATAAAAATACATACCAGGAATTGAAGACAAATCAAGGAGTTCAACTTAGACGTTTTATTCCCTAACATGTCATCTTAATACAGAATTCTGTCTTTCCCAGTGCCCTATCAAATGTGTCTGTCAGCAGCCGTTCCCAATGGGCATACTGACTCTCCCTGGGGAAGCACAGTATTTTTACACATTCCATTGTTTACAAGATTTATGAGTCTAAGACCACATGTAATGTTTTCATCGTTCCCATTGGCTCCCACAGCTGTGCATTCAGCTCCACCTTGGTCTCCCTTGTAATTTGAACCCTTTATTGACCATGTGGCCAGTGGACTGGGTGGGGGTCGCTGTGTCTCAATCTTCCCTGAAACAAAGGACTTTTTTGGGGAAACCACACCTTTATACTGCACTGAATGAAAACTTTTGGTTAGTTTGCTAAATAGCCAAAGGAACAAAACATCGTATAAAAATATTATCTCTTCACTAGTGACCCGTAACAGCGCGTGGCAGCGCGCAACACCACGCAGCAGCGCGGGACGCATATTCGTGACCGTGCGTAATAATTCGTGCCATTAATCGTAACGCGTAGTAACAGGTCGCAACAGTTAGTGGCGGCGCGTGAAACCTCGACCCCGAATCATCAAATTCGTGATCCTTGGCCACGAATGTGGATTTGTGGCATTCGTAACGCATCGTGCTTATGTGTAAACGCAGCATAAACCAGGAAGTACAGATACAGACTCTGAGATCTTTTTTTTCTTCTGCTTCCCAACAGCTCCAGGCCGGCCGAATGCAGGAAGAAAATCTTTATGCCAAATTTCCGCCAGAGACCAGCCTGCTGATCCAGTTTAAAGATCATCTGGTTACTGTGCTCCAGTTTCCAAACTGCCAGCAAGAGGTATGTGTCTATTCTTTTATTCTTATTTTTCTGTTATGTCCCCTCCTTTCCTGTCTCCATCCCTCACCTCCTCCTTATGTCTCCATCCCTGTGTTATATTTTATGTACATTAATGTTTTGATTTTGCTCAGCAGGTGATCTTTCACACACATTCACTTTACTTTATTAATGTCCCTTAAAGGGTGATTTATGCATGAGAATAAGCAGCCTGATAGTAGCGCGAAATAATGCAGAATAGCATCAATATAGTAATTTGTATCTTTGTTAGACAGTTATGAAAAGACACACATTTCATTCAATCTAATCCAAGTTCCCTCTCTACCGCTCTCCTACAGTTACACTTTCCCTCAAACCCTCTCCAGCCAGGACCAATGTACTTCCTGAAACAGAGGTGGATCTTCATTGTGACAACTGCAGTGGGCCGAACAAGAACAACTTCATGCTCTGGTACCTTGCCTGGCGGGTTGGAGACAAGCTTCACGATAAAATTGAAATCAACTTCCTTATTGCTGGCCACACTGTTTTCCCCTGACTGTGGCTTTGGACTGATCAAGCCTACATGAAGACAGGAGTCAACACTTTGGCAGAGATCGCTGAGGTGCTTTCACTTTACTTTACTGACTTCAGTGCTGTTTTCTGATTTGCTTCAATGAAACATTTAACTGAAGATATTTTTTTCTTCTTCTTCTCATCAGGTTGTCAACTATTGCGCGACAGAGCGTCATATCACACCAACGATGGATGACGTCATTCACGAGCTAAATGGCGCCACAGTTTTCTCCAAACTTGACTTAAGAGCTGGATATCACCAGCTGGAGCTCCACCCTGAAAGCAGGTATATTCCAACCTTCAGTACTCACAAAGGCCTCCGCAGATACAAACGTCTGAATTTCGGCATTTCTTCAGCAGCAGAAGTTTTTCAAAATGCCATCTGCCAAGCGCTACAAGGGATTGACGGCGTAAAGAACCTGAGCGACGACATCATCGTGCATGGTAAAACACAGGCTGCTCACGACAGAAGCCTTTCAGCTGTCTTTCGGAGGCTCAAAGAAAAAGGCCTCACTCTCAACAGAGACAAATGTGAGTTCAACAAGTCCAGGCTGGAGTTCTTTGGATTCATTTTCCAAGCAGGTGGGATTTCAGCTGACCCCAAAAAGGTTGCAGCTATTAAAGCGCACCAGACAGCCCCACAGAGCATAGCAACGTACTGTGCTTGTTTTATCAAAGATTTCGCATCAATCTCAGCCCCACTTCGCGAGCTAACCAAGAAAGACACACCGAGGCACCGGGGCTCAGAGCATGCCGCAGCGTTACAGGCTATAAAAGACAGCCTAACCAGTGATACTGTCATGTCGTATTTTGATCCAGACAAGCAGACTGAACTTGTTGTCGATGCTAGCCCTGTAGGTCTAGGGGCTATTCTTTACCAACTCAGTAAAGAGGGGGTAAGACACACAATAGCATATGCCAGCCGCTCAATCAGTGGCGTAGAAAAGCGTTACTCGCAGACTGAACGAGAGGCACTTGCAATAGTGTGGAGCTGTGAACATTTTCATTTGTATTTGTATGGGCACTCCTTTACTCTCGTTACAGATCACAAGGTGCTGGAGGTGATATGGAATAACCCCTGCTCCAAGCCACCTGCAAGGATAGAACGTTGGGGTTTGAGACTGCAGCCCTACGATCTCAGAGTTGTCTACAGAAAAGGAGCTGAAAATCCAGCTGACTACATGTCCAGGCATCCGGTTTCTACACAGCAGGGAGGGCACACCCGAGCAACAAAGGTGGCCGAAGAATATGTCAACTTCATGGCACAACACGCCACTCACAAAGCAATGACTTTGTCTGGGATCCAAGGGGAAACCCTTAAAGACCCTCTACTGCAAAAGGTCAGTGCACATGTAAGGAACAACACATGGCACACTATCACAAAAGATTCACAAGACTCCACTGCCCTCCAAAAGTACAGACAAATCAGCAGGGAACTGACTGTATCACCTACGGATGACATACTACTTCGGGGCATCAGGATTATCATCCCTTCAGCCCTAGAGAAAAAGGTGTTGCAGTTAGCCCACGAGGGACATCAGGGCATTGTGAAAACAAAGACATTACTTAGGTCAAACTTGTCGTTAAAAACTGTCTAGCATGTCAAGCCAACACTCCGGTGGCACAACTAGAGAAGATGTCTGAGTTACCAGAGTCCCCATGGCACACAGTTAGTGCAGACTTCTACGGCCCGCTCCCAACTGGGGAGTACTTGTTAGTTGTCATGAATGAGTACACCCGTTACCCAGTTGTCGAGGCCGTGAGATCCACCTCAGCCAATGCAGTGATCCCGATCATAGATAAGACATTTTCAATGTTTGGCATTCCCAGAGAACTCAAAACAGAAAATGGACCTCCCTTTAATGGTGAACAATTTTCAAAGTTCCTATCGCATATGGGATGCTAACACAGAAAGATAACACCTCTATGGCCACAAGCAAACGCAACTGCAGAGCGTTTCATGCGAACACTAGGAAAAGCCTTACGTGTAGCAGAGAGTCAGAGCGTCCCTTGGAAACAAACACTGCACACGTTTCTCCGCGAGTACCGCTCTACACACCACACAGCACCACTGAAGCATCTCCTGCAGAGCTCTTGTTCCAACGTAAGATCTACACCAAGATCCCAGCACTCTCCAATGCTGCCCAATCAAATGCTGACCAACAAACTGCTGACCATGTGATCAGAGAGCGTGACAAACGAGCAAAGACAAAGATGAAACAAAATGCAGATGCACGCCATCATGCAAAGTACACCTATCTCACGGTTGGTAACACGGTGTTGTGTCGCCAATCAAAACAAAACAAGCTGACGTCACCGTACAACCGCAACCCCTACACCATAACTCACATCAACGGCTCCATGGCTGTCAAGTCTTGAATTGAATTGAAAACCTTTTCTAAGATTTTAGAGAATTGCGGTAAAAGGGAAACAGGCCTGTAGTTTGTAAAGAGATGTTTATCTCCTGCCTTGAACAGAGGAATCACTTTTGCTACTTTCATACTATCAGGAAATTGTCCAGTTTGCAACGATAAGTTACAGATGTAAGTTAACGGCTTGGAGATACTTTCAATAACAGTTTTTAAAATTTTCATGTCCATGTCATGGTAATCTGTCGAGGTTTTATTTTTACACCCTTTAACAATTTCCAGTATCTCCTTTTCCTCCACAGGATTGAGGAACAGGGACATAGGATTTGTGTCTATCAGTTCACAATTATACTTCTCAACTTTTGCAATTTTTGCAGCAAGGTTCGGTCCAACATCTACAAAGAATGTATTAAATGTTTCGACTACTTCATTCATATTATTTAAAGTGTAATCCTCAGCTTTGAAATATTTTGGATAATTAATCGTTCTATTTAAGATATTCAAGGTCAAGGTCAAGTTTATTTATAAAGCACATTTAAAACAACATTGCTGCCCAAAGTGCTGTACACAAAAATACATATATATAAAATACACAATTTGAATATAATACAATTAAAATACAGATGCGGAAAAACAAAACAAATGCCAGCAAAAAAGTCCTGCTCAGTTTTAGTTAAAGGACTTTGCAAACAAATGGGTCTTCAACATAGACTTAAAAATGTCTAAAGACTAGGCTGCCCTAATATTTAAGGGAAGACCATTCCAAAGCGTCGGAGCCGCGACGGCAAAAGCCCGGTCTTCTCTGGTCGACATGCGTGACCTCGGTACGTCTAACAAAAATGTGTTAGCTGACCTCAATGTTCTGTTCGGAGTATGAACAGCCAGAAGCTCAGAAAGGTACGCAGGAGCCGTCCCATTCAAACACTGAATTCTGTGTTTTACAGGGAGCCAATGTAAAGAGGCCAACACAGGGGTTATATGTTCAAACTTTTTGGTTCCAGTGAGCAGACGCGCTGCAGCGTTCTGTACCAACTGCAGGCGATGGATCGAGCTTTGGTCTAGCCCACAATACAACGAGTTACAGTAATCCAAGCGGCATGTTATAAAGGCATGAATCACACTCTCCAGATCTCTATGTGGTAAATACGGCTTCATTTTACTCAGAAGACGCAGTTGGTAAAAACTTAACTTTACGACTGAACCTATTTGCTTGTCCAACTTAAAAGATCCATCTAGGACCACGCCAAGGCTCCTGGAATATAAACCTTTAGTAATATTAAAGGTTTATATTCCATAAACCTTTAATATTATTCTTATTGCTATGTAACAACTTATTATAATAATCCTGTTTACATTTTCTAATGATACCTGTCAGTTTATTTTTATATTTCTTATATTTATCCTCAGCTTCTTTTGTTCTATTATTTATACATTGTTTGTAGAGTGAATTTTTTTAAACCAATACATGTTTTCATCTTCAGTTTTTTTATATTCATTTTTATGTAATACAAAAACTGGAAGGTGATCGCTGATATCATTTATCATTAGTCCGCTGATTGTATTACTTTCCATGTCAATGGAAAAAATATTATCAATCAAAGTAGCACTATGGGTTGTGATTCTACTCGGTTTAGTTATTAAAAGGAAACAAACCTATACTGAATAGAGTATTTATACATTTGTCCGTCTTTCTGTGCTTATTTGGGTTTAGCAGATCGATGTTAAGATCTCCCCCCACAAACATGAGCTTCTGATTTGAGCCTGAAAAGTGCTCCTCCATTCAATTAGAAAACACCTCTATATTAGACCCAGGTGTTCTATAAATACAACTTACAATAATATTTTTCTTTTTAGTATTAGCAATTTCAATTGTAAGACATTCAAGTATGTCATCCACCACCATTAGGCAGTCTGTGGTTCCTGTGACTGGTCACATATTGGCTGATCTGGGTTCAGACTGAATGAGGTCCACACAAATAGAAGTTCAAACAATAGGTGTTTATTAAAAGAAGAAATATTACCGGCGACATGTGAACAAGCGGCCTCCCTCCCTCTTGGTGCGGCTGCGTTTTTATTTTTTTTTATTTTACCTTTTTCTGCGAGCTGCATGTGCGGTTTCTGTATTCCACGTCGTTTTAGTGGATACATCTTCGCCGTATGTTTGTGGAGGTTCGGTGAAAGAAGAGGAAGGAGGAGGTGAAGCTGACCAGTGCAGGATACCACGCTCTGCAACAGGGACAAACCCAGGAGGTGCTGCACCGTGTCAGAGGATCAGAGGAGACTGAAGGCAGCCAGCCAGGTTTCCTCCGGGTGCTCGGGGTTGGAAAAGACGGTTTGGAAAAGACGGTTTGGAAAAGACGAGAACAAAAGGGTTAGTGATTTCATGAGAAATATATAACGTTAATAATATAATATAATAATATTTCTACCAATACATACCTCCTGAGTCAGCAGTGTTGGTTGAAGCCTCTTCTTCCGCTCTGCTCCTCTGGGTTTTTATCGAGAATTTCCCCGACCTCCAAGAACATGCTGGTCAGGTCGGCCCACAGTGGCGGGGCGGCTCAGGCGCAGCAGCTCAGGACTAACACCTGAACACAAATAGAGCAGTTACTTACTTACATACGTACTTAACCATTGGACTGCATTAGGCGTTCCTGTTGAACTCCCTGAAATGTGTTAACCACAGCAGGTTAAACAGGAGGAGATGTTAGTTCATGGCCTGATCCAGGCGTGGTGTCTGAATTGGTCCAAACCTAATCTCTTGGTTGGGCCAGCTCTAAGACACGCCTCCAAGAAGTCCTGGCACTCTGTAAGAAAACAAAAAAGAGCAGTTAGGAATGAGTGTGTAGTTTACAAACACTACTACTGTAAACTACAGTATCTATTTGACTCCATCTTGTTCTGCTGATACGTTACCTTGGTACAGGCAGTCAAATGTTACAATGATTATGATTAAGTGTCCAAGATACTAACCACTGTGACGAACTCCACACTAGCGCTGTGGAGATGTTTGATAGCCACCTGGAAATGAGAACACAGACAACTTAATACTCCAGAGTAAACAACTATGAAATTAAAATTGTTTAGAAATGTAATAAAGACTTACAGGCAGAAGATCCGCCCTCCGAACTCCAGCGTAGACACTGCCAAAGCCCCCTTCTCCCAACATCTCCTGCTCATCGTACTTCTTAAAGAAGTCTACAGGACCTGGAAAAGGTGACAACAAAAGGGTTAGTAAATTCACAAGAAATATATAACGTTATATATTATTTCTTCCGATACATACCTCCAGCTGTCAGCAGGCTTGGTTTGGGCCGCTCTCTCCGCTCTCTCCGCCTGCGCTCGGCTCCTCTCTGGGTCTTAGTGGAGGATTTGGGCAGTTTGTCCGAACGGGAGAGTTTGGCCGGATTCTCCAACCCTGGATCAGTATCACTAGCCTTTCTCTTCTTCGAACTGGGACCAGGCAGTTCGTTCCGAGGGCTGCTACCGTCCAGGACACGAGGCCCCGGGTCTAAAACCAACACAATATTACAAGTTTTATGTAAAAGGGAAAACAATATGACAAGCAACATCATTTAGTTCAGACTTAGGTCCCCATGTGGTCTTAACCTCTTAACCCCCAAATCAACTGAGCACATTTCCTCCAGTTTGGCTTTACCCAAATCTAAAAGAAAAGTGTCAAAAGAGCGATAAAAACGCACCGGAAAAGCAACAATAACACAATAATAAAGTGAAAAAAACACGATAAAGAGTGATGAAAAGGCAACAAAAAATCAACACGAAAGAGCAAAATGGTGACAAACGTGATGAAAAAGTTACCAAAACATGACAAAAAAACACATTATATCAGTTTTGTAGGTCTTAACTTTCAAATTAAAAGTGACATTACAAAACACGACTAAAGAGCAACAAAAACGTGCCGGAAAAGCAACAATAACACAATGAAAAAGCGACGACAACATAATTAAGAGTGAAGAAAAAGCAACAAAACATCAACACGAAAGAGTGACAAAATGGTGAAAACCACCAAAACACGACAAAAATGTGACAACAAAGCAGTGGAAAACAACAACAAAAAAGGTTACGGCCAGTTTTGTAGGTCTTAGCTTTCAAATGAGGCGTTACTCTAGCCTATAGGATGTAAAGATTTAGTTCTGGGTAAAGCTGAACTGGAGCTCTTGGTTAAAGCGAGGGTTCAGAGGTTAATATACAAAACCTGCTACTTTTCCGCAAACGCATGACTAAATGATGACTCCTACAAACCTTCAGCTGGATTTACAAGAATATCATTTACATTTAAGGCATTTCTGGAATAAAACTGCCCGTAAGATCTGTTTATTTTCCGATTTGACCAGTACAGATTGAACTCGGTCTAAAACCATTAAAAAAAACGTTTGTCTGACACTTACCTCGAAAGACCACGGTGAGGCCATCACGGGCGTCGATCATCTTCTGTGCCATTGTCTCCAAATGGACAAAAGTGGTGAAAAAACTCTGAAAAGTTCTGGAAACGCAGGTAAGACCGTCGATCGGTTCACTCACTGAGCGTAAAGTGAAGGACAGATCGGAATGTTCGCCTTTTTAAACTGTGTAGGATGTTGCGGTGTCCCGGCAACGGTCAATGTATCCCGGCAACGGTCAATGTTATTTTGTTTTACATTTCAATTTGAAAATATACAAATAAATGCATAAACAAATACAAATAACAAATACATATATATAAGAAACTGTGATTTTTACATAAAGTATTACCACTTTAGGTAACATGGCCGTGCCGTGGCTCGCAGCATACTAACATACAATGGTTTTGTATAGCCCAATATCACAACAGGAGTTGCCTCATAGGGCTGCAACAAACATTAGGACAATAAAATACTAAAATACTAACATACAATGGATTTGCTCAAACATGTCAATTTAACCAGTTGGAAAATCCACAATGAATTCACCATTCTGATAACACTTTGAATTGGGATCTGTCTTTTCTTATCAAAATAGATAAAAATGTCTTCAAAGTGCTCTGAAAACCTCATTATACAAAATCAAGATGTACAAGTGCCATACTTTAAGCCATGTCAAACTGAACACAACAATGACCTCCTAAAACAGATGCGTTGGATTTGTTCATTTGCACTCTTTACCTTGCTTTACCTTACATGGCTTATAATAACATGCTTCAAAAATGGTATCCACCAACAAACTCTTTTGATTTTGCCCCGGCTTCCAAACGGCAGAGAGAAGAAGAAGCAATAGATCAGAAAGCCTGTTTTTTTTTTCTGACTTTCTGATGCTTTCGCTCACAGTTTTATTCATTGTAGCTTTCTATCTCCTTGCTTTCTTCCCCTCCTGCTCTCCTCCACTAAATTTGGCCCAAACGGACATAATCACAGGCCATTTGCAGGCTACCTCGCTGCTGGACTCTCTCCCACTGCTTGCCCTGCGAGTGTCTCTCTATGTGCATATGTACATTTCTCCAAGCATGAGCTTACGAGCAAAACAGTAGATACAAGATGCATTTGTGGATTGTACATGTGAGATTTTGCGCACCACGGCATTGATATTGATATTTTCTAGAACGAAAAATATGCTATATCGTATGTTTCGGCTCCCTCTGCAGGCAGCAGTGGGAATTTGAGTCATTTTTTACTTCACTAAATTACAGAAACGCTGTTCGCTATCGGACCTGTTGAATTGAGCAGTCTACCCCTGTTTAAATGAATTTTAAAGTATGGCATTTATGAGGTTTGAGGGGGAGTTTGACAGGGTGTGTGGCTTATGCAAATGAGATGTAAATGAGCCCTATTGTCCCTCCCAACAGCAGAGAGGTGAGAATGGCCCAAAACTTCAGAGGCCGTTTAATCGCCTTTGGTTTTTTGGGAATTGCCAACTTCAAATCACCGCTGCACCTCCAAATATTATCAGATTTCCATGTGTTACACATCATTGGAAAGCTTGGAGACTACACTTTAACAATCTGTTATTATCTCATAATGTCCCAAAACCGACTTGTGTCTTTGGTTCCTGTGACTGGTCACATTTGTTCCAATCTTTGTTGTGCTGCTTGTTGTTGTAAATGTTGTTTATTTTTCTTAAGCGCATAACAGAAAATTCATTAACTTAGACATAAAGACCCTGGACAATACTAATAGGTAATTTGGTATTCCTTAGACTTTACAATCAGACTATTATTACCTGCCACTGGCATTATCCCGTCAAAGTAAGTTGAAACTAGAAAAGCATCTCTTTGAATAACCCCAGAAGTGCCAATTCTGAAAGCTTATTTTTCTCTTTCTAAAATCCGAGTGTCTTTTCTTCATGACCGGGCAGAGTATTATGTAAATTCCAACACACTGCAAATGCCATCCCCTTGTGGCTCTGTGGACGACCTGACTGCTCGCGAGGACGTTTCGGCGCGGGCTAATTAACGCGCTTTGTGAAAGTTTGGAGACGTTAGCGTCGGGGGGGAAAAGGGGAAGTCGGATCTCGTTATTATTCCGCGCGCGCTGAAGCCGGTATTTGGTCAGCCGAGCGCTTCTTCAAACAGAGCCGACATGTTTGCGTAGCCGCGCTGTGATCGTCCGGGTAAATAACACTGTCAGCTCGTGCGCATCGGCATTAGCATTCTCCCGTCCCAGTGATGACACGCGGAGTTACGCGTGCACGGACTTCACACAACGGTCTTTACAAATGCCTCCGCAAACACGCGTCCGGGAAGATTTGTGGCGCAATCCAGGAGACCGCGGCGATTTTGATAGGACATCTGTTGACTGAAGATAGCCCCGTTCTTCCCACTGAGAGGAGCACTGTCGCACTGTCCACGGGGGAAATGAAGTGATTGAAATCAAGGATCAAAGTCGGCTTTATCGTCCGTTATCCGCCGCTCTTCGAGTACATACGCAGACTTGGAATGGCCCGACTTTCAAAGCCACAGTGCGAACAACAAGTGAAGACAATACGTGCGGTCGTCTGTCATGGCATTTGTCCAAAGATCTGAAAGTCAGCAGCTCGAATCCAGACTCCAACGGCTCCATCATGCTTATGAGTTCATTTTTCTCAAAATATTGTCAGCTCTCAAATCTAAGGCAATCAGCACAAAGAAGGGCTGGGCAATGAATCGAAGTTTAATTAAAATCGCAATCTCAATTGGTCAATCTCAATAATCGTCATGGAACTTTATAATCATCAGGTTTGTGAAATAGTGATCAGGTGTAAGTCCTGAGCCGTGCTGCCACTGTGGGTCAACCTGACCAGCATGTTTTTGGAGGTCGAGGAAAGCGTAGCACCCGGAGGAAACTTGGCTGGCCACACCCAGTGCCCCTCCGATCCACTGAAACGTGCAGCGCCCCCTGGGTTCATCTCTGTTTCAGAGCGTGGTGTCCTGCACTGGTCAGCTCCACCTCCTCCTTCCTCTTCCTCCTGCACAGCTCCCTCCACTCCACAACAGTCTTTCGCCATCTTCTAGGCAGATCTGTTTTATTCTCCAGTGAACGTCCAATAGAAGACATGCTTGGCTGTGAGTCTCTCGTCCGGATACTTCCTCATTTGTCCTTTTTTGTTTCCTGTAACTCCTCTTGTAACGCCTCGATTGCGCTGCAGGTGTAGGGGCTCTTGGTGCCTCTTCAATGTCTCAGAAGAAAAAATGTGTAGGTCTCAAATGGGTTTAGCTGATAAGCTAGCTGTTTACTTTTAAAAGCTGCTTTATTCAGGACCATTGTGGACTCTTTGCTCCTGACAAAAACACGGCAAAGACACACAAAAGCATCCAGCAAAACAATGTGGAACACAGAAAGCAGCTCGCCATGACACATTTATATGATTATGACCTGAAAAAAAACAATGCTGCTCTTATTACTTGCTTATACTCTGCTAATCTTTTCACTGCATATTGTTTTGTTTTCATTTATTGGTTTATTTGCTCAGGACTGTGCATGTTAATGAACACACATGGGCCTCATGCATGTAAGCATGCCATGCCAGATTGTCTCCCACTTGCACTCTCATTCATCTTGGCCTTTTGGGAAACTGGAGGAAACCAGCACGAGGAGAACATGCAAACTCCACACAGAAAGCCAGCCCAGGTCTGACTGTCATTAACAAAATGTGTGTCGTTTTTATTGACTGTGACGATAACAAAGACACAAAGTGGCCCATTGGTTGATTTTCTTGAAGGACATTGGGCTAGTCCAATGAAATCTCTCAGCTCTCACTTGGGCCGTCCCCCTACTGACCAAAGTTGTAAGATTTTTCCATTTGGCCCGTGGTCTCGGATATAATATTACTTCTGCCCCTCACGTCATATTTGCCATTATAAGTGAAAATAGGTTATTCGAACACCCTCCAGGACTCACAGAACCTCAGGCCTCTATTTTGTATACATTTTAGACACATGTCTGTAAAGAAGTGAATAGGTGTGTTTAAACAAGCGAGGTGCTGCAGGTGAGCGGTGCATGCTGGTCAGATTTGTGTCCAAGATGGCACCGCCTTACTCTGACGCAACCTGTGCGACGGTGCCAGTATGCTCGTGAGACGAGGCGGCTGGAGCGCCTTGGGTAGGCGAGCGAAGTTGTTTTTCTCCGCCTCTCTCGGCCACCTGAACTACAACGGCCAAAGGGATCATGGGAAATGAAGTGTGGTCAACACGTGCGCTGACAGTGGACTGACAGATGATTGGGTCTGACTTGTGTTTTGATCAGAAGTGCGTCACCCTGATGCTCTGCAGCCTCTTGCCTTCTCCTTCCTCATCACATAGATCTACTTTGATCTGCAGAAATGCTTCATATTTGACAGAAAGTGCCAAGGAGTCCAACATATACCTACATTTAAATAAACAGAAGTTTATTATTTTAATCCTAAACTGTAAGAGGAGAGTCTCCTCTTTTCTCTGATGATGAGGTGTATTTCTCTGGTGTGTGGGAGAAGCTCAAATGCATTCACAAACTTTTAAAATACTTCTATTCACAAATTTCTTTCCAACAAACGCAAGACGCTGGGTGATCTGAGGCTCCGCTCTGTTCTCGGAGCTGTGATGTGTCCTTGATTCTAGGCGCCTTTCTTCGCCCTCGGCCGCCACCGCCTGGTCTTGTCTGGAATCGAGGCAAGGCGCACTTCATCTTAAACACACCTAATGTTGGAAGTTATCGGGTGACTCGCCCTCGTGCCCCTCGTCTCAGTGCGTGCAGTTTGGAAATAGCTTCTGGTTTCCATTGAAAGGGTTTACAAAGTTTTGGCCTTTTTGGGACTTCTATTTTCACTCTACACCTCCCTGACTCTGTGGTGAGTTTACAATTACTACCTTAACCTACGGAGTGATCATTTGGTTGGTTTTGTGAAGTTTAATTGTCTCATAGTTGCGAGAAGAACCTCCTTAACAGAACGTTCATTTTAAGATGGTTTAGAGGTTTTACAAATGTTCCTCTAAGTTGTAAACGACAAGATTAAAGTGGTGAGTGCTCGGAGGCGTTAGCTTGAATTCGGCAGAAACAACATGCAGCTAATTGTCCTCGGTTTTGTAGCTTATACTGGTTTAGTTCAAGGGCTTATTGTATTGCTAATGGCCTCGACTATGGCATTGATAACTGTATGACTCATAGGCGCCGATCCCGTGCTGCGGGGCTGGAGCACCTCAGCACCCACTCAAATCTTTGGGTATCCAAGCGATTTGCCTTAATTCCAAAATGATTCAATAAGTATAGCCTCCCGCTACTCCATTTTCTGTGAAATCACAAGCCCGGGGCGGTTCACAACATTAATCTACGTGTGGCTGCGTTTAGCTCAACGGCCGCTGGCTGCTCTGCTTCGCGACGACGACACTGGAGGCCGCCATTGCTGTAGTACCGCCATATAGCCGCTAGTCCCCATTGGAATCCATTGCACTTTAGACACGTTAAAAACTAATTTTTTTTAATTGTCTACAGCTAGATATTCCTCCTGTGATTACGCTGGGTTAGACACCATCAGAAACACCAGGCTGGTTATCGTAGGATACATTTTTGAAATCTTGTACTTAATGAGGGTCGGATTGTTAGCATTTGAGCTGCGCGAGTTACACGTCACGCAAGGGCCGAGTCTACAGTGAAGATTGCGCACTTGTGCCCTTATTAGGAACATGCTTCGTCAGAGCTGGGGAGGAGGAGTCTGTAACTCCGCCATGATTTCCCCCTCGAACGTGGTCATTGTTGTAAACGGCGAGGAGTGAGTAATGACGGTCTATTAATAATATGTCTATGGTTTAGATCTATAGGTAGAGCGCAGGGCTCATAACTACGAGTTTGTGAGATCCATCCTGACCGCCACCCACTGGGAAGAACATAAATCAGCGTCTATGGTATGACGGATTTTATAAAGGGGCGGTCTTGACCCAAAATTCCCGGGCCGATTTTTCTGCCAGTCCAGCATCACAACATGAAGGTCCCAGGTTCAATCCCGGAGCTGGATTGTATGTGTGCTTTTAACCTACGCCATGCCTGCGAAGGTTAGGCTTCCTTTGGGTGCTCTAAAGACATGCACAACATCGGTCCAGGTTGAATGAGACTGTGACCTCATGGATAAAAGCGGACAAAAACGTCCAAGGCGCTTTGATAATATAAATATACATTTAAAATGCCTGATCTGTTTTCATTCACACCCAAAAGATCCATGATGCTCTCACTATTTCAACAAACTACTTCATGTCGCATTACTATCATAGCAGACGATGATCCTTCTGTCGCACTCGCTCCAAATTTCCTTTTCGGTCGTGTTTCGCATCAATTTTACCTTTACCTGAACGCTTCACCGGCGAATCTCCCCCCGGCGGAGGAGGAGCGGACAGGAGCGAGCCGCAGCAGACTGAATGGACCTCGGACAGGTGCACTTATCTGGGCTGTATCGCCGGTGAAGGGCCCCTCAGCCTGATAGAGAGAAGATGAAGGCGCGGGATAAGAAATGATTATCGATCGCGCTTGCCTTTATCTGCTGCCGCTCTGATGACCACACAAAGCAATCTGCCCCGGATCCGAGAGGAGCGGACAGAGCTGATGGCCTCCCCTCACCTGGTCTCATCAGTATGGGGCACAGTGGTTAACCTTGATTAAGGGCCGCTCTGAGGGGAGAAAGTTTCTGAGAGGGGAGCCGGCCTTGGGAAGAAAAGTTCCAGAAAGCGAAGGGAAAAAAAGAGTCTGTTCAAAATATTGTAAAATGAGTGAGGATCCTCTGGGGGGTCTGGTTTCTCTCAGTTGTGTAGAAGAGAATTGACTTGCCGGTAACACATTATAATAATGGTATATGAGTTCATCCATGATTTTCATGAACTTATGCATGAATTAATGCATGATATCATTATACATTCATTACTAACATTCATTATACGTTCATTACATGTTGGTTCATGAATGAATTCTTCCCTGAATTTGAACGTGTAATTACTGTCATGAATGTACATGAAAATCATAATAATTCATCATGATCATGAGGATCACATAGGAATACCATGAATTCACTAAAATGACAATGAAATGACAATAAAATAATCAACCAATCATGATCATGAGGATCATGCATGAATGTCTCATATGGCGGAAACCTACTTGCAAATTATGTCGCCTCATCTATAGTGGTGCATTAGCCTAAACCTTTTAACCTGTTAAAGACCACTTTAGTGCTGAAGAAGAAGCAATGATTTCTGGATTGTTTCCCTTCATTGGAATCTTTGTGTGAACAAAATAATTTAAACACTTTTATTACAAAATATTACAGGTACAGCATAACCAAATAAGATCTCCAGAGCTGGTCTTTAACACGTTAAAAAGTTTAGGATATTGCACCACTTTAGTTGACGGGACATAACTATAATGAAATCATGATGTATTAAGGATTAGCAAATCAGAAGTTCATGATTGCCGTAAATGTTATCCTATAAAGTTATACTTTGTGTTCTTGTCCATGCAAGTAGATTTCCGCCATATGAGTCATGAACGGCGACGGTGGCGCAGATGGTAGAGCGGATCGTCTCATGATCGAAAGGTCTGGGGTTCGGATCCCGCCTCCTGAAGGTGCACGCTGTCGTTCTGTCCTTGGGCAAGACACTTCAGCCACCTTGCCTCTGGTGTTTGTGTACATTGGTGTATGAATGGATGAGTGAATCCTTGCTGTAAAGTGCTTTGAGCGCCTAATGTAGGTGGAAAATAGGTTGAGACCATTTACCATGTTCATGTATGATCCTCATGATTGGTTGATAATTTTAATGTCATTTTATTGCCGTTTTAATGAATTCATGGTATTCTTATGTGATCCTCATGATCATGATGAATTATTAAGATTTTCATGTACATTCATAACAGTAGTTAGACGTTTAATTGAGGGATGAATTCATCCATAAACCAACATGTAATCATGTTTTTTCATGAGAAGTCATGATTTAGTCATGACATCATGCATTAAACCATGCATAAGTTCATGAAAATTATGCTCATGTACCATTATTATAAATTGTTACCGACTTGCCTATTGTGCATGTTTTAGATCTGTGTATCAGGTAGCATTGAATGTCAATGCTGCTTTAGTGCTCCTTTACAGTTCTGTAGGATTGTCCTGGCTTAGTTATGGTTTTCATCCAGTCTTGGTCTAGTCCTGACGGCACTGAGGAAGTTAAAGTTCAGCGCATTTAGAGCTGCCCCCAGACTGAGCTGCTGCGTCAAGTCACATGATCAAATCATACGACAAAACATTGATCTATTCTTTCAAAAAATGGTTTTGGATAAGCACCTAACTGTTTAAACATGGCTTGAATAAAAAGAAAACATTACATTACACTGGCAGGGCCAGTTTATTGCTAATCAAATAAAAATGCTGAAATATATGAACAACCGTTTATAGTTCTCTATCGTATCGAGACTAACTCTCCAACCAGTTACATATTTCAAATGTACGGGGACTGACCCCACGTAGGTCAGGCAAAGTGGATCATTTTTAAGACACACCACCTGTGAGGTGGCTGGTTTACGCGTCACAGGCGCCGAGTGGCAGCGGTGGACCCGGTGTGGGGGAAACCGCAGGCCGTTCCGGTCGGCTCATGTGGGCTTCGCTTCCCGTGTGTTGGCTCCAAATACACTGAAGCAGTGTTGGGCTGGGATTCGACTCTGTAGTGGGGTTGATTCCAAGCCACAAGTTGATCACAAGTCAAGACACAACCACAACACATTTAGTAGCGTGGCACTTCCGACGTAAAGGCGGAAGTGCCACGCTACTAAATGTGTTGTGCATGAACTGCGTTATTTTACCTAGACCGTCCCTCGAAGCTCGTTTTTGTCTGTTTAAAATGAAAAAACGAGTCAAGCAAAACATCACAGAGGGTTGGGGGCCAGTTCTAAGACCTCCCAGGCTGTGCCTCCACTCACGGTCACTCTCCATAACACGTATGAGCCTCTTGAGCAGGAGATTTCTACCCTTTGATAAAAAAATAAAAATAAAAAAAAGGAGGCGCTTTCTCCGTTTTGTCATCAACAACAAGACTTACGAGATAAAATCAATCATTAAAACATCAACATAAAAATGTATCAATTACAGTAAAGGACAAGAGTGCAGATAAAATACTTTCAGTTTTCATCTGCTCGGGTAAAAAGAGCTGTTTTCAGCCTGGATTTGAACATGGTCAGAGTTGAGGCCTGTCTCACATCCTCATGTTCCAGATTTTAGCTGCATGAAACTGAAACGCAGCTTCACCGTGTTTAGTCCTGACTCTGGGAACCACCAGGAGACCCCTCCCTGAAGTTCTCAGGGCCCGAGATGGTTCATACGGCTCTAACATGTCAGAGATGGACTTTGGTGCTAAACCATGAAAAGACTTGTACACAAGCAGAGCTGTTTTAAATTCTATTCTCTGAGTGACAGGAAGCCAGTGCAGAGACCGGAGCACTGGACTAATATGGTGGTATTTCCTGGTTCTTGTCAGGACTCGAGCAGCAGCGTTCTGGATGTTCTGCAGCTCTAACAGCTCGTTTAGAAAGGCCAGTGAGCAGCCGTTACAGTAGTCTAACCTGCTGGAGACAAATGCATGGATGAGTGTCTCTAAGTCTGGTTTTGACACTATTCCTCTGATCTTAGCAATGTTTTTCAGATGGTAAAAAGCTGATGATGTTATTGCTTTGATGTGGCTGTTTAAGTTCAGGTCTGAGTCCATGATTACTCCTAAATGTCTAACCTGATTTTTTTGTTTTAAAGAGAGAGACTCAAGGTGACTGATAACACTTTGTCTTTGTGTCTTTGGGCCAAAAACAATGATCTCAGTTTTGTCTGAGTTTGGTTGGAGAAAGTTGTTTTGCATCCACAAACTGATCTGTTCAATGCAGTGACAGAGTATCTACAGGCCCATGTTCACCTGCCGTCAGTGACACGTAGATCTGAGTGTCATCTGCGTAGTTGTGGTACGACACATTGTTGCTGTTTATTAGCTGACCCAATGGAAGCATGTACAAGTTGAATAAGAGGGGTCCCAAGGACATGGAAATTTTGTCTGAGACACAGTTGCCAATTTCGACAAAGTACGTCCTATCCTCGAGATAGGACTTGGACCAGTTTAGAGAGTCCCACCCAGTTCCCTAACCTGTGAAGTAAGATCCCGTTACTTTCTCTAGGACTTTTCCTAAGAATGGTAGATTTTATATGGGCCGGTAGTTGTTCTTCTTTAGAAGAGGCTTAATGACTGCGGTTTTCAAAGCCTTTGAAAATGCTCCAGTCTCAAATGAGATGTTAGCTAACTGAACAAGTTGTGGTAACAAGCTGGTCAGCACAGACTTCAGAAATCTAGTGGATAATTCATCAAGGCAGCATGTGCATGAACTCAACTCGGAGATAACCTCTTCGATTGTTTTGTCAGTAACAGGTGTGAGATGTGTCAGCTCAAGGTGTTTATCTGGTGCCAGGGTTGCCATTTGTGAAATTATGGCATTTTTAATGCCTTGGACTTTGTCATAAAAAAATATTGCAAACTCATTGCACTTAGATGTAGAGATTAGCTCTAAGGGCAGTGAAACTGGAGGGTGAGTTAATCTGTTTTACTGTGGAAAACAGAACACGACAATTGTTTCTGCAGTTTGCGATGATTTTAGAGAAGTACTTCTCCCTTTCTCCACGCAAAATCTGGTTGAACTCACAAAGCACTTCTTTGTATATCTCAAAATGAACCAGGAGCTTTGACTTGCGCCATTTCCGTTCGGCTTTTCGGCACTCCCTTTTCTGTGCCCTGACCGAATCTTCACTTCTCCAAGGTGCCCTTTGTCTATTGTTAACCATTTTAACCTTGACAGGAGCAATAGTATCCAAAACATTTAAGACGCTTGATGTGTAAGAGTCCAACAGATTATCAACATTAGAACATGGGGGATTTTCAAATCTGATCATTTCCATAAACTGTGTCCTTGTTGTATCATTTATGTGTCTTCTTTGAATAACTCCAGGCCCAGCCTCTGGTTTGGGTGTAACAGACAGGTCAAAGAAGACACAAAAATGATCAGACAAAGCAACATCAACAACATTCACATTTGATATATTAACACCTTTTGTAATGACTAGATCCAGAGTGTGGCCTTTGTTGTGAGTCGCTTCACTCACGTGCTGAGTTAAACCAAACATTTCAAGAACAGCACTAAGTTCTTTTGCATGCCTGTCATTGGTCACATCCACATGCACATTAAAATCACCTGAAATGACTAAACAATCAATAAATCAATCAATCAATGGTTTTGTATAGCCCAATATCACAACAGGAGTTGCCTCATAGAGCTGCAGTCAACATCAGTCAATATGAAAAGTAATTCAGTAAAATCTTCGATAAAACAATTCTGTGGTTTGTAAATCTGGTTTGTAAATAGTCATATAAAGTATGGAAGATCGTTTTATCTACATTTTGAAAGACGCATACTCAAATGATAGAAAAACCCCAAATGACAATTTGTGGATGACTATATTGTCCCTGAATATGGCACACCCCTTTTGGTTTTGGCGTGTTTCAGACACAACATTTAAATTTTATGGACTACACTCATAAAATCTAATTTATAAGAGGAAATAAACAATTTATTAAAAAGGACTTGTTTTTTAATGATCTGACATTGAGTACAGCATGTTTGAGATTTATCTGTGTTTGAGTGGATGGACTCTTTGGAATCAAGGGATATGGATTAGAGTTCTTTGATTGGACGGTCTGACTGTCCCTCTCTTATCTAATCTATGTTGTTTGACAGTACTAATTGTTTCAGAAGAACACACTCCCTCTATGGACCTCTAGTTGGTTTTGAGTTTGCTATGCATGGTAGTAATGACCTTTGCTAGTTCACTTTAATGCTAGCTTCATGCTACATGCTAACAGCTAGCTTCAAGTGCCAGTTTTTCCCTTGTACTCCTCAGTCTGCATGATATTCTATTGCAAGAATGAGAAAAAAAACATACAAAGGGATAAGATTATTGCTCCACTTTATTTGTGAGTCCTAAATATGCTTATAGTTAGCCAGAAAATGTATTTAAAAAAACTGACAAATTGTGATTCACATAACAAGCTTCCTACCCTCTTGGCTAGGCCATGCCCCCTCCGTCTCCATGGTAACATGGAATGATACCAATGGTCACACAACTTAGAATGCTACCAATGGTTACGGAATGATCCCAGTGCCATTGATGATGTCACATTCTGTTTCCACACATTCCTTTTATAGCCAGCCCACAATCTGACCACTTAGCGCCAACACTTCGGTCGAAACGCACCATTTTTGCTCTCAGACACATCACTAGTACTAGCTTTTGGAAATGGCACCCAACCTTTTCAAAAGAAAACCCTCACTGAACACCGAGCTGGTCCAGCAGCTGAAGCTCGCTTTGAGCTCAGCAGTGAACACCATTCACAGTCTGCAAAACCAGCTGGTGTCAGTGAAAGAGGAGAAGACCACCATTGAAATAGCTCTGCAGGATGAGAAACATCGCTCTCACCACATCAAGCAGACACTGGATTTGAACCGAGCGGAGGTCAGAGACCTCCAGACTCTAAACCAGAGGCTACAGGAGGACAACATCACACTCCTGGCCTCCATCGCTGAAAGGGACATCAGAAATGTCTCTCTACGACAGGAGTTAGACCATCAGAGAGAGCACTTTGGCTTGGTGACGCAGGCACTGAAGGACAGTTACGGTCAGCTCAAACAGTCAAATAAAACTCTTCAACAGAAAATACAGGAGCAGAGCAGACACATGGCCCTGAACGTCCAATTAAAGCAGGACGCTGAGGCACTCCAGGAGCAGATGACCCAGGAACAGCAGAGGAACACTGCACTAACCCAAACGTATAACACACTTAAAAAGGACCACATCTCAATTACCCAGAAGGTCCACGAGATGGAGATGAACCAGGGGAGGCTTGAGGACCAGAAGCGCTCCATGGAGGTAGGTTATCTTTTTCAATTTCTATCTTAACATGTTTTGAATTTGGGTTATATATTTCTACTATAGCTTTTTAACTATTTATTTTTAGGCAGCGTCTATGAAACTGTCTTTCCTATTGTCATCTCAAAGCATTCTTGAACAGATCAACAGGCTTCTTGCTAATTTATTATGTATTATTTCACTTGGTAATGATTTTAAAGATAAAACAATGATTCGTTGTTTGAAAAATTCATTGGGGTAGAGATGGGAGTCGTTCATTTCAAAGAGACGTTCAAAAGACTGGCTCTTTTTAATATAGAATTAAAAACACCAGGCAGATAAATCAAAATATCTAAGACACGATCGATAAAAGGCACTTTTTGTATTTAAATAATCGAAAATAACAACAGGACTGATATATACACTTTGAAAAACATGTTTGTGAATCAAATGTTGTGCCACAACTAATAAAAAGAGGCTGCAACTGTCTGACAAATCATTGTTAGTGCATTGAGCTTTGAGTTTGGTGCAAAAAGCTTTCCCTTGTGTTGCCTGCTCCATTGTTGGGCTGATTCTTGAGTTCTGGGTCAAATTTACAATTGAGATCCAGTTCTAACCGTTCACCTTAAATCACCACATGTGGGGGGTTGTTGGTCGATAGATAAATGTGTTTGTGCTGAAATTATGTGTATGCAAAGTGCTGTATAAATAAAGTTTTGATATTTTTTGCAGGTGGCCCACCAAACTGCGGCAAAAGAGGCTGAGGGGATCACGAAGGCTCTGGAAAAAGACATAGGTGTCCTCTGTGAAGACCTAAAAAAGCAACAGTATCCAGACACAATCCTGCAGCTGAACTTGAAGGCCAAAGACACCATCATGAGAGCCTTTAAGGAGGAGAATACGTCACTTCGGGCCGAGACGCAAACCCTAAACAAGTCCTCCCAAAAGCTCCGAGAACTGCTCAGTCTGACAGCCCTAGAGCTGAAAGAGGAGCGCAAGAGGAATCGGGCTCTGGAGGAAAAAGCTGACAAACACTACGAGAAGGACAATGACATGAAGACGGCCTGGGAGAGCGCCACGGAAGAAATGGTCGAACTGCAGCTGAATCTGCAGCAGAAAAAGTCAATAATCAGTGGCATGCAGGAAAAGGTGACACGACTGGAGAGCGAGCTCGTGGAGGAGAGAGGCTTTTGTCGGAAGATCCGTGACAAATGGACGGAGGACACGGCTGCTCTTCGGAAACATCTGATTAATTTGCTGGACCCAAAAATTGGACAGAAGGCAAGACTTGAAGAGTCTGAGCGTGCCTTCACAGAGCTCCAGGCGCAAAAGACACTAACACTGGACAGGACACCTGATGAGGGGCAGGAGAGCGCACCACTGCAGGAGATGGAGCAGAGCGGGGACTTCTGGGTGGAAGAGACACTCAACAGGACACCTGATGAGGAGCAGGAGAACAAGGCACTGCAGGAGATGGAGCAGAGCGGGGACTTCTGGGTGGAAGAGACACTCAACAAGACACCTGATGAGGGGCAGGAGAGCAAGGCACTGCAGGAGGCGAAGATGGAGCAGAGCAGGGAATGCTGGGAGGAGTATAGGAAAAATGCCATTAAGGCTCAAATGAAGAGGCTTAAAAAGAATTAATCAGACAAAACTGTCTGATAAAAAAATAAAAACATTTTGAGCAGCCAAAACTGCGACTGAATATTATTTTTAATGAACGTAAACAGTGAAATGTGTTGAGCAATCCAAGAAATGTTGATTTAAGATGCCTTGATTTTTAAACAAATAAACTAAACTAATACCCAGAACACTACACGACACAACCGCAAGTGTTGTGGGCGACGCCCCCACAGAGGAGCACGCTGTACAGATCGTCATCAAACGTTTTTAGAGCCGCGATGAGAACACATGTGGACAAATGCTGCCCTCTGGTGGGGTTATGGAATTATTCAGAGGGGCCATTGCAAATACTAGAGGAAAGAAGCAGCTAAAATACAACCATGTAGGTAAGCAACATGCTAATGTTACGCTAACAACAGCTAAAGTTGCGCTAACAGTGGCTAAATGCTAATATCAGCAAAATCCCCTTTTAGAACAGCGGTATGATGTTGTGAAATATCAAATCCGTATGACCTGTGTGGTCATAAATACAAAAATAGCAAAATGATGGGGGTAATTCCGGTGGGTAAGTGTGAGTTTGCACAAAGACGGACGCAGGTTGAGTCCAAGTTACTGTAACCAGATTTACTGGGTGTGTGTTGTGGAAACAAACAACGCAAAAGCAGATTTTTGTTTTTGTGGTGTGCTCAGTGTTTGAGACCGAAGAAATAAGACACTGACCTTTGAGGATCCAGAAGAGGAGGCCAACACAGCGGTGAACATGGGGGAAAAATAGAGGAAAACATACACATTTAGAAGCGATTTTTATGAACAATCTTGTCATTACTTGTGACCAACAGATTCAAATTATGAATCCATCCATCCATCCATCTTCTCCCACTTGTCCGTTGCCGGGTCGTGGGGGCAGCTGTTGGAGCTGCCCAAATCACATCGCACCAGCCCCTATGGCTCCTCCTGCAGGTGGTGGGTCCACAGAAGGACGGCCTCATGGTTCCAAACTGGCCTGTTGGTCTCTCGTAGGGGCTTCACCCCTTATGAGATTCAAATTATGAATCTGTTGAATCCTAATTCAACAGATTCATAACGGATCCTGTGACACACAAATCTTACAAATACAAGGGATTTGCCCCCTGCAACACTACATATGTTGTGTATAAACTGGAATTTTAGAAGAGACTATCTCTCCAGCTCCATGCCGCTCCGGGATCCATTCCATCAAAATGTAATCGATGTGCGCATGGCATGCAGGTGCCTTTGTAGCCCAATCAGCCACCTCACAGGGGGTGTGTCCTAAATAATTATCCACGTCGCCTAACCCTCGTGGGGTCAGTCCCCGTGCATTTGGAATATGTAACTGGCTGGAGAGATAGTCTCTTCACTCAGAGAACCATGGTTACATACTGTAACCGTAACGGTCTGAATCCTCAATCAGTGTGTTTTCATTGCTAAACAAAGTTTTTTTTACAGAGGATCCAGAGAGTTGGCTCGCAATTACTGTAGCTACGATTCATAAACGATCAAATACAAAAACAAGAAAATGTATTATTAGAATGTATATCAGAGAGCACCCTTGGTTTCCACCAAAAACACAACATATTATCTTAACATCCTATTCATCAATAAAACACTATTTTTATAGTTAAAAGGATATGACCCACCTTCTAAGAAGAAGAAGAAGATATTTATTGATATAGCGCCTTTCACAGACATGGTCACAAAGCGCCTAAGACAGCCTTAGCGAAGCACTGGAGCTGCCTTGTGCCGAGGGTTCCTCGCTGCAGCTGTGTACGTCTAAACTGCTTACTAGCACATTTGACTATTTAGGAAAAACTATTGTACCAAGAGACTAACACAAAAGACAAAACTCTGCAGAACAAGATCATCATGGTACAGTCAGGCTTCTGCCAACATGTTCTATTTTAACCTCTGTCTTTTGTCTCCAAAATTTCAGAGGCTTGTCTAAATGTTATGCCTAAACTTGTACGTGCTTCTAGCATTTTTGCCACGTCCATTTGTTGAAGAAAGGGCAAAAATCCCTCAAACTTGAAGTGAAAGACTCTTAGCTGCCTTGAAAAGCGTTTAAAGCTGTGACCATGTTAGGAGACGACAAGGTATTAACTCTCTTACTCTAACTCTAAACTTTTGCTCTGGCCTTTTTTACTTTGATGTTATTTTGTAAAATATGTAATATTTTGGAAATGGTATGGGTTGGGGCGACGGTGGCGCAGATGGTAGATCAGATCATACACCAGTGTCTGCGTACACTGGTGTATGAATGGGTGAAGCCCCTTATGAGAGACCAACAGGCCCGTTTGGAACCATGAGGCCGTCCTCCTGTGGACCCACCACCTGCAGGAGGAGCCATAGGGGCTGGTGCGATGTGATTTGGGCAGCTCCAACAGCTGCCCCCATGACCCGGCAATGGACAAGTGGAAGAAAATGGATGGATGGTATGGGAATAGGTATCCAGTGTGTGTGTGTGTGTGTGTGTGTGTGTGTGTGTGTGTGTGTGTGTGTGTGTGTGTGTGTGTGTGTCTGTATATATGGTTTATGGAGCCAATTGACCTGACTACTCACCAGCACTACGAGAACCTAAGGGGATTAGCAGGACTATGCTACGGTCCTCATAAACCAAGATTTTGTATTTTCATTTTTAGCATATAAAGAGCATAATTTCATTGTTTTTCTGAAGTCCTTTTAATGCTCAATGATAATATATCATGCACATATCAAGTTTTTTTAAATTCTTAGCTTTTAAAGACCATAAATTGAAAGTTTATTTGACGTCCATATAATACCCCAACCTGACTTCTTGTGTATGGAGTGTATGATGTGCTCCCCCTACCCTACTCTGGCGGTATTGAAGGCTCCATTGTGATTGGTTCTTTATGGGGACACGTGCGGGATATGTGTCCGGGCATGTTGAGTGATTTCGGAAGACATCTAATGGTAATGCGAAGAAGAAGGACCAAGAGAAAGTTCACTCCAAAGAAGACAAGAAAATATATTGGTAAGTATCTAGTCCTTGTTAAATATACGTTATCAAGTATTTTCTGAATGGAACTTAGCCCCGGCCTGGAGGATTTATCCCCGGGCTGGATGATTTGGGGACCGGGCTATTGGGTTTTGGAGCTGGCTGTGGAACTTAGCCCCAGCCTTGGTGAGTTTTCCCCGGCCTGGATGAGTTGGGGGGTGTAGTCCGAGGAGGGGTGCTTAAGAGTGGGTCCGAGATGTGGGCTGTGTGTCCCCGGAGGTCCAGAGGAGTCAGGGGGGCGAGTGTGTGCATGTAGGGCCGGGGTAGGAGTGCCCTGAGCCGGGTAGTGTAAGTGGAGTAGAGGGTGGGTCATTGTGGTGGATGTTGGTGCGGGGCTGGTAGCTTTAGGAGCAGGCTGGTCAGAGGAGGTCCAGAGGAGCCAGGGGGGCGAGTGTGTGCACGTAGGCCGGGGTTGGAGTGCCCTGAGCCGGGTAGTGTAAGTGGAGTAGAGGGTGGGTCATTGTGGTGGATGTTGGTGCGGGGCTGGTAGCTTTAGGAGCAGGCTGGTCAGAGGAGGTCCAGAGGAGCCAGGGGGGCGAGTGTGTGCACGTAGGGCCGGGGTAGGAGTGCCCTGAGCCGGGTAGTGTAAGTGGAGTAGAGGGTGGGTCATTGTGGTGGATGTTGGTGCGGGGCTGGTAGCTTTAGGAGCAGGCTGTGGAACTTAGCCCCAGCCTTGGTGAGTTTTCCCCGGCCCTGATGAGTTGGGGACCGGGGTATTGGGTTTAGGAGCTGGCTGTGGAACTTAGCCCCAGCCTGGGTGGTTCTTTGTAGGTTCAAGTATTGTCTGTTTATCTTTCAGAGTGACACTGGGAAGGACCAAAGGCAGGAGATGGCACAAGAAAAAAACAACCCAGACTCAGACCCAGACTATGTGGGTGATGAAGATTTAGATGAGCTCCCCCATCCAAATATATGGCTGACACAAAAGTCGGATACAAGTCTTGCTCCTGCTTCTAGTGCACCGGGAACCAGCCAGCAAGGTAGTTCTTCATACACCTCAGAGTTGCATTCAGAGAATGGTCCACAAAGAGGAGACCCACAGCGGACAAGTTCCATAAATTACTGCTTTGTCTGCGGTAAGCCCCAGAAGAAAATATCGAGACATCTTAAAACACACAAGACCAATGCAGAGATTGTACAAGTCTTTTCCCTTACTGATGTCAAGGAGCGCAACAAACGGATTGAAAAAATTAGGAATAAAGGGAACTTTTTACATAATCAAGCAGTATTACAAAGTGGGAAAGGGCAATTGAAAGTGAAGCGACGATGCAAAAAAAAAGCTTTGGATGGAAAGTTTATTCACTGCATGTATTGTCAAGGCATGTTTCTCCGCAAAGAACTATGGAGGCATACTCGCAGGTGCCCTCACAAACCCGAAGATGCAAACCAAGAAGAGACGTCTGGAAGGAGAAGGATCCTCGGCTCTGCATCAGCTCAGGATGCCGCCTTATGTGCGCAAATCTCGGGTGGGGTTTGGAAGCTTCTCAGTGTTATGAACGTGGATGAAGTTGGATCAGTTGTGCGAAATGACTTCTGTATTCTCCAGTTTGCCCAGTCACTTTACAACATTCATGGACAAGATACAACAAAGTATGAATACATAAGACAAAAACTGAGAGAAGTGGGACGTCTGCTGCTGTGCTTGCGGACAGATTTCTCTGTGCCGACCCTGGAAGATGCTGTTAGGCCTGCAAACTTTGAGAAAGTGGTACAAGCGGTCAAAAAGGTAGCAGGTTTTAATGATGACAATCTTTCGTACAAAACCCCGAGCCTTGCTCTTAAACTCGGCCACACACTGAATAAGATCTGCGACATCATCCACTGCCGGGGCTTGATGGCAGAAGATGAGAAGCTGGTGAAGTATACTGAAACATTTAAGAAGTTGCTCAGTACCAAGTGGAAAGAATATGTATCTCACAATGCCCTTAACACACTGAGTGATGCCAAGTTTAATAAACCGTTAACCTTACCATTCACTGAAGATGTTGTGAAACTTCACAAGTTTTTGGAAAAGGCAGCAGAAGAGGCCACAAGCAAACTGCAAGAAACAGATGATGCTCAAACTTATGCCCGTCTTGCCATGGTGTTGCTCACACAAATCATTGTGTTCAACCGTCGGCGAGCTGGAGAGGTTTCCAAAATGCCTCTGAAACATTTTCTGGAGAGGGATAATCAACAACTTCATGCGGATGTAAGCCTTGGTTTATCGGACACAGAAAAGAAGCTCTGCCGGTATCTAAGTCGCGTGGAAATTATGGGTAAAAGAGGGAGAAAAGTTGCAGTTCTTCTCCCCCGACCTGTTGTCAATGGTCTTACACTACTCACAAATAAGAGGAAAGAATGTGGTGTGTCTCCCTCAAACCCATTCTTATTTGCACGACCCAAAGCACCAACCCATTATAGAGGAAGTGACTGCCTGAGACGTTTCTCCACACAGTGCGACACAAAGTACCCCGAGCACCTCCGGTCGACGGGTCTCAGGAAACATGTGGCCACGCTATCTCAAGTCTTAAACCTCCAGGAGAATGAGCTGGATCAGGTGGCAGACTTCCTTGGACATGATATCCGCGTACACAGGGAATTCTACAGACTGCCTGTTCCAACAACACAACTTGCAAAGATATCCAAAGTATTGCTTTTAATGGAGAAGGGATCCATTTCCTCGCTAAAAGGAAAGACGCTGGAGGAGATTGAACTTGAAGGTTTGTTAAATGTATCTCTTATCTGGGTGTGCATGTAGGGCCGGGGTAGGAGTGCCCTGAGCCGGGTAGTGTTAGTGGAGGAGAGGGTGGGTCATTGTGGTGGATGTTGGTGCGGGGCTGGTAGCTTTAGGAGCAGGCTGGTCAGAGGAGGTCCAGAGGAGCCAGGGGGGCGAGTGTGTGCACGTAGGCCGGGGTAGGAGTGCCCTGAGCCGGGTAGTGTAAGTGGAGGAGAGGGTGGGTCATTGTGGTGGATGTTGGTGCGGGGCTGGTAGCTTTAGGAGCCGGCTGGGGATCTTAGCCCCAGCCTTGGTGAGTTTTCCCAGGCCTGGTGGCTTTAGGAGCGGGCTGATTGAATTGAATCCCCCTTTTGTTTTTAGATGAAATTCCCATCAGTGCAGATGAGGCCGAAGAGGAGAGTCACAGTGACTCGGGGGACTCTGCTGAGAAACAAGCGGCAACTGTGGTTATAGATGATGACCCGATCGACATAGCTGATGGAGATACCTCTGATTTTGAAGGCAAGTTCTTCTGTTTACTCTTGTAGTAGTCTTGCTCTGACTTATTCACATTGTTTTGTTTAAATTAATTCCTAATTTTCCTTTTCAGAGGCAGCACAGAGGCCTGCAAAGCAACCTGGACCAAAACGCAGAGTGACAAAAAGAGCATGGTCAAAGACTGAAGAAGCAGCTGTAATGCGGCATTTTAAAAAACACATCAAGAGAGGAAAACTGGCCACAAAAAATGAAGTAACTCAGTGTAAGCAAGCAGAAATGGCCTTAAGTCAGAGAACACTGCAGAATATAAGAGACTTTGTGAGAAATCGTGGACTAGCACGTAAAAGACAACTAAAGGTAAAAGATGGATAAGCATGGAGTGTATGTATGAAGAACATTAAAACTTTTCCAGCCTCTAATTGTGGTTCATCCATCCATCCATTTTCTCCCACTTGTCCGTTGCCGGGTCGTGGAGGCAGCCGTTGGAGCTGCCCAAATCACATAGCACCAGTCCCCTATGGCTCCTCCTGCAGGTGGTGGGTCCACGGAAGGACGGCCTCATGGTTCCAAACGGGCCTGTTGGTCTCTCATAGGGGAATTGTGGTTCAGTTATGTTTAAAGTCCTCATAATTCATCTTTGGTCCTCATGAACCACCTTCTGGTCGGTGGCTGTGTATAGACAACCGTAGCTGATACAAGGATGTTAAATAGACCTAAATTTTTTTCAGATTTTTTACAGTTAGTCTATCCAGAGCTTATCTCTCTAGGACCTTGGGAAACCATAGTCCTCTTAAACCACACCAGGGTTGGTTTTTCCAAAAGGTCAACATAAACCATAAAACCACGTATGTGTGTGTGTGTGTGTGTGTGTGTGTGTGTGTGTGTGTGTGTGTGTGTGTGTGTGTGTGTGTGTTCTTATGGATCCAATGAGTTCCCGACACGTCACACAAAGCTAAGGCCTACAAAACTCATTACTATTCTAACTTTTTTTTTCCTATAAGCTTTTTGATTTGGGTAAAGCTGAATTGGAGAAAATGTCCTCAGTTAAGGCTGGGTTTAAGAGACTAAAATTATTAGATTTTAAGGCACAACACTGCAGTTGAATAGGGGAGAAATCATATTTAGTGATAGTTTGAAACCTTTGATATAGATATCTGTAGTAAATGAGCACATACATATTGTATGCATAACATTTTTTTTATTTTATGATATATTAATTACAAGCTATTTATGTGTATTTTGTATATCTGAAAAAAAATTATTTTTGGGTTCAAATAATAATAAATCATTTTTATACTCATTACAATTAATTTAATTACATTTAAAGCTAGGATATCAATGGAGAAAACTAGCTAAAAATCTCAACATTGTCCACTGCATGAAAAATGTTTTCACCTTGTTTTTCTGCTCAGTACTAAAAGATCAGTGATTTGAACAGAGGAATTACTTCTCCCAACTGCAGCGACCCCAGGCCCAGGTGGACACTTTATGTGCTCTGCAGAGAGAGCATGATGCATTTACTTTTGTGGTCACTGAACTCATCGCACACTTTTGGAATGGGTGATCGCACATGGTGAGTTCAAAATTCCCAAACAAATGTGATAGATGTTCTATTCTGGCCTGATGCTGTAGAGAAAACTCTCTCGCTCATTTGCTTTGACTCGTGGACTAAGAAATTTGACCACGAAGCACAAGGGACGATAAATTATTCAGTCAACTCTTGGTATAGACAAACTACATATCTGGAAATGGCTGCCCTCCTATTTCTTTGGAACATGTATTTGCTCCATGTACAGGTGTTTTCTGTTTCTCTCTTCCCCCCAGTCTAAGTGAGCGTACCCCTCCTCTTCCCGGGCAGACCCCTCTGGCAGGGCACATGTGGCAGCGACTGTATATCAATTACTGTGATTTATAGCCCCCGTGTTTGTAATTGGGACATGGCCATGTATTTAATAACGTGCATTAGGAGCCTAATTAGACGTAAATTGAGCTGGATCCCATTGTCTGCTCATCAACATGGGACGGGCATGAAGAGCCCCGCCCGGGCTGCCGTCTCCAGCGTATAGGGTATCTACAACATGGAATTATACGAACATCAAATCATCATTTATGGCATTTATACTTGTGAGTCTAGAATACATTTCTATTGTTCTATCCATCCATCTATTTTCTTCCACTTGTCCGTTGGCGGGTCGTGGGGGCAGCTGTTGAGATGCCCAAATCACATTGCACCAGCGCCTTTGGCTCCTCCTGCAGGTGGTGGGTCCACAGAAGGACGGCCTTATGGTTCTACCCGGGCCTGTTGGTCTCTCATAAGGGGCTTCTGAACCACTCTTTGTCTGACCCGTCACCTAGGACCTGTTTGCCATGGGAGACCCTACCAGGGGCACCAAGCCCCCGACAACAGAGCTCCAGGATCATTCGGGCACAACGGGGCTCCACTCCGGCCCCTCAAAGACTAGGAACTCTACTCCCACCTGGGAAAATCGGAATAATGGTTTAAAATGTTTGGGATCAATAAAGTGCTGTTACTAAAGACTAAGGTACAATTTCCCAAATAAATCTGGAGTAAATGATACAAAATGCCTCAAGATTCGACCGTTTCTTTGTTTCTTAGTGGAAGTTTATTTGATAAGCATGCCCTTATAGTTTTATACTATTTAGCTCCACCACAAAACCAAATGGTAAATGGTCTCAACTTCTATAGGCAGCAAGGAACCAGTCATACATTCACTCTATCATTCATACACCAGTGTACACAAACACTGGAGGTAAGGTGGGTGAAGTGTCTTGCCCAAGGATACAACAGCACCTTGTTTGTAAACCTGTTCACGGACGAAGGCAATACAATCTATTCAGATTCCAAATCAAACTAGGCCGAAACCTGAGAGACATTACATTAATGTTATTTGGAGTGGGATGCATTACATTTCTGTCATGGCCGCAAATATACCAGTCTTTTCTTGAGCTTTCGTTTTACTTTTGCATCCCCCATGGTGGCATAGTCTTCTTGTGAAGATTAGCCTGATATGAAGACATGTTAAGCCCAACCTTTGCCTTCCTTTTGGAGATTTTGATCCACTGTCTTTTGTGTAAAATTGTGCTAACTGTCCGTTTCTCTGGTGTGTGTGGAGGTCAGCGGACTTCCTGGTGCTGCTGACTTCAGGTAAACGCGGTGTTTTATGGACAGCTCCGAGCTCTCACACGTCACTGTAAAGAGCGCGGTGCTTTATGGTCTACAGTCCAAGTACCTGCCCCATAAACGCATGCACCACACATCAGGCTGAGGTGGGCAGGCAGAGGTCGACCAAACAGGCTCAGCCTGGCTCTTAAAATGATGAACTGAGGGTTTGTCGCGGTGCACCGTGCAGTAATCTCTATTAGCTGTTCACGGCTGGGCCTTTATCCATCAGCGGTGATGTTTAGGCAAGTTAATTTGTAGAGCACAATTCGTACCCAAGGAAATTCTAAATACTTTGAAATACTACAAGAAGACAAATAAACCCATTCAACATAAATATAATCATTATTTTGTACATACTTTCAATCAATCAATCAATCAATGGTTTTGTATAGCCCAATATCACAACAGGAGTTGCCTCATAGGGCTGCACCGAACGTTAAGGCAATAAAACAGAACAGTAAATAAGACAATGTAAAGTTCAGGCGAATCAAATATCCAGGCAAACATAATGTCCATAAGCGTCAGCAGTGGGTGGCGACGAGCAGCTCGGGTGTTCCCTGTCCTTTGACTCTCCAGCACAGCAAGGAAAAACTCAAAAATCCAGGGGAAGAAAAGAGAAACCTTGAGGAGAACCACAGAAGGAGAGATCCACTCCCATGGACGGACAGGCTATAGAGACCCAGGGCCGAAGAGACTTTCACTGTCATATGCACAGCTAAAAAGAACGGTTTTCATCCCAGGTTTGAACCATAGATTGTATATACAGGAGATAAACGGTAACCATTCAGCCCCATTCTCTTTAAGGTGAACGGTTCCAACAGTATCTCAGTTGTAAAAATGACAGATCTATTTTCAGTCAATTTTCCCCTGAACTCCCCCGAACAAACTCAAGAATCAGCCCGACAACGAAGCAGGCCGCTTAAGTGAAAGCTTTATGCACTAAAGTCAAAGCTAAATGCACTAAAAAGATTTGATGACGCAAGATTTTATTCTTAAACACGTGAAAAAGCGAAATCCCTTTTTGTCCTATATGGACTATTTGGGTTGACCCTTCACAACATCACAATCATAATACAAGGCAAACTTCATGCAGATGGCTGATTGTTTCAGAAATGAACTTTTACAACACTATTACTACTTTCATGGGGGGGGGGGGGGGAAAGAATGTGTCTCTACAAGAGGAAAAGTCAGGTATAGGTCCTTTAAGACAGTAGCTACAACTCGACCAAAACTTTAGTGCTGTTCATGTTAAAGGCACAGCTGTTGAAGCGAGGGATGATGGACAGCCCCGGCCGTGCTCCCAGTCTCCATGGAGTTTAACACTCTTGAGGTTTGGTTCTGGAGTGGACAACATTTAGGTCCAGAACAAGCTCATCCACGTCTGAATTAGGAGGTTCTGCCTGTATAAGTGCGTTTCCTGTGTGCTTATAAAGGGTCAATTTTGTGTCCGTTTCTTTCAAATTTCTTTGCATATCCCCGGGGGTACGCATGCCACAGTTTGGGAACCACTGGGCTATATTATACAGCAGTGGTTCCCAAAGTGGGGGTCGTAAGATGATTTTGAGGCAATATTTTTTTACATTCCTGACATTGAATTCCATATATCAAATATCAAAATACAGAACCTAAACTAACATCATAGAACCAGATTGTAAATGTTTTGCACCTTGAATTATTATAAATGCTAATTACATTTTATAGAAGGGGGTCCAGAGTTGTTGGTTGAGTGATTTTGGGGGTTGCGGCCTGAAACATTTGGGAACCCCTGTTATATAGCTCCATGAATGGCACGCGCCTGAACCACCAGCACACAAGGACTCATTGCAATATCTTTATTACAATTGTAATGCAACTCTTATGTGGACAAGAAATAAGCCTTTTCCATGAAGCCACATGCGTAGGAAAAGTTACAGCCCGATGTCACTACTTTATAAAGTCCATGCTCCCTTTCAAATAAAGGAGTTCTCTCGCCGCTGCTCAAGGTGCTTCATCCTCTTCCCACTCTTCTCCTCACTCCCTCCTTAAACCGCAGAGTTTGGGCGACAAAGCGGAGGAATCTCTCGTCTGATTGAAAGAGCCGTCTTCTCATCTTAGCTGGGAACTAAACCTGGTCCAGAGCAGGTTATGCGCTCAGGGCATGTGTCCATGGAGATCTACCCTGATAGAAAGTTATCCAGCTTTGTAGAACCGCGAAACCAGGGTTAACGCTAAACTTACCCCGCTCACCCTCCAATCCAGCTTCGTGGTTTACCCCTCAAGTCCAGTCAACATCCATCCATCTTCTTCCACTTGTCCGTTGCCGGGTCGTGGGGGCAGCTGTTGGAGCTGCCCAAATCACATTGCACAAGCCCCTATGGCTCCTCCTGCAGGTGGTGGGTCCACAGAAGGATGGCCTCATGGTTCTAACCTCATGGTTCTCTCATAAGAGGCATCTGAAACATGGGAGACCCTACCAGGGACACGAAGGCCCTGACAACAGAGCTCCCAGGATCATTCGGGCGCTCAACCCCCTCCACCACGTTAAGGTGGCGGCTCCAGGAGGGGAGTCCAGTCAACAACATTTGAAAATCTCTGTACAATGGTTAATTGCCTACACACACACACACATAACGAATAGCTGACGGCTGAAAGGTTAAAACGTATTTCTTAATAAAGCGCATTAAATGACCTTTAAAAACTTTTGCAGCCAAACTCCCTGCCGCTGATGACGGCGCCGGAGGAGTCGATATTAAACTTTCCTCGTCTCAACATTGGGGACTTTATTACCGCCTTCATAAACCCCCTCTTCTCCCGCGACTTGCACTTGATCATATTACGGCACAAGAAACAACAAACTCTGCATTTTCCCCTCCCGCTCGCCGTGCAAAGTTGAAAAAGCGCTATTGATCGCGCCGCACTCCCACCGTATTGGTTATCTATATGGTAATGCCCGACTCCACGTCTCATTTTCCTACTTCATCTTTCTCCACGGGCTCATTACAAGAGGACGCCGCTGTAAACACCTCCTGCGCATCCAGATAAAGGCGGCGTGAGCGCAGAGGGCGTCCTGTTTGGGCCGGACAAATAGGTTATCGAGACGCGCACGCCCAAACCTGCGATCGCCCGGGCCATTCATCATACTCGCCGCCCGCTCCTTTGTGTCCGCGCGATAATTAGCATAAGATCGCTTGTTTAGAGGCGTGGAGATATGCTCGCTATCTGCGGCACGGTGGAGGATCGCTTCCAACGCGTAATTAATCTACATGAAGACACGCCGAGTGCTAATGTCAGGGAAAGGACAATGGCTACAGAGAGGAATGGCAAATGTTTACCCGATAGATTCCCGTGGGAGAGAGACGCTCTTCAAAGATAAAAAGACCGACTGGAGGTAAATAGAGGATTACGAGGGGCAGCTCTGGACAGTAACATCGCTCTTACAGTCACGGTCAAAAGTTTGGAAACACTTGTGTGAGTATCGGCTTCATTCATTCTCATTGAAGACATTAAACTATGAATGAACATAATGTAGGAATCGAAAATTGCTACTCTTTATACTTGACATTTTCTCCATGAGCTTCATTAGGTCCTTGACACTGAAAAGGCACTTCGACGTCCGCGCAGTAAAGTGAAGATGCTAAGGTCATTATTACGCCTCACAATATAGTGCCCCTTTTTATCCGCTTAGAAAATCCACATGTTTAATTTTGTGTAACTTGACTTGGATCGTGTAACTACTCACGTAACCGTATATACAGTCGGGGGGGGGGGGGGGGGGGGGGAGTATTTAGTTCTCCCACTTAAAAAGATGAGAGAGGCCTGTAATTTTCATCATAGGTATACCGCAACTATGAGAGACAAAATGAGAGGAAAAAAATCCAGAACATAAAAATGAAAATATGTTTTGTTATTTGGTCAATAACAAAAGTTAATCTCAATACTTTGTTATATACCCTTTGTTGGCAATGACAGAGGTCTTCACAGAGGTCTTTGGCCCATTCCTCCATGCAGATCTCCTCTAGAGCAGTGATGTTTTGGGGCAGGCGCTGGGCAACACGGACTTTCAACTCCCTCCAAAGATTTTCTATGGGGTTGGATCTAGTTAAGTTTTTGAATAAGTGAAAAATCTGTGTGTTTTGAGTTCAAAGCTCAATAAATCAGGCAGGAATTAGATATTTTAAATAAATCCTCTAAAAACCTTCAAATATACTGATTAGTCCAAGACTGTAAAGTGTGGAGTGTATAGGAGCGACTTAAGTGAAGATGTTGTTGTATTTGATCAAAGCGTAGTTTCTAGTACACGTGGATGCAAGATGTGTCAATATTTGTGAATGAAAAAGCGTAGGAAGCCGGCGGGAGCGGCGTGATGTTGTAGTTACTCTCTGGCACGCTAGCAACCCAACGGCATAAAAGAAACATCGTAAAGGGTGGGATTTCTGTTTTAAATTTGAAAATTAAGATGTTAAGAGGGAAAACTAGCTATAAATGTTGGCACCTGCCGTGACTTTTAAAAAGGTAAAAGCCTATCCTTTAACCAGTGCCTCAGGGGAACCTGTGAGGAGCAGTGAGACATCAATCAGAGCTAGAGATCCGTCTTAAAATGTTGAGCCAGCATCCTGGTGAGGATCGAGCTGGAGAATCAGTCCACTGTGCAGGATTTGGGTTGATGAGGGAAACCCATTCAGACTATGTGTCTGCGTACACTGGTGTATGAATGAGAGTGTGAATGGATGAGTGGATCCTTGCTGTAAAGCGCTTTGAGTGCCTGATGAAGGTGGAAAAGCGCTATGTAAGTTAAGACCATTTACCATTTACCATGGGAGTGTGAAGTGGGGCTCTTTCCAAAACGGCTTCTTTCTCCTCCCACTTCCACTGCTTCCTTCAGTAAAGACCCTTTACCATGACAGGCCCACTAATGTTACTGAAGAAGAACTGACCCATTATATCACTCTGCCCTCCGTTCATTTTGTTTAGTTTATGACATACATAAAAATAATAATGAAATACACTGAATATATATATTAAGGGCTGTCCGTTCCCTGTATGACCGCAGCAGGAGCTTGGTTCGCATTGCCGGCAGTAAGTCAGACCTGTTCCCGGTGCGTGTTGGTCTCCGGCAGGGCTGCCCTTTGTCACCGGTTCTGTTCATTACCTATATGGACAGAATTTCTAGGCGCAGCCAGGGGCCGGAGGGTGTCCGGTTTGGGAACCTCAGAATATCATCTCTGCTCTTTGCAGACGATGTTGTTCTGTTGGCTTCATCAAACCAGGACCTCCAGCGCGCACTGGGGCGGTTTGCAGCCGAGTGTGAAGCGGCCGGGATGAGGATCAGCACCTCCAAATCTGAGGCCATGGTTCTCCACCGGAAAAAGGTGGTTCTCCCGCTTCAGGTCGGTGGGGAGTCCTTGCCCCAAGTGGAGGAGTTCAAGTATCTCGGGGTCATGTTCACGAGTGAGGGACGGATGGAGCGTGAGATCGGTAGACGGATCGGTGCGGCGTCAGCAGTGATGCGGTCGCTGTATCGGACCGTTGTGGTGAAGAGGGAGCTGAGTCTGAGGCGAAGCTCTCGATTTACCGATCGATCTACGTTCCCACCCTCACCTATGGTCATGAGATTTGGGTAATGACCGAAAGGACAAGATCGCGAATACAAGCGGCCGAAATGAGTTTCCTCCGCAGGGTGGCTGGGCGCACCCTCCGAGATCGGGTGAGGAGCTCAGTTACCCGGGAGGAGCTCGGACTCGAGCCGCTACTCCTCCACGTCGAAAGGAGCCAGCTGAGGTGGCTAGGGCATCTGTTCCGGATGCCTCCTGGTCGCCTCCCTCGGGAGGTGTTCCAGGCATGTCCCACTGGGAAGAGGCCTCGTGGAAGGCCCAGGACACGCTGGTGGGACTATGTCTCCGAGCTGGCCTGGTGTCGTCTCGGGGTCCCCCCAGAACAGCTGGAGGAGGTGTGCGTGGATCGGGAAGTCTGGGCATCTCTGCTGAGACTGCTGCCCCCGCGACCCGGCCCCGGATAAAGCGGAAGAAAATGGATGGATGGATGGATACACTGAATATATTCTGTGCAAATGTAATAAACAGTGTGATATTTATATTTTACTAGTCTTTATTTCATTCATATGCATATAGTTTATTTGGAAAGTGCAGAGACCTGTTAAAATGTTACTGATGAAGGAATGTCAAAATGTAGCTCAACTACAGCCGATCAAACTGACCAGTAAAGGCAGGTTAAATATCATGACCACTTATTTTTGACTGATGACAATCATATTACATTTACAATAAAAATGTTAACGCTTCTAAATATACATGGACTGAAGTTGTTTGGCACACACCTGTTTAGTCTGCTGCAATGCCGATCGCTGTGAAGGAGCTGATCAGACACTCCTGCTGCTTGGTCTGTTTCGGACAGTCCTTTGAGTGTTAAACATTGCTAAGATCAGAGGAATAGTGTCAAAACCAGACTTGGAGACACTCATCCATGCATTTGTCTCCAGCAGGTTAGACGACTGTAAAGGCTGCTCACTGGCCTTTCTAAACGAGCTGTTAGAGCTGCAGAACATCCAGAACGCTGCTGCTCGAGTCCTGACAAGAACCAGGAAATACCACCATATTAGTCCAGTGCTCTGGTCCCTGCACTGGCTTCCTGTCACTCAGAGAATAGAATTTAAAACAGCTCTGCTTGTGTACAAGTCTTTTCATGGTTTAGCACCAAAGTACATCTCTGACATGTTGGAGCCGTATGAACCATCTCGGGCCCTGAGAACTTCAGGGAGGGGTCTCCTGGTGGTTCCCAGAGTCAATAATAAACACGGTGAGGCTGCGTTTCAGTTTCATGCAGCTAAAATCTGGAACAGTCTTCATGAGGATGTGAGACAGGCCTCAACTCTGACAATGTTCAAATCCAGGCTGAAAACAGCTCTTTTTACCCGAGCAGATGAAAACTGAAAGTATTTTATCTGCACTCTTGCCTTTTACTGTAATTGATTAATTTTTATGTTGATGTTTTAATTATTGATTTATCTGTTTTCTTGTAATTTTATGCAACTGTGAAGCACTTTGAATGGCCTTGTGTATGAATTGTGCTCTACAAATAAACTTGCCTTGCCTTAATGCCTATAGGAAGAGGAAGCACTTTTGGAAAGGCCCTGGGTGTTTGTTTTGTGGAGCTACCATGAAGACTCTGTTCTCTAGCCTCCAGGTTTTTCAGCCTGCCAAGAACCCAGAGTCTTCAAATCCCCACCTTGGGCACGCCCTTTCTCTCTCTCTGCATGGCGAGCAGCAAATCAGTAGCTTCTTACAATCTCATCCACCTACCCCTAGCTTTGTGTTGTAAATAAATGATGTCAAACTTGACTTGGTGTGTTCTCTGTTGCGCTTTATGTTGCACTCACTGAGCCAGGCTGTAACAGAGCAGTAATGTGAGGGAAGCCTTGCAAACCTGCCTGACTTACTCCATAGTACCTCCTGCCCGGGTCTGAGTCTCTGCGGCTGCCCCATCCAAAAATATATGCCATGACCATTTACTTCAAAACAATGTCAAATCGGTGTGGGCTATATTCAGCGCAGACCAGGAGCTGCAGCGTCTCTCGGCCCGTGGCCCTCCTCACAGCGCATTGACCTGTCAGTCACACAGCAGCTGGTGTTCCCGTCAGAGAAAATGATTTGCCCATCGCTGCATAGGGTGAGCCATCAGGAACCTAAACTTTTAATGACTAACTTGCCAAAACAGTAAATTATGTGTTTGCATGAAAAGCGGACTGTCAGCAGATAAGGGAAAAGACAATGATGTTAGCGGCTCATTTTCCACACTCCAACTCCCTTATACACAGACTTAGCTGATCTTAAATGTGGTTTTGTAAACACGAAGACTCTGTAGCTAAAGCTTAGAAACTCAGGTGCCAAAATAAAATGCCTAAAGCTTGGTAAGGGTTGGACTATATGTATATATAGTCTATATAATATATAGTCTATATATCTGTGTAAGTTCTCAGTCGTACAGGAGTTGTCCATCTTCAATGAAGGTACTTGATTCTAGCCTGGAAAAATCCAGACTCACCGCTGTACCAGCCGGTGAGTCTGGTCACCGTTGCGTCGAATCTATTTCCCACAGCGGTAGATACGCAAGCAAACAGGAAGCGGAGTAAACCAATCAGCGAAGGGCGGGCGTCTGCTGTTGATGTGGCGTTATTAGCGGTTTTGCGTTAATATTTGCGCAGGATTATGAATAACGAAACTCACCTACTGTCGATGTGTTTTTTGGTCATTTACCGCCGACTGGAGACACGCTTTCTCTCTTTCGTGCATCGTTCGTAGATTGTTATTGAGGGACTTCCGCGTCCCGTGAGTGACGTTGCTTGCTAACAACACGTCACGGCAAATAAACGATTCAGATTGGACGTGAACGGATTAATTTTGCGGAAGGCGCGAGCGTTGACTGGGTGACCAGACTGATCCCCCGCTGGATAAAAAAATACAGAGGGGAATCATTCTGGTCTCACCAGGCTAACTTGATTCATCTTCTGTACTCAGTAGTTGAATTTTTCGAACGTTTTGCCTCTCATCCAAAAGGCTTTGGATGAGAGTTAGGAGGAGGAGTTAGGGTGGGCCCGGCTCCTCCTCTCTAATAACAGCTACTCTCACCTGTGGGTAAACACCTTTGAAGTAGAGCGTCTCTAACGATCTGCTCACCTCAGTATCGGTCAGTCCTGTCCTATTCATAGATGATCACTACCCAGTATCTGTCCTATTCATGGATGATCACTGCTAATTACCTGCCTATTGTTCTTTTGTTGGCTGAGGTGCCGTCTCCTTGGACTGGCCATGCCCTTTCGGTTTTCCCTGAAGGAGATTGGAGTAAAGTGACGGAAGATTAAATCTGAGCCCACCGTTCCGGTTCATGGAGGGATTTTCTTTCCTGACAAAAAAAGCTTCTTTAACTCCTCTTTCAAACCAACGTTCTACTTTAGCTAAAGTTTTGACCTCCCCGTCCTCAAAGGAGTGGTTGGAGGCTTTGAGGTGGAGGTGCACCGCCGACTGAGGGCCACTTTCTCTTCGGTGTTGATAAAGTCTTTTCTGTAAAATTTGTTTAGTTTCTCCAATATAATGTTGTTTGCATTCTTCTTCTTTGCATCAAATAGAATAAACCACATTGTTTTGTTTGTGGCTCGGAGTTTTGTCTTTGGGATGAACTCATTTTTGTCTCAGTGTGTTCACCGGTTTGTGGTTCACTGGAATCCTGTGCTGCCTAAAGATTCTCTGAAGTTTCTCTGAGACCCCGGCTACATACGGCACTACAACTCCCTTTCTTCTTGGCTCTGTATTGAAACCTTTTTAATTGGTGCTAATTCCCCGGGCGGCCAACGATCTGAAAAGGTGCTCCAGCCCCGCAGAACTCTCGAGAGATGAAGGAATTCACATTAAAGCTTCTTTCTGTGACAGAGGGGTAGTATAACTACGTATGAGTCTAAAACTGTGGCTTTTGTGAATAAAGGGGGTATATGGGGAAATTGACGATTTACAATGAGAAACTCTGACAGAGGCCAACATGCTGCCAGAAGAACAACTCTGGCTATTGTCACGGAGGATGGGCGGGCCACTTACAAGCCACTTAAGCCAGCAGGTGGCGCTATACTGCCACTTTGATCAGGCTGTATGAGTGGAGTGGTTACTTTTACCCCCACATGTTATACATTTTCGGAAAGCTCTGACTAAGGCCTGTCTGATTGTTTTCACAACTCCATACCATCCCGATTTTTTTTTTTTTGAATTTTTGAATAAAAAACCTTTAAGGGGGCGCCAGTGGGTCAGTTTTGGCGATAGTGGCTGTGTTTGCACATGGTTAGGTCCAGCTCAAGAATTTGCACGTGCGCCGTATTGGGTCCATTCCAATCCGACAAAGTCTGTGAAAGATATGAGACTTTGAATTTTGTTGAAAATGGCCTTTTAGTTGCGGGCTTGTCATGACCACGCACGATAATATTTCCAAAATTGAAATGAGGATTTGGAAAGCCACATGGGTCTGGAACATTTTGTCCAAAAATTGAAGCTTTTGATTGAAAACTCGGGGATCAGGGGTCACAAGTTCAACAGGTACGATTTTGAAGGTTCGAGGTTTGGGCCAAGATGGCCGACTTCCTGTAGAGTTTAGGGCGAGGTCATAATATATTTTTTTACATGTCCTGACGTGGTCTATGTCCCTGGCCAGTGTCACCTTTGTACGATGACATTTTTTGCGACCGGGCTCTCATTGACTCAATGTAAACTGCCTGTTTGAGGGGGCGCCACTGAGCCATCTTTTATTATTTTCTCTTGCGAACACCACCCAAAATTAGAGCTCCCGGATCACTAATTTCTGATCCCTGTTACTTGCATATCGGTTCACGTTTGCTATGTGAATTCTTGCGTTTTCCCTCTTTTTTAACGATTTTATTTAGTCCCTCGCGGGACACTGCGTGTCCGTTGCTCGGGCCTAATAATAATTCTCTATCAATCAATCAGGCTCCACACAGAAAGTTGTCATAAGTCGGGCTTCCATGCAGTGCAGCATTTCCACTGAAAGAGAAAACACTTCCTTGACTGGAGTCGAACATGTTGTTGTGCGAGCGTGTGTGCCTGGTAATCACCCGGCAGGTGCGGCGGCTGAGTTGTGACGGGGGATCTTCCGCCCCGGGGGTTGCGCCGGCGGCGGTAAATATGCTTAATTACATCCTCTGTTTCCTTTATCTGGACTCAGCAAGACTCCGCTGCCCACGCGCACTTCATTAGAGCGCCGCGCTAATAGACTGGTGATGTTTCTGCAGCCCACTCGCCGACACTGCGCTCGCCGGGAACGGACCGAAGGATTTAGAGTCCGAGAATAAGCATTAATATCACTGCTCTCTTCTGGCTCCGATAATTTGCTGAACAGACTTTCTAATCTAACGCGGCCAATGGGTCACTGGTTTGATCAGTGTTTTATATCGCATAGAGTAATGTTAGGCGCACAGCTTGTTCTGAATTAGACAAGCAAAAAGTGGATGCCTGACTTTTGAATTGTCTCTTGGGGGAAACTTTACTTCTCAGTTTCTTAGTAGTGCAAATGAAGAAGTTATGAAGTGCTGACATGGAAAACATCAAAAGAGTCTCTATAATCATTTACAAAGGTGCACATTCAGACGCAAGAATAGCCGCTTATGGGCACGATCTTCCTCATCGTTCTCCTCTCTGCATTAATGTTGCTCGTAGGCCAAACTACAAAGAATTCCTCCCACTGTGAGTTAAACACTGTCCATCTCCCAAATCTATCGAGGTCAGGCTCTAGTGCCTGTGTTTAAGAGAGTGGGGCAAACTCTACGCCGCAGAAACAAGATCAAAACACCAGCACGTGAGACCTGTTCACCCACTGCCACCCACTGAAGCAGAAAATATTCCGGCCTGGAACGGTGTGTAGGAGGTAAAGCTTGGGGAGGGGCCACTGCTGTAACATCACTATGGGAGTCTGTCCAGCTACTGAAGCTGAAGTCTGAAGCTGAAGATTTCACGTAGCACCCTGAGTCTGCGCAACAGCCTATTATTTCTCCATTAGTGTCATCCCCCTCTCACTCCCCACTCCTCAGTTGTTCAAAAGTGAAACACTGAAGAACCACTGGGTTTATTGACCTGTGTGTACAGCTTGGAACAGCCACAGATAAACAATATTCCCTGTTTGTAAAATGCTTATGTGGAAGGAGCATGAAACTATTCAGAACCAGCAACATAGAAGCAAATAGAGGCGGTAGAATGACTCAAGTCTGTGCATGTTTTTATGGTGTGTAAAAAGAACATGGTTGAGAATTCAAAAAAGTCGGTTATTCAGGCCTTTTTGGGGAAATGGGTGCTGCTAGTGCTAGTGCTGCCAAAGCAGTTTTAAACCATGCTGTGCTTGTGTTCCTTCAGCGATTGTCAAGTGTGCCTTATGGAGAATTCCAATTTATTTTGATAACATTTGAGTCGATGGTTTGGTATCATAAGAAAGTCACGGTAACACTTTTTAATAACGGTACATGAATTCATGCATGATTTTAATGAACTTATGCATGAATTAATGCATGATTTCATGATACATCCATGCAATAGTAAATCATGACAAACATGATTACATGTTGGTTCATGGATGAATTCATATGGCGGAAAGCTACTTGTGTCCCCTCAACTAAAGTGTTGCATTACCCTAAACCTTTGAACCTGTTAAAGACCACCTTAGTCCTGAAGAATTTGTGGATTTTTTTCAAAATGTTTGTGTGGAAAAAAACTATTTAAAAACTTTTATTACAAATATTGCTTACAAAGGTGTTGCTGTGTTAGCGATAAGCTCTGAACAAGTGAATTATTTTTTTATTTTTTTCTACTGGCTTTGCAAATAATGCCAAAAAAGCCGCCGGTAGAGACGGCGACTGAGGAGGACTACGTAAGCCTCAGTCGAGTTACGGAACTCAAGGAGCAGCAGAGGGACATGTTCAGGGAAATAATACAACAACAACAGGAGAACTTCAAAGGATTCATTAAAATCATCATGGAATCAACAAACACCCGAATAGATCTACAGACAAAGGACATTCAAGAGCTAAAAACAAGCCTGCAGTTCACGCAAGCTGAGGTGGACACTCTGAAAGAAGAGATATTGAAACTCACGGAGCGCACAGACACTTTACAAACCGATTGTTATAAAGTATGTGACAATTTGCACATTATCACGGATAAACTGGAGTATCTGGAGGGACAGAGCCGCAGAAACAACTTGGTCTTTGAGGGAGTGTTGGAGTCGCCTGGGGAGACTTGGGCCGACGCCGAGGAAAAAGTAAAACAACTACTGAAGGAGAAGTTACAGCTGCAGCACGCGGTGGAGGTGTGGAGGGCTCACCGCGTAGGGAAACCGGGCGGCGGGAGAGACTGGCCGAGACCCATCATCGCCAGACTACTGCGGTGGCAGGATCGCGAAGACATCTTGCAGCGGGCTAAACGACTCAAAGGCACAAAAATCTTCATAAACGAGGACTACACGGAATCCATAAAAAGAAAACGTAAATAACTGATGCCGGAGCTGAGAGCTGCACGGGAAAGGGGGAGATCGCCTTCTTGAGATATGACAAACTCATTATACGTCCACGCAGCAGTACACCACATCCAGTATAAACACCGGGAAAAACGTAAGGTTTTTGGTTTGTAAAAGCACATAATTTCACATGTCCAGTAATACATATAGTTCTATAGGAAGCATCGACTTGGATTTTTCAATAAGGAGAATCGCTGAAGCAAACTCCCAGGATTTTACATTCTCACAATATGACTTACAGAACACTGAGATCGACATCGACCCTGAAAATAACTTCTTTACTAGAGCTACCAATGACTGTCAATATTATACAGAGGATCTTTACAATAGTAAACTTAAGAACGTTAAGGCATTCACTGTAATCCACTTCAATAGTCGAAGCCTCTATGCAAACTTTGACCACATCAAAAGCTTCTTAAAACAGTTTTCTAAACCATTCAGTGTAATTTTAATCACAAAAACATGGATTCATAATGACAGAGAATTTGAATTTTCTATTGATGGTTATGAATGTATAAGTATGAACAGAAGAAACAAGCATGGTGGGGCATAGCTATGTTTGTAGACTACAACTATAGTTACAAAGTAATGGAAAATAAGACTACGGTGATCAATGATTCACTTGAATGCCTTACTGTAGAAATTAGAAGGCAAAAAAAGAAAAATATTATTGTGAGTTCTATTTATAGAACACCTGGCTCTGATATAGATGTTTTTTCTAAGTGGATGGAGGAGCACTTTTCAGGCTCAAATCATAAAGTCATGTTTGTGGGGGACTTTATTTAGTATAGGTCTATTTCCTCTAATAACTAAACCGAGTAGAATTACAACCCACAGTGCTACCTTGACTGATAACATTTTCTCAAATGAAATAGAAAGTGACACAGTCAGCGGATTAATGATAAATGATATTAGTGATTACCTTCCAGTGTTCGTATTGTACAAAAATGGATATGTAAAAGATGAAGAGGAAAACAAGTATTGGTTTAGAAGGGTAAAAACAGAGAAAACTATTGATGCATTTAAAAAGGAGCTTTTAGCTCAAGACTGGAGTATTGTATACAGAGAGAATGACACTAATAAGGCTTATGATGAGTTTACGCGAGTATTTCAAAAGGTATATGACAACCATTGCCCAATGAAGAAATACTGTAAAAACAGAAAGTGTAAAGAAACACCATGGATGTATAAGGGTTTGCTAAATGCTTGGACAATCAGTTTGGTTTTAGGAACAATCACTCAACCTCACACGCGCTCTTTGATATAACTGAAGAAATAACTAATGCTGTAGATAACAAGAAATATGCAATAGGGTTATTTATTGACCTGAGTAAAGCGTTTGATACAATAAACTATGATTTATTAATGAATAAATTAGAACATTATGGAATTAGGGGGGTAGCTCTACAGTGGGTTACCAGTTACTTAAAAAATAGAAAACAATGTGTGAAAATCTGTGATTATCCGTCAAGTTGTCTGTGGTTTACCTCAAGGTTCCATTTTGGGCCCAAAATTGTTTAATATGTATATTAAAACGTATTATTGTAAAACGTCTCAAGTCCTTAAATTTATCTTGTTTGCTGACGATACAAATATTTTTGCTTCAGGAGACGACTTACAACAGCTGTGTTGGATTGTTAACTCTGAACTTAAAAGTGTCAACAAGTGGTTCAAACAAAATAAATTATCTCTAAATCTGAGTAAAAGCAAAATGATGATATTTGGCAACTGTAATTCCAATGCTCAGGAAGCAATTCAGATAGAGGGTGTTGTTATTGAGCGAGTGCATGAAATCAAATTTCTCGGTGTGATTATTGATGACAGAATTACTTGGAAATCTCATATTAAATATATATCTACGAAAATTTATAGAAGCATTTCAGTAATTGCAAAAGCAAAGCACATTTTAAACATCAAAGCTCTACATACCTTATACTGTTCTCGGATTTTGCCCTATTTATATTATTGTACTGTGGTTTGGGGTAGTACGTATAAAAACACAATTAAACCAATAGTATTGTTGCAAAAAAGAGCTATCCGAGTAATTCATAAAGTTGGGTTTTTGGACCACACAAACTCATTCTTTTTAAATTCAAAGATCATGATGTTTTGTGACATTGTTGAGTTCCAAACTGTACAAATGTTATTCAAAGCAAAGTATAAATTGTTACCAAGCCAAATACAAAGAAGGTTCCAAGAACGTACTGGTCGTTATGTCAAAATAAAACCTCGACAGATTACCATGACATGGATATGAAAACTTTAAAAACTGTTATTGAAAGTATGTCTAAGCCGTTAACTTACATCTGTAACTTATCGTTGCAAACTGGACGTGATGAATTACACTTTAGGATTCAGAAACATAGCACAACTTTGAAAAGTTTTAGTCCAACAGTTAATGGTGTACAATTGTGGAATAAACTGGAGATGGAATTGAAACGATGTCCAAACATCAACCTGTTCAAATATAAATACAAACAAAAGACTTTTGAAATATACAGACAAGAAGAAATGTGTTGCCACTAGGGGGAGCAGTAGAATCAATTATGTGTATTGTTTCCTTTATAATCAAGGAAGAGTGTTGCTGCTTGGAACGGTTGTCATTCTATTGCTCAAATTTACAAATGGAGAATTAGGGTTGGCAGGTTATGGATCTGTTGAGGGAAATCCTCCCAACGGGCACTAAACCTTGTCCTTTAATGCACCACTCAGCATAGGAACATCAACTACAAAATCAGCTGTTAGGGCAGCCGTGTGGGGGTTTGTTGATGGGGAGCTACTGCCCTCTTCAACTGGCCCGCGCTACACTCTGGCTTTTTAATGCACCACACTATGCAGGGCTACATCATACTTCACATATAACTCAATTAAATAAATATATAATAATAATAATGATAATGATGATGATAATTAAACCCAAATTAAAATTATACTGAGAATGGTAATGACAACTGGGAAGTAGCAAGATCTCGGAGTATAATACCTATTAATGTACCTTTATAACATAAAAGTAACTCTCGGTTATCATGGGTAAAAATCTGAAAGAAATATATTAAAGATCACATTTTTTTAACTAGACATCGTACATGAAACGAGATCGTTGTTGTAGTTGTGCTTTGTTTCAATTAATTATATAAACAGTTTATATATTTTTTTGTAAGTTTGTAAGTTGGTCTGTACGAATGTAGCTGCTTGAAATGTTTTGAAATGGTCCTTTTTTATTTTATTGCACTGGGGGGGGGTGCTCATAAGCTTTTTGCTTCAGCCCACTCCTTTTGAGCAGAATGTATACTGCTCAAATAAACAAATAAACTAAAACACTAAACTAAACAAATTATTACAAGTACAGCATGACCAAATAAGATCTCCAGAGCTGGTCTTTAACACGTTAAAAAGTTTAGGATATTGCACCACTTTAGTTGAGGGGACATAACCATAATGAAATCATGATGTATTAAGGATTAGCAAATTAGAAGTTCATGATTGCCGTAAATGTTATCCTATAAAGTTATACTTTGTGTTCTTGTCCATAATTTGCAAGTAGATTTCCGCCACATGAGACATGATGTTCATGTATGATCCTCATGATCATGATTGGTTGATTATTTTATTGTCGTTTCATTGTCGTTTTAGTGAATTCATGGTATTCTTATGTGATCCTCATGATCATGATGAATTATTAAGATTTTCATGTACATTCATAACAGTAGTTAGACGTTTAATTCAGGGATGAATTCATCCATAAACCAACATGTAATCATGTTTGTTCCTGAGAAGTCATGATTTAGTAATGCATGAATGTATCATGAAAATCATGCATAAACTCATATACCATGTAACCAACCAAAGTCACATCACACTGCAGAATTGTTTTCTTTTTTGTAGTGTTTGTAAGTTTTACTACAATCTCCTCGAATCCTGAGCGGCTTATTCTCAGTTGGATTGAAGGTCAACAATCCCGTGTGAAATGGAACAATAGTGTTTCCCGCTCTCCTCCTCCTCGTCTTCATCACTCCGGATTACATTCTATCAAATATACGAGGGATCATCGGCGCGGACGTCTGCCATGATTCCTCTCTCAGTTTACGTCTCATTTCCTGCACGGGCCCATCTTAGCGGCTTGCCTTCGCGATCCGTGCACTTGACTCTTCACCTGGGTCTGCGGCGGCGGGCGTTCCATTAGAGCGCTCTCTCCCGCTCATCTAAATGTGTAATGTATATTCATATTAATCCCGGTGCCCCGCCGCCACGCTCCGCCGGCCTTTGCGCAGTGGTGCTGGAGGAGCCTGGTATTAATCACATGATTAGTCCAGAGTAATTACACTGCGTCGCCTTGGCAGTCGGTGTGTACATTCAGCAGCTCCGAGGCATTTGCTGCAAAGGTCACGCCTCATAGCGGCGCACGCATTGTATTAGTAAAAGTCACTTTCAGAGCGCAGTCAGAACCACTTTCACTGGAACAATCTACCAACAAGCAGTGTTCGGAATAATGCCGTGAGGTAATGATGTTATTTTTTCTAAAATAATCTAATCTAATTCATTGCTCTCCCTGTCGTTACAACGCCGTTATCGTTACTGGGTAAACAAAGTGGCACGTTACAATTGGATCTGTAGTGTTGGGACTTTCACCCCTCCCCCTCTTTCTCTCAGCGCCTTTTCTTCCTCCTCTCTCCACTCCAGAGACACTGCAGGCCGCTAACTTTCTGTTAGGCCATTTAACCTTATATTTGCTGATGATTGTTTTACGTTTTGCCTGATGAATGAACGGAGAGACTTCATGCCTGTGGTAAAGTCTGCCCTGATCGTTGTTTCTTTTACTCCTGTTCCCCCCCATTCTCTTTGAATACCGTTCAGTCACAGGTGCCTCCCCCCACTCTACCCCCAGTTCATTAGTTACTATGAGCATCTTTGACATGATAGGACATAAATACAAACACCTCTGTCTGTTCTACTCATTTACACTGATTACACTCTTTTTTTTAAAAATAGTAACGCAAATAGTTACTTTCCCTAGTGGGTAACTATAACTAATTACTTTTTTAAAGTAACGTTCCCAACACTGCCAACGAGGAGAGAAAGGACGGCACGATGATTAATATGTGTGTTAGGTGATGATGTCATCGCTCTAGACGTCAGGGTCCAATGGAACTTTGGCCCTATTCACTAAAATGGGATGTTGCTGATTTTAACCTGCTGTAGATCCGACTACAAGGCTCTTTCTAAACATCTGATCACACAGAAATATTACATTTACTTTTCTGACATTAATTATCTAATTATATTTTTCGACACAGGCCTGTCAAATTAAAGCTTTAACCTACGATTAATAGAAAAAATAGTTAATTGCCCATGCAGCCATCCATTTTCTTCCACTTGTCCGTTGCCGGGTCGTGCCCCAGCCCCTATGGCTCCTCCTGCAGGTGGCTGGTCCACGGAAGGACGGCCTCATGGTTCTAACCGGGCCTGTTGGTCTCTCATAAGGGGCTTCAGTAATTAATCGCATCATACGTTTTGACCAAACCCCCTCCTGTATCTGAGCCACACATGACCTGAAAGACAAAGCTCTTGTATTAACTACATGTACATTGTAAGCCAGGGATCTCCAACCTTTTGACATGATGAGCTCTTTTTATGGAACAAAAGTGACTGGGAGCTACTTATGCATCAAAGAGAATTGTCTAATGATGCTATTTCAACAAAAATGACTTTAATTCTGTCCTTATACTCTACTTCATCTACCTAAAACGTTTGCAGATTCTGATTAAAATCCTCTGCTCCAAAGAAAATGTCTCTGAAATGTGACTTATCAAGCGCATGTCGAAATGTTGAAAGCCTTGGGCGAGCGAGAGTTACTGGTTGGACGTCCCCATTATAAGCTATTAGGCTCTTCCCATAGATTTATGAAACTGTGAATGTTTGGTTAATTAAATGCTTTAAATTTGAGTGTTTTATGTCAGCCAAGTAGTGGCTCAATTAATCGTGATTAAAAAAAAATGAATCAATTGACAGCACTTTTTCAAATATTTTAATATTTCAATTTTGCCTGGAGGAATGGTGAGATATATTGTTCTAATTAGGTGTAAAACAGTTTTATCTGTTGTTATTTCAGGAGATTCAGATAAAGTTGTGTTTTATGCTTTGTTTGTCTAAGGAACTCTCAACAGTTTGGAAGTTGCTTGGTTATTGTGAGTGAGGTCAGACTGAGGTCACACTGAACCAACGCATTGAACCCGTGTTCATTAGACCACGGGGAGGTTGAATTTTTTTAACTGTCATTTTGTGTTTATTGACTTATTTGACAGGAAAACTGTATAAACGTGAATAATCATTTCAGTAAATGCACCGGAATGAAAAAGGCTGTTTTTCATCCACAGTCTCTGGACAGATGTAAAAATAGTCAAAGACAATAAAATGAGAAAATATACAAAATCAGCGCAATAAAAGGCAAGGTAAGACAAAATCACGACAATAAAAGCAGATAAATACAAACCTGCAGTCAGTGCAAACTAAAGAAAGTTAGTCAACTTAATACAGAATTATTCAGACGTAATAAAAGAGGTCGAAGTAGGAAAAGGGCTGAACTACGGGACAACTCCTCCATATTATGATATCTCGGCCCAAATTTCTGAATTTTCATTTCACCTGCCACATACATATCTGCTGTTTTATAGGTGATATTGGCAACTCCATCATCGGCACACATTTGAATGGAAATACGGAAACATTCAGTTTGACATTACCTGCCCCCTTACGATGGACAGGCCTTCTCTTTTCCTTGATCACAACGGAACAGATGGAAGATAAATCTTGTATCGCCTGTTCCTCGTAGCGCCATAGAAAGGTAATCAGTGTGTTTCCCATGATTCAACGCCACCTCCTGCCAAGCGTCAACTAAACAGTCAAACCACATAAGAAATAAACCAACACCATAACAGAAGTTACAGGCAGAAACATGTTGGCGCATTAACATCAACATATTTGTCATTTCTGCCGTTTTATTCGTTCGTCTTTGAATCGAAGACACTCCGGATTCAATGTTGTCTGTGCAAACAGCCTGAAATTATATTTTCTTCCTCGGCAAACGCTCTGTCTGTGGCAAAACTGAATAAATATTGAGCATCCTCTTGGGTTTCCGCATACTATGTAACCTTTTTTAAGTTCTTTATATTAAAGTTTTCTATAACATTTTCTCCGTAAACCTTTCTGTCAATGATTCTCGTGGCTCATTTTGGAGCAGATACAAATGCTTGGTGGTTATCCCAGACCTATGTGCAAAATTGAAGTATGTTCAAGCAATACAGCACAATGCAATGAGCTGCTTGAGCAATTATGTTACTTTGAAAACTCGATAGGACTTCCAATTACGTTTTTTATTTGGAACACACCTAGAGACCTGGTATTTGACACTTGAAAGTGACCAGTTCCTGCCGGGTGTACACTGCACGATTTTCTTGGCATGAACGCATCTGCATTTGACTTTCCCTGCACTTTTCCATGGAAACCACGAACGGAGGAACTCGGCTGAACGGAGGAACCCTGCCTACTGGGTTGACAACAAGGACTGGACGGTCTGTGATCTTGGCCCGTCTGCTGAGGGACTCCCTTCGGCCCTGGGTCTCTATAGCCTGTCCGTCCATGGGAGTGGATCTCTCCTTCAGTGGTTCTCCTCAAGGTTTCTCGTTTCTCCTACCGGGTTTTTGAGTTTTTCCTTGCCGTGCTGGAGAGTCTAAGGACAGGGGACACCCGAGCTGCTTGTCCCACCCACTGCTGACGCTTATTTGGACTTTATGTTTGCCTGGATATTTGATTCACCGGAACTTTACACTGTCTTATTTACTGCTCTGTTTTATTGCCTTAATGTTTGTTGCAGCCCTATGAGGCAACTCCTGTTGTGATATTGGGCTATACAAAACCATTGATTGATTGATTGATTGATTGAAACCAACCCCGCTAAACACACTCCGTCGGCAGCCTCAAACTCACCACGACAAACTCCCTCTTCTCTTTGAACCGTCACACTGCAGGCTCGCGATTTTATAATCCCCACAGTCTTGCAATGTGGCATCTAAAAAGACTTTACAAAGAAATCAAGCGATGATTAGCTGCTTTCACAACTGGACATAAGTCCTCTGAGAACTCCAACGCTACAACACTGTTTCACATGTGGCTGAGTTGACAACAAAGAACTGAAAAATATGTTTATTTTCCTCCCATGCGTGTTCAGAAGATGGCCGCTTGCGCTCCATCCGTCTCTGAAGTCGGGCCCGTTTGAAGAATTCATCCGAGGACCTCATGAATCCTCGCCGAACTAATGAGCTTTCGCGGCCGATCACATCCTCCCCGCCATCCATACATCCTCGCCCTGTCTCTCTATCACGTCGCCCTGCCATGCTACCATCAGCGCGCCGGCTTATTTATTCCGCCGCACACGTCTCCCCCGGATCCCGAGGAGAGGCGGCGAACGGGTCCACTCTCCCGGCCGCGGATAGGAGAGCGGCGGTAATGAATGGGCGCATTTGTAGTCATTGTCTGAAACATCCCCATCTCTCACTCGCCGCGGCGGGCTCATTCTCATTCCGTGCACACCCGCGCCCGGCTCAGAAGGCGCCGGGGCTGCAATTGTCTTACCGCTCGCCGGCTCCTGGCCGCTCCCGGTGGAAAGCAGGGGTCACCGGCGCGAGAGGAGGTTCAGGTCGGAGAAAGAAGAAGCCAGGGCAGCCTCGTATAATCCCTGACTTTATGGCCTTTGTATTAACATAACGCCGCGGAGGTTTTTCAGAGAACATGTGGCTTATGGAACGTTTGATTTCATTAGGAATTGATATAACTGTTTGATAACGAGTTTTTATATCGAACAGCAGAAGCAAAACAGCTTTCTGCCGCTGAACTCTGACAAAACTGAACTCTTTGTCTTTGGCCCACAGAAACAAAGTGTTATCAGTCACTGTGAGTCTCTCTCTCGAAAACCCCAAAAATCAGGTCATGGACTCAGACCTGAATTTAAACACACCACATCAAAGCAAGAACACCAGCAGCTTTTTACCCTCTGAAAACATTGATTACTAAGATCAGAAGTAAAGTGTCTTAACCGGACTTAGAACGACTTACCCATGCATTCGTCTCCAGTAGGTTAGATTACTGTGACGGCTGCTCACTGTTAGAGCTGCAGTATATCCAGAATGCTGCTTCTCGAGTCCTGAAAAGAACCAGGAAATATGACCATTAGTCCAGTGCTCCGGTCTCTGCACTGGCTTCCTGTCACTCAGCTCTGCTTTTATGGTTAAGCACCAAAGTACATCTCTGACATGGAGTTATAACAGACTTGCTTGTAGGTTCTAGGCGAGTGTGGCATAAGGAATCCGAGGCACTCTGATGCAGTTAAAGGTCCCGGTCTTCTTCAGAGCATAGTGGACTAAGCTCTGAAGAAGACCAGTTGAGTGGTCGAAACGAGTTAGCGTGTCCCATTGTCAATAAAGGACTTTTAACTGCATCAGATCTGATTTATTTTTATTTTTAAACATTTGCTGAGACTGTTTTTTGACCCAGTGCAGCACTCCCGACTCACCCTCCTCGGACATCTCTGACATGTTAGAGCCGTATGAACCATCTCGGGCCCTGAGATTTTCAGAGAGGGGTCTCCAGGTGGTTCCCAGAGTCAGGACTAAAAAAGGTGAAGCTGCGTTTCAGTTTCACTCAGCTAAAATCTGGAACAGTCTTGATGTGGATGTGAGACAGGCCTTAACTCTGACGATGTTCATATACAGGCTGAAAACAGTTCTTTTAGCTGCATATGTCACTGAGAGGATGTTATCTACACTCGAATTACTAATTAACGAATTAAATACTATATTGATATTTTATGGGTTGATTTGATCCGCCTACTTGTTATTGTATGTTGAATTGCCTTGTGCGCTACCAATAAACTTGCCTTGCAGTGATTTACTGTTATTCAATGTCTACAGTTTGTGAAAACAGTGCACTGCTGTGTTCATCTGAAAGGGACCTACATCTTTCTTTATAGTTGTTTTTCGCGTCCATTGTTGCCTATTTTAACAATATAATTTCCTCTCATTGAAATGTCTACCCCCTATTTACCCCTTTATTTACACTAAAGGCGTAAATAATGCACCCATGTAATTTGGTGGAGCTCCTGAGTCCCAAAAAGACATGGCTCACCCGCTGGACGTCTCCCCTCTCTCTGTCTGGCCTCTGCCTCGTCTTCATTTGGGACAGGTCAGCTGAGAGATAAACACATTCATGGAACCTGAGCGGGCTGTGGGGGGCGAGCATGGGGGTCCCAGGTGGGCTTATTCCAACAGCATTCAGACACACACACACATGGAGATTATGGCTATAAAACCGGCATGCTCCCAGGTCACTCGCTTTTTGTATATTCACCTCCCTGCAATTCCATAGAGATCAGAAGGCAGTTTAGAGACAGGCAGCAGATCATGAATAGTGTGGAAATATTTGTATACATATTTTTTTTTATCATACTAGGCTTTAGTGATTTATATATGAAACTGTGTTAATGTTACCTGTGCTTTAAGGTTCATTTGAAACTCTTCGCTGGACCTTAAAGCCAACATGTTTTCTAGGGACAGCTCACATAACTTGTGTTTTAGATTGTAATATGAGGGAATAAAACCATGATGGATTTTAATCGATCGAGCCTCCGTCTTCTGTTCCATATAGTAAAGAATACGCCGACAATAGCAAGTCTGAAATGGGAAGGTTGGTCAGAATCCTAATAACTGCATGTTTTAAGGTGAGCCAATGAGAAGGAGAATAGGGAAATAAACAAAATGTGAATGATGGAAAGAATCAGGTTTAAATTCATGGTTTTATCTTATATCTATCTAAATATTGAGGGATTTTGCATACCTTGTTTAGTTTTGGCCGCATATTCAGGGCAAAGCGTATTCCAGAATCTGGGCCCAGTGACCGAGAAGGTCCAATCACCCCAGTGCTTTTGGCTAGTTCTTGAGACATCAGGCGAGAGCTGGTTTGAGGACATTAAAGCTGCCCTAAGCGATGTCTTTTTGATTTTGATTTTTCTCAGTGGGTGGAGAACCCTGCTCTGCTCCACCCCCACCCTCCTCCCCTCACCTGGCTTTCCCCCCGTCACCCACACCACTCACTCCCCTCCACACCATAGTCCACACGCTGCTCTGATTGCATTCAATGAGGTACGTAAATCTCATTTATCAGCATAAATAAGATATAAGTAGCAAAGTAAACATTTTGAGACTTACATTTATTTGCTAAATTGCCAAACTGCCAAAGTGCCAATCTTTTTTTGGCAGTTAGAACATACAGTAATGCTTCCATTTAGAACTAAGTTTACAGTGCAGAACCTTTTTCCCCGCAAACCTTGAACACCTCACAGCCTGTCGGTGCTGCTCTAATCATGAGGAGAAAAAAGACCTGACAGCTCCTGTAGATGTTGGATTATTAAACAAACGGATTTCAGCTCCATCAGAGCAGGTCGGTCAGAAGTGTGTCAGTTCACCATCTTTTTGTAAACCTCTGTCATAATGCTAAACTGTTAGCCGCTAACTGTTGCTGCGCCTGCTGCTTCAAACATTTGCGATCTCTACACATGTTTGTGTTTACATGGTGCGGGGGGAATGTGGGGGTGAGGCGTGTGTTGGGGGGGGGGGGCTGTGAGGTGAGGGAGGTGCAACGTCGGTCTTCTTCTGGGGCACAAAGTTCGCTGATGTTCGCGAGTGTGCATTATGGAATTTTTTAATGCAAAAAAGAAAATTGATATTTGTGTGTAATTGACCTTGTAGTGACCCAATGGCTGTATGAGTGGTCAGCATGGCACCATTAGTCTCTACAACACTCCAGGATCAGTTGTTGTGTTGGTTTTCTGGTGAGAGGGTCCGCCAGCAGTGAAAAACCTTCCAAACAATTGATCCTAGTAAAGGTAACCACTCATTCAGCTGCTGGGTCACAACAAGGCCAAATACATACTTAGATCAGCTCTTTGTTTGCATAAAGTTACATACGGCACCTTTAAGGCTCTGGTTAGGTTCCGGACAAACTAAGATTCAGACAGGTCTGGAGGGAGCTGCCTCAGGTGGGTGCACTCAATACTCCACCTACTGAGGAAAAGAATTCCAGGGTTACAGTTGAGGGCAGCTTTAAGGCCATTCAAAACACAAAGTTAAAAAGTAAAAGAAAAAAGAAAACGTACACAGACGGGAAGCCAGTGAAGGGAAAAGACTGGGGTAATTAGTGCAGACGGTTGAGTGATTACTTTAATTGTGTGTATTTTCCACAGTCACCATTCAATAAACAGTTACAATAATAAGCAAATACTTTTTTAACAATTCTGTTTGAGCAACAAGTGCAAATAACTGTTTTTTCTGCTCTCTTGTAAAATCATGTATTGTGTAGCGTCTGCACGTTCTGCTTGACTCGCAGTAGGGTCTCATCTCTTTCTTTCCATGCCTGCACTGTCTACAAAACCCTCAGCCTCCGTGTCTTTGCGACCGTGGGGATACCGCGCTTTACTTACAACTACCCCGACATCGGCCAACCCCGCCGGGGGCGAGCTTTCGTCGGCGCAGCGCTGCATCCAGGGATATTTTCCCCCTCCTCCCTCTTCTCCCACCCCCCCCCAGTGGCTTTGTTGTGAGGCCTGTTGAATTTGCATTTGTATTTTCCGATATCATGAGCCCATACCTCCGGAGAGAACACGGATTCTGCAGCACACTTTTATCTCCTCTCATCTGGCTGGTCTCTAATTCGAGTATCTGAGTGTGTGTGTGCATGTGTGCGAGTGTGTGTGTGCGTGTGTGTGCGCGTGTGTGCGTGTGTGTGTGGAGGGGGGCGCGCTGCGGGGAAGGACGCAGCGGTTTTAGCTGGTGATGGATTCGGTTACACGCTGGCAAACAACATGCAATTCAAATGGAGGTCACACAAAAGAGGGGCTGTCCTCGCACAAAACAGGGAAGCGTCGCTGGCGGAGTTTGTAAAAAAAAATAAAAAATGTATGCGCCTTCTAAGGATTTGGGAAGGGATTCACTGCAGGTAAATTGTGCCGAACTCACATAGTGAAAGAGTCCAGATCTTGGTGAATAGTTAATACGACACTGGATATTTTGGCATTGCAGAGGCTTATTGAAACAGCGTGACCTTTATGGCGGCCATTTATTTGTTGGCCATGCAGTGCATTTGAATAAAAACAGGGCGTTCCAATGTATCAAAACGGCTCACACTGTGGCGAAGGACAACTGAATGAAAACGTACAGAGCTAGGTTTACATTTCTGGTATTATTTTGTGAGCTGATTTCCAGGGGGATATCTTGTTTAGTCTTTGAGTAAAGGCAAACGTTCAAATTCCGTCCATGATTTTTGTGGTACTGAACTCAAGAAATTAGGCTTGCAAAGAGATATCAACAAATCCCTCAACAATTTAGCACAGAACAGGAAAATCTGGCCCGGGGTCCACATGGGGCCCTCAGACCACTTCATGACACTCGGGTTCCTTTCTGAGTTGGCACACATTTTTCATTTTGTAATTTGGTTTGGAGAGAGGCTTTCCCTTGTCCCCGAATAGGAATTTCTTGTTGAAAAGTTGCTCCACTTGAGATGTATCTCAGAAGATCCTCCACAAACAGACCGTGATAAATGAGTTGGGGGGGGGGGGGGCTGCGCAATCTGATAAACCGTCCCGTAAATGAGTGCTCCTTCACCAACCTTCAGCTGCCTTGGCCCCAGCGTCATTATTTACCTGCCAACAAGGCTATTTATTTAAACTGTCACCTCTCCTCCCCCCATTCTCTCATCCTCTCACCCCCGTTCTCTCACCCCGTCAAAACATAACATGTTTGTGCGGCGCTGACATCATTTGGATTCAGCGTCGAGCTCGGCGGGACGTTGTAATAAACCAGGCATTGTAAGTCTGACACGGAGATGAGTGGAGATTATGACGGGCTGCGGGATGATGTATGCGCTCACCGGAATCCTCAGTGGACATGGTTGGGTTCTGCTGTGTGAGGAACCGTCACGCACAGCCGGGGGAATACCTCCTATCCAGTGTGTTCAATGTCTAGATTTATAACATTCAAATAATATAACATTCCGATATGTGACTGTGCATGTGAATGAGTCTGGGGAATGCATAATGTAATGAGAAACGCTCGCTTCATTGTTCCCAGGGAGACTGCAGAGCAAAACATGGGGACCCATGTCTAGATCTCGAGCTGGCTGTGGTCAGGACCTACACCTAAAGAACCTCACCATGTTTCCTGCTGAAGAACACACGGAATGTTGGGAACACAAACCAGTTCTTGGAAGGCTGGAGGACTGATGGGCATTTAAGGTGAGACACTGCAGGTGAATAGGGGAAAATATCAATTTGAAACTTCTGCTGTAGATTACTGACATAAATGAGAGACAAGATTGTATTGCAAATTTTCTCTAAATTTATAAGACATTTAATGCCTAAAATGTGTCAAAATGGCCTATTTTCAGCGATGAAATCTAAATAGGCAAAGCAACTTTATTCATTTCGTACACAAGGCAACTCCATGCGCCTTGAGTTAAATAATGGATAGTATGATATTATGGATACCATACTGGAAAATGTGTTTGTTTTGCTTGCATATAGGTTCCTACTTTTGTACGGTTGGCTCGCAGAAAGAAAATGACATTATTTGGATTATAGCATCACCTTCGGGACACTTGCAGGACACGTGGATGTAAAATATCTCAATATTTATGAGTGAATGTGCGAGGGAAAGCCGGATTTAGTTTTTGTACATTCTTCATCCAATCAGAGATGTATTAAGATTATGGACCCGCCCCACTATCCTCAAGGTTAGTGGCCGGGGCAGGGTCAGGGTTAAGCTGGTCGGTTGATATATTTCACTCTCATTACTTGTGATTGGTTGACGTACCAACGTTCCTAGGAAAAATATGTTCGCTCACCTCGCTCGCAACAAAACATGATAATATAAGTGTTACGGCCCCAAGCCTCCAGCTCCTCCATTTTGGCCATATCCCTGCGTGATGTCATCTTGTGTGCTGAACCCTTGTTTGTTTTTTTGTATTTAAATGTGGCTGTGGAAGTCCTCCTCAGCCATTGGTGGACTGTCTCTGAGCCTGGCTCCTGATTGGCTAATAGTCATCCTGCTTCCCTTGCCTGTGATTGGTGCACCGCCCCAGAGTCTGGCCAACCCTGGGAATCCACCTGAGATGCCACACCTTTAAAGGACCTGCCACCCTGCCATTCAGGGCTGCTGGGAGTTGATGTGAACAGCATTCCCCTTTGCTCTGTGGCTCTTTGTTTGTGTGTGTTCCCATAAGGAATGTTGTAGAGACACTCGTAGTCCTTGTGACTTAGTTAGAGACTGGTTTTGCTATTTTTGTACTTTAGTTATTAGTTGGGTTTTGTATTTTCTTCTGTTTGAGCTTTGTTTTGAACCTTTTTGCAACCTTTGTTAAAATTACCTATGCATTCCTTTAGTTTTACCATTTTACATCTTGGTTTTTGTTACTTCCGTTTACCCTAGCTGAGCCGGGTTAACATAAGCATCGTTCGGGGTATTAACTAAGATGTTAAGGGAGAAAACTAGCAAATAATCTCCACATTGCCCACTGCGTGAAAAACCCTTCAACTCCCTCACGAAGCGACCACAGGACATGCGGCCGTGCAGCTGTGAGTCTGAGGCGGTCGTCTTATTATTTATCTTCATTTAAGTGTACATTTCTTGCACTAGAGACAGATTTCTTGAATTTAGTCACTCAAATTAAGGACACTGATTTCTAGATGACTTTTTGATATGTTCAGTTTGACACACAGAGGTTTCATGTCCGCCAGAGCCGCTGTCCGTGCCCTCAATGTTCATTTCTCCACCATAATCCGTCTCCAACAGGTTTTTGAAACTGTATTGTGTCAAACCTCAATTAGAACACAGCGGGGTGTGGAATGCATTTGTTGCTGCATTAAACTCATCTAAACAGATCCATCCTCTCCCACTGTGGCTTTATTAAACAGTGCTGCAGGATGTGCGATCACTTGTAATAGTCTTTTGTTGTGGCGCGTTTGGGCGGACGTGTTTGCGAGAGGAGGCGGCTCAGCTCAAGCGTCTCGTTCGTCTGCGTCCCTTAAATGTGGCTTTGTGTTTGGGGAGTGGGATTTGGAAGTCATGCATTATTAAACACGAACACGGCGAAACACATTCTGCATAACATTAGCAGCAGTTATTATGACCGGATGCTTCCTTTGCAGTTTGGGCGACACTTTAACCAAAGTAAGTAATAAGAGCAACGTGAATATTGTTCGGCGTTCGGGCGGATGGATGAGGATATGAACAAACAGAAAAAGAAAGAGAACATGTGTGCTCTCATTGTAATTTTATGAATCGCGTCTTAGATATTGTGACTTGAAATGTTACATTAAAAAGAGCCAGACTTTTGAACGGATCCCAAAGACTCGGCTCCCAGAAAAGAGCCGCACATCCCCTCAGTACTGAAAATATAATCATTTTCACATTATTTCAAGTTTTTGTTTTTCCTCATTTTAAGTCACGACTGAAACATATATTTTACGGTCAAACAAACTTGCAGTATTTGGGCCATTACTGTTCACTGTATTCTACCCACCTCTGCCATGCAATATTTAAAACGTAAAACACTAACGCTAAGGCAGTCACAGAAGATTTAAAGGCATTATTATCGTCCTTTATTTTGGCTTTTGGACAGCTCATCACAAACACTGGATGTTCCATTTAGTGAATTGAGCCACTAGTCCTTTCTTTATTCTTCTTACACTCACTTATTGCTCTACAAACGATACAATAAGGGTCTCATTTCAGTCATCTCCGTTATGTGGCTATTACTGTGTGTCACCATAGTTACTGCCCTTTAAGTGAAATCAAAGACATCTATAACCTGACAACTGTATAAAACAATCATCAATATTTTGCATCAACGCTGGATAACAATGATGCTCCGAGGAAGATGCGTAGGTAGAAAACTGTTCCTGCTCCCAGTGAAGGTTCTTGGACAGTCCTGGAGTTACATAAAGTGTTTTTAGCAGTGTCACTGTCAATACAATTATCGACGACACAAATGCTCGCGCCTTAGGGTGAAAGTGGGCTGGAAACGTTTTTCAAATGGAAGCGTGTCAGTCTTTTGACCATCTCCATCGATCCTCTGTCACGGATCTGATGCCGTTCTCTGCTCTTGCCACAGGTACACCTGGTTTGAGGACATTTTCTGCCAGTCCTGTTCACAGACTTGTCAAAAAAGGAAAACGAGGGATAAGAACATGCAGTGCCTCTCGAAAGTACTAATACACCTTGAACTTTTGCACATTTTGTCATGTTTACAACCCTAAACCCCAAAGATTTTATTTGGAAATGTGTACTGAAAGTTCACACACAAGTAACGGACAACTGTGAAGTGAAAGCAAAATGATACATGATTCTGTTTTTCAAAAAATAGAAAAGTGGGGCGTGCATAACTATTCATACAGCATGACTTAATACTTTGTGGAACCCCCTTTTGCTGCAATAACAGCAGCAAGTCTTCTGGGGTTTGACTCTACAAGGTTTGCACATGTAGATTTAGTGCAGTGCTAACTGTAATGTCAGTGGATGAGACTGAAAGTAAACGCTGGTTCTGAAGATTTAGTGATTCTGTGGCTAAATCAGGCTTATGTTTACTCCAACATTCTGAAGGAGCATTTTTTTTCTTGCAGATGTGTTTGTAACTCATTTATTTGTCCAATAACGAGTTACTTTTACCGACGCAGTTACTTTTGTGTACTTTTTTTTTTTAAAGTGATTCCCAACACTTATTTATCCCTTGTGGCGTCCTTCAATTTTCCATCCATGCATCCATCCATTTTCTCCCACTTGTCCGTTGCCGGGTCGTGGGGGCAGCTGTTGGAGCTGCCCAAATCACGTAGCACCAGGCTCCTATGGCTCCTCCTGCAGGTGGTGGGTCCACGGAAGGACGTCCTCATGGTTCCAAACGGACCTGTTGGTCTCTCCATAGGGGCTTCACCAGTCCTTCAATTTTGCACCCTTTAAAGACCCTAATGTAAAAAAATGTACACTTCAAAAAAGAGCCTGAAAATTACCACACATTCATATTTGTTTCTGCTTCATTTTACAAACATTTCTCAGTGGCTTTTGGGCCATTTAGATGGGCTGTGGCTCCAGTAGCTTTCGGGTCAAAATGACCCAAGGGCACCACGAGGGTTAAAATAATAACAATACAAACTATATTATTTGTGTATTTCCCATGTCTTGATGTTTCTATATACTGTATGTGCTTTGCCTTAACTTAACCTGATTGTAATCTCGCATATCTTCTTTTGTAAGGCGCATTGAGTTGCCTCGTGTACAAAATGCGCGGTATAAATAAAGTTGCCTTGCCTTTGTTTTATGCCACATAATTAACATCGGGTACCATCTTGACATTAACTGAATAATCTAAACCGACATAACGGTTAATGCCACGTCTCAAAGCTGTTGTTTCGCACAATAAGATGCAACAACTCGACGGGTGGATGGCTCGACTGAACACCAGAATGAAACAAAACCCAGGTTTATTTTTCTTAAATAATGTCCCATATAAGTCCGTATTTTACAGTGGATTTTTGTAAAAAGTCCATACACTTTAGAGCTGTCATTTCTCGCTTTAGGAGACATCTTGCACAAGACCCAGAAGCTGATTGTATCTATTTTGGCAAACTTTAAAGCTCTTGAAATTCAATCGACTGTGGCTTGTGTTTGGATCCTTTAGAACGTTGTGTGGTGTTTACCTGACCCTGAGCTGAAGTGAGCAGAGCCGGGGGGGCGCTGCGGTGTGTAGTACAGCTAATATTAGCCTGAATATGGGCGAGATCCTGTCTGAACCGGTACGTTGTTCATTTCCTAGTCTCCTCCGCGCGCCTGAAAGTGCTCCTCACCCAGCTCAAGGTGAAAGTGGAAGAGCTTTTATCTCCGCTCTTCCACTCACATCACAAGACCTTACACGGCATTATAACCCCCTGCATTCAGAGAGGTGCTGTTTGTGGTCAAAGGCTTATAATATAATGTTCTCTAAATGTCAGGCCACTGTATTCCTTCAGACGAGACGGGCCTTAAAGTTTTGTACTGAAGGTGTGTTGGGCTCTTTTTTTTTTACCCTGACCTAATCGCCATGATCAAACTCTGGATGTGGGATAACAGAAATGCTAGCCCAAAGTAATGCTTGAGGTGAAGCGATGAGTTGGAAGAAACTCGGTCCACAATCGAGCAAACTTCCCCTGATGTAATGACGATATAAATCCCCAACTTTCTGATTAAACAACCACTCACCCTCACGGGCCGCTGTTTTAAAGTCTGAGAGAATATAAGTCTGTATTTGAATTATACATGTTCCTGGCCAGGTGCAATGGCCGCTGACGGCTCTGCTTTTTGACAACGACACTGGAGGCCGCCATTGCTCCACCTTTGCTGTAGTACCTCCATATGACCGCTATTCCCCCATTGGAATGCATTGGACTTTAGACACGTTAAAAACAACTTTAATGCCAGGTGCTTAATGGTTTAGAAGTGGCTAGAGTTAAATATTCCTCCTGTGATTACGCTGGGTTCAAAACAATATGGGGCACCGGGCTTTTTATCGTAGATAAAAATGGTAGAAATCTTGCATAATTAATGAGGGGCTGACTTTCATTGACAGGCCGTTTACGTCGCTGCCTGGACATGGGCGCGATTACAACAGAGATACACGCCCCGCGAGGGCCAAGCAGGGCCGGGTCTACAGTCAAGATTCCTCCCTTATGCCCTTTTTAGGAACATGCTTCGTCAGAGCTGGAGAGGAGGAGCCTGTAAATCCGCCATGATTTCCCCCTCGTGAGTGAGGAGGAGCTGTTTATTCTTTTTAACAGTCTATGGCCAGGCGCAGGCAACCTCTGTCTCAAGAGCCACACGCGGCTCTTTAACGTTTTAACCCCCACCTGAACCAAGCACATTTTCTACAGTTTGGCTTTACCCAAAACCTAAAAGCTTTAAATTATTATTATTATTTTTTTCAAAGTATAAAAAAATAATGACAAAAACAAGGTGAAAACGTGACAACAAAGCAATAAAAAAGTAACAAAACCGGAATTTTTTTTGACAACAACACGGCAACAATGTGAGCGAAGTTACAATCACTATTGTAGGCCTTAGCTTTCAAACGAGGCATTACACTGTTGATTTCCAGTCGAAGCTTTTTAGATTTGGGTAACACCGAACTGGAAAAAATGCACTGGGTTCAGGCAGGGGTTAAGAGGCTCTTGAGAGATTTAATGACAATAAGTGTATTTATATGAATGATCAGCTGCTATAGTATTGTGCCATATTGTATTATGCTACATCTGAGCCAGAATGACGGCACTAACAACACAGTTGTTGAAAGTTTCCAGGAAAGGACACGGTTTAGACCCTATTCTTTCTAATACAATCAATACTGATGCAAAGATTGAACATTACATTTGCACCTTTAATTACTTTATTTATCATCACACTATGAACAAAAACTAAATAGTGCCTAGTAGTACATGTTTGTTTGAAAAGAAAAAATACAATTGTGACTCTTTGAGAGAAACGTTTGGTTGGAAATGTGCCAAAGTGGCTCTTTTGATGTTTAAGGCTGCAGACCCCTGCTCTCGGCCCTAAAGTGAACTGTCTTCAGGATAGTCTTCAGGATAGTCTTCAGGATAGTCTTCAGGCCGGTGCAGGCTTATCCACAGTGAGTCCGGAGGCAGGTTTTACAATAACAAGGGCTGTAGATTATGCAATAGTTAGAGCCACTCCCTGAAGATGCACCGAAATATCTCTAAATGTTGGCTATGGCAGCTGTAGCACCAGGCAGTTTTACAAAAGCGTTATTTCTTTAAACATCACGTGGAGTCATTACGCAAAACTTAAAAGGAATACGAGAAATATAAATAAAAAAATCAATGCATACAAAGTGAGGAGACGTCTGGACGCCATGATGGACAGTTAATTGTAATAAAGCTTAAAGTCGTGTAATAGAGTTGGCCGTGCAGTCAGCTAATAGTTGCTTATCAAAAATAGCTGAGTAAGAAGGCCTTATGGGACGGTTCTGTGGGGGGTTTGCAGATTCTCCCTTTGGCAGCATACAGTAGGTCTGGTGTCAGTTCACAGTCGGTTCTCTTGGGGCTACACGGGACTCTCTTGAAGATGAGATTCTGAATCTCTGTAATTCTGAAAAAGGCTTTCCAATCGAAATATATGTACCATCATGCATTTTAGCTTCTTAAGCCTCAAGAGCTCAAACCACTTCTTCTCAGTCGATGCGGAAACCTTACACTATCTTACAGACTCTGAAAACGTGACTCTGAAAATGTGAAGAACAGCTCCAGGTTCTACCTATCATGCAACACAATGGAGGGCGTTCAAAACGTACTGTCTGCTGCTCAAGACGAAACGGTCACGGTAAACTGGATCACTCAAACGTCAAGTGAAATACTCCTCCAGGCACGTTACCTTTAACCAAATGGTTATGAGTTAAAACAAGTCAATTTTGCGCAAGTCCTCTTTAAATGAAATTTTTCTATAGCCCATTATCAGAACAGTTGTTGCATCACGGCGCTGCAAGCATCAAAACACTGACACATGTAAGAAATGTAATGTCTAAATGATAACAGTCAGCAGATGGAACTTTGCTCTGGGTATCCCCCATGAATTGAACTCTGAAATGTCATAATGGTAAGTTTACATGCAGACATTTGTGCTTGTATTCATGCTAGACCCCAATTCCAGTTTTCTATTCCCTATCAGTGCACATCTCACCTTTGGACAAAAAAAAATAATACATTCTTAGGCAATGTATGTCCATTCCTCCGCGAGGGACATTTCATCATCCACACTCCGCGGCAGTCTGAGGAGCGATGCTGAATATTTGATGCAACAGGTTCAGTCATCGTGCAAAGCAGAGGAGGGCCGGGCCGCTGTGCCGGGTTCGTCTGGATACAACTTTTATGATGTAATTAGCAGAAACCAACATGGCAGCTGTCTTCAGACACATTGGCCTCGCTTTGAAGCCAAGAGAATATCTGAGATGTTTTGTGTCAGTCCACTCCCGGAAGGGGCGGGCCGGACAGGAACAGATTGTTACATTCCGAGCGGCAAATAATGTTGATTTTGCACGATAAGGACCAGTCTGTTCAGATATTGGGGTGACGGTGGCGCAGATGGTAGAGCAGGTCGTCTCATGATCAGAAGGTCGCCTCCTGAAGGTGCACATTGTCGTTGTGTCCCTGGGCAAGACACTTCACCCTCCTTGCCTCCAGTGTCTGCGTACACTGGTGTGTGAATGGGTGAAGCCCCTTATGAGAGACCAACAGGCCCGTTTGGAACTATGAGGCCGTCCTTCTGTGGACCCACCACCTGCAGGAGGAGCCATAGGGGCTGGTGCAGCTCCAACAGCTGCCCCCACGACCCGGCAACGGACAAGTGGAAGAAAATGGATGGTATATAAGTTACCTCTAGTTTTTATACTTGATTGCACATTTTCCTGTCTATTTGCACCCCCATTGTGAGATCAATGAAGTGCCACCTTATCTTATGTTGTAAAATACAATACATTAATAGTCTTATACAAAGCATTCAACAAATTATTACCGCCTAACCTACAACGTTTTTTTATAACTCCAGTGCGAGCTCATTACTTGATAGGTTTTGGATATTTTTCATTGCTGAGAGCTCAAAACACTCGTAAACGTTTCTGTATGCGGAGTGGAACTCTGGAACAAACTGGACTTACAACACAAGCAATGCCAAACTGTATTTATATATGTTATATAAACATCGGGTCTGATCAAAATATAGAGATGAGGGTCTTTAATTTAAATTGCTGTTGTACTCTGTCTCATAGGGTGAACAAGGGCTCAATGTTTCCTTACCATCATTGGTATTGTTTATTACCACATGAACATAACGAAACAACAACCCTGTGCATAACGTTTAAATCAAGCAAACGGTAGCTCCACAGCCCTCACAGCAACTTCCAGTTTGAATCCAGTACGCAATAATAAAAGCACCGTCTCATTCATTAGTTCAGCAGGTGCTACATTACAAAAATGTCATTAAATCCACACATTTTAAGTGTCACTGTAACGAGTCACATGTCTGCTCTGACTTTATTCGGTGACAATAAAAAAGAGGTGAAGCTAAGCAGCATGTTTACGATAGGGACCAGTCTGTTCAGAACCAAGTTATTGCAGCATGAGAAAGATAAACAGTGGATTTTAAAGGATAAATCACCCGACAAGCCCTTTAATCACTTTAGCACTATAATCAGAAAGATGCACAAATAAACAAGTAGGCTGATACAGCAATAGACATTTTCGCGAGCAGCAGAGCTAAAGAGCTAGTTTGATCCTTATGTTGTGCACAGTGTCAATCATCTAAAACGTAAAAGAAAAAAAAAAACACAGAATTGTTCTCCATAGTAATCTTACATTTCAAAGTCAGTTAAATAAGTAGGTAAAATACCAGTTAAATCGATTTTGTTCTGTCAGAGGGAGCCTGTCCAAGCCCTGGGACAGGCCGGAGCTGTTCTCCCTCTATTGCTACATGAAATAATCTCTGTATCAACCACTTGCACTATGACTGGAAACCTGCACTGCTAATACTGACATTTTTTATTATCTGTTTATTTTATTTTTTACAGTTTATACTTTTTGACCCCTTCAAGTTTTTGGTAGTCATTGTATATAAGTTCCATCCATACATTTTCTTCCACTTGTCCGTTGCCGGGTCGTGGGGGCAGCTGCTGGAGCTGCACCCGCCCCTATGGCGCCCCCTGCAGGTGGTGGGTCCACAGAAGGACGGCCTCATGGTTCCAAACGGGCCTGTTGGTCTCTCATAAGGGGCTTCTGAACCGCTCTTTGTCTGACCCGTCACCTAGGACCTGTTGGCCATGGGAGACCCTACCAGGGGCACGAAGCCCCCGACCACAGAGCTCCAGGATCATTCGGGCGCTTAAACCCCTCCACCACGTTAAGGTGGCGGTTCCAGGAAGGGTGTACTGTACATAAGATACCTCTATTTATTATTTAATTGTTTGCACATGTCCTGTCTATCCTGCACACCCTGAGTGTTTCTGAGAGCTGAATGTAAACAAGTGAATTTCTCCACTGTGAGATCAATAAAGGATTATCTTATCTCATGTTTTATTTTATTTATTCACATCTTGGCCCCAGACCTCCACTTCCACACTCAAGCCAGTCCTTTTATTGTACAACCAGGCAATTAAGGTATTCAGCAGATAACTCTGAGATTGCATCACCGTGACATAATTTAATTACTTTTGTAAACTTTGTAGATTTGAATACTCTGAAATTGTTTTGTTTTTTTAATGTTTGAATAACAGTGAGTCATTTTCTTCTCTCGTCATTAGACGCCAGGGATCTCATAGACCGACCCCCAGTCTTTGGGGACCGTGTCCTCCCAAATGACAGAACATCTTTTGGACGGTCCAGCTTATTCTTTAAAGAGTGGTAATAATGTCTTACACTTCGACTTTGTCCTATTTACTGTTTTGTTGTATTGTCTTAATGTTTGTTGTAGACCTTTGAGGTAACTCCTGCTGTGATATTGGGCTATACAAAACCATTGATTGATTGTTGGTTAGAAAATGCAATATTGACCGAAAAATATGAAGTAGTTTCTCTCTCTCATTGCTCCCCTTTGCTGTGCAACAGTTTCAATAAAGAGTAAAAGTTCGGGCTATAGTGAAGCTCTGGCAAGTGCTTTCACTTCGCGATGAGAGGATTAAGCTGGGCAAGAGATCGGGAGGTTCTAAGAATAGCTACAGGAGAAGATCGAAAGATTACTCAATGATGCGCAAGTGGCTCGAAACAGGACTTCGGGCATGTTTTTGATGAGAGAACAACTTGTAACATGTATAATAAACCAGAATATCCTTTTTTAATATGGGTCTGAAACAGTGGCTGAAGGTAAAGCGAATGTATGTAATGTAAATGGTTGTTTTGTGTTTATGCAGAGCGTGTTGGAAAAGCGAAGGCGGACACACTGTGTTCTGCTGACCGTTGGATCAGTGAACTGTCGTCTGCATATTCCACAGAGATGTAAAAAGTTCCATGTTGCTGTGAAAGGGGGTTAGATACACATTCGGCGGTATCTCTCCTGTATACATTACGCTGCTCGGGCCCCCGACATCATCTGAGCTCCTCTCTGGGCCCCGCCGTGAGCTCTGTGGAGGAGAGGGGCTTGAAAGGACTTATTGAAGACAGTGGGACAGTGGGTCTTTTATGTCCTGTGTATCTGCGCTCACCTCAGCTCCACTCCCACACAGCGCTGCGAGGAAAGGCTGTGTTTCCACTTTTATTCAGCTCAATGAAATACACCGGCTCCCAAACTCTTCGAATAGAGTGTTCCAGACCAGTGGAGCATGCGTAGGGTGGTACATAATGGCATTCGTATGAGAAGAGGGAGGTGACCATATGTCGTGCTTACTTTATATCTTTATGTGATGTTAATAAACAGGTTCATCCACAGTCTGGCCGAGCATACAAAACACAGTGGTTTAGGTGTGCAGCAACCAAAAATCTGATCTAATCTTTCACATCGGTGCAGAAACATACAGCAAAAAAGCAGATGGAGATAACATAATATGAAGAACGATAACCTCATTTTAAAACACTGCACAGAAACGATCCATCAGCCTAAATCTAAATATTGTGTCTAAATTGATGGAACATGAATTTGTGATAATTTCCCATAGAGCACAATGATGACGTTTAAATCTTGGGCACAGTTAAAGTAAAAGAGGTGAACAGATCAGATATTAAGGGCAGTACTCCAACATAACGACCCCAAATGCACCTCCGAGATGGCCACTGGCTGCTATATACATAAAGGTCTTCTTCTTCTAAAGAGGCTGAGGATAAAGGTTATGGACTGGCCAAGGACGTCTCTGGATCTAGACCAGGGGTGTCAAACTCACACCCATGTGATTGTAATGAGCATTCTGGCTATTTCTTTAAAAAATCATAACTCCGCACAGGAATGGGCTAGAAACATACTTTTTTATTTCTTTTTTACATAATGAGGAATTTGTGCTCTACATGTCGTAGGCCGGATTGAATCATCTCACAATCTGGCGGGGCGGGCCTTGTGTCTGACCTGTGTTTGTGTCTAGACCTTATTGAGTGGGAGGATAAGATAATACTGAACTTTAATGATCTCACAATGGGGAAACACTCAGGGGGTGCTTATATGCTGCAGAAAGTAATCAACATTTTGTTGTAATATGTACATGTGTCTACTAATGTTCTAACTAATTCCAAGAACTACAACAGTTTTAATTCAAGTAAATGAAGATTATTTTATCTAATTTTGAATACAATAAGATCTTTTTTTTTCTTAATTTAAGTGTAAAAGTATTGAACCCATGGACAGATTTCTTGAAATTAGTTACTCAAATCAAGGAGACATTTACTTATTTCAAGAAAATTGTACTTACAGTACAGGCCAAAAGTTTGGACAGACTTTTTATGCATTGGCTTTTCTTTACTTTCAACATTATTAACACACTGTGATTCTCATTGAAGGCGTTAAACTATGAATGGACACATGGGGTTATGAAGGAAACAAAAACAGGTGAAATAACTCCAAATATGTTTTATATTCTAAATTCTTCAAAATTGCTGCCCTTTATTCTTGGCATTTTCTCTGAGCTTCATAAGGTCGACTTTTGAAATTGACTTTTGAAATAAGTTTTCAAAAGACATTTTGGGAAGTCAAAACCATTTCTGGGACGACATCGTGAAGCTCACTGAGAAAATGTTAAAAGTGTAAAGCAGTAATCAAAGCGAGAGGTGGAGAATTTATGTCAAGGTGTTTTGTTTAAAACTCAACTCCGTATGTGTTCACTCATAAATGAACGACTTTGGTGAAAATCTACCATGGAGACAGTTTTGAAATGAAAGGGGAAAAAGTGTGTCCAAACTTTTGGCCTGTACTGTATATCAAGGTCACTTTTTGTGTACACTGAAAAAAGTAACCTATAGAATTTAATCAATAAATCTGAGGTAACAATTTGCATCTACTTTTTTTGGGTAGATTTAATTCATTTATGGAGTATAAAATACCTGAAATAGAAAACTTTAATTTCTTAAATAAATTTGGTAGAATTACCTCTTAATTTCTTGTAGATAATACCCAATATTCACCAGTAGATAATACCCAATAATAACAAATAGTTAGACCATTTCTGCATTACCTTGATTGGCATGATTTTCATACAGATATGTCAATTTCAGAACCAGGAAGGGGGGGACAGTTTAAGCATTTTTAACAGGGAACAATGTGAATAACTAAAAGGAAAGAAAAATATACAGCACCAAAACTAAACTCACATTTAAGTACTGTTCTGTCCTATGAAAGTGAGTCAAGATTTGGTGCTGTATATTCCTTTTCCTTACAGTTATGCACATTGTTAACAGCAAAAGTACTTAACTGCCCCCCCCCCCCCCCCCACTAGTTCTGAAATTGACACATCTGTATGAAAACTATGGCAACCAAGGTAATGCAGAAATGCTCCATTACTAATACAAATTAACCAATATCAGTTTCTCACCATTACATATTCAGATTGAACAGTTTTTTCCCCTCCGCCATCAGACTCATGAACAAAAACAAGTCTCTGTAGCTCAGTCACAGACTCATGGATGTATCTGCACTTGCAGTGTGCGGTGTGTCCACACTTAGACCCGCTGCTATCACTTTATAACACTTAATATCACTTTATATGCTACACATCTGTATATACAATCCCGCTGTTGTTCATTGTCAAATTGTTGTTGTCTTACCATATGTCACTTTATTTTATCTTATTTATTTAATATTTTTTATTTTATGCATGTCCTTATATCCTTATAGTTTAACGTTCTTAGCTTATTTTTTATCTTAATTCTGTGTTATATGTTTTATGTCGCACGTTTGCACCAAGTAAAATTCCTAGTTTGTAAACCCTGTTCACAAACCTTGGCAATAAACGAATAGGTAGCGTTCACGATTTAGAATTCCATTTCAGTTGGAGGGCAGGTGTCAATACAACTCTATGGGAGAGAAACAGTTTTTGAAAGAAATTTCCAAAAAGAAAACGTCCAAATGTTTTCTCTGATCATCAGTTGATAGTGATTGGATTCACAAACCTGACATGTGGATTTTATGGCTGAAAGTCCTTTCTACTGGCCAACATCAAGCACATGTTTTTGAATATTGTCTCCACTTTTGGACGCCTTTGTGAAGAAATAATTAGACATATGTTCATATGTGCTGGAAGATATGACCTTGAACTTTGTGTCAGTTTTAGTTTCATGTGAATTGGCCCAGTAATTACAGAGATATTAGCAATGATTTAAGACTATAAATCTGCATTTTGAGCGTTACTATGGTTACGGCCGTGGAATTTTCAGTTGCCCTCCACCTCAATGTTAAACTATAGGCTCTTTAAAACGTTGTGATGTCACGTGAACGCTACCTATTCTGATTCTGATTCTGATTCTGAGATAGGGCCAGATATAACCCCTTTTAAAAAAATAAAAGAGGCCTTCATATTATTTCAATGTTTTTAATACAAAAAAATTTAGACATTTTTCTGAACAGTGAAATACAATTTCTCTTTTAAAAAAGATAGTAAAGAATTGAACCATCCTTTCTGCATATTGCAATTTGCATCAGCAATTCCGCAGTCAATAACATCCTGCATCTAGTTAGGAAATGAGGCCCAACATCCCAAATTCTAAAATATTCCTTTTTTGTTCACCCAAGTTGCTCAATAAGAAAAAGTGAGGAGATCAGAGAGAATCACATTTGAATGTTCTTGTATCCAAACTTTTGTGTTCAGTTTCACACAACTGTGACAAACCACATCTACAGTCCAGCTGCATTTATGGAACAAATAACCAAACCATCTTAACTCCGGACAAAACATCCTCTTGGAACAAGAAAAAACATGTGTCTATTGCATGAGCTTACTTTTGAGGCTGTGGACTTTCTTCAGTAGTTTTTCGCCATCAAGTTCCAAAAAAAGCTTTTGAAAAGCTTCAAAGGTGTTCTTCAGGTGTATTGGATATTCAAGGTTGAGAGCATATCAGTCCCATCAGCAGTACACATGCCTTGGTAAGGCTTCCACATCCTTCCATTACTTTGTTCCCCTCAATCACAATGAACACATCCGATGGATCCTCTTCAGCCATGGCATTGTGCATCACAAACACCTTCATCGTTTGCTCTGAGTAGTCCTCACATTCCTGCATGTAAAAAAAAAAAACTCATACTCATTTAAGTATTTTTTTTCTTTTAAAGAGGCTATTACGTTTGTGGTGGAAATTAAAGGATGTAACGGCATCCAAAGACAGTATGAAGTCATCATAAAAGGAAAAAGCCAACTCAGAGCAGAGGAGCAGAGCAGAGGAGCAGAGAAGAAATGAGGAGCAAAGCTGAGGAGCAGAGGAGCAGAGAAGAAATGAGGAGCAAAGCTGAGGAGAGGAGCAGAGCTGAGGAGCAGAGCTGAGGAGAGCTGAGGAGCGGAAGACATACCTGGCAGTCATGGAAAAGATCTTCTTCCTTTTCACCGAGGTAGTTAATGAGGCAGCAGACAACTGTATCCCTTTTCTTCTCAATGCTTTGTGTCTGCAGGGAGACAGCATTTAGAAAAGACAGTGTAACTGATTTGCAGGCACAAGACCAAATGTCCTTAAAAGTTTTCAATTCAAATAATGTTAGTAAGCATTGTGAAGAGCAAAACCATTGTTTTACAATTTAATGACATATCTGTGAAAAATAAAACTTCTTACATCATTTACAGTATACAGCTGAGGGCGCATCTTGTGACCAGCAACTCCAGCTCTAGCCTGCATGAGCTTCAAAAGACGTGGCGTGTACTCATCAAGTTTCCACATGAAAGTCTCCTCCAAGGACACTGTCGTTATACGTCTGAACTCGTCCTTACTCTAAGGGGGAGTAAAAGGACAAAAAAAAACAACCACACATTTTAAATGGACCAGATCTCAAAGTAATCACATGAATGTTTGCATGATCCGACTCAGTGAATAACGCTGGCCACCTTTCTTTAAACACACTGATGGAGGGGCTCATGGTCACCACTTCGATCCTTCGGCTTGAGAAGGTTTTAGTCATTTTATCCGTGATTATCTTTGCATTGTTTTTCTTTTTCACTTCATCGAGTAATTCAAGGCTCTCTTTATCCAGTGTCTCTTGGTTTCTCCAACATGGTGCGGGGGGAGGTAATTAACCTCAGCTTTTTTTGTTTTTTTCACACTTTTTGATGGGCCTGCTTCAGCTGTACGCTTCCCCGTTAATGCGTTGATTTCGATTTCTGGGTAAGAATATTTTCGAGACTTTAACCTGGCACGATAATTGTGCATCTTAATTTGTATGCGTTGTTGCCAGCCATACAACCCTGTAAGTGACCCTGGCACCTTAAGACAACCAGGGCTTCAGCCACTAAATAGACATGTTGAGATGTTGGGTAAGCAGTGTAGGAAAAGATTTCTTTTGAAAGGTCTTGCATTATTGCTGATTTAACGCTGGCAGCCATGAAGAGGTTTCCAGTTGCATGATATGATTTGTTTGCCTCTGCAAGGATTAGTTCTATGTCTCTGGAAAACTCCGGAATCTTGAATGGTTGTGGCCAGGGAGATGGGCGACAAGACTTAGGGAGAATAATGGTGTCCTGGGAACTTGTTGATGCGCAGTCAGACACCTGTGAGCCTTCATCATCTCCAGGGCAGATGTCCACTTCAGGATGGGAGCTGAAATGGGAGAGCTCACTGTAGATGATGGTCCCGAGTCACGCACTGGGTGGAGGTCAAGGGTGATGGTCGGCTCTATAAGGACCACTTTAACAGTTGCCTTGTCATGCAAGGTGACACTGAAAAACTGATTGTCAAAGTCTTGATCTTGGTATAACAGTGCAACTTCCCTAGGTACTTGGAATGTTTTGGTGATGATTAAAACGAGCTCTTCCACTGTAGTAGGAAGTTCTGGAAGTGTCAATTTTTTAATGTTGTGTTCTTCCAAGATGACCCTTAAATGGACTGCCATTGTGGTTTTGGGGTTTCCTCAACTGTAGAGACAGAAATTTTTTTTTTTTGAATGATAGAGTAAACATTATAATAAATAAGATAAATGTAATAACTACGACTGTATATCGATATCGCGATATTGTTTGTGCCGATCCCACGTATCGATACTTCATGCAAGTATCAATACTTAAGTATGATTCCAGATCCTACAGGTCCTGAATCTGCAGCACCTGCGGCTCCAAGTTGCAGGCTGCCACGCCGACCGGAGAGGCTGCAGATTCCAGACCGCCTCTGCACAACTAATTTGACTTTAAAGGAATAGTTCAGGATTTTACAAATTGGACCTCATTTCCTAATGAGCCCGAGTGTTTAGAAATGTGTGGAGAGTTCAATGACTTGCATTGAATGGGAACTTCCTAAACTGCCTTTAAAAACAGTCTTAGCCGCTCTATAGCGACTTGTGACAAATATGGCACAACGCCAGGGCAACGTTTGGAATATCTGTGTTGATAGAATAAGGTTAGGAAGATACCGTTGACTTACATAGAATCCCGCAATGCTCCCCAAAGCTATAGGGACTGGATATAACGTGTAAAAAACACTTCACACTCAAAGTCATTAGGTACTGAGGTCCAATTTATACAATCCTGAACCCTTTAACAGGAGTAAGGAGTAAGGCGGAACCTTTTTTTCTTGTTTCCGGTCAGACCTTTGATAGCGTAACACTGGTCATAACGTCAATGTGCTGCCGGTTTTGAAAGAAAAGAAACGCTGATACATCAAAAGTGTTTCCAAACTTTTGGTCTGTACTGTAAGTGTGTCACAGGTTTCCATCCGAAAGGTAAACGGTTCAGATAAGGAAGTGAATGAATAGCCCGTGTTTGGACTTTCTTACATTTAATTGGATTGTGCTATGCATTCGAGGTGGTGCTATTCTGCATACTTAGCATTTAAGATTTTATTTACAAATACATTACGGAGTCAAGAATGTCATGCAAGCTAAAGAATAAGACCGCAACTAACACTGATACATTATAAACAGTGTAAGTGACTTCTCACATTCAAAGACATCTCCGGTGATTCAATAAGCAGCCATGTACACTGTAAATAATGTACATGTATCAAATAAGTCATTGTCTTGTTCTTTAGGACTGCAATATTATCATTATCACTGGATCCATTTGACTTGTATTCATCAGCATTTCAGTCCATCTGCTAACATTACGTTCCATGACAGTCCAGCTAATCATAAGATGGCCGCCACATTCATAGGCGTGGCCACTTTGACCCTCTGGACCAAAGATATTGAATGACATTCTAGATAGAACACTCCAATAGAAATATATTGCATTTAGAAACTTATTTTTAAATACATTTAAATTGCCGTGTCTTTCACATTATGTCATAACGAGTCCACAAACAACAAGACAAGAAAAGGCAGAAGTTTGTTGTCGCCACGTTTTTGTCATGTCTTAGTAGTTTTAGTCATGGCTTTTGGACGTGTACTCGTCAAATTTGTCATGTTTTTACCGCTCATTTTACGCCCAAGAAGCTTTTATTTTTGGGTAAAGCCAAACCTGAGCGTTTATTCTAGGCCAAACTGGACAAACTAAGATTGGTTCAGGTGGGGGTTAAGAGGTTACGTGCACTTGTAACGAATCACCGCTCTTTCTCCATCGCTGGACACCGCGGCGGCGAGTTTGTCGGTTAAGACATCGCTGCCTCTGCTCCACAAAAGTCCATAATCCGAGAAACTGTCTCTCTTCTTAAAACAGTCCGGTTACTGATGTATTCGGTCCGTTTGCCTTCTCCCGTTTACTCCCAGAGCACCGCGTCTCTCCTGGGCATGAGTGGACATGTCACAGGCCGGTCACATTTTAGAGGAATATGATCGACCTTGCAAAAATAAATAGACAGTGAGCTTAAAAGGATTATTCCGTTGTTTCAGACCTTTTTTTTATTCGTTTTTTTAAACATAACGTTCTATTTTCGCGCCCCCTTTATGACACGTTACCGTCTGTATCTACGTTAGCTCGTCAATTTCCGGTGTGAATTCTCGTCTAACAGACCGTCTCAGCACGGATCCAGACGCAATTATTACAATTACTACCACTGTATCTCCCGGTGTTTACGAGAAACCACGTCGATGTGCGTCTTTGGAAAAGTAAAGAGCTCCGGTTTCTACCACGCGGAGGCTAATCCTTCGGACTGCTTCCGCTTTAGCTCCGAATACAAGCCAAGTGAAAGATTTCGTCACGTTATAAAATATCATTTGCATCTGCATTATATACAGCAATAGCCCCATGCAAATAGCTTACCTTTACTCATTTGTCTGTCGGCATCCGGCGCAAAAGGAAGGTGGCGCTACAAGATGGCGGAAAAACGTGGTCTGATCGTTTGACTCATGGGAACGCAGGACTGACGCACGCGCTAGCAAGGCCACAGGGCTCACGTCTTTGGGGTGTATTTTACCATATCTTCCACATAACAGTTGTTACTGTTAACAATTAGGTAGCATGTGTAAAATTTACCCATTATTTTATCATTTCATGGCTGGCTACAATAATCCAGTAAAATATATGCGGTTTGCATAGATTATATTTACAACTCACCAAAATCACTTTTTCAGTGTATTCAGGAAAATGTGTACAGATATACATAAAAAGATATACATAGAGGTATCTTATAAAACACTTTAAGTGTTTTTTTAATTATTATTATTGCAAGAAGTGTAAATGTACAAAGGTGCAGAGGAAACATAAGACATAAAAAAAAAGACATAACAATACAACACACATGTGACATAGGACAGTAGAACAGTACACTGTAAAATTGATGTTTAGTTTATTTGTTTATTTGAGCAGTTAGTCAAAAGGAGTGGGCCGAAGCAAAAGGCTTATAAGATCCACCCCCCAAAATAAAAAAAAAAATCATTTATCAAAGCACACAAAACGCAACAACAGCTGTTTCATTTCTTGTACAATGTCTCGTACAGAGCGAGTAACAAATGATGATCATTAATATATTTCTTACAAATTGCCCCCAATGCCAAACATTGGTACATTACCAGAAGTCACTATTTTAATGTTATAAAGGCACGTTACTATGCAGCAGTTTATATTATACTTCGTGATCTTGCTACTTCCCAGCTGTCATTACCATCCTCAATATAATTTTAATTTGAGTTTAATTATTATTGTTATTATTATTACTATTATTATTATTATGAATCCCCAATGACAGCAGAGGGGATAAAGGACCTGCCTTAGCACTCCGTCTTGCACTGAGGGTCTCAGTCTGCCACTGAAGGATGTCGTCCTGGAGAAGTGGACGAGGGCTCCAGTGCCGACCTGAGAAGCTCTTGTGGTCAAGACGGTTTAGGCAGAACTGGGAACTACAGGACAACACAAACATACAACACAAAATATTGACAGCTTGGACACAATCTGGTCATATTCACTCAGGCGCTGGGCTCACTTGTGTTGCCAGTGGTTTTGATATTCATGGCTGTGTGTTGAGGACAGTCAATTGACACTAGTATACACGCTGTCCATACCTTATATTGTAGCAAAGTATAATGTTGTCCCATGAAAAGATATAATACAATATTTGCAGAAATGTGAGGGGTATACCCATTTTAATGAGATATTGTAGATCGGCTCCATCCCATTTGGAACATGAACCGGGTTGAAACATATTTAGTACTTCATTTGAAACTGTAGGTTTTTGAATAATAAGACCTTGCCTGGCCTGCTGACCTTTTGGTCAGCAGGCCAGCAGGAATTTACTTAAAATTCAAGCAACATTTGACAAATGCACCGACACCACACATGAGGAGAGACTAATCTGGCTCGAACTCTAGCTAAATCTAATGTAGTGTGTCTCCAGCCTAAACAATGCCTGCGATAAATCCTCTCTTTACCGATGCCTTGATTTGGAAACCATTACTGATTGAGCTTTTCCCTCCTTGCATTCCGTCTGGGTAATTAAAAAACACAATGCAGTCTGCGCTGGCCTGCAAAGTCGAAGAGCCAGTGATTTTGTGCAGCGGAGTAACGCCACTGGTTTCCACGGCAACCTCACTCGACTCAGTGGAGGAGTTCAGGAGTGGAGCCGTTTGGAGTTTTGGATTGTGGCCAAAACGAAGTACTTTGGAGAGATTTGTCTTTAGTCGGGCTGTGGGAGAGACTCATCCTCTCAGAGCGGTGAAGTGGTCAGTGCAGAGGAGTGCAGGTGTGGAGGACGTGTTTACAGACTGGGCCATCAGGCGGTTACGCACTCGCATGTTACAATGTTACTGCATCTCATCTGTGTTTTTATAGTTGTTTATTTTATTAAAGGAATAGGCCACCGTTTTTACATACTGAGATATGTTTTTACCTTTGCTTTGACGAGTTCATTTGTACCCGTCTGGTCTCCACGTGTGCCTTCAGTCACTTAAACACAGCACAGACGGCGTTAGCATTTAGCCTCTCTCTTCTCCTCTATAGCTCCAAACGAGGTGAAGATAGAAGCTACCAAACTCTTCCACGTTGTCCCTATTTAAATATGGTTATGTGAAGTGTTACACTATAAAGTATAATTACACAAAATTAAACAATGTGGATTTTCTAAGTGGATAAAAAGGGGAACTATATTGTAAGGCGTAATAATACCAGGAGTAGTTTGACATCTGCACAGTAATGTGAAGATAGAATTACTTCTGGTATGTAAAAAGGGTGGCCTATTCCTTTAAGTGCACTATTAGTTCCTGACTTTCTAAATTAAATTCATGGAATTTTTATCATGTCTTGTGGCAAAATGTGTATCATAGTTCATTTCTATAAATTAACAAGATTGTTCCTAAACTTTTGACTAAAGAAGTACAAATAATTGTCAGGGAATAAGTGTTTAGGCACACTGCGTGACATTTCACCCAATAAATAGAATAAAATACAGACATTTATTCATTAAATGTATTTATTTAAAAGGTTTTGTTACCTTCAGTGCCAAACCTGGGCTCAGCTCTCCACAGACCTGAGGAGCGGGACGTCTCCAGCTCGTCTCCATGGAGATGTCGACTAAAGGCAGCAACATCCATCCACTTTCTCCTGATCCACAAAGCACATGTGGACTGGTTGGGCGAACTCCCACAAACCCTCGAGCACCCGATGAAGGGTATAGAGATGGTCCAGTGTTCCACGACCAGGACGAAAACCGCATTGTTCCACCGGGTTCGGGGGTCGCCACCGTGACAGGCACCAGAGACCTTACGGCCACAACTACGGGTAGCCGCATCGACAATGGTCCACTCGGACTCCATGTCCCCAACCTCCCTCAGAATCTGGGTGAAGCTCTTCCGGAGGTGGGAGTTGAAGACCCTACTGACAGAGGGATCCACCAGACGTTCCCAAAAGACCCTCACAACACGTTTGGGCCTGCCAGGTCTGACCGGCTTCTTCCCCTGCCAGCGGATCCAGCTCACCACCAGGTGGTGATCGGTTGACAGCTCAGCCCCTCTCTTCACCCGAGTGTCCGAGACACGCGGCCGGAGATCAGATGACACAACTACAAAGTCGATCATCGACCTCCTGCCTAGGGTGTCCTGGTGCCACGTGCACTTATGGACATCCTTGTGCTCGAACATGGTGTTCGTTATGGACAAACCGTAACTAGCACAGAAGTCCAATAACAGAACACCACTCGGGTTCAGATCGGGGAGGCCGTTCTTCCAATCACCCTCGTCCAGGTCTCAGTGTCGTTACCTACGTGGGCGTTAAAGTCCCCCAGTAGAACAATGGAGTCCCCAGCCGGAGCACCATCTAGTACCAACCCCAGGCCTGGCTCCAGGGTGGGGCCCCGGCTCCGCCATACCGGGCGACGTCACGGTCCTTGTTCTTAAACTGTCCATAGGAGTCTTTGAACTGCTCTTTGTCTGACCCGTCACCTAAGACCTGTTTGCCATGGGAGACCCTACCAGGGGCATAAAGCCCCAGACAACATAGCTCCTCGGATCATTCAGGCACTCAAACAACCCCACCACGTTAAGGTAGCAGTTCACGGGGTTAAAAAGGCAGCAACATATGAGGTTTAAATAGGTTAGGTCCACATCTTAATCCATTATTTACTACAAAAATAGACTTTTCTGTGCTGGTCATTTGGAACATGTTTTGTATGGCTGGCCACAGGTGAATCAGGTTAAGACAGGTTAAGCAAAATCCACGCTTTAAGGCTTTGTACTATGCTACAAAAGCTTTAAGTTTTGTAAGGCTTTTGCAACTTGAACAACAGACCTGGAGCTGTGTTTCGAGCCGCTGGCGCAGCTTTGAGTAATCTTTGGATCTTCTCCAGTGGCTGTTCTTAGCCGTGTGGCGACAGCTCCCAAAAAGTTTCTCCTCAGTACCTACGTGTCTAGGAAATGCTCTCCTCCACAGCACAAGTTAAAAGCATGTGAAATTGATTTAGTTAGCCGTTTTAGATCAGTATTACATTGTCTAACCAACAAAGTGTAATTGATAAAGATGAGTTTGAGATGATTACCACAAAAAGTAGCTCTTTAAGTCTTAAAGAGTGGTTATTATAAATGCAATGCGATGTTTTGACTTGATTCAAGTGCAAAAAATACTTCTTCCACTGTCAGATTAGTTTTGTTAGACTTACCAACCCAAACCAAGGGCTACTATATTCATTGCTCATATCATTGCTATTGATTTGCCAAACTCTCCTGACCAATGAGAACAAGCTAGAACGAGGCTGAGCTCCATCTTAAAAGGTGAGTTTGGTATTTTTTGGCCCTTTTTGAAGAGAGAAAAAGTACATAGAGAATCTTCAGTCCGACCTTTGAAAGACGAACACCAACAGTTTGTTTTTGGTCTTTGGAAGAAAAAAATCCTTTCTGGGCCCAAGGAGCGTTTCTGCTGCAGTGCCGCGGAGAAGCTTTCACCTGTGTGCTCCTGCAAACGCGAGGATAGAATAGATTATTTGAAGACATTGAATGGATTATGTTTTTTTAAATTAATATCTTTTACTGTTCTTGAAGTACTTTTTCAACGCAACACTGAGATCAGAGTCAGAGGAAAAGCATTGTTGCGCTCAGTGTGAACGGTGTCAGACTAATTATGAAGAGTTCTCACACACTGAAGGGCGCGGGTGTTTGTTCAGAGCCAGACATCAACGCACTTCAGAGCACCGTTACTGAGATCGATTGTTTTACCCTCATTGCAGTAGTCTGTACCTGACACAAAGACGTGACGGGACAAGCTTGAAGAAAGATCCACATTCACACATGCAAAAAGTACCAATTGAAAAGAAGGCTTCCTTGTCTTTCATTCTATTTACCGAGTAAAACGTTGGGGCAGCGATTTGAAAGTGTCGTTCCTAACGTCATGCCCCATTGTGACCTCAGCCCATTCCACAGCCCTGAAAACCCAGGAAGCTTTCATAGAGCTATGAACCAATGGCATTGCAGAAGAGATTAAAAATAAACGCCCACAGACTGTCAATTAAGAATGGACCAATTATAATCTTCTTCCTGAAGCCGTAAGGAAATGGGGACAGGTTCTGGAAGTTCCTTGCTCTTATTGACTTTCCTAAGAAATATTTTTGCCTCTCTGTAATGGTGCGTTTCAGGCAACTGGTAACTGGTAAATTGCCAACCTCCAACTAGGAAAAATGCCTTGGGACAATGGGCAATTATAATTTGTGGTTTAGGCTCATTAGCTGTGTGGGGTATTTTGACATGGGAAAGAACTGAGGCAAATACACCCAAAGACAAACAAAAACACAGAAGTGATAAATTGACAAATTCCTTCTTTTCCATCCATTAACGAATACGCCGCCAGGACGCCGCTCGAACTGGTTGAGACGTCTGGAGAGCTCCGAGTTCAAATGCTCCCCAGTGGAGGAGCGCAGCTAATGATAAAACTGTAACAAAACCATTGCACCAGTGAAGTGAACATTATGTTTGGTCATACTCTTCAATATAATGTTATGTAGCATGTTTCGGATGATATGTTTGTGGAGAAACATTCATGTAACGTTAGCACCTTATTAGCAGTAGCCATTTTGTTTACATATGGGTTTATTCAGCTGGGACGCTCTGAGGTCGTAAGTCATAATTTTCAAGAGGGAAAAGTTACTAGTTGCGTGAAACGCCCCATTGTTTTTACTTTTATATTTGACCTATTCTAGACAATAGAGTTGGCTCAAAAAACCCAGCCAAATTCAACCACCAGCGGCATATGGAGCTATGAGCCACCCCCTCAAGTGGTTCTAAAAATTGCACATCTCAAATTGTATTTAATTCAATATAATGAGCTGCACAAACCAAACTTTATGAGTGTAAAATAAATGTTGAGTCACAGCAGCACTATTTTAAAGATGATTGCACATAAATGGCCCAAATGGAGGTTTAGCCATTTCATTTAGAATCGAAACTTAATCCACATGACTCATTTGCATAAACCGGGCTGCAGCCCTCAGCGGAGGAGCAGACCTCGCTGTGCGTTAATGAACACGATTCGGTGCAATATTTGACCAGATAATTTTTTATTTCTGTGACTGAGGGCTGGAGCAGCGGAGGGGGCGAGCCTGAAACGGCTTTTTATTTGCTTTCGGTGAGGCTCGGGAAGTTTGTGCAGGCGTAGCTACAGTCTGTGGGGTTTATAATGTGAACACAGCAGCAGTCACTCAGAAGATTATGAGTATGCACGTTTAAAATATCGTTAAAGTCAGTGGCTTCTGGTCGGAGAATCTGACCCTGTTTTGTAGTTTGATTGTATGGGTAATGTAGTTTTTATGAAACAGCTGTTGGTGCCCTGTTGTTACTGCCTCAGGGTGAGGACGGTTGGATTGTCCAAAGGCAGCTGGAGCTCCAGTTCCTAACTGTATAAGGACCTAACAGTTGACCTTATCATGTGGTAAAGGAACAGGAGCAAGGATCAGCCACCCTCACTTAGTCCATTCTTAGTCCACAGTTTATGTTCACACCTTTCCACATCTCTATACTGCCTTCTTCTGCCCTGGAGGAGCAGAGTGAAATATGTGCCGCCGTCCTTTCGGAGCGTGACACTTAACAGATGCTTATTTCTGGAGGGAAGGATTGGAATCTTTATCGATTGCTAACTTAAACAGGCTTGGTTTATCACACAAACGCTTCTTGCACCTTGACTAATCAATAGAGACCTTCCCCGCCCTCCTCCTCCCCGACGTCTCCTGTACCTGCTCAGAATGCCAGTCCTTTATCTGCCCCTGCATCGCGCCTCAGGGCTGTGCACGGGCCTCTCAATGTCATTACAGAAACGCTCACTAATCTGGATTACCACAATGGAGACGGAGAAAAAAACAAACGTCAAAGATTTCGAGATGAACCTAGCCCTAAGCAAGTTTTACGTTTGCCTGAGATGTTGGGTTTCCAAAAAAATCAAGAGAAGTTTTGTATGGCATTGTGACCTTTAGTGATGTCAGGAAGCCAACTCCAGCTGCAAAACAAATCCTGTGCGAGTGTTATTGTAAAGTAAATGTGATTAGACTGATCACAGCAGTTGCTAACAAGAACAAGCTAATTACCGCTCCTGTCAGTCGGAGAGCAGAGCGGTGTTATTTTTAGTGTGTTTGTTCTCATTAATTTGATTATTGCAGACATGTTACAGCATGTTAAGCTCGTCACTAATCGGGATCCGCCAGTGACACTCTTAAGCCTCCACTGAGGAGGTGGACCACACTCACGCACCGCAGAAACAGAGACACTGTGGGCAAAGCTCAATACTTTCACTTGCAATGTTCACATTACGCTATTTAATTACAGTCACAGTTTCTCCGTAGATTTAGAGGCGGAAATTGCAATATTTATTTTTCAAAATGCATTTTTCTCACCTTGTACTTGCGATGGTAAAATGGTTTCAACTTATAAAGCCGTTATACCTTCATTTGGCCCAAAGCGCTTTACAGCAAGGAACCTGTCACCCATTCACTCTCAACATACACTGGAGGCAAGGAGGAGGAGTGTCTTGCCAAAGGACACAATGACAGTGTGCATCTTCAGGAGGTGAGATTCGAACCCCTGGTCATGAGATGACCCGCTCTACCACTGCTACCCCAACTTTGAATGTTTATTTCTGAAGGAATTTTTAATATCTAATCCATAGCCCAGCTTTGAACCCCCAAAAGCAATGAAAAAACAAAAATCTCCTATGATTTTTTTTTCTTTTAAAATCAAATGTGTCAAACCTAAAATTAAACCTGCCTCAGATTTTGGCGGCAGAAATATAGGCCATTTTTAATAACCCTATAAGGACTTTTTTACATTTGAAGGAATGTTTTGTTCATAAACATGCCAGTAATCTGAAGGAAACATTTCAAATAGACTTTTTTCAAATTGTTATTTTTTTGTTAGAGATAGCCTCCCAAAACCAGATTCTATTGTGTTTCTAAAGAGCAGAAAGGGTGATAAAAGGTACACCTTGTTCATTGAAATCAAGCACAATTTTGATCACGCTTTAAAATGATACAAATGATCTGGGTCTAACCAGGGAAACTAGACTAAATGATTCAATTGAAGATCCATTTTCTAAAATCACTTTTTTTATTTTAGTTTGGTGGTTGTTTTTATGGCAAAAGTGATTGTCCGTCAGTACTGGCCCCTGCACATTTAATGGAAATTAGTCTTTTGGCCATAAATTTACCTTGACACGCATAGCTATAGAACGCATAGCTATAGGCCTCACTCACAAAGTCCAAACAGGCGGTGATGTGGAGGGCCATTTGACCCCACACTATGGAGATGAACCATTACCGCCGGTCCTGTCGTTGGATAGAAGAACCACAGTATAGTGCACTAAGGGAAATAGAAGAAGCACCTCTAAGTGTCTTCCTGTTCAGCCGCCGTGAGCCACCCTGATGCGGCGTCCTCTGAACGTCTCGGATTACCTCACTTCTGAAAACGACTTTTGTAGCTCTTCCCTCTCTCCTCTCACTAACGTCTCTCTGTCCAGCATTTGTCTTGTAGAAACAGACACACGAGCCGCTCCCCCCATCTCTCAGCGTCACCTCGGAGCTGTGGCCGGGAGGTGGAACAAAAGCCCGGTGCGGCTGCTGATAACTCCGCTGTGGAGGCATTTGTCTGTGGGCCGGCGAACTCCGCTAATGACTTCTGAAGCAGCGACACAAAGGATGTCGCCGCGGTAACAATGGCACGTCTCGCGCTACGGCGCTTTCTCTGCCGGTGAAAAGGCTGTTATGAAGACGTCGGCTTTTGTCCGCCCGTCTATTCAGGAGTATAAGTGTCCGTGTGATTGCGACACAAATGGAGGGTACTGTTAATGCCTCAAAAGGAGAGAGATACATTTGAAATGGCCTCTTGGTTAGTTCTTATGTGAACTGACTCTAAACACTTCGACTCTTTTTAAACCTATAACTATTACTATATCAAATACACAATTCATCTCTCCATTGAAAGGAAGTTTCTTCGGTGACTTGACCCGTCCTTGCACTTTCTCTCCCCTCACTATTCTCTGTCGCTCGCCCACTCTCTCTCTCCTTCATAGCCTCGTCTCTAAAGCAGAGCCCGGGGTGTTTATGCGACTGTAAGTCCTGACCTTTGGATCCATGACTGTATAAAACATTTCTGTGTTTTTTGTCCAGAAGAACAAAAGCTAACTTTAGCTATGCTGCTAGCACGAATGCCTATACCCGTATTAGAATGCTGGTGTATTCATGCATTTATTTTTTATTTTTGTATGTATTTATTTGACAGGGACATGTACAGGAGCATTAATCAGCATATGAAACGATGCTTTGTACCAGACTTCTAATTATCAAAGTGCTTCTCAGGTGGTTTATCCTTCAAACTCCACTCGGTTTATCTGCTCACGCGGCAACAAGTGGAAACCACAAGCGCACAGCTCCTCTGGCTCTGAAAAGACTTCAAATCAAATCAAACTTTATTTATAAAGCGCTTTTCATACCGAAAGGTATCACAAAGTGCTTTACAGATAACAAAGAGACAAACAGGTGCGCGCGCACACACACACACACACAATATATCAGTAGGACTAAATAAATAGATGTCAGTTTGTTAGGAGTCCAGTGCCTCCCATCTGTGTTTTGCCCCGCCCTCTTGTCCCTGTCTGTTTGGAGCTGGGCGGAGTCATCACACCCTGGAGCTTGCAGCCACTCAGCACACCTGCAACTCATCACCACTCCCCTCCAGTATTTGAAGCCTCTTCAGTCCTCCACTCTCTGCCAGATCGTCCGTTACCTTATGTGGTACCTACTTTGGCTCTTGAATTTTTTGCAACCTAAGCTTTGAAAGAACTTTTGTGACAAACCTGTAATTCTACTCTCTTCCGTGCAGTTCTCCGTCCGGCTCCAGACTCACCTCCAGATACCTCCACCGCCCCGTACCTTGTACCTCCGGTCCTGTTTTCAACCCTTGCCTGTTTGTTTGGAATAAATCTGTTAAACCCTTTTTTGGAGTCTGTCCTTAGAGTCACTCTGGTCCTGTCGTTACAACACAGTTAAAAGCTAAGCTAAAAAGGTGGGTCTTGAGCCTGCTCTTAAAAACATGAACGTTCTCTGTGGTCCTGAGCTCCTCCTCAGGTCGTTCCAGAGGCGAGGGCCATAATATTGGAAAGACGCCTCTCCGTGAGTCTTTCTGTTGACTTTAGGAATAACTAGGAGACCCCTGCCGGAGGAGCGAAGGGGCCGTGAAGGTTCATAAGGTAAAAGCAGTTCTGAAAGATAAGAAGGACCAAGACCATTAAGACATTTAAAAACCATTGAAAATTGATCCTGAAACACACGGGGAGCCAATGCAGCGACTCTAAAACCGGTGTAATGTGGTCCCGCCTCCTGGTCTTCGTCAGGACACGAGCTGCTGAATTTTGTAAAAGTTGTAAACCTGAGATCCTCTTTTTGGGAAGACCAGAAAGCAGGGCATTACAGTAGTCGATACGACTGGTGATAAATTTGGGGGCCACGGTAGCGCAGCGGTTAGCGATCATGCTTCACAGCTAGAAGGTCCGGGTTCGATTCCCACCTGGACGGGGCCTTTCTGTGTGGAGTTTGCATGTTCTCCCCGTGTCTGTGTAGGTTTCCTCCGGGTACTCCGGTTTCCCCTACCACTAAAAACATGTACAATAGGTTCCCCTCTGGGGCCAGGACTCCCCTGAAAAAGAGATTCTTAATCTCAGTGGGACTTTCCTGGTTAAATAAAGGTCAAATAAAAAAAAATAAAGGCATGCATGAGCGTCTCCGTGTTGGCCTGAGAGAGAATGGGGCGGACTCTGGCTATGTTCTTTAGATGTAAAAACCTATCTTTGTGATATTCTTAATGTGTGGAATTAAAGTCAGCTCAGAGTCAAAAATCACACCCAGGTTCTTCACCTGTGAGGAAGGATTAAAAGACAATGACTGTAGTTTGGGTAAAAGTTTCTCTCTCTGGGCCTCAGGACCGATGACCTAGTGTCATCAGGAGACATGGAGATGTACAACTGTGTATCGTCAGCGTAACTATGAAAGTTGACTCCATGTCTCCTGATGACATCACCAAGAGGGAGCATATACAGGTTAAAAAGCACTGGGCCCAAAATCGAACCCTGGGGCACACCACATGTAATGTTATGGACCTTAGAGGAGCAAGTATCCACACTTACCATGAATGTCCTGTCTGTGAGGTAGGATGTAAACCATTTGTGGACAGCACCAGAGAGGCCGATGTGTTTTAAACGAGTTAAAAGAATAGTATGGTCAACTGTATCAAAAGCGGCGCTCAGATCCAGTAGAACCAACACTGTGACCTTCTGTGAGTCATAATTTAATCTAAAATCATTTAAGATCTTTAAAAGGGCTGTCTCGGTGCTGTGGTTTACCCTAAAGCCGGACTGGAATTTCTCAAGGACATTATGTGCAGTGATAAAATCATTAAGTTGGGTAAAAACACGTTTTTCAAAGATTTTGCTTAAAAATGGTTAGTTGGATACCGGTCTAAAGTTGTTAAAATGATTACAGTCCAAATTGCTCTTCTTCAGCAGGGGCCTCACCACCGCCCCCTTAAAGGCAGCAGGGAAGACCCCCGTCTGAACAGAGCAATTCATCATGTGTAAAAGCTCATCTTTAAAGGATCCATACAATGTTTTAAAAAACGGGGTTGAGACCGGGTTTAAAGGACATGTGGTGGGCCTCACTGAGGAGAAAACTTTATCATCTCAGTTTTAACCTGGACAAAACTGTGCAGTGTTTCTTTTGGAACAAGTAGACAACCAGATGTATTTAAAGCCGTGTTACTTTGGTTAGATAAAATATTACATCTGATAGTGTCTATCTTTCCCCTGGTCTGCAAACGCCTCACAGAGAGCGTCTGTGGGGTTTAAAGGAGGTCTGTTAAAATCAGGATTGAAAACATTTTCTATTGTTGAGAATAGGACTTTTGGGTTATTTTTGTGGTTGGTGATTATTGTGGAAAAGAATGTATTTCTTGCACATCTTATTGCTGTATTGTAGGTCTTTTGTTGAGCACGGAATATTTGATAATTTATTGTTATTTTGAATTTCCTCCATCTCCTCTCGGCCTTCCTGCAATTTCTCTTGAGTTGCTTTAGCTCCCCTTTCTCCAGGGGGGAGGGGGTTTGGGATTAATCTTTTTAATGCAACTGCATCAAGGGCGATGAGTAGTTTACTGTAAAAATTGTCGACAATAAAATCGCAGTTAGCAGATAAAATCACAGGAGGAATTTGTTGTAAAGTATCAATTAATTTTTCAGCCACTTCAGGGGTGAGATCACGTTTCCTCACAGTTTTTGCCGAGGATTCTCGCTGGATAAAACCAGTGACATTAAAAAACACACAGTACTGGTCAGAGACGGCCAGGTCGATAACAGAGGACACAGTAGTGGACAGAGGTCAGAGGTCGATAACAGAGGACACAGTAGTGGACAGGCCATACGTGATGACCAGGTCCAGACTGTGTCCTTTCTCATGAGTTGGCTGCGTGACGTGTTGGTGAAATCCATATAATTAAGAACATTTAAAAACTCGGCAGAAATGGGTCTAAAATGTTGTCTATGTGTAGATTAAAATGATCATATTAATGGAGCTGTGTAAAAGTGACAGAAAGTCTGAGAATTCATTAATAAAAAGGGGACCTCTTTTGGGCGGTCTATAGACAGTGACACATAAAATCGGGGGGTTACTAAAGATAATTGCGTGGTGCTCGAAACTCGGGTATTGATCACATTTTTTAATTGCTGTCACTGAAGAAAGTCAGCGCGGACACGTGTCTCGTTAGCATTACATTTAACATTTGCACATTTAATCATATTCTTCATGTAAAACAGCAAGTTCTCTCTGGACCTGAACCGGAAATGAGTCAATTGTTGGACTACTTATTTGGAAGTCTATTGAGCTGTCCACTATCTCCATAATAAGTGACTGGATTGAGTTAAGTTACATCTTGCCTGTGGTTTAAAAGGCCTCAGGCACTAAGTGAAAAGTGTAGCCCCAGGGGCACAGTGTCCATGACTCACATTGTACACCCAATAAGACCTGCAGCTTTAAAAATGAATTCAAAGTATTGCACTCATTGTATTCCCAGTAACATTTAGTGAAGACACATTTGTCGTCTGTATTTGACCCGCTCTTCAATAACACTGAACCAACCTGCCAAGAGCCAAGGAGAACCCATCTCCAACCAAATAAGTAGCAGCTGACCCGGGGACTCTCGGCCTGGGGGGGGGGTGTCCCACTGCCCTGCTCTCTCTCTTCCTTTAGTGTGTAATGAGCGCCTGCTGTGGGCCACCCCTCTTCAGTGACTCCCCATAAGCGGCAGATCATCCTGGGACACTGGTCCAGATGGGGTCCAGCCTGGACCCCGCTGGTCCACACAATGACCCGGGACCCTCCTCAGAGGCTGGAGGAGGGGCCGGGGGGCATCAAACGGCAGTGACTGGGCGGAAGCTCTGTCTGATCCGGCTGACATTTTGGGCCCTGTCTGATGGACGCCAAGGAAAGGTTAGATTTCAGATGTCTGAGGATGGAGCGCATGGGGGGGGGCTAAAGATCTGTTGTCAAATAAAGAGAGCACAGAGGGTATTATGAACAGACACATACTGATATTATCTGTGTTGTTCACCTGCTGATGCCATGAGGTGGAGCTCTTCTGTGTTTTTAAAGTCCGGACACCTTAACCGTTCTTTTTGAGATACATTTGGCTCAACTACAAAGCAAGATTTGCATTTTCCAGTCTGCAAAGAGCCGTGACCACTGAGGTGGTGGGCAGCTGAGAATGGTTTATTTCTAATTTCGTTTTTATTATTCGTGAAACAAAATCTGGCAACGTTCAATGCCTTTTCTGCCAGCTCATATGAACTAAGGCCACATTAAGTTCTCATTCTCCTGAAGTGGTGACTGGATGGATTTGTGGACCCATAAGCACTGATTCTTCCATAGAGTTCTATCGGCCCTTGCCCTGATTCTGAGCTGATCAAATTGCATAACGTGAACACTGCCTATTCTCTCAGAAAATACAATGTTATTTTTAGGGCCGGGACTTTAACGCGTTAATTTAGATTAATTAATTACACAAAAATAACGCGTTAAATTTTTTTGACGCATTTTAATCGCACATGTTTTTACAACGCGGAACGTTTCTCACTGGATGAGTTTAGGCGGACCCGATTATACTGGAGCACCAACTTGTAGCACAGGCAACATATAATTTATGTTTAACATTATTTTTATTGTAAATGTACTTTTTGTTGTTATTTACGTGCCCAGCTGAGGCAGGCGCGCTCATTGTATTTCTTCACGCATGTGTGTGCGCGCGCCCTCGCTCCCAGTCACAACACGGACCATTGAGGGGATCAGGCCTCCTCACACGGACTAAAGCCCGGGTTTGAGCAGGTACACGACTCTGAAAGACTTGGAGTTTCTGGATACTGCTCAACAGGACCGGTGAGAGTTTTCGGGTTGCGTAGTGTGCCTGCACGGGCGCTTCAGCTGCGACCTCGCGCTAATAGTTTACGTGCCTTTAAACCAGCTGTTGCTAAATCAACAAAGTCTGTTATGGCTCTGAAGCAACAATAAACAATATTTTGTTGCCTAAGCTCATGTATTCAGTCATTATTCAATGGTATACTAAAAATCCATATGAAAAAACTTACTTCTCACTGTTCTCAGGTCAAATATTTATATGCGATTAATTTCGATTAATTAATTACAAAGCCTGTAATTAATTAGATTAATTTTTTTAATCGAGTCCCGGCCCTAGTTATTTTATGTGAAAAGCCACAACTATGTAGAGTTAGTGTGTGTATGGTGAATGACTGAACTGAAAAAGCAATTTTAAACCAGGACAAAAAACAAGTCCAATTCAGGACTAACGCAGGACTTTATCGGATCACCTGGACCTGGAGGTTACAGATGCCTGGACTAAACCAGACCCTATATCTTCCGGTTTTGTGCTTAAACATGATTCATTGAATTGACTGGAATTGAGGATATTTTAACTTCATGTAAGTCATTCTGGTATAACAGGTGACATCATCTTCTGATCGACGTCAATTTTTCTTATTTCAAGTAAAGACGGAGACTGTCCAAGCAAATTATATTTAATCTTATTGTAGGTGCATAAAGATTTTTCTTTCTAATATTGTGTGTGCAAAGAGACTCATTACATTGCTGTTATGTTTGCTGACCAACTCAAATTATGGTCAAATTTCTTTACTGTTCCCAGACGTAGAGCAGCAGCGAAAGAATTAACTATTGGCTGTGAATCGTGAGAACAGGGTTGAACCATTTTGATAAATATCTAGACGTGTTTAACTCAAGGAGAGTGACTTCAGTTTTATGAAGGAATGTAACAGTACCCAAACGTTGGAAAGCCGAGATACGCGCTCTGCCAAAGCCTATCTCCTCCATCACCAATAAGTCTGAGCGTTAACCGTGAGAGGAAAGAGTATATATGTATTTTTTTCTCTTCGTTTTACAACTGTAGCCAGGAGCGACCGCTGCGCTCCTCGGACGGCGGCGGAGCTGCGGTCTGCCGCTGATAACGTCTCCAAACACCGGCGCGTCAAATTGAGTTTTCTGCCTCCACAAAGCGACCGGAGCCCTCGGCCTGTGGACGCTTTCAGCTGCGTCTGTCGGACAAAACGCAATCACCCACATGCAAACGCTTTGAGCTGTGCATTTAATAGTAGCTCCACAAAAGGGATCGGAGAAAATGCCGGATGGGAATGGAATATTCTAAAGAGTCGACGACGGAAGGAGCCCGTTTCCAGTCTCTTTGTCTGCTCCGTGTTGTATGTTTAGAGCAAGCGTTTATTATATCTTCTTGAATAGAGTCCAACTGTTCTTTTTGTTTCACATTCAACACCATAATCCCACAAAAGCATAGTGAAAGTAGTACATTTCTCACATTTCTGCCTAACTTGGTCACTAAATGTGGTCTGATCTTCATCAAAATCATACGAATGATTAAACCGTGTCTGCTTAAACTAATACCACCAAAACATTTACATTTGATCATATTTGTATTGGCCATAACATGTAAACATTCACAGGACAATGTGGAATAAGTAAGTACACCCCCTGAATCTCACTGAACTGCAGCAGTTTTGTTAAGAGGAATGGTCCAAGATTCATCCTGATCATTGTGAGCGTCTAATCTGCTGCAAAAGAAGGGTCAGCCAGCTATTTAATACAGGGGTTCACTTATTTATTCCATGCATGTTGTGAATGTCTCAGGTTTTTCTGCAAAATATCTTTGAAAAAAAAAAGTTCTATTGATGAAAGCACGTTGTCCGGGCCCTGAGGCAACAAAACAGGCCCACACCATGATGCTCCTGCTCCAGACTTCATAAGGGGTTCATAGAGCATAGGGTTTTGATGTTGGTGTGTTCTTCCCAAACGATTCAACTTTGGTTTGTGATAGTAGTTTAAGCAGACGCTGTTTAATCATTCCTGTAGTTTTGATGAAGATCAGCCCACGTTTAGTGACCAATTTAGGCAGAAATGTGACAAATGTACTTTTTCTTCGCACTGTATGTCAACATGCGTTGGCATTGTCCATGTATTTGATAAAGCACTTTTAATTTTGCAAATGCACTGTGCCTCAGAATTTCATGGTTTGTGTCCAGCAAATATATTTCTCTGCTTATAGCTTATAATAATGCCCGTGTATGCAGTGTGGGGTAGTAACAGAATACATGTATTTTGGGTATTATATTCTGTTAGAGTTACTCTTTCATTTGAGGGTATAAACCAAAGGAATACATTGCAGCACTCAACCATTGAATTTCAGTTTCATATTCATAACAATAAATGGTAAATAGACACAACTTATATAGTGCTTTTCTACCTTTATCAGGCCCAAAGCGCTTTACAGTAAGGAACCAGTCACCCATTCATACTCTCATGCATACACTAGTGTACGCAGACACTGGAGGCAAGTAGGGTGAAGTGTCTTGCCCAAGGACACAACGGCAGTGTGCAATTGCGGGAGCTGGAATTGTGTAACAAGTGTAGCTCTGTTTATAATCATATGCCGCTTTTATGCATCAATATAATGCAAATCAATGTGAAAGTGTTCTAAGTATTCAGAATACAGTACCCTGATACAAAATACAGTTTAGGGATAGTATTATTTAACTAAATACAATGTCAAAGTATTCTCCCCAACACTGCGTATATGGAATACAAAACACGAAGTGGAGTGAAGCTCAAGGCTAGATCGACAGCTGAGAGCTTTTACAAAGTCATTTTTGTAGTGAAGGCATTTTGGGTGATGAAATGTGCAGTTGAAGCCAGACGTGTCCTCCTCCATCAGCACCAGCACTGACCAAAGGGGGGTGTCAGTGTTAGGTGCAATGCTTTGTGAAAACAGCCGATGAGGTCGCGGTCCTTACTTTTGGACATTTAAGGCACAAGCATCAGCAGATCGCTCTTTATCTGGTTGTTTCTCTTTGATTCTTTTTACGTTGTACGTAAAAAGACATGTGTACGGCAGCTGCTGTTTTCTGTCCAACATGGGCAGGTAAGTTTCCTTTTTAATCGTCAAAACACAAAAGTAAAGAACCACTTTCTACAAACGCCAGCGGTGTGTCATAGTCAGACCTAATGGAGGGGCCTGACACCATGGTCCTACTCGTGGCTTTTAAACCACATGAAGGTACTCCTTACAGTACTGCTTAATGACAGACTTACAATTACTACAACTCAAAGCAACGATAAGAGAAAAAGTGGACCACCGCATGTGGCCTACATCTTATATATCCATCCATCCATCCATTTTCTTCCACTTGTCCATTACCAGGTCGTGGGGGCAGCTGTTAGAGCTGCCCAAATCACATTGCACCAGCCCCTATGGTGCCCCCTGCAGGTGGTGGGTCCACAGAAGGACGGACTCATGGTTCTAACCGGGCCTGTTGGTCTCTCATAAGGGGCTTCTGAACCGCTCTTTGTCTGACCCGTCACCTAGGACCTGTTTGCCCTGGGAGACCCTACCAGGGGCACAAAGCCCCCGACAACAGAGCCCCCAGGATCATTCGGGTGCTCAAACCCCTCCACCACGTTACGGTGGCGGTTCCAGGAGGGGCATCTTATATATCTTATGTATAAACCATAGGCTTTCAGAAGTGTGTCTGAAGCTCAGGGTGTAGCTGGTGCTGTTGTGGAAAGGTCTGAAAGTAGTAAAACGTGCACATATATTTGTGCATGTAAGGTTTTTGAGAGCAAGAAACGAGTTTACGGCACATCAACAGTTTTTTTTAGAATGTGTGGAGGATAAGGGCTTTATCTCCTCTTTAAGACCGTCTTCTTATGTTTGTGCTATTCAGGTTAATCACTGAATAATATGTTGTTGTGTTTCCCTTTGTCTGACAACCTGGAACGTAAAAAGAAATAAAAAAAATTGCTCAAATAAATTAAACTAAAAAATATCACAATAGGCCCCTGAACCTTTGAATGAGCAGCTTATGCTCTGATGGTGCTATAGGCTCATGCTCCTGTGCTTCGAGCAGGATTCGAAAGATTTATTGTAATTATTCTGGACCATACGCTCCATGTGCTCCTTATGAAGGAAATCTCCCCCGCAGAAGAATATGATAATCTGGTTAATTTATCGGACATGTTTAATTGGAGAGCGGCGCTCACCTTTCGGCCCTCCCCCGCTGCTTTCCCCCCCCCCCCCCCTCTCACTTCCACCAGGAACGGCCGGGAGCAATGATTTCCGATGCAGGACTGATCCCACTTGTGAAAGCCCGTGCTAATGCCTCCTCCCTGGGCCCGCGGAGCTCAGGGCGTCCCCAGTGGAAGGGGCTCAGCGTGGGGAAAGGTTAGAGACAAACGGCCCGAGCGCACGTGGGAGTCCGAAAAATGACGGGCAGTTCAGAGTCAGGCAGGAGCGGCAGGGAGCGGAGAGGGTCGGCAGGTGCAGGAGTGAGTGCCCTTCGTAATGAAGTGAGATTTAAAGCATAATGGACGTGTTATACATTATTGTATTCATTTTAAAAGGATACAACTGAAAACAAAACAATCCAGGACTTTTTAGAGTGTTTAACCACAATGTAATCTCATCAAAAACAGACCCCGAGTTGTGTTTGGGCTGCTAGCACACCATTGAGTAATCTTTGGATCTTCTCCAGTGGCTGGTCCCCTGGATCCTCTAACAAACCCTGACATGGAGTTTCTGGATCAGTGGTATTACAATGTGCGGCCAATCACAGAAGAGACACAGTTCATCTGAATTTCAAGATCTATCACTAAATTCAAGAACAATATATTGTACAGCGCTATGAATTTGTTCCCAAAAAACCCATCCAAGTACCAACCAGGCCCCTCCCTGCTTAGCTCCCGAGGTCTCACGGGATGGGGCAGAGCAAAGGCGGGATGGCACTAAGGGCAGGTTTTCATGGAGATCTATGGAGGTCTGCTTGTATTTACAAGGCAAGGCAAGGGCAAGGCAAGGCAAGGCAAGTTTATTTGTAGAGCACAATTCATACACAAGGCAATTCAAAGTGCTTCACAGTTGCATAAAATAACAAGAAAACAGATCAAATCAATCATTAAAACATCAACATAAAGTGAATCAATTACAGTAAAAGGCAAGAGTGCAGATAAAATACTTTCAGTTTTCATCTGCTCGGGTAAAAAGAGCTGTTTTCAGCCTGGATTTGAACATTGTCAGAGTTGAGGCCTGTCTCACATCCTCATGAAGACTGTTCCAGATTTTAGCTGCATGAAACTGAAACGCAGCCTCACCGTGTTTAGTCCTGACTCTGGGAACCACCAGGAGACCCCTCCCTGAAGTTCTCAGGGCCCGAGATGGTTCATACGGCTCTAACATGTCAGAGATGTACTTTGGTGCTAAACCATGAAACGACTTGTACACAAGCAGAGCTGTTTTAAATTCTATTCTCTGAGTGACAGGAAGCCAGTGCAGAGACCGGAGCACTGGACTAATATGGTCATATTTCCTGGTTCTTGTCAGGACTCGAGCAGCAGCGTTCTGGATGTTCTGCAGCTGTCTAACCGCTCGTTTAGAAAGGCCAGTGAGCAGGCCGTTGCAGTAGTCTAACCTGCTGGAGACAAACGCATGGATGAGTGTCTCCAAGTCTGGTTTTGACACTAGTCCTCTGATCTTAATGTTTTTCAGATTGTAAAAAGCTGATGATGTTATTGCTTTAATGTGGCTGTTTAAGTTCAGGTCTGAGTCCATGATTACTCCTAGATTTCTAACCTGATTTTTTGGTTTTAGAGAGAGAGACTCAAGGAGACTGATAACACTTTGTCTTTGTGTCTGTGGGCCAAAAACAATGATCTCAGTTTTGTCTGAGTTTAGTTGGAGAAAGTTGTTTTGCATCCACAGACTGATCTGTTCGATGCAGTGACAGAGAGTATCTACAGGCCCCGGTTCACCTGTATCAGTGACAGAGAGTATATACAGGCCCCGGTTCACCTGAATCAGTGACAGAGAGTATCTACAGGCCCCGGTTCACCTGTATCAGTGACAGAGAGTATCTACAGGCCCATGTTCACCTGTATCAGTGACAGAGAGTATCTACAGGCCCATGTTCACCTGCCGTCAGTGACACGTAGATCTGAGTGTCATCTGCGTAGTTATGGTACGACACATTGTTGCTGTTTATTAGCTGACCCAATGGAAGCATGTACAAGTTGAATAAGAGGGGTCCCAAGATTGACCCCTGGGGGACTCCACAGGTCATGGAAATTTTGGAATTTACAGGGGTCAGCGCGTTCGTGGGCATTGTTTTTAATCTGTATAGCACTAAAGCGCTTTTTAGATAAAGTGTCGATTGATTAATTGATTGATTGATTGATCTATCCTGCCAGAAAATTATCCAGCCTTGCTGACTCTCTAATCTAGCATCGTAATACACCCTCTGAGCTCCTATGTATCCAGGAAATGCTTTCCTCACCTCGATGTTCCTTGTTTGTCTGGCTTTTGCCACAAAATTGTCGTTAGCAACTCTGTTCAGCAGGTCCCCATGGATGTGCCACGGCGTCTCAATGAACATTTGGAACGGAACATCACTTTCTTTATGTTTGAGAAGGCTCTCATTCGTCCATAAAGTATTTATCATGGTGAAGCTTAAATAATACAGTGGACTGGGTTTGGTTGAGTTGATAACATTTCACAGAAGCTTCTTCTTAGTTCTTCTGGTCAGAATGTGAGCACTCTGGTTTGATTCAGTGTCACATTCTGACCACAAAAGCTAGGAAGAAGCTTCCGAATACGTTCAATAGATGCCAACAATAAGAAGATCCTCTTAAATCTACATTGTCTATGAGAATTATAAGTCGGCCTGCCTCAAATTTTACTAGTGGTTTATTCTGTCTAAAAAGTATGACTTGGGGCAACCGATCATTTACTCCCCGCCTCGGTTTACTTCTGTTATGTTTTGTCTCCTGGTCCATGTAGCGTATATGAAACAGACATGACAAAGTGTGTGTGCTTGCAGTTACCCATTGATCACGCTGCGCTGCTGTCCCCCCTCATAATGAAAACTAAACACTACATTAAGCCGGGGCTACTCCTCCACTCCCCCATCACGGCTCATCCCACTGTCATCCAGGAGACGTGTGCTGGGTGTCCCATTGCCCCAGCCCTGCTCAAAAGATAAAGTGACTGGTCCGGGAGTGTCTTTCGGAGAGTGATGATCGGCGGGAGGACAGCTTCATCCTGTGCCTGAGTGAGCAGTGAGGTGCTGGGTGAGGGATGTGATGAATATCGGCTCTTCAACATAATCTCTTAGTGATAATCGTGGAATCTTTTTGTTTTGCGACAACGATGATTTTTTATAGCAGCCTTTTCTTTCAAGCAGACAAATAATTCACATGGAGCCTAGAAAATAAGGCCTGCACAGACTTGGGTCCCTCAGTATTGACGTTTTAAGTCGTACAAATAAACTTTACAACAGCGCCTCCTTCATGTCTGGACAAACAAACTATATAAACCATACACGACGGTGACGCAGATGGTAGAGTGGGTTGTCTCGTGATTGGAAGGTCGGGGGTTCGAATCCTGCCTCCTGAAGGTGCATACTGTCGTTGTGTCCTTGGGCAAGACACTTCACCCACCTTGCCTCCAGTGTCTGTGTACATTGGTGTATGAATGGGTGAGAGGTTCCTTGCTGTAAAGCGCTTTGAGTGCCTAATGTAGGTGGAAAAGCACTATATAAGTTGAGACCATTTACCATTTACCATACATTGGCCTGGAAAATCCTGGTAAATGACTGTATGTTATGGCCCAGAGCCGGGGTGTTCAGCGCGGCGCCAGTGGGCCAAATTTGGACCTTGAAGGGGTTTGATTTGGCAAAGGGCGTGGACTAGAACTGCCCAATATACACGGGTAAAATGCCATGTTTTATAACCAAATGTTATGATTTCTGCGGGTTTGGACTGTCCTGACATAAGAGCCAGTGGAACAGGCTTTAATTCACTAAGAATAAGTAATAACACTCTCTCTGGGAGTGGCCTCTGTTCATTGCATCTCGAGAAGCCATTATTTATCATTGGCGGTGTTGGGAAGAACAGCGTTAGTAACTCTGTTAGATTTTCTAGTAACGAGTAATCAAATTAATGACCATCCGTCCTCCATGAGAACGTTTCTGTAACGGAGGTCATTATTTGATTAAGGCTCGCAGAAAAACTGCGACGCTCAGATCCTGCTCTCGTTTTCTTTTTTTTTACCAAGGAGCGGCTTTCAATGTTTCAGGAAGTGAATGGAGAAACCGTGACGCGGATTGGCCGATAGAGTGATTGATTGCGGCACGGTAGCACAGCGGTTAGCGCTCGTGCTTCAGAGCTAGAAGGTCCGGGTTCGATTCCCACCTGGACGGGGCCTTTCTGTGTGGAGTTTGCATGTTCTCCCCGTGTCAGCGTAGGTTTCCTCCGGGTACTCCGGTTTCCCCTACCACCAAAAACATGTACAATAGGCCCAGGGACTGCAGGTGGAAATTAGCACAAGTACTATAATCTGGTACAATGCATCTCTCCTTTCTGAGGCTAATGTAGATTGTACACTGTCCCTGTTCAAAATAAATAAATAATATAAAATTGACCAATCATATGCGGTGCTGGGCGGGTGAAAAGTGTGTCCTGACACGATCATTGGTTTAAACAGCACAGGGCCAGTGATCTTTCCCCCAACATTCTGAATGAGCACTTTTTCATGCAGATTTTTTTGTAAATCAGTCATTTCTTTGTCTAGTAATGAGTTACTTTTAACATACTGTAACTCAGATACCAACGCAGTTACTTTTGGAGAGAAGTAATGAGTAACTATAACTAATTACTTTGTAATTAGTTATAGTTACACCTAAGTTGATACCACTCGGACTAGGACCAGCTTGCCGCCTGCGTTCCAGTTTGTTTTCCCTCTCCCGCTCCTGCAGCCCATGACTCATCGTTCTTACCGGTAAGAGACAGATTCTTGTTGCAGGAATTTATTTACCAGTATGTCACAGCCGGTAAAATATGGCCAAACCCTGTTGATTAAGACAAAGAACAGCTCATAAACGACTAACGGCACAAGTGTCTTCTTTGTGCTGTTAGCGAAGCATTTCTATGAACGACACACAATAGCATCCTGGCCTCTTTAATTACTCTCCATCACCCCCGCTCTGCCCGCAGCACTGGTTAGGCCCGTCACCGTGCCGCCTCAGTCCACTGGCATTTATATAAGTGTCACTCGTAATTGCCACGCCGGCTCTTGAAACCAAATGAATAAATCTAGTCCTGCGATGAGCCAACCTGCGCGACTGTAGCACCTCGGGCCACTGTTTTCTCCCCACAGCCACCCAGGGGAGGGAGACTATCTGTGCCCGGCCCGGGGGGGAGAGAGAGGGTATTAAATGGCTGTTTGTGATTGAAAATAATGCACTAGCTTCGGGACATAGCAGAAGCGGACAGATGGGGTTCCTCTCCAAAGGCTACGACGCAAGAGACGAATTCGGAAGCATAAGGAAGGGCCGCCTCACAATGTGTTACAGAGAAAAGCCGTGTGTGGGGAGCAGGGACATGGCGAGATTTAGGGATTTGAACGCAGAATATGGAAATAGTTAAGGAACCTGTAAATCTTCCATATTTAAAAAACATATTTAACCATTATATCGATTTGTACCGTCATCAAAATCCCACCTGGAGTTATTGCTGTTTAGTTGAGACCCGTTTGATTTCTTAGAGTTCCCGATGGCTGTTGTTTTTGCCAAGATCATCAGGTTACAAGGAGTCTTTAGCACCTCGGATTTGTAATCGTAGGAGACTTCCAGCAGGTCACCATGAATGTGCAACGGCTGTTTCAATGTACGTTTGGAACGAGACAATATTTTTGATAGACGTTGTCGGCGTGTTCGTTATTATATGGAACAGAAGACGAAGGCTCGATCGATTAAAATCAATCATTTTATTCCCTCATAACACAATCTTAAAACACAAGTCATCTGAGCTCTGTCCCTAGAAAACACGTTGGCGAAGAGAGAGAGAGAGAGAGAGAGAGAGAGAGAGAGAGAGAGAGAGAGAGAGCACTTCCTGTATTCGAACAATTTAAAGGAACAGGAAGGAGTAGGCGTGTCCTTGTCGTTGAACCAATCAGCGCTCTTGGAACGTTGTCGTCACTTCCTCTTCATGATCTGACTCCACCTATTGTATTGTATGCATTGTCCTTCCGTTCAGCTCCCTGCCCCACAGTCATTTTGCCAGTACTTTTCCACAGAGAACAATGGGGCTTTAAAATGGAGAATGTCCGCCCAGTTGTAAAGTCAGGCTTCAAACCCCAGTTTCAAATGAACCTTAAAGCGCAGGTCACATTAACACAGTTTTATATATAATCACTAAAGCCTAGTATGATAAAAAAATATGTATACAAATATTTCCACATTGTATAATAATATTTCCACAACATGAACAGAAAAAGCATCAGCATGTACTTTGTCTGAGAGAAGTAAAAGTCGCCCCTCATAAGTCTATTTACTATATTCTGTTTTTCTTGTGGTGACAGTGTGGTCTGTGATCGGATTGATCAAAAACCTTTCGAGATATGATTGATGTTGGCAGAGTTCCAGACAGTTCCGCTTTTGAACAGAAACAAAGGCTAGCATGTCCCTGCTCCCAGTGCTACCGCTGTTCAACATTACAGCATCAGATGTTTACATTGTAACGTATATTCACCAGAACTCTGCAACTAGTAAACAAGCAACAGCACCTTCTGACGCTAGCTGAAATGGTTCCAGATGCTTAAGGCTCTTTATTTTTCACTTCCTCTAACCTGCACCACACATATGACTGCAGGACACCCAGGACAATCCAATCCAATCCAGCTTTATTTAAAATAAAAATAAAAAAATTTAAAATGCAAAAGTTAATCAAAAGTTAAAAGCCGAAGTAAAAAGGTAGGTTTTCAGCTGTGACTTAAAAATTGTGAGTGACTCGGCCTGTCGGTACAAGGGCAGTGCATTCCACAATTTGGGCCCAGCGACAGAGAAAGAGCGGTCGCCTGTTTGTTTTGGGCACCACAAGCAAAAAATGATCTGCCGACCTGAGAGCAGGAGCGTAGGGCTGCAGCAAGTCCGACAGATACCGCGGAGCGAGGCCATGAAGGCATTTATAAACAAATAAAATAATCTTAAAATCAATGCGAAAGCGAACCGGGAGCCAGAGCAAAGATTTCAGAATTGGCGAGATGTGCTCATATTTTTGAACGAGCTGTAGCCGAGTTAATTTGTGGCTGATCCCAAAATAAAGCGCGTTGCAATAATCAATCCGATTTGTAATAAAAGCATTAATTAAAATCTCAAAAAGAGGGCAGGTTTTACTTTCGCAAGTTGGCACAATTGAAAAAAGCTTGACTTGACAACAGAACATTTGTATATTAAGTTTGAAGTCCCTGTCCAACCTCACACCCAAGTTAGTCACTGAGTCTTTAGAGTGTTGTGTCAGAACCCCAAAGTCTCAAGTGACTGCTCTGGACTCACTGGGACTGAACACAACGACTTCAGTTTTTTTTATCATTAAAATGCAAGACATTTTGAGACATCCAAGTCTTCATTTCTTCGACACATTCAAGACGTTGCCTTGCACAATAATTTGTTTCTCGTTTTAATGGCATGTACATTTGAGTATCATCCGCATAAAAAAGAAACGACATTCCATGTTTGCGAATTATAGCTCCAAGCGGAAGACGGTACAACTAGAAGAGGAGAGGCCCAAGGATGGATCCTTGGGGCACTCCACACGTGAAGGAGGCAACAGATGACTCAACAGAGGCAACACTGACACAAAACGTTCTACCTGAAAGGTATGATTTAAACCACTCTAGAACACAGCCCTTTATGCCAACACAGTGTTCTAGGCGAGGATCTGGTGGTCCACTGTGTCGAAAGCTGCTGTTAGGTCCAACAAAACCAGTATGGCACAGTGACCAGAATCAGTAACACAAAGTAGATCATTAAAAACCATCAGCAATGCTGTCTCGGTACTGTGCCGAGTTTTAAAGCCAGACTGGAATACTTCAAGTACATACATTTCGTCTAAATACAGTTTCAATTGACAATATACAACTTTCTCCAAAATCTTTGAAATAAAAGGGAGTTTAGCGATTGGCCTAAAATGAGAAGTAACAGTGGGATCGAGCCCGGGTTTCTTTATCAAAGGATGCACAACAGCAAACTTAAAACTGTCAGGAACCATTCCGTTTACCAAGCTACTGTTTATGATGTTAAGCACATGTGGGGCTACCGTGGGCAGAACCTCTTTAAACAGGCGAGGAGGAATTATGTTCTTTGGGGAGCCGGATGGTTTTATGTTACCAATGATTTCGAACAAAGTCCGGCAAAGTGACAGGCTCAAATTGGTCAAATACAGCTGGAAGAGGACAATGGCCTCTAGAGCGTCTGACCTGAGACTGTGTGCGCTGACCTGAGGAGTTTAAACACTCTCTCACAAACACACACAGGCATGGAAACAGAGACAGGTGAAGGTCACAGCCTCATCTGCTCAGGACCAAGCAGTCGGCCTGAGCACATGGGACTGCCCAGGATACTGCAACTCAACCCATTTTTAAACAAAGAAAGACCTGACAAGATTTAGTTTAACCTTACGGCGAACCTGGTGACTTCTGAGAGTTATGTAGAAAGAAAGCAGATGCATAGTAGACTGCAAGACCAGCCGAGAAACTAGGCCAACTTCTGAATGACGCTTTCATGGGATCATTTCCAAGTAGCTTTCAGTGCAATGAGTCACATTTTAGATACATTTTATGTTTGGCACACTCTGCGAACCTTCAGCTAAATCCACATGACATGTTTTATCTTGAGTTTGCCGTTATTGTGTTTTATTCCTTTTCCATGTGCGTTGTGTTTTTTTAAGACATTGTTATAACTTTGGCAATTTTAAACAGCTTTTTTAACTGTTTGAATGTATTTTATTTGATCAGGGACAATGGACAAAGGGGCGACGGTGGCGCAGTTAGAGTGGGTCTTCTTGTGATTGGAAGATCGTGGGTTCAAATCCCAGCTCCTGCAAATGCACACTGTCGTTGTGTCTTTGGGCAAGACACTTCACCCTGGAGACACTTCCCCACCAGTGTCTGTATACATTGGTGCATGAATGAGAGAGTGAATGGGTGACTGGTTCCTTACTGCATTGTGGGCCTGATAAAGGTAGAAAAGCACTATATAAGTTGAGTCCATTTAAAAGACATTAGTTTAAAAAAGAAGCAATGTCATGTGCCATAGTATAGTAAAAAAAAATAATTTCCACCTGCAGTCCCTGGACAGGTTGATGTTACAAAAGTTGTTCAAATATTCTGCTTCCATTAGTTGCACAACTTGCTCTCAACCCAACAATAGTTCTGTAATGATAGTTATTTTTTCATTCATAAAACTGCAACGTCAAAAGGTCCAGTGTTGCGTTCATTTATCACCAAGATCTTGTATGTTTTTATGCCGGACAAGTATTTGCCAGTCGCAGCGGAAGGGAACAAAAATAATCCAGCTTGATGAAATGATGTGAGTTTGTTTTGAGCTGCATTAGTGAGATTTGCTCGAGTGAAGAGTTATTGACTCTTCAGCCGTAACCCGCGCCTCGGCAAAGGATATGAGAGACTTTCTGTGCTTCAGATAGGCAAGCGGGAGGGCATCCTTAATAATTCTCGTTTATGCTATTTTTGTAATCGTTTGGTGCAATAATCAAAATCGTAATTGAATTTCGATTAATTGCACAGCCCTAGAATAAACTGGTCAGTTGATCTCATTCTTTGCGCTCATGGTGTTGCTGAACCTTGACCTGACCAACTGTTGCAGCCCCAGATCAGAACAGTTAGATAAATCTTCTTTTTTTTTTATTTGGATCAGGAAGAGTAGTATATAATAGTAAAAAGTAAATTTCCTAATTTTGTTGAAATACTATCTTGGCTACTGATTCTCCCGGCTGAACTCCACCTGAGTTGCCTTGGTTACACAATTGGCTATTTTTGCTACATACAAGTTACTCACGAGGTGAATGAATTCACATTTCCTTCACAATGGCAGAGTATACACATATTCTAGTTTTCGTGTGAGCGAGTAATATCCATTTCAAAATAACCTTCTTTGTCCTTGGCTCCAGCCTCTCGTGCGCATGTTGTTAGTTACTCCTCGTCGGAGCGGCGCATTAAACAGTGTTAATGGGCGTCCTATGGGATCGGGGCGGCTTGACCCCCCCTGCGGTGATGTATGCAGATGATCAGTGGAGCGTACAGAGGCAGGGGTAGGGGAGGGAGAGGGTGGTCCCAGTACAGGTCCCGTCTGCAGATCCGGGGCTGTGGCTGACATGAAAGCAGCAGAGCCCGGAGAGCAGTGGGATTAGCCCGCTGCCGTGAGCTGGTCATTAGCGCATATGGAGCGACAGGGCCTGGGACTTGAAGTGTGGACGTAAAAAGGGAAATACTCTCTTCTCCTCTGGATTTTCTTATCTTTTTTCTGTTTAATGTCCAATCAAAGCTTTTTGGACAATGAGTTTAGTGTAACCTTCTTTTTGCCACCACATTGAAAAAACAAACTGATTGCACGCTGTATTTAAATGCACATTTTTATCAATTGCCCGCGCAAAAGTAAGTCTAAACCAGCCCAGTTTAATCCTGTGCTGGCCCCCCAGGTTGCCCCTCTGACTTGTAAAGCTGCAGAACCGCCTTGAGTTGATATACAGTCAATTCACAATAGGCTGCAGCAAGAAAAGCAACGGGAAACTTCATTGGGTGGTGTTTGCATTGTAACGTATAATTTAATTAGTATTTAAGGAAACGCTATTCTACGCCAACATTCCTCCCACTGTGAAGGCTTATCAACTGGCTCATTCACAGCCATTGAATATCTCGTACATTTCAAACCTCTGTTTTGTCAGTTACAAAAGGAAGAATCTGTGTTGCCAATGCAAACCTCTGCTATATGCAGTGAGTAACCAAAGAGTGGATCTGGATGAGGACATTGGAGACGAGCTGGAGACCCCCTGCTCCCAGAAAAGTCAGGTCTGAGGAGAGCTGAGCCGATCATAGCTCATTTTTTAAAGATATTTTTCAATGATAAAAATATCTGTAATAAAATAAATGGCTGTATTTCCAAGGGTAAAATGGTTGGATTTTATCTAGTGCTTTTCCACCTACATTAGGCTCAAGGAACCACTCACCCATTCATACACCTGTATATTTATTTATTTGATATGGACATAACAATGGCATTGGACAAACCACATGCATGTAGGTGTCATAGCAAAAGTGCTTTTTTTGCAACGCTTAGACACAATTAACAAAACATATATACGTAATATAAAAAGGGTGAACAATATAGATGTTATACAATGTTAGCATGTGCGCAGCCCTGGAGGCAAGGGGGATGAAGTGTCTTGCTCAAGGACACCACGGCAATGCGGTACGCATTGCACTCCCACACTGGAAGGGCCTTCTCACTATGACCATAAGCACTATCCTTAGAGAGGAGAACATCTGATTCTCTTCTTCCCTCTCTTAATTATGGTTCATTATGTACATGTGCTCGTCATATAATTAGAATATCATGAAAAAGTGCATTCACTTATGTTATTCAACTTAAACTGTGAAACTAATATATGAGGGACTCATTACATGCAAAGTGAGAGTTATTTGTTATAATTTGGATTATTATGGCTCAGCTTGTAAAAAAAAACAAATAAAAAATCTCATAAAATTTGAATATTTTGAAAATGAACTGTAAGCCATAATCATCAAAATGATAACAAATAAAGGCTTGATAGATGTCACTTTGCATGTAAAGAGTCTATATCATATACAAGTTTCACATTTTAAGATGAATTACAGAAATAAATGAACTTTTTCATGATATTCTAATTATATGACTAGCACCTGTATTTTATCTGAAGTATGTCCATCACAAATCACATGGTGTCCCCTGTCCCACTCCCCCTTGGGAGAGCCTGTTTCAGACTGTGAGTCGTTGGTGTCTCGGTCTTCAGCCGTGTCCACATAGGAACGGAGGAACTCCACCGTCCCACAGGGACTGGACAAGAACAACTGAAGCTCTAACAACGACTGGACGTTCTGCGATCTTGGCCCGTCTACTGAGGGACTCTCATCGGCCCTGAGTCTCTATAGCCTGTTCGTCCATGGGAGTGGATCTCTCCTTCTATGGTTCTCCCCGAGGTTTCTTTTTCTCCCACTGGATTTTTTAGTTTTTCCTCACAATGTCGGTGAGTCTAAGGACGGGGGACACCCACGCGGCTCGCCACCACCTCTCCGTGCCCAGGTAGTTGCCAAGGCAATATAGCTAACACCAGTTTGGAAAAAACAAAACACAAATGGACTATTTCCTGTCACCTGTCGGCACTTGTCAAGTCCCAATGAGTGCTAGTGCAGCCTCCTGTAGTTAAAGAGCAACTAAAGCCCAAACTCCGCCCACATTTGTAGTTTGAAATTGCCTCAAGGTCAAGTTTATTTCCATAGCACATATACAACAACCACAGTTGCCCAAAGTGCTTTACATAAAAATACATCACAACAAAATCACAGGGTACAACAAGGCATGATAAAACTAACATTGAGAAAAAGAGGAAACAAAAATGGGACGTCTGCCTCGGCGGACTGTGGCAGAAATCGAGGGCAGCGCAAAGGGGGCGCGGTCAGTGCCACGAGAAACCGCCACAAACAGCGTCAAATAAACACAGACCACACCGTGTGGGTGAGTCGCTGACATCTCCATGGTAACGCTAAGAGCTAATGCTCTGTGAATGTAATACAGAAAACCTACATTTCCTCCTTCGCTGGGCGTAATCAGGGAAAGATCCGCTGACACACAAACAAAAAATCCATTCACTTATTAGCCATGAGGGGGCAGTACACACACGGTTTTAAATGGTTTTAGCCTATATAAGTGCAAAATATACTTGTTTACATAAAATAACAACAACAAATAAATGGAAAGAGCAGATATTACTCTGAAATCATCAGATATACAACACTGAAAGTTAAAACATTTCAACTGGACATTTTCACATAGTTGCAACGATGTTTGGAGAATCATCCAATTCTTCGAAGGGCCAAAGATGTAAAGTCGCATCAGATGGTAGACTGGATAGGGACATACTCCAAGAGCACAGGTCCTGTAGATTGGACTTTACATCTTTGATCACTTGAAGAAGAGAAGGCAAGGCAAATGTATTTGTAGAGCACAATTCATACACAAGGCAATTCAAAGTGCTTCACAGTTGCATAAAGTTACAAGAAAACAGATCAAATCAACCATTAAAACATCAACATAAAAATGTATCAATTACAGTAAAAGACAAGAGTGCAGATAAAATACTTTCAGTTTTCATCTTCTCGGGTAAAAAGAGCTGTTTTCAGCCTGGATTTGAACCTGGTCAGAGTTGAGGCCTGTCTCACATCCTCATGAAGACTGTTCCAGATTTTAGCTGCATGAAACTGAAACGCAGCCTCACCGTGTTTAGTCCTGACTCTGGGAACCACCAGGAGACCCCTCCCTGAAGTTCTCAGGGCCCGAGATGGTTCATACGGCTCTAACATGTCAGAGATGTACTTTGGTGCTAAACCATGAAACGACTTGTACACAAGCAGAGCTGTTTTAAATTCTATTCTCTGAGTGACAGGAAGCCAGTGCAGGGACCAGAGCACTGGACTAATATGGTCGTATTTCCTGGTTCTTGTCAGGACTCGAGCAGCAACGTTCTGGATGTTCTGCAGCTCTAACAGCTCGTTTAGAAAGGCCAGTGAGCAGCCGTTACAGTAGTCTAACCTGCTGGAGACAAACGCATGGATGAGTGTCTCTAAGTCTGGTTTTGACACTATTCCTCTGATCTTAATGTTTTTCAGATTGTAAAAAGCTGATTATTATTGCTTTGATGTGGCTGTTTAAGTTCAGGTCTGAGTCCATGATTACTCCTAGATTTCTAACCTGATTTTTTGGTTTTAGAGAGAGAGACTCAAGGTGACTGATAACACTTTGTCTTTGTGTCTGTGGGCCAAAAACAATGATCTCAGTTTTGTCTGAGTTTAGTTGGAGAAAGTTGTTTTGCATCCACAAACTGATCTGTTCGATGCAGTGACAGAGAGTATCTACAGGCCCATGTTCACCTGTATCAGTGACAGAGAGTATCTACAGGCCCATGTTCACCTGTATCAGTGACAGAGAGTATCTACAGACCCATGTTCACCTGTATCAGTGACAGAGAGTATCTACAGACCCATGTTCACCTGTATCAGTGACAGAGAGTATCTACAGGCCTCTGTTCACCTGCCGTCAGTGACACGTAGATCTGAGTGTCATCTCCGTAGTTGTGGTACGACACATTGTTGCTGTTTATTAGCTGACCCAATGGAAGGTGGTACAAGTTGAATAAGAGGGGTCCCAAGATTGACCCCTGGGGGACTCCACAGGTCATGGAAATTGGATGATTCTCGAAACGTAACTATGTATGAAAATCACCAGTCAAAATGTTTTAACTTTAGTTGCTCTTTAAACAACCAGCAAGAACTTACACATATTGTTAGAATTTAGCTCATTTCCGTCCGTTATCCCACACTCGCTCTCTCAAACACACTCTCATGTATCCTCGTCAATTGTACATGTTTTTAGTGGTAGGGGTACCTGGAGGAAACCCACGCAGGGAACATGCAAACTCCACACAGAAAGGCTCCGTCCAGAGATTGAGCCCAGGACCTTCTTGCTGTGTTGCACAAGCACTAACCATACAGGGGAACATGTCCTTTTGGCACGTTCAGTCGTGTCTTTTTTTTTTTTTTTTTTTAAAGACATGACCTTTGCAGACCTTTTCAGCACTTTGCCTCTGCCGGTGTTTGTATTGAAAGACTTAAATTGCTGCTGTTAGTTTGTTAAAATGGGAGCGAGACATTGACAGAGGAACAAAGAGACCTGTAGGAAAAAAAAAGTGTTTGTAAACGGGAACTATTCCTTCGGGTTAAATATTCATGAGTCGGTTTCGCTTGTGATCACAGCTGCTGTAGCTTTTATGTGCCGTTTTCATCTGAGCTTCAAACAACGAGCGGACTGGATGTGTTTAAATGTGGAGGCATGGTGCCGACAAAAAGAGCAGACCGTGTGTCTTACTGACTCAATTGTGCATGTGACGGAGATCTTTCTTGTTGTGTGCCTACGATAGAAAAAGAGCAATTGATTGTTATTGTTTTTGAATAGAAAACATTGAGGTGAACGTCGAATGTCTGGATTGAATGCATGAAGCGAAAACAAAACTGCATTTGCCACAGAATCACACAATATACAGAGAAAATGTAGAACTGTATGTATCTGACAGTGAGCCACAGTGGTCACTGTATGTGAATCAGCAGCAATGATTCACATGCTAAAATGTCCATCTCCAAGACAGTGACGTGTACAGACATTTTGAGGGGCAGGTGCCCAACCAAGAGAAAAAGAGCACCCCGCACCCTGTCCCCAGACAAAAATAGCGATATACAGTATAGGCTTTCTTTTCTGTAACTACTAACAGTGACAGACCATTGATATTTAATGTAACATGCAAGATACAATGATGTACTGTGTGAATGTAGGTGTGAGCGTATACAGTATGTATGTGTGTGATTGACAACGTTTTATACAAATGTTGTAATTTGTTATTGTAAATTGTGTAGAAAGGCCCAATCAGGGACATGAGTTGCGAATTAGAACTAGCTATAAGCTTATAGCCTACAAATAAATAATGTAAATGTAGGCTATAGACTTAAAACATCTGGTTTGTCTATGTCAAAAATAGTAAAACAAATAATTCACTGGGCTGTTCATGTTCCTGTGCTCCTCCCACAGAGGCACAGTGCCCAGGCACCTCTCCTCCTCACGTTCCCCTGAGATCAGACCCAGACGTACATGTAGGGAAAAGATAATTGACCGGAGTTTACGGATTGGCAAAGGCCAGGCTAGCGTTTTGCAGAGATGGGCTCCCAGTCTCTGACGAGGGAACACAGGGACAGCGCAGACCTTCGATCAGGTCAAACGTCAGGGAGAGGCAGGGGCAGAGGAAGCTTGATTTGAATTTGTTGAGCAGTAAAACTATTTTCAGTAGCTATTGGCTTGGTACAGCAAATATTAAAGAGATAATACTCATTTTATGGGGGGAAAAAGTGCACGTGAGAAGGACACTTAACCTAAGCTCTATCTGTGCACGTCCCTGCTCCAAGACATGTATAAATAGAGACCGATAGATCTCTTGTACTGGCATCCATGTTTCAATCAGTCTGTCATCCCCATGGCAACTGACACTAGAAAAGAGTGGGGGGCGAGTGACAAGCATAACTAAAGCATGACCTGTCTGTGTGCCCAGGTGAGGTAAACATGTGCAGATCAGATATTGGTTTTAATGACAACAATAATATGATTTGATTTATTTGAGTGATTATTTACATTATTTACATTAGCATTGTTGCAGTGCAGAAAATAAAATAAATAAAGTGACAAAAACTCTAAAGGAGTAGGCCGAAGCAAGAAAGCTTATAAGTGCCTACCCCCATAATCAAAATGTATTTACATCCCGGGTTACAGTGATACAAGCAGCGTCTCACACCTTCATACAATACTTTACGTTACAAATTCCTGAATTACACAATTGCGATTGTCCGCTTTAACCCTACGAAACAGCAGCATTGCTAAAGAAAAGCATTCAAGCCTCACAAGAAGAAAATCACATGAGGTCCACAAGACTTCCAAAGCAAGAAGACATAACACAAAGATTGAAATGTTTGCAGTTTACCAATATATATATATATATATAAACATTTATTTTTATTTTCAATTTGTACTTTCTTTCCCATTCACATAATAACCATATCCAATCATTACTTATAAACACCAGTCACCATTCTATTAATTGACCATTGATTTGGTTATTATTAAGTATTACATAATCAACACTACCCAGTATTATTGTCATTCCCATTTCCACTGTAAAATATTGGTTGTGATTGTTTTATTATTTTTGTTGTTTACCTTATGTAGTGAGGTGCCTTAAAAAGCCAGGGTGTAATATGGCCAGTAGGTAGAGGGCAGTAGCCCCCCAACAGCAAGCCCTCACCCTGCTGCCCTAACTAGTTATTGTTGTGAGACAGTTCTGAGACCTATGCTGGGTGGTGCATTAAAAAGACCACATTTATGAACCTGTTGAAAGGAGGGGGGGGGGGGCCCTCGTTCTATTTTGTTTAATAGTGACCAGTGGAAACAGGCTGTTACAGCATAGTTGTTATCTTTTGCTTATTCATTTCTCTCAAATTCTTTTAATTCATAACTACTTAAACTTAGAGGTTGGTGACATTGGTTCTATCAGCAATGATGTGGTTAAACAAAATCACTTGTAGATAATAAGAACAAGGTCACATGTCTTTAGCATATTTCTCAAACGCACTTCTCTTATAATGCATGTAATGATTGAAAGAAAAATGTGTTAGTGCACATTTTCTCTATTGGTTCTTGTCACAATTATCTAGTTAGGAACATTGACAGTATATTTTGGTTAGGAAGCAGAATATGCACTTCTTAAGGACTCTGAACAAAAATATGAAATATAAAATATCCTACGGAGTCGCTCCAGCGGCATCGAGGGATGGATCAAATGCAGAAGACACATTTCCCTACAGGGAATCCATCAGCCCTCCCAGGTGTGGCATATGGAGATGCTGATTAGACGCACGAATATCGCACAGGTGTGACTTAGGCTGTCTACAATAAAAGGACACAATGACATGTTTCATAACATTATAATTATATAATTGTTTTAACAAATGAACCTGGCACCTTCAAGTGTCTTGAAATTACACCCAAGGTTGAATCAGACTTGCGCTTCCAAGGACATGACATTGTCAAATTGTTTAAAGGTAAAGTCATCTTCTGACTTTGTAAAAGGTTTAAAAGAATAATTGTAAAAAAAATTCTAACTCTCATTCTTCTGGAATTTGACAAATATACATATTTTTTTTAATTGATAAAAGTGAATTCTGGTTTTATGTCTGACAGTGAGAAAAGAAATGTGTCTACATAAGTTGGTGCTGACAGTGTGTAGCAGCCCATGAGAAAAGAGAAATTGGTCACAGTGCTATTTGGACCTTTAATATTTAGCTTACGAAGCCAGTGCACTATACCATAGCTGAGCTATAATTCCATAGACACATGGGCCGGTCTAAATCATCAAATTCCAGAGCTGAAATGAGGTCCCAGCATACCCCTGGCATTGAATGTAGCCTTTGCATGTTCAGCTGTCTTCCTTGTATTTGACTGGTTCTGACAAAATGAGATTTGAGTTTATCTTCAGCTAGGTTCAAAATGACTAGGTTCATTTTTATGTTAAGTGTTTGCATTAAAGGACTGTCGCTGCATTTATTATTATTCAGGTCAGGCATATTCTTTAAAAAGACAAAGAAATGTCTTGTGTACATACAGCCTCAGAGCTATAATCTGTAGTATACATGAAATACTGTTAACAATACTGTTATTACTGTGACTTTGTTGCACAACTATGTTTATAATAACATAGCTTTAGTCATATTCTAATCAACAAAGAGCTCTTAAAATACCCCAGACTACAAGAAACAGGATCTATCATTGTCAATTATATAGGATCTATTTATAAATTCCTATTTTGTCTGGCTCCCAGCAGTAAAATCTCACTTCGAGGTTTTGTCAAAAGCTGTCATCTGAGCTGATCTGAGCTTCAAATGAAAATGTTGGGGGTTTATTTATCAAGACTATCACGGTACTAAATAACGGGTGCAAGTTAGAAAGTAATGGGCGACTGTCTTTTTATTTGTGCATGCATCCAGGGCTCGGCGGTCCCAATACCCCGCTTTCAAGTGTCCCTCTGGCCCCTGTGGCGTCCCTCCTCGTTGTGACGATGTAAATTATAGCCTACTCACTGTCCACTGTTCTTTGAACACCCTGCATTCTCTGTCAGCTCTTCGTTTGCCATTTTGTTTTCCTGAACACAGTTCTCTGCACCTGCCATGTTGGTCACCGCCGCATGTCAGGGGATGAAAAGTCAGCAAATATCAATTGTATAACCCGGAGCCCCTGGCAACCATTAAAAATTACGCGATACAAATATGATCTGTCTGAATTGACCACGGCTTTATTTCCGTCCTAAATGTTCTTGAAAAGAACCGTACTGACGTGTCCTCCCCTCGCGCTCTCCCTCCTTCGTGCTGGGATCAGGAGGGGGCAGACAGCGGAGGTAAAGCGAACACACTTACAGACGCACAGTTTACGTCAAAAGCTCTACAGATGACGGAATAAGCTGTGACTGAATTCAACGAACACGCGTACTGCGGCAAAGAGCGGCCGCGACCGGCATTTTTCGACCCGCTCCAACCAGCCCCGCGATCAAAGAGGAACTTCATGCATCGCGCATCACAAACAGACATGTTATTTGCTAAATAGCATTTTTTTGAATTTCCCTATCGGGCCTGTTCAAGTGGTGGGGGACAGAGGGGCTGGGGGCTGGTCAAAAGGGGCGTGGGCCGCGGGCCTTGGTTTGAGGACCCCTGATCTACACTGACTATATATCGATGTCTACCGCCGGGGTCTGATCGCCAAAATTAATGTCAATAAATCTCCCTAATCACTGCTTTTGTCCGTGTGAGTCTATCCAGGTTGAATTTCACATGAGCAAATGCTTGGTCAATGACCCGGTGTCCTCCAGATCCACTACACATGTACCTCCCCAAACCGAACATCATTGTTTTCCCCCATAGGATCTTTCAACAAGCGATCCCTGTGACCATAGTTTGTTCTGTCTTTGAGTGATTTGTGTGAACCTGAAAATCAGGCCACATTTGTTTCAAAACTTTTCCTACTTAACATAACTATTTAAATTCTTAACATGAATAATGTATGTGTAGATTAAGGAAGTCCAAGCTACAGTAACTCATGATCGTACGGCCTTAAATACCCAGCCTTTCATTTGTCAGTGTGTCTCCTGAACGTCTGTCTCCTGTGGACATATTTGTTCACCATCGTAGTAGAAGTTTGCAAAGTCATCTACTAGACTGGGTTGTTTGAGTTGAGATTGGGAGCCGAAGCCTCTGGTGTAGAGGCAAAACAGTCCAGTCCAGACTTTAGATTGTTACAGCTTTTCCAGAGGATTGATGTGGAGATGTCCAAACTCAGTTTAGATTGTTGCCCTAGGGTTGGGCATGCTGATAACAGATCTATCGACTGAAAAATTTACGAAACCTTTGGCCCGACCGGCACCTCAACTGAAGAAAGGGATAAGCCTAAAGCTAAAATTATGTTCCTGGAATTTCGACTGCGCTGCTCTCTTAGATCGAAGCTCACGCAGTTCATGAGACAGAGTAGACCTTGAAAGATCACAGCGTCTCTCCAAGCTCCCGCTGACTTCTCTGAATCTGCTCCGTGACACAGCCTTCTGCAGATCTGAGAAACCGCAGACTGCGTCGGGACATCTACCTCAGGATGTGTATATTAGACATGCTAAATATAAACTCCCCTGACAGCAGAAGTGTGTCTCTCAGGCACCAAACCAGCACAGTCAGGGCGTCTGCTCCCACCAAACATCCCCCTGCATTGTGTGATAAAGTATAAGGTTCCAAATAAACCCCCAGAGCAGCGGCTACTAAACTTTCCACACAAAGTTCCACCAACATACATTAGGTTTTCTGAGAACTAACCCAGGATTACTACAGGTCTAGACTAAACCATGACTAAAGTAACGTATCGCCGGCAGTTTCTCGCCGTTGGTCGCTGATATTTCATTCATCTGTTTACTTTTTTACCTGATCAATGACATGCAAACCACAAGTCAATATTAACGACTTGTCTCAAACCCGGTAGCCGTGCGTGGCTTGAGAATCCATGCGTGGGCCTGCATTGATCTGCGACTCATTAAACTCACACGCAGCAGTGGAGCGTGAGGCAAACCGATCCGAGTGATCACAGTCTGCACATGGACAGGCTGTCGAACGGTCACCGAGGTGGCTCATGTTGACTTCAGAGACAAGCACGTCTGAACAGCGTTGAGACCAGCCAGGCGTGTTCAAGCCCACTTCACGAAACACAGAGTAAGACCTTCTGGTTCTGCGCTGTGGAGATTGGAATTCCCTCAACAGTCACAGCGCGCCTGAATTATTTAAACCAAAACATTCAAAATGGCACCCATTACGGACGGTTTATTGCTACTTTACTGCCACCGGCCGCTCTAAAAGATAATTGTTTGCTCATTTATTTTTGGAAGTGATCTGCACTATTAAAAACACAGAAGGCGGTGCTTCAACATTATAACCCCAACTCCAAGTCGTGGATCCAGTCCATTTTAGAAGCTCTTTAGTTTTTTCAAAACAATATCCTTCTCGAACCCTCTTGTGAAACTACATATGAATTAAAATCTAAAAGCATATATAGTGTATTTTTATGTGTCCACAAGTTGATCAATTTATTTAAGTACAGCCTAACATTGTGGATAATTGTTCCTGTGTGATTCTGACCCTCCTTCATGATGAGAAAAGAGTCCGAACCCGGGGGGGGGGGGCTATAGGCTATAGGCTTCATCTGAGCCAGAATGAAGGCACTGACAAATGGTTTGTTTGAATCTGCTAGGGGAGAACGACACAGACCTATTATTTACTGCTAATGAAAGTAATACAATTCCAACACATTTTAATTAAATGGGCACAATTCATTGATTCATTTATCATAATCTTATTAATAACAATGGCTTGGTTGCAGATTAAAATGACTTCTGCATCTCTTTATAACCTACACTTGGTTTGAATTGAGCCAAAGTGTCTCTTTGAAGTTAGACACTGGATGGACAGGGTAGAGAGGGCCCTGAGCCTTTCGGGATTGTCTTTCATTAAATGCCCCTGATGTTTTTCTCGTAGTGGAATAAAAAGCAGACAACTGTGGAATATGTATACGTTGTGAAAGATGCTCATAAACTCATCACTGTCAAAAGCTAAGATGATAGAAATACATTGGGGAAGCTAGGAAGGAGTTTCCATTTTCAAAGTTCGTAAATCGTAAAACCAGGCATAGAGCCGGCAGAACATGAACATTCTGGTCAGTAGTGTAAGGACCAATGCAATCCTTTACAACATGTACATTCCATGGTATTTTGTTCGGGTTAACTACAAATACCTTTATTTGACCCTGCATGACTGAGCGTCCATTACCAAGCCCCATAAAGCCACTCCTGTGTGGCGGGTGGTGATAGTCGTGTGGGAGTGCGGACGGATGGATGTTTCCACTAACTGCTCCACATTAGCCTCCTAAAACGGGAAGGGTCATTACGCACGGGTCTGGGCCAGCAATCACCCAGTCACCGGGCCCATTACTCAGCGGATAGAATCTTTACCCAATCTCCATCTGCACCCGCCCCTCCGGTTCAGCGCAGCATGAAGGGAAACCAGGACGCTCTTTTGACAATATTTTCACGCCAGCTTCCTCAATTAACTTTTACGACCATAATGTCATCGATGTTTTGAGTTTATTTTCGCGGTCAGGACGCCTCTGAAGGCTGATACCCGCGGGCTGTCGAGAGTCAAGAGATGGGAGTCACGGCTATTTCAGGGGAGCCCAATGTTTCTTTCAAAGAGCCGTTGTTCTGTTGGAGTGGAAGGAAAACAATCTAAAATGAGATCTGCGTGATCGTTCGTACTAGCTTTTCTTGATTGATAAGACACTAAATCCAGAATCCTGTTGACTGCTCAAAGCCACAAGATTCCCCTGATCGAGAACCTCCTTGGTCTGGGCTCGTTTGTTAAAACCAGCCTCTGTCACTCTTGTTAGCTCACCAAAAACTGTTTGTATTGCCTAAGAAATATCCCTTACGTGAAGAAAACATCAAATCAGACTAAACAGACCCAGAACAGCCACAGCACCCCCAGTGTATCAAGTCTTTTTTGTTTTCCATTGAATTTTCACATTGAGAAATATTCGTCCTGACTTTTCTGGGGTTGCGTGGTCAGGCCCCCCGTAATAGTATATTACTGAGGTACCACTGCATCTCAGGGCGCACCCTTCAGTCCTCGGTCTCCTGAGGATCTGGCATTTCTTTTAAGAAGTAACTGAAGGCTGATGATTTGTCAATTTTCTTATTCATTTTGAGATGTTTCTTATGATGTTTTAGTTCTCCCATGTTGTGTACAGCTCTTTGTGATTTACTTACTTACTTACTTAAGTGTTATTTTTTTTCCGACTAAATAGTTTTGGCAAATAATCAAAAGTAATACAGGTAAAACTCGAAAAATTTGAATATTGTGAAAAAGTGTGTTTATTTCTGTAATTCATCTTAAAATGTGAAACTAATATATGATATAGACTCATTACATGCAAAGTGACATAATGTCAAGCCTTTCTTTGTTTAAAAATCTCAGAAGCCTTTTCCTGACAGTCCGCTCCAGACTGCACTGATCCCTGCGGCTTGTGCACCTTTCTATGAATGTGCTTTGACACAGCACTTTGAGAACATCCAACTTCTTTTGCCATTTCCTTTTGAGCCTTTTGTCAATGATGGTTTTCTGCACAACTGTCAGGTCAGCGGTCTGAATCCATGACGGTGAATTCTACTGAACCACTGAGACCATTTAAAGTCTCAGGAGCTCTTTGCAGGGGTTTTGGATTCATTATCTGATGAAAGGAGACACTTTGAGCTACAATATAGTCCCTTTTCAAGATTTTGAATTTGGGTTTTTACAAGCTGTGAGCAAAAATAATTATGCAAAGAGAGCCTTTATTTGCTATAATATTGATAATTATGGCTCACAGCTTGTAAAAACCCCAAATAAAACATCTCAGAAAATTAGAATATTTTGAAAATGGACTGTTAGCCATGAACATCAAATTTATAACAAATAAAGGCTTGACATTATATCACTTGCATGTCATGAGTCTTTGTCATATTAGTTTTGCATTTGAACTTTTCACAGGTTGACTAAAAGTAGTTTGCGATGAATCAAACTATGACGTAATATTTTTGACAGATTTAACAGAAAAAAATCACAACAAATGTACAGTATGTGACTAAATCCTGACTTAAACTAAATCATATGTTAGTCTAAATTGCCACCACATTTTTCAATAACATAAACTTTAAGCAACAAAACCTTGAAGGCAGTTAATGGTTTGAACACAGTTCCCAAAACTCCAATCCAATCCAATTTATTTATAACGCACTAATAAAAACAACAGAGTTGACCAAAGTGCCGTACAAAAATAAAAATATAAAATACAATCAAATATACACATACACAGTGGCATAAGAGGACGATTTGAACAGTAAAAGTCAACTTCCGAACTAGTTAAATGCCAAAGAGAACAAATGCGTCTTAAGGCGTGATTTAAAAACAGGAAGGGAGTCAGCCTGTCTAATACACAGAGGCAGCTCAATCCACAGTTTGGGACCAACCACAGAAAAAGCTCGGTCTCCTCTGAGTTTGCGGTAGGTCCGAGGAACCATGAGCAGTGATTGGTCCACCGATCGTAGCGAACGTGTCGGGGAGTATGACACGAGCATGTCGGACAGATAACGCGGAGCAAGACCTTTGAGGCATTTAAACACAAATAAAAGAATTTAAAAATCAATTCTGTATTTGATTGGAAGCCAGTGAAGGGAAGACAAAACAGGTGAAATGTGATCATGCTTTCGTGAGCCAGTTAAAAGACGCGCTGCGGCGTTCTGAACCAGCTGCAGGCGCGCAAGCGAGGACTGGCTAATGCCGGTGTACAGAGCGTTACAGTAGTCCAGCCGCGGCGTAACAAAAGCATGAATCAAAATTTCAAAGTGGTGACTAGAAAGTGAGGACTTTATTTTTGCAAGCTGCCTCAGATGGAAAAAACTGGCCTTCACCACAGCACTAACCTGCTTGTCAAATTTAAAATCCTGATCCATTTTAACACCAAGGTTTAGCACAGTGGGTTTAACAACATGTGTCAAGGGTCCCAGGTTTGCAGAGGCAACTCTACCATTACTAGGCCCAACTAGTAGAACCTCTGTCTTGTTATCATTGAAATGCAGAAAGTTAGCGGACATCCAGGATTTGATTTCATCAACGCACTCTAAAAGTTGAGTGGCACTGAACGCATTCTCACGCTTAAGGGGCACATAGAACAGATCCTAGCGGAATCAGATACAATGAAAACAAAAGTGGTCCGAGAATGGACCCTTGTGGTACACCACATGACAGGGGAGCTGTGGAGGACACACAGTCACCAATTTTAACACAGAAACTCCTCTTTGTTAAGTAGGATCTGAACCATTTCAGAGCATAACCCCGAATGCCGACCAAATTTTCAAGACGACACAGGAGGATTTCATGATCCACTGTGTCGAACGCAGCTGTCAGGTCCAACAGCACCAATGCCACAGTGTGGCCAGAGTCCGTAGACATAAAAAGATCATTTAAAACCCTAAGCAAAGCTGACTCAGTGCTGTGGCGGCTCTTAAAACCAGACTGAAAAACCTCGGAAATCTCATGCTCATCTAGGAATGCCTTCAGCTGGTTAAAAAACATTTTTTCCAAAATTTTGGACAGCAATGGAAGCTTGGAAATCGGGCGAAAGTTAGACAGATCATTAGGATCAAGGCCAGGTTTTTTTGTTAATGGCTGGACAACAGCATGTTTGAAACTTCCAGGCACTACTCCATTCATCAAGCTCCCATTAACACAATGCAAAACAAAGGGTGCTAATGTGGAAAACACGTCTTTGAACAGGCGTGGAGAGATGGGATCAAAGGGTGAACCAGCGGGCTTCATCTGACTGACAACTTTTTCCAAACAGGAGAGTGTCACAGGCTCAAAATGATCAAATAAGGCTGAGCACGTGACAGAGTTAGACACGGCAACAGATGGGGTGCTGATAAGGGACCTAGTGGTGACAACCTTATTTATGTTAAGTTAAATTCAAAAAGTTTTCACACAATGCAGGTGAGGCGTCAAGGACATGTGATTGAGGAACATTAAGCGCAGCATTCACCAAATTAAAAAGAACCCGAGGGTTGTTCCTGTTGGATGTAACCATATCAGCAAAATACATCATCTTAGAAGTTATAACAATTGTCTGATAGTTATGCAAACTGTCCTTTAACATTTGAAAGCAAAACTCTTTCTCGTTGTCAGAGCACTGGGCATTTTGCAAAAAGCGAACACATCGTTATTTGCATTGCAGATTCACGTGAACGTGCCATTTGACAGATCAGTATTATGTGTGCCATCTTTAGAAAAGTGTCTAATCCATTGAGAATGGAATGTAAAAAAGCCGTATTTGGGGGTGAAGATCCCGTCACTGCCTCGGCCGCTCGCCGTGGACAGACTCCCAGTGTCAGCGCTGGAGAAGGATTGCTCATTGGGCCAGTTAACCTTCTCATCTCATCAAAAGTCTAATTGGTTTACTGTGGAGGGAGGAGCTGCACGCTGCGGGTAATCCCTCAGCATGATGAATGTGGCTGGATCGATGTATGGTCTGGTCAAAGCCTCCGCCTCCTCAGAGCGGGACAGAGAACAGCTGGGCTTCAGACGGGCCGGTTCAGGGGTCAACGGGGGTCAGTGAATATCAAACAGGAGCCAGATCACTTAGAACATACTTTTTTAAACAGCGGCAATATACTTACGCTTGAAAAAGGTACAGTTTCCGCTGGTGGTTCATTCTCTCCGAATCTGTGTGTGTTTACCTATTTGTGCAGCGATTAAACCAATTTAAATTTGTCAGTATTAATAACTTTTTTTTTAATGGTCTCGCCTTACTTTATTAAGTTCATCGTTCTTCGTCAGGCGTTCTGTGGCTAAAATATTCCAAGCAAGTGTCAGAACCACAGGAAAATGTCTCACTCACAAACCCATCAGTTCACTTTTAGAAGAGGATCGAGAGCTATTTTATTTTGAATGTAAAAGTTAGGCGCCAGTTTATCGATTGCTACTGTCTGTCAAAGGTCATTATTGGGAATCAGCTCCCCCTGGTGGCCCTTTGTGAATTCTTTAGATGGCTTATATATTCAGGCTTATTAAACGTCAGGTCTAATCAATGATTCTCTGAGCTTTAAGACGCACATTCATGTTAGCAATAGTAGTTAATATGGCTAATGTTAGCAGGCTGCATGAATTGTATTTAATACTAATGTAAAAGGGAGAGAATAAAAGCTGCGTTAACAGTCGTCTTTATGAATTATCTGAAGCAGCAGATCATTGACTTTACCTTTTCACATTTGACTTAACACATAAAAAGTTGGTAACACTTTATATTAAGGTGTGCCCATTACGTATTAACAAGGTATTAATAAGCATTAATATTCAATAGGACATGAATAATATGCTTATATAGATGTTTATATGGTACTTATTATACCATCTGTTGTCATACTAATAGCTCATGGCCTACCCTAATCCTAACCTTAAAGGGACTAGATGCAACTTGGTCATTTTTTATACTCACTACTGCCACCTCAGGTCTTACGTGTAACTGCAGTTTATATATTAAGCCTCGTGTGTGACGGCACTTCGGACCCGAATGAAAACCTTTTTAAGTTTTTGAGCGACAGTGCAGGATTTTAGAGGCAGTTGTGGTGAACAGGTCTGGCCTCATTCTACACATCAGGACATGGCTGGAACGTGTAGGGGCAGGAAAATACGTAATATAAACATTTTTAAACTCCGTATAGTCCCTTTAAGCAGATAACTAGTGCTTATTAATCCCTTATTAACACTTAACGAGCTCACCTTATATAAAGTGATACCAAAGAGTTTCCCAGACATAAGACAGAAGTTCTCAGACGATCTTTGCCCATCATTTCAGTGGATGAGAGCTTCTGTTTCAGCCACAAGAGGGCGCTAGCCTTCTCAGTGACTCTATTGTTAGACTGACGGAAGTGAGGCGGCCTAACCACTCACTAACACACTTAGGCTGGTGATGTGGATGATTGGCCCATTTTTATATTGTCTAATTTCTTATATTCTGCTGTATGTTTATGTCCGTAATGTACAGATATAATGTGAAATTGAGCCCTCTTATCCTTTGGCCTATTCTGTATTTCGTTTTTCATTAGCGGCAGCCCCTCAAAGATATCGCCCACTCTGCAGAAATCCCGGCTTGACATTTCACACGGATTGCTTTGGAAGGTGAAGGTCGCGGCGGGGGTCGAAGGTTAAGTTTACGTGCGTATGTGGGGTTGAGGGTTAAGGTCGTAGAGGTCAGGGGGGTATAATAGGATCCTCTCCATGGCATATGTGGATGTGTGCATGTCCAAACAAACCTGTCCCTGGAGAGTTAGGCATGACACGCCGGAACAACCACCGCATACAGCCTCGGCATGGAAGCACGATCAATATGTGACCAGAGAAAATCATTCAAGAGAGATGAATACGAATTCACTGTCCATACTCTGGAGTACCCAGAAGAAAACACATTTACTTAAAAAGGCCTATTAGTCTGTTAAAGTTTCTACGTAGCCTTTGACTAATTTGTTTTTGCTCTTGTGCTTGCTTTGTTTTTATCTGATTTCTATTCACCTGTTGTAGCACTTTGAAATGTAAAGTGCAATATAAATAAAATGTATTATTATTATTATTATTTACCCAGTTGATAACACGCTTAGGTTTGGGGCAATGCCAGTGTTTTCTAATTTTCTGGATTTTCACAATCAGTTTTTCAATTAGCTATTTATAATTTCCCTTGTTTTTGGGTCCAAAGCACAATAAATCAGGCTGGAATTAAATATTTAAAAAATCCTTCAGAAAAAAACGTTCAAAATGTTAAGTCAAAGCCTGTAAATGTGAAGTCTGTGGGAGCTACTAAAGTAGACATTGTTGCAAGAGTGGAATGAAAATTGCATTTGGAGAAAATGTCTCCGGGAAAGGAAACGACCATATTTGGATTGCAGTGTCATCTCAGTCGCCTTTCGTATTACACGCACTAAATGTATCAATATTTGTGAATGAATAGGCGTGGGAAAACACTACAATGGTGTTGTTATTTCCGGCTCTTTGACGACAAAACGTCACAAAATAAGCAATGCAAAGGGTGAGAATGCGATAGCTATAAATGCCATCATTGACCATTACTGTGTCTCGCCTTAAAGTGAGGACCGCTGGAGAACGAGGGCCCCGGGTGGTCTTAACCCTCCGGGGCAGATGCACACCACTAAACACGCAGCTACTAACACATTTATACAGGAAGTGCCTTGCTCAATGACACAAGTACGGGGGATCAAACTACCAATGTTAGTGATCTGTTTACAGTGCTACAATGTTGTCCTCTCGTCAAAAACACATCTGGAGCTGTGTTTCCATTCAACTTTGAGAGATCTTTGGGTCTTCCCCAGTGGCTGTTCCTGTAGCAGTGCAGCGACGGCCTCTCCTGGGGTATACTTGCCCAGGAAATGTTTGCCATCGCAGTGTGGTAGCTCAATATTGCATTTTTTAACCAACAAAGTGTAAGGTAGTGATAAAGATGTGTTTGAGATGATTACCAAACTCCTGCAGAAGCATAAACGCCCTCTTTAAATGAGCGACTACAACAGTCTGTATTCCATCTACAATGTTTATATTCTTATAATTAAAAGCCTTAATGGACCGGTGCACTCACATAAATGATTTTCCCCTTCCCTCTCCTTCGTCCGAGGCATGCGTGTGCATACTAACACAGACTCCCTTATCCCCTACACCCTACACCCTGCCTCCTGCTTCCGAAACCCTATAGGGAACATAAGCAAGGAGCAGTTATACCAGTTGATAGAGACAGATGGCTGCTGTTGTTTACATGTTGGACTGAGTGAACGGGCGATCAGCTGTGACACCCCGCAGAATACTGAACAGGTTTCAAAGCAAATGGAAGGATTGGAAAGACCGGGCTTAAGTGAGCTCCAAGTACGTGAGGAGTTAGGGACATTTATCATCATCTGAGAAACACCAGTAAACAAGGGCCGTAGACATTCATCGGTTTAAACAATGGGGAGAGGTATGGAGACTGGACGCAGCCAAAACAACTATTTTATGAGTAAAAGTACAGATGTACACTGCTTACCTGGACACCACGAATGTATCATATGCGTCTGCACGTAGACAATTGTCTCAATTATACCGATGACGTATGTAGAGATTGTAAAGCCAAACGCTGTTCTTTTAAAATAAACTATTACAAGTATGTAATAGTGCGTAACCGTCCCTCCCTGTTCTGTGATTGGTCCCCAAATCCATGTGAAGATTTCGGCCTTGGTCTCCAGGCTGCCGAGTAAAAGAGCAAAGCAGCATGGGTATTCCCAGGCTAATTCTTATCATGTATATGTGTGTTCTCTTATAAGAGAGCAATTTTTCACATCTGAGAGACAGTGAAACATACTTGTAGAGCTCTAAACAACAGGGGAAGCATTTCTTAAACAAAGAAGAAGTTTTTATCCAAATTGCAGTATTTGCAATTTGCTGATTGCAAACATTCAATTGTGATTTTGGTTGAATTTAAATCCATTTATAGAGTAACCATCCTTTTTGGCTTTGACTTCACATTTATTAGTTTAATGATTGCATTATAGGCCTCTGCAGCCATAGCTGCTCTGCGGCAGGCTGATGGACTTCTATTCGGCAAGGTAGGCAAGTGTCTTGCACAAGCGCACACCAACAGTGCATGGCCCAGACTTGGATTGCCAACTTCTCTCAGGACTCTAAAGTGGCAGTGTTTAGGTATCGCAACCCTGTGTAATGTTTCATACTTTTTAATATAAAATAATCAATGTATCCACAGAGCTCTGTGAGCATGACTGATACAACAGAATATTTGAATATATTCAGAGACGGTTATTCTGTCGAGACAGACTGAAGCCACAGAGTGCTGCTATTGCTCTTTTTGGTTGGACACATCAGCAGTGATCCTTTTGTTCATTAACATCATACGGTTACTGACCGCTCAGTTTGAGACTGCTGCTCAAATGAAACCTGTAAGAGGAACTCCAGCTGAAGCCTGTGCGGTGACACCTATGGATTCAGTGTATACATGTCCACGCTGAATGCTAATGTATACAACGGGCCCCTGCTTAGTTACTATTCCTCCTTCTCCTCTGGGGGATGTCTTCCTCTGCCCGCTCATCTCCAGGAAAATGGTGCTTCGATCCCACTGTTTGCTGACTTCATTGTGGCCGCTCCGCAGACAATGGCCGGCGGTTGTGTAAATTCCAAGTAAAATAGTCCATTCCGCTCCCAAACGCGTAATGAATTGATATTTCCCAGCACGCCGCGGCGCTCTGTCAGAGGTGACATTGATATTCATGCGACACAGCGGGGGTATGATGTCGATTTTGCGAGCGTTATTCAGATGCGCAGGAGGGGATGATGGCGCACAGTGTTTGGGGAAGAAAATTACAAGAGCAATCCACAGCCGTCGCGTCTCATTTCCGAGATTATTCCACGCAGACACGCGCCGCCGAGGTGTGTGCTCGGCTCGGCCCTCTCGGTGCAGGCAAAGATTGCTGTTATTTTCTCGAACAAGGCTTAAAACCTTCGCAAAGTAGGTAAGAGCGATTGCAATTCCAAAAGCAACATAGGAAAAATTGATCTGTGGATGTGACGAGCAGCAAGATGGAGCCGAATGTGTGGTCTTAAAGCTGTGGAGCCCAGTGTCTGCCATTCTCTGACAATTACACAGCGGGGACGATAGCACTCACTAAACTTTCCATAGGTAGATGAGAGCAACATCCGGCATCTGCTTTGTCCCGCCCCGTCTGGGGAAAACAGAGAGAGATTATGTTCTTAGGCACATCTGTTCTTGTTCTGGGGACAAATTATGCTAAACCAGTGTCTCAGGAACAAGTCAGTTAACTGCCGTAAATGTTCGGAAGCTGTTTTATTTTCAGAGGGGAAAAAATAAGAGTCCGTTGATTAATTGCTATGATCTGTCAAGGGGGATTATTGGGGAACAGCTCCACCTAGAGGAGCATTTGTGTCTTCTTTAATCAGTAAATATTCAGGCTTACTAAACGTGCTCAGCGTTGGGCCTAATTCAGGATTCTCTGTCCCCGATCTTACGCCTGGCGCAACAACAGCGTTGCTCAAGCAAGCTTTCTTTCTTATAGACAGACCAAGTGTTAGTTTTCGTACCTGGCGGTCATCGGCACCGAGAGCAACAAATACCACCGTTGGATCAGAGAAGCCATCGAGATCCGGAAACGCCCCCCCCCAGACTGTGATACGGGTCGAGGGGGCGTACCAACTTTCCCACACCTGGGACACAGTTCTGAAGAAGTCGGACTGCAGATGGCGCTGTCGGCCTGCTACCACAAGCAGGAAGACAGTGCCAAAACCTGTATAAATCAGCCGACCAGACACGTCACAGTAACACCACGTGACAAACCTCTGAGGAAGGCCATAGTGGTAGCCGAAACCGTCAGGTACGAAAACTAACACTTGGTCTGTCTATAGGAAAGAAAGATTGCATAATTCTTAGAAGACCTAATGAATCTAATGGAGCGCTGTTCAAGGCGAAGTCGGTAACTTGCGTACAAACAACGGTGCGTCAGTGATTTTGCCGGTCGCCTGAGGGTCGAAAACGGGGCCGGTGGAGGCGTGGCGCGCTACAAGAGCTGCCTGTGCACGCCTGCTACCTCCTCTTCACTCTCTTTTTCTTTATTACATTAACATCGCGCAGGACAAACTACAAACTATTTCTCCCACTGTGCATTAAACACTGTCCATGTCCCGAGAGAGAAGACCTATCGATGGTCCCGCTCTGGCACCACACCAGCACGTCTCGACAATTAAATAAAACCAAAAAAGCATTTCTTCAGATGTGTCTTAGATGTTGCTCCCATCCATCCCGATTCTTCCTGTGTATTCATTTCCGTGCATATTAACAATTTGCATCTAGTTACGAAGTGAGTTTACGATCAGTTGTGGAAAAAACAGAAATCCCAGCGCGTTTGATTTTCTGAGTTTACAGTTGGTTCAAAGGATTTCTGCTTTTAAAAGACTCTCCCGGGCGTTGACGTGTTGACTCTACTACATGTAATAAAATACCAGGCTCTTCCCGCTCCCTTACCCGAGTCAGGAGCGTGTCGTCTCTTTGTTCTTGCCTAAACAAAAAAAACAAAAAAAAAACATGTTTCGTGTCCCTTGAGTCCAGAAGCAGCTTCAGCATAAAGAACACTTGATCGTTGGGCGTCTCACTGAAATGTGCTGATGGATCTCCAGGCTGAAGTGAGAAACTCCTCTACAGGCGGCTTTTTTCATTATTTACACAGCGGATCCAACTGACCTGGCCTTCCTTTTGTCATGCTAATCGCCATCGACTCCCCATCACACTTTAACACACGCACATGTCCCGTCCTCGGCAATGGAGCGGAAACCCACTAACATTAGACGACGCGAGACGTTCGAACGGAGCAATATCCACCAGAGGCATGAGCTCGGTGGGATTACAGACGCCGACTGTATCTGGAGCTGGGTTTTGTTTCAGTCGTACTTGTTTAAGGAATGCTGCGTATTCAGTCTGTCTCCTTAACACGAGCTCCAGCAGTGTTTTAAAGTCCGGCCATATCAGCACTAAGTTTACCTCCACTGCACAATAGGTTAGCGTTAAGTCTCCGGAACCAGGGCTGGATTACTGTGACCGGTTTTCCACTCGCCACTTTCTGTCCTGAAGACACTAAAAGTCTTCCACATTCTGCCAACTGCCTTTCACACAAACATGACTCGCCTGGTTTCACTGTTAAAGCTCTACCCGCCCTCACAACAGTGTGTGATCCAAATATGGTCACTTCCTTTGGTCTTCGCCTGATAGGGCATCACAGTACAAAGGTTTAACGTCTGATAACTGAGTTTTTTTATTTTTTTCCAGAAGGATCTAAGTATCTAATTCCTAGCCTGATTTAATGAGCTTTGTATCTACGTTAAAGACTTGAAGTGTATATTTGAAGTGGGTTGGATGGTTGATGCCAGCAGCATTGCGTCCTACTGTTGTGGCCTTGAGCAAGACACTTCCATTAAAAAAGCAGACACTGTCTCTGCATTTAAGACGTAAAAAAAACAAAACTTACCTCTGAGAATTAGCTTTGATCAGGTCAGAGGTAAAGCTCTGACCTGCAGCCTGAAGTAAAGCTGCCTCAGGAGAAACACTGCTGTGGGAGCCTCTTCTTTTTACTGCATACAACGTCTTCATTCTGAAGTCTGTTCACTATGTCCCACTCCTGCCTGTTTCAGATGGCGGGTCGTTGGTGTCGCGTTCTTTGAGCCCTGTCCACGGAGGAACGTTTTATTTTTTCTCCCACTGGGTTTCGGAGTTTTTCCTCGCCGTGTCGGAGAGTCTCAGGACGGGGGACGCCCACGTGTCTCATCACCACCGGCTGCCGACGCTTTATTTGGACTTCATGTTTACATGGATACTTCATTTGCCTGAACTTGTCTTGTGTATTGTTTTGTTTCATTGTTTTAATGTGTGGTGCAGCCTTGTGAGGCAACTCCCGTTGTGATATTGGGCTATACAAAACCATTGATTGATTAACCTGGTCAGACAGGATATTGCCTTGAAGGCAAAAATGAAAAGATAAAGTGCAATTTCCTGTATTCTTTTTAGATGCAACCTTTTCATCTGCTCACTGCCTTCCAGTTCCATTATAAGTAATATTTAAAAACTATTGTTCTCAGTTATGTATAAATTTTTTTGTTTTGTTTTTGTTAAGTAAAGTGCCAGTTTCTTGTCAGGAGCCTGTGCCTTGATTCCCCTACACTCATCCCCTGCAGAACCAAGCGCTCAGTCTGACTGCAGGACACTAAAGACTACAAACTTTGGTCGTAGTTGTTTTATGTTGCATGTTAACGTTGTTAAGAGTTTAATTCACATGCAGTCACTCCAAAAGCCATACATTGAGCCAGCTGTTCAGAGCTCTTGTTGCTAAATACCAAGTGAAGCTGATGTGCAATACAGAGGAGAGATGCACTTTAATCGGCACATGGAGAGGAAAGCTTAATTGCAACAGGAGGAGAACCTCGCTGATATAAAGTGATCCATTTTTACCTGAGCTTAGACGAGTTGATGCGTACCTGTCTGGTCTTTGTGCGTGCCCATGGAAGAGTGTGTTTTTTTAATTTTTGTTATTTTTTATTTGAGCTATTATTTACAATATTTACATAATTACATTTACATTATCACACAAAACCAATAAAAATAGCAAATAAATAATACCTCAAAAGGAGTAGGCCGAAGCAATTACAGTGGAAGCAGGTATGATAGCAATGAGAAACATGATACTGTACATTTGAAGATGATATTTTTAAGAATGCTATTATTGTCACTGTTATTATGGTGATGATATTATATGTATAATAAATATGTGTGCTAGTAATGTATGTGTATGTATATATATGTATATCTAAAACACTATGGCTACTTAAACAATAAGTAAATCAATAGAATGGTGACCAGGATGGTAATATAAGCAATGATAAAAAATAAGAGAAAACTATAAAACTTTTCTATTCTCGCTCTATGTTTTTCATACTTGTAAGTCTCAGATTTTCAACCTGTGACATGTAAAAGTTTCGAATTATCAATGCTGCTAATCAATAATTTTGAATATGGGGTAGGCACTTATGAGCTTTCTTGCTTCGGCCTACTCCTTTTGAGTTATTATTTATTTGTATTGGTTTTGTGTGATAATGTAAATGTAATGATGTAAATATTGTAAATAATAGCTCATTGTAAATTATAGCTCAAATAAATCAGAGAGCGTGGTTACTTCTGACTTCACCCTGTTTGGAGCTATAGGAATATACTGGGAGAGGCCAAATGCCAACGACATCTTTGGTCGTTTTGCCTGAGGGCACGCACAAAGACCAGACGGGTACGCATCAACTCATCCAAGCTCAGGTAAGAACAGATCTAAGGATGGAACAACGGTGGCCTGTTCCTTTAGGCCCTGTCCATACGAAGTCAAGCCGAAACTATGTCCCCGAGTGGAAAGATCTCAAAATGCCGTTTACCTGTGGAGCAGGCCCGAAGGAGGAGCAGTTTGCCAAAGGTGTTTAAAGCACTTTTTGAAAACACAGTTACACCGCAAGGATACCAATATAATAATATATACCAAATTAAATATACTAAGACATTTTACACTTTTTTTTTCTTCATTTGGCCAGGGCTAGCAGAGAAGGGCCCTGCTGGGCATAACCGGAGCCAGTGTTATAACGCCCTGAGTCACAATTTTGCACTTGTATTTGTTGATGCAAGTTTATTCATTTGATATCTGTGGTTGTTTTACTGTGAATGTAAAATATGAATCATTAGAAGGACAACATTAAGATAAGTGCAGAAACAACTGACCCTGATCCGTCTTGTGTTGGATATGAATCTGCGTGTGCTTTGCCCGGGCTCCCTTTGTGCTGCTGTAGTCTCAATGACTACTTCAAGTTTGTGTCTGCAATAAGGATAACCACTGGGCAGAACCAAATTACTCACTGCCTATTGTGTATAAATCCAGTGAGTCGCTCTAACCCACAATGACCCCAATCCACTATCGAAGAGCTCCAGTGTCAAAAAGCAGCCCAAGAATCCATCAAAACGCTGAAATATGAACCTTGAAAATGCATGGAATTGTGGCGCGTGGAGAGCAGGCTGGAGGGGGCTGGAGGGGGCTGGAGGGAGAGGGGTGTCAGGTATTGTCCGTGCCCGGGCCGCTGCACTCCTCCTGGGCTCATTTGTCAGCGCTGTCGCCTCCTCCTCCTCCTCCGCGGTTCATTCATCTGCGTGTCTCTTCATCGGAGCCTCCATCAGTTCATCCCGGCCCGGCCGCACACTGCCCCCATCTGTCAGGAGCCGCCCCCTGCCTCCTCACATCCCCATCCCTCCCCCAAAACGGTCGCACGCTCCCGAGGGCGCCGCAGTAGAGGACGGGCTCCGAGTGGATGGATGTGTGCCGTGCCACTGAAAAGCAGTAGTGCTTTAGCTGGCGTTGATGCAGTTTGCTGTTTGCTGAAGGGCAAATATCACGAATAATCAACTTCGAGTTTTTAACCACGTTGTGATGTTAGTGGCGTTACGCTTGAAATCATCACTCCTTGTTTTAAAAGCAGGGGGGGGGGGGAAATGTACCTCCTGATGTGAGTTTCAAGGATTTTAAAATGAGCAAAATGAGTGGAGATAGAGGGAGATTTCCAAAGTAAGTGAGCTGTGAGCTGTGTGTCTGAACCACCAGCAGAGTGCGTGCTAAAAAAGTTCACTAAAATAAATAAACATTGATCTAATTCAAGAGACAGTTTCATATTTATGGGTAGATAAGTTTGTATGGATGTGACATGAATGAAGAAAGCTGCTTGGATTATTGCGTTTTTGTCTGATGGTGAAACTGTCGATCATTCCACTTTGTCATTTGACTTTTTGACAGTTTTTACCATTTATTTATTTTTTCGTTCCTCTTTAACTTGTTGCACATACGATACCTCGGTTTACTTTGGCTTGGTTGCACATTTTCCTGACTATTTGCACCCCCCTGGGTATGAGAGCTGATAACAAGTGAATTTCTCCATCGTGAGATCTGTAAAGGCTTATCGTATCTGAACAGCTTAAGCTAAAGGTCAGCAGCCAACGTCAGCCAACAGATGATATTCACGCCACGAAAAATACACAAAACGTGATAAAAAACAGTTAGTTAAAGCAGCACTAAGTAACTTGTTGACCTTAATAAATCCTTTCCGTAGTCCCTCTGGGGGTGATACAAGTGTTAATGGGATGATTGGGGGAGTCTTTCATCTCCCCCTGGCGTCTCCGGCCAGAAAACCACAACTGCAACTTTGCCTGCCACCAGGTCGGAGTCACCAATACACACTAATGGAATCACGAAGAAGAAGGTAACAGGCTAACGGGAAAAGCTAACTGCAGGCTAGCGCCACTTAAACACTATTTACTCACGGACAAATAATGAGTAAAAAAAAAACGCCACATGCTACGACACCTGCAGTGGCGCTTATGGCCTCTAGGGGCAAGAGTTACTTAGTACTGCTTTAAAAGACCTGTCGCTGTATGCATTGTGGTCTCTATCGACCCGTCCAGTGGCCATCGCTGCTCACAGGCCGTTTTTTCCCCATAATGATCAAGCTCTCTCCTGATTGGACCTGAAAAGCCAGTTCACAGGAAACCTCGTCTCATTGGTCAAAGTTATGGCACTAGGGATTCTGATTAGTTTCTGAGATCAGCAAAGGGAGGGACTTTAGAAAATGTATAATTATTTACGTCACGTGAAGTTGCAGCCTGGCGGATCAATTATATGCAATCGATTAAGTTTGCAAAATATTTAAACTTACAGACTGTCACTTTAATTATCAGCTTAGTTTAAAATTGACTTAAATTCACTTCTCATACAGAGATTTCAGATAATTGGAGACTTTTAAAGAAAACAACAGAGCCCGGCTTTTGAACGGTTTTGTAAATGAGTGGATTCCCAAAAAATGCCTCTCCTGGAAAAGCGCCATAAACCCCTTCACTACAAAGTGCCCCTTCCAGTTTCATAATCAATTGCAGTGCAGCGCCGCCGTTGCAAAGTCACACGACAGGAGTCTCATTTCTCCACAAATCCGCCCTCGCTCACTGTTCGCTAGCCCAGTGCTCTCCTGCATTCCAAGCAGCCTCCTCTGCAGACCGAGGAGTGCGCTCGTGTCTGAGAGCTACCCCCAGTATGATTTTCTGGTTCACAGCCCACTCTCTCTCCTTCGCCTCCTATTTTACACTCTCCTCCCACAGAGCCCCCGCTCCCACAACTTTTCACACTCTGGAATTGGGCTTTGTTTGAGCCGCAACCCAATTAGGAGCCGCATTCGTAGCAGTCGTCTTGTTTGTAAGAAACTATTATTTTGTGATCAGAACGGGGGAGATCAATGCGTGGGATGGAGATGAAACAACAACTGAGCTAATTGGATTTCCTGGCTCCAATACAAGCCAATTAACCTTACACTGTGGCAATTAACAGGAATGGAGTGGTTCAATACCACACAGGAGAGGCCACTTCTCTCACACTGCTTTATCTCTATTGAGCTGCGGACTGCACCAGTGGCCAACACACACAACGTTCATTTCAGACGGGAAATAACGAGGACCTAGACATTAAAGTCGTGTTTTAGAAGGAGAAAGTGCAGGCGTTCAGCAGTGCTTCCAAACAACATCTGGTCAACGTGTCATTAGCACTTTCCACACGGCCACAGCCTTTATGTGTTTATCTGACGCTGTGTGCACAGTTCGTGATGGCACTGACGTCCATAGCCCTCCAGGAGCGACCCATTTTAGCAGGTACTTTGGACTGCCAGTGTGGGCAGAGCCTCGTGTTTGGATCATTCCGTCAAAGCGGTGCCTTGAAATTAATTTAGGGAAATTCGTTCTCTGCATTTGACCCACCCTCAGAGCCGCTGAGGCGACCTCTAAGAGCAGTGAACAGCCAGCGTAGGCCAGCCCTACACTGGGGATCCTAACTAAGGCTAACGGTCAGAAACACCTGGCTGGAGGATTCACCTATAGTACATGTTTTTAGTGGTAGGGGAAAACCCAGACAAACACGGGGAGAACATGCGAACTCCACAGAGAGGCCCCGTCCAGGTGGCAATCAAACCCAGGACCTTCTTCCTGTGAAGCATGAGCTCTAACCGCTGTGCCACGGTGCCTGTTGCGTCTTACGGAAATGAGCAGCCACAAAATTTGCATCATAATTATTACATGATATTATTGAGATTTGTCATTTCTGCCCCTAAGCATGTTGAATGTTATTGTTTACTGTCAGTGATCCCATACATGTGCACTACGAGAGGGGGCAAAAGGCTTCCACAATCAACACAGCCCACTGTAGAGCCACATTTTGTAATAACACTGCATTATGTATAACAGTTCAAAATGTAATAAAATGTCCACTTCTTTGTGTAATAAAACCGAATTTTGTAATAATTTTCAAATGTTGCTTTAACTTATTATATAATGTGATAAAATATGATGACAGCACATTAGTAAAGCATTTGCAGGCGTGGGCAATTCATTTTCACAAGGGGTAACAAGAAGCCTGGATTGAGTCGGAGGTTCCGCACCAACAATAACTCAAACGTATTCTGCTCAACTTTATCCTATTGTACATTACACTAAATTGTGTATTTTGAATAGCTGATATTTAGTAGGACTATCATTTTCTGTAAAGATTTAGCCATATCAAACCAAGGACTAAACCACATGTAATCCAGGAGTCAGGACTAAGACCAACTCGGGCCTAAACCATGTAAACCAGGCCAAAAACAGGTCTACAGAAATAAACAAGACAAAGGCTACAGGAGGAATAAAGGTCTTCACCGAGACCCCAGTGATCCTCAAACAACACGCCTTTCGGTCCTACAGCTGTGTGGCCAGAGAGGCGGATCAGGTCCACCACCGTGTCCCATGACGAGTCCTGCTTCAGCGATATAGCTAATCCTCGGCACAGACTTCAGAAACATGAGGCACGTGGTCCTTATGCTTCTGTTTTGCGACATCCGTCATTCTGTCCAACAATACGCCTCCTGTTTTCTTAGTTTAGCCCCATACTCCATTTGACAGAGGCAGAGCCATGTTGAGCCCTCTCTGTCAGGTCCTGGTCGCAGCACAAACACCCCACTACTCAAAGGGGCGGATTGCGTCGCGTGAAATTCCAAACAAATGATACTTTAATGAGCATTGGCCAGATTCAATTGCTTCGTGGGGCGGGGTTTGCCTAGGTCTGGTGTAGGGCATGTCGGGTGTCCACAGTTTTACATTGACTCAATCAGAGACATGCCGGGAGGAATGATTGTTTATCTTACATTTTCTGTCAATTTTACACACACATTTTGCTGAAAAGTTGGTCAATATGTCAAATTTACTCACCGTAATATTAAAAATGTAAAGCTTGTGGCAAAAACACCAAACTCATCAGTTCAGTGGTCCTCAAAGTCAGCCTGTTGACATTGTAGTAATGAGGAGTACATATGGTTCTTTGTGTTGAGGTCGAGGGCAGAATCAGGATGAACAAACTGCTTGTGTTGTGAAGCACTTTCAGTCTGAAGCCCTGAAAGAAAAGTTTACTAAACTTTTTGAGAGACTTGATTGTCTGGATAAAGAGGCAATACAAATTTTCATCAGTGGACCTATCCCAAACATCGACGGGAGAATAAACACATTCTCTCGGCTGTTTCAGTTGAATACATGGCTGTCCAAAGTCTGTGAGTCAAGTGGACTGTATTTCATAGAGAACTTTAATCGTTTCTGGAAACGCGATGATCTGTTTAAAGGAAATGGCCCACATTTGAGCAGAGATGGAGTAAGACGACTGACGGAAAATCTCCTCCATGCTCTGCAAAATCAGTGGAGGCCTGAGTGAGAGCAGAGAGGAGCATGAGAAGAGCTCCTGGCTCGCCTGCAAAGGCTTCACCTGCATCCCCAATAAAAGATTCAGTCGCAGCTGCATCATCAGCGCCTACAGTAAAGGACTCAGCCACAGGACTGAATTATGATTCAACAGATTCATAATTTGAATCTCATAAGGGGTGAAGCCCCTACGAGAGACCAACAGGCCTGTTTGGAACCATGAGGCCGTACTTCTGTGGACCCACCACCTGCAGGAGGAGCCATAGGGGCTGGTGCGATGTGATTTGGGCAACTCCAACAGCTGCCCCCACGACCCGGCAACGGACAAGTGGAAGAAAATGGATGGATGGATGGATTCATAATTTGAATCTGTTGGTCACAAGTAAGATCGTTCATAAAAATCGCTTCTAAATGTGTATGTTTTCCTCTTTTTTCCCCCATGTTCGCCGCTGTGTTGGCCTCCTCTTCTGGATCCTCAAAGGTCAGTGTCTTATTTCTTCGGTCTCAAACACTGAGCACACCACAAAAACAAAAATCTGCTTTTGCGTTGTTTGTTTCCACAACACACACCCAGTAAATCTGGTCACAGTAACTTGGACTCAACCTGCGTCCGTCTTTGTGCAAACTCACACTTACCCACCGGACCTGTGCCATACTCCACTGGTGACAGTCAGTGTTACAGAGCGGTAACAACACAGCTTGTATTGATGATGGGAGATACCAGCCTGGTATCGGAATAAAAGTTTAGGTTCTGTTCGTTTGGAAAAAATAAAACAAAAGCAGGTACCCAAAAAAAAGTCTTGATGCTGTTGGTCCAGGGACAGAATTAAAGGAAGTGACTTGGTTGTTTCAGCTCAAATACATGTTTTTTCCCCAAAATGTGTTCTCATTTTCCCAATTACCCCCATCATTTTGCTATTTTTGTATTTATGATTTATTGATTTGATATTTCACAACATCATACCGCTGTTCTAAAAGGGGATTTTGCTGATATTAGCATTTAGCCACTGTTAGCGCAACTTTAGCGTAACATTAGCATGTTGCTTACCTACATGGTTGTATTTTAGCTGCGTCTTTCCTCTAGTATTTGCAATGGCCTCTGAATAATTCCATAACCCCACCAGAAGGCAGCATTTGTCCACATGTGTTCTCATCGCGGCTCTAAAAACGTTTAATGACGATCTGTGGTTGCGTCGCCCACAACACTTGCGGTTGTGTCGTGTAGTGTTCTGGGTATTAGTTTAGTTTAGTTTATTTGTTTAAAAATCAAGGCATCTTAAATCAAAAATTCTTGGATTGCTCAACACATTTCACTGTTTACGTTCATTAAAAATAATATTCAGTCGCAGTTTTGGCTGCTCAAAATGTTTTTATTTTTTTATCAGACAGTTTTGTCTGATTAATTCTTTTTAAGCCTCTTCATTTGAGCCTTAATGGCATTTTTCCTATACTCCTCCCAGCATTCCCTGCTCTGCTCCATCTCCTGCAGTGCCTTGCTCTCCTGGCACTCATCAGGTGTCTTGTTGAGTGTCTCTTCCACCCAGAAGTCCCCGCTCTGCTCCATCTCCTGCAGTGGTGCGCTCTCCTGCCCCTCATCAGGTGTCCTGTCCAGTGTTAGTGTCTTTTGCGCCCGGAGCTCTGTGAAGGCACGCTCAGACTCTTCAAGTCTGGCCTTCTGTCCAATTTTTGGGTCCAGCAAATTAATCAGATGTTTCCGAAGAGCAGCCGTGTCCTCCATCCATTTGTCACGGATCTTCCGACAAAAGCCTCTCTCCTCCACAAGCTCGCTCTCCAGTCGTGTCACCTTTTCCTGCATGCCACTGATTATTGACTTTTTCTGCTGCAGATTCAGCTGCAGTTCGACCATTTCTTCCGTGGCGCTCTCCCAGGCCGCCTTCATGTCATTGTCCTTCTCGTAGTGTTTGTCAGCTTTTTCCTCCAGAGCCCGGTTCTTCTTGCGCTCCTCTTTCAGCTCTAGGGCTGTCAGACTGAGCAGTTCTCGGAGCTTTTGGGAGGACTTGTTCAGGGTTTGCGTCTCGGCCCGAAGTGACGTATTCTCCTCCTTAAAGGCTCTCATGATGGTGTCTTTGGCCTTCAAGTTCAGCTGCAGGATTGTGTCTGGATACTGTTGCTTTTTTAGGTCTTCACAGAGGACACCTATGTCTTTTTCCAGAGCCTTCGTGATCCCCTCAGCCTCTTTTGCCGCAGTTTGGTGGGCCACCTGCAAAAAATATCAAAACTTTATTTATACAGCACTTTTCATACACATCATTTCAGCACAAAAACATTTATCTATCGACCAACGACCCCCCACATGTCGTGATTTAAGGTGAACGGTTAGAACTGGATCTCAATTGTAAATTTGACCCAGAACTCAAGAATCAGCCCAACAATGGAGCAGGCAACACAAGGGAAAGCTTTTTGCACCAAACTCAAAGCTCAATGCACTAACAATGATTTGTCAGACAGTTGCAGCCTCTTTTTATTAGTTGTGGCACAACATTTGATTCACAAACATGTTTTTCAAAGTGTATATATCAGTCCCGTTGTTATTTTCGATTATTTAAATACAAAAAGTGCCTTTTATCGATCGTGTCTTAGATATTTTGATTTATCTGCCTGGTGTTTTTAATTCTATATTAAAAAGAGCCAGTCTTTTGAACGTCTCTTTGAAATGAACGACTCCCATCTCTACCCCAATGGATTTTTCAAACAGCGAATCATTGTTTTATCTTTGAAATCATTACCAAGTAAAATAATACATAATAATAGCAAGAAGCCTGTTGATCTGTTCAAGAATGCTTTGAGATGACAATAGGAAAGACAGTTTCATAGACTCTGCCTAAAAAGAAATAGTTCAAAACCTATAGTAAAAATATATAACCCAAATTCAAAACATAAAAATTGAAAAAGATAACCTACCTCCATGGAGCGCTTCTGGTCCTCAAGCCTCCCCTGGTTCATCTCCATCTCGTGGACCTTCTGGGTAATTGAGATGTGGTCCTTTTTAAGTGTGTTAAACGTTTGGGTTAGTGCAGTGTTCCTCTGCTGTTCCTGGGTCATCTGCTCCTGGAGTGCCTCAGCGTCCTGCTTTAATTGGACGTTCAGGGCCATGTGTCTGCTCTGCTCCTGTATTTTCTGTTGAAGAGTTTCATTTGACTGTTTGAGCTGACCGTAACTGTCCTTCAGTGCCTGCGTCACCAAGCCAAAGTGCTCTCTCTGATGGTCTAACTCCTGTCGTAGAGAGACATTTCTGATGTCCCTTTCAGCGATGGAGGCCAGGAGTGTGATGTTGTCCTCCTGTAGCCTCTGGTTTAGAGTCTGGAGGTCTCTGACCTCCGCTCGGTTCAAATCCAGTGTCTGCTCGATGTGGTGGGAGTGATGTTTCTCATCCTGCAGAGCTATTTCAATGGTGGTCTTCTCCTCTTTCACTGACACCAGCTGGTTTTGCAGACTGTGAATGGTGTTCACTGCTGAGCTCAAAGCGAGCTTCAGCTGTTGGACCAGCTCGGTGTTCGGTGAGGGTTTTCTTTTGAAAAGGTTGGGTGCCATTTCCAAAAGCTAGTACTAGTGATGTGTCTGAGAGCAAAAATGGTGCGTTTCGACCGAAGTGTTGGCGCTAAGTGGTCAGATTGTGGGCTGGCTATAAAAGGAATGTGTGGAAACAGAATGTGACATCATCAATGGCACTGGGATCATTCCGTAACCATTGGTAGCATTCTAAGTTGTGTGACCATTGGTATCATTCCATGTTACCATGGAGACGGAGGGGGCGTGGCCTAGCCAAACGGGTAGGAAGCTTGTTATGTGAATCACAATTTGTCAGGTTTTTTTTATACATTTTCTGGCTAACTATAAGCATATTTAGGACTCACAAATAAAGTGGAACAATAATCTTATCCCTTTGTATGTTTTTTTTCTCATTCTTGGAATAGAATATCATGCAGACTGAGGAGTACAAGGGAAAAACTGGCACTTGAAGCTAGCTGTTAGCATGTAGCATGAAGCTAGCATTAAAGTGAACTAGCAAACATTGTCCTTTAGCTGCAAAGTTAACTGTGCGTTGTCTGCTCTTAAAAGTAAAACTTCATAGCAAGCCATGGAGTTTTCAAAAGCATTTTATTTTTATCGTCCTCTTGCCTTGAGCTCTGCTGTGATTGACGGCCATCTGTATGGAGATGGCTGGAAGGGGAAAGGGGCCGGAGTTAAGCATGTCTCCGCTCAGTTTATTCCTTAATAAAGGAAGTATATGCTTTTTTTTTGCATTTGTGACATTAAAATATAGTGTTTGGTAATTAAAATACCATTAAAAAACATTACATTTGACTCGCCTCTACTTGTACCTGGAATGGAATGTCCTGTTGTGAAATACACTGCCTTGTAGCGCCTTTAGCTTTGATTACAGAGAAGAAATCCATGGATAGAAGTCATTGAGCATGTGCAGGTTGTCAGCTGATCTTATTCTTTGGGCACCCAGACCTGACCAACTGCAGCAGCCCCAGGTCAGAACAGTGACATCCAGGAAAAGGACACTTTCGTTGTACACTTGTACAATGACAAATAAAGCACTTACTAACTTGATGATCATTTGGTCACATGATCTTCAATTTAAAAAGGTGATCATGCACCTGGTGTAATTTATATGCCCTGATGAAGACTTGTTTGAGTTGAAACACATTATGAAACACATTATGAAACGCGTTATTAAACCTCTACACTTTTTGAGTGCCTCTGTCCCATTTACCATTAACATAGATTATTCAGTATTTAGTAGAGTTTTGTGTTCAGAATATACAGTAACTAATATACACTAAAAGTCAAAGCTTTTACTGAAAAACTAAATTTAACTAACTAAACTAAATTAAAAGTTTCAGTTTCACCTTCTTTTAATCTGAGGTCATTTGAAGGTCCCTCTACCCCTGGTTGGGAAACACTGCTCTTTTGACTGAAAAGCTCTGTGGCTCTTCAGATGAGGAGCTGTGAGGAGCTCTTTGTCCCTGCTCCTGTTGCTTTTATAATGACAACTTTATTTGAGACGAACTGTTGATGTTGCTCTGTTGAATTGACATTTGTGGGTCTGTAGCTGAGTCCATTATGTTATATTATGTTGTGATGTATCAATGTCCATGGCATTTTCATTTCCTCGTTAGGGGATCAATAAAGCTGTCTATCGCTAAAAAAATATTGTGTCCAGCCATAAAATGGCATTTAGATAGTTCTGCATTTGACATGCTTAAAAACCTTGAAACCTTAAATTGAGTCTTTTATTGTTTTTAACTGAATTCTGAAAAGATTTCAGACTGACTATGTTGGGAGTGGTGAACCTTGGGCCGCCATGTAATGCGCCCGAGTCCTGGCCCTGTCCCGACCCTGTCCTGTCTTAATGGAGCTCCTGCCCCTGTGGTCGCACCCCTCACCTCGGCGCTAACAACGGCACGCAGCACAGACACGGGTTTTCAGGAGCGCGCCGTGATCAACGCCTAATTACGTAGACAAATGGCATTAAAGCGATCGTCTCCCGCCCACCGCGCCCATTACGCAGCAGCAGACCCATACATCACGCGTTAATTGGATGCAGAATATGACCGGAGCCGCGGAGCCTCCATCAATCTCCTCGCGGTCTTGGAGGAAAAACTCAGGTTGACCCACTTAGTCTCCAGTGTGTCTTATTTCAACATTAGTACAACATTGGGACCGACGCAAATGTGTTGTTTACACCTGCACGGCCTCTGGATCGGAGTAATGGCCTCCCAATACGTTTCTCCACCTCTGAAAACATGGAGGATTTACAGCCCTTTGTATTCAGTGAGGCTGTTTGGTAATCAGTGTTAGCGTGAGCAAATCCACTTCCTCTTTATGAAGACTGATTTGTATTACATTTCCAGTAGCAAAGAGCAACAGACACATCTTTGTTCTGCTGAAGTTTTGCTCTTCTTAACAGAAGCACTGACTGGACGATCAGGGCAAGCAGTTGAGCCCAAGTTAGCAAACATTTAGACCTGCTGTCCAGAGTGGTAAACTGCTATTGATTCATGAAAGGAAAGTATTCACAAATATACCCAGCTTTTTACCAGTGGGACGACTCCACCTGAGCTGCGTTTTTGAGGCGCTGAAGGAGTGAGGAAAGGTTGAGATATTTGTTGTAGCCTATGTGCAAATACAGAAGTAAGAAACACAGAGACAGCTGTGTGTAATCCAGGACTGTTTCCCAATCCGCAATCCCACCGCGAGGGAATAAAAGTGTCACTCGATGCATCTCAAACGCGCATATAGAAATGCAGAAAGGCTTTGGGAGTGATACTGGGCCACAGAACGGAGACCCCATAGGATGGAATTATTATATGGGGACTCATGAGAACTGGGACACAACCGTTTTTTTTCTTTTATTATGGTCATATAGTATTCATAAAGAGGGAGATCTGGGCAGCACAGTTTTGTAAAGGGTTGCATATTAAAACAAATATTTAGTGTCAACTCCATCAGACACAAAAAACACCATGTAATTTTGATCATTCTCATCCTTTTTCTTTCCCTTTTAAACTTCTAATCTGATGTAATAAGGTGTATTTACTCTTGTATATATGTAATGTTAATGTGAATACTTAAGTTTTTTTGTTTTGTTTTAATGACACATTTGGTTTTGGTGCGTGTGAATAATTTAGACAGAAGAGGTTGTAGATCCCCACCTGGAGCCTCCACCTTAACGTGGTGGAGGGGTTTGAGCACCTGAATGATCCTGGGGGCTCTGTTGTCGGGGGCTTCGTGCCCCTGGTAGGGTCTCCCATGGCAAACAGGTCCAGGGTGACGGATCAGACAAAGAGCGGTTCAGAAGCCCCTTATGAGAGACCAACAGTTCCGGTTAGAACCATGAGGCCGTCCTTCTGTGGACCCACCACCTGCAGGAGGATCTGGCAGGAGGAGCCATAGGGGCTGGTGCAATGTGATTTGGGCAGCTCCAACGACCAACGGTTGTCCAACGGACAAGTGGAAGAAAATGGATGGATGGATGGATGGATGTTGTAGATCTTCGGGCTCGAGCTTAAAATCTAAACTCTAAGTGCACACTGTCTTTGTGTCCATTGTCACTGTTCACCTGCCTTGCCCCCAGTCTTATACACTGGTGTGTGAATGAGAGTGTGAATGGGTGAGTGGTTCTCTTTCCTTGATATAAAGTGCTTTAAGTCCCTAGAGGGGTGGTTTACGATTGTCCATGGCCGTTTATTGGAGACTGCGAATGGCTATCATATGCGTCTGCACATAGACATAGCCAATCGTATCAGATGACGTATGACGTACCCGCTGTAAACTTTCGAGCAAAACTATTTTACTTTTTTTTTTTATCCCTAAAGAAACTACAAGCGTCCGTATGTCGTAGTGCGTCATGGTCTTGCTGTCCCCCCTGGTTCTGTGATTGGTCCCCAAATCCGTGAAAAGATTTCGGCCATGGTCCCCAGGCTGCTGTGAAGTTTGAACAAATTCGAGCGCACACAGCAGTCTGGGTATTCCCAGGCTATAATTTAGGTGGAAAAGATGGTCAATATTAGGATATGAGGATGGCTCCTCAGGGCAAAAAGATGTAGATAAATCAAACCAGAAAAGCAACACAAACATGGCTCTAGCAACACTAAGATGAATAGCTGAGTTAATTCAATCCTAGTCTCTGATCTAGTATAAATGAACAATACAACCGAACACTGAACCGAAATGGAAACACGGGCGACACATCCGTCTTTGGACTCTGGCTGAATATATAGGAACTCGATAGCAGTAAACAGTGGCTATTTCGTGAGTCCTGTCTGGGAGCAGACAGTCGATGGGCCACAATCCAATAAAGGTCGAGTCAAGGAGGAAGGCGCTCTGAGAGTCAGGGGTCACCGGCGTGAGCGTCTGGGCTGAAGCATTCAAGATGGAGGCGGACACAAACAAATTACAAATGGATTATTGACAGAGCTTAGGGACAGGGCTGACGGAGATATTAAAGATCGGCACAGGTGGGAGAGAAAACAGAATCCAGACACTAGAGACAGGAAATGCAATTATGGGGATGGAGAGTGACAGGGGCTGACATGATGCAAATTCAAATAATTACATTTGCTTCAATATTTGTAGTTCATTTTTAGGAATTAGAGAGAGCCCTTCTTTGCTGGCAGTAAGCTACAGTGAGAATGACTTGTTTATTGTACAGGGTAAACCGAATGGTTTTAGAGAGATAACGTACTCTGACTTTAGCGTCACAGAAATGGCATCAACCCATCAATCTAAAAAGAACTAGTAGCCTGGTTTGACCTCAGGTCAATAAACAGTCAATAAAAGAGTCAAGAAATTGGTCTCTGCATTTGATCGGCCGGTTACTGCCACTGGGCCAACGGAGCTCAGAGGGCTCTTCTCCTTATACTGGGTTAGCCAGATTAGCATTGTGTTTCAGCCTGCGCTAGCAACGCTGCAGGTTCCACGACATGCGTGTTCACTCTGCTTCGTCATGCACTTTCGGCCTCGGCCCTCTCCGCCGCGCTGCAGATCTCCAAGGAGCTCAAAAAGAGTATGTGCAAGGTTACAAGCTCATGAAATAAAACTCTTAACAAAATGGTACATGACTATAAGCAGACAAAATTTAAACTCCCGTCACAATGGAGATTGTGCGGAATGTTGCCCACTTCTCTTTTACAATTTTTTTTTGTCTTCTGAGAGCGAGGGATATTGGACAGAGACAGGTTACGTGAGCGAGTGCTAAAAGTGCTTAATCCATCTTGCACTGCATTATTGTTGAAGTAAAGTCCGTGCAGAGGGTTTACTTTGAAAACCCGGTGGTCGTTGGCATTCTCTTTCCTGTTTGCTACAACCTGAACTGAAATGAGATCTGCGGAGAGGCGGATCATCATGACTTCTTTAGCATTACTTCTTCTTAAGAAAGCCTTCATGTTTGTTTCGGTGAAGCCAGGCCATGCATTTCTCTGATTGGTCAATCTGGATGTCAATCGTGCCCATCGGAACTCTTGTGGACAGCGCTTGGTGCCAGACTAAGAACAGGGACATTCAAACCAAAACCTGCACAGAAGGTTAACCTTTCCGCTAGTACTCCTGACTACTGGCTCCGGGTCATGAGAGGTGGCCCAGTGGCACTTAAGGATGGGTCAGATATGGCAAGAAATGCTTGAATGAAACAATAGAACAGGCCTGAGCCAACACGGAGGCGGAACATGCTATCAGCCATTATCACCTCTTCATGACGGCACAGAATCATCTGTCTGCGAGGCTGTGAAAGGCTGCGTGTACAAACTGTGATGCGTTTAAGTGGTGTGGGCCAAATGAGCGTTACCGTGCCAAGTGTGAATCCCAGCCAAGCGCTGCACTGTACAATCTGTGGAGTAAAAGCGTCATTAATTATACATGTGCTTTGAACATTATGGAGCTTTGAACAGCCCATTACAGCGCTACAGTCTGCATGCTCACACCAACCTCTACGGCTTTTTCAAACTTCTCTTTGGATTGTTTTTAAATTAGCTCATAACGCGGGGAAGGTTTTGAGACACCCTTAATGTAGAACTTCAGCGGATTAGACATCTCTGATTCTAAAAAGTCAGAGGTTTCTCTTGAAGCTAAAGCTCCCGTTTATTTAATGAATTATCCAACTAAAAATAGTTCTGCAAATATGAACAAATCTACACAAAAGCAATTGTCTTTTAATGTTATTTTTATTTAATTATTTAATTCAGACTTTTTTTTTTATTAATTATGAATAATTAATTACATTAGGACCTTGATCCGGATCCATGCGTCAGCCAATCCAGACCCGAACCTTGGATCCTAACTTTGGACCCGACCCTGAATCCCCTCAGACGAGCGGCTGCGTCTGTGCTCTCCCTCCCTCTGACTGTACTGCAGTTGTAAACTACAGAGAAAGTCCAACATCTTAGCTCCATGATATTTTTTACATTTTTAGAAATAGTTTTGTAATGACTGAAATACGGCTAACAAAAAACAAAAGCGGAAGACGCCCTAATTAAATATGCACGCGCGGTCGTAATGAGCAAATAGCGCGGCTGTTTCCAAATCAGCAGCGAGCAGGTCAGAACCCGGAATAAACCCAGAATAAAGATGAACTAAGTGTGAAGACGAGTGGTATTTTTATAAATAAAAGCCAGACAACGCCATCCAGTATAAACTGGAAAATAGATGTGCTTGAAGGCACACAGGTTCGACCCATAAGGACAGAGGCAGCATGTACCTTTGACATATAGTTAATTTTATTTCTATGTTTCTTTTATGTCTTTCTGTTCAGATTTCATACTTTTAGACATTTCATTTCACTAGTATGTTACATGTTAGCTGACAGTAGCTTTTGGTTTGCACAGTTTATACACAACAAAAGAGGGAGGAAGCGAGACAGCAGTGTGGTTCCACCTAAACGTAAATAAAAAGGGTTAGCTGAGGAGCAGTCGTGTAAAACAAGGGCTAACCACCAGGCAAGGCCGATCCTACCGTCGCACGCCTACATCTAGCCCTTCTTGACCGGCCAGAGCAATGTGTTACGACCGGCTCAACGCCGCAACTAAACGGTGGAGACGAGAGTGGATAAACGTGCGCAAACCAAGGATTTATTTACAGAAAGGGAAGATTAAACATAAGTGAACAGAATATCGGTCTAACATGGCTAAAATCAACTTAAATGTGCGATACGAGTCGATGAGGCCAGCGGCCGCGACCAGCTGCCATGCGTGATGGTGGACGCCTGGCCAGAGGAGTGAGGAGGAGGAGGCGGTCCCAGCACCTGCACGCAGCCCCTCTGAACTGGCGCCATGCAGACCAGAGCGGCACCTGGGCAGAGGAGGCAGAGGGCAGAGCAACTGCGAGGGCAGACAGGTCCCCCAAAACACGACCCTGGGTTGTACCAAATGGACGCCAAGGAGGGGTGCGCGTTCAGGTTCTCAACCACGCTAAAATTAAACCTGCGTTAGCGGCTACACCAGTAGTTAAGAATGAAGAATGAACATAACATTAGCTACCTGGACCCGTGGAACAGCACGCACAACCCTGGGCCCAGCCCAACCACGCCGGAAGACGCCAGTGAGGAGACAGAGGACGTGCGTGTGAACCAGGGTGGCTTTTATACTAACGCTAGCGCCATCTGCTGTCCGTTTTGATATTTAAAATCAGAAGTTTAATAAAGTTATTTAAGTAAAAACTGGTATTGCCACATCAGCAGGGCTCAGTGTGTTGAACTGAGCAAAGAACCCCATCACTGTCATAATATGACATAATATTATAATATATTATAATATAATATAATATAATATATTATATTATGTGCACATTGTGAACAGAGGCTACAGTAGCCTATGCACTCTGCTATTTAGGAGCCAAAACTAATGTTTTGAGCAAAAAGAAAAAAAAAACAATATCAGGATTCAATTGATTGCATTATTTTCAAATCACAGAAATAGATTGAAAAAAAGGCTTAAAAATCTTGATGGATATAACCATGAATTAACCCCGTACGTCCGCTTGACCTTTTTTTCATTTCGGATTTAATTCCTGACCCCTGGAGTCTGAATTAAATCCGCCACTGCCACCTCAGGTCTTACGCGTACTGCAGTCTCTATTAAAAACGTTTTTTTGTTGTTGTGTGAATCTGTACCTAAAAATGTTGTAGGTTGCAAATTGCTGCCATGCACTACAACGAAAACGCTACAAAGTCACATGCAACAACTCTTGAAGGTATACTGCGGTATGGCCATAGTGTACCCAAAGTACAAACGGAGCGACTACACCGTGAGAGGCCTGAAGACCAGAGCTACCTCAGGTATGTCACATTAAAAACAACACAAGCAATGCTTATACAAAGGATGTTTGGTGCTTTGTTTACAGTCTGCATTGATCAACTAATGGCCCTGCTGTTTGAAAGCGTGGTCGAGGATCCGCTCCCATATCAGGAGCACACAGACAAAGTACCTGTGCCTGAACCAGTATGAGAGGCCAGACAAACAGGAGGCTGTTAAGTTTTGTTTTATTATTTTGTATGGCAAATATATAGATTATATAGATGATATAGCTAGTTTATAGTGCTAGACTATAGTGCATTGGGAAATTGCACGGTTGTAAAAGCCAGTAAGTACAGAATCAAGTAAAAAAACTGGCACCAAAAATCTATAATTTTCATAATTTCATCATTCAACTAAATAAGCATACATATAAAGTCTTCACAGAGGCATCATTTGGTGGTAGTGGCAAGTGTTACATTGGTTAAACCTTTAATTCACTAAATTTAGTAATAGAAATGACTTTGGGCTCTTGGGTCCACAATGTTACAGACCCTTAGTCAAGCCTTTAAGTAAACATGGATGATTCTGTTTTATGTTCAATGACAAACCGAAAACAATTTCAAAAGGACAGTGTTCCTGCACATTAATATATATTAATTTTTTATTTTTTTTATTTATGTGACATGTTTGTAATACTTTGTAATACATATAATCATGTCTCTATACCTCACACATTCTCTGCTGAGGACACAGATACATCTCCCCTATCTAAAATAGATCGGTAAATTCTGAAAGTAGCCAGCCAGGACAGTTATGTTCGGTCCCTTAGCTGCGATGCTAACATCAATCTCGCTCAATGCTAAGCCGCTAGCTTTGTAAATTACGAGAATCACTCCAATAAAATAACCCAGCGCCTCAGAGCAGTCTCAGGTACAAGGCAGGTCTGTCACGATGCTTCTCCTGTGTAGAGAGAGCTGTAGAGTTGTCCCAGTGGAACATGTTGCTAAACACGTTAGCTCGCTGGAACTCCATGCTTGGACTTTGTTTATGAGTAGCGCAGCGTTGAAGTCAGATGACTCAGGCCTGTCAATCACAGACCCAGACCCCTCCCACCCCTCCCCCCTCCCGCACGCTCCTTTGTCCTCCAGGCAACGCTCCTTTACAGTTGACATTACAAATCTGATGCTCTGGCTGAGGCTCTGTAAGGGGGGGTTAGTAACTCTTTAAGCTCGTGCATGCAATGGAGACGATGGAGTGCAGGCTTTTAGCGGCAGTGGTGTATAGGTCTGGGCTCATTCTACACATTAGGCAAGGAAAGGCAACTTTATTTATACCGCGCATTTCGTACACAAGGCCACTCAATGCGCAAGATATGCGAAATTACAATCAGGTTAAGTTAAGGAAAATCACATAGAGACACATCAATTCATGGGAAATACACAGCACACGAGGTCACGTGCGGAATTCTTTCTTGGGGAGGGGAAGGATGACCGGCCATTGACCGGGGGGCGGGGCTGAAGAAACGTGTTGAGGCAGATGCAGAACGACGGGGGCGTGGTTAGGGAGGGGGTATGTGTGTGCGGTTGTTTACAGTCTGAAAGTCAGTGTTTTGCAAAATATGACCCAGAGAGCTCAGTCCTCATCAGGTTTAGCTCCGTGGCTTGGCCTTGAAGGGAAGTGTTGACGGCGCAGGAGAGATAAGCGGTCCAGCTGCTTCAAACCTCCTCTCAGGAGGACGAGAATTATTCCAGTAACAGTTTATACATGTATAATGAATTAGCTTTTTTCTTGGTCTCAGCTTTAGTTCAGTTCTCCAGAGCAGGTAGTTCCCTTCAACGTTCATCCCTTTTCATCCCAGAAATAAAGTCCATCTATTGTCCGTCTCCACACCGAGCTGCCAGGTCGTACACAACAGTCCATCGTTGTGCGTTACTTTCCGGTGTAATTCCATCACTCGGTCACTCCCTGCTCCAAAGTGCTTGTTAATTTTAACGGACAGCAGCGTGGTCTGATTGAAAGCTGCTGTCTTTCCAGGGCAGTCCATCCAATAAGCAGGTACCCTGTTATTGAGAGTCCAAATAAGTAAATATCTTTGATGTCTCCGACCGACAGGACCGCGAGGCAAACGACAGCCATCGCAAACCGAGCTGTGAAAATCCGGTCAGGGAAGACGACCTCCTCTGTGGCCTCACTTTGTAAAAAAAAAACGTATCAATTGCGCTGAGATTCCAGTTAATCAATTCCATAGGTTAGCGGTTCGGGAGGACAGCGAGCAGGTGGTCCAAGAGGAAAAATAAAAATCAGACAAGACACTCACAGAGGCAGGAAAAAGCCCGAAAGCAGGAGAAGTGAGAAGACACGTCCGCACTCGACAGAGACAGGAAGAGAGAGGACACTGCTGGAGCATGCAAGGGCTGGAAAATACATAATTGTAACCTTTTTAATTTCCATCTTTAACATTATTTTGTGGTCGTTGTAGATGGGCCTCTTTACTTCCTCTGATGGTAAAACTGGCCATTCTTTTTGGCAAAAAGCCTCCAGTTCCTGTCAGTAGGTTGTCTTGCATGAACAGCATGTGTCAGATCTCCCCAGAGTGGCTCAATGATACGGAGGTCAGTAGACAGAGATGGACAGTAACGGGACCTTCCCTTTATTCTGCTGGAGCCGATGAGAGGTCGACATGGCCTTGTGCTTTGGATCGTCGTCATGTTGGAACGTCCAAGTGCGTCCCATGCGCAGCTTCCAGGCCGAGTGACACTTTTGGATGGACTGGCAGGACAGCCTGTTCTAACTAAATTGCGTGTAAATGACATGCCTTTTTGGTGCACATTTACTGTGTCATATCAAAGCATTTTCCACTTTATGGGTGTCTATTGAACGTCTAAATATCCCGATGTAATCCTATGACAGATGAACGGCGTACTATCATACGCTCATTAGAAAAGCCATACAACGGAACATGCCGACGTCTCTCGAAATCTCCGACCACATTTCTCTGCAAAATGACTTTTACAAAAGCCTTTTTTCTTACCCTCTGCTGTCTTCGTGGGACGAGTACTCCAATACAAGTCCCACAAATGTGCAGCTGCCACGATGTCATGCTTCTGTTTTGGTCCATGATGCGATAAACTCCTGCTGAGCCTTGGTGCGTGGTGCTTTTTGTGAAAGTGATGGAGCGTCCCGCGATGATATAAATGTCCTTACGTTTGCCTCGGTCAGCTATTTAGGGTAAAAAAAAAATAAGCATTTGATCGTATGTTTCACCAGGCGCTAATATACAATAACATGATCAGCTGTAGGATTGACATTGGCTGTGCACGTTTCTGTTTATAATTGCATTTTATGGAGCATTTATTTCTTTCCTTACAGTTTGCTCAGGAAAATAAAAACAAGAAACAAGTAATAATATTATCTTGATTTTAAGACTTAATAAACTTTTATGTGACGAATGTTTCTTAACATGAGTGCAATTAAGAATAAAACAATGGGATGGATACAGGAATATTTTAGGCTCCACAGTTTAGACGTCTGATGCAGAATGATCTTTTCAAGCAGCTTGGATGCCTTCCATAGTCTATTATGCAGAATACAATATCAATGCAATTTACATAACAGTTATTGTTTTTTCATTATGTTTGGACATGATCAATAAAAATATAAAAATAATAATATTTAGTATTCATATTATTAATATTTAGATATGGAGAGCAAAGGCGAAGCAGCGCTTGTCGCAGTAAGTCACACCACACCTCAGTCGACCCCTATTCTTCTCAGCGACCCTCAGGCCACTGGCACTAATGCAGCGTGTGTGCACGATACCAAAGTCATTATCTACCAGGAACTCACTGTCCACCACGCAATCTTTAGAAAATAGGATTATAACGGGGTGGCACGGCGATGCAGCGGTTAGCGCTTGTGAATCACAGGAAGAAGGTCCCGGGTTCGATTCCCACCTGGACAGGGCCTTTCTGTGTGGAGTTTGCATGTTCTCCAGTGTCCGCGTAGGTTTCCCCTACCGCTAAAAACATGTACAATAGGCCAGGATCAATGAGAGTGTGTTTGAGAGTGCAAGTGTGGGACAACGGATGCCAGTTAGCCCAAGGCTACAATCCGGTGTGGCGTGTTCATTAACATTAGCACTGTCCCAACCAAAAATAAAACAATCAATTAAATAAAGCTCATATCCATTAGAGAACGTGAACCAGGAGTAGCATAGCCACGTCTTTCAACAATCCAATAGATTTTTGTGTCAGGTTTTCCTGGATGACGATTTAAAATGCCTTTGAGAGAGTCTGTAACCTGACAATGTGAACAATGACTCGGTGCACTGTGTTGATGCGTAAAGCCATCGTAGTCCCATTTTGAACCTTTCTTTTCTCACCTCCATAGCAACCAGTGAGTCCAGGGACGTGAACCGACTACCTGTCCGCGTGAGTTTCATCAAAAGACACTCAGCCTCCTCGGGCCGACAGCTCGCAGGTTAGACCCCTCTTTCAAACTCCCGTCTGTCCTTCGCACGCTGCTGTAACCCAAACCGCCGTCCTCCTCACTCCGACGGCATCAAATGTCTCTGCGCCCTTCATAAAACTGCACTTTCTTCTCCATGGCGCTTTGAAACCTCCATTTTTTGTCTGGCCGGGAGTCCTAATTGGCAGTCAGTGCGCGGATGTCCCCAGAGCCGCGGGGGAGACTCCACTGTTCGAGAGATGTTTGAAGTGCGGGGAGAGACAGAGAGAGATGAAGAGCAGATTAAGTGTAATTGAATGGGAAAAGGCTGGACCAAAGTGAAGTGTCATGGGTCCAGTCCAGAGCAGGTTTAAAGGGCAGCTCGCTGACTCTTTGTGTTAGCCATAGTTTAAATTCTCTGTTTGTCCTCCAATGATACTAAAGTTATCCTGGAACTTTAAAATTAGCCTAAACTGGGGTCATTACCAGATGTGATCAGTAATAAAGTAAAGACTTTTTGACGATCTGTACCTAAATAGTATTATTGTGTAGAACCTAGTACTTTTACTCCAGTAAAGGTTGAAAGTCAAAAGCCCATGTGTCCATGTTAAAAAGCCTGATCATGCACACTCCAGAACAGTAGGTGGCGCTGTGCAGATATCCTGTCAATAGCACTGACTCAAAACAAAGAAAAAGGTTTGTACTTGTTCAGTTGCCGTACACCGGGGAATTCAGACAAGACTGTACATCAACGGATTTGTACTTTCTACTTTCCACAGCAAATACTTCAGTGCTTTCACTTAAGCATCATAACTATCATGATATAATTATATATCTATCATTTGATTGAGCAACTTTTACTAAAAAGTGGACTTTGTTGTATAAATCTGGACACACAAGTAAGACACTGCAGCAAAACTCTACACAGTGTTCAATCCATGAAACGAAAAGATACCAGAAAAACAACAGGTGGTCAAGGGTGGTTAGCTCCACTGTGGGGGTAGTTTAGTTTTGCTTCAGAATTGTTGTGACAATATATTTGGAAAACAAAAAGTAGTGTGTGGCTGCCCAAGGTAAGGTGCATGGGCCGACCTTATTTGGCTCATGTGGGACGGCTGAGAGGTGTGAGGATTATCCATTTCGGGGCCACTTGCCCAGCGTTTGCACATGTGTAAAACCAGTAGTCACACAGCATTCTCTCATTTAATATCAGGTTTAGGGTCCTAAAACTTGAATACAGGCTATTTCAAATTGTAAAGTGCACAAATACTTTTATTACATTCATTATGTCTTCTTGTTTACAAATTCGTTTTAAAAGTAATTTTAGAAAGATACTAGGTATAACAAAAAGCTTTGTTCAAATACCTTACGCGTTTTGACGGACTGGGAATATACTTCCATCTTCATCAGAGGCGTCTCCGTGTCAGTGCGGCCACGCCTGGGAAGAACGTCCCAATAAGAGACACCCCCTTTAGCACCGCGGGATCACACGAACCACCGGCCCTCCATCTTTGTCCCCTCCTCCCATGTCCCGCGCCCGTCAGATAATTGAAATCATCCGTCCTTTGTTGGCCCCGACAGCTTTCATTTCCGCAGATAAGTCGCCCGGCCCCTGACACGGCCGCCGGCGTTCCCTACTCCTGTCGGGTTTTTAATCCGTCCTCTCATTGTCTGATGGTCATTCCCAGTGCAGGGTCCTTCAGCCAGTGCATTTGAGGGACATTTGGACATGACATCACATATGGCAAGTATCGCCGCTTTAAACGCTTTTCTTGCCAGCTAAGAGTCTCAATTTCATTGAGTAAATTCTCAAAAAAGGACCTTTGTTCATTCTGGCTAAAAAGTTATATGGCATGCACATTTCAAAGCAAAACTCACATTGTTCTATACGAGTCTGTTCTAAAGTAATGCTGAGTAAAGGTTTAGCTCGTAATTGATTTGCTGTAGCCCTCTCTCTTTGCACTGTCCTCATCCTTGCTCGGACATGTACGTGAGCAAATACTCCGTGTAAACACAGGAGTCAACAGATCCACTGCTCCCTCTCGGCTCTCATATCATGGCTGGTATCGATTACATTATTCCTGCTGCGCTCCGATGCCCTTTCCTCTACGTGGCTATTATCAGAAGGGGAACACTAAAGCCACTCGCTCACCTCCAAAGTACTGTGATTATGGCCTTGTGCCCGAGCCCAGAGTCAGTCAGGTGTGAAACTGCAGCCGTTACACAACAGTCCACTGACAATTGTTTTTTAATACATGTACTTTTGGCTGATTGAAGCGGAACCCCAATAAACACATGGGTTAATTACTATCGACTATAACTCTAAGGGCTTTTTCACACCTGGGCTGGTAGTGCTCCATTATTTTTGGTTTCCATCTGCAAACTTTTGCTTTTACATTATGCCCCTTGTGCAATTTTACCCATCTTTCATAAAATGCTTTGTGTTTCATATGAAAACATTATACTGTAGAATTTTTTTTTTTATTATAGTTTATAAAACTCTTAGGTTAGACATAATATACTGGTGTATTAAAAAAAAATCCTTCCCATCCGCTCCATACATACCCACACATACAAACGCACACAGGTTCACACACGGTCTGGTCAGATGTGCACAGCAATACTATAATAAATATACAAACAGAATTCAGACTTAGATTGACTGCCCAACAATTGCTCCATTATTACACGAAAACAAACAAGCTGTTATTGTTGTTTTATGATGTGTATCTGTTAAAAACCCTAATTAATATGTCAATTTGTGCTGTAAAACACTTTATTTGCGCTGTTATCGTTTTTGAGATATTAATGATTGTTTTATTGGTCAGGTCTAAGGTCAGCCTGCTCGTTATGAAGCTCCCAAACGGTTACAATGGTGTCGACCGCTTCCTCCACATCTGTGCTGTGTTGTGCTGTAAAGATTTCCGTTTGTGCTGGTTCCGTTTTTTAAACTATTACACACTTTAGAGCCTCGAGGCGTCCATGCTCGTCCTCATCTGAAGCGCGCACACGTGTGGGAGAGGGCAGGCCAGCGCGCAGAATAAACGGGCTCATTACAGCGGGCCATTGAAGGAAGAGGTCAGTCTAACTACCCTAACCTGTCTCCTCCTCCTCCACCTGAAATCAACTGTTGAGCTTCAAATTATATCTAATTATTATTTATAATTTGGAAATGTAATCAGAATACACCTATCAAAAGAGCCTTGTTCTAATATTAAACTGTATGCACACAAATAGAGCCTGAGGAAATTGGTAAAATCTTATCCATTGCCATCCTTATTAGTTTGTTTATTTTGTTATAAACAATACAATACAATGGCTCCATACAAAAAAGAAACATAATTTCAAAATATTATTTATTATTGCGAATTATGTCAAAATCTCGTCTCTTTCTCGTGGACTCAATCTCGTGTCTCGTCTCGTGGGATTTGAATCTCGGCCCACCACTAGTATCTGTGTACCTGAGTGTTGTAGATACAGTGGTCCCTCGCCATAACGCGGTTCACCTTTCGCGCCAAGTGCAGTTCACGATGTTACCATCCCCACGTCTGTAATGTGAATCTAAAAATCATATAAGACAAAAAAAAATGCACAGTATACACCCGGCATAAGGGACGGCCCGTGTGAACTAGTGAGAGAAGTGCATAAAGTGTGTGGTGAAGGGTTACTTTTAGAACGTAACCCCGCGATAAACGGAGACCACTATATACACCATATATTTAGCCTTTCAATCAATCAACGTTTTATCGTCATTGTCATTCAGAAAAAAGAAAAGCAACAAACTTGTGTTGGAGCACACAACAGTGCATGCTAAAGTGCATACATACCAGTGCAGATGCCCCCGTGTAAACATCAACAGTATATGGACGTTAAAGCACAAAAGGATTTGCAACAACTTAAGAGGCGTCCTTTGCTCCGCCCAATCCCGTCAGCAGGTGGGGCCTGGTTGGTACTTGGATGGGAGACCGCCAGGGAATCCGGCTGGTGGTGGTCAGATTGGCCTCTCTTCCATTGGGCAACCCCAGGGCAGCTGTGGCTACAATAGCAGCTTACCTCCCCAAAGTATGGTGTGAATGAATAATGCATGAAATCGTAAAGCAATTTTGAGCGTCTGGAAAAGTGCTTTATAAGACTATGGCATCCTTTTTATTAAAGGGACTAGATGGAAGTTGTCTTTTTTTTTTACTCGCCACTGCCACCTCAATTAGGCGTAACTGCAGTCTCTAGCTCGTGCATGACGCTGGAGATCGTTTGTATTTCGGCCCCAAATACCAACTTTTTGAGTGACAGCTTTTACTGGCAGTTGTGGTGAACAGGTCCCGGCTCATTCTACACATTAGGACCTTGCTGGAGCAAGTAGGGGGTGGAAAATCCATAATTTTAACATCTTTAAATTACGTCTAGTCCCTTTATTAGAAGACCCACATTGATCCCTCACATTTCTTTTCTTCCATTTGTGTCAGTAATATTCAGTAAAGTTTCAAAGGGAATATCTAAATGTTATAAATGTTCCCCATTCAGCGGCAGTGTCTCTCCTTTGGTCAAGAAATAATATAATGTATTTGTCCAAATGAAGACGGCTGGTCCGCGTTCAGCTGAGCGGAGTAGATTTACACGCGCTGGAGTCTTACACACTCCCTATGGCACTAATTGATATTAATAACTCGTCAGCCGCTGGGTACATTTGGCCATGCTCCGCAGCTCTGTGGACTCACTGAAAACTCCGACTGGCTCTGATTAATGCACTGACATGACGCGGGAACCGGAGCAGTTAGCACGGGTTCACTGGGACTCAAACACATTCAAATCAATGCACTGTCTCTCCTCTCCCTCTGGCCATTGTGGCTCTGTCTGCCAGGGGAGACTGTGCCCACGTGGCAGACTGTACCCGGGCCTGGGGGAGGGGTGTGGATGATGGCACAGATTGGCAACATGGATAAACACAAGTCCATTGTGAAATGCTTTGAGTGACTGGTGTCTGTGAAAGGCGCTATACCATAAATATGCTCTTCCCAAATCGAGGACACGTTTGTGGACATGCCCTACCTCATTTAAAAGCTCAGAACCTCCACTCACTTTCTGAACTGTGACTAATGAAGGCCTGTAGCACGAATGTGGATTTGATTGGGGACATGTGCTGGGATTTTGAGTATTTAGCTCTGAGGGAGTACTTCTATGTTTATTTCATGCCAGTTTCTGCTGTAAATGACCAAACACAAAATATAATCTCAAAGGGGGTCATTCAAGTGTTTGCTCCTTTGCAAAATTAGTAGCATGTGGAAAAGTTGATCGGAAGCATAGTCTTTTTGCTTTGGTGTTTCTTATGTAAAAACAGTATAATATGCATCCATGTTACTATTTACAAACATGGTGGGATGTTTTCTATTATAATAATTATGATATTTTTTTTTATATTATATATATATATATATACATAAAAGAGTGATGATGTGGCTCATTTTTTTACCCAAGGAGTGGGGGAAATTGAACCAGGTCTTGGGGTAAATTGAACTACCAGATTTAAAGGTGAAATTGACACTAGAAATAATTTAATGATTTGAGTTTCATGAGTTTCCCATTCCCCTCCTGGAACCGTCACCTTAACGTGGTGGAGGGGTTTGAGCGCCCGAATGATCCTGGAGCTCTGTTGTCGGGGGCTTTGTGCCCCTGGTAGGGTCTCCCAGGGCAAACAGGTCCTAGGTGACGGGTCAGACAAAGAGCGGTTCAGAAGCCCCTCATGAGAGACCAACAGGCCGTCCTTCTGTGGACCCACCACCTGCAGGGGGCGCCATAGGGGCTGGTGCAATGTGATTTGGGCAGCTCCAACAGCTGCCCCCACGACCCGGCAACGGACAAGTGGAAGAAAATGGATGGATGGATGGATGGATATGCATTCGCCAGGTACAACACAGAAGGCTTATTCAACTGGACATGTTTTATTAGTTGCCGACGTTTCGAGAAACATCCAATTCTCTTCAAGGGCCAAATTTAATGTAATATCTCATTTTAATTTCCTTGTCTCTACCAAACCCAGAATCAGAATCAGAATCAGAATAGGTTTTATTGCCATTGTTTCAGAACAGGGTTTACAAACTAGGAATTTTTCTCGGTGCAAACGTGCGACATAAAACATATAACACAGAATTAACATAAAAAATAAGCTAAAGAACTTTAAACTATAAGGCTATAGGGGCATGCATAAAAAATATTAAATAAATAAGATAAAATAAAGTGACGTGTGGTAAGACAACAACAATTTGACATTGAACAACAGCGGGATTGTGTTTACAGATGTGTAGGCGTATAAAGTGATATTAAGTGTTATAAAGTGGTGAGTGACAGATCAGTTTAACGGACTGGTGACTGGAGGTGCAGCAGTTTGTGTACAGGGAGAAGAGCCAGGGGGAAAGTACACAGCCCTGAGGAGTTCCAGTGTTTGTAGTCCGAGTGTCCGAGACGATCTTCCCCAGCCGCACGTGCTGTCTCCGGTCCGTCAGGAAGTCGGTGATCCACCTGCAGAGGGAGTCGGGCACGCTGAGCTGGTAGAGCTTGTCTCGTAGCAGTCCAGGGAGGATGGTGTTGAAGGCAGAGCTGAAGTCCACAAACAGGATCCTGGCGTAGGTTCCTGGGGAGTCCAGATTGACTGCGTCGTCCACAGACCTGTTGGCTCTGTAGGCGAACTGCAGCGGGTCCAGGAGGGGGCGGTGATGTCCTTGAGGTGGGGCAGGACCAAGCGCTCAAAAGACTTCATGACCACAGACGTCAGCGCCACCGGCCTGTAGTCATTAAGTCCTGTGATCCGTGGTTTCTTAGGGACAGGAACGATGGTGGACGATTTGAAGCAGGACGGCACGTGGCATGACTCCAGGGAGGTGTTGAAAATGTCTGTGAAGACGGGAGCAGCTGATCCGCGCAGTGTCTCAGGGTGGAGGGGGAGACACCACCAACAAACACTGCACAAACCATAGAACTGTACAAATATTTAGTTTTCATTGTTTCTTCAGGACCAGAGGCAACTTCTTTGAAAACACCAAGAGTTTTGTTTAATTCAGAGAAATCTGCCTAAACTATTGATCTGCTTTTACACTGAACAATGAAACATCACTTTGATTATTTTCACTTGTATTTGAGTGTATAAACATATTTTATATTGTACATTTTGTAACTCACCTGCTCAGGGACTACAGATGGAAACTAGCTCAAGCTAAATCTGGTGCAAAGCATCTTTAATTAATGTGTTTGCACATTGTCCCTGTTGAAATAAATTAATAAACTAAACTAAACTTTGTTATTTTATAGCCACTTTTTTAAACATTTTTATTTTGAAAATATAATGGGTGGTTCAACTTACCAATAGCTAGCGGTTGATCAATGACCCCCAAAGTGAAAACCTTTATGTTTTTGTAATTGTGAATAAATCAACATTACCATACCAACTTGTTTTATTTGCTTAAGTTTATGAATAAAATATTTAGACAAAACAAAAACGTAACAGGGCTGTCATAAGAAGCAGATCTGTGGAGAGCCTAACCAAAAAAAAAGAGTCGCTACATAAAAAAATGTCACTAATAATTTGTTGTTAGCCTTTAGCTTTGATTCCATTGTTTCAATAAAGTGCTGCATTCATTTCCCATTAGTGATTGCTTCTTTCTGGTGCCTTATATAAACGTGTATGGGAGATTTTGTGCTGAAATGCTGATGTTGCTGCGGCATCATGTTGTTGGTGTTGGATTAATATCGCCGCAGTGATGTGGCGTTTGGACAGACACTGAATACAGAGAAACGTGTCGACACTGTTTCACTTTTGCTCCAGGCGGTAATAAGCTTGTTTGCAAATATTTACAGATGAAACTGAAAATTGGACTGCCGAGCGCAAATATTGGAGCAGATAGAATTCAAGCCTCATCGCCAAATGTTTCTGAAATAAAGGGACGGCTGAGAGAATGGGCAGAACACTGACCTTTGTTAACAGAGTGGCAGCTGACACACGGCCAGCGTGACCTTCTCCAGCAGCTCCCTCATGGAGTCTCACCTGCGCATTACTGAATATTAAACCCACAAAATGATTACCTTTGAAAAGTCTTAATATACTGTACCAACAGCAATGTTTGACATAATAACAGCATCAAGACTTACCTCCTTTTCCTAAACTTGGCAAGTTCAACTTGTGACTTTCTTAATTGGTTTGAATCGCAGCTCTGAAATTTATCTTGAACTTCTTTCACATTTCCGATATATCAAAGATAATCCATTGGTGGGGTACTAATAAAAAGATGGGGTTATTCATTTAAAAAAGTTCCATTATCAAATGGAAAATAAGGTTAAGGTGTACTTTATTGTCCCCGTAGGGACTTTTGTCCTCTGCATGTGGCCCATCCTTCGATGCCGCAGGGACGACCCGTCAGGAGCAGTGGGCGACGGCAGTGCTGCGCCCGGGGACCCACCTCCAGATGTGGAGCCAGGCTGATGGTCAGAATCACCTGGCTGTACAAGTGGGACAATGTACATTAATGAACATTAAGACAATGTAAATGTCCCGAATTAGCCAAAAGGCTAGTTTTCATCAGAAGTCCCCCTGCTAGATCTAATGAAGCTAGAAACATATCAGATAAGACATCCACATTACTCACACATACTCAAATACAGGTTTCTGTGTTTGCGACTCAACTAGACATTTTTTGGCATTTACTTCAAAAGACTGAAATGATGGGGCCTCTTATTGACTGAGGCACTGTGTTCCAGTGATGGAGAGGACAGTCTGAGTGCAGATCTCCTCAGAGGGATTGTCCAGTCTCCTCGGATGCTTCGGTTGGATTAGACTTTATATCACTTTATACACCTTATTTATTGGATGTTTTGGTCGGGACAGTGCATCTTAATGAACATACATGGGTCTCATGCATGTAAACACGCCACACGGCTAATTTTCATCCGTCGTCCCCTATGCGCACTCTTAAACACACTCTTATTCATCCTGGCCTATTGTACATGTTTTTTAGTGGTAGGGGAAACCGGAGTACCCGGAGGAAACCTAACGCAGACACGGGGAGAAAATGCAAACTCCACACAGAAAGGCCACGTCCAGGTGGGAATCGAACCCGGACCTTCTAGCTGTGATGCACAAGCGCTAACCACTGCACGTCCGGCGGCTTGGAGGTATGGGGAGCACGCAGCGGAGGAACAAAAGAGAAGCAATCCACCACATTCATAACCACTGTCACGGAGGTATGACTTGACACTTCTTCATACGCTCATCCACGCTAAGGTGATTTGGGACGCTAAATCGAAACCTAAAGGTCTGCTGGGGGGACATTTAAATATTAGGAGTATTTCCTCTAAAACCAACCAGGTGGAAAAACTTCTTAGTGACTCGAACTTGGACTTTATTTGTCTATCAGAGACCTGGTTAACAAAGACATCTCCTCAAGCAGCCTACTGCATTCCAGACTATAGCCTGTCCGATGGGACAGGTCTACTGGTAGAGGTGGTGGAATACTTTTCTATGTTAAAGAGCATTTACAATGCCAGCAGATAAATGTGCAAGATAAAGTGGATGTAGAGATTGAATGTATTGCTTTAACTATAAATGTGTCACCTCAGATGTCATGTATTTTAGTTGGTATTTATAGACCACCTTCTGCTGATGCCAAATTGTATACATCACTTAAGGAAATTTTAAAAGAATTACATACTCTTGGTAAAGATGTAAGTGTGCTCAGGGATTTTATGTAAATTGGATAGATAAAAATAGTAGGAAAAGGTTAAAGGAAATAACCGGTCTTTATAATTTTGAACAGCTAATAAAAGGACCGACAAGGATAACAAAAAATAATCAAAAACACAAATTGACCTGGATTTTTAAATAAATCTGAAAGAATAATAAAATATTTTAATTCTAGGATTCATATTTAAAAGCGTAAACTTTTAGGTTCAAACTAGATTGATTGATTCGGGCGATTTCGGAGCGTGCAGTAGGGGCGTGTCTTTGTCTGTGTGTATTTACATACTGGGTAAACACTGCAGAGGAGGAGGAGGCACCGCTGCTTTTGTTTGCGTTGTTGACACATGCTTTAGCAAACAAAGGCCACGCAAAAAAGGCAGTTTGATACACACGCCTAGCCTGGCCTTAGCCGTCCGCAAACTCCGGTCAATTATAATTTCCCTACATGTACGTCTGGGATTGATCTCAGTGGCCGCGTTACATCGGTTGAATTTCAACCTACCATTCAGCGAGCGGGGGAGGCGGGGCTTGTAGGTGACGTCAAGCATTTGCTGGTTGTAAATCGGTAATGGCGACGGATACAAAAGTAATGGAAGCTCTTCAATCTGTTCTGGCTCAGCTCCCAAATATCCAGAAATTATAACGGAAGCCTTGGAATGTGCAAGGAATGTTCCCAAGAGTTATGATAGAGCTATGATAGCGTTATAATAGAGTTATGATAGAGCTATTATAGAGCTATGATAGAGTTATGATAGAGTTATGATAGAGTTATGATAGAGCTATGATAGAGCTATTATAGAGTAATGATAGAGCTATGATAGAGCTATTATAGAGCTATGATAGAGTTATGATAGCGTTATAATAGAGTTATGATAGAGCTATGATAGAGCAATGATAGAGTAATGATAGTTATGATAGAGCTATGATAGAGTTATGATAGAGTTATGATAGAGTTATGATAGCGTTATAATAGAGTTATGATAGAGTTATGACAGAGCTATGATAGAGTTATGATAGAGCTATGACAGAGCTATTATAGAGTTATGATAGAGTTATGATAGAGCTATGATAGAGCTATGATAGAGTTATGATAGAACTATGACAGAGCTATTATAGAGTTATGATAGAGTTATGATAGCGTTATAATAGAGTTATGATAGAGCTATGATAGAGCAATGATAGAGTAATGATAGTTATGATAGAGTTATGATAGAGCTATGATAGAGTTATGATAGAGTAATGATAGTTATGATAGAGTTATGATAGAGTTATGATAGAGCTATGATAGAGCTATGATAGAGCTATGATAGAGCTATGATAGAGTTATGATAGAACTATGATAGAGTTATGATAGAGTTATGATAGAGTTATGATAGAGCTATGATAGAGCTATGATAGAGCTATGATAGAGTTATGATAGAGCTATGATAGAGCTATGATAGAGTTATGATAGAGTTATGATAGAGCTATGATAGAGTTATGATAGAGCTATGATAGAGCTATGATAGAGTTATGATAGAGCTATGATAGAGTTATGATAGAGCTATGATAGAGCTATGATAGAGCTATGATAGAGCTATGATAGAGTTATGATAGAGTTATGATAGAGTTATGATAGAGCTATGATAGAGTTATGATAGAGTTATGATAGAGCTATGATAGAGTTATGATAGAGCTATGATAGAGTTATGATAGAGCTATGATAGAGCTATGATAGAGTTATGATAGAGCTATGATAGTTATGATAGAACTATGATAGAGTTATGATAGAGCTATGATAGAGCTATGATAGAGCTATGATAGAGTTATGATAGAGCTATGATAGAGTTATGATAGAGCTATGATAGAGTTATGATAGAATTATGATGGCTGCTTCACTCACTCGGGCACATTACATACGTCACGACCAAACGCTAGCGAAAATCAGATCCAATTGTTTCAAAGGCGTTCACCCCTCCCACCTGATAACGGAGCTCAGTAGTGAAGATCCAGACCCTTGTACGAAATACGAGGGGTCTGGTAAAACCAGGCTAACACACGCCTATTGTCGATCCGTTTTTCTGGTTTAAATTGGCTCGTTTTGTCGGATAAATAGCGCACGCCGTGGGGGCGTGTCATTGTGTGTGTGGCTCATGGTTATGCAACACTTCCCTGTGTGTCTCACCGAGGCTGGAATAAAACTGCAGAGGTTTGTTTTTCTGCTGAAACCAGTGAACTTTTCCAGGCTGACTTTTCCAGTGCGACTGATGATGCCCTGGCTGTAAGCATGCACAGCGCCCCCTGCTGACCATTACGTTTCTCGAGCCAACTCCTCGCCTTCAGAGCGTGTTTTAACACAGAAGGATGTAGCGCGGATTTGCCAAACTCTACATTGAGAAGAACTGAGCGACGAAAATGGATTTGATCACAATAGTGAATGAGTTTGCTGAGCAGAAGGCGGGTGAGTGAAAGTTGTTTTTTTTTCGTTTGTGGCCGCTGTGCTAACGTGTCTGTTTGCTTTTTGATGAGGCCTTTGTTGTGCTGTAAGCTAACGTGGTGTGTTTAGTGGGTTGGATTTGTTTGCGTTTTGTTTTTGGTCGTCATTGTCCATGGCACTATGGTGTGTGTGTTCTTCTTTCCCTCTGTTCAAATGTGTGTATGTGTTGGGATAATGTTGCTAGTTGTCATTGTGTTGCTAATCACTGTAGACTCTATGGGAAGTGGATTTCTGCAAGAGACATTTATTTATATACTTTGCAAACCTTTTTATTATTTTTTTCTATGGCACATTTTTCTTTCTTTTTGCCTTTGCCTTTTCTCCCCCCTGTGCTTTACAGCTTTACGGGGGGGAGCGGGTCTGGCTTATCTAAATGAGATGTAAATGTCACTCGAGCAGCAGAGAGAGGTGAGAACAGCTTAGCAAAGTTTAGAAGCCGTTTTCTACCCTTTGACATTATTTCGAGTTCCTAAATTCAATTTGCCACATCTTCTCCAAATATTATCAGATTTCCATGTGTTACACATCATTGGAAAGCTTGGAGACTACCCTTTCATAATCTATGTCTCACTCAAAATGCCCCAAAACCGAGGTGTGACCCTGGATTCCATGACTGGGCACAAATACTGTAAATATTGCATCTGAATGTTTGTTGAAGTGATCCTTTTGCTAGTGCTTTATCTGTATTTTATATTGTGAGTAGACTTAAGTAGTAATGCTCTTTGGCCACTGTATAAACCTGCTGTCACTTTGCCTCTGCCCAGATGAAAATGAGCTTGTAGCTATCTCTGGTCTGTGCAACACATTGTTGTGCAATGTCCCTGTCAAATAAATACATACCATCCATCCAACCATTTTCTCCCACTTGTCCGTTGCCGGGTCGTGGGGGCAGCTGTTGGAGCTGCCCAAGTCACATAGCACCAGTCCCCTATGGCTCCTCCTGCAGGTGGTGGGTCCACGGAAGGACGGCCTCATGGTTCCAAACGGGCCTGTTGGTCTCTCATACGGGGCCCATTCACACTCTCATTCATACACCAGTGTGCGCAGACACTGGAGGCAAGGGGGGTGAAGTGTCTTGCCCAAGGACACAACGACAATGTGCACCTTCAGGAGGCGGGATTCGAACCCCAGACCTTCCGATCATGAGACGACCCGCTCTACCATCTGCGCCCCTATAAATACATACATTTAACCAAACCCAAAGAAGAGCTCAGAAACAGGACAGACGTTGGAACGGCTCATCCTGACCTCAGTCTCTCCTCTGTAACATCGTGGCCGGTTGGTTTGTTTGTCTGTGCGTTGGTTTCTCTGTTTGCCGTCAGCTGCTCTCATTAAAGGCATTTCATGGTTGCCACACTTTAGCATGAATTAAATCTGAGATGCTCCGGCGTGCATATGCAAACACTGGGAATCACAGGCATATCCTTAAAAAATACCTCCCCACCCACACACACACACACACACACACACACGCGCACGCACACACACACACTCCGAGGCCTGCCCTGGGTAAAGCCGCGCGCCGCACTCTACTGGAGCTGAACGCTACCATTTATTCTTCATAATCACATTTGGTTAAAAGCTAATTGGCAAACGCAAGGACGCATAGAAAGTCAGACGACAAAATGCGACCGCCAGATGAGATGCCGAGGAGAGATATGATTTTTAAACGGGCCAAATGCAAATGACGACCATTACAAATTCATCAAATGCCCTGCAAGCTGCGTTCTTCGTGAAGAGGACGCCGGCTTTTATCGGAAACACCTTTTGTTCCGTGAACCCGCTGATTGGCTGTGCATGAAAACTGAGAGCTTTTCATTCAACATTTAAGGATGAGGAGAGTTGCTGACAAAGCTTTTGGACGGCCTTCACCAATAAAACAAGCGAGCGCCAGAGATGAAACGCTCTCACAGTCACTGCGGTTATAAAAGGTGAATCGTAAGAGTTTTAGTCTGTCACGGTGCCACTCTCCGGTGATGGCTGAAGAAGCAGCGCCCCGTGATAAATCCAGCCCAAAACACATGAAGTCAGCGACAGGTTCAACAATCCACCGCACAGAGGGCATCCATTTTCGCAAAGGAAGAGTCCCAAAAGAACCATGTGCAGCTGCGTTTGTTATGTCAAATCTTTTGAAAACCTTCACACCAGTTTGCTTCCTGTAGACATCCATCCATCCATCTTCTTCCACTTGTCCGTTGCCGGGTCGTGGGGGCAGCTGTTGGAGCTGCACCAGCCCCTATGGCGCCCCCTGCAGGTGGGGGGTCCACAGAAGGACGGCCTCATGGTTCTAACCAGGCCTGTTGGTCTCTCATAAGGGGCTTCTGAACCGCTCTTTGTCTGACCCATCACCTAGGACCTGTTTGCCCTGGGAGACCCTACCAGGAGCACGAAGCCCCCGACAACAGAGCTCCAGGATCATTCACAAACATTTAGAAAGGACTGTAAAGGGTTTGAGAAATTGTTCTTGATTTTGTTGCTTAATTTCAATAATCGTAAAATGGCAGTATTTATTCCACAATAATCGTGACATCCCAGTACAGATGAAGGCTTGAGGACTTTTGTCTCGCCAAGAACAGTGCCAATGAAGTGATGCCCATTTAGTCTGTTACATTGCTCCATATTTTAGTAGAATGTTCCAGTGAAGTCTAAGACCTCCTTTTTGGGTGTGTAATGTACGGTGTAATGTTGTTAAGTCCAAGGCCCTTGTGAATGTAGTGTGAGTGACTGAGGTGCTCTGAGAGACTGTTGGCCAAAGGCTGTAGTCGTTTTATCACTAGAGTGGAAGAACAAATCAATGTAAAACTGGTGACAGTCCAAAATAATAATAATAATAATAATAATAATAATAATAATAATAATAATAATAATATAGGATCAGTGCAAAGCTATCAGCAGATTGAAGCCAGTGACGCAGCTGGTCTTGAAGCTTTTTATGATCCGTCACATTCTGGAACCTCATTTCTCAAAAAGGTCTGTTTTACAGATGAATCTGCTCAGCCAAATGAAAACACTCTGACCTAAAGACAGTAGGTGTGACCGATGGAAAAACACCAGGTCTATGCCGTGTCCTCCCTCTCTGAGAAGTCTCCCGCCTGAAAGGATCCGCAAACTGGAATATCATCCAACTTGATTGTGTGTTGCCTCTCTGTGTGGATGATTCTTCAGCAGAGCCATATGCCAGAGACAATAAGATACTGTATGTCTGAGCTGACCATTTTGACTAATGAAGAAAATGGCATTGTGATTTGGGAAATGTGTGCCACGTGTCAGGAAAAGTGTTGTATCATTTGAGAAAAACTACACTGCCTGACCCAAACTACATCATCACTACAAATGATTGGAGAGTGTAACCACTGTGCAAAGCCTTCTTCAGCACATCCCAAAGTAACGTTCCCACGGGGCATAAAAAAAGCCGTCTTCAAATGAATTGTGCCAAAATCATTGAAAAGCATTCGATTGGATTTAAACGGGCATTAAAGATAAATGTATTGGAAAATGTTCATTGAAAATACAAAAATGATGGTCTAAGACAGTGTTTTCCAACCGGGGGTGCAAGGACTTAGCAGGGAGTAATTTTAAAATCTAAAAACAATATGAAACTGAATAGCATTTCAATACAATTACACAAGAAAAGTTATTTTAAAAGATGTTTTGCTGTAAAAGGTTTGGATTTCAGACTACATGACAATAATTCTGAGTTTAGCGGATCATTTTATAAATATTTGGTTGCCTCTTTGACCGTTGTGTCCAATTCTCTCTCTTTTTTTGTGTGTGGATGAAATGTTTGCAAATCTTAAGAATTTAAATATGTGCTGATTTCTTTCTGCGTTTGTTTAAAACACAGTATTTGAGCCTTAAAAGGCATTTGATTTGATTTGCTTCTGCCCGGGTAAACCCTGTCGGGATTCTGGATGGGGTTAAGATCTGGACTCAGGGAAGAAGTTCTTTAAACCATGGAGATAGTTTGCGTAAATGGATATTAACGACGCTGTGAAAGCGACGGGCAGCACAAAGGAAGCCCCTTGTTGTCCAATTCTTTTGTTTCCTGAACGCCGGAACACAAACATCTCCGTGCCGCAGCCCCCTCCCCCCTCCCCTTCTCTTCTTGCAATTAAGACTTCCCCTTCATGCATATTCATGTCCTCATCGCTGTCAGGGCCCGTGCCGCCTGACGGATGCCGGGTGAGGCCGGGTGAGGCCGGGTGAGGGCTGACGGGTGTCACCTCTCCTCCTCCCCCCCCTAATGAAAGCTAACGTCTTGTTGGAGCGCCGTGATCCCCGCGCGGGGCTTACGCAAGAGCTTGACGCTAATTGCGGGGAATAAACGCGAGGCTCCGGGGCGGGAAGACGAGCGGAGATATTTCAAGAGTTCAAGGAAACGTTAAGAAAGGAAAAGAAATGTCATAATTTATTCACGTCGGTACAGAAGAGACGAAATGTCAGAGTCTGCATATGTTAGCATTTCACTTAGCAGAGTAAAGGAAAACATGCACAATCAATGAGTTTATGAATAACTCCAAATAACCCGGGGAAGGAACCGCAAAGGTACGTTAGAGTCGCTTTATCATAATCCAAGTGTCCTCTGGAAAACTATAGGTGCAGAAACAGAGGAATATCTTCTAAAATGTAAAAGCTGAAGCACCAATGGAAAGAGGTCCTAACCCTACTATTTGCAGGAAAATGTAGTATATCGCAGAACCAATAAATCGTAAAGGTTACAGCATTGTTCGACCAAATTGAGAGTCAAATGTTACTATCTGCAGCAGGCGTGAGGTGCACCCAAACTCTAACAAAACAGACATTTTTCTTTGTTTCTTACATGTGAGCAACATGGCGCACTGTTAAAAAAGCAAACTTGTCAGTTCTCTTTAAAAAAGGCAAATATACAAATGTGTCCAAAAAGGAGTGAGGAGAAGTTGAACTTATTTCACCCCCACCCCAAACACAGTTAATAGCATAAATGTCCAGTTCCTATATAGAGTTTCTCAAAACTCAACATAAAATAAATAAATAGTAATAACAAAAAGGTAAACTATTTTTTTGAAGACTGAAAAAGAAGGCACACACATGAGACTTAGAATCTATAAGCTCTGTCTTTATATTACTTCTTGAACCGATTCATACTTGTAGCCTGATTAACCACTTCCTTTCTGCTGAAAGAAGGCGGGTCTGGGAACTGTTGTATCCACCAGGCTATCAGGAAGCTGAACTCCCTCCCTTCCCCGCCCTCCCTGTCCACACTGTCGGCAGGAACAAAGCATCATTCTGGATCTTTTAGAAACTGCACTCAGACGCAGCGAGAGCCGGGGAGGTCCACGCGGGATATAAGCCTCCACACATCAGCTCCCGTCTCCCCCAGACTCCCCTCGTCTCACCCCCCACAGCCGGGCCTGTTGACAGCAGTGCCCCCCGGTCCACCTCTCACGCTCTCTCTTTCTGCCTGGAACACTTTGGACCGGTGCCAGCTCTAACACGCTTCAGCTCCGAAATGAAAAAGCCCACACACTCACACACGCACCTACACACACACACACACACACACACACACACACACAAACAAACCCGCGCCCTCATTATTTGTTCAATAAATATGCAATAACCGGAGCCCCCGGGCCGAGGCGGAGAGAGGGGGGCTGTTTTAATCACTCAAACTTTCCCTAGTGTGGGGTTGTTTTTGGCACCAGAGGTCCTGTTGTACATGTTTTAGTAGTAGGGGAAGCCGTATTAGCCCAAAGAAACCTACAGGGATAATCATTTCCTACCAAATGATGAAGATTGTTTTTTATATTTCAGGGAGAGTGCATTTCTCCCTCTGCACTTTGCACATGAATGATTCTGTTTTCCGTATATGGGTCTCCTCTCATGGGCCAGATCGTGGTCTGGTGAGCGGTTCAGCTCCAGACAGGTCAAATACAGAGCCACACTGACACGACAAAGTCTACAAACACAAACCGGGAATCAGAATGGCCCATAATCCGGTAAAGGGACTAGATGGAAGGTGTCTTTTTTTGTTTTTACTCGCCACTGCCACCTCAGGTCTTACACGTAACTGCAGTCTCTCTGTTGACCTCTTACCCTCCGCCTTAACCGAGTGCATTTTCTCCAGTTTGGCTTTACATTTTACTTTGGGTTTTCATCTCGTTTTGTTGTTGTCATGTTTTCATCACTTTTTTAATCGCTCTTTTGTTGCGTTTTTGTTGCTTTGTATTGTGTTATTGTACAAGGTCCCAAAAACAAAAGAGTTTTGCCCTGGCGCTCTGTCCACTGAATGTTAATGTTTTTTCCTTTCATTTCAAAACTGTTTCCATGGTAGATTCTCACCGAAGTCATTGTGTTTTAAACAAAAACAAAAAAACCTTGACATAAATTCTTCCAAACGCTTCGATTGCTGCTTTACACTTTTGACATTTTCTCAGTGAGCTTCACGATGTCGTCCCAGAAATGGTTTTTGACTTCTCAAACATGTTGAAAACTTATTTCAAAAGACGACCTTATGAAGCTCATGGAGAAAATGCCAAGAATAAAGGGCAGCAATATTGAACAATTTAGAATATGAAACATATTTGGAGTTATTTCAATCATAGTGCGTTAATAATGTTGAAAATAAAGAAAAGCCGATACATAAAAAGTTTGGCTTGTACTGTACCTTACAAAAAAAGTTTCTGCTGAGCTTTTTTAATTGCAGCTGATGTGAAGAGACCAAGAGAGAGTTTCACAAATATGAATGCCAAGAAACTTAAAATTAGGAGAGCTATTAACCTGGACAGGCGTGTCAGGTGGTTTCTGCTTCCTGAAGTCTGAGCTCTTTAAATGATAAAGATAGATTTGTATTTCGGAAAATACATAATTGTAACTTTTTTTTAATTTTTATTCTGTCTAGTCCCTTTACCAATACTTGTTTGTTTTTTTTACTATACCGATATCTACACTAAAATATTTGTCATCTGGAACCATAAAACAGAACAATAATGTTAAATATTTCTATTCAATTTGTTTCATTTATTTGAGGTGAAACCATAGACTGTAAAAAACAATAGACTCCTCCTCACTCTTCCCCGTGTCCCACAATGACCACGTTCGAGGGGGAAATCATGGCGGATTTACAGGCTCCTCCTCCCCAGCTCTGACGAAGCATGTTCCTAAAAAGGGCATAAGGGGCGGGATCTTCACTGTAGACTCGGCCCTTGCGTGACGTGTAGCTCGCTTAGCTCCAATGCCAACAGTCCGACCCTCATTAAGTACGAGATTTCTAAAATGTTTCTTACAAAAAACAGCCTCTAAAGTTGTTTTTAAAGGAATAGGCCACCGTTTTTACATACTGACATATGTTCTTACCTTAGACTAGTTGATATGTACCTGTCTGGTCTTTGTCCGTGCGCTCTGTCATGCAAACGGAGCACAAACGCAGCCTCTTCCACATACTGTGTAGTTCCAAATCAGCTCCCGTTAGAAGCTACCAAACTCTTCCACGTTGTCCCTATTTAAATACAGTTACGTGACGTGTTACACTACAAAGTATAGTAACACAGAAATGTAACATGTCGATTTTCTCAGTGGATAAAAAGGGGTACTATATTGTGAGGCGTAATAATACGAGGAGCACTACGTCCACGCACTAACTCCTAAAGACTTCTCTCCCGCTCACTACAAGTCACGCTGCTTCTATTGACGGAAGTGAGCGGGAGAGAAGTCTTTAGGAGTTAGTGCGTGGACGTAGTGCTCCTCGTATTATTACGCCTCACAATATAGTACCCCTTTTTATCCGCTGAGAAAATCGACATGTTACATTTCTGTGTTACTATACTTTGTAGTGTAACACGTCACGTAACTGTATTTAAATAGGGAAAACGTGGAAGAGTTTGGTAGCTTCTAACGGGAGCTGATTTGGAACTACACAGTATGTGGAAGAGGCTGCGTTTGTGCTCCGTTTGCATGACAGAGCGCACAGACAAAGACCAGACAGGTACATATCAACTAGTCTAAGGTAAGGTAAGAACATATGTCAGTATGTAAAAACGGTGGCCTGTTCCTTTAACGTGTCTAAAGTGTAATGATTTCTAATGGGGGACTAGCGGCTATATGGAGGTACTACAGCAATGGCGGCCTCTAGTGTCGTGGTCATGAAGCAGAGCAGCCAGCGGTCACATTTTCCAGCTTATTTATTTAACGTTAAAACACGTGCTCCAGCTATAAATGTGTATCGCATGAGGCTCATGATTTCTGTTGTTTAGCCTACGAAACAAAGTAGCTTTATGATATTACCAATACAACTGATATTGTGGGCTCTTTATGCCGCAGACATTTACATCTAGAGAATGCATTTCATATTCGAGTTTTAACAATAGTAAATAAGCAGACAAAAAGAAAGAAAAGGGAGCACTTCTCGACAAGGATGCACATTTCAGCAGAACACCGGTCCTCATATCGGGGCTGATGACACACGTTTTAAAAAGGCTCTTATAGCTAATTATCCATCCAAAAGTTTCGGCGATATTTATTAATCCTATTTGTTCTGTTAGTCCATGAGAACTGGAGCAGAAAACTGTTTAAAGTGGATGAAAGCTTGGCTGTTGACGACGCGAGACGTTACGAGATGAATAATCTGGGCTTTATCAGGGAGAGAATTGGCTCCAACACCTCCATCGTTCACTCACTAAATAGATCAGGCCTTAACCGGGTTTGGAGCCGTGTGAGGAGCGTTGCTATGATCCGTCCAAACAGGAGGAACGGTAAACTCACTGAGATGATGAGATGAGATCGTATCAACAGGGAATGGGTATTACATCATAAACTGAAATAAATCCATCGACATGCAGTATTTTACAAATGCAGCAGCTGCTTCTGTTGCTCGCAGTAATGAGCGAGGGTGCGTTCATGTTCGGCTTCTTTATCCTGTAGCTCATTGTTAATATATAAGCCTGGACGTGTTAACCTGCCGGAGCAGACTATAGTTATGTCTTTTCCATACTGCGCTGTTACACCGTCATGTAAAAAAAAAAAAGACCAAACATTTGCGAAAGGGAGAACCTTGTGAATCGCTGGACACTGGTCTTCGAGTCTTTGAGTTCTCACTTATGCAGCAAGGGTGCACTTCGATAAATCAATTTGAAACGTTTGCCATAGATTACTGATATAAATGTGAGGGGGAAATGTATTGCAAGTTTTCTGTCATTTTAAGTTTTCATATGAAAAAAAAAGGCATTGTTTGCATAAAAATTGCCCATACTTTCAGGAAAGAGATCTAAATAATGGATTGAACCCTGTTTAAATATGCTTTTATCTGTTTATAAGATAAGATAATCCTTTTATTGATCTCATAATGGAGAAATGCACTTGTTGCATTCAGCTCTCGGAAACACTCAGGGTGTGCAGAATAGACAGGAAATGTGCAAACAATGAAATAATAAATAGAGGTATCTTATATACAATGACTACCTCAACTTTAAGAGGGCAAACAGTATAAACAGTAAAAAATATAAGAAACAGACTATAATAAAAATGTAGTCTGGTCAGTATCAGCAGTGCAGGTTTACAGTATAAGTGGTTGATAAAGTGACGCAGAGACAGAGATTATTGCACGTAGTTTTGCATAGGGGTTATTGCACATGTTACTTTACAGTCTTGTTGTACAGTCTGACAGCAGTGTGGATGAAGGCCTTACGGCAGCGCTCCGTCTTGCACTGAGGGTGTCTCAGTCGGCCACTGAAAGAGCTGCTCAGCTCCTCTACGGTCCCGTGCAGTGGGTGGGAGGTGTTGTCCATGATGGAGGTGAGCATCCCTCACCTCCTCCACAGAGGACAGAGCTGGCCCTCCTGACCAGCTTGTTCAGTCTGTTCTTGTCCCGCTCCGAGGCGACCACAGAGTCATATATACAGTATAAGGATTTTTTCAGAGGGGATTCTGGATCTTGTTTAGTTTTTCAATAAGCTACAAGTGGAGTCTGTTGGAGCTATTTGGTGATTGTTGTGAGAGGGATTTTTGTTAAGAACTCTCAACATTGACCTGCATAAAACATGAATGTTTTCACCTGCAGCGTCTCGCCGTAATCGTACCTTTGTTTTGAAACACATAGTTTCCATCATTTGTATACAGTGGTAGTTGGTGTTATTCTAAACATTCATCTTGTTCTATGCCCCTTTACCATGATGTATGTACCTAAACATCCAGTGCACTTAAATAATGATTGTGTGGTTTTGTTATATTTTGTATGATACCTGAAACTCCACAAAACAGTATTTTTATTTTTGACATTGCCCTTTCAACAACCTGTAACTCCAAAGACAAGCCTTAAAGCTATTTTATTTTTTGTATTTTTATTTTCTCCTGAACCTTCCTTTGGCACAAAACCCAAGATGGTCGCTGTATATTTATAAGTTTCTGCTCCGAGAACAGAAGAGTGGGTTCAAAGCGAGGTGAGCTCATGAGTGCGCCCTTTCAAATGTCAATAGTGTGCCTGGAATCCGCGTGGAGCACATTCTAATGCCCCGCCGCCTCCCGCACCTCCCTCCCCCTCTGCCCGCGCCGAGCCGGACACCCATGGGTGCTGTCAGACACTGCCTCCGGACACAAGCTTTGAGCGTCTTTAGAAGATCCGGAGCTGAGGGAGTCATGGAGGTCTCTGTCACAGCGCAGGCGAAACACGGCGGGATGTTAGGATGGATTTTCCCTGGTTCAGATTTAGCAGTCGTACTCGGAGTTTACTGGAATCAGGTGAAAGAGAGGTGAGAGAAGAGCTCAGGGAGAAACACACAAAAACTCACAAGTGTAAGGCATTAAAGAATGTTGAAGCTGCTATCAAAGAAGGGCTCCTATGTTAAATTGCAGGGCCTTGTTTACTGAAAGTTCACTCACAAGGAACAGACAACTATGAAGTGAAAGTAAAATGATACATGATTCTGTTATTTTTCAAAAAATAGAAAAGTGAAAAATGGGGCGTGCATAAGAATTCATACAGCATGACTTAATACTTTGTGGAACCCCCTTTGTCTGCAATAACAGCAACAAATCTTTTGGGGTATGACTACAAGGTTTGCACATTTTAGCAGTCTTAGCGTTTGTGAAGCTAACAGCAGTTTTCAGGCCATTCTAACACATGAATATATATATATATATTTTTGTTTTGTTTTTATTCAAGTTTTTATTAATGTTTTACTTGGTACATGACAAAATAATATAATCAGTCACACATATTGGCCATCGGGGGGTTTCTGCACAAGCAGAATCAAATAGTGAAACACAAACATTTGAAAAATAATAATTGTTAAGGGAGTAGGGTGTGGAAATCTTTGTAAAATGAACCTCCATAGCAGCCAATCATCGCCATCGGTCCCGCTTTTAAGCCCCAGCAATCAAGTTCTATTCGCTTCCCAGCTGCGCTGCGACCCACCTCCACCCCATCTCCACCTCTTCCTTCACTGCTTCTACCAGCGCATCCTCCACGGATCTCCTATACCACCACCAGTGTCCAGGCTCTGGGGGAAGACATCCCTAACTACAAGCTGTTTACCTACACTGACTTGTACATCGATGTCACCGCCGGGGTCTGATCGCCAAAACTAACACACATGTCAATAAATCTCCCTAACCACTGCTTTTGTCTGTGTGAGTCTATCCAGGTTGAAATACAAAATAAGCAAAATTTTGACTGGTCCTTACATTAATTTTGACTGGTCCTTACATTAATTTTGACTGGTCCTTACATTAATATGGGACCAAAAGTTTTCCCAAACACACATTGTAGTGTCTTTGTTATTTATTTTACCAAGCATGCGTTCATATGAAGCCATCCTAAACATCATATTTACCCATTCAACTGTGGGGCTTTTGGGGTTTTCCAATGTTTAAAATAACTCTAGCAGCCACTGATACCCCAACCATAATAACAGAGAATTTGTCATTAGGCACATTTGCCATTTGTTCTTTATCGCCGAGTAAACATAATCTTGGACAAGATGGCACAGTTCTTCCCAACCAGCCACTCAAAACCTGAACAACCAGCCAGAAACGACTAATAACTGGGCATTCCCATAAACAGTGCATCAAAGTGCCTTTGTGCTTTTTGACATTTCCAGCACAGACAGTTGTTCATGAGACCCATTCTATTCAATCGTACAGGAGTCCAATAATATCTATGTATAACTTTGTATTGTGTAAATTTGCCTTTACATTCTCTTATAAATTTCCCACTCTTAGAGACAATTCTAGTCCATTCCTCATCTTCAAACACACATCCAATGTCCTTTTCCCATAAGACCTTCACATTTTTACAGTCGTTGCTGAGTGCGGAGTTGATCCTTTTGTAGAATACTGAGGCTCAGTGATGTCGGTGTGGCAGAGCTAAGTAGTCCAGAATATGGTTGTCCTCAATTTGTTGGGGTAGTGACATGACACAGTTCCTTATCTGAAGGTATTTCCAGAAATGTCCCTTGCCCTGTAGATTATATTTGTTCACCAAATCAATATAAGACATAAACACTCCACCATCATATAGATTTTCCAATACACTTATGTTTTTAACGGGCCAACTCTTCCAATAGACTGGTGTCTTTCCAATACATATAGCATAAACAAGAATATGACTGTTTATAATGTGACCGTTTAAGAAGTGTATGCATTTTCATTCAAATTTCCTTTGAATGTAACATAATAGGGTTGGAGATATTACCTGGATTCTGGGAGAGATATTCTATAGGTGTGAAAGGAGAGGACAAGGATTTTTCAATTGAAGCCCAATCTAAATGATCAAGTCCATTCCAGTGTATTGCAAGTTTTGCTATCTCAAACGAAATATAGTATAACCTTGTCTGTAGGTGAGCACAATTTAACCATCTTGATTCTAGGCCTGTAACTGTAACTGGCAGCATCATAAGAGCATAGTTAAATTGTGGCGAAACAACCATTTTGATTACATTCACTTTACCCATTAATGTTAGCCTAAGTTTTTACGATTTATCCAGATTAATTTTAATTTTTTGTAAAATTGGTTCAAAATTGAGTGTGGGCATTTCTTCAACCTCCCGACTTAATTTGATTCCCAGATATTTAATTCCTTTTGGAATCCATTTAAATCCAAATTGTTCCATTAGTTTTCCACAACTGAGCCCAGATATTGGCATTGCCTCAGATTTGGTCCAGTTAATTGTATATCCCGAGACAGTAGAATAAGATTGAATTGTACTCATTAAGTGAGCTGGGTCTTTCAACAAGACCAATATGTCGTCTGCATAATGTCACGGTTTGTAGTTGGACCCAAAAGCAGAACACAGACGGTAAATTATAAGAGTATTTATTAACGGGAAACAGACCAAAAGGCAGGAACAAACGGAGTCAAGAGTTTCGGTCACAGGACAGGGCCAAACGCGTCAACAGACTGTAGCAGAGAAAACAAACGAACTGGCAACGTGCGGTGGGGAAACTGGTGGTCTTGAAGTGCAGGTAACGAGCTGTGGATTGGATGCAGGTGTGTGAGTGACAGGTGGCAGATCTGATGGCTCCGCCCAGGGGAGGAGACAGACAAAACACAAAACAGGAGGGAGGGGAGAAGTGGCAACACAGGACCATGACAGTACCCCCCTCTCAAGGGACGGATTCCAGACGTCCCACGAAACACCGGGAGGGCGGAGGGGGTCAGGAGGAGGGAACACAGTCGGCGCAACAGAGTCCGGGGGCCACGGAGGTAGAGATGGGCTCAGAAACGGGCTGAGAGCACACAGCGGTGGCGGGTCCAGGATTTCCGGCGGAGGCGGGTCCGGCTCCGGCGGAGTCAGAGGCGGGTCCGGGGGCTCCGGCGGCGGAGTCAGAGGCGGGTCCGGGGGCACCGGCGGAGGCGGGAGCAGAGGCGGGTCCGCGAAGCCCGGCGGAGGCAGGTCAGGGGTCTCCGGCGGAGGCAGGTCCGGATCCTCCGCAGCGGGCCAAGGCGGCGGAGGCAGGTCCGGGTACTCCGCAGCGGGCCAAGGCGGCGGAGGCAGGTCCGGGTACTCCGCAGCGGGCCAAGGCGGCGGAGGCAGGTCCGGGTACTCCGCAGCGGGCCAAGGCGGCGGAGGCAGGTCCGGGTACTCCGCAGCAGGCACCGGCGGCGGCCCAGCGGGGCCCGGACGAGGAGCAGGGAGAGGCGGCGGGTGGCCAAGGCTCCGGCGAGGAGCAGGGACCGGCGGAGTGCACTCCGGACGGGGGTCTGGGCTTGGTGGTGGCCCCAGGACAGGAGGAGCCCACCCTGGACGGAGCAAGATGTCCAGCGGTGGCTCCGGGACAGAAGGGGCCCACCCCAAGCCCAGGTCGGTGTCCGGCAGTGGCTTCACCGGGGACAACCCACCTTGCCACAGCTCCAGAACAAAAAAAAGACTGTGTTCTGCTGGGTCCATATTGGCCGGTTCGTTCTGTCACGGTTTGTAGTTGGACCCAAAAGCAGAACACAGACGGTAAATTATAAGAGTATTTAATAACGGGAAACAGACCAAAAGGCAGGAACAAACGGAGTCAAGAGTTTCGGTCACAGGACAGGGCCAAACGCGTCAACAGACTGTAGCAGAGAAAACAAACGAACTGGCAACGTGCGGTGGGGAAACTGGTGGTCTTGAAGTGCAGGTAACGAGCTGTGGATTGGATGCAGGTGTGTGAGTGACAGGTGGCAGATCTGATGGCTCCGCCCAGGGGAGGAGACAGACAAACACAAAACAGGAGGGAGGGGAGAAGTGGCAACACAGGACCATGACACATAGAGCAGCAATTTATGTTGTTTACCACCTCCCTCCACACCCCGAACTTCAGAATTGGCTCTTATAGTGACGCCCAGTGGCTCCAATGAGATATTGAATAATACAGGTGACAGGGGGCACCCTTGTCTCGTGGCTCTCTTTAAACAGAAAAAGGGTGATATAACACCATTAGTTGTAACGGATGCTTTAGGATTGTTGTACAACATTTTGACCAATGTAATGAACGAAGTTGAAAAAACAAAATTTGATAAGGCTACAAATAAGAACTCCCACTGAACACGATCAAAAGCCTTCTCCGCATCAAGGGAGAGGGCTACAATAGGATTATTTTTCTCTCGGTTCAGGCTAGTTAAATGTAAGAGTCTTCTCATATTATCAGTGGATGATCTATTTTTCATAAACCCTACTTGATCTGCATCTATGATAACTGGCAAGACTTTCTCCAAGCGAGTTGCAAACATTTTTGTTAAAATCTTACAGTCCACATTAAGCAGACTAATAGGTCGATAATTAGAAGGTTGTAAGGGGTCCCTATCTTTCTTTGCTATTACAGTTATTAAGGCCTCATCAAAGGTTGGAGGAAGCGACTGTAGCGTATATGCTTCATTATACACCTCTTTCAACACTGGTACCAAAATGTCAATGTATTCTTTATAATATTCAATGGGAAAACCGTCCAGCCCAGGAGATTTCCTATTCTTCATGTCTGATATAGATTTTCTAATTCCAGTTTCTGTAATGGGACCATCTAGTAACTTTGATTGATCAGTAGACAGTTTAGGCAGGTCTACCTTAGTAAAAAAATCTGTTAGCTCTTTGTGGTTCGGCTACATTTCTGGGGTATACAAGTCCTCATAGTATTTTTGCAACACTTCATTAATTTCTTTGGTATTTGTCACTGTTATATTTCCTTTTTTAATTGCTGGTATTAAATTACAGGAGTTGTGTTGTTTTAGCTGTTCTAGCAAGTAATTTGCCTGTTTTTTCACCTTCTTCATAAAAGGATGTCCCCAACCTGAACAGAGCATATTCAACCTTTTTATGATAAATCTCCTGAAGTTCAAATTTATGTTGACAGATATCTTTGAGTAGCGATCTGCTAATTCTCTTTCACGTATTCTAATTTTACTTTCCAGTTCTTTTATCCTACTCATATCCTCCTTCTTCTTTTTAGAAGCATACGCTATAATTTTCCCACGGACATAAGCTTTTGAAGCTTCCCATTCAGTCGATCTTCTGTCAGTACTACCATTATTTATTTCAAAAAAGGATTGTAACTCCTCTTTAATTGATCATTTAAAAGTCTCATTAAATAGCAGTGACGCATTGAGTCACTGCTACCTTTCCTTTCAGTATCATTGTTTATATCAATTCCCAGTTCTACAGCTGCATGATCCGATAGGGCTATTGCATTAATTTTACAGTGAACAACTTGCTTGGTTATATTGTTAGATATCAAAAACATATCAATTCTTGAGTAGGTTCTATGACAATTAGAGAAGAAAGTGTATCCCCTTTCACATGGATTTATCAAACGCCATACAGTATGAAAGTATTGATTTTTCATAGTGGTTGAAGTGGAGATTGTTTTGCATGTTTCTTCCCATAACATTTTAGTTTTCATGTCAGAGTATAAAATTTGACAAAACTTACCCCGTATGATGCATATTTTGTGATGTTTTATACCGGAAGTAGCTGCAACATCTCTGTAGATAAATATTCTATATCCACGTGTCCAAGATGACGCTGTAAACCAAATAAGGTATTTTTCCTTCTGTTAGACACTCGGTTCCGAAGCAGGGCTGGCCCTAGGCAAAGGCGACCCAGGCGGGGCACCTAGGGCGCCATCTGCTACATAGGGCGCCGAATTGCACCTGAATTTTTGAACCCCATACTCCCGCCATATACAACATCGTTGATTTTCAGACATAACTTTGGAACAGAAAGTGATAGAGACTTGCAGTCTTTTGTGTTGGAAACTAGAGATTCAAGCCTTCTTTGGTCATCCTACGCCCCCGTGGAGCCGTGTAACATCTCAAGGAAAATTAGGAAATTTACTTCAGAAGTGGAGGTTTCTCCTCCAAAAGAACTGTTGTGCGTTTTATGATCCACATGTTCTGACTTGTTGTTGTTGTTGTTGTAGTTGTTGAATAGATAATCATAATATAACAATGATAATCATAATAAAATAAAAACAAGCCTTAAGACAAACTATGGCATGCTATTTAGATCAAGAAATACGCAGAAATATAAATTAAAGAAGAAAACAAAAGAGGGCAACAACAAAAAAATACTGTTTTTGTGTGGGGGGGGCAAAGTTCAATCTTGCCTAGGGCGCTTTTGCTTTATTCAGCGGAGAGGGTCATTCTCTCTTTGCAAAAGCAGGTGCAGAGCCAGCGTCAAGATAAAGACTTGTTAGCGAGCAATCTTGACGAGAAAACCCTGCGTTCACAGGACACACTGTACATCGCCAGCGAGGCTCTGAGGGAGAGTGGAGCAGATGTCCAAGCTCGACACGCCCAAAACAAGGGTCTGAATGAAGAGAACAACAGGCTTCGAGCCTCCGTGTCAGAGTGAGATGCCAAATGTCTCCTCCTTCAACAGGAAATGGATAACCACAGAGACAGTACAAAAATGGTTATCAGTGCCCTGAAAACAAACTACAGACAGCTCAGAGTAGCAAGAGTTTGTAAGAAGATTAAAGACCTGGAACATCAGGTCGGACAGAAATGGCTTTTGCTTCAACAGCAAGACAAGGAGCTGACCGAGGGTCGTCTCAAGCTTGAACGATGTCTGAGGAGGACAGATCTCTCACGAGGTCTGAGGAGGACAGATCTCTCTTACGAGGTCTGAGGAGGACAGATCTCTCACGAGGTCTGAGGAAGACAGATCTCTCTTACGAGGTCTGAGGAGGACAGATCTCTCACGAGGTCTGAGGAGGACATATCTCTTTCACGAGGTCTGAGGAGGACAGATCTCTCTTACGAGGTCTGAGGAGGACAGATCTCTCACGAGGTCTGAGGAGGACATATCTCTTTCACGAGGTCTGAGGAGGACAGATCTCTCACGAGGTCTGAGGAAGACAGATCTCTCTTACGAGGTCTGAGGAGGACAGATCTCTCACGAGGTCTGAGGAGGACATATCTCTTTCACGAGGTCTGAGGAGGACAGATCTCTCTTACGAGGTCTGAGGAGGACAGATCTCTCACGAGGTCTGAGGAGGACATATCTCTTTCACGAGGTCTGAGGAGGACAGATCTCTCTTACGAGGTCTGAGGAGGACAGATCTCTCACGAGGTCTGAGGAGGACAGATCTCTCTTACGAGGTCTGAGGAGGACAGATCTCTCACGAGGTCTGAGGAGGACATATCTCTCTCACGAGGTCTGAGGAGGACAGATCTCTCACGAGGTCTGAGGAGGACATATCTCTCTCACGAGGTCTGAGGAGGACAGATCTCTCACGAGGTCTGAGGAGGACATATCTCTTTCACGAGGTCTGAGGAGGACAGATCTCTCTTACGAGGTCTGAGGAGGACAGATCTCTCACGAGGTCTGAGGAGGACAGATCTCTCTTACGAGGTCTGAGGAGGACAGATCTCTCACGAGGTCTGAGGAGGACATATCTCTCTCACGAGGTCTGAGGAGGACAGATCTCTCACGAGGTCTGAGGAGGACATATCTCTCTCACGAGGTCTGAGGAGGACAGATCTCTCACGAGGTCTGAGGAGGACATATCTCTCTCACGAGGTCTGAGGAGGACAGATCTCTCACGAGGTCGGAGGAGGACAGATCTCTCACGAGGTCTGAGGAGGACAGATCTCTCATACGAGGTCTGAGGAGGACATATCTCTCCCCTCAGGCAGGAGGCTACGGTCCACTCAGACCCGTATCTCCCACCACATGAACAATGTATTATGTGTTAAATGTTTTGGCAAATAAAACATTTCTGATTCTGACTGGTCTAAATGTGCTTTCTGGTCATATTAGCAAACTTTTTCTCAGCTGAGGGCTTTGCTTTTGTTAGTTTCCTTTGAAACAGCTCTTCCTGGCAACTAAGGGCCTATATTAAATGCTTGATGTCATAAAACTGGGTTGAATGAACATTTAAACTACAGGCAATATAACTTGACCCACTAAGATGTTTTTATTTAAATAGCTTTTAATTTTAGTAAATATGACCTCCTAACGCTACAAATTCAACACATAACCATGTTCAGTCAATTATAAGCTTTAAGATGTAATGAAACTATGAGTGGCATAATAATTTGTAACCGTCGATTTTGAGTTGTTTACTTCATTTATTTTTGAAAAAAAAAAATACTGTGATCACTGGGAGGTGTTTTCAACCACATTCAAATGATCCTCTAACTGTTATAGGTTTGAAAATTACACTGCCTGTCATTTGAGTCGACAATTTAGAAAATCAGAGACTTCCCCCTCAGTAATATGAGCCATCGTGCCAACAGTGTTGTGAAAGCCATGACAAAAGAGGAAAGAGTGGATGGAGAAAGACTGCCCCCAAACGAAGCTTGGCAAATACATTAGACAAATACAAAACCTACCTAAGGCCGTACAGAGCGAGTGTTTGTGAGTGTGAAAGCGGGACAACTGTGCAATGCGAATTTTGTTTGTAGTGACACAGGAAACAAAAAGTGGCCCTTGGAAGTCTGACGTGTTTGAAGAGGCGGCGGCTCGAAGCAGCAGAGGTGGATATTGTTGCCAAAATATTTAGTTAACGGTAACAGTTGGTTCCATTCTTTACCCGGATGTGACTACTGTAACTGTTCTGATCTGGGGCTGCAGTCGGTTCAACAACACTATGGGATGACCAGGTTATTCCATCAATAGACTTCTTCTTCCCTGATGGCACGGGCGTAGAGTGGATCAGGGAGCATGAGATGGACACATACATGAATACAAAGCATGTGCAAGAGTGGAGTTTAAATGAATTGCATATTCTTAACCGCGTTCACTGGAGGTTTGGAAGAACAGTCGACCACTTGGAGAAGAAGCTTGTTAAGGCGCCGCCCAAAAGTGCCTCCTCGCCTCCGGCCGTTCGCGAGTCTCATCACAACTGCTCCACCTTAAGACAGAAGGAAAGTTTGCCTCCGAGCGCTCGCTCATTACCGCGCTTCCGAAATGCGCTTCCAAAAGTCTCAATTCCCCGAGCCACTTGACAAGCCGCACACACGCAGCGCGGCGCGCAGCGTTTGCATACCAATACCGACCCCGCGCTCTAAATGATCGTTTTGTTATTAATATTTTATGCAATACATCAATTAACCTTGAACTGTGGGCGTGCGGCACACAAACGCTCCCCTGAGAGAGAGACCAGAATGCACTGCTGCGACGTGACTGACAGGGTTCACACAACAGCACTGTAAAAGACAAGAGTTGGACCGAAACTTCCACAGTGTCCAAGATGTACACAATACTGATGGATGGATTGATTGATTGCTGGATGATCGAGCAAAAACAACTTCATTTGTCTGCGTTTAACAAAGTTGCGCCATCGCTCCCTTGCAGTACTTTGCGTGGTTAGCGTAATCCTGTTCATTTTGGTCATTTCTTCTTCTGCTGCCAAAGCGCTAGGATCTGTATTGGATTTGATCACATCGCAGAGGGAACACGAAAATGTCCACCGCATTTTTGGAGTCCATAATCCATCACCAAACCTGCTTCGAGCCCAAAGTCTCTTCTTCACTGTGAAAATCAATTTGCAAGAATAGAATTAGCTGTGAAAGCTTGTGCTTACAGTTTGATAATGTGTCATTCCCACTGCTGCCTGCAGAGGGCGCCCCAAGCCAATTCAAAGTCCTGACTGTCTTGTTATTGTATGAACATGATTTCATATTTTAAGTTAAACATTAATACTGAGATATTAATATTGAATACCTCAGCTGATTAAAAGCTAATTAAAGAAGCTTTAGATTGAAAGCTTTTTTAACCACTTAACTGCCACCCTAGGGTTAGGGTTAAGGATTAGGGTTAGGGTTAACAATTATTTACATCCAAGTCTCAAAGCGTATTGACTGGAGAGCTTACAGTCTATATGCCAGTGTGATACCTAATTTGAAAGCCAAGACTTTCTAGTTTCTAAAAATATGTGTGAGATCTGTGTGAGTGAAACACAACTTACGTTACTTTTGCCGTTCTTAACCCTAATTATATCCTGATTAGGATTAACTAACCCTAACCTTAACCCTAGCCCCCTGATCAGGGGAGACGGCGGTTAAGGGGTTAATCAAACTCTCTATTCCTTTGCCTATATTTTAGGGGCGACAGCGTCGCAGTTGGTAGAGCGGGTCGTCTCATGATCGGATGGTCGGGGTTGCTGTCAAATATTAACTGTATAAAATGGTGCCATGCCATTGGTCCGGCGTCTCATTATTCCGAAAATGTCCCATTGAGCAGAGGTGCCATTAGTCCGACATCTCTAACCATTTGTTTCGTGGATTAGAGAGACATATACAACCACTGGCCCTAACCTTAAGGTCAGTGGACTCTTGCCTAAACCTAATTTTATTTTTCAACCCCTACTCAATGGGGCATCAGACTAATGGGCCGACCCCGTACAAAATACATGTCTACCACAGAGTCCAGGTCTTAACCCCTTTGAGAATCTTGGTGAATAAATGAATGCATCAGTGGAACACTGTAGAAGCATTTTGAACACATACATGAATACAAAGCATATGCAGGAATGGAGTTTAAATTAAATCAAATTTGTCGCATTTTGTTTATCGACATAAATCAGGATTGTTGCCGGAAAAAAAGTGTAACAAGCTGCATTTAGAGAAAAGAAACGTCTAATCACTGCATGCAGTCTGCATCCAATCACAAAATGTGTTTACCAGTCAATACCTGGAACAAAGAGTCTGAGTGAGGGCGTCAGTAAAAAATAAATGGTTGCCTCAAATTGGAACGTTAAAAGATGTGCTGGGTTTTGTTTAGCAAGTCCAGAATGACTCCAGAATGATTTTGTACACACAGGGATATCAGTCTGGGCAGGACGCCCTCGTCCGCCGCTCGATCCAAACTCAATTAGCTTGATTGTGGATGGTGCAGGGGAGAGCTGAGAACCTTTTCCCAATCTGCGGTAAATCACCAGCCTGTTTGAATATTAGTGTGTCATAATAACCCTGCAACAACACAAGAGCCAAAATAAAACTTTAGAAATTGTTCGCTACCATGAACAGGGTCATTACCTCGTGAATGCTCGGTTTCGTAAATTCTCTAACCTAAGCAGGGACAGGGTTAGTGCCTGGACGGGAGAACGTGAGCAGGTTGCCCCATCAGAGCAGTACCCGCTTAGGTGTTTGCTGATTAAATGTACAGATACAGGATCAGAACACATTTGCTGAAGATGTGAGTGGAGCTTCATTAGTCAGCATTTATGTGTGAATTAAGCAGCTTTGGAAATTGGGAGGAGTTTTATTCTTTTAAAAACACAGTGACCATAGATACTGTATTGGTCCAAGTGGGAATAAAGACATGAATAAAAACATATTGTACTAGCACCGTAACCAACCAATACTATTTGTGGCCGCTTTATAAGGTATTATTTTCACCTCAGTGTGTCGTGGAGCGGATTTTGAGATGTTTGAGGGATGAGTTCTCAGACCGATAGAAATCTATCTTGTTCTGTTCAAACCAGGTGATTCATAGTGATTTACGACGGGGTGACCAGACTTGACAGCTCTTTGTTTAGAGGGCAGAAAGAGTGAAGAAAACAGAAGTCTGATCAGTCATAGTTACCAAAAACACAAGATACAAAGATACAAAACTATATTCAGTTTGTTAAAAGTATCTTCAACATAGGTAGTTGGCAAGAAGATATTTCAACACACTTTATGACCTACAGTGGGGGAAAAAAGTATTCAGGTCAGTTTCCCATAGACTTTCTATAAGATTTCGGCCAAATACTTTTTTTCCCCACTGTACATTTGGACAGATTGTGTTCAACATTAAAATGCATGAAAGTTGTTTTGTCAAGACAGTCAAAAAATTGGACTTAAAGGGACTAGATGTTGTCATTATTTAACTCACCACTGCCACCTCAGGTCTTATGCGTAACTGCAGTCTCTATGTTGAGCTCATGCATGAGGGCATTGCTGGAGCATGGATTTGGGCAAATCACAGAACCAGGAGGGATGGTAAGACGATGCGATGTACGATGTACAACATACGGAAGCTTGTAGTTTGTTTACGGATAAAAATAAATAAAGTTTATTTATGGATCCAACATGACAGCAGCAGACGCAACGCCATCTTTCGATCAAGCTTTAGACCGTGTTCTAAATAGTTTAGCTCGAAAGTTTACAGCGGGTACGTCATGAGAGGCGATGGTGGTGCAGATGGTAGGGCGGGTCGTCTCATGATCGGAAGGTCGAGGGTTTCAATCCCGCCTCTTCCCAACCTCCGCAGCAAATGCGTTGATACATATATCATCACTGTTTGCTATTTCTTTATATTTTAATGCATTTGGGGGACTGTGGTTTTGGAATTGGACTTATATTTCCAGCATAAATAAGAGGTCCTCTGAAAAAAAGGTCTGGAACCACATCCCGACTTACTTTTGTCTGTGTAGGTTCTCAGTCATACAGCTCGTGTCCTGACGAAGACCAGGAGGCGGGACCACATTACACCGGTTTTAGAGTTGCTGCATTGGCTCCCCGTGTGTTTCAGGATCGATTTTAAAGTTATTTTAATGGTTTTTAAATGTCTTAATGGTCTGAGTCCTTCTTATCTTTCAGAACTGATTTTACCATATGAGCCTTCGCGGTCCCTTCGCTCCTCTGGCAGGGGTCTCCTAGTTATTCCTAAAGTCAACAGAAAGACTTTCCAATATTACGGCCCTCGCCTCTGGAACGACCTGAGGAGGAGCTCAGGACCACAGAGAACGTTCATGTATTTAAGAGCAGGCTCAAGACCCACCTTTTTACAACGCTCTGGAAATAAACGCCAAAACAACAGAGGAGGTGGTATTCAGTTTAAAACTACAGCTCCCAACATCATCAATAATGAACCAATCAAACAGGCGGAGTCCTTCACATGTCTGGATGTGGTGTTAGACTGTTCTATGTCTTGAAAACACCATATTGATTTCATCTGTAAAAAGACTAAACAAGGAAAATTATTCCTCTGTCGCCTGTGGTCTTTCGGAGTGACTCGTCAGGTGCTGCTTCTGTTCTTCACTCCTGTGATTCTCAGTGTCCTGCAGTACTGTAGTACCTGAGTGTACTGCAGTACTGTAATGCTGTGTGGTACATCTCTCTCTCTGTCACTGCCAAATATGGACTGAGACACTTGATTAAAATCTGCTCAAAGATAGTAGGACAGCCTCTGGATGGACAGTACGAGGCCGCGTACCATAACACCTACGGCTGGCTAAGAACATCACCTCAGACCTGTTGTAAAAACGTAATCTTTAGTGCTGGACGAAAGGATGGAGACTCGGTATATTATAATCAAAAATTATTACTTTATTTCCTATTACAAACTAAAACACATCTGTTCAGCTGACCTCCATGTTGACCTGGCAGATCCCAGGGGGGAGAAGAGAGAGAGAAGGGAGCTAGCCAAGCCTCTCCGAGCTAGACCCAAGACAAAGGCGTGGGTGTGTCTTCCCCAACCAATCAGCTCTCTTGGAAATGTCTTATCGTCACTTCTTCTTCTGCACAATCTGACTCCTCGTTTCAACACACTGCCCCCCAGTGGATCAATTGTACATACAACAAAATGTCCGCCAAATTCAAATAAATCTTAAAGCATCAATTACAGATCAACACAGTTTTATATATAATCACTAAAGCCTAATATGACAAATATGTATATAAATAATTCCACAAACCCCAGCCATGCTCTGAACCCTGAATATGTGCTCTTATCATCAGGGGTGCTGTGTGACAAGCTTTAATATGGTCTGATTAAGGAACTTCTTTGTTCATCAGTCCATCCTAAAACTAAATGAGGACTTTAACTCATAAAATCAAAGTGTGTCATGGCAAGTGGACAATTGTTTTTCACGTCCTTGTGAAATATCTTATATCTGTATGGGTTTGTATTTTGTGTTGATTCAGAGCTGCTGAACTTTGCAAAACAAATTTCAGATCCTCAATAATGACAATAAACTATCTATCCATCTATACATACACTGCACTCTGTGGTAGTTATGTAGCCTGGCTAACGCCAGACTAAAATCACAAATGATATTTAGTCTGACGGACCACCAATTCATTTTCTGGTAGGAGAGGTGTGGTTTACGATTGTCCAGAGTCGTTTATTGTGCTGAATGTCTCTCATGTGTCTGCACGTAGCCATAGCCAATCGTATCATCGTATCAGATGATGTATGACGTACCCGCTGTAAACTTTCGAGCTAAACTATTTAGAACACGGTCTAAAGCTTGATCAAAATATGGCGTTGCGTCTGCTGTTGTCATGTTGGATCTGTAAATAAACCTTTTCTTTTTTTATCCCTAAACAAACTACAAGCTTCCGTATGTGGAATAGTGCGTCATCGTCTTACCGTCCCTCCTCGTTCTGTGATTGGTCCCAAATCCATGTGAAGGTTTCGGCCATGGTCCCCAGGCTGCTGTGCAGTTCGAAAGGATTCGAGCGCACACAGCAGTCGGGCGTTGAAATGTAGGACGGCTTGGATGAGGCAAAACGTCCTACACTTCAACTACAGAGTACAGAAGATGACTCAAGTTCCTGAGTTAAAGCTTCCACACATACATCTGTGACACACTGACCCATCTTTCCATTTTCCTCGACTTTCACCGGGGCCAGGACACGAGGGCAGCAGTTTGAGCAGACTTGCCCAGACGCCACATCCACGCACACTTCATCCCCTGGGAAGCGACCAGGAGGCATTCCAAACAGATGCACGAGCTACGTCAGCTGGCTCGTCTCAACGTGAATGAGCAGTGGCTCTACTCCGAGCTCTATAAGGGTGCCCCCAGCCCTGCTTCAGAGGAAACCCTCCGCTTGTATCTTGTCCTTCCTGTCTAAAAGATGTGGGAAGTAACTGCTGAGGCATGTTAATGTATGGGTCAGTACTGGTTGGGAAAATTAAATCATTCAACACACTAGTTAGTATTTCAGGTGTAATGTAAAAGTAATTGGGAAAAAAAAAAAAATCTGCATCTAATAATAATAATAATGCATTTTGTTTCTTAGGTGCCTTTCAAGACACTCAAGGTCGCCTCACATTTACAAGTGAATTAACATCAACAATTAAAAACTGTTCAAATACAATGTAAAAAGAGCATGAATAAAAAAGGACGATGCAGTTGTGGTCACAGTGGGTAGCCTTCTTCAATGCAGTTGGGCCAATCTTGAACCAAGGCATGAGGAAAACTCCACGCAGAGAGGACTCACCCTGTCTGAGAATCAAACTGGACTCTCTTGCTGTGCAACGAGAGCGCTAGACCTCACTGTGCGGGTCTGAGTCAGATTTGAGGATATAAATATCCATAATCTGTCTGCAAACAGGCTGGGATTGACTGGAGCCAGGCCGGTCCCGAGGTAAAGACTCTTAAAGCCATAGATTCTACAACTACAGCATACTCTGAGAAGGCCATTTTTGACAGATTTGAAGAAAAACCCTGGAGCTTATCATTCCCTCTACACTTCAGAAGCACAGCGCGGATTTGGAGCATCCGTTTCCAACTCTGCACTTTCTAAGGTAAATGACACCGCTCCGGTCATATTCATAGCTCCAAAGTGATGAAAATATGAGAAACGTTGACATAGCAATGATATATTATCCATCCATCCATTTTCTTCCACTTGTCCGTTGTCGGGTCGTGGGGGCAGCTGTGGGAGTTGCCCAAATCACATTGCTTCAGCCCCTATGGCTCTTCCTGCAGGTGGTGGGTCCACAGAAGGACGGCCTCATGGTTTCTCATAAGGGGCTTCTGAACCGCTCTTTGTCTGACCCGCCACCTAGGACTTGTTTGGCACGAAGCCCCCGACAACAGAGCTCCCAGGATCATTCGGGTGCTCAAACCCCTCCACCACGTTAAGGTGGCGGTTCCAGGAGGGGATATATTATTCCGTTCATTCATATTATTAGTCACTTCTCAGTCACACCCTGGTAGAAGTAAATAACCTCTTAGACACAGCTGCTCGGGGACGGATAGTGGTTCCACACCTGGACCGGTCTGGCACGGGACACACCACAATGGCACTGCCTCATTCAGTGCTGGTCCCCGCCAAATTGGGAGAATAATTGTAAACAAACACAGTATGGAAATGAGATGGTAATTAAGCATATGTTGCCTGGAGGTGTTACTATACCCTCTATGGCCTAAAGACGAGAAAAACAAGGCAAGTTAAACAATGCATGAACACAAAGGCAGGTGTATCTACTGAAGTAAATTTCCTTCTACTCTATCTTAAAGATTGTTTTAAAGCCTCTAGTGGATCATTTTAACTCTGAAATTCCATAGTTGAAGTTGTTTTGTTTTTATTTGTCCACTCAACAGATGATCCTTTTGTGCTTTTCACATCTATCGAAGTCTCAGGATAATTTCACCTTTTCATAAATAATATGTGTTTGTAGATATGCTTGGTATACACTGGTGATGGTGGTACTTCTAACTGCTTCTTAGCCAGTTATCCCGGTAGTTATTGATAGTAGAAAGCTTCATAGTGAAGGTAAACATCAAAAACGGCTTCAGTTCTGACTTGTAGCTTGACAAAGCGGGTGAAAGAGCCATTCGGCTGACATGTGGAAAAGACCCTTTTGTGTCTGTCAGAAGTGAGAGAGAAGCTTTTTTGGGAAGGCTCCGGTGATCTAAGGGCACTGCCTTTGGATCAACTGGTGGATGGTGATCTACAGGTTGAGCTGCCTGAGTCCTTCTTTCCCATCCATCATTGACATCCCTTTCTGCCGGGATCTAACTAAAGTTTACATATTCAATAAACCAGGCAGGTTGGTATCAGTGGGCTCGGTGGGCCAAGTCCCTTCTGTCATATTTGGAACAAAAGAATAAAATGTTTGTAGTCTTTATTGTTACTTTTCATATTTTAACAAGTAGTTGAACTGAAATGTTCTGTTATTGTGTGTAATCATTGTATACATCAGATGACCATTTTTGCCACAAAGAATACGGGATAGTTTCTGAAAAGCCTCGAGATACACACAATGTTCCGTTTAAGTTTAGTTTAATCTATATTTAAGGGACATTAATCTCATAGAGACAGAGATGAACTGCTCCAGATTAGAGCTAAATAATTAGTTTGCATCCATGCTCCCTTGATACAAAATAAATTAACAATACACATTCGCATTATGGAACCACTTTTAGTAGCATTAAAATGCATGGTTTGTGCAATGAACATTATTTATTATTGGAGCTCTGTGTCTTGTTTGAATATTATGCATAGTTTTTGTACCTTCGACTTTGTTTTGCACTTTGGAAAAAGGCTCAATTAACACCACATGAGCACTTCGATCTGTTTTGGCCTGTTTTTTAATAAAGCCCCGCTACAATAATAAACAGTAGAACAACATTCTTTATCACAATGCTCTAAAAAGTAAAAGTAGCGTGTGTTTTTTTAATCCTTCCATTCTTTAATTCCTTTATATGAAATTGTGCAAATGCTGATTTGCTTTTTGGAACGCTACACTCTCTATACGAGGAGCGTTTTTGTAGTGTGAGGTCTATGTCAGCACATTGTCCAGAGCTTTCAGTGGTTTGCAGTCTTTCATACACGGTCTTTCCAAACACAGAGAAACTTGCTAACACCTGTGGATTATAAGGATTTGCTTAATTTTTTTATGACTTGTTGCAACGGGAAGTAAAGCTAACGACACAAGAGAAAGTGCGTTTGTGAAGTTGAAAGACATCTGGACGTGAGAGACTCGAGGCATCGGTGAGTGTTGTAGCTTCTGATGTTGACTCTGCGGTTTCCCTCTCGATGTCAGGGAACAGCTCTGTCGTAGCAGGACCTAACGGACACGTTTCTGCTTTGGCATCATTGGCTCATGGGAAATGCACTGTTACACAATAGTCTGCGGTGTAAAGACGTATCAGCTGTTTGACTGCAGTGCATTGTGGATGTTTGATACTTGGCTTCTTTTTAATCTGATCAACAGCAGATCTGAATGTAGGAAATCATGTTCCCAACACGGTATGCAACATCCCCACCGAGAGTTTGCATCAGCAGCATCACCATTAAAAGAGAAAGTACATTGCACCTCGATCATTTATCTCATCTGGAAATGATTTTAACATCTTTGTGTTGTCTGCTCAGATCCCACTTAACAAAATGATGAATGGTTCGTGTCTAAAACATGCTTTCACAAATGCCGTCGCCGTGGCATTTACATGTTTCCCCTGGCTCTCCTCTGGGCCCTCGCTCCCCAGTTAACCTTTCACACTCCAGAAGCTGCAGTCACATTCATGAGTACGGCCTGTCCACTTCTGTGCAGACATTTTAATGATTCGGGGCTTTTTCCGTGGGAGTGTTTTCACCAACTATTCCGGAAAAGGTCACATGGATTAGGAGATTGGAAAAGGTTGGTGGTTCTGAGACAGATTACCCTGGATTTGCTCTTTGGTTGTTTTGAGCTGAGCTGTAGTGTTTATGGACTCTAGGGAACTGTGTTTTATTGGGATGGATTTTTTTTTTCTTTCCTTTGTTCTTTGCCGTGTGAAGTTGTAATAAATAAGCAAAAGAAAATAGAAAATATTTATTCAACTGGTAGTTGATAAAGCAATTTACACTTTCAAGCCATTGTCCAGGGGTTTTCAAACTGTGGTGCATTGTTTATGTACAGATTTGTGTGTCCCCCCCCCCCCCCCCGGAGACTCAGGGTCTCATTTGGATGAGAGACTTGTTTTCAATTACAAACTTTGCTTGATCAGACGTAATTTAATGGATACATTTTGCAGTAGTTACAGTGAGAATCCTATGTTTACATAAACTTCATAAAAAGACACATTTGCATTTTTTTCTTACTGACATGAAACCAGAATGAACTTTTACTCTATTATGTCAAGTAGACTTTTTTTTTTGCTAAATGCCAGAGGAATAAGGGATGTCATTTTCTAAACAGTTTTATATTACTTTTTACAAAAGTGTGCATACATTGAATTAATATTTGGCAGAAGTGGCTTTAAACTTTATAACTTGGGTCAAATGTTTGGGATTTCCTTCTACAAGCTTCTCACAATAGTTTTGGTCCATTCCTCCAAACAGAACTGGTGTAACTGAGACACATTTGTAGGCCACCTTGCATGCACATGCCTTTTCAGCTCTGCCCATAACTTTCCAACTGGATTGAGATCAGGACTTTGTGATGACCCATTCAAAACATTGACTTTGTTATCCTTAAGTCACTTTGTAACCAGTTCAGCAGTTTGCTTTGGGAATTGTCCCTTTGGCAGACCCATCTGCATCCAAGCTTTAACTTCCTGGCTGATGTTGCTCCAATATTTCCACATAGTGTTCTTTCTTCATGATGTCATCTACACAGCAAAACAACCCCACAGCATGATGCTGCCGCCCCCGTATTTCACAGTTGGGATGGTGTTCTCAGGCTTTTTCCTCCAAACGTGGCAATGGCCAAACAAGACCACAGGATGTCTCCAAAAATGAAAGTCTTTATCCATTTTTATTTGCAAGCTCCAATCTGTCTTTTGAGTAAGAGCTTCTTCCTGGCAGAGTTCCCTCTCCCATGTCGGTGCAGGACTTGTTTCACTCTGGATAATGACAAACTCTTACCAGGTTCAGCATCTTCACCAGGTCTTTTGCATTTGTTCTTGGGTTGATCTTCACATTTCAGACCACATCACGTTCATCTCTGGGACACAGAACCCGCCTTCTTTCGGATCTATATGATGATTGGTCATTTCCATCATTGTTTAAACCAATGAACCTGGACCTTCAAGTGTCGTGAAATTGCACCCTTGTGCTTCCAAGGACATGGCATCATCATCTGGGCTTTCCCAAATTGTTTAAAGGTATAGTAATCATGTCTGTAAACTTCTGACTTAGTAAAAAGTAACACACTTTTTTTAGGCCCGAGCGGCCTGCCGTAGCAAGGGCCTATTGTAATCGCAACGCAGTGCGCGCAGCGCACTGTACCTAGGTGCGCGGAGCGCACGAAAACAGCGCGAAGCGCTGTCCCCATGTCAAACGTAAACTCACCGTGTAAAACAGTGACTGCCCACACCTCTGGTGTGGGCCCTTATACTTATAATTGCAGCAAAATGAATGGGGGAATATGGCCAACTGTCATACGGAGGTGGATGACGAGCGCGAAGCGCTCGTCATCCACCTCCGAGCCCCACGGGTGTGTGGGGGAAGTCGAAAGCTTTAAAAAAATGCATAATATGTTGTAGTCGCGAAAGCGACTATATTGTTTTTGCAAGAAATATTATTATTCTTCTTTATTCTTCTTTCTTTCTTCTGCTCTTTGAGCAGGAATTTGACCCCCTGAACATAGTCAAAAACTCACCAAACTTTGCCCAAAATTCAGGTCCGGTGAAAAATTAATTAAAATGTGTGTTTCGTTTTGGGGAAATAAAAAATGGCGCGACAGCGCCACCTACAAAAGTGAAAATACATTGCGCCTATGGGGAGGGGGCCAACATAAACTTTGTCATAGAGCGACGGGATTCGGTACAGACATTCGTCATGTGACGACAACCAAAAAACATTATTGTGGCCACGCCCCCTGACAAACCGGAAGTCCGCCATTTTGACAGGAAGTCTGGAAAATGGTGAGTCAGCGTTTTCGCTGACGTCGCATTTTAACGAACTCCTCCTAGGGCGTTTCACCAAATGAGCCCAAAATCGCTCCAGCTCATCCCGAGATGTGGGGCATCAAAAGTTATCCAAATTTTTTGGCTACGTTTTACGGTTTGTTTGCGGCGAAGCCGCAATCTTTACGAAGAATTTTGTGACTTACCGAAAACAACAAAATGCTCCCATTTGCACAAATGAACTTCGATTAAAAATCGGAAATATACATTTTATTGACCTTTCACCCCCGGACACAACAAATGTGAAAAAGTGAGATTTGGCGCGATAGCGCCCCCTCTAGGCCGAGAACAAAAAATGCATTATGGGAAAAAAATTAGTTTCTCGGAAATTGATAAAATTCGGCACAATAATAGCTGATGGCATCCCGATCCAAAAAGCCAATAAGACCCATACCGTATTTTGTACGGTGTTGCCATGGAGACGATCAAGGCTCCCCATGTTAATCCAATAGGACTGACACACAAATATCACATTATACACAATTACAGCGCGTTAGCGCCCTCTGTCAGGAGCTTGTGGACAGTAGTAATTGAAGTACGGCCCGTCAAGGCCGTCCGATGCTGCTTGTGAAATAAAAAAGATTTGGGGCGCGCTAGCGCCCTCTGCAGGTTGGAGCCATCATTCACATGGAGACGCTAAAAATCTCATTTTGACGTTTACTCACAAAGATTAATGGCTCATCAGGGCAATAAAATGTAGTGTGGCCACGTTGGCGCACTCGGTGGGTTATGGCGCGGCAATGGAGGCACTAAGGGAGCCTCCATTACATGGTTGCTAGGCGACCAACAGGTGGTCGGCCATTTTGGGAAAAATCGAGTAATCAGCGCCGAAGGCGCCATTTCTCGCCTTTGCCTCTTTTATAATCTCGACCTAGGGTGGCAGCGACATTATAACCACGTAGGGCGCGGCAGCGCCTCCCGGTTATTGCGGCGGCGTGCGGCAACCGGCGTCAACCGGCCACCGCGTCCCGCGAGGGCCTCTCGATGCCGCTTGCGGCTTTAATTTTTAATTCTATCTCTCATTCTTCTGGCATTTAGCAAATAGATTATTTTTTTTCAAATTCTAATTGACCTAAAAAGTAATTTTTAATTCTGGTTTCATGTCAGACAGTGAGAAAAAAAAAGTAAATGTGTCTTTTTTTATGAAGTGTATGTAAACATCTGGTTCTCACTGTACTTGGTTAGACTTTACACCCAGATGGATGGATAATAGATGGAATGAAAGTTTATTTGTATAGCGTTCTTCACATGACACAAGTCACCAAAAGCGCTGTTGGAGATTTGTTCTTCATTCACTCCCTCTGACCGCCACCACCCATTCACTTACACACATCATTCCCTATTATACATGCTTTTAGTGGTAGGGGAAACCGGAGTACCTGAAGGAACCCTATGCAGACACTAGGAGAACTTTCAAACTCCATAGCAAGGATCGAACCCAGGACCTTCTAGCTGTGAAGCACAAGTGCTAACCGCTGCGCCACCATGCCACCCGCTCGCCAGGTAACTGGACCACTTAAGGGTCCAAAGTATCTAAACTAAAATGTTCTAACCACAAAACATTCTATAGAAGATTGTCCAAAAACTAATTACACTGCTGAATATGATTATGATTTAAAAAAATAAATAAACTGAAGTCGCAAGAGGACTTCATTTTGGTGAGTGGTGGAGCTTAAAATGCTAAAACAAAAGATTGTATACGTAGCAGAAGTCAGCCAAGGATGAACTGCAGCAGCTAAAAAGATGAAACCATCAGAGCACTTTGAAGAGTTACAGCCAAACTAATCTGGTGTCTGCAGAGCTGAGCGGAGGGGGTGGCAGCAGCGTATGGCATTATTACTCTGTGATGATGTTTATGCTGCCGTAAAATCAGAGTCTCTGTGGAAGACTGGGGCACAGACAACAATATGTCCCACACATCTAAACAGAAAAGCAGACTGGAGATCTGGTCAGGTTTATGGAGGAGTGTCGTGAAATGTGTGCCTCCTCTGTCCAATGAGTCATTCAAAAAGGGCCCAAAGGGAGTCAATTATTCACTGTTCCTTCCGTTACATCTTCTGAAAGGAAATGGCTGGAAAGAATATAAACACTTTTAATTAGGAGGGCGATGGCAAACCCCAGAGAAAATTCCTTAGCTCCACTAGACTCAAAGGCGTCCAAGGTAAAGTCAAGGTTGGTGGTTACGTGGCTGAATCTCTCGCCTGCCCTTCCCTCATGGAAGGAGTCTGATCGTCGGGTGTGCTATGGTTCCTCCTCCATCAACCTAAGACTTGAGCATTAGGCTAAATCGTCCTGTGGGGCACTGGTGATCAAACCCTGTTTAAGATCTGGATATGGATCAAGACACATTTTCCTCTGGAGAGTAAATATTCTTGTGCTGCTGCAAACTGGATTGTTTAAAGTTCCCAGTCGCATAAGAATCTCTAAGGGCTTGAGTTGATGCGTTTGGGCTCAGATCTACTGGTCACTCGGGTGATTCGGACCGATCCCGTGGCAGTATTGGCGTGAGTGAGCCGTCAACAGAAAGCACGTTTTATGAATGCTGCTTGACTGCTTGACGAAAAGGCAGGAAAAGCAGCGTCTTTCATTTCACGATCCACATGTTCTGAGGATTGCAGATAAATTGTTCAATCCAAAGTCAAGGTTTGAACCATGTGTCTCTTTGGCTGGTGTCCAGTCCGTGTTATTGAACAAGCTGGAAATTGCTGAAACAATGTTGCCCCCCAAAAATCCCTCACGCTTTAAACAGTCTGCTTTTTTTTTTTTTTTTACTTCTTTTGTTCCTAATCCCACTGCTGCAGCTGGACTTGTGTGTAACTGCACATTATGCAAATGGCCCCTATGCAATTTTACATCAAATCAACTCGAGCCCTGTTAACTCCGACTACTCTCGACATGGGGCGGTTTACACTTCCAATCCCCAGCAGCTGTGTGGCATTAGGAATTCCACAAAGTTCACGCGTCTGTCCCCATCTGCCTCGGGGCCGCGATCAGGTGGGCTTTCCAGCGCTCGACGGCGAGTTAGCATGCGGCGTAAGTACCCCCTCATCAGCACGCGGGTACGGGCAGCAGCTGCACCGCATTATGCAGGCCGTCCGAGCGCGCACGGCACATCTGAAATGTAAATGATTGCTTGATAGCGCCGCCAAATATGTTGATGAAATGCTTATCAAGATCATTGTGCAGCGCAGACGTGTTCGCCCGCTGGATGCTGGACGTTCTTTGTCTATATTTCATTCATGTAAAATGGTGCATCCAATTTGGGGTCATGAGGCTTGATTTGCTTATCGGAAACAAGGCATCGCATTATAAATGTATAAAGAAAATGGAAATTTACCTTCTGACGAGACAAATTAATTTGTTGACAGCAGAGAAGTGAGTTTAGCTACTCTACTTAGCTAGTACACTCCATATTCCATTCTGGTCTGATTTCTCCAGAGAACTGGTCTTCAGTGACTCTTTTGTCATCCTACATAGACATTGTAAAGGGGACTTGACTCTCAGACTTTGAAGCTTTACTTGCCAAAATATACACAGGATTTATGGTTTTCTGTAGAACATACAAATGACAACAGTTAAGTAGATTTTTTTTAGGATTTTTTTTCTTGCAAGGTTGTTGATCTAAATAAATGCGACCTGTCTGAACGGAACACATCTAGTTTGTTTCGAGTGCATGGTTCCAAACACGCGGCAGATCTGGCAACTTTAAAGTTGTTGTGAAAAGCTGAGCCAACTCATTTAATATAACTTAGTCATTTCAAGAAGGAGGAGAGCCACTGTAGAGTCCAGCGCTCGGTAGTTTGGTGAGAGGCTTCACTCACACAGACTTCATTCAGAACAAGTACAAGTGTTGTTTCCTTCTCACTCATCTACTTCAACACTGAGTGAATGGCCTTTTGTAGTGAATCGATGACACACAACCTGGCCTTTCAGACAGAAGTCGCAATGCAAAAGATCAGGCAACTGGACGCTTGCTGTACAGTTGCTTAGCTATGGAATACAGCAGAAAGCTACCTACATGTTTCTCCTCATGTACACGATGTCCCTACTCCCAATCAAAGTCTCTCTGTGTGGGCTTCCGGGCGCCTCTATCTCCACCCTCCGCAAATGTCTTCAAAACCCACACAAGATAACTTTGCTTTCAAAACTTTTGCTAAGATGGAGCCCTCGTGGACTCCATCTGTCATAAAATACCCCGTTTAACCTGCAGTTCCGTGTGTGACCCATCAGCACTCTGCCGTCCCGCCGTGAACTGTTTCACTGAAGCGCTGTCTGGCTCATGCATATGAGGAAAATGTAAATAATCAGGAGGTCTAAATGAGTGCATGGGTCAGTGGCCACAGAGGAGAGCTGTCAATCTCACTCTAACTACAGGCAATGGAGCAGAACAGAGGAATCAACAGCTGTATGCACCAGGACGACGACTGTGTGCTTCCCCCACAGAGTAACTGTGTGTAAGGGCTTCTGGTTTAATGTTTAGAGGGTATCTGTAGCCTATTTGAATTTTTGGAGCAGTGGACGACATGTCCCATCTCCAGTCCCTGTCCTGCAGTCATGCCTGTAGTGGTCTCGGTCTCTGTGGTCTTTGCCATTGCTGAAGGAGGAATAAGGTGTTTTCCTGGTGTCCCCTGATGAGGACTTTCGATGTGGATCTGAACTTTGCCTGTCCCGTTTTTTTTTTACGGGGAAACTTAAACCAATCGAACATGCTCATACATTCAGGTTAATATAAGTCAATAAAACAATAAGGTTTTCTTGCTAACTTCAAGAGACTGAACAAAAGGCACATCTGGCAGTCGGAATTCTTTAAGTGACTAAAGAAAGCGGTGCATTGAAGTCTGTAAAGACACTAACCACAGCAGAAATGATAATAGTGGCCATATGTTTTATAATTAGCTCATTGTTTCACACCTCTGTCTCCTCATACCACTGTCGCTAAATTACCACTTCATCAAGGGCGCCTGTCATCGTCTAATTAGCTTTGATGGATGAAGAAAAGTGTAAGAGTGAGGAACTAGTTTAATCATAAGACTTGAGTAATGTGTGGATGGAACAGCCAACAGGCACATTTTAGACGCTCTTCAGGTCAATCCAAAAGTGTTTGTTGTGAAAAGGTTATGAAGTTTCTAGTCACAAATGCAAATGACTGCACCAAGCCACCAACTGACTTTACTGACAGTAAAGTCATCACTCAAAAGTAGTCCATTCAGGCCGTTTCCCCCAGACTCTGGAATGATCTGCCCCTCCGTGTGGCCGACTCAGTGAACTCACTCAAAGGGCTTCTTAAGACACTGTTGTCTAAGGAAGCATTTCAAAGGTTTTATTTACAGTATGTATGCATGATGCAACAACAATCTTTGAATATTTGTGCAGCGGATAAGTGTTCTGCCATGACTGTTTGTCTTTAGTCTTCTGGGTTTTAGTCTCGGCTCCAACAATTTGCTAAATGTCTGTGTCCTGTCCAATAAAACCTACGGGTCAAGGATCCCTTTAGTATTGCATATTAATTTGTGTGCAGTTTCATTTGAAAACACACTGACTTCTCTATGTTTAGTGCTTACCCTGCTAGCCTTTCATTTAGACACTTCCACACTAGGGATGTAATGATTCATCAAAAATCTATTTTAAAATCTATTTAATATGCGTAAAATGTGAATCGATGTAAAAAAATAAAAGAATCGATGTTAAAGCCACCCTCGGCTACTTAATTTTTCCCGACCGGCATACCTTTATTCTCACATTGCATCGTTAGAAACAGCGAGCTAACTTTTTGTCAAGACAAGCTCCACACCTCCCCCGCCTCATCCCTGCACACGCCACACCATGTAAACACATGTAGGCATCGAAGCAACAGACGCAGCTAAAGTTAGCAGCTACGAGATTAGCGTTAGCAGCTAACGCAGAGTTTAGCCTTATGACAGAAGTTGAACAAAGATCGTAAACTGACAAACATCTGACCAACCTGGTCTGATTCTGCTGAAATCCTCATCAAATGTCCGTTTGTCAAATACTCCAATACCTACAGGAGCTGTCATGTCTTTTTCCTCCTCATGTTTACAAAGGCTGCACCGGAGCCAGTGAGGCGTTCAAGGGTTGCGAAGAAAAAAACTGTAAAATTAGTTCTAAATGGTAGTATTATGTTCACACTGTAAACAAGTTTGGTAAAATAGAGATATGTCTCAATCTTTGCTTTGCTACATATCTTATTTATGCTGAAAACATGTACATTTACAAGCACACATGTCAAAATGATTATAGTTCATTTTCATGTCTTGTCATTTTTTTGTAATGTAAAGTTCTCTTACTGAGACAGTTGCAGTTTAAGACAAAAATACAGATGTTAAAACAAAAGAAACATTGGTATGAATGAGTCCTATTCCTTTTCTTAAAAAAAGGTTCTAAATTGGGAACTTAAAATCGGAAATCAAATTGAATCGGGGCTTGAGTGAATCGTTAGATCCCTATTCCACATCACGAAGACTTCGAGCACTTGCCCAATCCTTCTAAAGTTGGTGCTCTCACAAACTCATCCAAGTCAAAAACAAACGGCATTAATAACCAGCTGCACTCCCACGGAAAGTGATATACCTATAAACATTGTGGAAAAATAACTACTAAAATCTTTATTCGACAAGGGAAAATTACACAGCAACATAAGGTCATTCTAATCCGGTATGATGCCATTTTCCATCTCCCCACCCTGCAGGGTTAGGCTCCAACGCCCCCCTCTCTGTGCGCGGGGCTGATGAGGACACAGACCCTCATTGCCCTTTTCCAGAACATAGCTCCCGATCCGGCTGCCTGACCTCTGACCCTGGATCACAGGGACGCACGGCAAGATCTGTCACCATGGAAACCAGGGTGCACACAACACGGAGCTGCTTCCTGTTGGACAATACAGCGATGTGGCAATGCACGACTTTTGCTACTTCCGTCATAATTCAAACAATTAACTTGCAACTCATTTTTATTCTATTAGTGTAATAAATGTTGATTTGTCCTTCAGTATACCGTATATACGGACATTTGTGGCTAAAGCCCATTATAGCCTTTGTACCATTGGGGAACAAGCTGTTGGCTGTTTCGATAAGATTAGATTTAGATTCTCATAAACTCATTCGTGTGAAGAACTGGGATGTGAGAAACCTGCGTCACAAGAGCACACTAGTTTTAGCTGCATTTATTTTAAGGCTGGTTCAGTCCGTGTTCACGTCGTTTTGTCACTCACACTCAGTGCCTCAATATCAGCTAAGTGACAACGCACATGCCCCCTTCCCTTATGTTACACAGTAGTCATTTCTTTCTTGAGGATAATACTAGGAGGTGGTGGATGTTATTACTGTGGATGGATTCACACGGACTCAAAAGCACTACTCCCAGGTCAAATGCCCCTTTATGTCAACCACAATGCCAGTGTGAAAACGCCCTAACACTAATTATAGATATTAATTCCTTCATGTTGGCGGCCCTGACATGGCGCAGGAGTAGCCTGGCTAACGCCAGACTAAATATCACTTGATATGTAGTCTGGCGGACCACCAATTCATTTTCTCGTAGGAGAGGTGTGGTTTACGATTGTCCATAGACGTTTATTGGGCTGAATCCTGCGTCTGCACGTAGCTATAGCTATCGAATCGGATGACGTATGACGTACCCGCTGTACATCTTGATCGAAAGATGGCGTCGCGTCTGCTGCTGTCATGTTGGATCCGTAAACAAACTACAAGCTTCCATATGTCGAATAGTGCGTCATCGTCTTACTGTCCCTCCTCCTTCTGTGATTGGTCCCCAAATCCATGTGAAGATTTCGGCCATGGTCCCCAGGCTGCTGTGCAGTTTGAAATGATTCGAGCGCACACAGCAGTCTGGCGTTAGCCAGGCTAGAGGGTCCATATGATTGTTTCACTGGCAAGCTACTTTGATCAAATGTAAAAGTCTATAGCTTTAGCACAGGTAAACGACATAGCATTTCTGCCTGGTGCTCTTCTGTCAGTGGCCATTGGCCGGCTGCAGGTAGCCTGGTGGGACCAGAATGATCAGTATGCCCCCGCTGGCTGTATCCGCAAAATCAAAACGATCCCGTGCAATCAGATTTTGTTAATTTGGCGTGACGTGTTGTTAGCGAGCAACGTCACTCACGGGACGGGGAAGTCTCTCAATAACAATCTACGGACAGTGCACGAGAGAGAGAAAGAGCGTGTCTCCAATTGGCGGTAAATGACCAAAAAACACATCGACAGTAGGTGAGTTTCATGATTCATAATCCTGCGCAAATATTAACACAAAGCCGCTAATAACGCCACATCAACACCAGACGCCCGCCCTTCGCTGATTGGTTTACGCCGCTCCTGTTTGCTTGCGTATCTACCGCTGTGGGAAATGGAATCAACGCAGCGGTGACCAGACTCACCGGCTGCTACAGTGGTGAGTCTGGATTTTTCCAGGCTAGGCTACAGGCTTACCAGCTCAAAGTCACCCTTCACCAACGTCCTGCCTCTTTGATCAGAACACCTCTGAGTGGCTTGGACTGCACTGGGAACTTCCTGGGATTGCCATGATAAAACTATCAAAATGTAAATGTCGATATTCAGAAAATTGTACCAAACAAACCACCCAAACAATATATACTCAAATACATTTTCTGCCTCTCCATCACAACACTCATTAAAGTAAACAGCCCTCCCTGTGGTTTGTGATCAAAGTGTGCGTACAGTGGTCAGAGAAGCAGCAAAGCTTCTTCAGATCCACCCGACTGCATCTCCTCCCCCTGAACGCCTCACTGTGGACGACTCCATCAAAACCCTGACAGCGCAGAGACAGGACCCACTCCATCACTCGCACGCGTTTAGGCCGATCTACGCTCCTGTCCCCCCAAACAAATGGGCCCTCATACCTCACTTGCGTGTCTTTCCAAGTACCATAGAGATTTCTTACACCTACAGGACATCCATCAGTCACTGTCAGCAGCATACGTTTGGTGATGGGGCTGGCACAGGGCCACTGCCTTTCCATAGCATGTCTTGCCAAGTTCAGCAGCGACGTGGCGTTCATGACAAACATTTATTTTTGAAACAGATATAAAAGGTGTTGCATCATGCATAATTCACTTTGAGACTTTAATGTTATAAGCTCATCAAAAACATACCTGGAGTGGGGTTTTTGTGCATGTTCGGTCTTTGTCTGTCTACCGCTTACACTCCGATAAATATAATAAATAAAATAATTTCTGATTCAAATGAATAGACCCCAAGTACCTTTTATGAAGAAGCATAAATACCTTTTAGAGATACAAGTACTACAGTTTAAGAAACACTGTTCTAGACACATAATATTAAAATATCAAGCAAAGAGGTATAAAACAGGTATTAAACAAGCCTGAATAAACATGACTGGATCTGTAACTTGAACAGTTGAATCAAAATGGCAGCCTGTGAGGTACTTTTATATAACAAAAGCGTGAGAGACACTTGGGAGACAAATTACGTTTATGCATTCATCTCCCAGGATCCCCTTCTTAAACTTCCTTGTCCATCACTCAGCTGTTTCCCAGCTGTGCTGCGACCCTCCTCCGTCTGGCCTCTCCTCGGCTCTGCTTGTCGTGTATACTGGCCGCCACAGGTTTCATCCTCTACCACCCCCACCAGTGTCCGAGCTCCAAGGGAAGATTCTGTTTAACATTCATCATCGCCATGTATTTCATATCATTAATTCAATCTTCTACCGGCATCTGAGCCCCAATTACGATTCTTGTCCAGTAAAACGTCCTAACGCCACTCTGTTTCTGTGAGTTTTTTCAGGTTGAAATGCCAGTGTACATCATGGCCTAAATGGGTGTTCTGTTAAGACATTTTAAAGGACTAATATACAAAAAAAAGAATCTTGAGGGTCAAAGGTTCTATGATGGAGGGTCGTTTTTTGCCCCCAGGCCAGACGTTGCCAGTCTCTGATATAGACCCTTAACTATAGCGCTTACTTGGGAACACTCCAATACCGGTATTAGGCAAAGCCTCCAAGTATCAGCCTGTATCTGGTTATTGGTAGCTGGGTCATTCTTTAAATGCGGTGCCTTTTGCGTCCCCAGTCTGAAACAAGCTGTCTTTTCTGTAAATAAGATTGTTTTCTTTATATATATATATATATATACTTATTGTGAAATACAAACTATGGTCTATTATATAATGAAGGATATTACCCCTTTTATCTGCATATTTTTTTTTTTTTATGTTTTTTTTTTTATGTGTTTTGTGATTTTTGCCTCAAATGATATCTTTTATAAAATGTTCTTGGGTAAAAATGTATATTTGTGACCAGTCACAGGAACCAAAGACACAAGTCGGTTTTGGGACATTATGAGATAATAACAGATTGTGAAAGTGTAGTCTCCAAGTTTTCCAATGATGTGTAACACATGGACATCTGATAATATTTGGAGGTGTAGCGGTGATTTGAAGTTGGCAATTCCCAAAAAACCAAAGGGGATTAAACGGCCTCTGAAGTTTTGGGCCATTCTCACCTCTCTGCTGTTGGGAGGGACAATAGGGCTCATTTACATCTCATTTGGATAAGCCACACCCCCTGTCAAACTCCCCCTCAAAGCACTAAAGCACAGAAGGTTATTGCTTCCACAACAAACCATTGTTTACCAGTTTCATTATGTGTATCTGTTTTATTTTTGGTTTCATTTATTGATCTCACCTCACAGCAGAAGGTTGTTATTGTTCTCTTACATTTTTTATATCAATTGATAAACTGTCACTGGCTTGAGAACGTGTTGTGTAACACATGTAACTTTTATGTTAAAAATAATGTTAATGTTCAAATCAAAAACAGTGATATATTATATACAGTATGTGTATGAATCGTTTTTATTGCCATTGTTGCTTTTTGCTAATGATAAATAATAAGCAATAAACTATTGAAAATAAAAGGTATTTATCAATCAATAAAGCAAATCACTCAAACATTGCTTAGAGAGCGCTTTTCATACAAGAATGATGAAAGATAAGTTTACAATATATTTAAAAAACAAGAGAAGAGATCTGGTGTTTGGGTATTTTAATGTTATTGCAATGCTCTGATTCATGAAACCTCACACAGTTTCTACACATCACCCCCCCTAAAAATTCATAATATAAATACTTTAAGTGAGTTACAACTTTACTTTAAGCCATAGAAAATGCCAATTGAGTGAATATGAATCAATATTTCAGTAATAACGGATCAATACCTAATATTTACCACATCACATGGAGGTTGATTTTTATTCCTTCAAGTTTTTATTATTCAATGCTTTAACCTTACTGTTTTTTTACACTCAACACCATCTGTTCTTAAACAATGTTTTCCTCTAAATCTGCACCACATAGTATGCACAGTCATTTGCACTTTATGAAAAAAGAAATAAAAGTTTTCTGTTTTGGCAAGCATTGTGAGTGGTCATTGTCCATTTCTTAAAGCATAAATATTTTGGCATTTACTCAAAAATCAAAACATAAATAAATCCAAAAATCATGCACAACAGATTTTCTTCCTGATAAAGGTCTAGTAGGATGTTCTGAGATGAATAGGCGTTGCTTCTTCTGTGTGGGTAGTGGTGGGTGAATGTAACACAAAGTCTCTCAAACTAAATTCAGGTGGTTGGTTGATAAAGTGACATTGCAGAGCTGCTCCTCTGCAGTCCCGTGCAGTGGGTGAACTCTCCTCCTCCACAAAGTCCTGACCACTTTTAGAATGGCCTGATGTTTCCATACAGATAGGTCTGTCTGTGGATGTTTAGTCCAGGTGGGGCCAGGACAGGAAGACCATCCATACGGGGCAGAAGAAGAAAAAAAGATCTTCAGTTATGTTTCATTGAAGCAAATCAGAAAACGGCACTGAAGTCGGTAAAGTGAAAGTACCTCAGCGATCTCTGCCAAAGTGTTGACTCCTGTCTTCATGTAGGCTTGATCAGTCCAAAGCCACAGTCAGGGGAAAACAGTGTGGCAGCAATAAGGAAGTTGATTTCAATTTTATCGTGAAGCTTGTGTCCAACACGCCAGGCATGAAGTTGTTCTTGTTCGGCCCACTGCAGTTGTTACAATGAAGATCCACCTCTGTTTCAGGAAGTACATTGGTCCTGGCTGGAGAGGGTTTGAGGGAAAGTGTGAGAAATTTTCTCATCAACTATCAAAATCTTGTTTGCTATAATGCTAAGCAATGTTTATTGTAAAATGTCCACCGTGTTAGTGTCCACTATGTTGACCTTATTTCCAATCCAATCCAATCCAACTTTATTTATAAAGCACTTTAAAAACAACAGCGTCGACCAAAGTGCTGAACACAACAATGAGGATTACATTAATAAAACAGTAAAAACAAAAGTACAAAACATTCCAAAGTCGAACTTCTCAGGTTGTGTTAAAAGCCAAGGAAAAAAGGTGTGTTTTAAGAGAGGATTTAAAAGGAACAAGAGACTCTGTCTGTCTGAGGTGCAGGGGCAGTGCGTTCCACAGTTTAGGACCAGCAACAGCGAAAGAACGGTCGCCTCTGGTTTTTCTTTTTGTTTTGGGAACAACCAGCAAAGACAGATCTGCTGACCTCAGGGAGCGTGCAGGGGTATAGGGCTGCAACAGGTCAGACAGATACTGAGGAGCAAGACCATGAAGACATTTAAAAACAAATAAAATTATCTTAAACTCAACACGATATGAAATAGGGAGCCAGTGCAGTGACCTCAAAACTGGTGTAATGTGCTCTCGCCTTTTGGTGCCAGTTAAAAGGCGAGCAGCAGCATTTTGTACAAGTTGAAGTCGAGCGAGAGACGACTGATTGAGTCCAAAATAAAGTGCATTACAATAGTCTAAACGATTTGTGATAAAAGCATGAATTAAAATCTCAAATAAATGCTGAGGAACAAATGGTTTTGCTTTGGACAGTTGCCTGAGCTGATAAAAGCTGGACTTTACAACAGATCTGATCTGAACGTCAAGCTTCAGAGCACTGTCCAGCTTCACACCGAGGTTTGTCACAGTTGGTTTTAAGTATTCTTCTAAAGGACCCAAATCCACAAAAGAGGAGGGGGCATCTTTTGGGCCGAGCAGCAAGACCTCAGTCTTTTTGTCATTTAAATGTAGAAAATTTAGTGACAGCCATTCATGAACTTCCTCAATACACTTCAAAAGTTGCTTTGTACAATATCCATTGCCATGTTCCAACGGTAAATAAATCTGGCTGTCATCAGCGTAGAGATGGAAAGCAACATTGTGCTTACGCAAGATGGACCCGAGTGGCAGGAGGTATAGTGAGAACAGAAGAGGGCCAAGTATAGAGCCCTGGGGCACACCATATTTTATGGGAGCAGTGGCGGACTCTACATCTCCGATTCGAACACAAAACCTCCTGTGCGTAAGGTAGGACCTAAACCACTTAAGGGCACTACCACGAATTCCCACCCAGCTCTCCAAGCGAGACAGAAGTATCTGATGATCTATTGTGTCGAAGGCTGCGGTTAGATCAAGCAGGACAAGTGCAACACAGTGGCCAGAGTCTGTGGCTAAAAACACATCATTAAGTACTCTTAGCAGGGCTGTCTCGGTGCTGTGACGATTCTTGAACCCTGACTGGAACGTCTCAAGAATGTTGGACTCCTCCAAAAATGTTTTTATTTGGCCGTAGACCACTTTCTCCAATACCTTGGAGAGAAAGGGGAGTTTTGAAATGGGCCTAAAATTTGTTAAAATGGATGAATCAAGGCCAGGCTTCTTAATCAGTGGTTGAACAGCAGCATGTTTAAAACAAGTGGGGACTGTCCCAGTAGTTAAACTACCATTGACAATGTCAACAGCAAATGGCGCTATAGTGGGAAAAACTTCCTTAAGAAGTCTGGGTGGAAGTGCATCGAATGGTGAACCAGAGGGTTTCATTCGACCAACTAAGTCACTCAAAAAGGGCAGACTAACACGCGCAAAATTATTAAAGACAGCAGTACAAGAAAAAGGGATGGATGGGTCAGAAGTGGGCAGTACAATGGAAGCCCTGGTATTTTCTACCTTATTAGTGAAGAAGCTTGAGAACCTTTCACATAATTCCACTGAGGCTTCCATACAAGATGGTCTGGGAGCATTAAGCACACAGTCAATAGTCTTAAACAGAAAACGAGGATTATGACTGTTTGATAGAATAATATTGGAAAAATGCTTAGTTTTTGCATGCTTCACAGTTTTTTGATAAGTGCACCAGCTTTCTTGAAGGATCTGAAAAGAAACTTGTAGCTTGTCCTTCTTCCACTTTCGCTCAGCTCTCCTACAATCACGCCTGGCAGTGCGTGTTGCCTCATTTAGCCAAGGTTCACTTTTGAGCTTGGGGAGCTTTGTCTTGAGTGGGGCAACTACATCCAGAGAGCTTTGACATAGTGAATTAAAGTGAGAACAAAGTGTCTCTAGATCTACATCACTGTGCCTAGACCCCGAATAAGCCATAACCTGGTTTTGGAGGAAGACGGTGGAGAACTGCGCAGCAGTGCTAGGGTTAATTACACGACACTGCCGCGCTGCGGCGCATGGTTCAACCACCTTGCACAAGACAGGAATATCAAAAACAACTGGCATATGATCAGAAAAGAAGGCCTCATGAACAGTCACATTGGAGGCACTAAAGCCGTGTGTTAAAACCAGGTCTAGCGTGTGACCACGTTCCTGGGTCGGCCCAGAAACACACTGAGCGAGATTAAAAGAGTCAATAAGATTGAGGAAGTCTTTTGCCAGTGGCTTATCAGGACAACACACATGTATATTAAAATCCCCCACAATTAAAACTTGATCATATTTGGGCATTATTTCGGAAAGAAAGTCAGCAAAGTCCGTGATAAAGTTCTTATTATATTTAGGCGGTCTGTACACAACAGCGCACAACATCCGCGGAGACGAACCCAGTTCAAATACATTTATTTCAAAGCTCGAATATAACGCCGTTAGCGTGAGTTGCTTACATGTAAAGCTGTTTTTGTACAGTGTCGCTACACCACCACCCCGACCAGTTATCCTCGGGGAATTGAAATAAGCGCACTCGGGGGGAATAAGTTCAGCAAAAGCAGCGGACTCACCGACAGCCATCCAAGTCTCTGTGACGCACAAGAAATCCAGCTTGAGGTTTAAGAAGAAATCCTTCAGAATGAACGTTTTGTTGGCCAACGACCTAGCATTCACCAATGCTATCTTGGCTGTAGCCCGGGCTGGGGCAGTAGCCGCAGGAGGAGCCAGGCACAACGAACGCAGGTTACGGGCGTTTACTCCACGCCGCTCAGGAACACGAAAGGGCAGAGGGCGAGTCGAGGAGAACGCACCCGAACTCAGCTGAATCAGGCAAGGAGAAGGGGGATCCAGGGTGCGCCACGGGATGAAACGATGATAATCCGGTTCAATATTCTCCAAAAGACGCAACGGGGTGCGGGACATCGCTCTCAGTTTCACCAGACGACCGCTCCGTTTCCCCCGGCGTCTGCGTGCTCTGCGCGGAGGAAGAGCTGGCCCGTGGCGCAGGTAAGCCGGTATGCCAGAAAGGAGTGGGGCAGAGAAAGTCTTCTGGCCATTGTGCTCAAACTTTACCACATTATCAAGTGGAGGACGGAGATTCACAAGCGTTTGGCGATCATACACGATCAGAGAGTTGACTTTGGATGTGACAATCCATAAAAACAATAAAAATACAGCTAACGCCCTGAGAGAGAGACAGCGGGCCGCACACACTGGCGCCATCATCAATGTGTGTATACATATGTCCACTATGAATAACATAGTGGACATATGTATACAATCAATGGACTGATTAATTAATTGATTATTTACGTTTGTGTAATGAACATAAATATGAAAAAAATCCATATATGAACACATTTTAGTCATTCTTGTCTTTTTCAAAGGAATCTCACATACCTCTGTGGTTAACACAGTGGACATCTTCCTAGCGACACTCCTAGCGAGTTTATTTTATTTTTTTAACTTGTATAAAATGTTGAGCATGACCATTACGTTTTTCATAAAGTATACAGTCTTGTTTTTAGGAGTAAATCTTTTTTGTCTTTTTTTTGTTTTAATTTTTTGGGGGGAATTTTATGACACCCAAAAGGCACCGCATTTAAAGAATGACCCAGCTATTACTTAAACCCACCCTGCTGAAGAACCATCTATCCTTCTTTCTCTGGTCATCCGTCCATCACTTTGAACTGCACACATTTGCTTGAGACCTGTCAGAGCGGTCGGTAGATTCCTTGTAAAGTCCATTTGTCACTGCAGTGCTGCGGCTTACGTAAGATATCGATGCTTTCCAAATATGTACCGAGTCGGCTTTAGAAAGCAAATGTCAGACGGCGCTCTCACATAAAGATTTCTCCTACAGGACTGTTTGTTTGGCTGGGTGGTGTGCATCGGTGTCAAAGGAAATACCTTTTTTTGTTGTTTTTATAGAAATACAGAAAAATTAAAACAATCAGAATGATTATCAAAGAGTTTAGTGGTAAATTCTCTATATTATGGCATAAACACTCGATGTGAAAATGAAGGACATTTTGTCAAGTTAAATTATTAGTATTACACACAAATCAAATCCAATCAATGGGACTTATGGCTCTTTAAAGGGAGCCATTCATACAGGAGCCGTTCACTCACACAGATCTCACACATATTTTTAGAAACTAGACGGTCTTGGCCTTTAAATAAGGTATCACACTGGCTCTCCAGTCAATACGCTTTGAGATTTGGAGGTATATAATAATTGTTAACCCTAACCCTGCCACCTTAAGGTGCGTACACACCAAACGCCACCACACCTCCAACGGCCATGTTAACCCTATGTAGACGCGCTTCCACATGTAAGCAAAGCCGTCCGCGCGTATGAAGCGTAGCAAATGCGAGCGGATGAGGGAAAAACGTGCGTCAAAGCCAGGGAGAACAGCGCCGTACACGAGCAGGGAGGCCACGCCCACTGCTTCATGCACTCAAGTAATCCAATGTACATGTACATGGAGGACAAGATGAGCATCGCGGGCTGATTCCAAAACCTTTAAATTGGTAAGCGGTCTTACGCCAAACCGGATGTGCGTTAGCGTCCGCCATGACAAGAAGCGTCCGAATTGGGCTGTCGGTTAGGAAGGAGTTAGGGAAAGGAGCCTCCATGCTAACTATCATAGCCACCATAGGGATCTCTGGTGCTACCTCACTGGCGATTAGGTTCTGAACTGCATAACTACCGTCTATTTCCCTGCAAATGATGTCCTTGTACTGTGTGCACTCATTCCATGTTATGTGTATAGTTGCTCTTTTTTCCCCTTCTAAATGTATAAACTAGTGAAACTTGTTGGGGGCACTGCCCGGGGACAGTGGTTGAAAAGTATTGACACAATTCACTGAAATGTTTATGAATGTGTACTGTCCCCGACAAAATACCTAATAAATAAATCAGCACTGTTGAAGGCTATTCAGGTAAATCAGTTCAGCTTTGTGGAGTGTGATGTAAAAAGCTTCATAATTAGAAATCCATTTAGAGCAAATTACTCTCCTACTCTACTCCTGGCTTTTTAACGCACTACACTGTGTAGGGCTTACATAATAAATGCACATAATAAATATTTACGTATAATATGTATATTAACGAACACCATGTTCGAGCACAAGGATGTCCATAAGTGCACGTGGCACCAGGACACCCTAGGCAGGAGGTCGATGATCGACTTTGTAGTTGTGTCATCTGATCTCCGGCCGCGTGTCTCGGACACTCGGGTGAAGAGAGGGGCTGAGCTGTCAACCGATCACCACCTGGTGGTGAGTTGGATCCGCTGGCAGGGGAAGAAGCCGGTCAGACCTGGCAGGCCCAAACGTGTTGTGAGGGTCTGTTGGGAACGTCTGGTGGATCCCTCTGTCAGTAGGGTCTTTAACTCCCACCTCCGGAAGAGCTTCACCCAGATTCCGAGGGAGGTGGGGGACATGGAGTCCGAGTGGACCATGTTCTCCTCCTCCATTGTCGATGCGGCTGCTCGTAGTTGTGGCCGTAAGGTCTCTGGTGCCTGTCGCGGCGGCAACCCCCGAACCCGGTGGTGGCGCCCGGAAGTAAGGGATGCCGTCAAGCTGAAGAAGGAGTCCTATCTGGCCTTGTTGGCTTGTGGGACTCCGGAGGCAGCTGAGAGGTACCGGCAGGCCAAGCGTGCTGCAGCTCGTGTGGTCAAAGAGGCAAAAACTCGGGTCTGGGAGGAGTTTGGAGAAGCCATGGAGGAGGACTATCGGTCGGCCTCGAAGAGATTCTGGCACACCATCCGGCGCCTCAGGAGGGGGAAGCAGTGCTTCACCAACACTGTTTACAGTGCGGGTGGGGGGCTGCTGACCTCGACTGGGGAGGTGGTCGGGCGGTGGAAGGAGTACTTCGAGGATCTCCTCAATCCCACCGTCACGTCTCCCGATGAGGAGGCAGAGGCTGGGGACCCGGAGGGGGGCTCGTCCATCACCCGGGCTGAAGTCACCGAGGTGGTTAGAAAGCTCCTCGGTGGCAAGGCCCCGGGGGTGGATGAGATTCGTCCCGGGTACCTTAAGTCTCTGGATGTTGTAGGGCTGTCTTGGCTGACACGTCTCTGCAACATCGCGTGGCGGTTGGGGACAGTGCCTCTGGATTGGCAGACCGGGGTGGTGGTCCCCCTCTTCAAGAAGGGGGATCGGAGAGTGTGCTCCAATTACAGAGGGATCACACTTCTCAGCCTCCCTGGTAAGGTCTATTCCAGGGTGCTGGAGAGGAGGATCCGGCCAATAGTCGAACCTCGGATTCAGGAGGAACAATGCGGTTTTCGTCCTGGTCGTGGAACACTGGACCAGCTCTATACCCTTCATCGGGTGCTCGAGGGTTTGTGGGAGTTCGCCCAACCAGTCCACATGTGCTTTGTGGACCTGGAGAAAGCGTTCGACCGTGTCCCTCGTGGTGCCCTGTGGGGGGTGCTCCGGGAGTATGGGGTACGGGGCCCTCTACTAAGGGCTGTCCGTTCCCTGTATGACCGTAGCAGGAGCTTGGTTCGCATTGCCGGCAGTAAGTCAGACCTGTTCCCGGTGCGTGTTGGGCTCCGCCAGGGCTGCCCTTTGTCACCGGTTCTGTTCATTACTTTTATGGACAGAATTTCTAGGCGCAGCCAGGGGCCGGAGGGTGTCCGGTTTGGGAACCTCAGAATCTCATCTCTGCTGTTTGCAGATGATGTTGTTCTGTTGGCTTCCTCAAATCAGGACCTCCAGCGCGCACTGGGGCGGTTTGCAGCCGAGTGTGAAGCGGCCGGGATGAGGATCAGCACCTCCAAATCTGAGGCCATGGTTCTCCACCGGAAAAAGGTGGCTTCCCCGCTTCAGGTCGGTGGGGTGTCCTTGCCTCAAGTGGAGGAGTTCAAGTATCTCGGGGTCGTGTTCACGAGTGAGGGACGGATGGAGCGTGAGATCGGTAGACGGATCGGTGCGGCGTCAGCAGTGATGCGGTCGCTGTATCGGACCGTTGTGGTGAAGAGGGAGCTGAGCCAAGCGGCAAAACTCTCGATTTACCGATCGATCTACGTTCCCACCCTCACCTATGGTCATGAGATTTGGGTAATGACCGAAAGGACAAGATCGCGAATACAAGCGGCCGAAATGAGTTTCCTTCGCAGGGTGGCTGGGCGCACCCTCCGAGATCGGGTGAGGAGCTCAGTTACCCGGGAGGAGCTCGGACTCGAGCCGCTACTCCTCCACGTCGAAAGGAGCCAGCTGAGGTGGCTAGGGCATCTGTTCCGGATGCCTCCTGGTCGCCTCCCTCGGGAGGTGCTCCAGGCATGTCCCACTGGGAGGAGGCCTCGTGGAAGGCCCAGGACACGCTGGTGGGACTATGTCTCCGTGCTGGCCTGGTGTCGCCTCGGGGTCCCCCCAGAACAGCTGGAAGAGGTGTGCGTGGATCGGGAAGTCTGGGCATCTCTGCTGAGACTGCTGCCCCCGCGACCCGGCCCCGGATAAAGCGGAAGAAAATGGATGGATGGATGGATGTATATTAATCTGTCTTTTTAACATAAAACTAGTGCCCTTGGAAATGTAGCGATCGTTACTTGCTTTGTACTAGTCTTCGTACTTGAAACTAGACCGTTTGTTGTAATTGTGCTTCTTTTCTGTTGATATACGAACACTTCAAACAGTGTTTTGTAAGTTATAGTTCTTTGTAAATAATTTGTAAGAATGTGGCGTTATCATAGTTGTTTCGTAAATAATTGTTTTGTAAGCAGTTGTTAAGTAATCAGTATTGCTCCGTTTTGGGGAAGGTCGGATGCTGCGGGTGTGTAGGGTTTATTAGGCCCGAGCGGACCTGGCAGGTCTCGGGCCTCTTGTAATTGTACAAGCAGTGCGCGGAGCGCACTAAAAAAAGACGTGCGCGTAGCGCACGTCCCACGGGAAAAGAGCGCGGAGCGCTCAAGAAACAGAGCGCGGAGCGCTCCCCATGTAAGAGACAGTAATCAGGGGGCTCCCGGCACCAACACCTGTCCGATGATATAGGCGTGTGCCGCGAAAGCGGCACATTTGTTGCTGCTTTTAAAAAAAAAAAGGTGAAAACCACAGTGAAGGCGCAACACGGACAAGAAAGTGGTCGATGACGAGCGAAGCTCGTCATCGACCATGGCCACTCACTAAAGCCCAAAACACTGATACAGTGACTCGGGGCATCGAGCCCTATCCGGTGATATAAGTATTTGCCGCGAAAGCGGCAAATTTGTTCTTGTACTCACAAAAATACAAAAAAAAATCCCATAGAGAAACATTGAAAAAGTCAAAGTCAAAGACGAGCGCAACGCGCTCGTATTGTACTTTGAACCTTACGGGTGGATTACTGGACGTGAGACCTTTCCGAATATATAAGGTTGGCCGCCGTAGGCGGCCCCATATTGTTATTGTATGAGTTTTTCTTATTAGGCCCGAGCGGACCTGGCAGGTCTCGGGCCTCTTGTAATTGTACAAGCAGTGCGCGGAGCGCACTGAAGAAAGACGTGCGCTACGCGCACGTCCCACGGGAAAAGAGCGCGGAGCGCTCAAGACCCATGTATGAGACAGTAATCAGGGGGCTCCCGGCACCAACACCTGTCCGATGATATAGGCGTGTGCCGCGAAAGCGGCACATTTGTTGCTGCTTTTAAAAAAAAAAAAGGTGAAAACCACAGTGAAGGCGCAACATGGACAAGAAAGTGGTCGATGACGAGCGAAGCTCGTCATCGACCATGGCCACTCAACAAAGCCCGAAACACTGATACAGTGACTCGGGGCATCGAGCCCTATCCGGTGATATAAGGTTGGCCGCCGGAGGCGGCGCTATATTGTTATTGTATGAGTTTTTAGGCCCGAGCGGACCTGGCAGGTCTCGGGCCTCTTGTAATTGTACAAGCAGTGCGCGGAGCGCACTAAAGAAAGACGTGCGCGTAGCGCACGTCCCACGGGAAAAGAGCGCGGAGCGCTCAAAACCCATGTATGAGACAGTAATCAGGGGGCTCCCGGCACCAACACCTGTCCGATGATATAGGCGTGTGCCGCGAAAGCGGCACATTTGTTGCTGCTTTTAAAAAAAAAGAGGTGAAAACCACAGTCAAGGCGCAACATGGACAAGAAAGTGGTCGATGACGAGCGAAGCTCGTCATCGACCATGGCCACTCACCAAAGCCCAAAACACTGATACAGTGAATCAGGGCATCGAGCCCTATCCGGTGATATAAGTATTTGCCGCGAAAGCGGCAAATTTGTTCTTGTACTCACAAAAATACAAAAAAAAAAACGGATAGAGAAACATTGAGAAAGAGGAGGTAAAAGACGAGCGCAACGCGCTCGTATTGGATAATAAACCTTACGGTTGGATTACTGGACGTGAGACCTTTCCGAATATATAAGGTTTGCCGCCGGAGGCGGCCCCATATTGTTATTGTATGGGTTTTTCTTATTATTAGGCCCGAGCGGACCTGGCAGGTCTCGGGCCTCTTGTAATTGTACAAGCAGTGCGCGGAGCGCACTGAAGAAAGACGTGCGCGTAGCGCACGTCCCACGGGAAAAGAGCGCGGAGCGCTCAAAACCCATGTATGAGACAGTAATCAGGGGACTCCCGGCACCAACACCTGTCCGATGATATAGGCGTGTGCCGCGAAAGCGGCACATTTGTTGCTGCTTTTAAAAAAAAAAAGGTGAAAACCACAGTGAAGGCGCAACATGGACAAGAAAGTGGTCGATGACGAGCGAAGCTCGTCATCGACCAAGGCCACTCACCAAAGCCCAAAACACTGATACAGTGACTCGGGGCATCGAGCCCTATCTGGTGATATAAGTATTTGCCGCGAAAGCGGCAAATTTGTTCTTGTACTCACAAAAATACGCAAAAAAAATCCCATAGAGAAACATTGACAAAGAAGAGGTAAAATACGAGCGCAACGCGCTCGTATTTGATAATAAACCTTACGGGTGGATTACTGGACGTGAGACCTTTCCGAATATATAAGGTTGGCCGCCGGAGGCGGCGCTATATTGTTATTGTACTGGTTTTTCTTATTAGGCCCGAGCGGACCTGGCAGGTCTCGGGCCTCTTGTAATTGTACAAGCAGTGCGCGGAGCGCACTAAAAAAAGACGTGCGCGTAGCGCACGTCCCACGGGAAAAGAGCGCGGAGCGCTCAAGACCCATGTATGAGACAGTAATCAGGGGGCTCCCGGCACCAACACCTGTCCGATGATATAGGCGTGTGCCGCGAAAGCGGCACATTTGTTGCTGCTTTTAAAAAAAAAAAGGTGAAAACCACAGTGAAGGCGCAACATGGACAAGAAAGTGGTCGATGACGAGCGAAGCTCGTCATCGACCATGGCCACTCACTAAAACACTGATACAGTGACTCAGGGCATCGAGCCCTATCCGGTGATATAAGTATTTGCCGCGAAAGCGGCAAATTTGTTCTTGTACTCACAAAAATACCGAAAAAAAAACGGATAGAGAAACATTGAGAAAGAGGAGGTAAAAGACGAGCGCAACGCGCTCGTATTGGATAATAAACCCCATAGGTGGATTACTGGACGTGAGACCTTTCCGAATATATAAGGTTTGCCGCCGGAGGCGGCGCTATATTGTTATTGTATGGGTTTTTCTTATTAGGCCCGAGCGGACCTGGCAGGTCTCGGGCCTCTTGTAATTGTACAAGCAGTGCGCGGAGCGCACTAAAGAAAGACGTGCGCGTAGCGCACGTCCCACGGGAAAAGAGCGCGGAGCGCTCAAAACCCATGTATGAGACAGTAATCAGGGGACTCCCGGCACCAACACCTGTCCGATGATATAGGCGTGTGCCGCGAAAGCGGCACATTTGTTGCTGCTCGTAAAAAAAAAAGGTGAAAACCACAGTGAAGGCGCAACATGGACAAGAAAGTGGTCGATGACGAGCGAAGCTCGTCATCGACCATGGCCACTCACCAAAGCCCAAAACACTGATACAGTGACTCAGGGCATCGAGCCCTATCCGGTGATATAAGTGTTTGCCGCGAAAGCGGCACATTTGTTCTTGTACTCACAAAAATACGGAAAAAAAAACGGGTAGAGAAACATTGAGAAAGAAGAGGTAAAAGACGAGCGCAACGCGCTCGTATTGGATAATAAACCTTACGGGTGGATTACTGGACGTGAGACCTTTCCGAAAATATAAGGTTGGCCGCCGGAGGCGGCGCTATATTGTTATTGTATGGGTTTTTCTTATTCTTATTATTATTTTTCTTCTATCCGTGTTTTTTTGGAATAAATCGCCCAAACTTTGACGAAAACTCCCCATTTTTTGCCCAAAATTAGAAATCACGGCGATACACAGTGTCAAAAAGTTTCGTTAAAAAAATCACAAAAATGGCGCGTCAGCGCCCCCTGGAAAATCAAGATTACATTGCGCCTATGGAGAGACACCGAAAAATCTGAAAATTTTAGTTCGTCGTAGACGAAAAAAATTCGGCACAGTGATTGGTCACGTGAAGCCCAACAAAAAAACACATTACGCGGTTGCTAGGCAACCAACAGTATGGCGGCCATATTGGCCCGAAGAGGGACTTGGCGCCGAAGGCGCCATTTCATGCCCACGCATTTGAACGAACTCGTCCTAGGGCTTTTAACGCAGCGACTCCCCGTTCGCTCCAGATCATCTCCACATGTGGGAGATTAAAAGTTATTAAAAACTTTTTAATAGGATTTTTGGTTTTGCCGTGGCAACGCCATGAATTTGGCGTCCGTTTTCGCCGCTCGCCGCCGTGTTCAAACAGCCGTAACTCACACATACTTTGGCCGATTTGAACAAAAATTGAATCGTTGGTTGAGTCGTCGACCCCGGATGTTCTGATATAGGAATTTTGAAAATTGCCGCAATAGCGCCCCCTGCAGAGCACAAAATAAAAATGAATGGAGCCAAAAATTAAACTTTGTCGTAGATGCATGAAATTTGGTACAGACATCCGTCACGTGATCCCGAACAAAAAATATATTGATGCCCCGCCCCTTTTCCCACCGTGTTGCCATGGCAACGACCCAATGTCAACTTTGCCGCAGCCTAACCAAAATCGGTACACGCGTGCGTCATGACTGTCCGAACAAAAAAGTACATTACACGGTTGCTAGGTGACCAACAGGAGGTCGGCCATTTTGGGAAAATCAGCGCCGAAGGCGCCATTTCTTGCCTGTGCTCTTTTATAAACTCCACCGAGGGTGGCAGCGACATTATACGCAGGTAGGGCGCGGCAGCGCCTCCCGGTTATTGCGGCGGCGTGCGGGAACCGGCGTCAATCGGCCACCGCGGCCCGCGAGGGCCTCCCAATGCCGCTTGCGGCTTTAATTCTTATTATTATTTTTCTTCTATCCGTGTTTTTTTGGAATAAATCGCCCAAACTTCGACGAAAACTCCCCATTTTTTGCCCAAAATTAGAAATCACGGCGATACACAGTGTCAAAAAGTTTCGTTACAAAAATCACTAAAATGGCGCGTCAGCGCCCCCTGGAAAATCAAGATTACATTGCGCCTATGGAGAGACACCGAAAAATCTGAAAATTTTAGTTCGTCGTAGACGAAAAAAATTCGGCACAGTGATTGGTCACGTGAAGCCCAACAAAAAAACACATTACGCGGTTGCTAGGCAACCAACAGTATGGCGGCCATATTGGCCAGAAGAGGGACTTGGCGCCGAAGGCGCCATTTCATGCCCACGCATTTGAACGAACTCGTCCTAGGCCGTTGAACGCAGCGACTCCCCGTTCGCTCCAGATCATCTCCACATGTGGGAGATTAAAAGTTATTAAAAACTTTTTAATAGGATTAACGGTGTTGCCGTGGCAACGCCATGAAATTGGCGTCTGTTTTCGCCGCTCGCCGCCGTGTTCAAACAACCGTAACTCACACATACTTTGGCCGATTTGAAAAAAAATTTAATCGTTGGTCGAGTCGTCGGCCCCGGATGTTCTGATATAGGCATTTTGAAAATTGCCGCAATAGCGCCCCCTGCAGAGCACAAAATAAAAATGAATGGAGCCAAAAATTTAACTTTGTCGTAGATGCATGAAATTTGGCACAGACATCCGTCACGTGATCCCGAACAAAAAATATATTGATGCCCCGCCCCTTGTCCCACCGTGTTGCCATGGCAACGACCCAATGTCAACTTTGCCGCAGCCAAACCAAAATCGGTACACGCGTGCGTCATGACTGTCCGAACAAAAAAGTACATTACATGGTTGCTAGGTGACCAACAGGAGGTCGGCCATTTTGGGAAAATCAGCGCCGAAGGCGCCATTTCTTTTGCCAGCTCTTTTATAAACTTCACCGAGGGTGGCAGCGACAATATACGCAGGTAGGGCGCGGCAGCGCCCCCCGGTTATTGTACATTACATGGTTGCTAGGCGACCAACAGGAGGTCGGCCATTTTGGGAAAATCAGCGCCGAAGGCGCCATTTCCTGCCTTTGCTCTTTTATAAACTCCACCGAGGGTGGCAGCGACATTATACGCAGGTAGGGCGCGGCAGCGCCTCCCGGTTATTGCGGCGGCGTGCGGGAACCGGCGTCAATCGGCCACCGCGGCCCGCGAGGGCCTCCCAATGCCGCTTGCGGCTTTAATTATTATTATTATTATTTTTCTTCTCCCCCCCTAAATCCACTTTCCCACCGACGAAAAGTCCTGAATTTTTGCACAAAATTCAAGCACGTAAATCTAAGATCTTTCACATTTAGAAAATGTTAAAATTCAAAAAAATGGCGCGTCAGCGCCCCCTGGAAAAACCACGTTAACATTGCGCCCCATGTTAAACACCCCCAAAATGCCGCAAAACCCGAAAAACTTACTTCGTCGTAGACGAAAAAAATTCGGCACAGTGATTGGTCACGTGAAGCCGAACAAAAAAACACATTACGCGGTTGCTAGGCAACCAACAGTATGGCGGCCATATTGGCCCGAAGAGGGACTTGGCGCCGAAGGCGCCATTTCATGCCCACGCATTTGAACGAACTCGTCCTAGGCCGTTGAACGCAGCGACTCCCCGTTCGCTCCAGATCATCTCCACATGTGGGAGATTAAAAGTTGTTAAAAACTTTTTAATAGGATTTTTGGTTTTGCCGTGGCAACGCCATGAATTTGGCGTCCGTTTTCGCCGCTCGCCGCCGTGTTCAAACAGTCATAACTCACACATACTTTGGCCGATTTGAACAAAATTTTAACCGTTGGTCGAGTCGTCGACCCCGGATGTTTTGATATAGGAATTTTGAAAATTGCCGCAATAGCGCCCCCTGCAGAGCACAAAATAAAAATGAATGGAGCCAAAAATTAAACTTTGTCGTAGATGCATGAAATTTGGTACAGACATCCGTCACGTGATCCCGAACAAAAAATATATTGATGCCCCGCCCCTTTTCCCACCGTGTTGCCATGGCAACGACCCAATGTCAACTTTGCCGCAGACACACCAAAATCGGTACAGGCGTGCGTCATGACTGTCCGAACAAAAAAGTACATTACATGGTTGCTAGGTGACCAACAGGAGGTCGGCCATTTTGGGAAAATCAGCGCCGAAGGCACCATTTCTTTTGCCAGCTCTTTTATAAACTTCACCGAGGGTGGCAGCGACATTATGAGCTGGTAGGGCGCGGCAGCGCCCCCCGGTTATTGTAAATTACATGGTTGCTAGGTTACCAACAGGAGGTCGGCCATTTTGGGACAATCGGCGCCGAAGGCGCCATTTCTTGCCTGTGCTCTTTTATAAACTCCACCGAGGGTGGCAGCGACATTATAAGCAGGTAGGGCGCGGCAGCGCCTCCCGGTTATTGCGGCGGCGTGCGGGAACCGGCGTCAATCGGCCACCGCGGCCCGCGAGGGCCTCCCAATGCCGCTTGCGGCTTTAATTATTATTATTTTTCTTCTCCCCCCCTAAATCCACTTTCCCACTGACGAAAAGTCCTGAATTTTTGCTCAAAATTCAAGCACGTGATTCTAAGAACTTTCACATTTAGAAAATTGAAAAATTCAAAAAAATGGCGCGTCAGCGCCCCCTGGAAAAACCACGTTAACATTGCGCCCTATGTAAAACACCCCCAAAATACCGCAAAACCTGAAAAACGTACTTTGTCGTAGACGAAAAAAATTCGGCACAGTGATTGGTCACGTGAAGCCAAACAAAAAAACACATTACGCGGTTGCTAGGCAACCAACAGTATGGCGGCCATATTGGCCCGAAGAGGGACTTGGCGCCGAAGGCGCCATTTCATGCCCACGCATTTGAACGAACTCGTCCTAGGGCTTTTAACGCAGCGACTCCCCGTTCGCTCCAGATCATCTCCACATGTGGGAGATTAAAAGTTATTAAAAACTTTTTAATAGCATTTTTGGTTTTGCCGTGGCAACGCCATGAATTTGGCGTCCGTTTTCGCCGCTCGCCGCCGTGTTCAAACAGCCGTAACTCACACATACTTTGGCCGATTTGAACAAAACTTGAATCGTTGGTCGAGTCGTCGACCCCGGATGTTTTGATATAGGAATTTTGAAAATTGCCGCAATAGCGCCCCCTGCAGAGCACAAAATAAAAATGAATGGAGCCAAAAATTAAACTTTGTCGTAGATGCATGAAATTTGGTACAGACATCCGTCACGTGATCCCGAATAAAAAATATATTGATGCCCCGCCCCTTTTCCCACCGTGTTGCCATGGCAACGACCCAATGTCAACTTTGCCGCAGCCAAACCAAAATTGGTACACGCGTGCGTCATGACTGTCCGAACAAAAAAGTACATTACATGGTTGCTAGGTGACCAACAGGAGGTCGGCCATTTTGGGAAAAATCAGCGCCGAAGGCGCCATTTCTTTTGCCAGCTCTTTTATAAACTCCACCGAGGGTGGCAGCGACATTATAAGCAGGTAGGGCGCGGCAGCGCCTCCCGGTTATTGCGGCGGCGTGCGGGAACCGGCGTCAATCGGCCACCGCGGCCCGCGAGGGCCTCCCAATGCCGCTTGCGGCTTTAATTATTATTATTTTTCTTCTCCCCCCCTAAATCCACTTTCCCACTGACGAAAAGTCCTGAATTTTTGCTCAAAATTCAAGCACGTGATTCTAAGAACTTTCACATTTAGAAAATTGAAAAATTCAAAAAAATGGCGCGTCAGCGCCCCCTGGAAAAACCACGTTAACATTGCGCCCTATGTAAAACACCCCCAAAATACCGCAAAACCTGAAAAACGTACTTTGTCGTAGACGAAAAAAATTCGGCACAGTGATTGGTCACGTGAAGCCAAACAAAAAAACACATTACGCGGTTGCTAGGCAACCAACAGTATGGCGGCCATATTGGCCCGAAGAGGGACTTGGCGCCGAAGGCGCCATTTCATGCCCACGCATTTGAACGAACTCGTCCTAGGGCTTTTAACGCAGCGACTCCCCGTTCGCTCCAGATCATCTCCACATGTGGGAGATTAAAAGTTATTAAAAACTTTTTAATAGCATTTTTGGTTTTGCCGTGGCAACGCCATGAATTTGGCGTCCGTTTTCGCCGCTCGCCGCCGCGTTCAAACAGTCATAACTCACACATACTTTGGCCGATTTGAGCGAAACTTGAATCGTTGGTCGAGTCGTCGACCCCGGATGTTTTGATATAGGAATTTTGAAAATTGCCGCAATAGCGCCCCCTGCAGAGCACAAAATAAAAATGAATGGAGCCAAAAATTAAACTTTGTCGTAGATGCATGAAATTTGGTACAGACATCCGTCACGTGATCCCGAATAAAAAATATATTGATGCCCCGCCCCTTTTCCCACCGTGTTGCCATGGCAACGACCCAATGTCAACTTTGCCGCAGCCAAACCAAAATTGGTACACGCGTGCGTCATGACTGTCCGAACAAAAAAGTACATTACATGGTTGCTAGGTGACCAACAGGAGGTCGGCCATTTTGGGAAAAATCAGCGCCGAAGGCGCCATTTCTTTTGCCAGCTCTTTTATAAACTCCACCGAGGGTGGCAGCGACATTATAAGCAGGTAGGGCGCGGCAGCGCCTCCCGGTTATTGCGGCGGCGTGCGGGAACCGGCGTCAATCGGCCACCGCGGCCCGCGAGGGCCTCCCAATGCCGCTTGCGGCTTTAATTATTATTATTATTTTTCTTCTCCCCCCCTAAATCCACTTTCCCACTGACGAAAAGTCCTGAATTTTTGCTCAAAATTCAAGCACGTGATTCTAAGAACTTTCACATTTAGAAAATTGAAAAATTCAAAAAAATGGCGCGTCAGCGCCCCCTGGAAAAACCACGTTAACATTGCGCCCTATGTAAAACACCCCCAAAATACCGCAAAACCTGAAAAACGTACTTTGTCGTAGACGAAAAAAATTCGGCACAGTGATTGGTCACGTGAAGCCAAACAAAAAAACACATTACGCGGTTGCTAGGCAACCAACAGTATGGCGGCCATATTGGCCCGAAGAGGGACTTGGCGCCGAAGGCGCCATTTCATGCCCACGCATTTGAACGAACTCGTCCTAGGGCTTTTAACGCAGCGACTCCCCGTTCGCTCCAGATCATCTCCACATGTGGGAGATTAAAAGTTATTAAAAACTTTTTAATAGCATTTTTGGTTTTGCCGTGGCAACGCCATGAATTTGGCGTCCGTTTTCGCCGCTCGCCGCCGTGTTCAAACAGCCGTAACTCACACATACTTTGGCCGATTTGAGCGAAACTTGAATCGTTGGTCGAGTCGTCGACCCCGGATGTTTTGATATAGGAATTTTGAAAATTGCCGCAATAGCGCCCCCTGCAGAGCACAAAATAAAAATGAATGGAGCCAAAAATTAAACTTTGTCGTAGATGCATGAAATTTGGTACAGACATCCGTCACGTGATCCCGAATAAAAAATATATTGATGCCCCGCCCCTTTTCCCACCGTGTTGCCATGGCAACGACCCAATGTCAACTTTGCCGCAGCCAAACCAAAATTGGTACACGCGTGCGTCATGACTGTCCGAACAAAAAAGTACATTACATGGTTGCTAGGTGACCAACAGGAGGTCGGCCATTTTGGGAAAAATCAGCGCCGAAGGCGCCATTTCTTTTGCCAGCTCTTTTATAAACTCCACCGAGGGTGGCAGCGACATTATAAGCAGGTAGGGCGCGGCAGCGCCTCCCGGTTATTGCGGCGGCGTGCGGGAACCGGCGTCAATCGGCCACCGCGGCCCGCGAGGGCCTCCCAATGCCGCTTGCGGCTTTAATTATTATTATTATTTTTCTTCTCCCCCCCTAAATCCACTTTCCCACTGACGAAAAGTCCTGAATTTTTGCTCAAAATTCAAGCACGTGATTCTAAGAACTTTCACATTTAGAAAATTGAAAAATTCAAAAAAATGGCGCGTCAGCGCCCCCTGGAAAAACCACGTTAACATTGCGCCCTATGTAAAACACCCCCAAAATACCGCAAAACCTGAAAAACGTACTTTGTCGTAGACGAAAAAAATTCGGCACAGTGATTGGTCACGTGAAGCCAAACAAAAAAACACATTACGCGGTTGCTAGGCAACCAACAGTATGGCGGCCATATTGGCCCGAAGAGGGACTTGGCGCCGAAGGCGCCATTTCATGCCCACGCATTTGAACGAACTCGTCCTAGGGCTTTTAACGCAGCGACTCCCCGTTCGCTCCAGATCATCTCCACATGTGGGAGATTAAAAGTTATTAAAAACTTTTTAATAGCATTTTTGGTTTTGCCGTGGCAACGCCATGAATTTGGCGTCCGTTTTCGCCGCTCGCCGCCGTGTTCAAACAGCCGTAACTCACACATACTTTGGCCGATTTGAGCGAAACTTGAATCGTTGGTCGAGTCGTCGACCCCGGATGTTTTGATATAGGAATTTTGAAAATTGCCGCAATAGCGCCCCCTGCAGAGCACAAAATAAAAATGAATGGAGCCAAAAATTAAACTTTGTCGTAGATGCATGAAATTTGGTACAGACATCCGTCACGTGATCCCGAATAAAAAATATATTGATGCCCCGCCCCTTTTCCCACCGTGTTGCCATGGCAACGACCCAATGTCAACTTTGCCGCAGCCAAACCAAAATTGGTACACGCGTGCGTCATGACTGTCCGAACAAAAAAGTACATTACATGGTTGCTAGGTGACCAACAGGAGGTCGGCCATTTTGGGAAAAATCAGCGCCGAAGGCGCCATTTCTTTTGCCAGCTCTTTTATAAACTCCACCGAGGGTGGCAGCGACATTATAAGCAGGTAGGGCGCGGCAGCGCCTCCCGGTTATTGCGGCGGCGTGCGGGAACCGGCGTCAATCGGCCACCGCGGCCCGCGAGGGCCTCCCAATGCCGCTTGCGGCTTTAATTATTATTATTATTTTTCTTCTCCCCCCCTAAATCCACTTTCCCACTGACGAAAAGTCCTGAATTTTTGCTCAAAATTCAAGCACGTGATTCTAAGAACTTTCACATTTAGAAAATTGAAAAATTCAAAAAAATGGCGCGTCAGCGCCCCCTGGAAAAAACACGTTAACATTGCGCCCTATGTAAAACACCCCCAAAATACCGCAAAACCTGAAAAACGTACTTTGTCGTAGACGAAAAAAATTCGGCACAGTGATTGGTCACGTGAAGCCAAACAAAAAAACACATTACGCGGTTGCTAGGCAACCAACAGTATGGCGGCCATATTGGCCCGAAGAGGGACTTGGCGCCGAAGGCGCCATTTCATGCCCACGCATTTGAACGAACTCGTCCTAGGGCTTTTAACGCAGCGACTCCCCGTTCGCTCCAGATCATCTCCACATGTGGGAGATTAAAAGTTATTAAAAACTTTTTAATAGCATTTTTGGTTTTGCCGTGGCAACGCCATGAATTTGGCGTCCGTTTTCGCCGCTCGCCGCCGTGTTCAAACAGCCGTAACTCACACATACTTTGGCCGATTTGAGCGAAACTTGAATCGTTGGTCGAGTCGTCGACCCCGGATGTTTTGATATAGGAATTTTGAAAATTGCCGCAATAGCGCCCCCTGCAGAGCACAAAATAAAAATGAATGGAGCCAAAAATTAAACTTTGTCGTAGATGCATGAAATTTGGTACAGACATCCGTCACGTGATCCCGAATAAAAAATATATTGATGCCCCGCCCCTTTTCCCACCGTGTTGCCATGGCAACGACCCAATGTCAACTTTGCCGCAGCCAAACCAAAATTGGTACACGCGTGCGTCATGACTGTCCGAACAAAAAAGTACATTACATGGTTGCTAGGTGACCAACAGGAGGTCGGCCATTTTGGGAAAAATCAGCGCCGAAGGCGCCATTTCTTTTGCCAGCTCTTTTATAAACTCCACCGAGGGTGGCAGCGACATTATAAGCAGGTAGGGCGCGGCAGCGCCTCCCGGTTATTGCGGCGGCGTGCGGGAACCGGCGTCAATCGGCCACCGCGGCCCGCGAGGGCCTCCCAATGCCGCTTGCGGCTTTAATTCTTATTAGGCCCGAGCGGACCTGGCAGGTCTCGGGCCTCTTGTAATTGTACAAGCAGTGCGCGGAGCGCACTAAAGAAAGACGTGCGCGTAGCGCACGTCCCACGGGAAAAGAGCGCGGAGCGCTCAAAACCCATGTATGAGACAGTAATCAGGGGGCTCCCGGCACCAACACCTGTCCGATGATATAGGCGTGTGCCGCGAAAGCGGCACATTTGTTGCTGCTTTTAAAAAAAAAGAGGTGAAAACCACAGTCAAGGCGCAACATGGACAAGAAAGTGGTCGATGACGAGCGAAGCTCGTCATCGACCATGGCCACTCACCAAAGCCCAAAACACTGATACAGTGAATCAGGGCATCGAGCCCTATCCGGTGATATAAGTATTTGCCGCGAAAGCGGCAAATTTGTTCTTGTACTCACAAAAATACAAAAAAAAAAACGGATAGAGAAACATTGAGAAAGAGGAGGTAAAAGACGAGCGCAACGCGCTCGTATTGGATAATAAACCTTACGGTTGGATTACTGGACGTGAGACCTTTCCGAATATATAAGGTTTGCCGCCGGAGGCGGCCCCATATTGTTATTGTATGGGTTTTTCTTATTATTAGGCCCGAGCGGACCTGGCAGGTCTCGGGCCTCTTGTAATTGTACAAGCAGTGCGCGGAGCGCACTAAAGAAAGACGTGCGCGTAGCGCACGTCCCACGGGAAAAGAGCGCGGAGCGCTCAAAACCCATGTATGAGACAGTAATCAGGGGACTCCCGGCACCAACACCTGTCCGATGATATAGGCGTGTGCCGCGAAAGCGGCACATTTGTTGCTGCTCGTAAAAAAAAAGAGGTGAAAACCACAGTGAAGGCGCAACATGGACAAGAAAGTGGTCGATGACGAGCGAAGCTCGTCATCGACCATGGCCACTCACTAAAACACTGATACAGTGACTCGGGGCATCGAGCCCTATCCGGTGATATAAGTATTTGCCGCGAAAGCGGCAAATTTGTTCTTGTACTCACAAAAATACGGAAAAAAAAACGGATAGAGAAACATTGAGAAAGAGGAGGTTAAAGACGAGCGCAACGCGCTCGTATTGGACTATAAACCTTACGGGTGGATTACTGGACGTGAGACCTTTCCGAATATATAAGGTTTGCCGCCGGAGGCGGCCCCATATTGTTATTGTATGGGTTTTTCTTATTCTTATTATTATTTTTCTTCTATCCGTGTTTTTTGGGAATAAATCGCCCAATCTTCGACGAAAACTCCCAATTTTTTGCCCAAAATTAGAAATCACGGCGATACACAGTGTCAAAAAGTTTCGTTACAAAAATCACAAAAATGGCGCGTCAGCGCCCCCTGGAAAATCAAGATTACATTGCGCCTATGGAGAGACACCGAAAAATCTGAAAATTTTAGTTTGTCGTAGACGAAAAAAATTCGGCACAGTTATTGGTCACGTGAAGCCAAACAAAAAAACACATTACGCGGTTGCTAGGCAACCAACAGTATGGCGGCCATATTGGCCAGAAGAGGGACTTGGCGCCGAAGGCGCCATTTCATGCCCACGCATTTGAACGAACTCGTCCTAGGCCGTTGAACGCAGCGACTCCCCGTTCGCTCCAGATCATCTCCACATGTGGGACATCAAAAGTTATTAAAAACTTTTTAATAGGATTTTTGGTTTTGCCGTGGCAACGCCATGAATTTGGCGTCCGTTTTCGCCGCTCGCCGCCGCGTTCAAACAGTCATAACTCGCACATACTTTGGCCGATTTGAGCGAAACGTGAATCGTTGGTCGAGTCGTTGACCCCGGATGTTTTGATATAGGAATTTTGAAAATTGCCGCAATAGCGCCCCCTGCAGAGCACAAAATATAAATGAATGGAGCCAAAAATTAAACTTTGCCGTAGATGCATGAAATTTGGTACAAACATCCGTCACGTGATCCCGAACAAAAAATATATTGATGCCCCGCCCCTTTTTCCATCGTGTTGCCATGGCAACGGCCCAATGTCAACTTTGCCGCAGCCAAACCAAAATTGGTACACGCGTGCGTCATGACTGTCCGAACAAAAAAGTACATTATGTGGTTGCTAGGCGACCAACAGGAGGTCGGCCATTTTGGGAAAATCAGCGCCGAAGGCGCCATTTCTTTTGCCAGCTCTTTTATAAACTCCACCGAGGGTGGCAGCGACATTATAAGCAGGTAGGGCGCGGCAGCGCCTCCCGGTTATTGCGGCGGCGTGCGCGAACCGGCGTCAATCGGCCACCGCGGCCCGCGAGGGCCTCCCAATGCCGCTTGCGGCTTTAATTATTATTATTTTTCTTCTCCCCCCCTAAATCCACTTTCCCACTGACGAAAAGTCCTGAATTTTTGCTCAAAATTCAAGCACGTGATTCTAAGAACTTTCACATTTAGAAAATTGAAAAATTCAAAAAAATGGCGCGTCAGCGCCCCCTGGAAAAACCACGTTAACATTGCGCCCTATGTAAAACACCCCCAAAATACCGCAAAACCTGAAAAACGTACTTTGTCGTAGACGAAAAAAATTCGGCACAGTGATTGGTCACGTGAAGCCAAACAAAAAAACACATTACGCGGTTGCTAGGCAACCAACAGTATGGCGGCCATATTGGCCCGAAGAGGGACTTGGCGCCGAAGGCGCCATTTCATGCCCACGCATTTGAACGAACTCGTCCTAGGGCTTTTAACGCAGCGACTCCCCGTTCGCTCCAGATCATCTCCACATGTGGGAGATTAAAAGTTATTAAAAACTTTTTAATAGCATTTTTGGTTTTGCCGTGGCAACGCCATGAATTTGGCGTCCGTTTTCGCCGCTCGCCGCCGTGTTCAAACAGCCGTAACTCACACATACTTTGGCCGATTTGAGCGAAACTTGAATCGTTGGTCGAGTCGTCGACCCCGGATGTTTTGATATAGGAATTTTGAAAATTGCCGCAATAGCGCCCCCTGCAGAGCACAAAATAAAAATGAATGGAGCCAAAAATTAAACTTTGTCGTAGATGCATGAAATTTGGTACAGACATCCGTCACGTGATCCCGAATAAAAAATATATTGATGCCCCGCCCCTTTTCCCACCGTGTTGCCATGGCAACGACCCAATGTCAACTTTGCCGCAGCCAAACCAAAATTGGTACACGCGTGCGTCATGACTGTCCGAACAAAAAAGTACATTACATGGTTGCTAGGTGACCAACAGGAGGTCGGCCATTTTGGGAAAAATCAGCGCCGAAGGCGCCATTTCTTTTGCCAGCTCTTTTATAAACTCCACCGAGGGTGGCAGCGACATTATAAGCAGGTAGGGCGCGGCAGCGCCTCCCGGTTATTGCGGCGGCGTGCGGGAACCGGCGTCAATCGGCCACCGCGGCCCGCGAGGGCCTCCCAATGCCGCTTGCGGCTTTAATTATTATTATTATTTTTCTTCTCCCCCCCTAAATCCACTTTCCCACTGACGAAAAGTCCTGAATTTTTGCTCAAAATTCAAGCACGTGATTCTAAGAACTTTCACATTTAGAAAATTGAAAAATTCAAAAAAATGGCGCGTCAGCGCCCCCTGGAAAAACCACGTTAACATTGCGCCCTATGTAAAACACCCCCAAAATACCGCAAAACCTGAAAAACGTACTTTGTCGTAGACGAAAAAAATTCGGCACAGTGATTGGTCACGTGAAGCCAAACAAAAAAACACATTACGCGGTTGCTAGGCAACCAACAGTATGGCGGCCATATTGGCCCGAAGAGGGACTTGGCGCCGAAGGCGCCATTTCATGCCCACGCATTTGAACGAACTCGTCCTAGGGCTTTTAACGCAGCGACTCCCCGTTCGCTCCAGATCATCTCCACATGTGGGAGATTAAAAGTTATTAAAAACTTTTTAATAGCATTTTTGGTTTTGCCGTGGCAACGCCATGAATTTGGCGTCCGTTTTCGCCGCTCGCCGCCGTGTTCAAACAGCCGTAACTCACACATACTTTGGCCGATTTGAACAAAACTTGAATCGTTGGTCGAGTCGTCGACCCCGGATGTTTTGATATAGGAATTTTGAAAATTGCCGCAATAGCGCCCCCTGCAGAGCACAAAATAAAAATGAATGGAGCCAAAAATTAAACTTTGTCGTAGATGCATGAAATTTGGTACAGACATCCGTCACGTGATCCCGAATAAAAAATATATTGATGCCCCGCCCCTTTTCCCACCGTGTTGCCATGGCAACGACCCAATGTCAACTTTGCCGCAGCCAAACCAAAATTGGTACACGCGTGCGTCATGACTGTCCGAACAAAAAAGTACATTACATGGTTGCTAGGTGACCAACAGGAGGTCGGCCATTTTGGGAAAAATCAGCGCCGAAGGCGCCATTTCTTTTGCCAGCTCTTTTATAAACTCCACCGAGGGTGGCAGCGACATTATAAGCAGGTAGGGCGCGGCAGCGCCTCCCGGTTATTGCGGCGGCGTGCGGGAACCGGCGTCAATCGGCCACCGCGGCCCGCGAGGGCCTCCCAATGCCGCTTGCGGCTTTAATTCTTTTTCTTATTATTTTTCCTCTCCCCCAAAACGCCAGTTTCGGCACTTTCCCACCGACGAAAAGTCCTGAATTTTTGCCCAAAATTCAATTACGTGAAAAAAAAAAACTTCACATCTCCAAAAATAAAACATTCAAAAAAATGGCGCGTTAGCGCCACCTGGAAAAACGACGTTAACATTGCGCCCTATGGCAGGACCCCCCAAAATACCGAAATACCCGAAAAACGTACTTCGTCGTAGACGAAAAAAATTCGGCACAGTGATTGGTCACGTGAAGCCAAACAAAAAAACACATTACGCGGTTGCTAGGTAACCAACAGTATGGCGGCCATATTGGCCCGAAGAGGGACTTGGCGCCGAAGGCGCCATTTCATGCCCACGCATTTGAACGAACTCGTCCTAGGCCGTTGAACGCAGCGACTCCCCGTTCGCTCCAGATCATCTCCACATGTGGGACATCAAAAGTTATTAAAAACTTTTTAATAGGATTTTTGGTTTTGCCGTGGCAACGCCATGAATTCCGCGTCCGTTTTTGGCGTTCGCCGCCGCGTTCAAACAGTCATAACTCGCACAGACTTTGGCCGATTTGAGCGAAACTTGAATCGTTGGTCGAGTCGTCGACCCCGGATGTTTTGATATAGGAATTTTGAAAATTGCCGCAATAGCGCCCCCTGCAGAGCACAAATTAAAAATGAATGGAGCCAAAAATTAAACTTTGCCGTAGATACATGAAATTTGGTACAGACATCCGTCACGTGATCCCGAACAAAAAATATATTGATGCCCCGCCCCTTTTCCCACCGTGTTGCCATGGCAACGACCCAATGTCAACTTTGCCGCAGCCAAACCAAAATTGGTACACGCGTGCGTCATGACTGTCCGAACAAAAAAGTACATTACATGGTTGCTAGGCGACCAACAGGAGGTCGGCCATTTTGGGAAAATCAGCGCCGAAGGCGCCATTTCTTGCCTTTGCTCTTTTATAAACTCCACCGAGGGTGGCAGCGACATTATAAGCAGGTAGGGCGCGTCAGCGCCTCCCGGTTATTGCGGCGGCGTGCGGGAACCGCCGTCAACCGGCCACCGCGGCCCGCGAGGGCCTCCCAATGCCGCTTGCGGCTTTAATTATTTATTTTTTTTTTCTCCGAAAAAAGTCCACTTTCCCACCGACGAAAAGTCCTGAATTTTTGCACACAATTCAAGCACGTGAAAAAAACATTCTTCACATTTAGAAAATATTAAAAATCTCAAATATGGCGCGTCAGCGCCACCTGGAAAATCAAGTTTACAATGCGCCCAATGTTAAGACCCGAAAAACCCCAAAATTTTAGTTTGTCGTAGACGAAAAAAATTCGGCACAGTGATTGGTCACGTGAAGCCAAACAAAAAAACACATTACACGGTTGCTAGGCAACCAACAGTATGGCGGCCATATTGGCCCGAAGAGGGAATTGGCGCCGAAGGCGCCATTTCATGCCCACGCATTTGAACGAACTCGTCCTAGGCCGTTGAACGCAGAGACTCCCCGTTCGCTCCAGATCATCTCCACATGTGGGAGATTAAAAGTTATTAAAAACTTTCTAATAGGACTTTTGGTTTTGCCGTGGCAACGCCATAAATTTGGCGTCCGTTTTTGGCGCTCGCCGCCGTGTTCAAACAGTCATAACTCGCACATACTTTGGCCGATTTGAGCGAAACTTGAATCGTTGGTCGAGTCGTCGACCCCGGATGTTTTGATATAGGAATTTTGAAAATTGCCGCAATAGCGCCCCCTGCAGAGCACAAAATAAAAATGAATGGAGCCAAAAATTAAACTTTGTCGTAGATGCATGAAATTTGGTACAGACATCCGTCACGTGATCCCGAATAAAAAATATATTGATGCCCCGCCCCTTTTCCCACCGTGTTGCCATGGCAACGACCCAATGTCAACTTTGCCGCAGCCAAACCAAAATTGGTACACGCGTGCGTCATGACTGTCCGAACAAAAAAGTACATTACATGGTTGCTAGGTGACCAACAGGAGGTCGGCCATTTTGGGAAAAATCAGCGCCGAAGGCGCCATTTCTTTTGCCAGCTCTTTTATAAACTCCACCGAGGGTGGCAGCGACATTATAAGCAGGTAGGGCGCGGCAGCGCCTCCCGGTTATTGCGGCGGCGTGCGGGAACCGGCGTCAATCGGCCACCGCGGCCCGCGAGGGCCTCCCAATGCCGCTTGCGGCTTTAATTCTTATTATTTTTCTTCTCCCCCCCTAAATCCACTTTCCCACTGACGAAAAGTCCTGAATTTTTGCTCAAAATTCAAGCACGTGATTCTAAGAACTTTCACATTTAGAAAATTGAAAAATTCAAAAAAATGGCGCGTCAGCGCCCCCTGGAAAAACCACGTTAACATTGCGCCCTATGTAAAACACCCCCAAAATACCGCAAAACCTGAAAAACGTACTTTGTCGTAGACGAAAAAAATTCGGCACAGTGATTGGTCACGTGAAGCCAAACAAAAAAACACATTACGCGGTTGCTAGGCAACCAACAGTATGGCGGCCATATTGGCCCGAAGAGGGACTTGGCGCCGAAGGCGCCATTTCATGCCCACGCATTTGAACGAACTCGTCCTAGGGCTTTTAACGCAGCGACTCCCCGTTCGCTCCAGATCATCTCCACATGTGGGAGATTAAAAGTTATTAAAAACTTTTTAATAGCATTTTTGGTTTTGCCGTGGCAACGCCATGAATTTGGCGTCCGTTTTCGCCGCTCGCCGCCGTGTTCAAACAGCCGTAACTCACACATACTTTGGCCGATTTGAACAAAACTTGAATCGTTGGTCGAGTCGTCGACCCCGGATGTTTTGATATAGGAATTTTGAAAATTGCCGCAATAGCGCCCCCTGCAGAGCACAAAATAAAAATGAATGGAGCCAAAAATTAAACTTTGTCGTAGATGCATGAAATTTGGTACAGACATCCGTCACGTGATCCCGAATAAAAAATATATTGATGCCCCGCCCCTTTTCCCACCGTGTTGCCATGGCAACGACCCAATGTCAACTTTGCCGCAGCCAAACCAAAATTGGTACACGCGTGCGTCATGACTGTCCGAACAAAAAAGTACATTACATGGTTGCTAGGTGACCAACAGGAGGTCGGCCATTTTGGGAAAAATCAGCGCCGAAGGCGCCATTTCTTTTGCCAGCTCTTTTATAAACTCCACCGAGGGTGGCAGCGACATTATAAGCAGGTAGGGCGCGGCAGCGCCTCCCGGTTATTGCGGCGGCGTGCGGGAACCGGCGTCAATCGGCCACCGCGGCCCTCCCAATGCCGCTTGCGGCTTTAATTCTTTTTCTTATTATTTTTCCTCTCCCCCAAAACGCCAGTTTCGGCACTTTCCCACCGACGAAAAGTCCTGAATTTTTGCCCAAAATTCAATTACGTGAAAAAAAAAAACTTCACATCTCCAAAAATAAAACATTCAAAAAAATGGCGCGTTAGCGCCACCTGGAAAAACGACGTTAACATTGCGCCCTATGGCAGGACCCCCCAAAATACCGAAATACCCGAAAAACGTACTTCGTCGTAGACGAAAAAAATTCGGCACAGTGATTGGTCACGTGAAGCCAAACAAAAAAACACATTACGCGGTTGCTAGGTAACCAACAGTATGGCGGCCATATTGGCCCGAAGAGGGACTTGGCGCCGAAGGCGCCATTTCATGCCCACGCATTTGAACGAACTCGTCCTAGGCCGTTGAACGCAGCGACTCCCCGTTCGCTCCAGATCATCTCCACATGTGGGACATCAAAAGTTATTAAAAACTTTTTAATAGGATTTTTGGTTTTGCCGTGGCAACGCCATGAATTCCGCGTCCGTTTTTGGCGTTCGCCGCCGCGTTCAAACAGTCATAACTCGCACAGACTTTGGCCGATTTGAGCGAAACTTGAATCGTTGGTCGAGTCGTCGACCCCGGATGTTTTGATATAGGAATTTTGAAAATTGCCGCAATAGCGCCCCCTGCAGAGCACAAATTAAAAATGAATGGAGCCAAAAATTAAACTTTGCCGTAGATACATGAAATTTGGTACAGACATCCGTCACGTGATCCCGAACAAAAAATATATTGATGCCCCGCCCCTTTTCCCACCGTGTTGCCATGGCAACGACCCAATGTCAACTTTGCCGCAGCCAAACCAAAATTGGTACACGCGTGCGTCATGACTGTCCGAACAAAAAAGTACATTACATGGTTGCTAGGCGACCAACAGGAGGTCGGCCATTTTGGGAAAATCAGCGCCGAAGGCGCCATTTCTTGCCTTTGCTCTTTTATAAACTCCACCGAGGGTGGCAGCGACATTATAAGCAGGTAGGGCGCGTCAGCGCCTCCCGGTTATTGCGGCGGCGTGCGGGAACCGCCGTCAACCGGCCACCGCGGCCCGCGAGGGCCTCCCAATGCCGCTTGCGGCTTTAATTATTTATTTTTTTTTTCTCCGAAAAAAGTCCACTTTCCCACCGACGAAAAGTCCTGAATTTTTGCACACAATTCAAGCACGTGAAAAAAACATTCTTCACATTTAGAAAATATTAAAAATCTCAAATATGGCGCGTCAGCGCCACCTGGAAAATCAAGTTTACAATGCGCCCAATGTTAAGACCCGAAAAACCCCAAAATTTTAGTTTGTCGTAGACGAAAAAAATTCGGCACAGTGATTGGTCACGTGAAGCCAAACAAAAAAACACATTACACGGTTGCTAGGCAACCAACAGTATGGCGGCCATATTGGCCCGAAGAGGGAATTGGCGCCGAAGGCGCCATTTCATGCCCACGCATTTGAACGAACTCGTCCTAGGCCGTTGAACGCAGAGACTCCCCGTTCGCTCCAGATCATCTCCACATGTGGGAGATTAAAAGTTATTAAAAACTTTCTAATAGGACTTTTGGTTTTGCCGTGGCAACGCCATAAATTTGGCGTCCGTTTTTGGCGCTCGCCGCCGTGTTCAAACAGTCATAACTCGCACATACTTTGGCCGATTTGAGCGAAACTTGAATCGTTGGTCGAGTCGTTGACCCTGGATGTTTTGATATAGGAAATTTGAAAATTGCCGCAATAGCGCCCCCTGCAGAGCACAAAATAAAAATGAATGGAGCCAAAAATTAAACTTTGTCGTAGATGCATGAAATTTGGTACAGACATCCGTCACGTGATCCCGAACAAAAAATATATTGATGCCCCGCCCCTTTTCCCACCGTGTTGCCATGGCAACGACCCAATGTCAACTTTGTCGTAGCCAAACCAAAATTGGTACACACGTGCGTCATGACTGTCCGAACAAAAAAGTACATTACATGGTTGCTAGGCGACCAACAGGAGGTCGGCCATTTTGGGAAAAATAAGCGCCGAAGGCGCCATTTCTTTTGCCAGCTCTTTTATAAACTCCACCGAGGGTGGCAGCGACATTATAAGCAGGTAGGGCGCGGCAGCGCCCCCCGGTTATTGTACATTACATGGTTGCTAGGCGACCAACAGGAGGTCGGCCATTTTGGGAAAATCTGCGCCGAAGGCGCCATTTCTTGCCTTTGCTCTTTTATAAACTCCACCGAGGGTGGCAGCGACATTATAACCAGGTAGGGCGCGGCAGCGCCTCCCGGTTATTGCGGCGGCGTGCGGGAACCGGCGTCAACCGGCCACCGCGGCCCGCGAGGGCCTCCCAATGCCGCTTGCGGCTTTAATTTTGTTTTGCTGTTGTTTCCTTGTTGCTATTTTGTCCCTTTGTTGTTCCACTATGTTTTTGTGAAATGATTATTTTAATTGTATTAATTTTGGGGGTGGGCGCTCATAAGCTCTTGCTTCGGCTCATTCCTTTTGAGCAGAGTTTGCTGCTCAAATAAACAAATAAACAAATAAGGATATACTGCTATTGGAATATGCTACTTAGCAGATCAATAAAACAGGCTAAACCCCCGCAAATATTCGGAGGATTAGGCTGTTTTAGCATGGAATGTAACATCAGTGCCATTTGATTATTAGCTTGAACATTTTAGTACCAACTAATGGGGTGTTTGGTGTGATTTTTGTATTTTTTTTTAGCTTATACAAAGTAATAACTTCTTCATGAACGCATTTCCATTATAATCCAATCAAAAGTGGACGCAGTGAACACACAAAACAGGTGTAGAAATAGTGAAAAATGTTTTCTCCTACTACCCCTGTTTTTCTTCTCAAACATGTAGTTTACTCAAACGCAAATTCCTTTGACATATTCAAAATAACTTACAGATTTATAACTTTCTTACCTCTGTAGACATTACGACTCTAAACAAAACATTTGTGCAATCGTGGTCCTTGATATGTGCTGAACAGCTCGTGCGAGCGTGCGTGTGGTCCATGAGCGTGCACAACTCTGGATGCAATTCCGCTTGTCGCCAAAGGGGTCATAGTTCTGCAAGAACTCAGAAACTTGCGTTTAGCACCTTTAAACTGGGTGCAGTTGCATATGGCGAAGTATTGCAGAAGAAGGGAAAATTCTTACATAATCCAGATAATCATGACAACAAACGATGCTTCAGTTTGTCCAGCACATGCGTTCGACGCGTCTATGACAGAAAGCCACACAGATACACATGAATGCAGGCCGAGACATCAATACTCCTGTATCTTTTACTGATGAGGCAAACTTTGAAAAACAACTCGACATAAAAATAATAATCTTGAATCACACATCACAGCGTAAACTGTTACAACGATTTGAAACATCTGATGGTACTAAAGCAAAAACAGTACGTCTTTACCTGTACGATGACCACTATTATGTCATAAAGAATTTGACAGGATATTTTGGAGGGGTTTTGTGACCTATGCTACATGACATATGATGTACCTATGACGCATGTCTGTAAATATAAGTGTGAAGTATGTTATTCGGCTTGTCAGCGTAACAGATGGTTTAATGTGAGGACTGTAAGCGTATATGTCTGTCGAGACAGTGCTTTGAATTATACAAGAGAAACAAAATCCCCTGCCAAGCAAAACACTACTGTGAAATTTGTTGTACAATTTATACAGTGACAAAAACAGATCACATCTGCAGGCCGAAAAAATGTGAGCGTTGTAAGGAGCAGATAATCGATGTCAAATCTACACATCAGTGCTTCATTCAGCCTGCCAGACCAAAGCCTCCAACTGACAAATATATACTCTATGACTTTGAAACCAGAACACATGATGGCACACACGAGCCAGTGCCGGTCTGCACAGTACATATGGCTGGAGAAAAATATTGTTTTCCCAACACAAACTGTGTACGCAAGTTCATTAAACATTTCAGAAAGCCAACATTTAGAAACTATTTATTCATAGCACACAACGTACAGCAGGGTATTGTAGTAGACATTACACTGTGATTTTTATGTATGACAATCTACAAACAAATCTACAAACAAAGATGGATCAATTCCTTCAGCTTTCTCCCCATGCGATTGTCGGCTACACCGGCAGCTTTAGGATTTTATGATCTTCTACAGACAACACACTGATTCTCATGATTTCAGGAAGCTGTTTGACTTTCACAATAAAAGACCCACGTCGTATTGTTCATTCAAATTCTTTATTGTTCGAATGTCCCAAAATCCCAGCAACAAAATCAACAAAATATGAACAATGATTTTTACACCAAAAGTTGAAAGATGAATGGCCGGCACAGCTACAGTGATGCCCCTCCCCCCGAAGAGGAATTAAAAAAAAACAAGTGAACGGCTCTCTGCAGGTACTCGGCTCCCATCGTTCACAGTGAAGAACCGTTCAAAGGCTCGATCCATTTGTGAACGTCACTTTTTGTTGCAATCTTTTCTCATCCAAAACAGACCTGGGGTCTTATTTAAAAAAATAAAATAAAACGTGAGACTCTGCCTATAAGAATCTGTACGAGCAAAACCCAAACTTCACGTGCGGAGGAAAGGTTTGGATTTACAAAACCCTCCGTACGCACACCTGCAGACAATTTCCACTTCATAAATACCACTTAACCGTACCAATGCGCGGAGGCGGAGGCAATCGGCCATATTTGGCAATGCAAATCCACTCATTAATACAATTTGCATATTTATGAGCCACGTGTTGGCACACTGATAAGACAATGGACGGAAAAGCGAGGAAGAAACCAAACTACACCTCAATGGAATGTGACAGGCTCATTGGGGGGGTGGAGGCCCGAAAGACCGTGTTGTTTGGGAGCCACAACAAAAGGAACCACAGTGGCAGCCATTTCTTTAAACATGGGCTGTTTCCCAAAGCCTAGGTACCTTGCCTTGCCTTGGTGTTGAAGGCAGTGCCTTCAGACCCACTTCCTTCCAGTCCCAGGCAAGTGTCCTGCCTTGGACCAAACCGTTTTTTTTTATTATTATTATTTACTTAAAAAAGACAAAAACCTGAAATTCATGAGGCTATTTGACCAAATCTTGACACAAACCTTTGCTTTTTTTGCAATTCAAATTTACACTGGCTGTAGAGCCAATAAACAAGTCAAAGCTTGTATCTTTTTCTTAAAAAGTGGAATTTAAGTGCTTTAACAAGTCACATAAGCTAGCACCACCTTTCTTGTTGTTGTTTTTTTATTTGTAAGAGCCATGGTGCATTATGGGTGATTTTGGCTGGAGCAAGGCAGCGCTGATGTATCCTTAGTAAATTAGCCACATGCTAACCAAAGGGAGGACACAGGCCTCCAGACGACTTGAACATTGGAACAGCACTTGGGCGGCGGCTGATGATGTGGCTGCCTGACCACGCCCACTTCAGACCAAGGCAAGGCGAGGTACCCGGGCTTTGGGAAACAGCCATGGTACGCGCCACAGAGTGCACGGTGGCAGAGATGAAAAAGAAATGGACTGACACAAAGATAAACATATAGCCTACATGTTCCTGCTCAATAAACTAGGCCTAGATTTACCTAAACATCAATTGGAAAAATGCCATGCCATGTGTAGGCCTCTTTTAATAACTATGCTTTTCCCTTTGAAGTTGGACATGAAAAAACGTCTAACAGCTTACCACCGGAGTCTGGACCAGAGCGGTGGAGGACCACCCACCCCAAGCCTGGATGGACATGAAAGTGGCGTCCATCATAAGCAACAAGAGCCTCAGCAGCTCTGTGGACCTCCAGCGGAGGACGATAAGCCATTACTGATGGTGCTGGAGAATTAAGGCAAATAAGAGCGAACTCACACAATTAATAACATTTTAATTTCATCTAATTACATCCTGATGCATTCTTGAAGCCGCTTGGTACTCCGCGTGTTGTGGAGGTGCAGGGGGGTTAATGTCAGGTGGGGAGGAGGTGGCGATGTCATGGTGCACCGCCACATTGTGCAAGACACTACATTCACACACTACGATCCGGGACTTAGAAAGCGTAATGTATATCATAAAACACCAGCAGTATGTTATTGTACAGGACCATACTATCATTTTTAAGCATTTAAAAAGTTTCATGCATAAATCAGTAACTCCGGACTGCTGCTTTAATCAACCACACAGTGCCTTAAAACAATCCGAAAGTTTGACGGCTCATGGCAGCTGTGTTGAACGAACCTTTGGACTTATCGTTTTAAACCAGAACTGCCATCACCATTTCTCTCAGTGGTTTACGCTGCACCTTTTATCTCGCTTTGAAAACACATTCAAAACCTGTCTGGCCAGGACCACACATTTTCTCCCCAAATGTTTTGTCTGGAACATTATCTCTTCTCTGCGAGTCCCGGTGAGCGTGATCGACGGGCAGATTGAGAAATCAGAGAAATGCATAGAATCAAACATAATCGGAACAGTCAACAGATGTCAACAGCCTCCAAAAAAGTCAAATGAAAAATTACCCGCCACATAAGCTCTAAAATGGCATTCAGAGGTGAGGAAAATATGTGGCTATGTAAGAGAACAGTTATACATAAACTGTGCCATTGAAAGAATGTGTATTGTAACTTTGTGTTTTGTAGCAGGACTTTTAATTACCAGATCTACTTTAGAGTCATGAATACTATAAGTTAGTCATTCTTGATCAAATCAGCTCAACTTGAGCTTCACTGGTGAATGTAGTGTGTGAGTGAGTTATTTGGTGATGGTCAAGGCAGCTGTGGCTACATAGGTGGAGTGAATGAATATGTACGAAATTGTAAAGGTCTTTGAGCATCTGGAAAAGCGCTATATAAAACAAAAGCATTCATGGGGCGGCAGAGCAGGTCGTCTCATGATCGAAAAGTCAGGGGTTTGAATCCCTGCTTCTGCACGTTCCCTGTCATTGTGTCCTTGGTGGTCCCTCATTTCAAGAAGGGGGATCGGAGGGTGTGCTCCAATTACAGAGGGATCACACTCCTCAGCCTCCCTGGTAAGGTCTACTCCAGGGTGCTGGAGAGGAGGATCCGGCCAATAGTCGAACCTCGGATCCAGGAGGAACAATGCGGTTTTCGTCCCGGTCGTGGAACACTGGACCAGCTCTATACCCTTCATCGGGTGCTCGAGGGTTTGTGGGAGTTCGCCCAACCAGTCCACATGTGTTTTGTGGATCTGGAGAAAGTGTTCGACCGTGTCCCTCGTGGTGCCCTGTGGGGGGTGCTCCGGGAGTATGGGGTCCGGGGCCCTCTACTAAGGGCTGTCCGTTCCCTGTATGACCGCAGCAGGAGCTTGGTTCGCCCTTTGTCACCGGTTTTGTTCATTACCTATATGGACATAATTTCTAGGCGCAGCCAGGGGCCGGAGGGTGTCCAGTTTGGGAACCTCAGAATCTCATCTCTGCTGTTTGCAGACGATGTTGTTCTGTTGGCTTTATCAAATCAGGACCTTCAGCTGCACTGGGGCGGTTTGCAGCCGAGTGTGAAGCGGCCGGGATGAGGATCAGCACTTCCAAATCTGAGGCCATGGTTCTCCACTGGAAAAAGGTGGTTTCCCCGCTTCAGGTCGGTGGGGAGTCTTTGCCCCAAGTGGAGGAGTTCAAGTATCTCGGGGTCCTGTTCACGAGTGAGGGACGGATGGAGCGTGAGATCGATATACGGATCGGTGCGGCGTCAGCAGTGATGCGGTCGCTGTATCGGACCGTTGTGGTGAAGAGGGAGCTGAGTCTGACGCCGAATTTACACCAGGAGCTATTACTGGACGTGACGTACGCGGCGCGTTATACGCGCGCATTTTCGAAAGCGCAAATTTACACATACGGCGTCAGAGCAGCTAAAGCTACGCGTGTGTTCGGGTGTCTCTTCCCCAAATCACTTGGAATAATTTTGCTTATAAAAATGGGTAAGTAATAACATTTCTCATGTTAATACGGTTTGCTAGTTGTACATCGAACTCTGCCAATTTATGAAATGATTTGCATATTTTTTTTAGCTTACCGTAGCTTAGCTTGTGCATTTATTTATAGAAACAGTGCCGAGTAGAAGGCGCACCTTGGCCTTTCTTCTTTTGGTAGAAGAAGTGAGGAGACAGGAGAGACAACAGACCAGGCGACTATGAGTGCATCCAATTAACCAGCAGCGTCATCAGCAAGGTGACTTCTACCACCTTGTGGCCGGGCTGGGGCTTGACAGCCAAAGACACCACCAATATGCGTGTTGGGAACTTCGACAAATCAACAGAAAACTTATTTTGACAGGGTGTCGGAAGTTTACTTTGAAAGACTGTGCCATTTTCCCGTCTAAAATTACGGAGTTTGCCGCGTATACGCGTCAAAATTAGAACTCCATTCTAATTTAGGCGCAGCCTCGCGTCAATACGTCCGTCTGACGCGCGTATAACACTGCTAGTGTAAATATCATGATAGGTTAGAATGGAAAAAAGTGACGCGCGTCTGCTGCGCTACAACGCTTACGCGCTGTAATTCCTCTGGTGTAAATTCGGCGTGAGGGCAAAGCTCTCGATTTACCGATCGATCTACGTTCCCACCCTCACCTATGGTCATGAGATTTGGGTAATGACCGAAAGGACAAGATCGCCAATACAAGCGGCCGAAATGAGTTTCCTTTGCAGGGTGGCTGGGCGCACCCTCCGAGATCGGGTAAGGAGCTCAGTTACCCGGGAGGAGCTCGGACTCGAGCCGCTACTCCTCCACGTCGAAAGGAGCCAGCTGAGGTGGCTAGGGCATCTGTTCAGGATGCCTCCTGGTCGCCTCCCTCGGGAGGTGCTCCAGGCATGTCCCACTGGGAGGAGGCCTCGTGGAAGGCCCAGGACACGCTGGTGATACTATGTCTCCGAGCTGCCCTGGTGTCGTCTCGGGGTCCCCCCAGAAGAGCTGGAGGAGGTGTGCGTTTGGGCATCTCTGCTGAGACTGCTGGCCCCGTGACCCGGCCCCGGATAAAGCGGAAGAAAGTGGATGGAATCGCTTTCACATTTGAGAAAACCATCACAAAGTTACAACTTAATTTGTCCAGACAAAACTACAGACAGAGCCACACGACTTCCTCCACTGAATGCACTGAGGGAGTTGAAACGGTAAAAACATATTCCTTCCATAAACACTACATTGTCTTGTACACAAAACCTTTTCTTTATTCATCCTTCTTCAAAAAACTGCTTACAGCCGGCCCACTTAACACCAAAGTGGGACGTTAATTGCCTTTAAACTGTAACTCGAGCAGTCCCTGGGTGGAGGAACGAGTCTGCAAATGCGCAACCTGCAAAAGGCCACAATTGGTTCGACGGTCAATTTTCCGGGAAGAGAAAGAGTGAAAATCCATGTCCTGATTACGCTCAAGGACGTCGTGTGGGATTACTGCATCAATATCTTTAGGTAATATCTTTACATTACCTGGGAACCGTATGGAAATGGAAATGATACGAGCGGGATAATGGCGGCGTATGGAAATGCATGTGTGCGTGTGTGTTTCTCCCCCAGAGTTGCAGAATGATGTTAGCTTTTACAATCTCATTTGTGATCAATAATGTGGATACGCTGAGAGCCGGGCACAGAGCGGGGCCCTTTGGGAGTAGAGAATCCAAACAGAGGAATAGAGCGGGTTAGGCTGTGGCGAAGGTCTAATGCCTGTGTGAGTGAGGATAAGCGTTGACTTCTTCATTACTAACATGTTCCGTTTTACTCCTGGATTTATTGTTGTTTTGCTGTTAGCGGCTTGATTCTCTGGAATGCCATTTTAAGAAAGGATACGAAGTGCACAGACCACAGATATAAGGACATTTTTTCACAATAATCTTACTCGTACAGTACAAAGCCCTAAACCTTAGGGCTCAGTTTATTTACTATGGCAATGCAAAGTGCTTCGCAATGACATAAAATTAAGGAGTCAGATAAAGTAAATTTATAAAGCATCAATATAATTCATTACATTCAAAGCACTGAGTGATAAGTGACACATGTACGGCTAAAAAGAACAGTTTTCAGCCTGGATTTGAACTTTGCCTCAAATCTGCGTAAAACTTCATGCAGCCTCACCGTGTTTAGTCCTCACTGTGGGACCAGCAGGAGTGACAGGAGCCAGTGTAGGGACCGGAGCACTGGACTTGAGCAGCCGTTACAGGGGTTCAACCTGCTGGAGGAAAACACATGGATAAGTCGCTCTAAGTCCAGGTAAGACACTATGGGCCTGATCTTGTGCTACGGAAATTGACCCACTATATTTAACATCAACACCGTTTTGAAACTTTTCCCTGTGATCCCAAGACGAATTCAAGTGATTTAAAAAGTGACCATGTCAGTGTCGGGCTGATCCCAGGTCCTGTCGTTCCCCTGTCCACTATGGTCCGCTCCTGCCTACGGAGCCGCCGCCCTGACTTTTCCCTCGCTTTCAAGATATTGACAACATAAATATTTGCAAGAAATGTCACTTGAGATTATAGTCTGTAAACAAATGCCCGTGAGCCTTACGGTTCACGGTTATGGCTCAATATACTTCAGTGTTCACGCTCCGCTGCCTGAACTCGCTCACACATTTCAATGGCGGTGTGGTTGGTTTGGTTGCCCAAATTAGGAGCCTGATTGATCCACGCATACGCAGTCGAGATGGGCCTTCGGCTTATGACACTGACACCACACACATGAGGAGCCCCACCACAAAGCAACGCTTGCAAGAAACTGTTCCAGGGACCTGATGGATTGGGATATTAGGATCAATATCAGGCTAAAGCTCCTCCAGTGTGTCCTCGGCTTTAGACAGTTTGGATTGGATTTCCCTCTGCATTCTGTCCAGACTGGGAATCAAAAACATGAAGATCACACTTGAACACAACGGGGTCATTAGGCAACACACACAAAAAAACTTTAAATTATGGCAACCTTCAGTACTTCAGCCAACCTAAACAAAATGTTCATTCTACAAAAGAAATTACTACTTGTTCCCAACTGATGCTCCAACCTTAAATCTTAAATACTCCGGCTTGTACATTTGTATTTAGATCACCATATGATGATGACTTGCCTTCTTATATAAAACATTATTTTACACATAATTATCAGGTTCACCATTATTCTACTGGGCAGCCTGCCATTGTACACAGTGCGAAGAGTCAAAGGAACTGAATTGTATGAGTATTGTATCTTTGATACTTTGTATTTGACATTGTATTTGGACTTAAATTGACTTTGTTTTTGTTGTTATTTCATTGTTTTCTTGGGAGTGGTGTTGTTATAGCCTCTCATGCACTTGCCATTGGTTTTGTATATTAACACATTTGAATGGATATTTTTAATGTTCTTTTATAACTTTAATGGCTACTCCAAAGTGCTAAATAAATAACATGAAACACATTACCAAACATGTACTTTTTTCACGTTTGGAAGAATGTACTGGAGTAGAAAGTATTACACTGAAAAGTAATATCGACTCAAGTAAAACAAGTCTGCTTTTGTTGGGGGTGCTTTGTGCACATTAGGCCACAGAATACTGCAGCCCAAAGAGAGCCGATAAGTGCCCGCCCTCATTCCCGAGTGAAGGGTGTGAATGGGACACACTGTTTGGGCTCTGTACAAAGGCGGGAGTGAGCGCTCGCACCTGGAAGCCCTACAGCGAGCATCTTTGATCCACTCAGAGCGCCATCAAAGAGACTGAGGACCTTTGTACAAACCCCCAGCCCGTGAGCACCTATGCACACACAATGCACCACTCCAACGCGCCGAAGAGGACCCCGCCAACAATAGTCGGCACTCAGAGGAACGCCTTTCACTCATAAATTACAGCTATTGTGGAGTCTCTCCAACGAGAAGTCATTCAGACGGGATCAATCCACTTCATAAGAGACACGTCAGCGCGGTTCGAGGGGTCTGTCAGAGCGTAAACAGACGTGTGGGCGAAAACTCAGACAATTGTGAACCCTTTCTTCTGAAATTTAATGAGGATGCCACTTAAAACATTGCGCTTTCTCCCACACTGTTTATGGAGTTGTTCTGTTTGTATTCCATTTTACACGGGTAACGTGCTATGGTTTAACCTTCAATGATTTAATCTCTGTGTAAAATTCAAACCGTGATTGAAGAAGGTTAGAGCTCTATTCTTAATGGTGCGTTTCCTGTGGACCCTGTTTTGTTTCTCGTCGGTCTATCAGGTCTTTGTTAAAGAAGTATGGAGCGCATGCGTGGTTAGTATCGTAACGTCTAAATAAGTGTGGTGTTTTATTGGGTCCGCCTGGTTCACTTCTCACACCGCTCTGAGCTCTGGCTTAAAGGAACAGGCCATCGTTTTTCCATACTGAGATATGTTCTTACCTGAGCTTAGATGAACTGATGCTTACCTGTCTGGTCTTTGTGGCTTCTGACTTCACCCCGTTTGGAGCCATAGGAATATACTGGGAGAGGCCAAATGCTAACAACATCTTTGGTCGTTTTGCGTGACTGAGGGCACACACAAAGACCAGACAGGTACGCGTCAACGTGTCCAAGCTCAGGTAAGAACATATCTCAGTATGGAAAAATGGTGGCCTGTTCCTTTAAATGAGCTCTTACTTACTACCTCTCATGTATTTGTGGAGATCGGGTGCAAGCTGAAACATAAAATTTGCTATTTTATTGGTATATTGCAATTAATTAACCATTTGTGTTGCCTGTATTACAGTGTTAGGGCCCCAAATCTGGTATGTAAATGGGACAATACTGCGCAAGTAAAAAATGAATAAATGACTCTGTGGCTGATCCACTTGTGCTCGTGCTTCTCGCTTTACACATGAGCAAACGCTTGGTAAATGACCCCGTAGCTGGGCTCAGGGTAGTGCTACTCTCCTGACATGGGGCCGACTCCTGCGTTCATGTTGTGATTTATTTATTTGGAAGAATATGTCTTTAATATATAATTATCAATGATCAAATATGGGCTGCACGCAATGGGCGAGGACCATGCTTCTCTTTGGTCCTTATGGTGGGGAGCTGACATTGCTGAAATACCACCCCCTTGTGGCCAAGGGCGACTCTAAGAGACACTTGGGGGTATTGATTCTCATGGGCCTTCCGACCTCCCAAGAATATCTTAAAAGCCTGGCTTTTTCTTTTTCTAAAAGTCGCTATGACCCATGTGACAACGCTTGGGTAGGTGAAATATTTTTAACCGCGCTGGTTTTTGTTCATCAGCCCTAAAAAGAGGAAGCCTTTTCAGTGCATTGACTGGCTCCAGAGCCTGTCAATCAAGCTTTGGAGCTCTGTGGAGGCTCCGCCCGCCCCACGAGCGCAGGGCTTCCCGCCTTTTTGTCCTTTTAAGAAACAGAGGACTCGGGACCTTTTCCATGAATGGGGCTCGTACTTCACAGCAAAAAGGTTTGTATGTTCTCCCTGTGTCTTCGTAGGTTTCCTCCGGGTACACCAGTTTTCCCCTACCACTAAAAACTTGTACAATAGGTGAATCCTCCAGCCAGGTGATTCTGACTATCAGCCTGGCTCCACGGCATGTTGATGCGAGGTGACTTCTCGGAGGAGCAAGTAAGCGACTTGATGCTGGACGAGGCTGATCTCAGATCTAAATGGGCACTTTAGACCTACCTTCATCAGGCCCAAAGCACCAGTCACCCATTGACTCTCTCATGCATACACCAATGTACACAGACACTGGAGGCAAAGTGGGCGAAGTGTCTTGCTCAAGGACACAACGACAGTGTGCATCTTCAGGAGCGGGGATTTGAACACTGACCTTCTGATCATGAGACGACCCACTCCACCCACTGGGCCACTGTCGCTCCAGTAAAAATGGTCTCTCCCGAGTCCACAAAGAGGCGACAAAACATCTCAAAAACATTCAGTTCACAAGGAAAAGGTCACTAAAACACGCCATGGTTTTACAGAGTAGACAAGCAGTGAATGGTGGTGGTAAACATCACAAAAGTATCCATCCGTCACTCATCCTTAATTATATTCCTAACATTATTGTACAGGCACCGGTCCTGAATAATTAGCATGAGGCAATAATGAGAGGAGCCGGAGCCCGCAGTCGATCTCTTTAATATGTTTGTTGCTTCTTTAATTCTCTGCTCATTTGCCTTGTTGTGCTGTCAGTGTGATTTAATTGCGGTGGGAAATCGGAGCGTCGGTCCGGAGCTGGGGAGTGCTGTCTTCATGTAATTAAAGTGGGACATTTGCATCGCAGTCCTCTGGTACTTATTAAAGCCGCGTCATAAACAAACGGCCGCCGCATAATCATGAGGCTTATTCCAAACTGAAGCATTGTGTCAAACACAGAAGGACTGTCAAAACAACCATTAAAAGTGTTTGTTATCCCGCCCCCACCTGAGCCCCCGGCAGTGTCACATGACTGGATCAGCACTTCACACTGAAGGTTGGATCACTGTCAACATGGTCAATCTGTGCGGATAAGATGGCTCATGTGTGATTTGTATGTGGCTTTATGTGTGATTTTTATGTGTGATTTGTATGTGGCTTTATGTGTGATTTTTATGTGTGATTTGTATGTGGCTTTATGTGTGATTTGTATGTGGTTTTATGTATGATTTGTATGTGGTTTTATGTGTGATTTGTATGTGGCTTTATGTGTGATTTTATGTGTGATTTGTATGTGGTTTTATGTGTGATTTGTATGTGGCTTTATGTGTGGTTTTATGTGTGATTTGTATGTGGCTTTATGTGTGATTTTATGTGTGATTTTTATGTGGTTTTATGTGTGATTTGTATGTGGTTTTATGTGTGATTTGTATGTGGCTTTATGTGTGATTTTATGTGTGATTTGTATGTGGTTTTATGTGTGATTTGTATGTGTGATTTTATGTGTGATTTGTATGTGGTTTTATGTGTGATTTGTATGTGTGATTTTTATGTGTGATTTGTATGTGTGATTTTTATGTGTGATTTGTATGTGGTTTTATGTGTGATTTGTATGTGTGATTTTTATGTGTGATTTTTATGTGTGATTTGTATGTGTGATTTGTATGTGTGATTTTTATGTGTGATTTGTATGTGGTTTTATGTGTGATTTGTATGTGTGATTTTTATGTGTGATTTTTATGTGTGATTTGTATGTGTGATTTGTATGTGTGATTTTATGTGTGATTTGTATGTGTGATTTTTATGTGTGATTTGTATGTGTGATTTTATGTGTGATTTGTATGTGGCTTTATGTGTGATTTTTATGTGTGATTTTATGTGTGATTTTTATGTGTGATTTTATGTGTGATTTGTATGTGGCTTTATGTGTGATTTTTATGTGTGATTTTATGTGTGATTTGTATGTGGCTTTATGTGTGATTTTTATGTGTGATTTTATGTGTGATTTGTATGTGGCTTTATAGAGTTCATTAACAAGACGGATCAGGACAAACTTTTGGCACCGCATTTTCTGCTGGTTTTACCGAGCCTCGTTTAAGCCAATCACAGCCAAGTCTCAAAACAAAATGTCGCTGATTTATTAAATCTCAGGTTTTGAAAAATGTTATGTGTGTTTGTAAGTCTGTAGCCCTCGTGGTTTCCCGCCGTCGCCACGTTGTTAATTAGCCCTGATTAAAACGGCTTGTTGTTACACCTGTCCACTCAGGCAAACGCATCAGCGGGAGCAGTTCGACTGACACGGACCAACAGCTTTGAAGAAGGTCACCTTTTGTGGCAATTATTATCCATATTAAAATTCTCCCTTCAAAATGTTTGCAGTACTCAATAACCTCGCCGAGCCCCATTTTAGCTGGTTGTCAATGGTAACGTTATTGCTGTGACACATTTACAACTTAACTCCTTGACTGCCATTGACGTCTAAAGACGTCTTTTCGTTTAGTAACGTCGACTGTCAAAGACATCTTCAATTAGGTTTTTCAGTGGGAACAGGCGCAGTAAAGCAAAATGCACCATCTATGTAAATATCGTAAAGATCTTACTTGAAGACATTATTTCATTGAGTCAGCAGGTGGCAACAGCGCTCTTTAGATGCCGATCACAGCTCAGAATTAGAGACCGCGGCTACTTCTTTCCTTTTTATCTCAGACGAGGCGAAGGATCAGACGTGGCTACCGAGGACGGTAAGGAAAGGTAACTTACACTGGACCAGCGGCTTTGGTTAGCGGTGGGTCTCAGACAAAGTGTTGGATGAGATGATGACGAGGTTGACCAGCATGGATCCAGGAAGTAGACAGGTATCCGACCTGAACTAGCCCAGAGAAGCATGCTAACGCTATGGCTAACGAGGGCTCAGGACGCCTCGGGGGCGCCTTTCATCACAGCAAACACGGACAAAATAAAAAGTTGAGTCAGATGAGTTCAAGCACCAGACCCGGATTCATTCAGATGTTTGAGGTGTCACTAAAGCAAAATATATTCGTGTCAATGTCACTGATTTGTTTTACAAAAAGCTTTTCCAGTTAAACTTATATTCAATATATTATATTATGAAATATATTTCAGTGAAACCTATATTCACCTGGGGATTATGAAAGAACGAAACAAGATAGATAGACACAAACCTTTTTTTTTATTGATGAAAGTAGAAAGTCTATTCTTTCTTAATCTGGTTTTAGATTTTACAGTCATTGTACACAGTATTCTGTGGGTCTTAAAAAATCTGTGAAAATCATCTAAAACGCCTGGCAATATGGGGTTGGCTGGCAGCCAGTGAGTTAAGCATCCCAAAGTGCTTCACAAATGAAACTGCTCCTACTCGATTTGGTCAGAGTCGAGCACGTGCTGCTGCACAGGTCTCACATGCAGGACAGTGCACCCGCCCCATGGGGAACAACCAATGTATGTGGCCATACCGCCTTTGCTCTGCCCGATCCCGTCCTCGGAAGCTAAGCAGGGAAGGGCCTGGCAGGACTTGGATGGGAGACCGTGAATGTAGTGTGTGTGTGAGTGGTTGGTGGTGGGGGCTGATGTGCGCAGACTGGTTGACTGGCTTATCATCACCGAGTATGGAGTGAATGAATAATGCACCAAAATTGTAAAGCGACTTTGAGCGTCTGGAAAAGCGCTATATAAGACTAATGCATTATTATTATGTTTCAGCTCCAGCCTCATTAAATAGATTTTTATTAGATTGAAATTCAGCTCACAATATAAATTGCAGGACAAGGTAAAGCAAATGATTCTCATATTTGCAAGTCTGGTTTTCCTTTACCATCCAAGAAGATGGTGCCGCCATTTTTTGTCTCACCAAACTAACTAACTAAATGACCATTTCAGACCATCGTGGTCCCGTAGTTCTCAACTCAGTCGAGCTTGATATCCAGAGGGGGTATAGATATCTCCTGTTTACGCTGCGTTTTCCTCACACCATTGACCCGGTGAAATGGTCTAGTTCAGTAGGCATTACTTAGGCAGAAGGGCTCCCGAGACGCCCTTGATCGAGTGGGCCGCTGAAAAGGGCTGACCACGGGCCCCTCTGTAATTGGACAAACGAGTCAATCACATCAATAGCACATTACTATATTCATAATTGATCCCTGGACATGTGTGTTATTGATCCCGGCTCGATCGCTATGGCACAATATTCATGTAACACTGAGCATATTCTGCGCCTAATTAAACCTCACCAGGCGCTCGATGTCCGGAACACCAAACATTTGTTACATCACATGCATTTCTATTGTGCCAGTGTTTTAAAACAAGCTAGCTGCTAACAGATTAGATACATGGGGTCGGCCCGTCATTCCGACACCTCTCTATTGCAACATCCCGTCAATTTGACACTTTTTGACACCTCTGTTCCGACAATAGGTCCTTAAGGTTAGGGCTAAGGTAAGGTTAGGGTTAGCTTGTAAACTCCACTATGCTTACAGGCACACCTTGTAGAATTGTACCCAATAAATACAATTGAAATAAAAGTATTTATTTTATGACAGATTATTTCGTCATTGAAATATACCTCATGAATGTACAAACAAACATGTGTCTTTTGCTGTGAGCGGCTCAGCTCTCCTAAGACATGACTACGTCTCCAGCTCGTTGCCATGGAGTTGACTCGGAATGGCGGGGTGTAACCAGATACCTGGACGTCTGATTGATTGGCCATCTCCATTACGATGATCTCCTGTCTCCTGGGGAGGGGCAGATATTTTTGTCTTTGGCGACTGAGGGCTACTCGTTTAGGAAGAGATTGTTTTTCCGCACTTCTCTTGTCTAATATAACTTTTCATCAAGCAAATGTTCCTGCATTTCACAGTAGTCTGCCTTATGGCCGTGTGGAGTTGGAAATGTCTTATATCACTTGATGAGATTGGACTTGTAGTGTCACGACCGTGCCTCAAACTGGTAACGAAACGCGAGAAGAGTAATATGTAGTCTGTTTACAAGAGTCCTGTCTGCACACATACGCCGCCTGCTGTTGAAGAGCAGTATTACTTGTGCGTGTGTCGGGTCTCTGCTGTGTAGAAGTGTTTCTAAGTAGAGGAACGCAGAAGAAATGAACAAGACTAGATAAGTTGTAAGACAGATTTTATTCTGAAATACACCGGATCTTCTTTCCTCACCAGACCTGATTCCTTCCGTTGCCGCTGTACGGCCTCGGTAGCCGGACCCGGACTTCGCGGGGCAGTGCGAGTGTGCAACATTGCTTTGAATGACTTTCTTGGATCGCGGAGGCCGTACCAGACCTTAAATGGATTTAATGTGAGCTGGGCGTTAACCCCATTGAGGACCTTTGAGGTGTGCCGGAGAAAGCTTTGTGCTGTGGTCACACTCTCCCGTCGTCAATACAAGATCTTGGGTAAAAGTGAACCCGACAGTGGATCTTTGGACATCGCAGAAGTTTATTCAGACGATGCCACAGCGAAATGCTAAACTAAAGGCGCTGCAACCAAATATTACAGCGCGTGACCTTTTTTGGTCAGTGCATGTAGTTGAGTTATGTCGTTATCGTCCTCCAAATGTAGATATGATGCAAGTTCATAATTTAAGTTAATTTTGGAACAGTTTAGTTAACTATTTTTGGGGGCTTTTTATATCAGCCAGCCTCCTTTTATGAGGGTTGATTTGACTGACCAGATCCAGAAGCAATGTGCACTTTGCTTGAACCTCAATGTTTTTGGGCCAAGTGATCTGGACCAGGTTATATTTGCTTTGTCGACTCTGACGGGAAAGAAAAAATCAGCATCTTATGTTTAAATTGTTAAGATTTAGCTGCACAAAATCCTCCCTTTGTTCTCCTGCAGTGGCTGTGAAAAAAACACTTGTAATAAATGAGTGCTCAGCCTGACCACGCGTGCGTTTGTTTGAGGCCTGAGAGATTGCTCGGCTGAAGGACGGAGCCTTTCAAGAGCCCGCGCTCCTTCAATTAGACAGAATGTGTTTGTCAGCAGCCGTTTCCTCCTCACCCGCGCACACACAGGCGAACACTAATGCTCCAGCACAGCTCTCCTCAGCGTCGGGGAAAGCACAGCTGAAGAGACAAGTGCACCTGCTCTGTCAGGGACTAGAGATGCTTGAGAGCTTCACCTCCAAAGTTCCCGTGTGTAGGCTCAGTGAATGATATCTCACTGAGATCCTAAAGAAAACAATGAGCAGGGGTCTTCTCCATGAATTATCTGAAGCCACAGATCACTTCCATGGCATTCTTTTCGCATTTGACGTAATAATAGGGCTTTCTGTTTTGTTTCTTAACTTCATATTGGGAACAGAAGAAAATAAGTGAGAAAATAATGTTCCATGATAATCGAGAATTGTTAGTTTTTGCCAGAAGACACAGCTTTTCATGGGGAGCCGATCCAAATGAACAGAATCCAGTTCCATCTGGACTGACAGCAACAGTGTTTATAAATAAACTAATGTCTACATGTGGGACACTTGAGAGCCAAGAGATGCCACTGTATCTTCCCTTTCCCTATTTACAGAAAATGAGAACATCCCCTTTTCCACCAACATACTTTCAAATCAAATCAAATCAAACTTTATTTATAGAGCGCTTTTCATACAAAATGTAACACAAAGTGCTTTACAGTGCTTAAAAATCATTAAAAATAATAAAAATCGTCCTCACCAGTAAATATACATAAATAACTACAACCCCACCACCCACCACCCGCACACACAGACACACAGACGTACAGACAGCCCAGCAGTTAAAAGTCTTAAATAAAAATGGACATAGAGTTGAGTACGTAAGGCTTTCTCCTCTCACAGCAGCCACCGAGCCCATGACTGACCACTACTCCACTCTGCCCCACCTTGAGATGAGAACACGGGGGTCTGACATCATTCACGGGCACATTTCAAAGATAATTGGACCATTTATATTTGTTTTTTTTGCGCTCGAGTCCTGGCCGGCAGCTCGTGTGGAGTGACGGAAACGAAAGGTTAAAGACCATCCGCAGATGAAATATCTGCGTGTCACATGACGGCCCCTCACGATGTGGCTGACCTGCCCGGGTCCTGGCCACGCTCCATCTCTGCTCAGATGAGCCCGGGCCGAGGAGAGCACTCCCCTCGTGGGGCTCGGAAACAGATGTCAAGTGGAATGTTCTCAAAACAGACTAAAGAAAACAGCCGTTTTCCTGTGTTGTCGTTGTACACCATAAAATAGTATCGCTACGACGGAGGTTACTTTTTCCCTATTTAACATTACCTTTAATTGACAACACCGCGTATTCAAACTGGAGGAGGAGTTGAGAGTCGTCAAAAACTACTCTACATAAACTAATAATTAAATACCAGGAATTGATGACACATCAAGGAGTTAAAATTAGAAGTTTTATTCCCTTAACATGTCATCTTAATACAGAATTCTGTCTTCCCCAGTTCCCTATCAAATGTGAGTCTGCCAGCCGCCCTGCCAATGGGCAGACTGACTCTTCCCTGGGGAAGCACAGTATTTTTACACATTCCATTGTCCACAAGATTTATGAGTCTAAGACCACATGTAGTGTTGTCATCGTTCCCATTGGCTCCCCAAAGCTGTCCATTCAGTTCCGTCGTAATTTGACCCCTTCTGTCCAAGTGGCCAGTGGACCGGGTGGGGGTTGCTGTGTCTTTTAATCTTTCCTTGAAACAAAGGACTGGGGAAACCACACCTTACTGCACTGAATGACAACTTTTGGTTAGTTTGCTAAATAGCCAAAGGAACAAAACATCGTATAAAAATATTATATCTCTTCAAGACTGTAATACCAGCAAGCACCCGCCGGAGCACAGTTCCGCCACGCACAACTCTTAGAAATTATGTTTTTCAAAGGCCCTATGCTTGATTTTTTTCTCCTCTTTAAAGCATTTTTAGTTATTGTGAGCTAGTTGTGGCTTCACATTGCCGTGACGATGGCGTTGTAAAACATGCTGATGAACGGTGTGAACAATTGCGACGATAAATGAGTTGGAATGAGTTGGAATATTTTCATGTTTTGATGAGGACTGTTTGAAGAAGCCGGTGATGTAGATGTCCTGTGCGCTGGACTGTACTTCTAATTATTCAAAACCCAAGTCAAATGGGACAAACCTTTAAGAAAAATAACTTAACTTAACAAAACAAATTATCTTTTGTAAATCAATTTCCTCTACCCAGTTCATTCTAACCTACCTGTGTGCCTTAGAACCTTTCTAACGTTATTTTTCCCAGCATAGCATTGCAGCAACCTTATTTAACAAAGTAAACATCCCTGCTACATTTGCAAACCCAGACAAGGAAGACCTTATGAGAACGTCTGAATCCAGAGACTGTTGTTCTCCTGCTGTTCCCCTTTATCTGTAGGAGATACTGACAGGCCTGAAACATCTATAATGTTTCCTGAAGATCTTAGTGTTCAAGTTCAGTCATTCAAACTCTGTAATGATTTGTTTTTTGTTTTAAAATGTCTCATGTGACCCGACCTACCCCACTCTCCCTTAACTGCCATAAGCAGTGATGCACCTTTCAAACATTTATTTGAGCATAACCACGTCACCAAAGCCCTTTCCCCACAGAGCAGGAGCTGAAACAGGCCTAGTCCCCGGTACAACCCTTGTCCAAACGTTCACCCCAACTTTGAATTATTGTAGAATAATATCTTATTAATACGAAAAGCACGCAGAATACTTGCAGCTAAAGAAAGGGGTCTGGTTAACCTTGTCCGTATAATGTGGGGGAACCATTCAGACACAGATTAAACATTTAATTTCCTTGGAATTACACGGGACCCTCCAGCTTCTAACCCCTCAGTCCTCAAATTAAGAGCAAAAAGCTAATACTTTTACGACACTAAGCAAAATCTGTTCCACAAATCATTGGCAACACTGCGGTAGTTTGTCTCCGCCGCAGACCAACGCGGCGCTCCACGCCTCCTGGACACGCTGGCAGCGCTGCCCCGCGGATGGCTCACCGTTTCTCCTCCGCGCAGATCCTAATTAACTGACTTTAATACGTCCTTGGATGGAGCCACCTGGGCCCCCCACATGCAAATGCAGAGAGCGCACCAGCGTACTCTCACGTACGCAGACAGGAGGCGCCGGAGAGGGAAGCAACGCCACAAAGACAATGGAAGGCTACGGTGTTGCCGCATAGAGATGGGGGTTATCAATATCAGTGCCATTAGTGATTTGTCTTATCAGTCTGACTCTTTCACAAATCACTTATCACTTCCTTACTTATAGATAACAAAATAGACTCCTATGATTTATATGATTTACAAAGGTTACATAGTAAATGAATGAGTAGGATTTGAGGCTATGTTAATTGTAACCGGCTCATAGGGATTTCCAGTTTCTTGCTGTAATTACTAAGAACAGGGGTTGCTCCTACACTACACAACATAATGCCAACACTGAGGATGAAAAGCGCATGTTACGGGACATTTACGGGACCATATGAGACCTGTCAGTCCTCACAGCTCATCTGACGGAATGTAATTTGAGAGATTATAAGAGCGCTTGTGTGTTCAAACCGTGTTAGTTTAATAAATCCGAGGAGTTATCAGGGCCGCCTCGTATCGCACAGTGTCAGGGCGGCGCCGCACCTTAAAGGGAATCTCTCAGACGATAATATGATGAGCTCATGAATCATAATGAAGACGGTGTAAGTGAGTGAAGGACACCAGGTCAGCTCTTTCGAGGGGGGCCCCCCGGCTTTAATTCAGCGCCAGTACTGGTCCTACAGAGGAGCCTAGACCTTTGTCATTTCAGCGTTCCAATGACCTTGGTGCGTTCCTTCAATGAGTTATCCATTTGTACTGGTTTACCTCAATTTCCCAAATTGGAAGACAAATGAAGGTTTACCTGAGCGGATCATTGAAATCTGATCGAGTCTTTGAGGTGTAGGACAAATACTGCATTGCCTTGTTTTGGGGGTTTGAAAGGTCATTAAACCAGGATCATTATTTCATATCAGTATCAAAACATTGTTAACAGACTGAACAGACTAGATATTTTTAAATGTTTTAACTCTTCCAGTTTTACAACAGAACATGGCACAGTAATTGTAACCGCCCTGTCAATGTTCATATTGTTACTGTAAAGTGCTGTGATGTTACCATAGATATAACACACAAGAGATGATTAGCCATTCAGCCTCACTTATAGCAATGACCTCGAGTGGTCTGTGAAATCAACATGGCTGCACAATCTCCTTGTACGAGCTTCCACAGAGCTCCAGAGCCTGTCAGTCATAGATGTCAGGCTTCAACTTTTGATTTCTGCTGCACAAAAACAAAAACAAGCGTGGTTAAAATTATGACACCCAGTCCAGCGTTGTCACATGGGTCATAACAAGGCATGTGTGAACATAACTCGTATTGTTGGGCCAAACAATGTGAATTCTGGTGAATTCACAGAGCGAGTTGTCCTGAGGAGCCTAAACCGATGAAAACTGATTACACTGCCTGGACAAAAGAAAAAAGATGCCACGTGTCTCCCTGAACCACTCTTTCACACCGTGAGCCTGGAGAATCCTGGTGTTGTCTTCTTGGAACATGCCTGTGAATCCAGGGAAGAAGTCCAATGATGGAATAACCTGGTCATTCATTCTGGCTCCAAACGTCAAAGCTTTTTTTTTTTCCTGCAGTGTCTCTTCTCAGTATTGCGTCACAAAACTTTAGAACCATCTTTGTTCCAATCCACCGCTGCGCCGGCTCTTGACAGCACATTAATCGAAGACCCAACTGTCTCCACTGATCTCCCTGCGCCCGCTCCACCTCACTTATTCTCCAAACCCACAATTCTACCTGAACCTGTTCTCCTCTTGTGCCCGCGGATCCTAAAGAAAGTCATTATCCTCCTGTCAGTTAAAAAAAGAAAAAAAAAAGAAGAAAATGCAATATTATCCCCCTGTCTCCTCCGACCAGTCCGCTTCATCACAATAATAGTGTCACGAGTTTCTGGTGGACTCTCACAGTTTCAATAAATCACAACACTAGCGGCTAAAAGCTAACTTCTCGGCTCTGAATTATTCATAAAGTCGAGTCCCGTCATCCATCACGTTCACAGCCAACATAAACAAAATGAAACACATAAAGAAAGCCTTAAATCTCTGCGGAGTGGGGGAGCGGAGCGCAGATCCTGATTCAAAGAGAGCAGTGGCTTTAGTAGATTTACCGCTAGCTTAAGACGCTATACTGGAAAGGAACTGTATTACTTGTATTGTATGGGAGTTTTACACCGGCTTTGGTTCAGAGGGGCTTTATCGTCTGTCGGGATTCAGTTCAAGAGGAGTTTGAGATGGTTGAATTACAATTGATTCAGTTTAAAGCTCCTGTAACTGACTTTTTTGGCGTATATGCTAACATGCCATAATGTAGGCTATCTAAGAAATGCAGTGATTTGGGTAACAGCGATGGATTACACTGAATTTCATTGACAGACTCTACTCATTTTTCAAAAGCATATCTTCTGTCAAAATCACGTGATGCACATTTTCTTTACAATTGCAGTTTTGTGTAAAAATGTATTGATTGAAGGGAGTTTTGTGTTTTGCTGTGTCTCACATTTTTACATAAAAGTGTATGTTTAATCCAACAGCATTATACACTGTGATTTTGATTCCAAAAAAGCAGGTGGGAAGTTGTAAATGTGATATAACGACATTGGGATATTGCAGTACTTGGTATGTTCATACAGTGCTGTACAAGTAGAACCACTCAGGTGTTTCTCAGTCTAAATGTCATGCAGCTCAAAAACACTGCCCACACACAGGCTGGTAGTAGTTGTTTTTAAAAAATACATTGCCAAAGCCCAGACAACTTAGACTTAAGATCTTTTACAAATGATTATATACAAATTAATCACAGAATAAAAGTATCAAGTGCTATGAGCCCTTGAACAGAGTTGTGTGATTTTGTTTTTTCACCTTTCTTTCTTCCACAGCCTCAGCACCGTGAGAACGCCCACTCATCTGATCTGGAGACTAACACGAGGTGCTGAGAGGCTGACGGTGGCTCAGTGGTTGGAGCAGTCATCCACAGATTAACCACTTAACTGCCACCCTAGGGTTAGGGTTAAGGATTAGGGTTAGGGTTAACAATTATTTACATCCAAGTCTCAAAGCGTATTGACTGGAGAGCTCACAGTCTATATGCCAGTGTGATACCTAATTTGAAAGCCAAGACTTTCTAGTTTCTAAAAATATGTGTGAGATCTGAGTGTGTGAAACACAACTTACGTTACATTTGCCGTTCTTGACCCTAATTATATCCTGATTAGGGTTAACTAACCCTACCCCCTAACCCTAGCCCCCTGATCAGGGGTGACTCTGACTGGTGCATACTGTTGTTGTGTCCTTGGGCAAGAGCCCAAGCCTATGCCTATGTGACTGATGGAGGATGTTTCAGAATGGCAATCGTGCTTCCATCCATGTGCCCCAGGGCAGCTTTTGCTACATGTTTAGCTGGCCACACCGGGTATGGAGTGAAAAGAAGGGGATTTGACTTCCCTTTTCCTCCAGCCCTGAGTGTGCTGAAGCCTGCTCATTAACCTGAATGCACTGTCACCGTGTGTATTATGTAAGTCCATGACTTATGCAGCGGCTGCACTTCATTAGGTAAATGGACACATAGAAGACCCCATGGCCTGTACCTGAGAACTCAGTCCACAACTGCCACTGCGAAGGATTTAAGCAGATATACAAGTTACAAAGTTAGAATTTAAAAATCGTATTCATCAATCGATTAAAATATTTCATCGCGATTAATCTAATGAAAGTAAATAGTTTGCTTGCGATTAATTGCAAATTAATTGCAATTGTTTCTATTCAAGTGTCCCTTGAATGATCATTTGAATATTGAGGGTCAAATGTCACATACTAAAGCTACAGAAAAGAATATATTATTAATGTTATGTTAAATTAAAATGTACAAAGCATCAATATTGTTGCATTATTGGAAAAGAAAATGTTATTAGCCTATAAAAGAATTTATCTTTTATCATCTAATGAATGTAAAATCAACAGTAGGCCTTATGCCTTTTTAACATTATTTAGTCACATGTGGCAGCTATGCATTTAATGGTAACAGGTCTCCATGGTAACGCTGTTGGGAGGGGCTGACTCTCTCTGTCTCCCCTTTCGTTCACAGGCTTTGTGAAGGACAAAAACTAACAGCGATGAATTGGTGATACCGGTCTCGTCCCTGGTCTTCAGTGCGCTCCCTCTGAGTGTGTGCATGCACGGCTGTGCTGCTCAGAGCGGTATAGTGGCTGATCACAGGGTGGGTCTGGTGGAAGCGCTGTTACAGCACGGCTGAAGGAAAAGGTGGATGTTATGAAGCCTAGGCGTTAATTCAACCTGGTGGACAAACACAGCATCATCAACCTCCAGCCAATAATCGCTCCTGAAAGGTCCACACCTCCACATCAGCGTCAGAGCCGCACCTCCATAGCAGCCAATCATCGCCATCGGTCCCGCTTTTAAGCCCCAGCCATCATGATCCGTTCGCTTCCCAGCTGCGCTGCGACCCACCTCCACCCCATCTCCGCCTCTTCCGTCCACGGCTTCTCCACGGATCTCCTATACCACCACCAGTGTCCAGGCTCCGGGGGAAGACATCCCTAACTACAAGCTGTTTACCTACACTGACTTGTACATCGATGTCACCGCCGGGGTCTGATCGCCAAAACTAATACACATGTCAATAAATCTCCCTAATCACTGCTTTCGTCTGTGTGAGTCTATCCAGGTTGAAGTGTCTCAGCGGCCGCGGTGAATCTAAATCTGACAGTAGATCGCTGATAGGGAGGCAGCACATTGATGAACAGATGTTGCTCACTAGACCTATAGAAAACTACAAGTTCACTAGGTCACACACAACATTAATCACGCAATATATATATTAAAATTGATTTGCGTTAAAGCAATATTTTGGACAGCACTAATGTGTGTGTGCGTGTGTGTTTAAGTTTAATCAGAAAGCAGAATGAGCTCCAAACTTTAGGTCAAAGGTGTTCTTTGTGTTATGTTCACAAAGCTGTCAAGGTCAAGTTTATTTATAAAGCACATTTAAAACAACATTGCTGCCCAAAGTGCTCTACACAAAAATAATAAATATTAATTTAATATAAATGCAATATAAATTTGAAGTATACAAAAATAAAGATGCAAAAACAAAATACAACGCAAACAAATACCAACAACAATGTCCTGCTCAGTTTTGGTTCAACATAGACTTAGCCCGGCTTCCTCTGGTCGACAGCCGTGACCTCGGTACGTCCAACAGAAATGTGTTCGCTGACCTCAATGTTCTGAGGATGGACAGACAGAAGCTCAGAACATGTGTCCCAGTGTGCAGCATCAGGCCGCACACGCTGAGCTGTGATTGTTTTAGTAAGAGCGTGCTAACTACCCTCCCTTTAACCCCTCTGTCCCACCGCCAAAGCCGTCACTCACAAACCGCCCATAACTCAAACATTATTTACACTCTGTGACTTTGAACTCTGACATTAAATCTATCCACTCTGCCACACCTGCGCCCTGTTCTTTACCGCAGGTTATGGGCCGCCGTGTTTCACTCTCCACACGTCACATGATCAGGCTGAGTACATGTTTAGGACCGCCATATTTATTTCAGTAGTGGAGTGGTAACGCAATCATGGAGAACGGCGTGCAGTCCATTCCACAAAAGGGGCTGCAGGTCTGATTTACCGGTCTGTATCAGGACCCGATCTTTGTTACCGCTTCATTTCAGCACATCAATAAAGCCTGGCTATCTTTAAGGGATTCCAAGAAGCTAGCTTCAATCATATTTAGGACTTCTTTTATTTTTTACCAATCTTGGACAATTATATTTTTTCTACTGACGGAAGGTCACCCCTGGGGTCTCGCCCCATGCCCTAAACCCCTCCTCAAAGGGGCTCCTTGGCTGGCTCTTCTCGACATGGAGGAGCAGTGGCTCTACTCTGAGTTCCTCCCGGGGGACTGAGCTACTGTCCCTATGTCCCAGGATGTGCCCGTATGTGTTATAGTTTGGTGACGAAAACATTTGTGTCGCACTGGCCGTTATCCCACGTTTCTTCATTTACAAATGTTAAAGGTTTGGTATCCATGTGTAGCACAAAAGGCGACAGAGATGACGCTATAATCCAAATAGGGTCAGAATCCCCTCTGCAAAAAAATCTTTGTAACTTATCAACAAAACAAAACCAATTTAAACCTGGCTCTAGCCATTATTTGGATTTTGTCGCTGAAATATTTTCATATCAGTAATGTCCAGCGAAAGTTTCAAATATATCTACAGTTTATGTCTAAAAACATGTTTTTGTTCCACCTGCAGTGTCTCGCCTTAACCCCCGTGCTTCTCTGTATGGAGTTGGAGGCCGCTCAAGACTCACACGTTTATCCACGGTGCTACTGCGTGAAAATATTTCGAAAAGGAAATGGCTTCATCTCTGTCTAAAGATCCGGTCATGGACGTCAGCAGCTGTAATGTAAGGACAGCGCGTGGTGAACAGCCTCACCCGGGGCGGCATGACATTTCAGATCCGACATATGTGAGCGCCAAACATCTGCAGGAGAACAGCGCACCAACGCACACGGGGAGGAGGGACTAACCATTAATTAGATTTGGAAAAGGTTACAGTTAGCATCGTCTGGACGGAGCAGCGTACGGATGTAGATCTGTGGGCTGTTTAACAAACTGTTTTTTTTTAAGTGTTTTTGCCTCAAAAAAGGAGTGAGAACATGGTCTGCATTTCAAACTGACCTGGAGCACCCTCTGTAGGCAGCAGTGTGAATGACATACAATAAAAAACGGAATTACAAGTTTTAATCTTTAGCTAACGGCTTGCTAACAAAATGTTTTAACACAGTTTGACCACTGAACGGGTCCATTAATAGATTAAAAGTTCTTTAAAGAACGTTTTGTGCAAAAAACAAACTTGATATTTGTGTGTAATTGACCTTTTTGTGATCTCAATGGCTCCTTTACTTTGGATCACGGTGGCCTCTACAACGCTCCTGGATTAATTGTTTTGTAGATTTTCTGGTAAGAGAGTCCAGTCCGTCAGCAGTGAAAACCTAGCAGAAACTCAGAAGTCAACCTGAAGAGACTCACAGAGATAGAATTAGAAAGGTTTGATTGAACGTGAATCGTGGCTGGGGCTCAGACCCCGGCGGAAGATTGCAATAATGATATGGAACACATGGCGTCGACGGATGATGGCCCGGGACACTGGTGGTGGTAAGACGAAACCCGGGGCAGCCGGTCGACCTGATGAGCAGGCCTGAGGAGAGGCCGGTGGAGGAGGGTCTCAGCACGGCTGGGAAACGGCCGAGTGCTTGACCAGAGAGCTTCAGAAGGGGATCCTGGGCGATGAATGGCTGAAGCAGGAATAAGCAGCTGCAAGGATTGGCTGACGCGAAGGTGTGGCTTGAGCTGGGGCCGTGATTGGATGATTAGTGAAGGCTACTGTTGATGCGTGCAGGCTGCGGGTACGTCTTCCAGGTTGAATTTGCGCTGAAGCTTCATTTGATCCTGGAGCATCATAGAGATGGAAAATAAAGGCGTGGTCAGTAAAAGGTCAAATACGCACAAATAAAAAAAGTTTTGTTTTACACATAAAAAGTTGCAAAATGCACCTTTAAAAATGCACAGGACAGTTCCACAATCAAAGTATTATGTGATAAAGCGCAGTAATTCCAAATTGTTTCCTCTGATCAGGAAGAGATCCCTGTAAGCTGGTCAAAAATACTGAACCCTTAATTAATTATGCTTTTTTCAATCACATAGCACCAGTCTATAGCACTACAATGATGACGTAACTTCTGTTGGTCTGTATATGCAGTAAATTAAAATAACTGCCTTGAATAAAATTGCTCTCTCAAAATGGCTGTACTGAACGTCTTGAAATAGGCCTCTGTCTCTTTAAGAAGCTTTCCGACACGCCCCCTTCAGCACACTACTGTGGCATTTAAACAACGACACTGTGAGGGGAGGGGGCTCTGCTGAGCTGAGGAGCAGTGGTTGGTGGCTCGGCTGGTGACGAAAGGTCCAGAGGCGTTTCCAGGAGGTGGGGGCGTTCCTAGGAGGGCTGAGGCATAGCTACGCCTAAAATGGCCGCCGTCTAAGTTTTTACTGATTACTCAAAAATATGTGAATGAGCTGAGGCAACACTCCAGGCATGTGTTTAATGAGGGAATGACATAATAACATGATATAAAGCTTGAAAAAATCAATTTTACATAATACCCCCTGTAAACAAGTCCTGTAAAAACATGAAATGCTGAGCCTACGCTGTCGTACGAACTAACTTCCAACTTGTGTTCTTTTCTCTGAGGGAAAAGGCGTCTCTCCACAGACCATTCGTACAGTTTAAATGAGAGTAAAGTGTCTGTCTGACCTTTGGTGTCGGAGCAGAGCAGCAGCTGATACAGAGGCTTGGTTAATGAGCCGGGGCCGTCTGCCGTCCTCCCTTTAATTAGACGTCCACACAGCTCTGTTGGACCAGGAGGCGTTCAGGGGCCACTCTGCATTTATTTACAGTACATTTACATTAAACAATGTCATCGGGGCATCCTTTCGGAACGGGATGCCCAAAGTGCCGCCCCCCTGGATTCTTGTTTATTCGGCCCACTTTACCAGAGACGGGCCTTTATTACGAGTTTTAATCATTTATAGCTCGCTTATTGATTTAAATAAAAGTGATCAGTTTGTCGACAGCGTTATGCTCACACTAAAAACAGCCCTTGATGTTGCGGCTCCACTGAAACAGAAAGTGGTTCGGCCAAGGTGCGTCGCTCCCTGGTTCAACGCGGAAACACGCGCGCTTAAACGAAAGACTCGCAAATTAGAACGGTTATGGCGCAATTCTAGCACTGAGCAATCTCTTAGATCTTGGAAAAATTGCCTACTCGCCTAAAAGCAAGCCATGAGAAAAAGCAAAAACAGATTACTACTCTTCATTAATTGAAGTAAATAAAAATAACCCTAGGTTTCTTTTTAATACGGTGGCCCGGCTAACAAACAGTCACAGCGCAGTAGAGCCTTCCATTCCTGATACCCTTAGCTGCGATGACTTCCTTCAATTCTTTAATGATAAAATCACAACCATTAGAGATAAAATAAATGATAAGCTTCCCTTGTCTTCTGATCTAAATCCAGCTGTAGAATCATTGCCTCCTTTCAAAGCCTTAGACAGGTTCATAACTGTAGATGAGGCTGAGGTATTATCAATCATTATGTCTTCAAAACCATCAACTTGTCTTCTAGATCCAATTCCAATTAAACTCCTCAAAGAAATTACCCCAGAAATCTTAGATACCATATTGAAAATAATTAACTCGTCTTTAGAAAATGGGTATGTACCAAAGTCCTTTAAATATGCTGTTATCAAACCACTTTTGAAAAAACCCAATCTCGATCCTGATATTCTAGCAAACTATAGGCCCATATCTAATCTACCTTTCATTTCAAAAGTCCTTGAAAAGGTAGTGGCTAAGCAGCTTTGTCGCCACCTACAGGACAATAGTTTATTTGAAATTTCAGTCAGGGTACAGAACTTATCATAGCACAGAGACCGCCTTAGTCAAAGTTACCAACGACCTGTTATTAGCAGCTGACGCCGGACTAGCTTCAGTCCTGGTTCTGTTAGACCTCAGTGCAGCCTTTGACACAATCGACCACAATATTCTCCTGCAGAGGTTAGAAACTGACGTAGGCATCAGGGGAACAGCCCTCTCTTGGTTTAAATCTTACTTATCTGATAGGCACCAATTTGTTAATGTAAACCTAAAGTCTTCACCGTGTTCTAAAGTGTGTTATGGGGTGCCACAGGGTTCAGTGCTCGGGCCAATTTTATTTATATTGTACATGCTTCCATTAGGTAACATAATCCGAAATCATAATATAAATTTTCACTGTTACGCGGATGACACACAGCTGTACTTATCAATAAAACCAGGTCAGGCAGATAAATTAGATACGCTTAGTTCCTGCGTAAAAGCCATCAAGACCTGGATGACTGTAAATTACCTTCTCCTTCACCCTGATAAAACCGAGGTTATTATTTTAGGTCCTCAAAAACTGAGAGAGTCTTTATCTCAGCAGATCATCTCCCTGGATAATGTTAGCGTATCAACGAGCTCTAAAGTAAAAAACCTTGGAGTTCTGTTTGACCAGGACCTCTCTTTTAAAACGCATATAAACCAGGCTTGTAAAATTGCGTTCTTTCACCTGCGCAACATTGCTAAAATACGAAACATTCTACCTAAGAGTGATGCAGAAAAACTTATTCATGCATTTGTTTCCTCAAGGCTGGACTACTGCAACTGCCTGCTAGCAGCGTGTCCTAAAAGTTCCCTAAAAAGTTTTCAACTAGTTCAAAATGCAGCTGCAAGATTGTTAACGCGTACAAAGAGAAGAGAACACATGACACCTGTGCTAAAGTCTCTCCATTGGCTTCCTGTTGAGTTTAGAACCAAATTTAAAAATCTGCTCCTCACATTTAAAGCCATAAAGGGTTTGGCTCCGCTTTATCTCCAAGACGTTATCGTTCCATATCGGCCAACCAGAGCACTCCGCTCTCAAAACTCAGGGCTACTAGTGATTCCTCGGGTCTCCAAAATCACTGTAGGAGGAAGAGCCTTTAGCTACCAAGCTCCGGTTTTATGGAATAAACTCCCAGCTCACGTTAAAGAAGCAGACACAGTCCCTACATTTAAGACTAGGCTCAAAACTTACCTCTTCGAATTAGCTTATGATCAGGTCAGTTAGGTAAAGCTCTAACCCACAGCCTGAAGTAAAGCTGCCTTAGAGGAAACACTGCTGTGGGAAGTACGGACACTGAGCGCTATCCTCTTCTTCTTCTTACTGCAAACTTTGTCTTATTATGATACAATATTTATTTTATCTGTAGTCTGTTCATTACTATACACAAGGTGTCTCCTGTCCCACTCCCCCTTGGGAGTGCCTGTCTAGATCGAACGGAGGGACCCGGCTGAACGGAGGAACCCTGCCTACTGACAACAAGGACTGGACGGTCTGTGATCTTGGCCCGTCTGCTGAGGGACTCCTTCGGCCCTGGGTCTCTATAGCCTGTCCGTCCATGGGAGTGGATCTCTCCTTCTGTGGTTCTCCTCAAGGTTTCTCGTTTCTCCCACTGGGTTTTTTAGTTTTTCCTTGCCGGGCTGGAGAGTCTAAGGACAGGGGACACCCGAGCTGCTCGTCTCCACTGCTGACGCTTATTTGGACATTATGTTTGCCTGGATATTTGATTCACCGGAACTTTACATTGTCTTATTTACTGTTCTGTTTTATTGCCTTAATGTTTGTTACAGCCCTATGAGGCAACTCCTGTTGTGATATTGGGCTATACAAAACCATTGATTGATTGATTGATTGATTGATTGATTTTACACCATTATGACCTCAAAAACGAACACTTTATCATGAGACAGAGCTGGCATTATGGTCCCATGCCTAAATGAAGGTGGCGTTTTCAGAGGGAACAGCATTAGAACAGTGAGGGTCTGGAGGGTCTGGAGGTATTTCAAGGGGAAGTATTTTAGATTGTATTTGGCAGTAAAAGATTTCAGGAGGAGAGAATGTGTATCATTATTAAAGCGTATTTATTTTTACGGATAAATAGGCGTTTAAGTTGATCACTTTCTGAATAATCAGCAACACATATAAGATTGGTTGGAGAATAAATGAAAGGATGGGTTTACTACAATACAAATATAAAGCAACAGGATTCATATTTAGAGTACATAGAGGCTTACAACTCATGTACATTTCTAATTGTAACTTTTTCTAAATATATAACTGTGTAGGCAGTAAACAAAGCGTCTGCCATAGCGGCCTGGCTCCGCTCCCTCAGACTGCAGTGATTATACATTCAGCTCCATCTGCTCTCTCTGGGTCTGCGTTTGGCCGACAGCTCTGAGGTGCGTCCTCCGCTCAGGGCCGTATTAGCGGGGCCGAGGACATGTACGGGGCCCCACAGGCACTAGGGGGCCCCAAGAAAATCAAAACAGTTTAGCTTCTCATAAACCAGTGCAGGGGCTTTTTGATGTTCCACAAAAGATCGCACTTACACTCTTCTGCTGTTCTTCTCAGATGTTTAAAGTCCTAAAAGCTTTGCCGGACTCTTTTTTGATCATTTCAAGGCTTCATTGTCTCCAGTAAAAGTTATTTCTAGGGCAGGAGGAGAGAGAGGACTTTGCTCGATGTGATGTTTCTTGAGGCTCAGGTAAATGCATAAACACTAAGCATTGCCTGAAAATTAAGTTCAAACCAAGGAAATACATCTTATTTTCTGTATTTTTAACTCAGTAAATAAGCTGGCTTTACTTGCTTAAATGTGAGCCTATGACGGATTTAAAAAGGGCTGTAGACATAAAGTACTCTGTGTGAATGAGGTGTCAATATGATGATACGACGAGTTTGACTTTGACAGATCAGTTGACCTTATAGACGTTAAAGTCATAACAAAATACACAATTTAAATTTAAAAAAAGCAATATTCTAAAATCACACCACGTAACATTTCACCCAATAAATTGAATAAAATATTGAATGTATTTATTTCTTCACCGACAATTTTATTGTTGATAAGTGAGTAAACAAATGCATGTCTGTTGTGAGCGGCTCCGCTCTCCTCACTGACTAACTTTACGGGACGAGCGGGACAACTCCAGCTCGTCACCATGGAGATGTGACTAATATGAGATTGAAAAAGAGAGAATCTATAGAGAGGCCTGCGGCAATTGTTCATTGTATGAATTACTGTTGTGGATCGGGAGGAAGAGGAAGGAGGAGGTGGAGCTGAACAGTGCAGGACACCACGCTCTGAAACAGGGACAACCCCAGGAGGCGCTGCACCGTTTCAGGGGTTCAGAGGAGACTGAAGACAGCCAGCCAGGTTTCTTCCGAGTGCTACGGTTTCCTCTACCCCCAAAAACATGCTGGTCAGGTCGACCCACAATGGCAACGCGGCTCAGTCGCAGCTGCTCAGGACTAACACCTGAACACTATTTCTTTTTTTACGCTTGTACAATGGCAAATAAAGCACTTACTTATTTACTTAATTATACCATGTTTTAAGTATTGTTTTATGAATATTAATACTTATATGCAGCACCACTTTGCACTCACAGCCTTAATAAAGACAACAGTGAAACCATTTATGTAAGAATATTACACTTAACATAAAGCACTACTACAGGTGTAAACATCTAAGCACATCGTTCAGTCCTGGTCCAGGGACCTAAAAGAAATTGTCACTTTTCACTTGACTCATTGGAGGAGTAACCTTTTACACAAGAGTCCTGAAACTTCAAAATACTGCTTTTCATCTACAAGTAAAAAGTACAGTGTGACAAAACTCCTACAGGGACATCACAAAGAGTAAATGTAGCGGTTCATATTTTCCGATTTATTCCAAATATTAAAGCCGTAAGCTGTGACAGTAAAAATAAATGATAAATCTAACCACAATCACCAAACGTGTCAAAACAAAGCGCTGATATTCCTCCAAAATCACTCAGCCCTCGTGAGAATGTTTTGTGTTTTTAACGAGTTGTTGGTGTGGGAGCGACGCTCATTACAGAAGTGATTATGAAAGCACTCAAAGCGGGCCTTTCTCCCTCCCCACTTTTACAAACTTAAACAAAGGAGATGCTTGAAATAAATTGCCAATAACTGGGCTATAAACAATAATGGGATTTTTAATTGTTCCACTTAACCTCCTCCGCTGAGCGCTGATGAGAGCGGCTCCCGCACAGAGCAATCATCTGCCGCCATGACAGATGCTGTTTACCATCGCTATGTTCAGAAGTATGGATTCAAAGTCATCAATAGTTCACTAAATGTACCCAGCCCATGGTGGCACTGTGGGCGACGGTATGCTTCGAGTGACTTGAAGAACTGGCGACTTCAAGAAGACGCCAGGAGAAGCAGGAGCGAAGCTAGGATTTCATTTTTAGAAGCCTGGCTCTGGGCCTCTGGTACGTCTCCGCCTCTGCTGTGGCTTTTGAAGCTGATCCATGACCTGATCACTCCTCAGCGTCCTCACATAAAGCCTCACCAAACTTCAGTGGGCTAGATCTGTCACTTGGCTGAAGATGTTCCTGACCACTGAGCTGCGTTGGACAATTCACAAACACATGGCTCACAGATCCCTGCGCTGTGGGTGTCGTGGAACAACACCAGGGTCACTCTCTGAGCAGGGCACAGCCAGAGGTGTGGTGCAGGTCACGGTCCACGCTGGCGAGGCGGGACAGGTTCATTCTCGCTCATTGTGCATGCTGAACGTTGCCATGCTGACCACCTGGGCTTTGGACTGAAGTGTGTGGACCTGGCCTAGGCCCCGCTGTAGTGCAGAGTGTCGGAGTATAAACCTGTCCCTGTGGAGATCCTCCAACCACCACTAAGCACTCACTCACACAACTCTCTCAGCACCCTGTATTCATGTATTTATTAAACAGGAAAAGTTTTAAAATAAATGTCCTGACTAAGTACAAACTGATTTGCAGGAAGTTCCTGTTCTGCAAAACAGACACTCACACAAAGACGTTTTATTCAGGCCTGTTTAGTTTTAGAGATCAGATGAGATCAGTTATTGATAAAGTGAGACCGCTAATAGCCGCATCATTCTGACAAAGACAGGGGGCTGCGTCTGAAACCATCAAATATGTAGCTTCTATGTCCTAACCCTACTAATCCTTACCCTTTCATGGGGTCAACTGTTAGATCTCCATGCAGTCAGTGAACTAGGGCTTCAGCAGCATTTGTCCAACCCGTCCGACCTTACCCAGGGTGGGAAACACAGGGGAAGTGACATCACCAACAGCCGTTTCTTTACTTCTTCTTCTTTAAAGGTTATTGGCGGACTGCAGGCCAAACAAAAGTGCATGCCGCCCCCTACTGTATTGCGTATGCAACAACATAGTATCCAAATAAAGACATTTAAGGAAGAAAAAAAAGACAAATCCAAATGATCCATCACATTTCCCTTTAGCGTTATTTTATCTCAACAGCAGTTTCATAAAGCCCATAGTATTGGACTACAAAATATACAGTACTGCAGCCACTGACTCGAATGACTCAAACATATACCACCATGATGATATGAAGCCACAGACGATGATTAAAAGCTGTTTCAGATTTACTTTACACACCTACAGCTTCATCACAGAAATAAAAAATGCTCTGGTCAAATATTCCACCAAAATCCTCTTCTTTGGTTCATCCTCAGAGAAAGATGATCATTAACACGCAGTGAGGTCCGCCCCTTCTCTACCCAATGTATGCAAATGATCCATGTGGCTCAAGTTTCCTGTAAATAAAAGCAAAAGCACAAACTGTCTTCATTTAGGCCGTTTACTGAGGCGGCTCTTTAAAACAGTGACATGTGACTGTGGTGACTCTAATATTTATGTTGTCATGTTTATAAAGTTTGCAGAAATGTTTTATTTTATTTTAATTATTAAATGTGTGCCTGTCAATCAACAGTGGTTGTGCATGAATCACTCGAGGGTGGGGGCGAGGGGGGTGGGGGGATTGGCAGCGCAGTGGCTTAGGGGATGGCACATAGCTCCTAATCACCGGTGAGTTAGCACCAGAGGTCCCTATGCTAAAGTAGCTATGATAGTTAGCATACAGGCTCCTTTTCCTAACTCCTCACTGACAGCACTATTCAGAGGCTTCTTATCATGGAGGACACTGAAGCATATCCGGTTTGGCGTTAGACCTCTTACCGATTTATTGGTTTCGGATGTAACCAGGGGTGTCCAGTCCTCTTTCTTTGCAGAGAACATCACAATCTACTCTCTCAATAAGACAGGTTAGGTTTATCGTAGGGCATCTGAGGTGGGGGCCGCTCTGGGGGCCAAAGGCCAAGGGCAGCTCTCACAGGCCGGTCAGACTGGACAGAATGCTGAGGCAGCGCAGCCTTGAGTTTGCGTTGGACGCAGCAGAACAGGGGCCAGAGGAGTCACTGACCTTCAGCCGTGTGCAGAATCAGTGTAGACCCATGGAGAGGCCAGGCTCAGGGCGGGCTGTGGGGAGGGGGATGAGGATTATAGGACAGCGCTCCTCCTGGGTTCTGCAGAATTCCAACGATATGGATACAGTCATGTGTTGTTTTCTAAAGGCCATATGTGCTGGAGTAGCTTCAACACCTCTGGGTGTGACTATAGAAAGGTACGATATAAATTCAATGCATTAATACTACTATCGAGAAAGTGTGATTGATAGGTGTCACATGACTTGGCATCAATATGGCAACTCTTGTTCTGAGTGCAGTCACCTTCCAGGTGCACGTTTCCCTTCTCCTCGACAGAGATCTGGAACGATACGTTTTGTATTCTTTGTGCTTGTGCTCTGGACTTTTTTCAACTTGTTTGGATAAACTAGTGACTTTGATTGTTTTCCTTTGCACGTTTTGTGGCCTGTCTGGTCCCTCCTCATTTCAACGTTTTTTCAGTCATCCTCTCAGTTTTGGTTCTTACACCGAGACAGTGAGGAATGAGGATGTGCCATGCTGCTCCTTTAAAGGTTTCTAGCCTTTATCTACAATTCTGTTTTCTTGCTGTGGCCCTATAGTCCATAATCTGTTTTAAAGCAACACTGTTTAACATTTGACATTAAATACTAGAACATTTGCGATTGACTGCGGAACAGTAGGCTACTGCTGCAGAAATTTCAAAAATTACAAAACATTTTGAAAAAATGTTATAAAAATCCCTATTTAGTTGTATTATATTGCTTCTATTGTGAAAATCCCCATTTAGTTGCATAATAGTGCTTTGATTGTGAAAATCCTCATTTAGTTGTATTATACTGCTTTTATTGCGAAAATCCTCATTTAGTTATATTTTACTGCTTTTATTGTGAAAATCCCCATTTAGTTGGATTATACTGCTTTTATTGTGAAAATCCCCATGTAGTTGGATTATACTGCTTTATATGTGGAAATCCCTATATAGTTGCATTATAGTACTATTATTGTTCAAATCTCTATTTAGTTGCAGAAACTGTAAAAACTGTTGAAATTGCAGAAACTCTTTACATTGTATAAAGTCTTAACATTGTATAAACTGATTAAATCACTGACAGGCGTAACTGTATCAAAATCCTATTAAAATGAATGGCAGAATTCTCAATACAAATGAATGGCAGAATTCCCAAGGCTGTTGAAACAAAAATGGAAAAGTGCAGAACTCTGAATTTTTCTGAAAACCTGTGGAAGTTGTGGAAGCTGAACATGCACAAACTGCAGAAATTGCAGAATTTGTGGTAAAAACTGCAGAATCTGTGAATTTGTGGAAGCCCCATTATAAGTCCATGGAAAAAATCGGTTGAATATCGTACAATTACGGAAAAAACAGAAATAAACTGTGGAAAGTTCCGCAGTCAATCCATTAGCTTGATTTGAGTTTTATCAGATGATTTTTGAGGACAGTGTGACGCACATGAAGCGAGCTGCTCTCTTCAAAAATCCTCCTGGCAACTTTTCAGAATGAGTCACGAGACAGCAGTCTGATCTCCGCTGTTCCAACCTTTTCTTCTCTCCAATTCAAAGTTTGTCACGAGGGAAGTAAAAAAGTGAGGAGGCAAGAAAGAGGAGGCGAGAAAGGAATCACGAGAGGCGGATGTCTCCTTGACTCAGCCGAGTCTGCGAACAGGGTTCCAAAACACGGAGGGACAGTGCAGTGTGGTTAGTGGCCTCTCGGGGGCGCTTGACGTGAAAGTTACCGGTCTAGCCCGTCTAGTGGTGATGGGCTAAATGAGCCGAGGTCTCGACACACAGAATAACACGTCCCCTGTGTTGTTCTGTAACATGCAGTGTCATACGTAATGTGCAGCAGCGAGCAGCAGGGGGCGTCAGTTGCACGAGAGCAACACCTGGCTCATTTTGTCGTTTGGGATTTATACTTCTCTCATTCATTCTCATTCATTTATTTCTGTTCTCATTATCTGGAGCAGTTTTCTTTTTTCTAAATGATCACTCTCAGCTGGTTAAACACACATTTCTGAACGGGAATGATAAAGGAGCTCAGTCAGTGCTGAGTTCTTTTTTCAGGCTCACTGCTGCAATGCTTTTCACCACTAGATGGCGACTTTAAGTTTACCAACACAGTGTGATACAGTGTGACACCATTTTGAAATTGTGTGACACAGACGGAGGTATCATTAACCCATCACCACCGTCTAGACACCAAAAGTTACACGGTGTGGCTTTAAGTTGTGACCCGCTAAACTGAACTCCATTGTCTGTGAAACAAGTCTCCATCTGCCTCCTCTCTGACTCCCACGCAGACCTGCCTCCTCTTCATGTGTGTGTGTGTGTGTGTGTGTGTAGGTGGGGGAGGGGGGGGGGGGGGGGTCCGCAGGGGAGTCCACGATTATTCACCCTCACTCCTGCGCTCGCCATTGATCCCTCGCCATCACAGGAACTTATAAATATTAATACGGCGCCTTTGTTTTAGCAACCTGTGTGAAGATGAGAAGTGTTTGGTGGACGGGCTTTTTCATTATTTGATTTTTTTTTTTTTTTGCAGAGGGTGGAGGTGGAGGGCTGACTGCACATATGCCCCGGGGGGAGGGAGGCGGCGTGCTCGGGGCGATCCAGTCAAGGGCACCTCAAGGGGAAGCCCTAATGTGAGCGCTTTCTGAAGCGTCCGACTGCATTTGGCCCGAACAATGGAAGCCCCCGCTGGCTGTTTACGCCGCTGAATGGAGCCGCCGCCGATTGTTTCGTGGAGGAATTGCATCTGCAGGAAGGTCGGCGGCGCGGCGGCCCTTGAGGGCCGTGGTTAAGTGAGGGGAAATCGCATGCAGATTACTTTTATATACAGACAGACACCTCTTAAGAGCAGCAGGATTCAGGGGGAAATGCATGAGGTCAGAATATGGTAAAAATAATCGTCCCATGATACCGCAGGGATAACAGGCGTTACATTTGCATGTTCTCCCTCTGGTTTCCATGCTTTCCCCCATTGACTTAAAACATGCACAATAGGTCATTCCTCCAGCTCCTGACGCCACACCTACTGCTCCTGACAGGCATTGATTTTATTAGAGGAGTCTTTATTGGTGAAAAATGCTTCTATAAACTTCCTCAGGTAGTAGCTGAAATAATTACAAAATAAACTGTTCACTTTAACTAAACATGATAAACAAAAATAATAGATGTGCTTCACTGCCTGAATTACCAGCTGACTGATCAGAAACGGGTCGTCCTGACGGTCAGCGCCTCCTCTTTTGTTATCACAGCGATCCAGGACTGGGCGACTTTTGATCTTCATATTCTATTTGAAAATGCAAATGATGTCCAACATTTCATTTGAAATCGTTTGAGCAGCAGTTTATTATCTATGTCAAACCTCCGCTGTAAACTGTCAGAGGAGCCGTGTATTCTTGATGACCTGATGACGAGGCGTCTGTCTGCGGTGTGTGGGAGAGACACAAATGTGATGTGTCCGAATCGATTCCAAGCTTTTTCTTCTCCGCCCTCGGCTGCCACCGCCTGGTCTCGACAATCCAGATGAGGTGCACTTCATCTTTAACACACCTACTGAAATGTTATAAGCTAACCACAGAGCCAGGTGTGGAGGCCGTTGCTCCTCAAGGAACTCTCGACACTTTCCCAAAATGGAGGGGACGATTCCAGGCAGTACATTTAAAAAAGAATGAAAGCGGTAAACACAAAAGTAAAAGCTTCAGTCCAGTTACTTAGTACTGCTTTAAGGGCACATTTTCCAGTCATGTGCTTTGTGTTTTAGACAGCCTACTGTACATATTCTTGTGATATATTTTAAGAGTGGATGGTATGGTAGCTCAGGTGGAGTCCATTCAGCCCATGATATCGCCTGTAAAATTATACTACAAAGGTTTGTTTTACTATATTGTTCAAAATATACCTAAACCAAATCGAGTCTACTGTTCTGAGGTTTCCTATCCCCTATAACGCGGTCCATTCTCTCAGCGGGCACTTGTGACAGTCCGGGACAAAAAAAATCTGAAAAGAACAGCGCTCTTAGCCAAAATGGCCGCCGCGGTTTTAATAGGACTTGTATGATTTACAGCTGACCGAGTGCTTTTCCATCAGAAACAACAGGCGCGACAACGAGCCCCCATTTGTACCAGGGGCAGATCGATGAGCCGGAATGGGCCGCGCTTTATGAGAACGGGTCTCAGCTTTGGGTAAAGGGGGAAGGGCGGGGCGCGCGCCGGTGACCGATGGGAGCGATTCAGTGATCCAGAGAGGGGAGTGGGCACACAGGGGTCTCACTCGGATCATTTCTCAAAAGTACGCACTGGAGCAGAAATGCTGGCAGTTAATTTCATCAGGATGGAACATACCAGGGATTTTGGGTTTGATCTGATACCGAGTAATACTTGAGGGGTGAACTATGAATCTGGATCAGAGGGTTGGCGGGGTCACCGCTCTGGACCAGGTTTAGTTCCCAGCTAACATAAGGAGACGGCTCCTTAGCGTCAGTTTTACCCAGAACTCCCCCCGAACAAACACAAGAATCAGCCCAACAACGGAGCGGGCCACACAAGTGAGAGTTTATGGCTCTAAAGTCAAAGCTCTCACTTGTCAACAATAAATGATTTGTCAGACAGGTGCAGCCTCTTTTTAGAAGTTGTGGCGCATGTTTTCAAAGCGTAAAGATCAGTCCAATTGTAATTTTGGATTATTTGAATAAAAAAGTGTGCCTTTTATCAATCGCGTATTAGTTAAAGGGACTATACGGAGTTTAAAAATGTTCAAATTAAATATTTTCCTCCCCTACATGTTCCAGCCAAGTCCTGATGTGTAGAATGAGCCTTGACCTGTTCACCACAACTGCCTCTAAACTCCTGCACTGTTGCTCAAAAAGGTTTTCATTCGGGTCCGAAGTGCCGTCATGCACGAGCTTAATATAGAGACTGCAGTTACGCGTAAGACCTGAGGTGGCAGTAGTGAGTATAAAATGACCAACTGGTATCTAGTCCCTTTAATGTGAGTTATCTGGCTGGTGTTATATTTTATGTATATGAACGGATCCCAAAGACTCGGCTCCCAGTAAAGAGCCGTAAATCCCATCACTAATCCAAACCTTAAGGATAGCGAAGTTTCCTAAAGGCGTTTTGTTGAGATTCATTCAAATAAATGTTGCAGGGAAAAAAGTGGCGGTGACGTCATTTGCTGGTCACGTGACTCTCCATCGGCTGCATTCAGTCGCTCCTGAAACTCTGCGGTGTGCGGAGGGACGAGAGAAGTCCTTTATATCAAAGCGCACATGGATTGAATAAAGCAGTGACATTGTGTTAACTTTTTATTTTCTGCTGATTGTGGATGACTTTATGAACAAGGCTTATTTCTCATCCACAGTACGAGTGTTGCATTTCAGTTGTAATAAAGATTGTTAATAAATGTGAACATACTCTGATCTACAGGGAGGGTCGTTGTTTATTTATATGTTTTGGTGAATGGTGAGCAAACAGCTGATTTTTCCAGGCGTGAAGAGCTGTTTATATAAACCACAGATCTTTTACAGACGCAATTATGTGAACATTGTTTTGGCCCACTGGGGAACTAGTATTATATATTTAATACATTTGTGTTGCCCCCAGACCCTCAGACACGACGTGGCGATCCCCCTTAAGGTGCGTACAGACCAAACCTCCAACTTCCATGTTAACCCTATGTAGATGTTGTCGTGGAATTTCTTACCACAATAAAGATATTTGTCTCGTCAATAGCAAAAGTTTATTTGAACACACATGTGGAGAACCGAAGCACACACACACATGTACATCAGCTCTGCCGAGCCAGCGTCTTTGGTCCCCGTTACATAGGTAAAAACTTTTCTTTTTTTTTACTTTATTGTGCCATATGTTTCATATTACAATTACACAATTAGCATTTCAGAATTAACACAATATATATTTCTGTTTTTTTTTAAGTAAAAAAAAAAAAACACATATATATATATATACATATATAAACACACACCTATACATACATGCACACACATGCATACACACATACATACATATATACATATATATATATACATATACATACATACACATACACATACATACATACACATATATCTACAAGCACATGAATAGAAAATAACTACATAAATAAAATACAAAAAGAAAATACACGTACCTACATACGTATATAAACATACATACATATACACACATACATACATAGATACACACATATATACATATACACATACATAAGCATAGCTACAATGATGTAGTTGTGAAGACCGCACCAACAGAAACAACGACAAGATCATTAAACTACACCACACACACCCACATATACATACAGGGAGGCGCGTACACCGGGCACATACCGGCACCCCTACAGCACGTACACAAAGGAAAGAAAAGTATGTATTGATATATTGGTATTGAATCCTATGCTTTGTGTTGCATTTAAAAAAAAAACAAGGTTTGAGTGGGCAGCTGTCAAAGGATATGTAACCTCTCCCAGCTGCCCAACACCTGCTTACCCTTTACTAGTGATGGATGGATGGTAATGTTATGCCCTAAAGTTGGTGGTGTGTTTAAAAAGACAGGAGTTAGCGGACGTCCAGAAGTACTACGCCCCTGACATTCACCCATTCCTGCTTACCCTGTACTGATGTGTATATGTACTTGTGCTGAGCTCTATGCTGTATGATGGGTTAAAAAAGCGAAGTTTGTGTGGGCAGCTGTTGAGAGGTACGTGGCCTCTCCCAGCTGCCCACAACACCACTTACCCTATACTAAGAGGTATTACTATTCATTATTATATATACATATACATATATATATATATACACATACATACATATATATATACATACATACATACAGTTTAAAAAAAAATTGTTTTTATGTATTTATTTATTTTCTTTATCTTTCCTTTTATACGTACCATAATCTTGCCCATACGCTCCCACACACACAAACACACGCCATACACCCACAATCTTGCCATCCCCCCGTCGGCACCGTCCCACCACCGGCTCACCTTTTTATTTAATTTTTTTCTCCTTCTTCCTTCCCTTTCTTTCCCTTTTCCGTCCCTACTTTCCTTTCTTCCCTTATCTCTTACCCTTATTTTTTTTTTTTGCAGGACAAAAACAAATAAACAAATGAAAACTACGTTTTTACCTATATGTGCATAATCACACAACATACCGTACGTGTACACACAAACCATATATAAATACCATAAGTACCTTTACCTACTATGCATATATGTCCTTTCATGCAACTGCAACAAATATACATACAATATGTACGTACAAACATCCCCCCCCCCCCAAAAAAATAAAAAAAGTTACAAAAGATAAATAAATAAATAGTATACAATTAAATAAAAGCGAGTATCCAATTAATTTTTTTTTTCCTTCTTCCCTTCCTTTTTTTCTTTTATTCATCAGTATTATTTAGTATGCAGAGAGTGTGACCATATAATGTTTTGAAGATTTCAATTTTGTCTTGAATGGTATAAATTACTTTCTCCATCTCCAATATATTTTTGAGAGCTATTTTCCAGGATTGCAAAGTCGGTGTTACATTTTCTTTCCATATTTTGGTAATTTGTTTAATAGCCGTTATTCTCATGATATTGAACAATGGGATATCTAAGCTTCGAATTTTATCCATAATGTCTAGACCCAATAGGTTTTTGATTTCCAAATTTCCTCTTATGCGTAGTAGTGTTTTCATCGCACGTTTTACTTTTCCCCAGAATGGTAAAACAACTGGACAGGCAAATAACATATGGGTAAGATTTGCCCTTTGTTCCCCACACCTTCTCCAACATTTTGTCTCCCCTGTGGGTGAATATTTTCCACTCTGTACTGGGCTGATAAAAAACCTTACACACACTTTCCAGGCAAATTCACGCCAAAATTTTGAGTGAGTAACTTTAACGTTTCCTTTTACACATTTTATCCCAATCTTCTTGTTCTATTTTAATATTCATTTCTTCCTCCCATTTACACTTAAGTAAAAACATGACAGACAGGGACCAAATTCTATCGAAGTTTATATGGAAGGGTAAAAAACCCAGAATTAAGTTCAAAACTTTAGGGGTATGGGCCTCCCATGTTTAAGAGAATATTATTATGCTGCCCAGTTGAGGCCCATGGTTTGTATGTGCTCTCCGAGCTACACAGCGGGATGGAAGGATATAGAGGGGACTATGATCAAAGGGATTCCTCTTAAAGCTCTAGCAGACTCTAAATTACAATCCAAAATCAACCTTTCAACTGAACACATATCATTCACAACAATTACGGCCTGGAATGAAATAATCAAATTATGTGGTTTACAGAAGGAATCTAAAATTCTGCGATGGTGTGCATATGACTCAGAATTTACTCCTAATAACTATGATAACAGATTTAAAACATGGATTAGGAAAGGATTAACCAACTACAATTCATTTGTCCACAAGGGGGCTCTACAAACATTTGACACTCTGAGGCAAAAACATGGGTTGGGCTCTGAAGATTTTTTCAGGTACCTGCAAGTCAGACACTATTTCAATCAGAATATTAAAATACCGTCATCTGACCAAGGGCTCTTACAAACATTTATTTCACTAACAAAATCCTTGTCCCCTACCAAACTTATTTCCAAACTATACAACAGCATCCTGCGGAGTAAGGGAGAGAGCACCTACTATGTTAAAGAAAAATGGGAAAGAAAAGGGCATTTTACAGTAACTGAGAAGAAATGGGATCACATTTGTGAAATACAGTGGGTCTCAACTGGGTCAAATACATGGCGTCAATTCTGTTGGAAAAACACAATGCGTTTTTTCATTACACCAGCACAAAAAAGATACCAGGGAACTGGAGATGCGTGTTGGAGGTGTGGTATTGCAGGGGCGAATCATTTCCATGTTTTTTGGAGCTGCCAAGTTATTCAAGATTATTGGGTAGAGATTCATCAACATATACAAAATGTATTTTCAATTGCTTTCCCCCTATCATTTGAAGCAATCTATCTTAGAGACATAGAACTGGATGGTCTCAACAATGGAGACAAGAAACTACTTTACATTCTCTTAGCAGCAAGTAAAAAGGCCATCACCAGAAGATGGCTCAAACTTGGAAAGCCAACAAACGAGGATTGGACCAATATTGTGCATGACATCTACATCATGGAAAATATTTCATCTCAGTTGAAATTGCAAATGGAATCATTTTACAGGATTCGGTCAAAATGGACACAATATGTTAAGCCGATAAGATCTGATTTCATGTAATGTTGAAATATAAATACTGCTCATTGCTATTGTCGATAATTTTGCTATGTAGACGGCTAGAGGCCGGTGCTTAAGGTAACTGGTTACCTTAAAGGACTACTAAGCACCAAATCAACTTTTTTTAGCTTATAAACTGCTTAAATATGTTTCTTATAGTGCTCTCTACATGTCCTGGTCAATTTTTTGACATTTTAGTGCAAATTAGATAAAATCTCACTTTTGAGCCTAAAACCGTCTGTGTAGTAGTTTAGTAGCTGTTTTGTGACGTGAACACAACATGCCGGTCACAGAGCGGCCAGGGAGTGGGAGGAAGAGGAGAGAAGGGGATTTGATCTACGGGCTCCACTCTGTGTGTGAACCACAGCACTCACATGCCCCCCTCTCCTACTAAATAAAGACAAATGTAACCCCAACATACCCAGATTCACTTCTTTAGTGACATGGCTGGATGTTTTCACGTTGAAACTACAGACACGATAAAGCTGTATCGGGCAGACAGAGATAATCAGGGCTGTCGGTGCTGATGGGGCTGAGGGCTTTTTACTGTAGTCTCCCCCAGGGAGAGCTCACAGACACCGGGGCAGCGATTAGCCATCCCCTGCCTTGGAGGCTCAGAGCGGGACAGTGTGTGACTGAGTGTCCGCTAAAGCCAGGAGGAGGAACGGGGAGATACGAGTGCCAAATGTTCGCCGCGTGTGCTCGGCATGTAGCCGGGACGACGGGCTTGAGAGTCCGGGACAGTGGCGCCACATCGTCTAAATGCGGCATAACGGGAGTCAGTCAGTCCCGTTCACTCTGGCCCTTGGTCTGAGACTGTCAACAGAGCAGAGACCTCCCACACACTCCCCCTCCCCGCGTCCCCCCAAAGCCTCCCGCCTCTTTCTCTGAGTTTTTTTAATTTCGGGAGTGGGTGGAGTGAGCTCTGGAAGGGGTGTTTAGTAGCTCTTTAACAAACTTGCCATAACAATGTGCTTCGACGCGCTTCGAAATGTAAGCAAAGCCGCCCGCGCGTATGAAGCGTAAATGCGAGTGGATGAGGAAAAACGCGGGTCAAAGCCACGGAGAACACGAGCAGATTGCAACACTTTCGACTCGAAAACAAACAGAAACATGGGAAACGACCAAAGCCATTGCTCGCCTGGTTAAAAGGATTGATGAGCTTCTGTGGTCCAGTGGTTAAGTTCAACTCACACTCAGATTCTCTCCGTAATACTTCAGATTATACTTTAAAAGTACAACCCTTTTATCATATACTATTATATTATTGAAGTAATTCAGTGTAGTCAGTGTGTGCTTCTGTGGTCCAGTGGTTAAGTTACAGGGCAGTAAAGTGTTTGTTCCTTCTGTGGGGCTGTAGATTGGAGTCTGGCCTGTGCGGTTGTCCAGGACTTTTGATGTCATACTTTAATAATGTTGGGGGGAAAAACACAAAAAAACATGTACATCGTCTGATGTAGGGCTGTGAGGTGGATTCCCGCCCGTGTCCTTGTCATCCTGTAGTGGGCGTATGTGAACTTTAATAATAATAATAATGAAAGACGACTCAACAACAACAAACGCAGGCTCAGACACACTGAAATTCTAATCTCTGTTTTTGTATTTGGCAGACTCTTATGGAAAGCTGCGGGTGAAACTGTGATAATATATCCGCGCGTTTCCCTCTCTCCGCAGCAGCAAATTGCATTGTTACTTTGCAAATTTGTCGAAGCAATCATCCCGATCTCGGAGGGCTGTGCCGTGATTAGGCTCTCCGTGTCGGGCTCCGGGGAACCCACGAGGGCGGCATCCCAATCAGCTCGCAGAGGCTCCAGGTTTGTTCCCAGGCCCTTGGAGTGGGCGCGAGTGCAGAGGGAGAGACGAGGCTAAAAATGTGTTTCAGATAAAGGAGACGGAAACGGACACGGACCACGACTGGAAAAGGAGTCAAAAATTACAACATGATTCATAAATGTTGTTATTTCGATCTACGCTTTAGATCTATGCTGATCGGGAGTAAACACAGACTCAATAGTAACACTCAGCTAATACTGAGAACGGAAAAGCTCCCATTTGGAACAGGTGCAGCAGATGAGACTTGTATTTATTTACTTATTTATATATTTGACAGGGACATTCCACAGACCAGAGGCAGCTCAATTTCATCTTGTGGGAGTCACAGTGGATCCACAGCTTTCATGTTGATCATGTCATCAGTCAAATGGGTAAAGCTATAGCTGTGGTCAGAAGCCATTAATAAAACAAGTAGTGCAGTCCTTTGTGTTTTCACATTTGGAATATTGTTCTGTTTGTTAAATATAAAACTGACATAGTAAGGCTTCAGGTCGTCCAGAAGAGAGCCGCCCGTGATGGGCGAGTGAAGACTTTCCTGGCAAAAAGTCTGCTAAGGTTCGAAGCCTCAGAGCGAGTCCATCCTCACCACCTCCATCACCGTGTGGTCCATCCTCACCTCCTCCATCACCGTGTGGTCCATCCTCACCTCCTCCATCACCGTGTGGTTCATCCTCACCTCCTCCATCACCGTGTGGTTCATCCTCACCTCCTCCATCACCGTGTGGTCCATCCTCACCTCCTCCATCACCGTGTGGTCCATCCTCACCTCCTCCATCACCGTGTGGTTCATCCTCACCTCCTCCATCACCGCGTGGTCCATCCTCACCTCCTCCATCACCGTGTGGTCCATCATCACCTCCTCCATCACCGTGTGGTCCATCCTCACCTCCTCCATCACCGTGTGGTCCATCCTCACCTCCTCCATCACCGTGTGGTCCATCCTCTCCTCCTCCATCAGCGTGTGGTCCATCCTCTCCTCCTCCATCACCGTGTGGTCCATCCTCTCCTCCTCCATCACCGTGTGGTCCATCCTCACCTCCTCCATCACCGTGTGGTCCATCCTCTCCTCCTCCATCACCGTGTGGTCCATCCTCACCTCCTCCATCACCGTGTGGTCCATCCTCTCCTCCTCCATCACCGTGTGGTCCATCCTCACCTCCTCCATCACCGTGTGGTTCATCCTCACCTCCTCCATCACCGTGTGGTCCATCCTCTCCTCCTCCATCACCGTGTGGTCCATTCTCACCTCCTCCATCACCGTGTGGTTCATCCTCACCTCCTCCATCACCGTGTGGTCCATCCTCACCTCCTCCATCACCGTGTGGTCCATCCTCACCTCCTCCATCACCGTGTGGTCCATCCTCACCTCCTCCATCAGCGTGTGGTCCATCCTCACCTCCTCCATCACCGTGTGGTTCATCCTCACCTCCTCCATCACCGTGTGGTCCATCCTCACCTCCTCCATCACCATGTGGTTCATCCTCACCTCCTCCATCAGCGTGTGGTCCATCCTCACCTCCTCCATCACCGTGTGGTTCATCCTCACCTCCTCCATCACCGTGTGGTCCATCCTCACCTCCTCCATCACCATGTGGTTCATCCTCACCTCCTCCATCACCGTGTGGTTCCCCGGCGCTACAGAACGGGACAAGCACCGACTGCAGCGCATTGTGCGTGCTGCAGAGAAGGTGATTGGCTGTGAGCTCCATCTCTCCAGGACCTGTTCACCTCCAGGACCCGGAGGCGTGTGGGTCGGATCACAGCTGACCCTTCTCACCCTGGACACGGACTATTCACCCCTCTCCCCTCAGGCAGGAGGCTACGGTCTATCCAGACCAGCGGCGTCGGAAGCGTTTGGAAAGTGGGGGGGACACATTTAAAAAATGGGGGGGTCGACTTCTTAACATTAAGAACTACAGTGGGACAAGGTCAGGACAATAACAGAGCAATGTTATTGCTTTAGCGGGACTACATCCAAATCGAGCGCTACTTCAAGAATACGCGAGAGACTCGATCGGCTCAGCAGCGCCTCCTCCTGGCAGCTGGGTGGACATATAGGGCGGATAACCAAACACCTGTGGAGCCGCTGTTCTCCTGTCCAGTCCTGGCTTCATGACGCTTTGTGAAAAAACTCAGTGAATGAAGCTCTTATGAGACGGCGCTCGTGTTTGTATCCACATTTATTCAGCTTCAGCTCCACCCGTTAACTCCTGCCATCACAAACAAACATCTCAACGCTTGTACTTTCACATTTCCCACAAACGCAGATACAATTGAGTCAAGGTGTAAAGGAAGCAAACATTTATCCGTCAAATGAATAATTCAGATGTTATCTGGTTAAGTTAGAGTCCAGACAGCGAGGTTTAACGGCGTATTGACCGGTTGAACACTCGTGCTAGCCCGGGGCACTTTCCCCAAACTCATCAGTTTCATCACTCGCTTTACAAACACGTCCAAAACTGATGTTCCTCACCTTAAAGTTACTGGTCAGGCTCTTTGTACCGATGAAGACACGCTGTCCACCTGCCGAGGACGCGAAGAGTCCTGCTCCTCCATGTGAGAATCCGTAAAAAACTCCGGAAACACGATGCACGAGTGTCCTTGTGCTTCGGTGTGGTCAAATCTGTCCGTCCGTCCAACAATAATCCTCAGTATTCTCACTTTAGCCGTTTTTCAGCGTTTACAGAGACATGTTTACATTTCAGCCGCTCTGAGGGGATGACATAGGACCTGCATAAACACAGCTACGCAAAGCGGAGCGTATGCGCCGCGGGGCGCCGTGATACTGGCGCGGATAATGCCAATAAATATTTTTTAAATGTATGGAAAATAAGGCGCGGGTCAGATTTAATTGTTTGGCCTCGGGGAGCCTATTGAAAAGGTCCAGTCTAAACTAGTAAATGTAAAGTCAATGAAAATTCACGTTGTGAAAATGGGGGGGACCAAACAACCACTTTTCAAAAGTGGGGGGGACACGTCCCCCTCACAATGAATGGTTCCGACGCCCATGATCCAGACCCATACCTCCCGCCACTTGAACAGTTTTTTCCCCTCCGCCATCAGACTCATGAACAATAACAAGTCTCTGTAGCTCAGTTACAGAGTCATGGATGTTTCTGCTCTGTTGCTGTTGGTGTGTCCACACTTAGGCCCGTCTACACGTAGCAGGGTATCTCACAAACCGAAGATATTTTCCTATGATCTGGCCTCTCGTCCACACAAAACCGGAGTTTTCTGTCGATAAAAACGAAGGTTTCTGAAAACTCCGGCCAAAGTGAAGATTTGGGAATTCTCCGGTTATGCGTTTGAGTGTGGACATAAATAACCGGAGTATTCGGTCGTACGTCACTGCCAGCGCGCTGCTCTGACGTCACACGCGCAACCTGTGTTTACATCAGAAACGGCATGGACGCCTCAAAACTGTGTTGGCTTCAGACGCTTTTTGCTAAAGCTCAAGTTCTGCTTCACGTTGAAGCGCAGACGAAAGAGCTTTTACAGTTAGTTATTTTACGCCAAATAACCGTCCCACATCCGACATGTTCCTCAAAGACGGTAACAGCGGGTTTGGTTCAGACAGGTGTTACGCCCAAAACTGCATGACTGCCGAGAAATGCACCCGCTCTTACCGCGCACAGATGAAACAATTATTTTACACCAGACATGAGGGTTTCTGCTGCAGGAGACTTTAGGATGAAGTCGTCCTCCCGGAGGAAACGGTGAAACGATTGTTACTGTCCTCGCTGCTGCCGTTGTGGGAGTCATTACGTGCCAGGTCAGTCTGTTCAAGAAAGTGGTTTTCTCGTTGTACTGTTAATCTGACGGAAGAAATGCGTTTGTTTGTCAAGGTGTAGCCTATGTGGCCTCGCGATTGTTTGGCAGGTCAAGCTATAACAATGCATTTGGGACCACAGTGTATACAGCTGCATAGAAAATAATGAATGTGCTGCAGAAACTTGTGGAGAGGTTTGAACAATTAATGTACTTGCATGTATGCGGTTAGGTGTGGATGCCGTTTTTTTAAAAACCGAGGCTGTGTGGACAGGATTTTTTTTTTAGGCGGAGGGCGGATTTATAAATGCCCTGCTACGTGTGGACAAGGCCCCAGATTCCACATTCTCCGTGCTCGCTCCGTTCCACTCCGCCCCGACCGCCGCAGCAAATACGTTGCTATTTTGAACGTTCAGAAACATTCCACATCGTCCACTCCGCTCCGAGGGCCAACGTCGCCGCTCCGCCTCTCCGCCTCGGCACGATAAAAATACGGACCAACTCTATTTTCAGCTACGTCTGCGCCCCGTCAGCTCCGTCCGTATCAAGCTCAACAGTTCAGAACGCACCAGAAGACAGGAAAGAGAACGGAAACAACATCCGGATTTTCGAAAGAAAATGTAGAAATATAAATACAGAACGTTTCGAACATATAAAGTATTTTTATACGTATATTTACATTAAAGCTGTGCTATATATAATATATTTTAAATCGTACACTACTTGTAAATCACAAAATTACATTACAATATATTTTTAAAATACATCAATGACTCACTTTCTTTGATAAATAAATATAATTGCATTGAGCCTGTAATAATACTGAATAAACTATTTACACACTGTTAACTCTGTCCTATGTGCATTTTGTTTTGGTACCGGCTTTATCTGTACACACATTTTATCGCGTGATCTCGTACGTCTCGCGCATGCTCTCCTCAGCTCCGCAGTTGGGCGGAGTGGAGCCCAGACGGAGCAAGACGTGTGCAGTGGGCGTTTGATTTCGGAATCCTTCGGAGGCGGTCCGCGGCGGGCTGGAGCGGGGCGGTGACGCGAGATGTGGAATCCCGCCCGCTGCTATCACTTTATAACACTTAATATCACTTTATACGCCTACACATCTGTAAACACAATCTCGCTGTTGTTCAATGTCAAATTGTTGTCGTCTTACCACACGTCACTTTATTTATTTAATATTTTTTATGCATGCTCCTATAGCCTTATAGTTTAACGTTCTTAGCTTATTTTTTATCTTAATTCTGTGTTATATGTTTTATGTCGCACGTTTGCACCGAGACAAATTCCTAGTTTGTAAACCTGTTCTGAAACAATGGCAATAAAACCTATTCGGATTCTGATTCCGTTTTCATTCTGTTTGAACACTGACCTCTTGTGGACAAACTTTATTATTGTGACTTCTCATAAACACAACTGAAGCACCAACACAATTGTGTGGAAGGGAAGTTTGAAACAGGAGAGGTTTTACTTTTGCATAAACAATATGATGTTGATGTTTGAAAGATCAAATCAATCATAGGCTGCTCATTTGTGTTTGTTTGTAACGTGGGCCTGTTCCACGGAGCTCCAGTGGGCGGGGCCGACTCAGTCACCTGTAGCTCTGCTGCTCTGAGGCAGGACATCAGGTAAGGTAAGAATGGACTTATTTTATTTAGTCAGAGCTAATTTAGCCTCTGTTTGCCATAGATGGCGCTCCTTGGGTTTCCCTCGCCTGGTCAGCCATCCACACCTGCTGTATTATCTTTACAAAAGGATACTTTCACCACATGAAGTGGGCAATGGGGGAAATACAGCACATGAATTCATCACTGATGATTTACATCGCCAAACTTTGGACCAGAAAACATCGGTGGTTTAGCACCTCGCCGCTCAACGCTGTCCAGGGCAGCACAGTCGCTTTGACTGACATGACTCACAGAGAGAGGCACTTTTCAGAACATTTTTTTTATGATGAGTCTGGTCAATTCCAGTGGATCGGTCTAGGATTGAATTCAAAACGCAGTTCCAATCTCCACCAATAATAATTTTACCTGAGAGAGAAGAAATTGTTAGAAATACATTTGTAAAGAATTGATCATCTATATTCGGTCCATATACATTCACCAAGTTGAAATTGTCATGTAAAATTGATAAAGTATCTTCCGAATTTACCTTTTATAACATTTGTAACATGCAAAGGCACCGATTTATGAATCAATGTAATGACACCTCGAGCTCTCGATGTAAATGATGCATACAGCGACCCCTGCCACCTCCTGCTTATTCTGATATTTTCCTCCTCAAGAGTGTGGGTTTCCTGAAGGAAAACTATTTTAGAGTCTAGATCTTTTATTTTGTTCATAACCTGCTTAACCGTTTTAGGTTTACCCAAGCCCCTGCAATTCCAGGAAGTATATTTCATTTCAAATGTTTGTGTCATCTACACAAAACATACAAGTCTTATTTTTCCACTATATAAATGTGTTTGAGAGTTAACACGCACTAGAACATTAGAACTAAATGCCTCATCAAAAATACCTACAGTATGTGGTTGGCAGTGGTAGTACCTATAATATATATAATATAAAGTCACTCACCACTGAATCAAAGAGGGCATTTGATTAACTAGTTATTCTGTCCCTTGAAATACACAGCCTTATTTCCACATGAAGACATTGGGATTTCATTCCACAATCAAACTCTCGTCTCCGTGTCCAAAGGTTGCTCCACTGGATTGTTTTCTCATTTCACTTCCCACCGAGTCGGAATACCAACATTATCCGTGCGGCGGGAATTCTCTTTTATCCCCATCTCCCGCGGACACCTTTGATTTTCGGTGGCCTTCACCCTCTTCGCCGCGTCTGCCGTGATTACCAGCAAAACCACAAGAACCATCGCCGGGATACGAGTTCTTTCCACTATTTTCTGAGTGAATCTGTCAGGGGAGAAAAAAATAAATAAAAAAAGGTTACGCCCCCGTCGGAATTTTCCATCTTCTCCCGTTGTTGCGCCATCTCCTTTCATCTCGCCGGTGATTGGTGACGGAAACGGAGGGAGGAGGAGGAGGCGGCGGGAGGAAAAGCAATGTTCCACAAGAGTACACTTTGATTACGGAAAATAAATCTCTATTACGGAAATGCCAAGTGCGTAATTAGGCGGCGGGATAAGGAGCGCGTGACGAGTTGGGTTCACGTGGGTAAAAACGAGCGGGAGATGGGACGAACTTCACCGACGGGAGACAGTGGAGAGTCCGGCTGCTTCGTACGTGCACACGGGGTTAGTTTCGATGAGCACGAGCTCCAAATAATTACAAGAAACACCACAGACGCCGTGAAAATAAATCAAATCTGGGGGAACAGGTTGGTACGGATTAAGAAGCAGGACATGTTCCACTTTAAATGAAGAGTATTTATGATTTCAATATCGTTATTTGAGTTGCTTTCAGGTCCATTGTGTTCACAGAAGCAGTTCATGTCGTCACCCACAGCCCGGTTTGCTCAAACAGGAGGCATTACAAAACCCAGGCAAAAAGGCACGGCGGTTTAGGCACGTTTAGAAAAGGGTTTGTTTTGGTTTTGGGTTAGCGCGCAGAAAATGCTAAAGAAAACAGAGTTTCGATGAAGAGTGAAACCCACCACTGCAATGGCACCGACTATGCCCAACCCTGACCCCAGCTATCCAGGAGGAGGAGAGGACACCACCAGACTCCAGGGCTGCATCTAAAAAGTGTAAATACGCTTAGGAACCTCCACCTCCTTATTGTTGACCTGTGATGTTTCCTTTAATACTGTACCTCCTATAGGAACCACGGGATGTTCCTCATCAGCCCAAAAGAAGCTAAGAACAATCCCATGAGCCACTGCTGCCTATCGAAGGTTTCCGAACTCTCCGATCACCGCACGTTTTTCTGCGTTACGTTTAATTAACCCTCGTGTGGTCCTTGGGTCATTTTGACCCAAAAGCCACTGAAGGAGTTTTGTTTAAAGAAGCAGAAAAAAATATGAATATGTGGCAATTTTCAGGCTCTTTTTGAAGTGTATATTTTTTGACATTAGGGTCTTTAAAGGGTGCAAAATTGAAGGACGCCACGAGGGTTAAATAAAAATATGAGCTAAAAAATGAAAGTATAAAACAGGTAACGCAGCTGAAAGTTTTATAAACGAAATCCATCATGTTCTATAACAACATTACGCACTTTACATTTTACAAGAAATTTTACACACACACACGTTTGTAATTCTATCTTAGTGAAGACACTCAGGGTTCAGGGTTAGGGTCTGGGTAATACATTATGTCTAAGCCCCTAACCTTAATCCTAAACCTAACCCCAATTCTAACCCGAAAACCACATCTTGACCCTCAAACAGGCCCAAAATGTCCTCACTTTACAAAAATGTCCTCACTCTGTTGGTTAAAAACTCAAATTGTTCCTTACAATGTCATAATTACAAGAACACACACACGGAGAGGAAGAGAGAAAGGGGAGGACTGGCATCAAACAACCCAAGTTCGATTGTCGTTTTAGGCTATATCCACACGAAGACAAAACGCTTATATTTTCAGAAACGTTCTTTGTAAGCACGAAGCCAGCTTAGTAAATGTGTGCGTCCACATGGGTCGACTCAGGTCTGTGAAAACGGTGTGATTCATCTGCCAGGCCTGTGTGAGGCGCTGTGACGCTAACGCAGATAATAGAACAAGATGTAGAGGGCGCATGCGCAGTAAACCTTTCTGGAATGTAAACAGTGAAAATTAAACGGATTCAAGGATTATGATTTACGGAAGAGACGAGGAGGCGAGTTTATTCTTCAGACGTAAGGGGACTAAAGCAGAAAAACCTGTCAGTGACCGGACTTTGACTGTCTGTCCAACAACAGAGACTGACTCGGCCGTGTTTTTCTACTTATCACCTGTGGCTTGCGGATTACAGTGGAGCAAAACGGAGCGGAGTAAAACCATCATAGATCCATGAGTAAAACTCATTATAAGGTCAGTAGATTATGGATAACAGACTCCACCCCTGTGCTGTGATGTCATCGTTTTAGTAAAAGTTGCGGAGACGTTGTAACAACGGCGCCACGTAAACGGCGTTTTGAGATCTTTCCACTCTGGGACCTAGTTTGGAAAATGTTCGTTTACAGACCCCCAAAACGCCGGACTCGTATGGACGATACACTGGATTGATAAAATATCTTTGCGTTTGGTCCTCAGCTTGACTTCGTATGGACAGGGCCTTAGTGTCTTTTTGTAAAACCACGTACTAAAAATATGACCATTTAAATTGTACGTAAAACTGTCTGTGTGGAGATGTAGCTAGCTATACCTGCAGCTTAAGCCTATAATAAAAACTACTAATACTCCATACCTTTCATACACTGGCCGAAATGTTGATGTCTGTTTAGAAGCATGCCTCCTGATGTGTGGATTGGCCACGGCCCGCTGTCAGCTCTGTTTCCATGGAGACCTCCGTCCACTTAAACCCATCTATATGCGAGCTTTAAACTCCCCACCAGAGGGCAGCACCTGCGCAGGTTTCGAATTTCTTCCACTCTTCTCAGGTTTTGGGGCCTATTAAGTAAACTTTCAGAGTCTAGTCTAAATTCAAAAGGAAATGGCATTGTTTTCTGAAATACAAATTAACTTGACTACCCTTATATTTGTCAAATAGGAACAACCTCTTGAGTCTAACAACAAACATTTGAAGCATTGGCATTTCATGTTTTAACACTTCAAATAATTAACCATGATCAACATTAACAGAAATCAATGATCCAAAGAGCCCCATGTGTGTTAGGATATGTCAACATTTATTGTGCGGTGTCTTTTATATACAGTACATCATATTTTGTACACCTCATTTACATGGAGAAATAAATTAATCTGCTAATCTTGGACTGTAGTGTTGCAGTGAACACGACAAACATAGGATGAGTACAATATGTGAGTGATACACGTGACGAGGCAGTCCAATGAGTTCCATTAGTGTCTATAGAAAGATAAAGAAGCAGTTGGGAAGACATTTTTGTTTTATTTTTATATTATATAATTGAAAAGAAGCATATCCCGAATTGAGTTTTTTTAAACAAATGTTGGGCATTTAAAGTTTTATTATCAACATGTGTGTGTAAAGACTGGTCTTTTAGGAATCTCACATGTTATTTGGAGCGCCCTCCGCTGGCTGCAGTGAGAATTACACATGATATAAAACTGGATAAAAACAAAATTTTTGGCTGAAAAACCAATGGTGCGGTGAACAGAGCTGGTGATGGTTTACAAACTTTGAACCCAGAAGTTCCCTCTGCATTTTTAATCTATTACGCAATAAAATATATATATTTAAAAAACTAAAAGATTGGAGCGCTTCAGCAGTAGAGGAAGAAACTACTGCAGTAAATTTGACTCAAACCTGTGTGGACGAAGCAAAATACTACAACAGTTTTAGATGAAGGAGCATTGTTATGACATGGTTAAAGCTCCAAAAAGATGTACAAGCATATGTACCCCGAAAAATCTTGTATTTTTGAGATTACTAGTATAAATTTTGCAGTATTTGCATTGCAGACAGGTAAACAAGTTTTTTTTCTTTTTTCGTCCACTTGTTAAATTAGCCGTTAGCAAATTTGTGCCAAACTGCAAAAGGGTTCCACTGGTAGGATCAGTCAAGTATACAGTCTTCCCAACTGCCCCGTTCACAAAGTCTACTATTGTGCTACATACATTTAGTCGATCACTTACAGATAAACCACTCTAAGTAGTGTCATTTTTATAAAAGGTCAAATCTAAGCAGCTAACGCAAAGAAAAAAAAGTGATCTTAATAGTGTACATTTTTAGTGTGCGGACAGAATAAAAAATACATTTCACCGGAGTGGGTCCACGCACAATAAAATAAAATAAAATTCAAAGTTCATTTTCCCCATATATATATATAAACATTTACCTGCTGTCAGTTCAGTCACAACGTCAGTCTATCATCTACGGATATAATTTGGACAAACAACATCGACAGGTAACATGCCTATGCACACAAGACACAGTTCGGCGTGGGCGATATAGCAAAGAAAACGCCGCCGCTTCAAGTTGGACTTTAGAGTTACTTTCTGCTTCTTCGGAGAGTGACTGTGATTGGCTAAGAGCGCCTGTCACTCAGAGCATGAGGGGGCGGGCCTTGACATATTGCTATATCGCCCATCCTCAGAAACATTTCAGTCTTTACTCACAAGAATGAAGCGACTTTATACATGGCTCCTACGCTCTACTTTCTCAAACATGCAGCGTGTGTCTGGAGAGGCTCTACGTACTATCGGTGAAAGGTAGACATTTCGGAATTGTAATTTCCTTTATATTTTTACAACATAACCATTTTGAACTTCGTGGCTCTCTCGGCCACACATCCATCCCGTCTGACATTGATAAAAACGAAGATGAAAAAGGGTGTGGCGTTATTGCACACTAGCATTGAACTTGCAAAGTGTTCATGCACATTTTGTGACGGGCAGTCGGGCTCTGGCCACATGGAATGCAGAGCGAAAACAACGGATTCAGGAAATATTCATACGCCTCTTTTCAATTTAGTCCTATGTTGAAGTGAGAAATTGAAAATAAATATTCTATTTTTTATAGTTTTATATTCAAATTTCTTTAATTTTAATTGTTCTTACCAATAGACCTGCCACACGATGGATGGAAATTATTTCACGAGGTATGAAAAGGTAATGTTGCAATTAATTAAATCTTTTGAACCAAATGGTTGTTAGGATAGTCAGTTCAAAAGTATTCAAACTTGAATATTATGTAGCACTTGGATTGTAGTCTCTGCAAGTCAAGGACTTACGTAACTCACAAGAAACTGTTCAACTCATACTATGGTAATAGGAAAGTATGTTGGAAAGAAATCATTAAGAATGTAAAGTTAATGAAGGGTGTGTAATTTTGTATAAAACAAAGCTCAGGGCAGTGTTACCACATTATCAGATTTAAAAAATAAAGTTTTATGAAAGCCTTTGTTTGTTATAATTTTGATGACAGTCCATTTTCCAAATATTCTAATTTTATGAGATTTTTAATTTGGTATTTTTACAAGCTGAGCCATAATAAATTAAAATTATATACATAATCTCACTTTACATGTAATAAGTCTATCATATATTAGTTTAAGTTGAATAACAAACTAATGCACTTTTTAACAATATTCTAATTTTACAATTTTCACCTGTACAGTATTAAATCAAGATGGTTGCCACATTTGCTGCAGCAACAGTTGGAATATCTCATCTAAAGGCTTATTTATGCTCTCCATTCAAAACGTATATGGAGACGCATGTAACTTTCTGTCCGTCAGACGCTTTGTTTATCCAGAGTCATGGCATCGGAGCAGCACATGAGCTAACCACTGGAGACATTTTACAATATCGGCTTTCAGCTAAGCTAGCGCCGACTGAAATCACTTTGAGACTTCAATTTTTTTTTACATTGGAAAGGGCTCAAGGCTACAGAGAAAGTTTGTTTTAACCTCCTCCTCTGCAATTGTAATTTTGTATCGCCGTGCAAAATGCCAAGGCTAGCAACAGTATGCTAATGCTAACGACAACTAATCAAAGCTGGAACATAAACTATGATTCAATCAATAAAATAAAACCGGCCACTGCTGCAGTGGCCATGTATCTATGTTTTTACAGAATTATAGACCAGAGATTTGGCAAAAATCAGCATCTGCCAATAAAAATCCAGAAAAAACGGCATCAGCCTTAGAAAAACCTATATCAGTCGACCTTTAAGTGTGCAAGTTTGGTTTGGGTTGGCAACATTTAGATGCATTCATATGGGTGGGATTATCATGGGGGGGGGGGGGGGGGGGACCAAAAAAAGCGGACCAACGCATCACTAGTATGGACTGAATGTAAACTGCTCTTTGTGACCATGTTTATGAAATATAAATAAAGTCCTTCCTTCCTAGTTTTGTATTTTTTTTTTGATGCATATTTTCCCTACTGGAGCAATAAAACGGCCTGAATACTTTCTGAACCGTCTTGTACATAACTGTTCTCCATGTAGCCAGGGCCTCAATGGGACGACAGGTTCTTTGGAAGACTAAACTACATTGTTGAACACAGATCCATGAGTGTGGCACAGAGATGAGGACTTACAATCAGAGGTGTACACACACAGTACTGCTAAATGACAGTAACATCATGGCGGAAATAGGGACATTCGGCCACATTCAAACTAGTGTCTAGGTTTAAAGAGGGACTCGATATGGCAGCACAAAGTCAGAGTAATTATTCATTCAAAGAGGCTGCACAGTAATTCAAAGCAAGTTGTGTCACAATAAGTGACGGTTCAATCGTCACATATTGTCAAACAACAGTAGTGTTTCGGTGGCTGTAAAAAAAAAAAAATATATGTAATGCTTTTCAATTCCATTTTAATGCCCAGATCCTATGTTTTAAATGAACCCCTTCAAAACACTATAAACATACGCATATTCGTAACTATTTATTAACTAAAAAGATAATGTATAGTTAATTTGATTTAAAAAAATACTTACAAACATCCTTTTCCCACCTTTCCCGTACAAATCTTCAAATTAAGTATTAATTTGACCTTACTTGCCGTTTATGTTTACATTTGGTTGTTTTTGCTTTGGTGGCCAGATCTTATGGTAACAAATCTAAAAAACAAGCCTTCATCAGTCTTTCAATCACAATTGCAAAGGACTATTTGTCTTTGTCAGACCAGTACAATTTTTTTTTTTGTATCATACATTGACACGTTTCAAATGCTTCATGCATCTCTCATAACATGTAAATGTATGATTAAGAAAACCTCTACAGGTAAAGGAAATAGTTGGACACAACAGAAATATATTCTGAATGGTGTTCTTGTGTATATGTTGTAATGTTAGTAATGAGCCACGGAAACCCTGTCAGTCCAGTGTTGTGCAGCCATACAGAGGAGGGCCAGTGGGAGTGATAAACCTGGAGTTTACGGACAGTCTTCCTGAAGGGCTTACGGAGACTGCGAGCCGGATCTGTAGCTCTTGAAGCTGCCCAGCAGGGTCTGGACGCCCTTCTTGACCCTGCGAGCCACTGAGTCGGCCGGAGGTGTGGGCAGGCAGGAGGCCAGGCTGGGAGGCCGTGCGTCCAGGCATTTCTGGTATCGCAGCTGTGGACAGCAAACAACAGCGTTAGCATGTTCTGAGGACAGTTTGTAGAAATATAACAACTAGCTATTGTCAAAATTCTGCTGCTACTTTAAACAAAAAAACTATAAAATGTTTTAACTCTAACTAAATCACTCATGCCATATTGACCTAATCTTTTGGGACTTAAAAATGTTATGAAGCTATTTATCAACTTAAACAATAGTAAAAAAGCAGAAAACACTTTACATTCTCAGCTTTTGGTGTAAAGCACAACGTCTGTTTGGGCTGTGTAAGGGTTGTAACGAAATCTGAACAAGCTCCTGACTTATGTTTTGCTTACACGCTACAGAACGAGAAGCCTGATAAACAGGCATACGAGAGATTAGTGTCAAGTGGAAACTGTCATTTGAATCACTGCAATATGCCAATTGCGAAGGCTACAACTATCTGGGTAATAAATAGTTCACTATAGTGTATATCATACATTCCAGACTATTGAACGAATATAAACCGCACCAACTAAAATCACAAAGAAAAAAGGAAAAGTACATCTATAGGCCGCACTTGTCTATAAGCCGCAGGTGTCTGTCCATGTAGTAACATACACACTGCCCCAGGGCCGAGAGAGGAGTGCAGTGCGTGACACCGTGCGGGATACATTATCCTCCTCGCGCTGCATTTTGTTTACGCACTAAATGGACACCACTCTACTTTTTTTTAGCCCACTGCGATAAAACTGTTCCAAGAGAAAGAGCATAACGCGATGTTGTCCGTGTAGCACTGACCTCGCCGCTTTAGGCAAGGCAAGTTTATTTATACCACGCATTTCGTACACAAGGCAACTCAATGCGCCTTTAGAAACGTGACCAGCACGTGCACGTGCACTCCCCCACCCCGCGCTGCAGTGTTGGCGCCATCCAGGAAGGAAAAGGGCTGAACTACAGGACAACTCCTCCATATTAGGATATCTCAGTCCGAGTTTCTGGTCGGGCTCAGGGCATAAGATCTAAGCGCTACGTCGTTAGCGCATACAGATGTGTAAAAATACAAATTGAGCATTAATTTATAAATGTTTTCCCATATTGATCAACCTTAATTTTTTATTCAATTTTATTTTGTCATATAAAAATCAGTTTCACAAATATAGATAAACCTCAGATCATTATTTACCATTTAACACCAAACTGCAAAACCAGCTGCTGTTACTGCCCAAGATGATAAACCTTCTTGATTAATGAGATTAACTAAAAGGTGAGATTGTGATTTTAATAACATTTCACTTCCTTGCCCAGGTATAAAACTAGCAGCTGGAAATTGGGATCCAGCATAATGCGTTTACATACACGAGTCTCATAACATCCAGTCCCCAACAATTAAATAATGATTTCCTTCTTTTGTTAATTCTTCCTGGATCGGTATAAAATATCTTAGCCCAGAACTTTACTCGCTCTAGCAAGGGTCAAATTAAACCAAAATTATGTGTAAACCAGAAAAACCTAATTTAGATGCTTTACTAAAGCCTCAATAAAAACGTCTGACATTGCAGATGGGCCTGTGCGCTCCTGCCTGCTGTAGAGACCTAACTTTGTGGTGTACAGCAGTCTCAATCGTCACTCACCATACAGGCGGCCTGCACCGCCTCGCTCAGGCTGGCGGCGTTGGGCTCACACCAGAACATGTGGCAGCTGAAGTCGTACGGCGCCTCGGCCATGATGAAGGCAAACGTGCGCACGTCTTTGCCCACGCCCATGAACGACAAGAAGCGCACCCGGCACTCGGACAGCACCTCCTCGTTCTGCACGTAAAAGACACGGGGCATTATAAAACACCATCTTCAGATTAAGTCTCACTGACTTAAAGGCCGAGGTGCAGCGTTACCTGTCTCTTCAGAATGGTGAGCGTGGCGGGTGCAACATTCACAGACACTTGGGTCCATTCGCTTTGCTCCTTGCTGTTCATGGCCGCCTCTAATGCATCATTGATCACCTCCATACCTGAAAAAACATGCCACGGTTAAGACTGAAGGGAATATAAGGGCAAAGCACAGACCGTTCAAACTTGTACAGGGTTTGTACTCGCCGCAGCAAGTCAAATGTAATGCTTTTTAAAACTCTTTTAATGACCACATATTAGGGGTGGGAGATATTGGCAAAAATGAATATCTAGATTTTTTTTTCTTCAGTATCTCGATATTCAAACGATATTTTTGCAGTCCTTCAAAGATGGTGTGCAAACTGGCAAAGAAGCTCCAGCTCAAAATCAAAGCCTTTAGACAATAGGGCAAATTCATTTAAAGCAATTTCATTCTATTTATTCATCTAAATCACACACACAGACAGACATACACACACGGGAAAGAGACAGAGAGGGAGACGAGTTTGTCTTGAGACTTACGTGAGAAGAAAACGGGTGAGAAGGATATTATTAGCCTTAACCGCGTTTGTATCATGGTTTTCTTCAACGTGTTGTTAGTTAGCGCCAGGCTAAAAGTTAGGAAAGTTAGCTAGCTAGCAAGGCAGTGCTAAAACTTGTCCTGAGCCCTTTCCTCGCAAATATGAGCGACTGAAGTGAGATACTTCATTCATTTCATTAGATTCTTGATCTTTCTAATCGCTCCACGCTGCCATGTTGTTTTGACTGCGTTACTGCGGATGACTCACACCGCGCTACGGTAACCCACAAGGACAACGCCACAAAGTCTGAAAAAACTGTAAAAAATAAAAATTTTACAAAAAAAACATGTTTGGTCGGATTGTACAAATTATGAAATATTCGATACCCCAATTTTGCATATTGTCCAGACAACAATTTAGATATTATCATCTAAACGATATATCTCCCACCTCTACCACATACTACAATTTAATGCTGCAAATGCAAAAAAATCTGTGCAGAATTGACTTCTTGAGGTTTGGGAACATTGAATTAAACCCACTTTGGGACCAGTGGGCATTTTCTATGTAAAAAGCGACTTCCTCTCTCACGGACGATGTTTGGATCATCTGTACTCATGCCATTTTGTAAGCATGCAAAGAATTGTGTAGATCTCAAACAAGTTTGACAATGATCCAAAGTATTTATGCTCAGTGTCTGCTTTGCTTGTCGTCATGATTTCATTTCCTTAGTGAGACTCTGAACATTTTCTTACCGACTGGTTTGGACACAGTAACACAGCCCAGATAGTAGACGTGGAAGTGCTGGAAGAGCTCGTTCTTGGGGGCAGGGAACTCTGGAGAACACAGACGCCATTTGTTACTCCTTATTACAACCATCACTATTACTATTACCACTACCATATGATTGAAAATAATGTTACCCAGCCCCACATTATGTGTAGGGCTGGGTAACATGAAAAATATTGGGCAAAAAAAACATTTATTTGAGCTAAAACAACAACGTCGCTTCCTTTAATGCTGTGCCAGGACCAACAGCATAAAGAGTATTTTTTCTATACCAGTAGTACCTAAACTTTTTATTCGATGTCATACTGGTATCTACATATGTTTACAGGGGCTGATATTGTCAGTTTTACCTTCAGGAATCCCCAATGGCTTAATTAGATCGGAGCTCAGACTGCCTCCCCCGGGCCGGGCCGCCTTTCTCTCATTCATGATCTGCATCAACACAACAACATTTCAAACAGTCACTTCAGGCATTTTGGAAGAATGAAACAGTAGAGCAGACGATTCTATATGTTTGGGATACTATACTATACTACACCAACATTCCAGGATTTTCAAGTATATGTTATTGTCCTGTGTAACTAACACATTTGATTTGTTAACCCTGAACAGATTTGTAGCAGCGTGAGATGCAGCAGTACCTTTGAGCACATCTCGTGTAAACTGGTTGCGATGTTTTTGGCCGGAGAATCGCAGCGAAACACATGGCACTTGAGTACTTGAGTCAGGTTGTCTCGAGCAACGTATGCAAAGTCCCTAAGCAAAGAAAAGACGTTATTACCGTGTACGCAAAATCCATGGGAACAAACAACATATTCTTTCAGACAGGTATTTGAACATGGAAATACTAGACTGAAATATACCTTTCCCTGTGGGTGAAGAAAAAAAAGCAGCATGAAAGAGAAGAAGGTTAGACATTAGACTAGAAAAATATTTGCCTTTTTTTAGCCCTGACTGTAGTTATTGGGATGCTCCAGCAGAGGGCAGCAGCACACAACCATCAGTGAGTCAGAGTGTAGTGTAAGAACCTGTTCAAGGTGATGCTATGAACTATTCACATGCTCATGTCATTACACATTTATGATTACAACTAAGAAATAAAGAGTTCTACAGTAAAAACACAACAAGTGTCATCAAAAGATAAAAGTGTCATCAAAAGATAAAACAAGAACATTAAAAATATTTGAAGTCCACACTTCCCACTGTAAATGAACACGTCTCGTTTCTATCCATTTCGTGCAAAGTGGAAAACAATGAATTCAAATGTTTTAAAAAGGCAAATGTTGGTGACTGCGTACCTGCCGTTGTCCCGGCCCACGCCCCACACGCGGATGCTGCCGATGGGCTGAGCGTGAAGCAGCGTCTGTCCCAGGGGGTCGATCAGCTTCATGGTGTCGTTCTCCAGCACCATCAGCATATCTTTGCCCTGGGGAACACACACAATGCCGATCTACTGTGCTTCATAGCTTTGTAAACCAGTAGGGGTGTAACAATACACCTAGCCTGGCATCTGAAGATTTGAACCGTACTAAAGTGACAGTGCAGTTTTAGTCCAAATATCTTAATATTTAAGCTCCGTGGCGCGTGTCAGAAGCATATACATGCACGTTAACAGAGCGCATGTGTGTCATCATCACTGACCGCTAAACTGGGGGCTTCGGGCAAAGTTACATCTTCCAAAAACACATGAAATCCGCATGCCTTTGCAAAGGTTTCTCCTGCTGATGGCCACGGCAGGCTGTGGTAAAGTATAGATCCAGCGCACTATGGCGGCGCAGACAAATGCGTAAGATCCAATCTTGGTCATAATCTGCATCAAAAGCTTAGTTTCCAAAAAAGTACAAGCAGAATATCGTCCAGGAACAGCCCAAACACAAGCCTCAGATCAAATGCGCTGTTGTTTTAGCTGCCGAAAGCGAAACTGAAATGCATTAGCTACTTAGCGAGCACATCTGCTTTTTTTTCTCTTTTCTTTAACTTTAGAGCATTGTGCTTTTTATTTTTGTTTTGTATTGTGAGCCCAGGGGCACGTTTTACTGTAAAGCAGCTTTGAAAATTAGAAAGCATTTACAATGTATTTCTGAAATTACAAAAACGGCTTATTAGCCAATTATATCGCACTTGCACCGTGATGCACCGAACTGTGGGTCCTGCCCTGTGAACCGTACCGAACCGTGATAGCTTAACCGTTACACCCCTATAAACCACTTTTTTTAAAAGTGATTTATAAATAAGGATTTATTATTTACTACATACAAACCAAAACACATTAACATGAGCTTTTGACCTGAATTTTAGCTACACACTACGCTGCACTTATGTAACAACTAACTGGTAATTGGATTGATTGATTGGTTTGTCAATAATTACTGGACCGATCCACATGAAACAAAATCTAGGAAAAAAGTAAAAGTGTAACACAGGAGTAGGAAACGAGGGACAGACCAGGACCACCACCATCTACTGCCATGTCAAGATTGCCCTGAAGAAGGCCTGAGCCAAAACACATTGGCCATTTAATTACATTAGCCATGTAAAAAAAAAGGCTTTTTAAAAATTCACGCCTTTGAGCTTCAGTTTTTTGCGCTTTCACCAAACAAATAGTTTGGCCTCCAAGATAATATTAAGAAATGGGATGGCACACAACAGCGATCCAGAGACATATGAGCATCAGAGGCAGCCGATATTTGACAATAATTATCGGCGGCCATCTCGCGCATCTCTAGTATTTTCTTACAACAGCATCAAAAAGTGGTAGCATTATTTAGGAAGGGTGAAGGACTTTCAGTCATTCCATTATGCTGGTGAGTTTGTGGCCTAAATTTATTAAAACCTTTTTCTGACCTTTGTTTAACCAGGAAAACTGAGATTTCAGAATCTTATTTCTCAGAGTCCTGGTCCCAGAGGGAAACCTATTGCACATGGGTTTAGTGCTATGGAAAACCAGAGCAGCAAAACGGAAATCTCCGCAGACACAGGGAGAACATATGAAATATACACAGACAGGCTAGATCCTTCTGGCTCATTATGTGAGGCATATTGATAAGGTGCGATAATGACTTTGTGTGTGGGTAGTGTCCCTCACCTCTCCCCAGATGCCCGCCGTGTCATGGATGTTGTTCTTGTGGTAGGACAGCTGTCTGATACAGTTGTTTACAGCCACACTGCTTTTGCCTGGAGTCAGGTCCTCCTCAGACATCTCCACCCAGCCCAGGGAGCGCACAGCGAAGCACTGGAAACCCAACACACTCTCTCAATGAGCAAATCCCCACGGCTGCAATTATTTTAGCCAAAGTCTTAATGTCCTGTGCAGAGAATAAACATCTCTGTCCCCATGTATAAAATAGAAATACAGTGAGTTATTGCATTAGTCGACTGGTTTAGGAAAGATATCACAACAACAACCCTAACGTGATACAAGATACCCAATAAACCACCATTTGATTTAGCCAAAGTATAGAAATAATATTGCCCCTACTGTACTTTCCTACCTTGGCCTCTACTCCAGATGAGAGTGGAACGAGCTTCTCTTCATTATCCGACTGGGAGCAGTTGTAGCTACAATGACAGCACAAAGATGGCAAAACGTTAAGACACAGATACCTAAAAAAAAGAAAATACATACAATATTTTCGTACAATGACACAAGATGACATACTTGAGGTTGATGGATGCATAGCGTAATGTTGCTCCTTCAAACTCCTTGAGGCTCGGGTCGGGTGCGACCTCTCCTTCCTGTGTGAAAAAAAAAGCTCAATTACTGCGTTGGATATAGGGATGACAAGGATTTTTGCAAAACTGTTTGACACAGTAAGTCAAAGTAAAAAAACAACAATTTATTTAGTAGCTAATCTGTCAGTTCAAAGAGTGAAAGATGAAGTAAAGTTAAAAAGATTGGAAAACATTATGAGCACCCTTGCTTTAGATGGTGTGCTCCCATTTCAGGTCTGGTAAATGTTACAATTTGAACTGAGATTGCTCGTGAACATTCCCATTATGACATTTGGTTCCAATGGCCATTTCAGGTCCGATTTACTGGGTTACTTTTCATGAACAAATCTCTTTTGGCAGCGCAGTGGTTAGTGCTCTCGTTTCACAGCAAGGTCCAGGGTTCGATTCCCACCTGGACGGGGCCTTTCTGTGTGGAGTTTGCATGTTCTCCCCGTGTCTGCGTAGGTTTCCTCCGGGTACTCCGGTTTCCCCTACTACTAAAAACATGTACAATATGTCAATGATGTGTGTGTGTGTGTGTGAATGCATGATGGTGGTCAGAGGGACCGTTGGTGCAGATGTGTGCAGTCACGACAGCGCTTCTGTCAGTCTCTCCCAGGGGAAACTGAAGCTACTACCGCAGCTTACCACCACTGAGTGTGGAGTGAATGTAAAATGCTCTCATGTAAAGCGCGTTATAACTAGGGGTGTCACGATAAAAAAATGTTAACTCATGATTATTGTAAGAGAAAATATTGCAATTTTACGATTATCGACCAAATGAAAGGAACTGATATTTTGTCTAGTTTTTGTCTTTATTACTGAGTTAATGTTTTAGTTAAGAGTTGCACACCTTCCAAAGCTCTCCCTCCTGAGCAGCTTCTTCTGTGTCAGCAAGATGGCTCCAGGAATCCTGCCACGTAAAGAGAGAAGAGTTTTAACCAAAATGCAACATGACTTTTTGGTGAAGCCATGTGTACGGAGTCCCACCTCAGGATCCTCCACAGGTGTGGTCTCCAGGGACATACTGGAGGACAGCAGACAGTCGGTGACCCGCCCCAGGGGAGATGGGGGGTCCCACTGGGTGGTGCCAGTTGGGATGTGCCAGTAGTACGTGCCTGAGGTGTCTCGCACCCTCATCCACCCAGAGGGCAGCTCTGTGTCGGTCTCAAACGCGCTCGAGTCCCAGAATGACTCTGGAAGGGACACACATGGACATTGATGAAAAGATACTTTAAAAAATATTTTCAGATCAAAGAATATTGATCAGATTTTATTATTTGCTGGTGGGAAACACAACATTTAATTGAAGCTAATGTACTTGATGCATAATAAATGTTAAAATAGGGCCGGAACTAGAGGTCGACCAATATATCATGGCAATATTAAAATGGAAAAACCCATATTGGTTGACCTCTAGCCGTAAACCTACATTTTTTTTAATGTATACTTTTCTACCATGTACTCAGTGATGAGCTACTATAACTCAATGACTGCCGTGTAATTTTTAAATTGTTTTTCCTCCAGTGAGACCATACTAATCTCCTATAAAGAATAAAACGGGACATAACACACACAAAGCCAGAGCTCTGCTCAGCATAACCACATCATACATAGACGTTCTTTAATCTCTTTCAAACCAGGTGTGACTGTATCCAGTAGGTGAAAGCCACAATAACATCTCCACAAACTTCTACTTTTTGAAAATGAATATTTTTAACAGGTTCTTCAACACAAACTAATAATGTAAACATTGGTCAACATTGTGCTGACTCAAGATGACAACTGCAGGCAGTTAAGTCTAGAGTAAGAACTAGCTTACTGTAGTCAGACTGAGAACAACATTCCAAAGCAGTTTAAACAGGAATAGTACAAAAGGAACTAACTTTACATTTTTAGGATGATCCAGGGTATTATTCATATTTCTAATAAAGCTTTATAACTGATGTTAAATTTTATTATCAATTTGATGCTGATGAATGCAGCACAAATACTTAAATGGAGTATGAGCAAAAACATTCAAATCTACAGTGTAGTTGTTGTGTGTAGAACGTAGCGGTACCTCTGTTCCCGTTGGGGGAAGCGTCGGCCGGATTGTCCTGGGACAGCGGGGTCCAGCTGGACTCCTCCTCCACCGGGGTCTCGTTCATGTTGGAGAAGAGCAGGCAGGCGCTCCTCCCCGTTACACTGCCCTCCCTCTGCATCTCCTCACTGCCCTCTCCCTGGGCCTCCTCTGCACCCTCAGGTTCCTTCTCTCCTCTGCTGCCTCTCGTGTGTTGCTCCTCCTTCTCGCGGTCATCCTCCTCTCCCTTGTCCTTCTTCTCACTGATCTCCAGAGCGTTGATGACCAGCGGCTCATTGAGGATGTTCTTGGTCTCCTCCTGGTTCAGGGCGGGCGTCAGAGCCTTTTTGGGCGACTGGTTCTGCTCCTCGTTGCCCTGCTGTTCGTCTTGAGTGCTGCACTGGAGGTTGCCGTTGTGGCTGATATTCCAGTTGTGGTCTTGGTCTTGCTGGTTCTCTGTGACTTTTCTCAGCTGATTTTGTCCTTCCTTGAGCCACTTGGCATTGTTGGCAGTGGGCTCTTGATCACACCACAGTTTGTTCTTCAGCTCCTCATCCTGCTTCTGTTTGCCCACAACATAAGACATGTCTTCATCATCATGGCCCCCCATAGTGCCTCATGCAACGGCTCTAGAGGAGAAGGAAACAAATGAAGAATTCTTTCACAAAAGCAGAAGTTTCAATTCCATCAAAAAAATCTACCAGTGAATATAATTTGTTGACGCTGAAAATTGTTAAACATGAAATGTTTCAAGGGGTCACCCTAAAACAAATGTGTTTTTTTTTTCCACAATTAGGGATGTAACGATTCATACAAGCCCCGATTCGATTGTGCCCATTGTGACTTGCATTTTGCCGACTGTCAGTGCGATTAATAGTGCAGCTCTAGCCCAGCTCTTCCCTGTGTTTACTGTCATTGCATTTTTGGGCAAGGCACTACACCCGTTTTAGCCCGTGTCTGTAAGTATGTAAGTTAAACTACGAACAGCTATTATTGCTGATAGCCATCACCCAGTGTGCCGTGTTTACATTAATGTATTACTAATGTATTACATTTACATTCATGTATTAATGTATGCACAATATCACACTCCCCACCAAATAACAAAGAATAAGGAATATATATGTTACTAGAAATAGTAAATAGTCTTAACAGCAGTCATTGGTGTGCATATAAAAAAAAAAAGAAAAACTGTAATAATAATACAATATGACAACTTAATTACAACTCATTTATCTTAGTCCAGCCTGATTATGTTTCACTTCAATCATTTATCCTAGAAATAAAATTGCATGGAATACGAAAAATACAACACCATCTCCTGCCTTACTAACATTTAGCATCAGAGGTAAAGTATAGTTCTTGCGCTAGATGTTTGCTAATGTTATATAATATTCGAGGGTGTCTAGTTTAGCATCTTAGTAGCATGCTAGCCTGTATGGTTAAGGACCAGACACCAAAGGAATGTCTGGGGGGGCCACTACATAAAAGGTGGGGGCATGTTGTGAAAAGGACTGGATTTTCAGTCAAATACATCGTTTTAACAGTGCTGTTCCAGTCACTTTCTCCATCGCGTTTTAATCCTACGCTAGTTCAAGGTTTCTCTACTGAACGCTTATCATGAAGCTGAGCCAAAAATGCTGGCTACAGACATCAGTTGTTTCATTTAACACGACGGATTATGACAGCTCAAAAAATATACACGCCTGATACTGTTTAATGCAACAATTCCTTGCAGGAAACCCTTGCAATATTGAACCAGAGTGAAACAAAATGAGTGCAGCTGCGGAGATAACGGGGCTGCCATCGTTCACAGGCGTCGCCACTTTGGCTAGGCTCCGGTTAGCTTCAAGCTAGCTAGCCGCATACAAACACCAGCATCAAAGTCATGCTTAATGCTATCCTGTTTTTATTACTATACATGGAGTCCATCGACTTACCAGCTTCTCCCGCTCCCCTCGCGTGTGTAATGTGTGAGATTGTCCGATGAAGCTACATGTTTCCGTGGCTGTCGGGGCCTTGGACGGTCTCTCGGTGGTGTTTGCGTGAGGCTTCGGGCTGTGCAGCTGATGGAGGCGGACTGCGTCAGGCGCACGTCACGGAGCGAGCCCACAGCCTCCTCTCACTCCCGGGGGAAGCCAGCGGCACATACATGGAAGTAAGCTACCTGTCCCGCTAATGACCCTGGATTCGAAGCTTACGGGGTAATAATTTACTTCAATGGGTAATATGTAAACAGACAGAAAACGGTCTAGTGCTGATTTTTTTTATTTGAGAGTTTCAACCTCTAACCCCCCACTTTAAGTTTTTTTTTTTTTTTGTTCAGTTTGGCAAATCTATAAAAGCTTCTTGGCCAGTGTGACGGCTCATTTGAAAGCTAAGACCTGCAAAAGTGATCGTAACGTTACATTTTTGAAGCGTTTTTTCCTCGGGTTTTTTGCTTTTTTTAAATCACTTTTTTGCTGTGTTTTCAGTTTTCTTGTCTTTTTTCGTTTCTTTATTTGGTCGGGACTGTGCATGTTTATGAACATACATGGGACTCATGCATGTAAACACGCCACGCCGGATTGTAACATTTGACTAATTTGCATCCGTTGTCCTACACTCGCACTGTCATTCATCCTGACCTATTGTACATGATTTTAGTGGTAGGGGAAACCGGAGTGCCTTGCGCCAACACGGGGAGAACATGCAAACACCACACAGAAAGGCCCCGTCCAGGTGGGAACATTGACATTATATTTTGCTGTCAGTGGGTGGGAATCAAACCCGGGACCTTCTAGATGTGAGGCACGAGCGCTAACCACTTTTGCCTACAAAACTCACTTAAAAGTAAGCATATCTGAATACATATTCCGGTACTTCCCTTCATTCTTCTTGCAGACTTGTGTCAAGACTTTTTCACATGTGTGTCCAGGGGTAGTATTAAACAAAATTAAATAGAAAAATCCTAAAATTCTTCATTCCAGTAAACTTTTCTCATATTTTTATTGTACAGTGATAGACTTTAGCAAAGTAAAATTCATTTCAATTTGAAACCAACCCACCAATAAGATTCCTCAGTACCTGTGACTGGTCTGAGACCAGGGGGGCAATCAGAACTGGGGTTCTGAACCTCGGGCTACCCCCTAGACATGCCTCTGCAACCTTGCCCGGACCCTATTAGGGGGATCGCCATGTCATCACGTCCGAGGCACTAGAGAGCAACGCAAATGTATTAAATAGATAATAGTTCTATGGTGGGTCAAAACATTGTTCACAAACAGAGCGTTGCGTCTGCGATAAGATCGGGGCTGTAAAAGATCTGTGATTTAATTAAACAGCTCCTCAAGCTCGGAAAAATCTGCTGTTTGCCCACCAGTCACCAAAACATCCGCTGAAAATCGCGGAAATAAATTAACAGCGATCCTCCCTATGTGGTGTGTGAGCATGTGATTGGTGGTGGTGGTGGTTGGAGAGGTCGTTGACACAGATTGGCATAAACATCTGTGGCTCCAAAAGTACCTCACCACCACAAAGTGTTCAGAAGGAATGAATATTGCAATGTAAAGTGACTTTTCGGTTTCCTTCCTCTGTATCAAATAAGTACTTACAACAACAAACCGCCATTCGCATTTTCACTTTAATACATCCATATATAAATACATCCATTTATTTTTTTAGACATTCTGAATTTGGCCGTGTGTTAACGCACAAAGCTGGTGGAGGTAAAGACAAGACAATAAGAAAGCATCATGAAGGACTCACATAAAAGTAAGACGTTTGAGGAGCACAGTTGACAGCTTTTGAACTGGAGCTGGACCAGGCGCATCCAAAGCCTGAGGACCAGACTCCAACAATCATTCTGTTAAAAGGGAGAACTATGGGTTAAGAAGATTAAGTGTCATTTATAGGCCCACAGTGGAATTTGTCATATGCATTTGACCCATCCTTTAGTGCCTCGAGAGCAACCACATAGCAGTGTTCAAGGAATACTGAGCTTAGTCCACTGTGCACCCAAACACATTTAATTCAAACCTGTAAAGTTGAGGATCTTTAAGCAATCTTTTATCGGTCTACTCACATTTTAATATCATCATGTGTACAAAACCAAAGTGAAAATAGACATACTATTTAATCAAATGCATTTAAAATATGTTGCATTAAGGCCCGGAGTGAAATCTTTTTGGTAAAATGCAAAAATGGAAAACTAAAAAATATGTTCACATCAAACAACCATGCCAAATTGATGTGTTCTCCCAATGGATTTGAGTAGTCTCATAATTACAAATCTAAACTGGGTTTTCAAAATAGTCCACATGCTGGCAAAGAGGTGGCCTATATTAAAAAGGCATTGAACATAGTTTCAAACTAAACAAGGCAATAAAAGTATTCGACACAGGTTTTCAGGCCAAGTTCTTAAGAGTTTAGAAAATACACTGCCCGTTCCAAAAAAAAATTGAGTGTGTGATGGTGTTTAAGTTTGGAGGAAGGGAGATTGACTTGATATGCAACAAAGATTAATATGTAAAGTAAATTTAGCATGTATGTACCTAAACCTTTTTTTTATTTTATTTTTACTGTGATTTGTTGGCTTATAAGGTATAAAACATACATACAAAGTAATTTAATTTCCTTCTTCTGTTGCAGCTTTGAGAAAAACTTGTAACAGGAACTTTAAATTAGACATATCCTGCATAATTGAGGCTAACAAAAATATTTTGGGTAACTCAGCAGTGATTTCACGTTTTACAATTCAGAATAATGTCTGACGAAGACACTGATACCGAGACACACGGCTGGTCAGGATTTGCCCGGGGCTCCCTCTTCAGGCAGCAATGGTGGGAATGATACAGTGAAAACTTGCCTGGCTCTGCCATACTATTCTCTGTCCATTCCACACAGGGAAGTTAGTCTGGTCACGGAGCAATTGGAGCAGTTTGAACGGGCGGGCCCAACAAGCACAGATTGTCAGTGAAATACAGTCCGAATAGCGCGCTCACGATGTCAACAAACCCACGACAGGGCAACGTGCGCACGCAGGGAGGGGGGGCATACGGCAGGGAGGGGGGGGCATACGGCAGAAGAGCCGATGAGCAGCGCGGTGCTGGTGAGAGAGAGAGCGCACACAGAGGAGACAGAGACAAGGGAGCGGCCGACAGAAAAAGCCAGAATCAAGCGTTCAAACAGCATGTGTAATGAGTGCGCGAGGGACTCGTAATGTTCACGAGTCTCAGACCACAAGTCCGAGTCAAGTCTCGAGTCTTTAGGGGACGAGTCTGAGTCATGTCTAGAGTCTTTAGGGGACGAGTCTGAGTCAAGTCTAGAGTCTTTAGGGGACGAGTCTGAGTCAAGTCTAGAGTCTTTAGGGGACGAGTCCGAGTCAAGTCTAGAGTCTTTAGGGGACGAGTCTGAGTCAAGTCGCAAGTCTCTAAAAATAGCAACTTAAGTCCGACTCGCGAATCCCCATTTCTGATTATTACCGTCAACATTTTTACCGGAGTTTACCGCTACACCGGTAATCGTGACATCCCTAATGTACACACTGCTCAGAACGGGTCTAGAGGAGGATGATGGATTTGAAACATGTGGTGGATAGTGTGGGATTCTATGACGCAAAAAACTCAGTGAATAAGGCTAAATACAGGTATATTTTTGGTGAGGGAACGTTAATAATGCAACAATGCATTGGTTTTATATAGCGCTTTTCTGGACATTCAAAGACGCTTTACATTGCATGATTAATTCACTCCATACTTGGTGGTGGTAAGCTACTAGTGTAGCCACAGCTGCCCTGGGGTAGACTGACGGAAGCGCGGTGACCATTCTGTACCATCGGCCCCTCCCAACACCACCACCACCACTCTCTCACTACATTCACCCAGGCTTCCTGGTGTTCCCAAACAGTCTCCCATCCAAGTACCGACCAGGCCCTTCCCTGCTTAGCTTCCTAGATCTGACGGGACCGGGGAGAGCAAAGGCGGGATGGCCTTTAACATGCAAGCTCAAAAAGTATGTTTTTCATGTCAAATCTATGTGGTATCTTTTTTGACCAGGCAGTGCATTTTCACTCAGTACAAAAGTAACTGTATATATCAGACGACTGCCCCTGGATTAACTCAGGAGCTAAAGCTACAGTGGCACTGAATGCAGCGGGACAGTTTAAGGCAATACTGGTTAGAAGCACCACACTCCACCGTCACAGTGAGTCCGGGCCCAGCGTTCCAGTAAATGTTCAGAGAGCAGAGACGGACGCTCATTTGTCCTGCATCTTGTCCAAGATGGGCACAATCATGTCGAACTTGGGCCGCTTGGCTGGGTCCTCATTCATGCAGATCTTCATGAGTTTGCAGATGTGTGGGGAGATGCCCGGTGGGATGGTGGGCCTTAAGCCTTCCAGAGAAATCTAAGTGAATGAATGGGGAAGGAGAAGTTAATTACAGTAAAACGGTGAAAATATTAAATGTTGGCCAACATGAGTGAAATATAGATCATAAATAAGTTGTGGAGCTGTATAAGAGTTGTATTGTTGCACATGTTTATAATGTGAGAGTTTTCTTATCCTTTTAAATGTAGATTTTAAATGGGACTAGATGATTTTGTCAAATTATTGAGCAGAAGCCCACCTAAAAGGAATGTTTAAATATATTATTCACATGGTCACATGGTCAGTGTGCATCCGTATAGCAGGAAACTGCATGTGATGGGTTTTAACTAATGCTGTCTAAAATATTGCGTTATTAACGCGTTAACGCAAATCAATTTTAACAGCGTTGTTTATTTTATTATTGCATGGTTAATTGGTCTCAATTTGCTGAAACACATTAAAAAGCCGCCGCATGAGCCGCTCTGCTTCTGGCTGTAACTCAAACGGGAGCGTGTCACATGACCGCAAGTTCGTTTTCCTTCTGGGCCGCTGAGAACATCTTTGAAATCGCTTATGAACTTATCAGGAAACGGAGGAGCAGAAACAAAACAGTTTGGTATGGAAGCCCCTTTCCACCGTGTTTAAAAAATAAAATCCTAACAGGAAGTCGAAATTACGAGATTTAAAGTCATAACTCTTTGTTTAAAAAAAAAAAAAAGTTAGAGTTTAAACCTCAAAATTACGACTTTTAAAACTCTGAATTTTGAGATTTAATCTCAGAATTACAAGTTTTAAAGATCCGTGATCATGGACTGGCATTGCCCTTTTATACTTTGAAAATCCGGATGTTGTTGCCGTTCTCCTTCCTGTTTGATGCGGTCTGAACTGTGGAGCTTGATCCGGCCAGGGCTGACGGAGGGGAGCTAAAAATACACATCTTGGAAAGAGCGCTTTCCTGAAAAACAACTGCTAATTTGGGGCAAACTAGTCCCTCTTTGCCACTGCAAAAAGCCTATACCCAGACCATACGCATGAAAAACGGGCGATGCCAGTGGACAATGGCTAGTTAGCCCGGTTAGCATGTTACAATCGCCGACAGCTCATTGTTAATGGAAAGTCTGCAATAAACCACAAAGGCGTCAAGCCCGACTCAGTGTGTGATAATCTTAAAGGCTGCTTTATGTAGTTACCGGCTTTATTGACGTCCTTAGTGCGATTGATTTGAGCTAGCTGCTAAAAAGCTAGTTAGCTCCGGGTGCCAAGACATACTAAAGTATCCACTATCCAGTAAAACAACGAATAAACCACAAATGCAATTTGCAGAAAAAGACAAAAACACAACTGTACCAAAAAGATATAGGCTACATCAACATTCAACAAAAACATCATTACTTTCAGTGGCGTTTATGGATAAGAATGCACTTTATGTTGCCTGTCAAAGAAGAATTTCGCCAATAAAGTCTATCTATCTATCGATCTATCCATCTAACCGACCCGCCCGCACCCCAAGTTTGCTGTATATTTGAGGTACCCGATAAGAGTATTAAGAGTAGGAGTGTGACAATATATCAATTTTCCGATATATCGCGATATTTTGCGGGACGATACGATACCAATACTTTTTATTCCGATCAATACTTTTGATAACTACATGCATATTAATGACCAACGTCATGCATACTAATGAGGCAGCAGTGCTCCACTGTTTTCACAGTCAATAGAGGCCAACAATGATCAAGAATTCAATCAGGACAGCAGGGGGCAGCACTACAGTTTTAAGCACTTGGACAAAACACTGTCACATAAATAAATGACTTTTAATGATTTCATAATTATAAAGAAGATTAATTTGGGGTTGATTTATTACTTTTTAAATAGGTCTGTGGTTTCTTGTTTATTTAAATGTAAATGAAGTCGCTGACAGATCTATAGACCCATTTTCAGTGTGCAAGTCAGGGATCATTTCTAAAAGAATAAATAGATAAAAATATGCGATTAATCGCAAGTTAACTATGACATTCATGATATTAATCGCGATTAAATATTTTAATTGATTGACAGCACTAGTTTTAACATTATTATTAGGGCTGAACAATATTGAAGTAACTTGCGATATCCGATATGGCTGTGCAATATTGCGCTAACAATATTGGGGCGACAGTAGCGCAGAAAGTAGAACGGGTGATCGGAGGGTCGGCGGTTCGAATCCTGCAGGCGCACACTGTTGTTTGGCCAGTCACTTCACCCCTCTTGCCTTCAGTGTTTGCGTACACTGGTGTATGAGTGAACGTGTGAATGGGTGAGTGCTTCTTTGATGTAAAGCGCTTTGAGCCTAAAGCAGGTAGAAAGGCGCTATATATATGTAAATGTGACCATAACAATATTATTGAGATATTTCACTAAACCATTTCAACACGATATGTTACATTCTAATTAAACACAAACCGTACGAAAGTAGTTTGTCAGGAAATTGTGTAAAAAGAAGACTAAAGAATGATTTTTTTTAAGAGCAGGCTCAAGACCCACCTTTTTAGTTTAGCTTTTAACTAATATTTACTTATATTAACCTTATTTACCGGTTTTAGTTCTATTATTATTTCTTTAGTTTCCCTCTTTTTATCCTGTGCTATTTCACGCACAGTTTTAGCTGTTTTTAATGTATCTCTTATTAAATATTTATTTATTTATTTTTTATTTATTTTATTCATTTATTTTTTATGTTCTCCTAGTGGTTCCTCTGAGGGAGCCCTCTGCCCCCGGAGTGCTGGTTGGCTGTGGCCGTGCGGGCGCTCTCCTGGGGGTGCCTGGATGGAGGTAGGACGTCTCTCCTACACCTCCTCCGGGCCCCCTGAGTTGGCGCTCTGTGGCTGTGGCCGATGGGCTGCTCCTGGTGCAGACGGCTCCTTGGATGATGTTTCCTCTTTCGGTCCATCTGTACCCAGCCTTACGTACTCAACTCGATGTCCATTTTTATTTAAGACTTTTAACTGCTGGGCTGTCTGTACGTATATGTGTCTGTGTGTGCAGGTGGTGGGTGGTGGGGTTGTAGTTATTTATGTATATTTACTGGTGGGGACGATTTTTATTATTTTTAATGATTTTTAAGCACTGTAAAGCACTTTGTGTTACATTTTGTATGAAAAGCGCTCTATAAATAAAGTTTGATTTGATTTGATTTGATTTGATTACATCAGGACAAAAGCAAGACTAAAATTTAACGAAGTTTGTAAATGTTTAACTGAAACTGAACTTTTACACAAGTTCAATGCGATCTCTGTCAGATGAAGACTTTAGTGATGTTGCAAGATTTTATGCATTGAGGCCAAACCTTCATTCCTATCTCCATGTTGGACAGGTCAGCGAAGGGCACTTCACGGGTCACCAACTCCCACAGCAGGATGGCAAAGCTCCACATGTCAGATGAGCGACGGTTGATATCCTCCGGTTTCTTCTGGAGGGCTAAAAGGATGAGCAAAATCAAAAAGACCTTTTTTATTGCCTCCATTTTTTGTGTGTGGTATTCACTTAACCCACCACCGCCCATCACTGTTTCGAATGACTGTCTAACTCCTACTGCCATGTTCTGGTGCGTGACACTTCACACCCACAGTCTTTGCCACAGACTTCTGTCAGTGTACTCCCGGGCAGTAGTGGCTACAGATGTAGCTTCTTTTCTTGTTTAAATAATTCAAACAAATGCCTGAAAACCATGCAGGCAGACTGTCTCAGTCAGTGCGTGGTCCCAGGTGTCTGTGAAAAGCAGTAGAGAGAGGGAAGCTTACCCTCAGGGGCCACCCAGGCAGGAGAGTACATCCGGCCGGGGCACTGGAAGGAGAACTTGACATCTGACATACTGATCCTGGCTGTCATGTCTTCATCGATCTGTCAAAGCACAATAGAGTGAAAACATAAGAGATCAAGAGATGGGAGCAAGAAAACCAAGATGACATAAAACTTATTTCAATAAATCCTAATGTTAATGATATATTAAGTTTTCTTCTGATCCATCTATCCACCCTTTAAATATGTTTCAGAGCTGTGCATTAGATGAATTTTGGAAGTCAATCTCGCAGTTTTTCCTTGTATAAAATCCCTAAAAGTTGAGTCTTCTCCAGTTAGTCATAACCAGTTCCATAAGCAGCATAATCCATTTGAATTGCCAGAGGCTGTGGCTAAAACGACTTTCCAATTAATAATAAGTGATCCAAATGAGTACTTCCCAAAACTGTCCTCAATCAAAACCTTACCAGTGCTGGTCCATACATCCATTTGAATGTTCTTAGCTTTCAAATGAGATACGGCACGTCCAAAAACCGGTTAACCTTTAATGTTCTTACTCGCCACTGCCACCTCAGGTCTTACATGCAACTGCAGTCTCTATGTTAAGTTCGTGCATCATGGTGGAGAAAGTTGATGTTTCGCCCCAAACACCAACTTTTTGAGTGACAGTGCAGGTGGTGAATAGGTCTGGGCTCATTCTACACATTAGGACATTGCTGGAGAATGTAGGGGGTGGAAAATACATCATTTTTACATTTTTAAATTCCGTCTAGTCCCTTTAAACTCATCTGAATGCCAAGTTGTTTTCCAATATTTTATCCTCACCATAACACTCTTGCTGTTGAGATAGTGGCGGGGGATCATGGGTTCCAGCGTGTGCAAGAAGGCCATTCCACACGCGATGTCCAGAGCAAACTTGACCGCCTGCGTTTGGTCCACCACAAAGTCTAAAACAGAGGAGCAGAAGCTTTAGGGGCAGCTGAGGGTGAGGCGCTTTATCACAGTGGTGACAGGAGTAATCTCAGTGCCAGCATCACGAGTGTTGACGTCCGCGGAGATACTCACTGGTGCCCTCGTGCAGCACGTTGTACAGGGAGCCGTAGGGCATCCAGTGTGTGATGATGATGGGGTGAGGGGCGGGGGGAGACTGACAGGCCCCCAGCATGGGCAGCACGTTGGGATGGGAGAATATCCTGGAAGGGGAAGGCAGACGGGAGGCACACACAGAGGGGATGGTGTGAAGTTTGGGGAGAGATGCGACACAAAAACAGAGTGGGTTTTGGTTCGACAAGGATGCAACCATATAACAATACATCAAGAGAAAATGTATGATTACCTGAGTTTAGGATATTCCTCATTAAAGTCTCTGCTCTTTCTTGTGGTCCAGTCCCGGACCTTAAAAACTTTAACTACGATTTCATTCCCCTGCCAGCGGCCTTGCCACAGCTACGCATTCAGGAAAAAAAAAAGAAAGACAGAAAGGTTAGGCCTGTTTGCGAATTCATCAAGAAACAAAATGGTAGAGTTCAGTATGGGTCAATACTGTGTGATGATGCCATACCAAAGTTTTACATTAACAAGAAAAGACTGCCCTAAAGTTATTCATTCATTTCAAACACAAGGGTGAAATCCATGTCAACATACAAAACATACCAAATATGTTTTTACAGCTTACAGCAGAATTTGATGGCCACAATGAGCAGAGATTACCGTTATTTAGGTAATATAATGTCCTCTGAAAAACTAACTAAGACAATGTGAAATGAATGGCTTTTAAAAAGGCTTTTAACCAAAAATGAGCAAGACATTGGTGTTGGTACTTGTTTTTTGCGTTGTATTTGTTTTTGCATCTTTATATTTGTATATTTTAAATTTATATTGAATTGTATAAACATGTATATTTGTGTACAGCACTTTGGGCAGCAATGCTGTTTTAAATGTGCTCTATAAATAAACTTGACCTAATGAATATTTCAAAACATATTGCAAATCTAATCGCAATTAGTTATCCCAGACTCTTCCATTTTGTGCATTAATCTATTTATATCATTTAAGTTAGTGGTTCTCAAAGTGACCACAGGGGCTTTGAAGGAGGTCCCCAAAGCTTGATTTCAAAGCTTGTTAAAGTGTACTACTTTAAATCAGCATTCATCCTGAAGTCAGTTGTCTGTGATTTCATATGTAAATTTAAGCTGTAGAAAAATAAAAAATAATTCTTTTGAACAGACTGCATTTTTATTATTGGTGGGCCCCCATGGGAACTCTCTCTCGACACCAGCAGCAGCTTCCGGCTTCATCAAGTTCTCCACACATCCATTCATTTAACAGCTGAAACTCATTTTTGTGACGTAAAACAGCTTATAAACCCATTCAAACTGTAGCGAGTGTCCTGGTTTGTAACTAATACGTTTTAAAAAGCTAGAAATAAAGCTGTTCTTAAATACCTCTCCAGATTGGTTTTCGTTGATTTTAGCCATTAGTGAGAGCTGTTTGTAGTCCACGCCGGCTTGTTTATTTAGCGTGCCATTGCCTGGGAGAACACAACAACATTAGTGGGAGCACTGACAGGAGCAGAATGGAGCGATTGTCCTTCTGACTTTGAGAGTTAAGTGAATGACAGGGGAGAGGTGACTCACGGGGTCGAGTCCTGGTTGTGCCCTTCCAGAACGTGTCTTTGAAGGGAACTTTCGCCATGTTTTGACCCAGTTTCTCTGCTTTTTCTGGTGGAATGGGAAAAGTGAGAAAGAATGAGAATGAGGAAGTGCACCTGAAATAACGTAAGTTGTACCTCCAAGGAGCTCGCGCAGGTGCGGCTTGGCCTTGTCCAGTGGAGTTTCCCCATATTTGTTACAGATGTTCACCTGGGCCCCGTTCGTCACAAGGTCCTGGGGAGGACAGAATATCACATTCTGACAACGTCTATGTGCTACAGCTACACAATGCATCAAGGTCTAAATTCAATCATTATTTGATGCCATCATTGTGCAATAGAAGGCTGTCCTCTGCAGAGAACAAGATATCTCTCCTCCCGCGTGTTCCACCAGGAGGCGCTCTCACCTCAGCCACCTGGTCCTGTCCCCAGAAGCAGGCGTAGTGCAGCGGCGTGTTGCCGTGCTCGTTGGCGGCGTTGGTGTCCGCTTTGCACTGGATGAGCTGCGGCAGGGGGAGGAGAGACAATGGAGTGGTATTAGAATATGCAGACTGGTCATATCATGTTTGGGCCAAGTGCTCCCTGTGTTTCAGCCTGTGGACACGTACCAGAGTGATTCAGACATGCCTAATATTAAAGAGCAGCTGAGCAGGCACCGGCAGCTCCACAGCACCGGGGTATGCTCTACAATACTGACAGGGCTCAAGAGGAGCCTGTATTCCAAATACAGACACTTACAGACCCTGTACCTAACTTTTTCCGAGCAGAGGAATGAAAAGTGTTTTATCCTCCTTGAGATGATTGTAAAAGCAGACATCTGTGCATCTACAGAGCTCTAGACTTTTCTACTGCTCACACTCGTGTGACCTATTTCTTTCATTTGGTTTCAAAGACATAAGAGCGATCCCTGTTGTTGTTCACTTTCGAGATTTTGGCCAGATGTTTTGGTGAATGGTCGGCAACAGCTGATGAATCCAGGCCTCTAACACGGTTTTACAAAATGACCCATTTGTTACAGAGCAAGGGAAGCAATGCCCTGTTTGTGAACATTGGTTTTGCCAATCACATTAAGTTGTCTACCACAGCCCCCGGATGTGACAGCATCGCAATCACTCATATGCAGTAAGTCGCACATTTGTTTTGTTTTGTATTTGGCCCCTTAAAAAAGTACAGTCCAGAGGATTTAAGAGTGTATTAAATGGGCCAGGCACACTGAACATGCGAGTGGGCCGAGTAGGAGGTTCGGCCTGACTACATCACATGCGAGGGCCGCGGGGTCTTCAACTTCAGGAAAAGAAAGTTGGGAACCGAACCACTGACATAGCCGATGGCTGCCAGTTTAAACTTTGGTTGTCTCTTCTTTCCTCATGCATTGTTTGTGTAAAAAAAAAAAACATGGAAAAGTTGTTTTTTCATTCCATTATATACAGTAAAATGCTCTTGTGTGACAGGATGAGATCACAAATGTGTGGATAAATTGAACAAATAATATTATAAAAAGTCAGAAGCCCCTTATGAGAGACCAACAGGCCCGGTTAGAACAATGAGGCCGTCCTTCTGTGGACCCACACCCCTGCAGGAGGAGCCATAGGGGCTGGTGCTATGTGATTTGGGCAGATCCAACAGCTGCCCCCACGACCCGGCAACGGAAAAGTGGAAGAAAATGGATGGACGGATATTATAAAAAGTGTCATTTTTTACTGGGCATCCCATAATCAGTTGGTTTTCCAGGGCGAAACATGCCGGGAATACATCTTTTGTTAATAATGTTGTAAGTATTGAGCACTGCGGTCAACAATGCACTCAGGGCTATCAATGACAAAAAACTATTCCACCAACCTCTTTACCACCGATTACACATTACAGTAGCTACGTTTTCAGGCTTGTAATCGTTTGATAAATTGACTTTACTCTACAGAAAAACACACCGAGTATATTTAGCAGCACTACCTGGAGCTCTTTTGGCCTGATCAATAGCAGACAATACAGTGCTACTTTGAGCTGATAAAGAGTGGCCTTTACGGATCTGTGGGCGTAAAAGCTCTGCTGTCGTACTCTCGGCTCTGCGTGGACTTATCTGATCAACAAGAACAGGCAGGACTGCTGGACCCACAGGGATACACAAGTGAGATCATTAGAAAGCTTCAACAAAACGACTTATTGTTCTAAACGCTGGCATACGGGCGAAACTGTCAAACAGTTTTGGTCTGGTCAGCACCACATAGGTTCTAGCATTCAAATAGCCCTGTTTCTAATGTCGCACTTTGAGATTTGTGTCCAAATGCGAAGAGCGTTTCAAATAAAATGCATTATTGTTACTATATATGCACAGAAGTTTCTTGAAGACTATTTTATCCGCAATTACTTCATTTTAGGCATTTCAGCAAGCTTTGTTTTAAGATGTTGCTGTATTTGGTGCAGTACGTCCTGCGGGTGTAGTTCTTCCTGTTCTATCAGCTGACAGAACAACGTAAGAAACATAATACTTGTGCAGATAACTGGCTACTCTTCTTCTTTTGGAGTTTGACATTTGTTTACATTAGCCATGCATTGACGGTCAATGTCAATAAGGCGGTAGGTAACGTTCTTAGATCACAAAAAAAGGTTGTGTTACGATTTGGACTTTAAAATGAATCAAATTTAAATTGTGGGGATGAACTGGACCTGCTTGACACATTTAATATTTCATTTAATAAAATGTATAACTTTATAAATAACCAAACAAAAGAAGCTGAGGATAAATATAAGAAATATAAAAATAAACTGACAGGTATCATTAGAAAATGTAAACAGGATTATTATAATAAGTTGTTAGATACTAATAAGAATAATATTAAAGGTTTATGGAACATCTTAAATAGTATCATTAGAAATAAACCAAGAACGATTAATTATCCAAAATATTTCAAAGATGAGGATAACACGTTAAATAATATGAATGAAGTCGTCGAAACATTTAATAAATTCTTTGTAGATGTTGGACCGAACCTTGCTGCAAAAATTGCAAGTATAATTGTGAACTGATAGACACAAATCCTATGTCCTTGTTCCTCAATTCTGTGGAGGAAAAGGAGATACTGGACATTGTTAAAGGGTGTAAAAATAAAACTTCGACAGATTACCATGACATGGACATGAAAACTTTAAAAACTGTTAATGAAAGTATCTCTAAGCCGTTAACACACATCTGTAACTTATCGTTGCAAACTGGACAATTTCCTGATAGTATGAAAGTAGCAAAAGTGAACCCTCTCTTCAAGGCAGGAGATAAACATCTATTCACAAACTACAGGCCTGTTTCCCTTTTACCGCAATTCTCTAAAATCTTAGAAAAGGTTTTTAACTCTAGACTTGACGGCTTTATCGAAAAGTGTAATTTACTCTCGGATAATCAGTTTGGTTTTAGGAACAATCACTCAACCTCACACGCGCTCTTTGATATAACTGAAGAAATAACTAATGAGGTAGATAACAAGAAATATGCAATAGGGTTATTTATTGACCTGAGTAAAGCGTTTGATACAATAAACTATGATTTATTAATTAATAAACTAGAACATTATGGAATTAGGGGGGTAGCTCTACAGTGGCTTACCAGTTACTTAAAGAATAGAAAACAATGTGTGAAAATCGGTGATTATCCGTCAAGTTGTCTGTGGTTTACCTCAAGGTTCTATTCTGGGCCCAAAATGGTTTAATATGTATATTAACGATATTTGTAAAACGTCTGAAGTACTTAAATTTATCTTGTTTGCTGACGATACAAATATGTGTCGGATTGTTAACTCTGAACTCAAAAGTGTCAACAAGTGGTTCAAACAAAATAAATTATCTCTAAATCTGAGTAAAAGTAAAATGATGATATTTGGCAACTGTAATTCCAATGCTCAGGAAGCAATTCAGATAGAGGGTGTTGTTATCGAGCGAGTGCATGAAATCAAATTCCTTGGTGTGATTATTGATGACAGAATTACTTGGAAATCTCATATTAAATATATATCTACGGACATTTCTAGAAGCATTTTAGTAATAGCAAAAGCAAAGCACATTTTAAACATCAAAGCTCTACATACCTTATACTGTTCTCTGATTTTGCCCTACTTATATTATTGTACTGTGGTTTGGGGTAGTACTTATAAAAACACAGTTAAACCAATAGTATTGTTGCAAAAAAGAGCCATCCGAGTAATTCATAAAGTTGGGTTTTTGGACCACACAAACTCATTATTTTTAAATTCAAAGATCATGAAGTTTTGTGACATTGTTGAGTTCCAAACTGTACAAATGTTATTCAAAGCAAAGTATAAATTGTTACCAAGCCAAATACAAAGAAGGTTCCAAGAACGTACTGGTTGTTATGAATTACGTGAAGAATTAAACTTTAGGATTCAGAAACATAGCACAACTTTGAAAAGTTTTAGTCCAACAGTTAATGGTGAACAATTGTGGAATAAATTGGAGATGGAATTGAAACGATGTCCAAACATCAACCTGTTCAAATATAAATACAAACAAAAGACTTTTGAAATATACAGACAAGAATAAATGTGTTGCCACTAGGGGGAGCAGTAGGATCAATTATGTGTATTTTTTCCTCTATATTCAAGGAAGAGTGTTGCTGCTTGGAACGGTTGTCATTCTATTACTCAAATTCACAAATGGAGAATTAGGGTTGGCAGGTTATGGATCTGTTGAGGGAAATCCTCCCAATGGGCTCTAAACCTTGTCCTTTAATGCACCACTCGGCATAGGAACATATTCTACAAAATCAGCTGTTAGGGCAGCCGTGTGGGGGTTTGTTGATGGGGAGCTACTGCCCTCTTCAACTGGCCCGCTCTACACTCTGGCTTTTTAATGCACCACACTATGCAGGGCTACATCATACTTCACATATAACTCAATTAAATAAATATATAATAATAATGATTATGAAAATTACACCCAAATTAAAATTATACTGAGAATGGTAATGACAGGGGAGTATCAAGATTTCTGAGTATAATACCTATTAATGTACCTTCATAACATAAAAGTAACTCTCGGTTATCAAGGGTAAAAATCTGAAAGAAATATATTATGGATAACATTTTTTTTTGACTGCTTTGTTCTAGACATCGTACATGAAACAAGATTGTTGTTGTAGTTGTGCGTTGTTTCAATTAATTATATAAACAGTTCATATATTTTTGTTGTAAGTTGGTCTGTACGAATGTAGCTGCTTGAAATGTTCTTTCATTTGTATTATTATTATTTTATTTATTTTATTGCACTTGTGGGTGGGCACTCATAAGCTTTTGCTTCAGTCCACTCCTTTTGAGCACTATGTGTCCTGCTCAAATAAACAAATAAACAAATAAACTAAACTAAACTAATTAATTTCTAGCAAATCCTGTATGATGCAACCGAGGCAGCTCCAAATGAGCTCAGATGTGTTGGTAGAATGTAGAGGAGCCCAATCCTTAGAAAGACAGGGAAGTGGTCCAGAGAGGAAAGATCGTGGCAATTAAAACATCCAGAGGCAACAGCGTCTCCGACCACTGTCCACCACACATCCACCACACATCCACTAACAACATTCACAGTGTCCCTAACCATAACCTCAACAAGTGTCCCTAACCAAAACCAGCAATTAACAAGAAATTAAATGTAGTGGAGGCCATTTTAGAGCCAATAATTCTTCTTTTTTTTTTTTAACGGCCTGCTAATAAGCTGTACCTTTCCCACTATGTCCCGGTGCCCGTGGCTGGCGGCGAGGTGCAGGGGTGTGTCATCTCCTCGGTTCATGACATTGATGCGCGCTCCTCTCATGATGAGCATGTCCACCACGTTTGAGCGGCCCTCGCGGCAGGCCCAGTGCAGCGGGCTGAAGCCGTGGTCGTCTCTGCGGAAACAACAGCAGTATACGTTCATTACACACGGGGGCAAAATACTTTTGACACCTGTGGTCACAATGGACAAAGTCGTAGCACAGCTGTAGGATTGATTATCGACCACTTAAGTAGGGAGGCTAAGAACTGAACGACTTCCAGTCGAGTCTGAAACGTAGTGAGAAAATCAACCGTAGAGTCAGGGTCTCTTCCTTCCTGTACAGTCACTGCAGTCGGACACAGCTGCTCTCCCACAAAAGGCCAGAGATTGCATTGTGTCTCATATCTGTCCACAAGTCAGCAGAATGTCCACGCTGACTAAGACACAGACAAAGTAAAGGCCAAAGACTAAAATCATGTAATTCCTTGCCCACTAATATTACTTGAGGCAGCCCCTGAGAAAGCCGGATCTTGAAGCTGAGCTGACCAGGCCTGGTTAGTGCTAGGGTCCGAGACCGTGTGTGAACCCCAGGTGCTGTGAGCCTGGGAAGACGGCAACATGTAGAAACATCGTCCCCTCCACAAAACCATTCAGCCTGATCAGTCTCTCCCTCGCCTCCTCATCTCCAGTGTCCAGGTCCTTGGGAGACTTATTTCTTCACAATACTTCACCATCCAAGTGCCACTAGGCTAAGATCAAGACCAAATCAGGACTAAAGCGGGGCAAAAATATACCCAAACTGAAAAAGCCCAAGTAGTTTGAGCATAACCGTACAATCCTTTCCATTCCATTCTTATCACTGACGTCCATCCAGTGATCAGTTAAATCATAAACTTTAAACCATCCGCTTGCTTTTTCATGTGTTTTCAGTACTCCAAAAAATCCCTATTTCTGCAAATATCAACTGCCTTGTGCTTCTCTAACCTTCTGCAGATAATTCTTCTGATTGTCACACATTTTTCATTGGGCTTTTCCATTGCACAATCACTGGTTCATAAAGCGATGTTCGGACATTACCAGCGGTCCAACAGAGGATGTATTATGAATCTGATGGAATCTGACCTTGGCGCCCCTCACCATCAATTGGCTTGTCTGTAACCACACATCCTGCCCTCCCCACAGCCCCGCAGTCCCCGCTGTGTGCTCCCACACAGGCCTTCAGTCAAACGGCACACCACAGCCACTTAGGTGCAATTTCCTCTCCCTTCAAAAGCCCAGGCATTTCCAATGATTAGGTCGAGTTTACGAGAGCTCCCAGCAGACCTGCTTAGAGTCAATGTATTTAGTCTCACATCATTTACATTTAAGGAAGGCACAACTTTGTATTATATTGGATACACAGTGGAAACTTGCCTATTTTCAATGTTGAAAGATATTTGCAGCGCAGTCATGGTTTGAGAAGAAAACAGGTGCAATCAACAGGTCTGGATTGGAATTCTGATTTGCCAACTGTTCGTCAGTGTTTTAATGTTGATATTAGCAAACTTTAAAAAGTGTATTATCCGAGTGGGAAGTTTGTCTTGCATTTGACCAGTCAAGAGCAGTGGTCGCCAATTGGGAGAGCCAGCGAGACAAGGGGAGAACATGCTAATTCTACACGGGAATGGCCAATAAATTAAGTGAGGCGAATGTGGTGATCAGAGGTTCCGCTAGACCTGTTTTTGCCACTGGGTCGTAAAATGTCAGCTATTCGCAAGAGTTACCGGCCATAAAAAAAAAAAAAAAAGTCATTATCAATACCAGTGCACCTACATGTATTCGTTAGGTCAAAAAGGTTAAAACACAGTTATTTCTAAATAAAAACTCCAATATGAGAAAGATGAAACAGCAGCTCAAATAGAAGCAAAGTTGTGGAGGTTCAGTCGAGAGCGATTCACCATGCACCCAGCTGCCACACTCAAGAGCGGCTCCAAACACCAGTAACTAAGCAGGGGCAGTCAGGCAGAGAAACCGAGGAAAGCACTTTGTAAAACAGCCTTCCCAAACTTTTTTTGATAGAAATACTGAACCTTTTTTAATAGGTTCAATATTAAAATCCTATTAAAGACAAATACTATTTCTGAGACATAGTATTTCTGTCTCAGAAATACCATGTTATGCCAATCACTGACTTAAGTGAAATATTGTATATTTCTCCATATTTTCTTCCATATTTTTCCATTTGGCCGATGGCAAATCGGCCAAATGCCAGACATTTGCTTTTCAAATCGGCCAAAAGCCGACTACAGCAGGCTAAAAGAAACTGTGGTGGTTATACATTGTTGAGAATAAAACAGCCGAACATCCTGTCTTTGGTACATTCTGAAACCTTTGGCTTAGTTTACAGATTATGCACAGCCACACTCTCAACTAAGGGTGCAACATTTTACCATAATAATTCAGAGCAGAATATTTACATTGATGTATCCTTTTTTGACTTCTCAAATCAATCCAGTGTTTCCCTTTATAAAAGAGACTAGGGTGAGGTCCCATAGTCTAGTAATCTAGTAATGTACTACCTTTATATCCATGCATGCGCTAATAAAGACACTAAAACTCACGTTAAATGCCTGATACCAAGACCATATTGTCATTCACCCAGTTATGTGTACCACGCGGACACCTCAGACAGAGGGACGTTTCGGCTGTCTCCGAGGGTATTCTGAGAGGAGGGCAGCTTTCCCTTTCAGCCCGCTACACTCCACACTCCAGAGCCTGGGTGATTTATTTCAGGCACTCCCACCTGCCAACGGCACTCAGGGAAAGAGCCCAACATGAGCCCTGTTTGCACCTTGTACGTCTGCGCAGACAGCACACTGCCTGCCACAAATGACAACACATAACAGGAAATACAAGAGGGATGAGGGCGGCAGACTTAGTACAAAGCAGTATGATCAATCACCAAAAATATAATGATCGCAGTGAGCAATTTGGAATCCCTGTAAATTACATTAGGTAATGTAATTCCCTCTGTAAACAAAACAAAACATCCTGTACTCAGAGTCTTATTATGTACAACATTGGGGCTTATTATGATTTGCCGATTTGCTAACCCTGTACTTTAGGCCAGTGGTTTTTAACTGGTGTGGCTTTGGAACTCACCTTCAATGTCAAGAAAAGCACACACACACAAAAAAAAACATTTTAACTTCTGATAAAAACAATTAGCGTTTTAAGCCAATATCAAAATACAATATTTTCTTTGTTGTTTCATGCTTTGATTAGATGGCAGATTACCAGACACTGTCAAAAAGTCATCGACAGTCTTTTTGGGCTAAGTTCCTTGAAACTTTATTGTGGTAGTTGTGTAAAAAGTAAGACAAAAGGTTTATCATCTTTTAAGAATGGGCTTAGAAATGAGCTGGAGAATAACAACTTATTTTGGTTTGTAAATCTTCAAACGTTGAGGCTGACATATTAATCACCGCATCGCTAGTGGCACTGCAATCCAATCTGACGCAATACTGTTCTCATGACAACTTTTTTTAAATCTATCAAAGACAGATGTTATAAAGGTCAAGTCTACTGCCATAATTTCAGCATCCTTCACCAGTGCAGAACTAGAAAAACAGTTGTGGTGACAGAATCATTTGCACATGTCCAAAGTATTCTGATGAGCTTTTTGAGAAGGTTGTATCAGTCAGCCACAATCGCACCCCGACAGTCCAAAGACAACACAAAGAGACTACTCCTTTAGCTCAAACCAAAATCAACCGATCCTTGGAACTCTGAGCAGCATGCCAACAGCTATTCTACATTAACACGCAGCATGCAGTTTTGAGTTAAAGCGGCTAAATGAGTTATCTGGTCGTGACACAGAAAAATTGTACAAAGGAAAAAGAAATGAGAGGCACCAAAAAACATGGCGCGATTCTTGCAACGTGTATGATTGGAGCAATTGAAATATTGGCTAATGCTAAACTTAACATAGAAAAGGCATCTGCACAGTCAAATAGAAAAAATAGCAAATGGAAAAAAAAATCGTTATTAATTATTCACCAAAAGTAATAACGCTAATGCTAAACTTGTCAATAAAAATAAACAAAGAATGTAAAGACTGTGGGTCCAAATACAGAGCCCTGTGGAAGTCCATGTCATTAAAAGCACTCATGTCCCTGCACTCTTTATGTCCCTGCACGATTGAGTCAATGGAGAATTTTTGAAGCGTTCAATACGTTTTGACAGTACTTTGAATGAACTTGTGTATTTAAGTGGCATCTTCGAATATTGTTATTGACATACTGAAAATCCGTCTCTCCAATCGAGCAACCCACTGAATATATTTTGCTGGCTGTATGTGAGATTTCTTATAAAATCTTTTAATCACACCACTTTTAGACACTAGACAGGACAGTAAACTTTGCCATTAGCTCTTAGAAGCATTGCCAAAAACAGGATTACCTAATCGCTCCGGGGAAGAAAAGAAAACATCCGGAAACTCTTAAATGAGAAGGTGATGTGCAGAGTTAGTGCTGGGCTGGGCATTCCACTCTTTAAAAACTTTGAGACAAAGATGGTCTGTCTGGCTCCACATAATTCTTTCCTTTCTGGCTTCTGTGGGGTAATAATCACCCTCCCCCTTGTCTCATTTTGGAGGTGCAAGACTGTTCCCTCAAAGCCTGTGCTACTATTCCTTCGAAGGACATTCAGTAATCTTTGTCTGAAGTATGATCACGTAAACAGTGTCATAATAGCAGAGATAGCGGAGAAATTTGCTATTGAGGATGAATAAATAAATAAAATGGGAAACATAGGCTACTGTCTTAACGTCTTATTGGGAGGAGACAATGGGCTGCAGATAAAGACAAAAAAGGTGTAGACTGTAATTAGTTAATGGAGCAGACATATCCGGTGAAGACAAGTGGTGAGGATTTAATTCATTAGGCTAAAGACAGAGCTCTTTTTATGGTTCTTGTCAGTATTTGGGCCATTCCGCCGAATTGTTCCCATTTCTCTTCCTCATAATGGTAACAGGAATGCAACAGGAATGGGAAAATTGGACCAATTTGCCAATTGCAGGCTAATGCTAACTAGCACAGAAGCACATGCTGTACCTACTGAAACTAAATTTCGTGCAGGTTAAATTAGAGCTGGGCGATAAATTGAATTAATTCAATTAATTAATGCTTTTAAAAACAGACAACGTGACTGACTTTAATTCCACACATTAAGAATATCACAAAGATAGGTTTTTACCATCTAAAGAATATAGCCAGAGTCCGCCCCATTCTCTCTCGGGCCAACACGGAGACGCTAATGCATGCTTTTATCACCAGTCGTATTGACTACTGTAATGCCCTGCTTTCTGGTCTTCCCAAAAAGAGTATCTCAGGTTTACAACTTTTACAAAATTCGGCAGCTCGTGTACTGACAAAGACCAGGAGGCGGGACCACATTACACCGGTTTTAGAGTCGCTGCATTGGCGTATGGGTGTTGTCGCGGTCGGGAGGCCTTTAGTGAATTTCACCAGCCGTCGTCTCGCACCAAGTAGACACAGCTTCACCGCTTCCAGCGATAAACGCTGATGGAGACACGCGGTGTGCACAACGGGGAGGGGCTGTGTGTGTAGGCTGTGGGAGAGACGCGTGAGTGAGAATTACGGAGGAATAGCTTGGTCCGCCGCATTTCAAACCCCCCTCCCCGCAGTCAAATTGACCGCTGCGGCGGTTCTATACGATGTACGTTTTAAATAGCGTTAAAAAAAGAAAGAAAACATAAACGAAAAAATAAAATATATATAAATAAATACGAAAAGCAATATGTGGTGGGCAGTGCGCAGAATAGTCTATGTGTGGGAAACACTGTATATATATGGATGTATGATGCGGGGCTTATTTTAAATGTTGTAATCTGTAAAACACTTTGCGATACCTTTCGGTATGAAATAGTTTGATTGATTATGATAATATTATAATGTTGCTATATTATGAAATATTAATTAAGAACAGGACTCTGAGCAGTTTTCTTCATATGACAGATCAGGAGACTTTTTACTTTTTAAAGTTTATTTCCAATAAATTGGATTAAAATCGTAATTGTCCAGACTGAGCAAAAAATGAGGTGACATATTTACCACCCTCTCCAAATGTCCACAAACAGTTCATAGATTAAAATACAGAATAGAGAGAGAGAGAGAGAGAGAGAGAGAGAGAGACACAGACAGAGAGAGAGAGAGAGAGAGAGACACAGACAGACAGAGAGAGAGAGAGAGACACAGACAGACAGAGAGAGAGAGAGAGAGAGAGAGAGAGACACAGACAGAGAGAGAGAGAGAGAGACACAGACAGAGAGAGAGAGAGAGAGACACAGACAGAGAGAGAGAGAGAGAGAGACACAGACAGACAGAGAGAGAGAGAGAGAGAGAGAGAGAGACACAGACAGAGAGAGAGAGAGAGAGACACAGACAGAGAGAGAGAGAGAGAGAGAGAGAGAGAGAGAGAGAGAGAGAGAGAGAGAGAGAGAGAGAGACATAGAAATTAGATTATAGAAATTAGATTATTTATACTTAAAGGGTAAAATGGACAATTCAAATAACAGGCGGGGACAGGCCAAAAAATAAAAACAATTTAATTATAATTTTATTTATACTAAATATTGATGAAATTGTTTCAAAACTATCAAATATGACCAAAAAATATCTAAATAATGATATGTAATAGTTATCTTTCAACAACTGGATGTGATTGCTATTTTGCTGTTTATTTCCTTGGGACACAAAAGGCACCAATTTGGAGGAATGGCCCATTTGTATTCTAACAATACAATATTCGTATGCCTTTTTATGATTTTCAGGCCACAATGCAGCTAAACTTAAATTAATGATTTACATTAGTTACATTTACATACAGTGGCAGCGCGGCTCAGCCGCAGCAGCTCAGGGCTGACACCTGAAAACTATTTCGTTGTACACTTGTACAATGACAATAAAGCACTTACTTACTTACTTACATGATAAACTGAATACTCTGGTTACAAAGTGAGCCCCAGCAGTAGTGTCGTTAAGTAAATTAACAGTCAAAAATTGGTTTGGCGAGCAAGTAGTATGCTGTTAGAATGGTTCCGGGGGAACCAGCTGCAATGACTGAATAGTGGGCACATTTATGCATGGTTTACAATCATAACAATCATATATCATAATATTGCGCGTGCACATAGTATTGTTATAATATCTGCACCAATTAACATTTTGAAAAGGGAGATCCAGCGGTTTCAATATATCAGACTTTCTACTTTGATGTTTGAGGATACATGCTCTTTTTTAAACAAATCATAATATATATTTGGCCTAATTTGATTAGGAAATAAATTCATTATTTTCATACAAGTCAAAAATAGCCAGAAGAGGCTAAAATATGTCAACTTTTAACACTTATTTCACACACTGCTTGTCTAAACTAGCCTGAGATCAGCTAAATATTGATTGCAACGCAATACAAGAATTCCTTTTTTAGCTTTCTCTGAAAACAGTTAAATGTGGATCATGAGCCTATGGGAGCCTATGGTTGCCCAGCGCCGGGACTTCTCTGGACAAAGTCAGTTGAGGATACAGACGCCAGTGTATTCTGAGTTTGAGCTTTAATTGTACATCCACTATGGCACACACAAGTCGTTGTGGCTGCAACAGCTGCCTTCCTGTCCAGGATAATGCCTCCAGTTGGCATTCTGAGTGTAACACACAGGGAAGTGGGTTTACAGGCAGGTTACAATCTCACTGAACTGGAGAAGCTTTAGGACAGACACATTTTCTTTTCTTTTTTTCACTTTTCTCTTAACTGCTGAATAGAGTGAATCTCTGAGAGGTTATCAAAGTGTTGCTGCTGTCATTTTTGTTTCTTTCATTTGTTACCACGCTAAATCCAAAATGTAACAGTTTTAATGATTTTTAAGTGTCACTTGTAAAAAAGAAAATCAACTAACAATGAAATCAATATTGCGTCCGAGGTAATTTTCTTTAAATATCACTTCAATTCAATCTCCTTTTAACACAAACCAACACTGATCTCGCTCAGTCAGTATGACATCTCCTGGATGTTTATCAGAGTCTAGGCCTCCTGTTTGGCAGCTCCTTTTATACTCAATGATTCAGTTTAAAAAAATCAAAGTTACACATTTATGGGGAGACTTGTGCTGACCATCAAATTTTATTTGCTTGACTGTAACCCATTTCAATAAGACTAATAACACGTAGTAATACGTATATGGGAGGAAAACAAACAGTGCTGCAAATTTCATTAATATACAAAGCAACTCTCCATAGACTGAGTACAGGTAACTGTCTCATTTAGAGACTTGTACCTGTAAATGAGGTACAAGTCTTCTTCTGCAGGCTTTATTTTGATAACCTACAGTAAACTATATTATTGTTGGTGTCTAACTGATCATTAGGGGTGTTTTTGGTATTGAAGGCATGGTATTTTTTTGGTCAGCCTTTTGCAAAGGTTTACTGATGAAACCACAAATAACCTGGAATGTTACGAAGTTTGGCTTTAAGTTTTACAATCCCAGAATCAAGTGCTCTTCATAAGGCTGGCGAGTAAACTGAGGCAGTCAAGAGCGCATTAGTGACATTGGTAAATAAATGTTCATATATTGCATTCCTGTGGCCGATTATGTAACCAATGCACATCACATGATGTTTTGGACAGAATTCAGACGACACTCATATTTAAAATTAGACTTACTCATGAACATAAACCATCTGAATGTGAGCTCACCCTTGGTTAAGATCATTCTCCGTGTTGTCCAGCCACAGGCGCACGGCCACAGCGTTTCCCTCCCGACACTGGGTGAAGATATCGTCCATTCTTTAACACGCACAAGCTGCTGTGGTCACGGAGGAGGAACTAACTAAGGGAATAGAGGTCTGCAGGTCAGCATCAGCCCCTCAGCTGGACACCACTCCTCTGGTACACTGGGAAAAAACAAATAGGGATACAAGTTCAATGTGGAAGGTTCTTCTCTTTTGTAACTCGAAATGAGAAAGTGTACTATTGAGTAATCATGTCAACAGCAACACTGGGTGGTTCTGGGGAGGGAACAGTGACTCAAAATGAGTAATGAGTAACTTATTTGTCAAAATTAAATTACCCTTTTAGCATGATTAGAGGAAGTTTTACAATGTAATGGTAAGCACTGTGCCAAAAATACGTTACTTTGTTGGAACAGAATAAACAGCAATGGCAACTGCATTGATACTGTATCGTGTACTTTAACCAGGGACCCATTGAGATTCAGGATCTCTTATTCCTAGACCCAGAGGGACCCCTATTGTACATGTTTTAGTGGTAGAGGAAACTTGAGCAGAGGTAACCCTATGCAGACACGGTGATGGAAAAAACATGATCAGCACAGAAAGGCCTCACACCAGAACCTTTTTGCCACAAGACAAGAGCAGCGATGGCCACTCAAGCACCATGTCACATTCAATTCAAAACTGAGATTAATGATGAGGATTTTTAGACTGACAATAATGCTTGCACTTAAGGCTTTGTGGTTATTTATGAAAATATTGCATGGTAATACCATGATAACGCCTGAAAACTGAATTTGGTGGTATTTGTGAGTTCACACAAACACTGGAGAATCCATCTTGTATTCATCTGCTTGAGTCCTCTCACTGAACAATTTAAGTCGGAGTGATCCCAGTTTGATATCAGGATTCAGGGCTGTTATAGGCACTGTACTATCAATCTGTCTGTCTGTCAGGTCAATACCATGAGGTATACCTGCGGAGCCTCATACTCCACCCGTCTCACCCGCAAAGCCGTCAGAATCACCAGGGATCCCACGCAACCATCACACAGTCATTTCAAGGTAATGCCTTCAGGGAGGAGAATCCACGGGCCAGCTCCAGTTGACTGAAGAACAGTTTCATACACCAGGCCATCAGAAAGCTGAACTCCCTCCCTTCTCTGCCCTCCCTGTGCTTCCACCCCTTACTCCCCACCCCCCACTCCACAACAAGGACGAGAGAATGAACATTTTGATTCATTGTGAAATGAATTGACAAATAAAATCTTTGAATCTTTTATTCCATAAAAAGTAGGGCTGCTCAATATACTGTATGGCCAAATTACCATTACTCCAATGGTAACTAGCACAATAAGCCACAATGATCTTCGTCTTCATCCATAAGGTCGACTCCGACCCCTGGTGACCAAATGGACTAGGCATCTCCAGCTCATCCTGTCTCTTGCCGTAACAAGACAGTTCCTCAGAGTCATTCCCAGTTTTTCCAGCACATTGTCCAGCCATCTCGTTTTAGGTCTTCCTCTGACTCTTTCCCTCAGTGGACTCTTGCATTATGGCTTTCTCCAAACTATCGTCTGCTCTGATCACATGTCCAAAGAAAGACAGTCTGTTCCTCTCTATGTTCAGAGATATTTTCACTTGGAATTCTTTCATGACCCATTGGTTTGTTTTCTTTGCTGTCCATGGAATATGTAGAAGCCTCCTCCACGTCCACATTCCAAAAGCCTCTATTCTCTTTCTCTCTGCCTTTTTATAGTCCAACTATCACTTCCATAGGTCGCCACTGTAGTCGGCTGAAAATATGGTTTGACCCCCAAAAAATTGCTACAAAAGGTTTTTCAACAGTTTTCTGTAGTATCAGGTGTGCTTATTAACATACTAAAATCTGACCACTGGAAAGGTCAGATTTTCAAGATGGCGTCCAAGAGGGTCGTCAAATCCTTAAAATGCCCATTACTCCTTTGTTATTCATCTTAGACAAGTCATGTCGGTGTCTAACCCCATGTTTGGGGTATCTAGGAATCCAATAGGCTTGTTCAAATTGTAGTGACATGATTGCATAATTGTGAAATAGAAGATGGTGGTCAAATGCTCTATACATTAACGAGGTTGTCACAGCAATGGCAACGCAACCTTCCCAGAGGCTTAGAGGGACATGGATGGGCTCATCTTAAAGCCCCAACCCTGTTCTTCCCAACAGAAGTCTCTACGACATTTCCTCGCGGAGATATTCGCTCAAGTCTGTGAGGAGAGTGACCTCACAGACATGGTAGACCTGGAAGGGTTTTAACCTCTCTGTTACTGTATCTCAGCATATTAGCAATTAGCATATTTACATTATAGTGAAATGATTACAAATCTCGTATTTATTTAAAAAAAAAAAAATTTGATCTGCACTAGATTTACAAATAGTCATTTTCACTCTCTTCCTCCCGTAAAGGTTGATTATGTACGCGCATGGTAGTCCATATCCTCTGCAACTACACCGTGGCGTTCGGCAGGCAGTTGTGCAATTACAGTGGGCTATCTGCAGGAGACTTTTCAGGGCAGCAGTTTTATCGGTCAGAACTGGGACAAACCGATTGTCCTCCAGTTTCCATCCCCACTCCACCGCATTAATTGTCACTCTCCTTTCCAATCCACATAATCTGGTAATACACTCTGACCAAATGATATTAAGTTGAGGACTCGGTATGAGGGATACCTGGGGTAACAAATGATTTGGCGGAAATGATTTTCTTGCTAAAACGGTTATAGCACAAAGAGGCTAGTGAATCGGTACTCTTGCCACCAAACATAAATTGAGAACCATATGTTTACATACACTTCATAAAAAGATACATTTGCATTTTTTCTTAGGTTAAAATTATTTCGATTTGTCAAATTCCAGAGTAATGAGAGATAGAATTTTCTCCCCATTTTTTTTAATCACTTTTCACACAGTTAGAAGTCTAAATACACTATTAGTATACCTTTAAACAGTTTAAAGCCCAGATGATGATGTCATGACCTTGGAAGCTCAAGTCTGGTTCATCCTTGAGTGCAATTTACAGACACTTGAAGGTTCCGATTAATTAGTTAAAACAATGATGGACATGTCCAGTCATCATACAGATCAGAAAGAAGGCGGGTTCTGTGTCCCATGAACGTGCTGTGTCTGAAATGTGAAGATCAACCCAAAAACAAATGCAAAAGACCTGGTGAAGATGCTGAACCTGGTAAGAGCTTGTCATTATCCAGAGTGAAACAAGTCCTGTACCGACATGGGAGAGGGAACTCTGCCAGGACTCCAAAAGAAAGATCAAAAAGCCAGTTTGGAGTTTGTAAATAAAAAAATTATAAAGACTTAAAATAAAGAACATTTTGGCCATAATGACCATGGTCACATTTGGAGGGAAAAGGGGGAATCTTGACAACACCATCCCAACTTTGAAATACAGGGTTGGCAGCATCATGCTGTGGGGTTGTTTAGTTGCGGGAGGGACTGATGCACTTCACAAAATAGATGACATCATGAAGATTTTACGTATTTAGCTACATTATGCATATGACTGATGAGTCACATTGGTCGCATGTTGGTCTGGCCCCTGAATGCATGGAATATCGTGCAAATCTCATGATGTACAAACTATGTAAATCTTATTTGAATATTATGATGTGTAGAGACTGGATAGCTAAATTTAACAGGCAATTTTAGTAATTTCTGTTTTTCCTTTGTAATTCTGTGTTTATTTTGCTTCTGCACTTTGGTTGTATGTTGTATTTTAATTGTGGGTCCCTGTCCATAAGCTTTGCACTTCTTGGGATTCCCTTTTGCAAAACGAACCTCAATATCAACAAAACGAAATGATACAAGTTATGTTTGGTAAATAAATAATATAAAAAATATGTGGAAATATTGTAGCAACATCTCAAGAGTCAGGAAGTTAAACCTTGGACAGATGGGTCCTTCCAAATGGACAATGACCCAAAGCCAAACTGGTTACAAAGTGGCTTAAGGAAAGCAAAGTCAATGTTTTGAAGTGGTCATCACAAAGTCCTCTCAGTCCAGTTGAAAACGTATGGGCAGAGCTGAAAAGGCATAGGCATGCAAGGTGGCCTACTCAGTTACACCAGTTCTGTTTGGAGGAATGGACCAAAACTCATCCAACTATGAGAAGCTTGTGTAAGGAAATCCAAAACGTTTGACCAAAGTCACAGTTTAAAGGCAATGCTACCAAATATTAATGTATGTAAACTTTTGGTTTTGTAAAAAGTAACAAAAGAATGTGTAGAAATTCTATCTCTCCTTCTTCCGGAACACTATAAATCTGGGAAGTTGTGTCACAACCTGTGAAAGCGTGAATAAAAAGCAAATGAGAACTCAAGTCACTCCCCAGGACTTGTTTCATCTCGCTGATGTTGTAAACCTGAGGAACTGTGGATTTGTCCGAACAAAAATAGAGGCCCTAATTGTTCATCTCAGCATAGTAGAGAAGAAGAATGAGTAAGTCTGTATCTTTGCCTATCAAGGTCGTGGGCTGATTTTGTAACGCCTTGATCGCAGCCTTCCCAATGTCCACGTCTGCATCTCCTGATGCATTGATAACATTATAGTCCTTCTTCTGCAGTTCCTCAGTCACAAGACCAATAAGTCCTTGTTTGTTAGAAGGTCTGGAAAGGAAATCTTCTTTTTCCACAAACTTCACTGTAGCCATCACAAACTACGGTTGCTTTACCATAATGACATATCAAGCAAAGAATATCATAAATGTCATTTGCTCAGAGTGTATTACCAGATCATGGTGTGGATTGGAAAGGGGAGTGACATGAATGTGGTGGATTGGGGATGGAAACTTGAGGACAATTGGTCCGTGTCTAGCCTGGTCTCACCATACCCTTGTACTAATTTTGAACAGAGGGGTCTTCTTGTGAAGGCCAGGCTAGTTCGTGCCAGTTCTGACCAATAAAACTGCTGCCCTGAAAAGTCTCCTGCAGAGACTTTTCCCACTGTAAGCACAACTGCCTGCCGAACACCACGGTGTAGTTGCAGAGGATATGGACTGCAATCAATCTTTACGGGAGGAAGAGTGTGACAAAGACTATTGGTAAATCTAGTGCAGATCAAAGGCATTTTTTCAAAAAATAAATATGAGCTTTGTAGTCAATGTGTAATTGTAATCATTTCACTATAATGTAAATATGCTAATTGCTAATATGCTGAGATAACAGAGAGGTTAAAACCCTTCCAGGTCTACCATGTCAGGGCCGACATGGTCAGTCGCACACACAGACTTTAGGGAATATCTCCGCGAGGAAATGTCGTAGAGATTTCTGTTGGGAAGAACAGGCTTGGGGCTTTAAAATGAGCCCATCCATGTCCCTCTAAGCCTCTGGGAAGCAATGTAAGGTTGCGTTGCCATTGCTGTGACAACCTCGCTAATGTTAATGTATAGAGCATTTGACCACCATCTTCCATTTCACAATTATGCAATCATGCCACTACAATTTGAACAAGCCTATTGGATTCCTAGATACCCCAAACATGGGGTTACACACCGATATGACTTGTCTAAGATGAATAATAAAGGAGTAATGGGCATTTTAAGGATTTGGCGACCCTCTTGGACGCCATCTTGAAAATCGGACCTTTCCAGTGGTCAGATTTTGGTAGACTTTTAGTATGTTAATAAGCACACCTGATACTACAGAAAACTGTTGAAAACTTTTGTAGCAATTTTTTGGGGTTAGGTGTTTTTGTTTTCATATATGCAGCCGTCTACTGGGAAGACCATTGTTTGAACAAACTTGGTCTTGACTGATTTTGATCATTTCTTTGTAAGCCACAATACATAACACAAAATCACAGAGGTCTTCATGAGTAAACATTTTGTTTGCTGACACAGCCTATAACAAAAGCTGTTTTAGTCATGATTTCACCAAATCATTTGAATACAATTTCAGTTTAAATTTAATGGGATGTGCAGTGTTAAAATTGTTCATTTTTTAAATGGTAAAAAAAAAAAAAAACAGTTACAACATTTAAGAATATTGTATCTTTTCATATTGTGCTGCCTAACTTTGAGGTTTGCATAGGCTACAGTCTGTTTGGAGTTTCATCATGGCACTGTGTGTACAACAGTATAAAGGCGGATTTTAAATCATTGGCACTTTCCACAATGGACATAAACTCTATACATTTCCAGTGCAGTCAAGACTCAAATATCTGCAATTCCCCATGTAAAACAAACACACAACTGTCATGCACTCTGTAACTCTGCAATGACTGCAACAGGCACTAGTTTAGTTAGCATTTAGCTTCTGTATTTCCCCTTCTTTTACAGGGCAAGCAACAGTTCAGATCAATCTCCCAATGAAACATTAGGACCGTTTCCACCTTCCCCTCTCGTATGCAGCACAATGGTTCCACATAAACGGTACTTTAACAGCGAAGCTCTGAGGCTAGTTAGCAGTCTGTAGCAGCTGCTGCGAAGCTAACAAGCTAACTTTCGTGACGCGGCGCAGGGGTCGCTTCTGTTCCGCTCAGGCGAGATGACCCCAAAAAAGCTGCAGAAGTAAAACAAAAAACTACAAATAAATCACATATAATGCGGAAGCGTTAAGAAACCTACCGGGTTTTCTCCTCTGACAAGAGTGAGCTGGGGCAGTCATAGAAGTAGCCAGGAGAAGTGTTTTGGGGGAGATTGAAGGCTCCACTGCGCTCTCTGGTCCACACCCTCGCCAATGTCCCGTTTGCGCAGAGCAGTCCACTCCAGAGCAGAGCTGAGCGCACTCGTACAGGGGAGGGACCTGGCTTGGACCAGAGGCAGCGTGCGCACTACCTCTACTGGAGCTACAGAGCAGTGCATGTAAAAAAAAACACTGCCCCGGGCCATGATTTCTTTACAGACTTGTACTTGCTCTGCATTTGCTGTTCCGTGATGTCTTTTAATGCCGGGACTCCAGGGACTTCGGGAATCTGCAGTCTTGACTTGCATGTTTGTAATGGTTTAGTTGCTATTTTACTTGGTTATAATTAAGTTTCAGGCGCTGGCCATGAGGAAAATAAAATACCTGGCGATATTTAAAGCCCTACACCTGAATTTTAGTCCATTTTGTTTTGCTTTCGAGAATTAAGTTTTATATGCACCTTTCACAACTTTCACTTGGCTGCTAATTCTTTATAATTAGATGAAATGTCTTTCCACAAATGTCTACTGAAACATTTTACTAAAGGAGGACAAACAAATTATCAGGTACAGGGCCTGTTAATAGACAAATATTTCATTGTTAAATTAGATCGACATTTTGATCTAATCATTGCTCATATTAAAAATATTTGCATTTTGTCAGCTGCTGTCACTTACTTGACATGTACAAGACGGAGCTATTGGTGATTGATACATAAAATGGGGGTACAAAAGAGCAAATTATTTATTTATATTTGAATAGTTGGTATTTAAGTCTGTATCCTGCAGTGACCCACATTTACCACCATTTACAGTTCTTATTTAACCTTTCCTACAAATGCATGACATTATAATTATGAACTGTTAGAAAAAAAACATTAAATAAAACGGGTCACAACATTGAGATAGTAGAAAAATACAAGATTTTGACATCTGAATCAAAAAGTCCTCTCTCATCTCTTCTTATAAACACAAGGCTTCAGCTGCAGTGCAATCTTTTTCATATTTTCCTGAGCTGGTCCAGTCTTTACAAAGTCAAAGGAGTAAAAGTGAGTGTTTTCCGTGTCCTGAGGGGAAAACAAAAACGTACAATTAAACAGTATTGTAAACGCAGTTCATAATAATGATTTATGTAAACGGTTACGCCTTTTTGTAAATGTGAGACACACAACAGTAAAAATTGTGTATTTTATTCCATCTTGTTCTCACTCACCTTAGACACCAGTTTGAATCCTAAACCTGAGAGCGCTGTGAGGAAACTTCGCACGTCGTCAAATCTGCTCGATACTTCCGCTATTTTCAGAAAACCCCTAGAAATGAGTCCAAACAAGTCCCTTATTAGTTTTTAAGTTATACCAACAGTATATTATGGAAATAAACCCTCAGGCTTACTTAGAGGCTGCATAAATTATTACTGCATATTTTAAACAAGCTAAATTTAGACACTAGTTTACAAAACCGGCTTATGACGGCTAAAGACATTTCTCTTACTCGTCAAAGGGGGAGAACTGAACGCAGAACTGCACTTACCCCTTCTTTAGGACTCTATTTGCTTCTTTTAAAAAATCGGCGAGGTTGGTTCCCATGAGAGAGAGACAGAAGACTGCGATGTCCACCGAGCTGTCCTTCAGAGGGACCTGCAGCAGAGGCACAACTTTTACCAAAAATGTATTCATTTGGATTAAGATGAAGTATAAATTCAATCAGGTAGACTATAATCTCCCTTTGTTCCTTGCTTTCTGTCTACTAGGGCTGTAAGATGTATTTGAGTACCATGTTTATCCATTCAATAAATATCTGTTTAATTGCTTTTGGTTAGGGTAAAGTTGGCTGAAGATAATCTGTCCACTTACATTGGCCATATCACAGGCGGTCACTAGCTCACACGTGGCCACCAGGTCGAAGCTGTGGACTTTGTTTTTAACACTCTTGGCAATTTTACAGTCTCCACACCCGAAATCCGCTACCACCAGAGAGGCAGATCTGACAGAGGAGAACACAAAACCAGAAATAATATTACAATATGACCAAATATGACAATTACAGACAGAAAATGCATACAATAGCTCCAGTAAATAACAGGTTACATTTTGTGCTTTTTCTTTGACAATACAGATCTTGTTTTTTTTTCCAAGATTAGTGCCTGAGAATAAGGACAAAGGACGTAAGAATTTGAATTAAAGCTTAGGGTAATAAAATACCTTATCATAATGGAGTGTGGAATTTTAGAAGCAGCAGATGGATTTAGTTACCTCTTAAAGGCTAATACTTAGTGTGTTGATAAAAACGATTATTGTAAGAAAATTGGGATACATTTTACGCCATATTGCCCACTGCAAATGTTGACCTTATAATAAAATAGATCCTGCACATTATGAAAATCATCAGCCCTACATAACATAGCGCTGGATGAATAATACCAATTTAAAACAGGAACCATTTGGAAAACAGCAATGACACAATCAGTGAAACAGCCAAATGTTCACACCAAATAAAAAATGTTGCGTGGTCTCTAGTAGAATAGGCGGTTATAAATAACCTTAAAATAGAAATTGATTGTGAAATAAATGTAAGTAAATTCTGTTGCTTCAGTGAAAGAAATACATGGCCCATCATCAAATATGCATCTGCTGAACAGTTTTGAAACATTCAAATTCAGCATGCTCATCAAGACCTAGTGGTGGTAGGATATTTATATAGTTGCCACGTGACCAAACAGCAGTTTAAATGAAGCTGTGAATCATCTTGGGTCATGTCCATCTCACCAATGCAACAAACACAATAATCACTAGACTTTCTTACTTTTTCCGTATGAACTCAATGATGTTGTCCACCGGGTTGTTGGGCCACCTCTGCACCTGGGCGCTATACCCGCGGTGGTACACCCAGAAGGCCTGCGGGTCCTGGGCGAACATGCGGCGGGCCTCCCTGCTGGTGGAGCTGTACAACACCTCGTTTATGAAGCGGAAACGGGCCGACTCCAGCCGCTGCTCCATCCGGGACCGGAGAGAGGCCGACGCGTCAGGGGTGATCGCTGTCGCCACTTCCTTTTCTGGCTCGACCTTCTCCACTGATTCAGCCACCTCCGCCTGCGTCTCCTGGACTCGTAGTAATTTGCGGAGCTTCTCTTTTTTCAATTGTGCAATTTTGTTCAGTTCAGACTTCTGTGTTTTTGCTGGTTCCCGAAATTCTGTGTCTTCTATAGTGTTGTTCCTCAAACTTTCTTTAATCACCTCAGCCTCCACTTTACTTTGCTTCAATTCTTCACTCGAGTTTGTTTTGTCTTTTTTGCCTTTTTTCTTGACTGCTTCCTTCACCTGAACGTTCTGACTGGTTATGTTGTCATTCTGATCCGTCTCGTTCCTCTCCCTCTGCTCAGAAGCTTCTTCTTTTGGTCGAAACTTATTTTTACACTTGCGCTTGTTTTTCCTTCGGTTTTTCCACTTCTGTCGGCTCAGTTTTATTTCTGAATCCTCTGCTGGCTCTTTTCCAGGGTTTGCCGTTTCTTGGTCCTTGGTCGTGTCCGGAGTTTTAGATTTAACTTTCTTTTCTTGAAAAAATAAAACAAAAATATATGTTATTCATTGAAAACATGGATTATTAAATAGCAAGGCTCTCGTGTGGCTATACAGATGACACCAGACAAAACAAACCTCAACCTTTAGCCGTTTTATTCATTTCATTATTCAAAATTAACTTCAACCTCCACCGGTAAGATGACTAATAACATTGTGAACTGGTGTGTTCAGAAGTTGGAATAAACATGATGTTGTATTGTGTTGTTGCAGACAAACGATATGATTCTTTTATATACTAAGAATGTTTAATTCAGTACTAACTAGGGCCGGGAAAATTATCGCGTTAACGAATTGTGTTAAAATTATCCAATTAACGCGTTATATTAATGAATCGAAGCGGGAAAATTCCCTCCTCCTCCATGAAAACTCTCACCAGACGGAAGGAAGTCTGTAAACTCCACAGCGGTAGGACCTTGTCACGCACAAATTGCGCTTTTGCTTTGGCCGGACAGAGCGTGTGCACCCAGCCACCTGCCCCGCGGTCAGCTGCTGCTTACAGGGGCAGCTTAGCACGCCCTGACCGCATAGCTGTCGCTCGCACGCATGGAGAGAGAGCACTGAGGGTAGAGTCAGGTATCACGCATTCATTACTCTGTTTGTTTGTGTTCTTCACAAAGCACATGGACCAAATGAGAGCGAGTCAGCCCCTCCCCTCAGCGTTACCATAGAGACCTGTTACCAACCAACACCCATGTGACCACATAATGTTAAAAGAGCTTGAAGTCACAGTAGACCAGTCATAAGTTGATAAAATGTAAATTCTTATTTAAGCTAATTATATTTTCTATTCCTAATGCAACAATATTGATGCTTTGTACATTCATATTGGATGCAAGATTATTTAAATTATATAGCACCTGTAGGTTGTATACGTGGCCTCACTTTTGCGCTCATGTGTCCAGCTTTTCACTGTCATAGAACTGGTGACCCTCGGTGATAACCAGCTCAGTAAGGGAAGGCTCATAGTCGGGGAACATTAAGCTTAAGAGAGATATTATTTCCTTGTTCATTGCCAAAGTCAATTCTTGTCAGGCGATTTTAGGCATTTCATAATGGCAATAATTAATTTTAATTTTAATTTAGATTAGCAATTAATTTGTAATTTATTTTTTATCGATTCCCAGCCCTCGTACTAACTTGAACAATTGAATGAAGATATAGATACAACTATATGGTAAAGCAGGTAGATTTCTAAAGACTATTATCACATGTGAAAAAAGAAATTCAATTAATCAAAAATCTATAAATATCAAATTAACTGCTTGGATGAAACTGAGCTTAAACGGAGCTGAACTTTTACCCAAATACGAACCTGCTTCTTTTATGCAAACCCAAGTAAAACCAATATGAATGTCTGTAACCAATAGATTGAAAAGGTTTAATCACCCAGCTTGTCTTTTTTGCTTCTCTTAGGCGGGTCAGTGTCCCGTGCGTCTCCCTGGCTGGGCTTTGTGGTCTCCGCCTGCCCCTCTGTCTCTTCATGTCTCCTCTTCCTCCTGCGTTTCTTCCTCCTCTTCTTGGTGTGCTCTGTTGTTGGCGCTTCTGTCTCGCTGTCACTGCCCATCTCCCGCCCCTCGCTCTTCCACTCCGGCACCGAGCCCAGTGCCTGCAGGGTGCGCAGCAGACTTTTCTTCCCCACCAACTTGGTCTGGGATATGCAAAATAGCCAAGTTAACATGTTGAAACACAGTAGAATTAATATTGTGAAAAAAAGAATAGAAACGTACAGCAATGTGGAATAAATTCTGACTTTAAAAGTAATAGGCAGCAATAATGATTGGGACGAATGTTAGGTATTTTGAAAGCCTGGCACTGGTGTCACATTTTACCCACAATTTAATATGGTGCCATCTTGTGTATCAAGCGTATAACTGTTTGTGTTACGGCTCATTGATAATATCCTAAAGCCATGGTTCACACCTATGATCCCGACACGACCAAGAGTCAATATTTCCATATCCCTAAATGTAGACACAGAAGACAGAAAGACTTTCGTATGAGAGATGTAATCAATGGAGAATAAACAGAGAGGGCTTCAATCCTGACCCAAGACACTATAAAGTTTGCTCCCAAAGGTCAAATCGATAAACCGCATATTTTCTTTCATTCTATTAAGTCTTTTATTTTCATGATTATTATGCACATTACTAGGACCAAGTTAGCCTACTCAGTGCAAAAACACACTACTGACTGCAGTAGCTCAGAGTATTATGTGCATGTACGTAAACATTAGGTATGTTTAAGATGAAGTGCATCTCGGGCGGTGGCGGCCTGCAATCAAGTCGGACACACACATCACAGTCCCGAGAGCAGAGAGGAGCCTTTGTGAACAAAACTATATTAAAATTTGTCAACGCATTGGAGCTTCTCCCACACACCAAAGAAATACACCTCATCATCAGAGAAAAGAATAGACTCTCCCATTACAGTTTAGGGTTAATAATAAACATCTGCTTATTTAAATGTAGGCATATGTTGGACACATCCATGGCACTTTCTATCAAATATGAAGCTTTCTGCAAAGTAGATCTCTGTGATGAGAAAACAGAGTGTCAGGGCGACACGTTTCTGATCAAAACACAACTCAGACCCAATCATCTGTCAGCGCACGTGTTGACTGCACTTCATTTCATGGACTATTAGAAAACCCATAAGAATTGGCTTTGGGTGGTTTTGTGTAAGGTCAAGTCCTTTTAACTACTGACAATACACTGGGAGCTTCTTGCATCTTTTTTTTCAATGTAGTGTTTATACTGCAAAAGGCTAATACACTGAAGTAGCCATGTACAGAATGACCTAATGCACTAATGCAGAAAATCAAATAGTAAAACCTAGATCTAAAAACAGATTGATTGATTGAGTGGACATTCTTCCAGAGAATATCTCAAATCACCTTCACATTGGGACTGTTGGTCTCGTGTGAAGTGACAGTTGGACTCGGGGCGTCTCCTTTGTCATCGTTCCAGTCCTCGTCTTCCAGAAACATTTCTACAGGAGCAGGGCATTGGACATTACAGAAGACACGGCAAAAGCTAAAGCTGCATGTTTGAATGTAGCCTCTTACCTGTGTCTGCTTACAAAAACACAACCTTAAACTGGAAATAAAATATTTATAAACAATGAAAAGGAATTATAGTCTTTACAACTCACTTCAGTGTTAATATCCTGAAAATAAAAATGTTTATCTTGCAACCACGTTGAAATCCCCATGTGCGACGCAGCGGAAGCAAAACAGTCGCGTGTCGATGGCGTCATTACTCTGAAGAATTGTGGGAGTTGAAGTTTGAAGCAACTGATATCTGATATCAGTGGTTCTCACACTGTAGTACAGCAACATCACTATAATTTAAACATTAACAGTTTATTTATTAACTTCATTCTTTATTGTTTACAGTCTATGCATGAAGCCTTGAATCGCAGTTCAAAAACAATCACTCCACAGTGACATCTGGTGGCAAAGTGTCATTACAACCGCATTCACAGTTTCAGGCGTCAACCCAATGTTATTGACTATAGTCACCAAACAAAGCTCTGGCCCCCTCTGCAGGCGCCCCTTCAGATTGGGAACTATGTAGTAGACTCAAAAACATAGAGGCCGTCATGCCGAAGAGTTTGGTGCTTTATTTTGCTGGCTGCACTAAAATACACTGCACAATCCTCCTCACTACCTGCACCGGTCGTTGTATCTTTCAGCTCCCTGGTCATTATTTATTTTTTATTTGTTTATTTGAGCAGTATACATTGTGCTCAAAAGGAGTTTTATCATATTTATCATTCAGACTGCAGGGAAAAGTAGCTCATGTTAAAACAACTGTTTATTTATTTTTTTACTTGACTTCACTTGACTTGCCTTCACTTGACTTGCCTTCACTTCACTTGACTTCACTTACCTTGCCTTGACTTCGCTTCACTTGACTTCACTCACACACTGCATTCATACATGCACAAGTAGGTCAAGTGTCTTGCCCAAGGACACAACAACAGGCTGTACCTGCAGGAGCATGGATTTGAACTGCCAACCTTCCGGTTAAGGACAACCCACTCTATCTCCTTAAACTACTGTATAATTCCTGCTATATCACTTAACATTGGGGGTATAATCTGGCCCGGGGGGGTAGGAAATAGCCTAGGGCATAATATATCCCGGGGTATAAAATGGCCTAGGCCCCTTTAACCCCGGGTGTAATCCAGATGGGGGGTATACTCTGGCCTGTTACACCAGCATCAGTCCCATCAGTCCTGTCGCCCGTGGCTTGGCCTTGGTGTGGGATGTTGACATTGCACAGGGAAAATAACGGCCCAGCTGCTCTCCTGTGTTCCATGGAGTATAAAATTATTCAGTTTTTTAACTTGAAAAAAATCAATGTGCTTTTCATTGGTCTTCAACATTATTCAGACATCCGCAGCAGGTAGTGGCCTTCTCAGTCCATCCAAAGTTCTGCAAAGCCTCGAGATCTGTCCCAAGACCTCGCGAGACATCTCCCCCGACTTTGCCAAGATGTAATCCATTTTCCATAATCCTTGCTCGCAACGAGAAGAAAGGTCCTTAATCAGTTCCTCACTTTTTGCTACTTTCCGTTGTAATTCCATCATATTGGCACTCACTGCTTCAGAATCCACCTGTGTGTGAACAAGTCTCCATATAAATGCACCTGCTCTGTGATAGTCTCAGAGGTCAGTTTAAAGCGCAGAGAGCATCATGAAGAACAAGGAACACACCAGGCAGGTCCGAGATACTGTTGTGGAGAAGTTTAAAGTCGGATTTGGATATAAAAAAAAATCCCAAGCTTTAAACATCCCAAGGAGCACTGTGCAAGCGATAATATTGAAATGGAAGGAGTATCAGACCACTGCAAATCTACAAAGACCCGGCCGTCCCTCCAAACTTTCAGCTCATACAAGGAGAAAACTGATCAGAGATGCTGCCAAGAGGCCCATGATCACTCTGGATGAACTGCAGAAATGTACAGCTGAGGTGGGAGACTCTGTCCATAGTCGTATACTGCACAACTCTGGCCTTTATGGAAGAGTGGCAAGAAGAAAGCCATTTCTTAAAGATATCCATAAAAAGTGTTGTTTAAAGTTTGCCACAAGCCACCTAGGAGACACACCAAACATGTGGAAGAAGGTGCTCTGGTCAGATGAAACCAAAATCCAACTTTTTGGCAACAATACAAAACGTTATGTTTGGCGTAAAAGCAACACAGCTCATCACCCTGAACACACCATCCCCACTGTCAAACATGGTGGTGGCAGCATCATGGTTTGGGCCTGCTTTTCTTCAGCAGGGGCAGGGAAGATGGTTCAAATTGATGGGAAGATGGATGGAGCCAAATACAGGACCATTCTGGAAGAAAACCTGATGGAGTCTGCAAAAGACCTGAGACTGGGACGGAGATTTGTCTTCCAACAAGACAATGATCCAAAACATGAAGCAACATCTACAATAGAGTGGTTCACAAATAAACATATCCAGGTGTTAGAATGGCCAAGTCAAAGTCCAGACCTGAATCCAATCGAGAATCTGTGGAAAGAACTGAAAACTGCTGTTCACAAACGCTGTCCATCCAACTTCACTGAGCTCCAGCTGTTTTGCAAGGAGGAATGGGCAAATATTTCAGCCTCTCAATGTGCAAAACTGATAGAGACAAACCCCAAGGACTTACAGCAGTAATCGCAGCAAAAGGTGGCGCTACAAAGTATGAACTTAAGGGGCTGAATCATTTTGCACACACAATTTTTCAGTTGTTTATTTGTTAAAATTTTTTGAAATATCCAATAAATTTTGTTTCACTTCATGATTGTGTCCCACTTGTTGTTGGTTCTTCACACAAAATTACAGTTTTATATCTTTATGAATGAAGCCTGAAATGTGGCAAAAGGTTGAAAAGTTCAAGGGGGCCAAATACTTTCGCAAGGCACTGTAGGTCCCCCCTCTTTGTAATCTTTCTTCTTCCTTTCTCTCCGCTCCAAAGAACACTGCAGGCCGCACAGTGGTTCTCAACCTTTTGGAGCCGGGACCCCGATTATGACGATTAATGGGGGATTGTGACCCCCGCCCGTATGTATCTTATTTATTCCAGCTGTTGGGTCACATCGTGGAAAACGGGGACATTAGCCTGTATAATTCTCAAAAAACAAATAAAAAATACAAATTAAAATATATCAAATTAGAATCAGAATCAGAATAGATTTTATTTATTTATTACTTCGAACAACAGTGGGATTATATTTACAGATGAGTATGAGTAAAAAGTAAAGTGATAAGTGACAGCGGCGGGTCTAAGTGTGGAAACACCGCACAGTGCAAAAGAGCAGATACATCCATGAGTCTGTGACTAATTAAGAACAAATTAGGAAATTCTGAAACGTATATTTGCTGATGATTGTTTAATGTTTTGCCTGATGAATGAACGGAGAGACTTCATGCCTGTGCGTAAAGTCTGCCCTGATCGTTGGCCGCGTTGGCACATGTTTCTTTTACTCCTGTTCCTCCTCATTCTCTTTGAATACGGCCGTATTCATACAAAAATAAAACAGCGGCGCAGATACAGGTCAATACCGTTGATTCACAGGGGCCTTCCTCACTCTACACCCCATTCCCCTCTTACATAGCCACAAAGAAATGGGACGAGCTCCCCACTGAAATATTGAGCTTCGATGATCACAGAGCTCTCACTAAAGGAGTGAAAGCATGGTTCATGAGTAACCAGAGATGTGAGCAGTAATTTAATTAGATTCACTGTATAGCTTAAAATGTAATGTAAAGATTAAGAACTGCTAAAAAGCTTTTACCAGGACAGGATGTTTTAGATCTTGTAAGGTTTGAGAGCATTGCCTTGTTGTGTGACTGTACATGTGATGACGGCGTGTGATAATTGTAGTCCAATTTATGAACAAGAAAAGGAATGATGTGTTACAGCCTGTGTTATGCATATGATGTCATGTGATGTAATGTGATGTGAAGTCATGGTGGTAACTGATTATTTGCACGTTGTAATTCTGCTTTTGTCCCCAAGGACTACAGATGGAAATTAGCTTGAAAAAGCTATAGTCTGGAACAAGCATCTTTGCTCGTGGGCAACTGTACACTGTCCTGATAAATAAATAAAAGAAAAATTCAGTTCATTTAGTTACTATGAACATGATAGTACATAAATACAAACGCCTGTCTGTTCTACTCATTCCAACTGACTTGTGAAAACATGCTAAACAAAAATCTAAATTCTTTGACATAGCAACTTAAAAAACACAAATAGTTACTTTCCCTGGTAACGAGTTTCTTTTATCATAGAGTAATTCAGTTACTAACGCCGTTTGGAACAACAAATTACTTTTTTAAAGTAACTTCCCTAACACTGCTCCTTTGTCAGCAATAACTCCATCTAGACGTTTCCTGTAGTTGCAGATTAGACGTGCACAACGATCAGGATGAACCTTGGACCATTCCTCTTTACAAAACTGTTGCAGTTCAGTGAGATTCCTGGGATGTCCGGTGTAAATCGCTTTCTTGAGGTCGTGTCACAGCATCTCAATTGGATTTAGGTCAGGACTTTGGGTCATTCCAGAACATGGATTTTATTCTTCTGAAACCATTCTGAAGTGGATTTGATTTTGTGCTTTGGGCCATTGTCTTGTTGCAGCACCCATCCTCTTTTGAGCTTGGAGTTATTTTTTTCATCTCGTTTAATTTCCAGTCCACAACGTTGAAGCTGTATGTAATAACTGGCACAGCAAGGGCATTAATTGATGTAAATCTATTGGCTGCATTCAGTTCACTTTTCAGAATCACCCAAACTCTTCTATAGTATTCTAGTGTTGGATTCCATCTCCTTCACATATTCCAAGGTATTTGTAAGTTGACGCTTGCTCTAGTTTCTTTATCGTGGTTGCTGGGGCTAGGTGACGGGTCAGACAAAGAGCGGTTCAGAAGCCCGGTTAGAACCATGAGGCCGTCCTTCTGTGGACCCACCACCTGCAGGAGGAGCCATAGGGGCTGGTGCAGCTCCAACAGCTGCCCCCACGACCCGGCAACGGACAAGTGGAAGAAAATGGACGGATGGATGGATGGGTTGCTGGGGCCAAACTCCATCTGGATGTCATTCGAAAAACTCTTTACAGTTTTTCATCATCGTTAGGAAATGTTTTAAGATCGTCCATGTAAAAAAGATGGTTTATTTTGATCTTATTTACTTCAGATCCATAGGTGGTGTTAGAGGAAATACTGGATGAGCCCGGAGAGACACGAGTGGAAGGATGGAACCGAGTCTGGATGTCTTAAGTAGAGAGAAGTTTTATTAACACACACATAATAATACAGGCCTGGAGACAGCTGAACAGTCAATACATTGGTTAGGGCATGGACCATTCAGAGTCTGGTTATCTATCCACATGAAGAGCGTTAAATAGTGCGAGTGCCACGTAGGCGATGACCATCCACTGACAGACAGTGCGCCACGTTTACTAGGCCACACGTCATGTTAGAAGGTCGAGGCCGCCGTGTCTGATTCTAACAGTACGATATGATAAAAGGATTATGTAAAGGCCGAATTAATCTATGATTCCCTATCAGGTGGTATCATTGAGAAGTATACTCAAAAGTGCCATGTCCAGGCAGAATAATAGTGGAGACAGAGAGTCTCCCTGGAAAATTCTGCTCCGAATGTTAATAGATCTTGTTTTAAGTGACCCTTCTCTGTGACTGAGATGCAGTTGTCCAATTTCCCATGTTTGCTGCTGATTTTGTATATTTCTAGGCAATGACATATCTACCTGTGTGGTACAATGTCAAATGCTTTGCTGTAATCTATCCCCACTGTTGATAGATGTCTCCTCTTTGATTTAGCTTGTTCAATGATTGTGGTTATTTGTTTAAAATAAATAATATGTTTTTTGGGAAATTATTGACGTAAGAATTTTATACAATGTTGGCAGGCAAGTGATAGGTCTAAATTGTTTTGCTTGTGCTGTGTCATCTGATTTATGGAGAAGATAAGTTATTCCTTGTGTAATCCAGTCAGGGCACTTTTTAGAGTGTTTCTCAATATCTGTGTTCACTGTGGATGCTTGGCATGGTTTTAAGCCACGAGTTGGAAGTTGCTGGTTTTAATGATAGACGCTGTAATAACTTCAGTGGTGATATCCATCCATTCTTGACGCTGCGGTTGTTGAACCTTTTCTTTAATGCCAGTAATCCATGGGGCCTTGTCATTGTGTTTCTCGTCACTCTCCCATATGTTGCTCCAAAAGCTTTCCACCTCCTGTAAGGTTGGTGTTTTTTTGACATTGATAGTTTTCTTTGCTAGTTCTCTGTACAGAGTCCTGACATATTCTTTGAAAATCTTGTTTTAGAATGTTGACCTCTTCTTGTATCTCCTCAGTCTTTGGGCTTTAGCTTGGATTTGTTGTTTAAGAATCAGAATCAGAATCAGAATAGGTTTATTGCCCCGGGTTGGGAACAAGGTTTACAAACTAGGAATTTGTCTTGGTGCAAACGTGCGACATAGAACATATAACACAGAATTAAGATAAAAAGTAAGCTAAGAACGTTAAACTCTATTGTTGTTGTTATATGTTCAGAAAATCTGATCTCCCTTTCCACCTGTCTTCTTTTTTATCTTTTACTTTTTTCCATTCAGTATTTCAGTTAGGATAGCGAGATTGTTCCTTTTATGCTTGATCTCTTTATCAGTCTTTGTTTTCCATGTCGGTTGTCTGGGTCTTTTTGTTTTCTTTTTCAATATTTTTTGTCCTAGCCTCTGTGTTACCACTAGGGCACTTGCATATACTAGGTGATTAAGATCTGCGAGGCCAATGGGTTGCGGGTACATTTTAATCAGTGCTTTATTAATTGCATCTAATACTTAACTAGTTGCTCCATTTGTCTGTATTGTTGCTCCATTTGTCTGTGTCTTAATTCAATCTAGTTGGGTTTCTGCTGCGGCAGATGTTATACACAGCTTTGGCTGTTGATGTTTCTGAAAGGTCTATGATGGCAAGATAGTATGTCTCCATCACTTTCATATACTCACCCCTGGTCCATTTTAGTCTGGAGTTGCTTGAGTCTTTGGATTGGTGTTCCCTGGAGGGATCCTGTGAGGATTGTCGTCTGTGGATGATTCCTGATTGGGTTCCAGTGTTAATTTCGTCGACTAAAATATTTAGTCTTAATTTTAGTCAAAGTTTTTTTTTTGACAACTAAAATTGGACTAAAACTAAATTAAAAGTTTTTCATGCGACTAAAACTATGACTAAAATGTCCAGATATTTTAGTCGACTAAAATAAGACTAAATAAAAATGGAAAGGAGAGACTAATATCATCCAAACTTCTATTGACAGTCTGAAAGAGCCTTATATCATGTAAATTCACTGCCAAAGGAACAGCTCTGAGCTTTGTTCATGAGGGAGCAGCTCCATGAAGCAGAGGACCTCGATTAAATATGATTATAATGAATATTATAAATACAAAGTCGATTAAATGTGTCTTAAATTTAGTCGACTAAATTGACTTGCAATTTTAGTCGACTAACTCTCGACTAAAATTTAAGATATTTTTTTGACTAAAACTCGACTAAAATTGAATTACATTTTTGTCAAAAGACTAAGACTAAAACTAAATTAAAATATCTTGTCAAAATTAACACTGTTGGGTTCCTTGGGATAAGCTTGTTCCAGTAGCACACTTTTTGATTCCAGCCTGGTTCCCTGCTGACTATTGCAGTCATTGTTTACCCGCACAATGACCGCTGCAGTATGAGTTTCTATTATGAGTTGATTCCATTTCAAGAAATGTTGTCAGAGCCCCTTTAGCTGCTGCTATAGCTGGTTTGCTGTCCGGTCTGTGCCACGAGGAGGCGGGGTTGAACTTATTATTATTATTATTATTATTATTTATTTGTTTTTACAATTATTATTTTTTTTTTATTTTATTTTTTTACAATTTCTTGTTTTGAGAGTTTATCAAATATCTCCGACACAACGCGAACGCATCTTTAAAAATACGCACTCCCGACTCGGGTTCCCACCGATTGGCTGAGGTAGAACCTCGTCGTGCCGTGATTGGTCACGAGGCTGTCTCACACTTCCGCCGATCGGGTCTGTTTTGTTTTTGTCTTTAGCTCTTTAATTCCATCATTGAACTTTGTGCCACTACAGCCTTTTTACACCTCATTTGTAAGTATATAAACTCGCCACTTTAAACAACAAAAGCCCACCTTATGTGGTATTTCTTTACAGCTAGTGTTTTTGCTCTGATAGCCGGTTTATTCGCTGCAGCTAACACGCTAGCCGCATGATTCGTATCATGTAACTCTAACCAACAACAATCCTCTCCTCTCCTTTATCACTTTTATCAACGCAGTGCCCATGCTTGTGTGTCCTTTTACTCTGTGGAAAACGTGGCTCCGCTTGCCGCTGTGGTTGGGTTGTTGTGTTTGACATGGCTAAAAACAGTAGCATGTGTCTCGTTGTTTGTGTCCTATCAGTTGTGTCACACACACGTGAACCTGCCCTGATATTTTTCTCTGACAAACAGCTAATTTCACGGACAAAGGCGATTTTTCCCCCCCCCCACCTAAATAAAACTCAACTCCATTCATGATTTTATGTAGGCTACTTTAACATTTGAGTTCTATATATTATCTGGAAACAGGTTCTTGGTGGTGTTGATCTTCCACTAACATTTATCCGTTTGGATGATGCAGGATAATGAGGTGTTAAGATAGACTTTAGTATTCACAGTTTAAAAAAAAAAAGATCTGCATTTGACAAGTTGTATCATGTATATTTTAAGATAATATAGAACGTTTTTCTGTTAATGAATGTCATTATCAAACTTTTCCTCTTGTGCTGACATAGAGTAACTTCGCCATACTACAGCAATTCAACTCAAAACTATATGTGAAAATTAATCCTTTGGTCATAGCCGACTACTTCCAGTACCAATATAACTTGTGCTCTGTATTTGTCTAATGTGATTAAAAACTATTTTATACTAATGGGATGCACATATTTGGAAAAATTTATTTGAAATTTTGCAGTAGTGATTAGATGTGTTATTTCTGTTTGATGTTCGAAATGGAGAACACTGTACATGTTTTATACAGCATATTTGAGAGAAGACTGAAATATGAATATGTTTGTGGAGGTCCTAACCTAAAAAATTAGTCTTTGCCATTTGCTTGCATTGTCCGCTTGTGATTTTGCTTCCATTTGGAATAATTGTGCAACTTGCAGTTGTCTCTGACTGGTGTGAGTAACGGGACAGAACAATACAAAATGAGCGATATGCGAAGGTGTTCACCCCTAATGCACACAACAAATTCCTCCTGAACATGTTGGAAAAGTCTGAAATTATTTGAAAGCATAAATCACCAGTGTAACTGCAATGACGATGCATAATTTGATATTTATCTGCATGATTTCTTTCTCCTTGTGTCCCATCAGGTTTTGATCAGAAGCGAATATGGCTACCGACTCTCCGCGCAGACCCAGCCGCTGTGCAGGGGGAGTGGTGGTGAGGGCCCAGGCTGTCACGTAAGGACTTTGTTTTATTCAAACCCACATCCTCAGGGTGATTTGTGTACACCACTAAGCCTGACACTTTCAACTATTGTGTGTACTGTAAGTCACTAACCAGACCGTGCTATTACAGGGAGCAGTCGTACATGGAGAGTGTGGTGACCTTCCTTCAAGATGTGGTTCCACAAGTAAGTTTATGGGTTTGAATATGTTTATTTTTTATTTTTTTGATGTTAAACTGTGACAACACAAAGCTACAGTGTTATCGGACCTAATCTGCAGGGTTAGTGGGCTAGTCAGATACGGGGTGTTTTACAGTTTTTTGTGATTCAAATGCTGTTGTATGTCATCCGTGTAATCCTCATTGCTACAAATAATAGGTTTGTGTCGGTTCTTCAAATCTTATGTACATCCTCTTTGTGTGTGATTAGGCCTATACCGGAGCCCTTCCGACTGATGAAAAGGAGAAGGTGATTTGGGTTCGATTTGAGAAGGCTGACATCAATGGTGAGTTTTCTCTTTAAGAGGCAATTGCTACTTTGGGATTTTATTTGGTTTACTTTTATTTCTTTTTTAACACATGACTTCATTCATAAAACATGTATTTGTGACCGGAGGAGTAGTACACAGTGGAGAAATCTATTCTGCTTTCTCCTCATTATTGTTGAAACTATATCTCTGTATCTGTATACACAGATATTGGGGAATGGTTCTTGCCCTAAATTGGATTAAACTTTGTACGACACCTAAAAGAACTTTCTCTGATCTAAAATCCCAAAACTCGTCCACTATCAAGTTGTAATTAACAGATAGCTGGTCATGATCTGATCATTTGCTTGGATCATATTTGAAAACTGTTTTCTTATTTTCGGACCCAGTGTGGGTTTTTACTTGGAGTACTATCTATTAACATGAACTTTAAACTGAATAGTGAATATCTTCAGTATTTGAAGTGAATTTGTATGTTTTTTTCCTCCCAGACACGTCCCGTAACCCGGAGTTCATGGAGATGCACAGCGGCGCCACGGAGCCTCCCCTGTGCCTCATGATCGGATACACCGACGGCCTGCAAATCTGGAGCGTGTCTGTAAGTCCACACTAACACAAACATATAAGAGCACCATAGTGGAAGAGTCAGTGTTGGAGGGTTTGGAAGCAGAGAGGATTCAGATGGTTTGGAGAATGGAAGGCGTCTTTATTACCATATCTCTAATCAATCAAGGCTTTTTCACCCCTGGCCCTTGATAGTCCAGATAACCATGAATGAAGTATAATGAAATAATTGTATAGTTTCCTTTTCCTTGTACTTTACTGGTCCATGCAAAGGGACGACAACATTCCGCATCAAACCAAATGGAAGCCGTAAATGGTCACAATAGTATTTTTAATATTTTTCCGGAAAGCACTATTGCTCAGGCAGTCATTAATCATTTACACAAGTACAATTTTTGTGATTATTAAAAAGGCCTAGCTTTTTATTTTTATTTTTTGTAACCTTTTTATTAACCTCTGAACCGAGCACATTTCCTCCACTTTGGCTTTACCTAAATCTAAAAGCTTCTTGGAAAAAAAGCATACAAATAGCTACAAAAACGATAAGAAACCGTGGGTGAAAACGAAACAAAAAAGTAAGGCAAGGCAAGGCAAGGCAAGTTTATTTGTAGAGCACAATTCATACACAAGGCAATTCAAAGTGCTTCACAGTTGCATAAAATTACAAGAAAACAGATCAAATCAATCATTAAAACATCAACATAAAAATTTATCAATGACAGTAAAAGGCAAGAGTGCAGATAAAATACTTTCAGTTTTCATATGCTCGGGTAAAAAGAGCTGTTTTCAGCCTGGATTTGAACATTGTCAGAGTTGGGGCCTGTCTCACATCCTCATGAAGACTGTTCCAGATTTTAGCTGCATGAAACTGAAACGCAGCCTCACCGTGTTTAGTCCTGACTCTGGGAACCACCAGGAGACCCCTCCCTGAAGTTCTCAGGGCCCGAGATGGTTCATACGGCTCTAACATGTCAGAGATGTACTTTGGTGCTAAACCATGAAACGACTTGTACACAAGCAGAGCTGTTTTAAATTCTATTCTCTGAGTGACAGGAAGCCAGTGCAGAGACCGGAGCACTGGACTAATATGGTCATATTTCCTGGTTCTTGTCAGGACTCGAGCAGCAGCGTTCTGGATGTTCTGCAGCTGTCTAACAGCTCGTTTAGAAAGGCCAGTGAGCAGGCCGTTACAGTAGTCTAACCTGCTGGAGACAAATGCATGGATGAGTGTCTCCAAGTCTGGTTTTGACACTATTCCTCTGATCTTAGCAATGTTTTTCAGATGGTAAAAAGCTGATGATGTTATTGCTTTAATGTGGCTGTTTAAGTTCAGGTCTGAGTCCATGATTACTCCTAGATTTCTAACCTGATTTTTTGGTTTTAGAGAGAGAGACTCAAGGTGACTGATAACACTTTGTCTTTGTGTCTGTGGGCCAAAAACAATTATCTCAGTTTTGTCTGAGTTTAGTTGGAGAAAGTTGTTTTGCATCCACAAACTGATCTGTTCGATGCAGTGACAGAGTGTATCTACAGGCCCATGTTCACCTGCCGTCAGTGACACGTAGATCTGAGTGTCATCTGCGTAGTTATGGTACGACACATTGTTGCTGTTAATTAGCTGACCCAATGGAAGCATGTACAAGTTGAATAAGAGGGGTCCCAAGATTGACCCCTGGGGGACTCCACAGGTCATGGAAATTTTGTCTGAGACACAGTTGCCAATTTCGACAAAATACGTCCTATCCTCCAGATAGGACTTGAACCAGTTTAGCGCAGTACCAGAGATTCCCACCCAGTTTTCTAACCTGTGAAGTAAGATTCCATGGTCCACTGTGTCAAAGGCAGCGCTCAGGTCCAGCAGAACTAAAACTGAGATCTTACCTGCGTTGGTGTTCATACGGATATCATTTGTCACCTTGATCAGAGCTGTCTCAGTGCTGTGGTGGGGCCTAAAACCTGATTGGAAAGTATCAAACACATTGTTAGATAGGAGAAAGTAAGTGAGCTGTTGATATATTACTTTCTCCAGGACTTTTCCTAAGAATGGTAGGTTTGATATGGGCCGGTAGTTGTTCAGTATCTTGGGATCAAGGCTGCTCTTCTTTAGAAGAGGCTTAATGACCGCGGTTTTCAGAGCCTTTGGAAATGCTCCAGTCTCAAATGAAATGTTGACTAACTGAACAAGTTGTGGTAACAAGCTGGTCAGTACAGACTTCAGAAATCTAGTGGGTAATTCATCAAGGCAGCATGTGCATGAACTCAGACCGGAGATAACCTCTTCCATTGTTTTGTCAGTAACAGGTGTGAAATGTGTCAGCTCAAGGTGTTTATCTTGTGGCAGGGTTGCTATTTGTGTTGCTGAAATTATGGCATTTTTAATGCCTTGGACTTTGTCATAAAAAAATATTGCAAACTCATTGCACTTAGATGTAGAGATTAGTTCTAAGGGCAGTGAAACTGGAGGGTTAGTTAATCTGTTTACTGTTGAAAACAGAACGCGAGAATTGTTTCTGCAGTTTGCGATGATTTTAGAGAAGTACTTCTCCCTTTCTCCACGCAAAATCTGGTTGAACTCACAAAGCACTTCTTTGTATATCTCAAAATGAACCTGGAGCTTTGACTTGCGCCATTTCCGTTCGGCTTGTGGTACCGTTCGGTACCACAACAGAAGAGCGAGAACAATAAAGCAACATCAATGTGATAAAAAGGACGACAACACGGCAAAAAACACAAGGAAAAAGATGTTTAGATCCGTTTAGTAGGTCTTAGCTTTCAAATGAGGCTTCATACTGGCCTATAAGCTTTTACTTTTGGGTGAAACAGAACCGGAGAAAATGCACTCAGTTAAGGCAGAGGTTAAGGGGGGGTAAGAGGTAGATAATCTATTTATACATGTTGTTACTGCATGTCCATATCAAATAAACAAATAAATAAAATAATTGATTGAATTGAATTACTTTTGCATAATTGCACAAGAAGCCAAATATAGCAAATATAATCGCAACCCTAAAATTGTGCTGACCTCCTCTCTTCATTGGAAACACTGATTTTGAGCGTTGTCCATCTGTTGCTGTAAACTAAGACCTTCAGAGAATTCGTAGATGTGGCAATCTCAAGGCAACTTCCACTAACAACAAAAACAATAAAAATAGATGGCCATGTGACCCAATAGTTCATATCCCCAGGCAATGGCCATTGTTGTTGTCGTCGTGATGACTGTCGGCCACTAGAGGGAGGCAAAGACCGCGTCATATTTGATAGACAGTATGGATCAATGCATTTTCAACTTCAGCAGATTTGATGTTGTGATTAGCATATTTAAATGTGAGCAGTTCGAACTGGACCCATTTTTGAAGAGACTGATTTTTTTTCTGTGTTTCTTTTTAATTAATATGTTTTTTAGTTCAAAGAATTGAAAGAACACAATGAACAGTTTTTAAAGGACCTCAAGAACGGACAAAAGAAGGTTTTCTTCAAATGTGTAGTTCAAAGCAGGGCTCTGCAAGTGAACATTTATTTGAATTAGACATAATTATTGCAACCAATGATTACAATAATGTTCTAATTGAGAAAAAACATTTTTGTTAATTTGTTTGCATTTAGTTCAAAAAAGTAATTATTTAGCACAGTATCATTTGTTTTGTTTTCCAAGCATGTGTTCTTTCACATCCAGTATTGTAAATGTCCAATGTATTTTCTATGTTTTTGCGAACACATACTAATATGGCTGATTTGACAATATACGTCTGGGGTGGGCAATTCATTCTTCCAAGGGCCCGTGAGTAACCTGAATTGCGTCAAAGGGCCAACTTGAACTCAGTTCTGCTCAGCTTTCTCCCATTGCAAAATGCACTAAATTGTATCTGGAACTCACTTGAGGGGAATTGTAAATATTGTATTAAAATAAAGAGAGGCTCTTCTCTCTGCTCCTTTTCATTCAAACAGCATTGACTTGGCATTTCTTATGTATATTTAAATTTATGTTGCAAATGAAAATGAAATGTATAGAGCCCAGTCTTTCCGGGGATGGTAATGCCTCTAAAACACCTCTACGCAATTCGAGGCACACAATTGCCCGCACAAAATACTGAATAAACTATATAGAGAGAATCGAGGGCTGGACAAAACTTGGGGCTTGGGCATTGAGCTACAGTTTATCCACCTCGGAATGAGATATGAGATAAAAGTGTGTAGCATGGTATTGAACCACTAGATGGAGACATTTTGGCACAGGCCTCATTTATGAATGGATTTATTTTTTCCCTGCGTCTTAGAAAGTAATATTTAAAGCAGTAGTGCAATATTAAAAGGAACAGGCCACCATTTTCCATACGGAGATATGTTCTTACCTTAGCTTAGACGAGTTGATGCGTAACTGTCTGGTCTTCGTGCATGCGCTGAGTCACCCAATATCACAACAGAATTTGCCTCACAGGGCTAAAATACAGTTACTTGAGCCTTTACACGAAGTGTAGTTACACAAAATTAAACATGGCGATTTTCTAAGTGGATAAAAAGGGGAACTGTATTGTGAGGCGTAATAACACCTGGAGTACTTCAACGTCCGCGCAGTAATATCGTCAAAGTACTCCAGGTGTTATGCCTCACAATACAGTTCCCCTTTTTATCCGCTTAGAAAATCGACATGTTTAATTTTGTGTAACTAGACTTGGATCGTGTAAAGGCTCATGTAGCTGTATGTAAATGCAGGAAAACGTGGAACAACTTGGTAGCTTCTAACTTCACCCCAGTTTGGAGCTATACCTCAGCTGGGAGAGGCTAAATGCTAACAACATTTGCGTGACTGAGCGCACGCATAAAGATCAGGCAGTTAGGCATCAACTCTTCTAAGATGAGGTAAGAGCTTTAAGGATACTTGATACTGGAAAGTCTCCAGATTGAATCCAGCCTAAGCACATACTGTTGCTGTGTCACTGGGCAAGGCACAGGAAGAATGTGCAAAATGAGAACAGTCAACTAAGAAATGACAGAATGATTTGAAAAATGCTAATAATATCTTGATTTCAAAACTAACGTGGCAAATCTAATCGCCATCCCAAACCACAAGAGCTGCCCCACACCGCGCCTCCCTCTGTGTGGGCGTCTCAGATGCAAACATTCACAGCGCGTTCTGGCCTTGAAGTCGGCGCGGCCGCTCTCTCCGTCTCCATCTCGCGGGTGTTTGTGATGTGTTTGTGACATGTACACGGCTAACACCTCCAGTAATGGTCCGCCGCGGTCCCAGGAACACTTGTTTTTACCCATTGGCAAGTCTTCAAGCCTTCGCAGATGCCGACAGACGTGTGAAGGCCGAGACGTTGTGGCCTGATTGTCTATATGCACAAGTGTGAAGGTGACGTGACGCTTTAGAGGACGAGATGTTTAAATTAGTGATGGCATGTTTAGTGAGAGCTGATAAAATATGAATGATGGCTCTAGGCGTGCGGAGGCTGAAATATTTACGCTGCCCAGTGTGCCAAGGTGGTCATTTAGAGAGCCGCATTATTACACATACATTATTCCATTCTCTACAGTGTGAAACGGTACATGACATCTTAACACCTAGGCTGCATTCTGCATATCTGTGCTATTGTGGAAATCTGCAATGAAAGACGGATGTTTTCTGCTGCTTGAACTTCTTTATGTAGGAAGGCATTAGAAAATAGTGAGAAAATGGAGGCTTAAATGTTTGATTGGGCTCAGTATCAGGATCTCCCCTTTTGGTGTCTTCCTTTTGTTTCAGAAGTCGGTAAATCTGTCAAATTGAAGCATCCAACAAAGATTTGTAAGGATTTGGTCCCTTTCAGCAGGAGTCCTGGTCAGAGGCCTGTGGTTGAATTCGGGGACATAGTTTGGACACCCCCGTCTGAGCACCTTCACATTAATATTGTTAGAGCACACCCCAAAATCTGCTATGTAGCTTCAGAACAGCTCATGGAGTGGAGGTATGACATAAAACCTAATTCATATAACTTAAAGGCCCTGTACAACATGTTTTTAGTTTACAAACAATGAAAGAGGAAACCACTACATTAAAATGATAGTTGTGTCCAAACTCACTCCATCCTTCCTCACTTAGTTGTAACATCCCAGTTCTCCTCAGACAAGTTTAGGACGTTTCACAACTTACTCACAAGACAATGAAATATTGTAGGAGAAATGTTATGATTTTACTAATCTGCGACTAGACTTGTTGTTTTACTCAAGTACATGAACTTAAGTAAAAAAAAAAGTAACTAACTGTGCTCATGCAAGTAGTTTTTTGTCATACAGTACTTTTTCTACTTGAGTAATATAAAAATGAAGTATGTACTGTTGAGGCAAGGCAAGTTTATTTGTAGAACGCAATTCAAAGTGCTTCACAGTTGCATAAAATTACAAGAAAACAGATCAAAATCAATAAAGTACAACAAAGTTAATCAATTACAGTAAAAACGATAGTAACTCGTGCCACTGAGTAAGTCTTTCAGAGGCAGATCTTTTTAATGTGTAAAATAGATTTATTTTGTGTTTTGTTACTTTTTTCTTTATAATTTATTTTGATGTTTTAATGGGATTTTCTTTGAAAAACTAAACAATTTTCATATTATTTAATCATTTGTGTCACCACTAAAACACAAATCCGATGTTTACGCTCAGTTACTCACAGTACTCAAGTAACATGTTTTTTTTTTTCATGCTGTCATAGTCAAATGTAAGGCTGAAACACAAACATAATGACTTCCACTTGCACTGTGCTGACATTAATCTGGGACCGGGGTCGGGGAGAGGGCGCACGTTTTGATTTGGATCACAAACACCACAAAGCCATTCAATGTTTAGTTTTGATAAAAGTATTTGTGTCGTGTTTTTTGTGATCGCTGCATTGTTAAGTAGTGTCTTTTTTTTGCTCAAACCGTTATTGGTTCTGTCTGAACAGTGAAGGAGGGAGTTGAGAATTCAGCTGCTGGTCATGAGATAACCCGCTCTCTATCACCCCCTCCTGGGTTAGGACTGTCATAACCACACCTAGTTCTTGTTAGTTTCACAAATGATTAAAATAGTCTTAAGAGTTTCGCACCAGTTGTTTCAGAGCGGCTTTTTGTGTGTTTTGGCCTCCTCCAGTCCTTTCACAAACTGACATTACTACAAGAAGCGTCTGAAGCTGGAAGTAAAACATCCACAACTCAATCAACCCCGATCGGTGGACAATACTCTGATGGAAAATGCCTGGACGAGAGCTTACACAAACATATTTCACTCATGCGAATCCTTTCCAATGTTTTTTTTTCCACACTTACTGCCAAAATATCCCAACTATAAATTTATATTTCTATATTTTTTTTTACGCTGATTTATGTCCCAATATGGCACCTAAAATCCTTCCTTAAAATGCTCTATATTGCCTTTGCCATGGGTCTACATTGTGCTGGAAGAGGCCTGTCCTGAAACACCTGTGACTATTATGTGTCCTAAAAAGCCCCTGCTGCCTGTCTGTCCCATATGTCCAGTCCCGCTGCTCAGTTCTCTTCACAGCTCAGATCACCACATCCATGAGATTAAAACACTCCCCGTCCTGGAAACGGCATGCAACCAGCCTCAAATGAAATGAATATCATGATGCACACACGCATTGGGAAAAACAAAAACACCTGAACAGGTTACAGGGGGCTTGTTTCCGGTCGGACCGATTTCAGGGACGGACAAAGCTAGACCAACGCGAAAAAAGTTTTCAAGAACATCAAAATATTCGTTAAGAAAATTCAGGCCTGCTGAGAGGGAGCAAAATGCCAAAACCGCCGAAAATAGAGGCGAAGCAACAGGCAGATTCGGCGGTGGAAGAGGAATACGTAAGCCTCAGTCGAGTCACGGAGCTCATGGAGCAGCAGAGGGTCATGTTCAGAGAATTAATTCAACAACAGCAGGAAAACTTCAAAGGATTTATAAAACTCATCATGGAATCAACAAACACCCGCATGGATTTACAGACTAAGGACATTCAAGAACTAAAAACAAGCCTGCAGTTCACGCAAGGTGAGGTGGACACTTTGAAAGAGCAAAATCTGAAACTCACGGAGCGCACAAACACCTTACAAACGGACTTTTACAAAGTATGTGACAATTTACACATCATCACGGACAAACTGGAGTATCTGGAGGGGCAGAGCCGCAGAAATAACCTGGTATTTGAGGGAGTGTTGGAGTCGCCTGGGGAGACCTGGGCCGACGCCGAGGAAAAGGTGAAAGAAATACTGAAGGAGAAGCTACAGCTAAATCACGCGGTGGAGGTGGAGAGGGCTCACCGCGTAGGGAAACCCGGCGGAGGGAGAGACTGGCCGAGACCCATCATCGCCAGACTACTGAGGTGGAAGGATCGCGAGGAAATCTTGCAGCGCGCCAAACGACTTAAAGGAACAAAAATCTTCATAAACGAGGACTACACCGAATCAATAAAAAGAAAACGCAAAGAACTGATGCCGGAGCTGAGAGCTGCACGAGAAAGGGGGGAGATCGCCTTCTTGCGATATGACAAACTCATTATACGTCCACGCAGCAGTACACCACATCCAGTATAAACACCGAGAAAAACGTATGGATTTTGGTATGTAAAAGCACATAATCTCACATGTCTAGTAATACATACAGTTCTATAGGAAGCACCGACTTGGATTTTTCAATAAGGAGAATTGCTGAAGCAAACTCCCAGGATTTTACATTCTCTCAATACGACCTACAGAACACTGAGATCGACATCGACCCTGAAAATAACTTTTTTACTAGAGCTACCAATGACTGTCAATATTACACAGAGGATCTGTACAATAGTAAACTTAAGAACATTAAGGCATTCACTGTAATCCACTTCAATAGTCGAAGCCTCTATGCAAACTTTGACCACATCAAAAGCTTCTTAAAACAGTTTTCCACACCATTCAGTGTCATCCTAATCACAGAAACATGGATCAATAATGACAGAGAATTTGAGTTTTCTATTGATGGTTATGAATTTATAAGTATGAACAGAAGGAACAAGCATGGAGGGGGCGTAGCTATGTTTATAGACTCCAACTATAGTTATAAAGTAATGGAAAATAAGACCATGGTGGTGGATGATACACTTGAATGCATTACTGTTGAAATTACAAGGCAAAAAAAGAAAAATATTATTGTGAGTTCTATCTATAGAACACCTGGCTCTGATATAGATGTTTTTTCTAAGTGGATGGAGGAGCACTTTTCAGGATTAAATCATAAAGTCATGTTTGTGGGGGGAGACCTCAACATCGATTTGTTAAACCCATATAAACATAAAAAGACGGACGAATTTATAAATACTTTATTCAGTATAGGTCTGTTTCCTCTAATAACCAAACCTAGTAGAATTACAACCCATAGTGCCACCTTGATTGATAACATTTTCTCAAATGAAATAGAAAGTGACACAGTCAGCGGGTTAATTATAAATGATATTAGTGATCACCTTCCAGTTTTCGTTATGTATAAAAATGGATATTTAAAAGATGAAGAGGAAAACAAGTATTGGTTTAGAAGGGTAAAAACAGAGAAAACTATTGATGCATTTAAAAAGGAGCTTTTAGCTCAAGACTGGAGTATTGTGTACAGAGAGAATGACACGAATATGGCTTATGATGAGTTTACGCAAGTATTTCAAAAGGTATACGACAAAAACTGCCCAATGAAGAAATACTGTAAAAACAGTAAGTGTAAAGAAACACCATGGATGTCTAAAGGTTTACTAAATGCTTGCAAGAAAAAAAATAATCTTTACAAAAACTTTATAAATAACCAAACAAAAGAAGCTGAGGATAAATATAAGAAATATAAAAATAAATTGACAGGTATCATTAGAAAATGTAAACAGGATTATTATAATAAGTTGTTGGATAGTAATAAGAATAATATTAAAGGTTTATGGAACATCTTAAATAGTATAATTAGAAATAAACCAAGAACGATTAATTATCCAAAATATTTCAAAGATGAGGATAACACGTTAAATAATATGAATGAAGTCGTCGAAACATTTAATAAATTCTTTGTAGATGTTGGACCGAACCTTGCTGCAAAAATTACAAACGTTGAGAATTATAATTGTGATCTGATAGAAGCAAATCCTATGTCCCTGTTCCTCAAACCTGTGGAGGAAAAGGAGATACTGGACATTGTTAAAGGGTGTAAAAATAAAACTTCGACCGATTACCATGACATGGACATGAAAACTTTAAAAACTGTTATTGAAAGTATCTCTAAGCCGTTAACTTACATTTGTAACTTATCGTTGCAAACTGGAACTTTTCCTGATAGTATGAAAGTAGCAAAAGTGATTCCTCTGTTCAAAGCAGGAGATAAACATCTCTTTACAAACTATAGGCCTGTTTCCCTTTTACCGCAATTCTCTAAAATCTTAGAAAAGGTTTTTAACTCTAGACTCGACAGCTTTATCGAAAAGTGTAATTTACTCTCGGACAATCAGTTTGGTTTCAGGAACAATCACTCAACCTCACACGCGCTCTTTGATATAACTGAAGAAATAACTAATGCTGTAGATAACAAGAAATATGCAATCGGATTATTTATTGACCTGAGTAAAGCGTTTGATACAATAAACTATGATATATTAATTAATAAACTAGAACTTTATGGGATTAGGGGGGTAGCTCTACAGTGGGTCACCAGTTACTTAAAAAATAGAAAACAATGTGTGAAAATCGGTGATTATCAGTCGAGTTGTCGACAAATTGTCTGTGGTTTACCTCAAGGTTCTATTCTGGGCCCAAAATTGTTTAATATGTATATTAATGACATTTGTAACTCATCTGAAGTACTTAAATTTATCTTGTTTGCTGATGATACAAATATTTTTGCATCAGGAGACGACTTACAGCAGCTGTGTCGGATTGTTAACTTGGAACTCAAAAGTGTCAACAAGTGGTTCAAACAAAATAAATTATCTCTAAACCTGAGTAAAAGCAAAATGATGATATTTGGCAACTGTAATTCCAATGCTCAGGAAGCGATTCAGATAGAGGGTGTTGTTATCGAGCAAGTGCATGAAATCAAATTCCTTGGGGTGATTATTGATGACAGAATTACTTGGAAATCTCACATTAAATATATATCTACGAAAATTTCTAGAAGCATTTCAGTAATTGCAAAAGCAAAGCACATTTTAAACATCAAAGCTCTACATACCTTATACCAGAGATGCACATAAGTCTCTCACCTGCAAGTCCAAGTCAAGTCCAAGTCCCTGACCCACAAGTCCAAGTCAAGTCCAAGTCCCTGACCCACAAGTCCAAGTCAAGTCCGAGTCTGTGACCCCACAAGTCCAAGTCAAGTCCAAGTCTCTGACCGCAAGTCCAAGTCAAGTCCAAGTCCCATGGTTTCTATGTAATGGTAATTTAGGAAAAAAAATATATGAACTATTTCTGTGGCCAAAGGCAGGCCCTGTGTCGTTCATTCAACTAGCCCTCCCACACCACTACTTCAGTTGTGTAAAAGTAACATCAGTATAGTTACACAGCTGTACTCTGTCACAAACATGTCTGCAGAAGCTTCAGAATGTTACTGAAGTGCCCTTTATCATACAGTAAAACTCCACTGTGGATAATAATACTTCCAGTCTTACCTTGAAGGCTTACAGACTGTTGACATGAGTGTTCTATCTTCAGCCTGTAGCTACAGGACCTGCTATATCCACTGTAGCTACAGGACCTGTTATATCCACTGTAGCTACAGGACCTGCTATATCCACTGCCAGCTTTTGGTCTTTGACAAAATATTCCCTAAATAAACGGTAGCCTCGTAAAGGTAATGATTTGATCACTAATCACTTTACTGAGTATTAGTTACAACTTATGCAGCTGCTCAAACTCCTCTTACCTCCGCCTTTTTCCTTCACTCTTGCTGTGGCGCTTATTAAGCACCAATGAAGGCTTACCGTTGTGGGCTTTACATTAATAATGAGAGAAACTGTTGTGTCTCGCCGTGATCGCTAAAAGTACAGTCCGAATAGCGCGCTCACGATGTCAACAAACCCACGACCGGGCAGCGTGCGCACGCAGGGAGGGGGGCCGATGAGCAGCGCGGTGAGAGAGAGAGAGAGAGAGAGAGAGAGAGCGCGCGCACACAGAGGAGACCGAGACAAGGGAGCGGCCGAGAAAAAAAGCCAGAATCAAGCGTCCAAACAGCGTGTGTAATAAGTGCGCGAGGGACTCGTAATGTTCACGAGTCTCAGACCACGAGTCCGAGTCAAGTCTCGAGTCTATAAGGGACGAGTCCGAGTCAAGTCTCGAGTCTTTAGGGGACGAGTCCGAGTCAAGTCTCGAGTCTTTAGGGGACGAGTCCGAGTCGAGTCGTAAGTCTCTAAAAATAGCGACTTAAGTCCGACTCGAGTCCGAGTCCGACTCGCGAGTGCCCATCTCTGCCTTATACTGTTCTCTGATTTTGCCCTACTTATATTATTGTACTGTGGTTTGGGGTAGTACTTATAAAAACACAGTTAAACCAATAATATTGTTGCAAAAAAGAGCTATCCGAGTAATTCATAAAGTTGGGTTTTTGGACCACACAAACTCATTATTTCTAAAATCAAAGATCATGAAGTTTTGTGACATTGTTGAGTTCCAAACTGTACAAATGTTATTCAAAGCAAGGTATAAATTGTTACCAAACCAAATACAAAGAAGGTTCCAAGAACGTACTGGTCGTTATGAATTACGTGATGAATTAAACTTTAGGATTCAGAAACATAGCACAACTTTGAAAAGTTTTAGTCCAACAGTTAATGGTGAACAATTGTGGAATAAATTGGAGATGGAATTGAAACGATGTCCAAACATCAACCTGTTCAAATATAAATACAAACAAAAGACTTTTGAAATATACAGACAAGAAGAAATGCGTTGCCACTAGGGGGAGCAGTGGGATCAATTATGTGTATTTTTCCTCTATATTCAAGGAAGAGTGTTGCTGCTTGGAACGGTTGTCATTCTATTGCTCAAATTCACAAACGGAGAATTAGGGTTGGCAGGTTATGGATCTGTTGAGAGGGACCCTCCCAACGGGCTCTAAACCTTGTCTTTTAATGCACCACTCAGCATAGGAACATATTCTACAAAATCAGCTGTTAGGGCAGCTGTGTGGGGGTTTGTTGAAGGGGAGTTACTGCCCTCTTCAACTGGCTCACTCTCTGGCTTTTTAATGCACCACACTGTGCAGGGCTTTCGTCATACTTCACATATAAATCAATTAAATACATTATATAATAATGATGATGATAATTAAACCCAAATTAAAATTATACTGAGAATGGTAATGACAACTGGAAAGTATCAAGATCTCAGATTATAATATCTATTAATGTACCTTTATACCATAAAAGTAACTCTGTAATCACGGGTAAAAATATGCAAGCAATATATTAAGTAACAAATTTTTTTGACTTGCTTTGTATTAGACATCGTATATGAAACTAGATTGTTGTTGTAGCTGTGCGTTGTTCCAATTAATTATATAAACAGTTAATATATTTTTGTTGTTTGTTGTAAGTTGGTCTGTACGAATGTAGCTGCTTGAAATGTTTTGAAATGTTCTTTTTTTATTTATTGCACTTGGGGGTGGGGGCTCATAAGCTTTTTGCTTCAGCCCACTCCTTTTGAGCACAATGTGTATTGCTCAAATAAACAAATAAACAAACAAACAAAAGGAATCCATTTGCCATATTGCCCACGCCCTAATGTAATGGTGGGGGTCGAGCGCTGGATCTTTTTCGCCATGCTGCGCGAGGCTACAACAAGCGCACGCATTAACCTCCAACCCCACCTCTTCCATTGTAATCCGGTAAATTCCATCATTCATCGCTCCATTTGCCTGTATAGGAATTTCCCTGCTATAGTTTGCGTAACCTCCCATGTCTAGTGTTAATCCGATAGCACTTTGAATAAAAGATATATATAAAAAATGGCAGAAATCCGCCACTTTGCGAAACCGACTAATTGCGCAAAAGAGCGATCATCCCCTGCGATTGGGTTTAAGGACTTAAAACAAACAGATTAAAACGTCAGGCGATGGTGATAATGCAGGTTTTATTTAACGCTCAGCAGAACGGAGAAAGTGGGGCATGGCGCGCTTAGAACAATGTCATTACACACTGGCCTGATACACCAGCGGCTAACGCTCACAAGGACATTTCCTTTTTTCATGTGGTAAAAGCTGTACATGTAAGTGTGGTGGCTCAGAACTTTCTGTAGCACCTTTATACAAAATATACTTAAGGTTTCATCCCCCCAAAAAATAAATGAATAAAAAGACTCTATTGGCTTTAATCCAGTTTATAGGACGCAGTAGATGGCAACCACTGAAGCACATTCCATTGGTTTTCTCTGTACTTGCATCTTTACTTTTTAAAGTATTTTGTTCCGAACCTTTGGGCATATTGGATATGTTAATTAAGAATAAAGCTGCAAGTGAAAACACAAATGTGATTCATAGTATTGCACTGTGTTATTGTTGTACATTTTAAATTCTTGAAAGAAATAATGTTGGCCCTTAAAGTAGACATATCCTGCAAAATGGACATTGTTGAGGTTTAAATCAGGTTTTAACGTTGTTCCCTCGTCAAAAACAGACCTGGAGTAGTATTTCACAATATTCACACAGTTTTGAGATAATCCTCGGACAAAGTTGTTAAATGTAGCCGTTTTCTTCTTCTACGGTGTCAGCTCCTCGTTCTGTACTTCCTGATTACAGTTGCGTCATTGTTCAAACCCAAAACTATCCTCCACATTTCTAAAGCCCATAATCCAACATTATCGACTCTGACCCGTTCTGTGCTCGAAGTGTGTTTCTCGCACTGATGGAGTTCCTAATCACACCATACGTCCATTATGGATGTTTTTTTTCACTATTCCTATAGGTGCCAGCAGGAGGAGCCCCAGTCAAGATTTTCACCAGCTCTTTCACCTGCATTTCATTACCATTTAATTTGCATAGAGACATGTTTTCAAATTATAAAACGTTAAATTTCAAAGCTGAGGCCCCAAAATAATGTTTTTCCGTCTATTTTTAAGCTCCATATGCGGGACATGTCCACTTTAAAGCAAATGCAATTGGCGAGTACTGCCATAAACCATGAGGAACATGATGCTATACCGTCCTGAACATTTTTCACTGGTGGTAAAACAATAACACCGTTTGTCCCAATGAAAACAGTGTTAAGTTGACATTGACTGCTCATTGTTATTAATTCTTGCCGGTCTGTCTGTCAACTCCACAGCAAGTCCTATGTGAGAAAGTCCTTACAGATCACATGATTACTTTGAATTACTCCTGTGAAAACAGATTATAAAGAGTTGGACTCTTCATTCAACCTCAGCTTGTGCTTGATTTAGGATTTTGTTTATTATTTGCATTCAATGCATTATTACGACTTAAATAAGAAACCAGCCTGAAGGTGAGGTGAAAACTATGCAGTTTCTGTACTGATAAACATACTTTAGTTTTTATTTCACAGTGTTACTGTTAGTAACACACTAATAAAATGTTTTTAATCAGGTTTGACATTGCTCATAAGAGACCAATTGTTTGTGATTCACCAAAACTATGTCAGTCATTCATAATTTTTGGTCTGTGGCTGCTAATGTTTTTATGCTTTTTACAAACAGACTTGTCTTAAAAGCTCATAACTTTTAGTGTATTTCCAGTTGGCAGGTGAAGCCCAGGAGCTGTTCTCAGTCCGTCATGGCCCAGTCCGGGCAGCCCGGATCCTGCCTGCTCCTCATATTAGTGAGTATTTTTTCTTTCTATATCCAACCCGGGTTAGTTTTGGCCAATTCATGTCTCCTTTTCCCAACTCTGTCCCAAAGTCAGGTCAATACATAATGATAATTTGGGCCGATCAAAACAAAATCACAGTTTGAAAATGAAACAACCAAGTGTCTGATCTCCTCAGCGTCTTGCGATGTATTAAACCTACTGGGGTTGCGCGAATTAGAAGAAAAATATACTAGTTGCGATATTTGTGAACCACATGGAAATGGAATGAGATGAATTCTGAGTCGAGCCAGAAACAAGGAGACAGTTTATGTGCGGTCAAAGCCTACAGTGTGACAAAAGCTGATGCTAATGACGGCCAACCTGCCTGACCTCCGCAGGAAGAACACGGCCCATACCCCTACATATATTCCTGTCTCCTCAATGAGGATCTGTTCCCCTCCAGCCGTTTTGGGCCACTTTTGGAAGTCCAAAGGGTCACACAGGGGGTAAAGAGGGCCTGTATTCAACAGACTTCCAACTATGGCTGTGGACGTTTGGGTAAAAATAGATATCCAATTTCTCTACTGCGATTGCAAACAGTTAAGTAAATTATATATATATAAAAAAAAAAATCAGGATTCAATTCAGAGTCTAATTTTTAACATTTGAACGAACACAGCAATAAGACCTGCTAATCTACAAGAATCACAAACTCATTTCAGCGCATTGTTCAAACTCCACAGTTTGTAAGTGAAACATTATGACACCTAAAGGAGACAAGATATTTTGGCTTTTGTGAGCGGGCAAGGCAACTTTATTTATAGAGGACAATTCATACACAAAGAAATTCACAGTGCTTTACAGACCAAGGAAATGTTAACGTACATAGCATTACATTTGAAAGACATTTCCCCGTTAGAGGCCTGTCTCATCTTCAGGAAGCCCAGATTTTCGATTTTAAACTCACCGTGTGTCGTGGCCAACTCAACCATAACGCCATTGAGATGTGACGCTAAGATGTGAACCGGGCATTTAAGCTCATCCCTGTGAAGAACTGAGATGTTAGAAATACTGGAAATGAATTTGACCACAACTATCAGTTTAAACTTTCACTCCGTCTTTCATTGTTAAAAAAAACTAAATCATTAGGTATTGCTGGCTTTCAGGTGACATCACAGCATTCTAAAGGCCTATATTTTTATATACAGAAAAGGTAAAATTATTTGTTTTTTGAGATTTTTGGTGTTGTACAGAGAGATCATGGACCCATATTAATGATCATTTTTGTAATTAATTAATTTTCTTTTTAGATACGACTTGTGAAAGTGTAATGAAGTTAATAGGAAAAATTGGCTTCTGCCCCCCACTGACGGTATCACATTCTAGAACCTGAAAACAACCAATGGGGCCTTTTGGTTGTCAAAATGCATTGGCTCTTACCATTGTCATCTTCTTCATCATTGCACCTTTTATACAGTCCCTTTCAAAAGTGTAAGACCAGTTGAAAGATGGCAAAAAAAAATCATATTTTGCATGGTTGGATTTGAACAAGCTTCTAAGTAGAACTTCAATCTGCAACGAGAAGAAAAGGGCGTGAGACACAAAAAAAAAAAGTGGTAAAGCTTTTATTAAAAACGACAATTAAACTGAAATGGGCTGTTTTTTCAGTGGAACAATGGAGCTTCAGGTAGTGCAGAGTCATCAAACGGCATCTGTCTCTGCGCAGATGTTACAGAGAGCATCCCTCAGACTGAGGCCCTTGTCTGTGGGAACCACTGGTTATTGGGCTGCAGTCGGCTCCAGGAACGGCCTTAATGTGGTTCCTCCGCTTGACTTTTTTTGTTCCATAACCCACAGGATCTTACAAGAAATTCAAAACGAGAAAGTTATTTTGCATTTGCCATCAGGACAGTGTGAATACCTAAAATGACGCTGAATCAAAACATGTTTGGACAGATTTGCACAGGTGTGGTCCTAAACCTTTGATCAGCTGCAAAAACAGACTATTTCAGCTTAATTGTTGTTTTTATTTAGTTTTTGTCTCGCGCCCATTTCTTCTTGTTGCATTTTGAAGTTCTACTTGGAACCATGATGCATTTTTAAACTGGTGTTAAAAGGAATAGACCACAGTTTTTCCATACTGAGATATGTTCTTACCTGAGCTCAGATGAGTTGACCTGTCTGGTCTTTGTCCGTGCCCGTGGAAGGGTTTGGTCACTTCTAACTTCACCCCGTTTGGAGCTATAGGAATACATTGGGAGAGGCCAAACATCTTTGGTCGTTTTGCGTGACTGAGCGCAAAGACCAGACAGGTATGTATCAAATCATCTAAGCTCAGGTAAGAACATATCTCGGTATAGAAAAACGATGGCCTGTTTCTTTAAACTTTTGATCAGGACTCCCCCTGCAGGGTACCAAAGTCCAAATAGTTGGACACTAAAACACCGTGTTTAGTCCTGACTCTGGGAACTAGGTGGTGATCACTCTCTGAAGCTGTTGTACAGCCTAAATAATTGATTTCTTTTTCAGATGGACTTGATGAGAAAGGTATTTTAAGCTTACTGCACCTTGCTTGGAGCACCCTCTGCTGCATACCAATGATAAAACGATATCCAAGCCACAAATCAGTGGTGCCATGATACGCACAGCAAATCCTGGAACCTTTTTGAAAGCACTGTTGCTTTAAATAAACTTTGTACGCATGTTCCATGTGATAAAGTGGCCCCCCGCCTGTGTTGGGATATCTGCCTCTGCTGCTTCTTAATGCGTTTTACTTTCATGCACTTCCAAATCTCTCCACTCCCCTCTTTCAATCCATTCTTTGTTTGTGGTTGAAATGTGCTGAAAGATTGGGCCATAGACGAAACAAAAAGGCAATTTTTGTGTGTTTAAAAAGCTGTAAACCAGCGGGGTAGAGACACAGTTGGTGGAAGTGTGCGTGACTCCTGCCGAGAGGAAGCTGGAATAGATCAAAAAAGTGCATAAAAATAGAGTTTGGGGGTTATTTGAGATCAAATGAACTAAAGCTGCTGACACTAGTTTAGCACATATGGCAAGAGGATCCATTGCATTAATAATACTCCTAATATTCACGTTTTCTTCGTAATTCCAGCAAACGTTCTCATAATTGTACATGATTAAGTTACAAAGCTGTAGTCGTAATTGAATAAGCACATTTCCTGTCATGGCTGTGCTTTCGGGGAGGTCGGCGTGTATCATTGTTTCAAGAAAGGATGTCTTTGTTGTTTTAAATGTCATTTTTCCTCATCTCTAACCCGTCTCCTCCGCAGGCCCTGTGAAGACGGACAGTTTTGCCGACAAAAGGCCGCTGCTCGGGGTCTGCAAGAGCGCGGGGTCGTCCGGGTGAGTGCAACGGAGTTTGCAGGTCAATGTCATTAATGGTCCCACAGGCTCATATGCTTTAGTAAAAATTAGATAAAACTAACTTTAACCAGTCATAGAAACACATGGTCTACTCTAGGGCCCGACCGATTTACAGTCAGGTCCATAAATGATGGGACATTGACTGCATTTGTATGTTTTTGGCTCTAGAAACACCACAATCGATTTCAAATGAAACAACAAAGATGTACTTAAACTGCAGACAGCTTTCATTTGAGGCTATTTACGTCCAAATCGGATGAACGGTGTAGGAATTACAATATGTGCCTCCCACTTTTTAAAGGACCAAAAGTAATGGGACAAGTGGGGCTGTTCCATGGCCAGATGTCTGCTCTTCCTCCATTATCCCATTTATAAGGAACAGATGAGACGTCTAGAGTGGGATATTTGCGTTTTAGATATAATTGCTGTTAATTATCAATATGAGATCCAAAGAGCTATCACTATTAATGAAGCAAGCCATTATTACGCTGAAAAAATCAAATCAAACCCATCAAGCGTGGCTAAATCAACAGTTTGGAACATTATTAAAAAGAAAGAACACACTGGTGAGCTGTAAAACACCAAAAGACCCGGGAGACCACTGATGACAAATGTGGTGGATGACCGAAGTATTCTTTCCCTGGTTAAGAAAACCCCTTCACAATAATAGGTCAGATCAAAAACACTCTCCAGGAGGTGGGTTTATGTGTGTCAAAGTCAACAATCAAGAGAAGACTTCAGAGAAAATGCAGACGATTAACCACAAGGCGTAAACCACTGGTGAGCCTCGAAAACAGGAGGCTGATTAGAGTTTGCCAAAAACATTAAAAAAGCCTTTACAGTTCTGGAACAACATCCTAGGACAGGTGAGACAAAGATCAACTTGTAACAGAGTGATGGGAAGAGAAAAGTATGGAGAAATAAAGCATCTGCTCATGATTCAAAACATCTCACCTCATCAGTGAAACATGGTGGTGCAGCATCATGGAACTGGTTCCCTTGTATTTATTGATGATGTGACTGTTGACTAAAGCAGCAGGATTAATTGTGAAGTGTTTCGGGCAATATTATGAGCTCATATTTAGCCAAATGCTTCACAGTGCAGATGGACAATGACCCAACGCTACTGCCAAAGCCACCAAAGAGCTTTTTAAGGCAAATAAGTGAAATGTTATTCAATGGTCAAGTCAATCACCTGACATGAATCCAATTGAGCAGCGTTTCACTTGCTGGGAAAATGCCCCAAGAACAAGCAGGAACTGAAGACATTTACAGTACAGACCTGGCAGAGCATCACCAGGGGTGAAACCCAGTGACATCTATGCCTTCTAGACTACAAAGGATTTGCAACCAAATATGAAAAAGGAAAAAGTTTTATTTATAATTGTTACTTTGTCCCATTACTTTTGGTCCCTTTTAAAAAGTGGGAGGCTCACATGCAAACGATTATAATTCCTACACCGTTCATCTGATTTGCATGTATAGCCTGAAATTAAAGCTGAAAGACTGCAGTTTAAGGACACCTTTGTTGTTTCATTTGAAATCCATTGTGGTGGTTTATAGAGCCAAAAAAATAAGAATTGAGTCGATGTTCCAATATTTATGGACCTGACTGTATCGAGCTGATATCTGGGTATTTTCATTATCGGCCATCTGCCTTTTATATCTCCAGAACCTAAAGTGTTTTTTGCACTGGAAAGAACTCAGTCTGGGCCATAATGAGCCCTCCCACACTTCCTCGTCCTCAGGGGAGCGGAGAAACATTGCGGTGAAAATCGATCACCAGTTTAACCTATTTTACGTATTTTATGTTGTAGACTTTTGCGTATAATTTTGTAACCATAAGAGATTGAGATCGTTTTTAATTTTGGAATCTGCTGATTTTTGTCTTTTTAAACAAGCTCCCTCTAATGTACCTACTAAACATGGATATACACTGCTGTCACAGTTCAAGACTGACACGTTTAGAAGCTTCATACACAGAATTTAGACGAGACATTTTTTAAAATATGGCCCAAAAAATATCAGGTACAAGGTACATATCAGCATCGGCCTTAGAAAAAACCCATAATACATGTTTAACCATAGACTATTTGAAAGATATTAAATTAAATTACTTAAAATATAGGTGTATATATACAGTATATCAGCTATCGGCAAACCCCCTTCATATCAGTATCGGGCCCTAGTCTACTCTGTACCAGAACAAATATGTCGTCTTGACGCGGTTGAAGAAATGAAAAAGAACTAATAAAAATCACACAAAAGACTGAAAGACATAGCCATCTTCTGCCAAATCAGCCGACAAAGTGCTAAACTGTTATTCATGGCTTAGAGAAGTTATAAAGTTGGTTTTGCATAACTTCAAATTAAACGCTCCTGCTTTTGGACAGAAAGTAGGAGTGGCTGCCTGGCCTGTGTACATCAGCATCATTTTGACAGCGTTTTGTCGTTGTCGTGATCCTTCCTTTTGATGAAGCTGTCTAAGAAATGTGACTGGTGTTTATTCGGTTTCGTTTTATATTCCACATCTGGGCCTAATGCAGAGTTAATAATGAGAGAGATCAAAGCCCGTAGCCAGACGCGTGTTTTTCTGTCCTTCTCATGCACTTACAGTACACAGGCTGTGATTTAGCCTGACTAACCCTGACTCACAAAGTTTAGCAAAGATTATTTGGGATCAGACAAGGCACCTGTCCATCCTCCAAACAAAGCGAGAGCACTGAATATGTGGTGATTCGGACGTTTTATGGCGCTTTTATAGTGTTCTAGTGAATATTACTCTCCTGCTGCTGGGATCAAAATGAAAAGGAACGAGGAGTAACAAAATTAAAGCCACGTTGCGGAAGATTCCAAGTTAGATATTGCCATGTCGCAGGAGAAATTTAAATGTAAAACTCTAAACATGAATAAATATGCCAGACCTAAATCATGTATTGTATGGAATCCCAAGGCTCTTTGTGATGTGGCCCCGGCTCCAATTATTTTGAACTGTTCTAGATTTAAATCTTCCATCCTTTGATTTCCTCTTTAGAAATGCGCGCTCCAGTGTGCGTCGTCTGTGGCAGTATGTCCTAATGGCTTTAAGACGCGCCAGACGCCTGTTGTGTCTCTGCGCTCTGCTGGTGGCCTGGTTTTCCCCACTTGCGCCGTTTTTCCAGAACATGCAACGCTCTAACTCGATACACTCTCGCGAGGGGGAAATCGAATAAGGAAGTCTGCCTCGGAGGCCGCACCGGGACCACCTCCTCCTCTTCTGTGATGGTTTCCAGGGACAAAAGACTCGGTCTTTGTGACGCCGCTGTCAGCTGCACAAATCTGTTTATTGAACATGATTTGCAGTTTTGACGTTATTTACTTATTGGCCCATAAAGCCACACTGCGTGAAACCAAACGCTAGCCAGTTTGTTTATTTGTCAGGGTTTTATTTCATTTTATTTTTTTTAATGCAAGTGGACTTTGCATGTTCTTCCCATGTCTCTTACCTCAAACTACAACATACACATTAGGATAGTCCTCCACCTACTGCAAGTACTCCTGATCCATGATCTGGAGATGGGGTCAAATGCATAGAACAATAAAGCAGTAATATATCAAAGAAAACAACTCCTCAAAACTTCTCTTAACCATCGTAATCTACAATAACGTACTGTATTGAAATGGGGTCCATTTATCTTTTTCTGCTTTTGCTCTACATCCACTCACTGTATGAGCTCGGTCTGTCTCTCAGGGTCGGTGTCAGTTTGGATCCTATGCTAATGCTGAGAACATGTGTCGAAAAATCAGAGCCCTGACCTCCGCATGACTGGCACTGCCGCCTTCCTCCACTCCAAAAACAGACATCAGTGTGAGTGTGTGCATGCAACGAGAGAGGGGTGATTACAGGCAATAATACTCTGCAAAATATACTTTCAACTCATCTAACCTGCCCCTTGGGGGTGTTCTTTGAGCCGACCTTTCCCTTTGTTGCAATATCTCAGCTGTAAAACCTGAGTGTAACTCACCAGAGAATAGCATTTCGATTAAAACCTGCCATTGCTGTAGTATAGACCTCTTCAAACACATTCTGAAATGGACAATTGTAGCCCTGTACAGAGACCGAGATATTTCGTTTTCTGTAGATCAGTTCTTCTCAGCTCCTTCGGTCTCTGGCATTTTAGTGATAGAGGTTTTCAAAGCAGGATTGTGGAGCCTTGCGATCTCAGGTTCAGCTGCAACAGATAAAAGAGAGATTCCACAAAAAAGATTGTAAAGTGTTTTAGACACCATGCAATTATAGTAGTAGTGGTGGTGGTGGTGGTTTGACTAAAGTCTAAACGTAACATGACTTCCTTCACTAATCATTTTATCAGTTTATCAGCTTTAATGTATCAAATATAAATATTGCAAATCGAATTGCAATATTTGTGCAAAAAAAACCCCACACAATTAGTTTTTAGTCAAAATCGTGCAGCCCTAATTGTCAGCCTTATGATCAATGATTTGACCCATATTATTTGAGAGAAGATGGATCATTCTGCAGTTATAGAAATCATATCATTTCTTTTTCCTATCTGCTCCTATTGCTACAAATGCCGAGTTGTTGTATTGTTTGCATCATTGAGTGTTCTGTCCAAATAGTTTCTACATACAAATAAATTATGGAGGTTTGATGGCCACTAGATGTGTTTCCGGCCCGAAAAACGTAGGGAAACCTATATTTTAGCATTTAGCTCAGATGTCACTTTTACGTTCTATTAATGAGCTCATGTTGAATCTCTAAAGGTCTGTACATTCAGTACTAAACTCTCCCCAGGCTTTGACATCGCGTCAATATCGGTGGGTGGACAACAGACCAGTCATAATTTGTGATACTTGATGGCTAATGCTAACTGTCTGTATACTAAAGGATCCAAAGCCATTTCTACAAAACTATTACTATGACTGCAACCAATTGATTTGCAATTCAAATTCACATGTGATTAATCTTGCAGCACTTATTTGAACGTCTTCATGTTGCTATGGATGTGGATAAATATATTTCCACTGTGTTAAACCAGTAATGCTTTTAACATGTGTGATGTTGAAAGGCGTGTTGGCCTGACCCCTGGCTGAATGGCACGGCCTTCTCCTTCCCTCAAATAAAACCTTACCAAACAACTCCATCTTCGGAAAAACGCTTCCGGACTTTCCACATCGCCGTTCATAAACTTACAAAGGTCCTCACACGCTTTTTAGCATATAATCATTTTAAAATAACAGCTTTAGTGAACCACCAAAAAGGATGCAGTCTTGACACTTAAATGGAAAACACATTGGAGCCTTGGCCACTACAGCAGCCCTCGGTTTTAGAAGCCGGTGCAGTCAGCTTCAGGCTTGGATTACAAGATTTGCAAATTAAAGGCAAACCATAGAAGGGCCGGGAAAAAGCCCTGTTCTTGTATAGAAACGTGCACAGTCAATTGATTTGATCAATGAATGGACTTAACACGCAAGTCCAAACAATGTTTGGATAAAGAGATTTCCTTAACTGCGAAATTGTGTGTGTGCTTTGGGAACTGTTCAGAAAGTGGAGGGTCCATTCTAGCTGTTCTTTTTAATAGAGTGACAGTGGTAGGTAGGAAAGTTGGAGGTTTGATCCCCAGCTCTGACCAGTGATACCGTCATTGTGACCTTGGGCAAGTAAAAGGGTAATTACTAACACTGCCAAGCTTTTGTGTCCATGCAAAGAAATACACCACAGTATTGTCTACTCTGGCCCACACATGTAGTCAGTTGGTTTAAATGTAACAAATAAATTTGCAGTTTTTGGTGGCTGATGTTAATTTCTCACTTGAAGATGCATTGCTGCCTCATGCTTTGTTCCCTGGTGTCATTTGGATATGTGACGAGTCACAGGAACCAGGGACACAAGTCGGTTCTGGGGCATTTTGAGATTTTCACAGATTATTAAAGTGAGGTCTCCAAGCTTTCCAACAATTTGTAACACATGTAAATCTGATAATATTTAGAGGCGTAGCTGTGATTTTAAGTTAACCATTCCCAAACGACCAAAGGGGATTAAACGGCCTCTGAAGTTTTGGGCCATTCTCACCTCTCTGCTGTTGGGAGTGACAATAGGGCTCATTTACATCTCATGGGCTGTAATTTACCCCCAAAGCAATTCTCTTATCGACACCTGACTTGTCTGTGTGTTGGAGAAAAGCAAGGAATGAATGCGCTTGCGATAAACCCATTGTTAGTTTTCCCAAGAAAAAATATTCATTAAATTAAGCAAGTTTCCAAATATACTGTGGCTTCTGCTGGCACTCAGCCTGCCTGGCATCCTCAAATATAATGGTAACATTTGTACTTTTTAACAAGTGTAACAGACTGATGCTGTTTAGTAATGGCGGAGTCTGCCAAGGTGCGCTCAGACCCAGGACACAGTCTCGGACCCGGGCTCAGACCACAGTGGTACAGGGAGACCGTAATGCACATACATTCTCATACACATGAGAAGCTCATACACACCTATTGTGTGTCTCTGTGTGAGTTTGCCTCACGTCTGCTCTCTTCCCCTCATACACGCCATTTATACACGCTGTACACGCCAGTCCCGTTCATTTTTGGACGGAATTAAAGTCCCCGGGTAAAGAAAGCACTTTACGAACGCGCACCACATCACAAGAGAAAAGAAGCAAGACACAAAGGGCTGAAGGAGCACAGAACAAGCTAGCGCTATACGCAGTCAGGCCCGGGGCTGAGAGGGAGTCGGCCGGGAGGACGGAGCGTCAGCCCGGGGCTGAATGTGAGAGGCGGAGCGTCAGCTAGGGATGCGCTGACTACATTTATGGAGTAATGGTAAATGTTCTCAAGTTATATAGCGCTTTTCCACCTACATTAGGCACTCAAAGTGCTTTACAGCAAGGATCCTCTCACCCATTCATACACCAATGTACGCAGACACTGGAGTAGTTTAAGTTTGTAGAGATCTTGATTTTGTGTAAATAGCAGATTAATTCCTCATGACTACATGACTGTCTCCCATGCTAACGCTCCATGTTAGCTTACAACAGCACAATAGCCTCAAACAACTAGCTCACAGCAGCCACCAGCGATAACAAAACCAACTTTCACTCACCCGTCTGACGTAACCTTTGCCTTCTGCTCAGCAAACTCGTGGTAAATCCATTTTCCAGCGCAAGTAGCGGCGGCCTCCGTGAGACACAGGGGAAGCGTTACAGTCATGAAGCCGCACACGCTACCACGGCGTGCGCCATTTCTCTGACGAGACAAGATTTTTCAAACTGAAAACTGATCGCCAATAGGCGTTTGTATAAAACTGCCCTTTTGCGTGGCATTTGTTTAATAAAGCATGCGTCAACAACGCAAAACAAAGCGGCTGTGCCTCTCCTCCTCCATGGTGCTTACCCAGTATGTAAAAACACACAGATAAAGTCACGCCCCTACTGCACGCTCTGAAATTAACCTCAAACTAGTCGGTTTGATCCTAAAAGTTTACACTTTTAAATATACTAATACTGGTAGCTTTAACATGGAGAGGCTTCTTCGTTACTTCAACTGAAAGATTCTGCAAAAAAGTGAAAATCGGCAATTAAAAAAAATAATCGTTGTATACGTTTTTCTCGACACGGGCTGCCGACTTGCGTAGCTGGAAACCACGGCGGGTCACATATTTCCTCCTCAGCCCAGATGCTCACAGGATGTCACCCTCTCACTCCCATTGATGACACACCATCTCAAATCTCAAAAGCACATTGTCGAGCTGTCTATGTGTAGCTGTGCAGGTTCCTATGCTTGACTAGGGTGGGCAACGCTTCTGGAGAATTTTAACAGGAATCCACTCGACTCACTTCATTCAATCAATTTATTCATGAACAGTGGTAGGTGAAAAAACTTAAACAAAAACAAATATCCCAGTGTAAGTATGTACACCATGTACAATTCAACATACGGCATTTGCAATAAACATTACACATGTAAACCAGGCAAGTATGGATGATACAAATTTTGTATTTTTTGCAGTTTAACAGCGAGTTGGCGACGGAACACTTACTTTCCCAGAGTGGAGTTCTGATAATGGTTTGTCTTTTTCCTCTGCTGCTCTCGTAACTCCGCACAAAGTTTAGAGCAGTTTCCCTGTTTGTCACAGGCCATAGAGTCGTCTGTGTTGCTGCAGAAGGTAAAAACCTGTGTTTTCCTCAAAAGGAGCGCATCACTTCTCTATAGAATGTGATGAAACTGCGTTTCAAAGCGTCTCTGTGTGCGTCGGCTTTAATGGCTTATCCGAAGCTCACGGACAGAGGGAGGTTTGGACATGCATTGAATTGACCTGCACCAGGAGGTAACAGCGGGTTTGAGTGTAGTTCAGCTGTAAGTCCGGTTGGTCAGTGTGGAGCAAAGTTGTACACTGTCTCTGTTCAAATAAATAAATAAATAAAAGCAGCCAGTGAAGGTGCTGTAGCGTGAGGATTGAGTCTGCATCATCCTGGTGTTCACTGGCGGTGATGCGTAAAAGGCTGCGCACCCTGTTATTTTCTTATACGGGACATGTCGGGACCCGACTTCTTTTGGTCTGACCACCCGCTCCCGCCCGAGGCAGTTTGAATCCCGCCTGCTCCCGGGAGATTTGTGTTGGGTTCTGCAAGTCCCGTGGGATTTCCTGTCCCGTGCAGGTCTCTACCGCATACTGAGGAATTTATGCTCAACAAATCACGGGCCGGATTAAATCATCTTGCGGGCTGGATGTGGCCCGCGGGCCTTGTGTTTGACACATGTGTCATAGACAAACCCAACATGTGTCATGTGATCAGTCCAAAGACTGATTTTAGACAAAACGGTGTAAAAAAAAAAAAGGTTGTAGAACAACTTGTCCAACTCCAGAGTCACCAGTAAAAAGGCTTTAACACTGTAGTGTCTAAATGCTGTGATGTAGCTTTGATGTGAATAATAACATTTCAAAATCCCCTTTAGATAAGAATTGGAATGGGCTACTTATTCCTAAATACATGTAGTAGTTTTGATGACGCAATCCCAAGCGATATCAAGTTAATGAAATCTGGCATTGTTGACCAATTGTAATTGATCAGAAGAAGACCCTATGCTAATGTTCAGAGGTGTCAAGTTTAGACCTTTTGGAGTGAGCAAAGTAACCACAAGAGTGAGATCGTGGGCTTGGTTAAGCAGCTAAGTAGCGGAAAAATGGCCGGCATATTGTGATTGCGAATGAATAAACTCCTATGCTTCTCCCGTTTCTTAGTGCATCTGGCACAAATCAACATTGTGGGCGATTTCCAAGTTTTCATTAAGAGCGGTATGATTTACAACGCATAGTGAGGCGTTCAAATATCACCTGACAAGTTTAAACATAGGGCTGGGATTTTACATGACCAAACTTTAGCTTCCAGTGGAACCATGCATGTCTTTCTGTAGCAGCTTTTCCTTCTGTACTGATGCGTAACTTGCCATTCACTACAGCCCTTTGTAGAAACTACTACACCTTTGTGTCCAAACAGAAAACATATTAAAATCTGTGGAAATGGGTTTGGCATGAAAGGCATTTCAGGGCTAAAGATGTCAAACATAATCAACACGTAACACTATAGAACCAGGATTGAGACCCGTTCAGGACCACATTCTTTGATTTTGGGAATAGAAAAAAACAACTTACAAACAGGGTAAACATAAAGATTCTGTTTACCAAGCACATTTTAAATAACGCTAGAAGCATCGACATTTGGGGCCACGGTGGCGCAGAGTGGGTCGTCACGTGATCGGAAGGTCGGGGGTTCGAATCCCACCTCCTGAAGGTGCATGCTCTCGTTGTGTCCTTGGGCAAGACACTTCACCCACCTTGCCTCCAGTGTCTGCGTACATTGGTGTATGAATGGGTGAGAGGTTCCTTGCTGTAAAGCGCTTTGAGTGCCTAATGTAGGTGGAAAAGCGCTATATAAGTTGAGACTAGGTGTGTCTCGGTATGAAAATTTTACCTCACGGTTATTGTGACCAAAATTATCACGGTTTTCGGTATTATTGCGGTATTTTTTTTATGTGTGTTAATAAGTTCAGAAAGCATTGATAGTCCTACACAAACTGAAATAGTTTCAAAAAAGTGTAACAGTGTTTGTTATATTTAAAAAAAATACAGACAAAAGTGCAACTTTTCACATCAAAGTAAAGGAACTATAACTATGAATTGTTGTCCGTTTGGAGGGTATTACATGTACTATTTATAGCGCCAGAACCATGTTAGAATATTTTTAACTAGATAAACCCTCTATTTCAGGAATATTGTTCTCAGTTTTTGTCCTTGCTTTCGCTCTGCAGATTTGGGAAAATGCCATCAGACAGTAATCATTGTTAAATTCATACTAATGCAGCGAGAGTGAATCTATTGCATTGGCGACCAACTTTAATCTGCCCTCCAGCAGCCCTGTAACACATTTGTGCCAGAGGTATCCGGACACGGTTTATATGCTGGCGGTGGTGCTGTAGCTGCACTATGGGGCGACTCGTTACCTTTTCCCTCAACTCAAAGTCACCAAACAACACAGTGCGCATGCGCGGCAACTCCAGCAGATGAGACGGTGGCTCGTGAGGCTCACCGTGCCGACACCGCGGGCGCGGTAATCCACCGAGATAATATAGTTTTTCAAAAACAAGACGGTAATTTTTACTGTCAAAATTTTTACCGGGGTTTACCGCTACACCGTTTACCGTGACGACCCTAGTTGAGACCATTTACCATAGGTTAACTACAGCTTTGACAGCTTTTCGAAAAGATAAATCCTAATAGATTATTTGTAGTTTTAAAAGAACATTATATTATATACTGCAGTTTTTTGCAATTTTCTGTTCGGTACCTTTCGGTTTGATTGCAATGAATTGTGCAGCCTCATAATGTTACATCAAAACTTTGGGCCCTTCGGCATTTCACATCTTATAATAATCTTTATGTATGGAAAATAGATGAAAGAATGTGGAAGTCTTTTTAAAACCCAGAGGTGCACTGCCTGGAAAAGCATGACGTCAGCAGGTTGGAACAGTGAGTTCTGAGCTCTTGGAGCCTGAATGTAAATAACTCCAGATCTTTTGATTATAAAGGAAAGCCGAATAACCTTTTTTAAAAAGCTTGTAAAATCAATTAGGATACCACTGGGCATCAACTTGTGGTAAGAGTAGACAGCAAGGTGTACAATTGTCAGAGGATCAAAGTAAAAAGTTTAAAGATCGGGCCATAGAGAGGACATTTGTTCTTGGGGCTGTGCAATTAATTGAAATGCAATCAAACTGTTACTAATCTGTGATCACTCTCAATTATGGGCATGATTCTTATTAGTGGAAAGGTCTGCAGTTTCCTCGAGCAGTAACCGCACACTGTTTGGAGTTTGGACTTAATAGAATCACACGTTGAGTTTGAAACATGGACATGTACGGAGGAGAGACAGTGACTGCATGGGTAGAAGGATGCTGAGGTTAGAGCTGCCAGGAAACGGGACGCCTGGAGAAGGCCCAAAGAGGAGATTTATGGACGTAATGAACGAGAACCTGAAGTTTGTTCGTTAGAAGAACATGCACTCTCCACGAGCAAGTTACGCATCTCTCAAACATAATCCCTTAACTACTACCAAAATACTCTATTGTAAAAGCTCAAACACGCACAATAAAAGTGCTTAAAAGGTGCTTGAATCTGACCCCAGCGAGAGTGAAGCGTCTCTGTATTAAAAGCCGCTTAATCACAGCGTAAAACGACAATGGAAAGGGTCATTAAATCCATGCTCCAGGCGCTTTTCCTCCACTCTGCAACACGTGCTATATGTATCCGAAAGCCATTGTTTCGCTAAGCTCCTGGTGTCTCCATGCACTTTACCAACAGCTTTTGCACCGCAACCGGATGTGTCCCGCCTGCAAAGTGTATTAAAGGGAAAATCGCCCGGCTTTTGTTTAAAGCGAGCCACCGGATTAAGAGGATTTTGAAACGTGATGCTTTTTATCCTACACTCTCGCAGTAGGGACGGTTTGAAAACGAAGTTGCAATTAGTGAATCGCAAAGGCACAATTCTTTTGAGCTATAAAATGCAGTACCTCTGTGTCCTTGAAGTCTGCGTTCTGTATTTTAGTAAAAAGTGCGACACCGCCAATATGCTAGCATGGCTTCTAGCATATTGGCTGAAAGTGAAAGCTTGTTATTTTGACTTATAAAAGTAAAGTTATGCTGATTTATCCAAATGAATGTTTTTAAGCCTTTAGTTTAACAGTTCATATTTCAGCTTCTCTCAAATGTTAATACTCCTCCCGTGCAAACTCGATCTTGGAATAATTATATCGCAAATCAATTAACAAATTCAGCGTTTGCCAAGGGGGGAAAAGGGAGTAATATGACAGTTTGATTCAGTCTTTCCAAACTCGGCGCAGTGATATCTGTGCCGTGAGTAGCTTGAGGTTTATGTTGGCTAAACGTCACGCTCTTTGTGTGAGGTAAGTCTCTGACAGTGGTTTGGACTTTCAGCTGAAGCAGACCGGTGTGTAGCTGGCTCTAAAGACTTGGCGGGATTTACTGATGCAGGAGCCAAGATGCGTATTAGGTCTGTCGTTGGAGCGAGAAGTGATTCTCCCAGGAAATATTGATGATTGTTGCTGACGTACGAACTACTATTTATTTACTCGTGCTTCATTCTACGCCTCTTGAAATAATGACACCATATAAGATGATGCATGATTTATATTTGATTCAATGAAAACACAAAGTTCAAAGCCTTAATGAGCATGTACATGATATTGCAAATATCATAAAGCATATTGCAAATGTTTCCTGTATTGGCGGTTGGTATCTGTTAACAGTCCTCGGTTAGTTGAGGTCGATTAGAACTCTCTGATGACAAACCTAAATTATATTCCCAGTATCGGTGCATCTTGTACAGAGAGGTTCCTGTCATAGCTCCTATTGTGTTCAAATGAGCTCCGTGAACTGAATATTACAGAAGATCATGATGTCGTCATGCCCGGGGGCTGTGATAGACAATTTAATGTTTATATAAATAAATAATAATAGTTCTATGAACGACAAAAACAATGTTCACAAACGGGACATTCCTTCCCATTTGCTGTAGCAGATTGGTCATTTTCTAAAACCGCATTAGAGGCCTGATTCATCAGATGTTGCCGACCATTGACGAAAACATCCGTACAAAATCAAAACAACAACAGCGTTTGCTCCTATTAGGTTTTCCTTTTCCTCCATAATTGTGCAGTTCTACTTGAATTTCGGCCTGATCTGTCAATCGTTGTTATTATTATGGCCACATTCCAAGAGGATTTGATAAGAAATTTAGCTACATTAGAATAACTTTATTCTAAATTTGAAATCCTTCTGTAGTTGATATATAAATTGACAAACGGATAAGCCCCTAATTGCGTTTTTAATTGGCTCTTTATTCAACCAGGAAAGGCCCACAGAGATTTTAGAATTTTTTTTTTCTGGATATTTCTGACACCAGAGCCTATTCTACATGTTTTAAATGATAAGGGAAACTGGAGCCTTTGACCTCCTCTTCTCCACCCCCCCCCCATCCCCGCCGCCTCTCTGCACAGAGGCTCCAGCTCCTCTCCACAGTTTATTTGGACTGCACAGCTCTGCTTTATGTCAGTGAAAATGGGTTCTGCCTCGTCAGTTTTCCCCGCTCGGAGTAGGAAGTCCGATGGCCGTCAGTGGAGCTGGAAGTGTGTGTGTAAACAGAGCCGACAGCCTGACTGATCGAGGGTGACTTTTTTAAACCTGCGCCTAAACGGAGCCTCGTCGGTCAAAGCAGTTAATACCTTGGTGTAGTCGGGGACAAACTCTCGCCCTATTCTGTTGTTCAAAGGGCCCCATGCTGTGTTAAACTGACTTGGTAGCTTTGAACCTTGTTTTAATGTTGCTCCCTCATCAAAAACAGACCTGTAGTTGTGTTTGAATAATCCTGTCTGCCCCTCCCCACTTTTTGATGTCATGAGGTTTTTGTTTGTATATTTAGCTTTAGCAGCTTACTGCTTCAGTTACTCTTCCTGGGGTCAAGGACAAGAAGTCATCAAATCCAACACACATTTTCAGATGCTATACTAATACAAACAAGCTCACTATTTTCAGTTCTCCAGAAATCACAGAACAATTCAGAACTCTTATGAATGTTCACTTACCATAATATACTTTGAGTTGTTAAAGATATTTAGAGCTTTGTTGCAGTGGTCATTTATCCCATGGCTCAAAACATAATTGCATGCTCAGATCCGTTTCACATTTTGGAGTGAAACTTCAGAATGAAGCTTGTTAAGTGCCTTGTTAAGTAGCGATGTGTATTTCTTCAAAAAGGTAACCTCTGGTAAAACAGAAAGCCTGAAGAGTTGTTACCATAGACATAATAATTAATAGACTCCATCTCCTCACTCCTCCCCGTTTGCCATAATGACCACGTTCGAAAGGGAAATCATGACAGATTTACAAACTCCTCCTCTCCAGCTCTGACAGAGCATGTGCCTAAAAAGGGCATAAGGGCGGGATCTTCACTGTAGACTCGGCCCTCACAGGGCGTGTAGTTCGATCGATACTGCGTCCGTGCCTTTAACAGCCTATCAATCAAAGGCCAGCCCTCATTAGTAAACAAGATTTCTAAAATATTACTTACGAAAACCAGCCTGGTTTCTTTAATTGTAACTAACCCAGCGTTATCACGGGAGCGATATCTAGCTGTAGAAAGATTAGAAAAAATTAGAAACCAGGCTTTACAGTTGCATATAACGTGTGTAAAGTGTAATGCTTTCTAATGGAAAACTAGAGGTACTTCAGCAATGGCGGACCCCTAGCGTCATGGTTGTGAAGCAGTGCAACCGGTGGCCATTGTTAACGCAAATGTGGCGACCCTTTATGTCCATACAGCTTCTTCAAAACTACAAAAGCAATTACTAACATGGTTTCCTCCCGGTGCTCCCCCACAAACCCAAAACATGTACAGTAGGTTATTTTCCCTGCCAGGTGATTCAGAGCATGAGCTTGTAGCTGAAGATCTGGAGAGATCAGGCGCTGCACTGCTCCTGAGAGGTTGTCCCAGTGACACTGACGCTGCTGCGGAGAGAACAAGAAACATTTAAACCTTAAATGCCACAACTGCCTCTAAAATCCTGCCCTCAAAAATGTGTTAATTCGAGTCCGAAGTGCTGTCACACACGAGCTTAATATAGGGACTACACTACCAAACCTGGCAGTAGTGACTATAAAAATGACCAACTTGCATCTAGTCCCTTTTTTAAAGGCCCAGTTCCTGATTTATATTTATTTTTTTCAGTATTTTGTAAAAGCAAACATTTGTGAAGAAAGATTAAGATATATTCTAAAGCCTGATGTTGTGACAGTTTTGATCCTAGAAAAAACTGGTAAAGAGCCTTTAACCATCTGACATGCCCTTCAAGGCTGCACCATCTCCAGATCATGAGCTCAATTTGTGGTCAGGTCAGTGGGAGTAAAAGCAAACTCCACACAGAAAGGCCCTCACATCAGGACTGGCAGTTGTGACATAACGATGCTAACCACTCTGCTACAGTCAAATGTAGTAGATAAAACAATTGCAGCTTTGTGTCAATCTGTTTCTATATTGTGCCAATGTGGCTATTGACTCAAAGTGGCTTTATAGTGGTAAAAGCTGCGTATATTTATTTATGCAGTAGAAAAAACACCATTACCACATAAGTATCCTCATGTGGAGATAAAACGCAGCTAATGCTAATGTCTCCCAAAGGCTGCAAAATGACTCAAACAAAGATGGCGTCTGTCTGTCAACTTCCTTTATTGCGTTATCTAACCCAGTCCCTTATGTTCGGGGGATAATATGAGCATCTTTATATCCATTTGAGCGCCGGGACGTCAGGCCTCGAGAGCAAACGTGACCAGATGTTTCTTGTGTCAAGTGCTTCCACTTAAGTCGGACAGAAAATTGGCACGCGCCGCTAAAATGGCTAAAATTGGCTCTAATGCAAGCTACGGTTTAGGTAATGAATATTAATATCCACTTTACCGCCGTCAAAAGGAAGTGGGAGAGCGGGATTTATGGCGCCACGTTCAGAAAGTCCCCAGTCGCTTTACAAAGAGGAGATGTGTTACCGCTGTTATAGTCATACACACTGGGACTGTGAATTTAAAAGGTTATTCTAGACTTTTATTACAATGTGTAAGTTCTATTATCAAATCGTATAAACCAAGGGACAAAATATATATATTTTTTTTGCTACCTGAAAGCTGAACTCATCCCTGTAAAGAATAGAGACGTTCGAAATGCATTAAGTAAGGATGGAGTTTGGACCACAACTAACAGTTTAAAATTCACTAGCTTTCACTGTTCGGCCGCACGCTTTCACCTGTTTCTATAAGCTATGTTGCGGAACATTCCAGTTTGTATGTCGCTGTGTCACAAGAGCAACTAAAAGATTGTAAAACACTCGTACATACAGTGCCTTGCGAAAGTATTCGACCCCCTTGAACTTTTTGACCTTTTGCCACATTTCAGGCTTCAAACATAAAGATATAAAACTGTCATTTTTTGTGAAGAACCAACAACAAGTGGGACACAATCATGAAGTGAAATGAAATTTATTGGATATTTCAAACATTTTTAACAAACAATTATTCAGTCCCCTTAAGTTAATACTTTGTAGCACCACCTTTTGCTGCGATTACTGCTGTAAGTCCTTGGGGTTTGTCTCTATCAGTTTTGCACATTGAGAGACTGAAATATTTGCCCATTCCTCCTTGCAAAACAGCTCGAGCTCAGTGAAGTTGGATGGACAGCATTTGTGAACAGCAGTTTTCATTTCTTTCCACAGATTCTCGATTGGATTCAGGTCTGGACTTTGACTTGGCCATTCTAACACCTGGATATGTTTATTTGTGAACCACTCTATTGTAGATTTTGCTTTATGTTTTGGATCATTGTCTTGTTGGAAGACAAATCTCTGTCCCAGTCTCAGGTCTTTTGCAGACTCCATCAGGTTTTCTTCCAGAATGGTCCTGTATTTGGCTCCATCCATCTTCCCATCAATTTGAACCATCTTCCCTGTCCCTGCTGAAGAAAAGCAGGCCAAAACCATGATGCTGCCACCACCATGTTTGACAGTGGGGATGGTGTGTTCAGGGTGATGAGCTGTGTTGCTTTTACGCCAAACATAACGTTTTGCATTGTTGCCAAAAAGTTGGATTTTGGTTTCATCTGACCAGAGCACCTTCTTCCACATGTTTGGTGCGTCTCCCAGGTGGCTTGTGGCAAACTTTAAACGACACTTTTTATGGATATCTTTAAGAAATGGCTTTCTTCTTGCCACTCTTCCATAAAGGCCAGAGTTGTGCAGTATATGACTGATTGTTGTCCTATGGACAGAGTCTCCACCTCAGATGTACATTTCTGCAGTTCATCCAGAGTGATCATGGGCCTCTTGGCAGCATCTCTGATCAGTTTTCTCCTTGTATGAGCTGAAAGTTTGGAGGGACGGCCGGGTCTTTGTAGATTTGCAGTGGTCTGATACTCCTTCCATTTCAATATTATCGCTTGCACAGTGCTCCTTGGGATGTTTAAAGCTTGGGAAATCTTTTTGTATCCAAATCCGGCTTTAAACTTCTCCACAACAGTATCTCGGACCTGCCTGGTGTGTTCCTTGTTCTTCATGATGCTCTCTGTGCTTTAAACTGACCTCTGAGACTATCACAGAGCAGGTGCATTTATACGGAGACTTGTTTACACACAGGTGGATTCTATTTATCATCATTAGTCATTTAGGTCAACATTGGCTCATTCAGAGATCCTCACTGAACTTCTGGAGAGAGTTTGCAGCACTGAAAGTAAAGGGGCTGAATAATTTTGCAAGCCCAATTTTTCAGTTGTTTATTTGTTAAAAATGTTTGAAATATCCAATAAATTTCGTGTCACTTCATGATTGTGACGCACTTGTTGGTTCTTCACAAAAAATTACAGTTTTATATCTTTATGTTTGAAGCCTGAAATGTGGCAAAAGGTCGAAAAGTTTAAGGGGGCCGAATACTTTCGGAAGGCACTATATAAATGATCTGGATACATGCGGGGATACGGCTGATGTGCTCAATGCTGTCTTCATGCACAGGGAGACGGGTTGGATAGACGCTCCGCTCACTCAGCGTTGTGATGGCGTTCATGTTTCTGTATTTATTTTAAGCACACGCAGCACGTGCATTTATCGAGACTAAAAATGTTATCGTCCTTCATTTTAGTTATTGAGCGATAACTCTGTATAGTAATTATCGCGGCAGGTCTACACTCACAGTGAAGACACTTTTTATTTTGGTATTTCTCGCCAATAATAACTATGAACTATTAAATGTAGTATGACTATGAATATTAATATTATTTTGTACTGTCTGTCTATATTCAAATTCTAAAGGCTTTTCTTGCGTACGTCATGTTGCGTACAACAGGGCCTTGTGTTTTCCTAAAGTGGTCCCTTTAGACCCTCTGTATACACTAATGGTAACGCACTAGACGAGAGCGGGAGAGAGGCTGAACTTTTTACCCTCGTTATGCCGCTCCTGAAGCCTGCAGCTCCTTCCAGGCCTCGGCTCTCTCTGATGTGGTCGGCGTTTGTTGTGTGCGGGAGAACCAGCTCCAAAACCTTAAAAAAAAAAACAACAGGCAGCAGACGGCACTGGGAAACTGAAGGGCTGCAACTAAAATGCGTGTGTGTAGGTGTGTGAAAAGTTCAGGGACTTCTGGCTCAATGAGAAAAAATGGAAAGGAACTGATTAAACATTTTGGATTCAAGCAACGTGTATCTCTGTAATACTAACAACACAAAAATTTTGTTTGGTATATTTGATAAGAAACATTTTAGACCGGATTTTGGTAGTCTTTGAATAGGCGCTCTTACTGAAAGTATACGTTGAAATTCAAATCTGCCACCAACTTTTGGTGGTTAAAAGCTCAATAAACAAAGCTGTAGTGCAAGAAACGTTGAAGTCTTTAGGTGCAACGTTTGGTGGAAATGTTGTGACTCGAGAATGAGAAAAATGCTACATGGAGAAAACGACCCTTTTTACATTTTCCCTAAAGAGAAAACTGGCCCAACACCAGAACAATATTTTCAAATTTTCCCCCATGAAATCAACACAATCTGTATAAAACTTTCCCCGCGTCTGGATTAGAGAGTGGAAGAAGCATTTCCAAAGCGAACAGAGCACAATATGTTAACGGCCTGTCATTAATTTCCCATCGAACACTTCAGAGCGCTGCGTTTCCTCATAACTACTGTGACCGCTCTCTTCTTTGTTTCGGATTTTGTCACGTTGTTTGAAAACTTTTTACAGACGGCTTTCTCTTTTTCTGCCAAGTCTCCAGTCGCTGGTGCTGTGCCCTGGATGTGACTCGCTGGATGTTGGCAGGAGTTCCCCCTGTTGTAAATTGGCCTTGGTTAAATGGAAGAAGTACTCAGAAACTTCAGTAGAAAACAACCACTACAAATCTATGTCTGTGTTACTTAATGGCTGCAAAAAGGAGCAAAACAAGTTTATATTCTTTATTTTATTATATGTAATTTGTCCTCTGCGTTTGACCAATTCTTATGCAAATAAGGTGTTATGTGATGTTTAAAAAATGTTATTTATAGGGCCTAAAATTGATATCCTGATGTAAAGGAGAAATATCATGACAACAATATAGTATTTGGCGATATAACTGACACTGAGCAAAATATTTAAAATCACAGCCTATTAGGCAAATTCATTTAAAACTATGTAATTTTTGTATTCATCAAAATTCCCTTAAAGCTGCAGGTGTAAGGCAAGGCAACTTTATTTATACCATTTTGTACACAAGGCAACTCAATGCGCCTAGTGTACCTTCATCTGGAAGGTTATAGAAGATACGATGAAATAAAATGGCTATGATAACTGCTTTGTGAACGGTCACCACAGTCAAATGATCCTGGAATGTTTCATTCCACAACATGATAAATCCATAAGCAAACATGAGTTTAGATGCCAAGATATAAAGTTGCCCTTAATCTCTGTCTGCCCCTGGTCCTGACTCCAGTCACAATCACCTGTAGTGCAAAAAATGATATGATAAATGGTATTTTGTCTAGAGTGATCTTCAAATTTATACCGGTATCCAAAAATAAAATCGGTGTAACCGTGTACGATATGACATGGCCCAGCCCTAATGTTTATAACTTGTAACTGTTCCACTATTCCTGGTTTAGACTTGTTTGAGTCCTGATTTACGCTCCCTACAGTAGAGGCCGTTGTACACTCTTTTAATATCAAGCTGAACAGCGCTCGTGCCTCACAGCAAGAAGTTCGATTCCCACCTGGACGGGGCCCTTCTGTGTGGAGTATGCATGTTCTCCCCGTGTCTTCGTAGGTTTCCTCTGGGTACTCTGGTTTCCCCTACCACTAAAAACATGTACAATAGGCCAGGATGAATGATGTGTGTGTGTGTGAATGAATGGTGATGGTCTGAGGGGACCGCTGGCGCAGATGTGTGCAGTCGGGCTTCTGTCAGTCTCCCCCAGGGGAAACTGAAGCTACATACGGCGCTTACCACCATTGTGGAGTGAATGTAAAGCGCTTTGTGACCATGTCACACAAATAAAGTCCTTTCCTCTTCCCGTTGGACTGTGTACGACTGTAATGTTATTGACTCAAAAAGGATATGGACAGGGCCTGTTTGACCAACTGTCCTGCAGCAGAGCTTTTTGCATCTATGTTTTGAGAGACACAACATTTGGTTTCTTTGCGTGTGTTTTACATGTAGCAGAATTGCCAGTAATGTTACTCAAATGGAATTGAATGGCATTGTTTGTTCCATTTAGTACTAGTTAAAACCTGTTTTGTTTTTTTCTTTTCTTTTTTTTAAGTCCCTGTGTGGCTTTAGCCCTGCAGTGTAGAGCTACTTTTGTCCCTCTTTAGTGCTCGTCTACTCTATATATATTATCAATGCATTTCTTTTCCTTCCCACTTTTGGTATCGTTCTATAAACCCACTATTTGTTTAGCATTTCCACAGCATGTAATAGCCGTCTATATTCCGGGCTCTTGTAAAATCTTGCACCCTCGGTTTGAAATGTGGGGACGTGCCTTCCCTTGTAAACACATTCATTTTGCCTGGCTTTTAATTCTGCCTCTAGGTTTCCGTCTCTCCACCGCCGCGCCAAGTTCTGTGGTTTGCGAAGCCCCGGTTTAGTCACTTTCTTAAAAGCGCTGCATATTCGCTCCAGCGCGTGCAGCCAAAAGGGAAAGTGATCATTGGATAACCCCCAAAATCTGAAAAACATATGTGGGGGCCCATGGACACAAAGGAAGCACAGACTGTAATTTTAATAATTTTTAAATATAGTCAGACATGCAGCGGTTGTTATAGCTTTTATGGCGTCCGTAAAGTGTCGTCTGTATGATTAGATTTCACTTGTGGTTTTAAACGCAGATTAAATTAAGGGTTTTTTAATTTGTTACAGGGTAGTAACCTGCCTCACAACATTTAGCGAAATTCATCAACTTCATGTGGTCATATCATGCATGATTGTCTCTTACAAATCTACTTTTGGGCACCCCAGCATTGATATTTCACGTCCATGTAAACTAAGTGTTCTGATCTGGGGCTGCTGCAGTTGGTCAGGTCTATGTTCAGCAACACTACAAGCCCAAAGAATCAGCTGACGACCTGAACGTCCTCAATGACCAGGTTATTGCATCAATGGCTTTCTTCTTCCCTGATGCACAGGCATGTTCCAAGCTGACAAAACCGTGATTCATGGGGCTCCAGTTGTGACGGTGTTTCAGGCAGCATGAGTCCAGATCTTGGCCCCATTGAGGATCTTTGGGATGTGCTGGAGAAGGCTTTGCACATTGGTCCCACTCTGCCATCATCAATACAAGATGTTTTGACGTTGCAGATGCTAATTGAAACCATGCCAATAAAAACAGTGGGGCTGTAATCAAAGTTAAAGGCGTTACAAATATCAAAGCATGTGAGCATATTTTGTCAAGCATGTGTACGCATGATGTGTACTTGATTTTTAATGGTAAAAATAAAAATGGTAAATGGACTCAACTTATATAGCGCTTTTCTACATTTGTCAGGCCCAAAAGCGCTTTACAGTAAGGAACCAGTCACCCATTCACTCTCACATTCATGCACCAATGTACGCAGACACTGGTGCTTTAAGGTAACTGAGGAAAGCAGCTATCTTGGTACAGTGGTATAATGGGACGTCAACATATTGATGGTGCTTTGATAGGTGCAGTTTAGGTTCGTTAATGGTTCATGGGCTTAATGGACTTCTTAGTATTATGATACAAAATCATCTAAAACTAAATTATTCGTTTGTCAATGTGTTTGCTATGATTGCACACAAATTCTAAAACACCCACTCCATGTTTGCTTCCTCAAAGTGCATTACGTGTCCTCTGCTGGGCCTGCTTGTCAACCTTGAAAAAAACCCCCAAAAAACATTTCACTGAATTGGGCACAGATGTGGACATATCCTGCATAACAAAGGCTTAAAATCCTTCTCCTGGGTATCATCGTCTGCGGGCTGAGTGGGACCTTTGTCGCTGACGAAGCCTTTTGGATGAGAGCGGAAATATTCGAAGACCTCAACTACTGAGTACAGAAGATGACTCAAGTACCTTCATTGAAGATGGACAACTCCTGTACGACTGAGAACTTACGCAGACATTCCCCTGGGTACTTAAGCTTTGATATTTTACGTTTTGAAATTTCAAATAAAGTCTCTGCAATGATTATTCAGTGGCGGCACGGTAGCACAGCGGTTAGCGCTCGTGCTTCACAGCTAGAAGGTTCGATTCCCACCTGGACGGGGCCTTTCTGTGTGGAGTTTGCAATGTTCTCCCCGTGTCTGCGTAGGTTTCCTCCGGGTACTCCGGTTTCCCCTACCACTAAAAACATGTACAATAGGCCCAGGGACTGCAGGTGGAAATTAGCACAAGTGCTATAACCTGCTACAATGCATCTCTCCTTTCTGAGGCTAATGTAGATTGTACACTGTCCTTGTTCAAAAATAAATAAATACAAAATATGTATATAATGTCTGAGACACAGGGCTCAGGATTTCACCTGGAGCTCCCTCTACAGACAACTGGAAATGACAAAGTGAATACAATGATGCCGTGATGAACAAACCTTGTCACATTTCAGACCTGCTCTCTGCATGTTTGTTGTGCCATCTGTCCTCATCAAATAAACAATAAATGATAGATAAAACAATGGTGAGATTTTACAGCAAGGTTCCTTGTAAGTGCTAATCAGGGATAGCAAACGGCCATGTCCCTGCTGTGTCCTGCCCCTCCCCTCCTCGCTCTGGTGTCCTGTACAGTGAGTAATAGCCATTGACACATTGATCTAATATGTTCCCGGTCGTTTTTCCTGTTACTGATGTGGTCCGATGCTCTCCGGCGTCACCTCCGCATGCGCCCGCCATGACATCTCCCCTTTATCCGTAACTGTAATGAAGATTTAGCCCGGCTTTCAACCCTCGCCCCTCCCCGGCAAATCCCATTACCCGCGACCCCGCCGTGCCTCCATTAGGGGCGGGTCATTTGTTAAAAAACTGCAAACGCCAAACAATCGCAGCGCTGTTCTGTAGCACCGGGTTATCATGGCCTATTAGAATCAATTGCAGAGAGCCCATCTTTTCAGTTTAGGGCCCCGAATTGGATTGATCGAACTCTGTTAATGCCGAAATCGATGTCGCAGCCGCCTGAAAGTAAATTATTGTCAAGTGAAATGTTTGTATTCGTCATAATGGCTGTAGGCCTCGATACGCGGCGCTGGCTTGAGTGTCGCCTTTTGGAAATGTCGGCAGATGTCGGCCTGTCACGTATGAGCGGCATAGAACTTTGTCTGCGGCACCTACTCCATCTTCTCCATCGGGCAAAAACACAAATCCAATGAAGGAAAGCACTATACGGCAATATCAACCCGCACCAAGGTCCAACAATGGCATTTTGTACGCGGCTCGGTTTTCAATAGGTTGCTTGGGTAACTTGTAAATGTTGTCCAGAGATTAACATTAGCTAAGAAATGTAAACTCTGCTGCCGGGTCACCATAGCTCGAGGATTTTATATTGTGAAACCTCCATTGGTTTATTTATTATGAAATGTATTTTTTTGGATAATGAGTTGGTGGAGAGTTCAGAATGAAATAGTCTCGTTGTATGGTTTATGTCTCTGTAATCAACATGAAATAAAAAACATATTTTCTGTCAACACAAGAACTGATTAAACTATTTTGAAACTGCGTGTTTTTGTGAATGACTCTCCAAAAAAGGACAAGGCTTGAACCTGCTCATTCTTTAAGATCTACAAATCTGCCATATTATATTTTTTTCCTCAGTAAGTGCCTTTGACTCTCAATAACACTGACTCCAGTTCGTGTTGTGCGGTCTCCTAAAAACATTGCGGTCTCTTTTTTTTTCCGGAAGGCTTTGGAAATGGGAGTGCAGTGCTTTGTGAATCGGGTCCGTGCTGTGTTTAGTAGGGATCGAACCATTCACGATTTAGATTTGATTCAATGCATTTAACGTGCTCAGCGTGGAATACAATACGCATTTTTTTCTTCCAATAAATAATTTTCATTTGCTGCTGTGCTGTGTCAAAATACATTCTAGTGCAAAATATTCAAGTGTGTAATTCTTACAGACCTTTTGGACAGGGAAACATCTGAAAATACTATTGGTGGCAATAGTCAATCATTATTACATGTATATTATTGAGAATTGTTGCATCCCTAGTGTTTAGAGAAATGAGTGTAATGTGTCAGGAACAGTGTCTTATTATATACTATATCATTGAGAAAAACTAGAATCTTACGACAACAATCGTGCCTGTGTGATTTAATGTGACTTTTTCCATCTTGGCTCATTTCTGCTGACAGTTAAGATATTGAACTTCATGTCTGTTTTTGTATCAAGTGGATTGACCCAGTAATTACAAAGATATTAACGTAGAGCTTTAGAATTCTGGCCTGTTCCCATCTCAATATCAAGCTGTAACCATTGGGATTAACCAGGAGCACAGCCTTTTTCACTAAACCGTCACAATAGGCCTGTCCCGTGCGACACTCCCCCTCTCTTCACAAACGAAGCGTAGGGGGCGATGGCGCTCCGTCCGCCTTCCGTGACACAGCCATTGGTCGTGCCGCTCCGAGCCTTTCAAAAAGTGACCGATAATAAAGGCCCTCTAAAAGGCAGGGGGAAAAGGAGGCACTTGGGACGGCCCTGATTAAGATTTATGCCCAAATCTCCCCCCCCACTCCCCCTACTCCCTGCCCCGGGGTTTTGTTGCGTTGATGGAAGGGTTCGGCCTAAATGTGTTGCATGACAAAGCACTTCCCCTTTTTGGCCTTTTTGATATAATATATGTATATTTTTTTTCTTTCTTTTCTTTTTTTCCACGGAAGAAACAAATATTGTAGGAGTTCCTTCGAAGAAAAACAGAGCCTCCGAATGTGGGGAAATGTGTCATTCTTGGCCTGACGCCTGTTTCTCCTACATAAATTCAGAGCGCTCAGGTTACACTCAAAGTAACCGGGCTGGGCTGGAAAGGGGAAATCTTACTGTCCGATTTAAAGACGGAGTGCTATTTAAGAAAGGGACTATATAATCATAACTAATGTGGAACCTATTTTGATGTATTATTTCTTCATGGTTTAGAATATTGCGCTTTATGGTTTGTATTAGTGGTTTTTGGCCATGGACACATACATTCACTTTCTAAATGTATCTTATCTATCTTTCTGTACGTCAGCTCCAAGTCACTCCAAATGAACTATTACATATTCCTGTGCAAATGAATTGTCCCAAATCATATACAAAGCTATAATAAGACCTAATAAAAAAAAGTCTGCAATATATTGTTTGTGACACTGTGACACATTAATTATGATGCATCATGAGGGCGTCCAACCTATTTCTAATGTTTTGTCCCTGTTTCTGCCCAGGACGAGCCCTCCATACTGTTGTGCTGACCTGTACTCCCTGAGAACTGGAGAAATGGTCAAGTCCATCCAGTTCAAGACTCCCATCTACGACCTGCACTGCAACAAACAGTACGTCTCGGAGAGCTCTTACTTAGCACAGGCTGTGCAGGTGGACTATATGCTAGGTCTAGAAAATGGCAAAAAATGTTGTTTAAAAAGATGTTTGAAATGTGAACATTGAGAGATGACTGTTTGCTTCCGCCCACAGTATCCTGGTGGTGAGTCTACAGGAGAAGATTGCTGCCTTTGACAGCTGCTCTTTCACCAAGAAATTCTTTGTCACAAGTAAGTTACTATGGGAAACCAAAGCACTGCCAACAAATATTCTTATTTCTTTAAATTATTTATTTTAGCTCTTACATTGAAAGCCATTCATAACGTGTGTGTATAATTGTATATATATATATTTCCCAGTTTCTCACAAAAATGTGTAATAATATTGTATTATATCAAAAGTCCCTTATTTATGATGGTTTTTAATGTATTTGCCTGTATCGTTTAGGTCGATTCATGTTCATTAGTGTTCATTAGTTTTGATGGTCATCTTTATAAAAATCGATGTTTTTAATTTACTTTAAGACACTGTGGAAGAAGCTTATCACATCTTTTGTACAGTATATACAGTATTTGAAGCACTCAGTTCATAGTTTCGAGACATCCAGATCCCTGTGTCCTGACGTATCCCAGTGTGAACTCAAAGTGTGGCCCTAAACACACAGTGTGCAGTTTTTGCCTTATGCCCTCGTCAGGTGTAGATTTCAGAAAGTACAATCAAGCCTGTGTTTTTATACTTTGTGGGAAATGCATACACCGTCTGCTCTTTTCTGTAATTGTCATTTCAACCTGAAAAGACTCACAGAGACGAAAGGCAGTATGAGTGTTTATTTAATGAACATGAATATTATTGGGGCTCAGACCTCGGCGGAAGATTGAATGAACGATGTGAAATGCACGGCATTGATGAACGATAGCCAGAATCTTCCCCCGAGCCTGGACTCTGGTGGTGGAAGAGGAATCCTGGGTTGGCCAGTCGACGACGAGCAGAGCCGAGGAGAGGCCAGGTGGAGAAAGGGGTGGAGGAGGGTCGTAGCACGGCTGGCAAGCGGCTGAGTGATTGACCACGGAGCTTAAACAGGGGATGAGCTGCTGTGGTGATTGGCTGTCATGAAGGTGCGGCTTGAGTGGGCTCTGTGATTGGATGATTGGCGAGCGCTGCCGGTGATGAGGTGACTGAATGCAGCTGGTTGGTCTTCCAGGTTGAATTTGCGCTGAAGCTTAATTTGTGTGTCCAGCCTGCACAGAGTAATGATAATTTATGAATGTTATTTTAGCTATTGTGAATAAACGACCACATTGAAGCATGAATGGGGTAACCATTGAGAAACATCAGCTCACAGTGCCAGTGTGGCCTCCCTGCCTCGCATCTCGATGACACTGTGGTTAGGTGAGCTCATGTGCGTCAGTGCTCACACGGCGGGTGTGTTTGGGGTGAGGTCTTGAGCCTAAATACTGAGGCCCATTCTTAAAACAATCTCTATACACTGACCACATAGACACAAGCCCCTACATAAACCACTCCGTCTGCTAAGTCCTTCCCTTTCAACAGTTTATGGTTCAGATCCTTCAGCATTTCACACCTGGGACCACCTAAGGAAACCTTTATGCTTTGTCACGTTTTCAGTATAAAAACACAGAAACATTTAAACAGTTGATTAACTAGGGTTGGACTGAACCAAGGCAAAACAAATTTAGAGCTGGACAATTCATTGAAATAGGAATTAGAATGGTTGCAATTACTGCATTTCAAAGACTCAAATACTAACTGTTGACTAACTTTTTTGGTTCATTTTGGACCATCTGTCAGGATTGACAGATGGCGATGCTTGAGACAAAAGCTAGGTTGCCCCCAGGTTACAACCCACTCACCCACGCATTTTCCCCCACATTCACGACCACGGTGGCACAGCGGTTTGCACTTGTGCTTCACAACAAGAAGGTCCCGGGTTTGATTCCCACTTGGACGGGGCCTTTCTGTGTGGAATTTATATGTTCTCTAATGTCTGCGTAGGTTTCCTCCGGGTACTCCGGTTTCCCCTACCACTAAAAACATGCACAATAGGTGAATCCTCCAGCCAGGTGATTCTGACCATTAGCCTGGCTCCACGTCTGGAGGTGGGTCCCCAGGCGTAGCCCTGCCGTCGCCCACTCCTCCATACGGGTCACCCCAGCGGCGTCGAAGAATGGGTCAAATGCAGAGGACACATTTCCCTATGGGGACAATAAACGTAACCTTAACCTTAACTTTAAAGTGATAGTCTAGAAGTCTAAATGAAGCACCAGCCTGTCAGGCCCAATCAGGGGGTAAGGGGAGAAGCATGATCGTTTCCTTTTCAAATTCTGTTCCTGTTCTCCTTTTGCAAAGATGAGCTTTCTGGTTAGGGAAGGAGGAATGTGATTGTTTACTTTCAAATGTCACACTATCTCTCCTCACTTTGCAAACTTACAGACTATCACTTTAACCTCATAGTGTTGTGGTGAAGAATAAAAGCATGCATAACACAACTTACCAAAACAAAAGTCCATCGACCATACAGAATTTAGCCACAAGTGCACAAACATAAAGTCATCACAAAACATGTCAGACAAATTGAAATGTTTCCTCCCTTCTTTTCTTTCGGCCGTGGCCGTCATTTTGTCCTGAGGATCTTGTGCGGGGAAAAGGCCAGAGTGTATTTACGTACCCATTGTGTCCACTTAAGTCGTCCCTTAGTAAACTGACCTTACGCCGGCCGCTCTATAACATGTCTCCTGTTTGTCTGCTGCTCTTCCTATCTCCGTCTGGACCACAGGAACACAGACATGCCCCCGAGTCATCGTTATTAATCGCCCGCTCTCCTCACAGCGCCGTTTGGGAGGTAGCGTTCGTAAACAAGAGCAACTCTTGTGATGTCCGCTGGCGAATCTCAGCCACTTCTCCGGAGGCATGTTTTCCTTCCCTCCTCGCTTTGATTTCGACAACTGGAACTAGTCTGAGATATCATTGTTTGGCTTACAGACCGAGATAACTCATTTAGAGCTTGGCCACTAAAAGAGCCCTAAATATTTCCTGTTTTATGTGTTCGGCATGAAACATCATCTCCGAAAAAGGACCAAACGGATCACACTGTTGACCGCTCCCTACGCGTGTTGTTGCATACTGTCCCCGTTTGATTTCAAGTGCTGTAGAAAACTTCTCAAATGCATAGTCTTCTACGCAACTTGAATGTGACGTGTAGGCACTTCTAACACATTTACAAAGAAGATAATGAATAAGCTTGTGTTTAACTGGTAGTGTTAATCAAACATCGACTTTTTCAAGCCTTTTACCATGTTACAATGTTGTAAAAAGATCAGGTTAAACTGAGCAGTATTTCAATATTATTTTAAAAGAAAACTTATTTTCAATGATAATTTGCAGTAAAAGGTTTGAATTTCAGAGTGTTTAGCACATCATTTTCGAAATAATTGGCTACACCTTAGACTTAAGGGGTACTTTGAGTAGAAATGAAAGGCTCAAGAGGTGTGCGAGACAAAAAAAAAAGCATATTTTTTGCATTTTGAATCAAAATAGGATGGATTCCATTTCCTTTACTCCCTGTGCGCCTGACATGCCGAGATTTATCAGTAACTTGAATTTTTACATCAACCTCCAATCCTCCTTAAAAAACAGAGGAAAGAAATGGACTGTAAATGTATATGTAAAGTTCATGTGAGACGATTATGAAAGTTCACTTCTGGACTGCAGCTGAATGATGTCTACCTCCTTCAGTGTTTTTCCACACAATTAAAAAATACCAATGATAAAAACCCTATTTTTTCCCAATTGAATAACTCCATTAAAACCAACCTTTGCAGAGCCAGTCTTACTCATACCTTCCGCCCCGCGTCCGATCGAGCCGAGGACCATTTCCTTCTCCAGATCTGACCTTTTCTATTGGAGTCCTATCATTTTTTAATTGAGTTATTTTTCCGGCGGCCCCAGACATCTCCGCTCTGTAGCCTGCCCCTGTCATTGGGAGCGTGTCTGCTCACCCCGAAACGACACGCAAACCGTTTTTTATGAAAGAAAATTATATCTTTGGACAGGACCAGACATGTGCTGAAACACTGTTGCGTTCTGATGTCTAAATATAAGGCAGGCAATATGCGGTTTTGTTGTAATAACATTTTACAGCTTCCAATTTGAACGTTATAGGGGCTTGGACGTTTTAGGCCTGACCTGGGCGGAAAGTTCAAGGTTCATAATGACACACATAGCAATTGTGTCTTCTGGTGCTTGCTTTCCGTGTTTCTGCTTGGACAGAAATGTAAAACTTAAATCCAACATATACAAGAGGGCTGTCAGAAAGGATTTTGAAGTTTTAGATGTTAAAATAAGTAACAGTCACAACAGAATCTAAACTTTTTTTGTGAGATATAGGTGCTTTGTCAGCCTAACACAAGCAGTTTGTTTTCACATGGCACTAGATGGAAAAATGCTTTCCCGGGCCCAAAGGTGCAGCAGTACCCTGGGGGGTAACACTTTAGAATACGGTTACTACTAATACGTATGTGGTATATCTATGGTACTTCAAGGATACTACAGCAGCAATTCCTTGGTAGTAAATGTGGTACTTCTAGATACATTGAGAGGTAATTTCTAGAAATTATGTATGATTTTAGTTAGGATTGTATGAAAACAATATAAAAGAAAAATATGGAATATGGAATAAGTAGCAAAGAAAAGACTGTAGCAATACAGAGCGTAATCAAAATAAAGAGACTCATGTGTTATTACAATGTTTATTTATTTATAAAGTCATCATAATCATAAGCAACAATCGTATCAGTACCAGCTACCATAATCCACTTTTATGCTATTTCTTACTATACTGTATATCACGGAGTGTCTAGGACTTACCACTAAAAGTAAGCCCTAGACGTAAGTAAGTACCCATTACTTACCAATACATATCTACTTACATTGTTATTACATAGAAACTATTACATTAAGTATTTCGGAATTACTACTGACGTTCACTATGAAGTACCACTGTAATTACCTAAACGTACCACTGCAAGTACCTGGTAATTACTTCTGTAAGTACCAGAGATTTCCCACAGTAACTACCTAGGAGTTACCGGGCCGTATTGTAATGGCTTTAGCGGCTAAAGCCTGCGTTTAGAACCACAAGACTGGGCCCTATAACTTCTCTCACCTGTAATTAAAAGAGTTTAGGGGCTCATCGGTTGGTCTCTCAGAAGATGGCCCTGTTTCTCAATCTTAAGTGGGATTTTTATTAGTAGTTTTACATTTCTTGGGTAAGCCTCCAACCGTTTCCCTGATTGGTTAAACTGCCTGTCAACCACGGCCTTGAGAAGTCTCCAAGATAACACCGGACAGGGAAATGCAAAATTACAGTATTACCTACATAATTTCAGATCTTGTGGCAAGTTAGTTTGTCTAACCTTCTACTCTTACACGCTTTAGTCGCATTATTTATGGCCACGCTAATAAACCGTCTCGCAGGAGTTCCTCAAACCCCCTCTCGTCGTTTTTTTTATGTCCAACCCCTGCTTTTTGTGGTTTCTTCCCGTCAAGACACTACTCCACTCTCCCCCCACCCCTTTCACTGTTTCCTCCTACCCCCAGGCCTCTCCCCCAAAAACGGTATCACCGTCTTCTCCACCTCATCTGCCCCCGAAGAACGGATATGTAGTGTCAACACGCTGTTCCCCCACACCTACACCGCATCACATCACATGAGCGTGCATTAGGGCTGTGGCTGTGTGAAGGCTGCGTTACCATCCAGATGGGAAAGATACACGAGACCCTGCCTTTTGTTACCCCACACATTTATTATGCTCTGTTGTCACTGCCTGGATAGTTTTGATACAGTGTTCTCAGTAAGTATTGAAACATGGCTACTATTCACAAATTTGTATGAAATTCTGTTGCAATCACTGGGCAATTGCCTTTTTTCACACTAAGTACCAAATGAGACTCAAAGTAAATACAATTTACCCCTTTTATTGTTTATAAGGTGAAAAGTACTGTCTGCTTTTATTGATTGAGCATTGATCATTTCTCCCTTAACATCTTGGTTTAAAAAAAGAAGAAGACTAAACTCACCCTGTGCAATGGTCATTTAAGATGGGAGAAAGCCACGGCTAAAGACAGAACAAATATACACGTGCATGTACAAAACTTTAGCCCCGTTTTCTTTAGTTGCTCAGACTCCAAACTTTCCAGTCTGAAAATGTTTTGATGTTTTTTCAGTGGGATTTTTAATGCTGTCCGATCTGTATTGAGATTTGAACTGCAGGAAACAAGGCAACAACAAGGCATTATAACTAAAAAAAATATATATATATATATATATAAAAAATCAACAAATAGAACCATACATTGAATTTAAATGATCCATTATTTTGTTTTGGTCGCTGAAAATATAGGCAATTTTGGCCACGGGTATAAAATGTTTTTTTTTTTTTTTTTTTTTTTTTTTTACAAAAACATAACATGATAGAAAACAATTACAGCAAACGTTTCAATTATTTTTCCCTCTTCACCTGCAGCGTCTTGCCTTAAACGTTTTTGAGACTTGCTTCTTTGAGCTGCTTTTGTCTTATACAGCTCCTGACTTAACATGACGTCATTCATTCTTTGCTCAGGGCTTGTGCTATAAAATAAGATATAGGACTTTATTGTTCTCACAATGGAGAAATTTACTGGTAACGTCTGCTCCCAAGAATCACTCATGGGGAGCAAAAAAGACAAGAGAATGTGCTGCCATACCCATTGACAAATGAACCAATCTTTGTCACTAAAAAGACCTTTGGTTTATTTTTAGCTGACAAACAGGATATCTGGACACATTATGCCTATTTCATTATCTCCAAGCATATTTCTAAAACGAGTGGGTTGCAGAGCTGTATTTGATTTAGCAGAGTGCTTTAAAATGGCCGTTTTTGTTTTTTCCGTTTAGATTTGCGTGTGTTAGTCACGGCGGCTCCCTGTGACCCTCACATCTGTTTGAGTGGGAGCAGAATGTTCCTAAATCCTCACTGTTTTTATTCATCACATTATCTAAAGCTATTTTTATTTCTCCCCTCTCTGTCTCCCACTGAAATGTTGGCTGTGCCGATGGTGCCATGTCCAATTTGAGTTACTGTGGGTATAGGTCTGCACAATATATCGTCAAGTCGCAAATAGGGCATTAACGGCTACTGATTTTTAGAGGTCAACTTTATTGTCAAGATGGTCGAAGTCGAGTCGACTAGTCGTGGGATGACGTCGTCATATTAACAGCAGAGGAATAACGTCTCATTTACAACATGTTCATGTCCAAATCCGTCATCTAATAATAACTTATTTTCTGGGTTAATGTACAATATAGTGGCTTATTTCCATTTCCTAGGTTTTTACTTAATTTTTAGGCAATGCTCAGTGTTTACCTGAGCCTTCAGAAACATTGCGTAGATCCGTGTCCTCTCCCCTCTCTCCTCCTCCGTTTGTCTCACTCTCCTCCTGGCCTTCTCTTCAGCTGTGCGCGGGTGAAACTCTATGTAGAGCACTAAAAGTCAACGCTAACCGGCCAAAACAACTAGCTGCTGGCCATGGCTGCTGGTTGGTAACTAGGTGTAACGCTGTTTATTGTCCCACCGAAACACGGAAAAGGGGTTCCGCATTGACAATGTCGAAACTAGGCAGAGAGAGAGGGACAGGGAGAAGAGATAAACACACGGCTAGTCGACTCGTCTAAAATGAGATTGACCAGTGTGGCAGGAGTTGACTAGTTACCTAGTCTGTTAATGCCCTAGTCGCAAGTGCTATAGGTGACACAATATCCAGACTGAGTTGTAAACGTTTTGCTGCTGACTTAAAAATGCACTTCTAATTTTAATTGAATCTTTGTCCGGTTTTGGTCCTTATTGATGTCTTGTTTTGACAATAGTATACAATACAATTGCATTAGCTACAGTTCCACATAACTTGCTTGTATCCCGCACGCCTCTGTCTATGTACTCGCCTTGTCACGTATCTACTCTCCCCAGTACACACGAGGGTTTCCACGAGCACAAGGGCCGCAGCTGTGGGCGGCGCTCCCACAGACGAGCACATTACTGAAGTAACAACAGAACGGTCTGAAAAGTTTTGTAAGCCGCAATGAGAACAAGGTGGACAAATGCTGCCTTTTGGTGGGGTTTATGGAATTATTCAGAGGGGCCAAGGCAAATACTAGAGGAAAGAAGTTGCGCTATCAGTGGCTAAATGTTAATATCGGCAAAATTCAATTTTAAAACAGTGATATGATGTTGTGAAATATTAAAGCTGGGGTACCGGATTTTTTGGTGTTGTAGAATACATTTATTTTTGCCACCTCAGAGTATGTTGTAAATACAGCAAAACACAGACCTTGTTGTATTGTCCTCACCGAAAGTTTTATTGAGCAATGGATGATAGAAGTCTAATCGAAATGAGTGGAATTTATCTTAGGGGTGGCCCCGCCCCTGCTTCACTTTGTCACCACTCAATGCTGTATATGGGTGTGAAATGTGCATGTAATTACATTCTTTGAACAGTTTGAATACACAGGAGGGACTGTGAGAGCTAGAAACAGGTTTGAGCCAAAACAAAAAATGTCACTGTTTGAACAGGACAAATAAGCTTTAAATCCGTATGACCTGCATGTTAATAGTGAGGGCGGTCCTCTCTCCTCTGGCCAATCAGAGGCCAGTGTCTGTTCACGTCACGTTTTATACCTGGTCAGACCGGCTTGGGCCTGGCTCTGGGCTGGGTCGTGCCTGCCAGTGGAATTGAGATTTTTTGGGTACATATGATATCCCAGCGTTCTATTTAGTGTGTTTAATGAAGATGGGGGCGTTTCCTTTTTGGTGGAGTTGAATGCATGTTTGTTATCAACTTAAGTGACATTTTCTCCTGAATGTTTCCTAACAAAAATATGACAAATTCTGCCTATTTGACATTGAAGTAGACATTTAGGATCTTGTTTAGTTTTTGAAGCTGTTTTATAAGTGGAAAAAAATCAGCAAAAATGTCATTTCGCCTTGCGTTTCAAAGCTCAATAAATCAGAGAGGAATTAGACGCTGAAAAATCCCTGTGAAAAAAACTTTCCAAATATTGTTAAGTCCAAGACAGTAAAGTATGGTGTCTGTAGGAGCGACTGAAGTGGAGATGTTGTTTTATGCAGATTGGTAACTTCTTTTTTGCTAATGAGCTCCAGGGCAGCTGTGGCTATGATAGCTGCCCGGACTATAGAGAGTGAGGAATGAGAAGCTCATCAAATGCAATGCAAATCAGTTCAGTATATTTTCAAAGTCTTCCACATGCAAAGCACATACAACACGTTTTCATTTAGAGTAATGTTACCAGAGGGAGGGGAGAGTTCAGCATGTCATTATTACTAAAATGGTCCTTATTTAATTATATCTCTATTGGACACCGTTGCACACAGATGAGTCTCATTGGCGTCTCGTCGGTTGTGTGTTAAGCGTGCGTCCCTCGGCCACTCACCGCAGGAGACGGCCTCATTTCCTGGTGCCACTGTCTGCATTAGGTCATGGCTCTCATTAAACCCCATTTATCTTCACACAAACACATTAATGCTTTAAGATAGTTCCACGCTCTCTCCCAGGGCCCCGACCGCAGAGAGGAGGGTCCTATGGGTGCCCCGGATCCTGGAAGTCTTTAGCTTTAGACAGTGACAAATTTACCCGCGGCCTTTTGAGACGTTACAGTGCCTCTTACGCTGCATTCTGTATTTCATTTGGTAATTGATCAATAAATAGGTAGTTTGGACTAAATAATCATTTTTCATAGATTAAAACACAATAAAACAATGAGAATAAACTGGAGCTGTCCATTTCCTTGTATTTAACTTTGCACAAATTCAAAGCTGTTTGCCATTTTGATAAATGAATTTAACTACATTACCAAACTACTATCATTGTGTATGAACGTTAACAGCTTTAATCCCATCTCTGTTGTGCTTGCTGCAGGCTGCTACCCCTGTCCCGGCCCCAGTCTGAACCCCATCGCTCTGGGAAGTCGCTGGCTCGCCTACGCAGAGAACAAGGTGCGACCAAACACACTCTTTTAATATGTGGCAATTGACTCCACAGTTTTATTTTATTTTATTTAACTTAGAGACAGTTAATTCACTATGTTTTCTATTTTATTTTTCTATGATTTCAATTTTTATACTCGTAGCTTTAAAGTCTATTCGACACTGTTGACATTGTGAAGAAAACTGCAAATAGGTTTTATATTCCCTTTATTCTTGGCATTTTCTCCATGAGCGTCATACAGTCGTTATATGGTCATCTTGAAATAAAAGAAAGAACAAAACATTAAAAAAGCGTTTCCAAACATTTGACAGGTACTGTATATTGCTTTATCTGTGAACTTGGCTCATTTCTCTATTTGCTTTGACTCAATCCTCTCATTTCCCAAACTGAGCCGCTCATCTTGTCTGTGCAAAATACTTTTGTACTACGCTCTTTTTTTGGACATGTACAACACCCAGAGATTAGGCATTTGCGCTGTGTCTGAGAGAGAGACATCAGCACAATTGGGAGGACAAACTCGAATAGACTGCCGTTGTTCCTTGTCTTTAAATGGACAAATTCACAATCCTGTAAAACAGCGCTGCGTCTGCGTAATCCGCCAGGACAAACGGCCCATTTCCCAGAGAGTCTATCCACTACAGTTGATATTGTTTCCAAAATAAGATATGCTCCGGACTCCTCCTAATGGGATTGTTAAGCATCTACCCAAACCTTTACAATACAATTTAATAGACAATTTATGGATCGCTTTCTCCAGTAATTGGCAGATGGGGCCTCTATTTTCTTCAAGTTATGAGATGATTTTTTCCCCCCAAAGTAATTTAAGCAAAGGCTATTAAATTGGCATTGTAATTTCCTCTGGAAGATAAACATGCCGTGCCTCTTCTCCCTTTCTTTCGGAGGCAGCAGAGAAATTGATTTTTATATATTCTGAGACATTTTTTTTTTTCTTTTGCAGTTGATCCGATGTCATCAGTCCAGAGGAGGAGCCTGCGGGGACAATGCACAGTCCTACACGGCTACAGTCATCAACGCTGCTAAAGTAAGTCGCTTTGTGTCTGATATATCTACAAAATAAACCTGGCTCTATCCTCCCAAAATACAAACAAATAAAAGCCTAAAATGCCATATCTCAATGTAAAGAAATATATACATTCACAAATTTTTTTTCCCTTTTCATCTGTATTGTTTCTTCTCATATTCTTTGTGTTATTTTCATGACAATATGGATTTGTAAAATCCTTCAAGGTTGTGTGTATTATTATAATTATTATATGAAAAAATATGTCTCTGAAAAGTCACAAGCTTTATTTTAACTGAAGAGTTGAATAGTTTTCAGGATTAACCTTTAGGAATGAATGAGTAAACCTGATGGATGGGCCTTGTTCAGTAACATCTGCTTGTCCATCCTCACGTACAGCGCGGCTACATTAAAAAGATACAAAAGTGTGTGGAGCTCAGGGAAATGTGTAGTGCCATAACCATGGAGGAAGACAGGTATGTCCTCCTCTTATTGCTCTGTGGCTGATCTAAAAGAGTTTCCAGATCTCAACCACATCTGTGAATGTGCTGACACTGGATCCACCAGGACTCCCCTCACACACGGCTTATGACACACTTCATCAGAGATGTCTGCTGCTAAAGGCTGAAGAATCAGCCGGTTCTGTTTATACACGCTCCTTACCTACCTAATGACAGTGTAGTTTCCCTTCTCTGACCAGTGGAGCTAATGGCCTGCACATCAGAAGCACCGGTCAGTGCTAACAGGTTAGCCACACGCTAACCCCAGAAGGACAGGGGTATTGATATGCAGACAGGCAGTCTGCTGCCGCCCCGCGCTCATTAGAGCCATATATCTCTATGTGCGTGACAGCCTCTCCTCTGCTGTGGCGCGACACGCCGGCTCTGAGCACGGACGTCCTCAGACAGACACTGGGGCATTTAGAGTAATGGAGGATCCGCTGATAAAACAGGTTGAGATGCCCGCGACAGTCATTCTGTGTATGGCATTAGGCGCGTGGCTCTGTGTCCTGCGCTGACCGAGAAGGACCTCTCACATAAATTCACTTTAATCTGTTTAGATGGCGACACACAGCCTCAGACATCAGCTCCTCCTGCAGCGATCGATCCCTGTTTGGACTAGCACTAAGGAGTGCACAACTGCAGTGATTAGAAAACACATTAGTGTTGATCAATTAGGAGCCAAACGCCTGGCTTAATAATTGATGCCTCAGTGGCACTTTACACAGGCGCTGCTCAGACGGCGTTAGGGCGAGTGCAGAGACACTGGCGGCGCCACGGCGTATTGACAAGGCCAGGGCTGAATGCCTGATGAGGCTCCGGGGCCCCTTTGGCGCTTCTCTCACAGACAGACACTCACTCCATTAGACCAAGACACGAGCAACGAGATAGACTCCACTTAAGGAGCACTATCCAGTTCAGGCAGCTCCACCAGCACAGAGGTGTGTTTGAGCCAGACACCCGGCTCAGCACATCCACACACATACCCCCAACCCTCACACTTACAGAGCACCAGAACAAGCACACACCACACACATACTCACACTTACAGAGCACTGAAACTACCAACAGAGACACTGAGGCTCGACACTACAGCACATCCACACACACCTGGCCTTAACTGGACACACACTGACATGTGAGGAGCGCGCTGGGCTCAGGACAGTCGTCGCAGCTTGAGTTTATCTGAAGGAGGACAAGAGGACGATACCAGGGCAGACACTGAACTCATCTGCCCACTTAAAGAAACCTGTTAAAGTGCCTTTGGTTTGGTTTTATCCGAAATGCACTTAGAGGCAGACTGCGATGGGGCCAACAGAAGTACGAAACACACCAACTCTAAACACTGGCTTCCCACTACAAACACGGGGAGAAATGTAACCATTGTTAAATAGAGTGATTCTGTCTCCCCTTGAGGGCCGCCGCTGTGCACTGGGGATTGGGTCATTGTGGTAATATATGTGTGAATTGTCTCCTCTCAGACTCTGAAGACTGGGCTGACGATGGTGGGGAAGGTGGTGACCCAGTTGGCAGGGACCATCCCGGCTGCTACTCCCGATGAGGAGGGCGCGCCCCACAGCACGAGCCGCCGCAGCCCCCACAGCCCCGGGGTGGTCACCATCATAGACACCCGCTGTGTTGGGGAGGGACAGGTCAGTATCCACACATACAGAGAGTGACACCATGTTTAGCATCAGAGCTTCATCTACAAATGTATGTCATTTCTGGGTATTTTCGATTTTATAGGACTGAAAACAGTTTGTTACAAACCAAATGTCAAAACATAGCATGCAAACAAACATTAATAAACCAGATCTTAATGTTTTGCACCTTTAATTATTATAAATGCTAATTACATTTTACAGTGGAGGGTTCTGAGGTGTTTGATGGTGAACTTCGGGGTCGCGTCCCAAAAACCTTTAAACCCCAATGAGAGAATGGGTCCACACACCTTCAGTATTATTCTTCAACTGACAACTATTGTACTCGGGTGATTAATGCGATAAAGCCACCTTAGTGAACTGGTATTGTTTGTTTCATGGTGATAAGCCCAATATTGATAGCAATAATACCTTTGTGAATTCTCCCAGAACTGGAGAGGACAGCACTGTACGTGCACTTATTCTGACTTGGTCAAACATTTTGAAGCTTTCTCAATGGCTTTGGTTTCATGTGACATTTGCCAATGCGCCTGTCCGGCTGATGAACACCCAGGAATGGGGCTGGACAATGTGGCAAAAAATATTAACCACATTTTTTCTCATATTGATCAATCTCAATTTTCCATTTGATTTTATTAATTCATAATTAAAAATAAATACATGTGGCTGATTCATAAACGTACCCCTTATACAAACCTCGGCTCAAACAATAACAAATGCTTTGTCCCATGGCGCTTATTGTTATTGTTGAGATTGTGATTTTGTGTTATACTTTTATTGTCCCTGTAGGAAATGTTGACCTCTGCATTTGACCCTACATAGCACTTTGGAAAATATACAAATATTATACCGAATCCTGAAAAAGTCAATACACTTGTTTGAAGGATAAGAGCATTTAGCGCCCCTTGGCTAAATAAGTAGGTGCACCAGTGACCCCTCCGTATCCGGTCTTCGTCATCTTTGAACCGGACCATTTGCCCCCGACTTGGCGCTCTCCTAATGTGCTCAGGACTCGTCTGAGAGCTTCCCCTTCCCTTAATTCCCCCTCCGTCGGACCGAAGAGCATGATTAATCGCGCCGCGGAGGCTGTCAGATTTTTAATGAGGCGTGTTGGGGAACATTGTACAGTGGGGAGCCCCCACACGGTCGCACTCTTTTCTTCTACTGTAAGAGCGGCCCGCGCCTTCACTCAGACAGGGCCTGGTCTGTGTCACCCTCTGACACCGCGAAACCCAATACACGCCATAAACACGGCTACAAAGAGGAGAGCTAGGAGAGACGAGGGAGACAGAGTTTACAGAGAGGCCGCAACTCATGAGGAGTTTCTATTTTAGTAGTTGCATTTGTTGTGGTAGTCGTAATGATAATAATGTGTTTTTGGTAATATCGGATTAATGAGAAAGACAAGTGGATACAATCTGATGCAAATGTTGCACTAAAAACATACATGTATTGTGCATTGGTATTTGAACTGAAATGGTGAAGTATTTTTATATCTATCAAGAAGGATTGAGCGGATCTTTGAGGAGAAGGTGGGTCCAATCTGTTCACTCTAATCTTATTTTTACGGCACATAAAACAGCTCACGGTGACACAAGGCAAATTTGGATGTTGCCAAACACACAGGTGACTTTGAGTGACTTGACAAAAACAAGCAATGGACAAAAGATGATACAAGTAAATGCTGCTACAGTATTTGCTCACAGGGGTGCATTAGATCAGTGGTTCCCAACCTTTTTTGTCTCGCGTAGCCCTGGAGTTTTTCATTTTGTCTCAAAGTACACCTTACCTCGAGGGTGCCGCCTGCTATTTAGAAAACAAAAATCAGATTTATTAGTATTTAGCCGTGTGTTGTGTAAAAGAAAGCTATGACACTATACAATTGAAACAATGGGCTGAAAATTATCATTAAAATAAAAATGTTTCTTTTGAAAAAATTTTTTTTTACCTATAATAATTCCAAGTACCCACTGCTAATTGCTCGTAATTACTCCTGGTTTGGAAGCAATGCCTCAGATGACGGGGAAATGGTGGCATGTGGGGCAGCACAGGAGCCAGGACCCGGGTATAGATGAGGACACAGACACTGTCCAGTCGGACCTGCTCTGGGATTGTAAATGATAAAAAGACAAAACAATAAACACATAATATGTGTTTGAAATCAATAAGGCACAGCAAGCTTTTCCCTTACTGACAATGTAAACAGGACTATTCAGAGACGGCACATAATTACATAATGTATTCTTCTTTGCCACAGACGAATTGTCTTGGCAGCGTCTGTTATTTGATCATATTCCTGTCTTGACCCCTTCCTATGGTCTTGAAATGGTCTTGAGTATCTGCAGTGGAGTTCCCCTTAGCCAAACACAGTTTGCTCCTTCAATATAAAAGCCTCCTGGTCCATGTCAGCAGCCCCGACTGTGCTCTGCCTGGTGCGTTCTGCTCAGACATTCATCATGTCTTTGAAGCCAACGCACTTCTTAGATTTCCACAAGAGATCCACTGCACAATGGGACTCGTCTTTTCATCCAAATGGGGACTTTGATTCTTCATTATTTTGTTTGTGGTGGCAGTAGTGATTAACTTAGGTCTGAGGCCAATGAATAGAAGACACATGAAATTAGTTCAGGATGTAACTGGTTTATGAGACTCTTCCATAAATAAACGGCATAGTTTTACAAACCAGTCTTCCCTCTTGCGCCGATTGAGTCTCTTTTTAGATCTGGTGCTAGTTTTTTTTTTTTACCTGCTGGCTTTTAACTAATTCACATAAGATTGCACACGTTTGTATAAAGTCAAATTGTGTATTTTTATTGTAATCCGATTGGGGATTTATGTTTTTAAAGTGAAGTTTCAGTTCAAACAGGTCCAAGAGCTTTATATGAGAGAGAAGACTTAAACATGAACGACTAAACTAATACAAGAATCACGAGCATCTTTGTAGTGCTCTAAACGACAAGGTTTGTAGGCTTTAAACATCAGACTCTGTGAAGACGGGACATTGTGTTGCTTGTAAATGACCTACTGCCTAAATAATGGCCATCTTTTACGATGAATTGTAACCTTTCAAGATGCAGTTTTGATGCTATTGTAATTAAATATTCAACCTTCTAGTAGATATTTCTGAATTATTTGTTTCTCATTTCAGTGTCGGCTGTTTTCATTATTTTAAACTTCTTTAGAAAAAAGATATTGTTGCCGCGTAACATTCCATCTATAAAGAGAATAAAATCAATCAACCTTTATTTATAAAGCACTTTTCATACACCGGTGCATCACAAAGTGCGTTAACCTCTAACCCCCACCTGAACCGAGCACAGTTTCTCCAGTTTGGCTTTACCCAAATCTCAAAAAAGACACGCAACACAAAAGTTACGATCAGTTTCATAGGTCGATGAGCTTTTAGATTTGGGTAAAGCCGAACTGGAGAAAATGTGGGATTTTAAATAGATTATGTCCTCATCCAAATACATTCTTTGATTAGCCGCTCTAAGAATACCATTGTTTTGTATTTCTGGCAACAGTAGAATCCAAAATATTATGGCTTGTGCCTTTAAATTGATAGAAATAACTTTCGTTTCTTGTTGTTGTACTCCCCTAGCTGAAATGTGGCCTAAACTTGGTGAGAAATAACCCAAGTGATGAAAAATGTATGTATTGAAACCTTTAAAATAATTGGGTCCTAAAAAGATCAGAAAGTGTGGACTCGTATATAGCAAAGAGCGGTAAATCACCTCTTCTGCAGTATTATTGTATCTGAACCCGGCTGCCTTGCTTTCCACGAGAGGGCAATGGCACATTTCTGAAGCGGCCCGTCGACTCTCCATGTGCTGCTCGTGCTGTCCCGGCTCCAGCGTGGAGCGGGCTGTGGGGAAAGTCCCCGGTCTGGTTTTCGTGTTGCATTCGCGGTGTCAGAAAATGATTCGGACTTTTCTGTTTGTGCTCGCTCCAGGTCGTGGTGAGTGAGGAGTCTGACGGGGGGGGAGTTGTGGCACACTTCCCGGCCCACGACAAGCCCATATCCTGCATGCAGTTCAGCCCCAGTGGTAAGAAACACCCCCTCCTCCTCTGCTCCACGCACACACACATTCAACAGGCTGCGAAGAGAGACGTAATCATAAACATGGCCATCAGGCTGTTTAATTTTACTGACACGTAACTCTGAGTCTAACATGGAGCGAACAGACATCGCACGCACCGGACACGGCTGGGGCCAAATGTCTCCGACGCCTAAACAATGATTTAAGGGTCTGGAAATACAGATAATTCAAACAAAAAATACACACCTTCGACAATATCGTGATCACTACTCACTAAAGGTGTCTGCTGCTTATGTAAACCCACACGTCACCTGGTTTATCACTAACAGATTGATCCATAAAGGGAGTGAGTGTGAAAAGTCTGTGTTTGAGCACATTTGGGCAGTGAACAGAGAGAGAGAAGCATGAGTCATGATGAGATCATTAGTGTCACTGAGGAAGCTTCTTGAATCCAACACTTATTACAGAGTACAGACGATTGCTTAAGAACCTTTATCTACGATGGAAAAGCCTTGTGCGACTGAGAGCTTGTACTAACAATGTGAATCACAATAGTTTGTCCAAATTCGATCGTCACAGGGATCTGTTTACAGTTTGAATTTTAACGCCATATTTTCAGCATTGTCATATATAGAACGAGGCCCTCGAGGGTTCACTAGACACTGACCTGGGGCTGTGAGATTATTTTCATTTTCCAAACAATGAGTTTAAGAGCATATCTGACATCAATTAACAATATTGACATCTGACGTAAACCAGAATTTTAAACTATCCTGAGCTTTGAAATTAGGTTAGGCGCTGATTACATTATAATGTTGGGGGTCTGTAGTCAATATTTTGGGGGCACCACTTGAAAAGTTGGGGAATGTCTGCATTATGTTGTTAGATGTATGTATGTTGTTAGATGACGGACAAATGATTCTAGACCAACATCTTGTTGACTCAAACCATGTGATTACGCCGTCGAAAACTTTAGACAAAATCCACCTTGAATTCATCCCTTTGTGGCACTTTAATGAGGCTAATGTGAGCTAGCTCTGTTTCGTTTTAGTTTCCTACTTTGAGCTGGATTCTCTTTATGCTGTTCATTCAGTCGTCAGGTGTGTAGTCTCAGGGTTCTGAATTGTCTACTCAGAGGATCAACAGACTTCATTTATTTTATTATGATTCTTGCTCTGTCCTCTTACACATGGCACCTATAAGCACATATGTAATGGACTTTTCTACTTTCAAGCATCACGTTTAAGATTTACACATTACAGTAGTTATATTTTGCATAGTTTATGCTTTAAACAACCATCATTTCCCCCTTCTTTCAATAATGCTGGTTGTTATTATTTGCCTCTCTCTGACTTTGACCACGGGTCGTCCCATTCCTCTATCAGCACATCATCTCCTCTGGACATGGCTTACTTTTTCTTAAACAGAGAGTGCTTTGTGTGCTGTATGTGTGAAAATGCCCAGAGCGATGTCACAGAGTGGACATAGCAACAGCTGCCATCTTGTCACACTCTACTTTCTATTTGTACTTGAGCAAAAAGTACATTTTAAACAAATAGATCTTAGAGAACTTTGCTAGTTGAGTTCATTTGCTGTTGCGTGCCTTTGAGCAGCAGCCATCTTGTCTGGTGTTGTGTTCGCTGAGCGTGTGTGGAGTTCATAAAGGAGCCGATGAGAGATGCTTTTCACCTTTTGACCTGCAAAGCCCCAGCGCTCTGTCGTTTTCAGCCGCGTTTATGACTAAATTCTGCTCTGAACGAGGAGAAAGGGACGGAAGAACATCTATCTCATGCGGCCCAAACTGTTTCGCATTATGGGCTAATACATCTTTAGCTGGAGGGAACATATTACCGAGTTTCGAGCACTTTCTGTTGTTGAGGGGATTTCAGTATGTCGTGTGGGGTTTTTGAAACAGATTAAGTAATATTTAAAGTGTATTGAATGGCCAGATTGATTGTATAAGTTTGCATGTTAAAATTGCATTGATTGTCGCGCACAAATATGAGCAGTTATAAGCTCATAGACACAGTTTAATCAAAGCAGTTTAATATTATCTTCCAGAGGCCAACAGATTCAATTTGATTCAGACTGATTTGTCTGCTCTCATTTACATCGTCAAATGTATCGTTATTGCGATATTTCTCATTTATAAAACACTGCCGAAATGGTCTGTTGTGCTGTGAATAACAACTATTCACTTGCACATTTAATAACAATACTACACTGCCTGACGCAAAACAAAAGTCTCACGCTCTAATATATAGTTGTAGCCTTTAGCTTTGATTACAGCAGCATTCAGATCTTGTATCAGTGTGACCACCGTGCAAAGCCTTCTCCAGCACGTCCCGAAGATTCTCAATGGGGTTAAGATCTGGACTCTGTGGTGGTCAATCCATCTCTTTCGCAACGTGAGCTCCATGAATCCTGCCTTTGTCATTTTGGAATATGCTCGTGCCATCAGGGAAGAAATCCCCAGATGGAATAATCTGGTCATTCCCGGATGTTCAGGTTGTCAGCTGATTTCTATCTGTGGGCTCGTAGTGTCGCGGAACCTAAACCTGACCAACTGCAGGAGCCGCAGATCAGAACAGTTAGTTACTTCCAGGTAAAGGACACTTGGTTTTTGGTCAGGGAGTGTATAAGACAGGAATTGTCATAGAAGAAGGTAAAGTTCCATGGCATTTCCCATTCACTTAACATGGTCGGCACGGCAATAGTTAAAATTGTTTGGTTTTATCTATGTCACTTCCTGTCAGTGTCCAATAAGGAAGTGAAACTATAAACGTTACAAAAATGGTCAAACTAAAAAAAGCTGGGTACAATCTTTAGCAAAATCTTTAATATAATGTTTTAGCAAAACATTTAGTCTAATGTGTCATATGCACTTTAACCCACAGTAAGACTGTTTCAGGTTTCAGTCCTTTTCTGCATAAAGGATGGGTTAAAATAATTCAGAGAGAGATGGACCAAAAAGATGCTTTTATCGTCTTAGTCGCAAAGCTCCAATGGCCGTTTTAGATTACAAAAATGACTTAAATGTGTGTGAATTATTCAAAACGCAGCACTAAGTATGTTTTAAAATGCCCACTAGATCAGTTTACACAATGTTCTTCAGTTCTGTTATAGTGATTCAGCTCCTCGGCGACCCTCCCTTTAAGGCCAACAAGCCAGTTTAAATCTTTCCGACTCATTTACCCTACGGCAAACCTGAAACGCTGATAAATATTCTAACCAGGGACTCTGCGCTGGAGCCAAGATTCCGCCGAATGCCACTTGTTTTCTGTGGGTAATAAGATTTGGAGCGATTTGGCACAGACGGTTTTGAGCGGTTTCCTTCCCCTGTTGTGAATGGGGCGCTCCCGTACTCATTTGTTTGTGTGTTTTATTTTCTAAGAGGCTTTACTCCAGGCTGAAGAATGGCAGGAGGCCCCAGAGCTACTTAAATCTTGACTGACGGCTTTGTCTCGAAATGAACTGCTTCCGAGGGATGACGAAGTTGCTTTCGAGCTCTTATTGGGATGCATTTTCGTTTTAAGTTATGAAGCAAAAACGAAAGTATGTGGACCTGGAGAAGTAATCCTATTTTTACTTCAGTTGTTTCTTCTGAGGCTCTCCAAGTTGTTTTTCCTGTATTATGTTGGACAGTAGATACACTTTTGGAATATATCTAACACCCATAAACAATCACCGGATTTGCTTTGAGCAGTTCTGAGCATTCGGTATCATTGATCTGTTAGCATGCCTTACATGAAAACAATGAAAGCTTGTTTTTCTTTACATAGACATATCCCATTTTGAAAACCTAAAACTGTATTTCAATGCCGAGGTATCCAATCGAATCTTTAGGTATGAGTTGTGGTAAGGTTGTGACCTTGACTGCAGTCTGACTTCTCGTAACATTTGTGAGTTCAGAAACGACTTCTGCATAGACTAATTGAAAAACGGTAATGCCAAGAGCTTAAAGTGGTGTTTCTGAACCTTAAACCTGACCATCTGCAGCAGCGCCAGAGCAGAACAGGTAAACCCCGGTAAAGGACACTTCTTTTCCCCGTGCTATTAACCTCTTTAATATTAGAAGTTTTTGAACAATCCTGGGGATTTTTAAATGAGACTGAATGGGTGGAGCACAACAAGCACTTTTATCAATACTTTTTAACATGAGAATGGCACTGGACAAAACACAAGGAGCTGCTACTTAAAACAATAATTCATATATGTTTTTAAATTTTAAACTTAAATGGATTTGCAATAGTGGCAGTTGGCTATTATGAAACTTGGCTGTGATTGGCTTAAACGAGGCGCGCTTGATCCATCCAACAGCAAACGATATTAAAGCAGTACTAAGTAACTTGTTCACCGTAATACATTCTTTACGTAGTCCCTCTGGGGGTAGTACAAGTGTTAATGGGATGATTGGGGGGTCTTTCATCTCCCCCTGGCGTCTCTGGCCAAAAAAACACATATGCAACTTCCCGGCCTCCGGGTCGTGGTCACCAATACACACTAATGGAATCACAAAGAAGAAGCGAAGAGGCTAACGGGCAAAGCTAACTGCGGGCTAGCGCCACTTAAACAGTATTTACAGCCAAGTTTGAGTGAAAAAAGTATCTCCATTATGTAATTGGATAAACAATATCCCTCTGTCCCTTTGTCTTTTCTGTCAGTCTAGTATTTACTCTCACGCACAAATAATGAGTAAATAAATGCAACATGCTACAACACCTGCAGTGGCGCTTATGGCCTCTAGGGGCACGAGTTACTTAGTACTGCTTTAACTGGAGCATTTCCAGATTGATGTCAGTGCGCTGTTATATCAATCGCTTGCCAGGTTAGTAGGTTACATAATTAATCAAAATCATATAAAAACTTGGATTGTGACTGCACTTTGTTTTTATATATTAATGTTTGCAATCAAAAGTGTGGTCTTTGTTATGTTTATTGTTATATTTCAGTCTTCTCTCGAATATTAACAAATTCTTATTCTGCATCGATTTGAACATCATGATAATCTGCTTTTTTAAAATGAAGATCCAAGTTACAAAATAATCCATTATTGCGTTTTAAGGAACTTGCACTATGGTCATATAGTGGAACGCTGCCCTGTCCCCGAGTCTCGACTAACCTTTGTGCTGTGCTGTCCTATCTAATGAATCCAAGTCTTGCAGCCCTGCTTACCTTCCGAACCTTGATCTACAAGAGTATCAATCCCCTTCTTCCAACTACTGCATCTGGTTTTTCCACCTCTGGTCCACCGTGTTCTTATGTAACCAACCCCATCATTGCTCGGCGTGTCTTGGAGGCCGTTCAGACACTGGCCCGCACTGCCAGCTCCTCTCTTGGTCTTGGCCTGTCCCTCTCTATGTGAAAATGTTGCTATTCCTGTTGTTGTAATGGCAGGTTTCAGATGAAGGCTTTAGAGTGCGATGTGTGTGTCTGTGTCAGCCGCTCCTAACAACGCATGGCTTGATGATTATTAGCTCTGATGCCAAAGTCCGAATTTACCCACCACCGGGACGTCGTGCAGAAAAGACATGTACTTTGACTGGGACGGGATGGAGGGATTGGTCAGACTGTAATGAACTTAGTGTGAATACATCAATCAAGACTTGGTGCAGTTCAGTTTGCTTTACTGTCCAGATCATCGTTAAGCACAAAATCACATTAAAATTGCATACTGTATACATTTTTTTGTTTCTTCCGCCATTGCTGTGACATTTTTGGTCTCTTGATAAAAAGGACATGTTCACTTCAATATTTGATTCATTCTGACATGTTGACGTTTTTAACAGGAACAGTCTAATTTTCTTCTCTTCTGCGGTTTTATTTATGACAAATACAAAAGTGATAGACAAACATTGCGCAAATGCACATTGTCCTGTCCTCGGGCAAGACACTTCACCCTCCTTGCTTCCAGTGTCGGCGCACATTGGTGTATGAATGAGAGAGTAAATAAGTGACTGGTTCTGTACTGTAAAGCGCTTTGGGCCTGATAAAGGTAGAAACGCGCTATATAAGTTGAGTCCATTTCCCATTTACAAACGAACAAACATTCAGTAAAGGACAGTGTTGGACAGAAGACATTATAAGACATCATATTGACTGTTCTCAATTATTTTTAATTATTGTGCAAAACTACGTTGTCTTTGAAGAATTGTGGACATGAATCCAGGGGAGTAAGAAATTAATTCACCAACTAGAGTTTCAATGTGTTAATTTTGCATGATAGTTTGTTTGTTTGTTTGTTCTCCCGTCACCATATGTTGCATTAGAAGTATTGTGTGGGAGGTCCCTTCGTTTACAGTCGTCCTTTACCAAGGAGTCATTAAGGAGACTTCTCTGGCAGCCAGTTACAACCTTTGCTCTGCCCATTGACAAGCCCATGTCCAGGGGGGACGGGTTTCAAGTTTTCTTGTTTATGGAGTATTTTTTTTTGTATCTTTGTGTTTATTGTTCCTAACTTAAAACACATATTTTGAGGTTGAAGTAACCAAAAGAGGGTCAGCTGTAAAAAAAAAAGATTTTTTTTAAACCTAATACTTATGTGTGAACTGGCGAAGGGTCTTGCTCATTGGGGGGAGTATAAAACGTGTCTTGTAGTCAGTCAGGGTCGAACCATGGGTACATGCACGTTTTTCCTGAGGTATGTTCTGTTTATTTGATTCTGTTAAGCCTTTTTTGACAGTTATTTTGTATATATGTACATTTTGATTTAGCCCACATTACCATGAGGAAAATAATTTTTTGGTAACATGGGTTTTATTGAGTCAGCCTCCCCACACATTGTTTTGGTCAGCTTAAAGTGTGTATGTAGGATATTTGGGGAATATTTAGTGTACATTATCCATGGTGCTTTCATATGTCTATTATGCCTATGTCCTGAATATGAAGCTTATGACAACCCAGATACAGTTGCAGTACCCGGGCCGATAAAGGAAAAACAATGTTACTGCCCTGTGAGATTAAAAACATATCCCTGAATGAACATATTCTCCATTCTGAGTGTCTGGTCACTATATTTTTGCCAATGTACTTATGGAAGTAGAATCACTCTAACCGAATCTGCAAAGTCGCCCTTTCATTTAACTTTTGCGATTCCTATAAAACACATTAGTGCCACCGCAGCATCAGCCAGCACCTCTGGTCTGTTCCCACTTTTCAACGTCCCGAATACAAACTTTTTTTTTTTTTTCCCTCCACCCCCCTCCTTCAAAGGCACAAGCCGTAATGGCAGATGAATCTCTCCCTCTTCTCCCCACCGCACGCCACTGTCCCGTAAAAAACATAGCCTCCCTTTTAGCAACGGTTTTAATGAAAAGGCTGGCCTCGTGCAGCGCGGCCATAGAGCGCAATAACCCCAGTGATGTGTGAAGGAAACCAGAAAGCGGAAAAAAGAGTGCCGAAAAAGCCGACCTCGCGTACGCGTTCCCCAACACCAGGGGAAATTCCCACAGCTAAGGGCTGGCCACGCGGTCGCCGCCACGCTTTTAGCACGGATTGAGTTGTGTCTTCGCGCCGAGATAGCAATTAGCGAGGGCCTTCGTGTGATTTACAGCCGCTGTATGTCTCCCCCCCCCCCCTTTTGTTTTGACTGGAGGAGACAGGCCACTTCAGAGTCTAGGCCACACTTAAATCATAGAGAGCAAAAACGGACTAAATGCTAGGGTTGTAAGTAGCCGACATAAAACCGTAGAAGTTGTCAACAATGGTCTCACGTCGGGGAAATTATTTAGTCATCAAGTTTTAGTAGGCCGCGTATAAAAGAGCGGTTCAGCACATAGTTTATGATTTTAGAAAATTACGAAAAGCAATTGGGTGATGTGCGAAAATGGACAGTTAAGTTACAGGGTGGACACTTGGATTTGATATTAATAGTTTGCCAAGTTAATGAGTTTTCTTCCATTATGTACAATTTGCTTTATTCATCAAACTGTCACAGCAAAATACCAAATTGGGACAGCTGAGAAGTTGTCCTGAAGGGGACGGGTCAAATGCAAAGGAGAACATTTCCCTGTGGGAGATTATAGAATATGTGTATTCAAATACATAAGGGAATGCAAAATGGCTGTGGCTGCAATCCCGTATCCATTCCTAATAAAGATTTTTTTTTAATTGAAACTGGATTTTCTTAAACCGTAGGTGCAAATCGTTGGTTATTTCTGCCAGTTATTGTCTGAATACTAATGTTGATTTGAAAAGGTTACATGTTGCTACATCACAATTGGAGGACTAAGCCTCTAAACAGGCGGAAGTGGGTTAGCAGAGGAGCTAATTTATTTAAACTTTTTTCTGGACACTAACTGGCGATGTCCCGCTTCCTGCAAAGGTCTGAGCAGACGCGAGCTACTCACACTTATTTTTCACTAATACAAATGCCCATAATAAGGCAATGTGCTCAATGAATTTATTGAGTTGATCCCATCACTTGAAATACCTCATACACAATAGAAAAACTAAGACGTCACAGGTCCGAGGCTAAATGCTGAATGTGTACATAAGTTATAGCCATTACACTATATTTGGAAACGACCCAAGCTTCTAAAGTACTTTGACCTTGTAATAAGTACCACTTGTTTTGACCAGTGGAAACCCAGCACCAAGAGCCCATAGCGGGCCGCCGCAGCAGCAGCGCGGAGCCCGTCCCGCCCCTTCCCTCGGCGTGGTCACGCTCATTTGTACGTCTTTATGGGATGTGTGTAGGTGGCCGCTGCGGTGAAGAGGTGCGCAGTAAATCTCCTCTCCTCAAGGGTTTGTTTGCTCTGGCAGCCGACTCAGAGGAGAGGAAGTTGACATCAGCAGCAGCGAAAGGCTAAATCAGGGCCGGAGCATGACCGTGTAACGGGGGGTGATCCTGCGATAACGCCCAGCAGCTAAAACGGGGACTCCAAAGTTCACAAGTGGAGTTTCTGCATCGGAGAGAACACGGTTCCCAGGGTAAAGGCAGCAGAATGTGCAGAGCTGGCCGTGTGCGAATGGCGTTCCCTCCAAAACAGACCTAGAGTTGTTTCATTGACGCGCGCTCGAGTAATCCTGCATATCTGGCGCTCATCGGGACTTCTGTAGGAGGTGGAAGGGTTGCGGATGTTTCGGCGCCCATCCAGGAAGCTTCTTTAGCAGCTAATCATCCGCTATTTCGCAGCTGGGTGTATATATTGTAGCTATATTTTTTAATGATTTGTTTTAATTAAAGAGAGTAGATGGTCTAATAGTTGCTATTTTGTGAAGAAACAAAAAACCTCTTAAGGCGTGACAGGGCAGATGAAAACATTGATGTTTCGCACGGTGGTCTGTTGAGATTTTTATCTAGTTTTCTCCCGGAACATCTTAGTTTTAACGTCAGAGTAAAGAAAATACCAAGCTCATCCCTTTGCTATGCTTGTTTTCATGACATTGGCGCACCCTCGTATTTCATGCGCGTATTTGTACACAAATATTGACATGATTGGTGTCCGCACAAAAGGTGACCGAGCTGTAATCCAAATACAGAAATCAACCTATAAATAGCTCATTCAATAAACTAAACGAGATCCAACGCTAGACCCAAATACATAGGGCACTGTGATGTTGATGAGCCAGCGACACAGCCCAGGTCAGATGCAGGTTTGTCTGCTGCTTGTTAAAGAATAGAGATGGGTGTTGCCATTACAAGATAAACCCCTCCTACTGGGTCGGTATATACCCGGCCTGCTTTTTAAAGTGTATCATTGGTTGCTGATGAAGCTTCTTGGGTGGGAGGCGAGGCGTCCACAACACACAATGGCAAAGGTGTAACCGCTGCAGAGGGCGAGACACGGCAGGAGGACATTTTCTCACGCAGTGGTCAATGTGGAGATTTTTTTTTGATACTTTCCTTCCTTACCATGTCAGAGTATGAAAAAAGCCGGGTTCCCACGCTTACTCATTCACAAATATTGACATGTTTTATATCCACGTGTCCTGCAGACATGACGCTATAATCCAAATATGGCCATTTCCTTTCTGGGAGACACCTGCTATGAAAGACCGGAGAAATGTGTTCAAAAGTTCAGGGCCGTTTTTCTCCAAATGAGGTTTTGACCCCCTCTGCTTTAGTCGCTCCTACAGAGTCCACACTTTCCAGGCTTGGACTTAACAATATTCTGAAGTTTGTTTTTTTCCTGAATTTTTTATATCTAATTCCCCAGCCTGATTTATTAAACTATGAACCCCAAATGAACAAGGCAAAATCTTTGTCTTTATAGATTTGATCCACTTAGGATTTTCTAGCATGTCAACAAAATAAAACCACCTATTTAAATCTGGGTGTATCCATTACTTACATTTCGTCACTGAAAATAAAGGCAATTTTGACAATTTTTATGAGTAAAATGTCCTATTTTTCCTATTTTTTTTTAATGAAAACATAAAATGGCGGAAAACATGCAATACATTTCTTTCTCATATATAGTTCAGTCATGTTCAGCAAAAGTTTCAAATGTGATATCTCTAAATTAATGTTTCCATATTGACCTGCTCGCCTTGTCAAATAATAAGGAAAGTTTTCTAAATGTCGTAGTATTTTAAGGTTCTTCCACTTCGCTGGAACATTAGATCAATGAGTCACATCTGTTTATCTCGGCACATCTTTTTTTATTTATTTTTTTACACAATTTACAACATCCCTGACGCATTTGGCTGACTAATTTCCCAGATGGAGCTAAGTGCAGTCAATGCTGTTAGTTCTCACCGGCTCTAACTTTTAGTCAGCGCCTAACCAAGTCAAAACATTGCCTTTTTGTGTGCGTGTGTGTGTGTGTGTGTGTGTGTGTATTTTCTTCCCAATTACCAGACAAAAGCGTCCCAGTTTGACCTTTCTCTTGTGGCTGTAAAAGCTTAATAACAGGATTGGCTCCTTTGGCACTCTCTTCAGAAGACGTGTAAGTCCGCTGAGCTTAACCCCGCGCCTTTATTGTCTGTTGAAAAGAAGGATTTAGAGCAGATCTCGGGCACTATTGAGAAGGGGGGGGGGGGAGATGGAAGATGGCGCCCATTCGTGTTCGGGGAGGATCGTCTGGCAGCCTTTGTGCTGCTGAGCCGGTGTGAGAACATCCCATTCTAATGTCCAGGAGTTGTGAAAGGGTGGGGCTCTTGATGGGAACTTGGATCAGAGCGATACATTGTTAAGTCACATGCTGCAAGTAAGGCCAATTAATGTGTGCTAGTTATCCCAATTGATGACTTGAAACTTTACGACTCCATTTATTTTGTGTAGTCAGGAAACACGGATGACAATGACACGTCAACATATACAAGCCTTTACAAAGCTGTTGTCGAATCTCCACACAAACACCTGCCAATTGAGCAGCTCCAGAAAACAGATTAGAAGGATGATTCTGTATGGGATCAGAATAAAATCCAAGAACCCCAACCACCAGTTGATCTATTGTTAACTTCATCTACATTCTTGGAAATGATTATAAAATGAAGCTCAAAGAACCCGTACAATACAAAACTGTTGGGCCTTCCTTCATATGTCCTGAAGTAAACTGTTTCTTGGGAAAATGCAATAACTCAACATCTTGGGACAGTGTCTGTGGCAGTCTCTCTTCGAGCATGAATCTAACAGTTAATGATCTTTGTCTATGATTAGCTGGTCTTATAGCTGCTGTAAAATGATAGCATGGCACAGGAAATCAACACAAGCTCAGCATGTGGGAGAGTGGCTTGTTTTATACAGAGAAATTGGCCAGCTAGAGCATCATGGGCTGTATGCACGCGAGCGTCACGTGACTCCGAGTGGATCCTCATGAGGCGCTGCTCCTCCTGACTCGTCATTTCCCTGTGAGTTAGTAGCTATGGCTTGTCCAAAAAATAAATAGCTCAAGATTACCTGGAGACAGTGAGTTATTGGTGGACAGTCATCATGTTAAAAACATTGCGTCAGGAGAAAAGACTTCACTGGAGGAAACTTCCCATTGATCACAGTGTTTTTGTCCTGAAGCTAACGGCTAACACTCAATCAAAATGAAAATAGTTTTCTTTTATACTCGCCGTTTGCTCTGAGATAGAAAACTCCTCCTTTCTGAACACAGGCGTTTCCTGCAGTCCAGTATTTACATGTAAAGTAATGTTTCTAACATGATGTTTTCTTGAACTATTCGTTGATTTGTTCAAGACATCGCTAATCCTTAATGGGACAATAGCGAGAGAGGAAGGAGCACGACCTCCGGAGAGTCATGTGTCACTTGCGTATACAGAGCCTATTGTAAATATTACCTGTAGGACACTGCTAAAACAATTCTTAAATAACCCATGACAAGATTTACATTTCTCCTTTATTGTTTTTATTTATGCATTTTTTTGTACTATTTGCATATGTTTTCTTTTGTCTCCCTATTGCTGTTCCTGTGGATGTCTCCTGTTTCAGTGCCCGTGTGTGGGGGGACAGAGAAGTTTGTTCTGTCTTTGCGAGGTATTGGGGTCAGGGAGATATACTTTGCAAAATGTGGGAAAACATTTAATATTATGTTGCTGCTTGAGAGTGTACAATTAGCACAATAAAACATGATTGATTTACAGTATATAACATATATACTGCCTGAGTCATAGGGGACAGTCTGTTGAAATATTGATCTTTAAATTCTCTTTAAGCCTTTAATTACACTTGCTGAAGTTTTCTTGGTTGTCCATGGCATCTCATGGTTGGAGGGCAAAAATTGCTTGTACCCGTAAAGTGACTGTTTCTCATACCTGCAGGTCTTTGATGTAACTCTCACTATAAAACCGCTGAAGCCTGTTGTTTGCAGAAATGTAGTTGGCCCATAAACCTTAGCTGAGTCCCTCCCCACTCAAGGTGCTGTCGAGAGCGCGTTACCGGTGGCAGTGGACACGGCGTATGATCGTGACCGTTCCGCCTTCGTGAGCGCTCCGTCGGCGAGCCTTTAAAGTCCACAGTTTAAAGGGGCCAATGATCCACGGGGCTAATATCAAACTAATGGACGCACACTCACGGCTCATTTCTGTGGATGTGTGCGCAGGTGGTCCGCTCACTCTGAGAAGTCAACCGTAGGCCAGAGGAAAGGAATAAGAGATGCATCAGTGTGATACAGCAAGTGAGCACTTGCAATAGTAAATCTCAGAAGCTGTTCAGAGCTCTTCAAACTGCAACATAACCAGGTTTAGAAGAAAGCCCTTTTACACCTGTGTGTGCGTCTAATTCATGTATCAAACACAAGGCCCGCGGGCCACACCATCAGAAGGGCCAAAGTCGCCTCCACCTTCTGAGGAGACTGAGGTCCTTCGGAGTGCGCAGGCCTTTGCTCAGGACTTTTTATGACTCTGTAGTAGCCTCTGCTATCCATTACACTCCTGTGTGCTGGGCCCCGGGAAGCACAGAGCGGTACAAAAACAGACTGAACAAGCTGGTCAGTACGGCCAGTTCCATCCTGGGCTGCCCCCTGGAGTCTGTGGAGGAGGTGAGGGACAGGAGGGTATTAGCCAAGCTCACCTCCATCATGGACAACACCTCCCACCCACTGCACGGGACCGTAGAGGGGCTGAGCAGCTCTTTCAGTGGCGGACTGCAACACCCTCAGTGCAAGAAGGAGGGATATCGTAAGGCTTTCATCCACACTGCTGTCAGACTGTACAACAAGACTGTAAAGTAACATGTGCAATAACCCCTATGCAAAACTACGTGCAATAATCTCTATAAGTCTCTGCGCCACTTTATCTGCGTCACTTTATCAACCACTTGTACTATGACTGTAAACCTGCACTGCTAAAAAGTTTTCATTATAGTATTTATTTTTTACTTTTTGCCCCCTTAAAGTTGTGGTAGTCATTGTACTATATAAGATACCTCTATTTACTATTTAATTGTTTTCACATATCCAGTCTATCCTGCATACCCTGGGTGTTTCTGATAGCTGAATGTAATAAAGGCTTATCTTATCTTATTTGACACATGCACAGTATGCACCAAACAAGTGCGTCTCTAGCCCATTCCTGCATTTTTAAAGGAATAACCAGAATGTGCACTCAAGCCACTAGGATGCAGCCAAAATAAAAAAGGAAAGGTGAGTGCATCAGAGGGCACTGACATAATAAGAGATCTAGATATAAACAACACATTATAGCCCTGTGGTACATGGTCAGTCTTCCCCAGGGCAGCTGTGGCTACAATTGTAGTTTGCCACCACAGAGTGTGGAGTGAATGAATAATGACAACAGTGTAGCAGAAATTAGTGACACAGAATACAATTGTGTAAGCCATTATTATTTATCAGGCTACAGTCATGTCTGGCTTTGGACTACATTAGCACTATTTTAAAATCACAGCTCATTATTATTCTAAAGGCTTTCTCAATACTATTTTCCTGTTTACATTATACATGGCCCGTGACCCGCCGTAGGAGCTGAATTTCTGCCCATGACCCAGAAGGAGTTTGACACACCTGATTTAACTCTAAAACATGTCCATCCTTTTCCTGAACTTTCAAGCTAGCTTTGTAGCATGTTTATGACATTGACTCTGTAAATTATGAACCGTGGCAATCAACTCACACCTGTAAAGAATTGGGATGTTACAAATGTGTTGGGAAAGTAAGGCCTGAGTCATAATTTCAGCGTTTAATGGCAAGTTTAAGATTGGACCCATCAAGTGAAACTAATGAGTACATATAAAAGTCTAAGGCTAATTGCAATAAAAACACAAAAATAAATTTTCCTAAAATCATGTATTAAGTCAAATGCCTTATTTTGGTTTATATTGCACGTGTTTATCATTGGCTTTGAAAATGTAGTTGCAGTTATCGCTTGAATATTCAAATAGCTACGAGTGATGTTCAAGGGCACGGCAGCAGTAGCACATTATCAACCTCCTGGAACTGGTAGAACATTGTTAATACTAAGACTCTTAATTACTCCCATTACCACCAGCACAAATCTGCCTGCAGACGCCTGCTACAGCCCGAGCGCTGCTAACTGAGTAGCTGTGTCTTTGTGAAGTGCTGTAGTTTCTGCTTCACAAAGCCCAGCACACTCTTCATTTTGGATGATTACTAAATTGCCATGGAGGAAATGAGCACTTCCTCAGCACAGGCAGGACTTTTAATCTGTAATTGTGCAAAGCAGAGCTAGAGACGCTTCAAATTAGGGTTTGGTAAATTGGAGATGACAGTTGGTAGTCCTGGTAAAGACTGTCACACGATTGACTAACACCGCGTCTCAAGAGCCCTGGAATTAAAGCCACGCTGCCAAGCATTTCACCCAAAACATGGATTACAATACCTTACAAACACGTATCTCTACTGTGAGCTGCCTCTGCACAGACCTTCCCACTCGGACGTTATGAGCTCCAGATAAATAAACAACACGGCTCTAACTGTGAGATGATGAAATGCTAACGTTATTTGAATGTTTCTCCATCAGAACACGCCAAATAACAGAATCTAGTGAGTAGATTTATTTAGTATCTTTGAATAATCTACTTTCGAATCGATGACAAGTTTGTTTTAAATATACATTCATTCGATATGGACAGAACAAAAAGCATTGTTACAATAACCCGAACCAATGCCATGTTCACAGGCCTTATAGCTAACTGCTAATTCCCAGACCTGGCCCCTCAGACTTAAAGACGTTTGAACAAAACAGATGACACAATGAGAGTATTCACACGTTTCAGTTAGGGTTCAGTTTGTTTTGATTTGAGCCATTGTTTGAGTTCACACTTCAACTTGTCGTTGAATCTGAGATATTTCAGTTCAGTTCAAGCAGTCCAGATCTGTGACATTTTAATCATATCTCTAGCAATAAATCAGGTTTAGGAATTTTATAACCTCAAATCCTTCTGAGCCATTCCCAAAGTCCAGGGCCTCAACAACATAAATTCACTCTTTTCAAATATGCAGTCTTATCTTCGATAGAAACGACTTAAAAGTGCTCGAATTATTGGAATGTTTGCTGGTTTTCAGTAGGTGCGGACCATCTTATAATCCAATCCAGCTTTATTTATAATGCACTTTAAAAACAACAGGGTTGACCAAAGTGCAGTACACACATCATAAAGAACAACAAACAAAAAACAAAACAACAACAATAAGACAACAAGTGATACAAAAAGATTAAAATAAACTCAGTACAATAAATGGGACCATATACAGCGCAAAACCAACAGAAGAGAATCAATGTAAAAGTTAATCAAAAGTTAAAAGCCAAAGTAAAAATAAATATAAATAAGTTTACAATACCTTACAAACATGTATGTTTGTTCTACAGTATAAATACTGTAGAACAAGAATTTACTTTTTGCCCCTCAGTGTTTTTGTATTATTTTAAGTTCAAGTTAATTTCTCTTATTTTAACAAATTTATTTCTGTTTCATTGGCAAGTAGTTCAAACCTACTCAAAATCAACACACATTTTTCCAGTGTGTGAAATATTTTTTGAACGTAAATGTCTGGTAAATTTACAAAACAATTTGACACATAATAGTGATTCTAGGGTAAATGCTCATTACTAGTAAACGCACAAGCCACCATCAGCAGGACATTCTCCTGGTAATGTCATGAGATTATCCTCTGACATTGTCCGGCTGAGGGCGCACGTATGAAGTCCGTGTCAGACCTCGCTTTTGTACGTGAAGTTGCAGAACACAAACACTTCCTGATAAAGTTGCGTTCAAGACTGGAAAGGTCGGCGCCTGCACAGGGATACGTCGTCCCTATAGTAAGAGAAAAAGCCTATTTTGACAACAGCCTGAGTAGTTACGATATCCTATTGTACAAATAAAAAGAAGTCTCAGTGAAGCATTAAGAGGCAACATATTTTATAGATTAGATTCCTTTTTTCCCTAATGTGTAGAACCTGAAAACCTCCTTTCCATGTATCGGCCCGAGTTTCCGAGTTGTCCTGCCTCTCGCGTGGACTGAAGCGTCGCTAGAGAAAAAAGTTGAAGTAACGTGTAAAAGTTATGTGTTCGCTAAATGCTAAACCGCAGCCTCCCTCGTGACAGCCCCATTCATTTGCTCCCATTTTATTTGGAGCTTGTCAAACTGCAAAAAGTATAGAGCCCGGGACTATAAACAACATGCTCCACTAACCACACCAGAACAAACCCTGGAACTGTGCAAATCCCCAAAGTCGCCGTCCGCTTTTCTTTTTTCTTTTTTTTTCCCTCCCCAGAAGTTACAAACAAACGTGCGAGGGGAAGACGAGGCACTAATTCAAAAATGTTATGGAAACGCGTCTTTGAAACTGAAATTTGGCCCCGGGAAAAAACGGCGTTTGAACTCTTGACATTTGACGACTTCCAGAAATAAATGATATTGGAGTAATTAGCCTCGCCGGCCGCTGGTGCATCTTTCATGTGGCTTTCGGGGCAGTAGTTTTTAATTAGCGGCGGGGCTTTTATTGGGTGGCATGTCAAACGTGAAGAGAGGAGCCTGAGATGGAGGCGGATTAGGAGGGTTTAGTCACACGTGGAGTTCCAGGGATGGAAAGTTCTGGACTCGGATTTTGGGGTTAAATGTGTTTTTGTGGAGTGGATGCACCAAAGCCTGGGAATTTCAGATGATTTGGAATAACTTTGCAACAGTTTATGAAGCTTCTGGTGCTCAAAGTTGAGACTCGGTGCAGTGATTGGACTTTCAGATGCATTGTGTATAAAAGTAATGAACACAAGGAACAGCAGTGCAGAGCTGGCAACACAAATGCTTTAGCAAAATATGGAATTTAGATTAATTTACGTCATTTCAATCATTGTTCATGATTGTATTTCAAAGGTTAGTCTCTCAATAGTTGGCGCTCTGGTAGTTTTGACGTTGATTTATCCAGGAAAGTCCCGCCGAGATTCAGAATCGCTTTTTCAGGGGAGTCCTGGAGAGTACTGTATGTAGTACATGTAGTACATGTGTTTAAAGGAAACTGGAGCATCCGCAGGAAACCACATGGAGAGAACGTGCAAACTCCACACAGAGAGGCCCCAAAATCACAGCGCTGATGTTTTTGTGTGGTGAGTGACTTTAGCTACTGGTCAAACAAAACGGACAGTTGTAAGAACCTGCAGAAGTCTACGTCGCTTTAGATCAGGGGTGTCAAACGTACGGCCCGCGGGCCAGAACCGACCCGCCAGTGGGTTCAGTCCGGCCCACGGGATAAATATGCATTATTAAAGAAGAATAAACTTCATTTTTAAAATTTGCAGTTCTTATATTGTCCGCTAGGGGCGCTGTGTTTGAGTCAGTTCTATCGCTTTACCTGCTTTTTCTGTTGACTCTGGCACCCTCTTCAGTGAAATGTCTTTGTCAAAAAAGAGAAAAGTGGACACAGAGTGTCGGATTTTTAAGAAAAATTTACCTCTTCCTATATGTATACAGTGATCCTTGTTGAATGTTTTTACATTATTTTATCGATTGATATAATTGATAAATGTTGACTCTCTTTTGCAAGAAAAAAATAAGACTGTTGAAAAGAGGACCATTCACTCTAATGAATACTATGTAGCACTTTGAGAAACTTGTAAAGTGTAAGCTGTTGTTATTATTATTCATTTATTGGAAAAAAAAAATATTTTCCTGTTTACATTATATGTGGTCCGCGACACGCCGTGGCAGCTGAATTTCGGCCCACGACACAAAATGAGTTTGATACCCCTGATTTAGATGCTTAAAGTTGCAACTATAGCAGTAGAAATGTACACTTTTCTATCTATCTAAATCTAAAGGTTTTGTGCATATTAGGACACTACGGAGACATACTTTTGGGTGTCATTACTTTACCTAAAAGCAGCTTAGGTGATATTTATCTATTATTGGTTTCTAAAAGCAACTAACATCACAACCTCGGTCGCCTTAAGCTGCAAGAACACCTGTACAAGAAAGAAATCATAAGTCAGTCAGCCGGGATGTTGATAGTGAGAAAGACTGATTTTGTGTTCAGCCATTGGATCTGGCAACCCAAAGTCTGGAGCTCCTTCTGCTCTGTGATCGGAGAGTTGCCTCGAGCCGTGAACATCACGACGACAACTTTTGCAAGTAAAAAAAAAAAACGTTTGTACTTTTGCATGTAAAAAAAAACAGTTTGTAAATGGTTTTGTTCATTTGGTTTTCAGACGCTTCATATCAGTGTCTCTAAAGTCTGGCGGAGTAACGCGGAGCATTCCTTAAAAGTGATTGTGGAAGTTTAGAGGGAGCGGAGTCCAAGTGAAGTGTGTCAAAGCCCGCGGTCGGCTCCTCATGCCGTATCGGCGCGAGACCAAACCGAGAGGCCGAGTGCCCGGAGCCTGTAAACCCTCCGGAGCCCACGCCCCGAACGAGGTGCCAAGCCACAAGAAGCACATGCGTCAGCTCCCAAAGACGGACCGGGCCCGGCTAATTACAGCGTGTGGAAAACGGAAGCGCGGGGTGATTAGAATCCGAGAGGCTGCGGTGTGTTTATCATAGAGCTTCCTCCCTCTCTCCCTCTCTCCCTCTCTCCCTCTGCTACAGCGGGACAGAGGGCTCACATTGTGACAGATGAGAGTGTGCTGTTGGGGTTTGAGCCTTTTATTTTATGCCAATGCTCAGGGTTGAAGTTGGGACTGTTTTAGACATGGAACACCCGCAACAAAATGGCGTTTAAGACCTCCTAAAATGTCTACTGCTTCCATATAACATAGGGCTGCTGCAGGTAATTGGATTTTTATCAAAAAATCCGAAAAATACATTGAAAATAAAGATGTATCAAAGTGAGAAAAATGTATTCCCCAAAGTTTTCCCAGCCCTATATCAGATTATACAGTCCTGATTTAGAGGCGCTTAAGTCCTTCTTTAGTCCTGGTTTTGTCCAGTTTAGTTATACCTGCTAAAATTTTTATTATCTTCTTCTCTTGAATTGTTGGCAGACTAAACACCCAGAGGCATATTGCTGCCCCCCTCAGATCAGCTCAAGAACTACAGCTCAAATCTCAACAGTTATATTCGCCAGTTATCATGAAGAAATGTGATGTAGTGGAGGCAATTTGAGCATTTATCTTATCGTCATGTGGTCTCTAGGAGGCTGACAGGAAACGTTACATTTCACCCAAACATTGTTTTTATTACAAATATTTTTATTGTTCAAAAATAACAAAAAAACAAACAAATCTGTGTTTGCTGTGAGTGGCTCAGGTCTTCTCAGACCTGACTGTAACTTTACTGGGAGCGGGACGCCTCCAGCTCGTCTCCATGGAGATGTCAACTAAAAGCGTCCAAATAGGAGATTTATACAGGTTAGGTCCTCATCCAAGTCCAGGCTATGTTTACCCTCTGCAAAAATAGCATTTTCTGTGTCGAGCTACTCATTAGAGGCATGTTTTGTTTTGGCAACAGTATAATCCAAAATGTTATGCAGTGTGCCTTTAAAATTCAAGATTGAACACTGTAAACCATCTTTCCAGGGTCATTAGCATTTAGAACTGAAATATGACGTGCAAATCTAATACAAAAATCACATTCATTTCAGAGCAAGACAAAATCACATTTTGTTTGCAACAGATTTTTCACTGCCTTAAAAGCTGCAGCCTTTGTGATTTTCCTGTTACAATTACTGAAATTGCAATTTAAATTCCATTGCACTAAATTGTGCTCCCCTGCACCTCATGACATCATGTTTTTGGCTTTGAAATCTGAGTATGCTGTCACTTAAACACACATGAAGGGAACCAAACACGTTTCCAGCGATGGGAACAATATGAAGTGCTCCATAAAAGTAGCTTTTGCTTTGTTGTTGGACACAGGTCTCCCACAGCACCAGGCAGCTCTCACAGAACAGAGATGTTATGATATTGGTTCACCCCCGCTGCCCCTCCCTTGGGTTCAGTCTGGTCCTGTTCCCTGGTCTTGGCTGGTCTCTGTGGCCTTGTTGAAATACACGGGCTCGCTCGGAGAGGCGTCAGTCGGTTAGCCCACGGCAGGGCAAATTAAAAGCCTCTCTGGCCGCGCTCCGGTGAAAAAAGAGGAGCGGCTTTGACACGTCCTATTTATAACACCTCCCGGACCAGGCCCCGCGATGTTATTTACGACGGGAGATCGCTCCACAACGCTGGCACACGCTCTTAGAGAAGGAGAAAGAGACGAACCTTTAATTTAGCATGTGTGCTAGACATGTGCAGTAATGGACACAAGCGCAGTAATGTAATCATTTCCATAAATATCTCCCAAATCGTTTTGTTTTCGCTGCGGGCTCCGCTGTCCCCCGAAACACAAAACATCTGCTGGGGCGCATTAATACCGTACTACAGAGGAGGATGTTGAGTTTACAGAAGTGGTCCGCCTGGCTTCTACTCTCAACAAAGCTCTGCTGTCCCCCAAAACCAGGGATGAAGGAAGTGCTCAAAGTACAAAGAACTTACTGAAGTCCATAGATAAAAAGGGGTCTACTACAGAATCTGCTTTTGGCAAAAATGTAAGCTTGATTTGCTTCAAATTTGTATCTGCTCAAAGAGTTTAATGTGCCTTATTCGATGAAGATTTGTGCAACCAAACCTGAATGTGGACAGCTGCTGGTGTCTTCATTACTGTGACGTCTCTGATCAGAACGACATCACTGCAGCGTTTAGATTCAGCAACTGCACTTCACAAAGAGGTCTATGTGAAAATAAATGGGTTTAAACGGAAACATCATCTTTTTTGTTTTACCATGCTACACCTGGAGCTGTGTTTCGAGCAGCTAGTGCATCTTTTGAGTAATCTTTGGATCTTCTCCAGTGGCTGCTCTTTTCACTGCGGCAACCTCATGAGGTCCTACTTATCCACCTCTCCCTCCCTTGCTAAAGTTAATCCTTTCATCGCCAAGTGAAAACACTCGCCATAGCTTCACCACAGCGCCACAGTTTTTTTGGAGTAACTCTTTATTGAAACAGCTGTACAGCGAAGAGGAGCAAGACCAGGACATGTGGGAGGGGCTTATGGTCGCTCACTTGGAGGATACGGAAATGAAACGATTGGATATTTTGTTTTAGCGGTTTTACATGAATATTGCATTTTCTAACAAACAAAGTGTAAGACAGTTATACAGAAGTGTCTGAGATTAACTAACCCTCTTTAATCCGGGTTAAAAAATGTTGTGACATAAACGTAAAACCCAAGTAAAACCCGCGTCACTGCCTTCATGTGGCTCTAATAGGACAGCGATGTGATTTGGAGCTAGTGGCACAAAGTATTCATTATAGAAATTGCTACCTACCTTAAATTTACACTCGAATCACTCCATTTACTTTGATTATTTTGTTACTTTCCACCCCAGCCCAAAACACAAAACATCTGCCGGGACGCGCTAATGCCACGGAGGAGGACGCCGCGTTTACAGAAAAGCGGTCGGCCCTGGCTCCGACGTCGCGACGAAGATGAGACGAGAGCGAAAGAGAAGCCTGAAAAATGACGCCACAAAGAGAGCCCGGAGATTTCCCCCGCTTGGCAACGCGGCCCGGCCACAACAAAACCGGTCCACTTTTTAATTAGCAGCGCGAGGCTCAGAAAAAGGGCTTTGAAAATGTCAAATTGTAACCATGTGGAAGGCATAAGGCGAGGGGATCGGGGAAGATTTGTCGTTTTGGAAGGAGGCATAAAGTTCAGAGCAAATGAGCGGTGTGTGGATCGCGGAGGATGGGCCTCAGACCGGGCTCTTGTGTCTGTGGGGAGCTCGGACACATGTGTGGGGTACAGCATTACTCACTCATCTGGGTGCAACCTATGAACTGTTCTCGACACACATACGCACACACCTACGCACACAAATCATCTTTAGAACTTGAAAGTTGACTTGTGCAAATGCCCAAATGACTTAAAAGGAGATGCATGATGCAAAGTGGAGCTTTTTGAGCGCTTAACTCGGACTGGGTTCACTTTTATTTATACCAATACTTAAATGTACCGGGACGTTATGGCCTTCAGAGCTTTTTGTAACACACGCTTGCACTGGTACTTTAATTTAACAATACTTGGTTTACGATACCCATGCCTGAGCAATACCTTTTTCCAATAACGACACTAAAATATTTGTCATCTAACCATAAAACAGATCCATAATGTTAATTTATTCCATAAAATACTTTCCATTTCCATTTATTTGAGCTGAAACGAGGCAAGGCAAGTTTATTTGTAGAGCACAATTCATACACAAGGCAATTCAAAGTGCTTCACAGTTGCATACAATTACAAGAAAACAGATCAAATAAAAAAAACATCAACATTAAAATTAATCAATTACAGTAAAAGGCCAGAGTGCAGATGAAATACTTTCAGTTTTCATCTGCTCGGGTAAAAAGAGCTGTTTTCAGCCTGGATTTGAACATTGTCAGAGTTGAGGCCTGTCTCACATCCTCATGAAGACTGTTCCAGATTTTAGCTGCATGAAACTGAAACGCAGCCTCACCGTGTTTAGTCCTGACTCTGGGAACCACCAGGAGACCCCTCCCTGAAGTTCTCAGGGCCCGAGATGGTTCATACGGCTCTAACATGTCAGAGATGGACTTTGGTGCTAAACCATGAAAAGACTTGTGCACAAGCAGAGCTGTTTTAAATTCTATTCTCTGAGTGACAGGAAGCCAGTGCAGAGACCGGAGCACTGGACTAATATGGTCGTATTTCCTGGTTCTGGATGAACTGCAGCTGTCTAACAGTGAGCAGGCCGTTACAGTAGTCTAACCTGCTGGAGACAAATGCATGGATGAGTGTCTCTAAGTCTGGTTACTATTCCTCTGATCTTAGCAATGTTTTTCAGATGGTAAAAAGCTGATGATGTTATTGCTTTGATGTGGCTGTTTAAGTTCAGGTCTGAGTCCATGATTACTCCTAGATTTCTAACCTGATTTTTTGGTTTTAGAGAGAGAGACTCGAGGTACAATTTCTCTTTGTGGCTGTGGGGCAAAAACAATTCTCATTTCTGTCTGAGTTTAGTTGGAGAAAGTTGGCCCATGGTCACCTGCCGTCTGCAGCCCCTCAGTCTGTTCTTGGGTTGTACCTTTCTATCGATGTGCTACTGTTAACGGTACACAGCCCCACTTTGTCACTGATCATTCATTTCTGGTACAAATATCCTTCAAAGTAAATTAAACTCAAGAAGGAAGCAGTACAAAGTATGTATTGGCTTTAAAAACAATAACTTTACCACAGTCGATCCTGGAAGTTTCTTAAATCAAGGAATGATTTTGTAAATCAACGTTTTTAGGAAAAGGGAAACAATCTGCGTTTGCGGGGAAGGTTTGTTCACCATCTCTGCGCACATCCTTTCTCCTCCAGAAAGAGAGAGCCATACTTTGTGCTAGTGCTATTCATTTCACTCTATCGACTCACGGCCTCACAGCACACGCTCTAATCATTTCAGCTCTTCTGATGTAGACTGAAGTGGAAGAGGTCTAAAAAGCTACACAAGCTAAACTACAAAAACGATCAGCCTAACCTTTCTGGTAAGTGGCTGTGGTGCTAATTGGAGCGGGGAGGACGCTCTCACCACATGGCTAATATACAAGCGTTTAAAACCAGACACATCCGAGCAGCCGTGTATTTGGGCCGTACAGGCAATGATTCACCCACCTCTAATATCACAGGCAGCAGGCAAGCGCCACTAATTACTCTCTCATTATCCCCGAAACCGGCTTTATTTAGAACAACTCTCCCAACCCGCTGCAGACTGGAGCAGTCCCCCCCCCACCTCCTTTCAAATTAAAAGCCTGCGTGTTTCGCGGTTTGTTCCGTGAAAGACTTTCGGGCCGGACCAAAGGGGGGGGGGAGACATTGTCAGAGCGCAGCCACATTAAACGTAATTGCACCATGATTTCATTTCTCACAGCAGTAATGTCTTGTAAAGTGGATTTAGCAAATTGGAAAAATGTGTAGCTACAAGTCGACAGTTCTTGTGGCAACGCCTAAATGCGGCTTCTCTGAGTGTCATTTTGCTTGTTGTAAGAACGGAACTGGGAGAGCGGAGAGATTGGTTCGGGCACGTATAGAGGGAGGACAGTGAATATACGGGAGGAAGGTTAGAGCAGGAGGAAGAGCAAAGAGGCGATTCATGGATGGAGTGGGAAAAAAAAGGACATGAGTCAATTCTTCCACAAAACACGAACATTCTTCGTTTTGAACCAGGTCAATGGCCGTACTCCCTCCATACCCCATTCATCTCTCTCTCACCTGTCGCAGGGATGATGCTGGTGACGGCGGACACTTTGGGCCACGACTTCCACGTGTTCCAGATCCTGACCCACCCCTGGGCTTCGGTTCAGAGCGCCGTGCATCACCTGTACACGCTGCACCGGGGCGAGACCGAGGCCAAGGTACCGCGCGCACACACGCAGTATATATACACGTACATACAAAGGGCTCACTCATACTTTTCTATTAGCTCCTTGTAGTTTTATTGTTTGAGCGAAATGTCAAACTTCAAGCTTTAAGTCGAGACACGGCAAGTGAAAAAACAATTTTTTCAATGTTGATATTTACAACTAGTTTCTCCCTTAACACGTTTAGTTTTAATGTCACAGTAAAAAATGGACCAAGCTCATCTTTTATGATTCTTTTTAATGTGACGTTTTGTCAGTTAGCGAGCTGCACTTTTCCAGGAAATCACTACAACATTATGGCGCTCCTTCGTCTTTCCCACCCATACTCATTCAAAAATATTTACATGTTTGCTATCCATGTGTCGTACGTAAGGCGACCGACATGATTATGTGACCTAAATATGGTAATTTCCTTTTTGGGAAACAACAGCGGCAAAACACTGCAGAGATATAATCGCGTATATGCAGATATTACAAAACTATCAAACCTTTTTTCTCAAAATGAGTTTTTCTTTACACTAGTAGATCCTACAGACTCCAAACGTTCCAGTTTTGTATTTAATAATATTTGGTTTGTTAATATCTTTGCTTAATATTGAACTCCTAATCTGATTTATTGAATTTTTAACACCCATAAAACAATGGAAATTTGAATTTTTCCGAGTTTCTCACTCATGACTTGCTTTTTCCAAAATCCCCTCTGAAAAAATCTTGTATATCAACAGAGTAAAATATAATATCGGAGTTTTAATCCTGTCCGATCTGGGATTTCGTTGTGTTTGCCAAAGTGACCACAGCGTTTACACTAAAGTCCCTCCCCTCCACTCTCTGCTGATAAGTGCCATGTGTGTCTAAAACCCGAGCCCAGGCCTTGTCGGGTTCAGGAGTATTGACCCTCTGACGGTTCCGTGGTTAATGACTGACCCTGAGCACACAGAGCGGCTTTTGATCCCGACCCAATCCAAACACTCCCATCAGGACGCAGCCTGGGTTCAAAGGGTTATCTGCGGCCTGCTCCCGGGCACTCTCGCTCAGTGGAGGGTGATACAGGCGCCTACAAGGATATATTGTGTATATGACTGGTGTAGGGCTGCATGGTTAGTCACAGTCTGATGAGCAGTTCATGTTTCAATCTTTTCCTTAATAGTAAGGCACGTTTATGTGGAGAGCACAATTCATACACAAGGTAATTCAAATTGCTTCTGAGAGAATGATGTCTCTTCATGGTGCTAGACCGTGAAGAGTCTAACCTACAGAGCTGTTTTAAAGCACTGGACTAATATGATCTTATTCCCTGGTTCTAGTAAATACACGAACAGCATGAATGTCTGTACTGCAGCTCCCAATGCCGCTGCATGTGTTTCATATGTGCTTAGTTAACTACCTCTTTGATCTAAAATCTGAAATTGCAAACGTAATTAGAATTTTCCTTGAGCTCGAAATAACTTAGACGGCCTTTTGTATCAACATCTGCCTACTTACCTGCCTGTTTTTTTTTGTTAACTTACAAACTCGCGGGAATTCACTTTGCAACATTGTCGTAACATACAGTACCTTAAATATAATAATGAGGGATAATGTGTTTTCAATGTTATTACCGGGAAAGGACTGTTCATATTTCATGGTACCTTTACTGGTGTTTTTACTGGGTTTGCTATGAACTAAATAATCATGTAATTACCACGTACATGTTAATCCACTTTTCAGTACCGTGCAATTCCTGTGCTAGTTCTACCTGATTTGGTAACCACTTTCGACGGCATTTGGGAAACCCTGATTCAAATACTGATCAGATCAAGTTTCCAAGACATAACAGCTGTTCTTGTTTCTTCTCTTCTTCTTGCGGTTCACAGTGAGTACGACTTCATAAAAGTTAGTACCACCAGGCTTCATCCAGATCAATTCAAATAGACCCCGAGTACCACCTGCAGCGGTTCCAGTGCACAGTTTGAAAACCACCTGCATAAGTAATAAACTGGTTTACTAATTTAGGTTTTCCCTACATCTGTTTGTCAGTCAAAGAGTTCATGTTGTTTTCCCTGGAGTTGCGTTCAGGCGTAGTGTTACAGTGGGTGTGAGCGGTGTCGTGGTGGATAAGTGCTTTATCATTGTCTAAACACGGGGCTGGCTGTCAGTGACCCCGGGACGAGTAAACACGGGGGATAACAACAAGTCACAGGCTGGACTTTTTACCAACATATCCAATTGCTCCGTGTGGAGGTTGGATGTTCTCCCTGTGTCTGCATTCAGGTTTCCCTTCCACTAAAGACGTGCACAGTGGGCTAACGTCACTCCACCTGGGTAACCCTGGGTAAACCTGCACTGGAGCTGCCCACAGAAGGACTTGTTGTACCATGGGTCAAATGCAGAGGACAGTTTTTCTCCTGACCCAGCAGATACAGGATATTTTGTTTGCAAAGGATATTGTAATTTTAATCATTTAAATAAATATTACCGAGGGAGAATTCTACATATGTGGACTGGTAAGGCGATGCAAGTTTATTTTGTATGGCACGTTTCATGCACAAGACAACCCAGTGTGCCTAACTGTAACATCAAACATACAATCACAATAAAAATACAATAACAAGCAATATACACAAATCAATCGATACAATTACATAAAAAAATATATGTATGCATATATTAAAATTACTTAAAGGATCTGTATCATGCTATTTTAGCCACTCCAAAGTAAAGTATAGGCATTTATATGATATATTGTACCTCTACCACTACGGAGCACTATTTTTTGTGATAAATATAAGTATTTTCTGGAGGTATTTTTCCAACCCCGAAGACAAAACGCTGGGATTCAGTTAACTCCATAGGCAGCAGTAAATAACCATGTTTTCAGCCTGGACTTAAACATAGACAGAGTTGAAGCCTGTTTCACATTCTCACTGAGGCTGTTCCACACTTTTGCTGCGTGAAACTGAAACGCAGCCTCAGCGTGTTTAATCCTGACTCCGGGAACTACCAGGAGACCCCTCCCTGAGGATCTCAAGGCCCGAGGTGGTTCATACGGTTTAACATGTCCGCTATATACTTGGATACTTATGCACAAGCAGAGCTGTTTTAAATTCTATTCTCTGAGTGACAGGAAGCCAGTGCAGAGACCGGAGCACTGGACTAATATGGTGGTATTTCCTAGTTCTTGTCAGGACTCGAGCAGCAGCGTTCTGGATGTACAGCTCGTTTTGAGAGGCCAGTGAGCAATCGTCCAACCAACTTCTGCTGGTACACTTTATTGTCCAGCAGAAGATGATAAAAATAAGTCCTTTGTTTAAAAGTGAAAGCAAAGACTGCCGTAACTCAGATGTGTTCAGTGGAGTTTGAACATGCAATATGTACATTTTCTGACAATTCCTAAAACATACAGTACAGAAAGTTTGGAAACACTTTTCTAAGTATTGGTTTTTATTTGACTGTATTTCAAGGCAATTTACATTGTAGATTCTCAGTGAAGGTGTTCATTTATGAATTATGTTTTAAACCAAAATCTTGAAATAGATACTTCAAAATGGCCACCTTTTGCTTTGATTACTGCTTTGCAAACTTTTGACATTTTCTCATTGAGCTTCGCAGTCTCTAGAAATGGATTTGACTTCACAGACTGTAAAACCATTTCAGTTGAAGACCTTGTCAAGCTCATTGGGAAAATGGCAAAAATAAAGGGCGGCCATTTTGAAGAATTAATATAAAACATATTTTGCATTATGTCACCCTTTTTTGTTTCCTACATAATTCCAGGTGTTATTTCACAGGTAATGTAAATGATGATTTATTTTTCTCCAATTTCCCCAGTATTCATTTGGTAAACATATGTCATATTCATTTCCTTTATTACTGCGGAACTATCTTATTCTTGGTGGAGGGATGAGTTCACTGGAGTTTTTTTTAGCAAGTACAGTTACAAAGTTTTCGTGGGAAGGCTTTATCACTGACACACCCTGAATCTGCTGCGAGCCGGGTCTATAGTCTATAGTCATTCGGATTTAGGCAGTCATGTGTATCGAGACACGAATGGACGAGTTTTCTGTGGAAATCGGGCCAGAACTGACGGTTTGTTGTGGATTAAACCCCTGGCCAAACCCATACAACAAAAGAATGAAAATGGGAAATAAGATGTAGCCACTTTTAAATCACACTATCATGGGGATCTTCTGCGGGGTCGATGGGTAGATGACATAACAGCTGCTTAGAAAGTGTCCATCTCTCAACATTCACCCCAAAATCGGGGCACAATTGAGGCGGGGGAATGCGAATTTTGAAGCGTAAATTGTTGCTATGTCTAACTCTTTTTGGCAACATTTTTTATCTGCGATTCTTTGTAATCCGTTGCCAAGTTTGTCTCCGTAATTGTCCCTCATACAATGATAGTTAATGGGGGCCCATCTCGTGCATACCAGACAGTGACCCGCTAACTGCATGACTGGGGGGTAAGAATGGGCGACTTTGTGCCGCTGGTAATTGGTTATAATAGACCCGTCAAGACTCGGACACTAAATGGACAATTTGGTTTCACTGTGATTGGGAGTGATAAGTGACGAGAAAGACTTTTTAGGGGCTAGTTTTGGCGACGATGTGTAAAGCAAACTCCAAAAAGTGCGTTGTAATCGTGTCAGGTGAATGCTGTGTGTCCCGTCGGCCTTATTTGAATTCGTGGTGATGAAAGATTAGAGAAACATCACCTGAGAGAAACTGTGATGCTATGGTAAGAATGTGGCAGAGATGAGCGGTGATAAGATAAGGCCTGGCTTAGGTGCTGCTAGAAGAGGCGTAAGCTGCTGTGGTATTTCAAAGTAAAACTTCTGAGCAAGTGTCATAAAGTAAGATTAAAGAGACATTATCAATCCACTATTCTTTATTTGTATAGCACCTCAATAACAGCCGTAAAGGTGCACAAGATGCTTCACAGTCACAGTAACATGTTCAGTGTCAAAAGCCAATAAATGTGGCTATGGCTCTGATTTAACAACAGACAGTCCAGTGATAAGATCGAGCGTTAGCTTTTTACCATGTTCTCATGCTGTTCCCTCGTCCAACACACTCCTGGAGTGGTGTTTTGCCTAATTCTTTGAGTTATGTTTAATTTGGTTATTTCTTGTTCAACTGCAAAGCAAGTTTATTAAGAAGGAAAATAAAAATGATTCCATAATAAAATTTAATATATAGAACACTAAACGGTCCTTTAAGTCAGTGTTTCCCAACCAGGGGTATGGGGACCTCAGATTTATAAAAGAAGGTGGGACTACATTTTTAATATTCTAGGTTCATTTTGAAATTTGAGAGAATTTGAACTTTATTGTGAACACAACACTATTAAATACTGAATGATCATAGTTTAGTCGATCACTTTGTAAAATATTGGCAGGATCCTCAAGGTATATTGGGCAGTTGGAGTGTAAATGAACAGCTCAAGGGGTACGCGAGACAAGTATGGTTCACCAGACCTGTTCAGAGCAGTTCCCCCCTCAAAATACAGTCCATTCATCATGGTACTGTTGATCTCTTAGCATGCTGTTAGCTAAATGGATATCTTGTTTGATCAGCTTCATCATGTATCGTTCCTTCTGCTGCCTGCAGAGGGCACCCTATGCTTATTCTAAACCCTGACCCGCTCAGGCTTTCACTCCCACAAAGGCATTGTTTCGATTTTCTAAAATGTAAAATATGGATGTAAATTAGCCACAGTTATAGAGGATACATGTCCACTGCATGTCAAATAATAAACAAAGAAAGGCCTTGAATAAATTGCAATGTGTAGTATGCAGTATTTGGATCTTTTCCTGAATTTAGTGCATAATGACAATGGAATGATTCAATCCAGGTCAAACCAGAAGATCATTACCTCAAAACTCAATCATTGCATATTATATTTGCTGCACCATTACTTGAAGTGGGTAGAGTAACCAAATAAGTACTCAAGTAAAAACAGAAGTAAAATGGATGTTATGAAAGCACTGCTTGAAATACAATTTCTTCACTACCTGAGCAAATGTAACTATTATGTTCTACATATTCATATTGAATCCGGTGACCTTTCTTTAGCATGTAGCATTTAGCGTGGCCCTGCCATTGGCGCGTATAAATAACCCGGTTACATAGTGATCCATGTCTCCTGAGATGGCATTGTCTGCCTCAGCCTATCTGTCTACTGTCTCTCTGCCGAGCATCGGGCGTGTTTAAAATACCCGGGGAGATGCTATCCGGCCGGGCCCCGAGTCGGTCACGGTTCCAGCGCGGCGCAAAACAATGGGCCCGCGTTTATTTCTCAGCGCTTTGCCACCTTCGGCTGTGCTCATTGTCTCCCGCAAGTGTTTATCTGTGCAGTAAACAAGACACTGAGGCAACATAATATTTCAGGCATTTCTCTGTTTATGCCCGTGTTGGCTAACAATGACATGATGAGAATGACATAAATAGAGCTCCTAATGAGAGCAGGTTGTGCAATATCTAAATGCGTACTGGACTCAACTGTTAACATGGTTTAGTATACAGTCAAATATGAAAAATATGCCTCACAAATCTTTCATTCTTGAAATTGTCTTTTTCCACTTTGCAGGTTCTATGTTGCCATCTCACAAGAGCTACTAAACTGACGTAAAACTTAAGCACATTAACAAACATGGCAGCAATATTAATTTCAGCAGTGGGTTATTCAAATCTAGCACTTGAAACAACAAGTTTGGCTAATGTTTGGCTACCTGTCGTCAAAGCAATGTTGCAAAAATTTTTCTACAGTTTTGCACAATACTACAAGGGAAGACTTAGACATACTGTATTATGTGTTTGTGGACATACCAGAATCATCCTCCCGGCTTTAACCGTTGGAATGACTGGGAGAGAAAGTGAGAGAAAGCTTTTAGGTTTAAAAAAAAAATCAGATTTTAGCGGCAAACATTTTCCCTCGTTCTCTGCTGAATGAACGCGCTTTGGACTCTGCCGGAAGTGTCAAGACAACGGAAGTGCAGCGACAAAGTAAAAAGAGCCAAAAGTGGGCGGAATAATGTGAATACGGGCTTGATAAATAAGATGAACTAAAATAGTTTGATAGGATGAAAATAAACAAGACATATCACATTTAGCAAAAGAAGCTGGCAACTCAAAGTGTGGAGCTCTTTCTGGTTTCTGGTTTGAACCGAAACAATAATGTGAATAAGTATAATGACACGTTTGTTGTCATAGGTCATGCATATGCCTTGAAAGTGCTGAATAATTAGTGCTGGCGTGGCAAATGTGATGTGATGAATTGAGACTTCACGCCCTCCCTCCAAAGTTTCCTAAAACCTTTTCTTTTTCCGGTCTGTGCGTGGCTTCAGGTGCAGGACATGTGCTTCAGTCCGGACAGCCGCTGGGTGGCCGTCAGCACCCTGCGGGGCACCACTCACGTCTTCCCCGTGAACCCGTACGGCGGTGCCCCCTGCGCCCGCACCCACATGTCCCCCCGAGTGGTCAACCGCATGTCCCGCTTCCAGAAGAGCGCCGGGCTGGAGGAGATCGAGCAGGAGCTGAACCGGGCCGCGGCCGGAGGGGCAGCGGGCCCGGCAGGGGTCGGCCCGGGCGCCTGTATCCTTGGAGGAGCGGCGGGCATAGGGGGGCGCTGTAGCCCCATCCCTGGACTCTCCAGCAGCCCGTCGGGGTCTCCACTGCACGGTAAGGAACAAGAGTAGTATTATGCATCATTCTCTCAGCCTTGCAATCCTCTCGTTGTTTCTTCTTTTGAAACAAAATGTCTCCAAACACCAGGCCTGTTTTGAGCACTCAAACATTGTTTATCACACAGCTGTCTATTTGTTAGCAACCATTTCAACACGTTATGTTCCTTTAAAGCAGTACTGAGTAACTCGTTTACCCTAATAAATCCTTTCCGTAGTCCCTCTGGGGGTAATACAAGTGTTAATGGGATGATTGGGGGTCTTTCATCCCCTGGTGTCTCTGGCCAGAAAACCACAATTGCAACTTTCCTGCCACACACTAATGGAATCACGAAGAAGCCAACAGGCTAACGGGGGAAAGCTAACTGCGGGCTAGCACCCCTTTAACAGTATTTACAGCCAAGTTTGAGTGAAAAAATGATCTCCATTGTGTAATTGGATGTACAATATCCCTCTCTCCCTTTGTCTTTTTTGTCAGCGTAGTGTTTACTCTCACGGACAAGTAATGGTTAAACAAACGCAACATGCTACGACACCTGCAGTGCTGCTTATGGCCTCTAGGGGCACGAGTTACTTAGTACTGCTTTAAATGTGAGCAATTTGTGTTTCCAGCCACGTCACAAAACAAGACTTGTTAATCAGGGCCAATTACAGAAAAGCATGGAACTAAATTAAATCAAAAGTCAACGTCAATGAGATGGATCCTGATTTTCCAATGTATTGTGACTTGTGTCTATATAAGTGTGGGGCCCTAGAAGTTTTATTAAGGATTATTTTTTGGGCCGTTGGTTTTATTGGACTATTATTGGCAGCACGGGATGAAAGGGCTTGAAGAGTAAGGAGAGATTTAGCTACTTTTCAGCCCCGGGACCAACTCACAACGCTCCTACAGGGCAGTGGTCCACCATACATACAGCTTTATCCACTAGACTATCTTTCCATAGTCCGTCGTTTGATCAATTTAAAACTTGATTCAAGAATACCTTTCTCTGTTCCAGCTTTAACCTCTGTTCTCCCTGACCCCGTGGGCGTTTGTGTGTCTCCTCTCGGGCACAGCCCCGTTCTCCGCGCTCGTCAAACACGTCAGGTGCCAGTTTTCGAGCGTGTCCCCGTCTGGCTTGGTCGACTCGGGGTCAGCTGCACCGCGCGACCCTGAGGTGTTAGTCAGGGTCAAATATCAGCAGTCCATCAGTCACGGCTTTCCAGGAATACACCCTGACTTTGATAGATGGGGCCCAGCCAGTGGCAATGAGTGGGCGAGCTTCGGCACACATTTCAGGGAACTCGGGTACAAGGGAGCAATGTTGTGACCCATTAGGGCCGCTTCGTAGAAGTGTCCGAAGATCTGTACTTTACTGGAGTAGTAACATAATTACTTTGATTCCACTACATTTGAAAGAGAAATGGAATACTTTAGTCTACTACATTTTACTCTCAAAGTGAAAAGTACATTTGAGACAGCGGTTAGTGCTAGTGCTACCAGCGAGTGAGTCTGGTCAGGAAGTGGAGTCAACCCATCAGCGAAGGGCGGGCGTCTGCGGTTTTGTGTTAATATTTCTCTCTCTCGAGCGCCATTCGTAGTTTGGTATTGAGGGACTTCTGCGTCCCGTGAGTAACGCTGCTCGTGAGCAACACGTGGTGCGAATTCACAAATCTGATTGCATGGTCATCGTTTTGAATTTTCTGATGGGGGTGGAGGGTCCAGACTGATCCCCCTCTGTACTAAAAAAATATAAAGGGGATTTCATTCTGGTCTCACCAGGCTAAGAAGGTCCCGGGTTGGATCCCTGGACGGGGCCTCTCTGTGCAGTTTGCCTGTTCTTCTCATGTCTGCGTAGGTTTCCTCTGGGTGCCCGTACCACTAATACAGGGTGTTTGTGAGAGTGAATGGTTGGAGGTGTCGATGGCGCAGATTGGCAGCCTCACTTCCGTCTGTCTGCCCCCCATGTCAATGTAAAACTCGTTTTCTCTGAATTGCAAGACAACGCCAGGATTCATCGGGCTCACATTGTGAAAGAGTGAATCAGGGAGCATGACACTTCCATGTCACCACCACAGAGTCTATACCTTAACCCCATTGAGAATCTGTGGGATGTGCTGGAGAAGGCTTTGTGCAGTAGTCACACTCTCCCATCATCAAAACAAGATCTCGGTGAAAATGAAATCAACACTGGATCTCTTGACATTGTAGTGTTCAACCACAGAGCAGGTTTGGTCAGAAGTACCGGATTGGAAGTTTGAGCCAATTACTCATGTTGTTGTCTATGGACAATGTCCATATTTTCTAACATCCAATCCCGAAGTGTATCCCGCCCCCATCTGCTCATGACCTCTCTAACACAGCCATAAAATAAAGAGCGCACCTCTTGACATGTTGCCTCTCTTCTCGTGTCTTGTCCCAGACCTTTCCTTAACCCCCCCCCACTCTCCTCCCGGAAAACACGCGCACATTCTTGGGTAAACTGTGAAAAATAAGCCATCGCACATTAAAAGCACGTCTGCCTCTGGGATGCGGCCACCTCAGACGGCGCGGCCCCCACTTCAAAAGCCCGCTCCGAGGTGAAAGTGACCGGCCAAAGTGATTAGGTGCCACTGAGGGGAATGAAAGCAAGAGATACGCTCCTGCCCTGGGAAAAAAAGGGAACGGGGTTAGTCGGATGGGTTTTTGTAGTAGCCGCGTTGAAAGCTGAGGTCCAGAGATCGTGCTCGTAAATCACGCTTTTGTTTCAAAGGGGGGGCATTAGGAGCACCTGTCAACAATTAGTCCTCCTCACGACCCAATACGTTATGTGCGCAGCGCGGGGAAGAAGGATTATCTAGTCGTTTATTAAAGTTACATTTGGTGATTTGTTTTCTGTTATGGGCATTCCAGCAATTAGGTTTAAATATCGCCCTTTGGTTTTGGCAGAAAAGTGCTAACATAAGATAGTCACTAATGCTTTTAAAGTGTGACGCTGTAGGCAAAACCTTTTCCATTTCAACAAGTGCTTTCACTCTGGGGAAAAAAAGTCTGATTTAGGAAATCGGTTTTTCATTTCAGTGGGAAACATGTTTACCTGGTTTTCTTCAAGAAGCAACATCTCCACTCACAGTAACACCTTCACTCACCAGTCAGTCTGGTACTTAAAGCTACTCTAAGCGATCCCGTTTTGCCGGTCCGGCACCGATGCATTACCAATAAGCGCCTCTAGATGCGCCACCATGTGCTGTACACTCGCAAACAGCAGAAGGAGACCGTTCTAAATGGAATTATTATGTTCTAAATGTCCCAAAAAAGTGACAGACTTTCATAAAAGTTGCAGTTTAGCAAATAAATATAAATCTCAAAATATTTACTTTGTACATATATTATTTATGCAGATGAATGTATGTTTCACACAAGATTATTGAGATTTCCGTAGCTCTTTGAATGCAATCAGCAGCGTGTGGTCTAAACAGTGTGGAGTGGAGTGAGAAGCGTGGGCGACGGGGGAACGCCGGGTGAGGGGAGGGAAGACGTAGCCCGTTACGGGGAGTGCTGTCGTTTTGCTGAGAGGAAATTGAAGTCAGGTTTCACACGGTTCCTATCTGAGGGCGTTAATCCGAAACAGGCGTCTCTGGGCCCCAAAACCTGCTCCTTCTCTGTGTGAACTCAGACACTCGGGCAGCGGACAAGTAAACATCATGTCAGAGGAGTTAGCACGTCCAAAATAATGTCGCACCAGGACTGTGAAGAGGACACGGGCGAGTTTGGATATCCAGTTACTTTAATGCAAACCAGCGCACAACACAGGTAAAAGCACAGTGTCGACATGAAGACTTAGGAATACAGGATACGGCTTTTATAAATGTATGTAAAGGGCCACATTCTCCAAAACCTTTCATGTACGTTATAATGTATATAAACCCAAATTGAACAGTTTTTTTTTTTTGCTCAAAAGTATCCCATTGTGTCCAATTTGGTTTTGAATATTGACATTGCCTTCATTCCTGTTTGATGGAAAGTTTGCAAATCTTTTTAAAGGAAATTAAAGGAGCATTATGCAACTTTTTATTTGAGAAATAAAAGTGATGACAATAGGTCGTGGAGCGTCCGAGAGACCACTGTGATGGAAAGTAAAGGCGCCATGCTGACCACTCATACAGCCGCTGGGTCACTACAAAGTCACATATGCAACAATATCAACTTTATTTTTCACATAAACAGTTGCATAATGCACCTTTAAATAAGCACAGATGTTTTAATCTTGGTCTTACAAATGTTAAAGATGTAGTATGTGGGCTTTAGAATGTCATTAAAAAGCATTACATGTGTCTTGCTGCTGTCTGTGGAAACCCTGATAGAAGTGAATCTTTTTTTGTCCCAGTTGTATTGGAAATGAGACTAAAGACTACGACTAAAACTAAATTCAAATATGTTGTCGAAATGAACACTGTATTTTCGCTGCTGTTGCGATAAATCACCTTGGTCAAAAACAGGCTAAATCTCTGTCGTCAACCCCAGCCTGACTGTCCCGCCGCCTGCTCCTGTCCCGGCCCATTATCACTGGCACATTCAAACTGTCTGTTACACGGACGATGGATCGGCTCGGCGACATCCTGCCGCGTTATAAATATAGCGCTCCTTCCCTTCTGTGCCACCAGCGTGGATAAAAAAAAAACCTCCGTAATTTGTGCGTTCTCCTGCGGACGCCAACAGTTCTTGCCTTTGTGCCTGGCTTCCGGTTGTTTTCCCGGGCGAGGGTGTGAATTCTTTCCTTTCTTTCTCTGTGGGGTGGCATGCGGCGGGACGGCTCGGTCCACAACAGCGTGTCTGAGTGATGGTGGTGGAGTGGGAGCGTTGATTTGGGGGAAGGAACTGGAGAAAAGTACACATCCTCTGGCAAAAAAAAAAAAAAAAAAGGGCAATCCGCCATCGCCTTGTCACCGTTTGGGTACAGTTATTTTGGATGAAGCCTCCATGGGCTATTTTTGGGACAATACAAGAGTTGTTTTTGACCTCGTCAGGCTCCTGTAGCAGTCACAACATGCAGGAGAGTTTGTTTCAGAGTTTGAGTGTTTTTCAGAAAAAGATTACATTAGTTTGTAGCTTTTTCAAGGTAATAGATAAGAGATAACCTCTTAACCCCCACCTGAACCGATTACATTTTCTCCAGTTTGGCTGTACCCAAATCCAAAAAGTTTCTTGGAAAAAAAGCATCAAAACAGCGACAAAGAGACAAAAAGTGTCAAATAAGCTACACAAAAGTAACAAAAAAATGATGAAAGCAAAAAAGGGACGACAACACGGCAACAATGTGAGGAAAAAGATCTGTTTTGTGGGTCTTAGCTTTCAAATGAGGCTTTGAAGAGGAGAGAATGCATTTGGTGGGTGGTAAGAGGTTAAGTAAGAAAAATGATTGAAAAAATACAGTGCCTTGCAAAAGTACTAATACACCTTAAACCTTTGCCCATTTTGACATGTTTACAACCCTAAATGATAAGATTTTATTTTGAATTTTTTACCGAGAGTTCACTCACAAGTAACAGACAACTGTGAAGTGAAAGCAAAATGATACATGATTCTGTTATTTTACAAAAAATAGAAAAGTGAAAAGTGGGGCGTGCATACAAAGATTTCCCAAGATTTGAACATCTCACGGAGCACTGGCCAGAAATGCAACCAAGTGCCCCAAGATAACTCTGGAGGAGCCGCGACGTCCTGCCGCTGAGCTGGGGGAATCTGTACATGGGACAACTATAAGTCGTACTCTACACAAATCTGGCCTTCATGGACGAGTGGCAAGAAGAAAGCCATTATTGAAAGGAGGCCATAAGAAATCCCGTTTGAAGTTTGCTAGAAGTCATATGGAGGACACAGCTACCATGTGGAAGAAGGTGCTTTGGTCAGATGAGGCAAAAATTGAACTTTTTGGCCCAAATGCAAAACGTTATGTATGGAGCAAACCTAACACTGCTCATCGTCCTGAGTGCACCATCCCCAGTGTCAAATATGGTGGGGGGGGCATCATGCTATGGGGCTGCTTTTCCTCAGCGGGGACTGGGAAGATTGTAAGAATAGTTGGGAAGATGGATGGAGCCAAATACAGAGACATTTTGGAGGAAAACCTGCTGGAGTCAGCAAGAGAATTGAAAGACCTGAAAACTGCTGTTCACAAACGCTCTCCTTCTAATGTGACAGAGCTTGAGTTGTTTTGTAAAGAGGAATGGGCTAAAATGTCAGTCTCTACATGTGCAAACCTTGTAGAGTCAAACCCCAGAAGACTTGCTGCTGTTATTGCAGCAAAAGGAGTTCCACAAAATATTATGTCATGCTGTATGAATACTTATGCACGCCCCACTTTTCATTTTTCTATTTTTAGAAAAATAACAAAATCATGTATAATTTTGCTTTCACTTCACAGTCGTCTGTTACTTGTGTGTGAACTTTCAGTAAAAATTTCAAAGTAAAATCTTTAGGGTTGTAAACATGACAAAATGTGCAAAAGTTCACGGTGTATTAGTACTTTGGCAAGGCACTGTATTTTCAATCAAAATTGCAATTTGAGATGTCACAATTAGCAAATTACAATGGCTGTAATTATAAATATTATAACTATTCAACATAAAAATGCTTGTGATTCTTTTGTTAGGGGAAACGTTATTTCAGTCGTTTTTACGAGACACGAGTCGGAAACGTCACCGGTCGCCATGTTGAATCAGAAGAAACAAAAGGTATAACCACCGAGTATACTGTCACATACAGACACATCGTAAAGCTGAAAAATAGCAGTATTTTGCCTCAAATGCAAACAAAAATGAGCTTTAGTGAATACGTTACAGGTCTAACACAATTTGATATAAAAAGTCTTCTAGTAACTGAGTCGTATATGTTTGAAACTTTCCATGTGTGTGGAAGTGCCGGCCAAAAGGTGGTTTTGTTCAACTTTGTCATTTAGAACTTTTAGAGATGATAGTTTTCAGTGTTTGCCCACTGTAAGTCTGTCCAACATGGTGATCCACAATTCAACCCTATTTTATTCTTAAAGTAGTTTTTGCATCTACCTTTTTATTTGCCCAGTGCATTTCACTATAAAGCACTTTATCTATCATGTACTGTCACTCCATGTTTTGAAGCTGCACTTTGCTCCCTGAAAGAGGTGAAACGAGCTTGTTAACTCTTAGGAATGACTTTGGACAACAGCAGTTTAAACCTTTGTTTTTCATTCTGGTACAGGCCCCTTTAGATCCCGTAGTAGTAGTTTTTCTCGTAGCAGAGTTAGTGAAAGACGAGGAAAAACGTTGGCTGTAGTTTCACATTGACTCTATGCATCATAAAGAGACCGGGCTGAGTCCAGTGTCGTGAAAACTGCTTAATCATAATAATCTAAAAGTCATCACTTTGTTCTGTGCAACGTGGATGGACGGCTGCAAAACCAAGATTTGAAAATGATTTTGGCCTTCAGCAGGTCGCCTTTTTTTTAGCTTCAGTTCTTTATGAAGCTTTTCAAATGTCTCAAAAAATGTAAAAAGTCACTGCTTTTTTTTAAATGTTTTTATTTGTGTGTACATACAGTACATATAACATACATGACGCTACAAAGCCAACATTAAATCTGGGGTACCTGATTTTTCCTGTTCAAACAGTGACATTTTTTGTTTTAGTCCAAACTTGTTTCTAGCTCTCACAGTCCACATCAGTATCTTCCTAAATAGACCTACCAAGTACAGAACATTTGAGACAGTTTGTCTTCGACTTATATTATTCTTACCTGAGGGAAAGTGGTTGTGGAAATGTAGCTTGGTAAATAGTATGAGATATCTAAACATGTTTGAGTGATTTTCTTTATTGATTGATATATTAATTTTATTTTCCATAGTTTATTGCTTATTATTTATCATTAGCAAAAAACGACAATGGCAATAAAATTTATTCTGATTCTGATTCATACTTGGATTCATACTCATACTGTGTATAATATATCACTGTTTTTGTTTTAAAATTATTTTTAACATAAAAGTTACAGACGTTACACAACACATTCTCAAACCAGTGACAGTTCATCAATTGCAATTAAAAAAAATAAAAGAACAATAACAACCTTCTGCTGTGAGGTGAGATCAATAAATGAAACCAAAAATAAAACAGATACACATAATGAAACTGGTAAACAATGGTTTGTTGTGGAAGCAATAACTTTTTTGCTCCCTCCCTGTGCTTTACTGCTTTGAGGGGGAGTTTGGCTTATGCAAATGAGGTGTAAATGAGCCCTATTGTCACTCCCAACAGCAGAGAGGTGAGAATGGCCCAAAACTTGTTTTTAATATAATTGTTGTTTTTTTTTATATTAATTTTGTTCTTTTTTTGCAAATCATATATACAATCATTACAAAAAATAAATAAATGCATAAAAATGGCCCAAATCTTCAGAGGCCGTTTAATCCCCTTTGGCCTTTTGGGAATTGTTCATTTCAAATCGCCGCTACGCCTCCAAGTATGATCAGATTCCCATGTGTTACACATTGTTGGAAAGCTTGGAGACTACACTTTAACAATCTGTGAAAATCTCATAATGCCCCAGAACCGACTTGTGTCCCTGGTTCTAGTGACTGGTCACATTTTTGCTAATTCTTTATTACTATTTTCCCAATTTTTTTTTTACCCAATTTATTCCCTATTTTTCACACATGGACATTAGAGATTAACCCGATACCCTGAATCTGAACCTGACGTTATTGTTCTGACAAATATTTTTTAGTATAGGTATCGGAAAAAGTATTGTTCAAGTGTCGTTAAAGTACTGGTATTGAAAAAAATGTAACGGTGCCCAGCCCAAAACAGGAGCGGTTTAGTTTCCCTCCCAGACAGTCTCAGGAAAGGAGCTGACTGTGCGGAAGTGCTTTGATACAACGATCTCACAAAAATGACAGATCATCAGCGCTGAAGATCATAGGACGGCCTAATATGGCCCACCCTTACTTGGGCCAAAAATTTAGATTTTTGCTTTGTTTTTCCCCCATAAGGAATTGTCCATATCTATTTCCCAGCTATTGAGCCTTTTGCTTTAATTATCCACAGTAAAAGCCTCGAATTGTAATCTTTCTATTTGTAATTGCCCTGCCTGCTCCCTGGCCGTGCCTCATCTTCAGATCTTCAGGTACAGAGTTTGAAGAAGATGTCCTGCCTGATAGGGGATACGCCTTGTTCCCTCTGTAACAGCCACAGGCTCACGCCTCACCGCCCATAGCGTGTACGTGTAATCAGCTTCCCCCCGCGCTCCTCAGCCTCCAAACATCAACACGGGACATTACTCAGCGCGGACGCCTTGGTGGTCCACTCCGGCCCGGCCTCGTCCTGGCAGCGGTACAGACAAAACGCGGCGAGGCCCTAACCCGGGCGCCACAGGAAACTGTTAATTCAGTTGTTGATAAAGGGACACTTCCTCCGTGCTATTAGCGCCTGACGCTCTGCTTATTTGGGTTTGATGTTTGCCGTTTAATCTGGGACGCCTCCTGTCCAAAAGCCCTCGCCGTGTCCGTCATCGGCCCACGGACCAAAACACGAGCGGGCCACGGAGCGGCCGAGTACACACACTTGGGTCATTAGCGGCGAGGTGTGACAGTGTAACCGTAATCGGGACCGGACACAAAGGGGCGGTGGCTTAATCAACAGCTCCATTTCTAATTAGTTACTCCTTTACATGCAGTGAATAATCAGTAACGTTTAATATTATCAACCAATTTGACTTGAGCCACTTGGAACTGATGAGCTAATATGCTCCATAGTGCCATTAGTGCCAAAAAAAGGTACAAACAAACTCGACTGATATGGCTGATATCAAACCTGCAGGTATTATTGTATTTGTCCGCAGCAGTACTCGTAGTAGTACTTTATTTGGTCATTAAAACTTTTCCATTATTCCGTGTACAGTTAATACTTATTATGCCCAACCCTGTTTGCACTTCCACACACAAAAACATTTACAGTAAACAATTGAAAGTATTTTTATATAGCATATTTATATATATATATATATATATATATTTGATATATTTTTGAATGATAGTAGACTTGTACATCTTTTTGAAAGCTTTGACTGTTTTAATGGATCTTTCCGGTCATTCCACAGATTAACACCTCTGACAGAAATACAGAAATCTTTTTTATTAGTTTTTACTTTTTTGAAAATGTCGGTTTCTCTGAGGCTATGCAGACTTTCCCTGTGTTCAAACAACTCCTGGATGTGAGAAGATTATTATGTGCCTTGTACACCACTACTAATGTGTCATGGTCAACAAAATCATGTATTTTCAATAGGTTTAGCTCCACAACACTAGAGTTAAATGGGGTCGTATTAGTAGTAGCAGTACAGTGACATTTTGCAAACTTGGCCTGAGTGAACGAGCTGCTCCATTTTATCGGTAATTACCTGTGTAGTACTATTGTTGTTACTATGATGGTAAAAGCACAAATGTAAGCCAGTTATAGTAATAGTTGCTGTAGTAATAATAGTAGTAAAAGAGATGTATGTATTTGTTTTTACATTTTGTAAATTGTAATTTGTGTATTTTCCTCTGCCTAAGAACTACAGATGGAAACTAGCATCTCTGCTATAATCTAGCATATTTACAGTGCACATGTGCAGCTGTTCATTAATATGCACTGTGCCTATCAAATAAATATATAAATACATGTATTAGTGCAGTGCAGGAGGGTTCACTACTCCACCTACTGACAAAAATATTCAAACAGACATGGCTAAGGGCAGCTTTAATATTAGCTGTAGTTGTGATAGTTGTATAATAGTGCTGCATGCGGCGGCCCAACACCGGTCCCACTGATTCAGGTTGGGGAAAGATCGGGTTAGCTATAGGACGACATTAAAGTGTATTCTTCTCCATGAACCAGGCTCAAAGGGTGTTTTGTTGAATCTCCACATCAATTGGGTAAAAATGTCAAAAGCATCTTTTATGTCTTATCATCCTCCAGTTCAGTTCCAAAACTCCCGTTCGGTTTGAAGGACAGAGTTGTCCCTGATGTGGTAAAAGTAAAAGGCCTGTGACTGTGACCTGTTTTTTACGGATGGGGTTTTAATTTGACCCCATCCGTAGCAAATTTTCTTAGCTGAAGAAAATTAGCTGATTTTCTTCAGCTAATACTGAAGCAATGCATAACAGCAGAGCAGGTACAAGCTTCTTTTCAGAATCGGAATCAGATCATGGCTAGATCAGTGGAAGTATAACTGCAATACTTTTCAGATCTTAGCCTTGCTTTGAGTGAGCTGATTGCATTTTTGTGACTGATGGTAGTTGTAGTAGTTCCAGCAGCAGCGATGCAACTTGCCGGTCGTTTGCTTTATCAGCATGTGACCACGGTGTACAGTAGCGGAGCCCAGTCTGACCCCGTCTTTGACCGGACCCTCGCCGCCGTTAAACATTAGTAAAGATGATTTCCAGTTTACGGAGGTACAGTAGGGCATGGGGTAAACACGGGAGATAGCGCGTCTCTTTGAAGCCCGTAGTAAACACACAGGAGCATGTGAGCCCGGTGAGGGTCAAGGCACTGTCTGAACCAGCCACAACAGAACGACGGGCTCGCATCGATACGCTCTCAGAGAGGGACTGTCCAACTTACAGAGCTCTAAATGTCAGGGTCAGCAGCTTTTAAACCTCAAATCTTTAAACATCCCAGATCAAACTTTCTATTAATGTGAGCGATGAACCAAGGGGAAAATGAAATGATCTCCAAAAGGCATGAAGTAACATAAAAGTAAAAAAAAATAAAATAAAAGTAAAAAAGCTGTAGCATCTGCAGAGTTAACACCTACTAGTCTCTTAATGTGGCCAGAATAACAGTTTTAAACACTTTTTTAGGTAACCAAGGCTCTTCCAAGTCTAGTTTGAGGCATTTTTGCACTTTCCTCCTTACGGAAGTCTTGGAGAGCTGAGAGAGTTCTGGGCTAGCTTTCACACTCTGCTCTCTGGAGGTCCATCCGCAGATCTTCACAGATGTTTAGGTCAGGAGGCTGTGTAGGCCACGGCAAAAACTTCAGACTGCACTTCTTGAAGTTTGACCAGGATCATTACCCAATAAAAGCATCTACTTTTCATATTTTTCACAGATGAAGTTAAGTTTTCCTTCAGAATTGAATCAGTTCATTATTTGTTATACCCGTGAAATGTTCCCCATGGAGTTGTTCACTCCAAAGGACGATCGATCCATCCTCAGGTTTAACAGATGTTCTTTTAATGATATTCTGCCTGACCTTTGCCAAAAAGATTTGATTTTAACCTTGGTGTTTTTTGTCTCCAAAATGCACGAGGCTTGTGTAAATGCTGAACCTACTGTAGATCCAGATTTATAACGTAACAGGAATGTTTGATCTGTAACCTCAGGCCTTTTGGAGATCATTTCACTCTTCACATTAATAAGATCCAGGGTGGCTAAATCCTGCTGTACCTATTTGAATCTTGTTTCAGCAGGTTCAGCTTCTGGAAGAGTCACTATTCTGCCTTAATCATCACACATTTGACCGGTAAAACAACACTTACAATTTGTAATAAAGCCTGTGCTTAAACAATATCATGTTTGAAGACCACAGAGGGACAAACCCACCACAATGGGAACGCCTAAAACATTGCACTCCTGCACGCCCACAAGTATGACATCAAATCTTTTCAAGTCAAAAACAAGCTTGTGGTCATTTAAAATACAATTTAAAACATGTTGAATGCAATAATGTATCGGAATAATAGAAAAGATCTTGAAAACATAAAAGTAATCGCAGTGCTTATTATAAACCTTAAGTTAAGCAGCCCTAGACTAAACAGAAAGAAACTAGCACTATTGATATCGTCTATATTGATGCTGGGGCTTTTGCAGATGTTCTTCTTCTTCACCCTCCTTAAAATAATAATAACAAAAAAAAACAATACCTACATTTGATTAGAGATATCAAAGTCATACTCTTCATTCCAACTCCATGCTGTGCTTTTGGAGGACACTGAAAAGACCTTCCACTCCCTCGGCATGCCTTTAGTTCTCCTGTCCGCCTGCGTGTGGCGCTGTAAGGCCAGGTTTGCAGCGTCGTGAAGGAGGGAGGAGCTCGACATGCACTCAGAGCGGCGATAGTGATCTCACAGAAAGACAAGCGGGGGAGAGAAGCTGGTCATTTAGACTTTTTATGAATGGCGACGGATTCCTGGGCTCAAACAACTCCTGCTGTTTGCACCGAGCATGGAGAAAGCTCTCGCTCTGCATTCTGCGCTCCGGGGGGGAGGCCTCTGGGGGAGCGGCCTCACTCTGGGCTCTGGGGTTAAAAAGGTTATTGTTGTGTAGCTTTCAATTTGAGCGCAGTGAAATGACAAAACTAGCTTGTTCATTGTTTAGAATTCAGAGCTTTGAAACATACGCTTTTGTTGTTTTAAACCGTGAATACAATTAGGTCCAGGAGCGTTAACATTGGAGAGAAGGTTGAGTTATGAATTGTTCAAATAATACAAGGATCTCATGTATTTCAGCTCATGTTTGTAAAGCTGTAAACTACAGGGTTAGCTGCTTTTACAAAGAAACAAAACACTGACCTTCATAACAGGCGTCTTAGCCATTTGTTTATTGCAACTTTCAAACTGTGAATTCAATTGGATTAAATGTGCCGCTCTCATTAGATTTACTGTTTAATTTAATTTCTATTGTAGTTTGTCCAAATCAACATCACAAAAGGAGTTCAGTTATTTTTCTTTTCCTTCTTTTTTTTTTTTTTTTAAGCTATTGACCAATATTGCAATCTACATGAGCATCATTTACGGTTTCTTGTCACTTTTTAAAATCTGGTTAATAGTCTGAGGATTCATAAGCAGCCAGTAGCTGCACGTAGATAAAAAAAACAATGAACCTGGATTCTTGTAGGGCAGAACTGGACACATACATTAAAGACATTTGATGACCCCAATCTATCCATGTAAAAGTTTATTTTGGTTTTCTGCCAGTGTGGTACCGGACTAAACCCTCTTTATGAAAAACAAATACAATAGATTCAGATTTTTTGTGTGCAATAATGGCTTCATATGCGTAAACATAGGCAAAAATGCATTATTTTCCGTAGGCAATATTTTTAGGGGGATGTTGGGGATGTTTGAAGAATAAACGAATTATTACAGAATATCTGAAATCTGTAAGATTTAAATTCTGTCTTGTGCTGTGGGGTTAAAACATCAATGAATCAGGCAAGGAATTGGATCTAAAAATCCGAATCCTGTTTAGTGCAGGACTGGGAAATGTATATTTTAAGTGTGATTTTTAGTGGTGATGTTCTCCCTGGAGTGTGAGGGGGAAAAAGCTTATTGGGTGAAATACTATAAAAAATTTAAAGATTTGTCCATTTCTTTACATTCCCAGTCCCAAACCCAAACCCTCCAAATAATAATAATAATAGTTTTAAAAAATGCCTTTGGTGTCTCCCCTTAAATTTCCCATCAAATGTTCTCCTGGACTCCACATTATTATTTGGATGATTACTAATTTAACGCTTGCTTCAGCCGTTGCCCGGACACACACAGGAAATGGCCGGTCTCTTTGTGAAAGGGCTGCAGATGTGAATTTAAAAGCATCCAAGTGCGGGGGATTAGGCTTTGTGCATTAGCCCTTCATTCTCCCCGCTGTGTCCGACTGGTGTTAGCGGTTAGCGGCGTTAGCGCGGCCCGGCTACGCGGGCTTCAGTCAATAATAATAATAAACCCGCACTGCCATCGCGCAATCTGTTTACCCTGAAAATTAGCTCCCCCCCCCCCGCTGTCTTTTAGTGCCTTTTAAAGCTAACGAAAACACACGCTAGCTACATGTGCTTCTTAAATGAAAAAAAACATCTATCCTTTTTTTTTCTCCACCCTCCTCTCTCTATCGGGGGGTGGGGGCTAATAACTCAATTGCAGCGACCGCTAAAGCCGGGCTATCGGCGGGTGCACTTGCTATTATTTGATTTGTAAATTTGTGAGGTGGAGATGGAGAAAAGCTGCCCCTGGTGTGGTTTGGAGTCTGCAGACGAGGGAGATACAAAAGCCTATGTGCAGCTCACTCGGTTTGGCACATCTGAAATGATGTCTCCAAAGTTTCTGTGGAGAGCAATTCTGATAATGAAGAGGCATCGCAGGGATCGTGTCTTAAAGTCTTTGTCCCCCTGAAAGAAATCTCATTCAGAAACTGAGTTGTGCGGCGCGACGGAGGCTAATTCGCTTCTGTATGGGCTGATTATATATTGACCCCGGATATTATTATTATTAAGTCTATGTTTAGCTGCCTTTAAAGACTCCCAGCTTTAGACGCTATTGTCATGTTTATTTCTGTTGTTTCTTCTTCTGCTGAAGCGCCCTGATCTGTACTCCCTGGATGTTATTGTTGTGAACAGAACCCAAAAGTGTCCTCTGCATTTTTAAACCCCTATAGTTCATCCCCGGACCCACTCCGAGCCGCTCTGCGCTCCAACAATGCCATTCATTTGATTTGTTAGCATTCAGTACTACTAAGAGCATTAAGCTCCGTACTCTTACAAAGTGTGAAATATCAGCCCAAAATCCGATTTATACGCTACAATTATGAATAATATGTCTAAGAGGACATTTTTAAACTCACGAATTGTCCAAACATACAGTACACTTCTTGCATTGTGTCAAGCATATTTGAACATACCCTCTTTCATTTAAGAAAATTCAATAATTGGTAACTTCTGTGGACAGGATCCTAATGTGGAATCTAAACTGCATGCGCCAAATGGATTCAGCATTGCCCTAAAATATGCGAGAATAGCCACGTTTCCGCGCAGCCCTCGTAAAACAGTATTGAAGTCATGCTGTGTCCTCATAATTATTAATGCCATTATCATTTTAAAGCACATCCACATGACTCTTTCCGTCTCCGCTGCGTTTCCTCTAAGTGTTTCTGGCAGTTCATTTGTCCGGCCTGTCGCCTGTCTGCTCCGGGCCGGCTTAAACGTGGATCGGATCTCTCTCTGCCTCCTCCTGTCGCTGCAGCGGGACGGTCCAATCAATAACCATGCAGGCAAACACACTGTGGGTGGCTCAATGACGGAGAGGGACAAGGAGATTCTGCTGAAGTGCTGCGGGACGGCCCAGGGGCTCGGTCGCGGCACACGTGCTATAAACTGAATGTTAAGGCTGCGGCAAAATGAGTTACGGCCGGGCTACTCGAGTAGGATGAGCAAGTAGCCATGCAAAATAAGTGCTCTATAGGTGGTTAGCATGGCACCTTTAGTTTCCGTCGTAGTGGCCTCTATGATGCTCCAGGACCAGTTGTTTTGTTATACACTAATAAAAAGTTCCATAATGCACCTTTAATGTGAGTGTAGCAGTTGATTTAGTAATTTGCGTGTAGCACATTGGCGACATTCTACACTTTGAATCCGTTTTGTACACTGCAAAAAGTAAATATCAAGCATTTGGCTTAAATGTCTTGAATTGAGGAAATGTATCTAGTTTTGAGCGGTTTTCACTCATTTAGACTTTGTTCCTGGTCTGACCAAGTTTACTTTGCTAGTTTGAGGACATTTCAGACTGGTTCTAAGTTAAATCTCGCTCTAAATAAGAAAGTAAAATTGCCAATGAGATAAGACCGATTTTCTTGCCCCATTGGCAAAGAAAATTACTTGAAATAGAGACAAAATGTATTGAAACGAGTCAGAAACCTCTCAAAACAAGTGAAATAATCCAGGTCAAATGGCCAAATACATCTTACCTAGTCAAAACAACTAAATTTTTTTTATTATGCTGAAATTGAAACATTTATACTAATCTAGTTAATTACTTTTTGCAGTGTAATTGTATTGTCTGTTTCACCATTTTGAGAGACTTTTTGAGTGTCCATAGCCATGGCAACCAGAACGGCACAGCATGTTCTTCTCTTGTGTTCGTGGTTTCCCCCAACGATGGAAAACCTGCTTCAAAGTCCTCTTGCAGTTTAGTCTCCCTGAGGAGGATTACAGGAGGTGATCAGGTAAACAAATGCGGACTCTCAGTAAAAGAACAGTGTTGACCAAGTCTAGTTTAGGATCTGGAAGGGTGTGTCCAGGCGCTGCACCCACTGCCCCTGACGGACTGAAGGATGGGTCAAATGCACGGGCCCGAGCCCCATAGCGTGGCTTTAACATACGCCGTGGACCCGTTGACTCCTCGCTGTCTGCGAGGAGAACACGTTGTCCAGGTGACGGCGTTCGGGGAGTTTCGCAGAGACCTTGGACATGAGCAGGACCCCGCAGCTGTACGAGGTGATGAAGGGGGAGAGGAGCGCGCTGAAAACAAGGGGGGGGAAACTTCAGCCCCGCGGGGGAAATACTTTTACTGCCAGGGTCCGGGCGTTTGAAGATGAAACTCAAACTGGTATTTTAACCTCATCACTCTCAAGGACGAAACTGTAAAGCGTCCGACCAAAGGAGCGCTCCACATGCAAATGAAAATGTAAGCACCAGCTGATTGAGAAGCAGAGTGTGGAGATGGAAAAAGGAACAGGGATAGTACTTCCACTTCTCTTTATCGCCATTACTACTACTGCTACAGTTTCAATCAGCTCAAAACCTTGTACAAAATAGATGAGAATAGAACAGATAACAAAGATGTAACAATCATGCTTCTTTCATATCCTAAATATTGCAAACATCTCAAACTATTGCCCATAGTGACTGAAAATGTATTGAAACACTACCTGGGTCTGTTAAAATGACTGTTATTATAATTCCAGCTTTATATGTTTATTTAATGCTTATTCAACAATCATATACAAATATAAAATACAGTATTTGACATCGTATATAACTAATTGAATTCTTCTTAGGATTGCGGCTTGGATCCTGAAACCAGAGCAGTCGAGAACCCCGGACGTAGACAAAGTTATTAACTTAAGTTATCCTTTATTAATCTTTGTAGAGCAGTGAGCTGCCAGCGTGGGCCGGGTGAAGTGTCTTCCCCAAGGACACGACGACAGTGTGCATTTTGCGAACCCTCAACTGCTCTACCAACCACTGCGCCACTGCCTCTGCTTTCTCGGCTGGTTACATTACTGTAACGTCCACCAGTCTGAATGCCAGTCAACCTCAGAATAGCTTCTCAAAATGTATTCATCGGAATAACAACCACTAAGACCACACTGAGGTGATGCAAGGTGAGGCTTGAGGAAACCAGACACCGCATATGAAAGCAAGAGCTACTTTGGTTGTCAGTCTTTTTCCAGTGTAAATACTGCCAACAGACGCACATCATTTGACTATTGGAGACACAAGACGTGCGACACGTCGGCACAGGCCCGCCCCGCAGACCAAGCCTCACACGGGCCACAGACGGATCGATGACACCTGACATGAAACTAGATTTCGGAAACACAAGGGAAGAGGCCGACCCTTATGTGCGCGCAGTGAAAACATCACTTCAGGACAATTTACACAAGTCATCCACGGTGGACTTGGATGGTGAAGTTAAGAACGCACACAGGGGTAAACACTGGCGGTGCAACTATGCTGTACACAAGGGCCAGGAGCTAGTCCCAGTACAACAGGCTCCATCCCACCAAACAAAATCATGAACACTTGAACATGAATGTGAAGGGACTTATTTTACAAGTACAATTAAAAGAATCCAAATGTCTCAAGTAAGAGTATGAACATTCCGCTTAAGTGAGAACAAGTCTGATGTATGTTTTCGTAGTAATGGTGAAATCAGGCAGACGCATCGGGAATTTACATGACAAGTCCGATATATCCGATGAGAACACAAACTGTAAGCTTTTGGCTCTTAGATTTGTTTACAGTTTTCTGAATACTGATACTATAATACCATGCTATGCTATACAAATACTAATACTCAAGCAGAAGCTAAAAAAACACTGTGCGATAAGACATGCAATTGCTCCGAAATGTTGAGTGAAGGCGATGTTACTGAGTATTTGAGCAAATGTTTTTGACATTTTAGCTGTAAAATTGTGCTTAATACCCCATGACAGTGGTACTACTGTTGTACTAGTATTTTGTTTACTGATTTAATGGGTCGGGACAGTGCATGTTAATGAACACACATTGGACTCATGCATGTAAACTCACCATGCCGGATTGTAGCCTTTGGGCTAATTGGTCCCCCACGCGCACTCGCAAACACACTCTCATTCATCCTGGCCTATTGTACGTGTTTTTAATGGTAGGGTAAACCGGAGGAAACCTACGCAGACACGGGGAGAACATGCAAACTCCCCACAGAAAGACCCCGTCCGACCAGGGATCGAACCTGGACCCTCTAGCTGTGAAGCACGAGCGCTATCATGTGATACTCGGGGGTCATCTGCAATTATAGACTTTTCACTTTATATACTCCATGTGTGTTTTAAAAATGCATTTATTTTGGTTGTGATTTACATTAGGTTTTGCCTAATTTAGCCACATTAAGATCCATTTTTACATCCTTTTTAGACCTGTTTTGATTTTGTATTGATTTTGGCCTGGTGGTACTTGAAAGGTCAAATATTTTATGATTTCCCGACTGACTCCGACCTTTTGGCCCAGAAACAAAACCTTTTTGCCTGTTTTCTGTCTTCTCCTAATTGCGGCACAACATTGCGCTCCTATTTCAAAGGTTAATGTACGGGCTCGGACGATTTCCCTCAAAACGATATCCCCATAAAATCCTTTCCCGTGCGGAGAAGAACAAGCGACGCAAGTCTTTGAGGCGAAGGAGGGAGAGATGAGTTAGAGGAGAGAGGTCGGGATCCCCTTTGGAGCGGCTACAAACAAATTAAAGGGGCCTTTTACAGATGCCGCAGAGAAAATAAACGCGGGGGAGATTTAAGGCCGGAGCGCGGAACCGGTGGAAAAAGCATCAAGCGCGAGTCTCAGGCGAGGTGCAGCGGGGAGCGAGCTGGGACACTTCCTCTGGGCCTTTGTAAAGAGTGCTTTGGACGCAGAGATGTCCTGTGACGGAGGCAGGAGAGCTGGGGTCAGGCCAGAGTGAGAATGGCTTCTGGACTGGTTTCCTGAGGCCTTAAAGGTCCCACATTTGTTCTTGAATTGAAAATATAACACTTTAGAATTGTAATATGGTTAAAGTAATGGTGGGGTTTGGGGCCAATAAGCTGTTTTTATTTTTTCACTCAATCCACTAGGTTTTTTTTATTTTACAAGTATTTCTAATCCTGTCCTTTTGTAGGTCAACTTTTATCTTCAATAAAAAGTCACAGATTAGAGACCCCGGTGATGGAAAGTAAAGGCGCCATGCTGACCACTGGGTCAAATATGCACAAATAAAAATGTTTGTTTTTCACATAAGAAGTTGCAGAATGCACCTTTAAACAAAGCTAAATATTAAGCTTGCGGGACAGCGAAGATGGACTCTTTGGACATACATGCAAAAATACGGTCTTGCCTCAGCATTGACATTTCATATATTGTCATTTGAATTTGTCGAAATTATCCAAACACATTCTAGTATTCACTCAAATGGAGGAGATACAGATTGAAGGAGTAGAGGAAATAGGATTACTTAAAACGTCATGAATATTTTTTTTTGCCAAGATTACATGTCAAAAACTATCCAGATTCTTTTTTAAATATACTTTTTCAACTTTAGGATTTCCTGTTGCTCCATGTTTTTTTTAGATTTTCAGCATCTCTTCGTTACGTGACCCTTCTAAATGTACTATGTCTCTTCCTGTCCTCCGTAATGGCCTAAAAAATCCTCTGCGATCCCTATTCAAAACAAGACACAGCCTTTGCGTTGGTGCTAGTGTCTTTTACACCGGCCCCGCTCCCCTCCCGCGCTCCTCTTTGCGTCCTCAATGCAAATGGGGGATTAAAACGAGAGATAGCGTGACTCCAGCGCGGCCCCAAAGACACCACTAAGGATCTGCAGACGCGACCTCGCGCGTGCCAGGGAGCGATGCAAATACTTGTTGGGATAGTCCTGGCTGGTTGAGTGCAGGAGAACTGGCAGGATTATGGGGATTGAGAGGAAAGGAACGAGGCACAGGGCAGGGTTTGCCAATGCATTTGGGACACTTTCTAAAGCTTAGGACTTTCGCCGGACATTTGCATTGATGGACCTTCTTTCCATGGAGACGTCGTGAATCAAGAGCAGAGCACATCACGGACCTGCCATTAATCAAATAGAGAGGGGAGTGAAAACAAAGGACACCCAGTTTGGGCCTCGCTCAGTGAGGAAAGTCCAGTATAATAAAAATTTCACAAACTTCTTTCATTTAATCTTTTGAGAAGTTCATTTTGATGGTACAAATAGATACTAAGAAAGAAAATGTAGGGCTCAGCAATATATACAATGCAAAAAAGCAAAACAATTTGGATGGAACTTCCACAGTTTCACCGGTCGACCAGTTTAAGCCTCATATCAGATTCTAAGTGTAGTTGTTATGATGATCTTTTTTAGTATTTATGGAAGAGTAACAGCTGCAAATAATGTCTCATGTCTCATTCTTATTCTAACCAGACCAAAATGTTAGTCTGAAGCCCTGACACATAAAGGTTTTATTGTTATGTCTAAGGGGACATTAAAGTGGACATATCCGGTATATGGGGATCAAAAACAGACTTTTTATTTTATTTATGTGCCAGTTTTAGCTCTAAAGGTAGTTTTCAACTGTAGTCCCTGGGCCAGACGTCAATTGTCAGCAGCAAACCATACACGGTAACAACAACAGTCATTATTAGCCTACTTAAAAATAGTAAAACAATTCATTCATTTTATCTCACATAACTTAAAACATTATTTTTGGCGCCTCAACATTTTATACTTCACATTTTGATCATTTTGAATAATGGCTCTGTAAGCATAAGACTGTTGTAAATACAGCCACTATAGGGCTGATGAATACTCTCCTAGGGCTCCCCCGCAGGCAGCAGTGGGGATAACACACTTAGTGCACAGAATGGCTCAATGTTGGGGAAGTGCGAATTTAAGTGCTGAAAACGTAGAAGAAACAGCCATTCTAAACAGGAGCTGTAGACCAGTCCATTAGAAAGCCATAAGTGACCATGCATGACCATAGATGTGATCATGGATCTGTTTGCAATATTCCAAACAGTTATTGAATATCGTTAGTCTTTCTCACATTGTGCAGGCCTCGCGTGAACCCATTTTCAGCTGCCCTTTTTTGACTAAAGTGTGAATGATGGACCCAGACATTAACAGCGGCCGGTGGAGACTCCTCCAGCTCTCACTCAGGGACACGCCTCTCATTTGTTTATCTCTGCTTCAGCACCGTCTATGGAAATCACCAACACACAAGACGTGCCCAAATTCAAACTCCTCCTTCACACAAAAACAACAAGGCAACAAGATCCAGCCGTATACAGCCACTTCATGATGAACAGGCAAAGAAACCAAGGTTAAGGTTGCTTTGTTGGTCTCCCTCTGGGGAAATTTGTCTTGGAACATCAGAACGCCGCTGCAGCCGAAGCACGACAACAGGACGTTTACACAAGTATATTTGTGAAGCATTATTTATACAGAAAGTACTTCAACGTTCTTCAAAGCTGGGCTGCAATTTTGACAGTCAAATCACAAAAACGGCAATCATTTAGATCAGTGGTAGTTGGATGGTGTGGCATCGACACCTGCCACCAATATCAGAGCAGGCTGGGATTTTCATTTTAACATAAAAACATGCTCCAGTATCATCCTTTTATTGTTTATAATGTCAAAATACAGTATACGATATAGTATACAAACACACTTTTTTCATGTGTATTAGCCCAATGTTTTGCACACCTATGGCCAGGTGTAAAATTGCACGTACTATTTAAAGTGAACACATTTTACAGCGTGTTGAACCTGATTTATCAGTAGAAACTGTTTTTATTCTCATCTGCCGCAAATCTGATCCATAAATGAGTTTGTGCTTTGGGCCTTTTAGACTTTATGAGAGACACACAAAAAAACAGCTGCGCCTGCTTTTTGCACCACTTACGTACGCAGTATTTATTTTACACAAGCATAAATCAGGCCCTTCATCTCTGTTTGAATGGATGAAATGGCTAAATCCCAAAGACTAAACTTGTCCTTTTTAGTCACGGTTTACTTTAGTCCTATTTAGTCCAAAGTTAGGTTTGGTTTGTTCCTGAAATAGACTTCTGTTAACAGTTTAAATCGGATGGCACTCAGATGCGTTTTTGTGTTTGGTGGCCCTTGTTTGAGTTATGTTTGAGAACCTTCTCAGTCTTGTATCAAAAGTCTATACTCACAACACATGCCAGAAAAATGTCTATACTACATTGTTCTGACATTGCACCGGCCTTATACAGTGTTGGTCTGTCGAACTAAAACTGCTACGACTTGTTTAAAGCCTGGGGTGTTGTGTATCTGTCGCTTGTAAATCTTCAGTTGTCCGCTCCCCCCGCCCCTGTCTCTCCACGGGACGTCCCGCCTCACCCCCTTCCCCGTGTGCTGCAGTATAAAGTTGTATCTGTGCGTGGTTCTCCACACATTCCCCCTGTCGTCGCCGTCTGGGACCTGCCATCCTTCGGGCGCGTCCTGCCCCTGAGTGACGGGGAGCGTGACTGTGACCCGCTCCGACCACGGGGTCACAGAGGGGTTAGCGAGAGGTCACGGAGGGGGCACGCTGTAACTGTCTGGCACGCTGTGGAGAACTATGTCAGACTGACTGCACATGTTCGGCTTTGACTCTCTTAAACCATGTTGGACCAAAACTAAATCAAATTAATGAACAGAATAAAATACAAACATTTATTTTTATCATTGAAAAAGGCCAAACAAACGGCTCAGGTCTGCTCAGACCTGACTGTAACTTTACTGGGAGCAGGACGTCTCCAGCTCGTCTCCATGGAGATGTCGACTAAAGGCAAGATTTTAATAGGTTAGATCCTCATTCAAATCCATTCGTTGTTTCATTACTGCAACATCCTCATGAGACTGTTCCAGATTTTAGCTGCAAAATACTGAAAAAAAAAATACTGTTTAGTCTTTACTCTGGGACCAGCCGGAGACCTCTCCCTGAAGTTCTCAGAGCTGAGATGGTTCATATGGCTCTAACATGTCAGAGATGCTAGACCATGAAGAGACTTGTCCAGAGCTGTTTTAAAGTCTATTCTCTGAGCGGCAGGAGCCAGTGCAGAGACAGCACACTGAATGACATCACAATGTGAATGATAGAAATCAGTAAATCACAAAAACTGTCGTTTTTGATAATGGGATGGCTTCTGCAAACAACAAAATATCCAGTCACATGGGGGCCTCGTATGAATCCTGTAACATGTATGTTGTGAAACACACGTCATATTTCAGTCCTCTCTTAAATATACAAAACACATACTTTTAAAAAAGGTAAATTGCTATACGAATGGCAATGGGTGCAATCCCTTTGGACTTTTATCTCCCAAATCATCCACACAATGTTCAAAAACCACTGGAACTGCTTTTAAATACAGTGGAGCCAACATATTTTTCGAAGAATCTCTCCAACCTGAATGAAAAATGTTTAGATCCGATGTCCGACGCTGTCTCCATGCTCGAGCCCCATTAGGCCTTTTCGTCTGCTTCCTGTTCCTCCCTCCTGTCCTTCGCTCACAAAAGCCGGACCTATACAAAAGCAAAAACAAGGTACTTGTCCGTGCAGAGCCATTGCTGTTCTGGAACTACCTGCACATATTAGTAAAAGCCTCTCTCTTTCTCTCTCTCTTATTCTCTTTTTTTTTGTCCAAGGTCAATTGTCCATTGTTGGCTCACGGAGGCCCGCAGCAGGGCCTTTTTGCGCGGCACAAAACCCCTCCGCAATGCTCGCTAACGATCTAAACGATTAGGCCAAAAAACACTCAAAATCTCCCTCTTTCCTCCTGAAAAAAAAAAAACTAATCTGCTTTTCCTCCTCCCACTTCCTACCTCCTAGACCCTTGTTATGACCTTTGAAGTCCTATTTCCTAGCCTCCTTTCCTTGCCTCCTAGCCTATTGGGCCTATTATGTCGCGTGCCTGTCAATCACCGATTAAGCCGAAGAATGGGCGCAGGACGAAACACTCACCCTCTCCGCGAGCTCTTGAACTTGGAGTAATTTCCGTAGAGCCAGCATTTATTTTTTCATTTTTTTTAGCCTTTGTGAATTGGCTGAAAAGGTATTTGTCCAAAGAGCCAGAGTTCATATAGAGCCTTCTGGTTTTGTGTTTGTCCACAATGCTTCTTTTCATTTTATGTATAAAGCTTGTATAGGAAAGTTACATTGACCCTTTGTCTACGCTTGAGGTTTAGGCCTGTTTCGACATTGGCAGGGCGTTTTGAATGGGGATTTAACAAATACTCAATTACATGGGGTGCTGTTTGTGTGTATAATGGTGTGGTACTATAATAATAATGTTTGAAAAAAGCAACAAAAAAACATTAACCTTCAATAAAATGCTGCTGGTGCTAAATGTGCTGGAAAACACTATTGTGTTTTTACTGTTTTATGTTTCTGCGCATTAAATTAAGGTATTTCGCGTGGCATTAAAAAGCATTAAAGCAGTACTAAGTAACTCGTGCCCCTAGAGGCCATAAGTGGCACTGCAGGTGTCGTAGCATGTTGCGGTTGTTTACTCATTATTTGTCCGTGAGTGTAAATACTACGCTGACAGAAAAGACAAAGGGAGAGAGGGATATTGTACATCCAATTACACAATGGAGATCTTTTTTTTTCTCACTCAAACGTGGCTGTAAATACTGTTGAAGTGGTGCTAGCCCAAAGTTAGCTTTTCTCATTAGCCTGTTAGCTTCTTCTTCGTGACTCCATTAGTGCGTATTGCGCCTCCGGGTTGGAGGCAGGAACGTTGCAGTTGTGGTTTTCTGGCCAGAGACACCAGGGGGAGATGAAAGACCCCCCAATCATCCCATTAACACTTGTATTACCCCCAGAGGGACTACGGAAAGGATTTATTAAGGTAAACAAGTTACTCAAGTCATTAAGTGAATCGTGGCAAAATGAAAACTTTAAACACAAACAGAACTTTATTGTCCCCGTAGGGAAATTTGTCATTAAAATGTCATTAAAAAGCTTTCATCTGGATTGAAACTGGCATTAAATCTAAAATACTTTATATATAATTTAATAATAATTATGATATTGCTTGATCATTTTTACTGTGTTAGTCCATCGAAAATACAAAAATGATGGTCGAAAACATTCAGCTGCAGTTTTGGCTGAAATTGACATTTTTCCGTTTTGTCCAATTCTCCTTCCTCTGTTTGCAAATCTTAAGAAGTGACAATATGCGTTGATTCTTTCTGTGTTTGTGGCATTAAAATATAAATATAGTATTTGGCCATGACAATGGACTTACCAACCAATTACACAAATATTGCAAAAGAGAAATGCCATAAAACACAAATACTATTTCCATCCTTTTGGTCCGTTACAATGCAGATGGGATTAAGTACAGGACATACATAATTACATGAACACATGATGCTTCAAACAGTTTTTAGTCTTATAGTAACTCATTTCAAGTAACAATAATGCCGCCCTATTTTCACATTATTACCAAGAGTTTCCTGGTCATTTACAGTCATTGATGCAGGATTATTGTTAGGATTGTTAGAAAGAGAGAGCGAGTAGGATTTAAATTGTATACTTTTGTTCAAACTCATCCCGAGCAATTCTGGACAGGAAGTTTCTGAGCATGTTTCACTCTACGGTCAGGATGCAACACTGTCAGCAACGCAAACATCTACAAGCTTCTAGTTCACCATCAAGTGTTTTGGAATTAAATGTATTAAATTAATTCCACTAAAAAACAGTACAGGGCCTTGTACTTGGACTATATTCACTGTAAATGTACATGATGGATTATTTTCGCACACTGTCAGGAGAACTCCCTAGTTTATTCCTGCACGTTTATTACCTATAAGCAGAGGTGGGAGACTCAAGTCACATGACTTGACTCAGACTTTAAATCCAAATCCATTCAATTTTAAAAAGGTTGATTTTAGCCCCCCCTCCTGGAACCGCCACCATAACGTGGTGGAGGGGTTTGAGCGCCCGAATGGTCCTGGAGCTCTGTTGTCCTAGGTGACGGGTCAGACAAAGAAGCCCCTTATGAGAGACCAACAGGCCCGGTTAGAACCTTGAGGCCGTCCTTCTGTGGACCCACCACCTGCAGGAGGAGCCATGGGGGCTGGTGCAATGTGACTTGGGCAGCTCCAACAGCTGCCCCCACGACCCGGCAATGGAAAAGTGGAAGAAGATGGATGGATGGATGATTTTAGCCTACATTTTCTAATTTGCTAAATCCTGAGAAAGCACTTTATATTTTCAAGTAGATTTAACACATTTTGAAAAGAAGAATTAGGCTTAACGCTGACGTTTGCGAATTGAGGTGACTTGCCGGCTAAAGAAAGACTTGACTTGACAAAAGCTATGACTTGACTTGACTTGACCCCACGACCAATTGACTTGGACTTGCTTGGGACTTGGACCTTCACGACTTGGACTTGACTCGAGACTTGCATTTAGTGACTTACTCCCACCTCTGCCTATACGTTTCTTCACTGTCCCTGTGCTACTTCTGCTCTGATTTTGTTGCACCCTCTAAAAGTCCCGTCTCCTCTCTGTTTTTTAGTGGATTTCCAAGTGGAGAAAGTATTGAATGGCTTAAGTGTAGTATGTGTGCGACTGGCTGCTGATTGGCTGTGATTAGGCCTGTGCAGACCCTTTGCATCTTGAGTTGGTTATTTCAATCACTGAGGCCTTGAACTGAAGTGTTTGAGGGCCCCCGAATCAGGCTGGGGTTTCCCTGCGCACAAAGAAAAGGGGAAAACAGATCACCGACAAGGCAACGCGGTCAGGTTGGGAACTATTAGATTTGCAATGCATGTTTTACATTTAAAGTTCAGTTCACGACGCACACTTTAGACATGTTTAAAGCGCATGGACACTTTTCATGTTTTGTTAATTATTACTTATGTCGGGGGTGAGGATTAATCCCAGTTTTATACAAATGAAGTGTTGTTATAAAGAAAAGCTGAAGATAAGTTGTAATTTTCACGTTCTAAAAAAGCTATTTTATTTTATTTTTACTGGGCTAGACCTTCCATTGTCCACTGGGAACCCCTCTCCAGCGCCAAATGTATTCTTATTTTGGGGATAAACAAATGAGAAATTCATTACCATCATTACCCAACAGAATTAGGCCGAAACATCAAAGTTTGAATGATGTTCCAGCGCAGCAACAGCAGATGACTAGGCTACGCAGGGGCAGGCGGGTTAGCTTGATGGAGGGATTTTCTTCATCGTCAAAAGACCAAGGGCCGAACCCCCCCAATTGTAGCCCGAAATAATGCATCACTTTCCACAAACGCCAGTGTTGTATGTACGGCTAAGAATAAAAAAAAAAATTGACAGTATTTTTCACATTTTTGAGTCCTTTTTACAGACATTCGATCTGGTCAAATGTCTGGAGGGCGGATTTGCCTGTCACTGGGCTTCAGTACTATTACTCCCACCGTGTTATTTCAGCCTTATTATGCCAGTTCTATTGTATTATTTTGAAGGCCTGACTCTCAGTGCACACCAGAAGCACATGGCTAAATAATATTCCTAAACAAAAGGACATACTTTAGCTCTGCTGATACAGCTGTTGGACTAAACAGGCTAAACAAAAGCACTGAAACGCTCGGTAATAATGATGTTTTTAGGCAGAGCCTCCTCAGTGAGACATTATGCTGCTGTGCACTTTAGTGGTTAGCTTATATTAATATGATATTGTTTACTCATTATGGGACATTGGCAGTAGACCCTAGGCAAGGCAAGGCAAGGCAACTTTATTTATACCGCGCATTTCGTACACAAGGCAACTCAATGCGCCTACCAGCCTGTTTGGCGGGCCGGATCTGGTCCCCGGGCCGCCAGTTGATTTGGCCGGCCTTAGGGATAAAGAGCTTCATTATCTATTGATAAAACTGGGACTCTCTCATGGTCCATCGGTGATAATTATAATAATAATTAATGTTTATATTTCAAGGGAATCTTCCTTTTTAATCATGATTTATTATGCTCAATCATTATTCCACAATTCCCTTAAAAATGTCCTTCATGTTTTATATAAATCCACCCATTTCCATTAGCCTCTGTATCTTCCCGACCACCGGCCGTGTGCCTCTTTAGGCCAGGCCGCGTTGCTCCTACAAGCCCTTGAGTTTAGCATATGCTACGCTAATGCGTCACTTTTGCTGCATGAAAAAAAGTGTTGAAATGCATTGGACACGCTCAGCTGGTGGCGGTCATGTCAAAGCGTGGCCTAAATCTCTCAATGTGATTCCAAATGAGCAGCGCCGCGCATTAGCATCTGTAAGGAGCGCCGACCGGACTGCGGCCCATGAATAATGTATGCAACAGTCACAATGCCATTTTTAGTGTTTCCTGTCCGCTCTTTTGATATTGACTTTTCCGCAGCTGTGTCTGAAGCGTCCTGCGTCCTTGAGTCTTACAGAGAATCAAGGGGCACGACAGTCGACAGCTTTAAAGCATTACGGCCTTCAATAAACGCAGTCATTTCCACTGGCATTTAGATCTGCACTTCGATAATACTGACAGTGCTTGGCTCAAAACACACTGTAGTTTCAATTGTACTCAAATGTTTGCTCGATTTAGTTTTTGTGCAGTTTACTATGTTTAAATGTTGACATTTCTTCTCATTGTTAGAAATCCTACAAAATAAAATATGCACATAATGTTTGTGTTTATGGCACTCAAAATACAGTATTTGAGCATTAAAACGCTGTTGTTTGTAGTCCCCACAAGACCTTGAACAAGATAAATGGAGGATACAGATGTTGATTATTTTGTTGTCTAAAATATAAAATCCTTATTTAATATCTGTATTAATATCTGTAACAACCTGAGTCAAAGCCTGACAACAAGGCTAGTATCGAATATTTTTTAAAGGCGTTAAGGCTGGATTCTAGACACAAGACGCTAGGTTTTCAATCTCATTCATCAGAGATATATGAGGGTAACATGGACTCAATTCCCCACATCACCATAGATGTATCAATATGAACTTACACAATACCTTTTTTTTTTTTCTGATCTTGTTGCAGCCAAACTGAGCAGCCAGGACTCGTACAACAACTTGGCCAATAACAACATGGGGAACCCTCGTCTGTCCCCTCTGCCCAGCCTCACGGTGGTGCCTCCTCTGGCCCAGATCAAGCAGCCCATGACCCTGGGAACCATCACCAAACGCACCGGGTGAGTAGAGGCCGCTCGGTGTTACCGAACCTAAGAAAGGATTAGCAGCAGTAACCATTCCTCAACAAGTCCTTATTTCGTAGATTTAAACGATTGTTTAACTTAATTCATGTCACACCTTTAATGCAGTTAAAGCCTGAAGGCCTGTAATAACTCAAAAGTAAGGCTAAAGTTTTCCTGTCCTGACTCCCCCGATTACCCAGCACACTCTTGGTACCTAGCACTGTGTCCGGACCCACAAGGTATTAAAAACAAAACTTTTTTAGCGATACCCAGCCCTTTAGTCACCAATAGTCAAGTCCTTCATTGAACACTTTAAACGGATAGTTACGGCATATTTCTGGTCCAGGGGAAAATCTGGACCCCAAAGATGATTTTGAGAACGATTGTAATCAACAGAGATCTAAACACCTACTGCAATACTCTAAAGTATTTAAACTTTACATAGATGCGTGGAATGTAAAACACATTCTACAGGTTTTTACAAAACAGAATTGCTAATTGAAATATACAAATAGTGACGAAGTTCACCATGGAGACGCAGAAACATTGACGTCTCTGTGGAGGACGTTGCTTTGCCTAGATAATTGCAGCCCGAGTGATTTGCTTCGCTTCAATTTGCTTGTAATTTGATTCGATCGTCATGAATCTCGCCGGCCATGGCACGTCGCGGGGCCTTCCCTCTCGCTCTGGGCCGTGAGCTCCCACGCAGCAGCAGCAGGAACGTCCTGACTCTCCGGCCCCACGTCTCAGCGCGCCGCATCGTTTGCATGTCTCTATTAAAGGCTCAGGCGCGGCAGGTGAACCCATCTCCTCCGGGCGTGTTTGCAGAAGCGCCTTACGCAAAAACAACAACACTTCTCTTCGGGTCCGCTCTCCTCGTGTTCCCCTCGGGGCTATCTATATCCCCCGTCGGCATGGGAACGGCCCTGTGTCGTTTTAAGCTCCGGAGCGCGGGCAGGCCTGGTGCAGTATACGGGCATTTCCATACGGGACAGGTGGCCGCAAACTCAAGTTCCGGCATTTTAATATTTAAATTTAAATGTGATTTCCATGGCCTGTTTGAATAGTAAATCCCAATAATGATAGCTGCAGATGTAAGGGCTTAATAACGCGGGGGACATTCGATAAGCGCCATCCTTGTAAAGAAAATAGACGTGATTCTGCGGTGGCCAACACTGAAAACAAAGGCGCACGGGGTCATTAGAAGCATGGCCGCATTTGTTTTGGAAAATACTATATAATAGTTTGTATTTGGTTATGAATATTTGTTTTTGTGATAGACTTTAATGTCACCATACTCAAATTTGTCCTGAACGTTTGACAAATCTGTGATCCAGTGCCTAAGGGCAACCTGTCCAGAGCAATGCAACGCCCGGAGACCCTTCTCCATATCTTCAGCCATGGCCTTTGTGAAGGTTTTAGCCCACTGCACATGTTTTGGGTTGATGGGGAAACGGGAGGAACCCTGGGTAAACCCATCCAGACATGGGGAGAACATGCAAAATCCACACAGAAAGGCCTGGGAATAGGTGCAGCCGGTAGGGTAGTGTAGTTCCTGCTCATGCTGGAGACAGCCAGTTCCTACAGCACGGTGGCGCAGTGGTTAGCGCTCTCGCTTCACAGCTAGAAGGTCCCGGGTTCGATTTACACCTGAACGGTGTGGAGTTTGCATGTTCTCCCCGTGTCTGCGTAGGTTTCCTCCGGGTACTCCGTTTTCCCCTACCACTAAAAAACATGTACAATAGGCCAGGATGAATGATGTGTGTGGGTGAATGTATGGAGGTGGTCTGAGGGAGTGTTGGGGCAGATGTGTGCAGTCGCGACAGCGCTTCTGTCAGTCTCTCCCAGGGGAAACTGAACACTGAACACCACCGAGTATAGAGCGAATGTAAAATGCTCTCATGTAAAGCGCTTTGTGACCATGTCTGTGAAAGGCGCTATATAAATAAAGATCTTCTTCTTCTTCTACAGCCAGAGCCCCCATTAGTCTCCATCCGCCAACTCGTGCAAAATAACACCCTGCATGGTTAAACGGAATGGGTCCATAGTGCATAGTTACTATATTTGTTCTAATACTAGTTCTAATGGATCTCAACAGTCTTGTCTCAGAACCTCAGAACCAGCTCTGGTACTGGAAGTAACAATTCCAGTCATTTTCCCATTCCCTTGTGGCTTTTCGGTTACACTTTATTTTACACTACCCTTGATACATTGCACCAAACTCAATTTTGTGCAATGTAATCTGCTTAGTAGCAATCAGTGATAACTTGTACCTATGTAGTACATACACAATGGATTAATGTGTATAAGTACTTTGGAGGAATATAATGTAATAAGACACAATACCCTTGAAGGAGCATTATGCAACCTTTTATGCAGGAAAAAAAAAAGTTGATATTTGTGCGTATTTGACCTCGTAGTGACCCAGTGGCTGTATGAGTGGTCAGCATGGCGCCTTTACTTTTGATCACAATGGTTTCTAGGACACTCCAGGATCAATTGTTTTGTAGGTTTTCTGAGAGGGTCCAGGATGAGAGGCAGTGAAAACCTTCCAAACAATTGATCCTGAAGCGTCCTAGAAACCACTGTGACGATAAGTAAAGACGCCATGCCCACCACCCAAACAGCCACTGGGGTCACTCCAAGGTCAGGTGTGCACAAATAGAAACTATTTTTCCCCACATAAAAAGTTGCATAATGCACCTTTAAGGTTAGTGTTAGCATTAGGGTCTTATGTATTATTACCATAGACATATTATCAATAGACCGTCAATTCTCACTCCTCCCCGTTTGCCACAATGACCACGTTCAAGGGGGAAATCATGGCGGATTTACAGACTCCTCCGCCCCAGCTCTGACGAAGCATGCCATTGATTATTACATTATACCTCCAAACTACTAATACATATCATTCCATCGTGTATCTAACGCATAGGTAAAGGTTATTACACATTATTACAGGGCTCATTACACTGTACTAAATTATGCAAGTACAATGTATCAAGGGTCATGTAAAATAAAGTGTTACCGGCTTTTCAGTTTTCAAAGAAACCTCAAGAAACTGGTCTGTTAACGGGACATGGCTACCTTCCAACACCAATATGGCTATATACATATGTGCCTCAATCAAGTTGGCCGAGTGTGCTGTTGTTCCCACCTACCTAATGCAGCTTTCTGTGCTGAAGTGGATCCCTTATCCCTTAGAAGCACATGGACGGATTCTGATTGCTGTGGGAAAGTGTTTTCACATGGGAGAGGGTGAGACAAAGCAGAGGATTCACCCTAACAAGATCAAACAGCCAACATTTCTTCATTCATACATCACAAACACCTTCCACGTCTATGTAGTGCTCAGATCAGGTCTTCTCCGGGCGTTTCAGGCATCTGTTGTCTTCCTCCACCTTAGAGCATGCTTCAGTTGTAACCATTAGGTCGAGCTCATCACAGTAATGCACAGGGACACGCAGCTGTTCAGACCCGGCTCCTCTCTCCCCTCTGAAACAGCAGCAGGTTGTCCTCCCTTCCGTGGGCTCGTATCAGCTGTTTCACGATATGGTTAGCTGCAGCCCCCATCTGTCTACGGGACGTGTGAAGGGGCTTGTACGGGACAGTTGTGGGAGGAGGGCGTTGTGAGAGGAGCAGCTGTGTTACACCTGTATGAGCACATCTCTGCTGGCACGCCGCGCCAGGGCCACACCAGCTGTTTAGCCTGCGTTCACCTCCTCTGTCTTCTATGGCGGTTGGGAGATGGTTTGGGCTCGTCCCAGGGGTTGGAGGAAGCGTCCAGCGTGAGGAAAGTCTGGAGGTCTCTGATTAGAACACCGACAACACCCAGATTTTCTCAGTAAATACTCTTGAGTTTATTTTCTCGAAAATGTCACTATTTTCCACAGTATAACCAGTATAACCTTAAAAAAGACTGAAAAGGAAACGCAGTTCTCTGTCACCTGCATAACTCAGTATTCAGCTCACTCTTCTACCATAACGGACACTTTCAAAAAATACTGGCACATCTTAGCATCCGACCCTGAACCCACCTTCAAGGAACCCCCGCTGTTTGTCAATAGGAGGGGGAAAAATGTAAAAGACTATTTGGTCCGTGCCAATGTCCCAAAGTCACATCTACCCAGACACTATTGACACCTATCCCTAATGGGAATTACAGATGTGGGAGTTGTGCACAATGTAATAACACTTATAAAACTTCTTTCTTCCAACATACCCACAGTGGTAAAAAAAATAGCCACTCGCAATGTAATAACTTGCGCATCCATGCATGTGGTCTATTTATTGCGTTGCCCTTGTGGTTTGGCATATGTGGGAAAAACTATAAGAAAATTGAAACAAAGAATAAGCGTAAGAGCTCAATACGCAGAGAAGACATAGAATATCCAGTAGCCCATTTCAATGATGAACATCATGATGTCAGTGCACAACGTTTTTACGGCATTGAACAAGTCCCTCGTCCTTATAGAGGAGGAGACCATGACAAACCTTTGAAGAAAGAGAAGCCACTGGATTGAAACTTTACAGACCCTTACACCCAAGGGATTAAATGATGAGCCTGTTTTGAATGTTTTTCTATAGAGATGTCATGTTATGTTCACAGACTGTATTAATTTCCTGGGTGTACACATTGATTTGCATATATTTAGGCAGATCTTCTTTATTTTTGAGCTGTCTTATATATCCATTTCCTATATGTACTGCATGTGCCACTAAATATATATGTACGTATTTTATTCACCATATCCTGGCTTCGTTTTTTGTGTTTGGATGTATGTTGTATACATATGCTGCCTACGTTTTGCCATAGGCCATTATGACATCATCCTGTGATGCAGCAGGCCACGCCCTATTTAAGGATGGCTTCTCATTCATGTACAACATTTTGCCTGAGGAAGGCCACTGGCGTGGTGCTAGGCGGACTAAAGAGCTGTAGTGACGTCGTACTCATTCCGAGGTGGTCTGGAGCGGACCAGAGCTGACCGAACATTCAGATATAGTGGAATCCCCAGTTAAACTTGATACCGGATTTTGTTTTGTTTATAAGGAATGGAAAAGGAAGTGCGTTTAATTGTTAGTGTAACCAGAACTTCCCAATTCTTTACCTGGTTGGATTTATGTGTGTTGTCTCAGTTTTCAGGGTGCAATACTGTCAGGGTAGTGTAAACAACAATTAACTGCTAGCTCATGATCAATAAAAAGGCTTTTTTTACAATACTCTTAAGGCGTTGTTCCATACTCTACCAAATACACCTTTCTGTTTCCACCACACACACATTTGTTGTGGGCGACACCCCCCCACAGAGGAGCACGCAGTACAGATTGTCATTAAAAGTTTTTAGAGCCGCGATGAGAACAGATGTGGACAAATGCTGCCTTCTGGTGGGAGTTATGGAATCATTCAGAGGTGCCAAGGCTAATAAAACAGAAATGCAACAGCTCAAACATGAACTATGAAGGTTTAAGCAACACACAGATGTTATGCTATGCTAACACCAGATAACCTTGCGCTAACAGCGGCTAAATGCTAATATCGTCAAAATCCCCTTTTAAAACAGCGGTATGATGTGAAAGATTAAATCCGTATGACCTGCCTGTTTTAGGGAGGGCTGCTCATCAGCCAGCAGTCTGTTCACGTCACGTTAGGACGATTCACAGCCAGAGATGGGTCCCAAAACTTATACCTGGTCAGACTGGTTTAACCCTGGCCTCCGTTGTGGAAAAGCTCGCCAAACCAGGTTGGCCAGGCATCGCGCCTGCATGTGGAAAGGCCAAAACAAATTTCACTCCGCGACTAGAATCTTGGCCTTTAAATTCTGCCAACTCCTGCTACTTAAAAAGACATTTTATGGACTGAACACTTAACCTCTGGAAGTATTTTTACCACCCGTTTACTGTCCAACTAGACCAAGTTCTCTGATAATTCGAGCTCCGGGCCAAACAGCGGACCACCACCAAAGTTTACGCACTGCCTTTTCTCCTCATGAGCTCTAAATTATAAAACATCAAAGCGGATGGGACCCACCTCCCACGTTTGTGTGCTAATGCGGCCGTTTCTTCTGGGGGAGTGTGGGGAGTGCTTTCGGATGTGGCCCAGTATCCCGTCTGATAACCCCTCTACGAGTTCAGGGCAGGGCAGGAAGACGAGGCGAGGCGCTGGGCCAAACTTCTGCAAGCGATCAAAACGCTCCCCCAGGAGCAGACAAGTTAAGGAGGAGTACGACCCGCTTTCTCATTTCCTGGAAGCCTCGGTCAAAATGGTGGACACACGAGTGATCCCTGGGTTTTGTGAAAGGACAGTGAAGTGTCGACTGAAGAGTTTTTATTGAAGTGAGCATTACTTTTGAGAAACCCAGTTCAAAGTGCACAACACGCCCATCACTTGAATGAAATGCAAAGTTTGATTCTAACGCAAAAACCCTGTGCATCTATGAACATATTTACCATGGACTCAACTTTCACTGCTACGCCAACTCTACATCTCCACCAAATCCATCCCCCCGGTTCTCCTCTCCACCATCACTGACTGCATCTCCGACATCAAAACCTGGATGAACAATAACTTTCTCAAACTCAACAGCAATAAAGCAGAACTCCTCATCACCGGTCCCAAATCTCTCCTCCCCTCTGTCCAGAACTTTACCCTCCTCATCGACGGTCACAATGTCACCCCCTCCCCCTCTGTACGCAACCTCGGCATCATAATGGACTCCACCCTCTCATACCAAACACAAACATAAGCCCCTCCCTTACCCAGTCTACAACTGAAATCCTCATCCACGCATTCATCACTCCCAGACTCGACTACTGCAGTGGCCTCCTCTACGGACGTCCCACCACTCATCTCCAAAAACTGCAATACATCCAGAACTCTGCTGCCCGCCTCCTCACCCACACCCGGTCCAGAGAACACGTCACCCCCGTCCTCCAACAGCTCCACTGGCTCCCCGTTCAATATCGCATTTAATACAAGCTCCTCCTCCTCACCTACAATACCCTCCATAACCTGGCCCCGCCCTACCTCACCGAGCTCCTGCACCAGCCCACCCGCCACCTCCGCTCAGCCGGCACCAACCGCCTCACCCCCATCAGCACTGCCCATAGCCCCACTAAACTTTGAGTACACAGTAAACACCTTTATTTTATTGATTCATTTATTTAGTTATTCAATATCGAAAAGCATCTCTATGACATGTGACAATACCACAACATGTATAGCCAAGGCTCAATTGCAATGTCCATCAATAAGTGTTTTAGAGTACATCATATGTACTGCAAATATTATTTACAGAGGAAACTCATTTGGACCGCTTGTATCTGGTCTCGTCACGTCGCCGTGGGTCATGACCATAGACTGTAAAATTATGGATAAATGAGGACAAACTTGTGGAGGTCAGATTGACCAGCTTTTGCTCAGTGATGACTTAAAGAGGAGCAAAAAAAGTTTCAATATAAAGTCCATAGGAGCCAGGAACCTCCGGAGCCAGCCGCCATTTCCTTATGGGTACAGGAAGGAGTAGGTCACAATAAGTCCATTCTTATCTCTCAAAGTTCATGGCCGAGGATGAGGGAACTACAATCGTAGATCGATCAGTAAATGAAGGGTGACTCTTTTTACAACACAACAGTCCGACGTGACCGCATCACTGCAGATGCTGATATAGCACACATGGCAAATCGATTCACAAACGCCATACTTGTCAGAACATTTGTTATTAGATATTTTTCCAAAGTCGTGCAGGGCTGTGATCGGGCTAGACACGGTATAGACCGAAAGCATGAACAATTCCAAACGCATAGACATGGAATTAAATCCATAATCAAAAGTAACTCTTGTATATTCTTTCTTTTGAGCATTTGCGGATTACGCGCTGTACAAGTCTTTTGAACAGCCAGTCCCCAAAAAAGGAGAAAGATTAATCTGGTCTTGCAGTGTGAACATCCCTATAGACACATTTGATTTGCGAGGCATGTCCGATAACGAGATACGTGTCGTTCAAATAAAAATCCGTCCCCGTCAAAAAAGGCACGGCGTAATCTCTGGAAGGGATTACACTGCACCGTCCTATTGTCACTGCTTTGGTGTGTGTGTGTGAGAGGCGGGGGGGGCTACATTTTAAGGGTTTATCCCGACTACACGCACACACAACGCTCGGGCACTACTTTTAACACGACTCAAATGAAAATCCAAATGCATAAACGGCTATAAAACAAAAGCAAAATCCCTCTGATGACAATTTTCAAGCCACAATGAGGGACCCTATGAACTGGCACAGATGGGCGTAGATTACCGTAATGCCTCCAAGTGAGAGCGGAGCGGCCCACAGCCATTGTCATCGGGCTTACGGACCGTCACATGGCACTAAAACATTTGCACAAATCGCCTCTTTTTGCTGGGATTTCTTTGCACTGTAGCTGGCATTAGAGGCGGTGTTAAGAGTGCTGATGGGTATTGTTCTACCGCGGGGTCGTGGCCCGAACCTTAGCACAGGTCAGGCCACTCTTTCCAACGCGCAGTGGGGTTGTGAAGTTTACAGTGCTGGTAACTCCACTGACCCATCTTGAATGCGTGTGAAAGGAAGAGTTGTAAGAAAGGATCTACTTTCTGTCACGTGGTTCCTGCGACTTTCCCCAGAAGACAGTGGAGATGATCGTGGACTTTAGGAAAGACACAGCCCCACCATCCCCCCTTGCCCTGACAGACTCTCCCACCCCCATTTCCATTGTGGACTCCTTCCGTTTCCTGGGCACCACCATCACCCAGGACCTCAAATGGGAGCCGACCATCAGCTCCCTCATCAAGAAGTCCCAGCAGAGGATGTTCTTCCTGCGGCAGCTGAGGGTACTTAAGCTGCCAACCAGGATGCTGGTGCAGTTTTACACGGCCATCATCGAGTCCATCCTCACCTCCTCCATCACCGTGTGGTTCATCCTCACCTCCTCCATCACCGTGTGGTCCATTCTCACCTCCTCCATCACCGTGTGGTTCATCCTCACCTCCTCCATCACCGTGTGGTTCCCCGGCGCTACAGAACGGGACAAGCACCGACTGCAGCGCATTGTGCGTGCTGCAGAGAAGGTGTTTGGCTGTGAGCTCCCATCTCTTCAGGACCTGTTCACCTCCAGGACCCGGAGGCGTGTGGGTCGGATCACAGCTGACCCTTCTCACCCTGGACACGGACTATTCACCCCTCTCCCCTCAGGCAGGAGGCTCCGCCATCAGACTCATGAACAATAACAAGTCTCTGTAGCTCAGTCACAGACTCATGGATGTTTCTGCTCTGTTGCTCTGTGCGGTGTGTCCACACTTAGACCCGCTGCTGTCACTTATCACTTTATAACACTTAATATCACTTTATACGCCTACACATCTGTAAACACAATCCCGCTGTTGTTCAATGTCCAATTGTTGTTGTCTTACCATATGTCACTTTATTTTATCTTATTTATTTAATATTTTTTATGCATGCCCCTATAGCCTTATAGTTTAAAGTTCTTTAGCTTATTTTTTATCTTAATTCTGTGTTATATGTTTTATGTCGCACGTTAGCACCGAGAAAAATTCCTAGTTTGTAAACCTGTTCTGAAACAATGGCAATAAAACCTATTCTGATTCTGTTAGAAGTGTCCATAAATGAATTGTTTAAGACCAAAAACATTTTTTCAAACTCAAGCTCAGGAGGGGCAAACTGGAGGTCAGTGGCAGATGGGTGTACACCCATCTGCCACTGACCTCCAGTTCGATCACACTGTAGAGTGATCAGTTTTCATCATGCTACATCTTTGGAAATGTACACCGTCTCCTTCTGTTAACATGCCCTAGGATGGATGACTAACCCTCACTTTATCATGGTCAGTTTGGCCAAACTTTAAACAGCAGCTTTGTAAATGAGTTGTTTTATGTTCGATCTTTGACTTTGTCCCGTTTATCTTGTGCCATAAGGAGAAGGTTCAAGGTTCAATTTCTGGGGGTCATTCTGTGTGGACCTCCACCTTGTTTGCATCCTCAGGGTGCTCCAAATGTTTCCCTCAGGAGCCTGGAGACTCTGCTGGTTATCAAGACGGGTGATACACAACAAGTGCAAGCTGAAAAATAAAATGTGCTATTTTGTGGACAAATTGACCATTTGAACGTGCCTGTATCTGTGAATTAGAGCCCCAGATGTGATGTTAAATGAGAGAATGCCAAAATGACTCTGCGGTTTTAATGTTGTTGTAAAAAAGAAAAGAAAAAAATCCCAATATTTCCAACAAAGACTCTTGTAGAAAAAAAAAGATAGATAAATGTTATAATACAAATAATGGCTTGCGCTTTACAAGCTTGTGTTACCAAGTTTCTCAAAGTTCCACACTGTAGCCATTATTCAAGCTATGATTGTAGCCACAGCCACCTTTGGGGTAGACAACCTCCAACCACTCACTCACTACATTCATATTAGCCTATTGTACATGAGAGACCTTCTAACTGTGAAGCACAAGTACTAACCACTTTGCCACCGTGTCGCCCACTTTAAATTAAGTCTGATTCATTTCCATCTGTTATGACGCTTTTACCACAGCAAATTAGTCATGGAGGATAGAGTAACCAAAGCGTACTGAAACTAAATATAAAGTTACTCAAGTAAAAGTAGGAGGTACTGGGTGATAAATTGTACTTCATTAAATATAATGGGGTAATACCCGTTTCTGGAAATAGGACAAACAACTAAATGTCACCTAAAATCTTAGTGACTTAGTGTTGAGACAAATGCCACTGTAATATCCTTTTAATTCCTTGCTGCCATGTACTTCCATCACCGTGTTATTACTTCGCTGTAAGTCCGTCTCGTAAAGTTTGTCGTCTGAAATGAACATTCAACACAGCTCCTTCCCAACATCCCCACTTTGAGTTCTCCTGACTTTCGACCCTCCTCCAGTGGAAGTACTAAGTAGATCAGTGCATATAGACCCTTTACCCTTTTGCCCCCTCCCTCCATTACCCAGCGCACACACTTACCCGGCAGGGGGCATTGGCAGGGGTCCTATAGAATTCAAAATAAAACACACTCTCCTCTGTGCAGCCTTTGATAAGTGGCAGCTCACATAGGGCCTACATTACACCCAAACAGCATGCACATTTGTCAGCCGGAGATGTTTGGAGACAAACCGTAGCACCATGATTCCCGCCGGAGCACTTTTCTATACTTGGACACAGCCGGACCAACAAGAGAGGGAGACTGCATGGAGGGCTGCCCCGTGTGTACATCAACTAAGTGGAAGTAGACAATTAATGCTAGTGCCCAGTCCTGTTTGCATCTTTTGGCCATTTTTACTTTTTTCTATGTTGAAAGCTCCATTATAAATCAGTTTATAAATATAAGTAAGATGCATTTTGTTTATGAATTAATTTGACTGGTACCGTGTGCAACATACATTAACCTTAAAGAAAAGACGCTTTGTCCCAGATTTATCTATTGCCATTCCCATCTGCGTGCACAGGTGAAATACACATTACAAATATAGCCTTTGGTAACATCATTAACATGACTTTTCCATTATTAACATAAGCTCAACAATTATCATTAACAATGCATCACATAGGTTCCTTCACAGAGCTTTACTTATGTAATTACAGAGACAAATTGCAGCAACCGCCTACAATAAGCCGATAGTTTGCTCAAATTGGTCTTCACAGACTGTTAGCCTGTTAGCAAACATAGCTAGATGCTAAATGAAACACTTCAAGTTTATCATGATTAGGAGAAAAATAAGGTGAATAACCGACTTGCACATCTCAGAATATGCTTATTGGAAGTCAAAGTGAGACTGATAAAGGAGCAGTAACCTGAGCCCTCTGATTTGTGCTTGAATACCTTGAAAGTTAGTGCTCAAGACATTATGTAGACAAAGAAAGAAAACAATTTTATTTCATACATATGTGAAAAACGTACACAGAGATTGTGAACATTTGTTATTACTGTGGTATAAATTACAACTATTTTCATCCTCTTTTGTAGAGTTCATTATCCCCGAAATTGCACAATGAGCTGTGAGAAGTGCTTATAAACTCGTCCCAAAGAATCGTGATGTTTGGAATGTGTTAGGAAAGTTGGGTATAAAATTTGATGATGATAATATTTAACTCTTCGGCTCCTCCACCCCCTGGCACATCCTCTGCCGATGGGCTAAATCTGGAGTGCAGTGCTTTGATTGGCCCGGGGGGTTTTGCATTTGGCCCAAACGGGGACAGAGTTCAGTCTCATCGGACGTTTATTGCTGCGGGGAACGGGGCTATTTACTGTAAACTGTTTACGAAGCTCTGTCACTATCTCTGCCGCGCAGCGTAAATACAGGAACAGCCCTCCCTGCACTAATGTGTCGTAAACCTCGGAGACACGCACAGACGGACACTTCCTGGACAACACTTGCACTGTGTACTTGTTAACGGTGGAGTGGGGGGGGGGGGGACTTTTTTTCTTTTTTACTTTTCTTTTTTTTTGTCTCCCAAGTTCAAGCTAAAACCAGGACAAGATTTGGAAGCAGCAGAAGTTCCCCGTGTAATTGTTGCTGAGTGAATGTAAGAGCTTGTTAACATGAGCTGCGCAGACGATGGCGGGGCTGAAAAAAAAAAAAAAAAAAAAGGAGCGGAGACACAAACACTCCAAGCTCTTGTCTCAACAAACCCCAGCGTGTTAGTTTGATTGGTGTCCCCAGTCACTAAACAGACCGGAGACGGATTGTTTCACAACATCAACAACGCGAGCCGCTTCCTATCCATGTTTGTCTGACCCCTTCTCCTAATCCGGGGATTTGGGAAAAATGACTGCTAGTCACTATGTCCATTCGTTTTTTTTCCCCCCCCTCCACATTGAGAGTCCTCAGTCCAACAATGGCGAGTGCTCGGGCCTAATCGGGACATCGAGGGCCTCTTTCCTCCATTCTAGACTGAATAGTACAGCAGATATTTGTCTCTTTAAAATGATGCTTTATTTGGACCAGATGAGGTTATTACTGTGGTGTTTTACATGGACCACAAAGGGTTCCCAGGGGTCCCCACGTTGTCATGAAACACTTTCCTAGAGTGGGGTTTCGCTCTCCTCGCACAGTTTTGAGTAATCCTGTCCAATATGGTCATTTCTTCCTCTGCTTCTCAGATCTGTCTTTCTTGGATGGAATCTAGAAGTGTGTTTTTGCATTTTCAAAGCCCACACCTGAGCAGCTGTGCTTGTAGGGCTCTTCCAGCAGCACAAGATTCTTTATTTACTCACACATACATTTACATTAGCAACATGTAAATATCAGTGCCGAGATGCTCAAATGGTTTATGAACTACATTAACATCCACTTCATAGGCTACTTATTATTGTAAGGGAAGAAAAAATGTTTTCACATTAAAACCTCAAATCCTAACTTTGTTTTTTAAAGTACTTTATTTATTTTCAAAGCTACTATTTTTATGTATTTTTATGATGCGCTGATTTGGTTTTTTGTTGGGGTGACGTCAAACTTTACTTTGCCAAACAGCTAAAATGTGTATACGTGAGAAGAATTGGGATGTGTGGAAGGGTTTGTGAGAGCCAGAAACGAGTTGAACCCACGAGTTGCCATTTGAAACATGCTTTAAGAGAATGGAAGTACCGTATTTTCCGGACTATAAATCACACTTTTTTCATAGTTTGGCTGGGGGTGCATTTTATACCCCAGAGCGACTAATATGTGTTTAAAAAAATAATCCAAATATATAATTTCACATGCCACCGTGGAGGTTACTCTTACCGCAATGAAGAAAACAAACAAAGATAATCTCGGTCTAAAAGCTAGATGGCCACAGCTAGAGGAACGAGTTCGCAAATGAGAGGTTGAAAAACGTGCTGCCGGGAGAGGCTCGTCAACGGTGCAGTTACGCCTCCGTGCCCGGGTAGTTGCCAAGGCGATTGTCCGATTGTTGTTAAGTATCGCTCAAAATAGCTATTTTAATGGCTGCAACTGCAAAATTGCGAAGACTTGACTTATTAAAACTCTGTAGCGTGCGAACTCTGAAATGTGGACCTCTGCAAATGTGTGTGACGCTCAGGTTAGTTGAGCGGTTAATATTCCAGCACTAAAACGTTAAAGCTGCCTTAGTTAGTTTACATTGTATCCTGGGGGAGATTGCAATTAAGCAATCTGAAGCAAAGGCTAACATACAGAATAATCCTTTCATAATACATCTTATACGTTGTTACTTCAAGATTCAAAATCATGAAGAACGGGCCCAAGTTCACCGATTGTACAGCAACGGGGATAAACTTTCTTCCTTGCAGTTGGTCAGAGGTACGTAGCCATACCGCCTTTGCTCTGCCCAATCCCGTCAGACCTTGGAAGCTAAGCAGGGAAGGGCCTGGTCGGTACTTTGATGGGAGACTGTTTGGTAACACCAGGAGGCCTAGCGAATGCAGTGAGTGAGTGAGTAGTTGGTGGTGTTCGGAGGGGCCGATGGCGCAGACTGGTTGCCTCGCTTCCGTCAGTCTAACCCAGGGCAGCTGTGGCTACAATAGTAGCTTACCACCACCAAGTATGGATGAATGAATAGTGCAATGTAAAGCATCTTTGAGTGTCCAGAAAAGCGCTATATAAAACTGATGCATTATTATTATTATTACGGTCACATCTGCACACTGCCACCTGCTGTTCTGGAGTGTGCATTCTTACGACTTTTAAATGGGACAAAACATGCTGCCAGTTTTACACGTTTTAGTTTGGGTCCTTGTAACAAATGTAGTGGACTAGACACATATCTTGTCTTTCAAATGTAGTGGAGTATAATAACTACTCAACAACTTATAAGTACTGTAGTAAATAAGTTGAGACTGGTAGCCTTTAGCTTCAAGTCACCTATATCTTAATGAACACTTTATCCTATCTCTCAGTAACTCGCTGTCCGTAGTTTCCAGCCATCAGTCCATACATTTACGGTGTCTACCAATTTAAAAACACTGTAAAAACTATACATCTGTACTGCTCTGCTACAGACTGTCCAGATTCTGCCTAGCGTTTCCCATCCTCTTCCTAACGCATATGCTCCGTTCTCCTTAACCCTCGTCTTTGGGGAACTACCATAAATCACCACTTCAGACAATGCACTACACAACATTACACCGGGCCATATATTCACATGTCAAGATCCACTAACAGTTTGTGCTGGAAATGCCATTATTCTGAATTCCGGGGGATTTCGTAGACACTAGACCCCACTTTTTTCTTTTCCTTTTTATTTTTTTTTATCGCATTTACACGCTTGGATTGGGCGCTGCGTGTTTCTCCACATGTACGTCTTCTCTTTTAAGTGAAGATGGGGGGAGGATGACAGATGTTGGCTGAAAAAAAAAAAAAAAAATGTCTATGTTGCGTTTGCCAAAGATATGGTATCCCAGTTTAGGAGCAGCTTGAACAGATGAATCACCTCGAAGTCCCAAAAGTCTCGGAATCCATCTTTGAGCTCGGACGTCTGCTTCCTCCTGTGAGTGTTGCGCACTTCGCCAGACAAAGCTATCTGTGTAAGAACGGGGGAACAGGGAACCGCTTTGAGGGCACAGTTTCGATTTGTTTTGACATTATTTGAAGGAGAAGAAAACCAGTAAAACAATCAGGTCTGCTCTGTTAAACTAATATGTTTTCGAAAGGAAAAATGCCTTGGGCTGTATTCTTAACATTCTGAAAACTGAAATTATCTGTCCAATGTGACTCTGTTTGGCCAGAAATATTAGCGCCTCTGGTAAATAGAAACAAATGCTGTGAAAACATTCCTGAATAAATGAATGAATAAACCCAGAAAAAGGACGTGTGTCTAACCTCAATGCTCCAAGACTAGTGCTCACGTTAGTCGGGTGTAGGTGTCAGAACGTCTCCAAAAGGACAATCCGACCTCACCTTCATCACCAACATTCAGTTCTCTAGTTTCACATGAGAGCGCGCTGTGATCAGACGAGAGAACATATACGTGTCTGGCAGCATAAACTTGGAAGTGGGTTTTGACATAAACACAGAGACGACATTTTGGGAAAGTAACTCTTTACCCTGAGTGAAAAATGGTGGTGGGACTTAAATGGTTTAGGGTTGTTTTTCTTCCCGAAGACCTGAAATCTCAAAATCAAGGTCCTTGGCTCGGCCATCCCTGTCCCGTGATCTCCTATAGTGAAAATGTGACGTCACCTGAACCAACATGAAGGAGCTAAAGAGGTTCTTTGTGGCAGATCAGTCTTAACTTCATGTTCATGTTTCCTCCAGCCTCATCAGCAGTTACAGACTCAGAGCTGTTATCTTCACCCGAGACCCAAAATCTGGTAACTCTAATTGTAGGATGTTTTGTCCACTAGCGAGGTGGAGATTTCCTGTAAATCGTCATTCAGACTGTATTAGCTTGGCAGTTTTGTAAAAAGGGTTTTTAATGTAACTTTTGAATGAAATACAGTGCCTTGCAAAAGTACTAATACACCTTGGACTTTTGCACAACCCTAAACATAAAGATTTTATTTAGATTTTTTTTTTACTGAAAGTTCACACACAAGTAACAGACAACTGTGAAGTGAAAGCAAAATGATACATGATTCTGTTATTTTTCAAAAAATAGAAAAGTGAAAAGTGGGGCGTGCATAAGTATTCATACAACATTTTCTGAGTGCATTAAATTGAAATATTCCTAATGACTGCAGAAAGTTCACACCTTGCCCTAACCATTAAATAGAGGCCACCTGTGTGTAATCTACTCTCAGTATAATTCCAGCTGTTCTGTGAGGGCCTCAGAGCTATGGTCAGAGTGTATTGGTCACTAAACAACATCATGAAGGCCAAGGAGCTCACCAGAGAGGTCAGGGATAAAGCTGTGGAGAAGTTTAAAGCAGCGTTAAGTTATACAAAGATTTCCCAAGATTTGAACATCTCACGGAGCACTGTTTAATCCATCATTCAGAAATGGAAAGAGTATAGCACCACTGCGAACTTACCAAGACACGGCCGTCCACCTAAACTAACAGACCGAACCAGGAGAGCACTGGTCAGAAATGCAACCAAGTGCCCCAAGATAACTCTGGAGGAGGAGTTGTTTTGTAAAGAGGAATGGGCTAAAATGTCAGTCTCTATATGTGCAAACCTTGTAGTCAAACCTCAGAAGACTTGCTGCTGTTATTGCAGCAAAAGGGGTTTCACAAAGTATTGAGTTATTCTGTATGAATACTTATGCACGCCCCACTTTTCTATTGTTTGAAAAATAACAGAATCATGTATCATTTTGCTTTTACTTCACAGTTGTCTGTTACTTGTGCGTGAACTTTGAATATAAAATTCAAAATAAAATCTTTATGTTTATGGTTGTAAATATGATAAAATGTGCAAAAGTTCAAGGTGTATTAGTACTTTCGAGAGGCACTGTAAATACATAAAAGGAAATGAAATAGCATCGCTTACATGTTGTACCCTCCTACTGTGACCGAGATGGCACTGTAATCCAAATATGGTCATTTTCTTTTTGGGAGACATCCACAGCTAAAGACAGGAGAAATATACACGTGTATGCACGTGTTACAAAACGTTATTTCAAAATAAGGTTTACTTTACACTCTGACGGTCACACGGTCTGATGAAGGGCTAAGACGCCCGAAACGTTACCTTGGTGTAATAAAATCGCTATTTAGGAGCTAAGCAAGCTGTGCGGATCTTTCTTGTTTCTTTGTATTTTCCGTCGGTCCGGCACGCTTTTTCAGTTTTTTGGGATGTGCGTGTCTTCCTCCTTTATACTTTTTATTTAACACTCTCGCAATATCTCCACTTTAGTAGCTCCAAAAGACTCCAAACTTTACAGGTCTTGGACTTAACAATATTTTCACATTTTTAGAGGTTTTTATATCTAATTCCTAGCTTGATTTATTGAGTTTTGAACCACAAAAAACAAGGCAAAACGTAACTTTTTACAGCTTAACTTTTAGTTTTTTAATAAACTAGAACTTTAGTTTATTAAAACACTAAAAGATATAAAGAATTCCCTCAAAGAAAAGAAAAAAGAACATCTTTGTAACAAATATTTCAACACAATAAAGGCATACATTTAAACCTGGCTCTATCCATTATTTAGATTTAGCAATTTTGCCTTTTTTTGTGTGTGCATAAAATGCCTTATTTTTACACGAAGACCAGACAGAAAACTTACAATATTATTTTTTTCTTTATAGCACATATACAGTAAAAGTCTGTACATTTCACTTTCCCCTCTATTCACCTGCAGCGTCTCGCCTTAATACATAATGAATGCAACTCTACTAAACATAAATCTCGTGACATTGCAAAAGCTTATCCAAAGAATTCCAAAGCAAATAATGCACCAACATCACAACGTTAGACTGCGTTGTGACTTTTTTTTCTTTTTGGAGGGGGTTTCTGGAATATTTTTTGGCTTCTCTGCTCACCTCTAGTTGTAGATGTTTGGACTTGTGGAACATGTGGCCGTGAGTAACAGTATCGCCTCTCTGTGTCTCATTGTCCCCCTCTCTGGTGTCTCCTCTCTCTTTCTCTCTCCATGAAGACCTTACCTGTTTGGGGCAGGATGCTTTAAAACTCCCTGGTGAGTTTTGGCCTTTCTTCTGGGCAGCATGCTCCACCCGCACCACCTCCTCCTCCCATTCCTCCCCCCACTCTTATCATTTTGTTTGTAGATGACCTCCTCTAATGAGGTTAACCGATACAATTGAACTTGAGTGTGATTTGAAAATAGTTCAGTTTCAAACAATTTTCACATATTTTTCTCACTTCAGGTGGTCGTTTGTCCGATTACTTTATTACCGTTCATTTGTACTCCACATTTGAAAATGCATTTCCCTTCTCCATCCCATTTTGTTGTTGTGAGGCCTTGATGTATTTGCCAGTTTATGTCTTACAGTGGTGATTTGTGTCATTTATTTTGTATTTAAAGTGATGGTTTTTGATGGCGCATGTGCACACATTGATAATAATAATAATAATAATAATGCATCAGTTTTATATAGCGCTTTTCTGGACACTCAAAGACACTTTACATTGCACTATTCATTCACTCCATACTTGATGGTGGTAAGCTACTATTGTAGCCACAGCTGCCCTGGGGTAGACTGACGGAAGCGAGGCAGCCAATCTGCGCCATCGGCCCCTCCGACCACCACCAACCACTCACTCACATCATTCATCCCGGCCTATTGTACATGTTTTTGGTGGTAGGGGAAACCGGAGTACCCGGAGGAAACCTACGCAGACACGGGGAGAACATGCAAACTCCACACAGAAAGGCCCCGTCCAGGTGGGAATCGAACCCGGGACCTTCTAGCTGTGAAGCACGAGCGCTAACCGCTGTACTACCGTGCCGCCCATGTACACCAGATGACAGACCACAAGCTTACAAGTTACGTAGATTAATTACTGAACAACAACAAGTATCACGGTGAGAACAAGCCATTCACCAGATTTCACTTCATTTAGGAATCTTCAGTTTTTTCCTCGACAGGCCTGTGGGGCTTTTGTCGTCCTTTTCTGTGGCCGTCTTTGTCTTCCGTCGCGGTGACCGTCATAATCCCCGAGATTGAAGAACGACTCTTTTGTGTTTGACATGTTGTTCTCATTTACTTTGCGGCCTGTTTTCCATTGTTTCCCGCGAGCGATGCTCCTTGCCGTTAAGTTCTGGTGTGATTTGAGCCCAAAAAAAAGAAGGCATGAGCTCGCAACAGAATTGAAATTGCAGCTTGTATTTAGCAACAGACAAATGTTGCGAAGTGTCTTGGCCAGCTCTCGGGCCACCGTCGCTCCCAGGACCGTCAACGGAGCCCAGATTTTTACGTACATTCTCTCATTCCCCGCATACCACCTCTTCACGATCCATCCGTTCCCCATTCAGCTCTACACATTCAGCCGTCATGTCATCGCCGTCTCGTGAAATCAGACGCTCCTGAGCTCTTAAAGGACCCTCCGTTTTGACAGAAGCACTTAAGTCGAGATGATTGAGCTTCCTCCTTCCTGTCCGCTCCCTCCGCGCACCGCTGCCCCAAACCAGGACCATGTGCCGCCCTTCTACCGCTCTCCAGTTTCAGCTTTTGTTGTGGTTCCCCGCTCTTAATTGAAGTATTTTCTTTTTGTCCCGTTAGTCCTTGGCGAGTTCGGAAGGGATACTTTTCAAACGCACACATCATTAGGGCGGGGAATTTAGTTTTGCGACTGAGTCATTGTGCCTGCAGATTTGAGTCCGGTTTAAGCCCTTAGCCTGGTGTTACCATGACTTGTGCGTAAACTTGGATGCGGGCATTGTAAAAAACATTCTGTACTCTGTGCCCGATTTCTCCCATTCTCTTAGCAGCAACGCTGGGGGAAGGAAGTTGAAAAGACACTAATAACCACAGCTTGAACCTCTTTCTCGCGCTCACAAACCCTTTTGTACGTCTCAATTCTTCATATATTCATGTGGCGGCACGGTGGCTTAGTGGTTTGCGCTCTCGCCTTACAGCAAGGAAGTCCTGGCTGCGATTCTCGGGCCCGTCTTTGTGGTATCTGCATGTTCCGTGTCTGGGTGGGTTTCCTCCAGGCACTCCAGTTTCCTCAGCCAACCTAAAACATGCGCAGTAGGCGAAAACCTCTTGCTTGGTGTGGCTCCGAAACCATTTTTTTGTGGATGCCAGAGCAAGCACCAGTCAGTGCCCTGCCTTTTGATTTGGAAAAGAGTCTCGCTGCTGCCCATTTGGCTTGAAGATGGAGACTGGGTGGAATTTGGCTGAAAATAAGACTAAAAATCAACATGTGCAAGTTCTTGGCAAACCCTATTTTGTCGTGAAGGTCATGATTTTCAATGTTTGTGTAATATAAGTCTTCAAATGACAGTTTGAGCTAAAACCTCTCAATCTGGTACTGCGACACTCATGGCTTCCATTTGAAAGTTTCTCACAAACCTTTCCCAGAGATTGTTGTTAGCTCCGTTTGACAAAGCCCCGTGGACACGTTAGTTTCAAACACACCGTCACTTACTCTGGACTAATAACTCCGACGCTGAAGGATGTGCCCTCTGTTTGACTGCTCTGCTACGAAAACCTTTTCATTGTCAAGTCCTATATTCCTATACTACGTTTGGAGGAATGACCGATGTTAAGAAATCCAATACGAGCCGTTGTTTTTAACCAATGGCGGGCTAACAAATCCTTGGCACCTTTAACGTGCAGAGCCACTGAACGTAGGAGCAGTAGAGGAGACTTATGGTGTGTCAGCTCTGGTTTTTCCTGCAGTATAACTTAAAATAATGATGCCGATGCTGCGTGCAACTTTGTTTCTTTCTTTTTTGGCATAATATGACGTTAAAAGTTAAACAAAAAGGCAATTCTGTGAGATCCAGGCCCAGTGAGCTATCGGATACCAACACAAATACGTCCAAAGGGTAGTTCAAAGACCTGAATAATGCGTGATGTGGGACATTTTCTAAACATTCGCCCACAAATCTCAACACGTGTCCTCCACTCCCCCCCCGTCCCCCCTCGCTCTCCGCTCCCAGTAATGTGAATGGACTTTGAAGGCTGACGTCGCGGATTGAATTATGTCCATGAGGAAAAGCTATTAGCCCAGTCAAGAGTCTCCGTCGGCGAAATTAAAAGTGGAAATGACATGCGAGCTGCCTTTTCGCCGAATTAAGAGGCACAAACAAAATGGATTCCAGCTTCGGCGGGAGAGGGGAGAGTGTGTCCGCGCAGCCTGGTTTGGGCTTGACATATTTGGATCGGATTTCAGCTCAGCTTAAATAAAAATATCTTGGCACAGAGCGACGGAACTGGAGAAATTGAGTTTATTTTACTGCTACTACTATAACTACTACAATAAACCTGGCTGCCAGAGCTGCTGCTACTACTATTACTGCAGTTTTTTTCCTACATATTACCAGTACATTAACTACTGCTACTTCTTTTGTCGCTGACGAAGCCTTTTGGATGAGAGGCGAAACGTTCAAAGACTTCAACTACTGAATCAAGTAACCTCATTGAAGATGGACAACTCCTGTACGACTGAGAACTTACACAGACATACTGCGACTTCTACTACTACTGCCATATTACTTCTGTTACTTTTTCTTGCAATATCCAATTACTGTCTTGAATATTTTGATATTCAAGACAGTATATCAAAATATAGAACAGTAAAATCTTATTGTTTCACCTTTTATTTTTATCAAATTGTGTCGAAACAAAACTGAAAAAAATTCAAAACAGGGCTACAATGGAACTAAATAGAGAAAGTCATGAATAAACCTGATCTTTGCACATTTTCTTTAGATAAATCAATTTGAAACTTTAAATATAACTGACATAAATATGAGAAACAACAAGGCAGCCATTTTTGGCATATTTTTGATGACCAAATATCACTGATGGATAGAGCCAGTTTTAGAGTCAAAAATTTGTAAAACGTCAAATTCTGCTTTGTCTTTGGGGTGGTTCAAAGCTTAATTAATCAGGCTAGGACTGAGATACTGACTTTTCCTCGACAATGTGAGGAAAAGACTGTTTGAGAATATGGCCCATACATGATTGCACAATTTTCCATGTAATTCAGTGAAGAAACATTGAATCAGTGCAATAATTCAACAACCTATTTTGAAGATAAGTTAATTTATTTGTTTTCAGGTGAGAGTTTATTTTTTAATAGCAAACTGTCCCAAAACCTGAAAAAGAAAAATCTCAGTCAAATGGAAGACATCAGGGATTTTGCAACGTACTGAAGTTTCTTGCAACGTGGATATTACATCATAGTTCGACGATACATTGTGTGCAGCCCTATTCTCCACAACTACTTGCTCATCATAAAACTACTCAAATGTTACTTTACCCCCTAAATATCTTCAAGTTCCCCTCCTGCGTTTTACTTTCCCCCCAAACTTGTGAAAAACACACCCTTGGCCCCTTTCCCTTTTTCACATAAGAGCCGAAAGCCTCACCACTTCAGACGCTCTTCTCTCACTTTGATTTAAAACCCAGATGAGTAAACCCGGATTTTGGTCTCTGGATTTTGGAGAAGAGAGTCCCGTTGGCAGGATCAGGACCGCTCTGAGGTCTCATCAGGACCAGACCACACCGAACAAAAAAAATGGCTCAACAAAAACTGGGTCCAAGCGGGGTGTAATTATAGCCTTTGGGGTGATGTATTACGCCGTGTGGATATAAGTTTATATAAGTTTATATAGGTGAGCGGTCAGCTGCGGCTTAGGGTCAGGACGAGTGCGCGGATAAACAATAGGCCCCTGAGCATGAAACTAGCTTACAAATTATGGTTTAGTTTGAATTTGGAAGTTTACATTCGGAGAGCTAAAAGACTTTTCTTGGAAGCAAGCCTGAAAACGCAAGGCTTCCAAATCACGGACGGAGATTAGCGGTGTAATGTATGCCGTGAACTCAAATCGTATGGTTTTAGTGCCACTGTCGCCACATCTTAAACTCCAAATGAAGCTTTTGAAAACTTTATCATAGTCCTGAGTGGTCACGCAGCCATCTATAAACAAAGATGTCAGATATTCTTTGACATACATTAAAAACATTCAAAGTTTCTCGTCACTTTCGTGCTTCGCGAGCAGAATCTATTCTGATGACACTTCCATATGGCGCCATCTTGTGTGTCAAGCTAATTGTTTGTGTTACGCATCATTGGTAATATTCTGAAGCAATGGTTCACACCTGTGTTGTGTGGAGCTGATCCCGACACGACCAAGAGACAGAAACGGAGACGGAAAGACTTTCGTACGAGAGACTAATCCAAGGTAGATTAAACAGAGAGGGCTTTGATCCTGACCCAAGACACTATCAAGTCTGCTCCCGACATTTGATCACAGGTAAATCGGGGACGGTGGCACACTGTTGTTGTGTCCTTGGGCAAGACACTTCACGCTCCTTGCCTCCAGTGTCTGCGTACATTGGTGTATGAATGAGAGTATGAATGGGTGACTGGTTCCTTACTGTAAAGCGCTTTGGGCCTGATGAAGGTAGAAAAGTTCTATCTAAGTTGAGTCCATTTACCATTTTACAGGTAAATTGATAAACAGCATATTTCCTTGAATTCTTAGTCCTTTATTTTCATATTTATAATGCACATGCCCATTACGATGACTCCTAGTCAGTGCAAAAACACACAAGCGACTACAGTAGCCCAGAGTAGACACAATCATATACAGAATGTGCATGCACGCTGTATGTAAATGCTGATTCGAGAAACGGAAACCCATCTATAACTGAGCCCCATATAACTGAGCCTTATTTGAAAGGTATTTTATTCCTTTATCAATCGAAATAATTCAATGTTTGGGTCTTAAAGATGACAGAGCATTAAAATATTATGGCTACGATAACTGCTTTGCTAAAACCTGCCTATGTTTGTGCTAAACGACTGTAAAATAACAGTGTTAACATCTTTCGGTCCTCTTTACTTGCAAAAGCCAGTTGTAATACAATATGTGACTTTTGGGTTTCTGGGATAGCGCGCCACCATTAAGCCCCTATTTGGTCATACTTTTTATTTTCTTTGGTTTAACAATATGCTCTCATGAGTGGGCCCTGTCGCACACTATAAATTATCACTTGGAAAGCAAATCTTCCTTGTTCTTTCAGTTTAAGACAATGTTTTCCTAAAGTTCATAACTTACTCTCGCTCTACCCTCCAAAAATAACATGTTGAGAGGAAGTTATGGTATCTTCCCTTTCACATTCCGTGTCACTTTAGCCAACTTTTCAACTTTTTTTTCAATCTCGCTCACTCTTGTCTCGTCTCTCCAAGAAAGATCTTAGCATTTCGGAACTTCTTTTCAAACCAGAGAACCACAAGCCTTTGAGGAGCCTGACGTTTTTTTTCCAGAGAGGAGAGAATGATGGCGCTTTGGAGCTTTGAGCAATTAAACACCTCACCAAAAAAAGAAGAGCTTTTTTTGCGCCCCTTGCCCCGCACTTTCCGTGCTTTATTTTCCTTTTATTCCCCGTCTACGGTGGCTGATGAAATGGTGCCTCGTGATCTCATTTTGCCCCCTGTCTCCTCTCTCCAATGACCATGAATAAACTCCAGCGGTTCGCAGCTCAAGCCCTTCGACGTGTAAATCTTTTTTCTTTTTTTTTTACTCTTGTTTTCATCTGCTTCCCTTTCATGTAAATTGCTCACGTCTGTGTTTGCCAGTCAGCACATTTGGAGGAAAAAGTGAGAAAGCAAACAAAATGCTATTAGCTGGGGCGTCATGCAGCATGGGAGGTCTACGCAAATTGTTACTCCTTTATTTTCTGCTTCGGTCTGGAATCCTCTCGCTATTACGGATTTACTATGGTTATGGTGCACTTTTGTTGTCCTCTGCATTTGACTTTTTCACAATTGTGTCACCTCCCCCTGAGCAGTACCATGAGCATGTGCACTAGCTGCTAGCCATTAGCTTGTCGACGGAATAACCTACTTTTTAACACACAGACATGACGCCTACGTAGGTTATTTAGAGTGACAGCAAACCCGCAAGTAGCGTCAATGCTAAACAAAACTATTAGCCTGGTCATGATTGATATACGTGAACTCATCCCCATAACGGATCGGGATGTTTGGAATATGTTGGGAAAGTAAGAGCTGATTGGACCACAACGGAAAATGTTACATTAAAGAGGGGGTATTATTCTTGCTGGTATTTAATAATCTCAAACATGTCTTGATCCCTCTCTCACCTTTGGTTCGGTGCTATGTGATTTTCTTTGCAAGAGATGGGGAAGTAAGGAGACTGCTTCCTGGTTACGAAGGCTCGTAGGTGGAGCTTGTGGCAAACAGGAGGTCCGTGTCAAGGAGTCAATCATAAACAAATAGCAAATACTCTAACACGATATTAAGCTCTAAAAGGTTTGTCTGTGTAAGCTCTCAGTCGTACAGGAGTTGTCCATCTTCAATTAAAGTACTTGAGTCATCCTCGAACGTTTCGCCTCTCATCCAAAAGACTTCGTCAGCGGACTAGCCCGCAGCTTAGATAAAGACCACGAGGACGAGTTTGCATTATACACCCCCACAGGAAAATTTAGCCAGAATTTTGTTCATCACGACTAGTGTTGGGTAATGGCACTTTTAAAAGTAACGTGTTAGGCAACAATAATGAGCATGAACTACAGGCCTATAGTCGACTTAGCTTCGTTCACTATATGTAAACAGTTTGGCCCCGTCAGAAACTGCACCGGGTTTTCAAAAAAAAAAAAGCAAAGGAGCTCTTACGCTTTACAAAGTGCATTGGATTGGTCACAATAAACACACAACATACGCAACTTGATTTAGATCAATTGTACTTTCCTCAACCACATAAAGCTACAAGTTGGTTGATGACATTGGAAGGAACAATACTGCCAAAGCTAAGCGTTGTTGTTTGGGTGGCGAGGGTTACCTTCATCGTGGTTTTCCTCTTTAGCTTCGCCACCAGCGCTGTCCTTCTCACCTGTAAGTTCAAAATAATGTAAGTATTTCCATGACGTGAACACATGACACACTCGCTGAAAACTCTTCCAGGTTGCCGACTTGAAGTAAAGTTTTAGAGGACACAGTCTGTGCATAGACGAGCACTGACGTGACGTGCGGATGAAAAAGAAATGAGACGAGAGAGCCAAACTAACCACATATCATATCACTATTGTAAAGTCTTTACCAAACATAATTTTTTAAAGTGGGAACATTTGATAATGTACTCTGATGTAATTATGGTCTATAAAACCCTAAATGGACTTGCACCGCCCCCATTACAGGAGTTTATACAGCTGAATACAAACACACGCTCTTCAAGCAGAGGAGACTGTAGAATCCCATTTAGAAAGACTTCATTTGGACAATCTGCATTCTCAGTACGCGCAGCACACTCCTGGAACTTGGTCCCAACAGAATTGAGGAACCTGACCTCATTCCACACTTTTAGGAACTCTGTGAAAAAGTGGCTTTTGGACAATCAGACATGTGAACACAACATGGTCTAAAGTCACCAACCACTGATGTCTTGCTGTGTCGAAGATTGTGGTGTTGTGTGTATTGTCCCTTTCTGATCTTTTAGTTGAACAAATGTACCTATTTTTTGCATTTTCAACTATATGTTGTTATTCATCATTCACTGTGTTTGTATGTCTCTGTGATAGTGTTTTGCTGTATGTTTGTGCCTGTTGTATATCCTACCTGTCTTGACATCAACCTACCATGGGACTACGGATGAAAATTAGCCTATATGGCTAACTCCGGCACATTTACATGTTGAAAAAACACATGTTGATTAATTCGCACTGTCCCAATTCAAGAAATAAAACATTACTGATTTTAAAAATAAACTAGTTCTAGATTAATTTAGATTACCTTACCCGTTACTCTGAAAACGTAATCTGAGTACTCTAAGTAGCGCGTTACCCCAACACTGATCCCGACCTTGCTGGACACATGATTGCATTTCCCCCGAATGATCCAGTAGCAGGACTCTTCTAAAAAGCGAAAAAAAATCCTTTGGAAATCTTGCATGAGGTTAGCCACAGTTGACCGTATACCACGGACTTCTTCATATTTTCTGAATGGGAGTGGACGCGCGCCAAAATTCATGAAGCTAATCCCAACGTCCGCTGGAGATTTGCAAAGTTGGAGCGTTTTATTTGGGACGCTCTGAAGGACACTGCCCCGGGAGCAACTCCGCGTCCGCCAAAGCAATATCCTGACTGCGACTTTATCTCCCACTTTTCTGCAAACTCCACCTATTTGGAAGTTTTTTTTTCCCTTCCTCATTGACCTATTGACTAAATTATTGTTCTCTCGAGTCTTGTTATGAATAGTTCTGACTAGTTTAGTTTTTTGTTTTTTTTATTAGCTAGGAAATTGGAAATTGGGCAAAATAACTTGTCTGGATTCCAAAACACGCAAACTCCGGAAAGAGATTTGCAAGAAGTAAACAAGCCACAACTACTTTAAATGATGTATTCCCAATCCAAGTCATTTTAACACCTTTAAATGTTCCTTCTTGCATTGTTTATAAGCGGTTTCCTGTGACCCGCCTGTTCAGAACCCTCAGCTTAAACAAAGACATCGACATCTTCTCGCATCCAAGGAGTAATTTATGAAGTGCTGACAGGGAAAAGCATGGGAGAGCTTTGCCAGTAACGCGTCCGTCATCGGGCCGGCCCTCCGATGTTAAGTTTGGTCATAGAATATGGTCAGCCGGCCTGTACTGAATCAATGGGCTCTTTATACGGTGAATAATTTATGTTTAGTGGACACATAAGCGCGGTATGAAACGAAGGTGCTGAGTTGATCGGTCAAATAGTTCCTCTCTGGACATGAATCACTTCCCAAACGCAATCATGAAGGGATTAAAGACAACGCGAGAGGCCAGGAAGTGGCCAGGAGAGGACGTGTTGAAATGGAGAAACTTCATCTGAGGGCTTAAATTCACGACTGACAATAATGTGGCGGGTGACACTTTGTTTTAGTTATAGGGAAGATTTGGATTTTGTTTCATGTTTGTGAAAGAATGTAGTTGCAGTCACATGAGAACGGAAAGCATTTGCAAACATTTGCTTCTGAAAAATTGAATGCAGGGCATGTCAACATTGGTGTGATGATATCAAGGGGGAGCAAGGGGTTTGAGGAATCATTCAATATATGACAACTCAGTGGCCCCTAAGCTTATTTATTGGTTGCTTGGCCAGGGAGCCATTCCTGCTTTTTGTTTCCTTGGTGTTTGACAATGTTGAACACTCACCAAATACTGTAAGTCTCTAAGGGCGTTTTCACACAGGCTCTAGTTATGGCGACCTAAAGTGGCTCTCGACCCGGGAACGGTGCTTTTTGGTGCAGTGTGAATCGTCTCGCAGCACTTTAAGCCGTTCTAAACAGCCCCACGAGTCCGGCTGATACAGGAGGTCTCCGAGCGACTTCACTCGCACTCTGAGGCGGAATGGGTGTGAAGGCGACCGACCTCGGGCCGAACTACTCTCGCTTATGCCACCTATCTATCTAAATATGTCTGCCCCATTCCAAACGTACTTTGAAACAGCCGTGACGCTTTGTGTTGATCTGTTAGAATTCTCTTATAAATCTAAAGTTGCAAACGACTTCTTGTATCTTTACGTTTTTGTGGTAAAAACAACATAGGTGGTTCACGTTTGTCTCCGCCCTCCCAGCCGATGGATTCTAAAACCACTAACATCCTGAGTTACAAAACACGCAGCGTGCCGCTTGCCGTTTGGTTAACCCATCGGGAACTCTCAGCTTTGTACAACGGCTAGCATTATTTAGATCAGTTACTCATCCCTCATGTTGGCTGTTTAAACTGATCTCTAAGGAGAAAAAAACCTCTTCCCTTGACCCATGGTTCAAGGTTACATATTAGTTATTTTTTGTCTGTTTGCAAATCCAGAGTGCCTCAGCTTCTCAATACAGCCTTTTAAGGTATGACTTCTGATTTGTACTGGCTTTTAAAAAAACGTTAGAGCGTGTACGTACATTACAACATACGCTATTGTGCGGCGAGAATTCTAACAACCCTGCCAGCCTGCCGCCAAGGAAGCATGTTTAAACGCCAAGTCCTGAAGAAGTCACGCTCCACAGATCAGCTGAAATTTATAATAACTCTTCAGCACCGAGCCAATCCTACAGCGCTGCCAACATTGACACTTGGTAATTAAAATCACGCATGTTTCAGCGCCCACAAACGCCGTATAACTTTTCTCTATTGACCTCATCCTGTAGGTCGAGGCCTTGGCAGCTGCTCCGTATCCCACTCTGCCACACGCAGTCAGAATAATGGAGTCTCCAGCTCTCATTAAAACACGGGGCTGTTCCTGGTTAGATTGAATGGTATATAGAACACCTGCTGAAAGTGTGGGGCCATAACAGTCCGCTACAATAGCACACACCTGCCAAATCTGCTACGTCGTCAGTCAAACTGTCTCTGTTGGTTTAGTAGACCATTTTGAAATCTAAAATGCTGCCACTCGCCAAAGCTGTGTTTTCCAACCAGTATAGGGACCCTCTGGGGTACGCCAGCACTAACCAGGGGTCTTTTTAATTTTTCAAGGTCGATGTAAAATGCTATTTGGATTTTAATTTATTTCTAGAACACCTACTTCGGAAATAATTACCAAAACTCGAGTTAGGCATTAGCAATAGACTAAACTATGGACATAACCCTGGCACGTTCGCTGAGATACAGCTCAAACTCAGAGGAGACTGAGCATTTTCTGCTGTTGGTCCCACCCTGTGAAATGAGCTGCTTTATGCGCATTATGTTCTCTTTGGCATTTAGCTAGTTTAGAAGTTGGCCCCAATCAATGGCCACAACTGGATTCTCTTGACCCTATTGCCCAGAGTTTCACCATAAATATAGCCTCTTCACATGCTGCGACTCTCTGCTGTTGGTCCAATCGAATTGAGGGATTGCCTTGTAACAGTGAAGATTTTAAACACCTGTGCACTGTCATGTGTAACCCACCCGTGATGTTGTGGGACAAAGTCGGACCCGGCCTAAAGAAGTTCCGTTGTTTTGTGGCCTAGCGTCATATCCCGAAAGTCCAGTTTGACTGACTGGACTTATATTTCACGTAGCTGGAAGTTTTAACTCTCTGTTGCTGTTGTCATCATTTATAATTCCTATTCCATGTGCACTCTCAAACACCCTGGCCTATTGTACATGTTTTTAGTGGTAGGGGAAACGGGAGTACCCGGAGGAGAACATGCAAACTCCACACAGAAAGGCCCCGGCCTTGGTGGGAATCGAACCCGGACCTTCTAGCTGTGAAGCACGAGCGCTAACCACTGTGCTACCGTGCCGCCCCATTTTGCATGCATTCATTTAAATGATCAAATGTGAGTCCAAATTTGAACTGGTATCATGTGAAGGTTTAAAGTAGCCACATTGGGACTCTATGACCTAATGCTTGTGTTTTTCCGGGGGCACTTTCCCTTCGTCCAAGCTGCTTATGAATCCGGACAGTACGCCCCGCTCTTAGCTACTGTGGGCTGATCGTTCCCATATGGAGCGCCTTACTGCAGCCTAAACTTCCTCCACTGGGCCTGACATGGCCAATAATCTAATAAGAGCCGATAAATTCACTGTTCACTGTCAGGAAGTGGGACAGAGGGCTTAGATAAGAGAGAAGTCATACATTCATGATCGCAGGCTTCTGGAAATTTTGGCTACGGGCACTTGATTTTATGATCACATTGTTGGGCCAGATTTTCAAACAGTGGAGTGGCTTGTGATAGAAATCGTTGGGAGAAGCACACAGAAGCTAAATTGTTGTAAATGTTTTAGCTCTGTTAGCTTCGCACAGCTTTAATCAATTGCTAGATGCATGTACGGTCCATGTTTACGTCCATGTTAAATCCTTTCCCCCCACCCTTTTAACCTTGCGGCTCATATAACGGTGCCTAATTTATAGATTTTGATGGCCATACTGAATATTGTATCATGTGTCACTCTGTCGCTGTTTCCACATCTGTCCACCGGAGCGAGGGAAGCAGGATGCCCTCCCGCACTACAGCTAAAGGGGCTTCGAGTGCATAATAAATGCGTTTAACGCTCTCTGAAATATTATGGAGGGTCCAGCGCGGGTATCAAAAGCCTCGAGCGGTCACTACAGACCTAGCTCGGAGCAGTTTCGAAACACCGGGAAACTCCTGAGCTCCCAAGGCTGTGTGAGCTAACGTGCCGAGGAGGGGGCTCTAAACACGGCCACACTCCTGAGAATGAGTCGCTGTGCGGGCAGTGCTTTGGCTTCACTCAAAACACACACATTTAAAGAATAATACTCTACGCTAAATGGTCCCAAGTTATATTGCGCTTTTCCACCTACATGCACTCAAAGCACTTTACAGCAAGGAACTAGGGCTGCAGCTAACGATTATTTTGTAATCGATTAATCTATCAATTATTTTTTACGATTAATCGATTAATCGCTTGGCTGTGAATGGTGTAGGAAAATTAAATGTAAAATTTTTTTTTATCACATAAAGCTAAAGTGGCGCCGCTTGAGGACATGTCGGAGTAAACTTAAAGTAAATGTTTATTGGAGGCTTTTAGCACTAATTCTACTTTCTGATTGGATGAGACGCAGACAGATATTCATGAAATGTACAATGTACAAAACGCTGCAGACCCTAACTATAAAAACAAAGTAGGTTTTCATCAAAAATACTACATTTTCATGTCATTTTTGCTCTATGTGTGAACCAGAAAATGATTACTGGTAATCGATTAGTAAAATAGTTGTCGACTATTTCAATAATCGATTAGTCACCCATTCACACTCTCATGTACTCAGACGCTGTAGGCAAGGTGGGTGAAGTGTCTTGCCCTAGGACACAACGACAGTGTGCAGGTTCAGCAGGCGGGATTCGAACCCCCGACCTTCCGATCATTTGACGGCGCACAAAGAGTAAAGCCCGGTGTTTCCCGTGGCTGATGGTGCTTCAGATGCACTTGGAACAGCTGCTCCTCGTAGACCAGTGGGGCCTATGTATGTCTATATGTATGTGTTAAAACGTTTTAGAAAAGTCTATGTGAAAAGTGAATGGGATTTTCCTTGGGACTCCTGACGATGCCCTGTACTGCTAGGCGTCATTCAGACCCTTCGTAGTGAATGGTGAAATCCCCTAACATGCACACGTATGGAGCGTGCAGTGCGTCATGTTCCCGCGGGAGCCCGTAGCCTCTGACTGTTTTCACCTTGACTAGAGTTTAAAGCATTTATCCTGCACAAACCTGTCAGGAGCCATTTCACTCTGACGTTCTGCAGAAACACTTTGAACATGATACTGGGACTTTGTGTCGGAGTTGAAGAGTTCATTTGCAAAAATTGAAATACACTTTTTTTATATTTGCAAATTTACCAAAATAAATTAGAAGCCCATTCTCATCTGGCATTCATCTATTTGAATATTTTGGGATATTTATACGCACTTCTCAACATTGATTCTGCAGTAACATTCAAGTCACAGTCCCGTACTGTATTTCTGTCCTTATTTTAAGGTTTTTTCCTCAAATAATCAAACACTAAATGCCTTTTTGTCAAAACCTCACAAGCATTTCCATTTACGATTTTACAACAAACTACACTTTGACTTTGGTCCTAATACAGAGCATGATGTCCAGTCATTCCATGTATGCACCGTGTTTATTCCACCGTTATCCGCTCACTTTTGGGAACGTTCTCAATATACCGTGTCTTACTCGTGCCTTATTTGTGTCACTGTTGCAGTAAATCGAAGCCGCCGCCTCAGATCTCGCCCAGTAAGTCCAGCGGAGGGGAGTTCTGCGTGGCCGCGCTCTTCACCGCCTCCAGGTCCTGGTTCCTCACCAACCCCAACATCAAGAGAGAGAAAGGTGAGCCTACATTCTTTGTTAATAATTAGACTGCTCAGCTATTTTTACTGTACGAGTTTGTTCAATACAAAAAATATGTTCTAAATCACTATCACCTGCAGTTTTGGCTGAAATGTAACATCTTTGTTTGCCTTTTGTGTCTTTTGTGTATTTTTTCAATCCAAACACAACTTTGTGGTAAAGTTGAGGAGAAGCTCACAGGACTTACAGTGAAAGTCTCTCAGGCAGAATGTCATTTTTATTTTCCTGTGTCACACCACCTTTCTAATGCAGTCAGCGACACATAAGCTAAAACACTGTTCGAGGTGTCTGATGACAGAGCCTGTAAAAGGCATCAGGTCCCCAAAAAGCAGATTTGTCCAAAATAACCTGGATATGCCACTCTCATATTTGTTAGCCACATGTGCCTTATAGACGTGAGTTGTAGTAGTACAAAAATCAGAGAGAATTAAAACATTTTACAGCTGCGTCTGTGCATTCACATGTTGACCCACATCCAATCAATCAATCAATCAACGCTTTATTGTCATTGTCATTTAAAACAGTACATGGTATGTTGTGAAAGTGCATAAATAAATGGTGCAGATAGATACCCACTGTGTAAACATGGCGCATCCAGAGTAAATCGTTGTTTCAGACACAAAAACAGTAACATTGAATAGAGCAATGCAAACTGTCCAGCGAACAGTTATTGTTTACTGTCAGTGGGAGAGAAGGGAAAGGGGGGAAAGGGGGCATGAGGGTACAGGCTGTTGGCCAGTCTGGATTTACTGGCACTGATGGACACGCGCACCCTCCAGAGTTGTATCAAGTGTTTTAAGTAACCGTCTGTCTGAGAAAAGGACTGGCATTGTTGTCATTTCTCTAATACTTCAGTCTAAAGCAAATGCTGTGCTAGTGCTGGGCGATACGGAAAACAAATCATATATCACAGTATGGACTACAGGGTTTCCCCCACCAAATGTGGTAGTTAAGGTGGTGACTGTAAAATAAATACAAAATTTTTTGAAGAAGAAGAAGTAAGTCAAGGCGGCAGCCATAGTTGTAGGACTATTTTACGTCACGATAACGATACATACGTATTGTTTTTCCTGCACCTTCTTCAGGTGATAGAGGTGTTGGCGTCCGGCGAGGGAACAGTCTTGTAGCGTAGTTTGCATATGACCGTCTTCTTGAACCCAAAATGTAACCAAATCACAGACGTACCCCCTCTTTTCAATAAAAGGGCATCAGACTTCAACCTGTTGCATGTCCATCTTTCAGCACCCATGAGTTAAATAACGCAAAGCAGCGTCATGTCCCAAAACCACAGGTCGGAGTTTCTTTGCAAAAAAGTTATTTTTATTCTTGTTGATAAACTTAGACATAGTGACAAGACAACACTAATACATTCATCGTAGCCTATTTAATGAAATATTGAATATTGAATTTAATATTTCATGTTTAAACTCATTATTTAATAATTGATCAAATTAGGTTAGAAACGATAGAACTATCTGTCGTCCCCACGATATGAATGGGCATATCGTCCAGCACTATTCTGTACCATGGCCTGTGTTTTTGATGCTTTTCTTTACAATATTACAAATCACCCCACTACTGCAAACCGTTGTAACATGGGAAAGGTTTGGTCTCGAAATAAACTCAAGCAACAAATGTAGGTCATTTGTGTAAAAGCTTGAGAGTCCGGCATTTTCAATTGAAAACATGGAATGGAAAGCTGCGGATAAATAAATTGGCGCTCCAGGTCCTGTTTTCTCTCGTCTGTTGGTAGAAATTGTTCAGAGTCTAACGTCGCGGTGTTGTCCTCCCAGACCAGTCCCGTCAGTCGGTGGTGGACTCCCTCTACATCCTCAGCTGTTACGGGAACCTGGTGGAGCACGTCCTGGAGCCGCGCCCCATCAGCACCGCCCCCAAAATCAGCGACGACACTCCCTTGGAGCTCAGCACCTGTCCGCGGGCCTGCTGGACCCTCACCAGGTGTGTTACCATGGCAGAGCAGGGGCACCGGACACTTGTTAATGTCAGTTGTCTCCGCAGGACCCCCCAGTGGAACGAGCTGCAGCCTCCGTTCAGCGCGAACCATCCGCTCATCATGTCCTCAGACCTGGTCCAGTATTACCAGTATCTGCTGGCTGGTGAGTGACCGTGTCTTTTTATATTGTTTTTTTGTTGTTAATCCCTGCACTGAAAAGCTTCAAAGAGACACCTTTGAAAGTACGAGCATATCCAAGTCACACCTCTGAGTCCCGCCTAGTTTGCTCATCCTCTCACAGTTTGAGCTTTCATTCCACAAGGATCAGTTTATCCAAGTCCGAACCTGATTTGTTAAGCTTTGAACACCCAAATAAAAAACATATCTTTTTTTAATATAACAGGCCAGAAGAGTCACACATTTAAACCTGGCTCTATCCATTATTCAAATGTGTGTTTGCTTTCCCCAAAGTCAGTGTTGAATCCCACTCGTGCATTGATTCCTATATGCTTGTCTTCAATGCCGCTTGCTGTGTGCTGTATGTTTGGGTTGTCCGCTGCTCTCACTGGTGTATGTTTCCTCCTCCGGCCTGCTGCGTGGTTGCACAGCGCCCTGACCCCCCCTGCGTGTGTGTGCGTGTGTGTGTGTGTGTGTGTCTGTGTGTGTGTGTCTACATTGACGGTTTAAAAGCCTCTGTTTGGCCTCTTATTGGTGCCACATGCAGAGGCCGGGGACTCTCCTCTCACCGGACGCAGCATTTCCTCCCTCCGAGATACTCTCACAGATACTGCCCCCGTTTCCGTGCCTCATATCCTCCAAGCACTACAACTATGCCAACTTTATTTACAGGAAAACTCTGTAAGCTTTTTATAAAACACTTACAAAACATGAACACAAAAAATAGAGATTGTTGCTCAGCGCATGAACATTTGTAGGCCTTACAGGACAAGCCCAAACCCTATTCCTAATCTTAACCATTTCTATTTGACGGCAACATATACGGGACCTTCACTGCCTGACAAAACTAAAAATCGCCACAAAATAGTAGTATTTGGTTGGACCGCCTTTAGCTTTGATTACATCACAGGACACATTATTACTCAAAGAAAAGTAAAGCGAGCGTCGCGAAAACATGTCAAAAAACAGTTCCAATATCTTTTAAAGCAGTATTTTCCTCACAAATGATTGTTGACTAAGCTTGAAACTGAAATGATGACACAAACAATCCCATAGCTGTCATTTTAACGGACTCTGGTAGGGATTCTATTCTTTTTTACCATATACATAGGGCTGGGTACCGTTAAATGATACCAGTATGGTATTTGAAAAAGGATTAGGTTCTACTGGTATAACAAAATGAATGTATCGAAAAAAGCAGGTTCCGAAAAACAATCTTCTATCTTTAGATCCAAGTTTTGATGTTGTTGGTCCAGAGACAGAACTAAATCTTTTCTTTATACCTAATTTCCCTATTTGCCCCAATTTTGTATTTTTTTTTTACCCAATTCATTACCCCCGTTTTTTTTTTTCTCTGACAGTTTTGCCTTAATTTTGCCACAATTACTCCCCATTATTCCCACACATTTCCTGACACTAGAGAACCCCATATTGTAAATTTGCAGATCGTCCACACATTATTGTTCTGTTTTCTGATTGTAGATGACAAATATTTGAGTACAGGTAACGGTATCGGTTATGGAAAACCAAGTATTGTTAAAGTGCTGGTATAAAGAGAAAATGTAACCATACCTGGCCTTATATATAAAGCCCTATATATTTCTATAAATAGAAATGTGAAATGTTTTTTTGGTTCGTGACCCACTGAAAACGGTTCCCCAACCCACCAGTTGAGAACCATTGCTTTAAAGTGCAGATATGTCACTCATACAATAACGTACAGTACTTTTATGCAGCTGCTTTTACATGAATTTAACTTCATTTATAATTCATGTACCGCGATGCATTTCTGTCTAACTCAAAAACAAAGCCATTGTCAACATTTATGAAGCTTATTGTTGAAATATTGGCACAGAATCCTGGTCAGCCCGGAGCTTCCTCTCTCCTCCTCCTCCTCCTCTGCTCCTGTATAACTCAACGCTCCATGGCGCTGGGAGAAGGAACACTCACAGTGATCGTCCATGAAGCCCCAACCTGGGGGGGAAATGGCAGCGGGACAAGTCGTGGGCAGCGTGTTCCCTTATCCTGAACCCTATCGCGCTGACCTCACTCCGCTTCACACTCGGCTGGTTTCGGGGCAGATAACAACTGTATTCCTAATTGGGATGCTAATGTGGACGCCACGAATCCTCTCCTCTCATTATTTCGGCGGCTCGCTGCATAGCTGGCGCGCCGTACGGTGGTGTTCTTGTCACTCCGGCGCACCCACATCGCTCTGACACTCGGGGAGACCATTAGCACTAATTTGAGAGAAGATTTCCTACCAGTTACACCCAGGGCCGCGCAGAATCAGGGGGCGGAAGGCTAGCGTAAACATAGCTCTGGGCCCCGGAGCGCTTCTCGGTGAAGTTAATTACATATTTGAGTGTCTGTAATGACGAGCTGAAGATGTTGGCCTACACCAGAGGGTCGGATTGGTTCAATGTGTGGCCATGCGTACAAGTCTTCTACGGGCCTCTCTTTTCTTTTTTTTTCAGACGATGGGATCCTTAAGTGTTCGCCGCGCTCTCCCTACGCTTGTTATTACGGAATTAGAGGGAGTTTTGGGTGTCGGCTAATTGGTCTGGAGCGCTGGCGGGTCCCGGGGCACGAGGAGTGTGGCAGTCACTGAGATGAAGATGTCGAGCCCATGTGTTTTAATGAGGGATCTGTTCTTCCCGCGTCATGCCGAGGCTTGTGTTTCACGGCATACCTGGAGCGCCCGTTTAAAGTCTCTAAACGTTTGTGGGACGACATGACTTTGTTGCTCGGATGGCGTCATATTTCCAAACAGCTCAGGTCCTATAGAGGTGTTTTCAGTCAACATACATTTTCCATCATGGCAAAGGTTTTTTGTTGAGTTGTGGATGGTTTCCTCTCGCTCTTCTGTTCACCCTCAGCAGACAGAAAACCTAATCCATCATTGAACAGATATGGCGGTTTGGGTTACCGGTTTTCTCTGGATAACGTCACCAGTAGGGCTGGGTACCATCCAATACCACTACTTTAACAATACCTGCTTTTCCATACAGGTGCCTTAACAGTCCTTTTTTTCGATACCTGTGTTAGTTTAATAATTTGAAATTTGAATTAAAATAACATAGGTATACAAAGTATGCTTCAGGATGTCCTAAAACAGCACAACAGAAAGTGTCACCTGCAACTCCATGTTTGGAGCAGAATTGAGCGCTCACTTTTCCACAAACAATCTTTGATTTCCTCCTCGCGCTGCAGCTGGTTGTAAACTACAGCCTACGTGGGTCTGTGGCTAAAGGTAGAGAGGTCTTTTTTTGTTGTCAGTCCTGGTTTAGTCCTGACTAATAATTAAAACAAAAGTTTAGTAAGTTATAGCTTTGCTTTGCTTTAAGGAAACCGCTGCATTTGTGCTGAAGCGAATGATCTGCTCACGCTCATGTAGCTTTTTTAGACTCACTGCGGGTCTGGGGAGTAAAGTACCGACACTTGGTACTGATAACGCCCCCCCTACCGGAACTTTTCGGTCGGTACCAAGTAGGTACCGTTTAACAGCACACAACCAACAATAGAGCTTTGGTCGTGCAGTTGAGGTGTAAGACCCCAGATCATGACAGTAGTTAGGGGGGTGAATACAACAATATGGAGGCCATGTGACTGACTGAAGTTGCAGCCGTTTGGGTTCTCGCTCCACAGCAAGAAGGTCCAGGGTTCAGTCCTGTGTTTGATCTCGGGGGCCTTTCCTTGTGGAGTTTCGTTCTCGCTCTCTGTGTCAGTGTAGGTTTCCCCCACCACTAAAAATATGCACAATAGGTCACTCCTCCGGCCCATGCTGATCATTAGCCTGGCTCCATGTCAAATGCAGAGGTCATATTACCCTACAGAGACACCGAAGCACACGCCGACCAACAGTGTGGCTGCTAATTTGGAACTTTGCATTGGTACACAGACAAGGTGGGTGAAGTGTTTTGCTCGAGGACACAATCGAAGCTGAGATTTGAATTGCTGACCTTTGACCTTGTGCTCATGCCAAGTGAGCCTCTGTCCTTCTGAATGAGTGAATGATGCCTCTATTTGGATTCAGACAGTCCACACAATTATAATGAATAAATATGTGTCCAACTTAGTTTATGAAGCCAGAATCCAGCCTAATCCGGTTTCTTTAAGATATGTTATCCAACGCACATTCTCCAGGAAATGTTGACGCGTGGAAACTTCAGTCGTTGAAGTGTGGTAAGCAGAAGCTAAAAGCACCTGCAGCGGCGAGCAGCCGGTAAGCCCGTCTATAAATATCTACGCTCTAATTGCCTTCACCAGTCGGACTCTGGCGCTGAGACGCTGTGCCCGTTAGCCCGCGTACGTTAGCTGGCGTTTTGATTGACAGCCGGAGCTCTCGGGTCTCGTGGCTCTATATTGGATGACCCGAGCTGATTAAAAATGCAGGGAGCGGGGGAAAGCAAGAGGAGCGTCCTGCAGGGTCGGTCAGACTGCAGGAGCCGGGCCGTGGCGCCACTCCTCGCTCCTATCTGCACCTGTCCATCTGCGCGGGGCCGATCGCTGCACTCACAGGCTGGAGGGGCTGAGGGGCCCAGATAAGGCAGGCACAGGAGAGAAACAAGCAGAACATTCACTTTTATGATCACCGTGGATAATATTGTGCAAATGTAACTAGCCGCTTAGAATGTATTGTTTTCTGTCATTTTATGTTTTCAAAAAAAGGCATTTTATTCATGATAATGACAAAAATCTCCAAAATGTTGTTAACCTAGTTACACAGATTTGTTCAGAATGGACAGTTTTTGAATAAGCCAGGTGTGTGAAAACAACTTCTCACTAATAAATAGCTTGAGCTTGTTTTTTGGGTTTAACACTCAATAAATTAGGCAGGAATCAAATATTGAAAAATCCTCTGAAAACAACTTCTAAATATTGTACAAGATTGTCTGTTGGTGCTACTACAGTAAAGTGGAGATGTTGCAGTTGTAAAGCTAATTCTGAGAGAGCAGATCCTATAAAGTTGTGTAATGTAGTGCTATCGTCTGAAGATCCTCCACAGACTTTTGTGGTTAGTATATTCCCCACAGGAAAAGCCAGTATTCTTATTACACAGCATTCCAAATGATTATGGGAATTATATTTTTCTCAGATTTTCTAAATTGTCAACGCAAATTACAGTCGGCATAATTTTCAAGCCTTTAACTGTTAGAGGATCGTTTGAATGTGACTGAAAAAAACTCCCAAAAATAAATATAATAAACAACTTAAAATCTACTGTTCCAAATGATTACGCACAGCAGCTTTTCAAAAAAATGTATTGGTTGTAATTAACTGAAAATTGTTATGTGTTGAATTTGCAGCATTAGGAGGTCATATTTACTGAAATCAAAAGCTATTTTAATCAAAAACATCTGAACAGGTCACGTTATTTTTAACATAGGACCTCTTGACAGAGCTGCTGTTTGGATGTGGACTGCCTCCCACCCTCATAGATGTTTTGCATGAGGGTCCAAAGGTCCTCAATAGGGTTGAGGTCAGGGGAGGATGGGGGTCCACATCATGAGTGTCTCTCCTTTTATGCCCATAGCAGCAGTTGTCATGCATGAAGACGATTTTGTTAGGGAAAACACGGCTCTTCTTTTTGTACAGTGGGAGAAAGTGGTCAGTCAGAAACTCCACATATTTTTCAGAGGTCATTTTCACATCTTCAGGGAGCCCAAAGGGGACGACAAGCTCTCTCCACATGATTCTGGCCCAAAACATGACTCCGCCCCTCCTTGCTGACGTCACAGCCTTGTTGGGACATGGTGGCCATTCACCAACCATCCACTACTCCATCCATCTGACCATCCAGGGTTACACGGCATTCATCAGTGAAGGGAGGGTCCTACACCTTGATGTTCAGGAGACTCCAGAGGCACCAGCAGCTTCAAATATCTGTTTGCTGCTTTGTAGCAGCTGTTCTATTAATCTGATGTATTTGTCTGGCAGAAACCGTCCTCATTGTGCCTTTATCTGCTCAAACCCGTGTGTGCTCTGAATCAGCCACAAATCTCTTAACAGTACGATGAATACGCTTGATCTTTCATGACATATCGAAGGTTTTCATACCTAGTCCAAGGCATTCAACTATTTCACGCTTTTCATCAGCAGAGAGATCCTTTGTCTTTCCCTTATTGCTTGAAAATGGTGGTCTGCTTAATGATGTGCAATGTCCTTTTTCAGTATTGTTTCCTTTAACTGGGCTTAACTGACAACTAATCATCACAGGCGTCTGAGATTGATGTCAGTGATTCAAAAAACCCTGAGACACAATACCATCCATGAGTTTCATCAAACAGCAACAAAAATAACCTTTATGACACATAAATACAATTTACATAATAATGTGGAATGCGGTGTACAGAGCCTTGTGTAGGAAGTTGAGAGCTTTACACGGATGCCAAACATCTCAGGATTTTGGGTCATTACCTGTATAAATGAGTTAATGACCAAGCAGAATCCATGGTTGGAGCCAAGGGAAAACTCTGCAGAGAAACAGCCACATGAGGGGCAGGTAGAAAGGGGAGTGTTGGGTAAATGAAGCCTCGCCGCCATGTTTGGGTCAGTAATCAAAGAGGCCAGAGAACAGGACAGGGCTAAGTGTAGTGCTGGCTAAATGAACCAAGTGTCAATCACAAAGACACTGAATGAGACAGCATAATGAGAGGGTTAGGTTTTTTTTTTATCGGGACTGTGGAGAGACCTGCCTCACCTGCCACTGACCGAGCCAAGGGAAGTCGATAGGGCTAAAGTTAAAGACAATGCTTTGATAGAAACGCTGCGACAATAGGGATTGGGAAACATCCAGGAAGTGAAATCTAGAAATCATACTTTAGCTTTTGCATACCGTACATCTTAGTTGTATTGTTTTTATTTTATTATAATGACTAGTGCCTTTGGATTTTGGCAGGAAATCCCAAAATGTTCCTGCATTACGCCCACGCCATGTCCACTCACAAAAATATGACTCGAGAAACTCTCAGCTTCCTAAACAATGCTACGTCATCCAAATGTCATTTATCATGTTTCCTTTGTGGAAGATAATGAATCATACATAATACTGTATGTATTATGTATGATTCATTGAGCCCCATGAACCCCTTTTTACTGTAACTAGCTTATACAGAAACTAAGATGTCAAAAATCCCATGTGAACATATCTCTGTCACCAATGTGTCAGCAAAATAAAACCATACATGCATTTATTTATTTAGATTTGAAATGCCCAAGTTTAATCTCAAAACATTAAATGTAAGAACACCTGCAAAACCTTTTTTCCTCATGTCAGTAATCTGCTGCCAAAGTATTAAACTTAATCTCTAAATTCAGCTTTTCCTATTATTCACTGCATGTGTCGCCTGAATAGGAATACAAGTCCAGTGTGTGGTGAATAACTGTGCCTTTTATCTGACAGAGCGAAGCCCCTTTTCCACAGCGCACATCTTTAGTTATGAAAGCGACCCAGTGCAGGCTCATGAAGCCCTCAGACTGGGTGTCTCTGCTGTGTCCAGTCACTGCCCACATGTATCAGATGTTTGTCCCTTATCTCTCTCCGTAGATCAGCCCTCTGGCCTCACATCAATAACCTGCTCAGACTTTGTTCTTGTTTGGCTTCACTGCTCCGCTGCTCCAGCTAACCACTGTGTACCGGCCGAGCAGACGCAGGAGGGCCGAGACACTGAGGCCGCCATGTGTCAGAGATGATCCAATGTTACACTCTATAAAGTTCTCCGTAAAACTCACGTGTTGCCACCTAACTTTGACGAAACTAGCAGTCATATGGACAGGTTTCATCCAGAAGTTACAATGCTAATGAGTTTAGTTTAGTTTATTTGAGCAACATAAAAGACACATACAGGTGTAGTATACTTATAATTTACACACTTATTCACAACATAATAAGCATGAGTGCAGTGCTGCTCAAAGGGAGTAGGACGAAGTTAATACGTTGTTGTAAGGCCCTACCCCTCAAAAAATAAAGAAGTAAAATATGTGAAGTGTTTTCTATTCATAATCATATGTGTTGTGCTTTTGTAGTATTTGTAGTAGATTTCAGGCTATAAAGTCTTTGTCTCCCCCATTTGCTGTTAATCCACACAGAATGTTAGCTTTAAGGCCCTGTACCGGAGGTTTTTGTAACCAACGAAAGATGGACTCAGTGTCTAAACTGTTAATTGTGTATAAACCATCCTAACACATTTCTGACATCCCAATTTTTAACAGGGAAGAGTTTTTAAATCCGTTTCCAATGACATCATGCATATGAATTCATGCTGTACTACAACATTTTCCCCAAATCTGCTTCCACTCCTTCGACTAAATCCCTTCTCTGTGATTTTGACACTCTGTAGTGTCAACAGAGCTTCAGTCAGTGTTTAAGCTGCTCAAGACATTAGTATTCTACCACATGTACCTGTAGCCTCTATCGTAAACACACGGCTCACATCTATGAAGATAACAGCTCAGCTCTTACCTCTGTCACATGTTGTATCCAAGGCTAGATATTTAGTGTGTGGTTTATCTTCCTGGAGAGGTCTGTATGACTTGGAGCTCAGCAGCTGTATCCTTATTATTCAGTGTCAGTAACTCTCCAGGCAGTTTATAAGGATCAAATCCTAAGGTTTTGGTTGTCTTTAAGTATCACTTCTCCTCATCTGCATGGGTTGTGCTGGATGTAGCTTCTTGACTTCAGTCACTGGAGAAGCATAGCTAATATATACTGGTCAGGGGTCCCCAAGATACCAGCCAATACCTGCCAACAAAAGCCTGCAAACGCTAAATTGATCAAATGCTTTATAATTCCATTAATTTTCACAAACCTCTGCATATCCAATACACTGTTGGAAACAAAGCACATTTTAGGGCCATAAACATACTGTTATTGATATTGCAACAACATTGCAATAGCCATGTAACTGCTCTGAATAGGAAAGTCCACTCCCTTTGCTCGGGATGGCCCATACCTTATGAACAAAGCAAATGGATTCCCTACAGAAAGCCTGTTATTGGCGACTAGTAAACAAGTCTATTAAGGGTGCATTGTTTGGAGCGTTCTATTGTTCTAGTGTTACTTCACTGCTTCGCCACTCGAGCTAACCATTGTCCACAGCCTCTCAGACACATGGCCCTTAAAAAAGATTTCAGTGACTTGTTAGGGAAGGTCTGATGGAAAGGCAATGGCAGTAAAAGCCACATGAACCCAAAGACACATGGAACTGCCAATTTTCTGTTGAGATAATTTTATTTTGTATTTTCAATTAAGATTTAGTACACTGTGCTCCTTTTAGCCTGCATATCTAAGAGAAGGCTGATGTTTGTTGAGAATTAGCAGGTTTTAAACTTAACAGGACCCCATACCCGAAGCATATTGCATTGCCTAACAGTCAAGTAATTGTGGCCATACACTTTGCAATTTGAATTAAACAGTTGATCTTGAAGACCTTATTTTACTAATTGCATATAATTGAACACATACGTTGACCACACAATAACGCATGGCAGCCACTTACCATAAACCAAACCATTGTAGATTCCCAGCCGCGCTGCCTCCTCCTGTAGATCTAGGGATCCATTAAAGGCTCCTTGTTGTGTGGGGCAATAAGTTTGCACTTAAGGTCATTTGCTGCCTGTAAAGCGGCCTGACGTTTTGTCTTTAAGAGCCGATAATGAGCGTTGTAAAAAGCCGAGGGGGCGATCGGTCTGACGCTGGGACGGGAGAGGGGCCGCCCGGCTCCAGCCTCCAAAACGACGCTCACTTTAGTCTTTAGGACGTCCACCGAGCGGGCTGGGCTAAACAATAACATCAGTGTTTTTAAATCTATAGTTTTAGCCGTTCTGTAGACACTGTTAGTCACTATAGATTTAAGGTGACATTGTGCGCTGGAAGCACTTAGCGCAGTAATCGCCCACTTTGTGATACAAGCGCCAACATTTGAATGTTCTCGAGGTCCTTCTCTTTCAGAAAAGCCGCCAAAACTCTCATAGTGACCACAATTGAATTTCATCACAGTCATGTTTCTTCCCCTTTTTTGCCCATGAAATGTGCAATGTTGGAAAACCTCAGACCCAGTGATGCTGCTTATTTATTATCCCCACTGTCCCAAATGTCCTCATCCTGTGGCGGAGTCAGAGTATGAGCATTGAAGAGAATCAAACGAGGCCCGTTCACTGTGGCTCTGTCCTGTAGCACAACACTTGAGGGGACTTCTCTATGCATCGCGGTGTGGGAGGGAGGGGTCGGTGGAGGTCAGATGACACAGATTGGATGCCTCGCTTCTGCCAGCCTACCCCAGGGCAGCTGTGGCTACAATAGGCCCTTTTCACAGCGACGTCACATCATTAATTACCGTTCATCTAGGGCAGGGGTCCTCAAACCCGCGGGCCGACTACGGCCCGCCACGCCCGTTTGACCGGCCCCCCAGCCCCTCTGCCCCCCACCACTTGAACCGGCCCGATGAGGCAATTCCCAAAAGTGGTCGTGTTTTTTAATTTTTAATTTTTTTATTGCTTTTTGGCAAACAGCATAGACATGTGTATTTTTTGTTTTGTTTAATTTTTTTTATAAAAAATATATTTTTTTATAAAATGAGTTCTTTATATTTGCCGAATTTTCGTCACCTGCGGCGGTGCAGAGAAGGAAAGAAAAATGGCTTGCAAACGAAAAGTTGACAGAGAGTGCAGGGTGTTTAAAGAACAGTGGACAGTGGATTATTGTTTTGTTCAGTGCAAGGACCGTGCCGTGTGTCTCATCTGTAAAGAAAGTGTGGCGGTTTTTAAAGAGTATAATTTACGTCGTCATTATGAAACCCGCCACAAAGAATATGCTAGCTTGCATGGACAAACGAGAGAAACCCGAATTCGGCGGCTAAAAGACGGGCTAGCAGCCCAACAGAGTGTCTTCCATCGCCAAACCCAAATCAACCAGGCTGCTGTCAGAGCAAGCTATAAGGTAGCCCACCTACTAGCTAAGGCTGGAAAGCCGTTTACTGATGGGGACTTTATCAAGGAATGCATGCTTGCTGTGGCCGAGGAGGTGTGTCCCGACAAGAGGGATGCGCTCAATGCCGTGAGTCTCTCTGCACCTACTATGACCAGGCGAACCGAAGATTTGGGGGACAACGTGTATCACCAGCTAAAAGAGAAAGCGCTAAAATTCAGGTTTTTTGCTTTGGCTATGGATGAGAGCAATGACGTTCAGGACACAGCACAGCTGCTAATTTTTATTCGTGGAATTAGCGCAAGCTTTGAAGTGTCTGAGGAGTTGGCAGCACTAAAAAGCCTCAAAGGTACTACGACAGGAGAGGACATTTTTGTCCAAGTGTGCAAAACCTTGGAAGAGTTGGATCTACACTGGTCTGAACTGGTCAGCATCACTACGGATGGCGCTCCTAGTATGGTGGGCACCGCGAGGGGGCTGGTAGGGCGCTTGAACAGCAAATTCAAAGAAGAAGGTCTCACCCCGCCACTACCAGTCCACTGTCTGATTCACCAACAAGCTCTATGCTGCAAAGTTCTGAAGTGGGTATCTGTCATGAAGGTGGTTGTGCACTGTGTCAACTACATCCGTAAAAATGGGCTGAAACACAGACAGTTCCAGGCCTTTCTCTCCGAGCTCGAGTCTGCTCACGGAGATGTGCTGTACTACACAGAAATCCGGTGGTTAAGTCGAGGCAGGGTGTTGCGCCGTTTCTACGACCTACTTCCCGAAGTCAACACCTTCCTCCAGTCAAAAGGTGAAACCGTACGAGAGCTGACCGATCCGGAGTGGAAATGGGAGCTCGCGTTTTTAACTGATGTGACGGAAATGTTGAACCACCTTAACGTGCAGCTACAAGGCAAAGGGAAGCTTATCAGTGACATGTATTCCCACATCAAAGCGTTCGATGTCAAGCTAGTGCTGCTCATGCGACAGGTCCAAAAGCTGGACTTCACGCATCTCCCTACCACCCTGAGCTACTGCGCTGAGAAACCAGCTGTCCCGTTCCCAGTCGAAAAGTGCGAGGATGCACTGGAAATGCTGCGGGGAGAGTTCAGTGCGCGGTTCCGCGAGCTTCATGTCAACAGTAAAGAAATACGCCTGTTCCAGAACCCCTTTGCTGTCGACATAAATGATGCCCTTCCTCATCTTCAGTTTGAAATAGCCGATTTGCAGAATTGTGATATCCTTAAAAACGCATTCAAGCCCTACGCTCTCATTGATTTCTATGCTGCGCTCCCAGAGGAAACCTACCCAAACATCAAACAACATGCAATGAAGATGATCACAGTTTTTGGCAGCACCTACATCTGTGAGCAAACCTTTTCCCGAATGAAGCAAACCAAGAATCCAACAAGGAACAGACTCACAGATGAACACTTGCATCAGACCTTGAGACTGGCTACTACTAGCCTGCAACCAGACATTGAGGTTCTCACCGACCAGAAACAAACACACAGTTCACACTGATAAGGTAAACATACTGATTTTAACAATAACGCTACAGATTTTTTTTTGCTATACTAAATATGAAATATGAATGCTCTTTGCTCACAGGTTGAGCCCCGTCACCCAAGAGCTTTTTCCACCAACCATTCTGCAATCACAGCCCTTATATCACATTTGTTCTGACCTTTTTCGATTGGAATTTGGTGTAATTCAGCAAATTTAATGATTGTCCTTTTTGCATTGACCCTGCTCTTCAAGTGAGAGCGTGGGCAACTTCTTGTTCTTACCATTAAACGTAGCCATGAACAGAAATTAATCTGGCCTCTTTCGTTTCACTTGTGTCTCTTAGATGTAGTAGGGTTGATAATGTTGTTCCAAATTCAGATAATAACAACAAACAATATGTTTTTCGCGAATGTGTGTTTTTACTCCTCCTGCCTCCGCACACCGCGTTCATGCGCTCCGACACGCGTCGATTACCACCGCTCCTCCGCTCTGCCTTTTCAGTCCAGATCCAGCACACATAGCTGCACTTTGTATGAAAAGCGCTTTAATAATAAAGATTACAGAAATAAATAACACATAATTTCGTTCCATTTTTTTGCGCCATTGGCACAAACTCATTCTAGCAGAGTCCAAAATATGTTTTGCGCGCAAAGAAAAGTGTGTGTGGCATCGGCTACACTCGGGACGCTACAGATCATATCGTCCACGTGCACACACAACATTGATTCAAAAGAGTTGTTACGTCAGGATATGTCTGATTGTAAGTTTTGTGGAGTGATAGTGACGTATTGTAGCTGCCATTAGAAAAAGACAAGGCTAGGGGATGCGCCAAAAGGGAACTCTGGTCACATTACACAATGATGTTTTATTTAAATAAAATGAAATAAAAATAATAATTTAAAAAAAATCACATTTCAAATTAAAACAAAGTGTGAAGACTTGATTACTATTTTTGCAAACCACTGCTGCTAAACAAATATGTGCCTGGAATCAAGTGTTGATCTTGTGGATATAGTAGTGGGGATGACTGTGCCAGGCGAGTAATCTCTACTTCACAATGAAGCCTGCTGCATTTTGGTCTGCGTCATACAATTCTGTGTTATAGCCAACCCGGCCCGGCCCCCCATCACAGTCATGAACGATAATGTGGCCCCCAGAGAAAAAAGTTTGAGGACCCCTGATCTAGGGGTTTGATTATCCGACTGAAACTTCCTGCCCAGCGTGTAATGTAAACAATAATAATTGTATTTATTTTTTTGCTTGAATTTCTGCTGAATCCCCTGTAGGCCTTCTATAGAACCTTAGATACTTGTAAACTGATACGAGATATACTACTCCGGACGAGGAGCCACGTATGACGTGAATGGATAGTAGCTTTAGGAAGCTTGTGAAGGCGTTACAAGTATAAGCCATGGAAATAAATCACTGACGTGGCTCTAGTATACTCCCCGTGTTTACACTTGATACGAATGTGCTGTAGTTGGATACAGCTTGTTTGTTTCTATACTCTGGCGGAAAAAGACATTTGCTCCTTAAGAAAATAAGTCTAATAGCACATGGCCTCTTTCAAAGGTTATTTCAGTTTTGTACTTCTTTGGCTGCTCCTCTCACATCTGAACCCATCTCCCCCGTGAAACTCGACCCAGTCGTCCACCAACTGCTCCTCAGCATCAATAATTAAAAGGAGGCCATCTATTGGCCCCCGGGGGTCAGAGAGCACGTATGAGACGGCCACGCGGGAGAAAGGGGAAGGCTGGGGGAGGCAGGAGTGTGGAGAGCGCGGCGGCCAGGGAGCTGTGATTGGGTTTAATAAATAACAACGCACGGCTTTGTTCTGAGGAGGACAGTGTTTCAGAGAGATCACTTTCACCGGTGTGGTGTCGGTGACTGCTAAAGGTCATGTGTACAGCATGTTTACCACAGCGAGCAGCTAACGGAGGCTTATACCAGCCCCAGTATACAATATACAGGCCCGAGACAGGCACGTGATCTATATATTACAATACAAATACATATACCAGCCCCAGTATACAATATACAGGCCCGAGACCGGCACGTGATCTATATATTACAATACAAATACATATACCAGCCCCAGTATACAATATACAGGCCCGAGGCAGGCACGTGATCTATATATTACAATACAAATACATATACCAGCCCAGTATACAATATACAGGCCCGAGGCAGGCACGTGATCTATATATTACAATACAAATACATATACCAGCCTCAGTATACAATATACAGGCCCGAGACAGGCACATGATCTATATATTACAATACAAATACATATAGCAGCCCCAGTATACAATATACAGGCCCGAGACAGGCACATGATCTATATATTACAATACAAATACATATACCAGCCCAGTATACAATATACAGGCCCGAGGCAGGCACGTGATCTATATATTACAATACAAATACATATACCAGCCTCAGTATACAATATACAGGCCCGAGGCAGGCACATGATCTATATATTACAATACAAATACATATACCAGCCCCAGTATACAATATACAGGCCCGAGGCAGGCACATGATCTATATATTACAATACAAATACATATACCAGCCTCAGTATACAATATACAGGCCCGAGGCAGGCACGTGATCTATATTACAATACAAATACATATACCAGCCCCAGTATACAATATACAGGCCCGAGGCAGGCACATGATCTATATATTACAATACAAATACATATACCAGCCTCAGTATACAATATACTGGCCCGAGACAGGCACATGATCTATATTACAATACAAATACCAGCCCCAGTATACAATATACAGGCCCGAGACAGGCACACAATCTATATAGTGCATTATAAATACATTGATTTAACCACGTTTTAATGTTGTTCCCTTGTAAAAACATATCTGGAGTTTTGCTTATGTATTTAGTCCAAAATGTCTGGATTTGTGTGATTCAGGTAAACGTTTCCACAAAATGTGTGGCTTCTTCAGGGTTGGATGTAGCAGTGGGCGGTGCAGGTTGCACATGATCAGGTGGAACAAATGGAGCTCAACTGTCCCACCTCCCTGATGGTGCCGGAAGTAAAAACCCTTTGAAAATCTTTTGTATATCAAAATAATAACATTTGAAGTTTAAAATAATGATGGCAGCTAATCAACCTGTGGTAAATCATGGACATAGAACAGACCTTTTAAAATGGAGAACTTTATAAGCCAGAAAGGTATACAAGTATTTGGCCATATTTTAAAGTGTTTGATATTTTCTTTTCTGTAAAGCATACACGCTATGGTCAGTATAGTTAGCACATAGCTGATTAGACTTTATGACTTTTGAGCTCCTTTCTTCCAATGCCAGATCTAATCCAGTGAAGCAGATTTTAAAACATCCATGTGCCACCGCCCACACTTTTAGTAGCAACATGTCGGGGTTAAAGGGGACATGTACAAAGCTTTTAAACCTGGTAACATTGCTGCCCCATCTTAGCTTCAGTCATGCAGTTTTCAGTAAACTTGTTTCCTTAAGTTGGTTGTTTCTTCTTCTCCTGCTGATGTGCTCTGATTCTGATCTGTATTACCTGATGATGAAGTGAGGCTCCACTGGACTCATTATGATCATCTCAGCGCTCAAATTGTCTCCCCTATACATCAGCTCTATCCAAGAAAAGTGTTCCCTTTTTGTGGTTCGCTTGATTTAAACTCAACACTACTGGCTCCGAAAGACGTATGAAAGCGCAATGCGTGCCTTTCCCCGAGTGTTGTCAGTCAGTGTGTGTGTGTGTGTGTGTGTGTCTGTATATATGGTTTATGGAGCCAATTGACCTGACTACTCACCAGCACTACGAGAACCTAAGGGGATTAGCAGGACTATGCTACGGTCCTCATAAACCAAGATTTTGTATTTTAATTTTTAGCATATAAAGAGCATAATTTCATTGTTTTTCTGAAGTCCTTTTAATGCTCAATGATAATATATCATGCACATATCAAGTTTTTTTAAATTCTTAGCTTTTAAAGACCATAAATTGAAAGTTTATTTGACGTCCATATAATACCCCAACCTGACTTCTTGTGTATGGAGTGTATGATGTGCTCCCCCTACCCTACTCTGGCGGTATTGAAGGCTCCATTGTGATTGGTTCTTTATGGGGACACGTGCGGGATATGTGTCCGGGCATGTTGAGTGATTTCGGAAGACATCTAATGGTAATGCGAAGAAGAAGGACCAAGAGAAAGTTCACTCCAAAGAAGACAAGAAAATATATTGGTAAGTATCTAGTCCTTGTTAAATATACGTTATCAAGTATTTTCTGAATGGAACTTAGCCCCGGCCTGGAGGATTTATCCCCGGGCTGGATGATATGGGGACCGGGCTATTGGGTTTTGGAGCTGGCTGTGGAACTTAGCCCCAGCCTTGGTGAGTTTTCCCCGGCCTGGATGAGTTGGGGGGTGTAGTCCGAGGAGGGGTGCTTAAGAGTGGGTCCGAGATGTGGGCTGTGTGTCCCCGGAGGTCCAGAGGAGCCAGGGGGGCGAGTGTGTGCACGTAGGCCGGGGTAGGAGTGCCCTGAGCCGGGTAGTGTAAGTGGAGTAGAGGGTGGGTCATTGTGGTGGATGTCGGTGCGGAGCTGGTAGCTTTAGGAGCAGGCTGGTCAGAGGAGGTCCAGAGGAGCCAGGGGGGCGAGTGTGTGCACGTAGGCCGTGGTAGGAGTGCCCTGAGCCGGGTAGTGTAAGTGGAGTAGAGGGTGGGTCATTGTGGTGGATGTCGGTGCGGAGCTGGTAGCTTTAGGAGCAGGCTGGTCAGAGGAGGTCCAGAGGAGCCAGGGGGGCGAGTGTGTGCACGTAGGCCGGGGTAGGAGTGCCCTGAGCCGGGTAGTGTAAGTGGAGTAGAGGGTGGGTCATTGTGGTGGATGTCGGTGCGGAGCTGGTAGCTTTAGGAGCAGGCTGGTCAGAGGAGGTCCAGAGGAGCCAGGGGGGCGAGTGTGTGCACGTAGGCCGTGGTAGGAGTGCCCTGAGCCGGGTAGTGTAAGTGGAGTAGAGGGTGGGTCATTGTGGTGGATGTCGGTGCGGAGCTGGTAGCTTTAGGAGCAGGCTGGTCAGAGGAGGTCCAGAGGAGCCAGGGGGGCGAGTGTGTGCACGTAGGCCGGGGTAGGAGTGCCCTGAGCCGGGTAGTGTAAGTGGAGTAGAGGGTGGGTCATTGTGGTGGATGTCGGTGCGGAGCTGGTAGCTTTAGGAGCAGGCTGGTCAGAGGAGGTCCAGAGGAGCCAGGGGGGCGAGTGTGTGCACGTAGGCCGGGGTAGGAGTGCCCTGAGCCGGGTAGTGTAAGTGGAGTAGAGGGTGGGTCATTGTGGTGGATGTCGGTGCGGAGCTGGTAGCTTTAGGAGCAGGCTGGTCAGAGGAGGTCCAGAGGAGCCAGGGGGGCGAGTGTGTGCACGTAGGCCGTGGTAGGAGTGCCCTGAGCCGGGTAGTGTAAGTGGAGTAGAGGGTGGGTCATTGTGGTGGATGTCGGTGCGGAGCTGGTAGCTTTAGGAGCAGGCTGGTCAGAGGAGGTCCAGAGGAGCCAGGGGGGCGAGTGTGTGCACGTAGGCCGGGGTAGGAGTGCCCTGAGCCGGGTAGTGTAAGTGGAGTAGAGGGTGGGTCATTGTGGTGGATGTCGGTGCGGAGCTGGTAGCTTTAGGAGCAGGCTGGTCAGAGGAGGTCCAGAGGAGCCAGGGGGGCGAGTGTGTGCACGTAGGCCGTGGTAGGAGTGCCCTGAGCCGGGTAGTGTAAGTGGAGTAGAGGGTGGGTCATTGTGGTGGATGTCGGTGCGGAGCTGGTAGCTTTAGGAGCAGGCTGGTCAGAGGAGGTCCAGAGGAGCCAGGGGGGCGAGTGTGTGCACGTAGGCCGGGGTAGGAGTGCCCTGAGCCGGGTAGTGTAAGTGGAGTAGAGGGTGGGTCATTGTGGTGGATGTCGGTGCGGAGCTGGTAGCTTTAGGAGCAGGCTGGTCAGAGGAGGTCCAGAGGAGCCAGGGGGGCGAGTGTGTGCACGTAGGCCGGGGTAGGAGTGCCCTGAGCCGGGTAGTGTAAGTGGAGTAGAGGGTGGGTCATTGTGGTGGATGTCGGTGCGGAGCTGGTAGCTTTAGGAGCAGGCTGGTCAGAGGAGGTCCAGAGGAGCCAGGGGGGCGAGTGTGTGCACGTAGGCCGTGGTAGGAGTGCCCTGAGCCGGGTAGTGTAAGTGGAGTAGAGGGTGGGTCATTGTGGTGGATGTCGGTGCGGAGCTGGTAGCTTTAGGAGCAGGCTGGTCAGAGGAGGTCCAGAGGAGCCAGGGGGGCGAGTGTGTGCACGTAGGCCGGGGTAGGAGTGCCCTGAGCCGGGTAGTGTAAGTGGAGTAGAGGGTGGGTCATTGTGGTGGATGTCGGTGCGGAGCTGGTAGCTTTAGGAGCAGGCTGGTCAGAGGAGGTCCAGAGGAGCCAGGGGGGCGAGTGTGTGCACGTAGGCCGTGGTAGGAGTGCCCTGAGCCGGGTAGTGTAAGTGGAGTAGAGGGTGGGTCATTGTGGTGGATGTCGGTGCGGAGCTGGTAGCTTTAGGAGCAGGCTGGTCAGAGGAGGTCCAGAGGAGCCAGGGGGGCGAGTGTGTGCACGTAGGCCGTGGTAGGAGTGCCCTGAGCCGGGTAGTGTAAGTGGAGTAGAGGGTGGGTCATTGTGGTGGATGTCGGTGCGGAGCTGGTAGCTTTAGGAGCAGGCTGGTCAGAGGAGGTCCAGAGGAGCCAGGGGGGCGAGTGTGTGCACGTAGGCCGTGGTAGGAGTGCCCTGAGCCGGGTAGTGTAAGTGGAGTAGAGGGTGGGTCATTGTGGTGGATGTCGGTGCGGAGCTGGTAGCTTTAGGAGCAGGCTGGTCAGAGGAGGTCCAGAGGAGCCAGGGGGGCGAGTGTGTGCACGTAGGCCGTGGTAGGAGTGCCCTGAGCCGGGTAGTGTAAGTGGAGTAGAGGGTGGGTCATTGTGGTGGATGTCGGTGCGGAGCTGGTAGCTTTAGGAGCAGGCTGGTCAGAGGAGGTCCAGAGGAGCCAGGGGGGCGAGTGTGTGCACGTAGGCCGGGGTAGGAGTGCCCTGAGCCGGGTAGTGTAAGTGGAGTAGAGGGTGGGTCATTGTGGTGGATGTCGGTGCGGAGCTGGTAGCTTTAGGAGCAGGCTGGTCAGAGGAGGTCCAGAGGAGCCAGGGGGGCGAGTGTGTGCACGTAGGCCGTGGTAGGAGTGCCCTGAGCCGGGTAGTGTAAGTGGAGTAGAGGGTGGGTCATTGTGGTGGATGTCGGTGCGGAGCTGGTAGCTTTAGGAGCAGGCTGGTCAGAGGAGGTCCAGAGGAGCCAGGGGGGCGAGTGTGTGCACGTAGGCCGGGGTAGGAGTGCCCTGAGCCGGGTAGTGTAAGTGGAGTAGAGGGTGGGTCATTGTGGTGGATGTCGGTGCGGAGCTGGTAGCTTTAGGAGCAGGCTGGTCAGAGGAGGTCCAGAGGAGCCAGGGGGGCGAGTGTGTGCACGTAGGCCGTGGTAGGAGTGCCCTGAGCCGGGTAGTGTAAGTGGAGTAGAGGGTGGGTCATTGTGGTGGATGTCGGTGCGGAGCTGGTAGCTTTAGGAGCAGGCTGGTCAGAGGAGGTCCAGAGGAGCCAGGGGGGCGAGTGTGTGCACGTAGGCCGGGGTAGGAGTGCCCTGAGCCGGGTAGTGTAAGTGGAGTAGAGGGTGGGTCATTGTGGTGGATGTCGGTGCGGAGCTGGTAGCTTTAGGAGCAGGCTGGTCAGAGGAGGTCCAGAGGAGCCAGGGGGGCGAGTGTGTGCACGTAGGCCGGGGTAGGAGTGCCCTGAGCCGGGTAGTGTAAGTGGAGTAGAGGGTGGGTCATTGTGGTGGATGTCGGTGCGGAGCTGGTAGCTTTAGGAGCAGGCTGGTCAGAGGAGGTCCAGAGGAGCCAGGGGGGCGAGTGTGTGCACGTAGGCCGTGGTAGGAGTGCCCTGAGCCGGGTAGTGTAAGTGGAGTAGAGGGTGGGTCATTGTGGTGGATGTCGGTGCGGAGCTGGTAGCTTTAGGAGCAGGCTGGTCAGAGGAGGTCCAGAGGAGCCAGGGGGGCGAGTGTGTGCACGTAGGCCGGGGTAGGAGTGCCCTGAGCCGGGTAGTGTAAGTGGAGTAGAGGGTGGGTCATTGTGGTGGATGTCGGTGCGGAGCTGGTAGCTTTAGGAGCAGGCTGGTCAGAGGAGGTCCAGAGGAGCCAGGGGGGCGAGTGTGTGCACGTAGGCCGTGGTAGGAGTGCCCTGAGCCGGGTAGTGTAAGTGGAGTAGAGGGTGGGTCATTGTGGTGGATGTCGGTGCGGAGCTGGTAGCTTTAGGAGCAGGCTGGTCAGAGGAGGTCCAGAGGAGCCAGGGGGGCGAGTGTGTGCACGTAGGCCGTGGTAGGAGTGCCCTGAGCCGGGTAGTGTAAGTGGAGTAGAGGGTGGGTCATTGTGGTGGATGTCGGTGCGGAGCTGGTAGCTTTAGGAGCAGGCTGGTCAGAGGAGGTCCAGAGGAGCCAGGGGGGCGAGTGTGTGCACGTAGGCCGTGGTAGGAGTGCCCTGAGCCGGGTAGTGTAAGTGGAGTAGAGGGTGGGTCATTGTGGTGGATGTCGGTGCGGAGCTGGTAGCTTTAGGAGCAGGCTGGTCAGAGGAGGTCCAGAGGAGCCAGGGGGGCGAGTGTGTGCACGTAGGCCGTGGTAGGAGTGCCCTGAGCCGGGTAGTGTAAGTGGAGTAGAGGGTGGGTCATTGTGGTGGATGTCGGTGCGGAGCTGGTAGCTTTAGGAGCAGGCTGGTCAGAGGAGGTCCAGAGGAGCCAGGGGGGCGAGTGTGTGCACGTAGGCCGGGGTAGGAGTGCCCTGAGCCGGGTAGTGTAAGTGGAGTAGAGGGTGGGTCATTGTGGTGGATGTCGGTGCGGAGCTGGTAGCTTTAGGAGCAGGCTGGTCAGAGGAGGTCCAGAGGAGCCAGGGGGGCGAGTGTGTGCAAGTAGGGCCGGGGTAGGAGTGCCCTGAGCCGGGTAGTGTAAGTGGAGTAGAGGGTGGGTCATTGTGGTGGATGTCGGTGCGGGGCTGGTAGCTTTAGGAGCAGGCTGTGGAACTTAGCCCCAGCCTTGGTGAGTTTTCCCCGGCCCTGATGAGTTGGGGACCGGGGTATTGGGTTTAGGAGCTGGCTGTGGAACTTAGCCCCAGCCTGGGTGGTTCTTTGTAGGTTCAAGTATTGTCTGTTTATCTTTCAGAGTGACACTGGGAAGGACCAAAGGCAGGAGATGGCACAAGAAAAAAACAACCCAGACTCAGACCCAGACTATGTGGGTGATGAAGATTTAGATGAGCTCCCCCATCCAAATATATGGCTGACACAAAAGTCGGATACAAGTCTTGCTCCTGCTTCTAGTGCACCGGGAACCAGCCAGCAAGGTAGTTCTTCATACACCTCAGAGTTGCATTCAGAGAATGGTCCACGAAGAGGAGACCCACAGCGGACAAGTTCCATAAATTACTGCTTTGTCTGCGGTAAGCCCCAGAAGAAAATATCGAGACATCTTAAAACACACAAGACCAATGCAGAGATTGTACAAGTCTTTTCCCTTACTGATGTCAAGGAGCGCAACAAACGGATTGAGAAAATTAGGAATAAAGGGAACTTTTTACATAATCAAGCAGTATTACAAAGTGGGAAAGGGCAATTGAAAGTGAAGCGACGATGCAAAAAAAAAGCTTTGGATGGAAAGTTTATTCACTGCATGTATTGTCAAGGCATGTTTCTCCGCAAAGAACTATGGAGGCATACTCGCAGGTGCCCTCACAAACCCGAAGATGCAAACCAAGAAGAGACGTCTGGAAGGAGAAGGATCCTCGGCTCTGCATCAGCTCAGGATGCCGCCTTATGTGCGCAAATCTCGGGTGGGGTTTGGAAGCTTCTCAGTGTTATGAACGTGGATGAAGTTGGATCAGTTGTGCGAAATGACTTCTGTATTCTCCAGTTTGCCCAGTCACTTTACAACATTCATGGACAGGATACAACAAAGTATGAATACATAAGACAAAAACTGAGAGAAGTGGGACGTCTGCTGCTGTGCTTGCGGACAGATTTCTCTGTGCCGACCCTGGAAGATGCTGTTAGGCCTGCAAACTTTGAGAAAGTGGTACAAGCGGTCAAAAAGGTAGCAGGTTTTAATGATGACAATCTTTCGTACAAAACCCCGAGCCTTGCTCTTAAACTCGGCCACACACTGAATAAGATCTGCGACATCATCCACTGCCGGGGCTTGATGGCAGAAGATGAGAAGCTGGTGAAGTATACTGAAACATTTAAGAAGTTGCTCAGTACCAAGTGGAAAGAATATGTATCTCACAATGCCCTTAACACACTGAGTGATGCCAAGTTTAATAAACCGTTAACCTTACCATTCACTGAAGATGTTGTGAAACTTCACAAGTTTTTGGAAAAGGCAGCAGAAGAGGCCACAAGCAAACTGCAAGAAACAGATGATGCTCAAACTTATGCCCGTCTTGCCATGGTGTTGCTCACACAAATCATTGTGTTCAACCGTCGGCGAGCTGGAGAGGTTTCCAAAATGCCTCTGAAACATTTTCTGGAGAGGGATAATCAACAACTTCATGCGGATGTAAGCCTTGGTTTATCGGACACAGAAAAGAAGCTCTGCCGGTATCTAAGTCGCGTGGAAATTATGGGTAAAAGAGGGAGAAAAGTTGCAGTTCTTCTCCCCCGACCTGTTGTCAATGGTCTTACACTACTCACAAATAAGAGGAAAGAATGTGGTGTGTCTCCCTCAAACCCATTCTTATTTGCACGACCCAAAGCACCAACCCATTATAGAGGAAGTGACTGCCTGAGACGTTTCTCCACACAGTGCGACACAAAGTACCCCGAGCACCTCCGGTCGACGGGTCTCAGGAAACATGTGGCCACGCTATCTCAAGTCTTAAACCTCCAGGAGAATGAGCTGGATCAGGTGGCAGACTTCCTTGGACATGATATCCGCGTACACAGGGAATTCTACAGACTGCCTGTTCCAACAACACAACTTGCAAAGATATCCAAAGTATTGCTTTTAATGGAGAAGGGATCCATTTCCTCGCTAAAAGGAAAGACGCTGGAGGAGATTGAACTTGAAGGTTTGTTAAATGTATCTCTTATCTGGGTGTGCATGTAGGGCCGGGGTAGGAGTGCCCTGAGCCGGGTAGTGTAAGTGGAGTAGAGGGTGGGTCATTGTGGTGGATGTCGGTGCGGAGCTGGTAGCTTTAGGAGCAGGCTGGTCAGAGGAGGTCCAGAGGAGCCAGGGGGGCGAGTGTGTGCACGTAGGCCGGGGTAGGAGTGCCCTGAGCCGGGTAGTGTAAGTGGAGTAGAGGGTGGGTCATTGTGGTGGATGTCGGTGCGGGGCTGGTAGCTTTAGGAGCCGGCTGGGGATCTTAGCCCCAGCCTTGGTGAGTTTTCCCAGGCCTGGTGGCTTTAGGAGCGGGCTGATTGAATTGAATCCCCCTTTTGTTTTTAGATGAAATTCCCATCAGTGCAGATGAGGCCGAAGAGGAGAGTCACAGTGACTCGGGGGACTCTGCTGAGAAACAAGCGGCAACTGTGGTTATAGATGATGACCCGATCGACATAGCTGATGGAGATACCTCTGATTTTGAAGGCAAGTTCTTCTGTTTACTCTTGTAGTAGTCTTGCTCTGACTTATTCACATTGTTTTGTTTAAATTAATTCCTAATTTTCCTTTTCAGAGGCAGCACAGAGGCCTGCAAAGCAACCTGGACCAAAACGCAGAGTGACAAAAAGAGCATGGTCAAAGACTGAAGAAGCAGCTGTAATGCGGCATTTTAAAAAACACATCAAGAGAGGAAAACTGGCCACAAAAAATGAAGTAACTCAGTGTAAGCAAGCAGAAATGGCCTTAAGTCAGAGAACACTGCAGAATATAAGAGACTTTGTGAGAAATCGTGGACTAGCACATAAAAGACAACTAAAGGTAAAAGATGGATAAGCATGGAGTGTATGTATGAAGAACATTAAAACTTTTCCAGCCTCTAATTGTGGTTCATCCATCCATCCATTTTCTCCCACTTGTCCGTTGCCGGGTCGTGGAGGCAGCCGTTGGAGCTGCCCAAATCACATAGCACCAGTCCCCTATGGCTCCTCCTGCAGGTGGTGGGTCCACGGAAGGACGGCCTCATGGTTCCAAACGGGCCTGTTGGTCTCTCATAGGGGAATTGTGGTTCAGTTATGTTTAAAGTCCTCATAATTCATCTTTGGTCCTCATGAACCACCTTCTGGTCGGTGGCTGTGTATAGACAACCGTAGCTGATACAAGGATGTTAAATAGACCTAAATTTTTTTCAGATTTTTTACAGTTAGTCTATCCAGAGCTTATCTCTCTAGGACCTTGGGAAACCATAGTCCTCTTAAACCACACCAGGGTTGGTTTTTCCAAAAGGTCAACATAAACCATAAAACCACGTATGTGTGGGTGCATGTAGGTGTTGGGACTGTGTTGAAGGTTTTGGGGGCCCGGCTGGAGTTGTTAGACCCGGACGAAGGCGTCTGGGAAGTGGGCTGGAGGTGTTAGACCAGTGGTGGAGCTTCTTGGAGCTTCGTGGAGCTCCGTGGAGCTCCATAGAGCTTTATTTCGGGCTTAAACTGTGGATAAATGCGCTCGGGGGCCGCGGGGGTTAGGCGGTTAAGGCAGGCGCTCGGCATCAGCACCTCGGACAGCTCGCGGGGGTTAAGCGGTTCTCGCCCTTCCCGCGGCAGCAGACGCCTAGTCCTGGGTTATTCTTTCGAAAGGTGGACACGGTCCGGTCCGGGAGAGTCTCCCGGACACGTAGATGTGCGTGTCCGCGCGGTGGCTCATTTCCCCGCGGAGTTATTAGCTCCGGAGTCCCCAGTCCGGAGGACTTATCCCCGGCGTGGATGAGTTCTCCCCGGCCTGACTGAGTTGGGGACCGGGCTGGAGTTGTCCAACCCGGCCTGTAACACTGTCCTGTATTCGGTGTCCAGTGGCGGGGCTTCCTGGAGCTTCCTGGAGCTTCCTGGAGCTTTATTTCGGGGTAAAACCGTGTATAATAGCGCTCGGCGGAGGCGGGGGTTAAGCGGTTAGGACCGTCGCCAGGACTAAGCGCCAGCCGGAGCGAGGCAAAAGCACACCCCAAAACGCCCTTAAATCCACACCAAAAGTATCCAGGGTTATAGAGTCGACCCTTGCGCACACGCTGGTACCGGAACCGGGCCGATGCGAGCCCGTTAACGGCCCCGTTTAACGGTTCTCGCCCTTCCCGCGGCAGCAGACGCCTAGTCCTGGGTTATTCTTTCGAAAGGTGGACACGGTCCGGTCCGGGAGAGTCTCCCGGACACGTAGATGTGCGTGTCCGCGCGGTGGCTCATTTCCCCGCGGAGTTATTAGCTCCGGAGTCCCCAGTCCGGAGGACTTATCCCCGGCGTGGATGAGTTCTCCCCGGCCTGACTGAGTTGGGGACCGGGCTGGAGTTGTCCAACCCGGCCTGTAACACTGTCCTGTATTCGGTGTCCAGTGGCGGGGCTTCCTGGAGCTTCCTGGAGCTTCCTGGAGCTTTATTTCGGGGTAAAACCGTGTATAATAGCGCTCGGCGGAGGCGGGGGTTAAGCGGTTAGGACCGTCGCCAGGACTAAGCGCCAGCCGGAGCGAGGCAAAAGCACACCCCAAAACGCCCTTAAATCCACACCAAAAGTATCCAGGGTTATAGAGTCGACCCTTGCGCACACGCTGGTACCGGAACCGGGCCGATGCGAGCCCGTTAACGGCCCCGTTTAACGGTTCTCGCCCTTCCCGCGGCAGCAGACGCCTAGTCCTGGGTTATTCTTTCGAAAGGTGGACACGGTCCGGTCCGGGAGAGTCTCCCGGACACGTAGATGTGCGTGTCCGCGCGGTGGCTCATTTCCCCGCGGAGTTATTAGCTCCGGAGTCCCCAGTCCGGAGGACTTATCCCCGGCGTGGATGAGTTCTCCCCGGCCTGACTGAGTTGGGGACCGGGCTGGAGTTGTCCAACCCGGCCTGTAACACTGTCCTGTATTCGGTGTCCAGTGGCGGGGCTTCCTGGAGCTTCCTGGAGCTTCCTGGAGCTTTATTTCGGGGTAAAACCGTGTATAATAGCGCTCGGCGGAGGCGGGGGTTAAGCGGTTAGGACCGTCGCCAGGACTAAGCGCCAGCCGGAGCGAGGCAAAAGCACACCCCAAAACGCCCTTAAATCCACACCAAAAGTATCCAGGGTTATAGAGTCGACCCTTGCGCACACGCTGGTACCGGAACCGGGCCGATGCGAGCCCGTTAACGGCCCCGTTTAACGGTTCTCGCCCTTCCCGCGGCAGCAGACGCCTAGTCCTGGGTTATTCTTTCGAAAGGTGGACACGGTCCGGTCCGGGAGAGTCTCCCGGACACGTAGATGTGCGTGTCCGCGCGGTGGCTCATTTCCCCGCGGAGTTATTAGCTCCGGAGTCCCCAGTCCGGAGGACTTATCCCCGGCGTGGATGAGTTCTCCCCGGCCTGACTGAGTTGGGGACCGGGCTGGAGTTGTCCAACCCGGCCTGTAACACTGTCCTGTATTCGGTGTCCAGTGGCGGGGCTTCCTGGAGCTTCCTGGAGCTTCCTGGAGCTTTATTTCGGGGTAAAACCGTGTATAATAGCGCTCGGCGGAGGCGGGGGTTAAGAGGTTAAGACAGGCGCTCGGCTTCAGCACCTCGGACAGCCCAGGAACAAACCAACCCCCCCCCCCAAAAAACGACTTTCAATCCACACTAAAAGTATCCAGGGTTATAGAGCCGAGCCTCCCGAACACGCCTGTGCTGGAATTGGGCCGGTGGGACACCGTTAAAGGCCCCTTTTAACGGTTCAAAGTTCCGTAGCGCTAGGTTCTCGCCCTTCCCGCGGCAGCAAACGCCGAGTCCTGGGTTATTCTTTCAAAAGGTGGACACGGGCCGGTCCGGGAGAGTCCCCCGGTCACGCTGATGTGCGTGTCCGCGCGGTGGCTCGCACCCCCGCGGAGTTATAGGCGTACAGCACCCGCGGAGAAAAAAAATGCCAAAAAATAGAAAAACGCTTTTAATCCCGGAAAGAGTGGTACCGGCGGGTAGAGGGTGACCGCCCGGACCCGTGGATGTGCAAATCTCAAAAGTCGATTCCGTGACCCTGATACTCTTTGAGTATCAGGGTCACGGATCTGGTTTTTGCACTAAGTGTTTTCAGCGCGGAAGCCCGGGACGATCTCCGGGCATTTGACGCTGCTCCGGGCGGATTGGCTATACACCCCCAGAGCCAAGGGACAGTCGGGCGGTTTTTGGGAATGACGTTTTTCAAAATCGAAAATGGTCAGAATCCTGGTTCTTTTTGATCCGGGATCCCAGCTAGACCTGTGGGCATGCAAAATCCGCCACCTCCGGGCCTCTGGCTGGTTCTATTCCAGCGCGGTCGGCTCCGGAGCACTGCGGACATGAGCGCACTCGGGCCGGGGCTGAACGGAGCCCCGCCGCCCGGTCCTTTCGGAAGCGAGACCGAGACGACCCGTCTGACCCAGGGGCCTTACGACGGCCGCCCCCCGCCACGGTAGAGCCGGCCCGCGGGCCCTCTCCGTTCCAGAGCGGGGGTATTTGCGGCCGTTTAACGCATTTTCTCGAAACCTCCGCACAGAGACTCCCACGCCCGGGGAGCTCGCCTCCAGGAGAGCGTACGCTTCGCCTCCACGGCCCCGCGTGCCCAACCACGGGGCGCGGGGCCCCGTTTTCGGCCCACGGCCAGCCCTGGCCACGGCCGACGCGGTTCTTCCCGAACCGCAGCCACTCTGGGCTACCTGGTTGATCCTGCCAGTAACATATGCTTGTCTCAAAGATTAAGCCATGCAAGTCTAAGTACACACGGCCGGTACAGTGAAACTGCGAATGGCTCATTAAATCAGTTATGGTTCCTTTGATCGCTCTACCGTTACTTGGATAACTGTGGCAATTCTAGAGCTAATACATGCCAACGAGCGCTGACCTCCGGGGATGCGTGCATTTATCAGACCCAAAACCCATGCGGGGTCGCCCCTCGGGGCTCCCCGCGCGCTTTGGTGACTCTAGATAACCTCGAGCCGATCACTGGCCCTCGTGGCGGAGACAACTCTGCCCTATCAACTTTCGATGGTACTTTCTGTGCCTACCATGGTGACCACGGGTAACAGGGAATCAGGGTTCGATTCCGGAGAGGGAACATGAGAAATGGCAACTACATCCAAGGAAGGCAACTGGCGACCACATCCAAGGAAGGAATATTGAGGGCCTGTAATTGAAGCGGTAATTCAAACTACAATAGCGTATATTAAAGTTGTTTCGTACGTAGCAGAGCAGCTCCGTCGCTGCGCTCTATTGAAAGTCAGGCCCTTGATCCAAGCTTTTGTCGGCCGGCCTCCGGGTCCCTCCCTCCTCCCCTGGGTAGAGAGTACCAGGGGAGGTGTGGGAGTTGGTTTTACCCAGGTTTCTATGTGTTATGTGTATGACAGAGTATCAGGGTCACTTGGAAAAGTTTCTAAGTGCTGAGCCACTTAGAAAAAATGTCCAAAGAGTATCAGGGTAACATGGAAAAGTTTCTAAGTGGCTCAGCACTTAGAAATTTTTCCAAGTGACCCTGATACTCTTTGGACATTTTTTCTAAGTGGCTCAGCACTTAGAAAAAATGTCCAAAGTCGCTCAGAGTATCAGGGTCACGGACTTCCTCCGGGCCGGGTCTTGGGGTGTAGTCCGAGGAGGGGTGCTTAAGAGTGGGTACCCGGGTCCGAAAGGTGCGCCGGGTGTCCCCGGAGGTCCATAGGAGCCATGCGGCCGAGGTTGTGCAGGTAGGCGGTGTTGGGGGAGCCCTTAGCGGGGTAGGGTTAGTGGATGAGAGCGGTGGTGGGTGTTGTTCCGGTGCTGTGGTTGTGTGTATGGGCCTGTAGGTGTTGGGACTGGGTTGAAGTTTTTGGGGGGCCTGGCTGGAGGTGTTAGACCCGGACGAAGGCGTCATGGAAGCAGGCTGGAGGTGTTAGACCAGGCCTGGAGCTGTCATGACTGGGGGCTGGGCTGGAGCTGTTGGTTAGGTGATGCATTTTCAGGTTTAATTCCTGATTTCAACCACTGGCCTCTGGCCTATCTCGCTCATGGTTGCATTGCAGGTCGGGATCCCATCCCTGACTGGGCTGTAGGTCTCAGACCCAGCTGCCTGGAGCTGTTGGTTAGGTGCTGGAGGTGGTAGACCCAGCTTGGAGCTGCCCTGACTGGGCTGTAGGTCTCAGACCCAGCTGCCTGGAGCTTTTGGTTAGGTGCTGGAGGTTGTAGACCCGGCTTGGAGCTTCCCTGACTGGGCTGTAGGTCTTAGACAAGGCCTGGAGCTGTCATGACCGGGCTGGAGCTGTTGGTTAGGTGCTGGAGGTGGTAGACCCGGCTTGGAGCTGTCATGACCGGGCTGTAGGTCTTAGACAAGGCCTGGAGCTGTACTGACCGGGCTGGAGCTGTTGGTTAGGTGCTGGAGGTGGTAGACCCGGCTTGGAGCTGTCATGACCGGGCTGTAGGTCTTAGACAAGGCCTGGAGCTGTACTGACCGGGCTGGAGCTGTTGGTTAGGTGCTGGAGGTGGTAGACCCGGCTTGGAGCTGTCATGACCGGGCTGTAGGTCTTAGACAAGGCCTGGAGCTGTACTGACCGGGCTGGAGCTGTTGGTTAGGTGCTGGAGGTGGTAGACCCGGCTTGGAGCTGTCATGACCGGGCTGTAGGTCTTAGACAAGGCCTGGAGCTGTACTGACCGGGCTGGAGCTGTTGGTTAGGTGCTGGAGGTGGTAGACCCGGCTTGGAGCTGTCATGACCGGGCTGTAGGTCTTAGACAAGGCCTGGAGCTGTACTGACCGGGCTGGAGCTGTTGGTTAGGTGCTGGAGGTGGTAGACCCGGCTTGGAGCTGCCCTGACTGGGCTGTAGGTCTTAGACAAGGCCTGGAGCTGTACTGACCGGGCTGGAGCTGTTGGTTAGGTGCTGGAGGTGGTAGACCCGGCTTGGAGCTGCCCTGACTGGGCTGTAGGTCTTAGACAAGGCCTGGAGCTGTCATGACCGGGCTGGAGCTGTTGGTTAGGTGCTGGAGGTGGTAGACCCGGCTTGGAGCTGTCATGACCGGGCTGTAGGTCTTAGACAAGGCCTGGAGCTGTACTGACCGGGCTGGAGCTGTTGGTTAGGTGCTGGAGGTGGTGGACCCGGCTTGGAGCTGCCCTGACTGGGCTGTAGGTCTTAGACAAGGCCTGGAGCTGTCATGACCGGGCTGGAGCTGTTGGTTAGGTGCTGGAGGTGGTGTGTCTGTATATATGGTTTATGGAGCCAATTGACCTGACTACTCACCAGCACTACGAGAACCTAAGGGGATTAGCAGGACTATGCTACGGTCCTCATAAACCAAGATTTTGTATTTTAATTTTTAGCATATAAAGAGCATAATTTCATTGTTTTTCTGAAGTCCTTTTAATGCTCAATGATAATATATCATGCACATATCAAGTTTTTTTAAATTCTTAGCTTTTAAAGACCATAAATTGAAAGTTTATTTGACGTCCATATAATACCCCAACCTGACTTCTTGTGTATGGAGTGTATGATGTGCTCCCCCTACCCTACTCTGGCGGTATTGAAGGCTCCATTGTGATTGGTTCTTTATGGGGACACGTGCGGGATATGTGTCCGGGCATGTTGAGTGATTTCGGAAGACATCTAATGGTAATGCGAAGAAGAAGGACCAAGAGAAAGTTCACTCCAAAGAAGACAAGAAAATATATTGGTAAGTATCTAGTCCTTGTTAAATATACGTTATCAAGTATTTTCTGAATGGAACTTAGCCCCGGCCTGGAGGATTTATCCCCGGGCTGGATGATATGGGGACCGGGCTATTGGGTTTTGGAGCTGGCTGTGGAACTTAGCCCCAGCCTTGGTGAGTTTTCCCCGGCCTGGATGAGTTGGGGGGTGTAGTCCGAGGAGGGGTGCTTAAGAGTGGGTCCGAGATGTGGGCTGTGTGTCCCCGGAGGTCCAGAGGAGCCAGGGGGGCGAGTGTGTGCACGTAGGCCGGGGTAGGAGTGCCCTGAGCCGGGTAGTGTAAGTGGAGTAGAGGGTGGGTCATTGTGGTGGATGTCGGTGCGGAGCTGGTAGCTTTAGGAGCAGGCTGGTCAGAGGAGGTCCAGAGGAGCCAGGGGGGCGAGTGTGTGCACGTAGGCCGTGGTAGGAGTGCCCTGAGCCGGGTAGTGTAAGTGGAGTAGAGGGTGGGTCATTGTGGTGGATGTCGGTGCGGAGCTGGTAGCTTTAGGAGCAGGCTGGTCAGAGGAGGTCCAGAGGAGCCAGGGGGGCGAGTGTGTGCACGTAGGCCGGGGTAGGAGTGCCCTGAGCCGGGTAGTGTAAGTGGAGTAGAGGGTGGGTCATTGTGGTGGATGTCGGTGCGGAGCTGGTAGCTTTAGGAGCAGGCTGGTCAGAGGAGGTCCAGAGGAGCCAGGGGGGCGAGTGTGTGCACGTAGGCCGTGGTAGGAGTGCCCTGAGCCGGGTAGTGTAAGTGGAGTAGAGGGTGGGTCATTGTGGTGGATGTCGGTGCGGAGCTGGTAGCTTTAGGAGCAGGCTGGTCAGAGGAGGTCCAGAGGAGCCAGGGGGGCGAGTGTGTGCACGTAGGCCGGGGTAGGAGTGCCCTGAGCCGGGTAGTGTAAGTGGAGTAGAGGGTGGGTCATTGTGGTGGATGTCGGTGCGGAGCTGGTAGCTTTAGGAGCAGGCTGGTCAGAGGAGGTCCAGAGGAGCCAGGGGGGCGAGTGTGTGCACGTAGGCCGGGGTAGGAGTGCCCTGAGCCGGGTAGTGTAAGTGGAGTAGAGGGTGGGTCATTGTGGTGGATGTCGGTGCGGAGCTGGTAGCTTTAGGAGCAGGCTGGTCAGAGGAGGTCCAGAGGAGCCAGGGGGGCGAGTGTGTGCACGTAGGCCGTGGTAGGAGTGCCCTGAGCCGGGTAGTGTAAGTGGAGTAGAGGGTGGGTCATTGTGGTGGATGTCGGTGCGGAGCTGGTAGCTTTAGGAGCAGGCTGGTCAGAGGAGGTCCAGAGGAGCCAGGGGGGCGAGTGTGTGCACGTAGGCCGGGGTAGGAGTGCCCTGAGCCGGGTAGTGTAAGTGGAGTAGAGGGTGGGTCATTGTGGTGGATGTCGGTGCGGAGCTGGTAGCTTTAGGAGCAGGCTGGTCAGAGGAGGTCCAGAGGAGCCAGGGGGGCGAGTGTGTGCACGTAGGCCGTGGTAGGAGTGCCCTGAGCCGGGTAGTGTAAGTGGAGTAGAGGGTGGGTCATTGTGGTGGATGTCGGTGCGGAGCTGGTAGCTTTAGGAGCAGGCTGGTCAGAGGAGGTCCAGAGGAGCCAGGGGGGCGAGTGTGTGCACGTAGGCCGGGGTAGGAGTGCCCTGAGCCGGGTAGTGTAAGTGGAGTAGAGGGTGGGTCATTGTGGTGGATGTCGGTGCGGAGCTGGTAGCTTTAGGAGCAGGCTGGTCAGAGGAGGTCCAGAGGAGCCAGGGGGGCGAGTGTGTGCACGTAGGCCGGGGTAGGAGTGCCCTGAGCCGGGTAGTGTAAGTGGAGTAGAGGGTGGGTCATTGTGGTGGATGTCGGTGCGGAGCTGGTAGCTTTAGGAGCAGGCTGGTCAGAGGAGGTCCAGAGGAGCCAGGGGGGCGAGTGTGTGCACGTAGGCCGTGGTAGGAGTGCCCTGAGCCGGGTAGTGTAAGTGGAGTAGAGGGTGGGTCATTGTGGTGGATGTCGGTGCGGAGCTGGTAGCTTTAGGAGCAGGCTGGTCAGAGGAGGTCCAGAGGAGCCAGGGGGGCGAGTGTGTGCACGTAGGCCGGGGTAGGAGTGCCCTGAGCCGGGTAGTGTAAGTGGAGTAGAGGGTGGGTCATTGTGGTGGATGTCGGTGCGGAGCTGGTAGCTTTAGGAGCAGGCTGGTCAGAGGAGGTCCAGAGGAGCCAGGGGGGCGAGTGTGTGCACGTAGGCCGTGGTAGGAGTGCCCTGAGCCGGGTAGTGTAAGTGGAGTAGAGGGTGGGTCATTGTGGTGGATGTCGGTGCGGAGCTGGTAGCTTTAGGAGCAGGCTGGTCAGAGGAGGTCCAGAGGAGCCAGGGGGGCGAGTGTGTGCACGTAGGCCGTGGTAGGAGTGCCCTGAGCCGGGTAGTGTAAGTGGAGTAGAGGGTGGGTCATTGTGGTGGATGTCGGTGCGGAGCTGGTAGCTTTAGGAGCAGGCTGGTCAGAGGAGGTCCAGAGGAGCCAGGGGGGCGAGTGTGTGCACGTAGGCCGTGGTAGGAGTGCCCTGAGCCGGGTAGTGTAAGTGGAGTAGAGGGTGGGTCATTGTGGTGGATGTCGGTGCGGAGCTGGTAGCTTTAGGAGCAGGCTGGTCAGAGGAGGTCCAGAGGAGCCAGGGGGGCGAGTGTGTGCACGTAGGCCGTGGTAGGAGTGCCCTGAGCCGGGTAGTGTAAGTGGAGTAGAGGGTGGGTCATTGTGGTGGATGTCGGTGCGGAGCTGGTAGCTTTAGGAGCAGGCTGGTCAGAGGAGGTCCAGAGGAGCCAGGGGGGCGAGTGTGTGCACGTAGGCCGGGGTAGGAGTGCCCTGAGCCGGGTAGTGTAAGTGGAGTAGAGGGTGGGTCATTGTGGTGGATGTCGGTGCGGAGCTGGTAGCTTTAGGAGCAGGCTGGTCAGAGGAGGTCCAGAGGAGCCAGGGGGGCGAGTGTGTGCAAGTAGGGCCGGGGTAGGAGTGCCCTGAGCCGGGTAGTGTAAGTGGAGTAGAGGGTGGGTCATTGTGGTGGATGTCGGTGCGGGGCTGGTAGCTTTAGGAGCAGGCTGTGGAACTTAGCCCCAGCCTTGGTGAGTTTTCCCCGGCCCTGATGAGTTGGGGACCGGGGTATTGGGTTTAGGAGCTGGCTGTGGAACTTAGCCCCAGCCTGGGTGGTTCTTTGTAGGTTCAAGTATTGTCTGTTTATCTTTCAGAGTGACACTGGGAAGGACCAAAGGCAGGAGATGGCACAAGAAAAAAACAACCCAGACTCAGACCCAGACTATGTGGGTGATGAAGATTTAGATGAGCTCCCCCATCCAAATATATGGCTGACACAAAAGTCGGATACAAGTCTTGCTCCTGCTTCTAGTGCACCGGGAACCAGCCAGCAAGGTAGTTCTTCATACACCTCAGAGTTGCATTCAGAGAATGGTCCACGAAGAGGAGACCCACAGCGGACAAGTTCCATAAATTACTGCTTTGTCTGCGGTAAGCCCCAGAAGAAAATATCGAGACATCTTAAAACACACAAGACCAATGCAGAGATTGTACAAGTCTTTTCCCTTACTGATGTCAAGGAGCGCAACAAACGGATTGAGAAAATTAGGAATAAAGGGAACTTTTTACATAATCAAGCAGTATTACAAAGTGGGAAAGGGCAATTGAAAGTGAAGCGACGATGCAAAAAAAAAGCTTTGGATGGAAAGTTTATTCACTGCATGTATTGTCAAGGCATGTTTCTCCGCAAAGAACTATGGAGGCATACTCGCAGGTGCCCTCACAAACCCGAAGATGCAAACCAAGAAGAGACGTCTGGAAGGAGAAGGATCCTCGGCTCTGCATCAGCTCAGGATGCCGCCTTATGTGCGCAAATCTCGGGTGGGGTTTGGAAGCTTCTCAGTGTTATGAACGTGGATGAAGTTGGATCAGTTGTGCGAAATGACTTCTGTATTCTCCAGTTTGCCCAGTCACTTTACAACATTCATGGACAGGATACAACAAAGTATGAATACATAAGACAAAAACTGAGAGAAGTGGGACGTCTGCTGCTGTGCTTGCGGACAGATTTCTCTGTGCCGACCCTGGAAGATGCTGTTAGGCCTGCAAACTTTGAGAAAGTGGTACAAGCGGTCAAAAAGGTAGCAGGTTTTAATGATGACAATCTTTCGTACAAAACCCCGAGCCTTGCTCTTAAACTCGGCCACACACTGAATAAGATCTGCGACATCATCCACTGCCGGGGCTTGATGGCAGAAGATGAGAAGCTGGTGAAGTATACTGAAACATTTAAGAAGTTGCTCAGTACCAAGTGGAAAGAATATGTATCTCACAATGCCCTTAACACACTGAGTGATGCCAAGTTTAATAAACCGTTAACCTTACCATTCACTGAAGATGTTGTGAAACTTCACAAGTTTTTGGAAAAGGCAGCAGAAGAGGCCACAAGCAAACTGCAAGAAACAGATGATGCTCAAACTTATGCCCGTCTTGCCATGGTGTTGCTCACACAAATCATTGTGTTCAACCGTCGGCGAGCTGGAGAGGTTTCCAAAATGCCTCTGAAACATTTTCTGGAGAGGGATAATCAACAACTTCATGCGGATGTAAGCCTTGGTTTATCGGACACAGAAAAGAAGCTCTGCCGGTATCTAAGTCGCGTGGAAATTATGGGTAAAAGAGGGAGAAAAGTTGCAGTTCTTCTCCCCCGACCTGTTGTCAATGGTCTTACACTACTCACAAATAAGAGGAAAGAATGTGGTGTGTCTCCCTCAAACCCATTCTTATTTGCACGACCCAAAGCACCAACCCATTATAGAGGAAGTGACTGCCTGAGACGTTTCTCCACACAGTGCGACACAAAGTACCCCGAGCACCTCCGGTCGACGGGTCTCAGGAAACATGTGGCCACGCTATCTCAAGTCTTAAACCTCCAGGAGAATGAGCTGGATCAGGTGGCAGACTTCCTTGGACATGATATCCGCGTACACAGGGAATTCTACAGACTGCCTGTTCCAACAACACAACTTGCAAAGATATCCAAAGTATTGCTTTTAATGGAGAAGGGATCCATTTCCTCGCTAAAAGGAAAGACGCTGGAGGAGATTGAACTTGAAGGTTTGTTAAATGTATCTCTTATCTGGGTGTGCATGTAGGGCCGGGGTAGGAGTGCCCTGAGCCGGGTAGTGTAAGTGGAGTAGAGGGTGGGTCATTGTGGTGGATGTCGGTGCGGAGCTGGTAGCTTTAGGAGCAGGCTGGTCAGAGGAGGTCCAGAGGAGCCAGGGGGGCGAGTGTGTGCACGTAGGCCGGGGTAGGAGTGCCCTGAGCCGGGTAGTGTAAGTGGAGTAGAGGGTGGGTCATTGTGGTGGATGTCGGTGCGGGGCTGGTAGCTTTAGGAGCCGGCTGGGGATCTTAGCCCCAGCCTTGGTGAGTTTTCCCAGGCCTGGTGGCTTTAGGAGCGGGCTGATTGAATTGAATCCCCCTTTTGTTTTTAGATGAAATTCCCATCAGTGCAGATGAGGCCGAAGAGGAGAGTCACAGTGACTCGGGGGACTCTGCTGAGAAACAAGCGGCAACTGTGGTTATAGATGATGACCCGATCGACATAGCTGATGGAGATACCTCTGATTTTGAAGGCAAGTTCTTCTGTTTACTCTTGTAGTAGTCTTGCTCTGACTTATTCACATTGTTTTGTTTAAATTAATTCCTAATTTTCCTTTTCAGAGGCAGCACAGAGGCCTGCAAAGCAACCTGGACCAAAACGCAGAGTGACAAAAAGAGCATGGTCAAAGACTGAAGAAGCAGCTGTAATGCGGCATTTTAAAAAACACATCAAGAGAGGAAAACTGGCCACAAAAAATGAAGTAACTCAGTGTAAGCAAGCAGAAATGGCCTTAAGTCAGAGAACACTGCAGAATATAAGAGACTTTGTGAGAAATCGTGGACTAGCACATAAAAGACAACTAAAGGTAAAAGATGGATAAGCATGGAGTGTATGTATGAAGAACATTAAAACTTTTCCAGCCTCTAATTGTGGTTCATCCATCCATCCATTTTCTCCCACTTGTCCGTTGCCGGGTCGTGGAGGCAGCCGTTGGAGCTGCCCAAATCACATAGCACCAGTCCCCTATGGCTCCTCCTGCAGGTGGTGGGTCCACGGAAGGACGGCCTCATGGTTCCAAACGGGCCTGTTGGTCTCTCATAGGGGAATTGTGGTTCAGTTATGTTTAAAGTCCTCATAATTCATCTTTGGTCCTCATGAACCACCTTCTGGTCGGTGGCTGTGTATAGACAACCGTAGCTGATACAAGGATGTTAAATAGACCTAAATTTTTTTCAGATTTTTTACAGTTAGTCTATCCAGAGCTTATCTCTCTAGGACCTTGGGAAACCATAGTCCTCTTAAACCACACCAGGGTTGGTTTTTCCAAAAGGTCAACATAAACCATAAAACCACGTATGTGTGGGTGCATGTAGGTGTTGGGACTGTGTTGAAGGTTTTGGGGGCCCGGCTGGAGTTGTTAGACCCGGACGAAGGCGTCTGGGAAGTGGGCTGGAGGTGTTAGACCAGTGGTGGAGCTTCTTGGAGCTTCGTGGAGCTCCGTGGAGCTCCATAGAGCTTTATTTCGGGCTTAAACTGTGGATAAATGCGCTCGGGGGCCGCGGGGGTTAGGCGGTTAAGGCAGGCGCTCGGCATCAGCACCTCGGACAGCTCGCGGGGGTTAAGCGGTTCTCGCCCTTCCCGCGGCAGCAGACGCCTAGTCCTGGGTTATTCTTTCGAAAGGTGGACACGGTCCGGTCCGGGAGAGTCTCCCGGACACGTAGATGTGCGTGTCCGCGCGGTGGCTCATTTCCCCGCGGAGTTATTAGCTCCGGAGTCCCCAGTCCGGAGGACTTATCCCCGGCGTGGATGAGTTCTCCCCGGCCTGACTGAGTTGGGGACCGGGCTGGAGTTGTCCAACCCGGCCTGTAACACTGTCCTGTATTCGGTGTCCAGTGGCGGGGCTTCCTGGAGCTTCCTGGAGCTTCCTGGAGCTTTATTTCGGGGTAAAACCGTGTATAATAGCGCTCGGCGGAGGCGGGGGTTAAGCGGTTAGGACCGTCGCCAGGACTAAGCGCCAGCCGGAGCGAGGCAAAAGCACACCCCAAAACGCCCTTAAATCCACACCAAAAGTATCCAGGGTTATAGAGTCGACCCTTGCGCACACGCTGGTACCGGAACCGGGCCGATGCGAGCCCGTTAACGGCCCCGTTTAACGGTTCTCGCCCTTCCCGCGGCAGCAGACGCCTAGTCCTGGGTTATTCTTTCGAAAGGTGGACACGGTCCGGTCCGGGAGAGTCTCCCGGACACGTAGATGTGCGTGTCCGCGCGGTGGCTCATTTCCCCGCGGAGTTATTAGCTCCGGAGTCCCCAGTCCGGAGGACTTATCCCCGGCGTGGATGAGTTCTCCCCGGCCTGACTGAGTTGGGGACCGGGCTGGAGTTGTCCAACCCGGCCTGTAACACTGTCCTGTATTCGGTGTCCAGTGGCGGGGCTTCCTGGAGCTTCCTGGAGCTTCCTGGAGCTTTATTTCGGGGTAAAACCGTGTATAATAGCGCTCGGCGGAGGCGGGGGTTAAGCGGTTAGGACCGTCGCCAGGACTAAGCGCCAGCCGGAGCGAGGCAAAAGCACACCCCAAAACGCCCTTAAATCCACACCAAAAGTATCCAGGGTTATAGAGTCGACCCTTGCGCACACGCTGGTACCGGAACCGGGCCGATGCGAGCCCGTTAACGGCCCCGTTTAACGGTTCTCGCCCTTCCCGCGGCAGCAGACGCCTAGTCCTGGGTTATTCTTTCGAAAGGTGGACACGGTCCGGTCCGGGAGAGTCTCCCGGACACGTAGATGTGCGTGTCCGCGCGGTGGCTCATTTCCCCGCGGAGTTATTAGCTCCGGAGTCCCCAGTCCGGAGGACTTATCCCCGGCGTGGATGAGTTCTCCCCGGCCTGACTGAGTTGGGGACCGGGCTGGAGTTGTCCAACCCGGCCTGTAACACTGTCCTGTATTCGGTGTCCAGTGGCGGGGCTTCCTGGAGCTTCCTGGAGCTTCCTGGAGCTTTATTTCGGGGTAAAACCGTGTATAATAGCGCTCGGCGGAGGCGGGGGTTAAGCGGTTAGGACCGTCGCCAGGACTAAGCGCCAGCCGGAGCGAGGCAAAAGCACACCCCAAAACGCCCTTAAATCCACACCAAAAGTATCCAGGGTTATAGAGTCGACCCTTGCGCACACGCTGGTACCGGAACCGGGCCGATGCGAGCCCGTTAACGGCCCCGTTTAACGGTTCTCGCCCTTCCCGCGGCAGCAGACGCCTAGTCCTGGGTTATTCTTTCGAAAGGTGGACACGGTCCGGTCCGGGAGAGTCTCCCGGACACGTAGATGTGCGTGTCCGCGCGGTGGCTCATTTCCCCGCGGAGTTATTAGCTCCGGAGTCCCCAGTCCGGAGGACTTATCCCCGGCGTGGATGAGTTCTCCCCGGCCTGACTGAGTTGGGGACCGGGCTGGAGTTGTCCAACCCGGCCTGTAACACTGTCCTGTATTCGGTGTCCAGTGGCGGGGCTTCCTGGAGCTTCCTGGAGCTTCCTGGAGCTTTATTTCGGGGTAAAACCGTGTATAATAGCGCTCGGCGGAGGCGGGGGTTAAGAGGTTAAGACAGGCGCTCGGCTTCAGCACCTCGGACAGCCCAGGAACAAACCAACCCCCCCCCCCAAAAAACGACTTTCAATCCACACTAAAAGTATCCAGGGTTATAGAGCCGAGCCTCCCGAACACGCCTGTGCTGGAATTGGGCCGGTGGGACACCGTTAAAGGCCCCTTTTAACGGTTCAAAGTTCCGTAGCGCTAGGTTCTCGCCCTTCCCGCGGCAGCAAACGCCGAGTCCTGGGTTATTCTTTCAAAAGGTGGACACGGGCCGGTCCGGGAGAGTCCCCCGGTCACGCTGATGTGCGTGTCCGCGCGGTGGCTCGCACCCCCGCGGAGTTATAGGCGTACAGCACCCGCGGAGAAAAAAAATGCCAAAAAATAGAAAAACGCTTTTAATCCCGGAAAGAGTGGTACCGGCGGGTAGAGGGTGACCGCCCGGACCCGTGGATGTGCAAATCTCAAAAGTCGATTCCGTGACCCTGATACTCTTTGAGTATCAGGGTCACGGATCTGGTTTTTGCACTAAGTGTTTTCAGCGCGGAAGCCCGGGACGATCTCCGGGCATTTGACGCTGCTCCGGGCGGATTGGCTATACACCCCCAGAGCCAAGGGACAGTCGGGCGGTTTTTGGGAATGACGTTTTTCAAAATCGAAAATGGTCAGAATCCTGGTTCTTTTTGATCCGGGATCCCAGCTAGACCTGTGGGCATGCAAAATCCGCCACCTCCGGGCCTCTGGCTGGTTCTATTCCAGCGCGGTCGGCTCCGGAGCACTGCGGACATGAGCGCACTCGGGCCGGGGCTGAACGGAGCCCCGCCGCCCGGTCCTTTCGGAAGCGAGACCGAGACGACCCGTCTGACCCAGGGGCCTTACGACGGCCGCCCCCCGCCACGGTAGAGCCGGCCCGCGGGCCCTCTCCGTTCCAGAGCGGGGGTATTTGCGGCCGTTTAACGCATTTTCTCGAAACCTCCGCACAGAGACTCCCACGCCCGGGGAGCTCGCCTCCAGGAGAGCGTACGCTTCGCCTCCACGGCCCCGCGTGCCCAACCACGGGGCGCGGGGCCCCGTTTTCGGCCCACGGCCAGCCCTGGCCACGGCCGACGCGGTTCTTCCCGAACCGCAGCCACTCTGGGCTACCTGGTTGATCCTGCCAGTAACATATGCTTGTCTCAAAGATTAAGCCATGCAAGTCTAAGTACACACGGCCGGTACAGTGAAACTGCGAATGGCTCATTAAATCAGTTATGGTTCCTTTGATCGCTCTACCGTTACTTGGATAACTGTGGCAATTCTAGAGCTAATACATGCCAACGAGCGCTGACCTCCGGGGATGCGTGCATTTATCAGACCCAAAACCCATGCGGGGTCGCCCCTCGGGGCTCCCCGCGCGCTTTGGTGACTCTAGATAACCTCGAGCCGATCACTGGCCCTCGTGGCGGAGACAACTCTGCCCTATCAACTTTCGATGGTACTTTCTGTGCCTACCATGGTGACCACGGGTAACAGGGAATCAGGGTTCGATTCCGGAGAGGGAACATGAGAAATGGCAACTACATCCAAGGAAGGCAACTGGCGACCACATCCAAGGAAGGAATATTGAGGGCCTGTAATTGAAGCGGTAATTCAAACTACAATAGCGTATATTAAAGTTGTTTCGTACGTAGCAGAGCAGCTCCGTCGCTGCGCTCTATTGAAAGTCAGGCCCTTGATCCAAGCTTTTGTCGGCCGGCCTCCGGGTCCCTCCCTCCTCCCCTGGGTAGAGAGTACCAGGGGAGGTGTGGGAGTTGGTTTTACCCAGGTTTCTATGTGTTATGTGTATGACAGAGTATCAGGGTCACTTGGAAAAGTTTCTAAGTGCTGAGCCACTTAGAAAAAATGTCCAAAGAGTATCAGGGTAACATGGAAAAGTTTCTAAGTGGCTCAGCACTTAGAAATTTTTCCAAGTGACCCTGATACTCTTTGGACATTTTTTCTAAGTGGCTCAGCACTTAGAAAAAATGTCCAAAGTCGCTCAGAGTATCAGGGTCACGGACTTCCTCCGGGCCGGGTCTTGGGGTGTAGTCCGAGGAGGGGTGCTTAAGAGTGGGTACCCGGGTCCGAAAGGTGCGCCGGGTGTCCCCGGAGGTCCATAGGAGCCATGCGGCCGAGGTTGTGCAGGTAGGCGGTGTTGGGGGAGCCCTTAGCGGGGTAGGGTTAGTGGATGAGAGCGGTGGTGGGTGTTGTTCCGGTGCTGTGGTTGTGTGTATGGGCCTGTAGGTGTTGGGACTGGGTTGAAGTTTTTGGGGGGCCTGGCTGGAGGTGTTAGACCCGGACGAAGGCGTCATGGAAGCAGGCTGGAGGTGTTAGACCAGGCCTGGAGCTGTCATGACTGGGGGCTGGGCTGGAGCTGTTGGTTAGGTGATGCATTTTCAGGTTTAATTCCTGATTTCAACCACTGGCCTCTGGCCTATCTCGCTCATGGTTGCATTGCAGGTCGGGATCCCATCCCTGACTGGGCTGTAGGTCTCAGACCCAGCTGCCTGGAGCTGTTGGTTAGGTGCTGGAGGTGGTAGACCCAGCTTGGAGCTGCCCTGACTGGGCTGTAGGTCTCAGACCCAGCTGCCTGGAGCTTTTGGTTAGGTGCTGGAGGTTGTAGACCCGGCTTGGAGCTTCCCTGACTGGGCTGTAGGTCTTAGACAAGGCCTGGAGCTGTCATGACCGGGCTGGAGCTGTTGGTTAGGTGCTGGAGGTGGTAGACCCGGCTTGGAGCTGTCATGACCGGGCTGTAGGTCTTAGACAAGGCCTGGAGCTGTACTGACCGGGCTGGAGCTGTTGGTTAGGTGCTGGAGGTGGTAGACCCGGCTTGGAGCTGTCATGACCGGGCTGTAGGTCTTAGACAAGGCCTGGAGCTGTACTGACCGGGCTGGAGCTGTTGGTTAGGTGCTGGAGGTGGTAGACCCGGCTTGGAGCTGTCATGACCGGGCTGTAGGTCTTAGACAAGGCCTGGAGCTGTACTGACCGGGCTGGAGCTGTTGGTTAGGTGCTGGAGGTGGTAGACCCGGCTTGGAGCTGTCATGACCGGGCTGTAGGTCTTAGACAAGGCCTGGAGCTGTACTGACCGGGCTGGAGCTGTTGGTTAGGTGCTGGAGGTGGTAGACCCGGCTTGGAGCTGTCATGACCGGGCTGTAGGTCTTAGACAAGGCCTGGAGCTGTACTGACCGGGCTGGAGCTGTTGGTTAGGTGCTGGAGGTGGTAGACCCGGCTTGGAGCTGCCCTGACTGGGCTGTAGGTCTTAGACAAGGCCTGGAGCTGTACTGACCGGGCTGGAGCTGTTGGTTAGGTGCTGGAGGTGGTAGACCCGGCTTGGAGCTGCCCTGACTGGGCTGTAGGTCTTAGACAAGGCCTGGAGCTGTCATGACCGGGCTGGAGCTGTTGGTTAGGTGCTGGAGGTGGTAGACCCGGCTTGGAGCTGTCATGACCGGGCTGTAGGTCTTAGACAAGGCCTGGAGCTGTACTGACCGGGCTGGAGCTGTTGGTTAGGTGCTGGAGGTGGTGGACCCGGCTTGGAGCTGCCCTGACTGGGCTGTAGGTCTTAGACAAGGCCTGGAGCTGTCATGACCGGGCTGGAGCTGTTGGTTAGGTGCTGGAGGTGGTGTGTCTGTATATATGGTTTATGGAGCCAATTGACCTGACTACTCACCAGCACTACGAGAACCTAAGGGGATTAGCAGGACTATGCTACGGTCCTCATAAACCAAGATTTTGTATTTTAATTTTTAGCATATAAAGAGCATAATTTCATTGTTTTTCTGAAGTCCTTTTAATGCTCAATGATAATATATCATGCACATATCAAGTTTTTTTAAATTCTTAGCTTTTAAAGACCATAAATTGAAAGTTTATTTGACGTCCATATAATACCCCAACCTGACTTCTTGTGTATGGAGTGTATGATGTGCTCCCCCTACCCTACTCTGGCGGTATTGAAGGCTCCATTGTGATTGGTTCTTTATGGGGACACGTGCGGGATATGTGTCCGGGCATGTTGAGTGATTTCGGAAGACATCTAATGGTAATGCGAAGAAGAAGGACCAAGAGAAAGTTCACTCCAAAGAAGACAAGAAAATATATTGGTAAGTATCTAGTCCTTGTTAAATATACGTTATCAAGTATTTTCTGAATGGAACTTAGCCCCGGCCTGGAGGATTTATCCCCGGGCTGGATGATATGGGGACCGGGCTATTGGGTTTTGGAGCTGGCTGTGGAACTTAGCCCCAGCCTTGGTGAGTTTTCCCCGGCCTGGATGAGTTGGGGGGTGTAGTCCGAGGAGGGGTGCTTAAGAGTGGGTCCGAGATGTGGGCTGTGTGTCCCCGGAGGTCCAGAGGAGCCAGGGGGGCGAGTGTGTGCACGTAGGCCGGGGTAGGAGTGCCCTGAGCCGGGTAGTGTAAGTGGAGTAGAGGGTGGGTCATTGTGGTGGATGTCGGTGCGGAGCTGGTAGCTTTAGGAGCAGGCTGGTCAGAGGAGGTCCAGAGGAGCCAGGGGGGCGAGTGTGTGCACGTAGGCCGTGGTAGGAGTGCCCTGAGCCGGGTAGTGTAAGTGGAGTAGAGGGTGGGTCATTGTGGTGGATGTCGGTGCGGAGCTGGTAGCTTTAGGAGCAGGCTGGTCAGAGGAGGTCCAGAGGAGCCAGGGGGGCGAGTGTGTGCACGTAGGCCGGGGTAGGAGTGCCCTGAGCCGGGTAGTGTAAGTGGAGTAGAGGGTGGGTCATTGTGGTGGATGTCGGTGCGGAGCTGGTAGCTTTAGGAGCAGGCTGGTCAGAGGAGGTCCAGAGGAGCCAGGGGGGCGAGTGTGTGCACGTAGGCCGTGGTAGGAGTGCCCTGAGCCGGGTAGTGTAAGTGGAGTAGAGGGTGGGTCATTGTGGTGGATGTCGGTGCGGAGCTGGTAGCTTTAGGAGCAGGCTGGTCAGAGGAGGTCCAGAGGAGCCAGGGGGGCGAGTGTGTGCACGTAGGCCGGGGTAGGAGTGCCCTGAGCCGGGTAGTGTAAGTGGAGTAGAGGGTGGGTCATTGTGGTGGATGTCGGTGCGGAGCTGGTAGCTTTAGGAGCAGGCTGGTCAGAGGAGGTCCAGAGGAGCCAGGGGGGCGAGTGTGTGCACGTAGGCCGGGGTAGGAGTGCCCTGAGCCGGGTAGTGTAAGTGGAGTAGAGGGTGGGTCATTGTGGTGGATGTCGGTGCGGAGCTGGTAGCTTTAGGAGCAGGCTGGTCAGAGGAGGTCCAGAGGAGCCAGGGGGGCGAGTGTGTGCACGTAGGCCGTGGTAGGAGTGCCCTGAGCCGGGTAGTGTAAGTGGAGTAGAGGGTGGGTCATTGTGGTGGATGTCGGTGCGGAGCTGGTAGCTTTAGGAGCAGGCTGGTCAGAGGAGGTCCAGAGGAGCCAGGGGGGCGAGTGTGTGCACGTAGGCCGGGGTAGGAGTGCCCTGAGCCGGGTAGTGTAAGTGGAGTAGAGGGTGGGTCATTGTGGTGGATGTCGGTGCGGAGCTGGTAGCTTTAGGAGCAGGCTGGTCAGAGGAGGTCCAGAGGAGCCAGGGGGGCGAGTGTGTGCACGTAGGCCGTGGTAGGAGTGCCCTGAGCCGGGTAGTGTAAGTGGAGTAGAGGGTGGGTCATTGTGGTGGATGTCGGTGCGGAGCTGGTAGCTTTAGGAGCAGGCTGGTCAGAGGAGGTCCAGAGGAGCCAGGGGGGCGAGTGTGTGCACGTAGGCCGGGGTAGGAGTGCCCTGAGCCGGGTAGTGTAAGTGGAGTAGAGGGTGGGTCATTGTGGTGGATGTCGGTGCGGAGCTGGTAGCTTTAGGAGCAGGCTGGTCAGAGGAGGTCCAGAGGAGCCAGGGGGGCGAGTGTGTGCACGTAGGCCGGGGTAGGAGTGCCCTGAGCCGGGTAGTGTAAGTGGAGTAGAGGGTGGGTCATTGTGGTGGATGTCGGTGCGGAGCTGGTAGCTTTAGGAGCAGGCTGGTCAGAGGAGGTCCAGAGGAGCCAGGGGGGCGAGTGTGTGCACGTAGGCCGTGGTAGGAGTGCCCTGAGCCGGGTAGTGTAAGTGGAGTAGAGGGTGGGTCATTGTGGTGGATGTCGGTGCGGAGCTGGTAGCTTTAGGAGCAGGCTGGTCAGAGGAGGTCCAGAGGAGCCAGGGGGGCGAGTGTGTGCACGTAGGCCGGGGTAGGAGTGCCCTGAGCCGGGTAGTGTAAGTGGAGTAGAGGGTGGGTCATTGTGGTGGATGTCGGTGCGGAGCTGGTAGCTTTAGGAGCAGGCTGGTCAGAGGAGGTCCAGAGGAGCCAGGGGGGCGAGTGTGTGCACGTAGGCCGTGGTAGGAGTGCCCTGAGCCGGGTAGTGTAAGTGGAGTAGAGGGTGGGTCATTGTGGTGGATGTCGGTGCGGAGCTGGTAGCTTTAGGAGCAGGCTGGTCAGAGGAGGTCCAGAGGAGCCAGGGGGGCGAGTGTGTGCACGTAGGCCGTGGTAGGAGTGCCCTGAGCCGGGTAGTGTAAGTGGAGTAGAGGGTGGGTCATTGTGGTGGATGTCGGTGCGGAGCTGGTAGCTTTAGGAGCAGGCTGGTCAGAGGAGGTCCAGAGGAGCCAGGGGGGCGAGTGTGTGCACGTAGGCCGTGGTAGGAGTGCCCTGAGCCGGGTAGTGTAAGTGGAGTAGAGGGTGGGTCATTGTGGTGGATGTCGGTGCGGAGCTGGTAGCTTTAGGAGCAGGCTGGTCAGAGGAGGTCCAGAGGAGCCAGGGGGGCGAGTGTGTGCACGTAGGCCGTGGTAGGAGTGCCCTGAGCCGGGTAGTGTAAGTGGAGTAGAGGGTGGGTCATTGTGGTGGATGTCGGTGCGGAGCTGGTAGCTTTAGGAGCAGGCTGGTCAGAGGAGGTCCAGAGGAGCCAGGGGGGCGAGTGTGTGCACGTAGGCCGGGGTAGGAGTGCCCTGAGCCGGGTAGTGTAAGTGGAGTAGAGGGTGGGTCATTGTGGTGGATGTCGGTGCGGAGCTGGTAGCTTTAGGAGCAGGCTGGTCAGAGGAGGTCCAGAGGAGCCAGGGGGGCGAGTGTGTGCACGTAGGCCGTGGTAGGAGTGCCCTGAGCCGGGTAGTGTAAGTGGAGTAGAGGGTGGGTCATTGTGGTGGATGTCGGTGCGGAGCTGGTAGCTTTAGGAGCAGGCTGGTCAGAGGAGGTCCAGAGGAGCCAGGGGGGCGAGTGTGTGCACGTAGGCCGGGGTAGGAGTGCCCTGAGCCGGGTAGTGTAAGTGGAGTAGAGGGTGGGTCATTGTGGTGGATGTCGGTGCGGAGCTGGTAGCTTTAGGAGCAGGCTGGTCAGAGGAGGTCCAGAGGAGCCAGGGGGGCGAGTGTGTGCACGTAGGCCGTGGTAGGAGTGCCCTGAGCCGGGTAGTGTAAGTGGAGTAGAGGGTGGGTCATTGTGGTGGATGTCGGTGCGGAGCTGGTAGCTTTAGGAGCAGGCTGGTCAGAGGAGGTCCAGAGGAGCCAGGGGGGCGAGTGTGTGCACGTAGGCCGGGGTAGGAGTGCCCTGAGCCGGGTAGTGTAAGTGGAGTAGAGGGTGGGTCATTGTGGTGGATGTCGGTGCGGAGCTGGTAGCTTTAGGAGCAGGCTGGTCAGAGGAGGTCCAGAGGAGCCAGGGGGGCGAGTGTGTGCACGTAGGCCGGGGTAGGAGTGCCCTGAGCCGGGTAGTGTAAGTGGAGTAGAGGGTGGGTCATTGTGGTGGATGTCGGTGCGGAGCTGGTAGCTTTAGGAGCAGGCTGGTCAGAGGAGGTCCAGAGGAGCCAGGGGGGCGAGTGTGTGCACGTAGGCCGTGGTAGGAGTGCCCTGAGCCGGGTAGTGTAAGTGGAGTAGAGGGTGGGTCATTGTGGTGGATGTCGGTGCGGAGCTGGTAGCTTTAGGAGCAGGCTGGTCAGAGGAGGTCCAGAGGAGCCAGGGGGGCGAGTGTGTGCACGTAGGCCGGGGTAGGAGTGCCCTGAGCCGGGTAGTGTAAGTGGAGTAGAGGGTGGGTCATTGTGGTGGATGTCGGTGCGGAGCTGGTAGCTTTAGGAGCAGGCTGGTCAGAGGAGGTCCAGAGGAGCCAGGGGGGCGAGTGTGTGCACGTAGGCCGTGGTAGGAGTGCCCTGAGCCGGGTAGTGTAAGTGGAGTAGAGGGTGGGTCATTGTGGTGGATGTCGGTGCGGAGCTGGTAGCTTTAGGAGCAGGCTGGTCAGAGGAGGTCCAGAGGAGCCAGGGGGGCGAGTGTGTGCACGTAGGCCGTGGTAGGAGTGCCCTGAGCCGGGTAGTGTAAGTGGAGTAGAGGGTGGGTCATTGTGGTGGATGTCGGTGCGGAGCTGGTAGCTTTAGGAGCAGGCTGGTCAGAGGAGGTCCAGAGGAGCCAGGGGGGCGAGTGTGTGCACGTAGGCCGTGGTAGGAGTGCCCTGAGCCGGGTAGTGTAAGTGGAGTAGAGGGTGGGTCATTGTGGTGGATGTCGGTGCGGAGCTGGTAGCTTTAGGAGCAGGCTGGTCAGAGGAGGTCCAGAGGAGCCAGGGGGGCGAGTGTGTGCACGTAGGCCGTGGTAGGAGTGCCCTGAGCCGGGTAGTGTAAGTGGAGTAGAGGGTGGGTCATTGTGGTGGATGTCGGTGCGGAGCTGGTAGCTTTAGGAGCAGGCTGGTCAGAGGAGGTCCAGAGGAGCCAGGGGGGCGAGTGTGTGCACGTAGGCCGGGGTAGGAGTGCCCTGAGCCGGGTAGTGTAAGTGGAGTAGAGGGTGGGTCATTGTGGTGGATGTCGGTGCGGAGCTGGTAGCTTTAGGAGCAGGCTGGTCAGAGGAGGTCCAGAGGAGCCAGGGGGGCGAGTGTGTGCAAGTAGGGCCGGGGTAGGAGTGCCCTGAGCCGGGTAGTGTAAGTGGAGTAGAGGGTGGGTCATTGTGGTGGATGTCGGTGCGGGGCTGGTAGCTTTAGGAGCAGGCTGTGGAACTTAGCCCCAGCCTTGGTGAGTTTTCCCCGGCCCTGATGAGTTGGGGACCGGGGTATTGGGTTTAGGAGCTGGCTGTGGAACTTAGCCCCAGCCTGGGTGGTTCTTTGTAGGTTCAAGTATTGTCTGTTTATCTTTCAGAGTGACACTGGGAAGGACCAAAGGCAGGAGATGGCACAAGAAAAAAACAACCCAGACTCAGACCCAGACTATGTGGGTGATGAAGATTTAGATGAGCTCCCCCATCCAAATATATGGCTGACACAAAAGTCGGATACAAGTCTTGCTCCTGCTTCTAGTGCACCGGGAACCAGCCAGCAAGGTAGTTCTTCATACACCTCAGAGTTGCATTCAGAGAATGGTCCACGAAGAGGAGACCCACAGCGGACAAGTTCCATAAATTACTGCTTTGTCTGCGGTAAGCCCCAGAAGAAAATATCGAGACATCTTAAAACACACAAGACCAATGCAGAGATTGTACAAGTCTTTTCCCTTACTGATGTCAAGGAGCGCAACAAACGGATTGAGAAAATTAGGAATAAAGGGAACTTTTTACATAATCAAGCAGTATTACAAAGTGGGAAAGGGCAATTGAAAGTGAAGCGACGATGCAAAAAAAAAGCTTTGGATGGAAAGTTTATTCACTGCATGTATTGTCAAGGCATGTTTCTCCGCAAAGAACTATGGAGGCATACTCGCAGGTGCCCTCACAAACCCGAAGATGCAAACCAAGAAGAGACGTCTGGAAGGAGAAGGATCCTCGGCTCTGCATCAGCTCAGGATGCCGCCTTATGTGCGCAAATCTCGGGTGGGGTTTGGAAGCTTCTCAGTGTTATGAACGTGGATGAAGTTGGATCAGTTGTGCGAAATGACTTCTGTATTCTCCAGTTTGCCCAGTCACTTTACAACATTCATGGACAGGATACAACAAAGTATGAATACATAAGACAAAAACTGAGAGAAGTGGGACGTCTGCTGCTGTGCTTGCGGACAGATTTCTCTGTGCCGACCCTGGAAGATGCTGTTAGGCCTGCAAACTTTGAGAAAGTGGTACAAGCGGTCAAAAAGGTAGCAGGTTTTAATGATGACAATCTTTCGTACAAAACCCCGAGCCTTGCTCTTAAACTCGGCCACACACTGAATAAGATCTGCGACATCATCCACTGCCGGGGCTTGATGGCAGAAGATGAGAAGCTGGTGAAGTATACTGAAACATTTAAGAAGTTGCTCAGTACCAAGTGGAAAGAATATGTATCTCACAATGCCCTTAACACACTGAGTGATGCCAAGTTTAATAAACCGTTAACCTTACCATTCACTGAAGATGTTGTGAAACTTCACAAGTTTTTGGAAAAGGCAGCAGAAGAGGCCACAAGCAAACTGCAAGAAACAGATGATGCTCAAACTTATGCCCGTCTTGCCATGGTGTTGCTCACACAAATCATTGTGTTCAACCGTCGGCGAGCTGGAGAGGTTTCCAAAATGCCTCTGAAACATTTTCTGGAGAGGGATAATCAACAACTTCATGCGGATGTAAGCCTTGGTTTATCGGACACAGAAAAGAAGCTCTGCCGGTATCTAAGTCGCGTGGAAATTATGGGTAAAAGAGGGAGAAAAGTTGCAGTTCTTCTCCCCCGACCTGTTGTCAATGGTCTTACACTACTCACAAATAAGAGGAAAGAATGTGGTGTGTCTCCCTCAAACCCATTCTTATTTGCACGACCCAAAGCACCAACCCATTATAGAGGAAGTGACTGCCTGAGACGTTTCTCCACACAGTGCGACACAAAGTACCCCGAGCACCTCCGGTCGACGGGTCTCAGGAAACATGTGGCCACGCTATCTCAAGTCTTAAACCTCCAGGAGAATGAGCTGGATCAGGTGGCAGACTTCCTTGGACATGATATCCGCGTACACAGGGAATTCTACAGACTGCCTGTTCCAACAACACAACTTGCAAAGATATCCAAAGTATTGCTTTTAATGGAGAAGGGATCCATTTCCTCGCTAAAAGGAAAGACGCTGGAGGAGATTGAACTTGAAGGTTTGTTAAATGTATCTCTTATCTGGGTGTGCATGTAGGGCCGGGGTAGGAGTGCCCTGAGCCGGGTAGTGTAAGTGGAGTAGAGGGTGGGTCATTGTGGTGGATGTCGGTGCGGAGCTGGTAGCTTTAGGAGCAGGCTGGTCAGAGGAGGTCCAGAGGAGCCAGGGGGGCGAGTGTGTGCACGTAGGCCGGGGTAGGAGTGCCCTGAGCCGGGTAGTGTAAGTGGAGTAGAGGGTGGGTCATTGTGGTGGATGTCGGTGCGGGGCTGGTAGCTTTAGGAGCCGGCTGGGGATCTTAGCCCCAGCCTTGGTGAGTTTTCCCAGGCCTGGTGGCTTTAGGAGCGGGCTGATTGAATTGAATCCCCCTTTTGTTTTTAGATGAAATTCCCATCAGTGCAGATGAGGCCGAAGAGGAGAGTCACAGTGACTCGGGGGACTCTGCTGAGAAACAAGCGGCAACTGTGGTTATAGATGATGACCCGATCGACATAGCTGATGGAGATACCTCTGATTTTGAAGGCAAGTTCTTCTGTTTACTCTTGTAGTAGTCTTGCTCTGACTTATTCACATTGTTTTGTTTAAATTAATTCCTAATTTTCCTTTTCAGAGGCAGCACAGAGGCCTGCAAAGCAACCTGGACCAAAACGCAGAGTGACAAAAAGAGCATGGTCAAAGACTGAAGAAGCAGCTGTAATGCGGCATTTTAAAAAACACATCAAGAGAGGAAAACTGGCCACAAAAAATGAAGTAACTCAGTGTAAGCAAGCAGAAATGGCCTTAAGTCAGAGAACACTGCAGAATATAAGAGACTTTGTGAGAAATCGTGGACTAGCACATAAAAGACAACTAAAGGTAAAAGATGGATAAGCATGGAGTGTATGTATGAAGAACATTAAAACTTTTCCAGCCTCTAATTGTGGTTCATCCATCCATCCATTTTCTCCCACTTGTCCGTTGCCGGGTCGTGGAGGCAGCCGTTGGAGCTGCCCAAATCACATAGCACCAGTCCCCTATGGCTCCTCCTGCAGGTGGTGGGTCCACGGAAGGACGGCCTCATGGTTCCAAACGGGCCTGTTGGTCTCTCATAGGGGAATTGTGGTTCAGTTATGTTTAAAGTCCTCATAATTCATCTTTGGTCCTCATGAACCACCTTCTGGTCGGTGGCTGTGTATAGACAACCGTAGCTGATACAAGGATGTTAAATAGACCTAAATTTTTTTCAGATTTTTTACAGTTAGTCTATCCAGAGCTTATCTCTCTAGGACCTTGGGAAACCATAGTCCTCTTAAACCACACCAGGGTTGGTTTTTCCAAAAGGTCAACATAAACCATAAAACCACGTATGTGTGTGTGTGTGTGTGTGTGTGTGTGTGTGCATATGGTAGCGTGTGAGTGGAGCTCCGTGTGGTGGTGTGGGGGACATGTGTTCTCTGCTGCCCGGGCAGATGGCTCTCTCTCCCTCTCAGGCTTCAGTGATCACCATGGCTGCCTTTATCTGACCTCCTCCGGGACGGGCCTGTTTAACACGGCGCCGGCTAATAAAGTTGTCAGGTCCACATCTGGAGAGCGGACAGAACAGAGTCGTATCCTCACAAACACCCACACACACTTGCTTCCCTGAGCTGTGAGCGGTGCCTGGTCTTTACACCTGCTGCTGCTGAAGGATCTGCTCAGATATGAATATGCATGACGGCAAGGGAGCGGAGGTGCAGTCATTCGTTTGGACACCCTCTCATTTACACAACCACACGACTGGCCTTCACAAAATCTGCACCAAACGAATCACCATCATCATCATTTCTCTTGTTCTGGTCGATGTTGATTCAGTTACATTTGGATGAAACCAAATAAATCTGGCTTTTTACTGCGATGGTTTATGAGACATTTCGAAATGGCCCGTGATTTAAATGCTGTCCACCAGGCCAGCCGATACCACGAGACTTTCTGTGAGAGGGAAAAGTGAGTAAAAGTGATATGCTACAGATCAAGGGGGTTCTGTTAACAGACGTAAATGTAACTGACGTTAAACAAGGATCGCCGGACTTAATGTCCTCAGCTCCATGACACAGGCTATTAGGACACATTGATCATTAAGCAACTTGTGCAGTACAAATATGAATACTCTTAATAACATGGAAACTTTCCACTGTTTCTGTCCCATTCTAGATTAACTGGCAAATATCTCAACGATGATCAAGTGATATCAGAAATATGTAAAAATGTGCTGGCAAACATCTTAATTTACATTGCACTGTCACTTAAAAAGATAATTGTCCTGAACAGACATCAAAAGGGCAGAAAAAAAACAATTGTTTTTTTCTCAATTTTTCCCCCATTTGTTTTTTGGCATTTTTTCCCACTTTCCTTCTCAAGTAATACACCATTAATTAAGTGCACAGTCGCAAATCCTCAAATTCAAATGTTTCATCTTGTGATTTGCTGTACTGTATACGATTACGTTCAGATTCCAGACAGTCCAATGATAAACTACATGAACCTGTGTCTATGTGTCTGTTGTTGTTCTGTCTTTTCCGTTTGCTTTGAATTTCCGACGTGTAAGTCAGACTTTGATGCAGACCCATCTGAGCTGTGAAACTGTGTGTCTTTGCCGCAGCGATGCCTCCAGGAAGCCCGGGGCCCATCACGCGTCACGAGTCCTCAGACAGCCTCTGCTCAGACCACAGCGGGCAGGAAGACGAGGAGTGGCTCTCTCAGGTCAGAACTGCACCTACAGCTTCACATTAGCTTCTGTGTGATCATAGGGCTAGGCACTGTTAAACCATAACCGTCAATTCTCTAATATAGGCCGGGGCCTTTATTTACTCAAGGGTATCGATGACCAGGCCTTCATTGGAATCAGGTCAAAAATTGGAGACAGGCCTTTATTGACACTTTTTATTTTGTAGGAACAACAGGAAGCGTTTCGCTGCTGTTAGCGGAGCTTTTACATCGATGTCAGTGCAGATTTCTCTACTTTCGTTTTTACCGCGGATTTGGGATTATTTGTTGTTATCTCTTGTAAAAAGCGAGTTTAAGTGTTAAGTGTTTGTGATCGATCATAAAACAGACCCGAGAGAAGACGAGTTATTTTGAGGCGTGAGACTTACTTGCACACTGAGAGCTGCTGGATGTGTTTTGAGGACGAGATGGTGACTTTATTAAAACCCTGGAGGGTCACACAACATTTGTTGTTTGCCTTGTTTCCAAATATAGTCACAGGAGGTTTAAAAAATGGCTAAATCTGTGTCAAAGTTCCGCTTGGATCAGCTCCTCTCCGCAGCGGTCCCTCTCGGCCTGGGTTCCCGTTTGTTTTCTTCCACCTGCACGTGAGTTATCGTTTACACTAGTATGAGACAAATTCCTAACATGGGAAATATTTCTACCGCTATAGTCTCTAATAATAGCCCCGGCCTGTTTTAGAGCCAGCTACGAACCCGGCCACTGTTGGAGGCCCGGCCGGTAATGGAATACAGGCCAATATTAGAGAATATGCTTGTCTCTAAAGTAGGTAGCAGCATACCTTTGAGTTTGTCCGTCTTTGCCAAGTTGTTAATTAGCATAAATTTAGCCCGAACCAGTTCCGTTCGGACTCAAACAGATTGGCGGGAGCAGCACAGGATGTCTTCTCGTGTGTTCGTGAACTGCACTAACTTGCAGGCGAGGTTAATCGGCCACGGTCCCCCCCCGGATTTTTCAGAAAGGGTAAATGAGCAAACTCTGAGGTCCTCAGGTGAGACCCGTACAAATCGACATAATGAAGTATAATGACGTCAGCATCAGTCCAAAGCCTTTTGAACTGCCCATATGTCCGTATTTAAGTTATATTAATAATTGTGTTTCTCCATAAGCAATACTCTGATCCATTTTTATCCCTATTTAAACAGTTAGAGCAGACAAACTACAGACCAAGCAACAAGTGTGCGAGGAGATCGAGGAGGCTGCTTCATATAGAGCGGCTGTTGTTCATCATAGCATGTGCTAGCTAATGGCGTTCGTTGCTAAAGTGTTGCGCAAACTAACTAACTTAGCCTGAAACATAAATAGAGCAACACGAATGAATAAAAGGGTTGTTGTCGTTGTCATTATTCATTGTTATGATCTGTCTTTCATTTCCAGAAAATTACTTAGTAAAAAATGAGTCAATTACTAACAGTGCTTATCTCATGTGATTTGTCGTCTAATACGTCTTGGGAAACAGTTTGGCTGTTACAAATTGTGTTCTATTTTTTGAGCAAGTGCAGTTTGCGTGGAATGATCATCGATGAAGGAATAAAGAGCAAAGTTGGGCTCCCGTGTTGTTTGACCTGGTTAACCCTCACAGCGCTGATGGTGTAGGCAGGTAACGCGCTACATTTTAACCATTAATAATTCCACTGCATTTATAATAGATGAGCTAAAATGCACCCCACTTAGCTTCCCCGCAGCCCGGCCTCGGATCCGCCATGATATTAGCCAGAAGCAAAACTCTCCATCACGTCTGACGCTTCTTTGGTGACTTCCTGTGAGATTCGTAACAGACGCTTCTGGAGCTGCTTTTGTAAACAGCGAAAGCTTGTAATACTTTCTACAATTCGTCATCGTTGTCCATAGGCGTTTATTGGGCACTACGAATGTCTATCATATGCGTCTGCACGTAGCCATAGCCAATCGTATCGTACGATCACCGCTGTCGACTTTCGAGCTAAACTATTTAGAACACGGTCTAAAGCTTGATCGAAAGATGGCGTCGCGTCTGCTGCTGTCGGATGTTGGATCTGTAAATAAACTTTTATTGAATTTTTTTTATTATTCTTAAACAAACTACAAGCTTCCGTATGTCGAATAACGCGTCATCATCTTGCCGTCCCTCCTCGTTTGGTGATTGGTTCCCAAATCCATGTGAACATTTCAGTACCCAGGCTGCTGTGCAGTTCGATTGGAGCTTTAACACATATCCTTGTTTGCGTGTATTCAGGATTTCATTTAGTATAGTGTGATTTCTACGTCCTATAAAGTTCAACAACTGAATTAGGCATAACATTTAAAAAATTTGTATTGTTTTATATGAGATGAACACAGTTAACAGTTAAAGAACGTCTCACCCCCGCTGCTCGAGGCTTACGTCACTCACATTCTCTGTTCAAATCTCCCTCCAAATGGGGCGTGCCTGGAGGACTGAAGGGGACAAGCGGGAGGGGGACTTTTGGGCGGGTCTAGGCTGTGATTGACACTTGACACTTGACAGCGGCATTGGCATTGACCAAAATGGAGAGTGACAACAGCGATGCTAGCTCGTTCGCGTGTGATCGGTCTTGGGAGGTGGAGGACTTTTCTCCACCTTCCTCCCCGGAGGTTGAGAGACAGGACGGAGCGGCGGAGGCAGATAGCGGCCCTCAGCCCTATCAATTTGAGCCGCTAGCTCGCGAGCTAGCCGGCGCCACCGGGGGAGCCGATGCTGCTGAGGCTGCGGAGGCTGTAGAGCGCCACAGAATGGGGCTTGTTTCTGAATGGTATATATTGATTACAGTGGCATAAAAAAGTACGATCTGCATTTAGGTCACAGGTATTGATAAGCAATCCTGTAGGAATTGGAACCCCCAAATTCTAACCTGTCTGATTCGAACCTTTGACAAGCGTGGGTTATTACATAGGTTATAACACAGTCCAATATAATTAAATTACGCCCTTATGTTGCGCCCTTTGCTTAACCTTTTCGTCGAATTAAACCTCTGTAAATGTAATTAATGACCCCACACCTAGATAGACAATATATTGTGTTATCATATAGTTATAATATTGTAGACTCCGTCTCAATAGGTGCACCTGCGGCCACTGCACCTCATTGTCCTCAAGGGAAAACGTGTGCTGCAGGGAGACCCCGAAGGTATTTTTGATGGAAACGATACCACATAATATACAATTATGTACACAAAACATGAATTTAACATGCTCAAACATTTTGACTACACAAGACTAAAGTATTGTCCCCGATGTCATCATTAAAATTCTGACTTACATCACTGTAATAGGTAATGCGCAGATGTCAGCAGGTGGGTGTGGACACCTGCATAACCCAGCACCCTGGATTTGAGCCAGTGGCTCTAAATCCATATGTTCTCCAAGCAGTGTACGCCACATACGTGCAACTGTTTGGAGACATGCCAGAGACCATGGTGAACAGGTTAGTTTATAGTTACATTATAATCTATTATTTCTTTAAAACACATGCACCACCATTCTTTCAGCGGTTATAGGCACCTGGCCTACCGTAATTTTGTCCGGTGGTGCTGGGGGTATTTGGGGGAACATGTACGGGTCATCATCCCCTCCTGCGCGGTGACCAGGATTAGGAGCGAGTTCCCCGAAGATGGCAATTACATAGGTTTTCTCCCACCACTGGACTTCAACTAGTTTTATTTTTAGTATTGTTTTATTGGTAATTTATTGTGTCAATTAAAAAATATCTGAAAAGAATTGTAACTTTTAGTGATTGGTTATTTCTCAGTATCGATTTGAAATCATGCTTTTATACTACACTTTTACTCTCATAATTTATGTAGCTTTCTTAGCTTTTGAAGGCTGCACCCTAAAAAAAAAATTTCTAAACACAATTTGAGTGCCCAGTAGAGGAATTTACTTACTATATAGCAACAGCTTTGAGGTGACATTTTCATAAAGAACAAAGGTACATTTGGAACAAGTACAACAGAATAAAGGTCCTACAATAAAATATTTACAAAGGAAGATATATATATTTACAAAGGAAGATAGAGAGATATATATCTATATCTCTATATCTCTATCTCTTGATTAGATACACACGCAACATTTTTAACTGTATGTACTCGGGTAAAATGACCTGGCCAACATTCCATTGAATGTCCAGTTTTATTGGAAATTTTGAATGTCAAGGAGTGGAACGTCACAAGGGTTGATGTGTGGTACAGAGGGCTGATTTTTTCAAAATCCATCCGAAACCGCAGAGCCAACATAATAGCCGAGTCTCTTGCATGTTTCTTTTACCAACTGAAACATTAGCAAAACATTATTGTACATTAGACTTTTTTCAGAGTGGCAATGTGTTGTGTTGCTCACCTTACGTTCTCTTGACAAACCTGGACCTGTGCCTGCTTACAGCCTCCTGTTTGTCAGGTCTTTCAAATTGGGCACAGAGTGGTTCAGGCACAGGTACTTTGTCAGAGTAGTCCTGATAAGGACGGGGATCCTCCACCACGCTTTCAAAAAGCAGATCCATAAGCTTGTCAACGTAGTCTAAAAAAAAATAAAAGTTTATCCTCATAATAAAATAGAAATATATAAAAATATATAAGCGTCATGCTAGTTTAAATAAATATGACATACATGACGTAGGGTTGGTTTTCATGGCTCTCACTGTGTAGTCTCCACGCTTGTATTTTGGGTACACTACAGAATACCTCAGCTCCCCAACAGATGTTGCAGCATGTGCCCTATTTGCATTTTCATTATAGTGCAAAGCGGCGACCTGCAGCCTAAAATTTCACATATAAAACAATAATATATCTGTATATTATTTCTAAGAGATTAAATAACCTAAGTGAATTTTTGTTCAACCAGTAGGATTAATTACCTAGCCAGCATTCCTTTGAATGAGAAGCCCACACTTTTGGGAGAGAATCGGATGATCAGGCTATGGAATGCCTCGATGTGTGACGTGTGGTATTGTGGGCTTATTTTCACTACATCTTTCACAAAACGTGGCGCCAGCAAAATAGTAGTCAGCCTTTCACATGCTGCTGTGCCTACAAAGAAAACGACATATTGATATGTCAAATGTAAACGATTAATATAAAATTTGAGATTGAGTAAGGGAGGAGCAGTTGTAATTACACATACTTGGCTTTAGCCACACTCTTGCATCATCCCCAACCAAAGGCTCGTGAGTACAGCGAGGGAACAGGGGGTTTTTATGAATGTGAACATTCTGAACGTGGTTGCCTACAGATGTCCACTTAGCCACAGCCTCGTCACCTGAGGAGGAGGTTGATGCCGACCAATACAGATGGTTCACTACACTTTTTTTCCATATCTGTACCTCCTCCGTTCCCCTTTTCTTCCCCAGCTCCTCCATTTTTTTCCCGATTCCTGAGACGCCCACCAAAGATAAAATTGTTTTTAAATGAGGTACAAAATTAAAAACACACATTACAATTTACAATTACTGAAATACATACCCTTTCCCATGTGCCAAGGATCAAAGTAGTGACTGATATCCGGTCTTTGTTCCCGTAAAAACTTCTGGACGCCCGAGTGTCGGTCAGTCACAATCGCTTTCACTTCAACACCCCTATCTTCAAGCATTGTCAGACTACGGACAAATCCCTCCTTCTCCATGCGAACACTGTTCCCCACTTCATTACTCTGTCAAGGCAAAAAAAAAAATGTATACTTCCAATCGACATGTTAGGAAGTAACTGGTTATGTTCAAATGACATCACTACATTATAAATAGTCTTCAATGTAATTGGTGGGCAAATAATATTTCTATAGTAGGAACAGGTCACATTAAAGTATGTTGTGACGTTGTCATTTTTTATTTAAAGAAATCTCCAAACTGAAAAACAAATTCATTGACCGATTGATTTGTAAATGATTATTCATAAACCTTCCAAATAAACACATCATTTTGAATAGTGCCACAACTTTTGGCCACAATGTTGTGATGTCCTATGAACGCAACATATTGTGATGTGATTTACCTGAACAAGCTGAATGTCAATTACCCGGTTAGCTTTGAGATTCATCATTGTGTAGCTCCCGTATTTTGCACAGTGTCCTACAATAAGAAAATATACACTTAAGCCAACCTTTCACATCTGTCAGAAGCTTGTGGATAAAGAATTACCAGGTGAATCGGCTCGCATATCTCCACCCAGTGTCAGAGCCCCATCAGCAACAGCCTCCATGACACGTTCATCCTGCTCAAGCTTCCACTGCCAATTGACTGTTGGGATGAGGAGCTTGGCTTGATGCTTATAAAAACCCTTCTCACAGTCCCTGAACGTTGAAGGCCCTGTGGAACTATAAAACGTGAACACATGTCATCAACTGATAGATATGGAAACATGATAATAAAAAAAAATAGTATTGCTCTACCTTTGAAACCTGACGAATAGATGAGCCAGTAAACAATACTGCTGCACAGAGCTGCAAGTTTCCAGCGGGAATGTTGTTCACCAGTGGTTGGCTGGACCACTGGTTGAAGTACTCACAATGAGTACACTGCTGCTTCACCCGGAGCAGTGTGCCGACTGTCACGGTGTCAATAATACAACGACGGGTGCAAACAGGACAGCTCCGGAATAGCCCCAGCAGTTGTTCCTCATAAACAATGTACTTATTTTGTTTATGTGGAGGGACTTGTGTGGGAGTTCTATATTGCAAAAAAAACAATAAATTTAGGCCTTGAAAGCTGAAAAATGTATATGATAACTTAAACAGAATACCAAAAAACTTAACATAATTTACAGATGCATCCATAAGTTAATTTTTTTTTTTACCCAGTACAGTTCAGGGAGCTTGCACTTCCATCCAGATGGTAGGTGGGGTCAGAGCCTGACACCTCGCACCTTGGTCTTTTGACCGGTGTGGAGGTTGCCATGGGAGCTTCAGGAAACTGAACCTCCATCAAGGCCTCTGTATTGCAAGACATGGTCCTGCAATGAGGTTGTACCTGGATGGCTGTGTAAAAAACAAAAAGGTTAGTAAATGCACTAGGCAAGAGTTACAACAAAACTAATCAATTAGCCAAAGCTCCCAACAATTATCACCTTTGCTTCTCCTGGCAGGTTTCAAATTGGCCTGGACAGATTCATGCATGCTAAGGAGTGCGTCAGTCTGACAGCCAATTTCACGGGTTGATTTGGGCTAAAAACACAAAACATATGATCATAATTCATATTGTGTACAGTCAGGATAATACTCTCTAAACTTGAAAGTCAGCTTTCATTTAGTTTTAAAACTGCAGTTCTGCTAAATGACTTGTGCTTCAGTTTTATCACAGTGGAGTGTGGACAAAGAATAACAGAAGATATACTATCTTCTATTTGAACTAAAATTATATAAGGGTATAAAAAATATGATTTTAAATTTGGATTGATTTACTTTTATTGATAACACGATTAGCAGAAATCACGTCAGAAACAATATCTGTGAGCACCCTGGTCATCCCTCTCATCAATGACCTGCACCTGTCCAGTCAGTTTAGCCTCAGACACACAGTAAATTGTAGCTCTACGTTAGCTTGTAGATGCTCTCACGTTTCACGCAGCTACTGCTAAATATGAAACGTACAGTCATCACAAAACAGATAAGTTTGGTGAATTTTCTCATGCAGTTGCGCACTGTCGGCGTAACTTTGTTATTGTTGTGCAGACTGACGCGTTAGTGCGTATAGCCGCTAGCTCCTTTATGAATCTGAGCGGCAGAAAAGTGGACATGTCGTTACATACAGCGGTATAAACATGCGGCTCATCGCTCTCAGTGGTGATCTAAAACGCTCCAATACACATGTGGTTACCAAACTCACCCTCCATATGCAACAAACCACAATAACCAAAGAGGATTAGCTCACTATGCTGCTCCTACAACAAGCGTATTGCGCAGCATAGCAACAGCGCACGTCAATTATTGGGCATTGGTAGTGTGAGACTCGGACAAGTAGTAGCTAGCGCAGGCATTACTTACTACAGGAGGATGCTAACTGCTCTATGCAGTAACAAATATAACAATTAAAAAAAACACACATAGACATTATTATATTTTACTTTTCAATCCCCAAATCAAAGCTGTAATTAAATATGTAGACACAACATAGCGAGCTTTATTTTTGCACTTTTACCTGCAGTGTGGTGAATGCCGTTCCCGGTAGCCATGGCTGTTGGAGAGCCAAGGTGGGGAGAGCCAGGGTGGGGAGAGCCAGGGTGGGGAGAGCCAGGGTGGGGAGAGCCAGGGTGGGGACTGCCTCTCTCTTCAAAAACTGCTGCTTGGAGAAGCCCATTTCAACCGCTAATGCGTTGGAGTAGGAATCCCGCGAAAAATGTTTGTCACAAACTCCGGGACGCAAAGGGAGTTCACCTTCGCCCTTGCCAATTGCGCGCAACCACTGGCGCCTAATTTCTAAGTCTACTGGAATACCATGTAAACCAGTAGAACCACTACAGCCCACTACAATACACTTCCTCCCCATACTCACTATTAACTATACAATACACTACACAAAACACTAATACTTCAATAAACCTTACAACTAAAGCTAAATGCTAACGGCTATGCTAAACGGAAACTATTCTAACACTAACAATAAAGCTAAAGACTAACTAATGCTATAAAACAACTAGGCCTACTACTAGGGATAAATCTATATTAAATGTAAATAATCTAACTGGCTAATTATTAAACTAAGAACGCAAACCTGATAATCGCTGTGAAAAAACTCGCTCGCTCTGATCCAACTCCAACTCGCTACGAGAGCCTCTAGGGGAGGGGTCAGCTTTTATACCACAGCGGCAGACTTGGCGACGTATGATGGCTCTGTGACGTAGGATGGCACGTCATCAGCCAACCCCTAAATTCAAATGTAGTAAGTGCTGTTCAAACGTGAGTGGCGCTGAACAGACGGTTTTGTACACAAAAATTGGATTTTGAACAAGTTTGCATTAAAATGTCAAAATAATGATAAGGACATGTAGATAACTGTGTTAGTGACCCGTATAGATAGTTTATCAGCAACAAAAAGTTGATTAGGTGTTCAGTTGTTCTTTAATATTACACACAGAGTTCACATGCTGCGCTCTTTCACGCCTCATTCATCCGCCTCAGGCCCCAGCATAAACCCAAAGATGAGATAAACTCCCTTTTCAATCTGTCGAGTGTGTCCTGGGTTTATGCACACATTGAGACAATCAGTGCCTTAGTATTAACTGATAAGTGAATCCTTGAAATGAGTAAGCCGATCAGTGGCTTCCAAAGGTGAAATAAGTACCTCTCGCTGTGGCAGAGATGTGCCGAGCCGACGTGTCGCAGAGTGTGCTCAGTGAGGCGTCAGCGCCTCTGGGGCTCGCGGGGCTTCATGTGGACGAGAACATCTGCCCCTCTCCTCCTCATCCAACATCTGCTGCGCGACACTCAGGGTGCTAAGTCTGCAGCCTTCCCCCCTTTCTGCTCGCCCTCATCCCTCCTCACCAGGGCTTGCACTTTAATATATCACCAAATTATCGTTCGGTGACACAAAGTCCATGACACAAGAAGCCAGAACATATCGCAATGTCAACGTGGTCTTTCATTTGGCTGGGATTTAGCTTAAAATAAATTAGCATCGGGTTTTAGTCATGATACTTTAATTCCAGCCTCATTTTGGTCCTGATTCTGAGTTTTTGAGCCATGTTTTGACACAAACTGATGACAAAAACAAGTTGAAACAGATACTTGTTTGAAATAGTTTAGTAAAATATCACAACATTCAAAAGCGTCGTGAAATATTGACAATTTCTCTCATGTCGCGCAGCCAATCTCTCTTTCCCTCCCCCGCCATCCCGCCCCCCGTGCCCTCATTTGCACAGCTGTGACAGAGCGCATGGACGTCTAACGGCGCAGACCCCACATGTGTGACAGTCGGAGGGATTAGCAGCCCCCCCCCCTCCCCCCTCCTTGACTGTCTGGATGTTGGCACCTCCAGCGCGGGCCTGTTGGGGGCGAGAGGCAGGGCACGCGGATGGGTAAAGATAAGAACAAGTGAAGGAGCTCTCGGAGGAGGGCAGAGTGCCGAGGCGAGCGGGGGGGAGGCGTAGGCTTGGCGTGAGAGGTGGGGGGAGTTTAAAGGCGTAACCCGGGGTGTCTGTGGCCTTCGAGACCTGTCCCGGGATAACGGCGGCAGTTACGTGACAAAGGGTGGCACCAGGACTGGCTCGTGTCTTGAACGCTTGATCCCAAGATGATTTCATGAGACAAACATGGAGAATACTGATCATTGATCTCTAAATTGTGGTCCAATAACAAACTAAACCATGTCGATCCATATTACTAACCCGGATTTAACGTGGTTTGCGACTGACGTTTTTGGAGGTTTTTGGGAAGCCCTGCTTTAGTGTAGCCTCAGCTCCTTTGAGTGGGATGCTTGGATTCCCGAGGTGGCCCGTGCATCCCTGCGGCTGCACCCTGAAACTGACCCTGTCAACACAGAAACAAGAGAAGTGATCTGCAAGTGAACAGCCAAATTCCAAAGTCAAAAGGATTTAACCTCAATCTTGTCCTGTATCGAGGAAAGTAGCCAGCAAAATAGACTTTATACTTTATGTCCTGATTTGGTCTACAATGGCAAAGGTTGACAGCCCAACTTTTATAACATTACTGATTGTCAAGAATAAGTAAATGATTAATGGATGAAATTGTTAAGCAACTTTATCATTTCCATTCTAAACCCAGTCCCTTTGCGCTTGTAAAATTCTCCCCGTGATCTCCGCCGGGTGCTCGCAGTCAGCTGTAAAAGCGTGCCCCTATCCCTCCTCTCTGGCATGGTGTCGGGCCGCGTTATGGCCGCGTGCTGAAGCCGTGCACAAGAGTGTCTGAGATGAGATGAAAGTTTCTCCCACTGGGTTAATCCCCGTCAGAATGAGGCAGTGACGGTGGCAGATAACCCGGAGCTCAGGCCCGCGGGACCTGGGCACGTCACCGCTCCGCATTAGGGAAAGTAGGCTGCCAGGCAAACTTTAGACTCCAATACTCAGCCTAAAAGTAACCGGGAGTTGGCTAAAACCTGACTATGTCCCTGGCGCCTCTCTCCCCGCGCGCTCAGGTGGAGATCGTGACCCACACTGGCCCCCACCGCCGCCTCTGGATGGGCCCGCAGTTCCAGTTTAAGACCCTCCATCCTTCAGGCCAGACGACGGTCATCTCCTCCTCCTCCTCAGTGCTCCAGTCTCAGGGCCCCTCGGAGGTCCAGCAGCCCCTGCTAGACTTCGACACGGACGACCTGGACCTGCAGAGCCTCCGGTAAGTTCAGCCAGAAGGGTCCCCAACTTCTGACACTGACCACTGCAGACTGGGAACATAAGCTTCATACCGTCTCTCAGACCACTCAAGACGCCACAGGAACAGTTTGAACATCTGAGTCCTTCACTAAACTCATGACAAATCAAATCATACTGCATCACTGGAAAACTGGTCCTCCTCTGGTGATACCTATGTGCCAGTCTACTTTTGAAAACAGCTTAATCCTTTCCCCCACTCCTAGGATCCAGCCGATGCGCTCCGAGCCCGTCAGCATGCCTGGATCTTCGCGTCTCATCTCCGATCGCCGAGGACAGTCCAGCCTACTGGATACAGGAGCAGGTAGGACACTAAGGCTGTTCCGTCTCTCCCTTTTCGGACCCTCCTTGTGCTTCATTCATTCATTTCGTCTGATCAGACTCACATCGCTGCATCATGAGTTTGTATCCTGAGCCTTGCATTGTTGTGTTTTCATCCATATTTGCTTCAGTTTTGGGCTTTTTTTCTTGGTTTGGCTTACGGTGGTTTATCCGTGCCCTTTGTTTGATGAATTACACACAACATGGGAAAAAAGGTACAGGATCAATGTACAGTTGTTATCGTGCTACTATGCTGTCTCCAAACATTGGCGAATTCTCCGGACACACTCGGTTTCTTGTTTTTGACGTGCCGCTGGTCGCCCTGTCTCCTTTAATCCGCTGAGGATGGGAGTATAATCTAATCTCGCTCAGATGACAGGATTTCCCCTTTGGAAACATGTCCACTGTGTCCGCTGTCCCTAATGCTGTTACAACGACTCTGAGTGTGCCTTTTACTGCGCGTCTGAGCTGCAACACCTAAAGCAGCTTCCCTGGGCTTCATTTCTGAAATTATACAGTCAAACTACAGCAACAGTCCACAATAAGAGCGATCAAGATGTCGGATCCTTAAACATGTGAATGTATTTTTACTCTCAAACACACTTTATCGCTATCATCCACTTGGTTAGAAAATGTAATATTGACACAGCTCAAACAAAATGTCCAGTGGTTTCACTTCCTGATATTCACAAGAAAGCCCCTCCCACTCGCCTCCCTGTTACTGCCCAGCTGTTTCAATGATGAGTAAAAAAAAAAAAAAAGGATCTCAGAAGGAGCTTTTTAGCTAGCTGCCACTGTAATGGTAAGAATAGCCACAGGGGAAAATTCAAAGATTACTCAAAGTAATGTGCTACCAATGAAAGATGAATATTGGTCTTTCCAGACTTTGTCAACAAACGTTCTGAGTAGCCTAAGCTCCTATAAATAAAAGTGAAATGAAAATGAGCTGTGTTCGAAAAAGTAGCTGAACTTGGGCACGCAAAACCAACATGTTCCAATATTGTTAATTAATTAGAGTAGTCTAGTTAGCGTGCTCCAACACTGCTGGACTAAACCTGGTCTAAGCCCTGTTTAAAGCAGGTCTAAGCATGGACTCTCTGCGGCACTAATCGATTCCATTTCCCCGACACCTATAGCGTGACATTGTCTGGGTTTGCAGATAGCTGAGTGGCTGTGGCGTCTGCTCTTATCGCCGCGTCTTGTGACAGCGCTGTTCATCTGATCAGATCTCCTCTCCACCCCCGCCCTCTCCCTCTCTCTCCCTCTCTCTTTTGAGAAAGTATGTGCTGCTCTTGTTGTCACCGAGAGGGGCACGATGAGTTTACATTTCTGAGGGTGCCAGAGCATTGCGAGGAGCTGACGTTGTTTCCGCCAACACAAAAGACTAACCTGGCACTGCGGCGAGTTCAGAAGGGCAACTATTTCACATTGATCTGGATCTAGTTTAGCACGGTGGTTGCCATGGATTGTTGGGTGATTTAAATGATCATTGTGATATAAAATATGCGTTTAATTGTTGAGCTGGTTGTGCTAAAGGTAGTAGATGAGACAGAGGCTTTGTTTCCAGGTGAAAGCACAGTTTATAATGCTAGCTCCATCGAAAACTTGAACATATAAAAAATACTTGCAGTGTCTCCCCTAGGTATCACGACGATTACATGCTTTTATTGTTTTAAATGTTGTCTCTAAGCAATGCATTCCATCCTTGTGGAGTGATTGGGCTCAGTATAAATGTTTTGTAGTGTTGGTAAAGATTTGTGCCAATATTGTGCAATCATTACTTCAATTTTAGGGGCAACATTAGGACCTTCTCAGGGATTTTGGTTGAATTCCAACATGAAGCTATCTGTAGTTACGTCTTATTCAAATCCCCCTCCTCATGTTGTGCACTTGCATCCTCTCCCTGGGCCCGTGACACAGACACATGGACGCACACAGAGAGACATGGAGAGGCGGTGGTAGGATGGAGGCGATGATTATCTGGCCTCGGGAGCTCCTCTGTTGTGTCCTCTCTGTGCCGTGGCGCCGCATTTATCACAGCCACATCAGTCCGTCTCTGCCCTGTGTCTGTGTCACCAACCGCTGACGACTCGACCTGGACTAAACCGGGACTAAAGGAGTGCTCGGGATCTCCATACAAACTAGACCTAAAATACAGATACGGACACAGCATGGACTACGTCTTAGGCTGTTGGTGTTTTATGCTTTTAGTGAAATAAAAATAACTTGACAAGAGCAAGACTAATATTTCTCTATGGAAATGAATAAAGTATAACTTAACTGGATTAACTTTAAAGGATCAAGGTACGCCTCTCTTTCCTGTCTTCCTGCTGCAGTGAAACTTTCCTCTCCACGTGCTGATTAAGTACATTTCTCCGCGCTTCGCATCTTTAAGCCTCAGTGTATTTAACCACGAGGAAGAGGAGTGACCTCCGCGTAACACGGGGGAAGTGCGCCTGCACGTGTCGGTGTCGGCACATTGACAGGTCGATGCCCGTTGTCATGGGAATAGGTTTGTTGAACAGCTGATCGTTGTTACGTGGCTGATGTTGCGATGTTTTGTACAAGTAACTTTGGAGTAAGTACAGTTGGAGCTAAGGCGGTCTCGAGGCGACCTACAAAGCTCCAACATGTGTGAAAACGGCCTTACAGTGCGAATAACATACAAATAGAGTAAAGAAAGTTTTCAGACCATTCTCAACCAAAGATTTGGTTATACAGTCGAAAGTACTAATACACCTTGAACTTTTGCACATTTTGTCATGTTCACAACCCTAAACGTTAAGATTTTATTTTATTTCGTCGTTTATTTTTTACAGAAAGTTCACACACAAGTAACAGACAACTGTGAAGTGAAGGCAAAATGATACATGATTCTGTTATTTTACAAAAAATAGAAAAGTAAAAAGTGGGGCGTGCATAAGAATTCATACAGCATGACTTAATACTTTGTGGAACCCCCTTTTGCTGCAATAACAGCAGCAAGTCTTCTGGGGTTTGACTACAAGGTTTGCACATGTAGAGACTGACATTTTAGCCCATTCCTCTTTACAAAACAACTCAAGCTCTGTCACATTAGAAGGAGAGCGTTTGTGAACAGCAGTTTTCAGGTCTTTCCACAGATTTTTAATAGGATTATTCCATTGTAGATTGAGCTTTGTGTTTAGGGTCATTGTCCTGCTGGAAGGTGAATCTCCGCCCCAGCCTCAATTCTCTTGCTGACTCCAGCAGGTTTTCCTCCAAAATGTCTCTGTATTTGGCTCCATCCATCTTCCCAACTATGCTTACAATCTTCCCAGTCCCCGCTGAGGAAAAGCAGCCCCATCCCATCAAACGGGATTTTTTATGGCCTCCTTTCAATAATGGTTTTCTTATTGTTACTTGCTTTGTACTAGACTTCGTACTTGAAACTCGACCGTTGTTGTAATTGTGCTTCTTTCTGTTGATGTACGAACACTTCAAACAGTGTTTTGTAAGTTATAGTTCTTTGCAAATAGTTTGTAAGTATGTAGCTTTATCAGAGTTTTTTCGTAATTAGTCGTTACGTAATCAGTATTGCTGTGTTTTGGGGTATGGTCGGATGCTGCGGGTGTGTAGGGTCTATTTTGTTTTGCTGTTGTTTCCTTGTTGTGATTTTGTCACTTTTGTTGTTCCACTATGTTCTTGTGAAATGATGATTTTAATTGTATTGATTTTGGGGGTGGGCGCTCATAAGCTCTTGCTTCTGCCCACTCCTTTTGAGCAGAGTTTCGTGCTCAAATAAACTAAACTAAACTAAACTAAAACTTAGCTCTGAGGCCCTCACAGAACAGCTGGAATTATACTGAGAGTAGATTACACACAGGTGGCCTCTATTTAATGGTTAGGGCAAGGTGTGAACTTTCTGCAGTCATTAGGAATGTTATAAAGGCAATTTAATGCACTCAGAAAATGCTGTATGAATACTTATGCACGCCCCACTTTTCACTTTTCTATTTTTTGAAAAAATAACAATCATGTATTAGTTTGCTTTCACCTCACAGTTGTCTGTTACTTGTGTGTGAACTTGTAAAAAAAAAAAAGCCGCTGTGTTGTCGTCTCTCCATTGTAGCCTCACTTTTCCACTGCACGCGCACAGGCTCATGTTGGACAGACTTTGTGGATCAATGTGTGTAAGAGAGCCTCGCCTGCACCTGGGTTTGTGCTGCTGTTTTTAGCTGCAGAAAGAGTAGCCCAGGACTTCCAGCAAACGGGCCGCGGCTCCTCTCTGCGGTCTGAAAGTACATACCGGGAAGGACCGCAGAGGAGCAGGAGGAAGCTACCGGTGTCTCCACGACGCGTAATGTGTCTGAGTGTCACTGCACCGCACTTTTGACTTCTGCGCATACCCTGGTGAAGAAAAAAAGGAAAAACGTAAATGTTTTTCAAATATTTCCACTCTCTTATTTTTCTTTTATCTTAGTGTTTTCAAAGCCATCCAACGTCCCTTTTCTCCAACACATGTATGTATGCGTGTTTTCCTTTCCCTCTCTCAGTGTATGCTTTCTTGTCTAAATGCCTCCTAAAGTGTAATTTCTCTGGTCATGTGCTTGTCGTTTTCAGTACAGTAACTCACTTAAAGCGTCTCCCCTCTGTCTGTGCCCTTATCGGCGGCCTCTCTTCCCTTATCTGCTTTCTCTCTCCCTCGTCTTATCAGCTCTTCCCCCGAGGTGGTAGACGCCAAAGACACACACTCGCGCTCGCTCAAATACAGTGGAGCCTTCTTACTCGGCACATCGGCCCGGGCCCAAATCAATGTCTTATCAATCGCACTCATCTTTTCTTTTCTTTTCTTTTTTTGACCCTTGGTTTTGCTACGGAGAGCGTTTGTGCACTATTGCTAAACGTAGTGACATTTTACGGCCCCCAAAAAGGCAGAAATGAAATTGAGATAAAGTTGCCCCAGGCGGACAGGGAGCTGTATTTACTCATCGTGTTTGCGAGACGAGTTATCGGCTTGTGTGTTTTGACTATAGAAAAAGTCAGAGGTGTACTCAGCAGGAAGGATGAGATGCGAAGAGTGCGATTTGGAGTTATAACATGGAAATAGGATGGTAACTGTAGGGTAATAAGGGATTACTGTCAACAACTAACTGCTAGTTCTCAATAGATAAAAAGGCTCTGTTCCTGTTAGTGGTAGCACTTCCTGTCCACACTTAACAGGGTATCCCAGAAAACAAAGATATTTTCCTTCTTCCTATTTGGCCCTTCATTCGATGGTTTCTAAAATCGAAGGTTTTTAAAACCTCTGGCCAAAGTGAACATTTTGAGTGTGGACATACATTTTAGGCTGAACGTCACTACCAGCGACTAAATATGCTCTGACAACACACGCGTGACCTGCCTCAAAGCCGTGTTTGTTTTAACGATTGTTCAGGCGCTTTTTGTTTTCACAAGCAAACAAGTTCTGCTACTGGAAGAGCGCGGGCGAAGGAACACTTCACAGTCGGCCATTGTCATATCGCCAAATAACCATCCCACGTCCAAGGCCTGGTCCTCCAAGACGCCAACGGCGTCGGGATGCACTGCTGCTGGGAGAACTTTGAGATGAAGTGGTCCTCCTGGAGGAAATCATGAGAGGAATGTCACAGTCCACTGTGATCACCGGTCAGTGTGGTCAAGAGAGCTGCTCGCATGCTGTAATATTTAACTGAAGGAAGATTACGAAAAACTGCAAAATGCAAGAAAAGGCGAGCTCAGATTATTTTTAGTGATTTAGGGAGCCGTAGGTCTGACATATCGAGGAGGCTGCTGCATTAAGTGGGTGGCGGTGAAGTGTGCCGGCCCGTCAGCGGCCAGTGTGTGAGACTTTAATCGGTGTTAAATCAGACCCTATCAGACACATTAGCCTCGTTATTACAGGGAGAGCTCACACCTCGGCTATCTCTGTCCCCGAGCTGCTGTGAGGCACTTTACACTCCACACCCAGTCAGGACTGAAGGACTTTACAGGAGTTACTGTCCCATTAAAGCGTAACATCTCACTTAATACAATAGAATCCTATACCAGCGTTTATTTCACGAAAGGGGGATTAGTTCACTTTTCTTTCTGCGAGACTTAGAGAGCTAACGACTCTGCCACCATGCGAGCACAGTCGAAGTACGTAATTACCTGAACCAGTGGTTGCAGACAAAGGCATCTTTCACTAAAGTCCTTATTTTGTGACTTTGCACCTGTTTGTCTCTGACACAAAGGCACTGTTGTCTCGATGACCCACCACCTCCACTGGAGCTACACCGTCTGTGTGTTCCTTACACATGGAACGTAATCTTAATACGCAAGTTTGGTGACAATTAGCATGAATCCTCAATGCTCATACCCATGTTTTACCACTTTAGAAAAGGCCCTTGAAAACAGGGTTCAGTACTTGAAAACTTTCACTGTCTGTTTTTGCCATTTCAATCATATGCTATAATATTATAGATACAATAAACTTGATGGAAAAAAAAGAAGGCTTTAGGCTATTACTGTCCCACATTATTACTATTGCAACAGTTTTATTCACGCTGACTAAAACAGGCTGCACTTCCCGCCTCCTTTGCACCTGTTTTCATCCCCGCCCAGCCTATACAGGATCCCACTTGTCCCGCCGCCTCCACCACCCCGAGGCAATCGGGACTTTCCCAAAGAAGAGGAAGAAAAAACTCACATTATTCTCGCACAAACCCGGTGAGACCCTCTTCATACTTGAGCGCTTGACCATTTAAAAAAAAAAGAAAAAGAAAAAAAAACTCCTCCAGGCACCTGCTCTGGAGGTATTCTGCCCTGTGTAACCTACACCCCGAAATTACCCTTGGAGCTCCACAAAGGGAGCCCTGTGCTCCCTGTGCCATAGCGGCCTCGGCAGCCAGAAAGATGCCTCGCCACCCGATCCCCGTCCAAAACACAAATACGCTCATTTTGCTTTTATCAATGGGCACCTTTGTCACCCTCACCCCGACCTGTAACAATGTCCTGAGGGGTGCAATGAGCGACCGTTAGCAAATAGCGCGTCTTTTTTTTTTTTGTCATCACCTGGTATTCAAAAGTAGAGGAAGCGAACCGGAGATGTTTTATCAGTGGAAAGCGATATAGTAAAAATAATGGGGCTGCCCTCTGCCTTATTTTTCTCATTTTCAAACCAAAATATTGCAGTCTTATTTGAATTGCTGTGGTCTAAACCTTTCCTAACTTTCCTAACACATCCCTAGCATCTTGAGTCCTCACGGGGGATGAGTTTATTAGCAATGTTTTACTACTTTACAATATTAGCCTGCGCTAAGCTGGTTGTTTTCTAGCATCAGCGCTATACTTCCTGGTTGACATAGCTAATCATACGCCGCAAATGTCTACACACACACAGTATCCTTCAACAAAATGGATCGTACTTTACACTGAGTATCGCTGCTGAGATGGAATTGCAATAATACTTTAAAGGCTTATGGTGGTTTTGAAACGGCGGTCCAAACCATTTTTTGACTTTCATTAGCGAGAAGTGTATTGTAAAATGAAATACGATTACAGCAAAACTGAATCTCAAGAAGTACATGAATGAAAGTAACCCTTAAGTAGTATTCATGTCTGCAAAGGGCCTATATATTGTTACTACTGATTCAGCATGCCTTCTGTGACTACTACTATGACTGGGAATAATATTAGTAGTATTATGAGCGATCTGAAACCCGGAAGAGAGACCAATGCTGAAACAATCTGCCCAACTGATATGGTGAACGTCACTAGAACAAATGTCATCATCAACAAATGCTCCATTTTATTTGATTCAAAAACAAGAAACATTCGATACAGGGCGTCAAAGTCCATCATGCGGTGTTAAGAGGTTGGCACTTCAGCTTCTGTCCACTCCTGGTCAGATACAACGCCCAAAATAAAACCTTTTTATTGATGGTGAACAAGCAGCTTGTTGTTGTGGTTGTTTGCATTACCGTCACAGTATCGCTCCCTCTCTATGACGAAATGCCTTATGAAAATTCAAAATGATTAGGATTACAATAAAACGATTAAAAATGTACTCACCCCCTCTTTGATTGTACATGAAAAGCCTGGTATTGGCCTGTTAGAGGCTATATTGAAATATACAAAAATAGATTGAAACTACTTAGAGTATAGATGCCTTAAAATAAGTACCACGCTACTATGTGTTTTACATTCCATTGAAACTCTAAACTGGAAACCATCATTACCGTCCTGCCAACAATGACAAAGCAACATCTCAGCACCATCGGGCTCATTGTAGACTTATCCGATTTTCATCTGCGCTCCGTTAGTGTAATGTTTGTGCGTTTGTGCGTCTGCTGTCTAATCTGCCCCGGGGCGTCAGAGCCTGTTTAGTGCAGCCCATGAATCCGAGCATTGTTCAACACGGTTTTAGCTTTTGTCTGAACGCCATCTGTATCCACAACGTTATCATTTGGAGATGGGCACCACAGAACAACAGGACTCAGACTTCAGTTGTGTGATTACAAAAGATCTCCTAGCCTTGGTATAAATACTTTTTACGAAGATGATAGAACTGCAGCAGCGTATAAACAATTCTTTATATGCTGACACAGGCTAACGTGCACGAGAAAGAGTTTGACCACGGGTACTGGACCAGAAGGAGTTTGGATGAAGGTTTTTAAACTATGATTTACAGGAGTGCGGGCTGAATGAAGCAAAACGCCACTCCATGTTTGTTTTGGACTTGAATATAATTAAGGGTCGGCGATATTGACAAAAATGAATAGTTCAATATTTTACAGGCTTTCTCGATAACTGATGAAGTGTTATTGTTGGAAACTATCAGAAATATGCAAAACATCTTAAGTCAGATTGCTTTCAAAGATAATTGTGCAAAAGCTTTTTGAAATATTTGACCTTCCACATTACCACCCGGCCTAGACCCGCCCTGGCTTCGATGGCCGTACCCCCTGCGTCTCACTGTCGTCCCGTAAGTGTGACTCCAGTGCATGTGCCTTGCGTCGGCTCTGTCTAATCCGCCCCCCCGAAGCTTTAGCGCCTTTATTTATTTATTTATTTATTTTCTGCCCAGACTGAGTTCGTCCATGTGACCGAACGCGCAGCGCCGGAGGGAAGCCAAGAGCCAACAGCTGTCCCTCGCTCCATCGGAATAGGCGTGCGTGTTCGCTGCGCTTTTAGCACATCACAATAATGAAAATAGCCTGATCTCTTCGCCAGTTTCATCCCCAAATGTTAGTGCCACCCCCTTCCCAAAACACACACACACAAAAAACAGGATAAGCGTGGAATAATCAGGAAATTGTGGGATTTTGATGATTGGAAATATGCGCACATCCTATTTCTGTAGGGTAGAGTGTCATGAGATGGATAATGAGATTTTATGTAGCATGTTGGCAGAGACTTTGCGGTGGGGCAGATTGGACGTAAATCGGGGGCTGAGCTGGGTTCATGTGCGGACACGGAGGCTTTTATGTTATACATTATGCAAAATCCCACATTTTTTTCGGAGCGTTTCAACCAGCGTAGTAGCGCCCGTTCCCTCGTCCGAAACAGAGCGGGAGTCGTACTTTCGCCTCATTCATGCGTTCCCTTTGGTCAGGACCTCTTCTGCAGCCGAAGCGCGACGATCTGTATTCCCTGGATTTTGTCGCAACACAGAGGAAAATGCCCTCTCAAAGTGTGTTCCTCGTGCTGCCATTGAGTCGCTACAGTGTCCATAGATAAAAGTTAAAGCTCTAAAGTTCAGACAGTGCTGACTCACCCAAAAAAAGGTCTTCAAGCCTCCAGATCCGTTTTGAGGCAATGAACTCCATTCTAATCCTTGATCATGGCATTGCTACATTGAAGCGAAAGCAGGGTTTGATGTCCTTTACAAATGTACTGAGGTTTATAACTCTTCATCTCAAACTCCACACGGAAAGGCGACACATGCACGGTCTGGGAATTCAACTCGGGACCTTCTCACTGGGAGGCAACAGTCCTAACCACTCAGCCACCATGTTTATCTGCGTACATAGCCGTTCAATTGATCCTGAATGATTTACTTGTTTGAGTGAGTTCTTGTCTGATTATTAAGGTCATAACGAGACTCTTTTCGTGCGGGTTAGCTGCTTCCCACTGTGAAGTACTTTTTTAGAGCTTTTCTTACCGCGCTTTTAACCAAGCGTGGTTCATCATTTTACATTTGCTTGAACTAAGTGTGCTGTAGATCAGTTCACATGTCGATAGTTTGGACTAACCTAACTTCCTCTGCGTTTAGCTGCACCTGTTTTCCAATGACAACATAATTAGCAAAGGATATTGGTTTGGCGTTGCTCACAATACACATGTCACTGTGGGGGTTCCTGAAGTCCGTCATGAAAGAGTTATAAGACAAAGAAGAGACAATGACAACAATCCTGTATTTAGACCAGTTAGCTTTATGGCCGCGATGGTAGAGCAGGTCCTCCGATATTGAGAGGTTGGCGGAATGGCACTCATGCTTCCGTCAGTCTACCCCAGGGCAGCTGTGACTCCAACAGTAGCTCACCACCCCTGAGTATGGAGTAAAGGTATAGTGCCTGTAGCGCTTTGAGACGCTGTGAGAACACAGGCTTGGTTAAGGTATTCAGCTTTTTTTTGTTTTGTTTTGTTGGAACAGCAATTGACTCACAGCCACCCTGAATTTGACATTGTGTGGTCTGTGATGGTCCAAAGCGTGTCCTCACGTCCCCCGTGCTGCAGCAGCAGGCGCCCGGTGCCAGGGGTGAAGGGTGAGGAGTGTGGGGGGGGGGGGGGGGGGTTCAGCCGGCCTTTCATTCCCGTGACCTGAATCTTTGCGCGGGCACGGCTCCAGCCCTGCTCCCTCCGTCTGTCTCAAACGCTCCGCACAGATGCTAACGGGCCGATCTGTGGGCTTTTCATATTAAAGTCAGCCTGATTATCGGATTATCACACGACGCTGCGCAGAGAGTGTCAGGGAGTTAGCGCCGAGACAATTCAGCCGTGCACGGGGCAAATATGATCAGAGTCATTCGGCGTACTTTTGGGATATTGTAAAGAGTTCTGTTGGTGTTGGTGCAAATCGTCCACAAAGAAAGTTGCTCCTCCCTGTTCACACCCAGGGCTACAGCTACCGATCAATGTTGTAGTCAATTAGCTTTATTTCAATTTGTCTTATAGCAAAATAATTATATGTGTGCTCTTTTGCAATCTTTTCTCATTTGAACCAGATTGAAATATGAAACAAGTCAACAGTGGACATCTTGATAGTGTTTTCTTTGTTTTGTTCTTTAAATCCAGAATCTTTTTCTTGTATCGTTTGGAGTAAATGAGTTGATGCCTATCTGGTGCAGGGGGTTAATCTCTATGGGACTTCCTAATTAAATAAAGGTCAAACAAATGAATAAAACGGCCCCGGTTTCCAGCCATCATCAACTCTAACGACTTGTCGATTTGGTGAATAATAGGGCAAAGGAAGTGCCGTGACGTGGGGTTCATAAGTCACGCGGTAAACTGGGACGCCTTCACGTTCACATTCACACGTAGCACTCCATCGCCCTGTCACAAAGCATCCAAAGTTGAGATCCTTTTTATGCCGAAACGGCGTAAACACCTCCCCTCCGTCCCCCCCGATGTTTTATTTTGTTTTCCGTCGGGACAATCAAGGCGCATTGTCATCCTCCGCGGTGACACATCCCTGCTATACCTCCTCGTTTCCTCTCCTCCGTCTGCACACTCGTCTCCCGCTGACACTAAGCGGTCCTGACAGCGTCTCCGCGCCGACGCGCCCCTGACCGCAGCAGAGAGGTGTCGGGCGGCTCGTCCGGGGCCCGGTATCCCGTAAGAGCATTGATCCCCGTGGAAGCAAATGGGTTCTTTTACACCTATAATGCGTTTGGACCGCACTTACACGGGCCGACGCGGGGAGGTGTGCGGAGCAGAGAGGTAATTAGGCAGAGGATGGGACGGATGGAAAACGGAGAGAGGGGGGGGGGCACTCAGAACATGCGCATCACATCTGAGTCATGATGAGCTAACACGTATAACAGCAAAGCCAACTGGGGAGTTTGGAAATTAGGCAATACCCACTTCTTGAGGGGACATAATGTGACATTGGCTTTTTTTGTTCCATCGCACCAAACGGTTGTACCTGAACAACACTGAAAAGTCGCCACCATAACAGATCACACTATAAATATTTAGTTGGACCACCTTTGGCTTTCGCTGTAGCATTGTCTGGATAATCCTCCACAATTTCTGTCCCTTCAGTGGTGCGTTATCCTCTATTGATGATGGGAGAGTGTGACCGCCGCGTAAAGCCTTCTCCAGCACATCCCAAAGACTGTGAAAAGGAAGTCTCTCGCTCCTGAACCACTCCGTCACAACTGGAACCTGTTGAATCCTGGCATTGTCATCCGGAACATGCATACGTCGAATCCATTTCAGAGCCCACAATCCATGACCGGAACAGCTCAAAGTGTTTCGCCGCGGTGCCATTGATTTGCTATAATGTTAGCTACAAACAAAACCTTGTATTTCGGTTTTTCTGTTGCACATTCCCACTGCTCTGATAAATATGTTCAAAAGAGCGAGAATGGGGCCAGTATTTGAATAATAGCAAACCGTGAATATGGTTTTAGATCATTCGTTTGTCTCGTTTGCGCATACAACCGTACACCTAAACCTCATCCCTTCCCCCTCTCTCTGTCTCCCGCTCTCTATATCGTCCGGTGAGAGACAGACAGGAAGAGAGGATGACTCCCCACCGGACATTTCTCACGTTCCTGCTGTGATTGGAAACACACTCGTGAAAAAAAAGTAAGCCGGGGGGGAAAAAAACGTCCATAATTTCCAGGTGAGGAGAGAAACGCAGTAACCTCTCCCCCCTTATCTCTTACCCCTCTCCCCCAAAACAATATCCTCTCTGGATCACCGGGACATCCACACCTGTCGTTCGCGGCTAACGTTAGCGGCTAGCTGCGGCGGGACAAAGGCGGCAGTGTGTACGGGATGGGGGCAGGTGAAAAGATAGTATCGACTGGGTAAGCGCTCGAATGCGCCTGGCACTGCTATTTCAGATGATGTCAGAGGAGGCACTGCACTGTCTGAAGCACTGTTTACTCACATCGTAGAAGATCAACTCACTTTAGCCGGCCCCCACAGATTGGAATTGGAATGTTATGTCGTCAAAACTGCAGCGTTTTTTGGGATTACTAAATAATAAACCACTGTAGATAGTTATTGTTCCCATGAAAGCAAATGGACTTCACAGGCTGTTAGTTGTATTCGCCAGTGACACAGGGAAAATAATAATCACATCTTCCTTAGTCAATCAAAAACCAGCAACGTTGTTAATTATTCGAAATCTAATAAAATCTTTTCTTTGCCTAATTCTTTGCCTTCCGCTGATTTTGTCATTTTGTTGCACACACCCCAACTCTTGCCTGTTACAACAGCGGCCACGAGGACCTTTTAGTGTCACATGACAGGGAGTGGTAAAAATCAAATGTGAAGGCCGCTTCCAACCACACAGAAAGTGTGTTTATGTATTTGAGCAGATGCAGAGGAAAATGTCCCAGTTTTCTGGTATAAACCCCACACCTGCCTTTAGCTGCTCTTTGGGGTGGTGCCGATGCGGCATCTGCAGACTGTAAACTTTATTAACCTTGATTATGGTAAAGGTAGGCTTAAATGAGAATTAGTTGAAAATGTAGAAAAATATTTACTTAAAGGACCTATACCTGACGTTATCTTCCTTTTGTAGGGAAACATTTTGCCCTATAAAAGTATATTGTTAAAGTAGTAATTTGTGAAAACATAAGTGTGATGCATGAACTTTGCATTGTGTTATGATTTGTGAATGTTGCATATGGCCGACCCAAATGGTCAATATGTGAAAAAAATTATTGTTTTTCCCTCAAATATAGATGGTAAAATTACCTATTTCGTCACATTTTGACTAAAAAGGTTCAACATTAGGTATAGTGCCTTTAACTTACAAACTGTCATACATTCTGAGTGCCCCAGGAGAATTTACATTAAATTAGGGCTTTAAACATGATCATTACAATTGTTTCAGATACAAATGATATCAAATTGTTATCAATGACTGGACAAGGAAGAATAGAACACTTCCATTGATTGTGCATTTGTAAATGTCCATATAACAGACTTCAAAACTGTAAATAATTCCTTTTCTCTGATGCTTTTTGTAATTGTTGGATAGATGAGTTATGACGAGACAATCTCGATCTCTCTCCATATCTACAAACTTAAATTATGCACACGCATTTCCTCTAAACCTTCTTTGTCTGTCCGTACAACCACTCTCATCCCAAACATTTCTGCAAATCTGTCTTCTAAGAAAGTGAGTCGCTGAATAAGGCACGAGCATCAGCAGCCCCTCAGCCGTCACACTCGGGGCGCGGGGCCGCGTGACGCAGAGCGAGAGTGGCAGCGCTAGCACACGTTAGCATGTTGTGTCTGCGTCTAGCATCTTTAGCGCGACGCAGAGCTAAAGTGACAAAGTGCTGCTGCCTGCTCTTTTCTCCGCCTTCCTTCTGAGCTCCTGCTTTTCTTTGGACAGTTTGGAAGCAGTTGTGTGTAACTTGATGTGCGCGTGACGTTTTTGCAGGGCTAAGTGAAACGGCAGCACCAGTTGGACTCACGAGTCGGGGGTTTTCCATGATTTGAGAGTTTGTTTCAGTCGTTCTCATTCACGTCAAGCATTTGGTAATGTTGTATAAAGTCTAACTCAAGTTCATTTGCTCTCTCCCAATTAACTAGCAGTCTATTATGCTCATGCTAATACAGATTATTTTATTTATATTCCACGCGTCTTTAAGACAGCTGCACATGTTTTCCTCGTTTTAGGGGAATGCAGAACCCTAAGCTAGCTCTCGTCTCCAATGTGTGGTGGTTCAAAGTTTGAATCATACATTGACAAAGGTTTTTAGGACCAAGGTTCAGATGGAGTCTGTTAATCAAGGACTAGCGCTGCTTGCTAGCCTTTTTAGTTACATGGAAAAAGGAGTAGGAAAGTGAAGTCTGGTCCCGTTTATGCCGGGGTTCTGTTGCTTATGACTCTTACGGTGCGCTAGCGCTGTAATTTGTTGATGACACGCCTGATGGAGATTGTAGTCCAAAATATCAGACACAGCGGGCATCTGTGGCAGCTCGTCTTTGGTCGTATGATGGAAAAAGTTAAAAATAGAAATATTTTGGCTACATGAAGCTGACATCTGATTGCACAACAACACAGTCAAGGTTGAACTCTTTTTGTTCTCAATCTAAACCATCTTATTATCATCAGGAAAGGGAAATTTTTCACATGATTTGGGTCAAAAGCTATCGGACCTTCCCATACTCTCTACGTGAGAAGCTCTATTAGCGGCACACACATTTCGCTGCGATCCCTTGATTGTAAACGGACGCTAACGGCGCTAATCTGCCAGCTATTTTCACACAACATCTGGCTGGCCGTACTCCGTCTCTGTCAGACGCCGCCGCAGTGACCTCAGCGTTTTCCCACACCTCCATGACTTCCTCAAACACTCACACATCAAAACAAAACCGTGCGAACCGGATTTCAGATAACTTCGAGAAATCTGCAAGCTTTTATGTGCGGTGATCGTTTTCACAGGGACACATTTAGAACAACAGGCTTAAATACAGCGCTATAATCGTCGTTTTAATGGTATAGCAGCAGAATCAGAAGTAGCTGCAGTAGTTGCATTGAGCGGGTCATACAGTGTGTGATGTTAGAGGCGATTTTGGACGTGGAGGCTGAAAGATCTCGCGACAATATTAAAGTCGGCAAAATCCGTCCCAAAATAATGGCGAAAATGGCACCGTGCAATCCAGCTTCAGTGGAAGTACTGGTTTGATAATAGAAGCATTAAACAATACAGTAAGGCAAGTTTAATTGTAAGGCAAGGCAAGGCAACTTTATTTATACCGCGCATTTCGTACACAAGGCAACTCAATGCGCCTTGTCCAGACAAACGCAAAAATCTGCTGATGTCATTGATTTAGTGTGGATGACTACATTAAGGTCTGAATCCATTTTCAACCATAGATTCCTCTGCTTATGTTTAAAATATCTATGAAAAATCAAATACGGTCTTAATAATAGATCCTCTTCTGAATGCTTTAGTCTGTATCCAGCTGATCATTTGGAGCAAGTACTGTATGCTGAATGTCCAACTGAACGTTGGTTTGAAGTGACAGTTTAGGTACTTTTAAGACTGAGCAACAGTGTTCAGCCGTGCGGCTTTAAGTGTAACTTTGATATATTTTCCTTCTTGTCAGGGCCAAATTTAGACCAACAGGCTTCGAGACAGGAGCACCGTATCAATCACAGTGACGGGCGCAGATCTGATCTCCAATAACAGGCGCGAGCTGGTGGCGGGCCTCATAACGACAGTCTAGACGGGTGGCTAATGCAATGAGAGGACACAGCATCTGCAGCCAACGCACGGATGAATGTCCAGAGTCCGGCCGCGATAAAGGCAACAGCAGAATGTCTTTAGCTTATAGATGGTTTTCACTCTGACACACTGTGTAAACATGTTAGCCACATAACAGCTAAAAGATATGTTTTAGACACTTGGCAATATGGAATAAACTACGCATTTTCTGGAAACTCCAATCCATACACGGCTCTGTTTTTGAACCTTTAATCGTTAGTTGTGTCTAAGCTCATTCCTAACTGAACGCATTTCTAACATGACTTTTGTTTTTCACTTGATAACTTTAGTAAACAATGGTTCGCACAGTGCAGGCACGTTAACCTGTTGTCTTAGGGTTATTTTCTCCATTTATGCATATCCAAATCTCAACGCGTATTGACTGAAGAGCTTACACCAGTGTGATACCTCATTTAAAAGCCAAAACCTTCTAGTTTCTAAATATATGTGTGAGGTCCGTGTGAGTGGAACACGACATACATCCCACTTGCTGTTCCTAACCTAGAGGTGGGTAGAGTAGCCATATTTAGTAGCATTCCTAATTGGACCCAAGTACAAGTAATAAAGACACTTGTATTGTGCTTTACAAGCCTGTATTACCAAGTTTCTCAAAGTCGTCATTATTCATTTACTCAATACTCGGCGGTGGTAAGCTACTGTTGTAGCCACAGCTGCCCTGGGGTAGACAGACGGTAGCGAGGCAACCAGTCTGTGCCATCGGCCCCTCCGACCACCACCACTCACTCACTCACTACATTCACCCAGGCTTCCTGGTGTTCCCCAACGGTCTCCCATCCAAGTACCTGCCAGGCCCTTCCCTGCTTAGCAACCAAGGTCTGACGGGATTGGGCATAGCAAAGGCGGTATGGTAAAAGGTAGTGGCCAAAATAATTACTCATTGAAAAGTACTTGGAGAAAATGTTACTCGAGTACTGAGTGAAAAAGTAAATTATTATCAACGACGCCATGAATTGTGTCAAACAAAACATAAAATAATGTGGAAAATGGCTGAAAATACAGAAAAAATAAATAATTCTAAAGATTAAAGTGCTACTTTATCGATCAAAATGAAGCTTTTGCCGCTTAAATATTTACTCACAGTGGAAAAAGTAAATATTTTTAGTAAAGTTAAAGTACAGATACTTCATGATGATTTTTCATCCATCCATCCATCCATTTTCTTCCACTTGTCCGTTGCCGGGTCGTGGGGGCAGCTGTTGGAGCTGCACCAGCCCCTATAGCGCCCCCTGCAGGTGGTGGGTCCACAGAAGGACGGCCTCATGGTTCTAACCGGGCCTGTTGGTCTCTCATAAGGGGCTTCTGAACCGCTCTTTGTCTGATCCGTCACCCTGGACCTGTTTGCCCTGGGAGGCCCTACCAGGGGCACGAAGCCCCCGACAACAGAGCCCCCAGGATCATTCGGGCGCTCAAACCCCTCCACCACGTTAAGGTGGCGGTTCCAGGAAGCAGGATTTTTCAAGTAAAAGTAAAAAGTACGGTTTGAAAAACTATTTTAAGAAGTACACTTGAGTAAATGTAACTGAGTACTCCCTGCCCCTGTCCTAGCCCAAATCATAACCCTAACCTAACCCTCACCCCCGATAGTTAACCTGCTCGTCTTCACAGGAATGATCATGACGCTTGCTAATAATAGCAAGTGAAATAATAAACAACATTTTTTTAAATCCTACCACTTTAAACTGAAGTTGTCACCTTTGGCAGCGCTCACTTGCACTTTTGGAGCTTGCCTCCTCACATGTGAAGTGGACACATCTGTGCTCCTCTGTGATGAGCTCATGACTGACCAGCGCTCCCCTCTTCTATTGGAAACACATGCTCAGAACGCGCGTCTGCAGAACGTGCCCTGCTTCCGAATGCGTTTCCGGCTCGTCCACCGCAAAAGTGCTCAAAGTTGAACTCTATCTCACCGCAGAGTTTGACGTTATGTTTGTCATGAGAAAACAAAACCTTGCAGCTTAAAATGAGGGGGTTTGTTGAAACATATTAAGTAATGAAGTACTAAACTTGTGCTACAAAGAACTACAACATGGAACTTAAATTATGTCTAAACTAGCCACAGTAACCAAGAGATACAGATAAAGTGAAAGGTAAGACCTTACTTACATTATAAAAAAACAACAACAAACTAATTCCACTTCATTCAAATGTACAATGCGTGAGTAAAAGTTATGTAAATCTGTTAGTAGGCTAGTACTGCTAGTACACCGGGCTGTGATTGATCATAATAAATCTCTAGATGGGACATTCCTTTCAGCCACATTTGAATTGAAACTAAACTGTATAAAGAGGGGCAGAAATGTCAATAAATAAAAGTCAAAATCAGTCACTGTGGTAAAGTGTAGCGTCCTAGTGACACAGGGACATCCATTGGTCTGTGTCAGGACGTATTTTAATATATATATTTTTTTTAAATATATATAGGGAGAGGCTGGTCAGGATTTCAAAATGGCCGTGTGTCCTTTGCAAAATGTATCTCATACACAAACATACTTGGGAAATACTGGTTGGCCTTTCGCTGTAGAACAAGAAATTACGTTTTTTACTAAAAAATATATGATTGAAGTGGAATACGACTTCAGGTATGTTATTGAGAAGGGAATTTTGTAACATTGTGTGTAAGCTGAAAGATGTCCATTGTGCAAATTAAAGTGATAAAAAGTCTGTAAATGTAAATGTTTTATAAATTTGACAGATTACGTATAATTGACTGTCCTGGTCTGTAAGCAATATTAAATAGTAATATTATTTTCTTTACTGATCTCAGCGACTAAACCGAATCCCCGGGCTGTCCTTTTGACCAATGAGACGAGCTTTCCTGTGTCAGGTCCCATCAGGAGAGAAGGGGAAGGGAGCTCGATCGTTTACTTTTGAAGGTTCTGCAAACTATAGTGGCTTTCTGGGGAGGATCTTGATTGTTCACTTTGCAGCCTTACAGACTAGAGCCCTGCATTTGAGCCCGAGGCCCGAAGGCCCGCGGGCCCATTACCGCATCATTGCGTCGGACAGGGGCCGGGCTCGGGCTTTGTTTTCCCCTGCCAGTGCGTTGTGCTGCTATTTTTTAACTAACTTAAATGGCGACATTAAATACAGCACCCGCTCTCCTCACTCCTTCTCTCCCTGCCCACCTGCTCTCTCACACCCCGTCTTGACCCGCCCACTCAACACAAACATGTATCTGTGGCGTGGGGGTTTTCCTCGCCGCGTGTACAGCTCTGCAAAGCGGTCGTATTGAGAGAGAGGACGGGGCGGTTCACGTGCAGATGTGCTTCTATCGATGTCCTCTCGCCCCGTCTTGACCCGCCACCTCTTGCCACAAACATGGACCTACCGTCCCCGTGGGCTGTGGCGTGGGGGTTTCCCCACCGTGGGTAAACCTCTGCAAAGCGGTATGGAGAGAGGGGACGGGGCGGTTTGCGTGCTTCTATTGATGGTATGTTTTCGCGGCGCTTCCAGGAAACAAATGCATGCGCGTTCCTCCCAACAATAAAAAACAAACACTGTGCTTTATGTTACGTTTAGATAGAAGTGTTTATTTATTCATACAATGCAGGTCAACTGTTGCAGCGCTGTTTAATCACGCATTTGGGGGGGGGGGGGGGAAGAGAGCGAGAGAGAGAGAAAAGCCGGGCTCGGGCCCAGAAATCAGGCCTGTGCAGGGCTCTATTACAGACTATCACTTTAAGTCCCTTTTAAATTGTTGGAAGAAACGAGAGCACACCTGAGCCCCCCCCCAATCACAAGCTGTTTTTGTAAACCAGCCTGGGCCTTGCTGCTGTGAGAGTGCCTCCCTCACAGCCACCGTGCCGCTGTCGTTCCAACACAGAGGCCTAGAACTTCCCCTAAACCTGATTGGTATCACATGCAGGAAAACCATAAACCATCTCGCACTGATGGATGGTCGGAGCAGAGGAAGCCGACAGTGCCACAGACAGACGGCCGAGTCTGGCCTGGCATTTCACAGCTCTGACCCCCAAGGCCAGTTAGTAATTGTATAACAAATGTGGCGCCACTGACTTGTGACCGCACGGCACCGGAGACGAGTCACATCCAACACGGAATCACAACTACAAAGTAACACACTTTTATAGCCTCAGGATGTGACATTCTGCAATGATCTCCATGCAGCCGTACTGTACATAAGGGCCATGTAATAATTATAATAATAATTATAATAGAATTTCGTTTGGTGGCAATCACTTCTTTGACTCCAGGGTGCCCCACCCTGGACGAAATGACAATCATTAGGCGGTCCCATGAGCATTTCTATATTCTATCCTTCACATATTCTAAAGTTTGAGAAAACAAGTCCAGAAGTTGTGTACCGTGTGCACATGCGTGTCTGTATCCCTGCCTGTTTTTGCTGCTTCTGTCAATATTTGTGAATGAATAAGCGTGGGATAAACTATACTAATTTCTTGGAAAAACTACAGCGGGGGAGTCGAGAGAAAGTCATAAAATAAGCATCGTTATGGAGACTTTGGTCTTTTTTTTTTTTACCCTGACTGCTAAGCTAGCTAAAAATCAACATTGACCACTGCGGGAGAATAGATGTGTTCACCTGCAGCGTCTCGCCTTTCAATGACCCTAAAGTGTCATTGAAATAGTCTCGAAATAAAAAAAGTCTAAAATTGCAGATGACCACCGGTGTGACACGCACCACAGTTTGAGAACCTCTGCTCTCTCTCTCTGTCCCTGCCTCTCCTCCCTGTGGCCTCCCCTCCGTCCCCTGTCTCCTCTCTCCTAATTGGGGCTTTCCCTTGTAGTAATTAGTCCATCCTTTGGCTCCGAGAGCGACCCCTCAGCGTGGCACCTCAGCCCCAATAACAAGCACCCTCCTCCCCCCACATCCCCTCCCACCGGCACCGTCTCTGGGCATTTAGCTTAGCAGCGCGCGGGGGGCTAACAGGCTAACAAGGCTGTGTCCACGGGGGCGCACTGCAAAAAGTGGATCTGACTGAAGTGAGAGCAGTGGACAAGTAGTGCACTTGAACTGAGGAACATTTAAGTATTGAAATCCCAGTAACATTGTCGTTTTTAGTAGTGAATCAAGTTAATCTTAAAAGAAAAATTGAAAAAAAAATTTAAAAAAGTAAATTGTTACTTGAACATTTAATCATGGTGGAAAGAATCATCACATGTTTTAATATTGATTTTTCAAAGTAACAAGGTAGCAAAAGTACTGTGATAAAACTACTCTTTGAAGTACAATTTCTTCAAAAAGTTACTTGTAAACCTCTTGTCTCCATGGTTACACGTATGTTACATCCACAAAACCTTACAAAAAACCCCAAATACGAATTGGTCCTGGAGCTTCATAGAGGCCACTGTAATGAACCTAAATTGGGCATAGTAACTAAATACGCACTACTGCAAGGTCTTTCTCACATAAAAAGCTAAATCCCGACACGACTTTGACAGTGGTGTTTTGCTGATTGGAAAATCAAGAACAATTGTTTAACTAAATGAACTTAATAATTCAAATGCACTCAAACCGTGCATACGTTTGGATTTTTTTTAAAGTATGTTTATGTCAGTTTAATCCAAAATATTGTTCAATAACACAATACATTTCAGTCAATATCTATCTATTGTTATCTGGATTGTCCAAATCTGTCCAAAACTGTATCTTATAATAAAATGAATTATGATCTGATGATTATAATGATTTTTTTACTCCATAGTGACACCATTTAAGTATTGCACACAGAAGGTTTTGAAGCCAGTAATGAAGTGATATTTTAAGCGTCCCTTTTTGCAGTGCATCGCGGCGGCCTGTAGCTAGCCCTGGCGCCGGCCGGACACTTCCCCACTGGTCAGTCTCGCTCTAATCCAATAAATGAGCTGCGCGCTGGGGCAAGTGTCACACAATCCTGCCCGGACCTAATCGAGTTGTGCGAGCGTGTGGGTGTGTGCGTGATGTCCCCTGCACTGACGGAGCTGCAGGGAGCTAACGGGGCTAACGACGAGGCCCATGGAGCTCTCCAAGTGGCTCCTTGTTGTTTCTGCCCCGTTAGTGCCGGGGTATTCAGACTGACACCTCGGCTTAACATCTACTGTCGACGGCGTTCACTTCGGTGGGAGGATGACTCCTTCAGAGCACATGGCCCACGCACACTCACTCCACTCCTTTTGCAAAACTCAGATATTACTCGAATAAAAGTCAGATTATTACTTATGTGAAAGTATTCAATGTAAATAGTACAAATCCATTTAATTTACTTTGCAGCTTCAAAAAAACAGAGGAATTGCCTTCAACTTACCCCTCTGTACGGCAAAACGCCCGGGACTAATCTTCTTCCTTGTTGTCAGTGGCTTTGACAGAACATCTGCACAGCGCCATCTACTGTTCTGGTGTGAGCATTATTAGGCTTTTAAAGTGAACAAACACATGGACAGACTTGAACAGGTCCTTTTCCAAGTGCTTTATTTTTGATAATTGTCCGAGCGGTTTGACGGAGTCGACACCTTTCCCCTGTGTCTTCGTCGGTGCTCATGGGTCGCATACCACTAAAACATGTACAATAGGGTCCTCTCTGGGGCTCAGTACATCCCTAAAATAGCGTTTAGGGACCAGGTCTGCGAATTAGCTGTTAGCTGTAAGGCCTATGAACATGGCATCGGTTATTTTGTAGCAATGCTTCTTGTTCTGTCCCTATCAAATAAACATATAAAAAACAAACAAACAAAAAAATAATCATAGTAAGGCGCCTGTTGGAAGTTTATTTGCTCACATGGTAATGACCACAACTGCCCGTGGAAGAGCGTGGTAGCTTCCAACTTCACCCTGTTTGGAGCTATACCAATATGCTGGGAGAGGCCAAATGCTAACAACATCTTTGGTCGTTTTGTGTGACTGAGCGCACGCACAAAGACCAGACAGGTACGCATCAACTCGTCTGAGCTCAGGTAAGAACATATCTCAGTATGGAAAAACGGTGGCCTGTTCCTTTAAGGCAACATGTCTTTTCCAAGCTTGATTCATAAATACTGACAATTTTGGTATCCACGTGTAGCACAGAAAGCAACAAGATCCAAATATGGTCATTTCCTCTGTGGGAGACAGCAACGGCTGAAGACGGGAGAAATACCCAGGTTTCTTTGCACTCCTGCAACAACATCTCCACTAGTTTCTTCTACAGCCTCTTAACTCTCCAGTATTTTACCTAACAATATTTTGAAGGATTTTTTCTGAGGGAATTGCTAATTTCGAAATCCTAGCCTGGCTTTATTGAGAAAGTACAATAAACTTAATCAGGTTGGATTTGCAAGTACTTTTAGGATAGTTTTCAGAGGTCATTTAACATTTCGTATTTACTTCCTGAATGTTTTAGTTCTCTTCTCCTGTGTTCTTGCTGCTGTTCCAAGGTGCCATGTTGGGGCAGGCACATTAATATGTCGCTGTCCTGTAAATCTTCTGCCCTGTAATTACGGTAAACAAATGCGGTGAGGACGGTCCCGATGGTGTGTTTTATTTTTTTTATTTATTTTTTTAGTACCGTAATCTTCGTCGAAATGAGGGCCAGGTTTCTCGTAAAGCCAACTGCTTCCCGTGGCGCGGAGGATGTTGGTTCCCGGGTCAAAAGTTTTTGCGAAATCTGGAGGAAATAAAAGTGACATGAGCTTTTTGGTAACTCCGGTCATAATGGGCCGTTGGAGCTGCACAACAACACGCAGCGCGCGGCGAGAGGCGTTTGAACTCTGCCTTCTGTGAGGACTTTAATGTCGGTTTAGTGCCGAATAATTATACCCCCGTCAGGTCCTATTGGCTTAATGTTGTTTGGTGTTTTGTGTTGGCGCTGAGACGGCAGTTTCACCACCTCAAATCACTCCTGCAGCACTCGAAATGGCTTTTTCCCTAAGCACTTATGTCACCATGAGGTCTGTGAGCGAGAACGTGCCGCCAAAGTTTCCCTTATTACGGGTAAATGACTTATGTGCCCCGACCTTTTGTTGTGGGTTGTTGGTTAGACTCCTCATCTGAATGGAGTCTCACTGTGTAGTCTCAAAACTTTAGATATGCTTGTCTGTGTGAGTTCCCAGTTGTCCGGGAGGATGTCATGTCAAGTCCAAGTCTAAGTTGGCTTGTTGGGGGAAACCACGCATTGATTGGATGAGGGAGAATGCACAGTCAGATACAACGGAAAGCATTTGTCTTATTTAACCAATAGCTCACTTGTTGTTGTGTTCCTTGAGTTATTTTTGAGCTGAAATGTACTTTAGCATAACAAAGCTAGCGTATTAGCCACAGTGGTTTCCGGTTGGGCACTCACTTTGAGAATGGAATGGAAGCTTCGTTGTCTCGCGCTTTTCACATGACAGTCCCAAAGTGCTTCACACAGTGTAGGGCGGTGGTTCCCAACCTTTTTTGTCTAACCCCTTGAGTCCTTCATTTCTACCAAGTACACCGTAAACTCTGAGGTGCGGCCAGAAAAGGATCTGCTAAACTCAGATTTATTGGGAACCTTTTACAGCAAGTTATTAAGAATGCAATTAAGAGTTTTCTTTTATAATGATCTGAAATATTTCCAAGTGCCCCCTGCTCGCGTACCCCCTGGGGTCCTGTACCCCTGGTTTGGTAACACTGGAGTAGGGGATTTCCTCGTTCATTCACTCCACACACAGTGGCTGTAAGCTACGTTTTGGAGCCACAGTTTTCAGGCAAACTGACAGAACACGTCTACGCCAACGGTCTCTCAACACCATTCATTCACTCACACATTCATCCTGACCTATTGTACATGTTTTTAGTGGTAGGGGAAACCACAGTGCGCGGTGGAAGCCTACGCAGACACGGAAGGACAGGCAAACTCCACAGAGAAACGGCCCTGTCCGGGGATCGAGCCCGGGCAGCACGAGTGCTAAACGCTGCCACCGTGCCACTGTTAGCGTCTCTGGAAGCATTTAGCAGTTAGCAGTTAGGATTCACTGCCACTGTGAATGTGGCCGTGACTCAACTTAGTGCTGGGATAACGCCACCTTACATGTAACAGAAGTGTGTGAGTGCACCTTAAAAGCGACATATCGGTCTTCACTCTACCACAGTAGTCATTCGAAGACTCAAATGACATAAGGACTCCCACCATTTCATGACACATTGTTTACAATATCTAGTTTCCCAAACCCGTGCCTTCAGAATTCACGAAGCTTCCCGCAAGAGGGGCAACATTTCTCTCCAAATGCCTCATTTTTGGACTGTTTCGGTACTTTAGCTCTGCTCGATTCTTAGTCTGTCTGGAGTCACAAGCATTTGACAGTCTGAGTGCAAACCATGTGAGGATGTGGATGATGGAGTGAGAATGTCCCGCGGCGTGTGTCTGTCCCCTCGCGCGTGTCTCCAAACGAGAGGCCATTACTGTGCCATATTTCCTCGGTGCGTTTGTGTCTTCTTGTGAGGCTCTGCTGCGTGTCTGAGCGGCTGAGGTCCGCGGCTCTGAACCATGTGTTCCGGATTTGCGAGAAGTCTTGGTGCTCGCTGCTTCATTAGCTCAAATCTGCGAAGAGACATCTGCAGTTTCAGTAAACACTCCATTTACACTCTTCCATTGAACCTTGACAACTTTGCAGGAGATGACGCAGTGTTCTATAGAGGAGGCTGTTGTTTACTTTCACCAAACATGTATGTACAATACTATTAGAAGACTTAAAATGATTCCAAATAACAACAATATTGTACAATTGTAGCAGTAGTTTTAGCTCTTTCAGTTTGAGCTCTGAATGCCGCCTTCTTGGACAGAGATTTCAACCAAAGCACATCCGCCTCGTGTCCTCCATTGAGGACACACATGGTTTTGTTTTGTACTTTCTTTGTTGCAACATAGCGGCCCATCGTCACCCCCCAGAGCAGTGTTCTTCAAACTTTTCACACCAAGTACAACATCATCAAATATCTGACCTTCCACCTCATCCAATATTTGGCCTTTCAGAACCACCAGGCCTAGATCAAGATCCCGTCAGGACTAAACCGGTGTTCTGTGGAGCTGTGCGGCTGTGTCGAGAGGAAATTGCTACAGCGCATCCAAAAAAAAGCTAGTAACTACTTTTAAACTTACTTTGTTCACATCATGGCTAAACGGTAACATATATTGTTGGTCACTTCTATTAAAATACAATGTTACTGGTTCATGATTAAAGACAACACTTCTACTTTCAAGTCTAAATAATTTTCAACAGGCGGCTAGCTCAACTGGAATTTTTAAGTTTTAATAAGGAAAAGCGGACGGCCCATTATTAAAATAAAGAATAGGCCGCCTGATTCAACAGGAATATCTGCAAATTCTGCAAGATTTTGCCAAGTACGATGACTGACTGACGACATAATGGTTCGTCTCTTCCGTTCAGATTTAGGAACTTGTGAAATATCAAGCCTGCGTCGTCTCTGCTTTATTTTAAATCTCTGAAACATGCCTGTGTTTATTTAGACCAGCCCTAATTACGCTCTCTGTCCTTCATCTTCTTAGCCCTGTCCAAATCTCACCCCGACACGCCGCACACTCCGCCGGAAGAGCCGTGATTTAGCGCGGGGCCAGGCAGGAAAAACCCAGGCCCAAACCAGGATACAATTTGGCAGTTAAGGATTCAAACGACTTCCCCCCCGTGTGTCCTACTGGGACCGGCCCGAAACCGTTCACAAAATGACATCCGGAGCCGTGTTTACCCTGCGCTCTGCTGCCAGCCCCGCGCTGAGCCATTATGTGGGCCGCACTTAACCCCTGAGCCGGGGTCAGCGGAGGAGAACTTGTGAATGGTATGGCATTTCAGGACATGTTTGTAGAGGGACTTTTCATGGGCTCTGGATTGCTGTGTGAATATTGCCATTCGATTGCGATAAAGTGTGCAGAATTATGAGACATAATGAACTACAACAAAAGTACAACACATCTAAATATTGTTGGAACTTAGATGATATTACTTTATTTACTTTGTTCAACATAAAATTACGCAAACTCAAATGGAAAAGTTTGAACATAAATAAAATGTGTCACTACCACAAAACCCAGTGTAACCAATTTCCTCAACCCTCGTGGTGTCCTTTGGGTCATTTTGACCCGAAAGCCACTGGAGGCCCATCCAAATGGCCCAAAAGCCACTGAAGGATTTTTGTAAAATGAAGCAGACAAAAATATGAATGTGTGGTAATTTTCAGGCTCTTTTTTGAAGCGTACATTTTTTGACATTAGGGTCTTTAAAGGGTGCAAAATTGAAGGACGCCACGAGGGTTAAACCTAATCGGTGAAAAATACCTCAAAAATGGGGATGTCGCTGTTTTACCAAGTGAGTACTGTGAAGTTTATTTATATACATGTTCACAAAGTGCTGTACATAATATGAGTATGAATACATCCCAAAATAAATAATAAGAAATCATCAGCTAAACGCTTTCCTAAACAACAAAGTCTTCGGTTACTTTTTAAGAGTCCACAAAGTCGAGGACGCAAAGAAGCAGAGTGGGGGCTACAGCCTGAAACGCCACATCCCCCTGGGTTTTAAGACGACTCTTTAGCCGTCGTTCCACATAGTGCGACCCGGCCGCCCACGCTACGATCTACGTGCACGTATCGACACAACCCCTGTTCACGTCACATCAGGTGATGTGGGCTGATCTGGGGAGGCCGATATTTGGGGATTTTACAATATCGGCTATTGGCCGATCTAGCGCCGATATTTCCGGGACCAAAAATGATAGAGAGGTTGAGAAACATCGCGATGAAAATTGGTTTTACTAAACCTCCGTCAATATGGACGGTGCATGCTGCATGTCCATTTGAAGTGCAGAATCTGGAGAATATAATCGTTAGTTTTAACCTCCACTATTTGTACTTTTGGGTCACCGCGCAAAATGCCAAGGCTAGTAACAATATCCTAATGCTAACGACAACTAATCAAAGCTGGGACAGAAACTATGATTGGATCACCTGAAGTCATAAAATAAAATCGTCCACAGCTGGGGTGGCCAAGTATTTGTTTTTACAGGATTATAGACCAGACATTTGGAAAAATCTGCCAAAACTATCGGTCAATTGGCCGAGCATATCGGCATCGGCCAATTAACATCCCAAAATATCGGTATCGGCATTGGCTTTAGGAAAAAAAAAATCTGAAGTCTTATTGAAACATGCAGAATTACAGTAATGCATATGAGACGAGATGAAAGCTTGGATGGTCATTTCAAGATCTGATTTTGACAACTTGTTCCTCACTTTAGAGATATTTCTCAGGCGATTAAAAACAGTTTTTGGTCAACTGAAGCGATTGACCCTCCAAAGATGAAAAAAAAATAAAGATTTCTGAAGATGGGTTTAACAGATGAGCCCAGAGCACCAAGCAGGTCGCCAACAGTCAGCTTTGAACACATTAGGTCCCCTTCCAAATGCCAAAAAAAACCCAACCTAAAGTCCATAGTTTGTTAGGAAAAAAGAATAAATAACAATCCACAAATGCATACTGTAATACTTTTCCATTGCCGGTCTTAATTGTTTTTTTGAGTTTTTCTGAAGAACCCTTCAGGAAATGGCGCACCCAGTTTGTACCTCCACGTTAAGTACTACGTTTTAATGACTGTCCTTGGCCCGTCCAAACTCATGGGCGGTAAATTAAATGCACTGAAGATAATAGAAAATGCTACAGACCAGCTCTGCTATTAGTGAGGAAATTTTTTTCTCTGTTGTTGATGTGAATGGTAGAAAAGAAGGCTGATGAAATGATGAAAGTTCTTTTTTTTTTATTGTTGAAGACTCTGTGTAGGGCTGCCATGTTGTGCTCGTTTCATTAGATATTGTAGAATACTATCCTCTTTACTTAAAGGACTGTTTGAGAAATAGTGCCTGTTTATTTGGTTTATTTCCACTGGATGCGATTTTTCCATTCTCCTGTCAACACATTTCAAACTGCATCGGCCTCTTCGGTAAATAGCACGTTGCTCCGCTGCTGCAGTTGACTCCTGAAAACACGTAAACACGCTGGCGGGCATGGATTGTTCTGACGTTCCGGTAACTCGAGGAGGCTTCTGACGACTGGCGTGCGGGATTATCTGACACACAAAGGCCGTCTTGGGTTTGTAAACGGCTACTTAGGCTCATGGAGACAACCGCATGTTTAGGAAGTCAAGTTTAAGTGTGGTAAGAAAATCAAGAGACTGGATGTGGAAAGGACGTTTGACGTGTGCGTGATCAGAAGTTGATTCGACTGGCCTTAAATGGAACTTTATTTGGATATAGTGACATTGCTCGACCTGTTTTTGCTCAAAACTTTCTCCTTGTGTCCAATTTGACAAGTTGTCTCCCTTAACATCATAGTTTCAATGTCAAAGTCAAACAAGATAACTAAAAACCCCTCTGAGCAAATCTTCATAACATTATTTATGGTTTTATCTTGATCGATCGTGACCATATGCCTGTCTGGACTAGGACACATGGAATGTCTTCTAATAATAAACTTTAACCTTTATCTAATCTTAGCAGACGGTGATTGGCTGAAGGACAAGGAGGAAATAGAATCTTCCTCTTGGATTTACGCAGTAGTGGTCGTCGACGTCGCTGTAGCCGAATCTACATGTTCAACGTGAATTCCAGCTGTTAAGCACCTTCCATTTGGCCCGACTTCACCCACATAACCCCAGTTTAAACTTAGCATGAACACCTTCCTCTTCCTCTGCCCCTTCCTCCCCGAAGCCCCATCTCTCTCTGAAGCCTTCCCGCGAGAGGCGCGCGGCGTCGGGTCACTTACCGTCCCCGAGCCGGGCCGGTCCCAGTGATGGATTGGACCGACAGAGGCAGAGAGAGCGAGAGAGTCATGGGAAGTGGCAGTGCGATGGGTGCTTGTGTTTTTTGCTTTCTCAGCTCGTTTGCCCGTCTCTTCTTCAGACGGAGGGCGAGCCGTGAGCGCTTCTGCAGGTGCGCCCCGTTCGCCCGGGATCCCGGCTCACACTGCGCTATCTTCTTGGTTGCGTCGAGATGGCCGTTCAGTAAAAGCAACTCAGAATGTCCGGTGAGTGCTGGCCATGAAAGGACTGGGATATTTTCAGCTTCCAGGAGTTGTGCACAGAACCTCGTTCATTATCAACATGAGGCGTTGGTCTTGGATGAACGACACAACGATGGGCCTCAGGATCTCGTCACGGTCTCTCTGGGCCTTCAAAACCCCACCTGTGTTCGTTGTCCATAACATGTTGCGAAATTCTGTTAATCGTCTAGTTTATGTTATGAGTCAGCCCTTCCTGTTCTGATGCTCCATGGGCATACAATAGTAAGAACTTGGAGTATATCCATAGCTTTGATTGTGAGGACTGGAATTGGATTGTCGAAAGTGAAAAGGCTGATAACGCCGCTAGTCCTTGTTTGAAATTGCAACACTGTTTAAATCTATGCACAAACCTATCTTAATTCCAGTTGAAGTCGAGCCTGGGTTGTTTATTGTTAGACCCTTGAAATAGTCGGTGAATCCTGTCCGCCGCCGCCACCCTCCCTGCGTGCGTGTGAAGGGTCAAGTGTCGATGTTGTCCGCGCTACACATATGTTTATCCAGAGCCCACTCCAACGCTTTGCAGCCATTACCGCACTTCCTCTGCTCTTCCGGAGGGGAGGAGGAGAGGGGGCTTCTCTGAGGAGTTTACTTAGAGGGTCGGGGAGAGAACGCAGGTGTGGAGACCATCAGTTCCGCAGACAGAGACAAAAAGAGCAAGTATTTAGAGGTCATCATACACTTTTCAACTTTTTGACAAGACATTAGACATTTGCGTGATTATCTGAAACACATGTGACCAGTCACTCGAATCAGGGACACAAGTCGGTTCTGGAGCATTTTGAGATTTTCACAGATTATTAAAGTGTAGTCTCCAAGCTTTCCAACGATGTGTAACACATATTTGGAGGCGTAGCGGCGATTCCCAAAAGGCCAAAAGGGATTAAACGGCCTCTGATGTTTTGGGCCATTCTCATCTCTCTGCTGTTGGGAGTGACAATAGGGCTCATTTACATCTCATTTGGATAAGCCACACCCCCTGTCAAACTTCCCCCTGGATCTTATTTCTTTTCAAAAATAAGATCCAGCTTGAACCGGTCATGTCAAAGAGCTGCTCAAAAGCGCCACCACAGGACAGCTGGATATAGAAACAGCTGACCTATGTAGATATTGATGCCAAAAGCTCTTAGGAAAGAGTTCCGTTTAGTTTAGAAATCACATTTGTATTAATGGTTGTCTCTTTTCTCTATAAACTGGCTTTAGGCCACCAAGAGATTTCTATTTCACCCATAATTTAAACGAATGTGTGTCATGGATGCTATTTTAAGAATCGTGTGTGTTTCTTGGAGCGCTCCTAATAAAACGATGGTAAAAAAAACAAGATGCAAGCAACTGTCTTTAGCGAATGGCATGCTATCAAATCGATGGTGTCGTGATAAATGCCGTTTGAGTGCAGAACGCTTCAGAACAAGGCTAGCGTTTACTGTTCAGCACTGGAAGAAGGTGAGCCAAGTTACTCATAACCCATGAACAGATGATGTGTCTCCTTTAAGCCTTGATGGCGCAGTTGAAAATGCAGCATGTATTTTCTCCCAGAGCTTCCAGACTCCACATGTGAAACGTGTAAAGTCTGTCGGTTCGGCGTGTTTTCTTAGGGTGAATCTCTCTCTCCTCTTGAGCTGGCTCTAAATGATCCTTTCATTTCCTGCTGTCCGGTCGGGGCCCTCAGGTGTCTGCCGCGGCTTTTGGTCCTCCCAATCATCAGGAGTTCACAGCTTCCTGATCCCCCAAAGCAAAACACGGCTCCCGGAGAGACGTCTGCGCCCAAAGTCTGCGATGCAGTGTGTGAAAGTGGACCGCTGCCATTTTTCGGTCCAGAGACAGAGAGGATGATCCCAAAGATCCAAAAAGTGTTTCCGATGCTACGCTATTACCGTGTCAGTGAGTATTTTCATTGTAACTGTATCTGTGTGCATTTGGGTCATTGACATCACGTGCATATTTTAGTTAGATTTCTTTGAAAAATAATTTGATCTTCTCATTACATGTTTCACTTTAATCTACAAAACCTATTGAGTTTAAACACATTTTCATCACATTTCAATAATAAATATTTTTTTATATTTTCACACCTCGAACTCCTAAAATGTCAGATGGTACAACCGTCCGAGCATATGATTAGATTAATAAAGCTTCTGAAAATGGCATAATTGTATGTTGAATATCTTTCAATTAGGCCGTCATGTGTGAATATTAATAGTTTTAAAGCTTTTGAGACCACTAAAAAACATGTCCGACAATTTGTAATCTTAAAATGTCAGGGTGGCACAACCGTAAGAACAGGGCTGTTATTTTCAAATAAACAGTAGTAACAGCAAACGGGAAAGGACACCAGCCAGAAGAACAAATCTTTATGTCTGAGTGAAAAGGTTTGAAAATCTCTTTCAAGAATGTAGAAAAAATCCCTTTTTTCCAACTCATAGGTAAACTGTCACACTTTCTGTGTCACGTGGTACAACCGATGTTATTTTAGTAATTTTTTACCCATTCTTACAAAGCCTTTTTCAAACCACTTCCTACAGACTTTCTCTTTAAACTTAGCTCGGTTTTATACAATCCAACATGCCTCCCCACGGTGCCCTAACGCCACCATTCACTAATTTTTGAAGGAATCGACTTCATTGACAGTATTTCCGACTCTTTTTGAAGCTGTCGCGTGTGTGTGGAGCTCTGTTGCGTCTCTTAAATCCTCTGCGGGGTAAACAGACACGGGGGCTGGACGTCTCCTTCCTCTGCAGTGAATGAAATGTACTTTCAAATATTACAAAGATGCTCTTGGTTTGGTCTCGTTCACATTGAGTGTTTGTGTCTTTGCGGTGCATTCAAGTGCCTGCGCTTGTGCGTGTGTGTGCTGCGTTTGAGTGCCCCTGTATGTGTGCGTACCTTTTCACGCTCTGTTTGCCTGATGTGAAACAGTGTGAAGCGGCGCCGAGTGTGAGCCAGTTTGTTACAGTCTCACAGTCTGGTGAGAGGCCGCTGTGCTCACTTTAATGTTCTCCACGCAGAGGTGAAGGGCTTTCTGTTAAGCTCGGGTTATTTTCTTTACATTCAAGCAAAAATATTCCACTGACAGGGTTTTTTTTTTTTTTTTTCACTTGTACTTAAGTCAGTGTATTATCTTTAGGTTCCAATATTATAACATCGAAGTTTGTGAAGGATATGAAATCGTTTGGACTCAATCTCGGAAATGTACGCCAGGATTTACTAGCATTTCAACGCATAATAATATTGCTTTTCTCCACACATTCATTCATTAAAAAGCCTGGATTCAAACAAAATGTAAATGAATTAAAACTGACGACCTTGGAAAATAATGACATAACTGACCACAAACAAAAGAATAATAATAAGAATTAATATGAAAATATGAAATACATGGACAAGTGGATATTTATGGAGAAGTCTGGGAACCCTTCTCAAATCCTGCTTTCTGTTTTAAGTGATGTTTCACTACAACCCCAGATATGTAATAAGGCAGTGGTTCCCAAAGTGTGGTCCGAGGCCCCCTGGGGGACCTCAGAGGCTCCGCAGGGGGTCCCCCAGAGGTTGTCTACAAAACAAGTACATTGAAAAACAATATATTTCAAAACTACACTTATTTGCTCAAATATACTACTACTACTACTTCAAACCAGTATTTAGCCTACCGTCATAGCTAGATGTTGCTTGTAATATTAGCTGTAAAATATTTACACATTTCCTTAAATAGAGTAAATTATTATTACTGGGGGCCCCGGCTGAATTTCGGAACGTTAGGGGGGCCGCGATGACTTTGGGAATGACTGTAATAAGGTATTTTCTAACTAGCAAAAGCAGGTCCCTAATGTCCACCTCCAGAGACCTGGCGGTTCTCCGCGCTCGTGCCGGATAGTGACGTTTGTGCGAGTTGACAAACAAACCCTTTCACACATGAGGCCCCCGTTTGGCCCGGTGTGAAAACTGCCGCAGCAGAACGGATCGGCCGCGAGTGGAGGTGTCTCTCTCTCTCTCTCTGGCTCACCTGTTTTTGAAGCTAAGCGGAGGCGGCAGAGCGTTGAGGCGAGCGCGGGGCCGCTGGTCGATGTGCCAGGACGGGGGCAGCTGAGCAAGTGCGTGAGGGGAAGGTGTCTGCGCGCGCTGGTCATGGAGCTAATGTGCGCGCTAAAGCAGCAGCAGCGAGGCACCCACACCTGCGACCTCGCTCTCCCTCTCATGGAATATAGGACACATGCAGCGCCGTGCGGACACTAAAGGCATGTTTGACTGTGTTAGCTGGAACTTTATATAGAACGGCTAGTTACGCATGACCTAACTCAGGATCTGGAGGTGGGTCTGGAAGGACACACAGTGTCCTTTTACCGTTGAAACACATTTAAAGGAGGGGTAGTATGCAAAATGGACTTTAAAAAAATAACTTTTTACCACGTTCCAATGTTGTTTTCTCGTCAAAAACATACCTGAAGATGTGTTTGGAGCCGCTAGCGCCTCTTTGAATCATCTTTGAATCATCCTCAGAGGCTCAATCTGTTCGTCGCAAAGTAAAAACACTCGCCTTTAAAGTCCACCTTATTATTATTACACCACCAAGTGTAATAAACACGTCTGGCTAAGACAGACGTTTCTTCTGTGATCATAAGCCAAGCCAATTTGGTCCTGAATCAGTCATCTGTTTCTGTGTTTATCATTCTATTTTTATTATTTTACTTTAAATTCCACTTGTCCATTACCAGGTCGTGGGGGCAGCTGTTGGAGCTGCCCAAATCACATTGCACCAGCCCCTATGGCTCCTCCTGCAGGTGGTGGGTCCACAGAATGACTGCCTCATGGTTCTAACCGGGCCTGTTGGTCTCTCATAAGGGGCTTCTTTGTCTGACCCGTCACCTAGGACAACAGAGCTCCAGGACCATTCGGGCGCTCAAACCCCTCCACCACGTTAAGGTGGCGGTTCCAGGAGGGGTACTTTACTTTAAATATTCAAATAAAATCAAACATTATTTATAAAGCGCTTTTCATACCAAAAGGTATCACAAAGTGCTTTACAGATAACAAACAGGCACACACACACACACATATCATTAGGACTTAATAAATAGATGTCAGTTAAAAGCTCAGCTAAAAGGTGGGTCTTGAGCCTGCTCTTAAAAACATGAACGTTCTCTGCGGTCCTGAGCTCCTCCTCAGGTCGTTCCAGAGGACCAAGACCATTAAAACATTTAAAAAACATTAAAAGAACTTTAAAATCGATCCTGAAACACACGGGGAGCCAATGCAGCGACTCTAAAACCGGTGTAATGTGGTCCTGCCTCCTGGTCTTCATCAGGACATGAGCTGCTGAATATATTCTAGTTAAAACAGATTGATGTCGGACGTAATGTGTTTGAAGTGTTTTTGTAAGTGACTAAAACTGGGAAGTGACAGGGTCAGTCCACCTTACCCTGTGGTTGACTTGACCGATGGGTTTTAATGGGGTACACGTTTGCCCTGCTCACTGTCTTTGCCTGCCTTAACTTGTGTCAGCCGCCTCTGCCCCCCGCCCCTCTTCTCTCCTGTCCTTTACTGTGTCACAGCCTATATCCTCCATTGAAGACATGATTCACCCCATGACCACACACATCACACTTTCTCTGCTCAGAAACCCCTTCATAGCCACACTTCCCTGTGGTCATTGGGTGATGGCACAGATGGCTGAGGGGCCGACAGCCTTTTAGCTCCTATTGTCCTGTTAGAGATGTTAGGCCCAGTCTTCAGCGCTGTCCTAGGGCTGTGGGAGGACCTCCACACATCACCCCAGCCTCATACATGTAGTCAGTGCATGGAAGAGTTCAGAAAACAGCCCAAATTAAGGTGAGGCACTGCAGGTGAAACGTTTGAGTTAGAGAGTATACGTTGAGTATAAATCTCATGAAGATTTTTTCAGTTTGTTTTTGTTTTTTCATAAAGATTCTGTTGGCTGTGCACAATCAAAACATGTCAAGGGGCTAAAGAGCTGCATGGAATGAGAACATAAGATGTACATTTGATACATTTCTTGAAAATTGCATTAAACATTATTGTTTCAACACATTATGTGCCATGAAATCTACACAAAAATTGTAAGCAATTTGCTTTCTTCATGAAATTGTGTCAAAACCGGACAATTTCACAGAATCGAGGCCAGAACTTAATTTAAGCAGAAATGGAACTAAATTCTGCCAATTCTGACTGAAACGGAACATTTGAATGGCTGACGAATTAGCCACTTAGCATGTTTTGTTTTTTAGTCTCATCAATTCCCTAAACCTTCACTAGATTCAGTTTATGACAATGACGGGACAGATTGTGGACGTCGCTCATGTTTTGGAGATGGCTCTATAAAATGGCCAACCCCACATGTTGCAGCTATAAACTCCAATTGGATTCCCCAGCCTTCGCCGGCCTAATTCGTCCCTAATTAGCGCCAGATCCCCACTTGTCCGCGGCTGGCAGAAGGCTAACTGACCTCTCGGTTTTGTCCCTCTGACCCCACCGTAGGCCCTTTGTCCGCGCTGTATGTGTTCCCTGTCAAGTCCTCCTTTATCCCTCAATCATATTTGCGCGGACCACATTGTACGCCGGGGGTTTCTTGCCGTGAGTGTCCCGGGACAGTGCACATATGGGGCGTGACTAATGGCGTCATAAAGGCTCCGTACAGATATGTTTTGGCCACACAGACGCCATTGTGTTAACGGTGTCGGCCCCGAAAAAAAGACAGTTTCTGTTTTGTTTTTTACATGCAGCAGATGTGGCTTTCAACATTTGACCTGAATATAACACTGAAAGTGGGCTTTTCACTGCCCCTGTGCCCTTGAAAAATGATAATAAATGAGCCAATGAACCTGAGTGGACATTAGTCAAGGGTGTGCTAGGCTTAAAACCACGATTGACGTTAGAAAAGTACCAGTGATATAGTAACTTTAGCTAATATTTTAACAAGAAAACAGCTTTGTATTGATAACGAAGGGTAACAATAGCGTTGCCTGTGCTTGTCTCAGCTTTAGAGCACGTCTGGTGATGTTTGGAGTTTTTACCACTTTACATTTGCTAAGTTGCTCTAGTGATATGGCAACATATACAGCTGTGTGGCTTGGTCCTATATTGACTTTTCTAAAGACAGAAATATCTGCAGAAGCAATTTATATTTTTTTTCCATTGCCCTTATTTCTGATTAGCACACTGACTTAGACTTTTCTGGATGTGTGTGTTGCTTCCTAAACCTATTTTGACGTCGCTGATGAATAAAACAAGTCGCTGCAACAATACAGGTGACACGCTCAGGTGACAGGCCTCAACTCTGACAATGTTCAAATCCAGGCTGAAAACAGCTCTTTTTACCCGAGCATATGAAAACTGAAAGTATTTTATCTGCACTCTTGCCTTTTACTGTAATTGATTAATTTTATGTTGATGTTTTAATGATGTATGAATTGTCCTCTACAAATAAACTTGCCTTACCTTGCCTCTAATATTTGGTTGGGACCCCTTTAGCTTTTATTCCAGCACATTTGCTATGGTGTTGCTTTAATAAGCTTCTGCCTCCAGTGTTTGCATTCCTTTTTCACCAACATCTTGTACTGATGATGGGAGCTTCTACCTCATTCATTGGAGTTTGGAATTGAATGTGATAAATTGAACGTTACCAGAGAAATCTGTCATTTAGCGGCCAGGTCACTACTGATACTGATAAATACTGTACATCACTGTAATGTCCGAATGCTTTTCCGTGAACGACAGCTCATAACATCCATGTAACATCCGTGTGGGAAACTAGGAACGATGAGAAGGTGTTTGATTAGCGCCTCCACAAGCTCGTCCCCAGTGGAAGGCAGTCTATCAATTGGCGCTGGCTCGGCTCGTCTCGGCTGGTCTTAGCCCGCAGCCCTGTCCCGACACCTCAGACCGATCCCGCGATCACGTCTCCCTGTATAAAGCGGTGTGTGCGTGTGAATGTATCGGCCGAGAGGACGGCTGACGAGCAGTCGCTGGCTGTGAAGTGACTGGGGTGAGGCCGAGGTCTCCCTCTCTCTCCTCAGTCCACTCTTCTTCTCTTGCTTTTGAAGTGTTGGACTCGGCCTGTTTGTGACACATGACTAATACTGCCTTGTCACTGTTCTTCACACTGAAGCAAGAGTTACTGCTTCACCCCTGCTGCCCTTTCTTTAGGATGTAGGGATCTAGACCATCACTGTGTCTGGTGTGTTTTAAAGATGGGGGATTTCTTTATACATATTTCATAAATATGACCTGTTTGTGTACCTAGAACATGTTCAGGTCAAATTGTTGATTTAACAGAAATGTGAACGTTGTTGATGCTTACATTTTCTTTTAGTTCTCAAAACAGTAACCAGAATGAGCTCCACACTTGGGTTGCCAGCACCTACGGCTAAAACCAGTTTGGAAATTAGCATAAAGACCTTCTACCACAGCATCGGACCAGTCAATTCCCCTTCAGCCTCTATTAATTCTTATCTTTCAAATGAGGAAGGGCATGTTCACATATTATCCCGTTTTATTTGGAAATGTATTTTCTGCACCACACCTCTGTGCCCAGTCCAACCTGATCCTGGCTCAGCCGCAGCACCAACTTCTAACATTGGTCTACTAGCAGAAAGCAAGGACTGTAATCATTAGTCTGCTATCGGTGCCTAAAGCTTATTCAAGGTTTTTGGGAAAATATTACAAAAAACAAAAGCAATACACCGTGGCCGGACTTCTAATTGGTCAAGTACATCCCCAATGTTTCCAGAAATGCAGCTGTGTTTATAAAACAAAGAATGCTTTGGTCCGTTATGTACGGAGGCTAATATTGCGCACTGAACTGGCATAGGAATGGCGTCGGCTGCTCTCTGGGTGTGATGATGACTAACCCGCTCTGTCCCTTCACACTGCGGTGAAGTTGAGGTTAGTCAGTCCAATGAAGAGAGAGTCTTAGTCCATCCACATGACACTGTCCACTGTGGCTCTCTGCTCTGCTGACGTCGACTGGCCTTTTTCTCTTTTTATGCATTTAAAGCATGCGAGGCTAAGGCTAATCAACAAAGCTAATGGTGTGTTGGAGTTACAACGGAGCTGTGCTTTCCCTGCACTCTAACAAATCTGTTTATACCAGTCACCAAAACAACGATAGCTCCTTTTCAGCTTTATTAGGTCAGAAAAAGGATTTCTCTATTGTTGTAAAGCTGTTTATTTTTCTTATTTTCTTTGGCTTTGGTTCATGTTAGTTTAAGCTCGTGTATAAATACAGGTTTACTTCCGCAAACCAAACGGAGCAGTGAGTTGAGAAAAGTATTAGCACCAAACTGCATTAAACAGAAAACATACTGCTCACATAATTGCTCTGTTGTTTTTATACATTTATTTCCATGTGAGTCCGTGTTAGCATTTTTAGCTGAACAAAATTCCGCTAACGTGTCACTTCTCCTCAACTGTTAGCAACACGCTGGCTAATCCAACTTCACTGTCCTTAGCCCTCCCTGAAGCTAACGCAGTCTGACCGGGGCAGTGGCGTTAGCATGTGTCAGCGCCGGTGGATGGCGTATACGCTCCCATTAGCATAGCGCTCATGTTTTGCTAATAGCCCTCCCCTTGTTGTCGGTGTCGCTGTGAATCTTGAGAAAAGCACTGGCCTTGTTTGTGTTTCTTGTTGCCCGGCTGGGAGTTATTGGTGCGTGTTGTGGAGCCTTTTGAAGTCCTCTTCCTTCTCTCTGGCATTAAATTAGCCATAGTGACTCCGGCCAAATGCGCAATGAACACAAACTCAGAAACACGCACAGAGACACAGCTTTACTGCCTCGTATTCTTCTAAACTGACTTTTCCCCCTTTTAACCGTGTTCTAAGGCTGTTCCCTCATCAAAAACAGACCTGGAGTGTTTTGTTTCATTCATGCCTGTTTGAGACAACTTTGTACACCGACTGGTCTAGATAATGACACACTTTGTGTTAGTGCTTGCAAATGTTATGAAAAGTAGGGCTGGGCAATGAAACGAAATTTAATCAAAATCGCAATCCGTGGTTTGGTCAGTCTCGATAATCGTCAGATTTCCAGCCGTTTCTTTGGCAGAAACCGCTCCTAGTGTGGGTGTTTGGATGAGACCATTGAAGATTTTTGTGTGTTAAAAGCTGGAGGAAAGTCTTTGTTTTTGTTTGAGCTGAGCTTTGTATAAAAGGTCTGTCTATCCGTCCATCCATTTTCTTCCACTTGTCCGTTGCCGGGCCGTGGGGGCAGCTGTTGGAGCTGCCCAAATCACACCAGCCCCTTTGGCTCCTCCTGCAGGTGGTGGGTCCACAGAAGGACGGCCTCATGGTTCTAACCGGGCCTGTTGGTCTCTCATAAGGGGCTTCTGAACCGCTCTTTGTCTGACCCGTCACCTAGGACCTGTTTGCCCTGGGAGACCCTACCAGGGGCACCAAGCCCCCGACAACAGAGCTCCAGGATCATTCAGGTGCTCAAACCTCTCCACCACGTTAAGGTGGCGGTTCCAGGAGGGAGTTCATGAATCTACTGCTACATGTATTTAATTTAATTGTGAAGTCAAATCAAAAATCAAGATCGTTGATTGATTGTTTTGCCAGATCGTCCAGCCCTAATGAGAAGCCTCGTTTTTGGGCTGATCTGTCTTGGGGATGTTATGACCAATTCTTATCTTGTTCTCAATAAGGACGCCAGTGTTAGACCTGATGACAGGTAGTGGGAATGTGTGGGTGTATGTGACAGACTGCTATGTCCCACCAAATTGTCAAACCTTTGTAAAATATACTACTTTAGGAGGATGTCATCCTACCGTTTCTTGTACAGGCTACAAAATGTGAATTACCAAGACTAAAGTGTCCGTAAGTATATCATTAAGACGATATTGAGCATGATAAAGCCCTTTAAAGAATGTCAAAAGTATTCATATGCGCTTAAGGTCCTGCAGCTGTATGTTTCAAGCTGAAAAGAGGGAACCAGTCAAGTTTAATTTGTTACATTTGGCTAAAGCATATCCCGGACTTTCTTAACCCTTTCCCGACTTCCTGGTTCTTCATTTAAGCACGTTTCCCACACCTCAGGGAGCAGATCACTGTTTACAACAAAGATGATAGAACAGAATACAGCACACACTAGACACAGCCGTGTCTTTTCCGCCTCTAACGTTTGTGAATACGGGAGCTGCAAATATAAAATATATATATATATATGTGCGAAGTTGCTGGTACTGGTACACGCTGTCGTATTCGCCGGTCAAGCAGCATGTTTGGGATGTGCTTGACAACGTAGTTCCCATTTGTTTGTCCCTTTAAGTCCAAGCTCCTAGATTACAATAGGCATCGTAGCTATTCCTTTAAGATTGTCCTGTACTGTGGTGTGAGTTTGGAGTAGCTGACAGCAGCAGCAGAGACTGAAGCGTGTACTGGTGTAATTAGGATCATATGTGGCTGGGAGTGTGTTGTTTTAAACCTGCCTGGCCCCTCTTCCTCTGACCGTCACTCCTGACCCTAACACAAGCCGGCAGCCCATGCTTGACTCCTGATTGCTACAAGTTAACTTTCCAAAGCCCACACTGCAAAAAAAAGTCCATCACTCACATGTAGAGGGGATAGTAATCAGGGAAGTTTCCTCTAGTACCTGTATTTGACTAACTCACTATTGTACTTTGTAAGTTATAAAAATCAAACCCTATATGTGTGTAGCTATAAGGTAAACATGTTTAACAATGGTAAAGTTTAATTTATTCATCATAGAAAACATTTTACATGATGTAAAAGTTGTTTACGTTTACATTTGAAGTGTTGGTTCTTGAGAGGATTGTCTGATCAGAAAACTGACAGATCGCCACACTTTGGAGCGCCACAATCTATGGCTAGAGCCAGTTCCTAAAATCGTAAAATAAACTTTTGAATTCTGAAGATTTTGATTTATGTTCACAAACATGCACTTCTGTCCAGCCCAGATTTTGTAGTGAATAGTTTGAGTTTTAGAAACCACTACAAGGGCATGCTACATACACTACTTGTGAGCATGGATACTCTCATAAAGAGGAGTGTATAAGCATAAGTAAGTAGGACATTTGGTTAACAGGTATTTAGCTATATTATTCTTCAATTATAAATGCTATAATGTTGCCCTTGCACTACTTTATATTGTACAATCAGACATGCTCATGCAAGGGCCTAAACAAAACAACAAAACATAAACATCTATACAGTTACTATGCTCCCATATTTGTATTGCTTGCACCAAAAAAGTGACATTTCGGGCGTCAAATCCCCCCTCATCGTCAGACCATCCCACAACAGTCTTACAAACATTAAATGAAAGTTTAAACCTTGGCTTGGACTCCTTTTTAATACAATAAGCATATAGATACTCCCCGACCCTCTCCCCGTGGGACAGTCACTTGAAAACCTCCCAAAGCCGATTCAGATTTCCCTTTTTGCAGTGCGTTTAAATGGCCGCTGCTGAGGTCAGCCGTATCTTGTGGCATTGCGACTCTTGCGTTCATTAGCTCACTCCTCGTGTTGGAGATTTGGACTTCAAAGTGTCTGACCCAGGACCAGCTTGTGCCCATTTCCCTCAGTGTCAAGATTAAGATCAAAGCGCTGCATAATCTGATTCCCCATCGGCACTTAAACGCAACATGTCCGTACCTCCGCTCTCAAGCTTCGCTGCTCCTGAGCAAACGACCGCGTTTTACAAGTAACACTCTGCAGAGAGGTCCCGAGCGGGGGAGCAGGCGTTTGCTCGACGTGGGAGGTTGGAAAGAAATAAAAATGCGCTGAAATTAATTCTAAAAAGACGGTTGCCCTGTGGGAGGGGAAAGGAGTTCTCCAGGTAAATGGGATCAGGTCCAGAAGAGACACAATGACTGTATGGCTAAAAGGAGCTGCCAGAAAACAGGAGGCCGAGATGACGACCGGAGACTGGATTTATGGATGTACTGACCTTTCCATAATTAATAATCTCACACTCGTATGAAGCCATTATTCTGATGAGTGAGAGACCACACACCAGTAAACACGTGCAGAGGAAGTCCTGCTCTCAAAAGGTGCCACAGAAGCGGGGCTGGATGCTGGATCGCGAGGCGGGTGGATGTGAGCGCGGAGGAGCAGATGTGTCGGTGACTCACAGCACGATAGTGTCACTGCAATCGCACGCCAGTCTTAAATATCAAACATGTTTGTTACTTACGATATGAGGTTTTCGGAGGCTACAAACTGCTCGAGCTCTTTGTTTCTTTCTCCTTCATTTCGTGTATTCCATTCAAACAATAAAACGCAACCAAACCTACAATCCGACACAGTCTGAATGAAAAGGAGCAGGAAGAGAAGATCAATCTTATGATGTCTAACCCTTTGAGTTGGAAAACCACAAATCTGACACAAAGGCAAGGCTTTACTTTCATGAATAGTTTTCCTTTTATTGCCCAAATTGTATATGTTCAATCCCACTAAGGCGTGGATTTAATTTCTTAACATTTACACATTCAACACTCCATCGAACAGAGGCACGAGGGAAAATGTTGACGTTAAAATGCAAATTGGACACAACAGACTTTATTTCAAAAATGTTTTGGCACTAGGCTATATGTTTCCATGATCACCCGTGGCCACTCTCCTTTCATCTGTCCCGTGCCGTGTCCCAACCTCCGCCCTTTATCAAAGCGAAGGTGCAGGCCCGCGCTCTCCTGCTCGCCACACCAAAACACGGCTCCCGACTCCAGGAACATGCCAGGCTCAAATTAGCGCCGGGTCCCTCTAAAGTGGCACAACCGTTTTGAATTAGAGGGAGCACTTTGAAGCGGCGGGGCGAGCTCGTATAGCCCCGTGCGTGCAGAGGGCAACATGCTAACTTAAAAAAGAAAAAAAAAAATAGGTTAAGTACAGGACGGGCGCGCTGGATGTTGTCACCGGAGGAGCGGCGGTTTGCAGACAGCGGAGGGTCTGATTACGCACAGGCTGCTCAGCCCGGATAAAGATCCAGATCTTCGACGTACAAAGTCCCTCACATCCCAAAGGCTCTCGATGGGGTTAAGGTCTCCACTCGATCATGTCTCTGTCACAGTGTGATCCCGATGAGTCCCGGCATCGCTCCTGCTGTAGAAAACTCACATAAATATGTCAAACAGTGTATTTCATGTTTTCCTATGAACAAAAAAATAGACCTTTTAAATGTAACAATGACTTAAATGGCTTATATTTTTGGCCACAAAATCTAAATAATGGATACAGCCAAGTGTGAGTTTAAGGGTTTGTCTTGTTTAAATGTTGGATATAATGATTTGCTCTGAGGGGATTTGGAGAATCTTTAGTTTTTGAATAAACTAGTTATTAATAAAATAATCTGTTAAAAAATATATTATTATTATTATTATTTATTTACGTTCAAAGCTAAAAAAAAATCCGACTTGAAATTAGATAAATCAGTGCAGTAAATGTTGCGATATGTTAAGTCACAAAGGTGTCTCCACCTTAACTGTGTTTAAATATTTATACTAACTCTGCCACTTCTAACTCTCCGGGGTGTCTTTGAATCTATTTCTGATACACATCGTAGCTCACAGGGTAATAACCATCGCAGACCCTGACTCACAACATTAAAGATCAGCTTCCTCCATTGGGTCTCATCAAATCTACTAAGCCTGTTCTGACCTATTGTGCAAGTAGATCCCGTTTTCAAAGCTCATGTGATATCGTCGCTCGAGTTCAAAGTGTCCATGAAACCGTTGTACCTGCTGCGATACCGCGGTGGGAGGTAAATATAGGTATCGGGACGTCCCAGGCAAGTGTCGGGGCGTGCGGGGTCTATCCGAGATGTGCCCTGGTGCGTGTAAGTGTCCGGGTGATTTGTGACATATGGGTCCTTTGTACAGAGCTGCAGGGTCAACACTCGATTCATCTGTTCAGTGTACAAGACTGCGAGGGGGGGGGGGGGGCTAAAGGAGTGAGAGAGAGAGGGAGAAACAAGCGATCACATCTTTAAAGTCTGCAATCCCCAACGGTCGGCTCCAATCCCCCGGGGTGTCGGACCGATCACATGGCCAACAGCAACACGAGTAACATTTTTTGTTTTTGTTTAGCTTTCTTTTAAGTTCGCTTCGTCCGATCGGCTGCAAATGTCCCCCCAAAAGTATGTCTCCTTCCGGAGCGCTTTAAACAGGAACCTTTCCAGGTTGCCATGTTTTGCCGGTAGAGCTGTACTATCACGGTAACGCTAACAACAACCTGCTACTTCTCCCCCCCCCCACAAATGTCAGCTTTTACAACTAAAGTCCCATTCAGACCTGTTAGTGGCACGTCCTCCTCCTCGAGATGTTTTTGTGTTCGTTTCCACCTTCGCCGACACTCATGAGGCTCATCAGCGAGTATGAGAAGTGACAGGCTCGCTGCGGGGCAACTGAGAGCGAGGGGAGGGGCAAAAGAGCAACACAACCCCACCCTACACGGCGCACCGCGGGCCTTTCCACTGTCTTAATCCTTCTAAACGCGTTTGCCCCAGTTCCTGCCGGGGCACCGGGGGCCAGGCTGCGGGGCAGGTAGGGGGGCGGGCGGCTGTTAACGCAAACATACAGTACATGTGTCTGTAGATAACGTGTGTTTGGATTCATGGGGGGGGGGGGAGGTTCAGCCCACGTCAAAGCCATGACTATGCGTTTGCTATGATCTGTGTGTGTGTGCAATGGGGGGGCGATGTGCAAAGCCGGCAGGTAAAAATGTCTTTCCCGCAGTGGTCGATGTTGAGATTTTGGAGCTACTTTTATCTACAGTGTTGAGATCTCAGGTTTTTTTTGTCTGGGTAAAAAAAATAGGCCAAACTCAATCTTTGCGATGGTTAATTTATGACGTTTGTCCACTATGTTTACTTTGCACTATTCATTCACTCCATACTTGGTGGTGGTCCACCACCCCTGACGGGATTGGGCAGAGCAAAGGCGGTATCAATACCTCATCCCTCTTATTTATTGAGGGTTGAACCATAAAAGACCAGGCCAAATGGTTTCAAATTGATATCCCAAAATGTATTCTTTCCCTTTTAAACTGAAGTGTCTTGCCTTAAAACAAAGATAGTCATTTTATTACCATTCTAGAAATATAGTGTATTGTGACGTGGACTTTTTTTTTAAATGGTTTTCTAATTCTCACTTGATGCATGGTGTTGCTTTAGAAAAAGTGGAGACAAAAGTTACTAATACTGATACTGTTCATTTTCAAACTTTTGAGTAGCACATAACGTACTATTAGGCCTAGATCAAGGTCAAATCAGGGCTTAAATGTGTCTACATTGAAAAAGACTCAGAAAATTAGAATATCATGAAAAAGTTAATTTATTTACAATGTGAAACTAATGAAATAGACTCATTACGCACAATGACATATGTCAAGCCTTTATTATAATTTTGATGATTATTGATTATTATGATTATTTTCAAAATATTCTAATTTTATGAGATTTTCAATTATTTGATTTTTTTACAAACTGAGCCATAATCATCTCCCTTTGCATGTAATGAGTCTATATCATATAGTAGTAGCAGAAATGAATGAACTTTTAGCGATATTCTAATTTTCTGAGTTTCACCTGTATATGATCAGCTATATATCTTATTGACTTCCAAACAAATAACTTTCAAAACTCAACATTGCTTTTGACTTTGGTGACATCATCTGCATACCCCACCATTGATTTATTAGTGCTTTGGAACAGAGCACTGTAACCTGCAATGGAAACTCTGAATTGAAAGTCTTACTTGTTTGTTCAGACCACAGCATTACTGTAATGACCATCCAAAACATAAATGCCGAGCGTCGTCGTGTTGCGGCAGCATGTCTTCATCTCATCCAGCCTCTGTCTCACTCCCTCGCGCTCATAAATCTGGAGCTGAGGTCGTGAGCAGTTTTGTCGACATGCGGCTCCCGACCGCCGCGCTGTAAACTAACCCCACAGTGTCACTGCGCCGTCTGTAGATTTCACTGTGATATATTTACTGCTTTCTATTTGAGCAACCGTTTAACACTCTAGGAAGCTTGGCACCTAAAACCGATTTATCGATAATAAAAGCCCAGTCTGTTTTTTAAAGCTGATCACTTGATTTTTGTTCAAATTCCTACAACCACCCACATTTGTCCCAGTCCGGCCACTGGGCCTCGACTAACCCAAACAACTCTGAACCTAATCCACCTGCCCGCCTTTTCCGACATGTTTTCTCCCCTTCGCCCAGCCGTTAAATTCTCATCTTTTTCACATTTCACACCGCTGTTTGTTCTGGGCCACAAAAATTAGCCCTCGAGTATCCCAAATCTCACACTGAATTGGACGACATTACCCGGCGCGGCCCGAGGGCTCGCGGCCGGGAGATGAAAGAGTGTGAAAGATAAACATCGCCTTAGACGGACGATACGCCTTTTACCATGCCGTGTGGGCCAAGTGTTTGGAAGGTGAACTCCACGCAAAGAAATCCGAACCATTCTGATTTCAAAGATCATGTAGAAGATGTGTCTTGTCTTGACAGTTTCAGGCAGTTTTGAGTAATGTTCTTTACTTGGGTAGTTTCTTCTGCTGAAGGGCTCCGATCAGCACTTAGATTTTTTATTTATTTTTTGCTTCACATATGGAATACAAAATATTCCTCCACATTCCCAAAGCGCGTAACCCATCATTTGACGGTTGCATGCTCAAAGGGTGTTCATCACAGAATGTGCACAGACAAACGATATGTCAGTGTGAGAACCTAGGGGAATGGGTCAGACCTCTGTCCTCTTTCAGGATGTGTATTAAAGGCCTCATGGTCTTCCTTTGGGGTTACACGTTGCCATTTCGCTCACATCCACTCACACAAGACAGAAGATTTGGAAAATGAAGCGTCACGATCACAAGAGTACAAGGAGCAGATAACCCTAACTATTGTCGGAATGGGGGTATCAAAAAGTGTCGGATTGGCGGGACGTCACAATGGAGGGTTGTTGGAATCACGGGGTTTCAGTTTGGACGGCTGTCTAAATGGAGGGCTGTCGGAGTAAGGGGTAGACGCCTTCCTTTGGGCTTTTCACCTATATGTTGAAAGTTACGTCCACAACCCACACAAAACCTCGTTTATGAGCATATTTGCCTGGACAGAAATCGACTTGGCTCATCCAGCTTATGAACAAGTTCGGGGAAAGATAGGGGGGCTTTAGTTAAAACTTTCGTTTTTACATCCACGTCTTCATCTCCTCAGTCTTCCCAGTTTTCCCCCAATTGACGGGACACATTTCCCAAAGCACTGCACAGTTTCTTATCAACATAAGACCCAAAAGCACATAAGCACACATACAAACCCACATAATCAGCAAAATAGAATACAAAGGATTGCCCTCCTTCGTCTCGTGTCCATGCTGCTGTGTGCTCGCCATTTGAAGCCTGTCAGTAAACATCTCTCTGCATCATCTGCCCCCCCCCCCCCCCCCCCGTCTCCTCCTGTCGTCTTCCCTCCATCTCCTCCCACGTCGGCTCATCTGACCCGCCACCACCAGCCTACCCCTGTCGGCTCCACTCTCGCTCACGGCAGCTGCAGGTGCACAGGCCCGAGCTGAATCCGCGCTGTCGGGATGGGCTCGTTTTTGCTCACTTTGTGGTCCACCTGCCGCCCCCCCTGTCTCCCCCCATCGCTCAACGATGTGACACGCAGGGTACAGTGGGTAAAAACCTGCTTTGTCAAACGTGCGCTTGTCTGTTAGCGTTTAGCGATGGTAAGGGAACGGCTAAAGCATCGAGAGGGGTCCTCTGAAATGCTGTTTGTGCGTAGATGAGGAGTTTTCAGGTCGTGTACTGGTGTATTTAGAGGGCGGACACTAAGTAGTAGAAGTAATGTAAGCCTTAAAGGAACAGGCCACCGTTTCTCCATGCTGAGATGTGTTCTTACCTGAGCTTAGACGAGTTGATGTCTTGTCTTTATGCGTCCCCTAACTTCACCCCCGTTTGGAGCCATAGGAATATGCTGGGAGAGGCCAAATGCTAACATCATCTTTGGTCGTTTTGCGTGACTGAGCGCACGCACAAAGACCAGACAGGTGAGCATCAACTCGTCTAAGCTCAGGTAAGAACAGATCTCAGCATGGGAAAACGGTGGCCTGTTCCTTTAAGTTAGGATATGTAGGATGCTGTTTTTTCAGACATTTTTGGAACACAGAGGAAAACATGCAACCTCCACTAAGAAAGACCCGGCTACTTCCTGGGGCCCAATGGATCCAACATTATACCGTCTCACATTGGCGTAAAAGCCTGTCCAATTTAGTTCAGTGTTTCCGTATAAATCAAATCAACTTCACTTATAGAAACATCCAACGCGTTCCAAAGTCCTGAAGTAGTGAAGTCAAAACAATACTGTACAGTTTACTATTACAGTACCACAATGGTACCAAAGGCTAGTGCGTTTTTAGTGAAGATTTGAAATAAAAGTGGTGGATGATTTGAGAACAGGTGCAATGTATTCCCTGTGCTGTTTTCTGAACTCTGCTCATGTGGTATGTAGGACTTTATTTGACTTAAAACCTTCGATTAAAAATAAATAAATAAATACAATACAATAAAACAAAATAGATTCAAAAGACATGGCCCAGGCATGGTTGCATTGTTGTGCCGCAGTACCATCAGGCCCCACCAGTCTTGATGATGGCAGCACAGAGGGTCCTTCTCCAAACAGACTCCAGATATTAACCAAACAGCTCTCTCTCTCTCCTCCCTCCCCCCCTGCCTGAGCTCCTGGTGGGGGTGTTGTTTGTAAAGCATTATAATTTATAACGGAGCAGAGTGGATTTAATTTCAGCGAGAGGGGCTCGCCAGCAGGGCGCCAGGCTGCAATCAGGGAATCAGCAGCCACGCTCTCTCTCTCTCTTTTCTTCCCCTCCTCTTGCTTTGCTCGCCCCCTGAACGGAAAAGTTGAAGCCACAAGCGGACAGTGTTTCTCGTCACCCTCTCCCGAGACGCTTCCTCCTCGCACCGCACGCCAGCAGCACCTTCCGAGCGAGGGAGAAAAAACAAGAGTGTGGAGAAACTAGAAAGAGAGAGAGAGAGAGGACAGCTGTGTTGCATTAGCGTGTCTTCCTCCCGCAGTCCCGCACTTCCTCTCGCTCTTATTGTCTGCCCTGGTCCAGGATATTTCAGTCTCCCCACCTTCGCTTGCAGTCCCACACGTGCTCCCCCAGCTTTGTACACTTATTACATGAACAACAGACGTGTAGCCCGCTGACCCTCATGTGCATTTAACAGTGTATTTGGGATTACTGGCCATGTTGGATACTTCTGAGCAAGCAGCGAGTAGCTGAACCAATCCACCATCTGATGCCACATTGGGTTGTTGCAAACGTTTGAGCCAAAGTGCTTTTGCTGCCAGTTTCAGTGTTCCTTTTGTCAAGCCAGAAAGTTTAATTAGGGAAACTAATACTTTAGGCCACGAAGCTGGTAGGAATCAGACAATCCATGATCTATAGAGGAAGAATAAGTAGTGAGTGCTCGCTAGATCACCTCTTGAAGTAAGGAAAAACAGATCTGTGGGCCAGGATATCTTAAATAAAGAAGGATCGAGGCACTCCGTATTCCTTTTGTAGTTTTATTGCAACACCAATGCGTTTTGACTGAGTCTTCATCAGGGCACAACTGTGATTCCACAATTATGATTCCACAATTATGATTCCACAATTATGATTCCACAATTATGATCATACATGATCATAATTGTGGATTTTTAGAAATCCAAACAATGAAATCATATTAATGATCTACTAAATAATGTTACAACTCATTAGAGAGCAGAGTTAGCTCTTGTTGTCATTAGCTCATGGTGGACGTTAGCAACATTAGCATCGCAAAGCAAAAAGTGTGTTTTATAACCGCAGGTTAAAAACACAAGAATTTTTTAAAATTTACTGCTAGCAAAGTGCGTCGCCGTGTTGTTTTCCCGAACTCGGGGCTCGTTTCTGAAAATTCAGAAATTCCGACCTCTGAGTACTAATGGAATGCGCCATGGGAAATACTGGCATTGGCGGCTCTGCGGACTCTAAAACCTGTAATAATCACAAAGCATGCATTATCTTTTTGGTGCCTTCACTTGGCTGTGTTTTGATGTTTTATCCACACTCTGTGACATTGAACCAATATAAACAAATAAAATTATATCGGAATCAGACTTTCCTTGAGCAAAACCATTAGTCATTGTTTATTTGAGCTGGGACAACCAAGTCTCTGGACCAACTACACATCAATACTTGATATTAAGGAAACTTGTTTCTTTCTTCTTCAGTTATATGTATAGTAAATCTTTTCAATATCAGAAGTGCTTCAATTTATTTCAGTGTTACAAACATAACTTTAAATGGTACCCAGCCATACTGCAATTGTTTTTACTCCAACCATCACCAACCACTGGCAGTGGGTGAAGTTCTTGCCCAAATTCTGCTCCCCTCTCGCAAACAGATGTAAAGGAAACCACTCAGCTTTTCAATTTGGGATTTGGATTGGATTGGGGTTAATTGTGCTCACCTGTTTGTTCGCCGCGTCTCCGCACAGTGTTGCAGATGTGCGAAGACACTGGTGGTTCACGTGGAGGTCAGTCCGAGCCATCCGCCGGTCCCTGTCCTATCTGCCCCCCCTCCTGCTGCCCTGGGGGGTAGTCGTTTCCCTCCACAGCCCAGCCCATTTGCCAGTTGCAATTTCCCCTTCATAAATCCAGCTTCTCGGGCTAACGGTGCCAGACGGAGGAGTTTCCCTGCGCAGGGTCAGCCATCGAGCAGCGGGCGGAGCGAAGCGAAGACGGTGTGTGATGGGCTTTGAACGCACTTGATGCTCATTTCTAAGGAAGTGGTTCTCGAGCGGCGAAGCTTCAGGACCCGCCTTCACTCTCACATGACAAGTAAACATGTTTGGCCGACTTTTAGTGACTCTATATCCAAAGCTGAATGATCAATGCGGATTTAGGACAAAAGCTTGTAACCAACTGATCTTGGAAGTGAAGCTAAGGGTCAGGCCTTTGATAGACTGCCGTTGTGTCCTTGGGGAAGACACAGTCCCCACCTGGATTGACTGTGCTGATCCGAGACTGCTGCAGTTGGGCAAGTCTAGGTTCAGCAACAATATGTGCCCAAAGACAGAGATTAGTGGATTTCTTTTTCCCTGATTGCACAGACATACTCCAAGATGACAATGCCGGGATTCATGGGGCTCATATTGTGAAAGAGTGGTTCAGGAAGCCTGAGATGGATCATCCACCACAGAGTCCATCTCAACCCCACTGAGAATCTTTGGGATGTGCTGGAGTAGGCTTTGCACGGTGGTCACACTACAACCAAATACTAGAGCGGGAGACCTTTTAGCTTTTGTATTAATGTAGGTGTGACTGGGGACCACAGATTGACAGCTTAATCCTCAGGGAAGTCCCAGAAGTGTCCGCGAAGCACCATTAAAAGTCGTTAAATCACAAACGTTTAGATTGAAGTAAAACACATTAAATTGGTTTCAAACTGGCATTAAAGCTAAATGCTTTGACATTGCTCAACTATCCTTACGGCATAAGTTCTGACGTGACATGGATTCAACTGCAGAATGAGGACAATGTTTGGCTCAAAAGTTGCTTGTCGTGTCCTCTTTGATGTTGAATATTGAAATACCCTGTGATTCCTATGTTTTATGGAATGTTTGCAAATCTTAAGAAATGAAATATTCCCAGCTTTGACTTGCAGCCATCTCTTAAACCCCGACTTTGTGACCTTTGTCTGTGAAATCCCAACACAAATAACATTTCATTCCTCTTTCCCCAAAACATTTCTCCGAAAGGTCTATTGTTAGCCCTCTGTTGCTAAAAAACATTTCCAGATTTCATAGCAAACTGGAGCCAAATCCTTTTGTAACTCAATTGTTCTAAATTGCACATGTGTCAGTATTAAGATCGCAGCTGACAAAACTTCTGCTTCCTCCAAAGACGCTAATAATGTCTAATAGCGCTTTGGTCTTAGCATGTCTGTCCAAAAGTGCAGCTTAAACCCATTGCAGTAAGTGTGTTTTGTCTTCCTGCTAACTCCTTCTTGTATAAATAAATGCGCGCTCATTTTGGTGTGACTTTGAATGGTGTCTGGTATCCACATGTAGCGTTAGCATCCACCATCTTTGTTCGTTTAGCGTAATTAATCCCCAAGCGTTATTTTTTGTATTTTTTTTTTGTACTCTCGCCTGCATCTAACCCCACTTAGCGCTCTTTTTTTTTTTTGTTATCCCGGGAAAACGGCATACGTACACTGAAACGTATGGGGCAGCCTCAGAGAAAGCCACAATTAGCTCATTTAGGCTTTGTCGACCACATGAATGGAGCAGGAAGCAAGTCATTTCTCCCAGAGTTCAACCCGAGGGCTCATCTCATGGAAGCTACAACAGGCCTTTATTTGCGGACAAAAATACAGCGAAATCTCCACCCACCGCGTCAAGACGATAGCACGTAGAAATGAGAAGGATTCATGCTAATCTACATCCATGGTTGTTTATTGCTGTAGAAAAGTATTGATAAAGGTCTGGACTAGGGGTGTTATTCATTTCAATTTCAATGTATTATTTGAAAACCCCTTGAGATGACACATCTCGTTTGCAAAGGGGACCAAAACATAAAACAGACCAACAATACACACAACATAATATTCACAATACAGAGAACGAAAAATACAGACAAAACTAAACACAGGACAATCTTGCTCGCACAACCCTCTCCCCTTCCCAGTCATCTAAAAATAGAACTACTGTACATGCAGTGTTGGGGAGTAACTAAATACATGTATTTAGAATACGTATTTAGAATACTGACTTTGAGTAACTGTAATCTGGTAAAGTGACACTTTAATTTGAGAGTATTTAGAATAGTTACTTTCCAAATATCAAGGGAAACATCTCAGACTCAATCATTACATGTTAGCGCTATTCGCCATATTTATACATCAATATAATGACATTCAATGTGGTAGTATTCTATAAGCTTTCAAAGTATTCAGAATACAGTACTCTGATTAGAAAACGTAATGGAGTGTGTTACTAAAATTAAAATCAAGATGAAAGTATTGCTCACAAAGATAATTGCCCGGGGAAAAAAGCCCCCAAAGCACAATGCTACGCTATAGGGATGCTAAAATCTGACAAGATGCATCGTACTAAACTGCCTGCAAGTTTTTGTCTATATTTTTTAATATTGCTGATGACCAGGCTGCGGAGAATTGGACAACTGCATAAAATCCAATCTTGGTCATAATCCGCCTTGTTTCCAAAAAAGCCCATGCATAATATCGAGCCTCAAATCAAACGTGCTGCTGTGACTTCTTAAGCTGCCGTCTATGGAAAGTAAAACTGAAACTTACCACTTAACGAGCACATGGCCTACACTGCACTGCTTTTTCTCTTTTTTTCTTTTTTTTTTTACTTTAGAACACTACAGTTTTCTATTTTCTTTTGCATTGTGAGCCCAGTGGCACATTTTATTATAAAGCAGCGTTGAAAAATGAGAACGCGTTGCCAGTTTTATTGTGAAATTATAAATACTACCTACATACACACTACTACTACATACATTTAGACTATTTTATTTCAAAATCAACGTTTCTTTCTTTTAAATATTGTACTTGCATCGTGAGGTACCGAACTGTGAGATATCTGAACCGTTATTCCACATCAAAACAAAGCTAACCTTATTTAATGTTAGCCATCCAGCTGGGGTAAATTCTTCCTCCTCCATGTTTTATTTCAGGGTTTTTGTGCCCACACACTTTATTGAACGGGACAGGTAAGGTCACTACCCTTTCCAGGCCTCCATCTTTGTTTACCTCTGTCCTAATCCCACTGTTTTAAATAAGACTGCTCTCTCTTTCAGTAATGCACATGTTTTCGCCACGGCCCATAATTCTGGGATTAAGTGGAGAGAGATTGCTGACCCTGTAATCTGCAGAAAGCACCGTCGCACTCTGACACCTCCGAATGTGACTCTCTATATGTCATGACGTGTCCGGTCCACCATAAACTGGGATTAGATCGATCCTTATTGTAGTGAAATGAAAGGTGTCGTGTTTACAGATACTGAACCCATGAGCAATCTTTGTAAGACAATTCACTTAGGAGTAAGGGCTGCAAAGTTTGAGGACGAATATTTAAACATTGGCTACCTTAAGATTTGCCTGTTAATGCCGTTCAAATTGCAGTTTCATTTTGACCAAGACAAAACTTCTTAAGGATCTGTCATCATACTAAGTGTTCATCCAAGAAACTTCGTCAGCAACTAATGATCCTCTTTTAACTGCCGGCCGAACATCTACGGAGAAGGCTACTGTACTTCATCGCGGGTTGCTTTATTCCCATAACCGCCGGTGAATATCGCTTTGCCTGCATCTGTCTAAACTTTGAGGGGTCGTTCGGCATCGCTGGAATGTTTGGGTTTTTGCAAAAGCTTTAGTTGGGATTATGACAAACCGACATCACAGTGCCTTGTACCGTGAATAAACAGTTTGAATGTGGTGTTGAAATGCGAGTTGGGAGGGTAAATATATGGTAAAGTGTCTCTGTTGCAACCTGCTGCTTCTTGTCTTGTTTTTTTGTTTTGTTTTACTGAGACAGCGGCGCAACATTACAGTATTTACTGGGTGAAACGTTACGCAGTGAGGCTTTAAGAATGTTTTTCTTGAACGGTCATCATCAAATTAAATTTTTATTTGAATCCATTCCCTCTCTCCTTTGAACCCCCCCCCCCCCCCCCCCCCCACTGTATTAGTAATTTATCCAATCCCACTGAACCAATCCCGTGTGTTTGTTGTGCGCGTTGTCGGGCAGATCATAACGGCCAGCGTGACTTTCTGTGCCAGGCAGAACAAACCTCCTGACCTCTCTCTGCCTCCCCACTTCAGAAGACGCCCGAATCGTGCCGTTGGTGTGTGCGAGTGTTTTCTCTCCCCGTGCGCAGTCGTTTCATTTGGGTCTGACTTATGAAGTGTTAGCGGGCCCTTTTAGCCTAACCTCTTTGGCAGCGGTCGGCGGCCATATTACGGGGGTTACGAGGGCCTTTCCAGTTGCCGGGTTTGTGGCGTGTTTCTCTCTCTCGCTCTCAGTCACGCTCTTTACGCTGTGGCCAAATTTAATCAAAAGTCCTAATGATTCGTGTGGGGGATGTTCCTGTTTTTGCGAGGCAGGGCACAGACGGGACAGAGGGGGGAGAGAGGAAAAACAGAAAGGGGAACGAGCAGAAACAGTTACAAGAAGGCAAGTCTTTTTTGTTGTTGTTGAGCTTTTTACCTCGTTCAAACGTTGTTCTCTCATCAAAAACAGATCTGTAACTGTGTTTCGAGCCACTCCCCCAACTTTGAGTAATCTCTGAATCTTTCCCAGTTCTTCTTCGGCAGCTCCCAAAGCCTCGCCATCTCTTACTAAGCTTAATCCTTTCATTGCGGGGTAAAAACACTCGCCACAGACACATGAGATGCGTAGAGTCAAGTAGAAGAAGACTTTATTGCGGAATACCGGTGAAAAGTAGAGTACCTGCTCTTTAAGTACATTTAAAAAAACATTACATTTAATTTCAAAAGGCAGTGACATTGCTCTACTTTTTTACTCCAGAGTTTTTTTAGTACAAAAATGTAGGAACTTCTCTGTCGGTTTTGCACAGTTCAATTGAACTTTTAAATATGGAAATGTTCTGCCATTTCTCTCATCACTGGTTCCTTTTTTTTGTTGCTGTGACAATCACATGGTACAGTTATATACCATATACATATTTTCAAGATTCAAGATGTTTTATTTGTCAAACCATGTGAATGATTTGAAATTAGATTTCTCTCATCCTTGATTGTGGAGCGTGGGGTGGAGGAAGAGGGGTGGAAGGGAGGTCAGGGAGTTGAGCTTCCTGATGGCCTTGTGTATGAAACTGTTTTTTAAATCGACTGGACCTGGTCTTCAGGAGGTGGTGTTGACTTTTGTGCCGGGGTTCTGTTGAGTGCCTCGTAGCGAGCAAATAATTAATTTAGAGCGTTCAACAGAGAGGTGTCACTGGCACAAGTTTGTCGAGGAGGTTTATAGTCTGTGATGGTCTTTATCCCCTCCCACAGACTCCGAGTGTCTCTGCTGTCTCTGAAGTGATCAGTTATCTTTTTGGAGTACTGCTTCTTGGCTTTTTTGATGCCGTGGGACAGATTGGCCCTAGCTGTCTGCAGTTTCTCCTTGTCACCAGATTTGAAGGCAGCATTCCGAACCCTCATGAGCCTGAGGACTTCACGTGTAATCCAAGGTTTCTGGTTGGACCTGATACTGATGGTCTTAGAGTCTGTAACATCCTCAGTGCACTTGGGCAGTGACAGTCTCTGTATACTCCTGGAGATCAGTGAAATTGTTGTGAATGGCAGCCTGCTTGAACATATTCCAATCCGTTGTGTGAAAGCAGTCCTTAAGTTTCTCTACAGAGTCTTTACTCCACACTTGAATCTGTTTCCGAACCGGTTTAGTGACTCTAACCAGTGGCCTGTATGCTGGCAGTAACATAATAGTTATGTGGTCCGAGGCACCAAGATTGGGGAGGGGGTGTGCCTTGTACGCTCCTTTTTTGGTGGTGTAAACCAGATCCAGGATGTTGTTTCCCCTTGTTGGAAAGTCAATGTGTTGATAGACTTTGGGGAAAACGCTCTTTTGGTCTGCGTGGTTAAAATCCCCAGCTAAGATGAGAAAGGCATCTGGGTGGGCTGTCTGTTGGTCACTGACACTCTGGAACTGTTCATTCAGTGCCTCTTTCCTGTTTTTGATGTTGGAGGGAGGCGGTATGTAGACAGCCACAAGCAGTACAACAGTAAATTCCCTGGGCAGGTAGACAGGTCGACACTTGATGATCATAATGATCATAAACTCCACGAGGGGTGAGCAGTGTCTGCAGACCACGGCGACGTCACGGCACCAGGCGTCATTGGTGTAGACACAGAGACCACCTCCCTCGGAGATCACTCTGTCCGCTCTGCAGCAGGAAAGCCCCTCAAGCTGGATTGCACTGTCCGGTATATTACCATTGAGCCAAGTCTCAGTGAATATAAAAACACAACTGTCTTTCACCATCCTCCGAGAGGAGCGTAGCAGACGAATATAATCCATCTTATTGTCCAGTGAACGTACGTTAGCCAGAACAATAGTAGGGATAGAAGGCCTGTGTGGTTTAGCTGTGAGTCTTGCTCGGATACCTCCTCGTTTGCACCTTTTTTAGAGATGCAGTAAAAAGTAATCAACCAAGCAGAAACCACTTGGAGAAAGATATTTTGCGTTTGTCCCAAGTTTGTTGCCATAAGGTCAATCTCCTGCGTGTTTATCTCTGTTACACGACACTGACGGATTATTCTGATCTGATGACACTTTCACCTCCACACACTGGCGCTAATGTCGCTAATGCCTAAGCGCTGTGTCTTCTACTGGCAGGGCATTATAGTCTTGAAGTGATATATTGTTAGTGTGCGATGGCTGACTGATGAAGCAATCGCAGAAAGAATCGACATGTCACTATTTCTATTTGGATTTTTTCTCATTGTGCTTTAAAACAGTGTTAAGACTGGAAAATGTGTGTGTGTGTGTGTGTGTGGTCTTCAGAGTTACAATTTCCTATAAGCAGTCCGAGCAATGATGCAGGTGAGAGTTGGAATATAGATTGACCGGTAAATTGAGAGTTTTGCTCTCCGAATGTCGTAAATCTATGGAGAAACATTGAATCACCTTCCTCAGTAGACGAGGCAATTTCATTTTCTGGATGAAATAAAAAAAATAATAATAAAGTGAACCTCTTCATTGGCAAAAACCTTCCGTGACATGTGACTTCCATTTTCCCCATTATGGATTAGCGATGTCTTGCACAAATCGACAAATCTTTCAGTAAAACTTGACTGGCAGTGTGTTACTGACGAGGACTCACTGGCTACGTGTTAAAAACATTATGCTGGATGTAAATACTTGACTGCAGGATATGTCACCACAAAAAATATAACATTAAAAAGTATTTATTCTAAACACAGACTGATTATATTTTGAGTTAAAAATCTTGGTGCTATTTTTAGTTTTGTGTTAGCCGTTAGCTTCAAGACACAAACACCTGCAGTGATGAACAGGAAGTCTCCTCCAGTGAAGTCTCCTGGCATGGTGTTTTTAACATGCTGTGACTGTCCGTCAGTAACTCCATGCCTGGCATTTCACTTTGAGCTATTTATTCTTTTGGACAAGACGCTGCTACTAACTTAAAGGGGAATAATGGGACAAGAAGAGCAGTGCCTCTTGAGGATTCACTCGGAGTCATGTGATAATTTCATTGTCATTTGCTTGACTGTTTTTAGTTGGCTGTTGGATCGGTTTTTGATTACAATATTGTCGATCCTTTTACGTGCAGCACTTTGGAAAGGCTTTTTAGATGACTGTGCTCCAGAAATGAAGTGGATTGGCTCTACTCTACTTTTCGTTGTTGTGCTCTTCGTGCTTGGTCCTTCTGTGCCTTGGTTATTTATTGTTAGAAAATCTTTCAAACTTCTAGAAAAGGCCCTTTGAGATTGCACACAGTTAACAGTCAATGTAGGCAACATGATCTAAGCTAGGCAAAGCTTAATAAACAGAAGATGTATTATTCTAATTACCATATACAGTTTTAAATATTCAGTTCGATTAGTTGTTTCAATCAAATTGTAGGCTCTCTTGGGAGGCACCGCTTGTAGGTCAGATTAGGAAACAAAGGCCTGTCGACACGTTGCACTGTCATTCTCAGCCTGACGTCTTCACTTTGCCTGGCCCGAACACCACGCCTCCATGTGCTGCCCGTCTCCTCCGCTGCTAACGCTAACATCCCTTCACACATGACGGGCTCCACCTCTCCTCTCCATCTGCCCGACTGTGGCGTGGCTTTCGGTCGATCCGTGTCGAGTGGTGTGGGGAGAGCATATGGCCATGTCCCGGGGAGCAGAGCCTGGCACACATTTTCAACAGGAGACACTTTGATGTGGCATCAGAACATCCTACAGAGTTTCATATTGTGGAGCCGTCAAAGAATCATATGGTGCAAATGTTCAACAATGGAGTTCAGTTCTATCTCATGTAAAGTATATCAAAATGAGAACCATTACTGTCAAACCCCTCGTGCAAAAAGTAGTTAAATAGTAGGGAAGGTTAAATTACTCAAATGAACAATATTTGACCTTAAGTTGAGTCATTTGTAGTACAAAATCTGCTAGTGGAATAAGTATTTTTGCACTTAAAGGTAATTTGAGTAAATTGACCATCGTTATCTAACTTTAAGAGCAATATGAACTGTTTTATTGATTTAAGCACAAAGATTCCTCTTGCTGACTTTTAACTTACTCAAACTTACTCAAATCAAGGGTAAATATACCAATTTTGAGACAATTCATCTTTTGGCGGGCAGCCTTCTCCCTGAGGCATCACCGTGCTGCTCTGCGCCCTGAAAGCTGTGAAACATACTTATATGAACACATTCTCACACAGAATCAGTGTTGTAGTTTTCCCCGATCGGCTGATCTGTTATACGCCGAGCCTCCCCCAAACCGGCATGTTCTTCCCCGTTTTGAGTGGGCGACGGAGGCTGATGACACGGAGCACACTTTCCTGGCTCGTGTCGCCCTTTTATTTCACATCTGCTTGACACATCAGCCGTTCGTCCCCCCGCAATAGCACAGCTACGATGCATGCTCTTAAACGGGGGGCTGACTTAACCTTCGCCCATGCAGGATTACATGGGGCCTCCATAACTGATTCAAACAAGAGCTTAAGCTTTCAACTGAATATAGAGGAAGAGTCTTTGCAACACTCTGGGGAATGGCTGCTTTAACAAGTCCATTTTGCATAATAGTCCGGAACAGACCATAAAAAGTCGAAACCAAAGTAAAGCCAGATCTTTTACTCTTTTGAAGCTTTATTCTGAATAATTTCTAATCCGTAGCCTGAATTATGAAGCCTTTAGCCCCCAAAAATATAGGTTAAATTAGACTTTTGTCAGATGTTTTTAAGTACCTATTTTATGGTAAGACTGAATAAAAACAGAACTCCAATAATGATATATTTATTTAGTTTAGTTTATTTTTAGTTTATTTTGTTTATTTGAGCAATTCACATTGTGCTCAAAAGGAGTGGGCTGAAGCAAAAAGCTTATGAGCCCCCACCCCCAAGTGCAATAATTAAAAAAAGCACCTACATTCGTACAGACCAACTTACAAACTTACAAAAAAAAAAAAAATGAACTGTTTCATGTACGATGTCTAGAACAAAGCAAGTCAAAAAATGTGATCCTTAATATATTTCTTTCAGATTTTTACCCATGATTACCGAGAGTTACTTTTATGTTTTAAAGGTACATTAATAGATATTATACTCCGAGATCTTGATACTTCCCAGTTGTCATTACCATCCTCAGTATAATTTTAATTTGGGTTTAATTATCATCATCATTATCATTATCATTATTATATATTTATTTAATTGAGTTATATGTGAAGTATGATGCATTTAACAACAAAATAAATTCTTATTTCGACCCAAAGATTTCGACCCAAAGATATACACACTTTTTTGTCACTTTTACGTACAAATAAATGCATTTTCAATTATTTTTCCTAATGTTTAAGATGAAATGATTTTTTTTTCTTACATTTATGTCAGTAATCTAAAGCCAAGGTTTCAAATAGAGATATTTTGTCGTCCTCATAAGTAACAATATTACATTTAAAATGGTATCTACTCCTCTCTGCCCGTGCCTGCCACATTTGCCCCGCCTCCTCCATTAGCCGCGCGTCTGTCAGCTGTAGAACACGGTTCAAAAGCCGGTCAGCGCCGCTTTATTCCCTTTTAATTGACTTAAGATGGGCCCATACAAGACCGCGGCTGCTGTAGCACACGGGATCCATTAGCATCGCACACAACACAAGCTAGCAGTGCGCAACATGCCCCTGCGCTAATGAAGCCGCGGCGTAGCGACACACCGCTAATGCGCCTGTGCGCCTCGTGTTTTTTTTTACAGCGTGTTGGCTAGCCCCCGCGTCAGGATAAACGAGCGGGCCGGACTTTCCCACTCGCCCACTCGCTCTCATTTATGATTTGTGTTAGCGCCGCGTACGGGGCCACGCTCTGGAGTTTGGGCCCGTGAGTCAAAACAATGTCGCCCAGTTCAAAGGGGGGAAGAAAAAGGCAGGTCTAGTGAGGTTAGCGTCGGACATGATTCACTGTAGATTTACTGCGGAGGGTTTTTTTTTTTTTTGGCCCCGCTTTCACAGACTTGGCGCCTGCAGCCTCTGTAGAGCGTTATAAGCCAATATTTTATAAAGACGACATACGACATGCAATATAGGCCCGGGTTTCTGTTGAGCACAGTCCAGTGTACACTCACCAGAAGTCCAACCGTCTACAAGAGCAACCGAGCTGTGGTAAAAAGTCAAACGGAAACACCAAATGTGCTCCTATGATCAGCTACACGACAATAATGCCACTTTGGCAGTATTTGGAAGGGGACCCGATGTATTTAGATCTCTTTTTTTGGCTCGCCATAAAGCAAAAGAGGTGGAAGGGGATGGAGCTGCAGCCAAGAAAAGTGACGAGTCAGGCCCGAGGAGAGACAAGCGCCCCGATTAAAAAAACACCAGTGAAATAGCACTTGTATGATTTATTTTGACTTGTTACACATTTTTGCCTTCATGAGTTTTCTGGCTAGCGTCATTAAAAAAATGTATGAAAAAAGTCTTTATACGGCTCTTTGAAATGAACGGATCTCAAAGAAATCTCATCACTGTGATTCCGTCCGTCAGCACATATAAGTGATGTCAGCGCCCGGTTAAAGGGATATTACTGCAGATGTATAAAAGTGGCATCTGAACTCCTGAAATCCTAAGGCTTTTTGTGAGGCCGGAAGTGCATCTTGTCGCCTAAATAATGATAAATGATAAGAAGTTGACCAATGTGTTAAACTGATTTATTTGTAGCATTTTTTTGCCATCATTTCTATCTACAAAGGAGAAATAATACAAATAAAAATGGGCTAAAGGGAGTCACACCGGCCTCCGCTCGAGACCCATTTATGCAGAACAGAGCCCGGCATTCAGCGTCAGGAACAACACGGTCCCAGACATTTATTTGTCACTAATGATATCTGCGGTGATTTATTCCTGCCATTAAACAAACTTGTGAGTCCAATTTGGACAAACACGCAGGAGGCACCGAGATACTTTTCCCATGAGCAGGACGAACCACGCCAACAACTGCTGGTCCATGGTTGTCCACTGGCTGATGAGTAGTCCTAGTTGTGGCCTGATTTGTGTTTCTATTTCAGATCGCAGTTCAAGGGAGTAGCTTTGTGTGTGTCCAGATTGAGGTGGTTTTGGTCATAGGAGGGAAACAGGTAGAAGACTAAAGAGGAGTTTTAGAGATGGCTTTCATTGATTGTCATTTTGTATGTTTTGTTTCCCCACAAATACACAAGCAAAAATGATCACCAGCAGCAAGAGCAAAGCGCACAATTAACAGTTAAGACTAATTTAAATGCATTAATAGTAGAAACGTTGTATAACCTTACCCTTTATTATGATAACAGTCAGTGGCGTGCACAGACATTTTGAGGTGCTCAACTAAGATAAAGGGCAACCCCTGTAACTAGTACCACTAACAGACCACTGATTAATACAGCAACATAAAAAAATGACAATGATGTGGACCTAATAATAAACTAGATTGTCCAACATCGTCCTCTAAAGTCTATCACAAGGCTCTGCACTTATGATTAGCACAAATAAATAATGCAAAGGTGCTAGCCTACACTTAAAACATCTAGTTTGTCCAAGTCATTGCTTAGTCCATTTCTAAAATATCTTATCTAACAATAATCCACTGGGCTGTCCATGTTCCCATGCTCGTCCCACAGAGGTACCGTGTCCAGAACCCTGGCAACTGTCCTCCTCACTCTTCTGTCTCCCTTAGCTCAGCTCACACTGCTCTGGCCCTGGTCTACGCCCAGCCAGGACTTAGTCTGAGTAACAGAGTTCATTTTAAGACCATTTCATAGCGCGACAAACAGAACCGCTAAAGTGACTGACTTCTTACCGCTGACTTCGTCGGGACGGTCTCGACAGGCGGCACTGACGTCCTCGCCCCGTCGGCCCTTTTGTTTCCATTCCCCTTAATTATCCAGTCATGTCACGCTGGTTCGTACATAAGAGTTATTGAATTTACTCAGTTTACTTTACTCCCACGTCTTGGGCTGTACCATCTTCTCACATGGGGGAAACACGGGGACAGTGCAGTTTCCCTTCTGTGATCTGGAGCTCATCAGCGCTGCTGCGGCTCGAGAGGCAGACGAGGAATGAAGCGCGATGTGAAGTTGTTGAGCATTAAAACTGTATGTTCAGCACATGTTGGCTTAGTAGGGACAATAAAACAAATGGTCATGATCAGGGCACTTAAAGAGCACAGGGCAAAGGGCATGTGCCTGATAATAGTATTTTTACATGAGGTACTTGAGATCATTTGTGAGTCTCCTAGCCTGTCCAATAAAGCTGTTCATCTCCAGTGGACCTTCAGCTGATGTAAACAGGCCATGGAAGGGGTCGAACGGCTCTCTTTTAAATGTAGGCCTGAAACGCCTGGAAAAAAAGGCCTGTGAAAACCTATGGGCGATTTCAGAAAAGACCCCGAAAACCTGAAGTTCCAGAAAGTTCCAGAAAACCTGAAGTTCCTGAAATATTCAGCAATTGTGTCAACACCTACTAAATGAGCAGCCTCTGTAGCAGATAGGAACAAAATTCAAAAAGTATTTGAGAGATTACACTTGTGGCTTTCCTGAGAAATTAGATTTATTTAGATACACCTTCACAAAATAAAATATGTAAAAGCAAAGTGAAATAAAGTATATAGCCCTCTTATATAGGCCTATATTTTTTATGTTAAACCTTTGTAATTTGTCTTTTGAGGTCACTTCAAAAATGTCTAGCAGCTTCTCTCTAAACCCAAAACAATATCCACTCATTAAAATACAATTCAATGAATAGTTTTATATAGAAACATGGGAAATGAATATAATAATTATTAAGCTATAAAAAAATAAAAAGCTGGTGATGGGGAGGGGCAGAGTATCCTGCTCCAAACAGATCTCTCTAAACAAGGAGGAGGAGAGTTCCTCGATAGTTGTAGTGTCCCTTTGTTGCAAATTGGGTGACAGTGGTCTCATGATCAGAAGGTCGGGGGTTCCAATCCCAGCTCCTGAAGAGACACACTGTGGTTGCGTCCTTGGGCAAGACACCTCAACTCCTTGCCTCCAGTCTTTGTGTCCATTGGTGTATGAATAGGCCGGATGAAGGCAGAGATATATTGCAAAAGGGCAATAGTATCAAAATGAAACTTTGAAGAGTATAGCGTGAGCATCAGCCCCTTGTGTATGTTTTAAGTTCTGGGGGAAACCGGAGCACTCGGATACACGGAGAGCATGAGAACTCCACATAGGAAGGCCGTGAATCAAACCGAGGGCCTTCTTAACCACTCAGCCACCTGATAATCACTGTTTGTCGGGCTTTGTCCATCGATCCCGCCCCGCACTGTACCCATCCCCTGCCTGCTTCACGCTCACCTCCACCGTCTGACCAGTGTTGCATGCTCAAGAAAAATCTAAACAAAGGTTTGAGTTTGACAAGTGGCCAAAGTTAAACCCGGACTTCTTCTGTCTGATTTGTGTATTGCAGGTTTCCCCTAAAGCCACTGGCCAACGCGCTTCACAGCTCTATGGCATTTCCACCGATGACTTTCTGTTGCTTTTTCCTTTTTTTCCTTCTTTGCGGGCATGTTCCACTCATTCACTCAGCTCCTCCCTCCCTCCATCTCCTCACATTGTTTTTCCCATTGGCTGACCGAAGAGGAGGAGGATGGGATGATGAAGACGAGACCCCTCTGCTTGCCGCTCTGCTTGTCTGTGTGTGGAGTGATGTGGGACAGTGTCATATCCCAGGACCTCATTTCAGCCTCGGGCTTTTTGCTTTTAGACCGGCTCACATTGACGGCGCGGTGGTTTAGCTTCTTCCACCTGATTTCACAAACTGTGTATATACAGCTCAAAAGTTTACATACCCTGGCAGAATTTTTTAAGTTAAGTTATTTGACCAGTTTTCAAATAATATGAAAGATAACACAAACGAGTTAGTGGTTGTGTGAAGCAATTTTTGTGGTGAAAAAAACTGAGTTTGCTCTTTTTAAATCATAATGAAAAAAGAAAGTACCAAAATGACCCTGATCTAAAGTTTACATACCCCAGTTCTGTGTATCGCCCCCTTTAGCATCAGTGACAGCTTGTGGTCTTGTGGTCGTTCTGTATAGATTCTAATGGCAAAGCTTTCTTTTTTAATTATGATTTAAAAAGAGGAAACTCAGTTTTTTCACCACAAATGGCTTCACACACTATGAGTGAAAAAAAAAAACGTTATCCTTCTTTGAAAAAAAAATCTAAAATTCTGTCAGGGTATGTAAGTTGTGAGCACAACTGTACTGCGTAATTAAAAACAAAGCCTTTGCTCTATCTATTGTTTGCACCGAGGTTTAGAGAGGAACCTCATTTAAATTCTCTGTGCTCCATGTGGTGAGATTGTCAATAAAGCTAACTTTAACTGCTCGTACTTGTTCAACAGAACAAGAGGAAAAAGTGTCTGTGATCATACATGAAAATGATTAGAATCAATAAGCGGTTAGCGCTTGTGCTTCACAGCAAGAAGGTCCCGGGTTCGATTCCCACCTGGACGGGGCCTTTCTGTGTGGAGTTTGCATGTTCATGTTGTGTCTGTGTAGGTTCCCTCTGGGTACTCCGGTTTCCCCTACCACTTAAAACATGTACAATAGGCCTGTATGAATGAGGATATGTTTGAGAGTGGGACAACGGATTCAAATTAGCCCAAGCCTACAATGCGGCATAGCGTGTTCACATAGCCTGGTGGGACCAGAATGATTCCCCTCTGTATTTGTGTATACAGCGACCCCGCTGGCTGTATCCGCAAAATCAAACCGATCCCGTGCAATCAGATTGGTTTATTTGCCATGACGTGTTGTTAGCGAGCAACGTCACTCACGGGACGGGGAAGTCTCTCAATAACAATCTACGAACAGTGCACGAGAGAGAGAAAGAGCGTGTCTCCAATTGGCGGTAAATGACTAAAAACACATCGACAGTCGGTGAGTTTCGTTATTCATAATCCTGTGCAAATATTAACACAAAGCCGCTAATAACACCACATCAACAGCAGACGCCCGCCCTTCGCTGATTGGTTTACTCCGCTTCCTGTTTGCTTGCGTATCTACCGCTGTGGGAAATGGATTCGACGCAGCGGTGACCAGACTCACCGGCTGGTACAGCGGTGAGTCTGGATTTTTCCAGGCTAGTGTTTACATGCATGTATCATGTATGTTCATTAACATGCAAATAAATAGATAAATAGAATAATTCACATATGAGACAGGCTCGGTTGTGTGCCCTACACTTTGGATCTCTCTGCAAAGAAAGTTATTTGTTTATTTGATTCCGATGTGTTATTTTATATCTATATTGTTTCATTGATTATGGAAAGCACTTTGGGGCAGTCGTCTCTGTTTTCCAAATGTGCCATATAAATAAAGTTGATCTTTACCTTGACCTTGATTCCAGTACTTTGACCTACTTGGTTTATTATTATTTTTTCATTTCTTTTTTTGTGCCGGAACTACACCAGGCATTTTTGGAAACCAGCAGTAGAAGCTTCTAACCCTCACCCTCAGAATTGACCACCAGTTTGAGGAGCTAATGTTGGTTATATTTCAAAATACATGACTTTTTACACACATTTTGTTGACTCTGTCGCTGTTAGAAAAATTGTCCTTTTGCGTAAAACTTTTTTCAGGAGCAGTTTTTCCCCCTTAAGGAAACCCTGGACGTCCAACTCTTGACCTTTTAGCTGCGAGGCAAGAAACCTAACAGCTCTGCCGCCGGGCTTCTCCACATGACTTTGTCAGTATCGCACCCCTCTCCTGGTCCACATGTCCCGCCTGTCCGCGCCCCTCCTTCGATGGCCCACTCGGCTGCACTTTGTAATCATGCCGTGCGATTATAGCCCTCCTGATTACGGCGGTCGGCTCAAGCACACGGCGTCCACAGCCCCGAGTCCGCACGTTTGAAGTCTCCCTCGCGCTCCCAAAATTACAGTGGACCCGAATGAAAGAATCACCGAGGCATTGGGAGGTTTAGAGGCACGGAAAGCAGGAGGCGCACTTTGAAACCAGCAAGCCACAGTTTACTGGCAGAAAGGTCAAGTTGGCAACGCGCTCTCTGCCGACGCTGGGGATCCCGGGAACATCTGAGATTGAAGAATGCACTTTTTTTTTTTTTTAAAGAAGAGGAACAAGTTAAAGTCGTACTCTTAATGCATTTCCTTTCCAGGCTGTAACATCTAAAAACTCATCCACCATTCGGTTTGATAATTTTTTTATTCTGTTTGACGACCCTCAATTGTTTTTACATATATTTGACTTGATGTATATTGTCTGATCCTGGTCTGTGTGGATGTGTGTGAGGCTGCACCACGTGTCCGAGACTGATTTCCCCATGATGGACAATAAAGGATACCTTAAATTATCTTGAATCTCTTGCCCGACACATGCGGGAGGCGACCGATGACAGTGACCAGCAAAACTCACCCGAGGAGAAAACCCGAGTGCATGACAATCAGCAGCGACCTGTTGTTGTTGAGCCGTCAAACCGGACTGTGTGTTTTCCATGGTTTGAATATCCATCCATCCATCCGTCCATTTTCTTCCACTTGTCCGTTGCCGGGTCGTGGGGGCAGCTGTTGGAGCTGCACCAGCCCCCTATGGCTCCTCCTGCAGGTGGTGGGTCCACAGAAGGACGGCCTCATGGTTCTAACCGGGCCTGCTGGTCTCTCATAAGGGGCTTGAATAATTACATTTAATTGTTTTTTTAATAAAAGGCCATCGTTTTTCTCTTTAATCGTGACATGAACTGTTGTAAATTGTGGGATAATCCGACAAGCTGAAAGTGATCTTTTCCTCGGTTTGCATTAACGAACATTTGTTTAATTCATGTCCCTTGTGTTAATTGTGGGAAGTGCTGCGTTTCTCCCTCTCAGATCAAAGGTTCGTCAAAGAGGTATTTGTTAAAAGTGTAGGCGACGGCGAGAGAACGTGCAAACATCTTCCAACTGCTTTGTATCGCCTCACAAGTCCAAGAGAAATGTCGGCTCTCGCTTGCCAGGACGAGGACAAGATGATTTTCGCCTTGTTGCGCAAATTCCATCCAAAATGAATTGAGAAGACTCGGCGCGGTTCGATCGGTTCGAATCCCGCAGGTGCACACCGTCTCCAGTGTCTGCGTGCACTGGTGTATGAATGAGAGTGTGACTGGGTGACTGGTTCCTTGATCTAAAGCGCTTTGAGTGCCTAAAAGCAGAAAGGCTCTTTATAAATGTGACCATCAACCATTTAGAAGAAACGGCATCGCCTCCCATTACTGATCAAGCTCCAATAAAAGGCCATGCTCCCTATAAACCTGAAGTAATCATACTCATGGATTTAGTATGACAAAGTAGACAACTGCCACGATCCAAACAAAAACCAAAGGTGAAAGTTCAACAGACATTTCCCGACAGTACGCGCCCGCTGAGTCCATGCCCCTTCCACATGCTTGTACCAGACTAAGCTAGGACCCGTCGTTTGACAGAAACAACTCCTCATCCATGTTCTCTCCGCTCCCAGCTGTGAACTTGCCCGAGTCAAGCCCAAAGACGTGACTCGCGGTGGGGCATGGCGTCACCTCGGGCCTCCCCCCCCTCATACATTCTGCATTAGCAAAACTTGTCGTTTTCTCATCTACACAACCCATTGGCACCTGTGGCGACTTCACTGACAACAATGGCATCCATTATTCAGCGTCCCCCACGCGGACGCCGCCTGCCAGCCCCATCTCTTTTGGCAAACTCTGGGCAGTAATGAGCAGCTTTCAGAGGATTGACTCTGGTTTCCCCACCACTAAAAATGTGTACATCGGGGATCCCTCTAAAATCTCAGCGGGATTTCCCGGTTAGATAAAGGGTCACACACTCTGTTTTGTTGGATGGTCTTTAGCTTTGATTACAGCGCATTTGCTTTGCATTGTTTCTGCAACGTCATTCATTTTTCACCAAGATCTTGAGATGATGATGGGAGAGTGTGGCCTTCTCAAAGATTCTCAATGGGGTTAAGATCTGGACTCTGTTTCCATCTCTTCCTGAACCACTCTTTCACAACGTGAGCCCCATGAATTCTGGCTGTGTCATCTTACTTAGAATATGCACATGCCATCATTTATAGTTCAGCGCTGCTTTTGGAGAGAGGTGTAAACAAAGTGCTGCTACTACGGAGCTGCTGATTCTGACACTTTCTGTGAACTTTATCGCGGAGCAAGAGGGACTCGTGAGAAAACATTTGGAATTCCAGCCAAAAGAACTCATCACGGAGAGAATAACAACATTAATGCGACTGCAGGTTTGTCCAACGTGAGAACGAAACAAAACCCCCGCCCGGTCAGTGCATCAAAGCTAATCAGCGCTACTGTCAGCGAGAGGAACCCGAGCGCTTTAGCCACTGTCCAAATACAAGCGCGATAGTCCTGAGAACATTACTCAGTGCTTAGGACTATGTTACTGAGAAATGCTGCAGCGGTTTGACAAACAGTCAACAAGTTTCCCAAAAAAAGCTGCTTCACTCCGACAGCCATGTGTACAGGAGGAAAAGGGAAAAAAATAATTATATGGCTACTCTACTTTTGCAGTAATACACTATTATCTGAATCCATACATTTAATATACATTTTATTATAACCAGGTTTTATTTAAAACAGACGTGAGTTTTTTGTCAGGAAATATTTAAACAGAGTAATGTAGATTAAATATCCATTTTATTGTTATTGGGATATTTTTTAAAGATGATACTGTATATTGACTATTTGCTGTAAATGTTGTGACAGGCCTAGTTCAAACACAGAACCTGGTGAGAGTGTAAGTTATGTTAAAAGGTTGAGAAGCACAGATGGATACAGTGTCCTAGAATATGTCGACCCTTCTAGTTTGCACTTTGTTTGGTATAAGGTGTTAATATTGAACGTCAGAAGTTCAATACATTTCAATTAAAATAGTTGCTTACAGTTTCCTTTTTATTGCCTACAGTATTTGCATTATACTCAATATGATTGATGATATATCGTCCTCAAAAAATGTTAGCATGGCAGGCCTAGCAGAACCTAGACTTGACTGACTGCAGCAACTCCACAACAGAACAATTAGTTAAACCAAGGTGAGGTTTTTTTTGTTTTCTTTTTTGGTCAAGCGGTGTTCATAGGTAAAACTATTATTCTATTGTAACATTACTCTAATTAGGGTCATGAGCCATGTAATCTAAGCTATGTATATACATATGACATTGAGCTGCTTTGATTGTCTGAAGAAGTTACCTGGCGAGAGCCAGATTGATGATACAAAGCCAAACACATTTGCACTGACATTAATCTGGGACCGTGTTTGAGTAGAGGTCGCACGTTTGGAGCAGCATTTGCTGCTGATTGGATCATGAACACCGCAAATCCATTCAATGTTTAGTTCTGAAAAAGTTCTGTGTGTTTGTGTTGCAGCACCTCGTGTTTTTTGCGCTCGCCGCACTGTTAAATAGTGTCTATTTTGCTCGAATCATTTTCTGTCCGAACAGTGAAGGAGGGAGAGGTTCAGTATGGATTCTCGTGTGTTTGTAAACTCACAAATACCACAAGGTCACTAAAGAAGGACTCACACCCGAAACGTCACTGTGGTGAGCAGATAAAAAGTTTGAGTGTATAATGGCACTAGTAAAAAAGCACACACATGCTCCAATAAAATAATAATAAAATATAATACATTTTATCTACATGATCTGACGACCCCCAAATGTGTCTCGCAATCGTCTGGGGGGTCCCCAGATTGAGGACCACTGGTGTACACACTTGTGTGAATGTACAAACCCTTAGTGCAGTAAATGGCCTTTTGCGTCTTATCAATCAGAGAAAACTTTAGTATTTGGCTGAATGTTTCCACAGCTCAATCATTCGGCGCGCGGAGAAAATGCACCTGATATTTGAGTTGAGTTCCCAAACTTTCTCTCCGCGGACCTTTACCTTGTTCACGCTCCACGAGCTTGCCGTGAAATGTGAACTCCGGCACACCGGCGATGTCCGAATGTCAGAGCGGTGTGTCTAAAATAAACACGGGCGGGGGAGGGGGGGCCACAAATATCAATAAACAGCGGCTCTTCCGTCTCAGAAGCTTCCTCCGTGATTTGATTAGGTCCAGGAGTACGGGTCGGAGCCAGGCCCTTCTCCAGGCGGCTCCTAATGGGAAGGGGAAGTTTGAGGAAGTGCGCGGGGCCAGGGGTATGGCGGGGGGGGGGGCGCGGAGGCGGAGAGTGCTGCTGCTGCTGCTGCTGCTGCTAACTCTCTCCATCTGGTAGAGCTGGAGAGGATCTCGATGCTGCAGGCAATTCTCTCGACTACATCTTTGGAGCACTTTCTACTTTTGTCTTCTGAGGTGTGCACTGTATGAGCCATCTATCTGACCTTTATTTCACTGGGAAAGTCCACTCAGACCTTGCTTTTATGCCATTCGGAGACTGACACCATCAAATACCATAAGCCAGTTGAAAAGATCATTCAAAATAGTCATCACATGTCACCAACATGGTCTAGTTCAACTGCCAAAACCTACGCAGCCTTTTAGTTTGGAATTAAATGAACAGCATCGTAAGTGACATTGGCACTGTTGTATCAATCTGGAATGACTACTCATTTGTTGCCGACTTACAGGATGTTGTTTCTAAAGCACGGACTGAATTGGGGAAGACTGCTGAGGTCCCTTAAATCTGATCTCCAAATAAAGGGGGTTGGACTGCATGATTTACCTGATGCCGTATGAATTTAGTCATTATGCCATTTTTGTGCTGCGGCCCCGGGGGTCTGTTGTGGATTTTAGTTAGTAGTAGTTTTTCTACTGACAACTACATTATTTTGAACAACTTTGCACTCGTAGATGTGAGCCTGTATCTTTACTATCACCATCGCGCTTCCTCCATCTGGACTCGAGGACCACAGCCTGCCTCAGGGCTCCAAACCTCCCTCTGTCCCTCCTCGCTCTCTCTCCAGCTGCTCTGCCACACCAACCTCTGCATTTCCAGTGTCCTCCGGAGCATGTTTTCTCCATCAACAACGGCGTCCACATCCTCCCATCCGCACCAGCTGTTGACCCCGGGGCCCGGGCCGATCTGCTTCTCATTTAGGCGAACCGGGCTAACGCCGCTACCTCAGCTCACACTACAGGCGCCGCGCTCCGCAGTTAGCGCGCCAGCTTCGACGCAGAAGGCGGAGAGGTCAGCCGCTCTCGGGCAGTGACGGGAGAGAGATGTACTCAGTGTCCCGTTCCTCGTCCTGATGCCCTGCTCATGTGTCAGGGCGACCTGTTGTTTACGCTCAGTTTAGGGCAGAGACACCGCGGGACACTGAGCCTCGGGACCCCAGAGGGCAGGACCTTTAAGTGGAGCAGCAGGTTGGGGGTTAGATTACCACGCTGCCTATACATTTACATACAACACTGTCCATGTCAGGAGAGATACCCAGCGGCTCAGGTACCAGGAGACACCATTTCCAAATGAAAATCACCCTTTGTTTTGTTTACTAGAATCACTTCATTTGAGTAAAGTTCTGACGGAATCGAACTTCAAAATGGTTTGACCAGAGCGGTCGCGACATAGGAATCCCCCTGCGAACTATATTGCATGCTTCACAGTGCGGTGTAGCTCCTTACATTCCAGTGCATGTAAATTTGGGTGGCAATATAAATAAACAGAAAGATGTAGGCTAATGTTAGAGAAAGTTTCACCATTTATTCTTCCTTAGTATGATGCGTGTGCACACGTGTGGCTACCATGACCTGGTTATAACACAGCAGCGGTCAGTAGCTCTACAGTGTAGACACACACACACTTCTGTGCATTCTCCTTTGTTTTCCTGCTGGACAACAATCTCGGATCCCCCATCAGTGTCTCTGGTGCGTATTTGAGCAGAAATATTTGCGTGAACCCAGTTAAATATCAATAAAACATGTGGAGGTCACGATTGCGTAAACGGTTTGAATAATGATTGTAGAGTTTGTTTTGTCGATCTTCCAGAGTGGCGTGCAGCAGCTAAAGTGCACTTTAAAACATTTCAGTTCATCTAGGTATGAAAAGACAGTATGGATGGGGACCCTGGGCTCACTGACAGCGCCATGATGAACACTCTTTGAGCGTGGAATTTCTCAGGACAGGCCCAGTGAGGGATTATAGGCTGAAATATGGAGCACAGCTTTGTGGTTCATCTATGACACAACCAAATCCAGGCAACACAGATCAAGCTTCAGCAGTAGAAGAAGAAACCACCAAAGTCAATTTTGTATGATTTGTCTTTTTGACTCTTGTGCTGGGTTTAAGGACTAAAGGAGCACAACAAGTCCATTTGCAGGATGTCTGTTTAGATCAGGGGTGGCCAAAGTGGGGCCCGCGGGCCAAAGTTGGCCCGCCGGACCAATTAAGTTGGCCCGCCAGAGAGTGACCTACTTTTGCGCTGCATACCAACTCTCTCCCATTCATTCTCAATGGTAAATATGGATGCAGTACACTATGTTGGCCACCAGCGTCAAATTGGGGGCGCTGTTTCACTCCTTTCGCAAAGTTAAGGAAACACTGTTGCGGTGTCTTGGTGTTTAGACAGAGCGTCGTAGCATCAACTTTCCCTAGTTGTCCAACTTTTATTGCAAAGGCCGTTGACATCAACAAGGTACGTGTTAAAAATAACTGATGCTGAACTGAGACTTTCAAAATGATCTCATATGGCATTTTCTCATTAACGAATGAGGGAAAGTCACTGTAGGTGCTGTAGATACAGGTGTTGTTTACATTTTGTACTATATTGCTGCAATTCTACTAAAATTATGAGTTTGCCGCAGTTAACATTTGTTTTAATGGAGCATGTTATTTGCATAGATACAATCATATGCAAATGTGTAGACTACCAAAAACTAAAGTAAAGTAACTATTATTATTTGCCGTTTATATGTGTTTCACACTTGACATCGCCGTGTTTGGCCCGCGACCCACAAGCACTTTTTAATTTTGGCCCTCGGAGACAAAAGGTTTGGGCACCCCTGGTTTAGATTGTTACAATTTACCACAGCATGGATGACTTTACGCTCGTTTTAAAGACATGACTTGACACCGCATTAGCGTACGTGACACTGGTTTGTCCTTTGACTTTTTGAAGGACCTCAAGCAGGGAAAAGTCTTGGATTACTGCAGTAGTGCTAACACAAGCTAGCAGGACATGAGTGATGGTCCCCACACACATGCACATCCACCCACACACATGCACACAGCTCCAGGGGACATGAAGCTGTCGCTTCGGCCGCCTCAACCCGACTCCTCTCCACAAAAGCCCCATTGAGGAACACAAGAGCGGCCCTCACTGGGAAGTTCTCCCTTTGTCCCACCGCTCAGGGGCGTTCAAACAAGACAAGTGGAGGGGCTTCACGGCACTTTGTTCCACAGAGAGCAGACGCACTTACTCGGCCCGAGTGACGCACCACTCTGGCAAAAGATCTAGGGCTGCAAACCATAGTATTGTTCATGCACTACTTTTTTCTATCCATAAATGTATGTCATATCAACCAGCCATTATTCAACTGCAAATAGAATTAATATTGTGTTCAACATGTTAGATGTAAGCGATTATTTGACTTTTTTGAAAAATGGTGGTATATTTAATTGAATTGTGGTATATTTAACTTAGTAGTATTTCCCTACAACTATCAGATACTACATTTGCATGCCTTACACGACTTCCGGATCATTAATATAACTGTCTGTTACAGTCTCTGACACGCATACAATGTTCATGCAGGGAAACTTGTTCTCTTTTTGAATCCATATACTTGATGTAATTATGTTCTGGTGAAATACATATTGTGTAATCTGTCATATCCACTTGGGGAGAGAAATGAATAGAGTAAAATACAGAACGTTTAAAAGCCACAATCCTTAACATGTAACTTTGAATGTAACATTCAAAGTTTATGTTCAGTCTCAATAGCATGTAAACAGTTGTAAAACTCGAATATACTATTGCCATGTACACATGAGTTGGAGAGCTTGTTTTCCAGAGCTGGAACATCGTTGTTCCCAGATTTTATGTAGGAAACTGAAAATGTTGACGCTTGCAGATAAAAACTTGTATCACTGATTAGCATTTATATGAGCTGTTAGCGCCTCGCCAGCTAAACTGTGGTTTGTTAATTTTATTAAATATTAATGTCGGGCATTTCTGTCGCCACTCCAGAGCAAAAAGCTCACATTAAACGATAAATGAACAGATCAGCTGATTCCCACAGTCGGGAGGCTCGTTTTGACCCAAGTTCTCCAGGGCTATAGCTTTATTCTTCATTCTGTTTTATTTTTATTTTGCATGCCTTTATAGACAATGAAACCCATTTTGAGTTGTTTTCCCCACATGGACATATAATGCTGGCTCATGACATAGCTACCAACCAGTTCACTACAAGTCAGGCCTTAGGTGATCCTACAAAGTATTAATACGCACTTGTATAAGTATGGTTCAACCCTAAATACATTCCAAATGAAAATGACTTGTATTTTCTTCCATTTATCTGGCTGAAATGATCCACAGCGTGTCTTTAATTATTCTCCATGAGATTCCTTCAAAACGCTGTGAACTGGTCACTCAGCGGTGCCGATAAATCACCGACGGACGGCACTAAAGGCGTGTGAAACGGCGACGCGCGCGGCTGACGGAAAACCATTTGTCGTGGGTAATGGCGAGGTGATGGAGGTCGTCCTGTTGGAGGGGTGACGGGGTCGGAGGTCGGGGTTGGCGCCTGGAGCGGGGTCACGTGATGTGTGGGGTTTAAATAGACACAGACGCCCATTCATCATCTTTTCACTTTCTCCGACACCAAAAAAAGACAACAAGTACCGTCTTCACGAGGTCCTCGCTCAGGGCCAGCTGCACTTTCAGATTTCAGTCAGAGAGGAGCTCGTTTATGCTTTAGGAATGGTTATACCCAGTTTAGGATGATTTTATACTTGTTTTAGACCTGATGTCATCTTGATTTGGGGCTACACAATCATATCGCCAAATACTTTTAGCACAATATAAAGTGATGCAGTATCCACATCACATAAAGCAACAATGTGTCGAAATCCCAGAGGTCTGACTGAGACTGAGACTGTGCAAAAGTTCATTTGTAGTCATTACTGTATTTTCCCAATGTTCTTGAATCCTTGTTCTGGTGCTGATTTGAGATCTTTTTAGGTCTCGTTTTGATTCGGAAAAAAAAGGATTGCTTACAGTTTTTAAAGGAGAAGAGGCAGAGTGCTCACTGGATCGTCACAGTAGCAGAGTAAATGCCATAGGCAGCAAGTGAAGTGAACTTCCAGACCAGGTGCTCTTCAGACTCTTGGGCCAGTTAACGTATAGAAGAGGAAGAGAGGGAGCCGAGGCACTCTGGATTTAGCAAGTGGGAGTGGAAAAGACTTTACCCTGATGAAGACTCCCACGAGTCGAAACGCGTTGGTGGTGACACCGTAAATAAAATACGCAGCCTTGCTAAATCCAGAGTGCCTCGGCGCCCTCTCTTTCTCTGCTTACAGTTTTTGTTTAAATGAAATGGAATGTTGTGGCTTTAGTCTTACTGTATACAACGCTCAAAGTCACGTTACAGATGTTGTGTATTATTCATTCACCACATACTCGGCGGTGGTAAGCTCCTGTTGTAGGGGAAGCGAGGCTGGCATTTCATTGACGGCCCTTTTCGCCGGACGATACCGTAACGGTGACTCTTTGGTGACTGCAACGCGACGAGACCTTCACGAGTTCACGTTAGTGAGGCGAGAATGTGGTTCATCAGACGTTCGCGATCGGGGCTCGAGTGCGGAGAACAGACCCGATCTGCGTGAAAGTCACATGGCCTCGCATGGTGAGGAACAAATATGCAGACGTTGCGGTTCATAAACAGCCTGGAGGACGAGGAGAGCGGCTGCTGTAGCAAAAGCTCTGGTCACAATGAGGACACTTCTGCCTTTTGTGTGTGCAATCTGTCAACACCTTGATACAACCTGTCAACCTCCATCCCAATTTCCAATACTTATTATGTTAGATTTGATCAAATTGACTAAAACCTTTTGAATTGTTGTCCACTTCAACTGGATTAAAACCATCACATATAGAAATGGCTAAAATGTGAGTAAGACTAAAAAGAATTTACGTCCAAAGAACTAAGACTAAAACTAAGGTCTTTGATTCTCACGCACACCATTCACCCACCCTTGCCTATTGTACATGTTTTCAGTGGTAGGGGAAACCCTGCACAGGCATGAAGAACATACTAAAGCTGCTAACCCTGTAGTTTATACCTCTACAAACATGTTTAGAGATATGTTTACGTTTGTTTCAGTTTAACAGTACATCAGTCTTCTCTCCAATGCTAATGCCCCTGTACCTAACCTACCTACCTTTAAAATGTGGTTTGATTTATGTGTATTTCATATTTTTTTGGTCAATTTGCCCTTAAACTGTGTCCCGTAACCGCTCTGCTCCTTTGGCCCGTAGGAAAACAGAGAAACGTTGGGCACTTTAGCCGTCACCTCGCATTATTCCGAACTAGCCTTTTTTTTCCTGTGAGCGCTCCCCCTCCTTTGAAACTTTACCCCACAGCCCACTCACTCTAATGACAGAAAACAGGCCTAGCGCGCGGAGGTCATTAGCTGTTAGCGACGTAGCATTAGCTCTAGCGCAGCCTCTGCACAATGTCCATTTAAGGGCTGCCAGCTCTGAGATGACAAACACAGAGCTCTCAACATGTTTGAGAATATCTCAATGAACTTAACCAGTATCTGTCAGTCCAAAGCCCAAATAAATGAATTTGCAGCTTTTATAGATGCAACATAAATATGCCAATAACAACACATAAAGTAAATCAAATTCCTCCTCTTATTAGCCAGAACGCCCTTCATGGTTCACAAAATGAGGAGAGCAGGAACAGAATTTTTAAAGCAAATGATCAAGCTGGTTCACAAGCTCGTCTAATTGGTCAAAGTGGTATCCCATGGATTCTGAAATCAGCAAAGGGAGGGACTTTAGAAAAAATAGTATTTAATATGACTGATGTTACGTTAAATTTCAGACCCAGGCGGTCGATTATACACAATCTATTACATCTGTAAAACATTTAACTTGCAGACTCATCACTTAAAGGGGTTGTACCCACTTTTTTACTTTAGTTGAGTGAAAACCACCTGCTCCTTGCAGTATATTGGTATTGCGGACATTTGTGCAGTCTGTATTGTATAATACGTTTTTCAATCACAAACCGAAGCTTAAAGTGTATGACAGGTTTTTATCTTTTTCAAATATTAACTTAGTAGTGGCCGTGGCAAGTATTATTATCAGGGGAGTGGCAATTTTATGAAGAAAATCAAAAATAATGTATATTTTAATGCAAATGTATATGTTCTAGTACAGCCATTCCCAAAGACTATCAGCATTAAGTGTGTACACTATTCAAAGGAAGCTGTGATGTTTTTCGGCTAAACATTGCATAATTAGCATAAAAATAAACGAATAAAGAAAGACTGTAAGCACCGATTTAAAGTAGTACATTTTTGAAAAACACATACTGTACATTTTCTTTCAACTTTTTTTTCTTCTTCAGTGTATACTCATTTTGTAGACAAGCTTGGGGTCCCTACAGTGCTTTTGAGGCTCTACTAAATGCTAACGCAGGAACCCTCTCATTTTTGTTGCTGTGCAAAAACCTTTTCCCCATGCTTTACATATTATTATTCTACGTCTTCCTATGTAATGTAATATGCCCAAATATCAATAATAAGCTTGTTGTTTCATTTTTCCATGCAATGTTCATGAAAATGTTGTCTTATGGGCCATCGTCTCTTCTGTTGTGTTGTAAAGGCCGCTCTGGGGCCTCATTTCAGCCCATGAGTTTTATCATTTAGACCAGCCCACTAACCCCCAGAGATTTAGCTCGCCTCGTAGGGTGTACAAATGATAAATCAGAGGTTGTAGATTCGGTCCCAGCTGATGACACTTCCTCTTTTTCTCATGGGCCACTGTGCGCACAATCTGGGCCTGATCCATCTCCACAGTTAGCCGGAAATACTTTCATGATTCACTTTTCACACATGGCTTGCCAATGCCATTCTTTTTTTATCCCACCTGCCTCTTTCTGTCCACTTCTTTATTCACTTCTCTCTCCTCTAGGTTATTGGACTAACCTGAACTAACTCGTCGGACTTAGTTCAACGTCAAATGTTATCTCTCTGCTAGAGACGGTGAAGTCTGGGGCCTCCTAAACTAGTTTCGGACACTAATGACACAGGACTCCTGTCTGAACTTGCAGTGTTACAACCCGCAAAGTGAGCAGTAATCACATTTTCTTTGTTTGTTAGAGCAGTTTAACCACTTTCCCTCCTAATCCCACTTCCCCACACAGTTAACCATTTACCTGCCTTTCATTTGGCATCTAGGGGACATTATTCACTTAGGAATACCATGTGAAAACTCATCCCTTCACTGCACCCTCTCCTCTGCATCCAACCGTTGGGAAATTTCTACATTTGCAGTGTCTTTTTTCTGTGTTAAATCGAATTTCCGGCGAATCATGGCTGCCTTGCCGAATGCTAATGATGCTAATGACGCTAACAAGTGCTAACGAGGATCCACAGCTGACGGCAGGCCTCATGACACTGATCACATTACTGTCAAACTCGCTTAAGTGAGAGGCAGGGAATGACAGAGGGGAGAGAGAGTGCGTTTTATGAATGGCTTACATGATTTCACAACATCAAACTATGATAGTAAGGGTGGGTAAACCCTATGTTCCCCCACTTCTACAGATTAAGATTAGGCCCCAGCCCACTTAGTGGCTAGGGCAGGGTCAGGGTCAAGCTGATTGATGTATGACGTTTCACTTGTACCAACTCACCTACAAAAAAAAATACAATTGGTTGATGTACCAACTCACCTACGGATAAAAATCACACCCGGGGAATACAGGACCCGGGGAACATAGGTACGCACCCGATAGTAAGAGGTGATGTTGTCAAGGGATTGCACTAGCCGCTGTTAGCTGGTGTTAGCATAACATTAGCATGTAGCTTACCTTGATAGTTTGTCTTTTAGCTGCTTCTTTCCTCTAGCTTTTGGCCAGGCACTTCAGAATCATTTCATAAACTCCATGAAAAGGCTCAGTGTCCTCAGTGTCTGGTATCACAGCCCACAGACTGTGGTATCGTAGTTCATTCAGAGTGTCAAAACCATGGAGTGTATATCAGTGGACTAATAACAGCCTCCTTCTTCCTGAAGCCATAAGGAAAGTGGGGGCAGGCTCCGGAAGTTCTTTGCTGTAATTGACTTTCTATTTACTCTATATTGTTAAGCCCTCGGTCCATCGATATACATGTTTATGCTCTAACCTTTAAAATAACTGTTAACTGTCTTATCAAAACTAGGGCCGGGGCCAAGGCCGATTAGCTAATTACAGAAGGTTTAGTGCACATACAAATATACAGCAAATTGGAATTGAATCACACTTTCCTTTAGGGGCTCAGGCACTTTTTCAGTTTCCTTTTTCCTGCTGTGGGAGGTTACTGTCAAACTTTATTCACACAGTTAAGCCACATAAACTCATTTAAAAAGATCCTTCTCCAAAAATAAATCAAACTGCTGGTGTCTTTGAAGTGTTTGAAATGATCACAAAGGCCTCACATCTCCATGGAAATAAGTTCAAATGTAGGAAAATACAAAGAGGCCTCGAAAATGAGTACAACCTCTAAATAAATTATGCTTGAATGCGATTAATTGCATAAAGATAATTTGCCGATGTGTTATTTGTTAGCTAAAACGATATCATTTTAGAGCTGTAACCAAACTTGATACGCCCCTGTCCAAATAGCATTGTCTTGCTAAGAATTCGCTGGCCTCTTCTGTTATTTATGTTTGGTTATTTATCAGCATTCTACATCACTTTAGTTGATGTTGTGACCTAGAAGCCCATACCCTGAAATGTTCCACTGTGTCTCTGAAGAATGCTATGTGATGATATTTCTCTGGGCTCCTGAAGTCTGCAGTCCATCACGTTGCACATGTGAGACCGTAGTCTGAGTTAGCTGATACTGAGCAACTTCTTGGTGGGACCCTCGGTTTGGGCGTCCTTTGGGATAAATATTTGGACACAGAGTGTGAGAGGGGCGCGGCGCGGACCTCGGGACTGTCCCCAAACCGCTTCTGAGGCGCCGGGTTGAAGGAGGTTTGTAAATACGGCGTGAAGAGACGAGTTACGTCATCTGGATGAAGCAGGGATTTTTTTTTTTTTTTTTTTTTAAAGCCATGCTGATTAGCACTTCACCCATTAAATGGAATTGACCCATGACTTGTAACTTTGCTGGGAGCAGGGCCTCACCAGCTCGTTTCCATGGAGATGTTGTTGTCTTTGTAGTCCTGAGTCTTTGACTACATATGGTGCAGCTTTGCTTTAGAGTCGCTCTTCATCGAGCTATTTCCATTCTTTCACATTGGTTAAAAAGACCCACAATTATCCCTAATTCTTTCATCTCTTAACCCCCACCTGATCCGAGTACACTATCTCCAGTTCTCCGGCATTACTCAAATCTAGGGATGTAGCGATTCACTCAAGCCCACGATTCGATTCAATTTCCAATTTTAAGTTCCCGATTTCGATTTTTTTTTACAGATTTTCTTTTAAATCTTTTTTTAAGAAAAGGAATGTAACTCATTCATACCAATGTTTCTTTTGTTTTAACATCTTTGTCTTTGTAACAAACTGCAACTGTCTCCGTAAGATAACTTTACATTACAAAAAATTACAAGACATGAAAATGAACTATAATCATTCTGACATGTGTGCTTGTAAATGTACATGTTTTCAGCATAAATAAGATATGTAGCAAAGCAAATATTGAGACATATCTTTATATTACCAAACTTTATTTATTATTATTTATTTTTTTGCAGTTTGAACGTAATACTACCATTTAGAACTAATTTTACAGTGCAGTTTTGTTCCCCCTTGAAGCCTCACTGCCTCCGGTGCAGCCTTTGTAAACATGAGGAGGAAAAAGACATGACAGCTCCTGTAGGTGTTGGATTATTTGACAAACGGACATTTGATGAGGATTTCAGCAGAATCAGAGCAGGTTGGTCAGATGTTTGTCAGTTTACGATCTTTGGTAAACTTCTGTCAAAATGCTAAACTCTGTGTTAGCCGCTAACGCTAATCTCATAGCTGCTAACTTTAGCAGAATGGAGTAGCTGAGGCTGGCTTAACATCGATTCTTTAATTTTTTATATCGATTCACATTTTACGCATATTAAATCGACTTTAAATTGATTTTCGATGAATCGTTACATCCCTAATCAAATCTGACAGCTTCTTGAAAAAAGCGGCAAAATAGCGAAGAAAAAGTGACAAAAACACAACACAGACAAACAAATAAAGACGACAACAAGGCAATGCTATAAAATGCAATTTTATAGGCAAATTGATCTAAAACAGCTAAAACATAATGTAGCTATTTCACTTCCTGGTTATTCCTGGTTCCTCTCCTCCCACCCCCCTCCGCTTGCTCTGAAGCTGTTTGATTAATGATATTAGGTATAAAAAGGATGCTCCTAAAGAAGGAAATGGAACTGGAAACCATCCCCGAATCAGGTACGCTGGTCCTCAAGAAGTTTATACATGAAAATACATTTGAAGTAAAGAAAGGCAGCCATTTTTGTCATTACATTAGATTTAGGAGTAGACACACACCACTTCATGACATCAGCAGGTGGAAAAGAGTTTTTTACTGTATACACACGGCGTCTCCTCTCTGTCCTCAGCCTTAACCCTGTGTGTCCCGCGGCCCTGCTCCGGTGAAAAGACTGATGCTCTTCACTCAAGTGTCCGCTCTCCGTAAAAGCTCGCCCAGGGAAGGAGAGTATTTTTAAGATCCTGATTTGACACTTTTGGGTCACTGCCTCCATCTCAACATGGTGTTTTTTGTGCGTGTGTGGTCACTGCTCCAAATAATAGAAGGGATGTGTGGCTTAGATGGGCATATGTTAGGAATAGTGAGAGCGAGCGAGTGAGTGAGAGGGAGAACAAGCTACAATAGCAGCCACATCTGTGATACTCAGCCTCAGGGCAGAGCAACTGTGGCTATAACGAAGCTCGCTCCATCAAGTGAATGAATCTTGAATCCAATATAACCTTTCTCTGCTGCGCAATAGTATGGATCGTATGGGACAAGGTTTAGTTTGATGAGAGTGAAACAGGGATTTTATGAAGAAAAATAAATCCCATTTACATCCCGATGAGGAGGTGAAACGATAAACATCACAGATCAGGGGTAAAGGGTCAATTCTAACCTCGTCGCTTTTGTAGTAGTGGCGGGACGATCATACAGCTCAGTCTTACAGCCTCATAACCGAGGATTATTGGTTCAATTCCAGCCCGGGTGTTGTGTCCTTGGGCAGGACGCTTCATCCACCCTGCCTATGTGAATTTACACTCCTCACCACATGTGTCTCCTCTCCTGTTGATGAAAGCGCGGGGACGATATGAGAAAATGTCTGTCTAAGCCCGGCTCAGACGCTCATCTCCTCCGCCCAAACCCCGCCCCCTCTTCCCAGCATGCTTTGCCTTGATCCCTTACACCTCTGACAGGAAGTTCAGCCGGGCCCCGCGGTCATGGCCCCTACTGCGACCGTGTTAGATGAGTTTGAGTAAGGTATAGCCAACAGAAGACCGAGGAGACGGAGGACAGAGGAGGATGTCAGGGAGTCGCGGGGCAGCTATAGTGGACACATGATTTGAAGCTGACAAAGAAATGCGTTTTTCACAGTCAGAGACAAAAACTGCTATTTTTCCCATGTCCCTGATCTGCTGCACATGGTGACCACAAAGTAAACACTCCTGGAGACTCATTTCACATGCGTGTTTGTAAAAGGCTTTAGTGAACATGGTGAGACTGCAGACAAAACAGATCAGTCTGAGACCCTTCGCTGTAATGGCTGTATTCCCAGTTGCTTTAATCTCATACTCGGTGGCCCAGATAGTGCAGGTCGACCTGTGGTCCGTATCTCACAGGTGCACACTATCATTGTGTCCTTACCTCCACTGCCGAGGCCAGGGCCAAACCGGTTTGACCAGGTATAAGTTTGGGACCAACCTCTGGCTGTGGCCAAAGCGCTGAACCGAGACGTGAACAGACGCTGGCCTCTGATTGGCCAGAGGAGAGAGGACCGCCCTCACTATTAACACGCAGGTCATACGGATTGAATATTTCACAACATCATACCACTGTTCTAAAAGGGGATATTAGCATTTAGCCGCTGATAGCGCACCTTTATCTGGTGTTAGCTTAACATTAGCCTGTATCTTATCTTCATATTTGTCTTTTAGCGGTTTCTTTCCTCTAGTATTTGCTTTGGCCCCTCTGAATAATTCCACAAACCCCACCAGAAGGCAGCATTTGTCCACATTGATCTCATCACGGCTCTAAAAACTTGTAAAAACCCTCGTGACAAGGCGAGTACATAGGCGTGCGGAATACAAGCGTGTTATGTGGAACCGCGGCTACACACTTGAGGCGAGGTGTGAATGGGTGAGTGCTTCCTAACGTAAAGCACCATGAGCGCCTAATGTTGGTGGAAAGGCGCTCTACAAAATGGGACCGTTTACTCTATGGGGCATCTCCACTTAAAGTAGCACCAACAGACACCGGACGTTCCCTTCTTAACGCGGGGGTCTGGTGCAAAATCAACTTTTTCGAGCTTTTTACCATGCTAACCCTAACGTAATCTGTTGTATTGAATCTTCCCAGTGGCTTTACATAGGAGTTCAGCGGCAACTCCCAAAAGAACTCCTCCTGAGGTTCTAAGTATTCAGGAAATGCCTTGCTCACCTCTTGACCTCTTGCTAAGCTTTATCCTTTCACCGCAAAGTGAAAACACTCACAATAGCTTCACCACCGCCACACGGACAGAACAGTGTTTCTTGTCTGTTTCTTTTTTTTTCTTTCTCGATTTATTGGAACAGCTGCACAGTGAAGGAAAGCAAGAGGGGGTGGGAGGGGCTTATTGTAGCCTGCGCAGAGGGTCAGGAAGTGAACGGAGGAGCTTAGAGTTAATTTGCTTTACTAGATCATGGAGCAATGTTTCATTTTCTAACCAACAAAGTGTAAGAGAGTGATAATGATGTGATTGAGACGCTCGTCAAATACTTTTATTATTCTCTTTTTGTGGGTAAAGTCCATAGATGTATATTGTATAGTGTGCAGTCCGCGTTGCATTCTGATTTTTGTTGATCTGGTCTATTGTCATCCTAAGTCAGTATGCAACAAAAAGAGGTCTACCGTTAGGAATGGGGCCTGTGTGCCCGGACCATGAACTCCAGCCTTTACTTCAGCTTTGTCCTGATAATGTAATAAGACAAGCTCAATGTGATGTAGTGTCACAGTGCAAGAGTTCAAAGTGCACGTCGCTGTTCTGTGGTCTGTGTCTGTGAGGTCACTATAGCTTTGTTCTCCTTCCTCTCGTGTGGATGTAAGTGTGGAGGGTGCAGCTCAGAGATCTGATTCAAGCAGTTTGAAGTGAACTGCTCGAATCGGATATCTGCTTTTTGAAAAGAGCCGGATCTCATTTTGTCTGTTCTTATACAGTACCCGTCAAAAGTTTGAAAACGCCTCTTATGTATTGGCATTTCTTTCTTTTAAACACTATCCATTGTGTGATTCTCATTGAAGACACCAAACTATGAATGAACACGTAGGATTACGCAGGAAAAAAACAATGGTAAATTAACTCAAAATATGTTTTATAGTTTAAATTGTTCAAAACTGCCTGCCTTTATTCTTGCCATTTTCTCACTGGGGTTCGTAAAGGTCATCCCTGAAACGGTTTAACAGTCTGTGAAATCAGAACCATTTCTGGTGACTGTATCGTGATGGACATAGAGAATATGTTAAAAGTGCAAAGCAGTAATCAAACCAGGCAATTAAAACATAATTCCATATGTGACCAGTCCCTAGAACCAGGGACACAAGTCGGTTCTGGGGCATTTTGAGATTTTCACAGATTGTTAAAGTGTTGTCTCCAAGCTTTCCGACAATGTGTAACACATGGAAATCTGATCATATTTGGAGACGTAGCGGCAATTTGAAGTTAACAATTCCAACAAGACCAAAGGGCTAAAAAAGCTCTCCAAAGTTTTGGGCCATTCTCACCTCTCTGCTGTTGAGAAGAACAATAGGGCTCATTTACCTCTCATTTAGATGAGCCACACCAGAACCAATAGAAATGCAATGCTAGAAAACATGAACAGAAACCTCCTGGTTTTTGCGCAAAAAAATACTTTGCAAGGCAGATGTAGCCTTATTTAATTAATCGTGGTGCAAAGTTTACTTACATGACACATGTCTCAGCTGCAAACATTAGTCATTGCAATCAATCGAAGGCAATGTCAGTTTTCTGCCTGGCTTGTTCATAGTCAATAGTCAGTCTTTTTAAAGGAAAATCCCACATTGTGTTTAGTGCTTGGATTGTGTTGACTGAAAGAAACTAACTAACCTGTTTCTTCTCTCCTCTGTCCCATGTGCTGCCCCTCGCTGTGCCCCTCCTGTGCCCCTCCTGTGCCCCTCCTCTGCCTCTCCAGGTGAGTGAACAATTTCAAACACTTTCCAGTTTCGGCGTCTGCCCTTTGCCTCGTCGCACCACCGCGCGGACGCTCCCGCTTTCCCACTCTACTCTCTCATTATTTTAATCAAATGCTATTACCACCATTGGTAGAGGAACAGTGGACTTTTGTCCGTCGGCCTTTTCCCCTTAACCCCGCGGCCCACTCGCAGACCCGCGCCACACTGGCCGGACTGTCCCGGCCGCAGTTGAAAGCCCTCCGTGGGCTGTGGGAGCGAGGCTGAAGGAGGAGAGGTTTTCAAAATGGACTTTATTGTTTGGGAAAGTCTGGGGAGGAGGAGAATGTGAGTGAAGTGTTGAAGAAGGCTGTGTTTGGGTGAACTGTGTCCGCCCCAGAGCCCAGTGTGTGTGCAGAGGGACACATCAGCAGCAGAGGGCAGGGCGGACGCTGTCACTTTGAGCTTTTGTCCATGTTGTAATGTTCTCTCGTGACAAACACATGTGGAGTTGTGCTTTGTTGTAATCCTGCACATTTAATCTGTCTCTGCCTTGTCTTCTTCTGTTGGATGTCCTCAGACGCTCATTCCAGGCTGTTGCCGTCTTGGTTAAAAGACTTTGGTGCCAATTGGTTGTTGGTGTGTTGGTCCAACCTGCTTTCGTCCAGGGCCCGGAGTGATTTCCCTTTGGGACTACTTTGACAAAGGAGGCTAGTGCCAATTGATTGTGTGAGGGAGAACTTTGCATTCAAACAAATAGAGCGCACCAAAAAGTGGATGTAAACATAAAGTATATATTATTTAACCAAGTACTGACCTGTTTGGGGGATGTATTCCGTACGACTAGGGATGGGCACCTTTAAGCGGTTCCTACTTGGAACCGAGCGAAAAGCTCCGGTCGGGGGTGGTATCGAAAAACAAAAATTATTTCGGTCCCAACTTTCGGTTCTTTTTCTCTCTAGACGTCAATATATGACCCGCAACGACTCTAAAAAAAGCAACATGAACGTGTGCGGAGATAATGAGCCGCTTCAGCGCAAATGGAGCGAAGCAAAACTATAACTTAAAGCGAAGCAAAGCTATAATGCACTACACTTTTGTAATAGAGATGGCTCAGCCGCGGTCTGCGGCAGGACTGAGCCAGGACTAAACCAGGACTTACACCGTTGTAAAACCCAGAGCTAAACTAAACCAGTTATTATAAACCAGGACTAAACCAGGACTGAATAAGAAACTTGTGTTTTTAGGCAAATTGAAAAGCAAAACAGAGCAGTGACAACAAGACAGACGTGTTTACCTTTAGCGACAGACCCGAGGCTGAGTTTACAGCTTTACAAGCAGCTGCAGTGAGGGGAATATCAAAGATTGTTTGTGGAAAAGTGTGAGCGCTCACTCTGTATTAGACATTTTTGGTACAGTTTTTGTAGATTATTAGTGGCAGAGTGAGCGCCCACACTGTGTAAGGAAAGTGTTTTCGCTTCGTCAAAGTGTGTGTGTGTTTAGAAAAGTTTATCCGAAAGAAACCCGTGTCCTGATGTGGATCTGTCTCTGCAGCTCAGGAGGTAATAACGTCCTTTCTTTTTATCACTGCTTAAGGGGAAATTGTGCTCAAAACACGAAGTTACAGGCGACGCTGCTGCGGCCTGTGGAGCTTCTCTTTTGCTGTTTTAGGACTTTTTCTCGAACGACACTTTTTTTATACACGTTATTTTAATTGAATTAAAATGAAATAGGCACCGAAAAAAGTACCGTTAAGGCACCGGCACCGAAAAGCAGGTATCGTTAAAGTACTGGTATCGGAAAAAAGCGAACGGTGCCCATCCCTACGTAAGACCAAAGCTTATTGGCCGGGGTCGATCCCGGACGGGGCCTTTCTGTGTGGAGTTTGCATGTTCTCCCTGAATCTGTGTAGGTTTCCTCCAGGTGCTCTGGTTTCCCCTACCACTAAAAACATGTACATGAGGAATGAGAGTGTGTTTGAGTGTGGGACAACAGATGGAAGTTAGCGCATGGCTACAATCCAGTGTGACGTGTTTACATTTGGCTATTTGGTAGGTACATTGTACTTAACTGATTTAGTACAATGTAATGTGTAATAACGTGTACCTATGGGATATATACATTATGGAATGATATGTATTAGTTTTGGAGGTACATAATGAAAGAAGACCCTAACCCTAACCTTAAGCCCTAACCCTAAGGACCTTATGTCATATTACATTTTGTTCCTCCAAAGTACTAATACACATTATTCCATTGTGTGTACTACATGGGTACAAGTTATTACTGATTGTTACCAAGCAGCTCACATTGTACCAAATTTACTTTGGGAAAATGTATTAAGGGTAGTGTAAGAAGTGTATCACATTTTTTATTTTAGGCTTACTACTAGATAAATTCTTACCAGCTATAATCTCTACTTGCTTAAAGCACTCTGCAGCAGTCTCTCAGGTCATTGGTGTGTTGATGAAACACTCGTAGAGCCAGGTGACAGCGGGCAACAGCAACAAAAGTTGAACATTTGTATCGCTCCGTAAGCTCGCTTGGCTGGGGGAAAGGAATTCAAAAAGAGCGACATCGCCTCCAGTGTGTGGAGCCCGTTATGTGGGGCATAGTTTGTGATGGATCGCTCAGGCTGTAGCTCCAACAGCGGGCTCCGCCTGACCTGAGGTGGTGGAGAGTTTCCTCCTGCTGATGTCATGAGGTCATGATCTCCCTTCTTTATGTTTGAAATACAACCTTCAAGGGACTGCTATGAAGGTATCTATCCTGCATAAACCCATGGCGTTGTGTGGGTGAATCTCTTCGCCATGTGATGACCTCCGCTGATACAACAGTGCACTCAGCCGATTCTTCACATCATACATGGGGGCAGTGTGTGCTCCGTGAGCTTGGGTGCGACAGCTCATGTGTTGTGGAATGAGGTGTGGAACTTTCTGCTTTCTCTCCTCTCACAAAGCCCCGTCCTCCGCTCGGCCCCCATTGTGCCGCGGTGACGTCAGCAGTGGCCGGGGCGGCTGTGGGTGCGTACGCTTGGGGCCGTGAGTGCCGGTGTGAGTGTCTGTGGACGGTTGCTGAATGGAGCCCAGTGTTGTGAAGCAGCCGACAGCCCCCCAGGACAGGCGCAGAGGGAGGGGGTGCGTGCTGTGGAGATGTGACGCTGTTGCCTCCGGGCTCCACAGAACAATCCACCGAGCTGTCATCCACCAGACACGACCCGCCACCCTCCAAGTCTGTACTGTAGGACTGTGTACATTTACTGCTACTAGGATACTGCCATGAGCTACTGCCCTCATCCTTCTTCTGTGCTTCTGCAGCCTTTCTACTGCCACAATGTTGACTTAAAGAGGAGGCACTGTGTGCTAGAACTTCTCCAACTATCACGATTACACCTACAACTTCTTGGATTTTATAAGTTTACTTGAATATTGATTTACAGTTGAAATTGGATATTTTCTCTCACCGTTCAGAAAGCGATTGTTACCCATGGCCTTATGTCAAACAAAAATCTGATTCTTATGTGGTTTGTTTGTACGAAGGACCGAATTCATGATCATGGGCTTTTCACATGGACCATGGAATGTCCAAACCAGACTGTAAGGAATCGGATTTTGATGAATTAACAACCGCGTCTGACTCAAATAATAAAGTACTTGATCAATGATTTTCATACTAAGTACCATGTAAGAAAACACCTAGATCTTTAAGTTTGTACCAGATCTTAAACTAGGACAAAATCAGATCTAAACTAAATCTAACATAGGTCTAAATCATGCTTAAAGACGTTCTGAATAAGGACCAGCCTATGAAGGACACGAAAACTTGAAATACAATGTTCTCAAAATGTAAGTACAGCTGATGAAAGGCCTGAGTACCATTTAAAAAGGAAAATGATTAATATAATTCTCATACTTTCTTCTTCTTCTTTATTAGGATCTCCATTAGCTCCCACACGTGGTTGCTAGTCTTCCTGGGGTCCTAACAGTTAAAATGAAATACATGAATGTTACACATTTCATATAACCATACCGCCATAGGAAGCATATAGGACATGGTGCCTATTGCTCACATGTACTGAGCTTTCAGCTTAAAGTGTGGTTTACTTTTAGTGTTTCTAATGGTAGCTAACTGCTTCCGGTTTACCTTTTACGCAATAAAAGTCACTGCATGTTATCGCTTTAGTAAGACTCTTATTGTGAAAGGGTCAGACAGCGACAGAGCGTCACATCAAAGCAGCTTGACGTCATGAGAGAGACGTCTCAGAAAAGATGCCAAACAGCAACAGCCACGAACGTCAAGCCTTTACCAAACTTAGTGTTACTCTTTTACTTTTGTTGTCTGGAGTTTATTTTGTTTTTTAATGTATAGTGTTAGTTCTAAGTCTATTTTTGCTGTGTTGATTATCACAAAGTTTAATAAAGTATATAGTGTATTCATTCAATCTTTTTCTTCTTCAGTGTGTAATTTAAGTTATTTTTGTTACTATAAAAAAAATCGTGATAAAATCGAAATCGGAAGTTTATAATTCATTTCACCGATCACAAAAATTAGGCTGTGATCGGGGGCTTTTATACAGGGGCTATATTTCCTCATCAGCCAGAGCCCTCATGCTGAACTCCAGCCTTTACTTCACCTTGTTCCTGCTAATGGAGTGATTACGCACTAAATATGATTAGAGTATAGTGTAGTGCAACAGTTCAAAGTGCACTTCACCTTTCTGGACCTTTGGAACTTTCACCAGTGGTCGTCTAATTAAGTTGATTCGGTCTGTGTCGCAGGAGAAGTCACGCTCAAAGTCCGTCCCTCCATAAGAAACTCTTGTAAATCCCACTTTCTCCTCTGTGAAGTCCAAGGCTCACGGTGACCAGACTGACTTAAGCTTCCTCGTCATAACCGTCCCGGAGACCTTGTTAAAATTCTTGTTAAATGAGAAAGCCCGTATAACCTGTTGACAGCAGCACCTTAATCCTGTCTCATCGACTCATCTCAGCTCCAGACGCCCCTCTCATATCCCAGCTGCGCCCCCCCAGGCCCGTCTCACTGTCGCTGGGCAGGATTAAGCACCTGCCCCCCCCCACCCCCCACCCATCATTTGTTCTTGACCCGGGACATTATGACTGGCCCGCAGGTGAAATGCTCTTGCTCCTGATCCTGTTTGTTTAGACAAATCATTTGTTTGTTTCAGTTTTTATCGACCTTTATTTAACCAGGAAAAAAAAACTGAGATTTCAGAATCTCTTTTTCAGGGGAGTCTTGGCCCCAGGTGGGAACCTATTACACGTCTTTAGTTGTAGAGGAAACCAGAACCCCCAGAGCAAACCTACGCAGACACGGAGAAAGCATGCCAACTCCACACAGACAGGCCCGTCCGGCCCGGGATCAAACCCGGGACCTTTGTGCCGTGCCGCGAGACCTCATCACACAACACTTTCTCAAGTTTGTTGATAAAATTTGCTGCAAATTTACTAACCAAATCCTGCCTCATCTCCCACGTGCGTGTCCAAAGGAAATGGATATTTACCCCGGACCAGTTTTTAGTTTGTTTATACTATTGCTTGCTCCTAATTCGTCAGTTCGCATCACTTGATTATATATTCTAGTATTCCGGGTGATTAGTGCGAGTTGGGACGGTCGGCTGTGAATACTTGAGATTTGATGACACAAATCAGGATTAGGGCCAGGGGTGTAGTTAACCTTAGGGTTAGGGTTATTTAGCCATACTTAGTTCTTTCTAACCATGGCATATGTCGGGCAGTAAAGTGAATGTTACCATGTGATACGAATTGACGAATTAGCAGCAAGTTACAGCAAAATAGCGTAATTAATTGAAAATCCATTCCCGGATAAATATCTACTGCCTTGTCCCTTTGGTCTTGAATTTAATTATATGACTGTGTTTGTCCCAGTCCCAGGCCTAGATGAAAATAATTGTAAATAATTTATAGTCATGGCCTCTACATTGTGTAAAAGTATAGTAATGTTGAGCTAACTGTACGGCCTCAGCTGACCTGAGAGTGACTGGCTCTCAGCACCAGCCAGTCACTTTCTCACTACATTCGTACAAGTGAAGTGTCTTGCCCAAAGACACAAAGTCAACATGCACTAAGATCGAACCTCTTACCTGAAACACAGTTGCCTCATCTTCGTCAGGGTTTTCCACCAGAGCCTGTCCTGTAACGCAGCATACGTGCTTGTGCCAGGAGAGCAGCCATGTTGGGCTCGTTACGAATATGAGAGCGGACAGCACATTAAGATTTCACAGCTCCTCTCCCGACACCTCTGTGTGTCGCTGCTCTTCGCTGGGACAGTCCCACAGGTGCAGGGCACAGAGGAGCAGGAGGCCGGGGTAAATGCAATATTCAAACACACACTTCACTAGTGTGAGACACTAACCAATATACACATCTCGAGGGCCAAACAGGACACACACTTTAGAAACCCCTGCATCGAGCTCACGGCCTTTCTTCTTCTACTGCCGATCCGTATTTCCTGGATTGTTTGCATCTCAGATTGAACTCAAAACAGTCCTCTCCATTTTTAAAGCTTCGAATCCATCACTGGACCCCGTTTTTTGCCACTCAAAGTGTGTTCATCACGGAGCTAGCATGCCGTTAGCATAAAGTCAGCACTTGTTTACGCTATTTTATCACCATATACTTCCCCCTGTTGTCAACAGAGGGCACTTCTGGCCAATTTGAAACCCTGACCAGCCCAGTCTTTCGTGTTTTCTGTCTTTTGAATACATGCAGACATTATTTCTAATTATAAAGTGTAAATTATCAACGCTGAGGTCTCTGAAACACTATTTTTTACTCCCACTAATGACCACAATCAGTAAAAGATCAACACTTCCCTCTCTCCTCTTGTACATAGAGGGCTATTATCCCCCCATCCCACTGGTCTGATCTGGGATAGTCCCCCAAATGACAGAGCCCGGAGGTCTCTGCTGCTCTGCTTCATTTCATTGGGCCCTTAATAAAAGACTAGAAACCCCAAAAATAGCCGATTTTCTTCCCACTTCTGACTGCCCCGTTGTTTACCCTGAGCGCGACATTAACACCGCGGCCCGGGCTTGCTAAGTGCCCTCTCGCAAAAGTACAGCGTGCGGTCGGAGCTCGGATTTGTCCAAATTATGGCCCTGAGGATCGAGTGACGCTAAGTGGAAGCAAATGTTTTTCTACCGACTCTGGGCCAAAGCTCGCGGCTCGGGATACAAGTCCAAAATAAGCATACTTTTTCTTTTGTGCTTTTTTTCAGATGTGGCAAGTTTGTGATCTTTGTTTGCATAAGGCAAACTTTATCTGACAAATTTAACAGGACGATGAAGGGATTTGTTTGCGTATGAGATAAGAGCATTGGAAACGTCCCTATAGCGCACATTCAAGACGGAGGGATATTGTACAAAAGATAACAAGTTCTGCTGGTAATTCACTGGCCAAGTCAACCTGGCAAAAGGATCAAATAATGACATTAAATTAGGAAGTTTTAAAACTATAAAGAGTAGAAAGTACACATCAGACAAAGTGTTATGAATAATAACACCCTTCTACCCATTCTGATGTCGCCAAATTGTTCATTTGTTTTGATAGGCTCCTGTTGTTGTTGTTGGTAAATGTAAAACCTGCACTATCACGGTGACTCTGCCCCACACGAGTGGATTTGAGCCGAAATAAATCCGAGAGTCAAAATTCTGAAACCAGTTTACTGACTCAGAATATTGAACAGCCTTTGATCCGTTTCGATAAAAGTGGATCTTCCTCAAGTCATATTTTCACTGAGTATGCCACTCCGTTCTATCAGCGGTCAGCTCATCCACCAATGAGCAGGAGGAGGTAGGCACACACATGTCCTGTACCTGTCTGTTCCTTCTTCAAAAACACATTCATCATGATCATGATAATTACTCATGATCATTGAGTTCATTGCCTTAATTAAGTGTGTTAATTCATGACTACTGCATGGCTTAAAGTTTTCCGGCACCGTGCCGGAAATCCGGCGTGAGTAAAAAAAAAAAGAAGGAAAAAAAAAGCACCTTTATTTTTATTTGTTTATATATAAATAAATAATGATTGCTGTCATTTGAAAAAGGTTCAAGTGTGTTCTACCAATTGTATGAAAGGATTGCGTGTGTAAAGTGCAACAAAACACAGCAAATCAGGAGTAGACTGGCGCGGGACTTTTGGCCAAGGTTGTGTTGTGAGCGCGCTCGTGAGCGCTGCACGCGCGGTGTTTGAGTCAGCCAGCGCAACCGCTAGCACCAAAACTACACGAAACAAGTTCTCCAGCGGAATGGAGCGCAACCTTTTGAAAACTGGGGAAAATATCGCCGTAGTAGACGAGGGAGTTAAAAATGAATGGCGCTGGTCGTGGATGGAGGAAAAGGGCCGAGATGATAAACCTTTTGGCAGCTGGTGCAGAAAATTGAGAGAAGCTGGTGCTAGCTTCTGCGTACTGTGCTCCAGGAAGCTAATCTATGCTACAAGTGGCAAGAAAGTTTTTCATCGCCACGAACTAGACAGTCGTCACATTGCAGCTGTCCGTTCTTTACCTCACACAACTACGCTACCAGGAGCCACTAGTGATGGGGCGGTCGCGAACGAGTCGGTTAAGTGAACGATGAGAGCCACAAGTGAGCCATTTATTTTTTATTTTTAAAGATTGCATGTTTATCAAGCTCTACATGCACTGCTCTCTGCTACATTAGAGACGAATAGAGAAGGGCACAGACTAAAAGAAAAAGAGAGTAAGAGAACTAAACTAAAATGTGTTCAGGGAGAGGGATACTGTAGATAAAACATCTGCAGCTGCAGCCCGTCCACAAGGAACCAACCTGCTGTTTACATAAAATCTAGATCTCTACAAACTTAAACTAATCCATAAATGTAGTCAGTACATCTCTAGCTTTAACCACTCCTTATTTGAGAAAGATCCGCCTCATATCTTTGGTTTTATGGTTAGATAAAGTTGCGCTGGGTTTGTGGAGTGAAAAATAAACAATGCGATCACGCACGGAGCGGCGATACGTCGTAATGTCGGCCTTTTCCTCATGTGTATGAGCGCGTTACAAAAGCAACAAAAGCAGAAGTACAACAGGAGTCCAGGTTAAAGTCTGGACTTCAGTGATGTCTGGAGTCTGTATTCCTCTCTCAGTGTGAGGCTCGAGCAGCTACAGACTGAGCAGGACCAGGGGCTAACACAGTCAGCAGAGGGACTGGGGAGACGCCATGGGAGAAACACTAAGGATTTTGACTGTAAATTAAAAAAAAGTGTACATATATGTACCAGCCTTAAAAGTGTGTGTGTTGCTATAATAAACAATGCCTCCACCACCTGGAAAAGTCAACTTTGATTCCTGAAGACAAAACAACACCACTATACGCCAATATCACTTCATTATAGCAATGGAAAAGAAATATTATTCTGTTCTTTTTAATTTCTTTCTTAATTATAGTTGTTTTGTGCAGGGAGTAGTCGAAAAGCTCAGTTAACAAGCCATGAATCAAAACCTCTCCTAAATTTAAGCTGTATTATGTAAAACAAAGAAGAGCCGTTTGGGAGCCAAAAGAGCTCTTTTTGGTGAACCGGTCCAAATGATCCGGTTCACCAAAAAGAGCTGACTGACTGACCGCGTCTGATGTCTAGTTTGGACGTTTAATCAGTTTACACAATTATAAAATGTTAGTAATAACATCAATAATAATGAAAAAAAGAAAATAGTATTCACTTACTGTGATGTGGTATGTTTTTTTGTTTTTTACATTATCACACAAATCCAAACTAGGGGTACTTGCAGAAAGGTCTTGGCAAGGTGAGGCTTTACATTTAAGTAACAATTCAATAGTCAGATGATGTATTTAATGCCAACAACTGATGTTTATGATAAACATCAGTTGTTGGCATTAAATAGATTATAAATTATATGTATGAGCGTATACAGGTGCTTATAAAAAACGCTTATTAGTGATCATTCTATGATTCATAGAAGTTCAGGCTCAGGAATTTTTTCAACTTTAACCCATGACTACTGACTGACTCACGTAAATTCACAATGCGTTCATTCATGAAGCCATGAAGAATTGACGAATTCATCATGAGTTATGTATTCATTGCACCCTCATCATAAAGCGAAACCAAAATAATTCATGAATTGCTTTGGTGAAGGCCTAACTGCTGCTGATGAATTGGACTCCTGTGGCTGACCCTTGTGGAGTGGTCCACCAGAGTGATTTGGATTTGTAGATCTCATCGTGCATACGGGGGATTTCTGACATCAGTGACAAAAGCCGTGAGACTGTGGTGGTCTTTACGGAACACCTCTGAGTGTTTGCTTGACTCTGCGAGCCGAAGAATGCCTCCTCTATCTGCGCGTGGGACGTCCCGAGCTGTGCCCCCGCGCTCATTGACTTGTCCGCAACACATAGGCCTGAATGGCGGTCAGAGAGGGCCAGTGTCCCCTATCAAAGCTGCGCCGAAATGCCTTTCTCACGGAGCAGAGAAGTGGGGCTTTGTCCGGACGGGCGCATGCTATCGGCTCCCAGCATCTCCCTAAATATGGCCCATTGTTGGATAGGGCCAATTCCATTTACAACAGTGGCATTCCTCAGGGCTGCCCCCTCTCCCCCCTCGACTTCTGCTGCTGCTGCCGAGACTGACAGGCGCGAGATTACTTTACGCTGTCACCAATTACAATCACTCAGGGACAATGAGGCTCTTATGGGAAGCCACCGCTTTCAAATCTGAGAAAATTCACGTTAAAAATTACATTTTGAGATCAATTCAAAACCTAATTATTGAGGAAAAATGTATGCATGAAACGGTCAAAATGTCCTATATGTTCAGCAATGATACAGGATCTATAATGGATAGAGCCAAGTTTAAAGGAACAGGCCACCGTTTTTCCATACTGAGATATGTTCTGACCTGAGCTTAGACGAGTTGAGCGTACCTGTCTGGTCTTTGTGCGTGCGCTCAGTCACACAAAAAGACCGAAGATGTTGTTAGCATTTAGCCTCTCCTCTTAAATGCTAAGGAGGAGAAATAGCATTTAGGGTGTTTCTCATAAAACAAATTTTGTTTTTCCCCAGGGAATTTTGGATCTCTTGTAGTTCAGTGAAAAAATCTGTAAAATATAATTGTGCCTTGTTTTTTGTGTTTCAAAGCTCAATAAATTGTGATAGTAATTTGATATTGGAAGAAAATCTCTCTGACAAGCCCTTTAAAAATATCCAATAGTCCAAGACTGGAAAGTCTGCGATCTGGAGGAGTTATGAAAGTGCAGATGTTATTGCAAGAGCAAAAAACATATTAAACTAACACTAACAGATTTACAGGAGTAGCGTTAGGAGTAGAATTACATTATTTGAGTTATGTCTAAAAGAGGACAATAAGGACGGTGGATGTTTATATTATAGGGTTATTAATGAAAGAAAAATGTGAAAGAAAAGTATGGAGTCTTTTTCTGTCTGACTCCGTTATCAGCCGGTGAAAGTCAGTAGTAGTCAGGAGTTGAGTAAAATCTCGCAGCTTTTGCCTAAACTCGTTTCTTGCTCTCACAGTTAACGGCTCATCTCCGCCGAATTTCACAGCGAGACAGAGTTGAGACGTGAACCGGGCAAACCGCTAATGCTAACGCTGTGCTAATTTAGCCGCTGACTTCCTGGTTCGCGCTGGAGAAAAACGCGCTGTATTTAGACACACACGGTCTGTTTTTCTTTCATAAATGTCACGTTTACATTGTCGATCGATGGTGCCAAATGAAGTGAACTCTACAAGAAAATAAACGAGATTACCTCAGCTTTAAGATGAGATCAAGCCATGTGTTTAACTTTTGCTGATGAACTGTAAATCTTTGCGCTTGAGCTCGTAGCCACCCCACGAGCCCAAGTTAACCGCTACAGGGCCAAGTTTTAGTAATGTAACTGCAGGGTCAGGTTTGGGTTTGGGTTGGCCACTGCTAAACGTGTTAGTGACTATAAAGTCCCCTCTTTGTTCATTGTACGTTGGCGTGAATCTCTGTGTGGCCGCGGGACGAACAGTAATGTATCGTACATGTGTGTGGACACAATCTTTACCTTGAAAAGTCCCATTTGGATGTCTGCTCCGCGCATCGATGTTTCGGATGCTTCTGGGAAAAGTATCTGAGTTAACCTGACCATGGACTGTTGCTCTGATTTATACGCGCCTCGGCCTGGCTCGGTGCATTGCGTATGTTTCATCAGATATTTTCTGTGCGGTTTAATGCGAGACACTGCAAGTGAAGAGGAAAAGAATATGAGTATATGAGTATTTTCTTCCATTGATGTAATCTGAAGAATGGATAGAGCCTTCATCAATCAGTGGTTCTCAACCGGCACTTCAGAACCCATCGTCACCACGGCCCAAATGTAAGTTTCTATTCCAACACTTTACTGACTTTAATCTTAAATGAGGGTGTTCGGGATCACTGTCAATTTGGCTGCCAGTCCTTTAAAAAAAAAGTGTATAGTGTAGTATAGAGGGAGAAAACAATTTAATTCCACTACTTGGGAAAAATATCAGGTAGAAGGTCTTTTGATTATTTAACCAACAAATACTCTTATAATGATGAAACTTTGATGAAAATTATTACGCACCAGTTGTTTTAACAAACTCGTGTATTTTTGTGTGTGTCTTTTTCAGTAAATAAATTATTGAAAAAATAGGCAAAGGCTCGTGGCCCACCTAAAATGGTTCCATGACCACAGGATCATTTGGCCTTATTTACTTATTTACTGGGGGTTCAAAGCTCATTAAATCCAGCTAGGAATTAGATATAAAAAAATAAAAAGTCTAAAATATTGATAAGTGCATAGGGTCATGTTAGCTTCCTACTGCTAAAATAAGGCCTGTTTCTCTAATCAGAGTCAACATGGTGACATTTTTTTTGCCGTTTTTGGTCCATCGATCTAAAACAAATCTTTCTGACTTTAATGTTTTTGTACGTAGACACTAGAAACAGTACTGGTCAAAATAATATTTTCGCTATCTAAAATGTGTGATTCTCACTGAAGACATTTCTGGGCACTTTCTCACTGAGCTCCACAAGGTCCTTTTCCCCGAAATGGTTTAACAGTCTGTGAAATCAAAACCATTTCCGTGACAACATTGTGTTCCTTCATAAATGCATGCCTTCATTGAGAACCTGCAATGTAAATAGTGCTGAAATAAAAGAAAAAACTAAAAATGATTCCATCCATTTGACCGGTCCTGTAATCCTATTTCTATCATCTTCTACTGACATCTGCTCTCTGGTCCCACATCATTCACAGGCCAAGATTCGGTTCTTTGGTTCCAGATCCCTGCAGCCCTGTTGGGATCTGACCCGTGCGTTAAATATAACCTTGCCTTTCTTTATTATTGTTGTGCCGTTTTCGAAAGACTCCTACAGCTTTCAGAGCGCTATAAATAAATGCTCTCCCTCTCTCTCGCCCTCTCTTTCCCTCTTTTACTCTCAGACACTCAAAGTAACACCAGGCCTGGAGCTTCTTAGGCCAAACACATCGCACTACTAGTGACACTTTGAAAGCAGATAGTGGCTATAGAGATATGCTTTTAAAACGGCCTTCCGCGCGGATGTTCTCCCCGAGCGCCGCCTTTCTCACAGTCAACATTCCCACATTTTCACAGCAAACAAGCCCTCAGCAATCTCCAAGGAGTCGCCACAGTTATATGGAGAGAAAGAGGGGGGAGAGTTGTCGTTTTTTTATTTTTTGTACAGCTTGTTTTAAAATGTAGGGCTGTCTTCTCTCTCCAAAAGCGATGTGTTATCTTGTTCAAAACTCTGTCCCCTGGTTATGATTTTGGGATGTGATAAAAGTGCGACCGGTGTTGAACACAGAGGAGCTGCAGGTTTAGTTGAACGGCATGCAAGAGTTGTAAAACGTATTGTTTCGCATAAGGGCAAGTGCAAAATGTTCACCTGCCTCTAGTGATGCATACACCTGTCATCTGCGGAGTTGTAGGTAATGGAAGAAAAGGGGCCCCGGGAACGACCCCTGGGGAACCCCACAGGTCACAGTCATTTGGTCCGTGACACAGTTACCAGTACGGTCTCCCTGATCCGTCACTACAAACATGGAGCAGGACTTTAACGCTGTTTTGGATTAAACCGTCTGCAAATATACCTGACACGCTGCTCGAACAATATTCTTTCACTTTGGGATGCCGAGGTTCAGCGATAAACCACTGGTGTCCGAATGGTACAGCGCCTGTACATTTATCGAATTTAGCCTCTCACTAAAAAAATTAGGTCTGTTTCTCTCATCACTCAGCTTTAAGAGATTTATCTTCTCTTTTTGTCCCATTTAGCCAGAGCAAAACTTTTGAATGTGGTTGTTTTTGTAAGTGGACGCCACAAACACCTCAATCGAACTGCATTATCCGAGCAAACGGGCCAGGTTTCGAACCAAGAGGGTGTTGTGAATACACCCTGCATTTGATGGGACCAGTGTGCGACTGTACGAGTAATTGTACATCCTAATGCCCAATATATTGTACTATAACCATTACTTCCTGCGGTAGTTCACTCCTGCACTCCTTCCGCCCCCGCGGTTCGGGGGCCTCCACCGCGGGGCGCTAACGAGAGCGCCGATGAAGTCAGCACCTCTCAGCCTCCGCGGGCCTAATGCTGCCTTCACCGGCCCTGTCCTCAAGCATCCATTTTCATCAATTATTCAGCGGGAGAAAGGAAAACCGTTTGAGAGGGTAACACTGATCCACTGTGCTCAACCAATCTATGCCGTGTAAGTAATAAAACACTGCGCACTCAGACGACACAATGAAAGAGATGGAGACAGAGGAGACGCTTGTTAAAAATGTAAGTAGTCGGAAGCGGCGATGGAAAGCGCGGGGAGGAGGCGGGAGGCTCGGGAGGAGGCACGGCGCAGCATCTTAGTGTCGGTGTTAATCAGGAGAGCGGGGCCCGGAGCAGCTGCCGCGTGTCGTTGTGTCGACGGCTGGTCCGCAGGGAGGGGGGAGGCTGTCCGTCCCAGAGTGTGGCGCGGGACGCTATAATGTGGATCCTGACGCGGCGAAGTGACATCAGGGAGACTTTCCAGCAACAATGCGGACGTCAGAGCTGTCAAAAGCGCGCCTCGCCGTCGCTTTCTTGTCCCGGCAGTATCCAAAGAGAGGGCGGGCGGTGGTTAGGAACATTATGAGACCTGGAGTGACAATATGCCAGGGCCTGACCGACAGATACTTAAAGAAAAATCAGTTTGAAGGTTTGGTTGCGTTTACCTCGTTTTTTTTTTTTACCTCGCTGCTTTCTCAAATCAATTTGAAGTTGAGTTAACACATAAACACATGGTGATCCATCTTGTACTGCTCCCGCCGATCTGTTTGAGCCCGAACCAAAAGTGGTTCTAAGCTAAATAGTTCATGGAATTACGATGTGCTTGATCCAATCAGCCGCGAACGCTCCTCCAAAAGTGTGCGCTCTCCCTGAAAGATATGAGCCAGAGTGATCCCAGATTGATATCAGCGCTAATGTTATTGGCACTGTAATATCAACCTGGCTGCTGCAGGTTACTAATAGCTCAATTCCTATAATTCTGTTTCAGTTGGAGGGCAGAGCCAATACGACTCTATGGGAGAGAGACAGTTTTTGAAGGAAATGTCTTAAAAGCAAAAGCAGAAGTCCTGGAATGTCGATCCTGAGCATCCTAAATATGTGATATGCACACTTAAAATGAGTGCAAACATTACGCTCAACCGCTGGCCCCTTCCTCCCTCCATCTCCTCCGTCAGCAAAGGTCGCGCTGCACTCTTGAACTCTCGCTCCTGTCCCCCTCCCAGGAAAACAACACGCATGGGGGGTGGCTGGCAAATCTATGGGACATCCCGCTAAGAAGCAACCACCTCACGCCTATCTGCTCCGAACTCCTCCCAGACCTGGGCGGACGAAACGCTTTCACCGGGAGAGGATGACTTTTCCAGTTTGTGAGGAAGAAGGTGGTGGTGGTGGTGGTGGTGGTGGGTGTTCTGGCACAGTATTAGATCCATGAACTGGGAGTGTGCTATTGAATATTTCATCGACCGTCTTCCCGCCCCGCGCTGACCCGCCTGACATGCTAAGTTCGCCGCTCGCTGGAGACGCCACGTCGCTTCCAATCAGCCCAGCCAGCCGTGAGGGCTTCCTGTGAATAAACTCGCTCACAGTTGGAGGGGGGAGAGAAGGGAAGGAAGGCACGGTGTCGGACGTTTGGCTAAATACCTAATTGTGATTTTAAAATGTGAAATTCTTGCTCGGTTGACAGTGCTCTGTTTAGGCAAAAGTCCATTTCCTTTCCGATGTTCATGTTTTGGGACAGTTTCCTATATTACCATATGAACTCTAAACCAACACCTTGAAACAGATAACTGGCCTAATCTTCACTGTAAGGTGTTGAATTATTGCACGGAGTCAACATTGCTCATCAGATTTATGTGAGAAATGCATTTTTCTCAAAACTAGTCCAGTCCAAAGTTGTGGTAACATTTCCACGTTAAGTAGCAGAGAAAGTAGCTCAGATACAGATTTTCTTTCGTACATCGTTCTCATTTGGTTTGATAGATCGGAATAGAGTTTTTAAGGACTGATGGAGATTGCATATTGTACAAATACATCAAGTACTGTATTGAAACTCTTGATGTTTATAAAAGTGAAGGGGATTAAACGGATTGAATCTAATATCTCGACCTGGAGAAGGGAAGACATTCTTCTCCCAGAAACACCCCTAGACCCCTGGGTTCAGTGCTGCCCGCCGCCCCTGGTCGGCTGTGGAGCTAGTGTCCTTTTGAAACACGGTGATTCGGGAAGTTTTGGGTGACTGTCGCTCTCAGACCAAACTAAAAGGAGAAAATCGACTGTGATGTCCAAAACCGACGTGTAAACAGATAGAGGGGCGCGTTCGGAAGTGTCTGTGGGGAGTAGACGGACAATGGGACCAGCATTTAATCTAGGCCAAACATCTTCAGATATGAAAGAGTGGGGAAAGTACAAAGGAAATGCACATTCACTGGATATATTTTTTATTTGGACATTGATCATTACGATACATTGAATTATTCATTCACTCTGAAGCAGGGGTGAAAGTAAGCCGGTACGGTCGGGTACTGCGTTCCGTTAAAAGATTTGCCGGTGGTACGCCGTACCAGGAAGGTAAAGAGGTGCACTCTCTCACCTTACGCACAAAACAGTAGTCTGCCAATAATATTAAACCATGAGCTCAAACGCGTTGACGTTCGCGTTGACGTCCAGTCTCGGCAGACTGGATCTCGTCTGCTCTGTCCATGGGCGTCGGAACCATTCATTGTGAGGGGGACGTGTCCCCCCCACTTTTGAAAAGTGGTTGATTGGTCCCCCCCACTTTCACAACGTGAATTTTCATTGACTTTACATTTACTAGTTTAGACTGGACCTTTTCAATAGGCTCCCCGAGGCCAAACAATTAAATATGACCCGCGCCTTATTTTCCATACATTTAAAAACATATGTATTGGCATTATCCCATTATCCGCGCCAGTGTCGCGTCGCTCCGCGGCGCATACGCTCCGCTTTGCGTAGCTGTGTTCATGCGGCTCCTCACCTCAGAGCGGCTGAAATGTAAACATGTCTCTGTAAACCGCTAAAAAACGGCTAAAGTGAGAATACTGAGGATTATTGTTGGACGGACGGACAGATTTGACCACACCGAAGCACAAGGACACTCGTGCATCGTGTTTCCGGAGTTTTTTACGGATTCTCACATGGAGGAGCAGGACTTTTCGCGGTCCTCGGCAGGTGGACAGCGTGTCTTCATCGGTACAAAGAGCCTGACCAGTAACTTTAAGGAGAGGAACATCAGTTCTGGATGTGTTTGTGAAGCGAGTGATGAAACTGATGTAGCGTGAGTTTGGGGAAACTGCACCGGGCTAGCACGAGTGTTCAACCGGTCATTACGCCGTTAAACCTCGCTCTCTGGACTCTAACTTAACCAGATAACATCTGAATTATTCATTTGACGGATAAATGTTTGCTTCCTTTACCCCTTGACTCAATTTTATCTGCGTTTGTGGGAAATGTGAAGATACGAGCGTTGAGATGTTTCTTTGCGATGGCAGGAGTTAACGGGTGGAGCTGAAGCTAAATATGGATACAAACACGAGCGCCGTCCCATAAGAGCTTCATTCACTGAGTTTTTTCACAAAGCGTCATGAAGCCAGGACTGGACAGGAGAACAGTGGCTCCACAGGTGTTTGGTTATCCGCCCTATATGTCCACCCAGCTGCCAGGAGGAGGCGCTGCTGAGCCGATCGAGTCTCTCACGTATTCTTGAAGTAGCGCTCGATTTGGATGTAGTCCCGCTAAAGCAATAACATTGCTCTGTGTCCTGACCGTGTCCCACTGTAGTTCTTAATGTTAAGAAGTCGACCCCCTCCATTTTTGAAATGTGTCCCCCCCACTTTCCAAACGCTTCCGACGCCGCTGGCTCTGTCCCTGAACTTTCTGCACACACGGTAACGGTGCAGTTTTGCCAATTTGGCTCAAAATCGTTTTGGATATTTGTTACTAGTCCACAGATGACACATGTGAAAGTCAAGTTGTGGGAATTTAATTTAATTTAAAGAACAAATGCATAATGTTTACGCCGTTGAAACAGATCTGCTTATGTGTGTTGGTAGTAACTGAATACATGTATTTAGAATATTTAGAATACTCATTTTGGGTAACTGTATTCAGGTACAGTTACTGAATACAGTAATATTAAAGGAATGCATCAAAGTACTCGTTCATTAAATTTCAGTTTCATAATCATAACATTAAGAAGACAAAAAGGGTCAAAATGGCCGGTGGCCGGGAAAAGTTTAGCTCTGTCCCTTTGGGCTCTGGGCATTTGCAAAGTGCTTTTTTTTTGTATTCTACATCAGTGGTAAATATGTTGGTAACAGGCATGTAACAATAGCTTAAACATCTTCTTAATCATATTCTGCATTTATGCATTAACATTATGAAAAGCAACGTGAAAGTATTCAGAATACAGTACTCTGTTTGGACTAAGCAGTGGAATACGTTACTAAAATATTCTCCCAAAACTGGCCATATTATTTATTTATATATGACATAGTACCGGCAAGAAAAGAAAGCTACTTTCACCCCTGGTCTGAAGTGTAGTTTAAGTCATACTGAGTCTACTTTGACACAACGCAATAGAGATGAAGTGATGATCACATTTCAAAGCGATATCTTTCCAATGAAATCCGGTATTTTTGATATCTCACCGTGGGACATTTTTTGTGTAAACCGGAGAGATTCAATTGGGGGGACCGCGATCCGATCGGAAGCTAACTATTAGGCTGCCAAAAGGAACTCCAACACATTTGCCGTTGTCTAGCAAAGCCTCGCACTTCTAGTCCAACACATATTTCTCAACAAGGAGCCTTAGTCTAGTGTAGCCTATCATAGCGTAGTTTCAACAACTAGCCACAAGGGCCAATCGGCCGCTGAAATGTAGAAGATATAAAACATGTTGAGTTATTTGACCCTTTGTTGTGTCCTACATAATCCCACATGTTCATTCATAGTTTAATGTCTATAATGAGAATCACACAATGTAAATAGAAAATAAATAGAAGCCGCTACATAAAAACTGTTACTGTAGGTCCAAGGACACAATGAACCGTCCTTTCTGTTAAAGAAGAGATGACCGCTCTATCTGCCAAATCTAGACTGAGACACTTGATTAAAATCTGCTCAAAGAGTATAGGACAGCCTCTGGATGGACAGTACGAGGCCGCATACCATCACAATCTATCTATCCATCTCTGCCGGTGTCGCTCCTTTAGACGTACTGGTTATAGTAACGGAAGTAGTAGTACATTCCATTACTCCGCAGTCTTGTCCACAGTAAACTCATTAGTGTGCTTACATGTGTGTCAGCAGCTCTATTTGCTCAACAAAAGCAGGTCATCTCTCTCTATGTCGCTCTCACTCCCTCTCTCCATCTTTCTCTCCATCTCGTGGCTGATTACCGGCACTGGGGCTTCCTAATGTGTTAAAACGCGCTGAGGTGGAAACGTGCCCCAACCCTCTTTAACTATTCATGCAGGAACTGGCCTCTCCCCGGGACAGTGCGGGACAGCACGCAGCAAACCAAAAAAAAAAAAACGACAATGACCTGGCTTTAGGGTCACCGAGGGGTTTGACTAAAAATAAAATCTCTCCTCATACTGGAAAAGGGTTGCATCTTTATTTGGCCAGTGATTCAGTTTGCGACGTCCATAACAGTGACCTTTGATAGAAGACCAAAATATGTTGGAGGTGGAGAAATGCTATGAACAGAGAACATAACCATTAACCATTTAGTAAAGGAAACATAGGTAGGTAATGGGTTGATGAGGAAAGCGAATAACTCCACCATTGTGGGAATCTAACCTGGGACCTCGCAGCGACTCAAGGGGTCCACCAGATTTTGGTCAATCAATGTTTTGTTTAGCTCAATATCACAACAGGAGTTGCCTCACAGGGCATGTTATGTATGCTAACACTGGCTATGAGTGTTTTTTTTTTTTTTTTCGCTTCTAATGAACAATCTGCCGTGATCCATATGGACCCGATTTCGACTTTATTTGTGTGTGATAAAAGAGTGAAAAAATGTGATTCCCAGAACATACTTCCTTCTCCCTCGGCGAGGCCACGCCCCCTCGTATCGTTTTTGGCTACTCTGCGCCTAGGTATTGGTAAAGTATTGGAAAAGTGTTATCGGAGCAACATTCGAAATTCATTCAACACTACAACCTATTTTGTGGCCAAGCAGGTCCATCTTTCCCAACAAGGCACATACTCTTATGTTATTTGGTGACTACTAGTCGTTGATGTAAACTTATCGCCAGTGCTCCTAAAACATGGCACCTCCGCGTCGGGGCATGAATAGTCGATGGGGGCCACAGACAGACAGACACAATACCCGCGGAGTCGGTGTGATTTTTTAAGTGCGCGTGAATTATTGAAGCGCTGCTTAACCCCGGCCGCTGTTCCTTTGTATGATCAGGATTCGGCGTGTTCGTCCCGAGTGTGCGCCCAAGATTAATGTCCCTCATTGGTTATTTAACTGCCTCCATTTTTTATGCAGCGTTCCCCTTTTGACTGTAGCCGAGAGAGAGCGGCTTTGGATAGAATCCGTCAGTCCTTTTAATAATGGACAAAGGTTTGATGCAAAAGTGCTTGTAATAGCAATAATGTTCGTGTGACTCCACATTAGACCACCTTGTCTGTTTGCTTTGCAGTTTGGTGGATGTCTCTGGACTAGAGTCGGGTACCGCTGAACGATACTAGCATGGAATCGATAAAAAAGTTAGTAGTATAAGTATCAAAAACAGTATTGCTCCGGTATCGGTATCGAAAACCAAGTATCGGTATTGAAAAAAAATGAAAAATGTAACGTTAACCCAGCCCTACTCTGGACCGACATAACCAGTGAAGCAGATACAAAACAACCATGGCTACTGTTTGAGAAAAGGACAATGGTGAAGAATAGGCAGGAGTCTTGATGTCTTATGTTGGAGAAGTTTATTTACCATCAGTGCGGAACCCGGAGACATTGAGCATTCAAGTCTGCTTATGCTTCCACATGAAGAGAGATATATAACCTCTGCTGTGCGTCATACTGATATGCAAGCACACAGTGCCTGAGAGAGAAAGTTATGGCTTGACCCAAGTTTAAATACATGGTTTATTTTGTTGATATATTTTCAATCAATCAATCAAACTTTATTTATAAAGCGCTTTTCATACCGAAAGGTATCACAAAGTGCTTTACAGATTACAATATTTAAAACAATACGCCCTGCATCATATACATATATACAGTGCCTTGCAAAAGTACTAATACACCTTGAACGTTTGCACATTTTGTCATGTTTACAACCCTTTATTTTGAATTTTTACCCACAAGTAACAGACAACTGTGAAGTGAAAACAAAATGATACATGATTCTGTTATTTTACAAAAAATAGAAAAGTGAAAAGTGGGGCGTGCATAAGTATTCATACAGCATGACTTAATACTTTGTGGAAACTCCTTTTGCTGCAATAACAGCAGCAAGTCTTTTGGGGTATACAAAAAATATTGTTACATCCAAGATTGTAAAGTGTGGAGTATAGGAGCTACTAAAGTGGAGATTTTGTTGCTATGAGAGTGGAACGAAAACCTCATTTGGATAAAACGGCCCTAAAGTATAATGTGTATATATTAGGGCCGGGACTCGATTAAAAAAATTAATCTAATTAATTACAGGCTTTGTAATTAATTAATCGAAATTAATCGCATATAAATATTTGACCTGAGAACAGTGAGAAGTAAGTTTTTTCATATGGATTTTTAGTATACCATTGAATAATGACAACAAAATATTGTTTATTGTTGCTTCAGAGGCCATAACAGACTTTGTTGATTTAGCAACAGCTGGTTTAAAGGCATGTAAACTATTAGCGCGAGGTCGCAGCTAAAGCGCGCGCCCGTGCAGGCACACTACGCAACCCGAAAACTCTCACCGGTCCTGTTGAGCAGTATCCAGAAACTCCAAGTCTTTCAGAGTCGTGTACCCGCTTCAAACCCGGGCTTTAGTCCGTGTGAGGAGGCCTGATCCCCTCAATGGTCCGTGTTGTGACTGGGAGCGAGGGCGCACGCACACACATGCGTGAAGAAATACAATGAGCGCGCCTGCCTCAGCTGGGCACGTAAATAACAACAAAAAGTACATTTACAATAAAAATAATGTTAAACATAAATTATATGTTGCCTGTGCTACAAGTTGGTGCTCCAGTATAATCGGGTCCGCCTAAACTCATCCAGTGAGAAACGTTCCGCATTGTAAAAACAAGTGCGATTAAAATGCGTCAAAAAAATTTAACGCGTTATTTTTGTGTAATTAATTAATCTAAATTAACGCGTTAAAGTCCCGGCCCTAGTATATATATATATTATAGCGTCATCTCGGTCACAGCCTTTTGGAGTACACGAGGATACTTCGATAGATAGGTACTTTATTGATCTCACAGATGGAGAAACTCATAAAGCATCATAATGGGTGAGCATCTTATTTTGTTCTTATTGAGGGAGACAAAAAAATTGGCGCAAAAAATTTCAACATTGGCCAATGTGTGAAAGATCGTATGTTTTCACCTGCAGCGTCTCATCTTGAAGTTGTAGTTGCTTCCTGGATATCAAAATAAGCATCACAAAGTATGACTTTTGTCTTTTCTCTACATTAAAACTATGATGTTATGGAAGAAAACTAGTTACAATTCTTAACATTGACCGCAGTGAGTCTTGGTGAAACAAATGGGATCTTTAAAATGCTCCAACATGCTCTTACTGCTGCTTCAGTGGTGTTTCCACGTGTCCTCGGTTCATCCTCTTGCCCCGCACTGCGCTGACCCGAACACATTAAAGCCCATTCACCCTTCCAGTGTGGGACAACACTCGGCACCACTCAGGAGGTGTCCACTCCGCACCTTCTCCCACTGCCACTGCGTCCATTAAAACGCTTCCATGCAGGACTAGTTTGTGAATAAATAAAGCCCCGTGAAAGGGTCACTATCAGCCGCCGCTAAAACGCCCCAAATGTGATCCAGCCGCTGGTCACGACTCAAAGTGCACGGCGGCTCTGGCCAAAGTGCTAACGGCGCGGCTCCCCTTACTCACTCCCTCGGCGGGATGCATGAAAGTTTGATAGCCGAATTAGCTTGCTGTCCCGCCCGCCACCTCCGCACGGGTAATATTGACAGTCGGCGGAGCGCTGCAGGCTTTAATGGCGGCGGTCCTCGGCTTCACCTCGAAAACGCAGTCAAGGAAAAAAAGTGTTGGACATGGAAGAGATGAGAGAGGGAGGAGAGGAGAGCAAAGAAGACAAGATGGCTTCCTTTACGGATTGCTTTGACAGTTTTCTGAAATACAAACGTGTTCTGCTGAATGTAATACACAAACTGCACAGGGAAAGACATATGTAGAGATAGAACTTTTTAACATGTGCTGTTGAAAAAAGACCCTGTGGAACTGGGAATTTTAGAGCCTGATTAAAGATGTCCCTTTTAGATCATTTATTCATTTCTTTTTCTTGGTAAAAATCATGTTCTGGCCTCACGGCAAGAAGGTTCTGGGACGGTCCTGAACTGCACTAGCAAAAGAGCTTCTCACGTCACTCGGACTTTCCTTGTGAAGGTGAGACACTGCAGGTGAATGGGGGAGAATTTTTTTTTTTTGTGATATCAAGTTGAAACGCTTGCTGTACATTACTGATATAAATATGAGAAACGGTTTCTGTCTTTTTCATATAAGAATGAGGCCTTTTATGCATGAAAATTGTCAAAATTGCTGATATTTACAGTGACGAAATCTGAATAATGGATAGAGCCAGGTTTAGATTTATGGTTTGATTTAGTTAAAATTTTATTATTATTATTATTTTTATTTGAATATGAAAATGAAAACATCGTAATTTCACCTTTTTTGGGGTTCAAAGCACAATTATTATTATTTTATTTTTTTAAGTTTGTAAGTTGGTCTGTACGAATGTAGCTGCTTGAAATGTTTTGAAATGTTCTTTTTTTATTTATTGCACTTGGGGTTCGGGGCGCTCATAAGCTTTTTGCTTCAGCCCACTCCTTTTGAGCACAATGTGTACTGCTCAAATAAACTAAACTAAACAATAAATCAGGCTGGGAATTAGACATTAACAAATCCCTCTGGCATAAAACGTTCTTGAGTGGGAGCCTGTGAAGTGTGGAGTCTGCAGGAGCGACTAAAGTGGAGATGTAGTTAAAGAGTGGAATGATTATTATATTATATTATAATTCTCCCGTCTTTCTTCTGCTGTCCCCCACAAAGGAAAGGGCCATATTTGGATCAGAGGTCAGGTCATCTCTGTCGCCCTCGTGCTACCCGCTGGTTCTAAATGTGCCAATATTTCTGAATGAATAAGCGTGGGAAAACGACCGTTGCGCCGCTATTGTTGTTGTTGTTGTTTATCTGGCTTCGCTCGCGACAAAACGTCTTAAAATAAGCGCCACAATGGGTGAGTTTCATCTTTATTTGTGTTGAAAGTGTGTTTGTTAAGGGACAAAATGTCAACGTTGACCTTTGCGTGAACAACCGTATGTTTTCACCTGCAGCGTCTCGCCTTGAAGAAAGATTTAAAGAAAAAACATATCAGGATGTTGCATGAATAGGATTTAAAACACGAACACACTCACTATATTTTTGCTGGATAATCCACCTCGCTCTTTTATATGTTCCATACGCCCCCCTCCCTCTCCCTCTCTGCCCCGTGCTCATTAGCAGAGTTCAGCCGCTGCAGTCTTGAATGGGGGCGGCTTGTTGACACACACAATAGGATCAGCCCATTCCAGTTCACAACAGCTTGGCTCCAGCTTGACGCGCCTGGTCCCCCCCCCCCCCCCCCCTCCCCTCTCCTCCTCCTTCCGCTGCCCCCACCGGCACCTCTCTGGCCCGCTCCACACCAGGACTGTGTCAGGACAAGGCTCCCATACAAGACGGGGCAAAGAGCTAAAGCGCCAGGTCTTAGGGCTTAGGGCTCCTCTGAAAGGGCCCCTGCACAAGAATATGGGAAGAATGCATTTCCTCCAATACATGTCAGATAGAACCTTAGAACCTAAGGGAACACATTGTCTGCCGACTCATTTCTTGTGCAAAACGTTTTCGCTTGTGTTGCTGCGGCTGTTGTTGGTGCGCTGGCTCTTGAGTTTGTTCTGATTGAGTCTGCCTGGAACTGAATGGATTGCATTAAACGGCATTTATCACGGCACCATCGATTTGTTAGTGTGCCGTCGACTGAAAATTGCGGCTTGTGTTTTGCTATGATCATATTTTGGGCAGATGGCGGTTCTTCTGACCAGTAGAGCAATAAAAACTCTCTTCCTTTAGTCTATTTGAGAACCTCCAGATTTCACGTACATCCATGACTGAGAAAGTTAGTCATTACTGTGTGAAGTTTCACTTTTACTTTCAAATGATATTGCGCTCATCAATTGAAATGAGGAAAAAACTTGTCTTTGCCACTTTAATGCCTGTTCTCGAAGAAGGTGTTATTATTTATATGAATGTCTCCACTGACACCCGTCACTGCGTGTGCTTTCAGATGACCTGGTCATCTTTGTCTTTCACTTAATATGTTTACATGTGAAGTCTAATCCGACCAGGCTAAAGATTCGACTCCTATTCGTTTTTTGTTTTGTCAAACACTGATCCGAATGTCCTTTGGCAGCAGCAGGGGAGTGGCGCAGCTCCCGGCCAGCAGGGGGCAGGGGGTTATGGGTATATGCACCATTTCCTGTTCACCTTTGGCTACTATGTTGTTATTAGCAAAGAGCTAGCCCAGTTAGCCCCGTTTAGCCCAAGATGCTTTCAGACCAAACTGCTGTTTTGGGGTTAACTTTGATGTCCTATGGATCTTTAACCAAACACCAGCAGTTTAGGGATTCCCCCAGGGATTAAGCTCAACTCCACCTTAAACACTAATAACACTCGATGGCTAACGTTATATGACGGCTCTTTGTGGAAGAGAATTGTGTAATGAAGTATAAATTCAACAAGCACAGCTTAATGCTGGGTTTACAGTAGCACGATGCGTTACGAATGCCACGATTCCACATTCGTGGCCCAGGATCACGAATGTGAGTGGAATTTGCTGATTTGGGGCAGAGGTTTCACGCGTCGCCACTAACTGTTGCGACCTGTTACTACGCGTTACGATTAATGGCACGAATTATTATGCACGGTCACGAATATGTGTCCCGCGCTGCTGCGTGGCGTCCCGCGCTGCTGCGTGGCGTCCCGCGCTGCTGCGTGGCGTCCTGCGGTGCCACGGGCTGTTACGGGTCACTGGGAATTGTCGCGTTCTGTCAGAAATCTGTGAAGAATTGGGCGAATGTGGACCAGACCGACAGCCGCACAGTCACCGGCTCTGTGTGTACAAGCGCTCCCGTTCTCGTTTGCTCCTCCTCGCTGCTCTGGTCCCGTCCCATGTGGCGCTGCTTTCTGCTCTAGCCTCAGGTATGTCCATGTTGTCAATATTAAGAAAATACATTTCCCAAATACCGTTTGAAAACTTTTGAAGGCCGGTTCAGAGGGAAAGTCTCTCACCTGTAGATGTTTCACAGAATTCAGTATTATTCAATATTCATTCATTTCATTTTTCATTCATTTATTTCAGGCAATAGGCAACAAAAGAAAGAAGATACAGTATGTCAACAAGATGATCCATTTTTACCTGAAAGGGAGTGGGAAGAAGATAATTTATTTAATCCCATCCCCAGTTTCCCATTCAGAGTTTAATACATTCAGCTTCAATGTTACTTTGTTCAAGGATTATTATACAAATGTTATATCATTGTGGCGTTACCGCGTTACATTGTAACAAAATGTATACCAACAAGGTGAGGAGAATGAACAATACCAACAATGGTAATGGACAATATACCAACAATGGTAAGTAAACAACAGCAATTTAAATGAAAGACCCTCATCTCTATATTTTGACCAGACCCGATGTTTATATCCAGTTTGAATGGACGGACAGTTTGGCATTGCTTGTGTTGTAAGTCCAGTTTGTTCCAGAGTTTCACTCCACATACAGACACGCAGAAATGTTTACGAATGTTTTGAGCTCTCGGCAAAATATCCAAAACCTCTCAAGTCATGAGCTCGCACTGGAGTTATAAAAAAAACGTTGTAGGTTAGGCGGTAATAATTTGTTGAATGCTTTGTATAAGACTATTGCTGTACTATATTTTACAAGGTCATCAAATTTTAACAACTTTGCCTGCGTAAACAGATTATGAGTTTGGTCTGGGAAACCAACCGTGTGAATGATCTGCACTGCTCTTTTCTGTAATATGATCAGAGGATTAATTGTGTTCTTGTAAGTATTCCCCCACACTTCAACACAATACGTGAGGTATGGGAGTACCAAGGTGCAGTATAGAGTATGGAGTGCATTTTCATCAAGGTATAATTTAGCTTTATTTATAATTGAAAGGCTTTTGGAGATTTTTGTCTTGATGTGTCTGACATGGGGTTTCCATGACAATTTCTATCATTTATTATATTCAATATTATTCGAGATTATTTGATGTACATGTCATTTGTTTCTGTAATTTCGCCCCTGGACGCTCTTCTTCTGAAAGGAAAGCAGTTTTCATAGGACATACTTCTGGCGATGTCACTTTCATCATTAGTCCCTCATGTCGGCTGCGTGAGTGCAGCTCGTGACACTGACGGTCACACCTTACCCCGGGACATTAATGTGCCCTCTGTATCAGCCGCAGTCAGCTGTCAATCACCCACGTTTGACAGCAGTCGGGGCCAGACTCGCCGGTGCCGGCCCGGTCATGTGATCTGTGGCCATTTGGTCATGTGATTCAGGGGGGCGATAGGTCTCGTGCGCTCCTGACTGTATGATGTTATCTGCGCCGCAGGCATGTGCGTGCAGCCGACTTCGGCCTCACCAGTCACACGAGGATACACAGTATATATACTGTATACGTGAGCAGGTCCCGTGAGGGCCATCGTCTGCACCTTTCATTTTCATCTCAAAGTCTTTGCACTTGCTGATCTTCTCAATCTCTGTAATCGTGACGTTTAGGATCGTCTGGTCCTGCACCCTCAGGTAGCAGGCAGCCTCTGTACTTCTCGTCTCATAGAAGTATGGATTATACCATTGCTATTTCAGGGGTCACCAGCTTTTGTAGAGCTGAGGGCCGAGGGCTACTGTCGTAAATAGAAAATTCCTGCTTTGACGTTTTATGTTTTAAACTCTTTCTTGAGACTGTGAGACACAGGAGCCAAAATATTTACTGAAGTAAGAGTAGCTTTACTTTGAAATCATTTTACTGAAGAACAAGTAAAAGTAAAAAAAGTATAGAGTAACTATTTGAGCACAAAGGTCTGATAATGTTTCAGTTGTGGCATAAATTATGAGAAACAAAACTTACTGTGAAAATCCTAACATTATACAGGTGCTTGTCATATAATTAGAATATCATGCAAACGTTCATTTATTTCTGTAATTGAACTTAAACTGTGAAACTAATATATGATATAGACTCATTACTCTTTAGACTCAGCCTTTATTTGTTATAATTTTGATGATTATGGCTTACAGTCCATTTTCAAATTTATGAGATTTTTAATTTGGGGTTTTTACAAGCTGAGCCATAATCATCAAAATGATAACAAATAAAGGCTATACACATCTCACTTTGCATGTAATGAGTCCCTCATATATTAGTTTCACAATTTAAGTTGAATAACAGAAGTGAATGCACTTTTTCATGGTATTCTAATTATATGACGAGCACCTGTAAAAATATAATAATACATGCAAACATACTGTGTGTGTGTGTGTGTGTGCGTGCGTGTGTGTGTGTGTGTGTGTGTGTGTGTGTGTGTGTGTGTGTGTGTGTGTGTGTGCGTGTGTGTGTGCGTGTGTGCGTCTCATAGTGGCACAAGCAATTTTTTATAACTCAAGAGTAAAGATACTTTACAATACAATATTACTCAAGTAGAAGGAAAAAGTACTGAATGATATAACTACTGTTATAAGTAGAGTTTCTTCATATAGTGACTCATTTTCATTTCTGATCACCCCATTCCTGCCGCACTGCAGATCAATGAGGAGAGGAGAGACATTGTTTATTGAAGAGTTTGTCATAGACCTGATGGGAGCGTCCTTTCTCCCCCGTTACGACACATAAACCAAACCTTTGCTCTGCACGTGCTCCGTAACACAATAAGTTAGCGCTGGTTAGTGCTAATAGCCTCTTCCCCCCCCCCCCCCCCCCCCCTCCCTCCTCTGTCCGGGCCGTCACATGGCTTTGGGAGAAGGGCCAGACTTTCAGCCGCTGTCCTGTGCTCCGGATAACACCAATCAAGTCCAATTTGGCCCCTCGCCGGCTCTAAAGAAAATTCATCAAGTGTTTGTTAGGAGGAGAATGAGGACAGTGTGCAGGAGGAAGCGCAGACGGGAGATAGGCGCTGGCTCCCACAGGCGGGGAACAGAGACTTCAGACTTCAGGACTTGAGCAACTGTCCCGATAAATGGATCTCTGAAGAGTGGGTTTATTATACTCCATAGTTGTGGTTTTCAGCTGGTGGATCAGGCAGGCCGTTCCCAGAAAACATTTTTCAATATTTATCCTGCGTTCTATCCCCATACAAATGAACAGTGAAGCCAGGCCTTATATTAAAGTATGGTGAGGTATGACATGTCCGTTTGTAGACGTTTATATTAGAGGTCAACCGATACGGGTTTTTCTTAGGCTGATTTTTGGTTATTTTTATTGGCTGATGCTGATTTGCATGGCCGACATTTTTGTTTATAATCTAGTGTATGATGCTTTTAAAATGTAAAATATGTGTGTGTTAATCTGTGACAGCAGGGGGCACTGTGTATGAGTGGCATATGGCTGATTTATTCAGGACTTTCATGTTTAGTAGGTTCATCAGAGGGAGTTCGCTTGAAATACAAAAATCAGCAGATTCCAAAACTAAAAACGCTAAGTCTCTATCGCTTATGGTTCTGAAATTATAAGCAAACGTTTACAACATAAATGTATCAAATATGATCTGAAGTGTACAAACTCGTGACCGATTTCCATCATGATGTTTCTCCGTTCACCTGAGGAAGATGCGGGAAGTCTCTATCACTTCCGGTTCCAGAGATATATCGGGGTTAGATTAGCCGATAGCCGATATTGTAAAATACCCAAATATTGGTCGACCTCTAATTGATATAACTTCTGTGTTTTTGTGTATCCAGCCCCATAGCGGAATATGAGTTAGCATTTAGCTCAGAGGACACTTTTATTGGCCAATTCGTATCTAAAGTGAAAAGATCTGCACATTCATTCATGATTTCTAACTAGGCTTTGACCTAAATGTGGTGGATCTGGATCTTTCATAATTTGCAAATGTTGTTTGAAGGCTAAATGCTAACAGCTATAGGAAAAATACATTAAGCAGGCTAACGAACGCTGGAAAGTTTCCCGGACTAGCCAACTCACTAACTGTCCGTGTACATTAGGACTGAACGCCGCTTCTCTGTTTTGTTCCTATGGCCTAACCTCTTTAAATCTCGTATGTGGCTGTCCTTAAATCCACATCTCCATGGAGACGAGCTGGGGGAAAAAGTATACTCAGCATACAGAGCAAAGAGACAACGTTCAAAGTATTCCTTGCAAACCTTGAGTTAGAGAGTAGAAAGAGAGGGATTTGTGTGAGAAATGCGTCTCATCCAGTGAAGTGGTTTACTCTCCGTAAACACAGATTGTTTGGACAAATTGTTGAGCCCTAAGTGGCGTCTGCAGAACGCCTTAATGTAGCCCTCGGCGCACAATGGCGCTTTAAAAAAAGAAATACCAAGAAAATGCTGTTTATATACAAGAACACACACTGAAGATGGCAGGGGTTGAGGGGGACGTGAGTGACGTGAGTTTTACCCCTGAGATAAGCCATTTGTAATGCTGCTTCATGCTCTTTACTGGCAACAGTTTGATGGACATAAGGGTCTGATGTACTATCACTTTTCACCCACAGATACAGGTTGGTTTAACAGGTGCAGAGGTTAATGGGACTGGCTGGGTATACGCATCAGACAGTTTAATGAATACAGGCATTTAGGCATAATTCGAGTCAAAGATGTATTTGTATTTATTTTCGCAGACTAACACTCAATTAAAAGTAGTTATTGGTGACTGAAGCTATACAGGCAATGTGTGGTTGATTAAAAACTATGCCCATAAAAACTAAATGCCTATATTGTATTTTCCACACAGGTTTTTATTGAACAAGCAGTAGATATGCCTGTAAGACTGAAAATATCATCAAAACAACCCAGTAACATACATTTTTAACAGACTCCAGTAGTGTTTCCATGCAGTTTCAGATGGAGAATGTCGGGGGGGGGTCCCAAAAAACCCCGGAATAGGCAACCCACTGAAAATGGTTCCACGACCCACCAGCTGAGAGTCACTCGCCTAAAACTGAAATCCCGGTGGCAAAGTTTGCACTTCATTTAAGTTCAACGCCAAACACTAACTGTTCTGATCTGGGGCTGCTGCAGTTTGGCCAGGACTAGGTTCAACATCACTTTGCGCCCATGAATGAGATCAGCTGACGACCTGAACGACCTGAATGACCAGGTGGATCAGGGAGCGTGAGATGGATCGGCCTCTACAGACACTGAACCCCACTGACACTCTTTGGGTTGCGGTTCACTGGGATTTTCTGGCTGCCTGGAGGTCACATCTTGAACTCACACTCTCACATCGGTGTTGCCCAGGCGTCGTCCTCTCATGGCCCGTGTTGCCTCGTGTGCCTAAGAAAAGCTCGTCCAAAAAAGCTGCACTGTTTACTCCCCATTTTGCTCAAGTCAAAGCATTTTTACCGGAGGCTGGTGTTTAATCTTAGCCTGCGGGAGAGTTGCAGGCCTCAAAAGTTTATTTTGAGCTTTCTTTGTTCAACCCCGATCTCTTTCTAGCCCGGTCCGGTTGGCCTCTTCACCCCTCCGTGCACCCGGCGGTGGACCCGGATTTAGACCTCGGGGTTGGCCCATTACAGAGAGCATGAAAGTATAGAGTGGCGTACGTGTGCGTTTACTCAGATGTGGTCAGCACGGCTGCAGTCTGAGTGCCGTTTCAGCCCGTCACTCACAGTCGCACATGAGCCCATAAGTCGATGAGCAGCCCCAAAGAGTTCTCTACAAGTTTTTAATTTGTTTTTGTCGGCGCTGCGTCCCAGGGCGTACCTCCATGCCCATTTTCTGGCGGCTCTGTCGCATTTAGGTTTGGACTCTTGTCTCACCCAAGGTCCCGAGTTCAATTGCTGGACTAAGTTTGCGTTTGGACCATCGAGACGTGTACCCACCAAGTTGTCCCCAATGACCTCGTGCCCGGTCTTTCGCAGACACATTTGACCGTTTGCTTTGGGCTCTGAGAGAAGGGCGGTCGCTTTGCTTCGTGTTGATTGGCGATCGGTCTTCCGTTCACGGAGATCTGCACTTTTGCACATGTACGTGTTTGGCGGAAAGTACAGCGTCTGTACGGTTAGATGGTTTACTCAGAAACTCGGATTAGGCTCTGCTGGGATGCAAACTTATGTTTTTCATAGACCTTTCCACGGACCCATAAGCTAGGGCTGTGCAATTACTCGAAAATCAATGACAATTTTGATTATTGCATGACATAATTACAGACGAAACGATTATCAATGATGTGCGGTTCGTTTGCAGGCGTGTACAACACACAACTACAAACGTGACATGGACGCAGCTATTTCTGTTGAACACGTGTGTTGGTCACTCTCCCGACGGCGCCACAGATACAGGCTCACCTCCATCTGCGGGCGGACGTTTTGAAGCCTTTATCTTTGCCCGGAGATTAGTCCAACGCTCCACGGAGGAGCATCTCACAAACAGAACTCAAAGAAAACTGCCGGGATTATTGTTTCTACAATCATCCCGTAGGCAGGCCAGCAGGGATGTGTTTACAAAGTGAACGTACTTATCCAATAAATAGTGTGCATGAAATTTTGATTGAGTTATTTATTTTGCCGTGTCATGTGAATATCCGGTTCCACTTTATTCCTGCAGTTTTATTTAAACAGTTGAGTTTATTTCGACATCGTATTCGAACAGTTCATTTTATAATACGTGTGTGTCCCTAGACGACGTGAACATGTTCAAATCCAATCAATCCAAAAATGTTTCCAATTTATTCACAATTGCAAAAAAAATATTTCCCATTATGGAAAAAGTGTTTTCTGTTTTCTTTTCCCTTTTCCCCTAGCCAGTTCAGAAAAAAACAAAAAACACAGTGGCCCACCTTTTGAGTGACCAAATCGGTCCACCTTAAAAGCCTTCACATTCCATTTACATAAAAGCTCGGTGCGCGGAGTGGACCAGTGTGCCGCTCACTGCTGCAGGTAGATTAGAGTTAACCCGAAGGCTGCCAGAATGCACATCAGGGAGTCACAGACAAATCCAGGAAGAGTCCCAAAAGCAGTTATCCACGATTGATTGATTGATTGATTTGGATTGATTTGAGTGATTATTTATGCGCAAACAGTGGTGAAAGCTAACTACAAATCCTCTCATTTTACTTTCCTTTTTGCCTGGATTATTACTGTGAGACGAGAGAACCGGTCAGAGCTATAATTTAGAAATGACTTTTGGAAAACCTTAATTTTCCGCTTTATAATTATCTGTCTGTGAGAAACAAATGATAGAAATGTAATAAATAGATAAGCTTGTTGAATGTACTAAAATAGAATGTCCAATTAAATTAAAACAGCTAAAGAAAAGAAAAAATGTACATAGATATACTGCTTCAACATTTGAAGCATAACACAGTGTTTATTGTGTATTTTATTAGCTTTTCGTAGTTACCAATATGTAGAGTGTTTCCAGATCCATTCCAAATGCTAACGGCGTTACCTCCGCGCTTGCCCCGAGTGCGTCCGGTCACTCACTTTGTCGTCCGAGCTGTTTACCCGTGAACTCACTTCCTGTCCCGCTGGGGTGTCTGCTCAGTGTAGCCGCCGTGTCCCCGCCTTATCTGGCTCGAGTGCCACACACGTCGGTCTGATTAGCCAAGTGGGACATGCGCCTGCTCTGCCGTTGTGCCTTTGAGCCCCGGCTGTTTGTCTCCTTATCAGCGGGTATCTGTAGCATTCCGCGCTTTGATCAGTGCCAGGGGCTGTGTGCCTTTCCAGATTAGGCTGTTATCGCCCCGGGGAGCGGAGGAGGCGAAAACAGGAGTGCATACCTATACGCGCTTTGATCTGGGAGGAGAGGGGGCGGGTTTTTTAGGGGCTACTGCGAGTGTGTCTGCCCCGAAACTGATAAGATTGGAGAGAGAAAAACTATAAATGACCGCTAGGTACGAGTGCGGCGCTACAGATATAATACATGGCTCCATGTTGTGTGCCGGTTGCTACGTCACAAGAGCGGGACGACATATTGCACTCCCAAACACTCAGCCCGACACGGACAATGCTGCTTTTGTGGTGGGATATTGAAATTCGTTTACATGAAGATAGGATGGTGATGTCAGGCCCGAGGACAGGCGCGTACAATGAACCTGCAGAGCTTTCTTTTTTTTACCAGTAAAAAACAAATGTTTGAAAATGGTTAGGAATGAGACTCTATTGTCAAAGGTGGAATTCAAGCTCTGGACGATTGGCTAGTTGGTTCATGTGGCTATGCTAGCTCCGGCTACGTTAACCTGTGGGCGTTCGACACACTTCCTGTCCTGTTGTATTCCTATAGGCGGAAGTGCAGCTGGCCATTACACTGCGAAACGTAATCTTGAAATAAGTGGAATTTTCTTGAAAAAAGTAATTCTGTCCTTGATTTGAGATAAAAAGAAATGACTGCACTCAAAACTAGATCCATCTTAATTTACTTGAAATAAAACTGTTGCGGTTCCTGGATTTGAATTCAAGTTGAGCTAGACATTTTGATTATCCTGGAGTTTTTTTGTTTGTTTTGGTTTTGTACATTGTCGCAGTATTTAGTACTATTTTTTACACTGAATATGGAAAGCACTTTGGGGCAGTACTCCTTGACCTTGCAGTTGTTTTATCTTAATTTAAGTAAATATCTAGCCCCATGGGTGGATTACTTGAAATTAGACTCTCAAATCAAGTAGCAGTGTATACAAGGCAGGTAACGCTCTCTGGTGCTGTTTATCCCCCTCCTGCAGCTTTAGTGAGACATGGCTCCCTGGTGTTAACTCAAAATGAGCAGTGGACAGACTACATTTGTTCTCGGGTTGATAATCACATTTCAGAACCCACCCTCTTTCTGATCTGTATAATCACTGACCTTATTTTAACCAATGAACCTGGCACCTTCAGGTGTTTTGAAATGTGCAAATGTGTCTTTTTATGAAGTGTATGTAAACATATGGTTCCCGCTGTATTTGGCTTCTGGCTTACCTTGTTGTTGGGACTCTGTTGTCATTGTACACCTCTGTGACACTTGGTGGTTTTACTTATGAGCCACGATCGCTAGTGGAACCTCATTAATGCCCTGGGTTTTGTATTGTTTGTTTAAAATGACCTATTGTTTTTCTAATGGACTTAATGACTTAGAGATGTTTCACTCTGATTTTGAATAGTTGCTTCACAGTTATTTGTGATTTATGATGGAATTGGTTTCTAGTCTATAATGTACAGCCTCAGTGTCACAGTCTTTAAATATGTATTAATTTGAGCGAGACAATGCTAATCTGCCATAGGAATGCAACAGGACACGGAGCCCGAACGTCTGCCGCTCAAGGAAACCACAAGTCGACACGGCCGGTAATCTTTAGCAATCTTTTCTTGCTAAAGTTAGACAAAAAATGTTCCAAAATAATACACCGAGAACATTTTCCCACGTTGCTCGGGTCATTAGGCCCGTTTAATTATGCGACGTTTCTCAGTAAATGCGTGTGTAGACAGCCCCAAGTCTTTGCCTCAATTCTCTATTCATCACATGCTTTTTGTATCTAAATGATCACACTCAAACACGCTTTAAGGCTCAAATGTATCGAATCTATCTCAATCCTCATTAGTCATCTTCTGTATCAGAGTCTATCGCCCTTTAGGCTGTGCTTTTTAGCCTTCACAAAACTATATTAAGTCCATATCCTGATGGCGGTGGAGAAAAGACTGGAGTGTTTCCAAAGGCGGATGGTTTTGGGCTAATTCTTGTGGCAAAGCTGGTCTCCCAAAGGCGATGTTCTGATAAAGTTATCAAGCGGTTCCACATCAAAAGCCCTTGTTCCAGTGTGTGTCATCAATGGGCCCTTGTTTGTGGAGGCCGATTATTGCTCGATACTAACACTTCCCCAAAGTCACTGGTGTTACTGTGACATGTGTTAGCCGCCGCCAGCTAAGGCCACACTACCAGAGCTACAGCGCTGATCCAATCCTTAGAGTTCAGGATCTAATCTTATAGATTAAACCGCCAAAATGTGCCATTTCGCTTGTGAAAAAAACTGTAAAGTAAAATTAGCCAAAACATTACAAAAAAGTAAACAGCTGCAAATGAAGAACTTTTCATACAAAAATACAACAGAAAGTGCTTGTACAGATTAGAATAAGAATACTTTACAGGCAGCTACCAACTGAATGTAGCACGAGGATGTAAAGAAAAAAAACGCTTTTTGAGCAGGTTATTAGTAGAGGCCCATCCGTCCATTTTCTTCCACTTGTCCGTTGCCGGGTCGTGGGGGCAGCTGTTGGAGCTGCCCAAATCACATTGCACCAGCCCCTATGGCTCCTCCTGCAGGTGGTGGGTCCACAGAAGGACGGCCTCATGGTTCTAACCGGGCCTGTTGGTCTCTCATAAGGGGCTTCTGAACCGCTCTTTCTCTGACCCGTCAGCTAAGACCTATTTGCCATGGGAGACTCTACCAGGGGCACCAAGCCCCCGACAACAGAGCTCCAGGATCATTCAGGTGCTCAAACCCCTCCACCACGTTAAGGAGGCGGTTCCAGGAAAGGCCTCTAGTAGAGGCCCATATTTGTTATTTTCACTATCAGCTGTTGGCCGTTCTAATATCTAAAAGCCGATATCTCCATATACAAAAGTGATAGACGTCCTGTTTTTTTTTGCACTGGAAATTACTTTAAACTTCCTAGGCCTCAGGGGAACTGAGAAACATCGCAATGAAAATCAGTTAGCCTGAAAGTTTGTTAAACACCAGTTTCACCAACAAAACCTTAATCAATATGGACGTTATGCGCCTCATTTTGAAGCTCAGAACCTGGGCAATGTGCATTTGTTATTTTTGATCGTCCCGCAAAATGCCGCAGCTAGCAACACTGTGCTAATGCTAGGCTGGGACAGAATGTATGGAATGGCCAAGTATTTGTATTTTAGTAAAACAAAATACGGATATTTGTAAGTTGTAATGATTTAAAATCGACCTCTAGTAGTTATTGGTGAGAGACAGACTGAAGTTCCAGCTTGGACTATGTGGATTTTTATAAATTTTTTCTCTGGCAACCAAGGCTCACAGAAAAATATCAAAATGGCCACAGTATGGCATGTGTTTATGTGTTACTAAAGGAGGACAAAGCTAAATGTCCTGTTCTATTTGTTTGACCAAGACCTTTCCCCCGTTTTAAAGTGGTGAAATAATCACATTTTAGGTCTTCTTTTTCTTATATATTTCGGCAGACTCTGCACTGGGGGGCGGAGTGAGACCTGTCTCTGTAATTCTATTCTGCGAGGAGCTGTGTTTTCATTAAAATGACAATTACCGTAAATAGCACATTTGATAAACAATCAGGTCTTCAGAGTGTGACAAATTAGCACCACGAATGCTGCAACGTGCTAGCACATTAGCTTGGTTTTGCTAATGCTACAGATTAACACAGGATCAGAGGGAGAACAAGCGCTCGCCGAGGACCCGGGAGGGATTAGAAATTCACAACATTTTTCAGCAGGAGAACCCTTATTGATGAGCGTATAACAATACAGCGGGAAAATGATCGTCACTCTCATGCTTGTAAAAGACTGCTCCTTGCTAAATTCACCTGATTATAAAAGATATCGCAGGTCGGCCATGTTTATAAAATGTAATAAATGCATCTTCCATACCCTGTTTCTACCTTCTACCTCTACACAAACTCACTGCAACAGTTAATGTAACATGAAGTAGCATTTAATGGTCAGTTCAACTTTTTATGAAGAAAGGCCTGCCCCGGGCTTTCTGTGTAAAAACCTGGGTGGCCCTTTGTGATAATGTCCCCGGCCTTATCCCGGCTATAACCTGCGCTCCTTTACCCGCATCCGTGCAGTCACTCTGGGCTGTAAATCCTGGCAGGCCCCTGGACACTCAGCACCCCTCCAGCTCGGCCCTATAAAAACCTCAGGAGGGGGAGAGCTCCGGGCCGGCTGCTGCTGCCCCAAATCAGAAGCACGTGAGGGGGTCAGGGCGGGAGGGCACTGGAGCGGTCGAGATGCTTTCCCTTTGAGCCTTCACAGACAATCGTCAGCCTCCAGTAGTTAGGCACAGAGTTCCAGGACACAACAACGTACGGCGGGACGGTCCCTCGTCTTTCACACGCGCATTCACAAATAGAAAGACTCGATATAAATAGACATGTTTGGTATCCACGTGTAGCACGAAAGGTGGCCAAGATGAGGCTGTAATCCAAATATGTTCATATCCTTTCTGCCTGACAGAACATCGTCGCTCCCACAGACTCCAACATTTCCAGACTTGTGCTTAACAATATTTAAAGGTTTTTTCAGATGGAAAAACAACGAGAAGTTTGAATATGACATACAACATGAAGTGATAGAAAACTTCAGTCTGGAGTTGAATTTCCAAATCGAGACTGGAGGCGGGGCTAACGATCGCAGTTTGAAAGGGAGTGAACCAATGAAGCGACCTGCCTTGAAACTAAGAAACAACTGATTTAGAAGTATTGAAAATATTTAAATGACTATGCATAAATAAATATTATGCATAGTTTTAAGTCATTTTCATTTTGTCAATGCTCAAACAGTCACTTTGTCCTTAAAGACTATATACCTGATTTCCTTCCCACTTATGGATTAAAATTTCTCTTCAAAGTATTATAACAGTTCCATTGTGAACTAGCAAGCTGGTTGTGTTGTTAGCATGTGTGTCACAGTAAAGCTCAGATTTCAAGTTTCGTGCATAAACGTGATAGAACGATGATAGAAATGTGTTTGGAAAGTTAGGAATGAGTTTGGCCCACAACGAGCAGTTTTAACTTAACTGTTTAATTTGTTTGTAGAACCCAAAAAGCTAGGTATAGCCACACTGCAGAACTCAAGTGCTACCACATCAAACAAAGCTAATCTTGCAAAGGTTCATCGAGAATAAAGCATTAGGAAGAAGATGTGATGTATTTAAATGTCATGTTTGGCCCGTACTCAAAGGAAGGCAGTGGTCCCGCTCTCTGCAAAGTGTCAGGCACGTTTTACATATGTATTACCAATAAACAAAACGTCACTAATGATAAAAAAAAATAATAGGTAGAGTTTGACTCTATTCATGGGGTGACGTGGATTGAAGTAAGTGTAGTCTTGAGTGATTATCTTAATGACTTTTGCTTCTACTTGGCTAAAGTGTTTGCACATCCTTATGCATTGACCGTGTTGCGCCGCACACCTCTCACGTGTGCAGCCTAAATGTTAGCGACAGGCTGGGACCGAGCTCAGAGTCTCTGGGGGGGGGGGAGGGGGGGGGGGGGGGGTTGAGAGTGCGACTTCATGTCCAGGAGCGAGCAGCCGACACCGGGCACTTAGCTCCATGACAGCGGTCTCCTCCCCCTGGTTCTGCCTTGGTTGTCAGGGCGTGTGCGTGAAGCGGGAGACTGCCCTTCAAATGTGCGCTCACGGACCTGACCGAACACATTATGTCCCGGCATTTAGCCGGGCCGCGCAGTGTATCGGCAAATTATCGTGGCCGCATGTAGATCACTCAGAAATCACTCAAAATCAGTTATACTATTTTACTCTGAAAATAAATGATACATATTTAGTGCTATCAAATGGAAACATTGTAGATGGCAATCAACATGAGGGGGAAACGCATTCCATTTTATGTGTAAAATTACTGTATATTCTGTCACTAACTAATGGATAAATGTTTAGAGTTTAAATGTATGTTTTTATTTGGTTGATATGTTAGTTACAAAGATTTGCATACCTTTTGAATAATCCAGTCTGAACAAGTACAAAACCGGGAGGTTTGGAGTCTGCAGGTGTTCTATCAAGAGGATGATGAAAACCTCATATTAAGAAAACAGTCATTAAATGTTGCAATGTATGCGCTGTCGGCCGAAGACCCCCCTGCAGACTATTGTCGGTGGGGTCTTTGTTTAATGACTGTATTTGGATTAGCTTTGTTGACGATGAGCAGGATAAAAAGCATTAAAAGTCATAAATGAATTGTGCCATCTGCATCTCGTCTATATTGCTTATAATTTTCCTTACTGAGTATATTGTTTCAACATACTCCTTTTGAGCTTTTCTACGTGTGGTGTAACTTGTATTATTTTAGCTCAAATAAACAATGAAAAAAAAAAGAAATAGCATAACCACAAATAAACTACTCGGCACCTCATGGAGCTCTTTGAAACTTTCTTCAGTCCTGTCCTGTCAGTCCCTCCGCACCTGAGCTGATGTTTTCGTGCGCAACAGCCGTAAATCTTCTCCCGCTTCCTCCGAAAAGGTCTTCTAGGGAACAGTTCAGGAGCTCCGGGTCAAACGGAGGTCACGGCAACGGGTCGAGTGCCGCAGATGACTGAGGGGAAGCCGCCTCCCCGCCAGAGGGTTTGCACGCGAGGAGAGAGTGTCAGGGACAGGGGGAGATGATGGTTCTTCCAGCAGCGACGGCAGGAAGTGTGTCTTATCAATCTGCGCTCTGGAACAACCTCCACTGTTACATTTTCACACCTTATTGAGAGCACAGGCAGGTCTTTGTGCGGCTTCTGTCCGGCCACTTGGTTTGTGTATTGTTTGCGCTGAGATGAATAATATTACAGTTATTTTAGTCCTGTCATTTAAAATTCTGCCCTTGCCTTTACATCACTTTCGAGTAGAATGTGGCTAATAGGACAAGCACAAGATGGCTGCCACGTTTGCCACAACAACAGCCTGAATGTCCTATACCCATAGAAATAAAAAAAAGGAGAAGCGGCGTGCGTTTGCGGACAGTTAGCAAGTAGGCTAGTCCGTTAGCCTGCTCAATGTATTTTTCCCATAGCCGTTAGCAGCCGTCAATCCTCGCAAATTATGAACAATCCAGATGTTTTCAGCTGTTGTCGACCCATCTACCACATTTAGGTCAAAGTCTCATTAGAAATCAATAATGAATGTACAGACCTTTGGAGATTTTACTTTAGATACAAATTAGCGCCTTTAGGTGTTCTCTGAGCTAAAGCTTCTGCTTTTTGTGGGGATACACATGATAAAGAAACCACAGAAATTATACAAATGCCATGAATAAGACAAAACGTACCTCCCCATACATTAGTATTGTGCCTGTCTTCCCTTGTCATTTGTATGGGGATAGAATGTTCAATTTAAATCGGATCTGGTGTTCGACAGCTAACAAAATATGCACATTTGCCGAACCAGCTTCAGATAGCTAAAGGCTTTTCTAAAAAACTATGGTCTACACAGTACAAATGCAAATGTGTAGTTCTGTTAGCTAACGTCTTACTGTTTGAATTGACCGTCGTATCCCCATACAAGCAAATTACATTATGGTGAGGTATGAATGTCTGTTTCATGGTATTTATAATACGTTATGTGGTTTCGCTATCATTTTTTCTAAGATGATGTTAAGTAGCCACGGGATGTGTGTCTGACCCACAGAAAAACTTAATGGAATAGAAGTTAGCATTTGGCTTAGAGGCCACTTTTATACGCTAATTTGTATCTAATCTAATGAAAAACATTTCCATTTGGTTGAAAAACTCTCATTTAACTTTGAATGTTGACAAAACGGTTTCTATGTTTTTCACAAACCGCCGTAAGTTCTCACTCTGTGAAATTGGACACAAAAAAAAATCATAATTGAAGGTCAGGAAATTTCAAATGTAGACCAAATTCAATATTTAGGAGTAATTCTTGACCCAAATTTAAATTTCAAAAGACATATTAAAAAACTAACCAATATGTTGAAATTTAACATAGCAAATTTTAGATATATTAGGAACTCTGACCAGATGCTTCTAATTTATATCTAAATGCGATTCCGCACTTTCGGTATTACATGACGAGTTGGTCGCAGGCACATAAAACAGCATGAAGGCCCCTGGAATCATTGTACAAAAGTGCTCTTAAGGTTCATGACAAGAAATCTCGGCTATATCACCACTTTCTCATTCTTAAAAAAAACATAGTATATAAAGTTTAGAAAACATATTCATATATTCAAATCTCTGTCTGTTGAAAAGTTTATTTAACTGAGCTCGACTGTTCGGGGCGAGTGTAAAAGTGTATAAAGCGCTACTATTTTGCGTAATACCCTCCTTTAAAAAGTATTATCACTCCTTTAGATCAGTTCCTGTGCTTGTAGAGTTCAGACAATATTCAGAGCGTGGTTTATTTGCTGTGAGCTAACTCTTTTCAGCAGCACAGAGTGGTTGACCTAAATGATCCCACCTCCAGTCTCCAGTGACAGTACATCTCTGCTCCATGTTTAAACACAGCTGAATAATTCACTCTCGTGACTCGGACACAAGCTTCTCCGGACGTGTTCATCCGCACTCCTTTGGTTGTTTCTGCTGAAGGGTTCCGTACAAGTTGTCAGGACGTCCCGACTTTCCCCTTCTGCTGTTTGTGTGCAGGTTTCTTACGCTACGACGAATAACATCCACGTCATGTCTCTGAGATTTTGCTCTTCTCATAAAACCGCAGTTTCCTTTGTCTTTAATACTTTTGCTCTGATGCTTCTCCTCTGTCTAAACTCATCGAAACTTGGAGGCGTGATGGTATAATAGCTTTAATATGGCATGGAGATGGTGGTTAAATAGATCTCTAATTGATGTTGCCTGTGAACGGCAGTAGATTTCGAAGAGTTCGCCGAATTGCCCTTAAGGTAAAATGGGGGGAGTTTTTGTTTTGTCACTCTTGAGAGACATTAGGATTTTGTAAACTACAATTAAACTCTCAAATCAAACTTTATTTATAAAGCGCTTTTCATACCGAAAGATATCACTTCACAGATTACAACATTTAAAACAATACACCCCGCATCATACATCCATATACACATACATATACACACATTATATATACAGTAGTGTTCAAAATAATTCATAGTTTTTGGTATAAATCATAGAACTACATGGACAACAATTTACCAGCAGGCGCAATAGATTCTTAGAAACACAGACAGACCCAGCATTCATGGTATACATCCTCTTACTTCTGTGTAGTTGAATATTGAATTGAAAGGGGTGTGTTCAAAATAATAGCAGTGAGGAGTTCAATTGTGGAAAAACAGGTTTGAATCTGGTGGCCCTTATTTTAGGAAGTCAGCACGTTATACATGCATTTCACTTTGAAATCCTGAAGAAAAATTAGTAATTCAAAACATTGTTCAGAAGTACTGTGTGCCTTTGTTAAAAGGTTGATTGGAGGGGTTAAACTGCTAAAATGATCTCCAACGCGTTAAAATGGAAAGCAAAAACACAGAAAAATGGAAGGCTACCATTGGAATGGTTCGGACAATAGCCAGAACTCCAAAGGCTCAGCCAATGATCTGCTCCAGGATGATCAGAGACGGTCTGAAGTTTCCTGTGAGGACTGTGACAGTTAGAGACGCCTGTGTGAAGCTAATCTACTTACAAGAAGCCCCCGCAAAGTCCCACTGTCACAAAAAGACATGTGCTGACGAGGATACCATTTTCAAAAGAACACATCATCCGGCTGAAAGAGAAATGGAGAAACATTTTGTGGACTGATGAAAGTAAGATTGTTCTTTTTGGGTCCAAGGGCTGCAGACAGTTTGTCAGACGACCCCCAAACTCTGAATTCAAGCCACAGTCCACTCTGAAGACAGTGAAGCATAGTGGGGCAAGCATCATGATATGGGCATGTTTCTCTAACTATGGTCTGGGGCCTATTTATCGAATACCAGGGATCATGGGTTAGTTTGGATATATCAAAATACTTGAAGAGGTCATGTTGCCATATGCTGAAGAGGAAATGTCCTTTAAATGGGTGTTTCAACAAGACAATGACCCCAAACACACCAGTAAGCTAAATCTTTGTTCCAGACCAAGAAAATTAATTTTATGGAGTGGCCTGCCCAATTCCCCCGGAAACTTAATCAAATAGAAAACTTGTGGGGTGACATAAAAAATACAGTTTCTGATACAAAACCAAGGAATTGTGGAATGTTGTCAAAGCATCTTGGGCTGGAAGACCATTAGACAGGTGCCAGAAGTGACTCTATTCAACACTGAGCAGTTCTAATAAACTGTGGTCATACAACTAAATATTAGTTTATTCACAGGAAAGCTAAATTATATGGGAAATTTATTTTTTAGTAGTACATATTGAGCTTGTGAAGACAAATGCAGACACTGCATTTTTTTTGAACAGCCCAATGTTCATTTTCTAAAATGTTCTACAAAGTACTTGAAGAAATTATACATTTCTCTTCATGTTTTGATTTAGAAAACCATGGGCAATGCTTCCAATGCATCAAAATAAATCTATTATGAAGATTTTGTGCTTAACTAAAGTTTTTAAACACACTGCTATTATTTTGACCACAACTGTATATGTATATATATATATATATATATATATATATATATATATATATATATATATATCCATCCATCCATCCATCCATTTTCTCCCACTTGTCCATTGCCGGGTCGTGGGGGCAGCTGTTGGAGCTGCCCAAGTCACATTGCACCAGTCCCCTATGGCTCCTCCTGCAGGTGGTGGGTCCACGGGAGGACGGCCTCATGGTTCCAAACGGTTCCAAACGGGCCTGTTGGTCTCTCATAGGGGGCCCATTCACTCTCTCATTCATACACCAGTGTACGCAGACACTGGAGGCAAGGGGGGTGAAGTGTCTTGCCCAAGGACACAACGACAATGTGCACCTTCAGGAGGCGGGATTCGAACCCCAGACCTTCCGATCATGAGACGACCCGCTCTACCATCTGCGCCACCGTCGCCCCATATATATATATATATATATATATATATATATACATATACACACACATAGATATATATATACACACAATATACAATATATAATTAGGACTAAATAAATAGATGTCAGTTAAAAGCTAAGCTCTTATGTTGACCTGCATCGTCTGTATTTTCGGTAGTCCAGTGAGATCAATCAGTCAACATTTATTTATAAAGAAGAAGAAGATCTTTATTTATATCGCGCCTTTCACAGACAATGGTCACAGCGCTTTACATGAGAGCATTTTACATTAGTTTAGTTTAGTTTATTTGTTTATTTGAGCAATACACATTGTGCTCAAAAGGAGTGGGCTGAAGCAAAAAGCTTATGAGCCCCCACCCCCAAGTGCAATAAATAAAAAAAGAACATTTCAAAACATTTCAAGCAGCTACATTCGTACAGACCAACTTACAACAAACAACAAAAATATATTAACTGTTTATATAATTAATTGGAACAACGCACAGCTACAACAACAATCTAGTTTCATATACGATGTCTAATACAAAGCAAGTCAAAAAAATGTGTTACTTAATATATTGCTTGCATATTTTTACCCGTGATTACAGAGTTACTTTTATGGTATAAAGGTACATTAATAGATGTTATAATCTGAGATCTTGATACTTTCCAGTTGTCATTACCATTCTCAGTATAATTTTAATTTGGGTTTAATTATCATCATCATTATTATATAATTTATTTAATTGATTTATATGTGAAGTATGATGAAAGCCCTGCACAGTGTGGTGCATTAAAAAGCCAGAGAGTGAGCCAGATGAAGAGGGCAGTAACTCCCCTTCAACAAACCCCCACACAGCTGCCCTAACAGCTGATTTTGTAGAATATGTTCCTATGCTGAGTGGTGCATTAAAAGACAAGGTTTAGAGCCCGTTGGGAGGATCCCTCTCAACAGATCCATAACCTGCCAACCCTAATTCTCCGTTTGTGAATTTGAGCAATAGAATGACAACCGTTCCAAGCAGCAACACTCTTCCTTGAATATAGAGGAAAAATACACATAATTGATCCCACTGCTCCCCTTAGTGGCAACGCATTTCTTCTTGTCTGTATATTTCAAAAGTCTTTTGTTTGTATTTATATTTGAACAGGTTGATGTTTGGACATCGTTTCAATTCCATCTCCAGTTTATTCCACAATTGTACACCATTAACTGTTGGGCTAAAACTTTTCAAAGTTGTGCTATGTTTCTGAATCCTAAAGTTTAATTCATCACGTAATTCATAACGACCAGTACGTTCTTGGAACCTTCTTTGTATTTGGTTTGGTAACAATTTATACCTTGCTTTGAATAACATCTGTACTGTTTGGAACTCAACAATGTCACAAAACTTCATGATCTTTGAATTTAAAAATAATGAGTTTGTGTGGTCCAAAAACCCAACTTTATGAATTACTCGGACAGCTCTTTTTTGCAACAATATTATTGGTTTAACTGTGTTTTTATAAGTACTACCCCAAACCACAGTACAATAATATAAGTAGGGCAAAATCAGAGAACAGTATAAGGTATGTAGAGCTTTGATGTTTAAAATGTGCTTTGCTTTTGCAATTACTGAAATGCTTCTAGAAATTTTCGTAGATATATATTTAATATGAGATTTCCAAGTAATTCTGTCATCAATAATCACACCAAGGAATTTGATTTCATGCACTCGCTCGATAACAACACCTTCTATCTGAATTGCTTCCTGAGCATTGGAGTTACAGTTGCCAAATGTCATCATTTTGCTTTAGGCCTGAATTTTCTTAACGAATATTTTGATGTTCTTGGATTCACTCCACACTCGGTGGTGATCTACCACCTACGCAACGGTGGCGCAGGTGGTAGAGTGGGTCGTCTTGTGATCGGAAGGTCGTTGGTTCGAATCTCAGCTCCTGCAAATGCACACTGTTGTTGTGTCCTTGGGCAAGACACTTCACCCTCCTTGCCTCCAGTGTCTGCGTACACTGGTGTATGAATGAATGAATGAATGAATATTTTATTTAAGTGTCATGCACGTATGTGCCCAGCCCACATGGGCTTATAAGACACTACAAACATAATTTAGAAGACGACCGTTTAAACAATATGTTCAATATGCAATATACATTTTACAGAAAAAAAAATAAAAATAATCAAGCATCTGGATACAAAGCTTTCAATCTCATTGCCCACGCTTTCTCCACATATCTTGCCAAGCAAAAAACTGTATTTCTAAATAACCAACTCAACATATCACCTTCTGCCAACCAAAATAGATCAGGATTATTACATTCAACTCTTTCAAACAAAACTGTTCTCAAATCATTATACAATGGACAATAGAACATAAAATGGAATTCATCCTCCACCAAACATAAATCACAAACATTGCAAAGTCTATTTTCTTCAGGGATCCCTCTGTAACGACCCACCTCCACCTCTAGAGGCAGCACTCCTGCCCTGAGCTGAGCACACAGAGACCTCTGTGCTCTTTTCAAATTACATTTCAAATACATCTCTGTTGAAAAACATGAATGAGTGTATGAATGAGTGTATGAATGGGTGAAGCCCCTTATGAGAGACCAACAGGCCCGTTTGGAACCATGAGGCCGTCCTTCTGTGGACCCACCACCTGCAGGAGCCATAGGGGCTGGTGCAATGTGATTTGGGCAACTCCAACAGCTGCCCCCACGACCCGGCAACGGACAAGTGGAAGAAAATGGATGGATGGATGGATGGTTTGACAAATAAAACATCTTGAATCTTGACTTGGTAACACCGACATAAAGTGCATTACAATGGTCTATTTGTGATCTGATAAAAGCATGAATAGTCCTCTAGCTCGGTTTGCTTTTGGGTAAAAGATGTAGTTGATAAAAACTTGCCCTGACCACACTGTCGATCTGTTTATCACATTTAAAGCTTCTGTTGAAAAAAAGATTCTTCACATACAGCTTTAGCTTTGAAGACAAAGAATCCACAAGAACATGAGATGGGTACGGTGAGGTTCTCCTAGACTCCAGCCTGTGATGTCACTGCCACATCTGCGCCCGAGTGTCCCGGAGGCTTCTTTGATCCAGGAGGCTGAGGCAGGACAGCGTCAGGACCTTGTCAGGTTTATGGGGCTGTTGAGAGGTCTAATCCAGGACCACAGCCCGGGTCACACTCTTCATCAGCCGAGATATACGGTGTGTGTACGGACCTTCTGCAGTTTACAGGCAGGAGCGGCCTTTGAAGAGACACTGCAGACAACTTTAGCCATTTGGAGAATAGGAGCCGGTTTGTTCAAAACATGGGCATTTTCCTGTCGTAAGCTCAGCATTATTTTGAAGACCTTTGTATACAACTTGTTGCCTGATATGTTAGGTATATTGGTTGATAGGTAGGTAAGTTGATAGGTTGGTAGGTGGGTATGTAGGTAGGTTGATATGTATGTTGGTAGGTAGGTAGATTTTGTTGCTAAAAATCAGCATGGTTTCAAATTTCCATTCGGAAAGAGAAAACTTGAAATACATTTTCTCACTTTTACAAATGTTCTCATCTGCTTTCAAAACAATACGAGAGAGAAGAGGATACAGAGGAGCGGGTCAGACGGACACAGTGGACTTCACTGCTCCACTTTGTCAGAGGAACAGCCCATTCTGGGATCCAAAACCTCTTTCACACAGTGTTACATACATAGCCCAGCGCACTGCACATACACCCCTGACCTGCTTCTGCTGCATTGGGGAGGAGGATAATGGCTCTTTGTCAGGGGGCGTCAGGCTGGCCGGGGAGCTGGCATGTAAGCTCATTAGGTCCTTTATCCCACAGCCTGCTAATGGTGCTAACGCCGCTAACGCTGCTAGCCTGAGGTGTCGAGTCACATTGTGTCTGAAAAGAGAGAGAAAGGGTCTGTTTAAAAGGCTTTCCGTGAAGTTCAAGTCGGGGAAGCAGGGAGGGAGAGAACATGTGACTAAAACAGTTTGGGCAGCAAATCTGTTGTGATTTTAAGTCGTATTTGCTCTGTTCTGAGCTGGATTTCCCCATGATGTGTAGATGGTGTAGATCATTTTTAATCCCTCATCTCATTTGGGTTCTGTTGACATTGCGAAGATAACTGACTTTTAGGGGATAGGACGGGATTTTGGGGGAAGATATGCTGTTGATTGGATCAAGCGTGCCTCATCTTAGCCAATCACCACCAACCAAGTTTCAAAATGTAACTAACTAGCTAACGACAAAGCGTGAGAGTAATTAAACATTTGTTTATACGTTTGTAGCAGCAGTAAATGTTTGTCATGTCTTTCCGTTGATGCCGTGTTATCCATGAAAGTGTTGTTTTGGCAAATGTATTTGAATGTATATAATACCTCTATTTACTATTACTTGATTGCACATTTTCACATTTGACTATTTTCACCCCTCTTAGTGCATTTGAGAGCTGATGTAAGGAGTAAATTTCTCCATTGTGAGATCAATGAACTCGCGCCTTTGAAGATGATTTTTTTGGTGAGACTAATTTAGAAACTTAGATCGCGCAAAACTCTAGCTCACAGCCCAAGGTTAGCTCTGTGGCACTGCAGCAGAAAATCCCCTCGTAAACGGAAAAGTCGTTTGGCTAACGGGGTACCTTCAAGACATCCTTTATTTGTTTTCCCCCAAGCCCTGGTGATGCGATTCAGAGTTGTTTTAAAGTGGACAGCTCTTGCACAACTGAGATTCTTCCGAGTACCTCAGCGTTAATGTTTTGTCTTGAATTTTGAAATCCTGTCTCTGCACTGTGAGACTGTATCGAGGGAAAGACCAACTGGCCTGGAGCGCCCTGTGCAGGCTGCAAGAGGAGTGACACGTTATAGAACAGTCAATTCGAGCTTTCACTTTCACTTAACAGCGCGCCAACAAATCCATGGCGTTATGAACAGGTCTGGTGATGCAGTGCCTCAGCAGTAGAAGAAGAACCGACCAAAGGCCCCTCTTCTGTATCTGTACTGTGCACGGGGTCTGTCTGAGCGAGTGAAACCTGATCCTTGGGCTGAAACATCAAACAGGAGCAGCTGGGGCAGGTCAGGGCCCGGTCACAGACACAGCCCCGTATGTGTAGACATAGGATACGTGCCAGTGCTCGGAATATACATGTGTGTTAGGCATAGTGTCAAAATGGTCATGTCATTGGACTTGGTGATGATCCTCCATCATCTGCACTTTAGTCAGTCATTTGTGCCTCTCTTGGAAGGACTATGTTGATATGTGTTGATAGTTTTCTCCTTAGCAGCTTAGCTTCAACTTCAGAGTGAAAAATAAACCAGACTCTCCCACTATGTTTATTTGATTTTTTTTGTTTTTTCAGGAAATCACCACGACATTGCGGTGGTCCCTCGTCTTTCCCACGCATATTCATTCACAAATAGTGACACGTTTGGTATCCACGTGTAGCACAAAAGGCGGCCGAGATTACGCAGTAATCCAAATATGGTCATTTTCTTTCTGGCAGACCGACATGGCGAAACGCGTTAATGTTATTGCATGTGCAGAGTGCAGACGGTTCAAAACTTTCTGACCCATATTCTCAAAATGAGGTTTTCTTTACTCTTACATAAACGTCTTGACTTCAGTAGCTCCTACGGACTCCAAACGTTATTGTCTTAGATTTCATATTTTGTTATATTTTAGAGGATCTCTTTTTAATTTCACTGATTTTTTTCACTTGTTATAGCTTATTCAAAAACTAAACACGATAGAAAATCTCGACAAAAAACAACAAAACAAAACAATACATTTAAACCTGGCTGTATCCATTATTTAGATTTTGCTGCTGGAAATATGGGCCTGAATTTATGGTTATATTTTGTTACTATTTTATTTGGAAGATTTGCTCCAAAGTGTTTAAATAAGCTAAAGTTTATATGTTAAAAGAACAAACCAGCCCAAAACCTGACAATGGGGAGTAATACTTCAGCCCACAGTGTCTCCCTTAACCTAAAAACATAAGTATCTCAACTCTTACGCGACGTAAAAGCTGTGTTTGATCATTCCCAGTTCACTTTCTTGGAAGCCCGTTACCCTGTAGACTCTGGCCCGTCTGCCTCTCCTCTGACGGATCTATCAGAGACGTCAACACGCGCCACATGTCGGCAGCTCCGGATCTGTTTTGGTGGGAGAGCGAGACGCAGACGGCTGCAACAGGAGCCTGATGGACAACTTAGCAAGCTGGCTTCTCTGAGAACTATTCATAGTTCTGACGCCTCTCCGCTGTTTTCCCTCATAGCACTTAGCATTAGCCCATCCGATGCTCGTCGATATGTCGGCTCCTCTGACGTCTGTCCCGTTTGGCGTCACGGCCGCGCGGGGCATTCGTCTTACGTGGCATGCCCCTCTGTGGCGGCGCGGCCGAGGCAGCAGATGGTTCAGGGGTCGTATGGGGGTCAATGGGGGGGTCAGCTGCGTTCGCGGCACACGGACGTGATGCGCCGACAGCTCTCTGTGATATACGGCCTCACCAGGTCTGATACGGCCAAGGGTGGAGGACGTCCCACTCGGGAGAGACCTCGCAAACTGCTGATGTTTACTGGAACAGCCGCAATGGAAAGCGCATTTAAATGGTTAAAATTAGAAGAACAATTAACATTTATTTATGAATTGGAGTAATACGCTATCCTATAAATACCACAACACGCTTAGCAGCTCAGTGATCAACTTAAGCTGCCTGTCTCAACCATTGCTACCCTATGGCCTCCTAGCAGCTGGACAGACAACAACGGACCCACCCGCCAGCTCTCAGAATCACCACCGGTTACATTACTGCGCACAAGAAGCGCCTGTCTGCCAGCATGTCCAACTACTGTCCAGACAGTGTACACTGGAGTGTTTTCAGATCACAGGGAAATCTACACCAAGGCCACACCTGACGCCCACATTTGCTCATGGCACGAGGTGTTGCCGACCCAATGTGGTCCCAAGCGGCGGCCCCCACCCAAAAACATTTTGGGATTTATGGCTTTTTGCCCATTGTCCCAAACTTATGACTAACTTATGCATTCTTTGTATTCTTTCTAAAATCTCTGACTTTACATAAAGTCTGTCAAATGTATTTCACTCTAAGTATAAAAGGATACACTGCCTGCCAAAGCTCCGTAATTCAGGCCAGGAATTAGAGGTCAACAAATCTTTCCTTCAAAAAGATTTCAAAGTACTCAAGACTGAAAGAATGTGGTGTGTCTCTCTAAAGTGTGCGGATATTTCACTGAGAAAAGAAGTTCCCAAGTGTTGCCTTCAGTGTCTCCTTATAAACTGCTGGGTAAAAGTATTCAGTTACCTCTACATGAAAAAGTGACATTTTGAATGTAAAAGCAGCCCTTTGATAAGCCTTGGACGGAGCGTCTCTTTATGTCCCTCCTGAGGACATGTCTTCCCCTGTGCCTCTTTGTCCGGGTTTCCTTTTGGCCCACTTTGGGATGAAACGTTTGCTGTTGACGCCACAGGCTACGAGCACTAAAGCTAAAGAACAGGTGAAAGGGAGAGACGGCGAGAGCTGAGTGTGTGGTCATGAGGACAACAGCGCCGGGATTTTGGCAACATTTGTGCAAAAATGCCTAACATTAGAGCTGGTTCCAAATGGAGGACACTAGAATCTAAAAGGATGTTAAGAGGCAGATGAGGTTCTGGTTTTCTGTCATGTCATTTAAGGCAGGTATAGAACGTTTGGTATTTCGGCTGACTTTGATTGCAAAGTGCACATGCTAAACACGGCTAAATAACAGAGCAAATAAATATTTAGATAAAAAAAATGTTATTTGTGTCCGTAAGTTTGGAGCAGCACCTTGTCACCGTGTTGTTACTGAGAATCGATAAAAAAGCTTGTTGTTGTCGGTAAACGTAAACGCCATGTTTGTTGGCTAGTGTCTACATTTTAACGTGAATACTAAATAAAATAGGATTTAAAAAAGCAGAAGAAAACTTTAATAAAGTCAAGTCGAGTGTGTTTCATAAAAATCAGCCCAGACAATGGAGCTATTTTAACATGTCAAATCAAGTTTGTGTTTTAGCCTTGAAGCTAATGGCTAACTCATGCTGGTATATTTCAGACCTCCGACTATAGGAAAAATGCCTTGGAATGCCACTCAAGCTGGAAATTACAACTAGTAGACTTGGAGATGAGTAGATGGGGTCCAAATTCAGATATGACAAGAAGACAGCAATGGCAGCTCCCAGTGGAGAAGTACAGCTAATAATAAACTGTGACAAAACCACTGCATCAGTGAAAGGAATGTTACTTTTGGTCACAGCTTTCAATATAACGTTATTTAGAACGGTTTGAATTATATCTGGTGTGAAGAAACATTCATATAACGTTAGCATCTTATTAGCTAACTATTGTAGCATTAGCCTTTTTCTTTACATGCGACTTAATTCGGCTGAACGCTCTGAGTGGGAAAAATCCCAGTTACCAGACGCCTGGAGTGCAGCATTATAAATGCACTGTAATCTGGTGAAGTATTTACATCCTCAGGAAAGTTTTAATGTTGCAAATGTTGATGGTATAATGTTGTTTAATATTTATACATTTTTTTAAGACACGGCTAATTCTCCATAGGAATAAAACTATGGAAAGTTAGTTTTATTGGAAAACTTCAGAGCTACAGTCATTACCCTAGGAAGAAATAGTGATATGAGGAAATATGTGGTTTTAAGTCAGTTTACCTTACCAGTCTTTCTCCTTTCTCCGCGGAGCCTCTTGTCCCGACTCTGATTAACTTGTGTGGAGAGACTTGGACCTCCAGCTTAACCCGGTGACCCCCGCGCCGTACCTGGGTTGCCCTGGACAAGTGCCCCCTCTTTGGGACAAAGCCTCGGACAAGTGTCCCCTCTCCGCGCAACAAAGGGCTGAATAAACCGGGGATTAGCCGCGTAGCTGTCGTCTGCGTCGTATTGTGAAGGGGCCCGCTGGCTCCAAACGGCTCTTCACTCTGGCGGGACGCGCTCAAGGACTCTGAAGGGAGGGGGCATAACTTTCTACTACTACAACTACTACTACTACTAGTACTACTACTGCTACTACTACTACCACTACTTCTACTACAGATGCAGAAGTAAATTTACCTTAGTACTGTACTAAAGTGTTTGGGGATCTGTACCTCACTTATTTTTGATGAGAACTTATGGCATTACCTCCCTACATTAGCCTGGTTTTACCAGACCCTCGTACTCATTTCGTTTCGTACAGAGGATCTGGATCTTCACAATTAAGCTCCGTTATCAGGTGGGAGGGGTGAACGCCTTTGAAACGATTGGATCTGATGTTTGCTAGCGTTTGGTCGAGACAAATGTAAGTGAGTGAAGCAGCTATCAGAACTCTATCATAACTGTTGGGAACATTCCGAGCGCATTCCAAGGCTTCTATTTTAATTTCTGGATATTTGGGATCCGAGCCAGAATGGATTGAAGAGCTTCCATTACGTTCGTATCCGCCGCCATTGCCGAACTACAACCAGCAAATGCGGCGCAAATGCTTGACGTCACCTACAACACCCGCCTCCCCCGCTCGCTGAATGGTAGGTTGAAATTCATGTAGGGAAATTATAATTGACCTGAGTTACGGATGGCTAAGGCCAGTTTACTCCTACATTTGAAAGATAAATATAATTCATTCTACTTTGCTACATTTCCAAAGGCTCCAAAGTAAAATATGTATTGAACACAGAACAGCACCGCCTGTCTGCAGACGTACTGTCTATATTGGCTCACCACAAGGAAGAAGGTTTGTCCCTGTTCTTTTGCTGTACAGAGAGTGAATTAGGGCGCAGTTATTGTTCATACCATTTATTTAACATATTATTATTTCCTACTTATATACTTCTACTTAACTGTGCACTATGCAAGTTTTTATGTAAAAACAAAGTTGATATTAGCGTGTATTTGACCTTACAGTGACCCAGCCGCTGTAAGGGTGGTTAGCTTGGTGCCTTTGCTTTCCATCTTGGTGATTCCTATGATGAATCAGGATGAGAAAATTGACCCAGCAACCTTTACTTTTATTGGTGAAATGTTTGTCCTGCAGTATCACGTACCTGCTACTCAGATGGTAGAGTCTTCTAATCATTGAAGTTCATATGACTGAAATATGATCCACTTCTACAAGTACTGCTATTACTACTGCTTCTATTACTACTACTGTCATAAAGCCTCATTGACTGCTGTACGTAGCTAAACTGCCCTGTAGCCAATCGGCACCAATGTCCTTCGTGTCCATCACCGCATTCACACTCTACATGAGCAAACTCTGTGAAGTGTCTTGCTCAAGGACACAATGTCATGGTCAGACGTGGAATTGGACCAATAACTTTCTAGTTACAAGACCACTTTACAGCCTGCGTTACTTTTACCTATTTAGAATTCCCCCAGATTCGTATGGTAACAAAAATAACCAAAATAGTACTTCAAAGGAATCCAAATACCTCCACGTATAGCCTGAGTGTCGGGGTGCAGGGTCCAGCCGGAGATGCACTTGATGGGGCTTGTGTCTGGCGCTTTGTCCCAGCCGCGGTGAGCCCTCTCTGGGTGAGTGGAGAGGATAAGTCCCTGGCTCCGCTCTGGCTGCTGCCTTTTGGACACTCTTTGAGATGATTGCTCGGACTTGACGCCAAGTGAAGACCTCTCTCTCTCCGAAAAGCATGTCCGTATTGTGAATGTGCCAATAATGCAATTTAATGATTACCCTCATCATCTCAGGATGTTTTTGTACCAAATTTCAACTATGTGTGCATGACCTGATCATCTGAACAGGTTATGAGGTCCTGGCACCAAACGGGGTCAAGATAAATGATTTAGAACGTGTTATGTGCTGAGCTAATGTTAAAAAAGGAAACGACAATGTGGTATCGGCGTTCTCCGACGCCTGGCTTCTTCTCTGCATGTAGAAAACAGCATTTCCAAGAGGTCATGCCAGTAGCCTATACTGAACCGCGGCCATCTGGTTTACAATGAGTTTAGAGGCGACTCACATAAGTTTGGATATGCTTTTTCTATGTAAGGCAAGGCAAGTTTATTTGTAGAGCACAATTCATACACAAGGCAATTCAAAGTGCTTCACAGTTGCATAAAATTACAAGAAAACAGATCAAATCAATCATTAAAACATCCAACATAAAAATTTATCAATGACAGTAAAAGGCAAGAGTGCAGATGAAATACTTTCAGTTTTCATATGCTCGGGTAAAAAGAGCTGTTTTCAGCCTGGATTTGAACATTGTCAGAGTTGAGGCCTGTCTCACATCCTCATGAAGACTGTTCCAGATTTTAGCTGCATGAAACTGAAACGCAGCCTCACCGTGTTTAGTCCTGACTCTGGGAACCACCAGGAGACCCCTCCCTGAAGTTCTCAGGGCCCGAGATGGTTCATACGGCTCTAACATGTCAGAGATGTACTTTGGTGCTAAACCATGAAACGACTTGTACACAAGCAGAGCTGTTTTAAATTCTATTCTCTGAGTGACAGGAAGCCAGTGCAGAGACCGGAGCACTGGACTAATATGGTCATATTTCCTGGTTCTTGTCAGGACTCGAGCAGCAGCGTTCTGGATGTTCTGCAGCTGTCTAACAGCTCGTTTAGAAAGGCCAGTGAGCAGCCGTTACAGTAGTCTAACCTGCTGGAGACAAATGCATGGATGAGTGTCTCCAAGTCTGGTTTTGACACTATTCCTCTGATCTCAATGTTTTTCAGATGGTAAAAAGCTGATGATGTTATTGCTTTAATGTGGCTGTTTAAGTTCAGGTCTGAGTCCATGATTACTCCTAGATTTCTAACCTGATTTTTTGGTTTTAGAGAGAGAGACTCAAGGTGACTGATAACACTTTGTCTTTGTGTCTGTGGGCCAAAAACAATGATCTCAGTTTTGTCTGAGTTTAGTTGGAGAAAGTTGTTTTGCATCCACAAACTGATCTGTTCGATGCAGTGACAGAGTGTATCTACAGGCCCATGTTCACCTGCCGTCAGTGACACGTAGATCTGAGTGTCATCTGCGTAGTTGTGGTACGACACATTGTTGCTGTTTATTAGCTGACCCAGTGGAAGCATGTACAAGTTGAATAAGAGGGGTCCCAAGATTGACCCCTGGGGGACTCCACAGGTCATGGAAATTTTGTCTGAGACACAGTTGCCAATTTCGACAAAATACGTCCTATCCTCCAGATAGGACTTGAACCAGTTTAGCGCAGTACCAGAGATTCCCACCCAGTTTTCTAACCTGTAAAGTAAGATCCCGTGGTCCACTGTGTCAAAGGCAGCGCTCAGGTCCAGCAGAACTAAAACTGAGACCTTACCTGCGTTGGTGTTCATACGGATATCATTTGTCACCTTGATCAGAGCTGTCTCAGTGCTGTGGTGGGGCCTAAAACCTGATTGGAAAGTATCAAACACATTGTTAGATAGGAGAAAGTAAGTGAGCTGTTGATAGATTACTTTCTCCAGAACCTTTCCTAAGAATGGTAGGTTTGATATGGGCCGGTAGTTGTTCAGTATCTTGGGATCAAGGCTGCTCTTCTTTAGAAGAGGCTTAATGACTGCGGTTTTCAAAGCCTTTGAAAATGCTCCAGTCTCAAATGAAATGTTGACTAACTGAACAAGTTGTGGTAACAAGCTGGTCAGCACAGACTTCAGAAATCTAGTGGGTAATTCATCAAGGCAGCATGTGCATGAACTCAGACCGGAGATAACCTCTTCCATTGTTTTGTCAGTAACAGGTGTGAAATGTGTCAGCTCAAGGTGTTTATCTTGTGGCAGGGTTGCTATTTGTGTTGTTGAAATTATGGCATTTTTAATGCCTTGGACTTTGTCATAAAAAAATATTGCAAACTCATTGCACTTAGATGTAGAGATTAGTTCTAAGGGCAGTGAAATTGGAGGGTTAGTTAATCTGTTTACTGTGGAAAACAGAACGCGAGAATTGTTTCTGCAGTTTGCGATGATTTTAGAGAACTACTTCTCCCTTTCTCCACGCAAAATCTGGTTGAACTCACAAAGCACTTCTTTGTATATCTCAAAATGAACCTGGAGCTTTGACTTGCGCCATTTCCGTTCGGCTTTTCGGCACTCCCTTTTCTGTGCCCTGACCGAATCTTCACTTCTCCAAGGTGCCCTTTGTCTATTGTTAACCATTTTAACCTTGACAGGAGCAATAGTATCCAACACATTTAAGACGCTTGATGTGTAAGAGTCCAACAGATTATCAACATTAGAACATGGGGGATTTTCAAATCTGATCATTTCCATAAACTGTGTCCCTGTTGTATCATTTATGTGTCTTCTTTGAATAACTCCAGGCCCAGCCTCTGGTTTGGGTGTAACAGACAGGTCAAAGAAGACACAAAAATGATCAGACAAAGCAACATCAACAACATTCACATTTGATATATTAACACCTTTTGTAATAACTAGATCTAGAGTGTGGCCTTTGTTGTGAGTCGCTTCACTCACGTGCTGAGTTAAACCAAACATTTCAAGAACAGCTCTAAATTCTCTTGCATGTCTGTCATTGGTCACATCCACATGCACATTAAAATCACCTGAAATAACCAAACAATCAAAATCAGTCAGTATAAATGAAAGTAATTCAATAAAATCTTCAATAAAACAATTCTGTGGTGGTTTGTAAATAGTCATATAAAGTATGGAAGATTGTTTTATCTCCATTTTGAAAGACACATACTCAAATGATTGAAAAACCCCAAATGACAATTTGTGGGTGACTATATTGTCCCTGAATATGGCACAGACACCCCCGCCCCTTTGGTTTTGGCGTGTTTCAGACACAAAATTGAAATTTGATGGACTACACTCAATCAAAACTGCGTTTCCAGTGTTTTTGTCAAGCCATGTTTCAGTTAGAAACATAAAGTCTAGATTATAAGAGGAAATAAAACTATTTATTAATAAGGACTTGTTTTTTAATGATCTGACATTGAGTACAGCATGTTTGAGATTTATCTGTGTTTGAGTGGATGGAATCTTTTTGCAGGGGATATGGATTAGAGTTCTTTGATTGGACGGTCTGACTGTCCCTCTCTTATCTATTCTAAGTTGTTTGACAGTACTAATTGTTTCAGAAGAACACACCCCCTCTGTGGACCTCTGGTTGGTTTTGAGTTTGCTGTGCATGGTAGCAACGCAGAGGCCCATAATGTCCTAGACAGCAGCAGTGACGCTGCTAGAGATAACAGCTGTGGGCACCGGTGGTGGGGGCCGAGCTGGGGAGACCTTGGGTGAAAAAGACAGAGGTGGGAGAGGGGCAGGATACTTCTTTGGGGATGAAAGCCTTGGCCTGGACATGATTGAAGAGCGGGGAGTCATTTGAGTCCCTTGTTGTATTAAGGTTTCAAAATGGATGGGGAATCCCATAGGTGAGTCTGGGGATGGGAATGATTCAGAAAAATCTGAGGAGGGTGTAGATGCAGCAGTCGGGCTCAAGGCCTGTGGTGGAGCTGATGAAAGTGCTCCTTCGGCTGAATCATTTACTATAGATGCAGGTGGTACCGAAGCTGAGCTTTTCCCCGGAGATGCAGATGTGGATGGTGCTGCTGTGGCTGGATCCTTTACTGTGGCTGAGTCCTTTACTGTAGGCGCTGATGGTGCTGCTGTGGCTGGATCCTTAACTGTGGCTGAGTCCTTTGCTGTAGGCGCTGATGGTGCTGCTGTGGCTGGATCCTTAACTGTGGCTGAGTCCATTACTGTAGGCGCTGATGGTGCTGCTGTGGCTGGATCCTTAACTGTGGCTGAGTCCATTACTGTAGGCGCTGATGGTGCTGCTGTGGCTGGATCCTTTACTGTGGCTGAGTCCTTTGCTTTAGGTGCTGATGGTGCTGCTGTGGCTGGATCCTTAACTGTGGCTGAGTCCTTTGCTGTAGGCGCTGATGGCGCTGCTGTGGCTGGATCCTTTACTGTGGCTGAGTCCATTACTGTAGGCGCTGATGGCGCTGCTGTGGCTGGATCCTTAACTGTGGCTGAGTCCTTTGCTGTAGGCGCTGATGGCGCTGCTGTGGCTGGATCCTTAACTGTGGCTGAGTCCTTTGCTGTAGGTGCTGATGGCGCTGCTGTGGGTGGATCCTTAACTGTGGCTGAGTCCGTTCCTGTAGGTGCAGATGATGCAGCTGCGACTGAATCTTTTATTGGGGGTGCAGGCAAGACCTTTGCTGGCGAGCCAGGAGCTCTTCTCATGCTCCTCTCTGCTCTCTCTGGCCGCTCAGGCCTCCACTGATTTTGCAGAGCATGGAGGAGATTTTAGTTATTTTATTTGCAGTTATTATTTACATTGTAAATTCTCACAGAAGAAATTCATTTATGAATGAACACATATGGATTTATGTTTTAAACATAGAAAAGTTGACATAATTCTCCAAAAATGGCCGCCCTTTGCTTTGATTAATGCTTCACACTCTTTGGACATTTTCTCATTGAGATTTACGATGTTGTGACAGAAATAGTTTTGACTTCAGACTGTTAAAGCATTTCAGGGAAGACCTGAAGAAGCTCATTGTGGAAAATGACAAGAATTAAAGGGTGGAAATTTGGAAGATGTTTAGATATAAAATATTTTGAGTTATTTTACTTTTTTGTTTTTTGTTTCCTACATAATCCTAGCTGTCCATTCAAAAGTGTAATGCCTTCAATGACGATCACACAATGTAGATAGTATTGTAAAGAAAGAAAGACAAGCCAAAGCATAAAAAGTAGAGACACAAACAAGACACAAATAAGGTTTCATTGTTTCGATCCTCCCGGGTTACAAGCGAAACTAAAGACCACGTAACTTACTTAAAAAAAAACTGCCACCAAAGAAAAGGTTACACGCTCTAATCAGAACAGAAATAAGATCAGCACCGAAGTCAGGAGCATGTTAACGTAACGAGTGAGAAGCAAAACATCTTCAGTCCGAAACAAGCCACTTCATTTGATAACGTTTTGTGAATTTTTTCCTACAATTAACTGGATGGATTGCTGGACTTTGACTTGTTCGTGTGAGGAGCTCTTTCCCCTTCCACTCTGGGATACAGTGAAGCCGGGCTGAAAGCGTGGGAGTGCCTGTCTCTCTCATATCAGAGTTTATTTCTGTGTGCAGTAGATCGGGCGCCCTTTGACCTCTGCATCTCCAGATTAGACAAACACAAACAAATGGAAGTTGGTGCGAGACGGAGCCGCGCTGTCAGCACTTTATGACGGGGCTTTTTTACATGTGATCTATGGAGGAAACTCCCGGACTGTTTGGAAGTGTTGCTTAAGTCTGTGGTTCCCAACCTTTTTTCCCAAGATAATTTGATAAAGTTGTCTCAAAACTATGTCACAGTTTGCTGGATACATCTATTTCTACATTAGAAATATTTAGTGGGTGTAGTAGCAGTGGGAGTTTAGGCCTGTCACAATCATTTCTAGATCGACTTCTTCAATAATCCACATACTTCTTCTTATGTTGTATTTGATTATGTTTCATGTTGTTCATGCTTTCCTGTGTGTTATTTAAGGCATGGTTAAGAACATGTCCTGTCATTTTTTTACTTTAGAGTTCCAGTTTCGAGACAAATTGGTCTTCAGTAAAACCGTGACAGGCCTGCTTGCAGTACAACCAACAGTCGTTGTAAAAACGGTAGAAAAAATGGCTGTAGTAGTGGTAGCATCAGATTTATACTTAACTGGTAAAGAATGCAACAGTAGTAGTCGTCATAGAAGTAGTTGTTGAAATATGTATTCCTAAGAGGTGATATCTTTCAATTTTACAGTTGAAGATGTTTAAAACTTCTTGGGCAGTAGAAAACTCAGTTTTTACCTTTTTTATAAAAAATTGTAAATCATGCAGAAAAAGGGCGTTAAATGGACAGTTAGGTGGCACTCACACCTGAGACTCGGTTCGATTGGGGACCAAAATTGCAACTTTTTTTTCAGCTTTCCAACTGGCGCGGTTTGCGTTCACACCTTTTTTTTTTTATCTATCCAGTCATCATGCTAAATGCAGAGCTCCTCTGCAGCCTGTGGGGGCGCTGTAGCAAAACCTTCCACAGATGAAAACGGTGAACAAGAAACGCGCTTCTCTGATTGGTCGAGTAAACTCCACTTCCTTTCCCTCTCATGTTTACAAAATGGAGCGGTATCGGATTGTGGCCGTGTTGGTTTTTCTTTTCGCCGTTTTTAATATGACAGTGACAGTAACTACGGTTGGTACGCACGGGTCTTTTTACGGACGACATGGGAGACAAATGAGCCGATACTCATCATGAGCAGCAGACGAGACTGAACCAACAGACGCAGAGCTTTTGCTTTGGCTTCACTGACTGTCCTCTGTCACTGCTTATATCAAAGGTTCACGGTTGTCGGTATTATCGCGGTATTTTTTTTATGTGTGTTAATAAGTTCAGAAAGCATTGAAAAAATACAGACAAAGCCATATCAAAAGTGCAACTTTTCACATCAAAGTAAAGGAACTATAACTATGAATTGTTGTCCGTTTGGAGGGTATTACATGTACTATTTATAGCGCCAGAACCATGTTAGAATATTTTTAACTAGATAAACCCTCTATTTCAGGAATATTGTTCTCAGTTTTTGTCCTTGCTTTCGCTCTGCAGATTTGGGAAAATGCCATCAGACAGTAATCATTGTTAAATTCATACTAATGCGGCGAGAGTGAATCTATTGCATTGGCGACCAACTTTAATCTGCTCCATAGGGCGCCGCCATTTTTATTTCCCAGAACTCTGCGGGCGGCCCCCACGTGACCCACGGGCCACGGGTCATGTCAGAGGCGCAGACAAATGCGTAAAGATCCAATCCTGGTCGTATTCCGTCTCAAAAGCTCTGTCTCCGAAAAAAAAAGTACAAGCAGACAGTTGTCCAAGAACAGCCCGAACACGAGCCTCAAGTCAAACGCTGCCCCGAGTGCTTTAGCCTCCGTGTGAGGAAAGCCAAAGTTAAGTGCGCTACAGCCCAGAGGTACATTTTATTATAAAGCAGCTTATTCTAAGATTATAAATACTGTCTAATGATGAACATTTAAGCTAATTTTATATATTTCAAAACCAACTTATTTTTTGTTTATATTGTACTTGCTCCGTGACCACGGGTCCTGCACCGTGAACCGAACCGTGAGAGCTGAACCCCTAATATTTATCCATAAATATTCCCCTGTCTCTTGAATTCTATTCCCTGAGTTGAACCTATTGAAGGTGTAGTTGCTCATTCTGCTGGGGCTCTGGACAACGGGCTCACTTTCTGCACACTGCCGCGAGTAGGACACTTTGCACTTGACTATATAGTCACTACAGTGGTTCCAAACCTGCGGGGCGCCTGGGATTACTCAGGTCATGAGTAAAAATCATCAAATATGGCTGAGAGAGGCGTACGGGTGCATAAAACACTCCAACTGCACTTTGTGTGTTGAAATTATTTTTAGCATTCATTGTTTTATACATTTTTAGTGGCCATAGTTTTTGGCCTGGGGGGGCACGGCCCGACTACAGCATGTGCAGGGGGGCTTCAAGTAAAAAGGTGGGAACCTCTGGTCTACAGCTATAGAGAGTGATGGACTTGGGTGGACATTCTTTGGTAATAACTCATAATCTCAGAACATCAAATGTGGAGACTAGCGGAGCATACAGCTAGTATGTATATATGTGTGTGTGTGTGCGTGTATATATATATATATATATATATATATATATATATATATATATATATATATATAAACAGTGGTAGCACATATAGTGACAGTGGTACTTTGGTAACAGTAGCACATGCAGTAGGGGATCAGTGGTAGCAGTAATAGTTGTAGTACAGCAGTCGCAGTGTTAATAGTCATGCTGTTATTATTTAACTTGTCATCTTTACATGAACACTTACGAACTCCATCACCCCCAGGACACCCCCCCCCCTTCTCCGCAGCTTTGCCCCGCGCTGCATTTGCTGACCCTCCCTCCTCTTCCTCCTCTCTCTCCTCTGCTTTCTCTTCCTCCTCTTCCGCCTCTGCCTCTTCTTCCTCCTCTCCCTCCTCTACCCCTCTTCCTCCTCTTCCACCTCTGCCTCCTCTTCCTCCTCTGCCTCCTCTTCCTCCTCTCCCTCCTCTCCCTCCTCTGCCTCCTCTTCCTCCTCTCCCTCCTAAACCTCTTCCTCCTCTGCCCCCTCTGCCTCCCGGTTCTCAGCCCTCCCCGTGCTCGTTCACATAACCCCAGGACTGCTTCAGTGTGGGTGGGGGGAAAGTCCCAGGCCGTGGGGGGTGTGAGAGAGGCGACATGTTATAGACTGGGTACGACAGGGCCAAGTCGGCGCAGAAATAGCACAGGATAAACATGATTGAGCATGGGAACACCAGCCTCTTAGCACCTCCAAACCAAACAAGTTATTCATGGGAAGAATGTGTGACGTCCCGAGCTCGTTTCAAACCACGGCATGGAAGTAAATTATAGTTGATATTTTCATCAAATTTGTGTCTAGTCTTTTTTTGTAAACACTTAAAAATGTTTTAGTCAGTTTTTGTCATGATTTCCTGATTTCTTGGCTGATTTTGTCTTTTTTATTTTGTCTTGTTTTGAGGCAATGCAAAATAAAACATTTACTGTTGTAAATAAAAGGATAATACTCAAACTACATCAATGTTTTGCATCATGTGTGCCGTGAAGGACTAATGGTGGAGAAAAGTTTTGTATATTTTTGTGTATGTTGTGTACTGAGCAAACACAACGTACAAACAAATGAGCAGAGACTACAAGTGAACGGTTGGGGGGTGGGATGCAAAATTAATAATATTTGGAGCTTTTTACCAAGTTACAATGTTGTTCTCTCATCATAAACAGACCTGGAGTTGTGTTTCGAGCTGCTAGCGCATTTTTGAGTGATCTTTGGATCTTCCCCAGTGGCTGTTCTTCGCACTGCGGCTGCAGTTTTTCAAACACCTCCTCATTACTCAATCTCTCAGTAAGCCTAATCCTGTTTATCGCAAAGGAAAAACACTCTCATAGCTTCACTACAGCCGCACTGAATGTCTTTGTTCAAACAGCTGTGCAGCGAAGGGGAGCTAGAGAAGAGGTCTGTGGGAGGGGCTTGTGGTCGCTCACTTTGGGGATCAGGAAGTGAAACTACTGGATACTCAGCTGTTGTAGATCAATATTGCATTTTCTAGCCAACAAAGTGTAGAGCAGAGGTCACTAAACGGCGGACCTCGGTCTGACCCACGGGCCAGCCCGTTCGGACCCGAACCTTGGATCCGAACTTTGGACCCAACCCTCTAATTTTTAGAAAAGGTTTCGGAATGACTGAAATACGACACATAAAAAAATAAAATAATGGAGGACGCCCGAATTAAATATGCACGCGTGGTCGTAATACGCGAACCAGGACTCAGCCGGGCTCAGTGTGTTGAACTGAGCAAAGAAACACATCATGAGACATTGTGTATAATAGAGGCGACATGCATTCTGCTATTTAGGAGCCTAAACTTATTTTTAGAGCAACAAACAATAACAGGTTTCAATTGATTGCATTATTTCCACAGTAATAGATTTAATAAAGGCTTAAATATAATCTGGAATTAACCCTGTATGTTCCGGACCTTTGCTTTACCTTTTTATTTTTTTATTTCGGACCTTGGTGAAATTTAATTGGTGACCCCTGGTGTAGAGTAATTAAGATTTTGACCAAATAGCTGCACAAAGGAAGACACATGTCAAAGGTTAGTGTGAATCCTGTTGAAAGCATTGGTCATTTTGATCAAACCGCGGTGTAACGTGGAAGTCGTCCGGTCAGACGGACATTAGCTTTGGTTCCCGGCACCTCTGGCGTGAACGACCGCTGTGCAGAACCGGCTTTAGTCGCGCCTGCCTCCTGTTTCTTCTCTCACTCTGGCCATCGCCCTGACAGGTCTCACACTCAGTTAGCCCCGGGAACGCGGACCCAAGCCAGGCCGAGCTAAACCAGGCCCAACTAAACCGCACCAAACATCCTCGCCACTTCCCCTTCGCAGCTCCACATCCAGCAGGAATCCAGCCCACGACACATTTAGACGAGTCCCTGTTTTCAAGTTTGAGGTTTTGGGCCAGTTCCCTGTTAACCCTGGAGGTAAAAAAAAAAAGTCTTATCTCCACTTCCCTTCAATGATTATATGTGGAAACTAGTAACTTCAAAGCCCGCTTTCTCAAAAAGCGCTTTCTTACACTCTCTTGGGACAGCGTCTTCACTTTATGTGGACAGACGCCACATTCAGCCGTCCCGTTCTGCGAGATAAGAATTTTCACACATTTCTTCCCCAATAACAACGAGTTTCTTCAAAGACTGAATAAGTTATCCCCGTCGGCTCTTTGAGAAAATCCTTGTGTCTAAAATGGGAACGGAACGATCCTGTCCATTAAAGTCAGTGTCTTCTCTGGATTCAGACACAATTGTGGACCCCTTTAAGCTGAGACGGTGATGATTTCCCACACTCCGGGAGCCTGTGAACTCGTCGCGTACGCTCTCGTCTGTTTGCGGATTCTCAGGCCCATCCGTCAGACCGAGGACGACATGTGGCAACCTCCGAACTAATTTTAACATGTCGGAGTGTCCCCAGTGTCCGGCGTGTGAAGGGACGGCCTTTCGCGGACCGCGGGGACACGCTCGGTTCCCAGCCTCCAGTGTCCCGCGCCCTGCCCGGCATCCGTGATTATTGGCCCTTGTGTACTGGTATGCATTTTTTTTTTTTCTTATGTGACAGGGAACATGTGTAGGAGCTTTGATCAAAAAGTATGAAAAGATGCGGAACACTTCGGACCTAATTTACTCAAACAGGGGCTACATTTCAAGATGTATTATTATAAACTGAGACACTATGGCATTGTATTATTGATGAGAGACTGAACTGCACCTGCTTTTTGCACCACTTTAGCGCACCATTTCTAGTGTGTCCATTGGGACGTAAACTAGCTGAGGTTTAGCAACGCCATGTGCCCAAAGAATGAGATCAGCGCCGACCTGAACACCCTGAATGACCAGGTCAGTCCATCGGTGGATTTCTTCTTCCCTGATGGCGCCGGCATAATCCAAGATGACAAAGCCAGGATTCACGGGGCTCACAATGTGAAAGAGGGGTTCAGGGAGCATGAGATGGATTGTCCGCCACAGAGTCCAGATCTTAACCCCATTGAGAATCTTTGAGATGTGCTGGAGAAAGGCTTTGTGCAGTGGGCAGACTCTCCCATCATCAATACAAGATCTTGGTGAAAAATGATAGTGGATCTTTTGATACACTGCCATAGTGAATGTGTGCTGCAAATATTAGAGCGTGATGACTTTTTTTTTTATCATACTGTGTCTTTTAGAGAATATAACAATGCAAATCATAATATTACAGACAGTGCTATTATACATAAAAGGCACATTTACTGAATGAGAACCTAAAACTAGTTACCCTTTACCCATTGGACATTTAAAGTCATAGATCATTTAGGTTCATATCTCGACTAAGTCTTTGCCTGACTTGAGCTCAGTTGAAAGTTAGTTGTTGTTGTTAATCCCTGTCCCAGTCCCGGTCTGGCCTCGTGGCCCCGCTTTAGGCACGGTCTCAGTCGTGTATCAGTTCCAGTGTTCAGTTCCCCGTAGGGCTGTCCTCCGGGGGGATTCCCACCGCTTCCCAAGGCTGTGCCCGGCCCGGGACTCGTGCTCCCAGCCGAGTGACCCCGAGTTCGGCCCCATGCCTAATCTGTCTCTTTCCCAGAGCTGCGGCCCAACCCATCGCCGTCATGTCCCGGGCCGTCCAAAATATCACCCTCATCAAGTTTCACGATATGAAACCGTGACACAAAGCTCTTATTGATTGTTAGGAGAACTTGGACAACTCTGAAGTGCCTCTAGATCTTGAGCCATGGTCTTGATCAGATGTATGTAGCTATTTTGCATGTTTGAGGTTGATGGGTTAGAACTCACTAGTTTCTCCTCGCTACATATCAGGTATCAGGCACGTTCAGATATCTCGTAGGTCCTCCATACATGTCGCGTAAGTCCATCGTGAGTTTCCTGTTCGGCGAGAGTGCATTAATCGCACGAAAACTCAGACATAGTGTATAAAGCTTCAGAGGTGCCTGCGGCCATTTGGACAAAAGTTTCTGCAATATGTCGAGGGCTAGAGGGAAGACGAGGAGAGAACAGGTGTCAGAGAGGGAGCAGAGAGAAAGGACGAAGAGCAGTGAGGAGGAAAGAATTTAAGAATTTACCTGAAGAGAATGAAGACCACGAGTGTGTCGTATTCTGTGGCGAATATCGCCATTTCCACCGTGGTCACAGTATGCTGAAATATATAAACCCCACCAAATTGCCGGGTAATCTCTGAGACAAACGCACGGCGATGGTGCACACGACGTACAGATCATGTGCAGTTCTTGCAAACTTCATACGAAGCGTCCGGTTGTGATTTAGGCTTAAGTTTTATTTAACGTGGGGTTTGCATTAGAAAATGGCTCGATAGCTGGATTATTATACAACTGTTATAAGCTTTTCATCATAACTTGTATTTTAGGGTTTTAATTCATAAACACAAGGGCTGGGACGATCCACTGTGCGATACAGTCTGTGTCCAAGGTGTATGCATTTATTGAAGTGTTAAGATTGAAAAGTGCTGTGTAACTGTTAGTGGAAAACAAAGGAGTGCAGGATAAAAACGCCTTGGTACTGCAGCAAACCTTGCTACATATGATGAAAACAATGTTACGGTTTCATTCAGTTGTGTTGTGTCCAGTTCAAAGACCTGTTGTGGTCTGCACTGCCTGACCAAATAAAAGGTTGGACGCCTTTAGCTCTGATTCCAGCACGTCGGTTTCAATAAGCTTCTGCAGTGTTGTGTTTATTTTTCACCAAGATCTTGGAATGAAATGACCTGGACTCTGTGGTGGAACATCCATGTCATGCTCCCTGATCCACTCTTCCACAATGTGAGTCCCATGAATCCTGGCATTGTCACCTCGGAATATACCCGTACCATCAGGGAAGAAGAAATCCATTGATGGAATAACCTGGTCATTCAGCTGACCTCATTCTTTGGGCACATACATTTAGTGTTGTGTCCAAATGGTGTGACCACTACAGCGGGGACAGCAAATGTAAAACCGCCCCACTCATGACCAAACTGCCCCGCCACTGGCTCGTACTGTCAGCTGTGCAGACCCAGACTCCTCAGCAGGTGCGAGATGGATTTTCAGGAGTTTGCGCGAGGTAAACATCTCATCAAAGCGTCCAAACCTCCCCATCATCATCATCATCATCATCGGGTTTTGTAGCTCAGGTCAGTCTTCCACATCCCTCCGCTATGATCTCCTCTTATCTGGCGCCCGCCGCGTGAGTGGTACGGTACGGCCTGTTTGCTGTGCTTTGGCTTTGAACTGCGGCTGACCCCGAGAGAGTCCAGTCTTTTATGATGTGCCTGGTAAATTAAAAATGCTGCCCACCCCCCTCCCACAGCCCCCCCCAGCTCAGGACTTACTCATTAAAAGTTGGTGGGAGGCTTCACGGTACCAACCCCATGCAAAGACACGCACGCACACACACACACACACACACACACACACACACACACACACAGGGCGTTGGCATAACTTTATAACTAACTTCTTACTCCCTTTTCACTTCAGAAAATCTCTGTATCTTTTTAAGGGAGGCACCGCAGGCAAAACCTTCTTTTTTCACTTCATATTTCGTATAATTTGCTGGTTTGTGCCATGCAGTTTGCTCAAATGGAAATGATGAAATGTACAGTATAATAGTCGAGGACTATTTCCTCAAAATGCACTTTTGTAACATTTTGACACCATCATTTAAATGTTTCTTCAAGAGTGATTTGTCAGTGTGTAGTTTAATACTTCATACCTGCTCTGATCATTATTCACATTTCCTCGCCATCAATTCAGGCTTTTCTGGTTTTGTTAACACATAAAATCTTCTATATTTTTGCCCATAATCTACAGGGAAAGTATCAAACTGTGTCTCGTCTTACATCATGTTATTTTACACCTTTCAAGTCGACACTAGGCACATTTATGTACATGTTTTATCTTTGCCAAATCTCATTTGTTAAGATGCTCACTTCTATCTCTGAAACGCCTCGTGGATGCCACCTGTCTCATGAAGTCGGCCCTTATCCTGAGATGCAACTATAAAGCATAAATATATTTTCATAGGAGGAATTTGACAGAGCCTGTCCGTGTTTGATTTGGTCGTACATTGCGTGGGCTGCTCAGGAGCACGATGGGTCATCCAGCCTCGCATATTTGTGTTGATGAAATTAAAAACACTATGGCGATGTTTTGGATGAGGGAATAACATTAAAAAGTTGATTTTGCGAGACGTAAACCCCTTCAAAAAATAATTGACCATCCTTAATCTTATTTACTTCTGGTCTGACATTTTGATCCAAATACCAGATCCAATAAACTCTATAAGACGGGTCACATGTCTTCTTCCAAAGCCATATCCTAAAGCCCCATTTGTTTCAATAAGGCTAAGGCCAACAACATGCACCGTGATGGGCTTTATCCCCGTGCTTTAATGTCATCAAAGTGCCCCGATCTTCATCCACTCGTCTGTGCGATAAAACGGTGGAGTCACGCTGATGCCGTCTCATTGTGAAAGTCCAAATCCAGCCCTGGTTTCTGGTTTCTGCAGGGGATTCTGGGCGGAGCAAATACAAGGCTTTGAAGAAGAGGACCGATCATAAACATTTCAGATTTATTATTTACTGAAGCAAGTGCAGACGAGGCGACGTGTGAAGAAACAAGTCGGGCTTTTGCATCAGGGAAAGTTAAGATGTGGAAGAAATCCACAAAACGAGACACAGGCGCTTAACGCGTGCTGGAAACTAAGGAAATACTATTGTCATTACACAGAATCAGCCTTCAGCCAACTGTAGAGGTTGCTTTTTCACGTTTCCCCATACGAGGGACACCATCTAACTCTTTGAAGTACAGTATTTTTAAGAGATTTTAAGAGAGATTTGTTGATCTAATGATTTATTGAGCTTTTAACCCCAATTAACCAAGATAGTTTGGATTTTTTTGACAGATTTTGTCAGTGAAGATATTCAAATTTATTTCATAGTTAACTCGCAATTAATCGTAAATAAATCACACATTTGTATCTACTCTAAATGTCCCTTGAATTAGCATTTGAATACCCGCATATTCCTCAAATATACAGCACAAACTTGGGGTGCAGGCGGGTTGAGTTAGAAAGCACACTTATTTTATGTTTTCCTTACTTTGTTGTCTTACAACATAAAGTTCATTCTTATCCATAAATGCCACTTAAAGTTGGTGATGTTTTGTTTTTTCGAGTTTAGAGAGAAGAGTTTAGCTCTTCTGCTCCAAATGCAGCACAACAACAGCAGTGCCCAAGCACATGCGTGACAGACTCATGTGAAGAAAATAAAGCAGCTAAAAGAAGAAAGACAGGGCTAACATACCGAGGCGACATCTTCGTTCTTGGTTTAACCTGAGGAGAACAGCTTCGTAGTGTCAGGTAAAGGCTGCTCCACTTTAGTTCCAAATAGTAAAGCCTCGGGAAAGTGTCCCGATAAGTCCATAAGCCATTTCAAAGCCGTCATCAGCGGTGTTAGCAAAACAAACCAATGTGCTATTTCTCCTGTAAACGCCGGTCATGTGACGTGCTCCCACAGCAGCAGCTGCAGCAGAGAGCTGTGTGAAGCTGGCCCCCCTTTAAACGTAAATTTGTACACAAACGATTGGCATACATTTGAGCATGATGAGGGGCCAGGTTCATGAAGACATAGACGGCGATGTATGTTTTCCCCAATGGGTGCCCAGTCAAAAAAAATAAAATAAAAATAAGTCAAGGTCAAGATCGAACTTGCAGTCTAGTGGTTGAGCCCGGCGCTCTACTTATGGAGCTAAAAGTGTCGCCGCACATAGATCAACCTATGAACCGCCCCGCGCTTCGTGTATTTGCCGAAAATGAAATAGCAGCTTTACACGTTAGGCTATATTTATTGAATCATAATTTTAATTAGGGCAAATTTGCCTGGGTGCCCAAAGATTTGAGCGGGTGCTCCAGCCCCGCAGAACCCACGGGGTCGGCGCCTGTGCACGGAGGTGCAGCAGAGCAGCTCATGCATTGGGCTCACACGGCGGCTTTGTATGTTGGCAAATTGAGACAAATTAATCACGCAATAAAAAAAATTGACGCCGTTAAAATTGATTTGTGTTAATGCGATATTTTGGACAGCTCTAATTATTACATGACGGAAAAACTAATACTGTAGTACAGGGGTCGGCCAGTTTTGCTCTATAGTGAAACAATGGAGGGCCAAGCCTCCCCATGATAACCACAATCACTTTTCAGGGTTCAAAAGTTATTATTTTATCTTTATCTCGTCTCAAAATGTGCACGTCGTCTCCAGTGTTTTTTACTCATTGAGTTTTGCACAATCACATATATCCTAAACAAAGGGTCCGGAGCGTCCCTAAGGGAATTCGTAGTATGTGTTTTGATCACTATTTGGTGTAATCGTGTGTCCCTTGTGTGTGTGACTTGTGTGTGACTCATGTGAAAAGTGCGACGCAAGTAAGTCTCGCCCTCCCCCACATCCCCCCGTGATCCGTTGTCCGATCCAACGCATCAAAAGTCTATCAAAAGTATCTTAAATATCAGCAGTATCACCAAGGCGGAGGGTTCCTTTGTCCAGGACGTCCATATTTAGCCCTGGAAGGCCGCTATCAGTGTTTACACTGAGAGGAAGCTGCACCAAAGAGCGCGGCCACAAACAGATCGCTAAGTACTGTCCGACCCTGCAGCGAAAACAAACTCTGCCTTTGACCAAAGTGTTTAACGGCTGTTTGGTTTGGGTTTGGACTGAGTCAGACTGTGTCCGGGCGGGGGGGTCGCTGATAAGAGCTCCACTCCTCACACCGTCAGAGGAAGCCCAGTCAGCCCCGGGGTCGCAAAGCAGCTGACACACTTCTGACACATGAAGAAAAGGTGGAATACAGGGGGCACTATTCCCTACAAGGAAAACAGCCTTGTAAATCTGAAGTAACAAAGTAAAGGAGACTAACCGTCCACGTCGCCACGCGTTATAGCTTTTCAAAAAATCATACCGAGAAAGTTAAAGTATTGAGTTGGACATAGTTTTACCTCAGCAAGGGCTGCGCAACATACACCACCGGTCAAAAGTTTGGAAACTCTATTGACATTGTAGATTCTCTCTAAGAATGAACCCATCCATCCATCCATCCATCCATTTTCTTCCGCTTTATCCGGGGCCGGGTCGCGGGGGCAGCAGTCTCAGCAGAGATGCCCAGACTTCCCGATCCACGCACACCTCCTCCAGCTGTTCTGGGGGGACCCCGAGACGACACCAGGCCAGCTCGGAGACATAGTCCCACCAGCGTGTCCTGGGCCTTCCACGAGGCCTCTTCCCAGTGGGACATGCCTGGAACACCTCCCGAGGGAGGCGACCAGGAGGCATCCGAAACAGATGCCCTAGCCACCTCAGCTGGCTCCTTTCGACGTGGAGGAGTAGCGGCTCGAGTCCGAGCTCCTCCCGGGTAACTGAGCTCCTCACCCGATCTCGGAGGGTGCGCCCAGCCACCCTGCGGAGGAAACTCATTTCGGCCGCTTGTATTCGCGATCTTGTCCTTTCGGTCATTACCCAAATCTCATGACCATAGGTGAGGGTGGGAACGTAGATTGATCGGTAAATCGAGAGCTTCGCCCCCTGACTCAGCTCCCTCTTCACCACAACGGTCCGATACAGCGACCGCATCACTGCTGACGCCGCACCGATCCGTCTACCGATCTCACGCTCCATCCGTCCCTCACTCGTGAACATGACCCCGAGATACTTGAACTCCTCCACTTGGGGCAAGGACTCCCCACCGACCTGAAGCGGGAGAACCACCTTTTTCCGGTGGAGAACCATGGCCTCAGATTTGGAGGTGCTGATCCTCATCCCGCCCGCTTCACACTCGGCTGCAAACCGCCCCAGTGCGCGCTGGAGGTCCTGATTTGATGAAGCCAACAGAACAACATCGTCTGCAAAGAGCAGAGATGATATTCTGAGGTTCCCAAACCGGACACCCTCCGGCCCCTGGCTGCGCCTAGAAATTCTGTCCATATAGGTAATGAACAGAACCGGTGACAAAGGGCAGCCCTGCCGGAGACCAACACGCACCGGGAACAGGTCTGACTTACTGCCGGCAATGCGAACCAAGCTCCTGCTGCGGTCATACAGGGAACGGACAGCCCTTAGTAGAGGGCCCCGGACCCCATACTCCCGGAGCACCCCCCACAGGGCACCACAAGGGACACGGTCGAACGCTTTCTCCAGATCCACAAAACACATGTGGACTGGTTGGGCGAACTCCCACAAACCCTCGAGCACCCGATGAAGGGTATAGAGCTGGTCCAGTGTTCCACGGCCGGGACGAAAACCGCATTGTTCCTCCTGGATCCGAGGTTCGACTATTGGCCGAATCCTCCTCTCCAGCACCCTGGAATAGACCTTACCAGGGAGGCTGAGGAGTGTGATCCCTCTGTAATTGGAGCACACCCTCCGATCCCCCTTCTTGAAGAGAGGGACCACCACCCCGGTCTGCCAATCAAGAGGCACTGTCCCCGACCGCCACGCGATGTTGCAGAGACGTGTCAGCCAAGACAGCCCTACAACATCCAGAGACTTAAGGTACTCAGGACGAATCTCATCCACCCCTGGGGCCTTGCCACCGAGGAGCTTTCTAACCACCTCGGTGACTTCAGCCTGGGTGATGGACGAGCCCCCCTCCGAGTCCCCAGCCTCTGCTTCCTCATCGGAAGACGTAACGGTGGGATTGAGGAGATCCTCGAAGTACTCCTTCCACCGCCCGACCACATCCCCAGTCGAGGTCAGCAGCCCCCCACCCACACTGTAAACAGTGTTGGTGGAGCACTGCTTCCCCCTCCTGAGGCGCCGGATGGTTTGCCAGAATCTCTTCGAGGCCGACCGATAGTCCTCCTCCATGGCTTCTCCAAACTCCTCCCAAACCCGAGTTTTTGCCTCTGCGACTGCACGAGCTGCAGCACGCTTGGCCTGCCGGTACCTCTCAGCTGCCTCCGGAGTCCCACAAGCCAACAAGGCCAGATAGGACTCCTTCTTCAGCTTGACGGCATCCCTTACCTCCGGGCGCCACCACCGGGTTCGGGGATTGCCGCCGCGACAGGCACCAGAGACCTTACGGCCACAACTACGAGCAGCCGCATCGACAATGGAGGAGGAGAACATGGTCCACTCGGACTCCATGTCCCCTACCTCCCTCGGAATCTGGTTGAAGCTCTTCCGGAGGTGGGAGTTGAAGACCCTACTGACAGAGGGATCCACCAGACGTTCCCAACAGACCCTCGCAACACGTTTGGGCCTGCCAGGTCTGACCGGCTTCTTCCCCTGCCAGCGGATCCAGCTCACCACCAGGTGGTGATCGGTTGACAGCTCAGCCCCTCTCTTCACCCGAGTGTCCGAGACACGCGGCCGGAGATCAGATGACACAACTACAAAGTCGATCATCGACCTCCTGCCTAGGGTGTCCTGGTGCCACGTGCACTTATGGACATCCTTGTGCTCGAACATGGTGTTCGTTATGGACAAACCGTAACTAGCACAGAAGTCCAATAACAGAACACCACTCGGGTTCCGATCGGGGAGGCCGTTCTTCCCCATCACCCCCACCCAGGTCTCACTGTCGTTACCCACGTGGGCGTTGAAGTCCCCCAGTAGAACAATGGAGTCCCCAGCCGGAGCACCATCTAGTACCCCTCCCAGGGACTCCAAGAAGGCCGGGTACTCTGCACCGATGTTGGGCCCGTAGGCCGAGACAACGGTGAGAGACCTGTCCCCGACCCGAAGGCGTAGGGACGCGACCCTCTCGTTCACCGGGGTGAACTCCAACACGTGACGGCTGAGCTGGGGGGCTATAAGCAAACCCACCCCAGCCCGCCGCCTCTCCCCGCGGGCAACTCCAGAAAAATGGAGCGTCCAGCCCCTCTCCAGGAGTTGGGATCCGGAACCCAGGCTGTGCGTGGAGGTGAGCCCGACTATATCTAGCCGGTACCTCTCAACCTCCCGCACAAGCTCAGGCTCCTTCCCCCCCAGCGAGGTGACGTTCCATGTCCCGAACGCCAGAAGCTGCGCACGCGGACCAGGTCGTCGAGGCACCTGCCTTCGACTGCCACCCAGTCCTCTCTGCACCCGACCCCTACGGATCCCTCTGCGGATGGTGGGTCCACAGGAGGGCGGGCCCACGTCGTCCTTTCGGGCTGTGCCCGGCCGGGCCCCGTGGGCAGAGGCCCGACCACCAGACGCTCGCATTCGAGCCCCAACCCCAGGCCTGGCTCCAGGGTGGGGCCCCGGCTGCGCCATACCGGGCGACGTCACGGTCCTTGGTATTGAACTGTCCATAGGTGTCTTCGAACTGCTCTTTGTCTGACCCATCACCTAAGACCTGTTTGCCATGGGAGACCCTACCAGGGGCATGAAGCCCCAGACAACATAGCTCCTCGGATCATTCGGGTGCTCAAACAACCCCACCACGTTAAGGTGGCAGTTCACGGGGTTGGAATGAACCCAGACAGAATTATGTTTTAAACCAAAAAAAGAAAAAAGGGAAATAAATTCTTCCAAATCGCCATCTTTTGCTTTTGGTTACTGCTGTACACTTTAGACATTTTCCCCAGTGAGCTTCACGATGTCGTCACAGAAGACCATATCAGGGACAAGGACCTTATGAAGCTCATGGAGAAAAGGCCAAGACTAAAGGCTGGCAATTTCGAAGAATTTCAAATATAGTTATTTTTTTTTCTTCTACATAATACCATGTGTTCATTTATAGTTTAATGTCTTCATTGAAAATCATAATGTAAATAGTGTTGAAAATAAGGAAAGCCAAAGCATGAAAAGTGTTTTCAAACTTTTGACCGGGACTGTATCGGCAAATAGTTATTGTAATATTCTTTTGTTTTAGTCTCTATTGACACATTACCGAAATGGGATTCCTCCGCAGGGCTAGAGCTCAGAGTAGAGCCGCTCCTCCTTGTCGAGAGGAGTAGCTGTATCTGACCCTCCTGGTCCCACCCTAGCACCACCCTAGGGAGGATGCTCCGGGCGCAGACCAGAGGGACTGCGTCGATCTCCGTAGGCCCGGGTAACGCCTCGGGATCCTTGTTTATTTTATTTCATAGAACATCCTGTTATTAAATAATCATTTGTTTCTCATGTCATACAGCCCTAACCTCATCTTACTTCCCCACCCTGTTGTTGCTTCATTTATAGCTGTTTGATCAAACGCATGACTTTTCAGTTATCAGCTTGGCCCACTACACTCCCCCCGTCCTCCGAACAGCAGTGACTGTTTCCAGACGCACTGTACCTCCACAGACTGAGGCAGAGCCGGAGGTTAGCCACTGTTGACGTTAGCGCTGATCAAAGGGCGGCAGTGGGCGACAAAATGGCCGCCAGTGTTTGGGTGTCCCGTTGCATCTGACCTGCATCCCCTTCATCCCTCCCTCCCCTTTCCAGCTCTGAGAATAATAAAGTGGCATTGTTCAATCACACCAACCAACTATGTAAACCGTGGAGTCCGGACTTAAAAAAATAAATAAATAAAATTAAAAAAAAGATTGGATAGGTGTGAGTTTTTTTGAATACGTCTTTCAAAATCAGTGAATTGTGCATTGACTCATTGTCCCTTGCCCTGAAATTGTGACTTCAAATTCTAGACCCAAGTGCGGCCTCTTGGACTTTGCTGACCAGTGCTGGGAGCAGGACATTACCAGATTTATTTCTGGTTTGTCTTGTAAATCTATCAAATAATGACAGACTAATTGAAATCTGAGGGATCTTTGGTTTGGTTTGCAATAACGTTCAACATAACTCTTGAGTCCGAGCTACTGACCGCAGTAACACTTCAGATGACAGCCCGCGAGTTCCACATGTAGGTTCAGGGAACAAGGACGTAATTAACCCTGAAAGTACAGGTAATTACACATTAAAGTGCAAGGATGGTTCATAGTCCATCCATCCATCCATTTTCTTCCACTTGTCCATTGCCGGGTCATGGTTAACACATTGCACCAGCCCCTATGGCTCCTCCTGCAGGTGGTGGGTCCACAGAAGGACGGCCTCATGGTTCTAACCGGGCCTGTTGGTCTCTCATAAGGGGCTTCTGAACCGCTCTTTGTCTGACCCGTCACCTAGGACCTGTTTGCCATGGGAGACCCTACCAGGGGCACAAAGCCCCCGACAACAGAGCTCCCAGGATCATTCGGGCGCCCCCTTCACCACGTTAAGGTGGCGGTTCCAGGGGGGTGGTTCATAGTTAATATTAATATTGCTTTGACTACAGCTTGCTAAACATGAGATATAATGACATTACCCAGGGCTGCAGACCGACAATATGGAACATTTAGCAATTTGCTCAATTCATCTTCCACAGTCATACATGTTGGAAACGCCACTAAAATCCTAAAGTGTGGACAGTCCGAGCTCCTGTAGTGCATAGAGGCTGGTCTGTAGTGATCTTAAAATGCTCATCTGAGTAAGTTCTCCTTTGTTTACAGTGATAAGAGTTGGTGAGTTAGCAGCTACTGGTGCACCTACCATTCACCGACCATCTTAATACATTTAACACTAGTTCCTTGTATAAACCCAAACCCTTCTGCATAGTGGAACTAAAAGGATCATTATTAAACATGTATCATTAAGTAACATGTCATTTACAGAAGATTCATTGATGTTTTCGGCCCTTATCTTATGGAACCAAAATGTTGCCGACTATAAAAGATATTGAAACATTTAAGCAGGATTGTTACGAACTCCAAACCTGTGGAGAATTTCCATATTTAGACATGTGCGTTGTCAAAGCCGATCAAAGCAGCCTCCGCCAGTGTTTAGGTGTCCCGTTGCATTTGCACCGTGCCCTCGGCCCGGGACCTCTCCCGCTTAACTGTCCCCAGCTCCAGGCCCCAATGTTTGGGCTTCTCTAAGGAGATAATGGCCGTGGGAGGCTGGGTCTATTGTAAACAGCTGTCGGCGTGGCTGACGGATGGTAGACACAGGCACACATCGAGTTCTCGGGAGGTGTGATGGCGGCCCGCGGTAATGCGCGCTGTCTCCTTCCGTGTCTATCTTTTATCCTTTATTGCGGCGGCTGAATTTGTCTCCTGTCACAGAGCGGATCGGCTGCTTTCTGCTGGTGACACCGGGGCATAAACAGTTTGAGTTAGAGTTTTCCACCCGCCGCTCGGCTTCCACAGTCTGCAGAGAGAGAGAGGACGTACGGGGAAATGAGTGGGATTCTAAGGTTTTCTTCACAAATGATTCACCAGCACATGGACATCGAAAGAATTCATCACTTTTTTAAATGTATTAAAAGATGATAAGATAAGCCCTTATTGATCTCACAATGGAGAAATGCACTTGTTACATTTGGCTCTCAAGAAAAACACTCAGTGTTTGTAGAGCTCATATTTTGTGAGTTGGACTACAGCTGTCGTCACCGCTAATTGCTAATTGCTAATTGGTTTATTTCACAAATCTGTGCACGTTGGGCCCGTCCATTCAAACTGCTCCAGTTGCTCCGTGACCAGACTAACTTCCCTGCGTGGAATGGACAGAGAATAGTATGGCCAAGCCAGGCAAAATTCATTCAGCCTATTTTGCATTAAAATCCTAAACTCACTACTTACATAGGAGCGTACTCTGCAGGCTCTTTGACAAACTGACGCAGTCTGCGAAGTTTATTCATTTCAGCAAACTATCGGCTGTCTGGTTGCTTTGTAATGAGGCTCTAGCATGTTTGTGAAACCTCTTGTGTCGGCTGTTGGACTTTCCCCCTCCAAATGCACTGATATCTAGCTGCTGTTTGAGAGGTGTGGGCAACTTCGGCTCGTAAAATAGAGCTCTCGGTGTCAAAAAAAACGATTGTCCGTCAAAGGCTATATTCAACATGTGACTTCCATAATAAAGTAGTGCAGTACTGAAACACATTAGTTTTCCAGAGAAGTTAATGAGTGGAACTTAAAAGTAACACTACCCAACGCAAAATAAAACTGAAAGAAGAAATCCAACCTTTTTTGATTCCACAAATCCATCAGCCCATCAAGTAGAACTCTACAGCTGTGTTCAGTCAAGATCAGAGACTTGACTTGGTTCATATTTGTATTTCGACACAATTAAAAACCAGATTAAAGCATTAGGATTTTTTGCTCCTGCGCCCGCCACAAATCCATCAGCCCATCAAGTTCAACGCTCCCTCAATATTGTTCTTCCTGATTACAGCCACAGCCTCGGTCGTAGCTTATCGGAGTGTGTAATTTTTCTGCAGGTCGATGCCTTTTTAAATACACTCCTGCGTCCGCTCTCTGTACTTTGCCGTCACTGACCGGCTCGCGGCCACTTCACGGTCACCGGGGTGCGCCTGGCGTTGCGCTACATCAGGCCCCGGCGTTTGACCAAAACCCCCCGCCCGCTACCGTCCCAATCCCCGACTCGAAAACTCCTTTAATGTGTCCATCCTTCATCCCTGACACAGAAAGTGACTGTTTGTTATGCTTTCGCCGCGCAGCCCTACCGTTTGGCCGGCTTCGAAACGCATCGTCCGTATAATCTCCCCTTGGACGGTCCCCGATGCAAAATGACGGCTCGGGCCTGTTTTTCTTTTCCTATTTTGGGGCAAAGCCGGAGCCGTGAGTTTTGAAGTGGAGTCCGCGCTGCAGTTTGGGAGTTTAATTATGTTTTGACAACTCCTTTTTCCATGGCCGGGGCCCCGGGTTTTTGCGCGGCTCTGTCCGGGGTTCGGCTGGTAATGATAGTTGTTAATGGGGTGAGGAGCGGACGTCCATCTCTGACAGAAAACATGAGCGTTTGAAGGAGGGAGAACGGGAGAGAGGGAGAAGAGAGGAGCCAAGGAAAGCACTGACCTCGCTGTGCTCCCACGGACTTTATATAGAAGGCTGAGGGAGAGCGTTCGTCCCGTTCAAGCCCGCAGGCCGAGAGAGAGGAGCTCAGTTTAGGACCATGGTATCGTTTATTGTTCCTGTAGCATTTCCTTTTGTTGTCCACTGATTGAACACGCAATCTCAACACAGACAGGCCCCATCCAGGTGGGAATCGAACCTGGGACGGTGTGAAGCGGAGACCACTAACGGCTGCGCTGCCGTCCCGCCAATGCCGGGATTCATGGGGCTCGCATTGTGAAAGAGTGGATCAGGGAGCATGAGATGAATCAGCCGCCACAGAGCCCAGATCTTAACCCCAATGAGCATCTTTGGGATGTGCTAGAGAAGGCTTTGCACGGTGGTCACACTCTCCCATCATCCGTACACGGTCTTGGTGAAAAATGAACGCGACACTGGATCTTTTGACCCCGCAGAAGCTTTTTGAAACAAGGCCACAGCAAAACATCAAAGTTAAGCCGCATTGTGTAATAACTGTTTTGTAATATTTTGTAATAAAATGGATCATCTTATAAATGAGTAACGGATGATGAGGAAAGATTTGTAAATGTAGTTACAAATGCTTTAAAAGTGTGCAGTCATGAATGCAAACTGATTTTTTGGTCAGGCAGTGTATCAGAATCAGAATCAGAATCAGAATAGGTTTTATTGCCATTGTTTCAGAACAGGGTTCACAAACTAGGAATTTTTCTCGGTGCAAACGTGAAACATAAAACATAAAAACATATAACACAGAATTAAGATGAAAAATAAGCTAAAGAACTTTAAACTATAAGGCTATGCATGCATAAAAAAATATATAAGATCAAATAAAAGTGACGTGTGGTAAGACCACAACAATTTGACATTGAACAACAGTACGATGTATAACACTAGGATTCGGAGAAAGTGATGCCGGAAAGAAAATCAAACGCAAAGCAAACTGACCAAGCCCTGGCCCAGAGCTTTGTAGATTCTAACGTGTTCCGTTAACTTGTAATAGTTAGTAAACACCTATTCCAAGAACTGCCAACTTGCAGCCCGCTCGCAGTGTATCGTGTTTGCATCTGTGGATGGAACAAATTAGGAGCCCAGGAGAAGTTTAGTTCCTCTTTTCCCCTGAAATGTGTAAAATATGCTTTCATGAACTTATCCTTGTGAAGAGGGTGGGCAACTACCTATTTAAACGTGTCAACGTGATCTTTATGATTTCTTGCTTAGGTTATAGCATGGAACATGTTAACAGAGTGCTTTCTTCATTGGCTTGTGATTTGGATTGCCCTGGGTGATGGGTCGGACCTGGTTTGTGTCTCGGTGTGCTCTCGCTTTGCCCTGGCAGAGATGAAGAGTTTAGAGTCAACATTTCTCACTTCAGGCCTTTGTCAGACTTTTTACATCCTGCCCCAGCGCTCACACCTTCTTATTGAAACTCCTCATTTCGCGTCCGGAGCGACCCTGTCCGCGTCGAGTCTGTGTTGAGTCAGAGTGGAGTCGGCGCTGACCGAACAGGCCCTGGGAACCAGAGCCAGAGGCGCCTCCAGCCCCGCGTCACTGTCCTATGTCGTCTTTCTCTCTCCTCACAGGGAAACCATTGATCCAGCGCTTCTCAAAGTTATTTTAGTCGCACATAAACAGCACGGACTCAGTTCTGTGGGAGACTGCCCAAAGAGTCCTGGTTGTTGATGACGTTTGAGGTTCAGCAGAGGTCGGCGGTGAGGGGGCGGGACGTGAGTTATGTAGGTTTTATCCTTTAGGCCATCAACCTTTCACAACATGTGTTTGGTGTGTAATTATTAGATTTATGCGGGAACATTTAACTTCAAAGACCTTTTTCCCGCATTATCACAGCAGCCTCTCCAAATAAGTAGCACCAACAGATTCCCAATTTACTGACTTGTCAACAATGTTTTTGGAGGTTTGTATTTCCAAGTCCAATTTGTTGAGTCTTGACTCCCAAAAAACAGGGACAAATTTGACTTTTTACAGCAACTGAACGAGATATACAAAATCCCATCTGAAGTCTTTGTAACTATGTCATCAGATGTAATTTGAGGTGAAAAAACAACTGCAGAAGCTACATCCCTGCAAAGGTCCTGGACCAGATGTGAGTCCACGTTTACTGAAGGACTGTGCAGAACAGCTTACGACGACGCTCCAGACACTCTACAACTTCAGTCTTCAGTCTGGCAGAGTCCCTGATCTGTGGAAGACATCGTGTCTCGTCCCTGTGCCAAAGGAAGTGCGGGCTACAGAGTTAAAAAACTTCAGTCCAGTGGCTAAACCAGACTTAGAGACACTCATCCATGCATTTGTCTCCAGCAGGTTAGACTACTGTAACGGCTGCTCACTGGCCTTTCTAAACGAGCTGTTAGAGCTGCAGAACATCCAGAACACTGCTGCTCGAGTCCTGACAAGAACCAGGAAATACCACCATATTAGTCCAGTGCTCCGGTCCCTGCACTGGCTTCCTGTCACTCAGAGAATAGAATTTAAAACAGCTCTGCTTGTGTACAAGTCGTTTCATGGTTTAGCACCAAAGTACATCTCTGACATGTTAGAGCCGTATGAACCATCTCGGGCCCTGAGAACTTCAGGGAGGGGTCTCCTGGTGGTTCCCAGAGTCAGGACTAAACACGGTGAGGCTGCGTTTCAGTTTCATGCAGCTAAAATCTGGAACAGTCTTCATGAGGATGTGAGACAGGCCTCAACTCTGACAATGTTCAAATCCAGGCTGAAAACAGCTCTTTTTACCCGAGCATATGAAAACTGAAAGTATTTTATCTGCACTCTTGCCTTTTACTGTCATTGATTAATTTTTATGTTGATGTTTTAATGATTTGATCTGTTTTCTTGTAATTTTATGCAACTGTGAAGCACTTTGAATTGCCTTGTGTATGAATTGTGCTCTACAAATAAACTTGCCTTGCCTTGCCTTGCCTTGCCTTGCCTTGCCTTGGCTTTGACCTCCTTAATCATGAAGACACTGGAGCAACTCGTCCTGCACCTTCTCAGGCCTCAGGTACAGCAAGCACAAGACTCACTCCAGTGAGGATAATGTTCTTTGATTTTTCAAGTGCATTCGACACAATTCAACCAGATATCCTCAAACAAAAGCTGGAGGTTTTAGGGGTCGACCAGACCTTTCATCACGTTGGATCCACAACTATCTGACGGGCCGGTCTCAGTGCGTGAGGCTTGACCACACCACCTCGGATTATGTTGTGAGAAATGTTGGATCTCCACAAGGAACTGTTCACGCTCCTTTTCTCTTTACCATCTATACGTCTGACTTCAAGTACCACTCCGACACTTGTCATGTTCAGAAGTACTCAGATGACACAGCCATTGTGGCCTGTGTCAAAAATAACCAGGAAGGGGAGTACAGGAACTTGATCACTGCATGCAGCTCAACTTGAACCAAACGCCAACTCAAACAGATGTGTTTTAAGGGCGACAATATAAACATAGGAATAACTTGGTGTAACTTTGTACAGAAGATAAGCTTTCACTTTACTTAGAATACTAAGGTGAAAGAAGCTTTTTATCACAGAATTGATTTGTTTGTCAAACTTGAAGGTGCTATCAAAAAGTACCAAGTAGTCAAAAGTTTGGAAATGCTTTTTTTATGTCTTGTTTTTTCTTTTATTTCAAGACATTGTTGATTCTAACACATATGGAAATTTAAGAAAGACAAAAAAACAAGCCACTCCTCCCACCTTTTTGTTTTTCTTTTGAGTCTTAGTTCCCCAAATGCCAAAAAGCACCTTCCCCCAAAACCTAATGTTGTCACTGACTTCCTGAGCACTTTGTCTAGTTTTTTTCCTGTATCACATATGGAATTATTTTTAAACCAAAAAAGGTGAAATAGATTCTTCAAAATGGCCGCCTTTTGCTTTGATGACTGCTTTGCACTTTGGACATTTTCTCAGCGAGCTTCACGATGTCGTCACTAGAAATGGTTTAGACTTTGTGTTGTTTAACCATTTCAGGGACGACCTTATGAAGCTCATTGGGAAACGCCATGAAATTAAGCCTAGGCGTTAATTCAGCCTGGTAGGCAAACTTCAGCATCATCAACCTCCAGCCAATGAAAGGGCCACACCTCCACATCAGCGTCAGAGCCGCACCTCCATAGCAGCCAATCATCGCCATCTGTCCCGCTTTTAAGCCCCAGCAATCATGATCTGTTCGCTTCCCAGCTGCGCTGCGACCCACCTCCACCCCATCTCCACCTCTTCCGTCCACGGCTTCTACATTCTCCACGGATCTCCTATACCACCACCAGTGTCCAGGCTCTGGGGAAGACATCCCTAACTACAAGCTGTTTACCTACACTGACTTGTACATCGTTGTCTACCGCCGGGGTCTGATCGCCAAAACTAATACACATGTCAATAAATCTCCCTAATCACTGCTTTCGTCTGTGTGAGTCTATCCAGGTTGAATAAAGGCTGGCCATTTTGAAGAATTTAAAATATAAAACATGTTTTGAGTTATTTCACTCTTTGTTTCCTACTTAATCCCACGTGTTCATCCACAACACCTTCAATGAGAATCACACAATGTAAATAGTGTTAAAACGAAATGCCCAAACATAAAAGTGTTTCCAAACTTTTGATCACTACTGTATATGGTACTTCTTAAAATAAACTAAGACCAAGTCCAGAGTGACAGTAAAACACATTGTAACTGCTCTCCTACTTGTTTTATGCCCATATTTTGAAGTGGGAACCATCAGGACTCGTTCTACATATATTTCCCTCCATTGCCAGTTTTGGGAGTGCAGCACCAGCAGACCACCTATAGCCCAGCATGGGAGCGCAGTGACAAGTGCTGTGATTATTGTGCCTGCGCCGCTGCCAGGGCTAAATTTAAGTGTTCCCATAAACCCTGGGCGGCTGCGGGGGTGGGAACGGCCCGGCCTCTGCCTGACTGGGGTCTGCTCTGGTCAGATCTGCTCAGCCTTTCGCACAGTCCTGGAGAAGGATATCGGCCCGACTTCACACGTCCCTTTCCCCAACCCTTGCTACACTTTGGCACAGGGTTCATTTGGTCAGCTATCTCAACATACGTCTTCCTCAAGGTCATTTCTGCTCTCAAGAGAAAGTAAAGAATGACTTGAGAACTTTAACATCATTTTAGTATTGTCATCATTTGTTTAGGTTAAAATAAAGTTTGCTCGGAGAAAAACTAGATTTCTAAATGGGCGACTGAATGCAACCATAAGTCCGACTTATTTATCTAACATGGATCTTCAATTAATGAGGAAAACTATCACTACTATCAATGTTATTATTCTTTACCTGAGACGGGCGCACTCGGTCATTTAACACCACAAGTTAAAATGAAAGCAGCTTAAGTTGGCGACTCCGTAACGCTTAATTTAGAATAAAATTGAAAAAAATGTAAAAGCAGAATGTTCATCATCACAACAAACGATTGAAGTGTGTCTGACAGCTTTCTTTCAGTCGTGCTGTGTGCGGCTCAAAAACCTGTCACGTGGGACATTTTGAGTAAACTTGTTTTCCACTCTTTGGTCAATCGCACACCACTACAAAATGGCGCAAACACTTTCTTAGGAACAGTGTGGGGCCGAGACGCTCATAATTGTCCTCTGCATTTGGCCTATAGGCAGACTCCGGGAGAACAGGCAAACTCCAACAAGGAATTATCTCTTACTTTCAAGAGCTGCACATTCAATAGTATATGGTCACAGGGTCACAGACTGGTGCTCAGAGTAAAGTCACTGAGCAGGGGCCTAGAACCTTCATGTAAACTTCTCACACTAACACAATAATGAATAGATTATGATACTTGCTGTGAAGCTGGCCTATTCAGTAACTACTGCTGACACAAGAGCTCACTCTCACAGCGGAGGATCTGCGCCACCGAAAAACATCATTACAGAGGATTCTGGTGCTTCCATTTAGCCTTTAGAGGAGAGTAGAACCTAGTCCAACAGCTGTGATCGGCAGTGCTAAAGTATGTCTTTTAGTGTTTGCATATTAAGTAGCCATGTGCTCCTGGTGTACGCTGAGAGTCAGGCCTTCAGAGCTGAAAAGGCCTTTAGGAATAACACGGTCTCAGTGAGAGTTCAAAATAAACCTGCTGCTGTGGTTTTTTACACGGTGGCACAGCGGTCAGCGCTCGGCTTAACAGCTAGAAGGTCCCAGGTTCTATTCCCACCTGGGCGTGGGTACTCCGGTTTCCCCTACCACTAAAAAACATGTGCCATGATGAATGAGGATGCGTTTGAGTGTGGAGCAACAAATGGAAATGAGCCCATACACTCCGACGTGGTGCGTTCATTATCATGCACCGTCCTCACCAAATAAACCTATAAATAAATATAATAACTTAAAATGCTGGATATATTCAGAACTTTTAAACCAATGACCTACAAACAAAATCTGTCCCATTACAGATTTCATTGAAAAGCCCTGCCATAATGAAAACTGCATATTGCAATTTGGGACAATTATAGAATCTTGAGGGCTCACAGAATTTAGACAACCCTATCCCCTACACCTCTACATTGTAGGGCAGGAGAAGGCAACTTCAGCAACTTCATGCTCAGGAACCAAATCTGGCCTTTGAGCATGTATCTTCTGGCTCTCAAGACAATGAATACTAAATAGTAAAACATTGTCCGTTCCTTTAATAATTCCCATTGGAGAAACCCCAGAATCCCCCTTTCAGTAAAAAGTGGTCACTGTTTGGAGCCTGGAGCCTCCATCGTTTAACTAGGGATAAATGGTCCTGTTGTGGAGGACACAAACTTGGCTAAACCAAACTTACCATCGCGTTCTAAATATACTGTTGGAATGGTGTTTTGCGGGCCGTGTACTCTTGTCCTCTGCCTGCCCCCGCCTCCTAAGTGTCGGACGGCTTTAATGTTACGAGGCGAGTGAAAGACGCCTCTGAAGCACATGGCGTCGGTGTAAACAACGCCGCGCTGGAGCTTCCTTCACACCGATGTACGCGGCAGAACACTTGACGCAGCAGATAGCGACGAGATTCCGTTTGAAATCGTTTCTTTGTTTGGTCGGAAGAGTACGCGTTGAGAGGAACATGTTTTGTTTGAGATTAGGGCAGCACAAATTAGGGAAATCTCTGAGGTCTTCCATCAGACTGAGATCTGCACATGTTTGCTAAGACAGCCAAGAACAAAATCAAAATGAAGGTAAAAATGTCAGTTCCGTTTTAGTCACGGTTTTTTGAGATGTTTAAATCTGGGTTTGGTCCTCAATTAGTCATTTCTAAGTCACGTTTTGACAAAATGAAATTCCTTCAGTTTTCTTCAAACTGAATGGGGGCAATGAAAAAGAACTTTGAGTTGTGCCAAAATCAAGGCATCTTAAATCAACATTTCTTGGATTGCTCAACACATTTCACTGTTTACGTTCATTGAAAATAATATTCAGTCGCAGTTTTGGCTGCTCAAAATGTTTTTATTTTTTTATCAGACAGTTTTGTCTGATTAATTCTTTTTAAGCCTCTTCATTTGAGCCTTAATGGCATTTTTCCTACACTCCTCCCAACATTCCCTGCTCTGCTCCATCTTCGCCTCCTGCAGTGCCTTGTTCTCCTGCCCCTCATCAGGTGTCTTGTTGAGTGTCTCTTCCACCCAGAAGTCCCCGCTCTGCTCCATCTCCTGCAGTGGTGCGCTCTCCTGCCCCTCATCAGGTGTCCTGTCCAGTGTTGGTGTCTTTTGCGCTCGGAGCTCGGTGAAGGCACGCTCAGACTCTTCAAGTCTTGCCTTCTGTCCGATTTTTGGGTCCAGCAAATTAATCAGATGTTTCCGAAGAGCAGCCGTGTCCTCCATCCATTTGTCACGGATCTTCCGACAAAAGCCTCTCTCCTCCACGAGCTCGCTCTCCAGTCGTGTCACCTTTTCCTGCATGCCACTGATTATTGACTTTTTCTGCTGCAGATTCAGCTGCAGTTCGACCATTTCTTCCGTGGCGCTCTCCCAGGCCGCCTTCATGTCATTGTCCTTCTCGTAGTGTTTGTCAGCTTTTTCCTCCAGAGCCCGGTTCCTCTTGCGCTCCTCTTTCAGCTCTAGGGCTGTCAGACTGAGTAGTTCTCTGAGCTTTTGGGAGGACTTGTTCAGGGTTTGCGTCTCGGCCCGAAGTGACGTATTCTCCTCCTTAAAGGCTCTCATGATGGTGTCTTTGGCCTTCAAGTTCAGCTGCAGGATTGTGTCTGGATACTGTTGCTTTTTTAGGTCTTCACAGAGGACACCTATTTCTTTTTCCAGAGCCTTCGTGATCCCCTCAGCCTCTTTTGCCGCAGTTTGGTGGGCCACCTGCAAAAAATATCAAAACTTTATTTATACAGCACTTTTCATACACATCATTTCAGCACAAACACATTTATCTATCGACCAACGACCCCCCACATGTGGTGATTTAAGGTGAACGGTTAGAACTGGATCTCAATTGTAAATTTAACCCAGAACTCAAGAATCAGCCCAACAATGGAGCAGGCAACACAAGGGAAAGCTTTTTGCACCAAACTCAAAGCTCAATGCACTAACAATGATTTGTCAGACAGTTGCAGCCTCTTTTTATTAGTTGTGGCACAACATTTGATTCACAAACATCTTTTTCAAAGTGTATATATCAGTCCCGTTGTTATTTTCGATTATTTAAATACAAAAAGTGCCTTTTATCGATCGTGTCTTAGATATTTTTATTTATCTGCCTGGTGTTTTTAATTCTATATTAAAAAGAGCCAGTCTTTTGAAGGTCTCTTTGAAATGAATGAATCACAACGACTCGGCTCCTAGTAAAGAGCCGTGAATCCCATCACTACCCCAATGAATTTTTCAAACAACGAATCATTGTTTTATCTTTAAAATCATTACCAAGTGAAATAATACATAATAAATTAGCAAGAAGCCTGTTGATCTGTTCAAGAATGCTTTGAGATGACAATAGGAAAGACAGTTTCATAGACGCTGCCTAAAAATAAATAGTTAAAAAGCTTTTGTAGAAATATATAACCCAAATTCAAAACATAAACATTGAAAAAGATAACCTACCTCCATGGAGCGCTTCTGGTCCTCAAGCCTCCCCTGGTTCATCTCCATCTCGTGGACCTTCTTGGTAATTGAGATGTTGTCCTTTTTAAGTGTGTTATACGTTTGGGTTAGTGCAGTGTTCCTCTGCTGTTCCTGGGTCATCTGCTCCTGGAGTGCCTCAGCGTCCTGCTTTAATTGGACGTTCAGGGCCATGTGTCTGCTCTGCTCCTGTATTTTCTGTTGAAGAGTTTTATTTGACAGTTTGAGCTGACCGTAACTGTCCTTCAGTGCCTGCGTCACCAAGCCAAAGTGCTCTCTCTGATGGTCTAACTCCTGTCGTAGAGAGACATTTCTGATGTCCCTTTCAGCGATGGAGGCCAGGAGTGTGATGTTGTCCTCCTGTAGCCTCTGGTTTAGAGTCTGGAGGTCTCTGACCTCCGCTCGGTTCAAATCCAGTGTCTGCTCGATGTGGTGGGAGTGATGTTTCTCATCCTGCAGAGCTATTTCAATGGTGGTCTTCTCCTCTTTCACTGACACCAGCTGGTTTTGCAGACTGTGAATGGTGTTCACTGCTGAGCTCAAAGCGAGCTTCAGCTGCTGGACCAGCTCGGTGTTCGGTGAGGGTTTTCTTTTGAAAAGGTTGGGTGCCATTTCCAAAAGCTAGTACTAGTGATGTGTCTGAGAGCAAAAATGGTGCGTTTCGACCGAAGTGTTGGCGCTAAGTGGTCAGATTGTGGGCTGGCTATAAAAGGAATGTGTGGAAACAGAATGTGACATCATCAATGGCACTGGGATCATTCCGTAACCATTGGTAGCATTCTAAGTTGTGTGTCCATTGGTATCATTCCATGTTACCATGGAGACAGAGGGGGCGTGGCCTAGCCAAGAGGGTAGGAAGCTTGTTATGTGAATCACAATTTGTCAGGTTTTTTTTATACATTTTCTGGCTAACTATAAGCATATTTAGTACTCACAAATAAAGTGGAGCAATAATCGTATCCCTTTGTATGTTTTTTTTCTCATTCTTGCAATAGAATATCATGCAGACTGAGGAGTACAAGGGAAAAACTGGCACTTGAAGCTAGCTGTTAGCATGTAGCATGAAGCTAGCATTAAAGTGAACTAGCAAACATTGTCCTTTAGCTGCAAAGTTAACTGTGCGTTGTCTGCTCTTAAAAGTAAAACTTCATGCAAGCCATGGAGTTTTCAACAGCGTTTTATTTTTATCGTCCTCTTGCCTTGAGCTCTGCTGTGATTGACGGCCATCTGTATGGAGATGGCTGGAAGGGGAAAGGGGCCGGAGTTAAGCATGTCTCCGCTCAGTTTAGTCCTTAATAAAGGAAGTATGTGCTTTTTTTTAATTTATTTTTTTGCATTATTGACATTAAAATATATCCATCCATCCATCCATTTTCTCCCACTTGTCCGTTGCCGGGTCGTGGGGGCAGCTATTGGAGCTGCCCAAGTCACATTGCACCAGTCCCCTATGGCTCCTTCTGCAGGTGGTGGGTCCACGGAAGGGACATTAAAATATAGTGTTTGGTAATTAAAATAGCATTAAAAAACATTACATTTGACTCGCCTCTACTTGTACCTGGAATGGAATGTCCTGTTGGGAAATACACGGCCTTGTAGCACCTTTAGCTTTCATTACAGAGAAGAAATCCATGGATAGAAGTCATTGAGCCTGTGCAGGTTGTCAGCTGATCTTATTCTTTGGGCACCCAGACCTGACCAACTGCAGCAGCCCCAGGTCAGAACAGTTACATCCAGGCAAAGGACACTTTCATTTAGATGGGCAGTGTAGTTCATCTTGCAGTAATGTCTGGTAGCAATAGTGACAGTTATTGACAAGCACATCCTACAGTGGGACTGTCTTTTACCATTTGAATGCAGAATTACTAGAGTGCCACAAATCAAAGCAAAAGGACAACGAAAAATATGTATCTCTTTTCACAGATAACACCCGTTGGAACTGTTCCCGTTGAATAAGTTTTTCAAAAAATCTCATTGTGTAATGTCTGATTTTCTACTTTGTCACACGGTAGAAAGGTCTAGGAAAAAAGTGGATTTTGCAGTCACCGTGTCCTAGGTGAGAATTGCGGTCCCGAGGTGTGGACATGGACATGGTCAGCTGCTGCTGTAGGTCGTCTTGTCCACTCTCCATTTCCACCACTCATGGTTCACACTATGCAGCGAGCTAATGACTCCAAGTGGGAGGTGCTACGAGAGGTCATGGGTTTCGAGGGGCCAAAAAGGGCAGTAACACCGGGACACGAACATAGCGCCCCCTGTAGAGCTGTCAGCACACGAAAGAGAACACAATTAGCTCAGCTCAGGGCTGACACCTGAAAACTATTTGACAATAAAGCACTTACTTCCTTCCTTACTTATTTACTTACTTACTTACTTACTTACTTAGTTACTTACAATTACAGACGGATCTATGCCACTTCGACGGGCCGGAACAGCTGTCTTTTTAGACACGCCTGACGCATTTGGGAAACAGATAAATCGAGGTGCAAATCCATCGAGCAAAGGTGTGTTCAGGCTTTGGGGTAGTAGTGTAGCCAGTGGCACAGGGAATATTTCATGGGGTGAGGGGAGAATGGATTCAATAAAATTTCAACAAATCCGGGAAGCGAACACATTGCAGCTTTTACGAAAAGTGTGAATTAACAGATGATGATGAACATCCTCAAGAGGCGCAGGTTGAATGTTTTTGCTGTGGCCTTCACAAAGCCTGTACCTACTTTTATGTCAATAAACGTTTTTTGTGAGGAAGAATGGGCAGAAATCCCTCAAACTAGAATAGAAAGCCTCTTGCCAAACTACTGTATTACCTCAGGTGCTAAAACGTTTCATTTTCTGTTATTTGGAAAATGTCAAAGATGAAACTAAAACCAGATTTTGTCATCTTCGACTTCTCTTTTGGAGATCTTTTCATCTTCCTCTCGCTTCCTTTATCACAATAGCAGCGTTTTAATCCAAATGTATAATCAGAAAGCTGAAAAGCTTTGCAGGATTCTGTTGCCAAAACCAACTCGGAAATGAACAAAAATGAACCATAATTTGAATCTTGCAAAAGAAGGATCGAGGTATTCCTATTTAAAAAAACGCCAACACGTTTCAAGTCTTCATCAGAGCACATACCCTCACAGGTGCACGGTGATTATTTATAACAGTGGGTCACGTGACGAACCTGATCACATGACCAGACAAGGTGCTATACATAAGAGAATTACAAGAAAACAAAAAAGATCTATATATGATGCATCATATATAATGATTCTGAGACCAATCTGACTCCAAAACCACCCTCAGTAATAACAAGCAGTTTGTGAACAGTGTGGCTTACAATCATATACAATATATTCAAAATACAAAGAAGGGGTACATGTCACAGAGCGAACATGTCACAGAAGACCAGAAGAGAAGGAGGCTAAGTTTTGCCGCACAAGCAAACCGTACCACAGGGATCCCAATGCACTGGTTGCAGACAGATACAGGTACGGTGAAGAGTCAGTTTCCTCATTGAGGCCGGGGAGACACATAGCATTGAGTGTGTGTATCCAATATGTTTCACGTTGTAAAAGGACCTTTAATCGGTCACCTCCTCAAAAATCCTGGGGCACACACTCTATTCCCATGGCTTTGAATGAGTTTGGACTGCTGTGACCAGCTGCTTGGTAATGCTTGGCCATTGGGTAGTTCATGTTTTTTGTGCGGATGGCGTACTTGTGTTCCACAAGAACCACATTCACATTCCAGTTTATACACAACATATGTAGTGTTGCATTTGGCAAATCCCTTGTATTTGTAAGATTTGTGTTGTCACAGGATCCGTTATGAATCTGTTGAATTATGATTCAACAGATTCATAATTTGAATCTGTTGGTCACAAGTAATGACAAGATCGTTCATAGTATCCAAGACATTTCCTTCATCAAAGCTTGTTGTTTATGGTTGCGCTTATTAGAGCTGCAGCAGTACATCTTGAAAAGAACCAGGAAATATGACCATATTAGTCCAGTGCTCCGGTCTCTGCACTGGCTTCCTGTCACTCAGAGAATAGAATTTAAAACAGCTCCGCTTGTGTACAAGTCTTTTCATGGTTTAGCACCAAAGTCCATCTCTGACATGTTAGAGCCGTATGAACCATCTCTGGCCCTGAGAACTTCAGGGAGGGGTCTCCTGGTGGTTCCCAGAGTCAGGACTAAACACGGTGAGGCTAAAGCTAAAATCTGGAACAGTCTTCATGAGGATGTGAGACAGGCCTCAACTCTGACAATGTTCAAATCCAGGCTGAAAACAGCTCTTTTTACCCGAGCATATGAAAACTGAAAGTATTTCATCTGCACTCTTGCCTTTTACTGTCATTGATTAATTTTTATGTTGGATGTTTTAATGATTGATTTGATCTGTTTTCTTGTAATTTTATGCAACTGCGAAAGCACTTTGAATTGCCTTGTGTATGAATTGTGCTCTACAAATAAACTTGCCTTGCCTATTATTTTCACATTTCATAAAAATCGCTTCTAAATGTGTATGTTTTCCTCTTTTTTTCCCCCATGTTCGCCGCTGTGTTGGCCTCCTCTTCTGGATCCTCAAAGGTCAGTGTCTTATTTCTTCTGTCTCAAACACTGAGCACACCACAAAAACAAAAATCTGCTTTTGCGTTGTTTGGTTCCACAACACACACCCAGTAAATCTGGTCACAGTAACTTGGACTCAACCTGCGTCCGTCTTTGTGCAAACTCACACTTACCCACCGGACCTGTGCCATACTCCACTGGTGACAGTCAGTGTTACAGAGCGGTTGACCTCACCCTGTTGACACGGGTGATTGGATTTTCGCCTCTTTTTGGAGCCGGGTCTTAAATGCTCCTAAACGGTTCTTCATTTTAAAGCTAATTTCAGAAAAGTCAGCACACATGAGCTGCTTCGACATCACTTTAATTAGGAGAAAACAATGATTATAGGTTAAATGGATACTAGCTAAAGGCTATTTAGTTGCCGTGAAGAAAGAGAGTGAAAGTACGGGTTCATTCTCGAGCCGTCAGGATGACAGACCGCCTTCGACATTTCCCGTCAAAGCTAAATATATTCAGTAAATGTCTGAGAGTTTAATTCATGTAACCTGTGGCAAAGACATTCAGGAAACCATTTTACTGCTTCCAGCGCACAAAACATCAAATCCGGTGTAGAAATAAAAAGGCTCATGAGTTAAAAAAAGCTGCAGCTGGGGCATCCTGTTAGTCCAGGAGAAGAGCAGCTTTATGGGACCATTTGTCACCGACAGCACCAGGCTTCACCTCATCCCGGCGGTGACGAGGAGTCAGGGATGAAGCTCTAGATCTTTGGGGCTTTTCTGTGAGAATGCATTGCCGGAAGAAGAGATATGCTTGAGGTTTTTAACACGCGTAACTGTGTGTAACATCGTGTGTGTGTGTGTGTGTGTGTGTGTGTGTGTGTGTGTGTGTGACTCAGTGGCTCCAGAGGCGGATCTTTCTGTCCGGGCTGGACTAAAGCACGGGACGAAGTACCTACAACAACCAGAGGAAGTTGTTTTATTGGGAAATACGTTGCTTTGAGAGTATGGTAGTTTTTATTGCAAGCATAGTGAGTGGAGATGTTGAAGACTGTGTATTTTTTGGGGGTGGAATATTAATTGTCATCTGTGGTGTGAGGGCTCTCGAGATGGGGCTCAGTGTTTTAGGGACTGTCCCATAACTTGTTTGAATGCTTTCTGACATATTACCACATCTTTAAAAAAGTGTTTCACAAATATGCTTGCCCTTTATTCGCGCCTTTAGCTTTGACTATAGCGTGCATTTGTTGAGGCGTTGTTTCGAGAAGATCCAGTGTTACCGTCATTTTCCACCAAGATCTTGTATTGATGATGGGAGATACCAGCCTGGTATCGGAATAAAAGTTTAGGTTCTGTTGGTTTGGAAAAAATAAAACGAAAGCAGGTACCCAAAGTCTTGATGCTGTTGGTCCAGGGACAGAATTAAAGGAAGTGACTTGGTTGTTTCAGCTCAAATACATGTTTTTTCCCAAAAACATTTTTTTCTTATTTTGCCCCAATTTTTTCTCATTTTCCCATCGTACCCCCATAATTTTGCTAATTTAGAAATTATGACCACACAGGTCACACGGATTTGATATTTCACAACATCATACCGCTGTTCTAAAAGGGGATTTTGCTGATATTAGCATTTAGCCACTGTTAGCACAACTTTAGCTGTTGATAGCGTAACATTAGCATGTTGCTTACCTACATGGTTGTGTTTTAGCTGCTTCTTTCCTCTAGTATTTGCCATGGCCCCTCTGAATAATTCCATAACCCCACCAGAAGGCAGCGTTTGTCCACATTTGTTCTCATCACGGCTCTAAAAATGTTTATTGACGATCTGTACAGCGTGCTCCTCTGTGGGGGCGTCGCCCACAACACTTGCGGTTGTGTCGTGTAGTGGAAACACAAGTGTGTTCTGGGTAGAGTTCATACGTGACAATGCGACACAGATCGTGACGTGCCCGGTGGAGTCGTGTTCACTGGCGAAACGCCTTATGGCGGGCGATCCATCTCGTGCTCCCTGAACCGCACTTCCACGACGTGAGCCTGATGAATCCTCGCGTTGTCATCTTGGAATATGCCCGTGTCGTGAGAGAAAAAAGAAAGCAGCCACATCTCTGCCCTTCAGCCCCCAAGCGGCCGGCTCCGATGGCCTCACGAGTCGACGTGCGGTTGGCGCCTCCACAGCTGTAGCCTTTCTAAGGCGGCGAGTCGGGTTTCCCTTCCCCTCTCCTGCAGCCGGCCTGATGGATGGCCTCGCTCCTCCGTGAGAAAGTGAGTGAGGAAGAGGAGGTGTGCGTTTGTTTTGTTGGCGGGGGCGTCCCGGCAGCTCTGACCTGAGGAATAACAGCATAAATCTGCCGCGTCAACACGACCACATTTCCGCGCTCGCTCTCTCGTCCCTTTTCCTCCCTCCTCTCGTGAGGTTTTAGGCTCAGCAGGTGACGAACGGAGCGCCTTCCATCAGTGTGTGTTTGGGACAGGGCACGAGTTTGTTTAGTGGAGGCACACGTGACAAAGCTATGAAACTTTACAGCAGAATGTTCCTGTGTAAGCCTGTCTTTCTTGGGGGACTCCCTTGAAAAACATGATTTGAATCTCAACGTGGCTTTCATGGTAAAAAAAAAAAAACATTTGCAGATAACAAGTAAGGAGCAAAAGGAATATTGTACTGCAGTGAAGCTAGTGTTACTTCAAAATAAAGCTGAATTGCAGTTTGTCTAATATTTATGGTCGGTGATTATAATCCTACAAATAGGGGTTGTTTATTTCAGAACATTGTGGCAGATGTAGCACATTTAATGGAGAGAATTCTGCACTAAAGCCATTTCAACCTGTAAAATGCAGTGAATTCATTTTTTTAAATTTATTTATTGGTTAATTTAGTCGGGACAGTGCATGTCCCACATGGAACATACATGAGCATGTAAACAAGCCACACCGGATTGTAGCCTTGGGCCTTGCGTCCGTCGTCCCCCATGCACACTCTCAAACACACTCTCATTCATGCTGGCCTATTGTAAATGTTTTGTTTAAGTGGTAGGGGAAACCGGAGTACCCCGAGGAAACCTACGCAGACACGGGGAGAACATGCAAACTCCACACAGAAAGGCCCCGTCCAGGTGGGAATCAAACCCAGGACCTTCTAGCTGTGAAGCACGAGCTCTAACCGCTGTATTACCGTGCCCTTCCCCTCTCCGCCCAGACCTCCTCCAGCTGTTCAGAGGGGATCTCGAGGGGTCCCCAGGCCAGCTCAGAGACATGTTCCTCCAGCGTGTCCTGGGTCTTCCCCAAGGCCTCCTCCCATTTGGACAGGCAGTCGTTTTACTGGTGTTTCTATCCGTGCAAAAGACCTTTAAAACATGCGTCCTTCCTTCGCTAGCAGCAAGACACCGCCTGCTCGTCTCCAAGGAGATTCTGCTGCCTTTACTTCATCCAAACATTACACATTAGGAAGTCCTCAAGATACGTTTGATCTTTCCTCCGCTTTGTTGCCTTCCTTGGGAGTGGGCTCCTCCAAAGCTGAGTGGAGTGTCCGCGATATGATCAAATCATACGATAAAATGTTTTACAAGTAAAAAGCTGTTTGTGTTCTGGTTTTGGTTAAGGTTCTTATATTTGGGTTAGAATAAAGATAAAAAATAGTCCGATAAGCCTTTACTGTCTCCAGACAGGAGCACTGACATACCTTCTTATGTTTCCAATCACCTGGTTATGTTGATCATCAAGATTGACAGAAGAATCAAAGAGTTCTTGTCTCGGTTCCTCTCTCTGTTCACTGTTGCGGTTTCATTGCTAAGTAAAGTTTGTGTGGAAAAAATCGACACGGATCCTCACTTACCTTTGTGATGTAACGCATAACCCGGAATGTTCCGCCGTGTGGCGTTTAAAGGGATCAAGGCGTCTGCCGTTTTGAGTGACGGTGTGTAAATCCCCCCAGACCTCCTCTTCTCACGTGCTCAGGCCCTGAGCGTTATCGCCTTCTCACGAGACAACTCCCATCTCAAAAGAACAAACCCCACTCCTTTCCTTTCGGACTCTGACTCCGGACCAAGGCCGCGCCGACGAAACGCCTTCGACTTCGAAATCATACAAAAATCCTGTCCGTTTGATCTGACGCAAGAAATATGGCGTTTCATATAATCCTGCGCCGCTCCGAAACCATATGACCGCCGTAAATTACAACGTGGAGGAGCAGCACGGAGAGCGGAGGAGGCCCGCGGCCAAAACGGGGAAATCTACAACTTAACTCGGACTCATGTTGGTTTTAAAAGACATCCGACCCACGGATTCATTTTCTACAGTGCAACGCTTTTGTGCAAAATGACGTAAAAATAGGACAACCACGTTCTTTGGTTGTTTTTGGGTAGTTTGTCAACAATGGAATCATCTGTAATAGAATAAAGGCCTGTTTTTCTGCTGTAGATTCTAAATAACATTGAATCAGTGCAATAATGAATCATGTCGTTGTGAAGATTAGGTGTTTTTTTTGTTTCCAGGTGAAAGTTGAATGTTAACTCACATGTTCTTCAGTGGGAACGGGTCCAGGAAAGTCTTATGCAAACTTCTATATAAGTTTGAGAGATGCGGATTGAGTCTGCAGGTGGTAACTGCTCTTTGGATGCCCGGTCACAGGTAGCAGAAGAAGAAACCGCAGCTACTTCTTTAGATATACCATGATCCCAGACGAGGGAAGGACTATGGCGAAGAGGGTAGAAGGAGATCGAGAAAGAATGGCGAAACTTGTTCAAATCGCCCTCTTATGCCACTGTATGTATATTTAAATGTATTTTATATTGTCTTTTTTGTACGGCACTTTGGTCAACTCTGTGGTTTTTATTAGTGCCTTATAAAAAAAGTGGATTGGATTGAAACTTAAGGAAAAATACTGGCAATTTACACTTGAACAGGTTTTGGCTAGCGGCGGTTCTCGTAGTAAGAGGGTTGGAGGAGATGATGGTGATCATGGTGGAGGAGGAGGAGGAGATGATGGTGATCATGGTGGAAGAGGAGGAGATGATGGTGATCATGGTGGAAGAGGAGGAGATGATGGTGATCATGGTGGAGGAGGAGGAGGAGATGATGGTGATCATGGTGGAGGAGGAGGAGGAGATGATGGTGATCATGGTGGAGGAGGAGGATCAAGGAAGGAGACAGGTGTTTGACCTAAAAAAGCCGCAGACAAGCATACTAAGGACGCTAACCCCGAGCACGCGTCCGGACGATATGCCTTTCATCACAGCGCACACGAGAGAGAAGAAGTTGTTTGCTGTTTTATAGAAGGAAACCACTCTTCAGATGTTTGAGTTGTCACTAAAGCAAAAAAGCATTACCGTCAAAGTCACTGTTCTGCTTGGTGCGTTTCTTTTTACAAAAAGCTCGTTCTCTCAGCTTTTTAGTCAGAAACTGGCTTTTTCAGTTAAACTTACTTATTCAACTGGTAATAACGGAAGAATGAGATTAAAGTAAAAAGTCTATTCGGATTTTACATAGTCATAGTGAAGGCCCCATATTCTGTAGGTCTTAAAAACACCTGGCAATATGGGGTTGGCTGTTCTGAAATTGGTTGGCAGCCAATGAGTTAGGAGACTCTCCGTAGTACAATGGGTTCAGTTATACTCGAGTAAAGGTTCAGTAAAGCCACACTGGGGAACATCTCAGGCTGTATGATTTATTCAGACGTTTTTACTTGTGAAGAGACAATGAAGTGGTGCTTGGTGTGGAAGGTTTGAGAGCCACTGTCCGGATTCCTCCCTGTTAAACGCATTGGCGAGCATGTGCTTTGTGATTGGTCGACCGGATTCCGTGCGCCGTGATTGGCTGATCCTTCTCCCATAAGTGTCACGCGTTGAGCGTGTGTTGATGTTAGACAGCGCCGCGGTCTGCTTCTTCTCACTAACGCTGCGCACCTCCACAGAGCCAAGTCACGGGGGGCAGGTGCGGAGGCGGGCAGCCCAGTGTGGAGGCTCTGAGCGGGGGCTGGAGCTGGGGGTCTGGGGGCTCTGGATCAGACAGTACGTGCCACATAAAGCGCCCGATAAGGGACCATTTGTGTGCTGATATAAACCTATACAACAGGGATAGGCAACTTCAGGCCCCAGGCACAAATCCGGCCCTGCAGCATAGAACCTCTGGCCCTCAGGATGTTTTTGAATGATTCTGAAGATGATATTACACCAATCAGATCAAATGCCTGTTAGAGTACTCAAAAAATACAGTCAACCTAGGTCATGTGTAGGGCTGGATACCGATACCTTAACGATTCTCTTTCCGATACTTATACTAAAATATCTCCAGAACCAGAAAACAGAACAATAATGTGTGGAAGATTTGCAAATGTACAATATCGGGTTCATCTCCAGTGTCAAGACATGTGTGAAAAATGTGGAGTCATTTGGGGGGAAAAATAGGAAAATTGGGAGAAATTGTGTTAAAAAAAGAAGAAGAAATAATTGTGTAAAACAAAATGTGGGGGGGAAATGGGTTAAAAATAGAATATAAATGGAGAATGCAAATAAAAAATATTAGTAATAAAGAAAAATGGAGGGGGGGGTTATAACTTTTGTTCTAAGTTATAACGTGATCCCAGAACAGACCACGAAGTGTAAATCTCATATCTTTGGAAAACATTCATACCTACTCTCTGGTCCACAGCGGTTTGTGTTTTGTGGTGATACCGAACGGTTTGAGCATCCACGCACGAGCGTACACCAGAGAAGAACCACAGACTGAAAACTGTTTAGCCGTATTTGTTCCTTTATGCCTGTGTTGGCACTCAGAAATTAGCCTGTTTTTAGCATAGAGCTAACGTAAAGCTAACGGCTACTTCCTCCTGCTGCTGCACGACCTCTTCCCTTCAGCGTCTCTCTGCCATATGCAGCGGGATTTTGGCTTGTCTCTTTAGCCAATCACCAGTTATATCCTCGTTTTGGTCCATTATAATGTGTTATAAAAACTTTAGAAATGTGCAGCACACTGCGAAATCAAACTATTGCACACAGCAAAGGGGACTGACATTATATCAGGGAGAAATTTTCTATATTTTCTCTCATAATATTGATGATCAGGAATAATCATTTCCTCTCACAATGATCCTGATTCAAAGAGTCTGTCCCAGGTTACATATATATCTTATAATATAAATAAAAGTACGGCTGATCCTTTTTTTTTTTTCTTGAACCTCTGAGTTGAGTTTTAATATCCAGGCCTGTGGTAAGTTCACCGACTGAGGAGAGGACAAACATTCCCACGTTTGACTCTGAGGAATTTCATCAAACCTCTTGGGCAGAGGGAGGACGGCGAGGTGCAAAAGAACAACACGGAGCTCAGCCGTGCAAAAACATCAGAGGGGGGTTCAAAAGTCAAAGTCGCCGCCGAGACTGGGAGTACGGCCAGGTGATATATGGCCGCTTTAGGGGAGCCGCGCGGCACATCGAGTGGATGGTGACGTGAGGTTCATGAGTCAGAACTTTCCAACGGCTCTTTAAAGCACTTCGCTTCCACAGCACATGAACATGTTCTAACATTTCTAAAGCTATGGCTGTACAGGCCTTCTACAGGATACAGAAGAGTTTTTTTTTTTGTTAAGGCTAGTTCTGTTAGCTTGTTTTCTCCCTTAACATCTTAGTTTTAATGTCAGAATAAAAAAGACAAAAGTCACACTCTTTCCACAACAGCTCCGCTTTAGCAGCTCCTACAGACGCCACACGTTACAGTCCTAGACTTAAGAACGTTTTTTCCAGAGATTTTTTTCAATATTTAGTTCCTTGCCTGTTTTATAATTTTGAATCCCCTGTGAAATGATCTTTGTAACTAATATTTGATCAAACACGAAATCACTAATCTAAACCTGGCTCTGTCCATTTTTTAGATTTCGTGGATTTGTTTCTCATATCAGTAATCGACTGCAAAAATATCAAACTAAATATCTATTCATATTTTCCCCCAACTCACCTGCAGTTTCTGGCCTTTATTTGTAGACCTGCAATGTGCTTTGACAGAGTAAAGCAATAGTAGAAATACGATGTAAAAAGTTAAAAAAACATTTAACCCGGGTTAAGGTCTGAAAACTAAGTCTGACCCAGTACTAAAACAAACAAAGCCACAACAGTTTGAACCTACGACTAAACCCGGACCAAATCAGGACTGAAGTCCAGGACTAAGTGGAAGGCGCGCACTATAAATCACTGGCCGGGCTCTGGAGGGAGCGTGTGCATGACTCGGAGAGAGACTGTCTGCTCTGTGTTCACGCGGCGGATCGGAAAAGTCGGCCTTTGAAGTCGAGATAAAGAACATGCAGCACCTTCTCAGCAGCAGCAGCTTCATAACGACTCGGAGTCAGTCAGCACATAGCGTGCACATTAGCCGTATGCTACGATGCCAAAGTGTCCGTGAGACCTAAGGATAGATTTGACAAACCTATGAGGTCTTCATCTTATACTTTTCATACAGTACTTTGGAAGTCTCCAGCCTTTCCACTCTCGTTACTCACAGTAGAAAGTGTCTGTGATGCCCAGGCCACACTCCAGAGCCGGTCTAATGATTTACCGAGTCTCTCCTCCTCCTGATCCAAAAGAAACTCGAGTGTGCTTTCTTTGTCCTCCCTCTACACTGAGAAATGGAAAATCTACATGTGAGAAGATATTCTTAATGTTGACAGGTGACTTTGTGCAAAATTGACATTGTTTCCTGGTTCAAGTAAACAACTACCAGGGGTTAAAGTGAAACAGAACGACACGTTATGACTAGGGCCGGGACTTTAACGCGTTCATTTAGATTAATTAATTACACAAAAATAACGCGTTAAAAAATTTTTCCGCGTTTTAATCGCACTTGTCTTTACAACGCGGAACGTTTCTCACTGGATGAGTTTAGGCGGACCGATTATACTGGAGCACCAACTAGCGTTCAGACAACAACAAACCAGTGAACATGGACAAAGAAGCTGATGAGACCTCTTTGGTCGGCCTTGTGGATGGGACATTTTGCTATAAAAAACGAATGGAGTGTGCAAGCTATACAACAAGGACTCCGCATATCACCGCAGCACATCGAGCCTCAAGTATCACCTCGATGCTAAACATACTGTGGACGTTAGCCCGACTCCGACTACAAGGACCCACACTCTACCAGATGGTTTAAGGACCAGGATAACTAAGTCCACGTCTGAAAAATTAACCAACGGCCTGGCTCACCGGATTGCACTCGACTGTAGACCACTTGGAGTGGTAGAAGATATGGGCCTGCAAAATGTACTACAGATTTGACCAAACCGAAGCACAAGGACACTCGTGCATCGTGTCTTCAGAGTTTCTCACGGATCATCACATGGAGGAGCAGGACTTTTCGCGGTCCTCGGCAGGTGGACAGCGTGTCTTCATCGATACAAAGGGCCTGACCAGTAACTTTAAGGTGAGGAACATCAGTTTTGGACGTGTTTGTAAAGCGAGTGATGAAACTGATGAGTTTGGGGAAACTGCACCGGCATGAGGGTTCAACCGGTCAATACGCCGGTTAAACCTCGCTGTCTGGACTCTAACCTAACCAAATAACAACTGAATTATTCATTTGACGGATAAATGTTTGCTTCCTTTACCCCTTGACTCAATTTTATCTGCGTCTGCGTTGAGATGTATGTTTGCGATGGCAGGAGTTACCGGGTGTGACTGAATCTGAATAAATGAGGATGCAAACACGAGTGCGCCCTGTTTTTGCCCTGGCCTTGTCCCTCTGTAGTTCTTAATTTTATGAAGTCGACCCCCTCCTCCCATTTTTAAAATGTGTTCCCTCCACCTTCCAAACGCTTTCGACGCCGCTGGTCAACAAGCGTGACCTGCTTACTGTGTACCGTATACTTGTCAGTGGTTAATGTATAGGTTTGCGTATAGTCTCGTTGTGTTGCATTGCTTCTCCTGCCAACAGCTCGTTGTGAGGAGGGTCAGGGCTGGACACTGTGCGTGTGTGTGTGTGTGTGTGTGTGTGTGTGTGTGTGTGTGTGAGCGGCTCTAATGACATTCCTGAGATGCCGCGGAGGAGCACATTAACCTGCATGACTTCCTCCTGGACTCCACATCAGAGGGGGCTCACCAATAGAATCAGTTTATTTTGATAATTAAAGCCACACTGCGTAACATCTCAGCCGATACAATAACGTCACATACAGGCTTATTTCATAGAGCGCAATTTGTACATAAGTAAATGTTAAGTGCTTCACAGTTACATCAACATTGGAGACCAAACACATGTCTCCAAGTCTGTTCTGAAAGTGTGTAATCCATGTTTCTTCTTCTACAGTTTCAGCGCCTAAAACCAGAAACTGTCCTCCACATTTTTAAAGTATTCCAACATTATGTCTGTCCTGTGCTGTTCTGTGTTTGGATATATCAGGCCACGCTGACGCTGTAGACCACGCTGTAAATTGAAACCGAATTGTCTTTTTTTAATATGTTTTTCCTATTCAGCTGCCAGCAGGGGGAGCCCCAGGCAAAGTCTTCCCCAGCTCTATAGCGCCTGTATTTAATTATTACAGAGACATCATTTCAAATAATAAAACGCAAAAAAAAAAAAATCTGTAATTTTTAAGCCCCAAATGCAGAATATGTCCCCTTTAAATTCTATATTTCTAATCTTGGCAATGTTCCTTGCTGTTTAAGTCCATGATTATGCCCAGATTTCTAACCTAGCATTTCGGTTTTAGAACCATTGACTCGAGGTGACTGGTAACACTTTCTCTTTGTTGCTGTGGTTAAAGACAATGATTTCCTTTTTATCTGAGTTTAGCTGGAGCAAGTCGTTTTGCATCCACACACTGATCTGTTCCGTGCATCTACAGGCCCACGTTCACCTTAGCTGACCCAATGGAAGCATGTGTAGACTGAACAAGAGAGGTCCCAGGATCGACCCAACAAATACCCACCAAATCAGGCTTTGTTTATGTAGTTTTCTGCGGAAATCAGGGCTAGCGTCAGGAAGGGGTTGTGTATCAGCAAAGCTCCGGTGGATGATTTGACAGAAAACATAATTCCAGGTACAGTTTTGATGAAGGAACAACATTGTAACAGAGTAAAGGAGTCCATTTTGCATAACACCTCAACATTTAAAACAACAAGCCAGTGATGTAAAATAAAGGCTACGTTAAATATAAAACCTAGAGGGTTGGGACAGGAGAAAGGTCTGTCTCCATTGTGTTGGAGCAAGTGTCTAAAGAATGAGCCAGCTGCATATCGGTTCTCATTGCGTGTTAAAGTCAGAATACCCCACATCTGTTTACATACCACATCCCTGTCCCCCGGTTGCCCCGTCTTTGCCCTCCGTTTGCCCCCGTCCTGCTTTGGGACACAAGGCCACGGGGTCCCAGGCTATGGTCCGCCTGCACTAGAGTGGGACGTCCAATCCAGCCGCCATGTTGGGACTGCAGGTTCTACTCAGGCACACGTTTCATGGGAGCTCTGTTTTGATAATGTCTCTCAAATGAGAGTGTAAGGCGATAACTCCGGACCTTATGGAAGAACATCCCAAATACTGATTGTGAACCGGGACATGTTATGAAGTGTCAGATAAATGTTGTAGTAGACATTGTATGGTTCATAGACCACTCTTTTTAATAGAATTTGTGAAAAAACAAATGTACACTCTTGTTTGTAAAATGTACTCTAGAAGTAAAGTTGGAATTATTGGTAGTTAGCTCATGTAGCTTGTAGCTTCTTTGTCATATCCAAAATGTATGAGAAAATCACTTAAACACTGCGTACCATTTCACCCAATAAAACTGCGTGTATTTTATGTCAGATATTTGATCGTTGCTGTGAGCGGGTCCTATTTTTTAGGTCCTGACTCTAACTTTACTGGGAGTGGGACGTCTCCAGCTTGTTTCCATGGAGATGTCGAATGAAGGCAGCTGAATGTGAGATGGATTGGAATGTAGAGCCTCATTACACCGCCTTTTTAAAAAAGAAACAAAAACTGGCTTAATGTTCTTCTGTTCTTCTCTGTCAGCACAAATGAACTTTATTCACTTTAGTTTTGGAGGCATTATTGAATCACAAAGACATGACTGTTGTCAGCTAAAAATACTTTAATCCACAAGATTATGAAGAAAAACGTTTTAGTCGTCAACGCAATCTACAGAACTAGGCTCGTCGTCTTTACCGTCAAAAGATGGCTGCCACGATGGCAGTGGCCGAGTTCCCTGCTCTGCCTCTGTGGGTGGAATGGGTTTTTCGGCGACAGGTGCCGGGGAGAACGCGGAGCTAATCCCCTCCCCAGCTGTTGCCGTGCTGTTGCGCCGCAGCAGTTGTTCGCCCAATCAGCTCTAAGTGTGGGCCGGCGGGTCGTGCCAAGAAGTGCCCGCGAGTGTTGATGTGAGCCATTTTCACATTTAGCCCTGTTTATGTTACAGACTGTGGGGGCTTTCAGTCCAGTTCATCCGATACGCGCACCCGGCCTGTGTCGGCACGCACGGCCATGTCCAATCCGCTAATACTGACTTTGGCCACGAGGAATATAGGCATAAAATTATTTCAAAAAGTGTTCCATTTCACATTGTTTTTTCTGTTGTTTTGCCGTCGGCCACATTGATTCATAAATCAAAAAACAACTTTGCACACTCATGTCCAAATTTTAATGATAGTAATTACGTTTCGGCATTAGCCTTCATCAGATCTTTCTTTTTTCTTCTTTGAACCAAAACGTATGTGGAGTGGACCAGCCCAGGTGGCTTAAATCTTCTCCAAAGTGTGGGTGGTACCCGTCATTCAGGCCACATTGATTTAAACATATAGAAGATCTCCGAAGCCCTGCATGTTAATTAAGCAGAAGCACCTTGCACTAGTTCACTCAAGTCCAGCCAAATATTTAGTGCCGGAAAAAAAAAACTATCCCAGAGTGATCAGGCTGTGTCTGAAGGTCCAAAAAAACAACAACCAAATTCTAGTGACAGATTAGTATTTATGGATAAATATTAGTCAGATAAGTTTTATTTAACTTTAATTTGACAATAATAAAGACAACGGCTTGTATTATTGCCTTAAAGGAGAAGCCATTAATCATTTAACTTGAGCTAGCTGAAGCTAAAGGTAAGCAGCTAGCATTAGCGAATTTTCAAAGTAAGTAAGTGATTTATAAAAATGTTATTAGAAAAAGCAAAATACTGTTAAAGTATTTATGACAGTTTTCATTCGTCTGTATTGTGTCAAAGATCTGACCCGTCGATGCTCACTTCTTTGTGTTGTAGGAAAACTTTTTTTCACTCCAAAATGGCGTGGTAGAGGGGATGCGTGGGCATTAGACATTGAAGTTTTGGTTTAGCAGAGTTTGTTTCATATTGCACTTTGTCGTTAGCATTAACGCAGTGGCAAAGACAGCGCATCACTCTTTGAACAGTTCTGCACACCTGGGAAAATACTTAGTTTTCTATTTTGGTTTAGTTCTTCACCTTTGTTTGCTCCACCAATAGTCACAATAGTTACTCGCAACAATAAAAGAAAAATGGCTCCCAAATAAAAGCCATCAATCCCATTACCATTGTCCCTGCGTGTCTCTGGCCGCTGTCTGACGCTCGGACTCTGGTTTTGATTAATTTCGCACACGTGTAACCATTTCCCTTCATTCATCTTGACTGCCGACCGGCCCGGTGTCACGGCGGGTCGATCCAGGGGTGAGGGAAGGGGAGGCAGGGGCTGACCCATCCCTGTGTGACCCCAGTGCACGCTGCTTATGGTCCATCAGTCATGCGCCTGAAGACGACGTCTGTGGGGCGTTATGTCCGTTGGCGGAACATTCCGTAGGATTTGTGGGAAAATGGCAACGTTTGAGTGGTGCCATAAAGATACTGCCGTATACATTTCTGTGCATCTCAAAGACAACAATTATTAGCAATTTGTTTTGTTTCATTTTTTGGTCAGAAACAAAAATGTACACAAAAAAACTAACATTCAATCGTAAAAAGAACCCAGAAACATTAAATTAAATCAGAACGAAAAAGGCATGGTGCATTATGGGACTTTTTATGCAGAGAAAAAACTAGTTGACATTAATGCGTATTAGATCTTTTAGTGACCCAGCGGCTGAATGGGTGGTTAGCTTTGCGCCTTTACTTTCCATTACAGTGGCCTCTATGATGCTCCGGGATCTAGTCTTTAGAGTTTCTGGTGGGTTTTCTTTGCTGAATGTATGCGTAACCATGAAGATGGTTCCAACAGTAGTGAAAACCTACCAGAAACCTTAAAAAACAACCCATCCTGGAGCATGATAGTGGCCACTGTGATGGAAAATAAAGGCGCCATGCTAATTAGAAAAAAATTCCATCATTGTTTTAGGCTGTATTTGCAAAAAAAAATTTTCAATTCATTTCAAGTTTATTTGTATAGCACATTTAAAACAACTGCGGTTGACCAAAGTGCGTCACAATAATAGGAGGTCACATAAAATACAAGTAAAAGATAACATGCCAAGATACACAACTAGCTCGTATTGAAGGCCAGGGAGAAGAGGTGTGTTTTCAGTCTGGACTTGAACTGTTCCACAGAGGACCTGAGAGGACCTGATAGACAAAGGAAGACTATTCCATAGTCGGGGCGCTGCCACAGAGAAGGCTCTATCACCTCTCGTTTTTTTCCTAGTTTTAGGAACATCCAATAGGAGCTGGTCAGCCGTCCTCAAAGCTCTGGATGGAGTATAGAGTCGCGAGAGATCACTCAAATAGAGCGGGCCCAAGGAGTGGAGACATTTAAAAACAATCAACAAAACTTTAAATTGTTGTGTTGATCTCAGTCAGATTGAAGACTTAAAGGAAGTCCACAGTTTTTCCATACTGAGATATGTTCTTACCTGAGCTTAGAGGAGTTGATACTCACCTGTCTGGTCTTTGTGCCCGTGGAAGAACGTGGTCGTTCTAACATCACCCCATTTGGAGCTATAGGAATATTGTTCCCAGATAGCAAAAAGACATTGTTTCAACATTGATTTAGGATCAGATAGTTGACTTTTGGTTGAGGTTGATTTACAAACACTGTATACACGCTACAACTACCTGGATATAGCCTTCAGTATGATGGTCCTGTCAACTGTACTTTTATGAAACAAAGCATTGTACAGTGGTAACGTCGTGATAGCTACAAATTGAGGGAATTCACTGCACAAAAATTAAACATTCTTTACTCAACGTTGTCTCATACAAAAATAAATATTAAGTAATGAGTGTACCATTTGTTTCTGGTGTTATTTGGTCACAAGCTCAATCTCCTGCTTTTCCTCCATGTCGCATGCTCTTCTGCTCCGAATGCTTTTTGTTTGTTTGATTTAATTTACTGCACATTCTTCACGGAGGCACTGGTTATGGGTTATACTATATTTATGGAAACAAAGTTTTGGACTCTGTCTAGTAAATGCAGTATTCTTAGGCTGTAATATCTGTCTTAGGACTGCAGGAGGCACTGTCACGCTAAAGGCACCAAAATAACGATTTTAATGGGGCATGCCCAGTAAAGTTTCGTAATGTAAATACCGTGGTAAAGTGGTGATTCTGAGTGCTATATGGATGCATAATGTACACAAACAGGAGGGGGTGGATTGTATGCCTCAGATTCATAGATTGGACTGGTTATGCCTGTGAAAATGACTCAACATGATGACCGCGGTGAATGCTGTTTAGAGGTTTATTTATGTGGTGACGCGGTAAGTACCTCCAATATCAAAATATCGTTTAAAAAGGTATATTTATAATAATAGGTATAGTTTAATCAATGTTGAATCCATGTTTAAAAAACATTTGAATTTCGACATCTATTCAACTCTAACTAATCGATGTTATTTGCATGACATTGATTCCACGTCAGAAAAGATAAAAAATCAACGTTGTGTTCAACATCGATCATATCGAGCGCTTTCAATCACAGGTCAACTTCATTTTTCAACATCTATTCAATCACAGGCCATAACACTATTTCAATGTTGAAACAATTTCCTTTTGCTATCTGGGTTGGGAGAGGCCAAATGCTAACAACATCTTTGATCGTTTTGTGTGACTGAGGGCACACAGTTCTTACCTGAGCTTAGACGAGTTGATACGCACGTGTCTGGTCTTTGTGCCCGTGAAAGAGCGTGGTAGCTTCCAACTTCACCCCGTTTGGAGTTATAGGAATATGCTGGGAGAGGCCAAATGTTAACAACATCTTTGGTCTTTTTGCGTGACTGAGAGCACACACAAGGATCAGATAGGTACACATCAACTCGTCTAAGCTCAGGTAAGAACATATCTCTGTATGTAAAAACGGTGGCCTGTTCCTTTAAGTGATTTTGCGAGATATTGTGTGTCATTTGGACATATATATTGTGCAGCCCTAATGTAAATATAGTGTCATAGGACGCATTTACAAGCCCGTCTTGATCCCAATCCTGCCCGTTTGCTCGGATTGTACAGTTTGTTTGAGGTGTTGTGAACGCGCAAACGGAGTCTGAACCGGGCCAAAGAAGCGAAACCCTGGTCCGGCTGCAGACGTGGGTCTCGGTCCGGTTAAGACGAACTCTGAATCGGATCGTTTGATTTGTGAACGCTACTGAGCCAGAGAGCGGAACACAAACAGTCACGGCATTCATTACGGAATGTTGTGAGATCTATTTAAAATGAAACTTCATGTGCAGACCCTCTATAATTAGAAGTAACGGACTTAATACGAAATTTACACCAAAACATAGCCATGACTCGCAAATATAAAGCAGAAACCTTTGATACAAGCAGCGACTGAGACCGGAGAGCAAAGACCTGATCAGATCCTTTTTGGTCCTTACGCTGTTTCCCTCAGACAGTGGTATGCAGTTTTTGACGTCTTTGCCCGTAGCCTTCGCAGTTGTCTCATGTGCAGAAAAATATCTCTTTGGTCCGTTTTAGTCCTGGTTTTTCCTCGTCTGCTGCTCGTGATGAGCCCACTGCTGCCCCGAGTATCGGCTGATTTATCTCCCATTTCGTCCATAAAAAGATCAGTGCGCTCCAGGTGCAGTTACTGTCGATGCCAGATTAAAACCGTGTGAAAAGTAACCCCAACACGGCCATAATCCAATACAGCTCCATTTTGTAAACAAGAGACGGAAAAGGAAGTGGACTTTAACCGCCCAATCAGAGAAGCGTGTCTCTTGCTCACTGTTTTCATCTGTGGAAGGTTCTGATACAGCGCCCCCACGTTTCGCCCTGTAACTGGAATATAAGCGTGTCCTCTGGCCTGACTTTTGACTCTGACGGGAGCGGAACAACACCCGCTCGTCTCCATGGAAATGTTGCAGCTTGTGTTAAATGCAAATAAATGAGGTTATTTTCCTGTTGGTTTATCTTTGATATAGTAGCATTGTCTGTGCAGGTGGTGCGGTGGCTGCGTGGTTTGGCGCTCTTGCCTCACAGTAGAAAGGTCTCTGGTTCTATTGCCTAACCATGTGGGCCTTTCTGTTTACCCGTCTCGGTTCAGTCCTCACATCCAGAGTTGATTGAGCAATTCCAAGTGGCACTTCACAGATAACAATTTAGTTAGAGGTATAGTGTTCAGCTTGATATTTCATGGTAATTGTCTATTCAATAATAGGTGGGGAAAAACACTTATTTTGTGAATTTTAAAGGCCTAGTTGTGCTCACTCTCTGACTGAGAGCCCGGCTGACCGTGGTTTCTGTCACTTCATTATCTCCTTTGGCTCGATCTTAATTTGTTTCTGTGGAAAAAGCTGCTCAGAGCTGGCACGCAGACAGACACTCCAGTTTGAGCTCCATCGGGTGAAGTTAAGAAAATAAGTCAATATAATCTGATAAACCCGCACGGGTTTGGAGAAATACGTGTCAGTTTGGCTATTGCCGTGCGTAAGTCATGTTTTCAGTACTCAATAAGGGTGCACATGCAATGCTGCAGTGGGAACTATTTTGAAAATCTGTAAATGTAAATATGATATTTAGTATACTTGAGGTAAAACTTTGGCTTTAGAATACAATTTATGTTTTACAGAAGTTACCAAAGTGAAGGCTCTTTAAGTGTTTGGGCTTTTCTGCAACTTTACGTTTCATGACTTGATATAATTTGAGTTTAGGGGAAGAAGAATTTGTCACTGAGGGCCAAAAAGCATCATCCCTCGCTCTTCTCAATCCGCCCCTGCTCCCCACTTCGCAGACATTTTCACCACAAGTGTTTGTTTATGAATGAAAAATGTATTTTCTCACAGCCATGTTTTTCACTAGATATTAAAGTAGTAGCTTGACTTTTTGCACACTCTTACTCAAGCTGCCATTTTCTCTTAAGTCATGTAATTGCAGTCTTAGCAGCAGATGGGAACCAGCATAAAGACCCAACACCAAAACATGGCTGGTGCAGATTAGCTCAAGACACTTAACCGGCTAAAACTCGCTTCTCTGGCCTCTCCTCATGGACTAATCTAAATGTTTGTTTGGAGCGTGACAAGGATGCCCTCTCTCTCCGCTCGTATTCGCACACACAGCTGTTGAGAACTTCATATCACCGCAATCCCACTGCTGATAATGTGGGCCACATGACCCGCTCGGGATTAAAGCAGTGTCCCATATAAAACATACCAGGTGTCAATCTCTTAATTTGAGGCGAGTGGGATTTTAATCTGCCCTCCCGGCCGCATATGTCGACTTTTATACGGACTTGGTAGAGGCGGTGGCTTTGGAAAGTTTTCAAACCTTTCAAAAATATGCATGTCGGCTTTTATTAAAAAATGCCGAGTCACTCTGGATTGCAATTTATTCCTAAAGGTACACTGATGAAGACTTTCAAGAGTTGAAAGGCGTTGGTATCGCTGTACAGTAAATTAAATGAATCAATTTCCAATTCAGAGTGACTCGGCTTCTTCTCTTACTCTATTGCTTCTATTCAAGATTAATTTATTTGTCCCAAGGGAAATTTGTTTTGGACACACAGGCTGCCACGTAAAAGGAATACAGTGACATAATGGTGAGGTCCATACATTTAAATACAAAAACATAATTCCGTCACACATACATCCCCGCTCTGCTCTTTGGCCTGAGTTCAGGATATTCACTGAAATGGGAGGGAAGGAGTTCTTCTACCAGTTTAGCCCTCTCTTTTTGCTCATGCTGGGAGTGCAGGACATGGGAGGAGTCTATTCCATTGTGATGATCCAGTGAGCACTCTGCTCCTGCTCTCCGAGTTAAAATGTTATTGGGTCGGCACAAAATCACATTAGGCGGCGCAGTATCCAAACAGCGAGAGGTCACGATATCTCGCAAATTTACTAACGGCTTTCATCTGACTGAGATTCACAATTTTTTTTTGCTTACACAACCTAAAACAAAGTCCAGTATAATTTCCCGTTTCAGTTCCATTATATTTTTGTTTCAGTCAGCCCAGGGGACGGGATAACCACTCTGTCGCATTAACACTCTCACTCCACTCCCTTCTGGACCCTACAAACTTTCCAATGAGCTCCTCGAAACTTCCAAATGTCACTAATGATAAATCCGAAGCCACCGTAAAAGCCGTGATCGGTCTGCTATCGACGTGCGTTTTACGGCCTCCCCCGCCCCCCGCGCTGCGTCAGAAAACACCCCAGAGAGGAGCACATTATCCCAAGTTAATCCAAGTATTCTCGGCTAATTGCTTGTGATCGTCAAAACGCATTGATTATGTGGCCAGACGGGCTGAAAGCAGCGACACCGGATCCACTCGTCTTCGCTGTTACATGTTAAAGTCTCCCCTCGGCAGCATCTGCGAAAACGTCAATTTGAAACCCAAGGAAGTGCGCGGGGCGGAGTGTGTCGCTGGCGTCCACGGGTTTTCGGGGCGGGCCGTTTGTGGCGAACAGAGCCAGGGGAAGAGACGCGCGGCTGGTATTGACCTCAGTCTGGAGGAGGTAGATGGAGTGGAGAGCGCAGTGGATCGGATGAACGCTCCATTGATGTGCTTATTACACATATTATATTCATATACTGCAGAGCGGATGGTAGGGGAAATAGCCCGATTGGCGGCAGGTTGGCTGGTGGCAAAAGGGCTTGGGTCTCTCCGTTGCCGGGGCCCAAATTCTGTGCGGAAGGCAAAACCCTAAATAGTCCAGCAAGGTAATCCAGACCCAGATCTGGAGCCCCGTAGGGTGAGCAGACTTCCTGATTTACCCCGGACAGTCCCAGTTTCGAGAAGTGACATATCAGCTGGTTTCTGATAAGCTCTGGCTGTCTGAAAACTAGAAAACACTAGAAAATAGCATGCTAGAAGCCACAAGTGAAAGGTTTTTCCGCGAAAATGTACCAGTCCAGGCAGGTGTGGCTTCGTTTCCTTCATTGTTGCCTGAAGTTTTATTTACATATTTCAGAGGTTAAAACGAATCCCGCTGTAAGAATGCGAGTCGGTTGGATCAGAGTGATTTCTTCCTGAACATATAAAGATGAGCCAGTCTTTTGAATGGCTCTTTTAAATGACCACATCCGACAGATTCAGCTCCCATTAAGGAGCCGTAAATCCCATCTCTAGTTTTGAGGCAGCTTTCTCATGTTCCCTCTTAAACGAGTGATTACGTTAGATTAGACATTATTAATGACAGTTTCATTGGGCAGAATGGGGAAATAAAGTGGAAATAAAGCTGCTTCTGGAGAACCCCCAAGGTGTCCCAGTTTTTAATTTGGACGTTTTTGAGTCAAACGCAGAGAACCCACTTCCCTAGAGGACGAAATAAACCTCAAACAACAAATGTGTGATTAGACTTGCAATGCATGTTTTAGAAGCAGTACTTACACTGCCTGTTCCCCCCCAAAAAAGTTGCCACCAAAAAAGTCACACGCTTTAATATTACAGCACCATTCTCTGTGCCGTTGTTCCAATAAGCTTCTGCAACGTCCAAAGATCATGTGTAGCATTCATTTTCCACCAAGATCTTGTGTTGAGGATGGGAAAGTGTGACCGCTGCGCAAACCTTTCTCCAGCACATCCCAAAGATTCTCAATGAGCGCTAAGATCTGGACTCTGTGGCGGCCGATCCATGCTCCCTGATCCACTCCTTCACATTGTGAGCCCGATGAATCCTGTCAATTCCATCTTGGCATATGCCGGTGCCATCAGGGAAGAAGAAATCCACTTGATGGAATAACCTGGTCATTCAGGATGTTCAGCATTCTTTGGGTACATAGTGTTGCTGAACATGTTTTCCAGTACTGTGAGCTCGCCTTTCCTCGGACCTGAGTCATTCCGACCTTGGACTGGATCATCAGCTGCTTGTGTCCAAGAAGTTGCTGTTTTAGGTACAGTCGCCAAACATAAAGATGAATGCATTAGGTCCAAATGATTTTTGAAAGGGCCTATTGTCCATTAGAGTGGCTGTATTTCCATAGATGATGTAATGATGCGGGCAGAGGAGTCGGGCAGTAAAAGTGTCTCCCACAGTTCCATCTTGTGATTGCTAACGGACTAACAACATTATGAAATCACCGCATTACGAATCATAGGACTCGCATTTACCAACACCAATACAAGCAGCGACGGCCCATCAGAGAGCGGCGTTGCTCGGGACCCTAACATGAGTCGTCATCCTCCAGAATCTCGTCGTGTGAAAACTGCTCCATTTGATTTTTTGGAAAACATTCAATTTAAATTAATCTTAAGCAATGAAATAGTCACTGCTTCTGTTTTTCTTTTGACTGAAAGTTAGTTTGTATTTCATGTATTCTGACTTTGTTTTGCACCTCTGATAATGAGACCCACTTCATCATTGTTTTTTGTTTGTTTTTATTTGTTCCTTGCAGCTTTAATTAAATTGCGCCCAAGTGTCCTCCCTACAAAACCAGTGGTTAGAAGGTCGCCCCTGTCCCGCCGCTCTGCCGCAGGACGGGTGCGGCTCCAGATATACGTCCGCTCCGCTCGCTCCGCTGCGGTTCCCTGCTCCATCTCAAATGTGTGTATCTGAACCGGAGAGCCCCTCAGCGCTCGTTGTGCTAATAAAACAGGCTCTGAGTGGGCCACCCGACACCCCCGATCAAACTCCATCACATTACGGAAACCCTATCCCTCCCCAGGACGTCCCGCGGCGGCCCTCCCCTGCCGCTCCCCCCGCGGCAGCCTGCATGTCGAGGTGTAGATTCGACTTGGGACAGGGCCGTACCAGTGTTTACCAGCGGCTTGACATCCCCCTTCACAATAGAGGCAGCGCGAGGATCGATCGGGGATACAGGGCGGATACGGTGACACTGAGGAGGCCGTGAGGTCTTTGTGTGATTCTCGACACGGCCGCAGTCTGACCGTGAGGCTGCAGTACACCCACGATTAATCAGAAATCAGCCAATTATCACTCCCCCCTCCTGACCTGGCTCCGGTTCCTTTACCTATGAAGGCTACATTATGGGGTTAAACCGTGAGGTCCCTTTGCAGTTAATAGGACCATCAACTGTCCGACCATCCTCACCCAGTGTCGAACTGCTGCTGTGTTAGATAGAAACAGTGCTTTGTAAACCTCGCGGCCTGTAGACTGCCATCTTAGCGTACCCATTAGCCAGCCACGGGGATATACATTTCATTAATAAATGAGAGCCAATTAAAGCAAAGCCGCCTTCGTTTTGGCCCATGCACTTTCAATAATGTTTAAAAGAAAGAAACATGAACATCACATTTGGTTTCTATCAAGTCTACGGCTGATCGGTGTTATAGCAGGGACGGTCTGTTCTCGGGAAACACTCAAGGGGGAATTGTGTTTGTGGCTGGTGAAGTGGTGGTGGTGGAGGAGCGGATCGCCTCACCAGAGTGCCCCGCACCACCCTGTTCTCTCCGTTTGTCTTTAGCGACAAAAGTCTGAATTGGTAATGCTGCCGCCCCATATGGCCAGTAATGAGACTTGTTTATCGTGCAGCAGCCGCTCCCAAATCACTGTTTTCTGCTCTGTGTGTTAAGCCTCGTCAAAAACAACAGCAGCCCAATCATCCGCCTAGAAAAATATGTAGTCCACACAGCCTCGTTTATTTAGAAACCGGCATCCACACGTAACCGCGTGTATGCGTTGTCAATATTAATTGTTCAAATCTCTACACAAGTTTCTGCACAGCACATTCATTATTTTTTATGCAGCTGTATAAACTGTGGTCCCAAAACATCTACGGTGCCTCGCGAAAGTACTAATACACCTTGAACTTTTACACATTTTGTCATGTTTACAACCCTAAACGTAAAGATTTAATTTTAATTTTTTTACTGAAGGTTCACACACAAGTAACAGACAACTGTGAAGTAAAAGCAAAATGATACATGATTCTGTTATTTTTCAAACAATAGAAAAGTGGGGCGTGCATAAGTATTCATACAGAATGAATTAATACTTTGTGGAACCCCCTTTTGCTGCAATAACAGCAGCAAGTCTTCTGGGGTTTGACTCTACAAGGTTTGCACATGTAGAGACTGACATTTTAGCCCATTCCTCTTTACAAAACAACTCCAGCTCTGTCACATTAGAAGGAGAGCGTTTGTGAACAGCAGTTTTCAGGTCTTTCCACAGATTTTCAATAGGATTTAGGTCAGGACTTTGACTGGGCCATTCTAACACATTAATATGTTTGTTTTGAAACCATTCCATTGTAGATGTAGCTTTGTGTTTAGGGTCATTGTCCTGCTGGAAGGTGAATCTCCGCCCCAGCCTCAATTCTCTTGCTGACTCCAGCAGGTTTTCCTCCAAAATGTTCCTGTATTTGGCTCCATCCATCTTCCCAACTATTCTTACAATCTTCCCAGTCCCCGCTGAGGAAAAGCAGCCCCATAGCATGATGCTCCCCCCACCATATTTGACACTGGGGATGGTGCACTCAGGACGATGAGCAGTGTTAGGTTTGCTCCATACATAACGTTTTGCATTTGGGCCAAAAAGTTAAATTTTTGTCTCATCTGACCAAAGCACCTTCTTCCACATGGGAGCTGTGTCCTCCATATGACTTTTAGCAAACTTCAAACGGGATTTCTTATGGCCTCCTTTCAATAATTTGGCACTTGTCCATGAAGGCCAGATTTGTGTGGAGTACGACTTATAGTTGTCCCATGTACAGATTCCCCCAGTATACATAATGCAGGTGAAGTACTTGTGCTTTAGCAAAAAGCGCCTGAACAATGGTTAAAGCCAACACGGTTTTAACGGCCTCCATGCTGTTTCTGATGTGTGAGCAGCACGCTGGCAGTGACATACGGCCGAGTACTCCGGTTATTTATGTCCACACTCAAACGCATAACCGGAGAATTCACAAATCTTCACTTTGGCCGGAGGTTTTAGAAACCTTTGTTTTTATTAACAGAACACTCTGGTTTGATGATAGGCCAGGTCGTAGGAAAATATCTGTGGTTTGTGAGATACCCTGCTACGTGTAGACGGGGCCTCAAACACCCGCCTAAGCTTCACCGCGGCACAGCAAAAACACTGCACACTGCAGCCCGGCCATGTCCGGACAGTACACTATGGAGATTTGTTGTGAAGGGGAGCGAGGGGAGAGGGGGAGAAGGAGTTTTGGGACAGTCCATAAAGTATATGAGGAGTGTGGTATTAGCAGAGGGCGCAGTATCAGTGTCGATGTTCTGCCCGCGTTGATCCGGAGGCAGTTACCGTGAATCAGGATTAGACGGGCATAATGAATGTGCAGCAGAGGTCCGCACTGTGAGACCCGCTAATAGGATCCAGTAGGACTTAGTGAAAGGATGTTTACTCGGCCTCATAAAGAAGATTGTAGTGTCCATTTTTGTGCACACTGGCAAATTAAAAACAGGCTTCCTCAGTTATGAATATGTTTCTAGAACGATGTAACAGTAAAGCTCTTAGTGCTCGTGTGACCTGGCTGATTTAAGTGTTGTGAACGTTTCGTCTCTATAATATTCCACTGACAAGGCTTTATATATTATATAAAGCCTTGTCAGTGGAATATTCCGACGCTGTAGGGAGGTTAACTTGTTCCTCGTAAATCCAATCCTTACTGGGGGTACATCACAAATCAGTGACATAGTACATTAGTCACTGACAAAGATTGAGAGGCGAATCATCCGCAACTGCCCAGTAAAGATGACGGCTTAGTGAAACCAACGTAAAGCATATGCAGAGAATCCCAATTCCATTCCTCTCAAACCATTGGTTTGAAAAAGACAATAGAGTGATATTGAATACATATGTACACAATATGGGGCAGCAGAAGGAGGGAAGAGGAGAGTTCAGGCTCCTGACAACCTGGTTCATGAAGCTGTGCTTCAGGCAGTTGGACTTGTCACCGACTGCAGTCTCCTTCCTGTGGCAGGACTAAAGAGACTGGTATGGGTTACAATTGTCTTTTTCATGGGGGTCCTGAACATAAAATAACAAAATACTGTATAAAAGGTACAGTCACATACAGTACATACAACAGTCACATACAGTACATACAACAGTCACATACAGTACATACAACAGTCACATGCACATAACATCACACAGTCCCATGTCTGGCTCTGGCTATCCCCAGGCACTTGTTACATTCAACCCATTAAATAAACAATAGGAGTTAATGAAGATAATTATACAGATAATTTAAATAAATGTAAAGATGTTCATGAAGATATTTACTATATTTTTATACGAAAATAAAGCACTACACATGTAAAAAGGACCAAAATCACCTGAATAATGGATAGAGCCAGGTTTATGGGTGTAATTTGTAAACAGATAAATTGATTCATTGCCAAAACCTCTTTTTGTTTTTGCCATTTTCTCCTTAAGAGATGGACTATTAAATGTGTCCTACGCCTCAAAGGCCAGACTCCTGCAGGGCCTTCATCGTCGACGTATCAGAAAAATAACTCTCGTCATTTACTTATTTTTTAACACCAGTTTTGGATCCGTGCGGCGCCAGCGGAGGTTAGCCGGGTTAAGATCCTTAGCTCCAGCGGCTAAACCCTTTTGGAGCGGGTCCTTATTAATCTGTCCCCCACCGCCAAGACATTAGCACCGGGTTTAGGCCGATTTAGCGCCGCTCGCTAACGCCCCCGCCGGATCCGTCACAGCGCTTACAACATGTGTCCACGTATGGAGGAGCAGTGTTTTTGACCGACCTCAGTAAACATGGGATTAGTGAGGAGAGTGCACATTGTTTTTGTCTATACTTTTAAAGACTGTCAAACAATAATTGTTTACAGTGTCTGTCCATTCTGCCCTCTGAACACATGCTTTCACCAGGAAACAAAGAAATAAGCAGATAGTTTCACTTGATCAATGTGCTTCCATAGTTTTAAATGAGGAATGAAAGGCTTTTTTCTTGATTTTTTTTCACTCGCTAGGGTCAATATCTCCTGTTAAAGTAGAGAAACACTTTATTTTACACTGCCCTTGATACATTGTACCTGCCAAATTTAGTACAATGTAATGTGAAATGTGTGTGTAATAACTTGTACCTAAGGGTTAGATACACAATAGAATCATCTGTATTTGTAGTTTGGTGGTAGATAATGTAATAAGAAATAAGACCCTAACCTGAAGCCCTAACCCTGGGGGTCTTATGTCTTATTACATTATGTACCTCCAAAGTACTAATACACATTACTCCATTGTCTATGTACTACATAGGTACAAGTTATTACAGATTGTTACAAAGCCAATTACAATGTACTAGATTTAGTTTGGTACGATGTATCAAGGTAGTATAAAATAAAGTTAGCCAAAACGACCTTTGTAGAAGTCGCTGCATCCAATATGCCAACAAAATAAATTTGTATCTGTTTGAAACTATAGAAACATGAAACTTTGTTTGTTTTTATACATATAATACACTGCCGGACCAAAAGAAAAGTGGCCACCTGACACCTGTTACGATCTGATTTTGCTGCAGTTGGTCAGATCTAGGTTCAGCAACACTATGCGTCCAAAGAAAGAGATCCGCTGACGACCTGAACGTCCTGAATGACCAGTAACCCCAAAGAGAATCTTTGAGATGTGCTGTAGAAGGCCTCTGCGTGGTGGTCACACTCGCCCATTATCAATAATAGATCTGTCAGGCAGTGTCCAAAGTGGTGCGTATCTTCTGTTTGTTGCCCCATTATCATAAAACAATGCACAATAAAGGTTATATTTTTGGGGGGAAATTTCGCTTTTTGTCTTTTCATTACTGGGGCTGTTCCAAAAGTGCCAAAAATCCCAATTACCCCCCTGTCCCGGCTTGTTTTAATCCCGGTTTAGGCTTCCCCCGGGCCTGGACTCTGTAGTGCATGAAGTGACTGGGCCGCGGTGGGACAGTAGAGCTCAGAGCGGCGGCGCTAAGGCTCTTACCACGCGGATAATCCAGGATCCAAATGGACTTTAGTCGCCCCCCGCTCGGCTAGGTGTCACTCCCGGACTGCGCTCCACCCCAAGAAAAACACAACAATGTCTTTGTGTATGAATCACTAAATTAATGTTTTGGATTGACTCAGACATTCTTTGTGCGGGCTAAACACAGCACACGGGATGAGATTCAGGAACTTCAGATAACAAGCTAAAATGGCTATGTCTAAAGCTAAAGGGATGGCTGAAATACAACATGAACCTCTCCTTGCTGTCTGCCCCTCAGTGCTGTGACATCTTCATTGTCCAGCCCGTGGCATTTCCAGAAACTCGACGGCCCCCGAAGTCAGGGGCCACTGGGGACTGCTCTCTCTGTGTCTCTCCTTCAGTTCATCACGAATGGTACATTGCATGTGAGCGGGTCTACCTCTGGCTGTCCCCGTCCTGAGCACACTGTGAGTGGGTCTACCTCTGCCCGTCCCCGCCCTGAGTGCACTGTGAGCGGGTCTACTTCTGGCTGTCCCCGCCCTGAGCGCACTGTGAGCGGGTCTACCTCTGCCTGTCCCCGTCCTGAGCGCACTGTGAGTGGGTCTACCTCTGCCTGTCCCCGTCCTGAGCGCACTGTGAGCAGGTCTACCTCTGCCTGTCCCCGTCCTGAGCGCACTGTGAGTGGTTCTACCTCTGGCTGTCCCCGCCCTGAGCGCACTGTGAGCGGGTCTACCTCTGCCTGTCCCCGTCCTGAGCGCACTGTGAGCGGGTCTACCTCTGCCCGTCCCCGCCCTGAGCGCACTGTGAGCGGGTCTACCTCTGCCCGTCCCCGCCCTGAGCGCACTGTGAGCGGGTCTACCTCTGCCCGTCCCCGCCCTGAGCGCACTGTGAGCGGGTCTACCTCTGCCCGTCCCCGCCCTGAGCGCACTGTGAGTGGTTCTACCTCTGGCTGTCCCCGTCCTGAGCGCACTGTGAGCGGGTCTACCGCTGCCTGTCCCCGTCCTGAGCGCACTGTGAGCGGGTCTACCTCTGCCTGTCCCCGTCCTGAGCGCACTGTGAGTGGGTCTACCTCTGGCTGTCCCCGCCCTGAGCGCACTGTGAGCGGGTCTACCTCTGCCTGTCCCCGTCCCGAGCGCACTGTGAGTGGGTCTACCTCTGGCTGTCCCCGCCCTGAGCGCACTGTGAGTGGGTCTACCTCTGCCTGTCCCCGTCCTGAGCGCACTGTGAGTGGGTCTACCTCTGGCTGTCCCCGCCCTGAGCGCACTGTGAGTGGGTCTACCTCTGCCTGTCCCCGTCCTGAGCGCACTGTGAGCGGGTCTACCTCTGCCCGTCCCCGCCCTGAGCGCACTGTGAGCGGGTCTACCTCTGCCCGTCCCCGCCCTGAGCGCACTGTGAGCGGGTCTACCTCTGCCCGTCCCCGCCCTGAGCGCACTGTGAGCGGGTCTACCTCTGTCCGTCCCCGCCCTGAGCGCACTGTGAGCGGGTCTACCTCTGCCTGTCCCCGTCCTGAGCGCACTGTGAGTGGTTCTACCTCTGGCTGTCCCCGCCCTGAGCGCACTGTGAGCGGGTCTACCTCTGCCTGTCCCCGTCCTGAGCGCACTGTGAGCGGGTCTACCTCTGCCCGTCCCCGCCCTGAGCGCACTGTGAGCGGGTCTACCTCTGCCCGTCCCCGCCCTGAGCGCACTGTGAGCGGGTCTACCTCTGCCCGTCCCCGCCCTGAGCGCACTGTGAGCGGGTCTACCTCTGCCCGTCCCCGCCCTGAGCGCACTGTGAGTGGTTCTACCTCTGGCTGTCCCCGTCCTGAGCGCACTGTGAGCGGGTCTACCTCTGCCTGTCCCCGTCCTGAGCGCACTGTGAGCGGGTCTACCTCTGCCTGTCCCCGTCCTGAGCGCACTGTGAGTGGGTCTACCTCTGGCTGTCCCCGCCCTGAGCGCACTGTGAGCGGGTCTACCTCTGCCTGTCCCCGTCCCGAGCGCACTGTGAGTGGGTCTACCTCTGGCTGTCCCCGCCCTGAGCGCACTGTGAGTGGGTCTACCTCTGCCTGTCCCCGTCCTGAGCGCACTGTGAGTGGGTCTACCTCTGGCTGTCCCCGCCCTGAGCGCACTGTGAGTGGGTCTACCTCTGCCTGTCCCCGTCCTGAGCGCACTGTGAGCGGGTCTACCTCTGCCCGTCCCCGCCCTGAGCGCACTGTGAGCGGGTCTACCTCTGCCCGTCCCCGCCCTGAGCGCACTGTGAGCGGGTCTACCTCTGCCCGTCCCCGCCCTGAGCGCACTGTGAGCGGGTCTACCTCTGCCCGTCCCCGCCCTGAGCGCACTGTGAGCGGGTCTACCTCTGCCCGTCCCCGTCCTGAGCGCACTGTGAGCGGGTCTACCTCTGCCCGTCCCCGTCCTGAGCGCACTGTGAGCGGGTCTACCTCTGCCCGTCCCCGTCCTGAGCGCACTGTGAGCGGGTCTACCTCTGCCTGTCCCCGTCCTGAGCGCACTGTGAGCGGGTCTACCTCTGCCTGTCCCCGTCCTGAGCGCACTGTGAGCGGGTCTACCTCTGCCTGTCCCCGTCCTGAGCGCACTGTGAGCGGGTCTACCTCTGCCCGTCCCCGATATATGAGTGCGCTATGAGCGGATCGGCTGATCTCTCGCAGCTCTGGCGCTGCAGCCACAGCGACCCGCGGTAGAAGCAGCAACACACAGACAGGGGGAAGGAGAATGTAGCGCCGGATGAAGCAGAAATAGATGCAAATCTGTAGGGTTTGGGCTGAGACAGAGTCCTGTTGCTTTGGTGTTAATCAGTCTGTTACTAGTTACTGCTGAACTGGTTCAGTAGAAACATGCTATAGAGACAATAGGGGCTTGCTTTTTTACATTTTCTTTCATATAAATGTGTTCTAATTGATAAAAATATATATATATATATAAATTTGATTCCATTCCAAACTCACAAAACCTTAATCATCTGTGTTAGTTGTAAAATGCAGTCAAATGGAGGGCTGTCCCATTTCTTAGGCCAGTCTTTTCAACCCTCGCCCTTAGCCCTCTGTCAAGGTGTGGGGAAAGGGCGAAGGGAAGGGGTAGGAAAGAGAATTGAGATTGGGCCTTACATTCATATCATTTAATCATATCTTCTGCTTCAGACCGGTTCATTTGGCCTTGAATTTGAATGATATGAGGCTCTTTCAAACTGTGTCACTGGAATTTCACATGTTTTAATCCTTTCTTTTTGGTTTTAATCAGTTTTTATTTGTTGAAAAGAGTATCTGGAGATGTTAGTTCTAGTTTTAGTCTCAATAACTGTCAAAACAAAAACATTACTTTTACTAGAATTCTGACAAATCCAAATCTGCCAATGGAATAAGTATCTTTAACACAAACCAAACGAAATATCTCAGATTAAGGTCAAATGTTCTGGTCATTTGAACTTATCAAGTTATGGCTTTTTTGCTGTGTAAAGTCCAGGTTTAGTCCTGGTTCACTCCTCCTTGCTGCGTCAGAGCGAGGTCACCCCTTGAGTTTCGTCCTGCAGAGTCCGACCGCTCCGGAGCCGTGAAATGGGTTTTTATTGAGGCCTAATCCTCAGTCTCTGGCTCCCGTCCTGAGCACTCTGACGAGGGGGGGAGTTGAGGAGAAGGAGGAGAGCCTTCGAAAGGGAGGGTCCGTGGATAATTGTACAAATTTGCACAGCGGGAGAGAGGGCACTCGCTCGGCGGGGCGCTTGATTTACGGGCGGCACCAGACACTTGGCGAGGGACGGGGCACCGGCAGGGAAAGATTTATGGCGGAATGTGTTCACTGGATAATTCTATTTGGATGACCGCTTTGTAGTGAGCAGTGAATAAAAAAGGCTATTATATATCTACAGGGCCTTGCGAAAGTATTTGGCCCCCTTGAACTTTTCGACCTTTTGCCACATTTCAGGCTTCAAACATAAAGATATAAAACTGTAATTTTTTGTGAAGAACCAACAACAAGTGGGACACAATCATGAAGTGAAATGAAATTTATTGGATATTTCAAACATTTTTAACAAATAAACAACTGAAAAATTGGGCGTGCAAAATTATTCAGCCCCCTTAAGTTCATACTTTGTAGCGCCACCTTTTGCTGCGATTACTGCTGTAAGTCCTTGGGGTTTGTCTCTATCAGTTTTGCACATTGAGAGACTGAAATATTTGCCCATTCCTCCTTGCAAAACAGCTGGAGCTCAGTGAAGTTGGATGGACAGCGTTTGTGAACAGCAGTTTTCATTTCTTTCCACAGATTCTCGATTGGATTCAGGTCTGGACTTTGACTTGGCCATTCTAACACCTGGATATGTTTATTTGTGAACCACTCTATTGTAGATTTTGCTTTATGTTTTGGATCATTGTCTTGTTGGAAGACAAATCTCCGTCCCAGTCTCAGGTCTTCTGCAGACTCCATCAGGTTTTCTTCCAGAATGGTCCTGTATTTGGCTCCATCCATCTTCCCATCAATTTGAACCATCTTCCCTGTCCCTGCTGAAGAAAAGCAGGCCCAAACCATGATGCTGCCACCACCATGTTTGACAGTGGGGATGGTGTGTTCAGGGTGATGAGCTGTGTTGCTTTTACGCCAACATAACGTTTTGCATTGTTGCCAAAAAGTTGGATTTTGGTTTCATCTGACCAGAGCACCTTCTTCCACATGTTTGGTGTGTCTCCCAGGTGGCTTGTGGCAAACTTTAAACGACACTTTTTATGGATATCTTTAAGAAATGGCTTTCTTCTTGCCACTCTTCCATAAAGGCCAGAGTTGTGCAGTATACGACTGATTGTTGTCCTATGGACAGTCTCCCACCTCAGCTGTACATTTCTGCAGTTCATCCAGAGTGATCATGGGCCTCTTGGCAGCATCTCTGATCAGTTTTCTCCTTGTATGAGCTGAAAGTTTAGAGGGACGGCCGGGTCTTTGTAGATTTGCAGTGGTCTGATACTCCTTCCATTTCAATATTATCACTTGCACAGTGCTCCTTGGGATGTTTAAAGCTTGGGAAATCTTTTTGTATCCAAATCCGGCTTTAAACCTCTCCACAACAGTATCTCGGACCTGCCTGGTGTGTTCCTTGTTCTTCATGATGCTCTCTGCGCTTTAAACTGACCTCTGGGACTATCACAGAGCAGGTGCATTTATACGGAGACTTGTTTACACACAGGTGGATTCTATTTATCATCATTAGTCATTTAGGTCAACATTGGCTCATTCAGAGATCCTCACTGAACTTCTGGAGAGAGTTTGCAGCACTGAAAGTAAAGGGGCTGAATAATTTTGCACGCCCAATTTTTCTGTTGTTTATTTGTTAAAAATGTTTGAAATATCCAATAAATTTCGTTTCACTTCATGATTGTGTCCCACTTGTTGTTGGTTCATATTCATATTACAGTTTTATATCTTTATGTTTGAAGCCTGAAATGTGGCAAAAGGTTGAAAAGTTCAAGGGGGCCGAATACTTTCGCAAGGCACTGTATATGAAATACTTGGAAAAAGAAAAATGGGAATCGAATGAGTAGCTTGACATATCAGAGAGAAAATATTACAACTACTAAATAAGAGTTCAGAATGGAATGATATAGATCGAACATTATCATAGAAATCTGCCATTTTATGATTTACTAGCAAACATTGTCCAGAAGTCTTAGCAGTGTTCTATTGGTGAATAGCTGGACTTTTCAGAAAGATGGGATATTTAATGTGAAGCAAAAATACTTGTGCTGCATTACAGGACACTGATTTACTACGGGACAATTACGGCGTTCCAGCCAAGTAAACTTGTATGTAAACAAAACGGCTAATGCTGTTGGCTAGGGAAATGCTAACATTATGTGAATGTTTATGCCCCCCAGATGTAATTCAATTCTTCTCCGTGGGGGCCACCATTGTTGTATTCTAGAGTGACGGGATCTATGGCTCTTTCTCTGGGAGCCGGATCTCTGGGATCCAGAGAGAAAAATGTCAAAACATAGATTTTTCAAGCAGTGGCTAATGTTGCGATTTCTAGCTAGTTTCCCCCTTCTTAATTTTAATGTCAGGCTATAAATAAGATGGAACTTACACTTTACACTGCTTTTTTTATGACTTTTCTTTTTCTGATAGCGAGCCGGAGATATCCAGGAAGTCACTACATCGCACTGCAACTGCCTTTCCCCCCAGACATGTTCATTCACAAATGCACAAAAGGCAACCAAGATGTCCCTGTAATCCAAATGTGAGGATTTCCATTCTGGGAGACTGACGCCGCTAAACATGCGCACGTGCAGACGTTACAAAACTTTAGGGCCCGTTTTCTCCAAATGAGGTTTTCATTCCACCCGTTAACAACATCTCCACTTTAGTAGCTCCACAGACTCCACGCTTCACAGGCTTGGACTTAGCAATATAAAAAAAAAAAAAAAAAACATTTCAGAGGAATTTTTCAAAATCAAATTCAGGTACATTTGTGCAAAATTGCCTAGAGACAGATAGTGATATTGAATACATATGTACACAATATGGGGCAGCAGAAGGAGGGAAGAGGAGAGTTCAGCCTCCTGACAACCTGGTTCATCAAGCTGTGCTTCAGGCAGTTGGACATGTCACCGTCTGCAGTCTCCTTCCTGTTTATTTATTTTGTTTATTTATTAGGATTCCCATTAGCTGTGCCCGTGGGCCAGCTAATCTTCCTGGGGTCCTTTTTAAAAACAACTCATTTAAGATCAATTTAAATTACATGACAGGTTTCAAATAAAAACACATAATGTAAATATCTCTGTTGAAACAAAGATATTCATTTTGTTTCATATCTGAACATGTTTACATTCCGGTATTCATAATACAGTATTCCGTGATTAGAAACATAAATTCATCAAGGTCTTCAATCAACATCAGTACATTCTACACATACATAGGCACTCACGTTGACATAGTTTTTACATATGGCTGATATGGGTTACGATTGTCTTTTTCATGGAGGTCCTGAACATAAAATAACAAAATACTGTATAAAAACAGTGTCACATACAGTACATACAACAGTCACATACACATAACATCACACAGTCCCATGTCTGGCTCTGGCTATCCCCAGGCACTTGTTACATTCAACACATTAAATAAACAATAGGAGTTAATGAAGATAATTATACAGATGATTTAAATAAATGTAAAGATGTTCATGAAGATATTTACTATATTTTAAATATGGGGATTTCCTTTCTGGGAGACTGACGCCACTAAACATGCGCATGTGCAGACGTTACAAAACTTTAGGGCCCGTTTTCTCCAAATGAGGTTTTCATTCCACCCGTTAACAACATCTCCACTTTAGTAGCTCCACAGACTCCACGCTTCACAGGCTTGGACTCAGCAATATAAAAAAAAATTCAGAGGAATTTTTCAAAATCAAATTCAGGTACATTTGTGCAAAATTGCCTACAGACAGACAGAAAAAGAGCTGTCTCTTTTCCAAAACTGAGATCCGATTTAAACCGTTCACGTTTCCGTCACGGACTAGTACGAGTTTCACATGTTGTAATTACCAGTTCGAGCTGCATTTCAAGGAATTTTTACTTTTCGGGGGTGGGAGATTTCCAGTTACCCTGCGTTGAAAAAAAATCCATCCTGCCATGGTTTTTCATCCTATTCTTGTGACTGCACTGTAATCCCTGAAGTATACAATATAAAACAGGCTTCTTCCTCTCCTCCGCAGAGAAGCCTTCCCCACGTGATTAACCAATATTTCTTTTATTTCCAAATCTGGATCTTTTACATGTACGCCGTGAGTCGGAGGAAATCTCCCCACTTCTCCTTCAAATCAGAAACACATGCAACGTTCCCCCCCCCCCCTCCAAAATCCACTTTCCTCCCCGCTCCTCCTCCTCCGCTCCACTTACTGCGAGGAGAGCGTGTCGTGCCTCTGGACTTGGCAGCGCTAAACGTCACGGCGATGCTAGCAGCGATAGCACGGGTTGCATTAGCCTGTGTTAGCGGCGCATGTGCGTTGGGGTGGTTCCCGAGGGAGACGGGCCTCGTTGGGTTTCTCAATGGGGTCTGTCTCCTGCTCTTCCAGGTGCGAGTGAGGAACGGGCAAACAACCTGTCCAAACACTGAGCTCCTTTTTGGCTCTGGAGTCTGGTTGTTTTCAGATCATCCATTTGCTTCCCTCTTCCCTCATGCGTGTGGATAAACAGATGTGCCTATGGATGCGAGTGTGGGCTGCTTTTAAAGAGGAATAAAAACGTAACCAACGTTTTCTGCTGATGAAAATGTGTTTTTATTGTTGTTCCACCAGTTATTTCAGGGAGAAAATATGACGACTGCTAATAGGCCTACCTATAGAGTTCCACATCGAACGTGATCAATTAGAAAGCTGTCATTTTAGGAGGAACATTGTCCACAGACTAAGTAAGTCAGTAAGTGCTTTATCTGTTATTGTACAATTGCATAACGAAATTGCGTTCAGGTGTTGGGTCAGTCCTGAGCCACTGTGGGCCAAGCTGACCAGCATGTTTTTGGAGGTCGGGGAAACTGGAGTGCTCCTCTGAAACGGTGCACCGCCTCCTGGGTTTGTCCCTCTTTCAGGTCATAGTGTCCCGGTCAGCTCCTCCACCTCTTCCTCCTGTGCAGCTCCCTCCGCGCCACAACAGTCTTTCGCCATTTCCTCGTTTGTCCCATTTTTGTTTCCTGTAGCGCCTCTTGTGACGCCTCCACGGCGCTGCGGGCTCTTGGTGCCTCTTCAGTGTTTCAGGAGCAGTCATTTGTAGGTCTCAAATGTCTATAGCTCACCAGCTAGCTGTTTGTTGATTTTTAAAACAAGCTGGATGTTACTACTGCTGAAAATCCATACATTTAAACTTGGCTCGATTCATTATTTACATTTTGTTCTTGAAATTTGGGCTGTTTTAATGCTTAAAGTGCCGTATTTTTATAAGAAAATCAACAGCAAAGGTTTCAAATCACTTGCATTGTCTCGCCTTCTGAGTCTTTCATGTAGTTTGAGAGATTTTTGCCCATTGTTCGGTTTCTGATTTCTGGACTGTGTTCCATGGACTGCTCTTCTGAAATCCATCAACAGATTCCCAATCATGTTTAAATCAGGAAAGGAGCAAAACCTTCATCTCTTTGTGGTGTTCAGGATTGGTATCCATTTGCACAGATAGTAGATTCAAGTGAATCCATCCGTCCTTTGTGACCCGTCCCCCGTTCCTCTGGCTGCATCACAGCCCCAAAGACTGTCGGAGTTGTTATTTTCATGACATTCTTTGCCCTTTCCTCTCCAGTCAGCCAAAGTTGTTCCACAGGACATGTTTCCAAAATGTGTCAGGCTTGTCTGAAATCCCCCCGCTAATTTTTGTGTTGCGGACGCTGCAGCGGTGTTCTTCTGATGACCGGGGGCGCCTAAACCTTTTACGTGCCTTTGTCCGTGTCGTAGCTCTTGTCACACAGCGGCATGACCTGGAACGTTCGGCAGTGCGAATCTCGTCAAATCGTGCGGTCCTAATCCCGCCTCGCGAGCTGGAGATGGCTCTGGTGAGCTGCGGGAGCATCTGGAAGTGTTTGGGATTTTGCTGGTGGCTTCAGTGACTCACAGGGATTTTCAGAACCATCTAAAAGTGTTTATTTGTTTCTCCGTTGCTCTGTTGTCCACCGCTCCTTTGTTTAGAAGAAGAAATAAAAAGGAGGGACGCATACTTTTGGAAAAAAAAAATCTTAAAAATTAGGTTTAGTTTTGGAGACCTCACAGGTTTGACTCGCAGACCGTGGGAATACTTGGGGGGTTGTGCATTCTAGTCTAGTTTCGTTTGGTTTCAGGGATGGTTCGAGAGATCGTAGACTACAGATGAACATGGGTCGCCTTAAAGATGCTCTACCTGGATGATCCCGTTTTCAATCTGTGAAAGTCAGAGGTAGTTGAACCCTACAAGAAAATAGACGGATTAGAACACGTGTCCCGGGCCGCCGCTGTCCCCTCTTCGCCTCTTCTCTCTGTAGAGCACATTGTTTTTTCCCTCTCCGTGTTAGTTTTGGCCGCACTTTAAAGAGCCTGTCTGATTAGGCTGCCACATGTGTCCGAGTCTTTCATGTCTGTGCAGGAGACGGACCTGTCCTCTGAAGAGCCCTCTCCCCTCTTTCCCTCTCTACTTTCCCTCCCCGGTCTCTTCTCTGGGCAGTAGCCGACAGCAGGCAGAGTGTTTACCGGACAACATGAAGTTGGAAATACTTTGTTACGTTCTATCAGGTTTTGTAGATTAAACCTCGCTATCCATCAGAATTACTATATTGGAAGGACTACAAGAAAAACAGACTTCATGAGCATAAACGTGCCTTTAAAACTGGAAACCTCCAATACAGTATGGCAGTGTAGTGCACTATAAGGACGCGGGACATGGAAGCTGTGAAAGCCTGAAAATCAGCGGCATTGAACACAACAAAATGTCAGGAGACAGATTAAAGTCCTTTTGGATATCTACCTTAAAGACTACACAATATCCAGGACTAAAGGATGAACTAGATTTCATTCCTTTTCTGGCATTTTTTTATTTTTTACCATTCTAAGGCTTTTTCATTTTTCTAAACCCATAGAGTGCCTTAGTCTTTGTTTCGAAGTAACTGTTTGATCCCCAATCTGAAGAGCACCTGGGTGAATCCTTTTTATTGTTGATAATGGACTCGTGAAGCAATCCAGAACTGAATTGATTGATAACATTATCAAAGGCGTTGATATTGTTCAAATCTGAGACAACATATCATTTTGTAATATACTGCAATAAATGTTTGCCTCAAAAGTAAATGTCTAATAAGTGCAGGACTGTCTGCTCTTTTTCTTTTCTTTTTTCTTTCAGGAACAGTTTCACTGCACTTTATGTAAAAACCTACATTCTGTTTGAGTTCATGTGCACTTCAGTAAATGTCAAATAACAACTTTTCGACAAATGAGTCCTTTTCCAAACATGTTGCGCTGCCTGAATCGCTCCGTTATCAAACCGTGAAAGTGGTAGTTAGTTGAGTAAGATCTCTCCGCTGTCGCCTAAATGCTCAGACTGTTGCACGTCCTGATTGTTCACTTAAGTTCATCAGAAGCCAACGCTAACGCTGGGCTAATTTAACCTCTGACCTCCTGCTTTAGACGCACAGCAGAGCAGATGGTCTGTTTTTATTTCACAAATGTCGTGTTTACAATGTGGCGCTGTGGTGTTAAATGAACTTCACTCTACGTCAAGAAAATGATTTCAATACCACAGCTTTAATCGCGTATTGCATCGGCTTCTAAGTATTGTGATATTATTGCATCATGACTAAAGAGTATTCTCCCACATCCACAAAAAAGCATGTCTTGCCAACAGATACATGATACTCAAATTAAAGTTTGACGTTTTTCTCTCCACTGCATTTAATTTAAATCCACAATATTTGATTATTTATATGTTTTAGTTTGTAACTCGGGATAATGGTGGATAAGGCGTCTTGCAGTTGTTTCCAGATTCCATGTTCCTATTTTCTGGTAATTTACTAGTGGTAACAGAAGTAGTTCTTACGCTGATGTAAACGTTCAACATGAGTAGAAACATATTTCAACATGAATCTGCACTTTTAAAAACTGGCTCCAATATAAAAATGTCCATCTCTCTGGACGTGTTCAGTACTCAGAATGAGTACGTGCCTCTGAACCGTTAACCTCCCCTCGCTCACAGACGGTTGGTTGGCTTGGCGTTTCGCTGCGTCCTGTGATGTGGTTCGAAGGCGCTGCGTTGTTTGTGGAAAGGCGGACGTGTAATCCCCCCCCCCCCCCTCCCCTCCTCCATTGAATTATGTCTCTGATTCATTTCATTTCAGCTTTTTGAACCCGTGGCGCGGCTGACGGAGTGGCTGTGACAGCATCTATGCGGCTAATGCAGTTAGCTCCGGCCCCTCCCTCGCGCCGATGTCAATAAGAATGGACTGTTAGCTGACGTCTACGGGACATGACAGGGTTAAAAGCACCGGCGGGTCGTAATCGGCCGCGTCTTCTGAGCGACTGTTACTCGGATCATTTTAGCGAAAGATGACATGTCTTTGATAAGACCCTTTTTATGTCCCACACTTATTAACTTCTGTTTGGTAATATTTGCTTTTGTCGGTAGATCCTGACACAATGGTAAACATTTCAGTCTACAATACGAACAGTTTTATTTCTCTAAAGACTAACTGCATTTAACTTGTTTTAAAGCGTAAAGTTTGCGGTCAAGACCTGAACACACTATACAACGAGCTGCAGCAAATAACAAAATACTGTTCAATCCATTTTTAGTACCTCCAAAGCAAAATGTCTTAAGGCAAGACACAGCAGGTTAAAACGTTGACTTTTCACATCAATGTTGAGATTTTTTGCCAGTTTTCTCCCATAGCCAGTCAAAGAGTATAAACTATAAAGAGCTTTTCATACCGAAAGGTATCACAAAGTGCTTTGCCAGATTACAACATTTAAAACAATATGCCCCGCATCATATATTTATATCTATCTATCTATCTACATACACATACACATAAAATACAATATATCATTAGGACTAAATAAATAGTTGTCAGTTAAAAGCTAAACTAAAAAGGTGGGTCTTGAGCCTGCTCTTAAATACATGAACGTTCTCTGTGGTCCTGAGCTCCTCCTCAGGTCGTTCCAGAGGCGAGGGCCATAATATTGGAAAGACGCCTCGCCGTGAGTCTTTCTGTGGACTTTAGGAATAACTAGGAGACCCCTGCTAGAGGAGCGAAGGGGCCGTGAAGGTTCATAAGGTAAAAGCAGTTCTGAAAGATAAGAAGGACCAAGACCATTAAGACATTTAAAAAACATTAAAAGAACTTTAAAATCGATCCTGAAACACACGGGCCAATGCAGCGACTCTAAGACCGGTGTAATGTGGTCCCGCCTCCTGGTCTTTGTCAGGACACGAGCTGCTGAATTTTGTAAAAGTTGAAAACCTGAGATACTCTTTTTGGGAAGACCAGAAAGCAGGGCATTACAGTAGTCGATACGACTGGTGATAAAAGCATGCATTAGCGTCTCCGTGTTGGCCCCAGAGAGAGAATGGGGTGGACTCTGGCTATGTTCTAGATAGACCAAACTCTCCCTTTACGATGCTTATTTTATGACCTTTTTCTCGACTCGCACGTTGTAGTTTTCCAGAATATAGCTACAGCACGCTTATTCATTTCTTGACATGTTTGGTATCCACGTGAGGGGGGGGCAGCACTGAGCTCTGAGCAGATAACCACCAAAAACCTGACAGAAGAAGAAGAAGCAAAATGGTGAAGCGATCTGCCTATGGAGTATGTAAATCGGACACTAAGCACCGCTAGAGTGTGTCTGGGTGAGTCCAGTTCTTTCCCAAAGCCGAAAAAAACAACTGGAGCTCTGTCTCCGATGGATCAAACAATGTTCCTTTGCCCCTATTAGCTAGCTAACGTTTACAGTCACATAACGTTACACAAACTGGCGTAACTTTAACTGCGCTGGTGAACTTTTACAAGCCTCAGTCTACAGTCTCACAAGGGTGTTACGAAACTGTCCTACTATGTTTTTTGTTTGTTTTTTCTTCGAATGTTTAGCCATCTCACTTTATGAAAAAAATACTGTGCATTTTGTCACGGTTTTAACAATAACCGGCTGCAGCGTATTATCATTGAGGCACCTGTAGGTTTAGCTAGCGTTAGCTAACCTTAGCAAACCGAAGCAATGCTCATTTTTTTAACAATACGACAAAAATATGAGAGTGCAAGAGCACGACTGGTCTGCATACCTGTGCTGGTTGCATTTAAGGAAGAGATCCTGAGGATTTTCTCTGATTTCTATTGAGAATAAAGACCTATGTGCTTTAGTCTCAATAGTTACCCTTCGTTAGATAGTTTAATATTTTGAATATATCCCTCTGCTGCATATTTTAACCACTTTTGCCTTGATCTGGAGGATATCTGGCAAGTATTGCTCCAATAAGAGTCACTCCAGAAATCGTCATCAGAAAGTTTTACGGACCTAGCAACAGTAACTAACTGGCATTTTCCTATAAAATAACAGAATTTGGTTGGGTCCGCAGTTCCCCCGTCCATAGAATTGGGGCAATATAGGACCCGGGAACATACGCACCCAGGCTTTGGTGAAAGGTCAATTTGACCTCCCACTCGGGTTCAAAGGGCCCTGTTTTACGGCGTGTTGTGTTGAACTGAGTTGTTCCAACGCGAGCTCGCGTGTGGTCCTAATAAAGTCGGACATGACGGTTTTACAGCGGGTGAATGTGGAGAGGATTTACGCGGCTGTTTGAAAAGGCAGGACTGGACACACTTCGGCACACTTCAAGTACTGGGCTGAGGAGGCGGGGCTCGGTGGAATTATGCGCAAATTTAGATCAAAACTGTGTCGGTCGTCTGTGCTGTAACTGTTTTTGAGATGTTTATGGTTATACATCTAGTCAGAGGTTTTTGCCACGGTACAATGTTGTTCTCTTGCCCCAAAAACATACCTGCAGCTGTGTTTTGACCCACTCGCGCATCACTGAGTAATCATTGAATCTTCCCCGTTTTCATCACAGCGTAAAAACACCCGTCATATCTTTATGACAGCCGCACAAAGCCGCCAGTCTATTTCTTTCTTTCCTTTCTTGTTATTGAATCTGCTGCACTGCAAAGGGGAGCAAGGGGATGCGATGGGCGGGGCTTATGGGGTTAGATTGCTTGCACAGTCAGGAAGTGAAACTACAGGCTGTTATTCGGGTTCGCTTCTACCTGTTTATCAATATTGCATTTTCCAACCAACAAAGACTAACACATCGATAAATATGTGTTTGAGATTATTGCCAAAGTGAAATATGATCCGACACATAGAGACGTGCGCATGTCAACACACATCCTTCAGAATCAGAATCAGGGTAGGTTTTATTGCCATTGTTATGAACACACTTAAAAACAGGATGTCTTCAAAACAGCTGCCTTCAAAACAGCTGCAGCACAAATAAAAATGTCATATGTCGACCCTAAGCGAAATGGCGATCCCCTTTGTTGCTCCATTGTCTGTTAAAGCGAGTGCGTTGGAAGGGCTCCGTGGACGAGCGCGGCCCATTCCCCGGCGGACGCCACGCCATTGTGCCAAAAACCCGGGCCAGGAAATGAAAAGTGGCCCCTCCCTTTCAGGCTAAATTGGATTATTCCCGTGTAAGAGACTCGGGGTTTTGGACCCTGGGGAGGGAGAGAGGGGGGAGAGGATCCATCCAACAGATTTCAATTTATGTTTGCACAATTGTCCAGTCTTTCAGGAGTTATTTTCCGGGTTGTTGAAGGATTGAAGGTTGTTTTTTTTTTTTTTTTGCCCTTCAGGAGTCTTGCCTTTTGCGTGAATGTGTCCATCTGCTCTCGTTGGCCTGATTTAGAGACACTTGGCAACAGAGCGTGTGCGCTAACAGCGTGGGACTCGACTGCTCAACAGGTGACCCCGAACAAACGGCTAAACTTGATCAGTCCGCAGACATTTCGTTTGGCTGCCGTCTGATTTGTTTTCATCATTGCTATTCTTTCTCATTTCTGTTTCTCTGCAGAGTTATTATGAGGGATTGTAAACCCGGGAGCGGCTCCGGGATCAATTGTACGACCCAAACTGTTAGACCCGTGATTTTTTATCGCCATGTGTGGGGTCTCTCGGGTTTGGAAAATCGGCCGACAATTTTCAAATCGTCCCGTGTGAACCAGGCTTTAGGGACCACCGTGACGGGAAGCGAAGGCACCATGCTGAGCACTCGTACAGCCGCCGGGTCACTACAAGGTCAAATACGCACAAATATCAACTTTAAAGAGCCGACTGGGCAGAAGTTCTTTAGGTCGTGATAAAACCTTCTCACAGAAATGACAGATCGCCAGCGCTGGAGATCGTGAGCTGGTCTGATATCGTAATATTGCTCAACCCTAGATGAGTTTCTAAGAATGCCTTTCTTCACTGATATGCCTCTCTCTTGTCAGGACAAAGCCCTCACCCGTCTTCCCTCGCTGCTTCGTTATTAGGGATGTAACGATTCACTTAAGCCCCGATTCGATTCGATTTCTGATTTGAAGGTTCCGATTTCGATTTTTTTAAATCTTTTTTTAAGAAAAGAACATGACTCATTCATATCAATGTTTCTTTTGTTTTAACATCTGTATTTTTGTCCTTGTAACAAACTGTCTCAGTAAGAGAACTTTACATTACAAACAATTACATGAAAATGAGCTATAATCAATCACATGAGTGCTTGTAAATGTACATGTTTTCAGCATAGATAAGATGTGTAGCAAAGCAAACAATTTGAGATTATATTTATTAGTATAAGTTTTTTGTTTTTTTTGCAGTTTGAACATAATACTACCATTTACAACTATTTTTACAGTGCAGTTGTTTTCACCCTTGAAGCCTCACTGCCTCCGGTGCAGCCTTTGTAAACATAAGGAGGAAAAAGACATGACAGCTCCTGTAGGTGTTGGATTATTTGACAAACGGACATTTGATGAGGATTTCAGCAGAATCAGAGCAGGTCAGATGTTTGTCAGTTTACGATCTTTGGTAAACTTCTGTCAAAATGCTAAACTCTGCGTTAGCTGCTAACGCTAATCTCGTAGCCGCTAACTTTAGCTGCGTCTGCAGCTTCAGTGCCTACACGTGTATGTGTTTACATGGTGTGGCGTGTGTTGGGGGTGAGGCGGGGGAGGTGTGGAGCTTGTCTTGAGTAAAAGTTAACGTCGTTAGAAACAACGAGATATGTTCCGGTCTGTTTCGGTCGCGCAAAATGGAGTAGCTGAGGGTAGCTTTAAAATCTATTATTTTATGTTTTACATCGATTCACATTTTACGCATATTAAATCGGTTTTAAATCGATTTTCGATGAATCGTTACATCCCTATTCATTATTCATAAACACATTACGAGAGAAGTGTGTATACGTCGCTTAGGCCATGATCATTGTTCGAGTGGAGTGAATTTTTTTTTTAGTTTTCTCAGATTTAAGAGTAAACTCGTCTCGGCCAATGCCAAGTCTGACTCCTCAATACTGGAAAGAGGCATAAACGTCCAGTTTGGGAGCATGGAATAAACAGGCCTCCCCCTCTCTCCCCCGTCTCTCCCTCTCTGTGGTGCAAAGCGGCGGGCTCAGGGACACATTAGCGGAGCGCGGGGCGTGAAGATCAAATGGGATTGTCCGACTTCCAGGAACACGTAGTGGTTTTAGAGTCGGGAAGCCTCTTCACGCAGACCCCGCCGAGGCACCGCGCAACGCTCGGACGGTACATTTGTGCGCGAGCAAGGGAGGCACAAGGGAACGGCCCGTAAGCGAGAGAGAGACACGGAGTGTTGCCCTGCTACCTCTGGCCACAATCGCTTATCAATGAACAGATTCGGCTCCTTAGAGATATCAGTTTCAAACGTTTTCTGTGGATTACTGACATGATTAGGAGGGGAAATGTTTTGGAAATGTTGATGTGAAATAAGGCCTTTTTAGACAAATGACTAGAATTGCATATTTATTGACATGAAATCTGAATAATGGATCGAGATTTAAATGTATGCTTTTTTTTGTGATATATTAAGCACAAACGTTTTTATAGACTATACATTATTTTTTTTATTGCTATTTTGTAAATAAATTGTTGCTGAATAACAGGGCTTGACGTGAGCAGTAGCCAACTGGCCAAATGCTGGTAGGTTTTCATTTTGACAGATAACATTTAATTAATCAATTGGCCACTTGGATTTTAGAAATCATCCGCCTGCTCCTATAGGTGGGTTTCATGTAAAATGAGGAGCCTTACCAAGCAATGAATAATTCAAAACTAAAGATTCTGTATTTTGAATGGTGTAAAGTCCTCAAAATGTAAGAAGAATAGGCTCCTCCTAATTAAGTAAACAATTTAAAATGGTAAATGGTTCCATTTCTACCTTCTCTAGGCACTCATCAAGGAACCACTCTCCCATTCACACACTCATTCAAACACCAGCATCAAACATTTTTAACGATTTGAATCAGACAGGTTTATTACTATATCATTATGATTACAGCCAGAAATGTTGACTAATGTGAAAACATTACACTGAAACCTTTATATCCAACTTTCAATACTTACTTTTGAAAAAAATAATAATAATAATCTTTAAGGTAGAAAGAAAAATTGTTTTACTCAGTTTGGCAAACCTTTATGCATTATCATAGTGATGAATACGTTTGTACAAACCTCATCATATTTAATTTGATTTAGTTATTTACATATACTTGATACAAGTATATTGTTTTATGGAAAAACTAAAATATGGAAAAGTTCCTGTGAAAAAACCCTTTAAAAATGTCAAGTCCAACACAGGGAAGTCAGGAGTCGGTAGGAGTCGTGGACGACCACAAAGAGAGATCATAAACCTTTGTCAGGAGTAGCTAGAAGTAAGGCCAGCCTGTACTGAACATGTTTTTCGGAGCTCAGGGCGAGCATGTAAACTCCACACAGGAGGGCCTCGTCAGCCCGGGCGCTCACTCCCTCCAAGCGACAGATCCTGCGTTTCTGTACAGTGCGATACTTGTGAATCGTTTACTCGTATTCCCGCGGCCCGTTACCTAAGTGTTGCTAATCCTGTCGGGACACTATAGCCCTGCCCCGGGGGCGGTTTGCACACTCCGAGCTGACACTGGGACATATGGAGCGAAACGTAACCCGCACAGAGTTAATTGTGGAGAGAGAAAAGACGTATAGTCGGAACACACCATCGACTATAGGCTCATATACAGTGCCTCTCGAAAGTACTAATACACTTTGAACTTTTGCACATTTTGTCATGTTTACAACCTTAAACATAAAGATTTTTTTTTTTTTTTACTGAAAGTTCACACACAAGTAACAGACAACTGTGAAGTGAAAGCAAAATTATACATGATTCTGTTATTTTTCAAAAAATAACAGAATTTTTGCTGCATAAGTATTCATACAGCATTTTCTGAGTGCATTAAATTGCCTTTATAACATTCCTGTGTGTAATCTACTCTCAGTATAATTCCAGCTGTTCTGTGAGGGCCTCAGAGCTATGGTCAGAGTGTATTGGTCACTAAACAACATCATGAAGGCCAAGAAGCTCACCAGAGAGGTCAGGGATAAAGCTGTGGAGAAGTTTAAAGCAGCGTTAAGTTATACAAAGATTTCTCAAGAGTTGAACATCTCACGGAGCACTGTTCAATCCATCATTCAGAAATGGAAAGAGTATAGCACCACTGCGAACTTACCAAGACACGGCCGTCCACCTAAACTAACAGACCGAACAAGAAGAGCACTGGTCAGAAATGCAACCAAGTGCCCCAAGATAACTCTGGAGGAGCTGTGACGTACTGCCGCTGAGCTGGGGGAATCTGTACATGGGACAACTATAAGTCGTACTCTACACAAATCTGGCCTTCATGAACGAGTGGCAAGAAGAAAGCCATTATTGAAAGGAGGCCATAAGAAATCCCGTTTGAAGTTTGCTAGAAGTCATATGGAGGACACAGCTACCATGTGGAAGAAGGTGCTTTGGTCAGATGAGACAAAAATTGAACTTTTTGGCCCAAATGCAAAACGTTATGTATGGAGCAAACCTAACACTGCTCATCGTGCTGAGTGCACCATCCCCAGTGTCAAATATGGTGGGGGGAGCATCATGCTATGGGGCTGCTTTTCCTCAGCGGGGACTGGGAAGATTGTAAGAATAGTTGGGAAGATGGATGGAGCCAAATAGAGGAACATTTTGGAGGAAAACCTGCTGGAGTCAGCAAGAGAATTGAGGCTGGGGCGGAGATTCACCTTCCAGCAGGACAATGACCCTAAACACAAAGCTCAATCTACAATGGAATGGTTTAAAAACAAACATATTAATGTGTTAGAATGGCCCAGTCAAAGTCCTGACCTAAATCCTATTGGACATCTGTGGAAAGACCTGAAAACTGCTGTTCACAAACGCTCTCCTTCTAATGTGACAGAGCTTGAGTTGTTTTGTAAAGAGGAATGGGCTAAAATGTCAGTCTCTACATGTGCAAACCTTGTAGTCATACAAGTAGTTATAGTTGTAGTTATTGCAGCAAAAGGGGGTTCCACAAAGTATTATTTCATGCTGTATGAATACCTGTGCACGCCCACTTTTCACTTTGCTATTTTTCGAAAAATAACAGAATCATGTATCATTTTGCTTTCACTTCACAGTTGTCTGTTACTTGTGTGTGAACTTTCAGTAAAACATTCAAAATAAATCTTTATGTTTCATGGTTGTAAACATGACAAAATGTGCAAAAGTGCCGGGTGTATTAGTACTTCCGAGAGGCACTGTATAGGCAGCTGAGCTAATGTGTTTCTCCATTCAGTTTGTGTAGTTAGCACTCCCGCCTTAAAGCGATGAGCTCTTTGATTCAGTTACAAAGGCTCGCCAGGCCTTTCTGTTGGGAGTTTCATGTGTGAATTACCCACTTCTGCTGTTGCACACACGTTCATGGAATAATAGCTATTAAGTCAACGCAGAGAGCCATAGTGTCACAGCGGTGCAGCCGGGCAAAGGAGAAAGGCAGGGCTAAGAAAGAGGTCAAAGCTGGAGTATAGGCTACCTAATGTTTTGTTTGTTGTAGAGAAGAGGTTCCCAAATTTTTCACACAGAAGATTGTTTTCCTTCTCTAAATTATTCCCCCCTACTGGGTATATTGTAAATATATTAATATTTAGAAAACCTAGTTCATTGTATGTAACTGTTCTGAACTGGTGCTTCTGCAGTCGGTCAGTAAGGTGCCCATAGAATGGGATCCGCTGACGACCGGAACGTCCCTAATGACCAGGTTATTCCAACGATGGGTTTCTTCTCCCTGATGGCACTGGCATATTCTAAAATGACCATGCCAGGATTCACTGGGCTCACATTTTGAAAGAGTGGTTCAGGGACCATGAGATGGATCGGCCGCCACAGATTCCAGATCTTAACCCCATAGAATCTTTGGGACGTGCTGGAATACACTCTCCCATTGTCAATACTGCTTGAACACTGGCCTTTAGCTTTTGTAATCAAAGCTAAAAGCAGTCCAACCAAATATTTGAGCTTGCAAAGTTATTTGTTTTCGGTCTTTTTTCGGTCAGGCATCCGTTTGAAAAAGCACGTTTTGGCAGATTGTTCCATCTGGCCTGGTCGCTTTGCCGTCTGATAAAGCTGTACATGCACATGGCCCCGGAATCTATCTCCATCAGTCATGCCTTGTTGGAGGAGTACCTTGCTCGAGCCCTATACTCTTTGAGTCGTCATATCGCCACGGTTTCAAACAAGACACTCACTCCCTCCACCTAAATCCCAGCTCATATCCATAGTGCTGGATAGGAGCTGCCCTGACTAATGCCAAATCAATCGAGTGTCTCTGTCCGGCACTTGTCCTACTGCATGAAAAAAATCGTTCCTAATTTAAGATTCTGAATCACCCGGCGCAGATGTTGGGTTGTTTTCCAGTGAAGGAGCGGCTGTCAGAAACTAGCTCCTGGTGCTAATCCTAAGAGCCTCTACACGTCCATTAACACGGCGGCGCGCTACATGTGCCCGCGGGGGAACAGCACACTTTCGCACTCCTCCCTCCTCCTGCAGGGACGGCGGGCCAGGGTTCAGCGAGCAGTCAGAGCCATGCCACCGCGTATTAAAAGGGTGTTTTTGTCAACCGGCCCGCGCGGTGCCTGAATGGCGCCATTGTGGAAAAAGCGGGGTGAGTCCATTAACACCACATTGTGAGCGAGAGATACCGGGAGAGGAGGCGACCCTTTCCGGAGCCGCCGCACAACGATCTGATGAGGGCCATCGAGGAGAGGAGACACGTCACGTTCGGAAGTAAGGCAAGGCAAGGCAAGTTTATTTGTAGAGCACAATTCATACACAAGGCAATTCAAAGTGCTTCACAGTTGCATAAAGTTACAAGAAAACAGATCAAATCAATCATTAAAACATCAACATAAAAATTAATCAATTACAGTAAAAGGCAAGAGTGCAGATAAAATACTTTCAGTTTTCATCTGCTCGGGTAAAAAGAGCTGTTTTCAGCCTGGATTTGAACATTGTCAGAGTTGAGGCCTGTCTCACATCCTCATGAAGACTGTTCCAGATTTTAGCTGCATGAAACTGAAACGCAGCCTTACCGTGTTTAGTCCTGACTCTGGGAACCACCAGGAGACCCCTCCCTGAAGTTCTCAGGGCCCGAGATGGTTCATACGGCTCTAACATGTCAGAGATGTACTTTGGTGCTAAACCATGAAAAGACTTGTACACAAGCAGAGCTGTTTTGAATTCTATTCTCTGAGTGACAGGAAGCCAGTGCAGAGACCGGAGCACTGGACTAATATGGTCGTATTTCCTGGTTCTTGTCAGGACTCGAGCAGCAGCGTTCTGGATGTTCTGCAGCTCTAACAGCTCGTTTAGAAAGGCCAGTGAGCAGCCATTACAGTAGTCTAACCTGCTGGAGACAAATGCATGGATGAGTGTCTCCAAGTCTGGTTTTGACACTATTCCTCTGATCTCAATGTTTTTCAGATGGTAAAAAGCTGATGATGTTATTGCTTTAATGTGGCTGTTTAAGTTCAGGTCTGAGTCCATGATTACTCCTAGATTTCTAACCTGATTTTTTGGTTTTAGAGAGAGAGACTCAAGGTGACTGATAACACTTTGTCTTTGTGTCTGTGGGCCAAAAACGATGATCTCAGTTTTGTCTGAGTTTAGTTGGAGAAAGTTGTTTTGCATCCACAAACTGATCTGTTCGATGCAGTGACAGAGAGTATCTACAGGCCCCGTTCACCTGCCGTCAAAGTACGCAGGAGGATGTGGATATTTCTGAAATGGCCGCACGCTTCGCAGATGGACTTTTTAACGGTGATCGGGCATCGTTCGATGGTGTAAAGCAGACCTGGACGTGTGTCTTCAACGAATCGCCAAACCATTGCAAAATTCGGTGATGCGATATCCACGTATGTCGCCAAAAAACTGAGATGGAGCCATGTTTTCGCCAACACAGCCGAAAACAATAACACTAGGAAGCTTAGAAAATGTGCGAGAGTTCAGTTCTAGCAACGCTTTTCCTCCTTTTGTTCCCTTTTAGCCGTGTTTGAGATGTGATTTGTTTTTTCTCTTGTCTTGTTTTGACATCATTTGACCGAAAATGAAAATAAAATAGCTTTAGATTTAGACGTTCTCTGAAGCTGAGTTGGGAGTCATGAGATTGTTTCTGAATGTATTGTACAATATATTATCGACCTGAATGCGATCACATTAAATATGAGTTTCCACTTTTTGCACATTGGCGATGTCTCTGATCACTGAACATCTCCTGGACACTTCAGCTGCTGAAAATCACTGCACAAGTGTGGATTCCTGGAGGCTCCACGCTTGATTTGTCTTCATTCTTTGACCATTACTTCGTTTTCTTTCTGTAAATTTGCTTCTTGCAACTCTGCTGGCTATTGGCAACAAAACGTTTGATGATTCCGTGGTCCCGTCCCAATATTTTTCTAAAATTTCAAAAATGCTGATCTTTCAATGTCTGACAGATGTCTTTTCTTTACCATTCTGTGTGAGAGAAATCATTCTGCACGCCTGATTCAGAGACATGTTCCTCTCACTACACGGATGGCCGTTACCCTGGGACACTTCAGTCCAACAGCCTTTGTCCAAACCAGCGTTGGTTCTGTTAGTACCAGTGTTCTCCTTCGGATTTGTCACTGTTTGCTCATTATTACCAGAGAAAACACTGGGAGCAGGGCTTTGTTTACCAGGCCCATGCTCTCAAACATCCCCTCGCTTTGATCCAGCCCTGTGTCAGCTCCGGGAGATGTCCGCGCTCTCCCTGCCCGCACTCAAGGGCCTTATCTCTGGGCTCGCCCTCTGTCTGCCCCCCCTGGTCCGTCTTATCAGGGTCGGAGGAGCTTTAGGGAAGCGGCCTCGCAACCCTGCATTAGCACCTCTCACTCTATCTCTCCCCAAATGGATTCGGTTAGTCCTACATGACTATTTGGTTATTTCATTTTTTATAATATCTGTCTTCTTAATTAGAAGTCTGATACATCGAACCAGCTGCATTCATTTGACATAAAACTTTTCCCACCTCGCCTATGTGGGAATGTTCAGTATTCATTTGATTGATGTGTCCGTTTATTTGAAAAGGTACAGTGATGGACATTTTTTTAAGTCAGTAAGAAAGTAAATTCTAGATAAATAAATCAAATAAAAATACACCTCAGTATTAGCGACGGCGCTAGTGTTCAACTGCTGTTCAACTGTGTTTATTGCCAGCAGTATTTGATAGAAGTTAATATCATGTAGAAAACATTTACAATCTAAGGCTACACACCAAACATACAGCGGGAACCATATGTTTACATACACTTTATAAAAAGACACATTTGTATTTTTTTCTCACTTTTTTTTTTCTTTTCTTCAGGTCAATTAGAATTTATTTATTTCTATTTGTCAAATGCCAGAAGAGTGAGAGATGGAATTTTCTACACAATATTTTATTTCTTTTTTCAAAACCAAACGTTTACATACATTCAATATTATTTGGTAGCATTGCCTTTAAACTGTATAACAATTTGGATTTCCTTCCACAAGCTTCTCACAATAGTTGGCAGGAGTTTTGGTCCATTCCTCCAAACAGAACTGCACATACATTTCCAACTGGATTGAGATCAGGACTTTGTGATGACCCATTCAAAACATTGACTTTGTTATCCTTAAGCCACTTTGTAACCAGTTCAGCAGTTTGCTTTGGGAATTGTCCATTTGGAAGCTTAATTTGCACCCAAGCTTTAACTTCCTGGCTGATGTCTTGAGATGTTGCTCCAATATTTCCACATAGTGTTCTTTCTTCATGATGTCATCTATTTTCTGAGGTGCACCAGTCCCTCCCACAGCAAAATAACCCCACAGCATGATGCTGCCACCCCCGTATTTCACAGTTGGGATGGTGTTGTCAGGCTTGCAAGATTCCCCCTTTTTCCTCCAAATGTGACGATGGTCATTATGGCCAAAGTTTTTTATTTTTTATTTTCCCATCCGGCCACAGGACATGTCTCCAAAAATTAGTTCACAGAGGTTACCATTTAATTCTTAGTTCTGTGACGTGCACAAGGAAAGAGTGGCTCCAAAAGAAGCTTACCACTGAGTATGGAGTGAATGAATAAAGTGCCTTTGAGTGAACACAATAATAATAAGGGCTTTATTCTTATTTATTCTTTGTTTTGCCTTCCTGGGAGCCCCGTGAGCATCGGTCTTCGCACAAATTCTTGAAAAAGTCCAAGCAAATGTAGGTGCGGCGCGTGAAGTTTCTCTCGTCTCTCCCCTCAATCTTTTCCCTCTCCTTTGTGATGACAGTGAGCAGACTCCCACACAGTAGTCTCCTCTGCCCGATAGCCTTTGAGCCAGGCACATCAAAGAGCCGCACTCCAGATAAGAGCCGAGCGGAGGGTTAGGGGAAGCCACGGGTTTATCACCAAAGGCCTCGGCCAGTAAAACGCCGCTGATAGCACCAGCACATACTGAGGCCTGGCATCTGCTGCCGGAGCCTGGACTGTTTCTCTCCGAACAGCATCTAAAGCCACGCTGAACTATTTGTTGGGGAAATTGGGCCAAAACCCACATCGCAGTCTTCTTTCGGTAACAAATACATTATACATATATTAGCCCACAAACTGCTTTAGCGACTCTGCTAATCCATCTAATTTTACTGTCAGGTCACGTGTTGTAAAACTTTATTCACCCCCAGGGGCAAACAGGCCGTGAAAGGGCAGGAAACGCGCTAACAGCACTAAGACTCTAATGTTATGACTTTGTTTAGTCTTTCCAAAGCTTCCCCTGATCGTGGAAGGTTCGGATCAGGAGTACCTCGCTGGGGGGATCGTACTTACAAATGTTAGGGTCTCTTTCCACACTTCCTATGTCTGTCAACATAATGCACTGCACACACTGGCACAAAGTCTTTGTTCGTACGTTTGAAACAGTTTGGGTAAAATTTAGTTAAACCCTATCAGAAACCTTGTGATGAGCTGCCAAAACAAAGTGTTAACAATAAATGCAAAGTTATTGAGTTGATGTAAAACACAGGAGGTTTGCTACTAGAATTCAAAGTCAAATTTCAGATGATGTCAAATGTCGGGATTGAATGTCATATCTACCATGTTTGCTATGAGCCGCCAACGTCCATTTACAGTGAACAAAGACAACTGGGAATACATCTGTGAACTATTCAAGTATTTGGCACTTTCATTCCACAGTAGCAAGTCTGTAAACAAACATAACAAGCTCTATTTTTAACCTTTATCCTTAGAGATTGACCATCCGAAAGTTCTGTGGGAAGTCTCTTATAACGTGTCAGGCATAACTGATGAGTAAGGAGGCGGGTCAGGATTTCAAAATGGCCTGGAGCGCCCTCTTGCAGGGGACAATCCATTGCAGCACAATGAAAACAAGCTTTCATTTTTGGCTAACAGCATGCTGCCAAAAAGTAAGGTGCCGCGATGAACACCCGTCAAGCGCAGAACAGCTCAAAATGGATCCGGTGGTGATGTATTGGCTTTAAAAGGTTTCATTTTTTGTGTTCATTATATTCCATTTTCCATAATAAATTAATGGGGAATATAACATTTAAATCATTTGAATTATTGTTCAGATAAAAGCATCTGGGCAGTGTAGTTTGTTAAAGCTGGGGTACTTGATTTAAAGCTGGGGTACTCACACATTTAGATTCTACTTTTATCTTCCTGGTCTGTTTGTTCTGTGTTTACAACATACTGGTGGTGGCAAAGAACATTTACAACAACAAAAATTCCGCTTTAACCAGTGACCGGGCGGATAACGTTGTTCCACAGCCGTTTTCTTCACTTTTCATGCTTTTTTTTGACGCTAGACAATGGGCCGTGTAAGCTAGTTCCCCTGAAAATGACAGTTTATAAAACAATACGCAGATTTTTTTGCCAATTTTTGTTTCCTGCACTGATTGAAAACTCCAGGGAGAGTAACTGCACTTGTTTCAGCTAATGGAGAAACCAATATAAATATAAGTACACATATATTGAAGTTCCAAAAATGTCTCAATGAAGATCATTACTGCTTAAGTAGTCAAGCATGTCGAGGTTATAAACTGGCTGCACATGTGTCCAACTTTATTTGAACACTCACTTTTTCACAGAAGACCAAAGAGAGGAGCCCATTCTCACGTCTCTGGGCTACGTTTGCAGTAAAAGAAAAAAAAACACACACGTTAACGCTAAGGCTCATGCCCCTGACGCGGCGCGGCGTTAATCCAATTGGGTTTTAGTGCCTTGGCCCGGGTCACTGGCACTTTTACTGCGGCTCTGAGCAGATTGTAATGGTTTGTGAGTGAAAGGCAAACACGTCGTAAATTAGCTTTAAACAGAGTTAAACCAGGTGCCTTGGCTAAAGGGAGCAGTCAATTAACGCTAATGGTGAAATGGCTAACTAGTGTTGGCGCAGCTTTGATAGTTTTTATCTGGGCAACGCTGGCAGGGTCGGCGGTTGCTGGGAGTGCCTTTTTAAAGGTTTTCTGCAGGTGAACAGTTTTAGCCTGTTTTGAATTTTGAAGAAAAAGAAAAAACATTTAGACAAGCCTAATGCAATTTGGAAAGAAGTCCTTTGGAGCCATGAGGTTGAAATAGAAAGAGAAGAAGAAAGGGCACAACGTTTCTGATCAACTGTTAAGTGTGGGGGATGGATCGATCATGCTTTTTAATATTGCAGCCAGTAGCACAGGGAACTTTTCACGGGCCAAGGGAAAAATGGATTCTACTTAATTCCTACAAATTCTGGAAGCAAACATAACGGCGTCTGTGACAACAGTGTATAGTTTCTACAAATGGTTCAGGATTCTAAACGCAAAAACCCTCAAAGGACGACCTCTAGAGACGCAGGCTGTGGCCGTGGCCTTTAAAGCCCCCTGACCTAAACATCATTGAAGATGTGTGAATTAACCTCAGAAGAGCAGCGCTCGCAAGGCCAGCCCAGAAATCTCTCAGAACGGGAAGACTTTTGTAAGGAAGAAAGGGCAAAACTCCATCAAACTAGTTTTGAAAGACTCTTGGACTACTTGGTATTAACATTGCAGGTGCCCAAACTTCTCCTGTGGAATAGAATAAACATGGTCTCATCTGTAATGTTCAGATCATTTCCTCTTCCCGTTCCTTCATTGTTCTTATATACAGTACAGACATTTTGAGCAGGTTTCTATCATCAGAGGAGCACAGTGGTACCGCGTGGTATCCAACCACCTTGTTAAAATATGTGTCTGTTTGTTCCCCCACCACAGGAGCGTATGAGGGGCGTAGCGTGACTCTGCTGGAGGTGTATGGGAGCTGGCCCGAGAGTTTTGCCGTCCCTCGACACATTGTGGGCTCGGCGGACGCCAGTGACGAGGGGCTGAGGGAGCGGCTTGCCGACGCCATGTCCGAGTCGCCCAGCCGGGACATCAGTGGCTCCGCTACAGGTCTGTCCCATCAGCACCGTCGACTGCAACACAGACACTAAATCTCAAGGTCGCATTCACAAACTTCTAGGATTTGAAGTTCTAGAATGTCAGGTTGTGGGCAGAGGCCAGTAGGACTCTATGAGCGTTTTCTGAGAGAAATATCTTAACAGGAAATGCTCATCTGTTGAGCCTAATGTTTTGTCCGATATTGGTTAACCTTGTGTCTTAAAGTATTTTCAGTTCAATTGCTGGGTTTCAGGTGACATCACAGCGTTCTAAAGGCCTATAATATTATATAGAGGTACAATTATTTAGTTTTTGAGGATATTTTTGGTCTTGTACAGAGAGATCACGGACCCAGAGACTGATATTAAGTATCATTTTTGTAATTCATACATTTTCTTTTTAGCTACAACTTGTGTTAATAGGAAACACTGGCTCCTGCCCCCACTGGGTCCTGTGACATCATCACATCTAGAATGGGCATTCTAGAAGCACATACATAAAACTAAAATGGCAATAGCAATATCAACATATATACTCAACAGGGCAGCAGAGGGAGAGAAGGCTTCTTAACAGCCTGAACCAGGCATGGATCAGCAGTCAGCAGTCTTTGCCTGAGAGGGGCCTGGAGAGGCTGGTATAGATGGTCCAGTAGATGGTGCAGTCTTTGCCTGAGAGGGGCCTGGAGAGGCTGGTATAGATGGTACAATAGATGGTGCAGTCTTTGCCTGAGAGGGGCCTGGAGAGGCAGGTATAGATGGTACAGTAGATGGTGCAGTCTTTGCCTGAGAGGGGCCTGGAGAGGCTGGTATAGATGGTACAGTAGATGGTGCAGTCTTTGCCTGAGAGGGGCCTGGAGAGGCTGGTATAGATGGAACAGTAGATGGCGCAGTCTTTGCCTGAGAGGGGCCTGGAGAGGCTGGGAAGGATTGTTCAGTAGATGGTGCAGTCTTTGCCTGAGAGGGGCCTGGAGAGGCTGGTATAGATGGTCCAGTAGATGGTGCAGTCTTTGCCTGAGAGGGGCCTGGAGAGGCTGGTATAGATGGAACAGTAGATGGTGCAGTCTTTGCCTGAGAGGGGCCTGGAGAGGCTGGTATAGATGGTCCAGTAGATGGTGCAGTCTTTGCCTGAGAGGGGCCTGGAGAGGCTGGTATAGATGGAACAGTAGATGGTGCAGTCTTTGCCTGAGAGGGGCCTGGAGAGGCTGGTATAGATGGTCCAGTAGATGGTGCAGTCTTTGCCTGAGAGGGGCCTGGAGAGGCTGGTATAGATGATACAGTCTTCCTACTTAGCACCAAGTGTTGACTGAGAGTTAGCGGAGGTCTGCTTGGTTGGTGCAGTTGGCAAAAAAATAAAATGAAATACGTACACTTTGATGCATTGCCGAGCTCTTTCTCTCTTGCGCTGATTGGTCTGGTCAGAATGCAGTTTTAATTTTATAAAAACATTCATGGATAAAGTTTGGTTCGACTGAACTGATGACTTAAAGGACCAATGCTGTGTCATTCGTGCATGTATGTTTGAGTAATCCTGCCATAGTCTGTCCCCAAAGATCCGCATCTTTGTTTTTTTTTTATGTGTGTCTATGTCTCGTTTTTGATCCTGCACGGTACTTTAGATCGCGATCTGCATGGCTCCTCATTCATCTTTTCCCGTGTTATTTTTTTGAGTAAGTAGCCAACGTTTCACATCTTACTCTTAACTTAAAAAAACAAGGAATGAGTGATGAATGTTATGCTCCTAGCTAGGTGCCAGTCATTGTGGCACACACATATTACAAATATTACAGATACAGAAGTGTTCTTTGCATGGTTTCTTTTATAACTCTTTGCAGGACATTTTTGTGAGATATCAAAGCGATAACACATCCCGCTTTTTACAGTATTTTTACCGAGGGTGCCAATATTTCCTGACAGCACTGAATGCATCGCTCTATAAATGCAGCCGTGTATTCAGTAGTCTTGTCCTTGCCGTGGCCCGTCGCAGAAGTGCTGTAGGATTAGATTAGCCGTAGCCCTTTCTGAAGCCTTCTGCCAATCCCCGCTGCAGTACCCTCCGCCGTGCGCGCGTGGGGGGGTCTATTTTGATGTAATGTGATCAGTAATGAATTTTGCGTTGCATTAAAAGCAGCTCGCGGGGGGTCGAAACCGGCACGCCGACGTTCAGGAGTCTACAACATGTAATCTAATGGAGGCGGGCAAAGTGTGGGGGGCGAGGAGCGGCGAGGGAGAAACGAAGTTACTGCACGGGAGCAAAAAAAGGACGGCACCGGGTGTGTGTGTGTGTGTGTGTGTGTGTGTGTGTGTGTGTGTGTGTGTGTGTGTGCGTGCGTGTGTGATGAGAGTCAATGCTAAGTCCATTAAGGATACTGACCCCATCCTTACGTCCAAGCATCTCCTCGGCAGACATGTTTAAGTCAAAGACGCTCCTTGTACGCTCAGAGAGAGGAGGGAGGGGGGCACTTCCTAAATGAGTTACGCATCGGGACAATCGGGGCTCGAAATGCAAAAACGCACCAAGGGGAGGAGGAAGAGTGAGGAGAGACGTCAAGTCCAGCGCAGGCTCCAACAAGCGGTCAGCAGTGTGAAGCTATAGTCTCGTACAATAATCTAGTTTGACTGTATGGCTAACGTCAGCGCACAACAACAAAAGTGGTCACCCCCCCAAGCTCCTAGTATTACCTCAAGATACTATCATTTTGTAGTATTTTGTTGTGTAATGTGAGCCGAGGGGTTGGTTTGTTATAGTTTTAACGCAGCCTTGGGAAATTGGAAAGCATTACCAATTACATTTTCCAAAACATGAGGCGCCGTATGGCTAATGATCAGAGGTTACATTAAACAAAAATCCTCCGTAATTTTTTCAAAGACGCACAATATGTACTTGTTAATACTTCCTCGTTTGCGGCGAACTGTTTACCCACGGTGTTAAAATTGAGGAAATGCAATTTGCTTTTATAATGGTGACACATGAGCCTTAATATTGAGGAGCGGATGATGCTCTGAATAACTCAACCTCCTTTGAGGAGGTGAAAACACTGCTAATGATGCACCTTTAGGCTATTATGACTATTTCAAAACCGTACCAAATCAAAAGTGATAGTAAGTTTAATGGGTAATAGGTTTTGAATGAAAGCAAACATTACATAAATCTATCTAAATAATTTAAATGCTTATTAAAAATGTTTGCCCAGTAGGTTGTGTTCACATGACTTCATAACATTCGGAATGTGGTAACTATGGTAACGCTGAATTTTCAGTTCATGGTTAATATCTCTGTAATGGACTTACCCGCATCAAACAAAAACTGTTATGAAGTTCAACTCTCTCTCAGCACATATGAACTAAGGCCAAATGCTTCATAAAGCTGACGTTGATCAGATGAAAAGACTTTCCGCCGGTGTGTGAATCCAGTCACTTCCAAATAATAACTTTGACAAACTCTCATTTTGTCTTGAACACTTTACATTACGCGTGTTATCTGGACAGGAAGGTAGTAGCAGTCAGTGATGTAGTGTCAAATATCTCCGTACAAAAGCAATCCCCTAAACTACAGACGCAAATGTCACAAGAGTAAAAAGGGCCTGGGGAAAGGAGAAAATCCTGTATTGACGTTTGAACGGGCGCAGAGTGATTTTGAATGGCCCTCCAGTCAATGGGAGCCAGACTTCCCGGAGCCGTCCCCCACATCACCGGCTGACCCTTCGGACCACCGCACCGTCTGCGTCATTAACAAGACTGCGATCGAACCCACAACCTCCGCACTGAGAGGCAGGAGACGGGACAACCACTCTGCCAGCTTTCCGTAACCAATTACCCGTTAAAGGATGTGTTCCCTAACCAGAATTTCCTGATCACTTCCTGTCCGACATTCAGTACATCCCACCGAAGACATGGTGCGTTCGTGGACTGTGGGACACTTAAGTCCCATTCCGCTCACTTGCTCTGAGAACACTTGCTATGAGTTCCCTCCACAGTAAAGTCCCCCCAATGAGGGAAGTGCAAGTGAGGATTGAAAAAGTGGGACACCACTAGTATGGAAATGATCGCAGTGAACGGAGCTCCTGCCCGTTGTGTGTGCTATATTGATTTATCTACGTTTGATAAATCAACGGAGAAGAAATAACAAACAGAAGACGTGTTTGCAATAGTCGGGATGTTTCAGGTAGGCCGTTGTGTTTAATTTTGGCACTTTGCTTAACTCAGCTACCAACTAGCTTACTATTGTGTCTAAAAACAAGGCCTACACATTCAGATCGAATAGTTTGCATCCAGTCTATGGTTAAAAGATACTCCCTTGGCCGCAAGTCTGGTCCAGAGCTGCAGAGGGGCCTTTTTAGGGGGGGATAGGCACTTCCTCTTGCTCCCAAAAGTATTGGGACACGCTAACCCCTCGCAGGAAAGCGCAAAATCTAGGGAAAGGGCTCAAATCTAGGGCTAGGGTTTGAATTGGGACAGGGACTCTCCTCACCTCCTCCTCAGCTGGACAGGTGTTGAAGATGGGGCGGACAGAGAAGGGACTGATGGTTTTAAAGGTCTGGTCAACATGGGATGTGATTTCAGATCTTTGTAAGTTAATATGGACGCCAGCGTTGAAGGTAACATACGCTTTTAGAGTGACAGGTCCTAATGTAATAATCATCCAGTGCTAGTTACTTTTTATTTATTGGTTTATTGGGTCGGGACAGTGCATGTGAATGAACATACATGGGTCTCATGCATGTAAACAAGCCACACCGGATTGTAGCCTTGGGCTAATTTGCATCTGTCGTTCCCCATGCACACTCTCAAACACACTCACACTCATCCTGGCCTATTGTACATGTTTTTATTGGTAGAGGAAACCGGAGTACCCGGAGGAAACCTACGCAGACACGGGGAGAACATGCAAACTCCACACAGAAAGGCCCCGTCCAGGTGGGAATCAAACCCGGGACCCGGGATTAACACTTTTCCAGGGCAGTAGTGAGGTAACTTAACAAGTTGATGTTGAAGTTGAGCTGTGGGAGACTTACTTTGAGATGCAGGCTGGAGAGTGAGCCTTTGTTCACAGCATCGAACCTATGACTCCGAACCAATTGTGAGGCATTATTTTACATTCGACAAGAAGAAGAATTTTATCATTACAAGTCCACAACACAGCCCAGCGATTAGGGCTTGTGCTTCACAGCAAGAAGGTCCCTGGTTCAATCCCCGGGTGCCTGCGTAGGTTTCCCTCACCCTAAAAACATATACAATAGGCGTGGCATGCTTACATACATGAGTCATTAACATGCACAGTCCTGACCAAATAAACAAGTAAATCAAATAAATGGATAATAATAAAATGGTGGTGATGAAGATACATATGGTTTGCTGCTATGCATTTACAAAACCCGAGAATGATTGTCATAAGTAGATATTATATGATTTTACAGGTTTGCAGGGGTTTGCTGTTTATGTAGGCTTTAGGCTTTTGCGATGTCAAATCAGCAGCAAATGCTCCTCTAATTGTCCGTCCTCCTCACAAAGAATTTTAACAGGAGGTCTCCCTATTCTGATCTTGCTCTACTTCCTCCGACACTCATGCAGGAGCACCTGGAGGTGGGGTTTGACACGCAGCTGAAGTCACGCACAGGTGTCTGTCAGAGCTTGTTCTGTGGTCGGTGGCCGCGGCCTCCAATCGCTCTGCATTTGCATCGAGTTGGTTTCGTTTCAACACAATGCAAATGCAGCTCGCCGCTCGGGTCGCCTGTATCACACCGGTCTGTTTGTGCTGCTCGTTGATTCATGCTGGGGTTTTACATTATGTGGTTTTGTATCAAGACTCCCTCATTTTTTTATAAGTCTGTGTCACTTTACTGTCGGGTTAAATTGAGGTATTGAGGTTAAACTAGGTATTCATTCCGAGCCGTATACTCAGTGTCTTGGCTTTCTAACTGATTTGCATGTACAAGATCCAAGTAGTTCAGACTAGAATCACTAGTACTCTGTTCAAACTATAACACCAACACTAAATTACAGTGCATGTCATCACGTCTGGACCGTCAACAATATCCCCCCACTCAGCGCTCACAGCGTTTGCATTTTTGGAGACTTAGCGAGCTGGGTTTAGTTTGTGTGGCCAGGAGCGGACCACCCACAGAAATGTTTAACACACTCCAGTGCTAAGGAAAACTGTCAATTAAAATAAAGGAAGAACATACGGGGGGGGGAACCCTACGGCTTCACTCAGCGCTCCGCAGAACGCAAATATTTAGTCATTCGTATCAGCAGCAGATCCCACAGTTTCCCCTGCTCAGTGTGGCATGGTTAAGAATGCACACACGAGACCAAACGTTTGTGCACCACCGCGATTTATCAGAAGGAAGAAATATGTTCAGGGTTTGGGCTTTTTGTGATGTTGTCGGATACTTCGGGCCCTACGTTATTGGCTCCACAGTGAGTAAGACGTTTCTGATGGATGGGAAAGCTCATGTTCTGCTGTTTCGTAGATACAGTCAGACTGTGATGGTCCCTGGAGGGACAGTGCATTTATGTTTAGAAGGAAGCCGAGGTTAGAGCCTTCGATGGAAGGCCTAGAGGAAGACCTAAGAAGAGGTTATGGATCTTTGTTCTTGTGAATTGGCCACGCTAAGGTTGAGCGGTTAGTTTTCTGTGGGTCACATATGTCACCTTTAGTATTCGACGCACCTGAATAATTTTAACCATTTCAGCATCAGCTTCGTGGTTGTAAGCTACTATATGCAGTGGCGGGGTGATCTGCTAGAAAATAGTCCCTCAAAATGTTATATTTCAAAAATGATCGACAGACATTTATATCGTTAGTCTGGTGTTATAAGTGATTTGCCTCAGGTGCATTGTGGAGTGGGTCAGTTTTTAATGCAGGCTAGCTGATACCATAGAAATGCGCTAGCCTCTAGTGCCACTAGACTCTTCAAATATAAGGACTGCATGAATAAAAAAATCTCCAGAAATCTAAAACACTCTGGATAACTAGGAAATGAGGCTCTATGTCAAAAATCCTGAAATATGCCTTGAAGGTGAATCAGGTTGGTGAAGCACGTTTCACAAAGTTTATTTTTAGAGCAAGCGTGTCAGTGCTCGCTCCGACGCTCCCGCTGGAACTACAAATCGACTGGAATACTTGAATACTGATCCAAACCACCCTGAACACGCCCCAACTTGACTTCACCAATGAAATCAATTAACTTTGTTTTCCCTGCTCTGTATTGTTTGCTCAGGTGTTTGAGACAAACCTGCTTAAATAAACGTTAGGAGCGTGTTAGGTGTTGTGTTTTTTCCGTAGTAACGCTGCACAGTGGGCGGGAGGGCATCTGAGCGTGCGCAGATCCAGCAAATCCCATAAACTGTGGGGAGACAGCTGGGTATGGCTGAAACAACTGATCGATTAATCGACAACTAATTGATTATTGAAATAGCTGCAACTATTTTAGCAATCACTTTATCGTTTTCTGGTAAACAGACACAAAAAGAGCAAACATGAAAATGTGAAAGACGACCTTGTTTTTTAAAGTTATGAAAGTTCAGAATTAATTAGACCACAACCTCACTTTTTAATGTAGTAGCTTCCTCTTTCATTGTTTCAAAGGCGTGCTGGGTAATGGGGAGAGTCGGGATATTTCCCAGTGGGCTGTGGAGGTTTTGGGCAATTGTCATGTAAATATATCAAACAATGACTAAATAATGGACTTTTGCATCAAACTTTTCATTCATTGTGGCAGGGAGATACCATTTGAACTAACTTTAATCCTGTCTAAGTGGAAAGGTTCAAGTTGGTGCAGTCCAATCCAGCCAAGACAGAGAAGTGGTAGAAACAGTGGACAAATAATATATATTATCATCTCCATAACTTGGTGCTGTCTGTGGAGTTGTATCAGGCTAAGTGTGCGGCGAAAAGAAGTGTTAGAAAATTGCCAGTTTGGAATTTGAACCAGCAATCTTTTTGCAGCGCATTATAAACAGAGCTATGATTCTGCCCATAAATGGGCCGGTCTAAATCATTAAATAATTCCCGGGCCGAATTGAGGTCCCAGCACGCCCCTGCATAAAAGGTATAGGTGCGGCAGGTGTAGGGCCTTTAAGTTTACTCCATCAGCACAGCTTTATGTGGAATAAGTTTGAAAAACAATATTCAGACACCTTTCAAAGCCCTGCGATTAATCGTAAAAATAATATGTAGATTAAGCGATTACCAAAATAATTGTTAGTTGTAGCCATACAGCTGGGTCCCCGGGCTGTGTAGACGCCTACCTCGACCAGCCAGTCACTTCTACTTTAGCAGATCACCCACTCCGATAAGTTTGGACATCCCATTCATTCGACTGTGGAGACGATATCCAGGAACCAACCTCTCGAAGTTTCTCGTTTCAACCACCTGTAAAAACTTATTACAATAATCTGCTCTACTGTTATTCCGGCCCGAATGAGCCGAAATGGTGTGCGTTCTGGCGGATAATAGTCGCCGCGGTTTTTCGCGATCATTTTGACTGATAACGCTCGACACAAAGAAACAGTTCAGCCTCTAAAACCAAGCCAAACATACTCTGCAAAGTCAGATAATAACTCGCACCAATTATCCCGCGGGCTCTCAACGGCAGCAGCAGAGGCAGCGGCATTAAACGATAAAGCACCGGTGATAGGTAATCGTAACGTACACACTCGCCAAGTCCACAGAGGACGCATGGATCTAAATGGAAAAATAGCCTGCTGCTATTAAATGCATGGGAGTTTAGTGCAGTCATCGATTTGTAAATGGGTCTGGAGAGATAAGAGAACTCGGAACTCCTCGCAAATATTAACTGCGAGAATAGAGTGGGAAATAAATGAAATGTGGATTCGCGGGTTATTAAGATGGAGACACTTTGGGAGGGAAATGTCAGTGAGAACCAAACTTGCAGCCACAGTGCCGTGAAAAAGTGTGTGCCCCCTTTTTGATTTCTCACAGTTTGTATTTACCACACTGAAATGTTTCTGATCATCAAGTACAATTTTATAACACGCAAGGACATTCCCAGTGAATACAAAATGCATTTTCCAAATGTTAATCACATTTATTAAGGGAAAGAACCCCACCTCTCTGGCCCTGTGTGAAAAAGTAAATGCCCCCTGAACTTAATAACTTGTTGGGCCGCCCTTTGCATCAATAAGTGAGGTCAAGTGAGGTTTGCGATAACTGGTGGTGAGTCACATCAATAGGGATTTGCTTGTTTGGTATTCTTGTCCTGCTGCATAACCCAAGAGTGCTTGAGCTTGAGGGCTTGAACTGATGGTCGGACGTTCTCCTCCAGGAGTTCCTGGTAGACTGTAGAATTGATTATTCCATTAATGACAGGTTGTCCAAGTCCTGAAGCGCCAAAACCCCACAACCACCTCCATGTTAAACTTTAGGCATGACGTTCTTTTTATCAAATGCTGCGTTGTTGTTTTTTTTACGTCAGATGTAACGAGTTGCAGACATGAAAAAAGTTCAACTTTTGTTTTCGTCTGGCCACAGACCATTTATCTGAAAGTCTTTGGAATCATCCAGATGCTCTTTGGCAAATGAGAGCTGTTGCGTTCTTATTTGTCAGCAGTGGTTTTCATTTTTGCTCTGTGTTTATCTTATAGTTGAGTCATGAACCCTGACTTTGACTGAGCCCAGTGAAGCTGCAGATCTTCAGATGTCATTCTGGGTTCTTTGGTGACCTTCTGATGAGTTGTTCTTTGGTGACCTCCTGGATCAATTGTCTGGGTTCTTTGGTGACCTCCTGAATGCGTTGCCGTTGCCTCTTGAAATGGCGTTTTCTTATGAGATTTTGTAGCCTAGTTTATTTGTCTGACCGGACTAACAGTGATATTTTCTTGATTCAACAAACTTGGCGGTAATCAGGTTTGGGAGTCGCCAATGAAACTGAACTCAGCTTTTTCAAAAAGCTGGTAATTCACAGCTAATCACAGAGAGGGCATTTACTTTTTCACACAGGGCCAGAAAGGTTTGGATTTTAGGTTTCAGTTTTCTCTTAATAAATATGATAATCATTTGGAAATTGTATTTTGTATTGACTGGGAATGTCTTTGATTGATATAAAAATGGTCTTGATGAAACATTTACGTGTGATGAATATAAACAAATCAGGAAGGGGGCAATACTTTCCCACAGCACTATAGCTAACCAGCCCTCTCCAAGTAGCTCCCCAAAGGCTTTCTACACATTTATGCAAGCTCTCAGTCGTCCTACTTCAGTAACCACAACTTCCGAAATCGAGAAACATTGGGATCAAAAAGTAAATTTGAAAGAGCAAACTCTCGCCCGTGTTCCAGCGCTTGCATGCCTGTAGCTCATTTGTCTGTTAGCACGCAAGGTAGCGAGGCATTTGATTGATCGCTAACGCGACTTCTTTCCCCCTCGCTGTGTTTCTTTTGTGATATTATCAGCGCCGTCCAACATGGCGGAGGGAGACGGCTTCTCTTTGAGACGAAAAGAGTCCAGGCCAATTCAAATACTCCACAGCTGCACAGCCACACCAGCTAATGCAACAGTTTATGGAACAGACCGACCAAAAAGAGCCCATTCATTTCATGCTAATGATCATAATTACAGTGAGTCCTAGTGTGCGCTACGATGAACTGTTCTAACACCAGTGTCTCAGAACCAAGGGGATTGTAGCAGCCTCTCAGTGAGGAGGTTGTGGGTTAGATTCCCTATCTCTTGAAGGGTCTTGTCAGAGGACACAACAGCACTATTGCAAGTCATGGGAATTGAACAATCGATCTTGGTGGTCCCAGAGTCAGGACAAAACAGCTAAAACCTGAAACAGTCTCCTGAAAATGTGAGACACTTACAACAATGATCAAATCAGTATTTTGTCTGGACTCTTCACTTTGAATGACATTTTATGATTATTCATGATTTATTGTTTTTATTTGCTGGAACCTGGATGAAGAAGCATAATCTTCACTTTGTGACTTTACGTGTATTACAACACACCTCTGTAAAGCACTTTGAATTACTTGTTGAAACTGTGCTCTATAAATGAACTTGCCGTACCTAGTTGTTAAAGGTGGCATATGTAAAATCAGCTTTTTGGAGTTTTTAATGTCCTCTCTACAAAAACTTGGAGGGCCAGGTCTTGCGTTTCTCGCACACGTGGTAATGTTTTGATCACATTTCTGCGGTGTGGAGTTTGCCTCTCGCTCTTTGATACTGGAAGCCACTAAATTAAAATGTTTTGGTCCAAACTCATTCCTAACACATTTGTAGCATTCCTTCACAAGAACAAGTTTATCGGCACATTTCCCAACTTGCAGGGTCTCCTGAAAGGAGTCACAGAAATTTTCAAATTTGTCTCATCAAAAGTGCAATTTATTTAACACACGTGCGGAGAACCGACACACAGAGTTCAGTCCATGGTGAGTTCTTGCGAACAGACTTTGTGATCCAGCTATATAGACAGCACAGCATGGAGATGGAAGGTGGCAAAGTTCCGATGTAAATGCAGGCGCCTGTTGGCACCTCGGATGGTCATGCAAACGTCACCTTTTGTGATGTTTGCATGACCATCCAGACCACGAGGGCCCTGGTCTGGCGGAGCAGGACGCCGGCACTTCAGTAGAAACAAAGCATGTGTTTCAGACGGGAGGAGCCTGGCGTTGTATATTGTTAAACTGCCAATACAGACGCACAGTGTTTTTTTCCCCCACAATTGTCTGAGCTTACAATATACTAAAGGAGGACACGTCAAATTTTGATCCACAACTAGAAAAACTATTCTAAATGCTCCCTGCAGAAGGCGAGAAACACCGAGATGCAAAGTAATAGTTCTAATATTTGAAGCTACAAAGTAAAATATCAATATCTTTTATATGCCCAAAAGTCTGTTTAAAAGCCTCATTTATGCATGGGTCCACTTTAAAACGTGATATTTTAACCCACAGAGACGGCTGTTCTCACCATCTCCCTGACTTTGCTGAAACTATAAGCTTTCGCAAATTGCCTTTCCAGAACGCTTTGAGCTCATTTTGTCAGCCTTTTGCAGCCGGTCATCACCGAACCTTTGAAACTCCATGTCACCCTGCGCCAAAGCCCTCCTGCCACACGCACACACACTCTCATTCACTCGCGGCAAAATGGCTTAGCTCCGCTGCGTGCCATCCCAATTCACTGCTCTTTTCAGCATCAAAATCTGTCCCCCGAGTCTTTAGGCTTTTTCTTGTGTGGCCCCCTCTTTGTATTGTACGCAGAATAATCGCGACTTTAAGCTCAATAGCCAGCTTGATGTTTGGGACGCACACATTCTACAAGCCGGCAGGGGTCCGCGGGTCCTTATGAGACGAGCATTTTGGGACTAACCCCGGGGGGAAGAACGTGCTTTGGCTTTTTGAAAAGAAGAGAGAAATGAGGGTAGAGGTGCAATGAATCTAAAGATGGAGAGAGCAGGAGATGAAAGATACCAGTTACCAAAACTGAAGAATCGATGCTGGTGGGAAAGAATTGATGCTTTGTAGTAATAACAGACGATCGAGTTTTTTTATTTTCTTTTTTGCCAATTTCTTGACCAGAGTAATGGTGTTACATATTGTAAGTGAGCGCCAATAATTCACTTTGTTTGTACACTTTATTGTCCCCGTAGGGAAATTTGTCCTCTGCATTTCACTCATTCTTTGATGCCACTGGGGCGACCCGTAAGGAGCAATGGCCCTGATTGGAAGATTCACTTATTGTACATGTTTTTTAGTGGTAGGGGAAACCGGAGTGCCCGGAGGAAACTTACGCAGACACAGGTAGAACATGCAAACTCCACACAGAAAAGCCTCGTCCAAGTGGGAATCGAACCCAGGACCTTCTAGCTGTGAAGCGGAAGCGCTACCGTGCCGCCCTCAGCAGTGGACCGGTGTGACGGGACAGGCCACCGATAATGCAGCCTCCAGTGGCAGCCGCTTGTCTCCAGAGGTTGTTTTCCCTTAATACTGTATTGACATATTTTGTATCCACGTGTAGCACGAAAGGCAATCGAGATGACATTGCAATTCAAATGTGAACATTTCTTTTTCTGGGAAAAACATGCAGCTTTTATTCCACTCTTACAACAACATCTCCACTTTGGTAGCACCTACAGACTCCACACTTTCCCGCCTTGGACTTTGGGTTCTTTCGGGAGGAATTTTTAATATCTAATTCCTGCTGTTTGCTGGGCTTTGAACCGCAGATTTGTTCACAATACTGGTTCTCCAAAATTCCCCCCTATAAATCTTTGTTCTATAAATGTCCCTATTCACCTGCAGTGTATACTGTAACCATGGAGCGGTGGGTCAATGGAGGGAGCAAGTTACTCGACTGGAGCCAGGGAGGTGAAGCAGGGAAGAAGTGGAATGTTGAGGGCCAAGGTGCTTGAGGCATGAAGCATTGGTTTGCTCTATGGGGAATACAATGGAAATCATGGTAAATGACATGTATGCGTATATCTAATTAGGGTTTAAATCAAATATACATCCCCGTAGGTTTCATCCGGTTTCCCCTCAGCTGAAAAAGAGCTGCTTAATCTCAGTGGGACTTTCCTGGTGAAATAAAGGTCATATAAATATATAGGAGACACAGAGAGAGGGGGAGATCGGTGGCGTGACAGAGGAGTGTAAAAGCTCAAAGCGCAGAGAGGGTCCGGGCCAAACTCTCTCCAACACATCTGCTTTGTGCATCTCGGAGCGTTTGAACTGTCACGGTTTCCCTCTGTGTTTTTCAGTGAGAGGAAGACGTCGGCCGTAAACCAGCTTCACAGAGAGCTTTTCAGGGCAGGCTTGAGAGGTTCTGGGGTTCTAGAGTTCTGGGTCATGTGGCTGAGTCGCTCTTGGTTAATGGATTTGTTTTTTGATACTTCGTCTAATGATCAGCGCTTGAAACTCTATAGGTCAAGGGTCTGTGTGGGAAAAGCCCTGGCACTCTGGAGCCCTAAAAAGAAAATCAGCATTTCTGTCGAGGTTGGAGGTGGAGTGAAGAAAATAAAACCCAAAATGCAGGACTGCAACAAAACTGGTGATGTTTAATGGATGACAAAAACCAAGGTGACAAAACGGGGCTGACAGACAATGGAAACACAGGGGTATAAACGCATGAGGAAGCGGGACACAGTTGAAACACATCAGGGCGGGGCAGGCAATTAACACAAGGGAAGTCAAGCAAAATCACAAGGACAGAACAGACATGTCAAAATAAAACACAGGACCTAGACCAAAGACAACATACAAAACCTGGGGAACAGAAGACAAATCATTATAGCTATAATGCTTAACACCTAGACAACACCATTGACTCATTGAATAAATAATTCATATTGGTTTAAATTAGAATGTTGCTCATGTAACTGCAGAGGGTATATTTTTTACACTCTCTCTCTCTGTGTGGCTCCTCCGACTCAGGCGACATTTTGAGGTTGATGCGTGTCGACAGAGTGACACTATGAACTGATAATCCTTTTACTCACCCAGTCTCCTCTCGCTGCTCCCGCTCCGCTGTGACAGGTCAGGCCTGTAGGTCATTGGATCACTTATCTCCCTCTCTCTCTTTTACCCAATTCAGTGCAGTTGTGTCTTTGTGGGACATGTACTTTCCAAACTTGGATTTATGATGATGATGATGATGATGATGAATTTGAGCAATACTAATGTTGTACTGGGGCTGTATTAGGCAACATTAAAGGTGCGCATTGGACCTTTCAGTAACCCTGTATGGGTGATTAGCCTTTCCATCACAGACCTCTATATCATGCCAGGATCCATTGTTTTTAGGGTTTCTGGTAGCTTTCACTGTGGATGGAATCATCTCCATAGTTACGTGTACATTCCATACAGAAAACCTACCAGAAACCTTAGAAAACAAGTAATTGCGGGGTGTCCTAGAGGCCACAGTGATGTAAAATAAAGGCGCCAGGCTAACCACCCATACAGCCCCTGGGTCACTGAAAGGTCGTACTAAAAATGTGACAATATCTCCATGAATTATAAACGAACTAAGCTTTTTGTATAGCCCAATATCAGAGCAGGAATTGCCTCACAGGGCTTCACCAAACATCAAAACCAATGTAATGTAGAAGCAAATGTAGTGTCCAAATGAACAACCAACGTGTCCCAGGCGTCCTCAGTCCAGCCAAGAAAAGCACAAAACCCCAGTGGGAGAAACGAGAAACCTGAGGGAGAACCACAAGAAGAAGAGATCCACTCCCCTATTGACGGACACGCTTAGTTATAAAAATGTTTTATGTACGGGATAATGTATAGAACACTGGTCATTATCGGGAAAATAAGTACCAGCAGGGCGAACTGGACCTGTCTTGTTTTGATTGTGTTGTGATTCCAGGCAGTGTGGCTGGGCTAGTAGCAGCAAGGCTAGCTACCTATTGCTAGCCTAGCTACTTGGGTGAAGGTGTAGTTTGAGAGGAGGAATGGTGGGAAATCTCTGGGTAAGTTGAAAGTCGGACTCCCGTTAACTTCATGAGCGATTCCCCCAACTTCTCTCACAGGGACGGGGACAGAGACAGTGTCCTCTACTATTACTACTGGAGTGATATGAAAGACCTGTATTGTCATTATGTTTTTCAGAGGACCTCTATCAGTAAATAATGACCGGTAGAACGTTGGAAAATCCCATTGAAGTCAATGGAGCGTTCTACTTGCATTGTGAAGAGCCGTATAATGAGGATAAAATAATAAAGTGATGTAAAATTAGAAATTTAAAGTTGAACGAAGGTCTTACTACTTTAGTGAACGACATTTATATGATATTATATTTTTTTAATTAAAACTTTGTAGGACAAAGATCCTCCACACCAGAGACACAAGTGAGTAAGTAAAGTTTATTTATAAAGCGCTTTTCACAGATAAAAATCACAAAGTGCTGTACAAACATAGGCGCAGTAAAAATGACATAATAAAATTCATACAATAACAAAATTCATATAAACTAATTCACAAAAAGTGACAAACCATCAACCAAAAGCTTTAAGTTTAACATTAGCTCTGTGCAGGTGTCTTGGTTTTTCCACGGTGCCATGTGCCGTGCTCGAAGCAGTGTTGTGTTGCTTGCAACTAATAGTGTGACTCAATAAACATTTTTAATCGAGTTAATTATGGCCTTTGTAATTAATCGGAATTTAGCCTATTTAACCAACATTCATTTAGGGTTTGTATTTATATTTTATATGTATATTTTCAATGCTTCTTTGTATTTTGATCCATTTGAAGTTTTTCTGGTGCAGATGTGTTCATTTCAAATAGACAAAGACAGACACAGTTTTATTTCGATTTATTTTGGAGAATTATCTTTTTAAATAAGTTTATGTTTAAGCCTAACTGTGTGAATAAAAAAGTTTGACTGTGAAATAATTGTTGGCTTTACAGCGTGTTCGTCCCTGAGCAACGTTTGCAGGAAAAGGGAAACTGTGCCGCTAAAGTAAAGTGTGATTCATTTTGATGAATATTTTTAAAAAGTTAATACACAATCTGCATGACATGAAGACCAAACGCCCTGTTTGTGCACGGACACAGATAAAGTATCAAAGAGAACAAAGTCATCATACATGTAATATAGTGTTTGTTTTAATGTGGTGTAAGTACAGGGAGACTAGGAGAGATTTGAATATTTTTTAAAAAGAAATAAAAAATAACATTCTAGCTCGAAAAGGAGTGGAAAGAAGACAAGCTTATTGACCCACTATTACCCACTATTACTATATACTATATACTATATACTATATACTATATATATACTATATACACTATTACTATATACCCACTATTCATATACTTAAATAATAATAATATGAATAATGTGGTTGCAACAATAACAATTTTTAGTCCTAATTGTCTTACTAAACAATTAAGTTGTTTACATATTTACAACAAATCCAACAATGCATTACATTAAGTCAACATTTACAGTATGTTACACTATATAACAAGTGTATATATATTTTTTGTTATATACCTTATTACCATGTTAGTGTTACTGTTATTCATCATCATCATCATCACAGATACTTTGTATCGTTCATGTTTCTGTTTCCTGTGAAAGTGACACACTGTTAGGTTCAGGCCTAGAGCAATGACATTTGTGAAAAAGAGTCAGTTTTTGGTGCAGATGTTCAAAATGTCAAGTGATCTGGCAAAATTTGGAAAACTGCCTTCACCTAATCTTAAGAGTGGGAGAAAAACTTTATCGGAATTGAGCCATGGCTGAACACAGCACACGCCCACTTAGTTGTCTTTTTTTTAGGGCTGTCTGTTTTAACTCGGTATACCCCAAGTATCGGTATTGCAGATCAGATTGGGGGGCGGATATCAACAACCCTATCCCGGACCACTCTGTTGAAATGTCTGTGCCACTCTCTTTGCCCCTCTCTCTTCCCCCTCCCTGTCTTTCTCTCTGCCACCTCTGTGCCCGAGGGAAGTGTGAAAAGAGTGCACTAGCGTCTTAGCTTGTTAGCGTCACCAGAGTAAGTGTACGGGGCGCTGTGGCGGACGGCAAATGGGCTTTTGTGAAGGCATTTTCTCCTCTCTCTTTTCGGAGGCAGCACTTAGCGGTTCGCTCAGGGGAGAAGCGGCACACATCGAGGCAAGCGCTCACACTTCAGGGGCGTAAGGTTCACGGAAGAACGCCGGCTGAGATGGGAGAGAGTCAAAGCATCGGCGGTGGAGCCTTTTCTTTTTTTTTTTTGGCACTCGCGTTGTGGCCCAAATCCCACTCCGGAAATGTATTTGTTTAGGAACTTTGGGTTTGTCCCATAGGCGACTCCGCACTGGCACCAGAAAATGCTTGTCTAACTACTCATTTAAGCATATTTCCTTTATCTCACTGGCCTATACTCCAATGATAACATTTTATGATGTGATCACATTTAAATCTTTACAAATAATGTATAAAGTAAAGTCGGTTGTTTCCAAATCCATCCATCCATCCATTCATTTTTTTCCACTTGTCCGTTGCCGGGTCGTGGGGGCAGCTGTTGGAGCTGCACCAGCCCCTATGGCTCCTCCTGCAGGTGGTGGGTCCACAGAAGGACGGCCTCATGGTTCTAACCGGGCCTGTTGGTCTCTCATAAGGGGCTTCTGAACCGCTCTTTGTCTGACCCGTCACCTAGGACCTGTTTGCCATGGGAGACCCTACCAGGGGCACAAAGCCCCCGACAACAAAGCTCCCAGGATCATTCGGGTGCTCAAACCCCTCCACCACGTTAAGGTTGCGGTTCCAGGAGGGGTGTTTCCAAATAATATCCTAAAAAAAATGTCACTAACAGAAATGTGGCCTTTCCGCCTTTGCTCTGCTCCATCCCGTCAGACTTTGGAAGCTAAGCAGGAAGGGCCTGGTCGGTAATTGGATGGGAGACCGTTTGGGAACACCAGGATGTGAAAAAAAAGAAACTATGTTGAATGAACCTATCATCTGACAGCGTAGATCAGATGTTGGGTTAGTCCTGACCCGCTGTGACTCTGTGTGCCGCCACTGTGTGAAGAAGATGAAGAAGATGAAGAAGATGAAGAGCAGTGAAAAACTGTGAAACAGAGCTGAGTGTTCTTCTGCCGCCGCATCTGTGGCATTTGGAATGGCCTCTGGAGTGAGCGGCTGCAGCGCGTTACATGTCAAGTCATATTATAAACTTTTGATCTATATTTACAAAAATAACAGTTTTAATATTAATATAATAATAATAATGGCTTACACTTGTATTGCGCTTTACAAGCCTGTGTTACCAAGTTTCTCAAGGTGCTACACTGTCATTATTCATTCACTCCACACTCGGTCGTAAGCTACTGTTGTGGCCACAGCCGCCCCTTGGGGTAGACTGAGGGAAGCAAGGCTGGCTGTCTGTGCAATCGGCCCCTCCCACCACCAACCACTCACTCACTCTTCATTCTGGCCTATTGTACATGTTTTTACTGGTAGGGAAAACGTACACATGGGGAGAACAGGCAAACTTTACACAGAAACGTGTTGTTAATTTGTAACAATAAATGTAGTTGTTGAATGTAAAACCCGTCCAACATTATTAAAGTGTTGCTTCAAAAGTGACTGTACTGGACAACAGGAACAGGCCAGACTGAGACAAGTCCCAGAGCCAGTGTCTAGGTGCGAAACTTCTGAAGTGCAGCGAGTTCACCACGGGACCACACCACAGCACGATAGGATTCTTTTTGTTCTAAGTGCTTAGTTTAGTGTGATTATTGGAGTAGTGGTGGGAGATGCGATAATATTAGACCGTCTTATGATCTCCAGAGCTGACGATCTGTAGATTATTCTATCAAGATTCAAAGCACTTCTGCACAGGTGACTCCTTTCCTGCTACTATCAGTGAAGGAAACCTAAGCTGCCAACTTTCTGCTACGCAATGTCGGATGCTAATAATTACTTATTTGGCTTCTCTCCACGGCACATATACGACTGGGGTCCTCAATCCAGAGCATTTAAGACCACCATTCATCAGATTAACAGTCCAACGTGCAAACAACTTCCTTGAACAGACTGACCTGGCACGTAATGACTCCCACAACGGCAGCAGCGAGGACAGTAACAATCGTTTCACCGTTTCCTCCGGGAGGACGACTTCATCCTAAAGTCTCCTTCATCAGAAACCTCCTGTCTGGTGTAAAATAGTGGTTTCATTTGTGCGCGGTAAGAGGGGGGGAAAACTCGGCAGTCATGCAGTTTTCGGCGTAACACCTGTCTGAACCAAACCCATGTCGGATGTGGGACGGTTATTTGCCGTAAAATAACTAACTGTGAAGTGCTCCTTCGTCTGCGCTTCAACGTGAAGCAGAACTTGAGCTGATGTAAACACAGGTCACGCTGGCAGTGACGTACGGCCCAATACTTATTATTTATGTCCACACTCAAACGCATAACCGGAGAATTCCCAAATCTTCACTTTGGCCGGAGTTTTCAAAAACCTTCGTTTTTATCGACAGAAAACTCCGGTTTTGTGTGAATTATAGGCCAGATCGTTGGAAAATATCTTCGGTTTGTGAGATACCCTGCTACGTGTAGACGGGGCCTGAATCTGTGATACTTGTGTCATTGTCGTCGAGTGTGTCCTTCGTCCTGACAGTCCTGTCAGACGCCACATCCTTCTCAGTGGTCTGATATGAATCACGGATCGTGTTCACAAACGCGCTGTCTATCCATGTCTTTGAAAATGTAAGGTGGAAAATTTCTGTTCATTATTGCCATGCAGCCTAATGGTAACAAACTGCTTCCTGTTTCCCTTTTACACAAGTCACTGCATGCTTTCCCTTTAGTAACACTCTTACTGTGAAAGGGTCAGCTCGACATCATGAAAGGTACAGACTCTAACTAAGCATTTACCAAGCTTAGTGTTATTCTTTTACCTACTTCAACTTTTATTGACTGAAGTTTTATTGTCATTTATAGAGTTTGCTTGCTTTAGGTCCAAGTATATGAATGACTGTATTCTTATTATACAACTGTACAACTAAATGGCATAGAGCAGATGTTGGGAGCAGATGTGCGCCAACCTGACCAGCATGTTTTTAGAGGTGGGGGAAACCGGAGTACCTGGAGGAAACCTGCGTAGACACGGGGAGAACATGTAAACTCCACACAGAAAGGCCCCGTGCAGGTGGGAATCGAACCTGGGAGCTTCTTGCTGTGAGGCGGGAGCATTACGTTCTGCACCACAGTGTTGGAGAAGTGCTTTTGTAAATGTCTGAAAACCAGGTAAATTGTTTTATTGTTAGAGTATTGTTAGCTGGACTATCAATCCAGTCTGATTGGCTTTGTTCATTTGAAATGTTAGCGTAAATGCTAGCTTCAACCATTTGAAAATTGTCTTCCACTGACAAACGCCAAAGCTAGTATTAAAGTCGGCGTATTGTGTTGCCTATCAAAGCCACCGAGTTCTGTTGGGTCCACATCAGTTCAGCTTCAGTCCTCTCTGTGTCCATTTGCTCCATGTCAGTGCTGTAACAGTATTCAGTGAGTGTAGCTCAAAGCGACATTCACCAAAAAGTGTCCACAGAAAGAGTGTCCTGAAAGGCTCTGTCTGCGGGGCTTCGGCGTGCTTCTCTCATGAACAGCCGCCTGCCTCGGTTTTTTTGTCTGTTCTACAGTCGGGTCCTGCATGGAACATTGAGTGTAATGCATTTGGCGTTAGCCACTAAACATTGCAAACATGACTCGCAGCTTAAACCGGAGCGTAGGCTTTTTGGCTGAACTGTCTGATGACATGACTGCTTCTTACTGTAACTGGGTGGGGGGGCGATTCGATTATTATTTAAGTTTACCCATTTAGCTCTTGCAAATGATTAGTTCAAAGAAAAGGCACAAATGCACCCCATAAGGCTACACAGATTCGTAGACTAAATGCATTTCATTGAATGGATTTATAATGGTTACTACTGGTTTTGAGTTTGTTTACAAAATCATCCAAAAATAACAGCAGCAACAACGCGTATCAGAACGCCTGCATTTGATTTGCACACAGTTCATCCCATTAGTTTGTCCATGTTCAGATTTATGTTCACGCTCTCAGGACAGAAGCTCCATCACTGTACCCCCGCATCCCGACCCATACGCCGAAGTCACAGGAGAGAGTCACAGGCAGCCAACACCGTACGCCTCATCGCGGTGGAGTGGATCGCAGTCTTGCCGCCCTGACACCGACTTCGATGGCGTGTGACGTCGGGTCAGAGTTTGGTCGGAAAACGAAAGAAAACTGAACCCTATTTAGTCTGCGGGGCGCGACATTCATACCGTCACATTACCAACCAGTCCACTGGCAGTTTTTCCCCCTTATTTATAAGCTGCATTTATTTTTGAGGCAACCTAAGGATTTCAAAGGATATAGATGTTGTGAAAATTGTTTTTGTTGTTGTTGGAGGGCCGCGGGTTCGTCTTCCGCAGGGATGCAGGGGAAGCGAGCCCGATGGTATCTTCTGATTGTCTCATTCAAACCAGTTTGTGCTATCTCATTTGCTATCTCAAGATTCTACCCCCAATTTATGTTTTATCTGGAAAAAAAAAGAACATTCCGGTATTGTGATTTAATTATTGCCTTGTCAAAATAACAATTTTACTGAAAAAATATCAGATAACAGCGGACAGCTTGTTTTAAAGACATTTGGCCGCAGTCATCTTAAAATGCATTAGAAACGGCTTTTGCACTTGATTTTTTGTTGGAGGAAACAACTGCAATCAAAGAACAACAAAAACAACTCCTCGAGTTGATGGAGGAGGTTAAACAGCTGAGAAAATAAGGACCATTTAACGAAGAAGAATCGAGAATTTGCTGGAAAAGCCAGGTACCTAAGGAAGCAAGATAAGAACTGTAAAGTTTTTAATAAAAACTTAATGGAGCCCCCGAGCATGCAAAGGTCTTGGTTGTAAGAAGTCTGGAGGAGCTGAATAAATGTGACTGAGGTAACTGCAGCGTCTATAACCGGACACCTACGAAAATGACATCCTTTGGCAACGCTCTTACTAACAGTGACCATCAGGACATAGAAATACTTCATAGGATGTAGGACTCATAGGGGTTAAATGACAGCACCAATCTCAATGAACACGATCCAGACTTTGAAATGGAACCTGATAGTATGTTTTTTTCACTTCATGACATTGATTGTAAATACTATTCGGAGAAAGAATATAATATGATCAATTCAGATGAGACTTTGTCATTCATACACTTCAACAGTAGAAGTATGTAAGCAAACTTAACCACATAAAAGAATATTTACAGCAAATTAAACATCATTTTAGTATTGTAGCAATATGGTTTGAGGAAAATAAAGGTATTTAATTTGAAATGGATGGTTATGATCTGAACTATGTGAATAGAGAAAATTAGACAGGCGGTGGTGTGGCTATATATGTCCATACATCAATCAAGTACAAACAAGTGGAAAGTATGTCACTAACAATAAGTGATAGGGCAACATTTATAACATAAAAACCTATATATTTAAAAATAATAACGAAACATTAAATACAGAGGCCTTTGCCATTTGGGCAGCTCCCTCCCATGCGACCGTCCCGTCTCGCTTTCTTCCCCGCGTTGCAGCCACTCAGCCTCACAATTCACACTGGCCTTGCTGACTTTCATCAACAAGAAAGTTTCCCTTGACCAAAATGACATCAAATTGGATGATCATTGCAGCCCTATCTCTCTTGGTGATAATAACCAAGTTTGAGTTTTTATTTCTTTGCCTTTTTGTCAAAATATTTGGGGTGTGAAAAAGTGCAGTCACTCCATTAGACTATAAGAGGATACATACTGTATGACCTTGGACCAGCAACCCTGCACATGTTACAGCAAAAACAATGGTCTGCTAAGTGTCAGCTATTTCAGTAGACTAAATTGTTTTCATACGTAAATTAATGCTGCGTTTACACATAAGCACGATGCGTTACGAATGCCACAAATGCACATTCGTGGCCAAGGATCACGAATTTGATGATTCGGGGTCGAGGTTTCACGCGCCGCCACTAACTGTTGCGACCTGTTACTACGCGTTACGATTAATGGCACGAATTATTACGCACGGTCACGAATATGCGTCCCGCGCTGCTGCGTGGTGTTGCGCGCTGCTGCGTGGTGTTGCGCGCTGCCACGCGCTGTTACGGGTCACTAGGAATATTCGCGTTCTGTCCGAAATCTGTCAAGAATTGGGCGAAAGTGGAGTGATCTTCTGCCGCCGGGTTGGAGGCGGAGCAGAGGCCGTGCTCTCCCCTGAGTCATTGGGCTCGTCTGGCTCCAACTCCCGAACATCAGGTACGACCCAGGAGGAAGAAACACTTTCAGCACCCCGAGGAGCGGCAGTGGCTCGGGGTGCTGAAAGTGTTTCTTCAGGTGCTGTCCGTGACTTGGAGCGCGGATTGGCCGACTTTGTGACACTTTTCCACTGCAGGTACGAACATTTACTTTGGGCGTAGCGTGTGTTTCTGTCAATTTTGAGCATGAAAACAGTGATTCTGCTCCACGAATGCTCTACGAATGCTCTCACGCTGAATTACGAAGCGCCACTCCTCCTCACGAAAGGACACGCTCCGCTGCGAACTCCACGAACAGAGGGGGATTCGTGACATTCGTGGAAGATTTTTTGACAGACAAAAACTTTCTCCACGAACGTCACGAATGTCACGAACTGATGCGTTCTGTTAAGAATTCCATTGAGATGCGTTAAGTCACGTCACGAACGTCACGAATGACGGAAAAATGACATTCGTAACGCATCGTGCTTATGTGTAAACGCAGCATAAAAATCCTCTTTTTCTGTAGGGGGCGCTATAGCATGGACCATAAGTGTCGTCATAGATAGGGATTTTTTTCTCATCCAGTTTATAAGTGATCCAATTTCCAACTCAAACTCACAAGACACATTCGAATTAAAAAGGATAATGCGCAATTGTAGAAACATTTAGGATGGCCACGCCCACATTTTTATAAAATTGTAATATATATATTTTTAGTGCTGTCCAGTGTCCAATGATTAAAATATTTACTCGCATGAATGTCATAGTTAACTTGCGATTAATTGCAAATTGATCACACATTTGTATCTATTCTAAATGTCCCTTGAATGATCATTTTAATAGTTTAATACTCCTATTGGGGTCCTCAAATCTACAGCACAAACTTGGGGAGCGGTTAGAATGCACACTGATTTTGTTTATTTTGTCCTTACATTGTTGTTTTACATTAAGTTCATTCTTATCCATAAAGGCCCCTCAGAGCAGACGATGTATTGTTGAATTGATCCAGTTTTATGGGGGAAACGTATCATTAGCATGTTTTGTTTTCTTGATTTTAGAGAAAAGAGTTTAGCTCATCGGCTCCAAATGCAGACTTCTTGGAGAACGCAGCAATGCGCTCAAGCACACACTGTACATGACATGCACGATGATGAAAATAAAGCAGCAGCAGATTTGAAAAACGAGGGGACCTTTTCTTACTGACCTGAGGAGAGCAGCTTCAGTCAGGACTGCTTCACTTTAGTTCCAAACTTCGTCTTGTTTAACAAAAAGAGCTGTCCATGACGTGGGAAAAGTAAAGCCTCATGGGGAAAGTGTCTGCTCCTTGTTTCCTAATAAGTCCATATACCATTTCAAAGCTTTGCTCAGCGTGCAGTAGCAAAACAAACCAACGTGATCCTCTCTTCCTGTAAACCTGCGGTCACATGACGCGTTCCCACAGCGGCTGCAGAGAGCCGTGTGAAGCTGGCCCCCCTTTAAACGTGAACGTATACACTTTCGATTGACATACACATCGAGCATGATGAGGGGCCAGGTTCACGGAGGTGCAGCAGAGCGCATGGGGCTCATGCGGCTTCGGAAAATTGAGACAAAATAATCACGCGATTCAAAAAAATTGACGCCGTTAAAATATATTTGCGTTAACAATACTTTGGATAACACAGATTTTTGTTTTTTTTATTTCTTACAAATCATTAGCGACACACGTTTGAGCTCAATATTTTAGTGCATGTCCGAATCATAAAGGCTAACGTGACTTATTTGAGACATTTACCTTGGCCACGCCCACATAAAAATCTGCAGTTCAAGGTATAGCTAGCAGGCTACGTGTTAATGGCTGCATTCTGTTCAGTTTCGGGTGGTGCATGAGTGACTTGAATATGAGCTCTGTCGGCTTATTCCTGTGAGCGTGAGCTGTCTTCGAAAATACACGAAATCTACGCGTTCTTCGCCGCGACGTTATGAGGAGACGGTGTAACAGTTTTGCCAACCGTGGCCAAATCTTTCATTTCAATATGTCTAGACTCACTGTGGCAAATGTGATCACTCCGATGAAAACCCAGGGACTAGTTCGTTAAAACATAAGAGGAGTCCAGAGGGTTTCTGGATTTCAAGCCAAAATGGCCGACTTCCTGTGCATCAGGGCGTGGCGCTCTAATTCAGTTTTTGGTTTGTCCTGATGTCCACTTTCACTGTACCGAACGGTTTTGGCCTACGCCCCAAAACGCACGTCCCGATTTGAATAGGGGTCATCAATGTTCATGCCAAATCCGGTGAGTTTTCGTCGACGTTTAGCTGGTCAAAAGTGCGATCGTTGACGGAGAATATAAACACCATACACGTACTTAAACATCAAATCTACGGCAGAGGAGACAAAAGCACCACAGAATACCAATTCATCGGCAAAGAGTGGCATTGGTGATTGTCTTCCTGTAGCACATTGCAGAAACAAGTCGAGTGATATAGTTGTGATGTTTTTCTTTGTTCAGTTTATGATCAAGTCTGATATATAATCCATACGTTTCTCCAGTTTGGACTCTGTAGAAGTAAGTTTGTTATTGTTGTTCCCTATCAAGACTGTTAAGTGTAAGGTTAAAGTTGCTATTCGTACGGTTGAGAAGGTTTTCGCAATATGATAAAAGATGATTCAGAAACAGGTACAGGCACATAGTGGTGTCTGTGTGTGTGTGCGTGCGTGCGTGTGTGTGTGTGTGTTTGTCTATGGAAAATTAACGTCATATCCTTCTATTGCTGTGTAATATTATTATGTTGCTTGATTATAGAAGGAGAACATGAGTGTACATAGTTTCTTTCAACAATATTTTGTTAATGAGGATGATATTTTGTCTGATGTAAATTTAATGATAAAGTCAAAGAAGATTCATTGTAGTATTCCATAGGTAAATGTTGTTTCTTGATGCTGTTTTGAAGCTTTTCTTCGGATGGAAAATGTAACTATTATTTTTACTCACGCAAGAGTACAGTAAAAATGTAAAAGTACTGTATGGATAAAATACTCTAAGAAGTACAATTACTTCTAAAAGTTACTCAAGTTCATGTACTTGAGTACATGTAATTGAGTACTACCCGCCTTTAATTTTTTTGGATACAGGATTGTGCAGTATCACCGGGAAATGTAAATGTTTATTATATTGATTACGGAGTATATAAGCTTCTGGCTTCAGAACAGAATAATGTGAATGTTGTAAAAATGTAAACTGCTCCAAAATAAATAAATAATACACTTTGCTTATTTGGCGGAATGTGTTAATGTTTGCCCAAATAACCAAAGTTAAAGTTGGAAAGTTGTTAGGTGACAGCCTCTCTTGTCATGCGGTTGCTTATTGTTGCCCTTAGCAGCTAGTATGGGATAATGTATAGAACGCAGGTCATTATCGGGAAAAAATGTACCAACAGGGCGAACTGGACCAGGCAGTGTGGCTAGGCTAGTAGCAGCAAGGTTAGCTACTTATTGCTAGCCTAGCTACTTAGTTGAAGCTGCAGTTGGAGAGGAGGAGTTGAAAGTTGGACTCCCGTTAACTTCACGAGCGATTCCCCCAACTTCTCTCTCAAGGACGATGACAGAGATAGTGTTCGCTACTACTACTTGCGGAGTGATATGAAAGACCTGTATTACAAGCACGAACTCCGCTGCCATTGGCAGAGGTCTTCTATCAAAAAATAATGACCGGTAGAACGTTGGAAAATCACATTCAAGTTAATGGTGCGTTCTACTTGCATTGTGAAGAGCTGTATAATAAGGGATGATACAATATGACCAACTGTACTCAAGCTAAGGCTTAGCTTAAGTACAGTTAGCTTGGGCACAATATGTTGTTTAATCCGTTAGTTCGGGTTCAGTTAGCTTGGGTACAATATGTTGTTTAATCCGTTAGCTCGGGTTCAATTAGCTTGGGTACAGTTTGTTGTTTCATCTGTTAGCTCGGGTTCAATTAGCTTGGGTACAGTTTGTTGTTTCATCTGTTAGCTCGGGTTCAGTTAGCTTGGGTACAGTTTGTTGTTTCATCTGTTAGCTCGGGTTCAGTTAGCTTGGGTACAGTTTGTTGTTTCATCTGTTAGCTCGGGTTCAGTTAGCTTGGGTACAGTTTGTTGTTTCATCTGTTAGCTCAGGTTCAGTTAGCTTGGGTACAGCTTGTTGTTTCATCTGTTAGCTCGGGTTCAGTTAGCTTGGGTACAGTTTGTTGTTCCATCTGTTAGCTCGGGAACAGTTAGCTCAGGTACAGCCTCTGCCTCTCATGCGGGTATATTTAGCAAGAACACATGTCCCGGCTCTGCTGCAATACCGGCCCGCCACTTCTCCCCACTCAACCTCGGATTGTGGTGCCTGCAAATATCAATAAAACATTGAGTTATGAATAAGAGATGGGCTTTATAATGGAGAGCTGGAACATTCTCTGTCAACACTGAGCAGCCGCGGACACTGGACACCACAGTGGACACCTATATTGTGGACACTGGGGCGAGATGTACATTCTGAAGTTTAGTTCTTTTGTAACCAGAGCAGAGCAGTTTCAGCTGCACTTTCTTTGTATGTCCAGCACATTTCTAACATCCCAGTTCTTCACAGGGATGAGTTTGTATAAGCATGTGTCACAACCTTTAGGTATAATAATACTGTCACGGTAATGTAAACAACAGCTTATCAGTTTACCATTGATAAAAAGGCTTTTTAATTAAATCCTCAGCACACAAAGCTCTTTTTTCCCCACAGTTGTCTCCTTGTACAATTTACTGGAAGAAAACCAAAATAATGTTATTCCAATACTAGAACTGGGCCTGATTTGGTATTTTCCAAGTAAAGTAAACTATACAGTGGGGCAAATAATAGGAAGTCTATGGGGAACTGACTAGATACTTTTTTGCCCCACTGTATCAGGCCCAAAACAAGGCAAACAAATTAGGAAAATCATGACTAAAACTGAACATTTCTGCCAATCATAATAAAATGATTGATTTACTTAAAATTACTGGTTGTTGGGGTTGTTGCCGACATCTGGTAATAAATGTAATGTCAATAGCCGCTTTAAGGAATTTTTTCTTAGAATAAAGCCAACGCACACACATTACACGCTGTGAGTTCTTGCAGAGTGATGCCTCTCGTCGTAAATGAGACAACCCCCATTAAGCCGTTGTATATGCAAACTCCATTAGCGTCTGCTGGCCGGCCCCACACATTAGCAGCTCTGTTTGTTACAGCTTTTATAACTTCATATCCTGCTCCTGATGAGGGGAAGAGCATTGATTCCAAACGATCTGCAGCGCCGCGAAAAGTGTGCGCATGAAACGGCGCGAGGAATGTGTCTATCAAATGCTGATGGAGACCGTTAGAGTTTAACTTCCTTACACGGGCCACTTCAGGTCAGGGCTGAGGGCTGTAGGAAGACGAGAGCCCATGCATTTCTGTTTCTATTCATTTCATTATTTAAATTTAATTATTTCAAGTCTGTGAGAGAGGGATATTCTGCTTTTTGCAGGCATTGGTGAACACGATTTCCTCTTTATAATGGACCGCAGTTGTGGGCGACGCATGACGTTGTGAAATATTAAGTCTTTCACTTCCTGGTTTTCACACGATCTCCAGTAAACCCTTCCCCACCATCTTCCTTTGACTTTCCTTCTCTGGCTGTAGTGAAGCTATGGCGAGGGTTCTTACTTTGCGATGAAAGGATTAAGCTTAGCAAGAGATGCAGAGGTGAGGGAAGCATTTCCTGGGTGATCACCTCAGAAGGAGCTTTTTGGGAAAATAAGCCTCTGGAGGAATATCCAAAGTTGCACAAGTGGGTCAAAACACAGTTCGAGGTGTGGTTTTAATTAGAGAACAACACTAGCATTTTAAGAATATCAGTTTGTCTCTAATATAAAGCACATTGGAAATACACACAATCGATACAGTACAGTGGTGAGCACTGATGATGCCACATTGCACTACGTGGGGATTGTATAATCCTGAGCTGCTCTCGTCTCCACTGTGCGATGGTTCACAGAGACAATCGTAGCTACGACCAAAATGATGTTGTTGCACTTTCAGGCTCCAGACGGCGTGTGTTTGGCTGAGGCAAGCCCCCTCTGAGACTGGCCTTCCAAAATATCAGACACTGCCTGATGTCGGTCATAGCGCGTCTTTGGTCGTACGACGGTTCTATTTTAAATCTTTGTCCCCGTCTCACTGTATGACCTGTGAGCTAGGATTTTCCCCATGACCAGTGATTGTTCGTCGCAGACAGCCAAAATCGTGCAGTTTACACCCGGCTCACCCACATGTTTTCAAGAGAATTGGGAGGAAATGTCAGTATATTATTAAAGCAGACGTTTGTAGAAATAAACGCTGTGCATGTGATTATAAAGCAATTATGAAGCTTTGTTTTACACCCAGAAAGTTGTGGCACCTGCTTACGAACTCATCCTGGTCAATGAAATTGCATTAGGAAGGATCCTTTGGACATTACTCCCTTGCACTGGTTGTTTGTAAGCTTCATTTATCCAGAAGAGTCCCATAAATATGCAGAGATGAACCAAAAACCAGACCCTCTCCTCTGCATCCAACCAACTCCATCTTTTCTCCTTCACTCGTCCATACATCTCCTCTTGGGCCTCCCGTTTCCTACCAGCATCCTTCTACACATAATAATCTGATTAATATTCTAAATGCGTGACGTCAGTACAGCCAATTATTGCTTTAACCAAGATCAAAAGAGGTTTTTCTCTCAGATGCAAATGAGAGCGACGCTGAGAGGCCTGCTGTCAATTAGAAAACCTGGGTCATTATCCCCAATTCAGAGGCGAGTGTTCTTGAGAGGTTTTATGAAGAGGATGATAGTCCTGTCAGCTTTTGTCAGCTCTAAGAGGAAATGGAAGATTTGGGTTGATAACAGCTTGTTATTAGATGCGGATAAACAGTAGTCCAGGAAAACATGAAGTAGAGGTTCAGGTTTTAGTCCTGGTTTCTTTAACAATATGAGGTTACTGGGTCAATCCTTTCAGGCGCCGAGGTGAAACGCAGGCCAAAGAGCACTGTGCTGTGTTGTAAAATGTGTTCTTGCACCATTGCGAGGTGTCCTGATGTTTTGTTCACGTTCATCCACCTTATAGTATTTGCTTTCATGGCTATGCTGCTCTTTTGACCTACTTTGACCATGTCAACAGCACATACACATCTGACCTCAGGGTAGACGGACTTCTATATGTACAGTATGAACGCGATTGTGGGTGTTATGGATGAGATGCCCTGTTTGTCGTTTGTGTCTGAATGGGTTACTCTTTCGTGGATGAACTTGTGCCCCCTGACCCTCCCATGATGCTTCACTGAGCCCTGTAGGTATCGCTCTGTCCGGGTCTCCAAGGGTTGGTTCAGTAAAGGGCCTGTCACAATTGGTGCACAGGCACTATGCGATCGTTTACGGCCTCAAAATATGAAGGTCGTGTGAACACTCTCTTTTGGCGCACGGGCATCTGCACGAGCGACCGCTACTGACCGCATGAAAAGTGTGGATCGCAGTTGGATCGTCAGTCGCAGCTGAATGTCATGAGAAGGTCGTGAGAATGGTGAAAGATAAATCGTCTCAGTCGCGCAGATGGTGAGAGACTACTGAGAGACTGGTGAGAGACTGCTGAGAGACTGCTGAGAGACTGGTGAGAGACTGGTGAGCGCCCGGATCAGTCTCGTGCGATTCCTGCTGTAGGTATAGGGATGGGAATCGAGAACCGGTTCTAAAAAAACACACTAATAAAATGACCAGTCGTTCATCAAATCAAATGAGCCAAGACTTCCCTCTTTGAGCCCTTCGACCGTCCGGGATTAATAAAGTATACCTTAACAGAGTGCGCTCTGACCGGGCTTTAATACCTTAAATAAATGAATTATTTACGTTGTGCTAGGGCCGACAATTCAAGTTAATTGCTCGGAGTCAGGTTGGGCTTTATGTCATCTTGGAATATGCCCGTGCCATTAGGGAAGAAGAAATCCATTGATGGAATAACCTGGTCATTCAGGATGTTCAGGTCGTAAGCTCTTTGGTCAGACAGTGTTGCTGAACCTAAACCTGCAGCAGCCCCAGATTGGAACAGTCAGTTAAATACACTTTTCTTTTTGGTCAGGCAGTGTATGTTTGCCATCAGCGCTGCAAAAAAACAAAACAAAAAACACAAATAAAATGACCAGTCGTTCATCAAATCAAATGAGCCAAGACTTCCCTCTTTGAGCCCTGCGTCGGCCCGGTGTGCTCCTGAGGTCCTCGCTCATACGTACGATCACGTGCTCCTATAGGACGAGCGTCTCTGATATCGGGAGGTGTGTTAAACTGGGATTATCGTCCCGCTGCGATTAATGAGCTCCTCTCTGTGTGACACTTCCATGGATTTACACAGATTAAACACATTTTCTGTAAAGAGACGGGATATTACTGGCAGGTTCAGTGAATTGGAGTGGGGCAGGAAGCATTAGTGTGATTGCTGAGGGAGGTGCTTCTGTAAGCCTTAACAGGAGCTCTGAGAGAGAGTTGAGTTTGCATCAGCAGCTCGTCGCCGTGACGATGATGCTGCTTTGCTTTGACTAGCCATCATTCGATTTTAATATGTTCTACAAAGGGAAAGGATTTCTACTGGACTTTTCTATAGGAGCGTGTTCAAGTGAAGCTTAAATCTTCGACTGGACTAAGAAGCCTCTCTGAATAGAACATTCTCAACTCAAACAAACCCAGTCCAGCATTTCTCTATTTTTATATGATTGTATTTTTTTATCTTGTCGTTGTTTTGATTATGTCTTGTATGGATGTAGATGAAGAAACACCAAGCACAAGTCAATGTTCTCCATTAAAGGACAATACATACCATACACACCAGAGATGGCCTCGGCCTACAGTTTGAGAACCACTGCTCTAGCTCAGGGGTGTCCAAACGTTTCAGGCCGCGACCCGTAAATGTAAAATGTAATTATTTTTGATATTGATAAATTGGGTTTCATGATTGGGTTAGGGTCACAGGGAGATGGTGTTTTCATATGTGGCTTAATTTGACGAAAACATGCTGAGTTCAGTCAAAATTCTATTGAATCTAACGGGTTGATTCCCCATATCCAGTTTGTTTTCAATAGGTATTGATTAAGGCTGGGCGATTTTGGATAGAAAATTATCACAATTATTTTTCCCTTGTTGATAGATCTCGATTTTCGATTGTGGTTTTAGACTTGTCCCGGTTCAGTCCTGGTCTAGTCTTGGTCTAGTTTTACTCTGCTTTAGTCCTGGTTCAGTCCTGGTCTAGTCTTGGTCTAGTTTTACTCTGCTTTAGTCCTGGTCTAGTCCTGGTTTAGTCTTGGTCTAGTCTTGGTCTAGTTTTACTCTGCTTTAGTCCTGGTTCAGTCCTGGTTTAGTCCTGGTCTAGTCTTGGTCTAGTTTTACTCTGCTTTAGTCCTGGTTCAGTCCTGGTTCAGTCCTGGTCTAGTCTTGGTCTAGTTTTACTCTGCTTTAGTCCTGGTCTAGTCCTGGTTCAGTCCTGGTCTAGTCTTGGTCTAGTTTTACTCTGCTTTAGTCCTGGTCTAGTCTTGGTCTAGTTTTACTCTACTTTAGTCCTGGTCTAGTCCTGGTCTAGTATTGGTCTAGTTTTACTCTGCTTTAGTCCTGGTCTAGTCCTGGTCTAGTCCTGGTCTAGTCTTGGTCTAGTTTTACTCTGCTTTAGTCCTGGTTCAGTCCTGGTCTAGTCTTGGTCTAGTTTTACTCTGCTTTAGTCCTGGTTCAGTCTTGGTCTAGTTTTACTCTGCTTTAGTCCTGGTTCAGTCCTGGTCTAGTCTTGGTCTAGTTTTACTCTGCTTTAGTCCTGGTTCAGTCCTGGTCTGGTCTCGGTCTAGTTTTACTCTGCTTTAGTCCTGTTTCAGTCCTGGTCTGGTCTTGGTCTAGTTTTACTCTGCTTTAGTCCTGGTTCAGTCCTGGTCTAGTCCTGGTCTAGTTTTACTCTGCTTTAGTCCTGGTCTAGTCCTGGTCTAGTCTTGGTCTAGTTTTACTCTGCTTTAGTCCTGGTTCAGTCCTGGTCTAGTCTTGGTCTAGTTTTACTCTTCTTTAGTCCTGGTCTAGTCCTGGTCTAGTCCTGGTCTAGTCCTGGTCTGGTCCTGGTCTAGTCCTGGTCTAGTTTTACTCTGCTTTAGTCCTGGTCTAGTCCTGCTCTGGTCCTGGTCTGGTCCTGGTCTAGTCCTGGTCTAGTTTTACTCTGCTTTAGTCCTGGTCTAGTCCTGGTCTAGTCCTGGTCTAGTTTTACTCTGCTTTAGTCCTGGTCTGGTCCTGGTCTAGTCCTGGTCTAGTTTTACTCTGCTTTAGTCCTGGTTCAGTCCTGGTCTAGTCTTGGTTTTACTCTGCTATAGTCCTGGTCTAGTCCTGGTCTAGTCCTGGTCTAGTTTTACTCTGCTTTAGTCCTGGTCTAGTCCTGGTCTAGTCCTGGTCTGGTCCTGGTCTGGGCCTTATCTGTCGGTGATAACTTACTGAACTCTGTTCTGCTCTGGAGTCACTTTCTTTTGAAGTTTATCCAAACCCACAGCAGCAGATCAGCTCCTATCAGCCTGAGCTCCACGGATCTAGGAACAAAGAGTCTGTGCCACTGCTGTTACGACTCCAACGTTACTGAGACGGCACGCACTTAACAACAACAACGTTTTCACGGAGTAAAACTGGCCATGATCTAAGGTCTCAATCGATGTTCAATATTATATGGAATTGTTAAATATGCCCGCTTCAATTCAATACATGAATATGTCCTTTAGTCCTGGTTCAATATGGCGGCACGGTGGCACAGCGGTTAGCGCTCGCTTCACAGCTCTAAGGTCCGGGGTTCGATTCCCACCTGGACGGAGCCTTTCTGTGTGGAGTTTGTATGTTCTCCCCGTGTCTGCGTGGGTTTCCTCTGGGTGCTCCGGAGATGGAGTGAAGATGCAAACTCCATGACCCTGTCACCATTGCCGCGGGGATTTTGTCCGTCACGTTTCAATGTCAGATCCCACACTTGCTCGGTTGTACGTTACCTGATCTCCAAATCACCGTTTAACTAATGCCGTTGACTGTATCGCCTTCCATTTTCACACCGTGCCCAGTGCTTTAGCCTCAGACTTAGCGAGCTGCCGATCTCAAACAATCCCCGGACACTTCCCCCAGGCCGCGCCGGCGCCTGTCCTTTACCGTTGAGCTTGTGTTTGGTGGTGGGGGGCATATCGCTTTACCTGATGGCGTCCGTGGGCAGCAGAGGGATGGGGAGCGGGGTCAGTCCTTAGGTTAAGAGCGGCTGAGTAGAACGGCGCTCAGACAATGGGGCTGGATTAGAGAGCAGAGAAACAGGGATCAGATCCAGAGGAGGTCTGAGGGAAATCAATGTCCACATGTCCACTCTGTTTGTTTCTCTCCAATTGTAGTTTTTACAAGCCACGCTTTGACAGTTGTGAAAAGGTTGTTTTTAAACAATGACAATCAGCCCAGGCAAAACTTTAGTCACTTTTTGAACGTGTTCCGGACATCTTGATTGTTTGGTGTTTATCAGCATATTTCATGGGGGAAATTTGGCTAGTCTTCTATTATTTACTACTCTTCCCAGTAGTAAATAATACTACCAGAAGGCAGTCTCCTGCCTTCTGGGAGGAGACTGCGGAATCTACGGGCCAGGTCGAGTCGACTGAAAAACAGTTTCGTACACAGGGCCATCGGGAAGCTGAACTCCCTGCCCTCCCTCCCATCCCTCTTCCCCCACCCTCCGCTCCACAATCAAGGATGAGAGAAATAGAATTTCGAATCAGTCATGGTTTGACAAATAAACTCTAAAGCTTGAAACTGACAGTTAAGAAAAGTACTTCATCCGAAATATTCCACAATAAACATGACATGCAATGAGAAACAGTCTGCTTTGGGTAAAAAATAAAGTATTTCATTACAAAAATGGGGAAGAAATGCAAATAAATGTAGCCTACTGATGATAAACATTGAGCCCAAAAATGTGGAAATAGTAATTATTGTGACCAACTGCCGTGTCTACCGCAAAATGTAACTTCATTTGTTTGTCAAGTTGGCTGGTTGCAATCCTGTTCAATTCCTGTTGTGTCGTCTCCCTTTTTGTTCCCAGAGCTGCAGAGAGAGGGCAGCATCGAGACCCTGAGTAACAGCTCTGGCTCCACCAGTGGATCCATCCCGCGCAACTTCGAAGGATATCGCTCTCCTCTGCCCACCAACGACAGCCAGCCCCTCAGCCTCTTCCCAACCAACTTCCCCTGAGAAGTACCCCCACCGCTCTCCTCTAACTGGAAACAATTAGCCCCAATTCAGCTCCTTCCCAGCCAGTCTCCCCCCCCCCCCCCCCCCCCCCCCCCCCCCCGAAGGAGAGCCAACGTCCAGGGACCCCGTTGGCTTTCATCCGCAGACCATCCCAAAACTCAGCCGTTTCTCATTCACGACGACTAATGCATTTGTAAAACCCAGTCATTCCACCTTAGCTTCCCTACTATTTAGCGCTTATTCCCCCCATATTGATCAATCTCAGTTTTCTATTTGTTTGCATTGGTGATAAAAGCAATAAATGTGGCCTTCCTCGCTCCAGAGAGTAAACGGGTGCGGCTAACGCTGTCCTGCTGCAGCAAAGACAAGCACCACACCTCACCCTGACCAAGGCCACGACTTCACAGAGTTTAATGCTAACGACTTAATATGTACATAAAGAAAAACAAGCGCATTTGTAAAACATGGCTCAAACTATTCACCGTCAGACGTCCAGCTAATCCCCTCCATGCCGCTTCGTTCAGCCACAGCGATCCACAGTTTCCCTCCTGGAGGTGAAACGTGCACAAATGTCCGCCTAATCCTCCAACGGCTCCTCACAAACAAGAGGGCACTTCCTGCTCTGTTCCATTGTTTTTTTTTTCTTTTGGCCAATAATCCTGTTGATGAAAACGCACCGCACGATTATTGAGAGTGACCGTTGTTGTCGTGATTAGATTAAAATTCAATGAATTGATATTAACAAATTGACTTTAAACATTTTGTCCATTTGGTACTGAACAATCTAAATGATGTTAAAAATCTTGTTATTTTCCCTGTAATGTGTGTTAAACAATGCCATGTGGCAGACCCTCCGTCATATTGTTGGACTTTTGTTCCTGCATTATGATGGCGATTAGATTTCCCTTACTATAAAATTGTACTGTTTTATGAATTAAAGCCACACTGCAGAACATTCCATGTGAGAGTAACTTTACGGTCATAAAGGTCAAAGCCCCCCCTGCATTCGAGTGAGAGACTTTGTGTCGTGTTTTAGAGTTACGCATAGAGTCAAAGGAATTGTAGGTTTTTTTCACTGACAAAAACACCAGTTATGTACACAGCTTGTATTTTATTCTATTAGTTGGCCAAAATGTTACACAATGTGGCTTTAAGTTTGCTATACATTTGAGTCAAACTAATTAAGAGCTGTCTATTTTTTAACTGTTGATTAAATGTGTTCCTATATCAAATCTGTATTGACAAGTGCAAAGGTATTTCCTTAAGTTTGCCCTTATATAAACAACTGGATAATCATATGATTCAATGTGAATGTGTGAAAGAGACTTCCTAAAAGCAGATTTTACACAATCTGAAGAAGTGTCTTAGTGTTTCATTCAGATGTGTCCATTGTAATACGCTGTAATGTTCGGTTTCAAATAAAGAGCCTTGGAGATGTAGAGGAGCTTCTTGTCATGCTTGGACTTTAACGCTCTGTTGGATGATGACTTACTGACCGTCCTTCAGTGTAGGATGACAGCAGACGTTTGTGGAAAAAGGCGTAACAGTTCAGCTCGGTGCATTATTATTTATAATCAAATACATTTTTCAGGCGGATGATGACCAGGATCTGATAAAGATCTGATAAAGCGCAGTGCACTGGATCTATCATCTATCATCAGCAGGAGAAACCTTTACAAAGACAGGCAGATTTGATGTGTTTATAAATACTATATTTTTGAAAAAAATACTGTTTTTTTTCTATTACATTCAAATGATCCTCTAACAGTTAAAGGTTTGAAAATTATGCTGACTGTCATTTGAGTTGACAATTTAGAAGATCTGAGAAAAATATCATTTGCATAATCGTTTGGAACACAGTGTATTTCAGCATACTTTGACCACATTCTCTCTCTGAAAAGACTCTCGGGACCAAGTCCAAGGCGATGGTGAGTACGTCCTTGGAGACAGAGAAGGTGCATGTTCTCCTCATCTCTGACACCTGTTCTCTCCTCGCCTTCCCTCTTCCCCTCGGCATATTGCAAACACTGTGCACTCTAGCCGAACGGAGAACTCACGATCGAGTTATCGGAACGTGCGTTAAAATTGTATTGATTCATACTTTCATATTATCCATTTTATTTCCGTCTCTGGCAATGAAAGGACTACATTAAGGCTGTGCGATATACGTGATGCAATAGCCGTAACACAAAAACACATGGCACTTATACATGCGTTTCCAATGACATCACGCACAGTTCCGGTGGAATAACCGGCAAATGTGGCGCAGACGTAGCGGCTCGGTCTGGGTTTTCTGTAGGACCCAAAAGCAGAGCACAGCCGGTAAATGGTTACAAAGTTTTATTTTACAGGAAAGTATGGACGTGGAGACCAGAGGACCAGTTGGACAGGGTAGTAGCAGGCAGGTGAGTATTAGTTGGTAGAGGCTGGCAGGCAGACAGGCAGGCAGACAGGCAGGCAGACAGGCAGGCAGGCAGGCAGACAGGCAGGCAGACAGGCAGGCAGGCAGGCAGACAGGCAGACAGGTGCTGGAGACAAAAAGCAGAGCTCAGTAGAAAATCCAAACGTTTCAAAAATAGAGCCAAAAGTCTCAACTGACTGTAGCAGTACAAACGAACTGGCGAGGAATGGTGGAGAAACTGGTCCTTTTGAAGAGCAGGTGATGGTGATGGGTGTGTAGCTCTGCAGCCAGGAGTAGCCACGCCCACGTAGTAACCAGACAAACACAAAGGGAGGGGGAGAGGAGAGGAGAGGACTGCCAAACATTATGACACTGTAGCTACAGCACGATTTCCTAAAGATCTGCTTCACTCCTCAGACTAAATGAACACATCAAAGAGGAACAGAAAACCTTTCTTTGTGATTTTTTACAGTTTGTCATGTCGACAGAGTCTCAGTCTGAGTCAGCTGCTCAAGATATTAGCATGCTACCAGTTAGCATCAATCAACTGTCAATGGCTTCAACACGATAAACACATATGTAGCTCACATCTATGAACACTGAGGAAATACTACAGGCTCAGCTCTGACCTCTGTCACATGTTGTATCCAAGGCTAGATGTGTGGAGTGTGGTCAGAGCTGAGCTGTTGAAGCTAGAGGCTAACCGGTAGCATGCTAACGTCTTAAACACTGACTCAGTGGTTTCTTCACATAAACGTGCGTCTCTGGGGCCGTGTTTTTACTGTTATCTTCTTGAGCAATGATTACGATTACATAAAAATGCCACTGTCAATAAATTGTCTTTAATTGTCATCCTGAATAGAGATATTGTTACATGTTTTAGTACTGCATAATTCTCCTTTGGTATTCAAAATGGCCACCATAACAACAAAAGTCACATGACTGAAAGGCACGTATAAATGTGTTCAAGCTCCAGTTCAAATGTTGCTAATTTAGTTCAATTTTAACCCAATTTGGTCCTGATTTAGTGGGGGTTTTTTTTTCAAGTCTTGTTTTGCCACAATTTGATGAAAAACAAACACTTACGATTAGTGTTGATTGGACATACCGTGTTGAAATAATAAGTCAAATATCACAATTGTAAGACTGATATTGAATATCGCTGCTTTTATTTAATGCAGCGACACTATAGTTAGCTCGAGTATTATAATTGTGTGACATGCTGGGCCAACATTAGTAAACATGTCCTACTGTGGCCTATATATACATTTCACTTTCCTTCGCCGGTCGCCCTGGGGCAGGAGCACAGGGAGGCGGGGTTTGAGACGCAGCTGAAGTGCGTGAGTTCTGTGGTCGGTGGTCGCCGCCGGGATTGACTCTGTATTTGCATAAAGTTGGATTGATTTGAACTCTAGGCAAATGCAGACGCCGCTCCGGTCGCTCCGCTCTCTTTTGTACGTCCCGCAGTCGCCAGCCAGCATTGGAGGGACAATGGCAGACATGGAGGACAGTTACAAGTTGGACTCCCACATGCCCGCCGACGGTCTCCGGTGTCCCAGCCGAGAGATGAGTATGAGACCATGAGCCTCCATCTCTGCACACGATGGTCGGGAGATTGAACCATCGACCTCGGGGTTCCCGGGAACACGTTTTTCCCCCGAGCGCTGCCGCTCCTCAGATCTTTCGGCCCCTGCGCTCGAGTGGAGGTCGTGTTCAAAGGCGCAGTAAAAGTGTGGGAAATCCCCCCCCCCCGTCCACCAAAGAGCAGGGCCATGTGGTCGAGCTGGTCATTAACACCACGTTTTATCAGAGCTGCAGCCTCGTTAAAGGTAATCCTCTTTTACGGCGCAAAACAAAGGGCCTCGAACGCAGCAGACGACACCAGCGCTACCTAATCCACCATATCGTCTGGAAACGCACCGGACAGTCTGATCCGTCACAACCGCAGTGAATCGAGCTTTTACTGGTGCGTTCCTCGACATCTTTGTCCAATTATGGAAAGATAAAGAGTTGAGAGCACAATTCTTACTTCCACTTCACGTTTAGGTTGACTAAGAAACATCAGGAGGCTCCAGCTGTTTGGACTCATAACAACGACCGTTGGATTTCTACAGATCTCCATCACCGCGTCATTCGTCCACGGAAGCACCAGTCTGGGATTCAGACCAACGACCTTCCCGTTCAAAACCACGGCTCCAGCCCCGCCGTCTGAGCCGCTGTCGCCACATTCATGACACTGGTTTGAACTAAGTCTTTTGCGTTGGATCCAAAAATGGTCTTTCCAAAGTCTATGGTCCTTGTCTACTGTCTGTCTGTGCAGATATTATGGAATCGAACCAGGAAATGGGAGCATATTAGTCCAGCGCTCGGGTCTCTGCACTGGCTCCTGTCGCTCGAGAGAGTAGACTTTAGAACAGCTCTTCTCTCTTCGAGGGGTACTACAGGCTCAGCTCTGACCCCTGTCACATGTTGTATCCAAGGCTAGATGTGTGGAGTGTGGTTCAGGGCTTTCTCTTGGAGAGGTCGGAGCTGAGCTGTTGAAGCTAAAGGCTAACCGGTAGCATGCTAACGTCTTAAACACTGACTCACTGGTTTCTTCACATAAACGTGCGTCTCTGGGGCCGTGTTTTTACTGGTATCTTCGTAAGCACACTGGAGAATCCGCTGAGCGCCAAAACCCGACACAGAAAATGTTCTGATTTCGCGTTGCAAAAAGGTTCTGCATCGGTTCAAACATTTGTCGACGCCTCGCCGAAAAGTGTCATATGTTCTCCATTCTCCGTTTGGTTAATTATTCTGATTGGAACAGTGCTTGGGACTCGCCTGAATGAGAACACGCAAACGCCGCTCAGAGTTCTCCTCTCTTCAAGGCCGTATGAGCCATCTCTGAGAAGCTCATCCTGCTGGTCCCAGAGTCAGGACTAAACACACTCTTCAATAATGATTATTTCCATTCTTAATATTTACTTTTCCTTCTGGTACTTGCATGTATTTACTTGTACTTTCCGTTTCTGTGACTCGTGCTCTAAATGTTCCTAATGAGTGGACTGTATGTGGTTCATGAGTCCCACATGTGCCGCGCTCTTTTATTCTCTGCGTTTCAGATGGAGGCCGTTTGCCGGATTGTCTCCTGTGGCTTTTTAACGTCCAGCTTTCTCCACACGACTCCTTCTTCTAATTGCCAGAGGGAGCAATGTTTCAGTTTTACGGCGAAGATGTTGATAGAAAAACGTGTCCGATTTTGAGAGTGAGCGGAGCTGATGTTTGGTCGCAGGCGCGTGAGGGAACATTACCACATTTGGAGACGGGCCTTGGAGACCCCCTGCCTCCTGCTTTATTGTTCAGGTTAACAAACAGGGGATTGTGGGTAAGTCTGAAGTGTATTGTCTCATACAGTCAGGAAGTGCCGTTTAATAAGAGGCTCTGCAGGCGGAGGATAATACGTGATGTTTAGAGATACAGGTGGAGTTTGAAACATTACCGACGTCAGCCTAAACATAAGGCAGATTGTATTTCTAATTAGAATAAGATCAGTCTGAAATATATGCACATTTACAGCATCAAGTTTATCTCCGATGTCAAGACATGTGGAAAAAAGGGTAAAACACTGGAGGGGAATTTGGAAAAAACACATTGCCAAAAATAAATTGCAAAAATTGTGGAAAATGTGTTGTGGGTAATTATTTTTATTTTTTTAATGACAATTTGAAATAAAAAAGGTAAGAAATTTGACACAATTGGGAAAAATGGGAGTTAAGTGGGAAAATAGTGAAATCAAATATGGGAGGAAATGTAGTGTGTAAAGTATCGAGAAAGTCTCCAGAAACATCGAGATTTCCATTTATCGCCCGGCCCCGTTTCTCATGTGGAACTGCTCAATGTGATCTGTGGCTAGAGCTGCTTTAAGTTTACGGGTCTACTGTTGCCAGATTTAAGAGTTCACAGTCGCTTGAAGATCCATATAGTGGAGCTACTGCCGAGTCGAACGAAAACTCATCATTCACAATATACAACTATATACCGTGTGTAATGGCCGCACTGCAGCTCATATTTCTGTAATTACTGAGGAAATCCACATGAACAAGAACTACAATCTGGTGTGTGGCTTGTTTACATGCATGAGACCCATGTATGTTCATTAACATGCACTGTCCCGACCGAAACAAACCAATAAATAAATAAATAAAATTAACTTGTCTCAAAGCTCAGTGTCTCCTGTCGGCGCGCACAAGCTAAGGTCCAGTTATTTTCTCTGAAAGGTTTTTGAAAGAGGTGACAATATTATCACACGTTGGCCCGCGGAAGGAACAGCAAATAATCCCATCCCATCCAAATACTCATGAGGTGCACATTTGGTCAATTTTATTTTCGGAGGTTTCTTACAAAAAGAGTCCCTCCCATAGAGTCGTGTAGGCCCCTGCTCCACCTGAGACCATGACATGATCACTTTCTTCTGAATGGGCCTACACGATCGGGGAGATTTGTTGAGGTGTTGTTAGATAAAGGTTTCAAAATGTCCGTGGAAATCTGTCGTGGAAGGTCGAGTCAGTGAAATGAAATGTGAAATAATGTTTCAAAAAGGTTTTGCTTTTTCCAATAGAAATGTTCTCTTAGGGCTGGGCGATATGGCCTAAAATCTATATCATGATATGAAAAAATAAATATCACGATAACGATATATTTGACAATATAATTGACAGTGGACGAATTACTTCAAAATCCCAGCCTTACGCCTATTGGGAAGATTCATTCAGTGATATTTTATTCTTTTTTTTTTACGGCATAATTGTCTACCAAATATGATCTACTCAAGCAGTTTACATCCTTCATTTCATTTTACTTTTTCAGCACGTGTCCCCGTGTTCTACAGTCACCGTTTATGCTGCTCTGATGGAGGAGAGCGTAACATAAATTATATTGTGTCCACAACGATATAAAAAAATTACAACGATATCAAAACATTATATCACGATAACGATATGCGATACGATATGGCCCAACCCTATGTTCTCCCTGATCATTTATATCCTGAACCGCAAAGTAAGCCTGACCTGCCCTGCTGATTTCAACACTCACTTCAAGAGGAGGAGACACTGGAGCGTTTCAGATGTGACTTTATTCAGATTGTCGTTCAAAACAGGCTTTACAGTCAAAAGAATAGTCTGCATTAAGACCCTTTGAAACATATGTGGATAAAGGAAACCGGCCACAGCAGCGTCAACACATCCTTACAGTCCAGTCACACACGACTTTACCCGGAATGAGTAAAAACACATTAAAGACCCGGGCGGCTCCTCGTGCCCGGACTGGATCGTGCCGGGTCCCGATTCATCCTGCGGAGAAGAAACGGGAGAGAGAAGTGTCACAAATCTGCAAAAAAAAAAAAAAAAGATTGTAAAAGGTTTGCTGACATACAAAGATTTTAAGGTAAAAAAAAAAAGTGCAACTAATCAGGTCAATAATAAATTATCCCAGTCCCTTTCCGAGTAGCTCCATGATCCAGTTATGAACTACACATTCTGCAAACAAATAGATGGATGAGTGTGGCTTAAGAGGAGAGTTTGTGTTGAAAGTGCGTTTGACAATATGACTCATTCAGATGGATAACGTCATTATCATTTTAATTCAGTGAAGCAGCGATTTTAATGAAGAAACGTCGGGCAGAACAGTTATTTTTCATTTAAATGTTTAATCTGCTGACAGGAAGCGACATAGATAACGGTAACGTTCCAGTTTGACTCATTTTCCACTGACATAACACGGTCGGCACGGCAACCGCACAATCGTTTGCCTTCATCTATGTCATTTCCCGTCGGAGTCCAATAAGGAGGTGAAACTATAAACGTCACAAAACTGGTCAGACTAAAGAAAGCTGAGTCAAATCTTTAGCAAAATCTTAAATATAATTGTGTTTTAGCAGGAAAAAAAAGTGATCTATTGTGTCATATGCACATTAAAGTAGCTTTGTGCCATTTTTATTTAGTCAAAACTGGGATAAAGGGAGGCAGCTGACACACACCACCAGCAGATCGAATGATTTATTTATTTTTTGTATCAATTAGCATTTTAGCATTTACACATTTTACTCATGAAACCCTCCTTCTTTAGATTTATAGATAATACTTTCCACTAAAAACAAACACACATGTGTTATTTAGGCCAGTGCTCCTCCCATGTTGTAAACTCGACATAGCCCAAGGCCTCCTCACCGGTGTCGCTCCAGGCCTCCGCGGACACGGGCCTCCTAGCACAAGCTAATGGTGTTTTTTTAGAATCGCTTTTTCCTGAGTATAACCTTCGTTCTGTGTCGCCTCTGTCCGCTGAGATCCTCCACAGACGCAGGTGCGCTGTTTTTGCATGCGCTCGATAAACGGGACCCGCGGCGCGCGACGGGATGGCACGCGCCAGGAGAGCCCGCTGAAAACCTGGATGGTTCGGGCACGTACCTGAGTCCGTGTGTCTTGTTTGAGCAGAGCGCACGGACGCGGTCGGCGCAGGTTGGGGGGTGGGGGAATATTTTAAGACCGTGTTTTGCACCGTTAAGGCTTTGACAGGTCGAGTGGTTGATCCGTTATTTTATTTCTTTAATTAAACCGATGCTACAGGTGTGACGTTTCGCCACGCTTTGCGCCGGCCGGTTATTCTGGCGGTTCCTGGATTATTGGTGCGTCCCGCTCACGCGCTTCACAATCGCAATGCATTTAAAACAGAACTCTCTTTGTGGTTACATTTATCAAAAGCCGATTTCAGGAGCAGGTGAGGTGAGACGGTGCGAAGGAAAAAAGGGCCCAAAACCCCGAGGCCCACTCCGCTCCAAAGCCGTGCGTAAATGCGTCATGCGCAAACGTTGTGATTCATATTGATTCGGCCGGTGTTCCGCGGATGTGGGGTAGATGTTGAGGCTATCTGAGAAGGGTTCTCATTTGAAAACGTCTGAGGAGAGAGCCGAGGAAACGGACAGAACTTTGCACCATTATCAGCGCGTTTTAAGTCAAATGACCTGATGCGTTCGAGCGTAATTCTCACTCATGTCATGGGGTCAGAATGTTGGTTTTACGCGACTGTGTTTCTGGAATGGTACGTGCTTTTCTAAATAAAGGTTCTGCAGTTCATTGCGTGTCTCTCAGTGTCATACAGACTGGTTTTAAATAGTGCCTTTCGATATATAGTCAAAATGCAAGTGAAACTCAAAGGAGAGATTTCCCCACTTTGAGCAGCACTCAGACACTCTTTAACACTTTAGAACATGTTTGTTATTGGGTGTTCTATGTTTCCGGGTATCAAGCCGTAAGAGTGCTTTTTATTTATTTATTTATTTATTTATTATTAATTTTTTAAAAGGCCTATGGACGTTAGTATACGTTTTCATTTCTCACATCAGTCCCAAACTCCCACTGTTTCTACAAATTGATTCTGTGGCGCCAGCTCTCCCCTCTTTTACACGTTTAAGGAACAAATATTTCCATTTCTTTTCTTCTTCTTCTTTTTAATCGAATACACAATAAATATGTTGACAATAACAACCGGTGAATAAACTAAACCTATGGTGTTCTATCACCGGGTTTTGGACTTCTTATGCCCAAAGATCAATCATAAATCGCGAAAAGACAGAAAAAACTATAGTCGTGTTTTCTCTCCATCAACCTCTCATCCTTGGCCTCTTATAGCGCCCCCACCTGGCCCTCGCTCAACCTGTGCGTCCCACCGCCGCTGTCTCCTCTGTCGGGAGCGGGAGGGGAGGGGGTGTAACCGTATCCCACTCTCGCGCCTCAGACTGTCCAGAGAGTGAGACGGCGTGCCTTTCAAAACACACGATCTTCGAAACCATAAGATCTTTTAGTGTGAAGGGAAGGACGGGGGGAGGAGGAGGAGGAGGGGGGGAGGTCCGGGCTGCTGGTCGCCGCGGCTCCTGCATGTGACGGGGGGGGGGGGGGGGGGGGGGGGGGGGGGATATGAGGGACTTTGACAGGTCTTAAACGGTCTGGCGCCAAGGACCGAGTCTAGCCGCTAAATATAGCCGGGGAGATGATGCTGGAGCTGGGGAGGAGGAGGCGGAGGAGATGGAGAGACATGAAAGGCACGGGAGGAAGGAACAATGTCGAGGGGTTGAAGAACGGGCGATGATTGTGGGGCGAATGCGTCGCAAAGCAAAGAAAAAGTCGGCAGAGCAACTTTGGAAAAACATATGGAGAGATTTAGTGATGCTCGTGTTAATTGAAGTCGTCATTCTCTCCGCGATGTATTTACTTTCTTCTTCTTCATTGAGACTAAATCCCACTGACTGACTACACCAAGTCCACCCCCCTGATTGGACTTAAGTTGCAAGACTCTTCTCTCAAATGAATCAATAAACCGCACCGACATGGGCACAGTTACGCACGGGGGGAGTGCGTGCCTTATGAGTTATGAACTAAACTAAACTGCATCCACCTGGTCCAGTCGACGACATTAAAAACCCTTTGCTCTTGTGTGAAAGTAGCCATTGTCTCCATCAGACCTTCCCTTGATATCGACAGTACTTCGCTAAACCAAACAAAGACAAGCAACAGTGTGGACATTGATAGTGTCTCGCTATAACTGGCTCTCACTCGTCCCGTGTTCCGGATAATAGGTCGAACCTGTTGGCTACATTTGGGTAAACGGCCGCGTAAACAGCTAACGAGTCCATGTCTGTATATTTTGGGCAGATTTTCCCTGTGTTGTGTTTGTTTGTTTCATTGGATTAGTCGCTTTCATATTACACTCACCTGCGCATTGACAACCAGCTCTGTGCGCCCCCTCCCCATGAAGGCACCTGCTGCCAATGCGCCAGCCACCCCTCCGCTCTCTTCCCCCTGGCAGCCTCCCTCGACATCACCTCGTTTTTTGTGTGTTTTTTTTTTAAATCGCGCGTGGTGGCACGTTTTCGCAAATGCGCACCGACTCGTTTGCGCCGGTCCTGTTGATACAATTACCCTGCCTGTACCGAAGACCTCGTCCCCATGTGTTGCTAATCTTCTTCTTCCCCTTCTCCCGCTCCTTCCCCTCTCTTCTCACAAAGGCTCGCGGGCGCACGGATATTGAGAGACAAGAGGGCGGCCGGCCGGCGCGCAAGTCAGGGCAGAAGTAAAAGCGCTGCAATTTGCAAACAAAGCGCATGTCCGGATGAGTTACGGGAGAAACGAGGCGATAGGGTACAGCACGGGAGGGGATGGGGAGAGACGGAGGAGGAGGCGGGTGCGTGGTTCCTGGGGCCTGAATAGTCTCCCTCTAGAATTGGAGAAAGAGAGAGAGAGAGAGAGAGAGAGAGAGACCTGGTGATTTTTACGCGCGGTGGAAACGGGCGCAAAGGTGACCGCCCCGTCGAGCTGTAAACAAGCCAGAGAAATGACACAACATTCCCAGCACATAAGTTGCCCTTAGCTTGGTGTTTCAGATAAATACAACTTTTCAAACATGACCGAAACATTTGGACGTGGTTCAAATCGGTGTGACAGAGGACAAGGTTTAGGTGGTCACCCTGCTCCCTCTGGATCAGCTAGAACCCTGTTGGTTTTTACGCACGGTGGAAACGAACATGCCACATGCGCAACGGTGATGTTTGTTTTGTTTTTGGCTTTAATCATGTAAAAACGCTTATAGTACGTGAGAAATGTTGGACACATTTCTCACTTACTATAAACTGGATGGGATTAGACAGAATCGTGCCATTTTACGCACGGACAGCACTGTGTTGGAAAACCGTGTAAATGTGATGCAATATTTTTACGAATACATGTATATTATATATGTGTCTTGCAATTCTTTTTTAGGGGGGGGGGGGCTACAAAAAATATGTTTAAAGGAAGGAATGTGTAGCATAAATGAAAAACTGTTAGCTGTGAGTCGACTCCGTCTCGCCCAATGTAAGTGGCCCGTCTCATCGATAGGAGTGACTCTGTGGCCTTTTACGCATGAACAACAATGCCAGTTGGTCGGGGGGGGAAATATTTACAACGTTGTATTTGTCTCAATTAGCAAGTCACAAAGGATATAGGTTTGGGAAAGTCGATCCAGTGTTTTTTACGCATTACGCGTCAACAAAAACACGAATTCATAAGCCATGCACACTTGTTCTTTTAAGTAGAATTAAATTGGGGTTGGTGGTTTCCTTCACAGAGGGAGCAAACGAGCCCCCCCCCCCCCCCCCCCTCACACACACACACACACACCACCACCACCACCCTTTTTTGTTTGTTTTGTTTTGCACTTAAGGTGTTGAACAATACTGCGTAAATGAAGAAATCTCAAACACAGTCCAGAGTGGGGAGGGTTACTTGATGTGTAGTCACCAATTCCTGCGAAAATTGATGTGTATTTCTCCTTATTTGACCAGTTTATTTACTAATATGGACTTGTGAGGGTTAATAAGGTATAGATCAAACGACCTTGTTTTCAGGGCGAAAGGTGAAGGTGGTGCCAAAATGACGGGTCTTTTACGCACGAACAAAGACACCCCGCTCCAGTGGGCTGTGGTAGGTACTCGTGGTCCTCTGCCATTTTAGACTGTAGGCCTACTGTTTCATTTTAGTTTTGATGTTGAATTGCTGTTTGGCCTTTACCTCCGGGTTTTTATCACTGATTAGCCCAAAAATTGAGCTAATTTTTTTAGGCCTGTTTTGGTGCAACTTGAAGAAGCCCTGACCTCCATCCTCTGTCGCTGTAAAATAAGGTCAGCCTATCAAAACAAACACATGTTTCCTGCACCACCTGCCTGCTCCAAGAGCTTCAGCAGAGAAAGACATGACACTTGTTCACGACCAAAGCGATGGAACTTATTGTAAAACATCGTATATCCGAGCGGGACGCCCCTAGATTATGTCTTTTCGGATGGTAATTGAGGCCCTAATTTGGGTTAACAAATTGCCTTTCTTCGTGGAGAGGAAAGGGGAGACCGGCTGGCCTTTTACGCATGACTTACGCCGTATGGTTTATGCCTCAGGTGCAAATATTTCTGCGCACAAAGCACCAGAGCGTTAGCTTCAGTCAACTCACCCATATTTACATCGGTGTAAATCATTAACGTTATGGCATCAGTCGGAATTTGTTCGAGTAGGCTCTCAGTCGTCCAGACATTTTCCTCTACTTTATGTTTTGTAGGATGCAAAAAAAAAAAAAAAAAAAGGATATGTTTGGTTCCTATTCATGGTAAATCTATAAATCTATAAGGATTTTGTTTGGTGAACAAACATGTGCCATTTTACGTACGTGCCATTTGTTTTTATTTAATTTTATTTATTTTTAAGCTGTGTGAATTGAATGCAAAGTTCTTAACCTATAAATTAATCTTTTAAATGTGTCATGTAAAGACTTTTGTGAAGCTGCCGGAAATAAGTTCGCAAAAAAAAAGTTGAGATGTTTTTTGTTTGTTTTTATTATTCCACATTGTTTACGAGGTAAATAAAAGTCAATGCGTTGCAAATTAGCCCCATCCTAAAACAATACGCCCAATTAGGAAATAAAATCAGGCATAACGTGTGTTCTAACACAACTTCACCAAAGGATTTCGTGAAAACTCAGTAACACAAACCGATATGTTACAAACTGGGAGAAGAGCAACAAGTGCGCGACACACCAGAGACGTCTGTGGTGCTTACAAATAAAAAATCAACACTGCAGTGTTCTGTAATAACTTCACTTTTGGATTGTGTGAAAACTCCATCAGAACAGAGTGATGTGTTAACCTGGGAGCGAAGCAACAAGTGCGCACCGTGGTGGAGCCTGTGCTGTTCCAAATGACAGCGCAGGCTTAAGGCACACTCCGATAAACGTCCGAAAAAGATATACATACATTGTCCCAAACTTGTTTTCCCCCCCTTTTCTTTAGCCTGGTCCAGTAGCGATCGATCAGCGGAGAGCGCGCGTTCAGCCCCGCCAAGGGACCGGCTTTTACGCATATTATTGGAGACGTTTTTATGGCCAGTGAGAGTTTGTACGGCTGTCAGCGGAAGCCACAAGACACGAGAGCGGTGAACGCGGAGACACAGCACCACACAGCGCACTGCAGCGTTCGTTCATTCAGGAAGGGAGCGGGTGCGTGGGCTCGTGGTAGGAAATACGCACGAAAAACGCCAAAGAAACTGTTCGAAAACTCAGTGTGTGCACGGTTACTGTCTAAGACGCCGCTGATAGTGGTCGAGAAAGGCGAAGTTTAGACTTTTTTTCCTTTTTTATGTCTACGCGTTTGACCTAATTCTGAGTCATCAAACTCGCGCTGCAAAGCCGATCCTAAACTGCACTTTCAAACTTCTACTCACCGCATTCCCTTGTCCAAAAGCTAAACTCGTCCTCCCCGCGTCCTTGTCGTTGCCTGTTCGGAGTTTTCACCGCATTCTCCACGCATCTGTCCGCTCCGGCGGCGCACCAGTGACAGCCCGGCCGAGGGAGAGGCGCTGTGAGCGGGGCAGGAGTCACTGTAACCGCCCGCTGACGATGGTGGAAGCGGATGAAAGAAGCCCGAGCGGGGAGCGGAGAATTGTTTGGCAAAAGAAGTGGAGGGACGAGGTCGAGCTTATAGTCTGAACGTCGCAAAAAAAGGTGGGGGAGTGTGTGTGTGTGTACGTGTGTGTGCGTGTGTGAGAGTGTGTGTGTGTGTGTGTGTGTGAGAGTGTGCGTGTGTGTGGACAGGTTTCTTTTAAAAAACGGGGGCGGCTTTTGTCAAAAACGCAAAGCCGAAAGAGGTGATGCCCACAGCGGCCAACTACTGAGCGCTGACCCGGTGTTTGGCTCGGGAAGTGGGGGTGGGATTTCCCCCGCTCTCTCCTGTCATTGGTTAATATTTTATTCTGTTGACATGTTTTCTTACTGCTAATGCTTCCGACACCTCCTCGCAACCCCCCTCCCATCGACGCCGGAGCTGTCAGAACCACGCCTATGGGGCCTTACAATTGGTCCAGAAAGCGTAAAATCAGCAATCAAAGAGGCTTGGTTCATTAGGCGCAGGGACGGGACATGTGAGATAGTGGCAGATCGACAGGGAGCGCTCCGCAGTGGGATGAGTGGAGCCGAGCAGCGCGCACGCAACACAGAGCACACCGCGGCAGCACGGGACGGAGACGGAGCTGTGAGCGTCAAGCAGCACTTCCACAAGGCGCCTCTGCGGCTCGAGCCCTGACACGTACTGCACCGCTGGACTTACACTTTTGGAGGAGATACCACTAAACTATTACCATTCCCTTCGTTTTTTTGTTTTGTTTTTTGTCCCGTTTCGTTTTCTGTGGATGCACCGATGAGAGATCCAGTTTTCACTACAGGGACTGCGATGGCTTATCACCCTTTCCACGCGCACCGGCCGACCGACTTCCCCATGTCCGCTTTCCTCGCGGCCGCGCAGCCCTCCTTCTTCCCGGCGCTGAGCCTGCCTCCCGGGGCGCTCACCAAGCCGCTGCCGGAGCACGGCCTGGCGGGAGCCGCGGAGGCAGCGGCCGCGGCGGGGCTTCACCCGGCGCTCAGCCACCACCAGGCCGCCGCTCACCTCCGGGGACTCAAGAGCCTGGAGCCCGAGGAGGAGGTGGACGACGACCCCAAAGTCAACCTGGAAGCCAAGGACCTGTGGGACCAGTTCCACAAACTCGGGACGGAGATGGTCATCACCAAGTCCGGGAGGTGAGGACGATCGGAATCTTTACATAGACATTTCAGTAGGATTTGTTTAGGACTTGTAGATAAAGGGACGACGGTGTCAACAGTGCTTTAAAGTCAGTAAGAGAAGGAAAGCAGCGCCTGGATACGCTCCTCTATTTTTTATATAAAACACGAGTGTTCTAAAAGACACAGCCCAATATGACAGGCATCAACACACAGCTCTGGAGGCTGCTCCAAAACAGATATCCAACAACCAGTCAATCTAATCTACCCAGGAATTATAGCTTATTGAAAGAATCTCAACATAGACAGTTTTATTGATGATATTTGACCGAAAAAGAAAAAAAAGAGAGAACAAAGTCCTTATTGGTTCCACTCTTCCTTTTAAACATATCATAAAACAAACACTTAGCTATATAATAATGTTCTCCATATTAAAATGGAGAATTCGCTCCGTCTTGTGGCACAGACGCTCCGGACGTCTTTGCCTCGTATGGCTCTACGGACTCAGGGGCGATGTGTCACTTCGGCTCATATGAGGGAAACTCCACGAGACGCGCCGCGCTGTAACATGGTGCTTGGAGATTTTGGCGACAGAGCATCAAAACAAATCTGAGTGCGTCCAAACAATCTCGTGACTGTGTATTTAGGGCGTAGAGATAGAATGAAAAGAGGGGGGTTTCAAAGCGAGATAAGTTATTATGGCGAATGTGAGGTTAAATGTGCGTAAAACCGCAGTTGTTTTGGCGTGATTCGTGCGTCAGGCCTCAGCAACTATTGTTTCAACTTTGTTTAAATTGTTTAAATCAGATGCTGTTGCTCAACGGCCAAAAGTCGACATTTGCAGACGTATTGTTGAAATAAAACACTGATTTATAATTTGGTTATTTGTGGCACATGGCTGCAGTGTGGAGGTTTGGATACTGTATGCAGTTGTTGATATTTTGTTGGTAGTTTTATGCTGCCCACTCGTCCAAAGTTTATAAAAATGCGAGGCAAATGCACCAAACATGACCGAATGTTTAAGTGGAAGCATCGTAGTCTTCTTTTTTTTTTCCTCAGCCAAACTGTTGCTTCAAGTATTTTCAGTAAAATGTTGTTTCGCGTCGTGCGAATATTGTTTGGTAAAAGTAGTAAATGAAGCGCAAAGTTACCAAAGAACATTTCTGGGATATTTGCGGGTCATTTAGTCTTTTTTCTTTTTCTTTTATCGGTTATTTTATCTTATTGTCGAGACAGTGCTGCCCCTGAGTGCTCCACGCAGACAGCCACTTCCAAAAAAATGCCCTGCGCGGTTTGTTTGGCACAGTCGCACGCGTAAAACACGAAAACGCGGGCCTAGAAGAGAACAACTCACCGTTCTTGTAACTTTACATGTGTGTATGTGTTGTTTTCTTTTCTTTTTCCTCCCACCTCCTAATCACTTCGTTGTGCTTGTGTGTCGTGCCCCGTGTACAGGCGCATGTTCCCCCCGTTCAAAGTGCGCATAAACGGCTTGGATAAGAAAGCCAAATACATCCTGCTGATGGACATCGTGGCGGCGGACGACTGTCGCTACAAGTTCCACAACTCGCGCTGGATGGTGGCGGGCAAAGCCGACCCGGAGATGCCCAAAAGGATGTACATTCACCCGGACAGCCCCGCCACGGGGGAGCAGTGGATGGCCAAGCCTGTTGCGTTTCATAAACTCAAGCTCACCAACAATATCTCGGACAAGCACGGATTTGTAAGTCTCTCTATTTCTTCCTCTTATTATTAGTATTAATATTTTTTTTTATCATATGTATATTTTTAATTCTTCTTTTCTTGTGGTGCTTCTGTCTGCTTTGACTTTTAAATGACTTGGATTAAAAGTATGATAGATGGGCGAGCTCGTGAGCAAGGCAAATGTGTGAAACGATGCGTAAAACCCCCAAATACGCACTGCTATTTGGGTTTGTGTCGTTTAAATGCGACTTATTTTTTTTTATTTTTTTATTCGCCGTGGATTAGGTCCCGTTTGTTCATGCACTCATTTTAATTTGGGATTTTTAGCTGTTCGCAGCGCGTGAATGGTGTGTGAATTTTTAATGAAACATCTGCGGAAGTAGGTCGTTGAGTCAAACTGGCACGGAACATTACGAAGAGAGATTAGGAACAAGCGGAAATTAAGAAAACAGGGCTACTTAAAACCATATCCTACAAAATAAAATTGTGGATCCTGGGGGGAAGGTTAGACTGTGGGGTTTGGGCGGCGTAAATTAAATGTCGTATTTCACGTTTTTTTTTCTTTCTTCTGGCGTCTTGTGTTTTTTGTGTGCGTGCAAACAACAAATAATCTATGACGAGTCCATGCTATTATTTCCCAATCTTGGCTGAAATGGGAAAAAACTGCACATTACATATATACACTGTGTATTTGTGGTAGGAGTAAAGTTATGGGCAAACAAATAGGCCTAATTATTTTTCTGCTGGCCCCAAACAGTAACTTTGCGCATCAAAAATGTGTTTCATATCGACAACAAAAGCGCACTTTCACCAAATGTGTGGTCGAGAAGACGTTATTTGTTCGCCTGTGAAAAAATACTGGAGTACACACTTCGTTATGGTGAGGGAAAAGACACAAGAGTTTTGCACACTCTAAAACCCCACTCCTCTCCTCTCCGTGCGCCTTTGGAGATGTTGACACTTCTGTTAACGCACTGTACGAACACCACTGAGCAACTCGTCCCCCCCCAAAAAAAATAAAAATAAATAAATAAATAATGCACTCTGGCCCGGGCTACACGCAAGGAGGGAGGCCGAGGGCAGCAGCAGCAGCAGCAGAGGTTAACAAGCGAGGGCCTGCACCGAGTGAACCCACTCGTGTTCCAAGGCCAAGAGAGATGTCGAAATTGGGCCAAAAAGGAACGTTTGGCTCGAGAGGGGCAGAGCTTGTTGCCATGTAGTCAGCTGTCTTACAAAAGCCATGCCCGATCTCTCAAAGCTTTGTCCAAAAACTCGCGTGTGGCATAAACCTTTGACTACACACAACTGATCTGATTTGGCATTTAGATGGCCATTTTGGTTCGTCTGGATTCCCATCTCTCCGTTGTGACGTTGCCTATGGACACAAAGTTATGCGTTTCCCGACTTGGCATGATGGGAGACACGAGCCATGGAAGGACTTACTGTTGTGGTCATGTTAGGTTTTAGGTAGAAACGCCAACGTTGTCGGTATTGTTTTTGTGCGTAAAACAAACAAAAAAATAAATAAAAAACAATCCCACGACAGTATTGACACCTGATCGTCAAATTCGTAACTTTCTCTTTATATTCAGACCAGGCCTATTAATAATGAAGGTGCTGGTATCGTGTCTTTGAGCTTTGCCATGTACTCCTGGCCTCATGTTATGCGCGCTAAGACGCCTCTCCCCTCTACCGTGCGTAAATGCTGCTCCCTGCCTTCGAAGGGCGGTACAGCACCGCGTCCTTTACCCAGTGACCGCGCGCACAACCTCTCTCCCACCCCCCTCCGCCCCCCCTCCCTCCATTCTTCTATCATTTCCTCTCGCTCGGTTCCTTGCCTCTCCCCCGTCCCCGTCTTGTCCCGTAGGTTTGTCGTGGATTTGCATGGCGCGGGCAGAGAGCATGTGCTAAATGATAGATGTCTGCGTGATTTCTCGAACACGTCCTCGCGGAAAACAAATCCACTATTTACATGTCTGTCGAGATGATTTGCGATCGCCACTTGATGCGTGGACTTGGAGACGAAGGAGAGGCTGCCCTGAACAGAGGCGAGGCGGGATTTTAATTTTTTTTATTTTTTTTTTAAATGCGTTTTATCGTGGGCTGCCTTTTTAATTAGGCCCGTGCATACATTGACTTTGAATAAATAGTTACATGCCTCACAATATCGCGACATATGACCCATTTATCTACTCCTTTTTTAGTCTTAGCCTTAACTCTATAAGCATTACGTGTGGCCCCATAAAGGCTGTAATTACAACCTGGCTAATTGCACTGGGTTTAAGGTGGAGGACGTGCACGCGTCTGGCTTTTACGCACAGGCTCAATGTAATTATCGATTTTTATTGCCTTAAAAAAAAAAAAGCAAAACGCTATTTTGGTTTGAAATAGGTCATCCCTTGTTGAAAGATATCACGGAGACATGTCACTCCTAATTATGGGGCGAATAATCAGACTTTGAAATAATTGTAAACTTATAGATGCTTTAAAAAAAAAAGTACAATGTTATTTTAATCGTACTGTTAAAAAAACAAATTCTACATAAGAACACATTCTTTTTTATATATTATTGTAAAAAATGAAATATTATGCCTTTATAATGTTGTGAAGCGTTGGTGTTTGTTAATATTTTTGAAATACGATTTTGGTTCTTTCTTAAAAAAATGTGAAGAAGAAAGAGCAGTGGCCCAAATATGTTATAAAGACAACGTCCAGGAAAATGAGCCGCAGTGTAAAAGAGGCAGCTATAGTTCAAGTCAAAGAACGGGTTGTGTTTCTGCCGACCAGATGAGACGGTGCTAACTTGTCCCTCCGCGCTGTGTGTTTTGGAGCAGACCATCTTGAACTCCATGCACAAGTACCAGCCGCGCTTCCACATCGTGCGCGCCAACGACATCCTGAAGCTCCCCTACAGCACCTTCAGGACCTACGTGTTCCCCGAGACCGAGTTCGTGGCCGTGACCGCCTACCAGAACGACAAGGTGAGCCCCTGAAAACAAAACAAAAAACTCCTGGAACTTGAGTTCAGCTTTAGTCATATTTAGCCCGGTTTAGCCTAGATGGTTTCGAATGCAAGGCGACTCAATGCGCCTCATGGCCTCATGGTTCTAACCGGGGGCTTCTGACAAAAACCTTATTTTTTTATTTTTTATTTTTTTTGTCAGGAAGACCTGGTTCAGTCCAAGCTCAGACCTGTCGTGTCCTGTTTTAGAAGACACAATGTAGTCCTGGCTCAGGCCGACGTTCAGACCAGGTTCAGTCCTGGTTTCTAGTCTCCTCCCGGTTTAGTGGAAGACTGAACTTTTCAGGCTGGGACACCCCCGCTGTAAAAATGATTTAATAATATAGGTCATTTCAACCGAAAAACGCAGAAATAAAAACTCTTCAGATAAGTATTTACGCCCCTCTCTGTCCCCCGCCCCCACGCGCCGCACCAGCCCGAGCGGACGAATGTAATCTGATTTTGTAGGTCGCCGAATTTCTCCGCAGAGGACTCCCACGGCCTGTGCGCGTGGAGGGGGTGATTAGCCTGTAATGACCAAGTGGACATTCTTTATGTTCAGTTATATCGTGTCCAAACACTCAGGAGTGCTACTGCTATAGCTCTTCAAAATATAATCTGGGTTTATTAAAATAACCAGGGAGAAAAGCGACCCCCAAAACCTATGTGTTTAATATTTTTATTTGATGAAATATTACGACAATAGAGGCCCCCCATTACACTTTTGTGCCTCACATTGAACCAGTTTTCATACAATTTAAACACAAGCCATTTCCACCGGATGTAAATCATGTATGAAAGATAGGGTTCAAACCAAAAATAAAAAATAAATAAATAAAATATATAAATAAAAATACATAAAGTTTATAATTATAATTTCGAGTCCAAATCTGCCTGTTTGTCCTCATTTGCGTCATAGGGCATCGGTCTCCAAAGTGGGCTTGGGACCCTGCAGCGAATCACGAGGCACTGAGCTGGGGGGGGTCTCAAATGTATTTCCAAGACATGATCGAACCAATAAAATGGTAACACTGTCTAAGAACTTTTGAATTGGAAACTTGGGCTGATTTGGGATATTTGCCAAACACCAAAATGCACTTCGTTATTTACACATTAGGCTACTGAACATGTTGACATACTCCAAACTATTGTGAGGAGCGGCTCCGTGAGGATAAACCCCTGTGAGGCCAAACCCCTGTGAGGCCAAACCCCTGCTCTGTGAGGCCAAACCCCTGCTCCGTGAGGCCAAACCCCTGCTCTGTGAGGCCAAATCTATTTGTTGTATTGATTTATTTTCCACTTGGGCCTACAGTATGGTGAAGCTGGTCGCGTGCTCTTCTTCAGACATGACCTATAACCCCTTTTCATGACTGACAGACTCGTGCGCCAGTTTCGTCAAAATGTTCGAATGGCGGCCTGATCGAACCCGCGTTACGCATCCGCGCGTCTTACGCGTAAACCAATATTTGCAAACGTAAATAGGCCGATCCTTTGAAATCCCCACCCGTTGTATGAAGTCCAAACTCTGTCTATTGTGAGGCGTTACTGGAGAAATGGTTTTGGAGGTGGTGGTGGTGTGTGTGTGTGTGGGGGGGGATCAATAACGCGATTAAAAGTGGCAGCAGCAGCGGCGGCGGCGTAACCCAGCGAACGCGCGCCGTCTCGTCTGGACTTTATCGGGGCCATGTCACTCTCCCCGCTGCTAATTGGCGCTCGTGTTGGGGTCCAAAAGGTCGTGCCTGCTGTAAAACTTTACGACCACCATCGATTAGGGGATATTTTTGAAGAAGAGGAGGGGGAGGAGCCGGGGAGGGGGGCTGGCGGTGCGCAGGGGACACGCGCGCAGACAGCCCGCAGCCAGCGCGACTCTTACCGTGGGGCCACAAGCTGCATCGTCGTCCGGGGTCCTGCGGGGCGGTCGTGTCACACGGCTGCTGCGGACCCGGAGCCGCTGCAGATCCGGGACATACGCGTGTTTCATCGAGAACAGCGCCATCTTCTGTTTAGGTTATCCCGTGCAGACTGAATTGACGCGCAAATATGCAAAGTTTATTCAAGTTTAAAAAAAAATATTATAGCCTTTATTTGATTTACAAACTAGTCAGCTGATTGTTTCACAGCTGTACAATAAGGATTTATTATTATTATTATTATTTTAATTCAGGTAATATAGCTTACATGTAAGCCATGGTGCTTCAAATAACTGCCTCTGAAATGTTTTGAACTTTAGGGGGTTGTCCACACTTAGGCTCTCGCGCAGACTTTATTTGCTTCCAGGTCATATATATTTAGTCAAGAGTTGAGCTAAAAGACCAACATTAGAATAAATAAATAAATAAATAAAGGCACACTGTTTTATACAGAGTGCTATGTGTGTTTTTGTTTGTTTGTTTTTCCATTTCAGCGTGATAGGACATTCTGCGTTGAAATTGCTACGTTCCCATGATTGTGTAGTCAGCTGTTCGGCATGGGGACCATCTCAATAGTGCCATAATGTCGCGGTCTTTCTGAGCAGACTAAGGCCATGAGTTCATGCTTTGTCTCTACATAGAGCCTGTTGTAAGAAACGATCTCTGGCAAACCCTTTGAAATGGCTCCACCGCCCACTCTCGGGTCTCGACACAAGCTATAGCGAGTGTTGGGACAGTTTCTTCCACCACAGCAGATGGCGCTGTGTTGTTGGCGCCCTGTCGTGAATGTGCTGCTGCTCCGGTCTGCAGCCTCATGTCACCGGTACAAAAAAAAAAAACAACCGCTGATCTATTATTGACACGCGCGTCATCTGTTCAAGTATCGCCACAAAGCCCCGCGTGGCCTCGTGGAGCAATATTTCGTGGCCAAAATAAAAAAACTAAAAAAAATAAACCTCCTCTCGTGGGGGCCATGAGAATTACGCCCGTCATTACGCCATGATTAATAATTCAGAAATCCTGTTTCCTTCTGCGCTGAATAATCCGTGTACGCGCAATGCTAATTCCCAAATAAAGGCACGAGTGGATTTACGCAGCGCACTGACGTGACCCCGCCATAATAATAATAATAATAATAATAATAATAATAATAATAATAATAATAATAATAATAATAATAATAATAATAATGTGTGTTTTTCTGTTTGGCAGATTACGCAGCTGAAAATCGACAACAACCCGTTCGCCAAAGGGTTCAGAGACACGGGCAACGGGAGGAGAGAGAAAAGGTAAGATAAGGACAGGCCGGGTTAAAATCTCTGCTGGACGACTGAGAGCCTACACAGACATACGCACAAAGCAACAGACCTAAAGAAAGTTATTGTGACAGTGGGGGAAGTGGGACATGGGACAGACCTGAGAAATGAAAACATACACATCACATTATATGTTGGAACCAAAATCACACACACACAGGAACAGGTCACAGCATACTATAATCTGAAGAGTGAAGACACAATATTGTACATTTTAGGCAAAACTGTGTGTGTGTGTGTGTGTGTGTGCGCGCGTGTGTGTGTGTGTGTGTGTGTGTGTGTGTGTGTGTGTTTTATGTCTTACATGCTACAAGCCTCTGCATTTATCAGTTCTAAAAAATGTTGGAAACATTGGATTAAGCAGGAATGGAGTCAAATTTGGATATTCGACAAATTGTGTGAAATAGTTGTGTAAAACGGACAAAATAAATCCTGAAAATGTCGTAAAAACACGCAGTTGAAAGTGCTTTGGACTATATTTTTAGTATTTCTGATGAATTTATGGCATAAAAAGATGTATGCCGCCGTGAAACAATGAATGCTTTTCAGTGACATGGGGCATTATCTAAATGTGTGTTTTCTAAACATGGGCCTTCGTTCACCTAAAACCAAACTATGAATGCAATATTCTCCCTCACTGGACTGAATGAACCTTCCTCCTTATAATTAATGTTTTTTCCCTCACCCTCCAGAGCATTTGAAGTAGCTCATTCAAACACCTTATTTTTCAGTGTTACGGCAGTGGTCCTCAAACCTTTTGTCTTGCCCCTTGGACCGAGCACCCGGCCCCGTTTGTGTTCAAAATGCAGCAAAACTAGTCTCACACTCAATATTTTATTGCACAAATATAATGTAAATAGACTTTCATTCATAAAGATTATACTCAAGCATTCAAGTTCACTTGTTTATTTTTCTAAAATTCTGAAATAATTTCGAACACTAAATCACAGAAGGATTCCTGATTGATTGAACTTTCCACCCACACATAAGCAAAGATATCCTGACTCATGAGAGCTCCATGATAAATGAGTAAACCCATACATTTAGGTTTCTGGCATGGTGTAACCGTTGTAAATGTTTGTGTTTGTCAGGAAGCAGCTGACCATGCCGTCTCTGCGCATGTACGAGGACCAGTGCAAAGAGCGGGAGGGCGCCGACTCGGACGCCTCCTCCACCGAGCCCTCCGCGGGCCGGGACACCAGCCACTCCCCCCTGGGGCCGGGAGGGAGCCCGCTGCAGTTCAGACCTGGGCGAGGTGAGCTTGCTTACATAAATATATATAAATATATATATATATATATATATATATATAACCCGCTGTGCACGGTTAGCCACAAACAGGTAAACTGATCCATTATTGAACACGGGGAGCTGAATAAACGTCTGGAATAGTGTTTTAGACTTTCAAAGAGCACTTGGAGAAACGGCTTCATCATGCAGTACTTTACTTCTTCTCGAGTAACATTGTTTTGAAGTATCAATACTCGATAGCTACTATTACACTATTGGAAATGAATTTTTTTTTAATATATATTATTTTGAAAAAGATTTATCATATCAAAATGAAAATGCCATATTTGTCACATTATTTATTTTATGTTTTAAATCATTTACATTCAGTGACTCAAATAGTACGTGTATTTTCACCAAATACTGTTTCACCGTTACTTCATCATCTACATACCCTCTCTAACCTACATTATTTCGATAGAGGGTAACAACTCTTCCATTCCGGCTGACTGTCAAAAGAAATAACAGAGGTTACAACTGGTCTCTGTCGCCACGCTGTGACATCATCTGCATACCCACTGTGTGAAAATATCTCCTTTCTAACAGTCCGACTTTAGAACCACATGTGCTGAATTGGGGAAGTTATTTGACTTCACTGACCCTCTTCTCCCAGATATCCTTCTGCACTTTTATCAAGGAACACAGAAAAGCACCCGGACCGTTCCATCTCGTGCATTCAGGGTTAAATGTATTTAATCAAATGTAGCATCACGCTTCCGTCATTTCCCTCGGAGCAGAAAATAAACTTTTTAAAACTTGGACGTACCATTTAGTGACGCTTTCACGTACAGACAGTTTTGAATGTCCTTTAAATCAGTGATTTGGACCTTGATTTGTACTTCGGTGTACCACCATACTCAGGGGTGCAGCTCATTGTTTTTATAAAGGGATCCACTGGAACTAATGTGTCCAAAACAAACCAACAATACTCTAAAAGACTGAATCAATCCAGAGTTTGACGATAAAGCAGATGAAGGGCAGGGTACGATACAACTCTGCAGGAGAGAAAAGAAACCTGTTGGACCTGATCGTAGTTTAGGAATGATTAAGTCCCCAACCCTATAGCAGAAAGTCCTTTCTACTTGGACCTGTGTTTACATTTGCCATAGTTACCATAGTTACCATAGTTACCAGCATAGAATTTGCAGCTTTCCTCAATTTTAAATGATAGTTTCTTTAGAAGTTGTGATTTCATGTGAGGTTTTTTAATGATATCATTTCAAGTACCCCCTGCTAACTGCTCAGGGTACATCCCTGGGGTCCCCGTACCCCTGGCAGAAAGTGTTGGCCTGAGTCTTACCTTCCTCCGTCATTCCCACAGATGAGAAAACGTGCTCGGACAGCGAGGCCGAGCTGGACCCGCACGACGAGGGCTTCGCCGGCTCCAACAGCCCCGTGGGCCCGGACCCCGTGTCGCCCTACAGCTCCCGGTGCGAGGACCGCGTCCGGGACCGCCCCAACAACAACAACAACAACGCCACTACGACCGCCGACGCCGGCCCCAAGAAGGACCACTCCATCTTCAGCATCCGGAACCTGGAGAAGGACAAACTGGGTCAGCGCAAGGACACCTCGGACATTTTATCCAAGGACAGCGAGTCGTCGGGGGGCATCAGCGCCTGTAAAGACACCTTCTCCCCGCTCATGGTGCAGACCGAGAGCCCGTCGCACTTCAGCCCCAGTCACCTGCAGAGCCTGGCCTTGTCCGGGCTGCACGGGCAACAGTTCTTCAACCCCCTGACGAACGGGTCACCGCTGCTGTTCCATCCGGGGCAGTTCGCCATGAGCCCGGCGGGCGCCTTCTCCGCCATGGGGATGAGCCACCTGCTGGCATCGGTGTCCGGCGGACTGGAGAACGGGGGCCTCACGGGTCAGGGCGCGGGAGGAGGGGGCGGAGGGTTCCCCTTCCAGCTGTCCCAGCACATGCTCGCCTCACAGGTAAGAGCGGCCTGAGGGAAGGGAGGCGGGGGATGGGCTGGTTAGGAAGTGGGCTGGTCCGTTTCTTTGGTCGACACACGGTTTTAGGTCAATGATTCTCAGCAGAACTTTGAATGACAACAGAATGACTCTTCGGGAAATTGGTCGGATCTTTATTTGACAGAATCACAAAAAGGACGGCACGAAGAAGCCACAATAGATATTATATGTGTGCAAACAGACGGAAACCAAAAGTCATTGTGTGAATTATAAATGTGAAATTGTATTTTAGTCATGACTTTCTTCATGTTGTTCTGCAATATTGCAGAATCCGAAAACCTCTGGACTGTAGATTGATATTATATCTGGGCCAAACTGCAATACGTGTTTGTTTTGTTTTTTTAATACAAGTTGCAGCTGATCATCTCGTGGCTTGTCATGTGTTGAAGGAAGGTCTCGATGCTACACTCACCTTAGGTCTTAGTTTCAGATCGTTCGTCCTAGTCATCAGATGTTAGATGGTAAAATGTGGTGATGTCCACCTCTCAAACACAGCACGAGCCGATATTTACCCTTAATCGACTCTCAATCGATAGAGAAGGTTTAATGTCACGCTCTATTTATCCGGCATGTGACTTAGCTTAGTGACACTGCAAAAAGTAATCTAGCAATAAGTGACTTTTTCTTGAAATAGGTCAATTTGTCCTTAATGTGAGTAACTCATTTCAAGAAATGTGACGTGTACAGCTGTTGTAGTTTGTTGATTTCCTGAAATGAGTTACTCAAATCAAGGACTTTTTTCCAAGAAAAACTTATTTCAAGATGACTTGTTGCTGCTTGGTGGCGCAGGTCTGTTCAGAACTTGTTAATGGCGTCAGAAGTTTGTCTGATATGGCTCGAGCAAATCCTCCCTCTGACCGCTGCACGCTCGGATGAAAAGTGTTTTTTTTTTCGGTCCGCGGGCCAAACGCGGTCCTCTGACCACATTTTGGTGGCTCTCAGGCTTTATGTCCAGATGGTACGTTTTACTGCACGTTTAATTCAAAGTTTATTCAAAGAGAAACTAAAGGAATAATGGCTATGGTAGACTTTATTGCAGTGGTTCTCAATTGGCTCCCGGGACCCTCCTTCGACGAATCATGACAACCCAAAAACAGTAATCATTTCAACTTTTACTTCAAATGTTGGGCCACGTTTTAGTGTCTTTAATAGCAGTGCAGTTTTTTTTTTGTAGAGTTCAGTCGATTTTGGCATCGATCATAAATCTTTCTATTATACACATTTTTAAGAACCACAGCTTTATTGTACTTTAATTCAAATCTGTATTTTTTTTACCATATATTTTATTAATTTTTTGTAGCAAAATTGTCCAAAGTTTAAGTGCCAGTTCTTACTTCGGTGTGACCCAGCCTCTATGTGTTGAGTGACTCGGTGAGTTTGTGAAAAATGGCTTTAGCTACAGTGTGTGTGAACATTGTTTCTACCTGCCATGGAACGTTTTAACATACTGCAGTGTAGTATTAGTGTGCACTCAAACTTTTGAATTGGAAAAGTGTCCGGAACAGAGACCACTGCCTAATCCAAAGAGTCACACCGTTAGCTCAGGTTTTGGGTGCTCACAACTTCCCCTGGGTCACCTTCATCTGCCGGGACCCGAGGACACGTTTGTGAGGAAGAGTTGGGGCCGGGTCCTTTATGCTCAGTGCAAAGCCAGTGGTTTAGGATCTGTTGGGTTTGAACATGTTCACCTCAGATTTTGTGACAAAGAAGGATCTTTTTCTTGAAACAATAAACAAAGAGTCATACATACTCTAAGGCAGTTCTCAGTTGGAGAAATACTTTGGTTCTAACTGCAAAATCCCTTCACCATTACTGGTTCTTGGCAGGTTGTGATGGGATGATGGTGGGACCACGGCTGCGTCTAAAAAGTGGCACGACAGAGTAGAGTATGTCATATATGTTCACACGGAGCTCTGTTGTAGGTATTGACTATCCCAAACCATCCAAACACTTCATCTGCAGTCATTTTTAGCAAAGGACCACTGATAAGGGTTCCGACCCACCAGTTGGGAACCACTGCCTCAGACTGTACTGCAGTGTGCATTTTGATACATATTTTCATTTAGCCTTAAGTTAAGTTATACTTTATTAATCTCCGTAGAGACATTTGTTCTCTGCCTGTGACCCATCCTCAATGTCGCTTAGCCCTTGGACCAAAATGTAAATACATTTTAGTCGAGATTTAGTCAAATCATTCTCTTCAATTTTAAATGAATACGAAGTTAGTCAACTTTGCATGAATGATATTTACTGTAATCAATAATCAAGGTTTTCTGCTTCATGGAGCTGCTCCACATGGACAAAGCTCCGAGCTGTTTCTTTGGTAGTGAGTTTAAATGATACGAGGCTTTTTCAAACTGTCACTGGTCGTTTGGATGATTTTAGTCTCTTCTTTGAATTTTATTGCGATTTGAGTCGACTTTTAATTTCATTTTAGTTAAATTTTAGTCAGGCAAGGCAAGGCAAGGCAACTTTATTTATACCGCGCATTTCATACACAAGGCAACTCAATGCGCCTCCGTCAGCAAAACCATTACTTTGATTAAAATAGTGACTAAATGAACACTGCTGTTCTGTCTGAGAGAGTGACCTCATCACATGACCCTGATGTTCAGCCCTTAAAGTGACAATCTGAAAGTCACAATGCTTTACAAATTTGATCAAATGTGCAAAATCGACCACCTGGTTTTTACATTTTGACGTAAAGTCCCTCCTTCCTGGATCTCAGCGACTAATCAGAGTCTAGTATCCTCCCGTGTTGACCAATGAGACGGGCTTATCCTGTGAACCAGCCTGTCCAATCAGGAGGAGGGGGAGGAGCTGGACCTCTTTGGGTTCACTCACTTTATAAAGGTTAAGATGGAGTCTAACCCTCGTCTCTGTGTTTCCTCAGGGGATCCACATGCCCCCGTTCGGCGGCCTGTTCCCGTACCCGTACACCTACATGGCAGCAGCCGCCGCGGCCGCCTCAGCCTCCGCCTCCTCTCTGCCCGCCGGCGCCACCTCCAGCCCGCTGTCCCGGAACCCCTTCCTGAGCTCCACGCGGCCCAGGCTGCGCTTCAACCCCTACCAGCTCCCCGTGTCCCTACCGCAGCACTCGGGCGTCAGCCTGCTCTCCAGCGGCCTCCTGCCCGTCTCCGAGTGCTCCAAGTCGGGCAGCCGGGAGTCCAGCCCCGCCCCGGACACCAACCACAAGTTGGTTTCGACCGGGCGGGCCAGCGCGTCGCCCAAATCCTCCGTCAAGGACTCGGTGAACGAGCTGCAGAGCATTCAGAGACTGGTGAGCGGCCTGGAGGGGCAGCGGGAGCCCTCCCCCAGAGCGAACTCCCCGAAGTAATCGGATAGAGGACTCTGACTCTGACTCGGCGGGAAAAAGGAGCCGCGCACTTCGCAAAGTCCGAGAGTCGCCCCCGAAACCGGGCTGGGAGGAACTTGCAATTCAGCCCGTGACTTTGTTTTTTGGTACAAGCGCAGTGACAGCACTAATCGACGGGACGGGAAGGATTTCAGAGCGTGGGGCCTAAAGCGGACATATCATGCATACGGTTTCATCACTCCAGTGAGCGTGTGTGCGTGGAAGACTGTATCGTGTCTGTTGCTCGGAAGCGCCCTCCGCTGGAATCATTGGGAACGACCTCTGCTAAAAAAAAACAAGGTACGAGCCGCGATGTCGGGCTAACGGCGTGCCGGCTCATCGGTGGTGCCGTGGTAGAAGCAGTTTGAGCGCAGAGGGGATCAGAGTGGAGCGATAGGTAACACCAATTTTTCGAGATCCACGACACAGATATCACTGAAAATAAAGGCGATCCCCCCCCCCCCCCCCCCCCAAAAGTCGCCGTGGAGTCACAAACCGGCCTTTTTTTGTAGAAGGTGTTGACACTTTTGGCTCTTGGTTTTCTGACGACTCACCGGTCCCTGGTTTGTGGGTTTTCCAAAAAAAAAAGCAACACAATCAAATCCCTGAAGTACAGATCGTAGCGCTTGAGAAGTAGAAGAAGAAACCGCCAGAGTGAACCGGGTTTCTCGGAATTGCGTGAGTGAAGCAGCGATATGTCCCCTTTACGAACAGACAGGAGAGCGTTGTCATGGAGCAGGACGATGCCTCACGTCGAAGAGAGAGAGAGAGACCGTGCGGGCGACCAAACTCCAAAGCATTTGCGGCAAAACAAGGACAGAAAAAAAAAAAAAAAAAAAAGAGAGCAAATAGACTTTTTTGGAAAGCCAGCTGCAACTCCCCCGGAAAAAAAAAGACAAAAGTAAAAAAAAGCTTTATTACTCGCCTATTATTACGACTTGTTCATGTCTCCCCGGGCCTATCCTATTTCAAAAGGGCAAAGAAGACACTTATTCATTTCACGTCCAGAAACTATTTATGTAATTAAAAGTAAGAAATCTGTACATATAAGGCTTAGATCGAAGAATATGCAATTCATTTTAATTTATTGAAAGCTGTATATTTAGCGTGTACATAATTCTGTTTTTTTTTTTTTTTTTCTGTTGCCCCTCTTTATCCCGTTTCTTGTCAATGACGGAAAAGCTACTTAGCGCTTGTCGGTTTGTGTACGATCGTTTTGTTTTGTTGTTGTTGTTTTTTTGTTTTTTTTAATAGGACGTGTGTGCCATGTTTTCACGCATCACAGACACTATATCAATATGGATTTTTACAAACGTACAAAAGAAAGAAAGAAAGAAAGAAAGAAAGAAAGACCACCTCAGGATATTTTCTCACTCCAGCCAGGAAATCATCATCGGAAACCGTTCCAAGTGGCGCTTCATTCGTATCTATTCATACAAATATATTTAAATCATGAAAAAGTATCTTGTTTATGCTGGTTGTCCGGGTATTTTTGTTTTGTTTCCATTTGTCCCACACTTTCAATAAAAAAAAAATCATTGTGCTGAAAATACACGTTTCGTCATAATTCTTTTATACCTATAGGTTAAAGTATAGGCTACTGCTGCTAGTACTACTTCTACTACTACTACTACTACTACTACTACTACTGTAAAGATTGTATGTACTTTTACTTTACAAAGTCTGCGTCTGCACTTTGCGACTCCATTTTTGAACGGGATCAAACGTATTTTAAACTGTGGATCAAACGCATTTATTTTCGCACAAACCTCTCTTGATTTTTTCTGTTATTTCCACAGTATCTGCATCATGTATTCTCACCTAAGGCCTTAGACTATGAATGAACACATATGGAAACGTTGCTCTGGTGACGTTTTCTCTAAACCAGCTTCACGACGCCGTCCGAGACACGGACCTCGTGAAGCTCTGAGAAAATGGAAGAATGAAGGGCGACGATTTAGAGGATTTTCAAATGTAAAACATATTTGGAGTTATTTCACCCTTTGCTTGTTTCCTACATAATCCCACGTGTTCATTCACAGTTGAATGTCTTGAAAGAGAATGGCACAATGTAAATAGTGAAAATAAAGAAATACATAAAAAGAGTTTCCAAATCTTCGACTGGTGCAGTATAGGGCGGGGCGATATGGCCTAAAATCGATATCATGATATAAAAAAAGAAATATCATGATAACGATATAATTGACAATGGACAAATGACTTCAACATTTTTTTTTTACGACATACTCATTTCCTCACAAATATCTTCTACTGAAGCAGTTTACATCCTTCATTTCATTTGACTTTTTAAGCACCTGCCCCCATGTTCTACAGTCAGTGTTGATGCTGCTCTGAGCGGAACTTAAATGATATCATGTCCACAACGATATCAAAAAATGATATCGCGATAACGATATGGCCCACACCTACTGTAGGCTCTATATATTTAAATAATATATTCAGTATCAGAGTCCGAAATATTTGTCCTTATTATACTGACTTGAAGATATTCCTCAAGAGGTTCTATTGGATGTTGCTCAAGTTCACTTTATTTGTGCAGCTTCCGAGCTCTTTTTTAACCCAGCAATAAAAAGACGTGGACGTTCATTGGTGTAAAAGTCCCCCACGCAGAGACACTGATACAACGCGAAGGACAAAAAAGATCCAGCAAGGGTCAAGTACTTTTATTATAATGTTTACTCTCGATAAGCCTCTTGTGTATAATTGGCAGTGGGGTGTCTAGCTCCTTAGATGGTTCATTTTGAAGCATTGCATTATGGGTGAAGCCTGAGTGGGATTAGAATACAATGTTGGTGTACCTTTACTCCAAATTCACACTTTCCACTTGCTCATGTAACCAAACAAACACTCATGTGTACTAGTCGCTGTCAAAGGCATGGATGGGAATTGAACCCACGAGCTTTGACTTACGAGACCAACGGCGTACCACTGTGCCACCAAACAGAGCCGTGGGAACATATTTTGGTGAGGGGGTGCTGAGGGACAAGATTTCCCCGAAAACACTTCTTTTCTGTGCTTATTTCCCATTTACTAATATTACTTGCAATAGACAAACTATCCACCAGGGGGTGCTGCAGCACCTTCAGCACCCTGGGTTCCCACGGCCTTGCGCTCGAACAACTCAGAGAAAAAAAAAACAGAAAAGCCGGAGCTATAGAACCTTTGTGTATGAAGCAAAACTGCGACTGGGCTTCCACACGACACATATCCCAAAACCCGCGTGATTTGGCGACGGTTGTTTTGCTCTAAGTGTAACTGAAACGGTTCACCGTGTCCTGGTTGGGAGCCTCGCTCTTATCGCCGTTTCCGTCAGCATTGTGTCGCAGGTATTTTTAGCGCGGCGCTAATGCCAGTATTTTTAGTCAAAAGCTTATTTCCTTAGCGGCTCCTTCAGTGCTAAGACTCTCCCTTCTACAACAAGAACAAATACGCCAACAAAGTCGTTTTAGAAAGGCAAACACATTTCCTTTCAAACTCCATCGACAGGCTTTGGAGGGCCCCGGACCCCGCTTTGGGAACCACTGCACTAAACTTCAAACAGTGTACTGTCTGGTGCAGGCCGTAGCGAGGAGGATGTTTGCACAAACAGGATTTGGCAAAGCAGTTTTTAAGTTCGGTCAGGTAAGCAGTTGGAGTTGAAACAAAACGTGGCACAAAGTTTGACGTCTCCTCTGTCAGCACAAACCATTCCTGAGGAGGACGGTTCATTCAGATTTAAAAGGGGGAAAAAAGGAAAAAATTAAGCCAAGTTGTACATTTTTACTATGAATCTGAATCACTTTATTTTGAGCATGACACATTGTCTGTTTTGGAAATTGTCCGATGGATTGAAAGAGCAAACGGCAGATGTTGTATGTGTTGTTGAGGTTTTGGCGTGAGATGCTAAATACCATAAAAAAAAAACAATGACAAATGGCACAGCCACAGAAACGTCCCATTTTAAAGGGATCAGTAAAAACAAAGCTCTCTTCCTGTTGCTGAAAGTATTTACATTACATTCTCTTTAAGTTCATTAAAAATGTCTTTCAAAAACATTGCACGCAGGGTGTTCCTTTATCCCGCTCGTATCCAGCCAGAGCACTGACTCCTGCGGGATATTAGTCTGAATTTGGAAACGTCCTGACGGGACTGTCACTCTGGAAGTAGGCCTCGCTTGGTTATATCTTATCGCATTAAACAGTTCTTAACCGACAAAGACGAGAGAATCGACTGGATGAGTGGGGTTGGTCGTCTCCCGATCTCTATTAAAGGTGTTTTTGGTGTTTTTTTGTTTCTTGAGATAAAACGACAAAAGAGCTCGTTCACCATTAAATGCCTTTTCATCTCGAAAAATGTGCGCTCAACAAACGCTAATGTTGAAATTGATATCAGGACGTTAAACTCTGACAGTATCAAGTCACAGCGCCCCCTAGTGTGGCTGTAAAAAGCAATGTGACAACCAACCCCGGTCTGAGACGCTTAAGGCGAGAGATGCTGCAGGGGAATAGGGAAACTTTTGCTGTAGATTAATGACATAAATATGAGGGGAAAAAAATGTATTGCAAGTGTTTATGTTTTCATGTAAAAAATAAAAACAATACAAATAAATTGCCGATCTGAAAAATAGGTCCAGGTTTAAATGTAGGGTTTTATTTCAGTTACAAATACTTTTTCGGAGGGGACTGGATATGTTTAAAACACGCGGTTTATTAGTGGAAATAAAGGGTTTCCAATTCAAAACTCAATAAATCAGGCTCAATAAATAATACAACTTACACATCCCTCTGTTAAAAAAAATAATAAAGTCAAAATATTGATATGTCTAGGCCTGGAAACTTTGGAGTAATTATTTGGAGATCTATGAGAAAAATGCATGTTGGGAAAATGGCCCTTGAAATCTGGAGAAACATATGAGCAATAATTAAACATTATTGTGCAGATTTGTTTTTGTTTGTTTGTTAAGAAACCTAATTGGTATTGCCCTTAAACATATCATAAGTCATGAGTCAGTATTACTATTCCCTGATATAAGTGTTTCTTGTGAGTCCAGCCGGTAAACACTGGGGCTGCGGAGCTGTGGGCCCGTGTGTGTCGGTTTTAGCGGTGGAGGAGGAGGGGGCCCAGGGCAGCAGACAGCCTTTTGTCCGAGCCCCGGCGCCTGTCGCCTGCCTGCCGGCCACAGCTCCACACGGCCCGCTTCCTAATTAGACAAGCCCCCCGCCCCTCCTCTTGTCCCCCTCCTCATCGGCCGCTCTGCGCGCTCTCTCTCCCCGGCCCCGCTGCTCCTCTGCCCGGCTCTATCCCTCCCTCCTTCCTCCCCCCGCCCCCCGCTCCTCATTTTCTTTTCTCTCTTCTGTGGGCCGATAATCACTAAACTCGCAGTCATTGTTGCCATCCTGCGTTATCTTCAATTAGGGGAGGAGGTATTTGTCCAGAGCAATCGAGCAGCGCGTGATCAATGCGCTCCCGTCGCGCCCCGTGGATCATGAGTAATGGCGGCTGACGGCGCGGGGGTAAAAAAGGCCAAGATTATTCACAACTATAGCCGTCGTTCCACATAGGGCGACCCGGCCGCGCACGCCACGATCTACGTGCGCGTATCGACACTACCCCGCAGGCCGTTCTGTTTCCACCACACACGCGCGCGCGCATTTGTTGTGGGCGGGGCCGCACAGAGGAGCACGCTGCACAGATCGTCATTAAAAGTTTTGTAAGCCGTGATGAGAACAAGTGTGGACAAATGCTGTCATCTGGTGGGGGTTATGGAATCATTCAGAGGTGCCAAGCTGTATTAAAACAGAAAAGAAACTGCTAAACTACGAACTATGAAGGTAAGCTACATGCAAATGTTACGCTAACACCAGCTAAAGCTGCGCTAACAGCGGCTAAATGCTAACATCGGCAAAAGCCCCTTTTAGCACAGCGGTATGATGTTGTGAAATATTAAATCCATATGACCTGCGTGTCAATAGTAGGGATGGGACGAAATATCGTTTGGCGAAATATCGCGATACAAAACGTGACGAAATGCATCGAGTTAAAAAAAAATGGATCGCGAAATTAAAAAAAAAAAAAAAAAAAAAAAACGTTTTTTTTTTTTTTTTTATGTAAACCAGGGGTGGCCAACACGCGGCTCTCGAGCCGCATGGTAGCCTACATATTCCCCATAAACTGTAACAGTCTTTAAGAATCCAAAAATCCAACCATAGTTCATGTGTTCCCAGCCTCACTCAAAGCGGGATGTAGGTTAAACAACAGTCAGGCAGATCGTGGCACTGGGATCAGCTTCTGTGCATTTCAAGTTTCTGATTAGCCTACTCTTTATTTGATGAAAGTTGGCCTCATATTCACAGAAAAAGATCAAAATTAGGAAATAGAAAAAAGCGGAGCTCTAATGAAGCATATGATGCGAAGCGCGACATCGTAACGCGGAAATACGCAAAGTCATTGCCTTTTCTGTCACATGTGCTGTAACTGTAACAAATGCAACATAAAACAGAATTGCAGACGTCCTCCAGAGGGTCCTGATTAAAGCTTATGAACTTTGTGCAGCCTAAAGTTCGTTCTCTGCACAGTCCAGTCAGGACCAAGCTGCGGGCACTGAGCGCACAGGCCAGGGGCGAACCAGAGGAGGGGGCTCAGTGGGCAGGGCCCCTCACACTAACACACTCCAGCATTAAAAATAAAAAAATATAATTCTATCCCAGTCAGAGCAGAACAGCACAAAATGTCAGTTTATTTAATATACATTTATTTCAATCTTGGTGAGGAGTAAAACTATTACATCTAATACAATTATTAAAACAAAAGAAAAAGGCCAGGCATAAAGTTATACTTTATTGTGATTAAATATAACGGTCATATTATATTTAATCACAATAAACTACCGCCCCTGGATCTCGCGAATGATCGGTGCCTTTGTGGCTCTTCACAGGATCAAGGTTGAACATTTCGGCTCTTGGTCTCCGACTAGTTGGCCACCCCTGATGTAAAGCGTCTTTGAGTGTCCAAAAAGCGCTATACAAGTTCGATGTATTATTATTATTAAATGAAAAAAAAATATATATATCTGGGGAATGGTGCATTGCGTCGTCATGTCAAGTCACAGGAATGATATGTTATTTTTTTTGAAGAAGAACCAGTCCTGAGATACATTAACCTCGGGTTAGAGCAGCACTAAGGGAGTGTTCTTGTGTTTCCCTGTGTTCAACTGAAACAAAAATAAACAAGTTGTTATTATACAGTAATATTTTTTTCTTTTTTGATATCGTATCGTGACGTATCGTATCGTGACTCTGACATATCGAGGTGCATCGTATCGTGAGTTTAAGTGTATCGTCCCATCCCTAGTCAATAGTGAGGGCTGTCCACTCTCAGAGGCCAGAGTCTGTTCACGTCACATCAGACACGGGTCAGAGGTCGGGCCCAAAACCTGTACCTGGTCAGACCGGTTTGGCCCTGGCCTCTGTTATGGAAAAGCTCGACAAAGCGGGTGAAAGAGCCGTTGGGCTGACACGCGCCTGCATGTGGAAAAACACCTTTTGTCCTGTGATCGGAGCCAGCGGAGCAACAGGGGAGGCCGGGGGGAGGACAGAGGGAGGACCGGGGGAGGTCCTGGCTTTTTGACTGACTCTTTACCTGGACGTAACGGTTCTGATCTGGGACTAGATCAGGTCTAGGGTTCAGCAACACCCCGTTGACAGTCTGTGGGATGTGCTGGAGAAGGCTTTGCGCGGTGGTCACGCTCTCCTGTCGCCGATAGAGCTCGGTGAAAAATCAACACATCACTGGACCTTTGGACATTGCAGAAGCTACAGCCAGAACGAGTGCCCTTTTATTTCTGTGGTGACATTCTTTTCTTTCTTTGTCGGCAGTGGAGTTCACGTCCGGTTTGCGTCCTGGTATCTGGTGTTGTATAGTCTGAGAACGAGCCACTGCATAAAGGACCGCTGTCGCTGTATTTGCAGTGTTTTCCAGGGACCACTAACCAAAAATTACAAATAAATAAATAAAATCCCAAGTACATCAAGATCCTTCACTCCCCTTAGGATGAATTGTAAAAGGAAAGTCAAGGCTTTTCTGCACGGGAAAAGGAGAAATAATGAATGTCACGAACTGTTTGACCCTATGAGAGGAGATACAGTTCATCCAGACCCAGAACCTCACGCCTCATGAACATCTGCATCAGACTCCTCAACACTAAACAAGCTGTTACCTGCACCATGTGGTTATTCACCTCACATCTGCTGCTTCTGGTACATTCACACACATTCATGACTGTTTGCCGGAGCATTCATATTGTGTATAGTTAAACTACTTTTTTTTCTCTATCCTATTTTATTAAAGATTTTCCATGCCCTTATGGATTATTACTTATTTTATCACTAGTTTATGTTTAACATGTTGATCCAAAAATAATAAATACAATAAAATAATTCCTACTTTCCTACATCTCAATGGCGATGACAATGGTGGCTGTTTCCTTTCAGATCTTTAACAACATGGGATGCTGCATGCGTGTTGCGTTATCTCACATGTAGCTGCCATCGAAACCGCCTTCTTCAGGGACTGAGATGCCGTAGCTCAAAAATAGGAAGTGTGTCACAGAGAAGGGATATAGCCAGCCAATTTTCTCTCCTAAGAGTCAATTGTGTGCAGTAAATGTCATTGAGGCGTCTGTTATGTAAGGGCAGATGTCTCCTCAGTGATGCTGACCAGAGCAGTTAGCCCAGACCCTGGTCTGACAGGCTTATGCTCAGACATGTTGCGTAACTCCGCACATTAGCTTTATTACAGACACCTATTCCTGTGGAGAATATGGATGAGTAATTAGACCTTTTTTTCGTTTTCGTTTTTCTCACTTTGTGGCTTTTCAGTCGCACATACGGGCACCACATTTTGCAGGACACCTGGCCTGAGTTATTGAAAAATAGACTTTTAAGCAATAAATTGTATATTCAAAGACAAAGAAAAAAAAACTCTAAAGAAACATTTATAACTAAAATATTTATTTTCATTTCTCACCTAGATGATTGCACTCTGGACATCTTTGACCCAGAATCCGAGCTTACTGTAAGTGTCACACCGATCAGGGCAAGACAAGAGTCGAGCTGGACATGCTGCACAAAGCAAAGTCCGGAATGAAACCCATGAACTGAAGTGGAGCACACAGAGCTCCCTCTGTGTGGGAAAGACAGTCGGAGGGGCTCATTCAGTGTAGGCCATCGCCCCCTCCTGGACAACGCAAAAGCAACGAGGGAGACCAAGGACCAGAGATCAGAGCACAGAAATGACTACAGAGGATTAACCTTTATTCAGGGGTGGATTATTTCATTATTCATTATTACTATTATTCATTCATTATTATCCAAATAAAGAAATAGAGTAGCATTCTATAGATCCGCTTTTATAGACAAAAAATAAATTAAAAGATAATGAAAATGAATGAAAGTATCCTATTCATAAGAGTTTGGGATATTTCTTGGTTAAAAATATAAAGTGTAAAAGGTTTGATTTGTAGGTTTTTAGTAAGGTAAATGCATTCTTTCACACTTACATCCGGAGCGTCTTTCCTTCTGTCTTTCTCCTTCCTTTACCCAGCTGTGTGTGTGTGTGTGTGTGTGTGTGAGACAGCTCTGCGGGAACAAGGAGTGACCAGCAGGAGGCGCTGGGGTAAATGTCAGATTGAACCCCAAAACAGAGGAGGGCATATTATTTAATGTATTTAATGTTCATGTATTTAAGAGCAGGCTCTTAAATACCCTTTTAGCTTAGCTTTTAACTGACATCTATTTATGTAGTCCTAATGATATATTTTGTATGTGTGTGTGTGTGTGTCTGTGTGTCTGTTTGTTATCTGTAAAGCCCTTTGTGATACCTTTCGGTATGAAAGGTATCACAAAGGGTGAAACTTTATAAATAAAGTTGGATTTGATTTGATTTGATATTAGGCATCAAGAGCTTGCTGCTGTAACTGTTACCACGACAACAAGGACAACTACCACGACTGCCGCTACTACGAAAACGTCTGCTGATACTACTACTACTACTACTACTACTGTTACTCATCACACAACACTAATGCAATAAGCCAAGGTGGGTGAAGTGTCTTGCGCAAGGACACAACAACAGTATGAGACAAACCTCCTTCATTTAGGACTTTCAGATCTTAAAAGCCCATTATGCTACATTTCTCTGCTCGAAAGTTGCCTGTTTCTGTTATTAATGTCAAACACATCTTAATCCCTGTCCTACGCTTTGTTGGTGGGAAAATGCGATGTTAATCTAAAAGAGCTGAAACAACATCCATTCTGTTCAATTCCTGGTCCTTTTTTCCAACCCCTCCCTCTTCCCTTCGCTGTTTTAAAGAGTTTTGAGGTATTAAAATGGCATTAGAAAGCATACAGGTGCTAGAATATCGTGAAAAAGTTCATTTATATGCATGTTTATAGTTTTCAGAGGGCCCGCATGTTTTAAAATCATTTTTTTCATTGATTTCATGCAACATTCTAATTTTCTGACATTTTCATTTTGGGGTTTTTACAAACTAAAAATTAAAACAAACAAAGGCTTGACATATGTCACTTTGCACGCCATGAGTCTGTATCATATATTAGTTTCACCATTTAAACCCAATTACAGAAATAAATGAACTTTTTCACGCTATTCTAATTTTCTGAGTTTCACCTATGAGACTCATTATCAATGCTCTGCACGCTGTGTTAACCGTTCAAAGGTCTCCAGGTCTGTATTGTTGGCATCCACCACTCCTCGAACGACTTGGCTTTTCCCCCAGCGCAGGGCAGATGTGGCTACAAAAGTAGTCAATAAAAATGAATGACGCACAAAATGGTGAAGTGACATTTGAGACCAAACTGGCTCTTTTGAACGGCTCTTCAATGTGAGCAGCTCCAAACTGAACTCACTGTTGTGTATCCAATTGTACATGGATGTAATTGAATAAAAGCTACAGTATTTCGCTAAAAATGACTTGGCAAAGCAGGTCTTTCTTTTCCGTAAAAGTGATCATCTGTAAATTTAAATGTTTGAAACCATTGTCCGCCCGGATCTGAAATCTGACGTAACACAAGTGATAATAAATCATATTTTTTTGCTGATCTCAGACACAAACCAGAACCAGGCTGTCACTTTGACCAATGAGACGAGCGCTCCTGTGAACCGGCCTGTCGGGTCCAATCAGGAGAGAGGGGTCAGGAGCTTGATCGTTTGCTTTTGAAAGTTTATACCCGCTCTCTCCTCATTCCGCAAACTAGGAGTGGCTTTTTGGCCCAGTCTGGAAGGGAGGAACTTGATTATTTACATTCAAATTTCACTCTCGATCTTACAGACTATCACTTAAATTGTAGTCCAAAGTTTCATTTACCCGTCACAAATGTCCAAGAATAAAATCCATTCCCGCCGCAGACATCGGTAATTTGGATGAAAATGCCTAACCCCGGAGCAAATTAGGTCTCGGGCCAACATCTGTTCTTCGGGCGCCGAAATGGCTGCCCTGTCAAACTCTCATCTGTGCTGTCAAACTCACTACTTCACCTCTATTACTCACTAATCAATATTGGCGCTTCCATTTATTATACATGCCACCTTTGGAGAACCACAGTCCCAATGACATCCTTCGACATCTTGTTTCATCAGTACCAACGGCCAACGCCAATCCACGACTCCAAAACGGGCGCAGCGTTTGCACTTGAACGCTGCCTTTGTGCCTGAAACGCCGGGCCCGACATGGCATCGTGGCTAAAGAACCTGCTGAAGCTAAACCACTGACAAAAGCCGGTGTGTGGACCTTTCACTTCCATAGTGAAAAGCTTTTAAGAGCACATCCCATTTCTTTATATTACCCTATAACATCAAAGGCCGCGTATAGCCTTTCACATATCAAAACAGAGTGGCCGTGCTTGGCTTTGTATGCCTGTATGTACGTCTGAGACCGTGTCAAAGAGCGGGTTAATGAAGAACATGGCGGCCCAATTCTGCCACTGATTAGGGTTCAATTTGATGGAGAGGTTGTGGCTCTGCTAAAAGGCTTTGAACTGGGGCGTATGGCATGACTTCCTCACAAACGCACATCCTGTTCATCCCTTTGTTCCTTCAGTGTTGTTGATGCCGACTTTCCCCGAGGTCCGATGTACGCAGTATTTGGTCTTTTGAAAATGCTACTGAAGATTACAAAAGTGATGGATGTAGGACGTGCAGTTTTACACATGCACATGTATGTTAATAGAGAAATGCGAAATAAATCTTGGTGTGGATGAAGTTGTAACTGATGAGGAAATGATGGTAAAAGTCCTGCGTATTTTGTTTCATACCTTTAGTCCGCCCCTCGGCCTGGTTGTCAGTCTGGGGAGCGCTTCCAGATCGCGATGACTTTTAGATATTTATTGTGCGGGTTCGGCTGCCAAAGACCTGGCAACCCTGACTCTGGCCAAAGATTGCAGCACGGAGATTCAAAGTAAAACCACATTTTGTAATAATATTTCAATATCAAATAATATCCATCCATCCATCCATTTTCTCCCACTTGTCCGTTGCCCCTATGGCTCCTCCTGCAGGTGTTGGGTCCACAGAAGGACGGCCTCATGGTCTCTCATAAGGGGCTTCACCCATTCACCCTCTCATTCATACACCAGTGTACGCAAAATAATATAATGCGATAAAATGTGTGGAAACACTTTGATGACTGTGCATTTGTAAATACTTACTCTATTAAGTGCTAAAACGTGTCAAAAGTGTCAAAGGTGGCGGAACCGCTGGAGGGGTTTGAGCACCTGAATGATCCTGGGGGCTCTGTTGTCGGGGGCTTCGTACCCCTGGTAGGGTCTCCCATGGCAAACAGGTCCTAGGTGACGGGTCAGACAAAGAGCGGTTCAGAAGCCCCTTATGAGAGACCAACAGGCCCGGGTAGAACCATGAGGCCGTCCTTCTGTGGACCCACCACCTGCAGGAGGAGCCATAGGCGCTGGTGTGATTTGTGCAGCTCCAACAGCTGCCCCCACGACCCGGCAATGGACAAGTGGAAGAAAATGGACGGATGGATGGATGGATGGCTAAAACGTTTTCCCTCATCATTTGTTACTCACTTATAAGCATATACAGTAGTGATTACCTTCATTGTCCAGTCAATGATTAAGTTTAGACTCAATTATACAACATGTCCAAACCATTTTCCTAAACTTAACCATTTTCTGACCTGTCCCCGACCTTAACCAGACTCACGGATGGTGCACATTGTCACTACGATCTGTTTGGTTGCTTAAACATGTTTACGATGGTTAGTAAACTGTGTAAATGTCTTGTAAATGATGAATTAAGTATTTAACAATGCATTACTAACCGCTCGATAAAGTGTGGTGAACGATTGTATTACAAAATGAGTTTTTAAAAGGACATAATAATAACTGGGGCTCATTCTGCTTTCTTATTCGTTGAACCTGTTCTGAGCAGCTCTGCGCTGTAAGTGTGTTCATCACGGCGCCATGGAGTCTGAATATAAATTGAAAGCTTATACTTACAATCATTCCGATCCCTCCTATAGCCGTCTTTCCCTTACAATGTCATTATTTCACATTTCAAACATTAAATATCGATGCTGAGAAGCCCAAAATAATGCTTTTACGCGTCCACTCTGCAGGACGTGTCCATATTAATATTCTTTAGAGTCCTGCTGAGCTGTGTTTGTTCTTCTCCCAGAGCGCCATCACATATACATCGTATTCCCTCGCGGCGGTCGGCTCTTTGTTCTCCTCGTGTTGATCCCCTTCCCAAACACTGCCTTCATCCTCTGACCCCGCAACCATCGCTTTCCGTCTTGTCCCGCGCGTCTGCTCCGTGTCTCCGGCGTTTCCCACTTTTGATCCACGCCGCCATTTTCTGGGACGCGAGAGCGAGCTGGGGCGCGGGGAGAAAGTGTTATGGGACAAGATGAACGCGCCAGATTAGCACCAAGGAAAACAAACCTATGGAGATGTATGGAGTTTAGTGTTTACATTATACAAAAGGGCGGCGTGAGGCGGCGTTGCGGGCGGCCGATAAACCCGGGTCTGCAGTGTATGTTACAGACATGTGTGATGGTTTGGTTTGGGAGAGAGAGACGCAAAGGAAGGGACAGTATAGTTCAGATTGATTAGCTTTACTGTCAAATTGTACCTCGTGAATAGCGCAGACGGAATCAAAATCACTTTACAGTCATCCTTAACAATTGTTAACACGATATACAAAGAATGATCAGAAATAAGTACTCAAGAGGGGGCAGCAGAGGAGCGTCATCCTGACAGCCTGGTGAGACAGGACTGGAGAGGCTGTGAGATGCTTCCATTGGGTCAATGAATACGCCATAATCACAACTCTGCAAATGACACTCTATGTGGTAGCCTATATGTGTGCTCTCTAAATACATGATGCATGAGACCCATGTAGGTTCATTAACATGCACTGTCCCGACAAAATAAACCATTAAAAATAAAAAAACTAGGTGAAGTTGTGAGTTATTATCGTCGTTCAGGAGGCGTCAAGCCAGCAACTAGATGTACTGTATCGCTGGTAAGCGTGTTGACTATTTATACATTCATGAAGGTGATCAGAATCCCTAGCTCTTATGCTTTGACACTACTGTGTTTTTAGCATGCGGGTGGTCCGGTCAAAGGCTACCACCAATGGGCGAGGAAAGCTGTAGGGCTCCCCGCCATAAGGACCAAAGAGTAGTCTTTGGTCCTTATGACAGGGAGTTGACATTTCTGTAATACCAGGGTGACTCCTAAATACACTTGGTAAACAGCGTTCTTATGTAGCTTTGGGCCTCGTTTAAACTGCTTAAAAGCCTGGCTCCAAAGAGTAAATTTTTTTCTAAAAATTGCTATGACCCATGTGACAACGTATCGTATTTTTAACCATGCTGTTTTGTGTATATTAGTAATAGAAAGTGGAAGCCTAAGTCTATTGACAGGCTTTGGAGCTCTGTGGAGGTTTCGCCCGCCCCGTGAGGGCAGGGCTTCCCACCTTTTTGCCCTTCTAAAGAACAGGCTTCGTATGAGGAGGTATGAGCAGCCATGTTCATTGCAGGCCACACGCGATCATTACTATGAATGGGGCTGAACGGCTAATCATCTCTCTTTTGTATTTTACATCGATGACTATCACATAGCTGGACAAGTAACGTGTTCGGGGTCTCAGTACGGGTCGTTAGGGGAGTGCCAAGCATCGCCCCCCTGGTATGCTGTTTTAACATAGACTGTGATATGGACACTGAAGTGAACGTGGTCATGTAACTGGGTCCGTGATAACCGTAACTTATTGAACAACCTTTGAACCAAGGAATCCATTGACCATTTTAACGAAACATGTAACAAATGAAATGAATGCCTCTTCCTGCCAATTTTGCCAATCTTTGTTCCCTTTTACTGCAGGTTAAATCTAGTTTTACATACATGACGGCGTTGTTGATAATGAGAAGTGAAATAATTGAGTACAGTGGGCTCTGCCTTGTAGGCCCAGCACATGTGTGTCAGTAACGGTGTTGGCGAACAAGGGCCTCTACTGTGTCACTGCATTGAACAGATTTGTTTGTGGATGCATCTTAGCACAGATAAAACAGAGACCATGGTGTCATTAGTCACGCTGAGGGTCGCTCTCTAAAAACCCAAAAAATCGGGTTGGAAGTTTATGGGTAATAATAGACTCAGACCTGACTTTCAACAGTCATATTAAATCAATAACATCTGCTTTTTACCATCAAAAAGACATGGCCAAGATTGAAAGTGTAGTGTCTAAACTGGATTTAGAGAGACAGATTCATGCGTTCGTCTCCAACAGGTTTCAGTACTGTAGCGGCTGCTCACTGTTAGACAGCTGCAGTACATCTAGAACGCTGCTGCTCCAATCCTGCCAAGAACCAGGAAATATGACTACATTAGTCCAGTGCTCCGGTCTCTGCATTAGCTTCTTTCACTCAGAGAATAGACTTTAAAACAGCTCTGCTTGTTCCAAATCTCTTTACGATCCGGCACCAAAGAACCCCTCTGACATGTTCGAGCCATCCCGGACCCTGAGATCATCAGTGGTCTCTTGGTGGTGGAATAAATGTGCTGTGACTGTATTTCAGTTGTATGGACCTCAGGTCTGGAATAGTCTCCAAGAACACGTGAGGCAGACACCTAGTGTTGCAGTGTTTAAGACCAGGCTCCAAATATTTTTATTTGGCCATGTACTGTATATGGTCACTAGCATTTTAACTAGTACTATAACTCGTATTTTTATTCATATTATTCTTATGTATTTAGATCTCTGGATATGAAATGTGCCATATACACTCAACAAAAGTATAAACGCAACACTTTTGTTTCTGCTCCCATTTTTCATGAGATGGACCCAAAGATCCAAAATTCATTCCAGATACACAATATTACCATTTCTCTCAAACATTGTTCACAAATCAGTCCAAATGTGTGATAGTGAGCACTTCTGCTTTGCTGAGATAATCCATCCCACCTCACAGGTGTGCCACATCAAGATGCCGATCCGACATCATGACTAGCGCACACAGGTGTACCTTATACTGCCCACAATAAAAGGCCACCCTGAAATGTGCAGTTTTTTGCTTTATTGGGGGTCTGGGGACTCAGAACCAGTCAGTATCTGGTGTGACCACCATTTGCCTCATGCAGTGCAACACATCTTCTTCGCATAGAGTTGATCAGATTGTCAATTGTGGCCTGTGGAATGTTGGTCCACTCCTCTTCAATGGCTGTGCGAAGTTGCTGGATATTAGTGGGAACTGGTACACGCTGTCGTATTCGCCGGTCAAGCAGCAGCAGAATACGGCATCTGGGCCTCAGATGGGCTGTTCTACCTCTCTCCAGGCAGAGGTAAAAACATGTAACTTATTATCTAAGTTACATGTTTTTATGTTTCATGTAGCACGATTGAACTGAAAAAAAGTCCTCAGATTGTTTTGATTCCACATTTTACAAAAAAGTACAGACGACTATCTCTCTAATCTCATCTCTAAAAACAGGCACCACCCTAAAGTTTTGTTTAACACCATAAACGCTGTTCTTAATCCAGCCATGTCTACGTTTAGTGATGTGTCTGAGCAGAGCTGTAATGCTTTTCTCCAGCACTTTATTGACAAAGTTTCATCTACCAGACAGGCCATTGCCACATTTCCTTCTGGCACCGTACCTGTCGTTATTGAGAGTTTTGAGCCTATTGCTCTTATGGACCTTAAAACAGTTGTCCACAAGCTCAAGCCCACCACCTGCCCCCTTGATGTCGTTCCATCCAAGGTATTGAAGGAGGCCATTGACACTCTTGGGCCTTGCTTTGTTTCCTTCCTTAACTGCTGTCTCAGGCCACTCCTCAAAAAAGCTAACCTCGACCCCTGTGTGCTGTCTAATTTCTGTCCAATTTCACACCTGCCATTCCTGTCCAAAGTGTTGGAGAAACTTGTCTTCTCCCAGCTGCATTCCCATCGCCAGCTGCAAGCCATCGGAGACAAGTTTCAGTCGGGATTCAGGGCCAGGCACAGCACTGAGTCTGCGCTGTTAAGGGTCCTAAAAATGACATCCTCTCAGCCTTGGACAAAAAGAGCTGTGCGGTGTTGGTGCTACTGGACCTGTCGAGTGTCATGCAGTCCTCATCTCTCGCCTCCAACACTCTGTCGGACTTCAGGGTACAGTACTCAAGTGGTTCAAATCTTTCAAAATGGACTTTCTCTGTCGCGCTCAATGACGTCTCATCTGCAACAGCTATCCTCAGGCGTGCCGCAAGGCTCTATTCTTGGATCCATTCTGTTCACTCTGTACATGCTGCCACTGGGACAAATCATCTCCACACATAACATCAGCTTTCATCTGTACACTGATGATATACAACTTTATCTCCCAGGTATTACATCTGCACTGGATTCTCTCCACAGCTGCCTCCAGGACATCAACAAACTGGCTCTCTGACAACTTTCTCCACCTCAACGAAGGAAAGACGGAATACATCCTTTTCAGCCCTGACTCGCCCCACAACACGCCCTGCTTGTCTGGAACTTAGGGGTCACTTTAAGTTCAACAAGCAGGTCAGTCGGGTCAGGCGAGCTTCTTTCAGCTCAGACTCCTGGTTTAAGTCAAGCCCTTCCTGTCTCGTGCTGATTTGGATAGTGTGCCATCCACGCCTTCATCAGCTCGAGACTGGAATATTGCAACGCCCTTTACATTGGCATGAACCAGTCTCTCCTCTGTAGGCTGCAGCTGTTGCGAAACGCTGCAGCTCGTATGCTCACCAAGACTCCAAAGCATGCTCACATTACCCCCGTTTAGGAGACTCTTCACTGGCTCCTGATCCAGTTCAGGGTCCAATTAAAAGGCCTGGGTCCAGCTTATCTCACTGAGCTGCTGACTGTCCACCGTCCTGTCTGAGTTTACATCGCTGATAGTCCCCAGTTCACACTACAAGAAGTGGGGCGATCGAGCGTTTTCAGTCTTCGCTCCAAAGCTCTGGAATGCTCTTCTATCTGAGTTCTATCACTGAACTATCTGTCTTTAAATTCAGACAGGCATTTGACACCTAATCCTGCCACCAGTCTTTTCTTAGTCTGTGTGTTTTTATTCACTGTAAAGCACCTTGTGCACCTTTTTGGATGTTGTCAAGGCGCTATATGAATAAATATTGATTGATTGAGTGATAGACAACTTAAAGTAGTCAATCTCTGCTTTGTAGAATACAGGAGGAAGAAAAGCTGCTTTTCCCCTCAGTGAGGTCGTGTGTGCTCTCAGTTTACATTATATCAAGTTCTTCTTCGCTGTTTGTCATTCATTTTCCCATGTTCATTGCGCTTTGTGCTCAAATGTCTTTGTACATGTCCTGTGTATTCAGTGTTTTTTGTATAGCTTGTGTTTTTATGTTTTGTTGTGTAAATCAACCTGCCAGGGGGTCTGCAGATGGAATTTGACCCAAGGCTATAATCTGGAATATTTACATCAATTAAAATGTTCATCAATCTGCACTGTTCCCCCTTTAATGAAATAATAAACCATTAAAGTCTGCAGATAGAGTCCTTGCTATACTGAATGGATTATACGTTTTATATCACACAATCCTCATACTGTTTACATTGGATAACTTCAATGTAAGACAGTACAATATTCCTTGCCATGTTTGCTGGATTATTTTGAACGGATCAAATTGCTAACCCTGTAGTGTAGACCCTGTAGTGTAGACTTCTACAAACATGGAAACTAAAATCCATTGTATGTGTTAAGCAGTTCATATTTCGGTCTTCTCTGTTGTTGTTCCTGGACATGTTTAAAGTCAGTACTATATTTGACTTTATGACAGCCCTTCTTGTTCCTCATCTTGGAACTAAAACCAAAACTACGTATTACCTACCACTTCATCCTTTTATTTGAACACATATCATCCTGATCTGATCAAAGTGTTTGTATCCGAGGAGCTTTCATCCCGTGACGCCTCGCCTCTAAAACCCAGAGAGGGGGGAGTCCTTTTGTAAATGGCCGCCGCCGGATCAGTGGCACCCAGTGAACATGGAGATAGCCGAATCCGCGACACCCCGTAAAGAGGGTGAGGGAAGTGAGGAGCGAGAGTCTTTCTGCACCAGCAGCAGACGAGGCAGACCAAAGGGTTTAGGAGCGACCAGACGGGAGACGAGAGGGCGAGAGGAGTCCAAATGGGCTCTGATTTAGAGACGGGCGGTTCAGTGGCAGCGGCTCGACGGCAGAGGGAGTTTGAGACACGTGGAAGAAATTTAGGGAGAGTATGGATGATATAGTATGATATGATCATCCACTAGAGGGGACTGTGAGGTTCCATTCAGGCGAACCACCGCTGGACAGAACGGCTGTTTCTCAGTTGTGAGGATCCTTGGTGTCTCTGTGACAGGGCCAAGTGGAGTGGAATGTTTTATTTTGCTCTTGATTATGTTTTTTAACCCTTCGGATTCAAATATATTTACATGATATATTTTAGCTTCTTCAAACTTTTCCTCTTCAAACAAAATCATATCAGGTCTCATTGTTGTTCTTTTTCATTAATAAATGTCTATATGACAGTTAAGTTGTTCTAATGAACACGTAGATGCTCCTAAATAAACACAGAACTGAGGTTGTTTGGTGCTTGTTGCTCGTGGGACTTCCCTCCAGTGTATCACACACACCTGTTGAGTCTGCATCGATCCAGACTCGCTGTGAGGGAGCTGATCAGACACTTCCCCTCACTGAGTGCTCCGTTTCAGACAGAACTGAGTGTTAGGGTAAGAGAGGAGGGAGCGGTTTCGGAAAGGCCCCTGGTGTGAATGCGGTGTAATGGACCAGACTTAAGAGCAGTCTGACACGTCATCAGCCCCGCCTCTTGCTGATGCTCCTTAATTCCTCGCCCACTTGGAAATAGCCCCAATTCCCACCACCGCTATTGTAGAATGGAGCTGGCAGAGGCAACAGCCATCTTGACGTTCCTCATTGAGGCCTTTGAGCAATTAGAGGAGGAAGAAGAAGAAGACGCAGGCTGCCCAACGCCGTGGACGGCTCAAATGCCTGCACTATGAGCAGCGCCCTCAGCACAGGTAACAGTCTCCCATGTTGTTCACGGATGCATAAAACAAGCACATCTCAGTACTCAAGTCACATTTTCTCCAAGTACTTTTTTACTCTTACTCGAGGAAATATTTGGACCACTACTTTTTACTTGTGCTTGAATTAAATTATTTTAAAGTAATGTTCCTCTTACTTGAGTAAATATTTTGCCTACTGTCTTACTGTCTTCTCTTGATGTATTTATTTCTTTTTTAAATTTGTTTTTTAAACTTCTTAATTCTGTAGATCCTGCTCTGTTTGTGTGAATGTGAGCAAGAGACATTTTTGCGCTTGAGCTAAATGTAATTGTACATTGTTCTTATAAAAACATTAGAACAACAAGCACTTTATTATTTTGCAAGGGAGCACCTCTGCCGACTTTGGCCTGTCCCGGGAGGCCATGAACACCATGCAGCATGTGATGATCACAGAGAGGCAGCATGGTCGGGGACCAACCCAGACCCTGCCGTTCCTCTTCTGGCTGGCCTGTGGGTCTGCCTATAGGACAGTCTCCAGGGACTTTAAAAATCCTCCCTCGCTTCATCCATCTCCCAACCGTGGAGGAACTCCGGGCTGTGGGTGAAGGTATGGGACGGCCGGCTCATCCCCCAGCTTTTGGCAAAACAGCAGTTGCAATATACGGATGTCTGTCCCTGATGGTCAGGACCACATGAACCGGTGAGTGAACACATTTTTTGCATCTTAAATATTCAAACTCCCTTCACACATGTCTCCATCCATAGGAAGCTCTTCTCCTCCATCGTGCTCCAGGCTAAGTGTGACCATCAGGGCCGCCTCCAGGACATATTTGTGGGGTACCAGGAATGCATCCATGAGGGTGAAGAAGGGCCCAGTTGCAGCCGTGCCCCCTTGTCCTGATCCAGGGTTTTCGAATTCCTGAGTTTGGAAAACAGTACCGCACTAACAGGTATTGGAACGATTCATAAAAGAGACCTGGTATTGATTATGTGATGATGATATTGCTCACTTGTACTATCTGTTCTCTTTGCATTTGTTCTTGTGAAAAATAAAATAATTGTCACTGAACAATGAGGATTACCACATCAAAGTGTTTGGATAGATGTGCTCCAGCTCTTGCTCATTTCTCATGCTTCAGCTGCTCCAGTTTCTTGCACACTTTTGTTTGTGTCTACAATGACGATTCTAATTTACTAAAAGCTACATTTTGTAAACCATCATCTAATTTTTTTTGGCATGTTGCACAATTAAACTCGTTAACCGGTGCGCCTGTTTTTAATGTCGTGGTGCACTGTGGGACTTTATAGTCACATGAAGGCAGCAGAGGATACAACGATGGTACATTAGCCACATGCTAACGAAAAGGAGGACACATGCCTCCAGCGGACATGAACATTAGGCCCGTTCGAGATGCGGCTGCGCCTCGTCTGGATGATCAGCGAAAGTAGATGGGCGCAAGTTACCAGGGCGGAGAAAAGAGTCTAAAGTCCAGCTGACCGCTCCACATTCAGAACGCTGTTCTCTGGAGCCTCCGATCACACAGCGTCTTGTTTAGATATCGAGTCCATCTCAATTTGAACCTGAATAAAACTCATTCACCCCCTGTTCTGTTTCACTTCAGCGACATCATTATCAGAGAACGTTCTAAATTAGTTTGTTCTGACAAGCATCAAACATATCTATTTTAGTGAAATAGTTAGGGGATTGGTTAAGATCTGAAGTATTGCTCTGAGGAGAGAGGAGCACGTTTCTATTCAATCACAGGCCCATGTAGTCGCTGCACTTGCTCTTTTGGAACTGCAGTGGCTGATGAAGGCGGCTGGTCTCGTTGGGGTCTCGCTTTCCGTGCCCCACGTGCCCATGACATCAGAGCAAGTCGAACAAGCCTATTGGACCAGCACTTTGACAGCCACAAATGACCACGCCCACATCAGCCCAAGGCAAGGTGCCTAGGCTTCGGCAGGTTGAGGTTATTTGTTTCCTTTACCAGGACCAGGGAGCACCGGGGGGAGGTTTGAAGTCAGGACTGGTGGGAGAGTGGAGCTTCACCGATAGCCTCTTGTTTTTTTTTTTTTTTTTCAAGGTCTTCCGTCGTGAACGCACCTGTTAGACCATGTGGGGGAACAATCGGCGACAGTTTGACATAAATCCGCATTATGATTTCTTTCTATCTAAAATATTTATTATTTTTAGTTCTGCTCTTGACTCCAGAAACAGGACCTCTCTGGACTCCTCACCGTCATGTTTGTTTACGGTTAACGGTGCGGTGCATGTGCAATAAATCTGCAGCTGTGCATATACATACATATCTCGGTTACTGTTTGAAAACCCAGGTTTTTCTTTACCGGGAAACTGCTGTGTTCGGGTTTCTATAATCGGGAATATTAAAAACTCCCGAGAATAGTCGGGAAACTCGAGTGCATGTAAACACGCTCATAGGGACACAAATTGTCATGATTTGTCTTTTGTTCCCCTGGTTTTGTATGTTTTTGGTTTAGTCCAGTGTTTTATTTTGACATGTGTTTTGTCCTTGTGATTTTGCTTTGCTTCCCTTGTGTTTATTGCCCCGCCCTGATGTGTTTCACCTGTGTCCTGTTTCCTATTTATACCCCTGTGTTTTCCCTTGTCTTTGTCGGATCATTGTCTACGTCAGCCCCGGTTTGTGTCTCTGGATTTTGTTTTTTGTCTATTAAACATCACCAGTTTCGTTGCAGTCCTGCATTTTGGGTTTTATTTTTCCTCACGCCACCTCCAACCATGACACAAATAAAGCTACACAAATAGTTTTTTGATGTATTGTATATCTATAATCTATAATGACAAAAGAAACAAACCATTGGACGCTGTACAGTACACGGCTGCAAACTAGTTCAAGTTATGTCCAATCTAGTGGGTTCACACGACAGAGTATTTGAAATCTTTGATGAGCCGCTGTCCGTGTGCTGCTCTGTCTGGTTAAGTGTGTGAGGTCCCTCACGGAGGTCAGAGGGACCTCCGTGGGATAACGCAGTCTCGTGTCTGGGGCCCCGCAGGTCACATGGTTCTCCCAGAGCACGGGGAGACACCCTCACCACCAGGGAACTACTGACCAGCGCTTGACCCGGCGGCACATGACCCACCAAATACCACCGAGGACTATACTCCTGGAAATACCGCGGAGAAACGCCACTGAAGAGTAGCTGTGCAGTAGCAGGAGGGCGCGGGGCGACGAGGCGCAGTTGACCCCGACACTGAGACGATGGAGCCGAGCCCAGTTAAACCGCTGGGAGAGAAAAACATGGCCGCCGCTTCAAAGAGCAAAGAGGATTAGAGTAAAACAAGACGTGACAGTCTTTAGATCAGAGTCAGGGGTGAGCGGGCGGTTAAGTCCAGGGGAAACACACAGCAGGCAAAATGGGAATCGTTAGTTTATATGACAATCTATCCAAAGGTTGTGCTCATGTGACATCATCATATTAGTAAGGACAGGTACTATTCCAGGCCCATTTAACTGGGCTGCTGGTTCACACATAAATAAAGTCACACAAACGTTTTCTTGTAAATTGATCAAATAATGACAATCAGAAAGAACTTTTGCAGTGCGCTTTGCATTCAGCGCTGAAGCAGGAGATGCCTGTGGACGCTGAACTGACAGCAGATAGGTTGAACTCTCTGGAGTGGAGATAACACAGCAGTGACTGGGTAAGTGACAGAAGAAAGGCAGGTCAGGATGAAAGGCTGGGCTCTGAGATCTGCTGATCAGCTGCTTTTGGAGGTTCCTCGCTCCAAGCGTGTGACCAAAGGGGACAGGGCTTTCTCTGTTGCAGCTCCCAAACTGTGGAATGACCTGCCTCTCCACATCAGAGCTGCACAGACACTTGACCATTTTAAATCGTTGCTTAAGACACATTTCTACTCAAAAACCTTTAACACTGTCTAGCACCTGTCATGGCCAGGATCTGAGCTGTTAGTGCTTTGCTGCCTGTACAGTATATTGTGTATTGTTTATATTTTTCTTTTTGGACTGCAGACCTTTTTTGTGATATATAAATGTGCTATATAAATACATTTGATTTGAGACACACAATAGACTAGGGGTGTAACGATACGTTTTTTGACCGATATGATACGTATCGTTTTGAGGCCAAACGATTCGATGTAAAACGATATATTTTTTTTTTTGGACCGATACGATTCGATTGATACAGTGGATTTTCGATACGATATTCCATACTTTTAACATTGGATTTTCAGCATATTAAGCAATAATTATTACAAGTAACTGAACATAAATACAACAGAAGGCATTTGCACTGGATTTTATTTAAAAATTCACTTCAGATTTGCTGATTGTTGAATCAAACAACAGTGGACGAAATACAGTCAGAAAAGTGCAATAAAGAGCTGCATATATTTTTAGTTACAGCCTAATCTTTTCTCCAGTTTATTTTCAGTTAGAGCCCGTGCTGGTGGGATCCCTTTAACCTTAACCTCTCTTTTGGCTTTACATCTTCTTGAGTGAAGCCCACAAATACAGCTTTTCAGTGAGTGGGACAGGACAAATAAAGAGCCACTGTCACATTACAAGTTACCTGGGTGTAAACTGCACCATTTTGACCTTAAGTCCCACACACAGACACTGTCTATATGTTGGACTCTGAACGCAGAGCGCCTCATCACAGCAATGGCAACAAAATACAACACTAGCAGCCCAGAGCCAAAAGCAACAATACCCAGCTCTTAACAGACTGCATTTTACTTTTGACGAGTTTCCCTCATAAACATAGTTAGCGAGCGCCACAAGTTTATCTACGACAGACTTCAAACTTTGACCCATACGGCCCAGGCCCGTGCAGGCTTGTTAATTTTACAATCACCACGTCTTGCAATGTAACATCTAAAAATCGTATAAGACAAAAGGATATCTCGCTGTGAAACAGAACTTTATCTCTCACCTGCTGCTGTAGCGTTTCGCTGTTCACTTCCCTTCGATGCTGCCGATGTGGAGGCTCTTGTACACGCATGATTGTCCGGCTGCCGTTATATTTCCCTTGGCATTTATACAGTCTACCACCAGCGACCCGTTGTCTGATGATTATCATCTTTCTTGCAAAAAGAAACGCGTCTTCGATGAACGCGCAAACAGCGTGCTTCTGTTTAACACGCTGCCGTATGTGACAAGTCTGAGCGTCCCACACGCTCAGTGGGGGACATTTGATTCAAAATGTCATCAATAAAATATCGCTTTTTCATTGTTACCGAGTAAGTCCTAAAAATATTGAGATATTTGTTTTAGTCAATATCGCCCAGCCCTAATGTGTGAGTGTCCTTTTATTGTAGACAGCCTTGTAGTCACACCTGGGTTATATTCATGCACCTAATCCGCATGTTGACATATGCCACACCTGTGAGGGGGGTGGAGACTAACACAGATTGGTGAACAATATTTGGGAGAAATTAGTCTACAATGTTTGATTTATTTGAGTTTGCCCTATGAAAAACGGGAGCAAAAACTAAAGTGTTGCGTTTACGTTTCTGTTGAGCGTATTTCTAGATAAATTCTCATTGACAATGTTGACCTGAAAGTTCTTCGAGTGCACTTGGTGAGGACAATTACAATAGTTACAGGGAATTCAAATCATTCACTAAAACATAAGCATTAGTCGTTAAAAATGTTCTTTAAATGGACTCTGACTGAACATGAGTGAGAGACTGGAACATGTGCCGTCTGCAGGTTCTACTTTAAGCAGGGATGTCCCTAGAGTGTGAGAAAAATGCATTTTGAGAAAACTAAGTTTACAGGGGGAAACTTCTTCAAGGAAATGAAACATCGTGTTGTGCATGCTAAAAACTTCTGTGTTTGTTTTCCAGCTGAATGCTTAGATGTTTAGAGACAAAACTGGCCCAAAGAATGAAAATAAATCAAACGTTTTGCATGAACTTCGGTGAGTTTTGTATAAGGTTAACCCATTGTACAGACTCCCATGTTTATCCCATGGGCTTACCCCTCTTATTAACAGTAAACATAAATAATCAAACCTCTTCCTGGGTAAGTCCATTAAACGCTCTCGTGCCATACCCATAATCCTCCGGGCTCATTACCGAACGTGGCGGTTAGCGTTGGCTTTATGAACTCTGGTTTGACACATTAGGAAGTGGCCTCGGAAGTTTTCGTAATGAAGTCGAGTCGGAACACGCCGGGGCCTCGTTAAAATCAGAGGAGCCGTTTCAAAGAGCCAGCGCCAAAGACAGGTCCGCGTTCAGACGAGGCCCAAACAAACCCACCCCATCAACCGTCCCTCTGTCGGGGAACCATGGACTAGTGAGAAACAGACCAGAGTGCAACGTGCGCCAAAGCTTGACCTTGTTATTGGTTTCACATGACTGAATCTCCTCGTGTGGCGCAGGGATTCCTCTGCGTATCATCGGCCACATTTCTGGAGCTCTTTTTCTCATCGTTCTCATTGGATGCGGGGTGTTTTTTGTCAGCTACATTAATAAAACAACAGTCACATTGGCCTCAGTGTGGTGCCCCTCGGAGCATGTGGTGACCAACGCCTTTCGACAGCCCTTTGAGTCTATCGTGGGTGGATGCCTTCAGGGAAACATGTCCAAATCAAAAGAAGAAAGGGCCAAAGAGGACTGCTACAAGAGTGGAGCTCAACTGGTGGGTCGTCAGCCTTTTCCAGGGGATATTTCTTTCAATATTCATCTTCTGTAAAAGTAAAGAAACATCTGAAAAAATTGCTTTTGTTATAATTTCAGATTTAGGTTAATGTAATGTTTCTTCAATATTACTTTGTGGGGAAAAATACAGTATTTCAAATGATATAAAAGAAATGTAGTTCCCATTTGGGTTGCGACTTGTGGTGGTATGCCGGGGTCGTCAAACTTTTTTATCCGGTGAGCTGCTTTTACGCAACAAAAGAGTATGAAGACTCTGCTTGAGTTTTGTCCTCATACTTTACTTTGTTTGTAGATTCTGTTCAGAATGTAAAGAAAATACGTCTATAATGCGACTCATCGAGTGCATGGAGAAATGTAGAAAGCCTTTGGTGAGTTACCAGGTAAGGGCTGGAGAGCGACTGGTTGGAGATCCAGGGTCTATGCTGCGCTGTCCAAATGTTCTGCTCGTAAACACATTGGAACGTCGGGACATTCTATTTCATCGAATTCTTCAGGATGAACTCCATCTTCACCCAGAAAAAATTATTTCAATGGTCGCCCTTAAACTTAGCCCTGTGATTATTTCCTCCTGGTTTATGACGATCGTCCACAGACCCTGGAAGACCTACAGAATAACAAGCTTGAAAGAGTGGAGCACAACTTTTCAACTTTAGTATCCACAAATTTAATCGAGTCAAGTCAAAATCTGGTCCTTATAAATGTTTTGTCTCATTCTTGCATTAGCACATTAAGCAGAATGTCCACTGGAAGCGAGCCGTTAGCATGTATCTTCAGTTAGCGTTATAGACAACTTTCTGTTATGGTCTGTTGAAACACTTTTCTCATCTCCATGTCTCTGTATCTTTGTTTGGTAGAAACAGCAAAGGTTCTATGATGGGGCTTCAGGGTTGACCTCAGGACGTGTACCAGGGAGAGTTTTGTCAACTAAAGAGGCAGACGGAGAGACAGAATAAACAGTATCACTCAAAATGATCCCTAACCTTAGTGCGGCTTATTTATGAGGATATAACAGTTTGACGCCCAGGCCTTTATCCGTGGAGTTCTTCTCAGATCTGAGTGAGTTTCCTTTGTGCTCTCCTAAGGTGCTTTGTTTTCCTGCTAATGCTCACGACCAAATCGAGCTTTAACATTAAAAGGGTCCCTGATAGGGCTGCACGATACAAAAAAAAACCTGGGACATCAGTAAAGAGTGTGGAACATTGTGATATGATATTTCTGCGACACTTTTCAGCAAATTGTGACAAAACTAGATTTAATAAACCAAAATAATACTACTTGCCTGGCCAACCATCTAGTCTTTGCTTCTTGCACTTTGTCATGACAGGAATTAACCACTTTTTTGAACCAGCTCCATCTCTAAGTGGATTTTCTTCTTTTTTCCATCTTTTGAAAGTTTGTCCCATTACAAACGTACATTGATTGAAACACTCATTACGCATTCGTATTGAATTCTCCTATGTTTCAAATCTGACTGTGCAGTTGCTAATGACTGCGGTCATTTATAAGGGCAGTAGCCCTTATAAATGACCGCAGGTGCATTTTAGTTTATACCATTCGATGTTGCATGTATTACAGTATTAGGGCCCCAAATCTGATATGTAAATAAAACAATGCTGCGTATACACAACAAATGCATAAATGACTCCACTTCTGATCCACTTCTGCACGTGCTACTCGCTTTGTACATGAGCAAACTAAATGAGGAGGAGCATGTATTGTGGCTGGACAGGCAACAAAATGAGTCTAAAATGGAACTAAAATGCAGGAAAATTAGAACTAAAATGGAATTTTTCCAAATGAAAATGACAGACAAAGAAAGCAGATTTATATTTAATGGACTTTTTTGTGGCCTACTTACATATCATCACCTACGATAATGGGAATGAAAAAGGCAGTTATCACCAAGGAAATCCAGATGGGCGTTATTCAACAGTAGAGGAAGAAACAACCAAAGTGAACAATGTAACTCCAGCGTGAAATACATCTCCAGGTTTGTTTTTAAACATAAAATCTACATAAAAGAAAGTGGACTCTGCCCCACTTCGCCTTCAAAGACAAACCGCAGCGTTTACGGCGGTTTGGGCTCCTCTCGGACCAAAAGCCAACATTTGTCCAGAACGCGGCGTCGGGAGACATTTCTATTAAAAACACACGCCCTGTCCGCCCTGTTTGGAGCTCGGTTTCTAAATCCGACAGAGACAAATATGCCGCTCGTCCGATTGGTCCGTGGCAGAGGACGAGGTGGCCTATCAGACGAGAGAACGGAGGGGAGAGTGCGGTGAAGGAGGAGGAGACAGAGAAAGAGAGAGATCACTGTCAGCCATTTTGATTCACTCCGAAACGCTGTGGATAAATACGTACAACATAGTAGCACGCTCAGGATATTGCAGTCTTTTATTATAGGAAGCGAAAGGCACAGGTTATTGGCAAAAAGTTCAAATCAAGTGCAGATTGATTCATTCTCCAGTTTGGTTTTACCTGAATTGAAAAAAAGCGTCAAAAATAGCGACGAAAACGAGGATGAAAACGCAACAAAAGAGCAACAAAAACATGATAAAAAAAATAATATTGAAAAAGTGGCAAAACGAAGATGAAAACACACAAAAAAGCCACTGAAGAGTGACAAAAATGTGACAAAAAGGCAATGAAAACGCTTCTTGATTCATGTCACAGTTTTGGGTGGCACAGGGGTTATCGCTTTTGCCTCAAAGCAAAGAGGTCGCAGTGGAGTTTTGCGTGTTCTCCCCCTGTTTGCGTGGATTTCCCCCGGCTGCTTTTGGGTTCCCACAAAAAACATGAACATTAGTGACATCCGCTCCAAGGCCAGGACACCCCTGAAAAAGACCTTCTGAAATTAAAGGTCAAATCATATCATAATGATGAAAAACGTCCATATTGGACATAGTCATCGTGTTTTCAAAATCACAACTTTTTTTCCACTTTTCTTCCTAAAATGTCCACTGTGCAGATAAAATTGCTACTTTTTTCTAAATTTATCTTCATAAATGTCCACTTTGTCATATTTTTTAAAAACTTTTTTTTTTCAATGTTTCTTCTTAAAATGTCCACTTCACAGATACAACCTCTGCTGTTTTTAAACGTTTCTTCATTAATGTCCACTTAGCTGGGAAAAAAGCTACTTTTTACAAACCTTTCTTCCTAAAATGTCCACTCTGCTACGTTTTCATAAAATGTCCATCAATAGCATTGCTAACTTTTCCCCCAACTCTTCTTCCCAAAATGAACGCTTTTTAAAAAACCTTTCCTCATGAAATGTTCACATTAATGATGTAAAACCTTATATCAGGCGTTTTCCCTTCGCGATGACTAGAGTAATGTGGGAAATATGTGCTTGAGGTTTATGCTCAAAGAACATAAATGATGAGTCCTGTTTCAGAGCTAACGAGAGCTGTCCGTCCGTCCGTCCCCTGACGCGACCCCTCCGCCGTTGTTAAATGTCCCCCGTGTTGTATATCTGGGCTGGAACTGGGCTCCGTCTCACGTGACCCTGGTGTTTGTCTGAGAGAAAGCGCCGCTCTCCACATCAACGGCACCTCGGCTCCTCCGGCCAGACCGCAGTACTGCACCGGGACACACTACAGACAACACCACCACCAAAATAAAATACACTCGGCTCCCGCGGAACACCGGGCTACAGCTTTACTGCAGTGACTGAGCGGGTTTAAGGTAAGGACCAGTTCTTCATAGTGTGCTAAGGATGCAGAAAGTCCACAGAGAGAATTGTGTGAATTCTTAAAAAGAAGGAATACTTTTTGATGACTACATTTCATTTTGCTGGGACACTTTTCACTCTACACCTCAAATGAATGAAGCTGCAGTAAAGTAGTTCTAACCAGAAATGTCAGTTTGATTATCAACAGTGTAATTCTCCATCAAAAGTAACACATGTGTCAAAGGTTTTCCAAATCTGGGTCACATAGTTTGAAAGTGGATACATGTGTTATTGTGTTTCGCTCCTGTAGCTGCACTTTAACTTTTACTGAAGTGAGGAAATGATGTACTCCCTCCTGTTCGAACAGGAACAAATCGAGTGTGGAAAATATTAAGAATGAAAAGCTAGAATTGACATAAAAACCTGTATAGGACAACAGCATATGCCAGAGTTTATACTTGTTACAGTAAAGTACCGTCTCTGCATAAATAAATAACAGTGTAGATTTTTCAAAAAGTGGACAAATAAAAATATGGATATAATGCAGTAATCCTGAAATACTCCTTTCTCTCCTATTTCAAAACATTGTGTTTTAAATGCCTAGAAATGAAGCTGAGGAGCCTTTTTCATTTAACAGCGCCTTAACAGCTGCGAAGAGCAATTAAAAAAAAAAAAAACTAGATTTGGGAAGAAATGATATGAATTGATCTTAGATTTTCCCCATTTAGCGGCAAAGAAGCAAACATTGTCCATGGACTAACATTAGCCAAAAACCAGAGGAAAAAGTGGAGAAAAGGGCCGTTAGCAGCGGGGTCACTTCTGTGCGATACATCTAACACACTTTAATGCACGCCGTACTGTACGTTGGTTCTTATATGTCCTGTACTGTTCTGTCTACAGCCAACATACCCAAAAAATACGCTTCATATTGTACTCCAGGTTCTGTGGTTTGAGAGACACACGGTGTTCTTACAACTCTGAAGTAATGTTTAATTTATACTTTCGATCTCGAAGTCGCGGCGCGGCTAAATGGACAGAACAAAAGCACAAATTAAGGAGAAGCAGACATTTCCAGGCAGGTTTACGGGACTCTGAAATAGTGCGACCTGTGCTGAAGGCTGAGCTGCTGCTGCTGCTGCTAATGAGAGTCGCCGGGATTGTACGTGCTTCAATGCTGAAATCTGATCATACAAAGGTCGTGAGAAGCGCTTATACATTGCAACTTTTTAATGTCTAGTGTCGGTGTTACATTTGGTCTTTTGTTGGTGGAATGAAACTTTATAGTCCACTCCATTTCTGTAAAGTAAAAAATAAAAAATAAAAAAGTCATTGCGGCATATTTGGTCCCACTTCAAAGCCTTGTCGTGCACACTCCAGGACAGTAGGGGGCAGTGCGTGCAGATGTACTGTCAATGTCACAGACACATGACACTGAAGCAGGTTTGTCCCGATCGTGTTGCCGTACAGGCGGTGAGTACGGACGCAACATTCATGTTTTCAACGTTTTTCTCTGTCGCAAAGTATCGTTAATTCATGGATTTAAGTACTTACAGCGGCCAAGATGGTGAAGGAAGTAAACAACGAAAACATCCAACACACAGTAGCAGTGTCTGAATGCTTTTATCAATAACTTTCCATTGGTTTATTAATATGGAATGTGCAAGTGCAAGTTTATTGCCGTAGCGGAGGATATGCCACATTTCTTATAATTTGCCTTAAAACCTTAATAATGCTGATGTTTTGACCTACATGGATCACATCTCTCGTCATTCCAGCTTCTATCCGCAAATTAATTCTAAAGTGGCGTCTTGCTTTATTACAGTAAACAAAACTAAACACCCACTTCCTAAAGGTTTGACCAATTGCAGTTGTAGCCATAGAAATACAAGCAGACAGTTAGCAAGCGGGCTAGTCCTGGAAAACTATCAGCGCCTGTTAGCCTGTTCTGTGTGTTTTTCCAGTAGCCGTTAGCATTAGCCATCGAATATCACAAATTATAAACGATCCATGTTTTCGCATTTCTCATTTTGGTGATTGGCCTAGGTTAAATCATGACTAACTATCTACAGACCTTCTGACGTTTTACTTTAGTTGAGCATTAGCGTAAGTGGTCTCCGAGCTAAATGCTAAATCCCTCTCAGTTAAGTATCTACTTTTTGTGGGTTGTCTCTGAGTTTTGTTTTGAAAAGCCTGCTCTATTTATTGGGTAAAACATTACGTACGGCTTTAAAACGGCAGACTTGTGGACCTCTATCTGAGATTATGACCTCAAATTCTACCGACGCATCTGTTTTTTGTTCTAATTAATCCTGGTTTAGCCGCGAAAACATTTCAGACGAGCCAAGTTTAATGCACTTCCACGCAGGCTGGGTGCACTTCTATAGAAACCGCCCGGCAACAGTCTATAAATGTCCGGATTTGTCTGCGAACGCCGAGTAAACAGGCTCAAACCGGCGATGAGTCATGTCCAACACAGACCGAACGAAGCCCCAAAAGCCTGTTTGTTGGCCTGGGGCGGCTAACGTATGGAAAACACAAAAAACAACACAACAACGCCTGAACTTGTCCGTTTTACAAGACACTGGAGCATTTAAAGACAATATGCACGGCTCATATCTCATGTGGATGTTGAGTCAGCTTAGTTTACGGCTGTGGCATTGTTTTGATTATGTTTTCTGATTCAAAATATTATCTATGTGTAAAAGGTGTGGTCAGGATATTGCACGTCACTTTTAGCTAACAGCATGCTAACGAATTATTGACATCATAAGGAACCTACGTCTGCAGCGACTCGGTCATGCTCGACTTTGTCCCTTTACGGGCAGCAGTCTGTGGTACAGTGGCGGTTCTACAGAGGAAACGCAACGCTGGAAAACACAACAATACAGGAGGCTACAATAAAGTAAGAAAACGTATTTTGGACACTGAACAAATGCCACTTTCTGATGGAGTTGAATTACTCAGAGGCTAAAGGAGCTAAAAGATCTATGAAGGTAAGCTAATGTGGCTAATGTTATGCTAGCAGCAGCTCATGCTATCGATCTGCAAAATCACCCCCACAGGCTTTTTGCAAGGCATTGTGTCACACATAATATTGGCTTATAAATATTAAAATAAATATAAATATAAATATTGTTGTAACCTGTCACAGACCTATTATAAATAGCCTATTTATTTAAAACATTAAACTGCCAACCACAGCCCCCGGACGTGACAACACACTAAGTAACACTACGGTCTGGCTATAAGAAAAAGAGGAAAAAAAAGAAAGAAAAGGAAACGGAAAAAAAGTTACATAATTTTTAGAAGACCTAATGAACGGATGTGACTACATGGTGATTGCAGTTAGTGTAGAAACTATGATCAGTCTGTACTTCGACACGTGTGCACGCTCAGGAGACGTTTCCGTTGGCCCGAGCTTCATGCTGAACAGCGCCAGTTGAAGGCCATCCTTAACGCCATCCTCGCACCTCTTTTGGCCCGCGGACTGTACTTCGGACGCCGCCGTGTTCTCCCACTCTCCGCCACTCCGCAGTATTTAGTCTATTCACTTTACAGTCCGTTTACAGGCAGTAACTCACTCATCAGCGCGAACCAGTGCGCGCCAACGCCCCGAGAATAATTCCCCTGCGATGATTTAGGGCTTTTGGATGAAACGCACCGTGCGTAAAGCGCGGAGACTGTCTGTCAGCGAGCGCGGCTAACGGCGGCGCGCACTGGCCTCGTGTCATCGGTGGACATTTCAGACGCGCTGGCACCTGATTTATACGCGGTCACGGTTACTGGCACCCAGGGGCAGGTATTACTCTATTACATTTACTAAAGTACAGGCAGATTGCGAGCTTTTCGAAATAGACCGACGTGGAACATAAACTATTTTTTTTTATCAGCAGTCTACCTTTACCTGAGTAAAGCTAATTGAGTATATACTGTATACGAGTCAAGCTTCATGTTGACTTCAAAAGTTTGTCTGAAGGCCAGAAGAAATATTCATTTAGAGATATCACTTTGAAGCTTTTGCTATAGATTACCGACACAAATGTAACAAAAGTGTGTTCCAACTTTCAGGGGGACTTTCTGATACGTCCTAAATAATGTAGACATTGAATAATATGCGCAGCTGGTTTTGTGCAAAGACAAAACCTGATGTCGAACAGTGCTTCCTAAAAACTTCAAAATATTAAGTGTGAGACTGGAACATTTGATGGCACGATAAGTGAGATGTTAAGAGGCAGATTTTGCTCCAATGAGAGAAAAGTGTACTATTTTGAATAAAATAAAATAAAATTAAATTAAAATCCTCCCGTGGTATAATTTTCCATATTATCTGGAGAAACGCGGAATCAGCTTAACAATAAACTTCCTATTGTGACGATTTCGTTAGGTTATTTATTTGTTTCCAGGGGAACATTTGTTCAGAGAAAAAACTGACCCGGGACCTGAAAAAGAACCAATAGTTTTACCTCATGTCTCCTCGGAAGGATTATAGCTTTGTCTCTTCATTCTGTTCTTTTAATCATCTTTTGACGCGCAGTTACTCAAATGTTTTCCCCCCCTCCACGTGTATAAAGTCCTATAAAGAAACATTTTTTATTTGGTTATTATTCTTTGAGTAAATACATCGGTTACCGTTACTCTACCCACCTCTGCGCGTCAGCACGTGCTTTAAACGCGCTCCAGGGTCACAGGCTGCGCGGTCATGTTCGGGCCGCTTCCACGGGAGTTTCAATAGTTAAACCTGACTTGCTGAATATAGACCAATGGTCATAGACCCCCGCGTCAGAACGACATCAGCGTAGGCCTGCAAAGCAACGTGAACTCACCAAAACAAAAAAGTGGAATGGAAGTCGTTCTAATACGGCGTAATTGAGGCAAACGAGAGCGCGCGGTGCCTGTGCTGAAGTGTATCTAGGGATTTTACGCACGAATTAGCTTCATTGAAAGGCTAATTTCACTAACAGGTAGGCACTAAGTCAACTGCTGTTCTAAAGGTTAAACTTACTCTGTGTGGCTTCCTATGAGGCTATTTCACTTTTGTTTGGTTCTAAAGCGCGTAAAACAGCAATTGTTTTTCGGCCTGCGGTAGTAAAGGAGGATGCTCAAGACATATTGTAAAAGTAATTTTCCTGTCAGATACTATTACTAATTCATTCATAGAGTAGTAATATGTACAGGTGCTCGTCATATAATTACAATATCATGAAAACGTGCATTAACTTCTGTTATTCAACTTAAACTGAAACTAAGATAGACTCATTACATGCAAAGTGGGATATGTATAGTCTTTATTAGTTATCATTTTGATGATTATGGCTCAGCTTGTAAAAAAACCCCAATTAAAAAATCTTATAAAATTAGAATATTTTTAAAATTGACTGTAAGCCATAATCATCAAAATTAAAACAAATACATGCTCGACATAATCACTTTGCATGTAATGTGTCTATCATATATTAGCTTCACATTTTAAGCCGAATTACATAAATAAATAGTAGTAGTAGTAGTAGTAGTAGTAGTAACAGTAGTATTAGCATCATGAATCGGTTATTATCGCTTGACCTATATCTTAGAGAAGGAGTATTCAAGTCGTCATCTGAACTGGTGTTTGGCACAGCCTCACAGAAAGACACAAGTACGACTACTCTGACCAAACCCGTACAAATGACGACTTACTCAACGACCTAAGAAGAAGAGAGAGACAAAAAAATAAAAAATAAATAAAACGATGACAGGTTTCTACAGTAACCTACTTCTATCTATATTTGACTAAATGTCACAGTGTCGTATTTTCTCCACGAACAGCTCAAGTGAAAACGTGTAAACAAAACAAACAACAAACTGAAGGTGAACATGCATGCTAAATGTTCGGCGGTGCCACGTGCTGTGGTTTGGGCGCTTATGAGGGCGGCGTTGTGCGTAAAAGGGAAAAGGCGACAAGGAGAAGGAAGCTATTTAACATAAAACAGACCGGAGCGGAGAGAATATATTACAGGCAATAAGGCGATATTGGTTTGACAAATCGCCACTTCTGGGGTAATACATGAGCGGTGTGTTAGTGACGCGCTGTGCGTAAAAGCCAACACAAACCCGCTTATGCAGGCCGCGCTTGAACCATAGCTTCGGGGTGACTGAAAATTAAGCTTTGCGCTAACACTTGGGCGGATATGTGTCTCTAAATGAGGCCTACGAGCAGTTACGGAAAGCAAGGGCCATATATATATATATATATATATATATATATATATATATATATATATATATATATATATATATATATATATATATATATATATATATATATATACAAGCGGAAAGGCTACTTCTGGTTTGTAATTATGTAAGGAACTGGGCGTGCGCTTAGAAGTCGAAATAAGCCAATGTTTGGTGTCGAATGCGTTTCACTTCAAATATTTAGTTCTATAATAACGTGCCGTTTGTGACAAAGCTGCTGCTGAAGTGGATGACATCAGCTGAGGCGAATTGGCCTTGAAAGACAACTCGGGGTCAGGATTGGTTGTGGAAAAAGTCAAATTGCGAACTGTAGCCTGATAGTATTCGGATACAGGAGCAAATAATGTATTGACAGTATCAGATAGAATCCACTTTCTAATGCAGGAATAGGAAGTACCTACATGTAGAAGTGTTTGATACAGATTTTGAAAAGGCTAAGGGGGACTGAGCTGCTGTTACTTTTGCTTTTAATCCAGTAAAAACGTAAAGTGGAGTAGAACTCAGGCTAATAGCGATGTTATACCAAAAGAAGGACCTTTTATTTGTGGGATATTTTTTTAACCACTAGATTACTCAGACGCCACACTTTGAAAATGATAACGTGTGATATTGAAAAACAAATATGGGCAATACAATGTTTGACTCCTAGCTGCTTTTGAACACGTCGAGACCTTCATCTTACGTTTTCAGTAACATTGAACACAATGCGTGTTTTGGAGCAGACAAGTAGCATAATTACAGCTTTCTCAAGTCCGCCCTCAAACTGCTCCCGCTTTTTCTTTTTTTCTTTTTTTTTTTAATTGAAGAGGTCACCCAGTTTGCCTCACGGGCAAGTTGAAACTGTTCATAGGTTGTATAAGCTAAACATATACGAATTTTCGAAGTTGACCCACGCACGTGTTGAATGAAAATAGCCACTCCGTCAGACAAAGGCCCAAAGTCACAGCTTATTATTGTGGAGATTTAGAGTAAATGTATTTGAAACAGCTCTGAAAGGGGAAAACAACAGCACGTCTTATTTTTACCCATTGTTTTTTTTTTTTTTTTTATATGGAGAAAAGAAAAAAAAAGCGTAAAATTGGCCAAACCGCGCGCACAATGGTCCATATCTGTGGTGACGACTCTGGCTAATGGATGGAGTTTAGGCTCCATTATCCATGTTCGTTGTTAACATGGCACAGCCTATTTTGTTGACCTTTTGGAAAGATTTTGCACAGGCTATCCAGTTTAGTCTTCGAGCAGTTAGGCCAGTGGTTCTTCAACGTTTCCCTGCATGTGGCACCAGGTCTGCGAGATCAACCCAGGAAACGATAGATCTAAATTATGGCAGTAAAAATGACGAGGTCCCTTCGTATCCTGGAGGCCAGAGCGACGCCTCGTTTTAAAGCTAAGACCTGCGAAACTCATCGTGGCTTTTTGTTGCGTTGTCGTCACATTTCTGTCTGGTTTTGTGGGTCATTTTTTGTTGATTCTTTCATTGCTTTTTCCCTTGCTCATTTATTGTTCTTTCGGTGCTTTTTTCCCCCACTATTTTTTTTAATTTTTTAATTTTCATCCTCGTTTTCGTTGCTGTTTTGAGGCTTTTCTTTTTTTTATTAATTTATTTTTTTCAACAAGCTTTATACTTCTCCTGTTCAAAGCCAAACTCGAGAAAATGTGTTCGGTTCAGGTGGGGGGTAAGGGGTTAAACTCGATTATACTATTTAATTTTTCACAAATCCAGACACGGTTTAGTGTAAATAAATAAATACATACATAAATAACATAAACAGATAAAAACACACAGAGAAAGTTTTCGCGATTTAAAGGGAGCAGAAGCGCCGGGAAGTCTATTGGCGACGCCGCGCGCTCCAGCGACTCCAATCCGCCCGAGGGGCCGTGTTCCCCGGCTCGGCCTCAGAGCCTCAGATGGGGCTTGCCCGACGGACAAGCCCCATCCTCCGCTATTACAACATCCACACTCACACACACACACACACACACACACACACACACACACACACACACACACACACACACACACACACACACACACACACACACACACACAAACACGGCCTCGGTGTGTGTGTGAGTGGGCGCGCGTACGTGTGTCCGAAAGGCGGAGGAAAACATCCCCTGACTGCTCATGCGCAGAGAGAGGTCGGGCTTTGCGAGGAGGAGGAGGAGGAGGAGGAGGGGGAGGAGGGGGGTACAGCTGCGGAGAGCGTGGGGGGAGCGATACGGTCGAAGAGCGGACAGACAACACGATCCGACCCGCGATAGACACTTTCCCGGACTGCGGCGCGAGAGGGAGAGAGCGAGGCCGGCGAGTGATGGAGCGAGGGACGTGACGGGAGGTACGCACGGCACGGCACGCGGGCGGTTTGCCTCTTTAACTGCGCGCGTTTGCAGATGCAGAGATTTACTGTGAAGGTATTTAAGGTTTTGAGGCCGAAATGTTAAATGGTACATCGGGGGGAAAAATGTTGGTCGTAGTATTTTTTTAGGCTGCAGCTCGTGCGTGATCGTATTTGGGGCTGCGCGTGTCTGGCTTCTGCGAACAGACATTGGGTTTATTATTGTGTGAAATATCGAGGCCTTTTTTGTTTAGGTCATATCTGGCTTATTTATTCTAATTGAAAGATCTTGCTCTAGGTTGTGAAGGAAGATAATTCTTTTTTTGTAATATCGATTAGAGCAAAACATTCCCATCAATCGTTTTCCAACCTGCGGGCCTGCAGAAACAGTAGGCTACGCGTCACGTTTAAAGCAGCACTGCGGAAGATTCCCGGTCAACTAACCTAGCCGTCACCGAGCATGCTAGCAACGATTAGCCGGACACCGACGACGCCAGTCCCACGGCGGGCTCCAAATAACGCCCCTGGAAGAGGACTCCGTGTAAAGCTAAAGCTCGGAAATGAAACAACGGGCGCCGGCGCCCGACGCTTGTATTTTGTTGTATGGGTAAAAATGTTCCGCAGTGTGGCTTTAAGGGGGACTATCTCGGGGAGGAAGTAGCGTACGACGTCGAGCCTGCTTTGTTTTCGCGGAAAGAGATGAGGAACTGTTTTTTTATGATGAGTCATAATTTTCAAAGTAGATTGTGAATTTGAGTAATTGAAAAAGAGACAAAAAGTGAGTGTGTGTGTGTGTGTGTGTGTGTGTGTGTGTGTGTGTCTGTATATATGGTTTATGGAGCCAATTGACCTGACTACTCACCAGCACTACGAGAACCTAAGGGGATTAGCAGGACTATGCTACGGTCCTCATAAACCAAGATTTTGTATTTTAATTTTTAGCATATAAAGAGCATAATTTCATTGTTTTTCTGAAGTCCTTTTAATGCTCAATGATAATATATCATGCACATATCAAGTTTTTTTAAATTCTTAGCTTTTAAAGACCATAAATTGAAAGTTTATTTGACGTCCATATAATACCCCAACCTGACTTCTTGTGTATGGAGTGTATGATGTGCTCCCCCTACCCTACTCTGGCGGTATTGAAGGCTCCATTGTGATTGGTTCTTTATGGGGACACGTGCGGGATATGTGTCCGGGCATGTTGAGTGATTTCGGAAGACATCTAATGGTAATGCGAAGAAGAAGGACCAAGAGAAAGTTCACTCCAAAGAAGACAAGAAAATATATTGGTAAGTATCTAGTCCTTGTTAAATATACGTTATCAAGTATTTTCTGAATGGAACTTAGCCCCGGCCTGGAGGATTTATCCCCGGGCTGGATGATATGGGGACCGGGCTATTGGGTTTTGGAGCTGGCTGTGGAACTTAGCCCCAGCCTTGGTGAGTTTTCCCCGGCCTGGATGAGTTGGGGGGTGTAGTCCGAGGAGGGGTGCTTAAGAGTGGGTCCGAGATGTGGGCTGTGTGTCCCCGGAGGTCCAGAGGAGTCAGGGGGGCGAGTGTGTGCAAGTAGGGCCGGGGTAGGAGTGCCCTGAGCCGGGTAGTGTAAGTGGAGTAGAGGGTGGGTCATTGTGGTGGATGTCGGTGCGGAGCTGGTAGCTTTAGGAGCAGGCTGGTCAGAGGAGGTCCAGAGGAGCCAGGGGGGCGAGTGTGTGCACGTAGGCCGGGGTAGGAGTGCCCTGAGCCGGGTAGTGTAAGTGGAGTAGAGGGTGGGTCATTGTGGTGGATGTCGGTGCGGAGCTGGTAGCTTTAGGAGCAGGCTGGTCAGAGGAGGTCCAGAGGAGCCAGGGGGGCGAGTGTGTGCACGTAGGCCGGGGTAGGAGTGCCCTGAGCCGGGTAGTGTAAGTGGAGTAGAGGGTGGGTCATTGTGGTGGATGTCGGTGCGGAGCTGGTAGCTTTAGGAGCAGGCTGGTCAGAGGAGGTCCAGAGGAGCCAGGGGGGCGAGTGTGTGCACGTAGGCCGGGGTAGGAGTGCCCTGAGCCGGGTAGTGTAAGTGGAGTAGAGGGTGGGTCATTGTGGTGGATGTCGGTGCGGAGCTGGTAGCTTTAGGAGCAGGCTGGTCAGAGGAGGTCCAGAGGAGCCAGGGGGGCGAGTGTGTGCACGTAGGCCGGGGTAGGAGTGCCCTGAGCCGGGTAGTGTAAGTGGAGTAGAGGGTGGGTCATTGTGGTGGATGTCGGTGCGGAGCTGGTAGCTTTAGGAGCAGGCTGTGGAACTTAGCCCCAGCCTTGGTGAGTTTTCCCCGGCCCTGATGAGTTGGGGACCGGGGTATTGGGTTTAGGAGCTGGCTGTGGAACTTAGCCCCAGCCTGGGTGGTTCTTTGTAGGTTCAAGTATTGTCTGTTTATCTTTCAGAGTGACACTGGGAAGGACCAAAGGCAGGAGATGGCACAAGAAAAAAACAACCCAGACTCAGACCCAGACTATGTGGGTGATGAAGATTTAGATGAGCTCCCCCATCCAAATATATGGCTGACACAAAAGTCGGATACAAGTCTTGCTCCTGCTTCTAGTGCACCGGGAACCAGCCAGCAAGGTAGTTCTTCATACACCTCAGAGTTGCATTCAGAGAATGGTCCACGAAGAGGAGACCCACAGCGGACAAGTTCCATAAATTACTGCTTTGTCTGCGGTAAGCCCCAGAAGAAAATATCGAGACATCTTAAAACACACAAGACCAATGCAGAGATTGTACAAGTCTTTTCCCTTACTGATGTCAAGGAGCGCAACAAACGGATTGAAAAAATTAGGAATAAAGGGAACTTTTTACATAATCAAGCAGTATTACAAAGTGGGAAAGGGCAATTGAAAGTGAAGCGACGATGCAAAAAAAAAGCTTTGGATGGAAAGTTTATTCACTGCATGTATTGTCAAGGCATGTTTCTCCGCAAAGAACTATGGAGGCATACTCGCAGGTGCCCTCACAAACCCGAAGATGCAAACCAAGAAGAGACGTCTGGAAGGAGAAGGATCCTCGGCTCTGCATCAGCTCAGGATGCCGCCTTATGTGCGCAAATCTCGGGTGGGGTTTGGAAGCTTCTCAGTGTTATGAACGTGGATGAAGTTGGATCAGTTGTGCGAAATGACTTCTGTATTCTCCAGTTTGCCCAGTCACTTTACAACATTCATGGACAGGATACAACAAAGTATGAATACATAAGACAAAAACTGAGAGAAGTGGGACGTCTGCTGCTGTGCTTGCGGACAGATTTCTCTGTGCCGACCCTGGAAGATGCTGTTAGGCCTGCAAACTTTGAGAAAGTGGTACAAGCGGTCAAAAAGGTAGCAGGTTTTAATGATGACAATCTTTCGTACAAAACCCCGAGCCTTGCTCTTAAACTCGGCCACACACTGAATAAGATCTGCGACATCATCCACTGCCGGGGCTTGATGGCAGAAGATGAGAAGCTGGTGAAGTATACTGAAACATTTAAGAAGTTGCTCAGTACCAAGTGGAAAGAATATGTATCTCACAATGCCCTTAACACACTGAGTGATGCCAAGTTTAATAAACCGTTAACCTTACCATTCACTGAAGATGTTGTGAAACTTCACAAGTTTTTGGAAAAGGCAGCAGAAGAGGCCACAAGCAAACTGCAAGAAACAGATGATGCTCAAACTTATGCCCGTCTTGCCATGGTGTTGCTCACACAAATCATTGTGTTCAACCGTCGGCGAGCTGGAGAGGTTTCCAAAATGCCTCTGAAACATTTTCTGGAGAGGGATAATCAACAACTTCATGCGGATGTAAGCCTTGGTTTATCGGACACAGAAAAGAAGCTCTGCCGGTATCTAAGTCGCGTGGAAATTATGGGTAAAAGAGGGAGAAAAGTTGCAGTTCTTCTCCCCCGACCTGTTGTCAATGGTCTTACACTACTCACAAATAAGAGGAAAGAATGTGGTGTGTCTCCCTCAAACCCATTCTTATTTGCACGACCCAAAGCACCAACCCATTATAGAGGAAGTGACTGCCTGAGACGTTTCTCCACACAGTGCGACACAAAGTACCCCGAGCACCTCCGGTCGACGGGTCTCAGGAAACATGTGGCCACGCTATCTCAAGTCTTAAACCTCCAGGAGAATGAGCTGGATCAGGTGGCAGACTTCCTTGGACATGATATCCGCGTACACAGGGAATTCTACAGACTGCCTGTTCCAACAACACAACTTGCAAAGATATCCAAAGTATTGCTTTTAATGGAGAAGGGATCCATTTCCTCGCTAAAAGGAAAGACGCTGGAGGAGATTGAACTTGAAGGTTTGTTAAATGTATCTCTTATCTGGGTGTGCATGTAGGGCCGGGGTAGGAGTGCCCTGAGCCGGGTAGTGTAAGTGGAGTAGAGGGTGGGTCATTGTGGTGGATGTCGGTGCGGAGCTGGTAGCTTTAGGAGCAGGCTGGTCAGAGGAGGTCCAGAGGAGCCAGGGGGGCGAGTGTGTGCACGTAGGCCGGGGTAGGAGTGCCCTGAGCCGGGTAGTGTAAGTGGAGTAGAGGGTGGGTCATTGTGGTGGATGTCGGTGCGGGGCTGGTAGCTTTAGGAGCCGGCTGGGGATCTTAGCCCCAGCCTTGGTGAGTTTTCCCAGGCCTGGTGGCTTTAGGAGCGGGCTGATTGAATTGAATCCCCCTTTTGTTTTTAGATGAAATTCCCATCAGTGCAGATGAGGCCGAAGAGGAGAGTCACAGTGACTCGGGGGACTCTGCTGAGAAACAAGCGGCAACTGTGGTTATAGATGATGACCCGATCGACATAGCTGATGGAGATACCTCTGATTTTGAAGGCAAGTTCTTCTGTTTACTCTTGTAGTAGTCTTGCTCTGACTTATTCACATTGTTTTGTTTAAATTAATTCCTAATTTTCCTTTTCAGAGGCAGCACAGAGGCCTGCAAAGCAACCTGGACCAAAACGCAGAGTGACAAAAAGAGCATGGTCAAAGACTGAAGAAGCAGCTGTAATGCGGCATTTTAAAAAACACATCAAGAGAGGAAAACTGGCCACAAAAAATGAAGTAACTCAGTGTAAGCAAGCAGAAATGGCCTTAAGTCAGAGAACACTGCAGAATATAAGAGACTTTGTGAGAAATCGTGGACTAGCACATAAAAGACAACTAAAGGTAAAAGATGGATAAGCATGGAGTGTATGTATGAAGAACATTAAAACTTTTCCAGCCTCTAATTGTGGTTCATCCATCCATCCATTTTCTCCCACTTGTCCGTTGCCGGGTCGTGGAGGCAGCCGTTGGAGCTGCCCAAATCACATAGCACCAGTCCCCTATGGCTCCTCCTGCAGGTGGTGGGTCCACGGAAGGACGGCCTCATGGTTCCAAACGGGCCTGTTGGTCTCTCATAGGGGAATTGTGGTTCAGTTATGTTTAAAGTCCTCATAATTCATCTTTGGTCCTCATGAACCACCTTCTGGTCGGTGGCTGTGTATAGACAACCGTAGCTGATACAAGGATGTTAAATAGACCTAAATTTTTTTCAGATTTTTTACAGTTAGTCTATCCAGAGCTTATCTCTCTAGGACCTTGGGAAACCATAGTCCTCTTAAACCACACCAGGGTTGGTTTTTCCAAAAGGTCAACATAAACCATAAAACCACGTATGTGTGTGTGTGTGTGTGTGTGTGTGTTAGCAAACGGCTCCGAGCTACCTCAGAAAAGTCCACTGTTCATACGAGTCATGTGAACGCACCGTTATAACCGGAATAACTTTACGTTTGCGTGTGAGGAGGAGCTGGATGAACTTTCCAAGCCTGAATCACCGATTAAAACCTCACACACTCCTGCCTGCCTGTGTGTGAGCCTGAGGCCTGAGTTTGAGCGTGTGTGTGTTGTTAAAGCAGACTCCATGGCAGTTTGTGATTTGGAACTCTTTATACGATCATTAGAAAGTCCAGAGTAGCGCTGGACTGTCGGTTGCCGGCGCAGTAGGTCTGTTCATATTTGCAGATGAAGGCCTTCGCTCATTTATAAGCAAACTCCAACTCAGATTCCACAAAGCTGTTCTTGCGTTTGAGAATCCGGCCCCGGCCCCGAGCGGCCTTTCAGAGCTCGGCAAACGGAGAGTGTGTTGTCAAAGGAAATATGTGGTAATAGAGAACTTTTATTCCATGATTGAGGGCAAGTCTGTGAGAATACGTTTTTATCATTGCATTGAGATATACAGTAGAGGCTTTGATTGTGAGAATGTCTGATCCATTTACTGTTAAAAAGTGAGTACATTAAACGGTTAGTTTTGATCCAGACCCGTTGCTAACTTTCCTTTCTAACATTTCTTTAATGGTTCACGGTCTCAGAAATGCTACAAAACTAGCCTCATGATATTGAAACAAGTGCTTGAGAAGTAGAAGCTCCAAAGTGAATGGAGTTTACGATCCACTTCAGGAGGACAGCAGTAATGTGGTGCCACGACGAGAAGCAAAAGTCAGACATAAGGCCTTTAGAATCCTAAGACTGTTCAAAGACTCTTAGGGTTAAAGTTACCCCCCCCCCCCCCCCTCCTAATGTGTGTGACCTGAATCTGTTTGACGGATCAATGGAATCGTAATGAAATAGATTTTTTATTTTTCCCGGAGCTCATCTTGGTAATCACCGGGACGTTTTACATTATTTTATTGTTTCGTTTGAGTTGCAGCAACACCAGAACATGAATTAAGACCTGCACACTTTACAAACATCAATGATATCAAACTGACGTTTCTGGGTCACTGACGTTTTACAATTTTCAAATGCCCCGAAAATAAAAACGCAATAGAAAGTCTGTGGGGGGGAGGGGGGGCAACAATGGCCCCTGGTCATTTATTTTTCAATAAATTACTTTTTTCTGCACTTGACATTGGGAATGTCTTGAAAAGGTAATCCGGTCTAATTGAGCTCTTTCTACATTTCAAACAGATCGAATGTAAATGATATTTTTCCAAGTAATGCACTTTACACGAGTAACATTCTGTCAAACTGGCTTCTTCTTTCTTCGTCTTGTCTTTTGGCAATAATCGATCTGAACACTGTCAAGCACTTATGATATTCATAACTGGAATTGTTGTGGCTCGAGGTTGTGGCTAACCCATTTGGACTTTAGCTTGAAGGATATTTACTGAGCAGAGTGTGGACGGCTGAGAAGAAGCCCCCCCCCCCCCCCCCCATTCAAGTGCCGTTTGGAAAAGTGTTTTGTATTCTTATATTTAGCACATGGACTGTGGGAAAGGCGCAGTCTGATCCCGCGTGGTTTTGTTGTAAACGTGACTTTATCTTTACGAGCGCGCACTCTCCGCGGTTTACTGTCCGCTCGAGAGGGACGTGTTTACGGGAGCGAGGCCGAGAGGGGGAGCAGCCCGGGGGCGTCTGCGGGGGAGCTCGGTCTCAAAGTGAGAGACGTGCGGTGTGAAAGGTGAGGGGTGATGTTTGGACAAACGCAGGTTAAAAATAGAACCGTGTGTTTTTCAGTTTGAAGAAGAAACGGTGGAAAATGTCGGTGAAGAACTCTCCCGTCCAACTGTCTAATCGCGGGGGCGGATCGAACATCCTTCGGGGGTGTACGGATTCAATTCATTTTCCAACAAGTTCTGTAGGAAAACAGAACAGCAGCTGTGAAGAAGATTCCGTTTAGAAGCAAACGGGTGATAATGAGGTGCAGGTTGAAGGTTCTGCCGTGGCCTTCACAGTTTCCCGACTGAAACCTCATTGAAGAGCCGTCCAGATATCTCTTAGTTCCAGCAGACTTTTGTAAGGAAGAAAGGGCTAAAATCCTTCAAACCAGAACTGAGAGACCTGCCCAGAAAAGTGTTTCAAGTTAACTCTGCATGTAGCTTTTTTTTTTTTTTTACTTTGATGTCGTTTTGAAAATATAAAAGATGAACGATTTTGAAGCAGCAAAGTCCTTTTTGCAGGACTTTCTTCTCTGAAGGCTTTGTGAAGTAACTGTGTAGTACTTCTTGGAGTAGTCACGCAGTAAACCGCCAAGTGGCACAAACGCAGAAGTTTCATGGGTTTGCGTGTTATGTTGTGTTTACATGTATGTGCCCGATTTGTCATGTTCTCAGCGTGTGAGAGGTCCTCTCCAGCCTGCTGCCCCAGCTCGTTTCTAGCTCTCACAATACTTCCCCCATGTCCATGTTTATGTTTGTGAGAAATCGGAGCACAGTGGACTGTTGAAGATAAACGTGTTATATTTATTTCTTTTTTCTCATGACTTTATAATAAGAGCCCAGGATTCCTGGACCAGGCAGGGCCATTTTGTTCTCCTTATGTCTGGGCGCAAGCGTTCCACATCAAGCTCAGAAACTGGCGTGAATCCGTGCAAAGTTGATGAGAAATGTATTATTATGAATTCAAACAATTCATTACTATTTAATTGTTTTAACTGCTTTTACCTCTATTGCCACTTTTAAAAATACTACAGTATTACCTTTCAACAAGTATTATGAAGCCCAGTACTGCTTGTCACATGGGCTGGTTGTTACGTTGCTTTTTAAAGCTGAGGGGCACCGTGATTTGATATTGTTTTTGAACAGAAACAGTGCATTGAAAATAATTTTGTAATAAAAAAAATAAAATATGTAATGGAAACATAAAAAGAGATACCTAAAATGTATCTGAAAAATTAAATATTTACACTTTTCGTACATGAAATATTTTGATATTTTGTTTAAAACTACAGTCCTCATGTTGAATTTTTTTTTAAATACGTTTTTATGGTTCCATCCTTGCATTTTGCGGAGAATCCCTCATGTTTTCAGTCACTCCACAAACTTTGAAATGTAGGCGTTGAACATGAGCAGAATGTTTTTGTTTCTGAAAGCAGTAGTTGATGCTTTAAGCCAGAGGTCACTAAACGGCGGACCTCGGTCTGGATCCGGACCCACGCGCCAGCCCGTCCGGACCCGAACCTTGGATCCGACCTTTGGAACCGACCCGAATCCAGACGAGCGGCTGCGTGTGCGCGCTCTCTCCCTCGCACTCCCTCCGACTGCACCAGAGCTACAGCCCAGATGAACAGAAAGAGAAAGTGCTTCATCTTAGCTTCATGATACTTTTTTAATTTCTTGAAATTGTTTCGGAATGACTGAAATACGGCTCGTTGAAAAAAATGTTAAAAAAAATAACAGAGGACGCCCTAATTAAATATGCACGCGCGATCGTAATGCGCAAATAGCCAAGCTGTTTCTCGATCGGCAGCGAGCAGGTCAGAACCCGGACTAAACCAGGACTAAACCCGGACTAAACTGGACTAAGCCAGGACTAAACCTTGACTAAACCAGGACTAAACCAGGACTAAACCCGGACTAAACTGGACTAAGCCTGGACTAAACCTGGACTAAACCTGGACTCAGCCGGGCTCAGTGTGTATAACTGAGCAAAGAAACACATCATGAGACATTGTGTATAATAGAGGCGACATGCATTCTGCTTTTTAGGAGCCTAAACTTATTTTTAGAGCAACAAACAATAACAGGATTCCATTGATTGCATTATTTCCACAGTAATAGATTTAATAAAGGCTTAAAAATCCCCATATAATCTGGAATTAATCCCGTATATTCTGGACCTTGGCTTGACCTTTTTTTTTTGGACTGTGGTGAAATTTAATTCGTGACCCCGCCTTCCAGCTGAAGTCACGTGATGGCTAACGTGTTTGTCAGGGGGGTCAGGGGGGTCAGGGGTTGGTCGTCACATGGACTGTAAATGTAAATGGTGGAGGATTGTGTTTTTTGTTGCTGTTGTTCCTCTATGTTTTTACGATCCATTCAATCCGTTAGTGTTTGTTGCGCTCATGTTTTTGAGATTTGACTGACTATAGGTTCAGGAGCAGGACCCGCCTCTAATTACCCAGAATGCTCTGCTGTCTGGAACTGTTCTGGCGAGGTCGTTGCTGGTGGATGTGCAGTTAGTTTGAGGAATTTGAGTAATTACTGAGTGATTTTTTTTTAATGTCAATTGTTTTCTAAATTCATGTTTACAATAAAAACGAATCACTAACCAGAAGGACACCGCACACGGGACGGCCTGCTCCGGCCAGTGTGGCTGTTTTTTAATAACTATTTACACGTGCGGTCTTTGAGGGAGGTGTGATCATAAGATCATTTATGAATGGCTGCACTCTGTCGCTCTTCAAGGTCTCCAAGTCATTTTAGTCAAATTGTTGCTATTACTTTTGGTATTTGTACTTCTTATAGTTTTGCTAGCCTGGCTAACGCTAGACTAAAATCACAAGTGATATTCAGTCTGGGGACCAATTCATTTTCTGGTAGGACAGGTGTGGTTTAGGATTGTCCAGAGTCGTTTATTGTGCTGAATGTCTCTCATGTGTCTGCAGTAGCCATAGTCATCGTACATGGGCGTCGGAACCATTCATTGTGAGGGGGACGTGTCCCCCCCACTTTTGAAAAGTGGTTGATTGGTCCCCCCCACTTTCACAACGTGAATTTTCATTGACTTTACATTTACTAGTTTAGACTGGACCTTTTCAATAGGCTCCCCGAGGCCAAACAATTAAATATGACCCGCGCCTTATTTTCCATACATTTAAAAACATATGTATTGGCATTATCCCATTATCCGCGCCAGTGTCGCGTCGCTCCGCGGCGCATACGCTCCGCTTTGCGTAGCTGTGTTCATGCGGCTCCTCACCTCAGAGCGGCTGAAATGTAAACATGTCTCTGTAAACCGCTAAAAAACGGCTAAAGTGAGAATACTGAGGATTATTGTTGGACGGACGGACAGATTTGACCACACCGAAGCACAAGGACACTCGTGCATCGTGTTTCCGGAGTTTTTTACGGATTCTCACATGGAGGAGCAGGACTCTTCGCGTCCTCGGCAGGTGGACAGCGTGTCTTCATCGGTACAAAGGGCCTGACCAGTAACTTTAAGGAGAGGAACATCAGTTTTGGATGTGTTTGTAAAGCGAGTGATGAAACTGATGTAGCGTGAGTTTGGGGAAACTGCACCGGGCTAGCACGAGTGTTCAACCGGTCAATACGCCGTTAAACCTCGCTCTCTGGACTCTAACTTAACCAGATAACATCTGAATTATTCATTTGATGGATAAATGTTTGCTTCCTTTACCCCTTGACTAAATTTTATCTGCGTTTGTGGGAAATGTGAAGATACGAGCGTTGAGATGTTTGTTTGCGATGGCAGGAGTTAACGGGTGAGGCTGAAGCTAAATGTGGATACAAACACGAGCGCCGTCCCATAAGAGCTTCATTCACTGAGTTTTTTTCACAAAGCGTCATGAAGCCAGGACTGGACAGGAGAACAGTGGCTCCACAGGTGTTTGGTTATCCGCCCTATATGTCCACCCAGCTGCCAGGAGGAGGCGCTGCTGAGCCGATCGAGTCTCTCACGTATTCTTGAAGTAGCGCTCGATTTGGATGTAGTCCCGCTAAAGCAATAACATTGCTCTGTTATTGTCCTGACCGTGTCCCACTGTAGTTCTTAATGTTAAGAAGTCGACCCCCTCCATTTTTGAAATGTGTCCCCCCCACTTTCCAAACGCTTCCGACGCCGCTGTCATCGTATCAGATCACGTATGACGTACCCGCTGTAAACGTTCGAGCTAAACTATTTAGAACACGCACTAAAGCTTAAAGATGGCGTCGCTTCTGCTGCTGTCATGTTGGATACACTTTTTTTTACCCGTAAACAAACTACAAGCTTCCGTATGTGGAGTAGTCCCTCCTCGTTCTGTGATTGATCCAAGTCCATGTGAAGATGTCGGCCATGGTCCTCAGGCGGATGTGCAGTATGAAAGTATGAAAGTATGAATGTATGAAAGTATGAAAGTATGAAAGTATGAATGTATGAAAGTATGAATGTATGAAAGTATGAAAGTATGAAAGTATGAATGTATGAAAGTATGAAAGTATGAATGTATGAAAGTATGAAAGTATGAATGTATGAAAGTATGAATGTATGAAAGTATGAATGTATGAAAGTATGAAAGTATGAATGTATGAAAGTATGAAAGTATGAAAGTATGAATGTATGAAAGTATGAATGTATGAAAGTATGAAAGTATGAAAGTATGAATGTATGAAAGTATGAAAGTATGAATGTATGAAAGTATGAAAGTATGAATGTATGAAAGTATGAATGTATGAAAGTATGAAAGTATGAAAGTATGAATGTATGAAAGTATGAAAGTATGAATGTATGAAAGTATGAAAGTATGAAAGTATGAATGTATGAAAGTATGAATGTATGAAAGTATGAAAGTATGAATGTATGAAAGTATGAAAGTATGAAAGTATGAATGTATGAAAGTATGAAAGTATGAATGTATGAAAGTATGAAAGTATGAATGTATGAAAGTATGAATGTATGAAAGTATGAAAGTATGAAAGTATGAAAGTATGAATGTATGAAAGTATGAATGTATGAAAGTATGAAAGTATGAAAGTATGAATGTATGAAAGTATGAAAGTATGAAAGTATGAAAGTATGAATGTATGAAAGTATGAATGTATGAATGTATGAAAGTATGAATGTATGAATGTATGAATGTATGAAAGTATGAATGTATGAAAGTATGAAAGTATGAAAGTATGAAAGTATGAATGTATGAATGTATGAAAGTATGAAAGTATGAAAGTATGAATGTATGAATGTATGAAAGTATGAAAGTATGAATGTATGAAAGTATGAATGTATGAAAGTATGAAAGTATGAAAGTATGAATGTATGAAAGTATGAATGTATGAAAGTATGAAAGTATGAATGTATGAAAGTATGAAAGTATGAATGTATGAAAGTATGAAAGTATGAAAGTATGAATGTATGAAAGTATGAAAGTATGAATGTATGAAAGTATGAAAGTATGAATGTATGAATGTATGAATGTATGAAAGTATGAAAGTATGAAAGTATGAATGTATGAAAGTATGAAAGTATGAAAGTATGAAAGTATTCGAGCGCACACAGCCGCATGGCGTTAGCCAGGCCAGTTCTCTGCAGTATTTGAAGACCTTTGTGGTATTTATTCTATGTATTTTTTTTAGGTCTTAAAGTACTTCTGTTCTGTGTACTACAGTCCATTTCTTCAACTTACAGTACTTTATGTCATATTCCAATGAATGAAGTTCTTTCAGTACTGCAGTGTTCGAGTACTTTGGCTGTAGTAAAGCATTATGGCAGAATTCCACCTTCTACTTGAAGTCAAGGCTTTAGCTTCAGATATAATGTCAGAGTGACTGAGACGATCTGATGAGCAGCAAAGTGTGACAACCAGCTTCATGTCCTAGTCTTACTTTACTTCATTAGAGCAGTAAACACTACTAATACTACTACTACTACTATTGTTACTTCCACTACTACTACTATTGTTACTTCCACTACTACTACTACTACTATTGTTACTTCTACTACTACTACTACTACTACTACTACTACTACTACTACTACTATTGTTACTTCCACTACTACTACTACTACTATTGTTACTTCCACTACTACTACTACTACTATTGTTACTTCTACTACTACTACTACTACTACTACTACTACTACTACTATTGTTACTTCCACTACTACTACTACTACTATTGTTACTTCCACTACTACTACTACTACTATTGTTACTTCCACTACTACTACTACTATTGTTACTTCTACTACTACTACTACTACTACTACTACTACTACTACTAGTACTACTACTACTACTACTATTGTTACTTCCACTACTACTACTACTACTATTGTTACTTCCACAACTACTACTACTACTATTGTTACTTCCACTACTACTACTACTAGTATTGTTACTTCTACTACTACTACTACTACTAGTAGTAGTATTGTTACTTTTACTACTACTACTAGTAGTAGTAGTATTGTTACTTCTACTACTACTACTACTACTACTACTACTACTAGTATTGTTACTTTTACTACTACTACTACTACTATTGTTACTTCCACTACTACTACTACTAATATTGTTACTTCCACTACTACTACTACTAGTATTGTTACTTCTACTACTACTACTACTACTAGTAGTAGTATTGTTACTTTTACTACTACTACTAGTAGTAGTAGTATTGTTACTTCTACTACTACTACTACTAGTAGTAGTAGTATTGTTACTTTTACTACTACTACTACTACTACTACTACTACTACTACTACTAGTATTGTTACTTCTACTACTACTACTACTACTAGTAGTAGTATTGTTACTTCTACTACTACTACTACTACTAGTAGTAGTATTGTTACTTCTACTACTACTACTACTACTACTACTACTACTACTACTAGTATTGTTACTTTTACTACTACTACTACTACTACTACTAGTATTGTTACTTCTACTACTACTACTACTACTACTACTAGTATTGTTACTTTTACTACTACTACTAGTAGTATTGTTAATTCTACTACTACTACTACTACTAGTATTGTTACTTCTACTACTACTAGTATTGTTACTTTTACTACTACTACTACTACTACTACTACTAGTATTGTTACTTCTACTACTACTACTACTACTACTAGTATTGTTACTACTACTACTACTACTACTAGTATTGTTGCTTTTACTACTACTACTAGTATTGTTACTTCTACTACTACTACTACTACTACTACTACTAGTATTGTTACTTTTACTACTACTACTACTACTACTAGTAGTATTGTTACTTCTACTACTACTACTACTACTACTACTAGTATTGTTACTTCTACTACTACTACTACTACTACTACTAGTATTGTTACTTCTACTACTACTACTACTAGTATTGTTACTTTTACTACTACTACTACTACTAGTATTGTTACTTTTACTACTACTACTACTACTAGTATTGTTACTTCTACTACTACTACTACTGCTACTACTTGTATTGTTACTTTTACTACTACTACTACTACTAGTAGTATTGTTACTTCTACTACTACTACTACTAGTATTGTTACTTTTACTACTACTACTACTACTAGTAGTATTGTTACTTCTACTACTACTACTACTACTACTACTACTACTAGTATTGTTACTTCTACTACTACTACTATTACTAGTATTGTTACTTCTACTACTACTACTACTACTACTAGTATTGTTACTTTTAATACTACTACAAATACTACAAATATTGTTACTTCTACTACTACTACTACTACTACTACTACTACTACTACTAGTATTGTTACTTTTACTACTACTACTACTACTACTACTACTACTAGTAGTATTGTTACTTCTACTACTACTACTACTACTACTACTACTACTACTACTAGTAGTATTGTTACTACTACTACTACTACTAGTATTGTTACTTTTACTACTACTACTACTACTAGTAGTATTGTTACTTTTACTACTACTACTACTACTACTAGTATTGTTACTACTACTACTACTACTACTACTACTAGTATTGTTACTTCTACTACTACTACTATTACTAGTATTGTTACTTCTACTACTACTACTACTACTAGTATTGTTACTTTTAATACTACTACAAATACTACAAATATTGTTACTTCTACTACTACTACTACTACTACTACTACTACTACTACTACTACTAGTATTGTTACTTTTACTACTACTACTACTACTACTACTAGTAGTATTGTTACTTCTACTACTACTACTACTACTACTAGTATTGTTACTACTACTACTACTATTGTTACCTCTACTACTACTACTACTATTGTTACTTCTATTACTACTACTACTATTGTTACTTCTATTTCTACTACTACTATTGTTACTTCTACTACTACTACTACTACTACTACTACTACTAGTATTGTTACTTCTACTACTACTACTAGTAGTATTGTTACTTCTACTTCTACTACTACTACTACTACTACTACTAGTAGTATTGTTACTACTACTACTACTACTACTACTACTTCTATTGTTCCTTGTAGTACTACACTTTATTGCTATAGCAACTCCACCTCGGCAACGATTACTTCTTCTACTACTAGAGGAGAGGGTTGGTTGTCACATTGCTTTCCATAGCCACACTAGGGGGCGCTGTGACTCAATATTTATTGATTCTCCTTCTGTTATATGTCTATTGTTTTTTTGTTTGTATTTTTTATTTTAAAGCCTGGAGCCAAATGGTGGAGCTTTCTGATCAGATTCATTTGACCATTAGCCTTTGTTGAGCATATTTCACAGCACTGAGGGATTCCCTGAACCGACCCACCCCACATATCTGACTGTTAGCAGCGTGTGTGCTCTTCCTGGGTAGGCAGGTGGGGGTGGGGACATGGTATAGGGAATGGAAAGGAACTACTACTACTACTGCTACTGCTACTAATGTGAAACTGTGCGACACACACAAATCTGAATATTAAGTCACTCAGAGGGAATAACTTATAGAATATCTTTTGAAAACATTCAAACCAGTTTTCTTCCTTTATCTATTGCTAATAATAATATTCTATGGCCTATATATGATTTTAAACTCAACATTTTATTAGGCATATTTTTTTTTACATATTCCTCGTTATTTTCGATAATCGTAAATAATTCTAAAATCACAATACTTTTCTTCACAATGATCGCGACATCCCTAGCGCTGTTGTACATGTTGATTCCCAGCTGACGAGAGTTCAAACCACAATGATGCAACATGTTTTTTTTTTTACTGAGAACATATTTGAAGTTAGAGAGTCCACCTCTGAGGAGTGTGTGTGTGGAGTGTGTGTCCCCTGAGTGGGACGTCCCGCTTGGAGGAAGGGCTTGGGCCGTTCACAGTTCAGACGTCAGTGCAATTACGACTATGCTTGGGACTCGATTTGAAAGTTTGTTTGTGCCTCCAGTCGCAGTGATGACAGGGTGATGACACGTTGGGGAGTTGATGGAAAACTCACGCGCTCTTTGACACACACACAAACAGCAGCTGGAGCAGATCAGTTACACTCTGTTTATATAGCATTAAAGATACACAAGATATAAAAACAATACATTACAAAACCTCATTCACCCCACCTGAACCAAGCACTTTTTATTCCACTTCGGCTTTACCCAAATCTAAAAGCTTCTCAACTGGGGAGCAACAGTGTATTGCCTCATTAGAAAGATTTACAAAAGTGATCGTACCTTTTTTTGTGACTTTTTCGAAGCATTTTTGTCGTTTTCATCTCTTTTCTGTCGTTTTAAAAAAAAAAATTATTGTCGTGTTTCTGCCACGTTTTTGTCGCTATTTTGATGCTTTATTTCAGCTTTTAGATTTGGGTAAAGCCAAACTGGAGAAAATGTGCTCGGGTCATGTGGGGTTTAAGGTTAAGAAATTGTGCCACCAATTTGAGTGGGTAAAACAGTAAAAAAAAAATATATATATACTATTGCAATTGAAATTAGACAATTTACTTATAATAAATAATATATCTTTTCTCATTTCAAATAAAAAATATTATTTCACAGGCATATTTTTTTTACTTGGCAAGTCGAACTTGCCAATTATAGCTGTAATTTTACTTAATTACTCAAAAGATGAATATTAGAATCTCAATGTATCATTTTAAACAGTAAAAACCACAATACGTTTTCTACTGTGAGTAAAAAAAGGAGACTTAAGGGCTGCTCTGAAAAAGTAACAACTCGGACTCGCTCGTTACAAACGTCCTGGTCCTAAACAAAAGGTCAGACCGAGGTGCGGTGTGTGTCGGGGTTTGGGACGTCCCGTTGCAGATTTCCGAGCGATGACACACGTGTGAGAGACAGTCCGCAGAGTAGCACGGCGCTCGTGGATGTGAAGCCTGTCCTCCGGGAGATTCACTACGTTACACAGTCGTCTGTACTCCAGCTGCTGACCGGAGGGGGACGGCGCTCTCGGAGAGGGGAAACCGCCTCGGATGGGGCGCTGTTCTGTCACAGTCAAATCTGCAGGGGCAAACATATACAGTATGGGACATGCAGCGGATTAGTTTTAGTGATGTTTTCACCACTATATAACTGTTAATAGATTAGTTTAACGTTCTACAAGTCCTTCACTCTCGGTAAGAAACGCTTTGTGTGACGACATTTGTTGTAGAAAATAGCAAATATCAAGCATATTTGTTGAAGAGTATCTAAGTGTAGGTCTGCAGTTACAGCATGTGGCGGAACACGGCCTTCTTTTGCTTCATGTCCAGTGCAAGAGAAATTACGTCTATGGGCAAAACGTACACACTTTCTAAAAATACAGGTGTAAGGGATTTTAAAAATGAGAGAAACTTGCCAATGAGCTTTCACTGTAAGATGGGACTTATAATAATGTAAAAAATGTCTAATTGTAATAGTTTTTTGTGTTTGTTTTAACCTGTTCAGGACCGTTGTCCCTGACCAGGGTCCAGACGTTCTCTTCAAGTGCAAATGACATGCTAAATGTAACGCCATGACACAATACCCGATTCACACTAAAGCTAAACATTTACACACACAAATCGACCAAGTGCCTGCGTTGTGGCAAATCTCCAGGAGGGACATTTGAACCCATTTGGAATGTTCGATATTAAAAGCTGCTATATTTGTTAACATGTTAGAACTAACTTTGACGTGGCTTTGCTCACAGTGTCCTCCGTTTTTTTTCTGCTTCTAATGATGGTTCGTCAAAGCAATTTGGACAAAGCCATAGACAATTTGGAGAGTGGCGGGGACATTTTTTGGCAGGCGAGAGTGTATCAAAACAAGTGAGTCAGATTCAGGTCGTAGTCCAGTCATGTTCATAAATAACTAGGAATGTCCCGATCCGGTCACGTGATCGTAAATCGGGCCCGATCACGTGGTTACAGACTCGATCGGGGATCGGACATTACCTCCCGATCAGGACTCGGATATATACGCATGTCCATTCTCAATACTTTTGATCAGATTTCGAGCCCCGGCCCAGCGCCCCTGTCACTCACTGCACCTGCCTGTGTCAAACCGTCCGCTCAGTCCGTGTCCCCCCTTTGTTTGAGACATCCCCAAATCCACACAAGTGCCAGCGCGGGAGAACAGAAACAACATAACCCGTGCAGAGTTTACTGTAGGCTGAGTGAGGAGTGAGAATGGACGGGACGACAGGACGGGGAGAGAGCGGTGACAAACAGCTGTTTTTATCACTATTACATCACCACATGTGACTGACCCGCACTGAGCAGAGACGTTTAAAAGTCCGTGATGGACAGAGACGAGAGCCCGGCCCGCTGCGCTCATACGTGCACAGATACAATGAAGGACGAGGGGAAACTTCTGTCTGTATTAATAACCTCCTCTCTTCGCTACGTTCAGGAGCTGAAGTGAAGAAGCGCTTGTTCTCACTCCTCTGGCTGTGTGAAGCCTTTAGTAAAACACACGCCCACAGTCCAGGGGCGTTCACGCCACGGTGGACGGCCACGTGCACGGCTCAGTGGACGGTGCTCCGCGCGGGACCTCAACCGCTGACCTCAGGCTGAGTCCGGGAAATGTAGTCACCCATTTAAAGAGACTGTAATCAAGTTAAAATGGCATTTAACTGTTGGCCAAATATATTGTGTTATTTAACTGTTTGGCCACATTACTGCTGTGTTTTTAAAACATTGCCAATCAACAAACACATTTAATAACGAATGGGATTTTAGATCACCCTCTCTGTGAAATTATATTACACTGTTGAGTCTAATAGTCTTGCTTACTTGAGAAAAAACAGACTAGTAGTTACTCTCTATAAGAATATTATAGTTTTTTCTTAATTTTTAAAACAATATATTAGGTATTGGATCGGGACTCGGTATCGGGCAATTCTGATTCAAAATCAAATGACTCGGATTCGGGGCCAAAAACCCTGATTGGGACATCCCTATAAATAACCCCAATGTTCTGTTGTGGGTGTAACCTCCACTTTGCACAAGAGGAAGAGAGAGATTTTGCAATAACTCAGTCTCGTTTCCATAGATTTGAGCTCTTTATTAAGTAGCTTCACAATGTCTGGAATGTTTTTACCAAAAGGATTTTTTCAATATCTAATTCCTCGCCTGGTTAGTGTGGTTTTAATTTAAATCGAAAAATAGGCAAGGTTTTTGTTCACTCATGTACTTAAGTTACTTTTTGAAGTAACTGTACTTTTTCAGCTCGTTTTTATACCGTACTTTTTCACTTCTACTTGAGTAATATCAATATGAAGTATCTGTACTCTAGTAACTTATGACACCGTGAGCAAATCTTTATGTGACAAAGACGCGTGAAACAGATGTGTTTTGTTTCCTTCATTCTTCACGAGGATTCATTTATTTATGTTTTTATGGGACGTTCTTTGAAAATACAAAACATTCCACATTACTTCATGTTTTGTTTCTTATAATTTCTTTACTGAAACATCAATCAGACTTTTACATTCAGTTAGTCAGTTACTCACAGTACTTTTTTACTCTTGAGTACATATTTTATACTACTGCTAATAACCAGCTCATTCAAAAACGTCCCAAACCACTTTGTGTCTAATACTAATGTAATCAGCATCGTGTTCCAAATTATTATGCAACTTATATTTTTTAAAGATTTTCTAAATTGTCAACTAAAATGACATTTTCAAGTCTTTAACTGTTAGAGGATAATATGAACGTGATTGAAAAAAACCTCCCAGTGATAACTAGCCTGGCTAATACTAGACTAAAATCACAAGTGATATTTAGTCTGGGGACCACCAATTCTTTTTTTTTGTAATGGTTTACGATTGTTCAGAGCCGTTTATTGTGCTGAATGTCTCTCATGTGTCTGCAGTAGCCATAGTCATCGTATCAGATGACGTATGACGTACCCGCTGTAAACGTTTGAGCTAAACTATTTAGAACACGCTCTAAAGCTTGATGGAAAGATGGCGTCGCGTCTGCTGCTGTCATGTTACATTTTTTACCCGTAAACAAACTACAAGCTTCCGTATGTGGAATTAAAGGTTGTAAAGAACTGAACATTGTCATTTGTTTTCAGCATTAGGAGGTCATATTTACTCAAATCAAAAGCTATTTCAATCAAAAACATCTTAACAGGTCAAGTTATATTTTAACATAGGACCTCTTATTTGAGCAGCTTCAAAATTCTTTGCAGGATGTCAGAATAGCCTCCCAGAGCTGCTGTTTGGATGTGAACTGCCTCCCACCCTCATAGATGTTTTGCTTGAGGCTCCAAAGGTTCTCAATAGGGTTGAGGTCAGGTGAGGATAGAAAATAGAAGAAAGTGGTCAGTCAGAAACTCCACATATTTTTCAGAGGTCATTTTCACATCTTCAGGGAGCCTAAAGGGGCCGACCAGCTCTCTCCCCATGATTCCAGTTCAAAACATGACTCCGCCCCCTCCTTGCTGACGTCACAGCCTTGTTGGGACATGGTGGCCATTCACCAACCATCCACTACTCCATCCATCTGACCATCCAGGGTTACACGGCATTCATCAGTGAACAAGACTGTTTGAAAATGAGTCTTCATGTATTTCTGAGCCACTGCAGCCGTTTCTGCTCGTCAGCTTTAATGAACCGTTTAGGGGAGGCCGAATAGAAGGTTTATGCACAACTGCAGCCTCTGGAGGTCCTACACCTTGATGTTCAGGAGACTCCAGAGGCACCAGCAGCTTCAAATATCTGTTTGCTGCTTTGTAGCAGCTGTTCTATTAATCTGATGTATTTGTCTGGCAGAAACCGTCCTCATTGTGCCTTTATCTGCTCAAACCCGTGTGTGCTCTGAATCAGCCACAAATCTCTTAACAGTACGATGAATACGCTTAATCTTTCATGACATATCGAAGGTTTTCATACCTAGTCCAAGGCATTCAACTATTTCACGCTTTTCATCAGCAGAGAGATCCTTTGTCTTTCCCTTATTGCTTGAAAATGGTGGTCTGCTTAATGATGTGCAATGTCCTTTTTCAGTAGTTTTTCCTTTAACTGGGCTTAACTGACAACTAATCATCACAGGCGTCTGAGATTGATGTCAGTGATTCAAAGAGCCCTGAGACACAATACCATCCATGAGTTTCATTGAAAAACGTTTTTTTTTTTTTTTTTAGCTTTATGAGACTTAAACACAATTGCATAATCATTTGGATATATATTTAAACCTGGCTCTATACATCATTCACATTTTTGTTAATGAAAATGTTGTTAATAGAAATATATAATAAAGAAATATATAACATATTTATACAGTAGAATACAATATAAATATATACAGTAAAAGACATGACCACATTTCAAATGGATGTCAGTAAGTGTGAATGATAAATGGTCTCAACTTATTAAGCACTTTTCTACCTTTATCAGGCCCAAAGTGCTTTACAGTAAGCCCACACGCGTGATCAGTTCAAAGTGGTTTCACGTGTTTTTGACGTGTGTGTGATTCAGAGAGCGACAGAGAGCGATGCTGCAGGAGAAGAGCTCCGTGGCTCCGGACGACCAGACCAGGGCACAGTGCGGAGCCGAGACCCAGAGCGAGGCCCCTCAAGCTGGGCGCGAGGTCAGCGCGGCAGGAGCCCCTGGCTCCAGAGAACACAGCGCAGCAGGGGCCCCCGGCTCCAGGGAACACGAGCAGGTACGAGATGCTGAGCAGACACTGGAGGAAGGTCATGGACAGTAGCACTCTTTTTACACACAGGGCTCATCAAGGCCGTTAATGTCATTAAAAAACATTCAATCAGATTCAAACTGACATTCAATCTAAATTTATTGGAAAATGATGACATTGTTCAACACTTTTTATAATCCTTTTTATAAATTCATAGAAATACCAAAATGATGGTCTAAAAGATGTTCAGCTGCAGTTTTGGCTGAAATTGACCAAATTTCCTCTGTTTGATGGAATGTTTGCAAATCTTCAGAAATTAAATAGGTGCCAACTTTTTCTTCGTTTTTGGCATTAGAATGTCGTATTCGGGCATTACAATGGCATTATAAAGCATGGCTTCTGCCGGTATAAACCCTGACGTCATATTACACTCCAATGAATTCAGACCCAAGGGAAATGTCTGGATGAAATGTGGAAAGGGTTGTGTAGATTTTTGAAGAATAACAATGTAATGTTAATAAGATTGAATCATTTGAACATTTATTAAAGAAGTGTAAACTTTCTGACTCCAACCATAAAAAAATAAAAAAATTGATTCAAATTCAAATTCTCCTGAAAATGTACGAAGTTAAACATAATCAGCTTCCTTCAAATATTCAGAAGTGTTCAGTTACAGGGATGAAAAATAGAATGTTTGCTGGAAAGTGAACCTAAATATGAACTGAAATGAATGATATCCGTGTAATGAATGTCAATGTCATGGTTTTGACCACATAAGGGGAAGCATTTATAAGTTTCTTCTGCCTACTCCCTTTGGGAACATTGTTACGCTGTTACGAATATAATTCATCTGTAGGGCTGTGTGCCGTTAAACGATACCAGTGTGTTATATGAAAAATGAAAGTATCGAAGCAGGTCAAAAATATACATTTGGATGCTGTTAATCCAGGGACAGCATTTAAAGAAGTGACTTGGTTGTTTCAGCTCAAATAAATGATTTTTTCCCAATTGTGTCCCCTTTTTTTTTTAAATGTTGTTCCCAATGTTTTAATTTTTTTTGCCCAATATTTGCCTAATTTTTCCCAATTTCTTTTTACAATTGGGAATTGTTTCCCCTCATCTTTGCTCCTTTTTATTGCCCTATTTTTGACCAATTTTTCTGTCTTTCTTTTCCCACACATTTTCCTTATATTTTTGCCACAATTTCTCCCCATTTTCCCCCAAATTATTCCCAATTTTTCACACATTTAGGCTTTCGAGCTTTAGGCTGTAGCTTTCCCGTGGTGCGTCTTTGAGTAACACTATAATAAATGAAGTGGACTGTGGCTGGTGTCATTGTCAAGCCCTCCTTTTAATATGCCTCATTAGTTCTTCATTTTTATATATTTCTATATCCCGCACACACTCTTCTATCTGCACTTTACTGTGGATGAAGTTATAACAAGTACATTTCTCTTCTCTTAGATGTCCTTTTACCTTATCTGTTAAAGCCCTGTTTATATCTCAAATCAAGATCAAGCTGGACTTTTCTCATTCAGAAAGTGGTCCTCAGTGAAGCTGTGCTCGTCTAATATTGGTATTTGTGATGTGATTGAACCTTTGTGAGATTTGCTTTGGTGAATCCTTTTGTAAAAGATCATTTCTCGCGTGTCGTTTCAGAATATCGAGAACATCAAGGTGGTCCTCCACGAGAGAGAGCTGTGGAAGAAATTCCACGAAGCAGGAACCGAGATGATCATCACTAAAGCAGGCAGGTCAGAGACAACTGCATATGCACCACACGCTCTAACCACTGAGCCAGTTAAGGCATCGACAGGAGAGGAAAAAGGTTCAGTTTCCAATCAGCAAAAGTGTGTTTACTTTTAGAAAACACTGATGGGAGAGTGTGACCAACGCGCAAACCCTTCTGCTGCACATCCCAAAGATTCTCAATGCATCAGAACATTTTAGTTACATCCAGGTAAAGGATACCTTCTTTAAAATAGTAATATGACCAGTACTGTAGTAGTAGCAGTTGCAATACAAGTGTTAGCCATGGTTAGCGGCCGCGGCAGCAGTCGTAGCGGTATCTATCTCTCTAATAGGAAGCTCGTCCCGGTGATGTCTGTGACAGAGGATTAGAGGCAGGAGAGTTTGGACATGAACCAGACCGGGCTCTTCTCATTTCTCACGCGCCTCTGGAACCTGCCGAGAGGGGACAGGAGCACCGTGAGAAAACACGCTCCGGAGTACCAAGATATATACAAACTGTACTCCACTTTTGAGAGCCAATTGTTAAAAGGTACCAAGATACCAAGAGCAATATCAAAGAGGGACGCAGCTGCTGTAAACAGTATGAAAGTTTCAAGGATTGTAAATAAACTCTAAGCATTTACATGCACACAGAGAACGGCTGTAGCTCTTTCTCTCTCTCGACATGAACAGTGTTTAGCTCACGATGGGTTAATAACGTTTTTAGTTTGACCTGTGAGAGCTGTGAGTTGTCCATCTTAAATGAAGGTTCTTGAGTCAACTTCTGTTGAAGTGTAGGACGTTTCGCCCCTTCATCCAAAACTCAGCCCAGGACAGATCAATAGGCAGGTAACGGGCAGTGATCAGCTGACAGAGGGTTCTGTACTTCAAAATGACATGCAGCATATCCATATTGATGGAGGTTTAGTGAAACTTGTAGCTAACTCATTTTCATTGCGTTCCCCTGAGCCCTGGGACTCGTTTTAAAGCCCTGACTCTTTCCAATGCTAATAACAGGAAGTCTCTATCACTTCTGGTCCCGGAGGTATCAGCTGTTATCGGCGCTATCTCGATATTGTGAAATCCCCAAATATCGATCGACCTCTCGTTGAGACTGACACTCAGCTGAGATAGGGTCGTTGAGCCATCGAACGACATAAGTTGCTAACCCACAGGTCGAGGTAGTCTTTAATGGAGGGGAGGGACTTAGCCAAGCCAAAATCTCCCATCTGATCTGCGTGAGAGCTGGAAACCTTAGTGTTGCTGACGAAGCCTTTTGTGATAATAAGAGGCGAAACGTCCTACACTTCAACTACAGAGATGAGAAGATGACTCAAGAGCCTTTATCTCAGACAGCCCATGAAGGTTGTGAATAAAAACATAACACAGAATTTAGACAAAAATAAGCTATACTACTTTAAACTATAAGGCTTTAGGGGGCATGCATAAGGAATATTACATAAATAAGATACAAAATAAAAAGTAAAATATGGTAAGACGACAACAATTGACTTAGAACAACAGTGGGATTATATTTACAGATGTATGTGTATAAAGTAAGTGATAAAGTGATATAAAGTGAGTAAAGTGATAGCAGCAGATCTAAGTGTGGACACACCACACAGTGCAATAGAGCAGATACATCCATGAGTCTGATGGCGGAGGGGAAGAACTGTTTTCGGGAAGTCTGGATAGACCGTAGCCTCCTGCCTGAGGGGAGAGGGATGAATAGTCTATGTCCAGGGTGAGAGGGGTCAACTGTGGCTAATGATATTCAGTTTCATTGCCATTGGGTGGAAACTTTGACATAAGTCTTATTGGTGATAAGTGTCTTATCTTCATGGATTTCTCTGTGTGGCGTTTTCCAGAGTGAGGGCGGGTGTTTTTAGTGCAGTAGAGGAGGTCGATTGGGGAAACAACACGTCACTCCAGGTCTGATTTTGACAAGTTATGGTTAAAACGTAAAAAAGGCTTGAATAAAAACTTAAGAGAAGTTGTCTACAGAATCAAACGTGGAGCTTTATTTGGCATATACAAATGGAGAGACATTTTGCAGATTGTACGAAGATGCTCTGTCCGTTCAGAGCCAGGACACTGTAGTTATACAGTATAAAATGGAATTAAATGCATATCGTGTGCTTCCATATACAGTGCCTCTCAAAAGTACTAATACACCTTGAACCTTTGCACATTTTGTCATGTTTACAACCATAAACATAAAGATTTAATTTTAAATGTTTTACTGAAAGTTCACACACAAGTAACAGACAACTGTGAAGTGAAAGCAAAATGATACATGATTCTGTTATTTTTCAAAAAATAGACAAGTGAAAAGTGGGGCATGCATTAGCATTTTCTGAGTGCATTAAATTTCCTCTATAACATTCCTAATGACTGCAGAAAGTTCACACCTTGCCCTAACCATTAAATAGAGTCTACCTGTGTATAAAATACTCTCAGTATAATTCCAGCTGTTCTGTGAGGGCCTCAGAGCTATGGTCAGAGTGTATTGGTCACTAAACAACATGATGAAGGTCAAGGAGCTCACCAGAGAGGTCAGGGATAAAGCTGTGGAGAAGTTTAAAGCAGCGTTAAGTTATACAAAGATTTCCCAAGATTTGAACATCTCACGGAGCACTGTTCAATCCATCATTCGGAAATGGAAAGAGTATAGCACCACTGCGAACTTACCAAGACACGGCCGTCCACCTAAACTAACAGACCGAACAGGGAGAGCACTGGTCAGAAATAATAATAATAATAATAATGCATTGGTTTTATATAGCGCTTTTCTGGACACTCAAAGACACTTTACATTGCATTATTCATCCACTCCATACTTAGTTGTAGTAAGCTACTATTGTAGCCACAGCTGCCCTGGGGTAGACTGATGGAAGCGAGGCAACCAGACTGTGTCATCGGCCCAGGAGGCCATAAGAAATCCCGTTTGAAGTTTGCTAGAAGTCATATGGACATAAAATGTCAGTCTCTACATGTGCAAACCTTGTAGTCAAACCCCAGAAGACTTGCTGCTGTTATTGCAGCAAAAGGAGTTCCACAAAATATTATGTCATGCTGTATGAATACTTATGCACGCCCCACTTTTTACTTTTCTATTTTTTGAAAAATAACAGAATCATGTATCATTTTGCTTTCACTTCACAGTTGTCTGTTACTTGTGTGTGAACTTTCTGTAAAAATTCAAAATAAAATCTTTATGTTTAGGCTTGTAAACATGACAAAATGTGCAAAAGTTCAAGGTTTACTTTCGAGAGGCACTGTATATGAGTTTAAATCACAATTTGAATGAACATTTTATTTGTTGCTGACCCACGTTCTGAAATTCCTGCGATTCTTGTGTGAGTTTAGCAGTTCATCTTTCAGCCTTCTCTCTAATGTTAATGCTCCATTAATAGCACCGTTGTCAGAAGAGTCGCTGCTGTATATGTGTAACAGTTACATGCGGCTAAAGCAGAGGTCATAGAATATTTACTCAAGCTAGGAGCAAGGTTACTTTGCAATTATTTTAAGTACATTTCCTAAAGAATACAGCATAAGCCAGTTATTTTCAACTGGTGGTTCAGGGATCAGTTTTCAGCGGGTCGCGAGGCTTTCCCCAGAAAACATATATTGTATTTTTGTTCAGAAAAAGCATAGATCTGTTACTGTTACAGTTGAACCTTTGCACATTTTGTCATGTTTACAACCCTAAACGTAAAGATTTTATTTTGAATTTTTTACTGAAAGTTCACACACAAGTAACAGACAACTGTGAAGTGAAAGCAAAATGATACATGATTCTGTTTGTTTTTTTGTTCAAAAAATAGAAAAAGTGCATAAGTATTCATACAGCATGAATTAATACTTTGTGGAACCCCCTTTTGCTGCAATAACAGCAGCAAGTCTTCTGGGGTTTGACTCTACAAGGTTTGCACATGTAGAGACATTTTAGCCCATTCCTCTTTACAAAACAACTCAAGCTCTGTCACATTAGAAGGAGAGCGTTTGTGAACAGCAGTTTTCAGGTCTTTCCACAGATTTTCAATAGGATTTAGGTCAGGACTTTGACTGGGCCATTCTAACACATTAATATGTTTGGCCTTCATGATGTTGCTTAGTGACCAATACACTCTGACCATAGCTCTGAGGCCCTCACAGAACAGCTGGGAATATACTGAGAGTATTTTACACACAGGTGGCCTCTATTTAATGGTTAGGGCAAGGTGTGACATTTCTGCAGTCATTAGGAACGTTATAAAGGCAATTTAATGCACTCAGAAAATGTTGTATGAATACTTATGCACGCCGCACTTTTCACTTTTCTATTTTTTTGTCAAATAACAGAATCATGTATCATTTTGCTTTCACTTCACAGTTATCTGTTATTTGTGAGTGAACTTTCAGTAAAAAAATTCCAAATAAAATCTTTACGTTTAGGGTTGTAAACATGACAAAATGTGCAAAAGTTCAAGGCGTATTAGTACTTTCGCAAGGCACTGTAAAATGACTGTTTATCGGGTTGTTTTTATCATGATTTTGGCTTTTTGGCTCATCAAATTCTTATTCAACAACATATTTTGAGGAGCAGACAATAATTCACATTATATTTTACAAGTCTAAGTTGTATTTAGGTCACGGATTGTCGTCCCAGGGTGAACCACTGACAAAGGTTTTATTTCAAATCATGAATTCTTAAGAGGATAAGAGATAATTTATGAAGTAAATGAATTCAAGTTTACTTGAATAGATTCCCACCCATCTTCCAGCCCATACGCTTGAATAGAGGGACATGTATTGTGCCAGTAACAAGTGGCTAGGCTAGATTAGCCCGGTTAGCTTGTTACAATCGCCTACAGCTCATTGTTGATTAAAAGTCTGCAATAAACCACTAATGCGACTCAGTGTGTGATCATCTCAAAGGCTGCTTTATGTAGTTGCCAGTTTTATTGACGTTATTGGTGCATACTATTTGTTTTCACGGGATCAATGCGAGTTAGCTGTGGGCTGCTAATAGCTTGTTAGCTCTGGGAGAAAACCACTCGGCTACGACCCATTGTAGATGAAATGTGAGCATTAAACTCCAAAATCAACAAGCCCGGTTCAGTGTGGGGTCATTGTTAAACGGTTCTTTATGTAGATGGTGGCTTAATTTACTTTCTTCGTGCATATATCTCGTTTTCACTTGATCGGTTGGAGCTTTAGCTCGTAGCGTTAGCTTTCTCCGGTGGGAATGCTCCGGGCATTATCAAGGCCCAAACACATTCCCAGCGCAGATCCAGCCACTAAAATAGGTTTTCTTGTCACCGCTTTTAATGAAGCGCCTCGCAGCGGCAGAACATGTCTCCATTATTCATTATGCACGCAGTTCTTCAGTCTGAGGAAGAGATCTCACTCCTCTAAACCACAGCAAAGCACACATTTTCATTTTTACACAGCGCCTGTATGTGTGTGCCTGTGTGGAGCAGCTGTTGGGCTGGACCTGCACATGTTTAGGCCTCTCTGATCCCTCACTCTGGGAACCTCCACTTCAAACGCTGACAGAGCGAGGGAGAGAGGGGAGGTACTCCGGAGAAAGGAATATCTAAGGCTAGACTTGGATATGACAGGTTGGTTTGCAGGCCTGCTGCTCGGACATGATGTCTTTGTTTAAAGCATGTTTAACATGATGTTCTTTGGTATTGTACAGTGCACGGATCACTCTTAACAAGTAAAAGACAACAACAACTGAAGCACTCACAAAGGTCATTACATCAAAAAAGGTCTTGGTACGGAAAATAATTCCCATTAAGCCCTGGACATAGGAGCACTTTAAAGGTATAGATCCAAAAGGATTTTGTCTGGAGAAGCTTTTTAATCAATCAATCAATCAAGTTTTATTTCTAAAGCGCCTTACAACAACCAAAGTTGACCAAAGCGCTGCACACAATAAACATTAAAATAAAAATACTATGTGTCAAATGCCTCTTTAAACAGGTGAGTCTTTAGTTTTGCTTTGAACAGGGGCAGGTCTGAAACGGCACGCAACTCAAGTGGCAACGAGTTCCAGAGTTTTGGACCTGCCACAGCAAAAGCCCGATCACCCCACTCTTTATGATGTGACCTGGGCACCTCCAGCAGGTGGTGTTGGGCAGAACGTAGGGTTCTGCTGGGCTGGTAAGGGGTCAGAGTCTCACATAAATACACAGGTGCAAGGCCGTGGATGGAACTGAAAACAAAAAGCAAAAGTTTGTACTGGATTCTGAAAAGGACCGGGAGCCAATGCACGGAGTAAAGGACGGGCGTGATGTGGTCATGTTTGTGAGAGTTGGTGAGGAGCCGGGCGGCAGCATTTTGCACAAGCTGTAATTTGTGAATGAAGGTTTGACTGAGTCCAATATACAGTGCATTGCAGTAATCCAATCGTGAGCTGATGAATGCGTGAATAGTTTTTTCCAGGTCGGAGCGGCTGAGGAAAGGCTTCACTTTTGCCAGAAGGCGAAGCTGGAAAAAACTTGCCTTAACTACAGAGTCAATTTGCTTGCGAAAATCCAGATTTGCATCCAGATTTTAAGTGGGTCTCCCGCTCTACTTGATTCTTAAATGTGTTCTATTCAACATATTTCAAGGTTATCACAACTGCTCTGGTTAAGCTCCTTGTAGTGGGTAGATTCCATTACCACAGTTCTACAAAAAAAAAAAAGAATAAAGAAAAGCATAAGTCAGGTAGTGTAGCTCTAGTGCGTGCAAAGTCGACCTCAGAAAGCGCCGAACACTGCTCTGTGGTTTAGTTGGAACTGCATGCCGACCTCAGCGTCTAATCAGAATCCCCGGTGCCAAATCTTTGACCAATGAGACGAGCTTTCCTGTGAAGCGGCCTGTCGGGTCCAATCAGAAGGGGAGAGAGAGGGAGGGAGCCCAACCACGAGGGGAAGGAGGAGACTGTCTTCATTTTACGATCTTGCAGTCAATACCTTTAATACTTTACTTCACTACAAAAGTAAATTCTAAATCAGTCCTTATCTGAGCTTTATATTCTGGTACGATTTGGGTTATTTGCTATAATTATAAAGAAGACATTTACAAGTCTTTTACAAGTGCTCTCTGGCAATTACTGTGGTAATAATATAGCTCCTCAAATAAATTATTCACCTGAACAGTTACAGCGGCACGGTAGCGCAGTGGTTAGTGCCCTCGCTTCACAGCAAGAAGGGCCTGGGTTCGATTCCCACCTGGATGGGGCCTTTCTGTGTGGAGTTTGCATGTTCTCCCCATCTCTGCGTAGATTTCCCCTACCACAAAAACATGTACAATAGGGCAGGAATGTGTGAATGCATGGGGGACCGTTGGCGCAGATGTGTGCAGTCGTGACAGTGCTTCTGTCAGTCTCCCCCAGGGAAAACTGAAGCTACTAATGTAGCTTACCACCACTGAGTGTGGAGTGAATGTAAAATGCTCTCACTTTGTGACCATGTCTGTGAAAGGTGCGATATAAATAAAGATCTTCTTCAAAGACCACCGCAAACATGACCGACACAAATAGGCCTCACTGCGAGCCATGGATGGTGCAAGTTTCTGTCTACTCTAGAATAGGCCCGATGCAATTGGAAATGACATTGTTGCTGTAGAATTAAGTAACAAAACCATTACGTTTATCAAGACAGGAGCTAAATAATAGCATATGTTGCACCTAATTTAAGATCCCCTGTTTTAGGGCCACAATTCAGAGAATGCTCCACTTTTGCAGGTGCTACACCTTTTGCACATCAAATCAAATCAAAGTTTATTTATATAGCACTTTACATCAACACATTGCAGACCAAAGTGCTTTACATAAAAACACAGGGAAAAAAACATTATGTATAAAATGACATAAAATCTAAAAACACCAGCACACAAACCAAATAGATCAGTACTAGGTGTTCTGGAAGGCCTGTTTAAAAAGGTGAGTCTTTAGTCTGGACTTGAACAGCGGCAGGTCAGTGAGGACTCGCAGCTTGACTGGGGGCGAGTTCCACAGTTTGGGCCCTGCCACTGCACGATCGCCCCACGGCCTGGACCGAGACCTGGGCACATCCAGATCCCTCTGAGAGGAGGAGCGCAGGGCTCTGGGTGGGCGGAGAATGGACAGAAGCTCGGACAGATATGGGGGAGAGTGTCCATGAAGAGAACATTTAAAATTGGATTTGATAACGCAGAGGGATTGGAGGGAGGAGAGAATTGGGGTTATGTGGAGCGTCTGGATGTGGGCCAGGTCAGGTCAGGGTTAGTTTGTAAACTTCACCATCCTTAGGGTTAGGGTCAGGTATACGGTTAGATAGGATTAGTTTAAGGGTTAAGGTTAGTTTGGATTAGTTTAAGCGTTGTGTAGGTGATGTCATGGTTGGATCTCCACTTATCATTGGCTGCTAATGTCAGTGGCTGACCAATCAGGGAGTGACTGGCCTTTCCCATCCTGGGAAAAAATATCACCGGACGGCTTTTCTGTGTGGAGTAAAAAACTGCTAAAAAAAAAGTGCTGTATGAAAAGGGTTGGTAACTAGGATCCGAGGCAGGACTCCGTGTCATGTCTTATTCTGCTGAGGTGCTGTTTAAGCTGAAATGTCACTCAATGGCTGCGCGTCAAAGAGAAAGTAAAACGTGTCTGTGTTTGGCCTCATGTCCCGTCTCCTTGTGTCAATGTTTTTCTCTTTCTTCATATTGTCCAAAGTTACATCCCAAAACCAAAATGCTGCTCCTAATTCCACTGTGTTTTGGCGTGTGCTCCATCTGGCCTCTCCGTGTCCACCAATAACGCGCATCTGAAGCAACTACGAGTCGCAGCTCAGACCGGGATTTGACTGGCCGAAATAATAAATAATAAATAGTTTATTTTGTATTCATTGGGAGTTTGATTTCCTAAATTGCATGAGGAATGGTAAGATAAAAGTCCTTTAATAAGCAGGTTAAAGCAGACGTTTGTTTTTACTGTTCCTGCACTTTAGTATGGGTGATATTACTGACTGGATCAGTGAGGTTTTTTTTTTTTCCGTTTTTTTTTATATCTATATAATTTATCTTTTATTTATAGACTGTACTGTTAAGTTCAGACAGCTTTTAAGAATTGCAGTCCACATGTTCACAAATTATGAATAGGTCAAGCAACAATTTTGTTTGCTTGTTGCAATTTTCACTTCAAATTAATCTAATATTGTTTATTATGAAACAGACTGATTTATTGCTTGTGTAGGTGAAAAATACATGAGAAGACTTGCAACAATAATTACATTTTTAATCGCAATCGCAATATTGAAGAAAAAAATCGATTATTTTCCAAAATCGTTCAGCCCTAGTTTTTATTCATCGGTGTTGTGTCCCGTCTCTGTCTGTTCCTCCGACTCCCACAATGCATTGTGGTCTATACTGACATGTCTAGTGACCATCGCTGCTCAGATTGTGTGAATTTTTTAGTGCATTACTTTTTTCTATCTGGACATCCGGACACCGGGGCAAAATGGCGTGACCACGATGTAGGGGACTATGGTGTGGACTCTGGTCTATCCCGGGACTCGGGGACTTCACGGCGCGTTGTAGACGTTCCTGTGGGGATTATCTCGTCTCCCAGCGCCGATGACACGCGGCTCCTTTTCCTCCATCGATCGGATTAGGGCCCGGGCTCGGATTACCCCCTCCCCTGTCGCCCCCCCTCCTCCGCCCGATATGACTGATCACTCCCCGAAACAAGAGCCATCGAAAACCAGGCATCCCTAAAACGCGACGGGCTGGAATTTTAATGCCCGCGCCCTCCCCGGGTGAAAGCAAAGCACCCTGGGATATCGTGCGAGGGCTTGGCAGTGGCGGCGGATGAACGTTTGAGCGATGTCTAAACTGTAGCGCCATTAAAAACCTCTTAGGGCTTAGTAAAAGCGATCCCGAACTCTTTGTAGATTTTTTTTCCCCCCCCTTTGCCGCGCATGGGACACTCAGGTCAAAAGAGGTGGTTTCTTAAAGGGACAGCGCCGGTATTCAATGTCAGAAGGTTCCCACGAATTACCCCTTCAGAGCAAGTGTGTGTTCATGGCCACAAGGTTTCAGTTGTAGTGATAGTACGACCTTTATTGCAGAATTTTATTGTGTTAATTCTGAAATACTAATTGTGTAATTATAATATGAAACATATGACACAATAAAGTAACAAAACTAAAAAACAAATAAAAACTGTTATTGCAGATGGTAGTTTTAGAGCGATATTTTATGCACAGACTCTGTAATATATTTTTCCCTCTCTGCTCATTTTCTCCTTCCTAGAACACAAACCTATTTAACCTATTTAAATGGTTGAAACTGCCATTGTAATGAAAGATTTTAGTGTGTGTTTACAACAAATGAAAGCGGGAGAGCATCCATTTGAATGATGTTGTGTCCAGATTCATTTCTAACACTGCAATTATTCTCTGGGATGAGTTTCACAACTTCTAGGCAGCAAAACCGTCAGGGTATTTGTTAAGGCCGCACCGATTGTTCTCGTAATCGATTCATCTACAAAATATTGTTACAATGAATTGATTCATCGTTTGGCGGTGAAAGGTGTTTGAAAATGCTCTCTTTTCCCCACATAAAGCTAAAAGTGAAGCCGCTTGAGGACATGTTGATGGAGTGACGGACTGACTGCAGATGGAAATTAGCATTGTGCTAAATCTGGGGCAGCCATCTTTTTAATGTACCTGTCCGTTGTCCTTTTAAATAAATAACTAACTAACTAACTTAAAGTGAATTTTTTTTAGCACGAGGTTCAGGCTAATTCTGCTTTCTGATTGAATGAGACACAGGCAGATATTGATGAAATTTACAATGTACAAAACACTCGTCAAAATAAAAAAAAGATCAAAAGTACTATATTTTCATGACATTTTCGCTCTATTTGTTTACCAGAAAAGGATTTATTGATTACTAAAATAGTTGCAAATATTTCAATAATCGATTCGTTGTTGATTAATCGACTAGTTATTTCATCCCTTGTAATTTTAAAGAATAACAAAAAGGACACCGTCTGCACAGTAGAAAGTGGCCTTTGACTAAATGTAACTACGGTAACTGTTCTGATGTGGGGCAGTTGCAGTCGGTCAGCGACACCATGTGACGACCTGAACATCCTGAATGACCAGGTTATTCCATTAATGGGTTTCTTCTTCCCTTATCCCGGCTTTGTCATCTTGGAACGTGCCCCGCTCCAAGATGACAAAACCGGGACTTGTTGGGCTCACGTTGTGAAAGAGTGGATCAGGGAGCATGAGATGGATCATACGCCACAGAGTCCAGGATCTTTGGGATGTGCTGGAGAAGGCTTTGCACAGTGGTCACACTCTCCCATCGTCAGTAAAAGATCTCGGTGAAAAATGAATGTGACACTGGATCTTTGGACGTTGCAGAAGCATTTTTTTAGTCCGGCTTTGTAGTTTGCTCCTTCACATAAATGAAAAAATCAGATTTTTAACGCAAAGTCCTTTTCCCACGGCTTTTACAATACACTCATTTTATCCCATTACGAGAGAAAGAAGGTATAGTGCCTTTAATATTAAAGTTTCTGCATTTACAAGATTCTTTCTTTATTTTTTGTCAACATCTGAGAGAATTATATAACAGTAACATTTGTGTAATAATAATAATAATAATGCTAATATTAATTGGTTTTATATAGCGCTTTTCTGGACACTCAAAGACGCTTTACATTGCACTATTCATTCACTCCATACTTGGTGGTGGTAAGCTACTATTGTAGCCACAGCTGCCCTGGGGTAGAATGACGGAAGCGAGGCAACCAGTCTGTGCCATCGGCCCCTCCGACCACCACCAACTGTTCACTACATTCGCCAGGCTTCCTGGTGTTCCCAAACGGTCTCCCATCCAAGTACCGACCAGGCCCTTCCCTGCTTAGCTTCCAAGGTCTGACGGGATCGGGCAGAGCAAAGGCGGGATGGCCACAATCCTGTGTAGAGTTTCATTTGACTCAAAGTTACACAGTCGTGGCATTTGGTTCAACTGGATGCAACAAAAAGCTTCTTAATCCATCCAAAGTTCTAACTAACGAAACCCTGACCATGTTTTCTCTCTCTCCAGGCGGATGTTTCCGAGCTACAAGGTAAAGGTGACGGGGATGAACCCAAAAACCAAGTACATACTGCTCATCGACGTGGTTCCGGCCGACGACCACAGATACAAGTTCTGCGACAACAAATGGTGAGGTCTTCAGCCTTTATGTCATGTAACGGAAGAGGCTTCACGGGCTAATGTTCTGCTAAACCCCATTTTAAAAAGATTGGTCAAGCCGCCACTGTCCACAAAGTTCCAAACTCTTTAGAAATGGGTGGAATCAGCGGCAGGTCATTGGTTTCTACACCAGGGCAACACTCTCTGGACTTCAGCGCGGAATTCAAGCACTTACTGGAAACCATTTTACGAAAGGGGGGGAAAAAAAGACCGTATGAAGATTTTATGAGCATAATCTTTTAAACGCATAAGTGCCATTTCCATGTGCAAACCGTGGATGTGTTGTTGTAAATATCCGAATAGGGTTCCGCCCTCTGGCTCGTCGCCGATTTGTGTTACTCTGGAAAAGTATTCTCCCCATAGAGCGAAACATTAACTCATGCAGCCACAAACATGGACAAAAAAATGTGCTCTACAGGTTTCTCCTCAATGCGAAACACTGCAGTCATTGTTCCTTCACTCTATAGTGGTGGTAATCTCCGACCACCATCTCACTCTTCAATAACGAGGTGTCTTGCCCAAGGACACAGGGCATCTACAGCTTTCACAAAGGCTGGATTTTGTAGTGGGTTTTGTTGGTTGTCTAAATATTCACCGAAAATCACGACAAGGCATTTGTTTAAGGGCCATTTTGGGAACTCGCCTTATAGATTTTCATCCAAGAACACTCTTGAATCCTCATCGATGTGACTAACCCTCAGCCCTCTGGTTATGGGCTTAGGACGGAGCCACTGAAGGATTCAAATCACAACCGTGTTGAGTCGAGGTGGGCAATACATCGTCGACTAGATATGCAAATTTACTATATCGAGTTTATCTTCAAGGCCAAGAAATGTGGGAAAAATTTTGAAAATTGGGGAAGATTTGAAAAAGAAAATGGATAATAGATAAAGGAAATAGGGATAAGTAACATAGCGATGTAAATGGAGATGTTTGCTGCACACTCGCTGATAGCATGCAGAAATGTGGTAATTGAGAAAGTCCCCCAAAATACTGAGAGATTAATTTGTATGTGTGTGTGTGTGTGTGTGTGTGTGTGTGAGAGAGGGGCTGGTTGTCAACAGAATCTACATGTTTGTTGGATTTTGCCGCTCATAGTACGGAGCATTGAGGTTCCTTTTCAGAAGGAAAGTGATGTGCATACCCTCTGTATTGAAGCCCTCATTATTCTCCGTCAGTCCGAGGAGATTTCAAAGGCTTTTTTTTTTCCGGCGGCCGCTCGGGCTCTGGTCTCCGTCTCACACACCTCAGCCGGGGCCCTAATTACACTGATGTTTGAGCAGCGGGGCCCGCCTCCGTCTGGGGCCTCCGCTAACGGGCCGCGCTCAAGGGAACTGTGCGCTCGAACCGGGTTAACTGTTACCAAATGGTTTGCAGTGTGGCTTTGTAAGTTAAAGCCGCACTGCGCAGCATTTCCCTACAGTAAATGATATACCACAAGCATTTATCCATGAAAACACCTTAAAGAAACCCGCGTCTTTACTGTGAAGGCTCTCGCTCCTCACACCTGACTCGCTATAGCCAGCAGCGGGAATTCACCAGCTCGTCTCCATCCAGGTTTTGGTTTGTTTATGTTTATGTTGAGACTTAGCGCAAATAACCCGGAATGTTCCGCTGTGTGGCTTTAACATCGGATAGACCTTTATTGATCCCACTGTGGAGAACTTCGTTTATAACGGCTGTTCAACTTTTTCCACTTTATCCAAATCCACTTTATTTTTATGGCTCATTTTATGAGCAAACCCGTTCCAGTGCTGCAGGAAAGATCAATGTAGGACAAGAAAAGAAACATTTCTGTTTTTAGCTCCACCAGTCGTCATTAAAATGATCGTATTTATAAAACCACATGAGAGAAATAAAAAGGTATATCTAATTTGAACCAAAAATAGGTTACGGTTACTGTCCTTTATTTATTTTACAACAAATGTGCAATTAAATTTGTCCTCTGCATTTGACCCATCCTTCCATGTCACTGGGACGACCCATCAGGAGCAGTGGGCGACCCGTCAGGAGCAGTGGTCGATCACAGAGTATAGTTTTTCCTATACGCAAACTAGGCAAGGTGCGTAGGGCCCCCGCAGCCGCAAGGGCCCCGCATCTCAGTCAAACTACGGTGTTGTCACAGGCTCTCTGACAGCGCTCACTCGCTCTCCGCCTACTTTGCCTCATGTAACACCAAAACGCAGCAGTCGCTGAAGTGGATGAGCGGGACAGACCGACCGCCTTCCCCCTGTCACTTCCAAGGCGCGAGTGCTTCTTCCCGCTCGGCTGTCTGTCTCCTGGTGCTCGCCTCCCCTCCTGTGCTGCATGTCTCTCGTGTCCCGGACCCTGCTCTCTGTTTTCTCTGCTCGGACTCGGGGCTGCATCGCCACACTCTCATTTACACTCTTCTTATTGTCTCGAGCGGAGGATCAGGACAGTAGTTTGGCGAATAGACGAGAATAAAGCCGTACACATGACCTTTTTGTCTCAAAGAGGAGCTGAATCCACACGGTTCTCATCAGCACAGTTACTACAGTAACTCTGGTTCTCTGAATGTGCACAGTCTAAATCGAATTGGGATACTCACAGGCTGATTCTCAGTGGTGAGACAGAAATAACCGTCAGGTGCAGATTTCAGTTAGTTTTAAATCAGAGGTGAGAGAATGTGACCAGTTACCATGTACCACTTTAAAAAGTGGGGGAATAGACTAGTAGTCCTGAATCCCAGTCTGACAGTGGCTTAGTGGTTCTCACACAGAGGGCCAGGGCCTGAATTGAGGTCTTTATGGTCATTATGAAGTGAGGCCACTTCTGCCCTGCTCTCCTGCACAGTGGAACTGTTTTTGACCGTAACCATGGCATGCGTACTGTAGGGCCCCCGTGTTTGTTTTTGCTTAGGGCCCCAGAAGGGCCAGCAGCTTTCTGATGTGGAGCGAGGCTCATAACTTTAGCACTGATATAAATCTGGGAGAGGACGCACTTTAGATCAAGCACATTCCATAACCATGTAATATTTAGTAAGTGTCAAGTACATATAATCCAAAGCACTTTAGTTCGGACTCAAACAGATCGCACATGCACATGTGTGTTTGTGTAACTCACAAATACTGATCAGGCCGGGTTACTTAGGTCAGAATCACCTGGTTGGAGGATTCACTTATTGTGCATGTTTTGGGGTTCCTCCAGCTGTGCACTGTTGGGTGAGGGTCAGATGCAGGTCCAAAGACCTGAGGAAGTCACTTTGACAAGACATGTCCAGCTGTTTTCATTCATTTGACTTCATTCATGAATGACTAGAGCTGAAAAGGCCTTAATAACAACAACTAAACACATTCCTTAAAAGCAGTCTGTGGTCAGTTTCAGTTCATTAGACTTTCCTCCAGGAGCTTTCACAAACTCAGGTTTGAGTTTGGGAGTCTGGAATGCTCATAACATGACAAAGTGTTTTTATACAGCCAACATGGGTTTTCTCTTGTTGTCGTGTCGTTGAGTTTGTAGCAAGCAGGAAGTGACATCTTTGGAGTTACATTTGCCAAAATGCTACAAAAAGGCAACAAAGGAGATGCAGAACAACGGTGTATCCGACGCTACACTAACCCCAGTGTAATCCATCTTCTATGGTTTAGTACGGCTACAGCTATGACGTTGATGCGAGATGACAACAGAGATGACAAATGAGAGTCTATAATCCTAGTTTTAGTCTCATTAAGTACTTCAAATGTAGTTACATCCCTTTGACTAAAACTCTGACTGAATATGTTGGTGGACAAAAGAACCCTGGCTCACGTGGCCCTCTCCTCTGCCCTCTCCTCAGGATGGTGGCGGGGAAGGCGGAGCCGGCGATGCCCGGGCGCCTGTACGTTCACCCAGACTCCCCGTCCACTGGAGCCCACTGGATGAGGCAGCTGGTGTCCTTCCAGAAACTGAAGCTGACCAACAACCACCTGGACCCCTTCGGACACGTAAGGCCCGCTTCAGCGTCAGTTTAATTCAGCTCCTTTTACCCCTCTCACTTTTAATGTCAGAGTGAAAAACAGACCAGACCCTTTGTAGTTTTTCAGAAAGTCACTACAGGAGCTTTGGCGCTCCTTGGTCTTTCCCACGCGTATTCATTTACAAATACTGACAGGTTTGGGATCCACGTGTAGCATGAAAGGCTGTGACCGAGATGACGCTGTGGTCCTTTTTCTTTGTGGGAGACAGAAAGTCAGAGATAGGCAGATGTTACAAACTATCTAAGTTATCTTTACACGCTCACTCCACTTCAGTAGCTCCTACAGACTCCAAATAAACGTTTTTTTTTTAGAGGGATTTTTCATTATCTAATTGTTTGCCTGATTTAACATTTGAAGTTTTACAGATTTCTTCCCCCAGTAGTAACTACACTGCCGGGAAAAAATTAAAGTTGCCTCAAAGGAAAGTAAAAAATGCTCTAATATTTGGTCGGACCGTCTTCAGCTTTAATTACAGCTGTGCCAATGTGCAAAGATCCAGTATTGCATTAACCTTTCACCAAGATCTTGTATCGATGATGAGAGAGTGCGACCACTGCGCAAAGCCTTCTCCAGCACATCCCAAAGATTCTTTTAAACCTGGAGGCCAATCCATCTCAAATGATTCCATTCATATGAATCAAAAGGTTGGTTTCTCTCAAGTCCTTGGTGTGGGGGATGGAAGCATAGGGAGGACAGTTTCACTGAAGTAATAATTTGACAGAAAAACATTTCCATTTATTGCAGTAATATTTGACCAGTAGTATCTGCACGTGTACTTAAAACGCCACCATTGTCCATGTGTGCATTGAACCTGTGCACACATGGATCCTTGAACCGCCTTTTCCCCTCTCCACACACAGTTTGGCTCAAAGAGTGGGGTTCTCTCCTCTGATAAGTCAAAGGGACGCCTTCCTCTCATACGGGAACTTAAAACTCTCTCCAAAATGACCGTGCTTTGTCCAGTTCGCTAGCTAACCCTCTGATCCCTCCTCTGTGCTATAAGGTCCTAGTGTGGCGTACGCCTGTGTGCAAAGGCCCTGGAACTCAGGCTCAAGATGGCGGCGGCTCGTACTCACTAATTGAACTGGTAAACTGTGGGATTAGGCCTAAAGCTTTTTTTAAGGGGTGCGGGTGACATAATGCGAATCGTTAAAAGCGGGATCGCACTAATGGAAGTTCCTGCTGCCTTTCCCAAAGTTTTGAGCCCCATTAAACGGATCAGTGAGCGGCTGGAAACGCGGAGGAGCCTTGGCCTCGCCCCAATCAACCGCCGGGCCGCTGTTTGCCATTAAAGCCACGCTGCGGAACATTCCGGGTTACATGTCACCCGGCCGAGAGGGAGAGAGGAACAAAAACGCTTGTAAAAGTCAAAACATAAACAAACATGCCGGCCGTACTCAGAGTGGCCCTGGTGATCAGACGATGCAGATCTTTTCCAGGTTCTCCTCGTGACTTTTCCATCAAACGCTCTTCGATACGAGTGACCGAGCCGTTTACCGCCGCCATTCTCCTCCACGTGTACCGCTTTGTGGAGACGCCCTGGTGTAACACATCCGCGCTCAGTTTCCAGGTCTGAGTAGAAAACGTACTGTACACTTTCACCGACTGGACTTCAGCGGCGTGTCGTAACATACAGACTTCTAACCCTCTGCAACATTGTTTCTATTTGTATAACTCGTCCCGCCCTGCAAGCATGAAAAATGGCGCATTATAAATATGATAGGTGTGAAACAGCATCTTGTTGCTTAAAACTAGCAGCACGATGCAAATCTGCAAGAGACAGCGTTTATATTCCCTGTAATAGATCATACCTTAACCTCTTACCCCCCACCTTACCCAAGCACATTTTCTCCAGTTCGGCTTTACCCAAATCTTAAGGTTTCTCAACTATTACAGTGTAACGCCTCATTTGAAAGCTAAGGCCTACAAAACTGATTGTAACTTTTTTGTCGCGTTGTTTCTTTTATGTCGCAGTTTTTGACGTGTTTTCGTTGCTTTTTTGTGGCTCTCTTGTGGCTTTTCCATCACTTTTTTTTGTTTTGTTTTTTGTAGCTATTCTGTTAAGCCATGTATTTCTCGCTCTTTTGTCACTACTTTTAGATTTGGGTAAAGCCAATCTGGAGAAAATGTGCTTGGTTCAGGTGGGGTTAAGAGGTACATTTGTGTCCATTAAGGTGTTAAAGTAATGATTTTTAACCAGGCTTTGACAACTGTCGCTAAGCACTTGATCATTAATGCTAACAGATATAAGATCAATAGACTTTCTGAGGGAAAGGTTTCCTGGACTAGCTTACGAACTGCACTCAGAAGATCGAATGCTGTTTTTATGTTCTGTATTTATTTCTTTGATACGGAAGAGGGCCTAATGAACTTAAACCTCATGTTTGGCTCCCTCTTCTCCGAGCCAAGTCCTCACAGTAATTTATCAATTTTATTTTCACCATTTTGATTATATCTGATTCTGCTCATTCGGTGACATGTTTCCACTCCCACTCCGTGAGCCGTCCAAACACAGCGGCTGGTGTTTCTCTTGTACAGTGGACGGAGTGAGCTGGCTCCCCGGGGCGCTGCGGGGCCTGTCTGAAGTGGTCCATCACACACGCACACACACACAGTCATTAGGTCCATAACCCACAGTCTGGGGCGGGGGGAGGCTGTCAGCTCCGCTCTGCGTCTGAGCAGACAGCCACAGCCACGGCGCGGATAAACTCCCACCCGGCAAATGTGAATGCACTTTTTCTCCATTTATAAGGCTCTAAGTCCCGCTGACGTTCGGATTAGCCAATCAGAGGAGTCCGCGGTTAGTCCGAGCTAAACAAACATGGCGGCTCACATGAGTATGAAATGAAAAAAGACCCACCCCTGTATCATGCTTCATCTATGACGTTTTATCGACGAGTGCATCACAGTTTTTTCAGAATCTCGCTTCCTCGACATTCCCACGCTTATTCATTCTCTAATCTTGACAGGTTCGGTATCCACGTGTAGCACGAAAGGCGATCGAGATGATCCAAATGATCCAATGGTCACTTCCTGTCTGGGAAACAGCAGCGGCTAAAAAAAGCCGGCAATATACATGCACATGCGGACGTTACAAAACTTAAAGGCCCGTTTTCTCAAAATCTGCTTTTCATTCCACTCTTGCAACAATATCTCATCTTTAGTAGCTCCTACAGACCTCACAGGCTTGGACTTGCCCATATTTGTAAGGTTTCTCAGAAGGATTTTGTAATATCTAATTCCTAACTTGATTTATTGAGTCGAAGCAAACCTTTGTGACTCGTATATTGACAAAATAAAACCCATTATGACATTCCATCATTGTAACTGTGGGCAATTTTTTGCCATTTTTAATGCCTTAAGTAACACATTTTTTTTAGATGGAAACATAAAATGTCAGCTCTATTATCTATTATCTATCTATTATCAGCAGATACTGGCTAGGAAAAAAAAAGGGACATAATGAAGCTTTTAATGCAGCTGAGAAGCAGAGCGAGCTTTGGAACAGGGAGTCAGACACAGAGAGAGACAGAGCTGAGGTTGGTTGACGCTGATGGTCTGAGACAGAGCTGGACCGCCCCTGACCCCAACTGCTTCTGCCTGAGTGACCACGGCGCTAAACACGCACTCACGCTCGCACTAAGGCACATGTCGCTACCCCGTTTGCCCCACTGGTGGATGTCTGCTGTTAAACTTGCTTCACCTTTTGAAAGACATTGTCCACAATCCGCTTTAGTTTATCCCAGAAAGAGAACGATAAACCATTGTCATTGCCGTGATGACCAAGACAATCTGGACCAGGTTTAATTGGGCTGGAAGGGATAGGATAACTAGATATCCGGATTTATTCTGGATAGTCCTGGATGTGTCCGGAACGAAAACGGCTGTCCTCCTTTTGGACACTTGTCTGGTGCTATTGTGCACCTCTGACTCCCTTCACCGCTGTTGGCACTGTTGAATCACGTATTCATTAGAACCGCCACCGCTGTTTCCACCTTTCCCTGTCAAATACTAGATACTCAGACCCACATCTCAGCATGAGCCAAGCAGGGAAGTGCATTCATAGCTTTTGATTTTGTCCTTAAGAAGAAGAAGAACCTTTATTTATATAGCGCCTTTAACAGATTTCACATAGCCACAAAGCGCTTTACATGAGAGCATTTTACATTCACTCCATACTCATGGTGGTAAGCTACATTTGCAGCTTCAGTTTCCCCTGAGGGAGACTGACAGAAGCACTGTCGCAACTGCACACATCTGCGCCAACGGTCCCTCTGACCACCTCCATACATTCACAAATTTCATTCATCCTGGCCTATTGTACATGTTTTTGGTGGTAGGGGAAACCGGAAGAAACCTACGCAGACACTGGGAGAACATGCAAACTCCACACAGAAAGGCCCCGTCCAGGTGTGAATCAAACCCGGGACCTTCTAGCTGTGAAGCGAGAGCGCTAATCGCTGTGCTACCGTGCCGCCTTCTTAAGAAAGTAGTTTGTGCATGAGCCAAAGGAGCGCTGACCCCTCCCTTTAGCGTAACCATGGAGACCTGTCACTATCACCACCAAATGCACCACCATGATCTTGAAGAGTGCAAATGCTGAACTTCTAATGACGTGTTTTGCTCCTGAGAATGAGTACCTTTTAGTGTGACATGACTTGGTTTGAAAAGAAAAAAAGAATGCATAGCTTATATATTTTTCTGTCTTTGGAAGGTCCCATTAGGGATGTGACATTTGTGACCGAATCGGCTCTTTGACCTGAACGGTTCCAACCAGGTCTAATTTTTGTAAAGAGCCGGATCTGTGTCTGTTTGATTTTATACAATTTTGTATAAAAGTATAACTGAGGAAACTCTAGAAAGCAGCACATGAGCAGAGCAGAAACCACGAGTGAAAAGTCTTTGAGCGGAACATGACTTGTTAAAGAGCAACCAAACACCAAATCCAATTTGCTGATAAACGGTGTAAATTGGTGTTGAATACATTTCAATATTTTGACATTTTGTGCAAACATGTTCAAAATCCCAAAAATGTTTTGCAGTTGCATTGATAGTCCACAAAACGTCCCGGATCCGGAGAACGTCATCAGTTCTGCCCATGGTTCTGCCGCTGTGCTCCCGTCTCCGTCATGTAGCAACCAGGAAATGTGCAACGCACCTGGCCGACGAATTTTTGTAGGTGTGTTGGTACTTTAACCAATCACAAGTCATGAGAGTGTACCAACTATCCTACGGGAAAAAAAATCACTTTTCGGCGTGACACTGGTAACAGCAGTGTGTCGGATCTGGGGGGCTTGGTCTGAGGCTGTTAACAAAGCAAGACACCACCAAAACACTCATCTGTCTCCAAGACCACCACTTTGGCAGCAACTTTTGACTTTTGTTTGTGGGTTAGGAAAAGGATCTGGCACTATTAAGATGTATCCTTTTTCAATCAAGATTAGTCCCTCTAAGCAAATTCATTTTATAGAACAGCATGCATTTTCTGGCTGGTTTCTAAAAGAGACAATATGAAAACAATATGAAAATGATTTTATATATATATATATATATATATTTTAAACAGCTCAAACAAACAGGAATAAATCCAAGATATTCGACTCCCATCAAAGAACCATAAATCCCATCTCTAGATTCCACTTTTTGGTCACGATACAATACAGAAATCTTTTCATGTCAAGCATTAGTAGCAGTCTTTCCTCGGAGAACAGAAACAGCCTGCCACTGAAAGACTAGTACTTCCATGGCACTAATTATTAAATCCTATTCATGGGTTTCTTTTGCAGATAATCCTGAACTCCATGCACAAGTACCAGCCGCGTCTGCACATCGTCAAAGCCGACGAGAACAACGCTTTCGGCTCCAAGAACACGGCCTACTGCACCCATGTGTTTCCGGAGACCTCCTTCATCTCGGTCACCTCCTACCAGAACCACAAGGTACTGGTTTCTTCATCTCGATCACCTACTACCAAGTTTCTTCATCTCAATCACCTCCTACCAGAACCACAAGGCGCTGGTTTCTTCATCTCGATCACCTCCTACCAGAACCACAAGGCACTGGTTTATTCATCTCGGTCACCTCCTACGAGAACCACAAGTTACTGACTTCTTTGTCTTGGTCACCTCCTACCAGAACCAGAAGGTTCGTGACTGCAGTGGGTCTTTAGACACATTAGGCCCGACCTCCCGTCTACGGTCCAGATGAGATCATCTTGCATGTGTGCAAATGTTGCTCCATGTGACTGCAGCCAGTGGCGTGAGGGCGTCGCTTTCCTTTTACAGACCCGTAATCTTTTCCTCCTTTCCATCACACTGCCTCTTGTACTTCATTCAGCATCTACGCTCAATCCTTAATAAGCTCTTACCAGACACAAGCTACACACTTTATTTATCCCACTGTGAGTTAAACACTGTCCATGTCCCGAGAGAAAGAGAATATATCGCTGGTCCTGCTGTGGCGCTGGTGAAAAGCATGAGGCTCTGCACAGCAGAAATGTGATCCAAACAAAAGCAAGCGTGATGTGAAAGTTCTTTTGGATATCAACACCTCAGGTATTATGTGATAGATTTAAGATGAGAGATAAGATAGAACTTTATTGATCTCATAATGGAGAAATTCACTTCTTACATCAGCTCTCATGGAACACTCAGGATGTGCAAAAGAGTGAATAGAGGGATCATATATACAATGAATTAAAAAAAAAAGTTAAATCCTCTGGAGGGTCTTACATTCTTGTGCAAATTATATTTTTCTCAGATTTCCAAATAGTCAATTCAAATGAAAGTCAGCATCATTTTCAAGTCTTTAACCCTTGTGTGGTCCTTGGGTCATTTTGACCCGAAAGCCACTGGATCCCATCCGAATGGCCCAAGAGCCACTGAAGTATTTTTGTAAAAAGAAGCAGAAAAAATATGAATGTGTGGTAATTTTCAGGCTCTTTTTTGAAGTGTACATTTTTTGACATTCAGGTCTTTAAAGGGTGCAAAATTGAAGGACCACACGAGGGTTAAAGGAATATTTCAGGATTTTTACATTGGGCCTCATTTCCTAGTTATCCAGAGTGTTGTTGATGTCTGGAGATATTTGTTTTCTTAAATTCATGCACGGCTACAGCATTTCTACGGTAACAGCTAGCCTGCGTTAAAAACAGTCTGGCGCACTCCACAGTGCACCTGAGGTAAATCACTTATAACACCAGACTAACCATATAAATGTCTGTGTCGATAGAATAATTTTAACCATTTAAAATAACTTATATTTGAGCAGCATCAGCTTCATGGCTGTAAGCTAACGCAGTGGAGGAGTGATCTGCGAGAAAATAGTCCCTCAAAATGTGGTAATTCATGTGATGTCAGTTATATTTCAAAAATTATTCTATCGACACAGACATTTATATGGGTAGTCTGGCGTTATATGTGATTTACCTCAGGTGCACTGTTTTTAATGCAGGGTTGCTGATAGCATAGAAATGCGTTAGCCTAGCAATAGCCTAGCACCACTAAGCTCTTCAAATATAAGAACTGCATGAATTTAAGAAAAAAATATCTCCAGACATTAACGACACTCTGGATAACTGGGAAATGAGGCCCAATGTCAAAAATCCTGAAATATCCCTTTAACTGTTAGAGGATCATTTGAATGTGATTGAAAAAACCTCCCAATGATAACAGTATTTTTTTTTCAAAAATTTACAACTTAAATTAACAAAAAAATTTACTGTTCCAAATGATTATGCACAACAGATTCAAAACATTTTATAGGTTGTGAAGAACTGAAAATTGTCATATTGGAGGTCATATTTACTGAAATCAAAAACGATCTCAATCAAAAATCAGGTCAAGTTAAAAATATTATTTCAACATAGGACCCCTTATTTGATAGCAGCTTCAAAATACTTGTATCCATTAAACTTGTGAGTGTTTGGAGAGTTTCTGCTTGGATTTCTTTGCAGGAAACTGCCTCAAACCCTCATAGATGTTTTGCTTGAGGCTCCAAAGGTCCTCAATAGGGTTGAGGTCAGGGTAGGATGGGGTCCACATTGCATGAAGATGATTTTGTTAGGGAAAGCACGGCTCTTCTTTTTGTACCATAGAAGAAAGTGGTCAGTCAGTAACTCCACATATTTTTCAGAGGTCATTTTCACACCTTCAGGGAGCCTAAAGGGGCCGACCAGCTCTCTTCCCATGATTGCCCCCTCCTTGCTGACATTGCAGCCTTGTTGGGACATGGTGGCCAATCCCCAACCATCCACTACTCCATCCATCTGACCATCCAGGGTTACACGGCATTCATCAGTGAACAAGACTGTTTGAAAATGAGTCTTCATGTATTTCTGGGCCACTGCAGCCGTTTCTGCTCGTCAGCTTCAATGAACAGTTTAGGGGATTGACGGTTTATGCACAACTGCAGCCTCTGGAGGGTCCTACACCTTGTTCAGGAGACTCCAGAGGCACCAGCAGCTTCAAATACCTGTTTGCTGCTTTGTAGCAGCTGTTCTCTTAATCTGATGTGTTTGTCTGGCAGAAACCGTCCTCATTGTGCCTTTATCTGCTCAAACCCGTGTGTGCTCTGAATCCGCCACAAATCTCTTAACAGTACGATGATTACACTTCATCTTTCGTGAAATATTGAAGGTTTTCATTCCTAGTCCAAGGCATTCAACTATTTCACGCTTTTCATCAGCAGAGAGAGCCTTTCTCTTTCCCTTATTGCTTGAAAATGGTGGTCTGCTAGCTTAATAATGTGGAACAGGGGTGGCCAACCGGTCAGAGGCCAAGGGCCGAAATGTTCAACCTTGATCTTGTGAAGAGCCACAAAGGCACCGACCATTCGCGAAATCCGAGTGTGGTAGTTTAATATGATTAAATGTAATGAAACTGTTATATTTAATCATAATAAACAATAACTTTATGCCTGGCCTTTTTCTTTTCAATAATTGTGGTAGTTTTACTCCTCACCTAGATTGAAATAAATGTATATTAAATAAACTGACATTTTCTGCTATTCTGTTCTGACTGGGACAACATTTGATCTATTTATTAACAATATTATTATTTCGAATAGTTTTTGTTGTTGCTTGTTTTGTTTTTTTCAATGCTGGTGTATATTTGTGTGTGGGGCCCTGCCCACTGAGCCCCCTCCTCTGGTTCGCCCCTGGCCTGTGCGCTCAGTGCCTGCAGCCTGGTCCTGACTGGACTGTGCAGAGAACGAACTTTAGGCTGCACAAAGTTCATAAGCTTTAATCAGGACCCTCTGGAGGACGTCTGCAATTCTGTTTTATGTTGCATTTGTTACAGTTGCAGCACATGTGACAGAAAAGGCAATGACTTTGCGTATTTCCGCGTTACGATGTCGCGCTTCGCATCATATGCTTCATTAGAGCTCCGCTTTTTTATATTTACTAATTATGATCTTTTTCTGTGAATATGAGGCCAACTTTCATCAAATAAAGAGTAGGCTAATCAGAAACTTGAAAAGCACGGAAGCTGATCCCAGTGCCACGATCTGCCTGACTGTTGTTTAACCTCCCCTACATCCCGCTTTGAGCGAGGCTGCTGCACGAGCACCTTTTACACGCCGCCTCGGAAAGAAGAGAGACAGACTCTCGTTCATGCGTAGAGATGGAAAACAGGGTCTGTAGGACTATGGTTGGATTTTTGGTCAAGATTCTTAAAGACTGTTACAGTTTATGGGCAACATGTACCAATTCTTTTGCAAAGAGCCGCATTGTGTTAAAAATATCTAATCATGCAAAGAGCCGCACTCTGATTGGCCAAGGGCCGCATGCGGCCCGAGAGCCGCGGGTTGGCCACTCCTGATGTGGAACATCCTTCTTCAGTAAATTACTTTTTCCCTTAACTAGACTTACCTAACAACTAATTATCACAGGTGTCTGAGACTGATTTCAGTTATTCAAAAAGCCGTAAGAGTCTCACGGTGAGACACAATACCATCCACGAGTTTCATTGAAAACCCTTTTTTTTTTTTTTTTTTACCTTTATGACACTGAAATACAATTTGCATAGTAATTTGGAATGTACTGTATATAAATAATAGAAATTAGAATATAATATATTGTCAAAATGTCAACGCTGGCAGTGCAAAGTTTAGTCATAGTGCATTGTCAATGATACAAGTGACAAAAATAATTTGTGTAACTTTATATCAGGCTCGTGCTGCGGTTAAAACCAATTGGCCTATCATGTGAGAGTCTGACCCAAAAGTGCCGCGGCACCAAAGGGTACAGTCCCGACTCCCGATTCTCCAGCATGCCCCTGAGGATAAGGCTCTGCTCTGATTGTCTCCGGCGTAAGATTGGATATATTTGTGGATGTCTGCCTACTGTTCATTTGTGTCTTAACATGGCACAAGTAAACAATCCAAACTCAACTAATGTATTAATCACTATGGACGATGAACAGACTTCACCCAAGGAGACTTCTGTGTTTATAAAGTAAGTGGTGGCCAAAGTCATGTTTAATGAAAGGACGATGACACTGTATAAACATTGATTGTGTATTTAAAATAATTCATAATTGAAAAATGCAAAGATTTGTGTATTGATGTCAAATAAAGTGTAAGGTAAATATGACTAAACCAAGTGTTTTTTGCCAGAGTGATTATTAGCTTGTTAGATTGTTTGCAGACGAGTCTAAAACAAAAAAAGGACGAGGGTGAAAGAAGAATGGGACGAGAAACAGTGGACTTAAATCGCAGACCTTTTTGTGCACAAGTCAATAAACCCATTGATAACCATCTCAAACAAACGTATACCCTTTTTTTATTTTGCAGATCACACAGTTGAAGATCGAGAACAACCCATTTGCCAAAGGATTCCGAGGCAGCGAGGAGGGAGACCTCAGAGTGTCCAGACTACAGGGGTAAACAACTAGACAAGGTTTATTTTAGGAATGTTTGCTCCATTCTACCGTGTCCTTTCACAAAATAAAGCTCTCAACTTCCTAAACATCTCGTCATCCAAATGTGTTTTCTTTTGTGGAAGGCACCAACCGCGAAAGTCTGTTTTCCAATAGCGCACATGACACCAAACTTTCCAGTCCTGTACTTAAAAATATTTTTATTATTAGATCGCTACATTTATTGGCGGATTTCTTTGGTAACGTTCGTTGTTGTAACGTTTTGCAAAGTAACGTGTCTCTCGCAGGAAGGAGTACCCGGTGATCTCCAAGTCCATGGTGCGTCAGCGGCTCATCTCGTCGCACTCTCACCTGTCGGGTAAACTGAGCTCCGGAGTGTTACAGGGGCACCCCCAGGTCCTGTCCCAGTATCAGTACCACGACCCTGTGGTGAGTCCCGACCAGGAGCCCCTGTCCAACCACTTCAGCCAGAGAGAGCCCGGGCTGCTCTACCACTGCTTCAAACACAGAGGTACCAGCACAGAAGCACACGCTGAGCTCTAGGTTACTTTAGATTTAGAGATAGACACTTGAAAGTAAGACCTTGTAATCTTAAAGCTCTGATTTCCCTTGTAGATATTCATAGTTATGAAACAGTTATTAATGCCACACAGGCCTCTGGTTGGCAGTAGCCGAGAGGGTTGGATGATTTTGGTCAGGAAGCTGGAGTTTGTAGGTTCAAACCACCCTGCTCTCACACAGACACAGGATGATCTAGACCAGGGATTCTCAACCTTTTCAGTCTCATGTACCCCTTGGACCTGTCGGGTATACGGCCATTTATTTCGAAAGTTATCGACTAAAACTAAAAAAGACGATGTGTAGTGTTTAAATCAAAGCGAAAATACTCTGAAAAACATACCTTTTACCACAAAGTTTCAGCTTTCCTTTAAAGGCAATATACAAATATGACTTGTTTTTTTCTTCTTACTAAATTTGAAATAATTCAAAGTACCTGTACCTGTACCTGGTTGGAAAACACATTATCTAGATCAGGGGTTCTTTCAGACTTTATTGAGCTGACAATGAAGAAATTCACTTACTAGACAGAAAATGATGTGCAATAAAGTAAAAGTAACTAGGTATCTTATATACAATAAATAGAAAGCTTAAAAGGGCAAAATTGTGTGTGTGTATATATAAATATAAATAATAAAAATAAAGAAAAATCTAATCTTTGCAGTGCAAAGTTTACGGTCATAGGGCGTGTGGTTGATAAAGTGACACTTATATAGAAGTTATTGCATAATGTTAATTTAGTGCTGTATTTTGATATTTGGCTTAATTTCAGTAAAAGTGACTGTTTTAAATCAATAATACATCAAATTCAATGTCAGAAATATAATTATAATATTGTCAGAAAATCGTCCCCAGTGTCCTGCGAACCCCACTTTGGGAACCACTAATCTAGACCAGGATATATATACGCACCGTTAAAGGCCCTACAAGATACAACAACAGTTTTGCTGTTTGCTTTTCATTATGATACAGGACAAGGCACCCTGAAACTTAACCACTGGGCCACAGAAGCACACACTGTATTATGAGTTCATTTTGCTTTGATTTGTATTTACAGGGCCCTGGTTAGAGGTTTCTGTTGCTCAGGCAGAGTAAATCAAAACTTGTGTTGTCGGTAATTTTAAGATTGTGAGTTCGATTTGTGAATCAAGTTGAGTGAAGACAGTGGCTCATATTTTACAGTATAATGTTGAAGATGTCCTGAGAGGGAAGAGAGACACTGAGCCAAGTACCACGGTGAAGTTTGATTCCACAACCTCCAAGTGTGAGAGCGACTTTAATGTGCAGCAACTCCCCCTCTGGACCGCAGCACTCTCCTGCCATGATGGGGTTGGTTTGTGTTTAAAGTGAAGATACTTATTGTTATTGTAGAGTGATTAATGCCATGGGGGCCCTTGGCCCGTGGAAGCAGAATAGCTCAGTGGGGAGGGAGTTTGCTCAGGAAGTTGGAGGTTGTGAGTTCCAGTCACACCGGCGCCATTAGTGCAGATCGACTAGATGTAGATCTGAGCATCCACACACCAGCAGAGTCTATAACTAAAGTGCTACACATGTAAGCTCAGTTTTTCATTATTGTTGAATTGTAAGCCCCAAAACACTGAAACCCACAGGAAGAAGTCAACCTCACAGGACAGCAACCACGGCAGGAATCAAACCTACTGTTCACGGGAGCTGCGCCTCAGCAGCTCACACTACTGTCATTGTCATTTTGATTACCTTTATAAGATGGTCACAACTCATTTCACTTAGATCAACTACATATTATTGAGACTTGAGACTCTGATGTGGCCATAGCTCAGTTGGTAGAGCACTTGACAGTAAGCCTTGTGTTCTTGAAGTTCTAAGTTCGAATCTCGCCTGGACACATTTAAATGAGAGGTGTTAGTGTGATTAATGCCGTATGAAGGCTATTGGAGGTGGCAGTTTAGCTCAGGGTGTAGGAGACTGGGGTAGAAAGTCAGAGGTCCTGGGTTCAAACACCAGCTCCCACTCAGACGCTGGATCCCTGTGACTCTGGGTCTAAATCGGGACTCACGGTGTGCTCCAGCCCCAATCTCCCTGCACCCGCGGGTGCCTGATTATCTGGGGATGCAGAACAAAATGAAACAAAAATGTTTTACCATGATCTAAGCATGACTTCAAACATCCTTGACTGTACTGGACAACCAGACTCAACCTACAGTCTCACAGAAGGAACAACACTTTACTGCCCTGTAACTTAACCACTGGACCACAGAAGCACACAAAGACTATCATGAATTACTTTAATTGTTATGGAAGTTCATTATTCATTTTGCTCAGATTAATTCCATATAAAGACAGTTGGTGAGGCAATAGCTCAGCTGGTAGAGCGTTTGGCTAGAAGAACTGTGTCGCCTAAAATAAAGGTTCTTAGTTCAAATCTCACATGAATGAACAGAGTCGTAGTTTTAAGGTATAAGGAGATCCTAGTGAGAGTTAAACTCAGTCTCCCGGTAGGAGAAAGACTTCTTATTCCCTTGCATCTTAAATACTGGACCACACCGCAGCACAATCCACACTCATGTTCAGGTTCATTTGTGTCATAGCTGCTTGTAGCGATGCTAATGTCCTCGTCCTCCCTGTGACTGCGGATCTGAACCGCGATGCTTGCCGTTCAGCAGTTGTGTTTTTTCCCCATGATTATTAAAGTATGAAATCAGCCACTTGACCACAGAAGCACACAATTAATTTAGCTCAGATTAATTGCACATGAAGACTCTTGTCTGGAAGAGGCAGAAGCTCAGTTGATTATGATACTTATGTCCTCTGTAATCTGACTCTACACATTGTTTTTTAACTTTTCAATACCCTGCAACTTAACCACTGGTCGACACAAGTACACACTGACTGATTTACACAATTCATTTTCCCAGATTATTTATGTTAGAGGGTTGAGTCATTGAGAGGGTTGTATGTGAATTGGCCGAATGACAAATCGACTGCACTCTGTTATACAAACACATACACACAAAGCAGCTTAAAATAAAAGCTGGGGAACTATAGTGACAACATGAATCCCCTGTCCAGTGGGATCTGCGACGTGTTTTTCTTTTGAAGTCTTCATTTCATCTGACCCCATCGATGTGTGTGTTGCAGATAACGGCCGTCACTTGGAGCTGGGCTGCAAACGTCCATACTTAGACACCGCCCCTTCTGCCCCCGAGGAGCCTTACTTCAGATCTCCGCCTTCCTACGACTCGCCCCTGCTCTCCCACCCTTACTGCCCCGACGCCGTGCCCCCGCCACCGCCCCGGGAGCCCTGCATGTACAACAGCCTCGAAAACGACCATCCGAGCAGCCAAGACTCGGAGGAACTCCCGAACTCCCTCAACTGTAACGTGTGGATGCCGCCTTACCCGCGCTACAGCGTGGAAGGAGTGCCCTATCAGTCCTTCACCCACTTCCCTAACCCCGCAGCGACTATAGCCCCCAGACCGCAAGCCGACGTCTACAACGCGGCGGCGGTTCAGAGAGGTTTGCCGGTCCTTCCCGCTCCGTCCGCCGCCTCCACCTCGGCCTGTTCCGGGTCCAGGGAGAGGGCGTTGTATCACAAAAGGCCCAGCAGAGATTTCTCCGGGTACGCCCCGCAGGGAGCCATTTCCACGTACCAGTATCAAGTGGGGCTGAACTCCTGGACTGAGAGCTAACGTGGAGCAAAAGCGCAAACGCGGGGAGATGCTAACGGCTAACGGTACCAACTAGATTGCACTCAAAAAGCCATACAACGTTTTTCGAAACATGACTTTATACTTGTGTATCTGTAATTGGTTTTAATGCCCGCCTTGTATTTATTTTGTTATGGACGACATTTACAGGACGCTTCAACGTTGAAAACAGAGATTTCCCTGACGTGGTCTGGGCCGTCTGATGTCGCAAACAGGGACTCTTGGCTTCGCGGAGTTGTCATTGGTTATTTGTGTCGCCGAAACATTTATGTGATTTCTTTCATCTTTAAACACAAACAAACTGGTAAACTGTGGGATTACAAGCTCAAATACAAGCTGGTATTTAGCTTGTTTTTGTTTTTAGTTCAATCTGCACACCAAGGGTAGCGGGAAGAGGCAAAAGCCCACTCACTTCCCTTTCAAACTCCTGCCCCTCCCACCAACTTCCTGTTACCCATTCACATGGAAGCAAATAAAAAACAAACATAAAGAATAGCTGACAAATGATTCAAATTCATGGTCTATTTTCTCCTCAACTGGTACCAAATGCACTATGGAAAGATGAATAGGATCAAATGAATAAAATGCACTGCCCAGGCCATGCTGGAAAAGTAAATGTCACTGACTGTAGTCGAACAGCCTTTATGTAGCAAACAGGGCTGAACGATTGGGGGAGGTTTGTTACTTTTTTCACAAGGGAAATGGCGTGGTCAAAGTTGATCTTTCAAACCAATTCAATAGCAACAGAATACCACTTTTAATAGAATAAAAACAGAACAGACATGAACAAAATCTGGGAATATGCATTTACAAACTAGACAAATATGTAGACTAGGATTATATCAATTTATATTCAACATGAAAGATGAGCATATCAAATATAAGGCATTAACAGTTTTTATTTGTGATAAATCCTTAAGGAGGCAGATGTTTTGTTGTTTTTGAAGACATTATATTACATAAATAACTACTAGCTGAGCAGACGGAAGAGGAGTCCACGTGTGTCTTTCCACAGCCTTAAAAAGGTTTGTTTGCCAAATTATGTCTGAATACTGAATCAGAGATTCAACTTGTTCTGTCTTTATGTTCCATCATGTACAAAATAAATGCTTTTTTTGGGAGAGTAAAACCATATTTTATTGTAACAACGTTTTCATGAAATTAAAACATGATGTCAAACAGGTGTCTACTGCTTTTTCAGAGTATTACCACTTTTTTCCTACAATTATATTTGTGTGTGAGCTTCAGAGGAGAGAGACGGAATATGCAGGAAAACATGCAGTAATGTAATAAATGAAGTCCAGAACTGTTTTTTCATGAGGGAACATAACCACATTTAGAAAAGCACAGGTGTGTCGTATGTGTTTGGAGCCACTCTTAAAACACGTCGATGTCCAACAGTACCTGCATCCACGAGCGGGACAGGAGGCGGAGTTTGTTTTGGTGGGGAGTGACTGTCTTAGGGGCACAGAGATATTTGCTACAAAGATCCAACAGACGTAAAGATATTTTAAACCAACCAGGTGCTTCCCAACCTGGGGGAGCGCTCCTGGTCAGAGGCAAAGTCCACAGATTGTTTTGTTAGAAAGGTGTCCTTCTCGATCATTTGTCGTCTCTTTGTGTGTGTGTGTGTGTGTGTGTGGTGTCAGGGTAAGTAACATGTTTGACTCTTTTGCAGGTTTCAAATCTTAGTATCGTTAAGTCTGTGGCTTCATGCCGACGTCTACAACGCGGCGGCGGTTCAGAGAGGTTTGCCGGTCCTTCCCGCTCCGTCCGCCGCCTCCACCTCGGCCTGTTCCGGGTCCAGGGAGAGGGCGTTGTATCACAAAAGGCCCAGCAGAGATTTCTCCGGGTACGCCCCGCAGGGAGCCATTTCCACGTACCAGTATCAAGTGGGGCTGAACTCCTGGACTGAGAGCTAACGTGGAGCAAAAGCGCAAACGCGGGGAGATGCTAACGGCTAACGGTACCAACTAGATTGCACTCAAAAAGCCATACAACGTTTTTCGAAACATGACTTTATACTTGTGTATCTGTAATTGGTTTTAATGCCCGCCTTGTATTTATTTTGTTATGGACGACATTTACAGGACGCTTCAACGTTGGAAACAGAGATTTCCCTGACGTGGTCTGGGCCGTCTGATGTCGCAAACAGGGACTCTTGGCTTCGCGGAGTTGTCATTGGTTATTTGTGTCGCCGAAACATTTATGTGATTTCTTTCATCTTCAGACACACAAAAGGAGGAGGTGCAGTGCCCGCGAGATGCATATCTTCACAAAGAGCTTCGATGCTACTTGGTACAGCCAATTACAATCGATAGGAAATCTCCAAATCTCCAAAGTCAGCTATGAAGTGATGTCAAGCCAAGTTTCCTTAAATGCGGTCCACGGGTTGACAACGGCTAACAACTTCAGAATGTGTAATGCCCTTTGAGTTTAAACTCCTCTAGAGTGCCCTTGGCTTCATTGAGTGAACTTTCCCAGCTCTGGTTAAAAGCTAAAGTCAGTTTAGCAGAATGTGTTCCCTCTAATAAAACCATTCTTCGTATTTGCATTTGCTACTATCGCTACACTATCTATGCTCAGTTCTCATCACTTCTTGACTTCTTATGAAAGCTCCGAAAGAAACACTTAAACCCTCTTGAGCAGCTGTCTTTGCAACAAAAGCCGTATAATCAAACCTTAGTCGATTTATGCCCCAGAACGAGGACGGGGCGGGGCGCGGGGGGCTGGGAGGCTTCTCATAACTGCACCGGCCGCTGAGTTATGGTGATGTCTCAGGCCTGGGTAATGTCAGCACCTCTGAGCGTTTCTCATGGAGAGGGAGCTAGCAGCAAAAATCAACAAATCACCCCACGCTTATCTCCTCCCGGCGGCAGATAAAAGAGAGCCCTGACTGTCCGGGAAAGGGCGAAAGCAAATAAATCGAACAGCGAATTAAAGGGTTGAAGGGGTCCACTACTTAGTAAAAATGTCCGCGAGATAATGACGCAGAAGTTTATTTTCAGTGGAGGGTGATCGGAGGAGGAGACGGGAGCGCGACCCTCTCGTCCGCGTCCTCTGCTCTGACCTCGACTAACTTCATCTGTAAATCTACGGTTTGGTCTGGCAGAGCAGGGCCTAGGGTTTCTTTTACAGCCTCGGAAATGCCTATTCCCCGTACTCTGCTGTTCTCTGTTCTCTCTGTTCTCAGCTGGTGGGTTGAGAACCAAAAGTGGGTCGCGGAACCATTTTCAGTGGGTCACACACTGTACACAGTGAACATTTCCTTCAATATATCTAATACTGAAAAATAATGAAACTACATGAACCTGTTGCTATGTCGTTTTGACCATAATTTGTAAATGTTGTGGATTACTTTAGATATTCAATGTTCAAAATTCAGTACTTTACTGTCTAATTTACAGATTCAATTCTTTTGAAGAGGCTGATCACGATTCTGGGTCTCGACGCCATATCAGATGTGAATGACTGCTTACACTATAGCTCCAGGTTGTTCCTTTGGGTCTGCTGCTGCGGTTTGTCAGTTAAATACATAAATAAAGCTGATTTATTGCACTAGCATGTATGCAATTACTGATATCAAGCTGTTGTTTGCGTGGTTTTGCTTCTACAGTGGCTCAGTTTGGTAAATGGAGCTTTCAGTGTTGAAAAACATGATTGGCAATCAAAGATATAGATGGTTAGTAATGGTAATTCTGAAGTTGCGCAGATTATGTTTGCAGTAATGTATCAAGTTACTTTTCCAAAGGAAAACTAAACAAAACTATCCAACATTGCCCTTCTCCTTGTGTATTCACAGTCCCTTCTCTGCACATGTCCAAACCACCTGCGCTGAACTGACTTTATCTTACTAAAAGGTCTGTGGAAAATCCAGTCAGATTTAAGAGAAATGTGATGCAATGTAAGCTCCAAATAACTACGTTTGATTGAGATTATAGTCATGATTGATAGGCAAACCTCCCAATATAAGGACAGATAAGACGTTTTATCGTTTACAAAACAAAAGTATGTACTTCAAAAGAAGGCACAGTCAATCCTTGAGGGCTCATGTGGAGACAAACCAACGTTCCTCACAAAGACAAACCTGTAAAAGAGGTGAAGTCAGGTGGTGCCCTCAGATGAATACAAACTGATCCAGGAGGAGCCGTTCAACTTATGAAGGTCCCACAAAAAATATTTGAACTATTTTAACACTGGCATTAAGGAGAAATTATGTTTCTTCACAAAAATGGCCCAACAGAGGTTTTTCTTGGGCAAGACACTTGAAGCAAGATCTGGGCGCCCACTGCTCCTGACATGATGCCCGCTGCTCCTGACAGGGCGGTCCAGGATGGGTAAGGTGCAGAGGGCAAATTAGGAAATGACCTCTAGCTCTATTCTTAAAATTAAGGTACACCAAGTTCATATTATTTCATTACAATTTAATCAATGAGAAATTGTCATTGTCAAATCATAAAAATTTGAGTGAGGGATTTTGACTTCGGGGAAAGACAGATCAGTTTCCTGTACCTCTGCTGCTTCTGTGGATCAGCTGTCCACGTGAATTTGAGAACAGCACCACACGGAGGCGGGAGACAACCACATCTGAAACACAAAAGGTACAACCATTTGAAAATGACATTAAACCAATGGCCGCTGGCTGCACTGCTTTATGACCGCCACGCTTTATGCAGTACCTCCATATCTGGGCGCCAAAACAAGCTAGCTTTCTATAAGATATCATTGCACTTTTCACACATTTTAAGCAACTGTAAAGCCTGGTTTCTAATTTTGGGGAACTTTCTACAGCTAGATATCGCTCCTGTGATAACACTGGGTTAGTTACAATTAAAGAAACCAGGCTGGTTTTCGTTTAGAAATCTCGTATACCTTTGATTGACAGACTGTTAAAGGCACGGGGGCGGTAACGCTGAACTACACGCCCTGCGAGGGCCGAGTCTACAGTGAAGATCCCGCCCTTATGCCCTTTTTAGGAACATGCTCCGTCAGAGCTGGTTAGGAGGAGTCTGTAAATCTGTCATGATTTCCCTTTCGAACGTGGTCATTATGGCGAACGGGGAGGAGTGAGGAGATGGAGTCTATTAATTATTATGTCTATGCATTAAACGCATCGTTCCCAACCTAAAACTAAATACAGTGCCTGGACTCTCCCAGAAGTCTATTTATTGACCACATGTAGATGGAACTAGAGAAGCTGTCAAATCGCTATTGATGAAAAAATAATGAATGCATTAATTATGGTTTAATCGCAAATGAATCCCATAATATTGTATGTTTTGCCAAATACATCTGTATCTGCAGCAGGTTCAGCTGTTATCATGGAGCAGTGTTAACATCTCAGCATCAGAAAAGGCTTCTACAGTGCTTCAACTTGCATTACAAATTACAAATGGGCTTATCACATCTTACAAGTTATTTGTTTGTTTATGAAATAAGCAAATGCTTTGAATTATGTGACTATTTGAGCGTTTTATGTCGGCTTAGTTTTAAATGAAAGCTTTATACCATGTTTATACCGTGTTAAAGCTCCAGGTCATCAAAAATAGACCTGGAGCCGTGGTTCGACCCACTTGCACATCTTTGAGTAATTTTTGAATCTTTTCCAGTGACAGTTCTTAGCACCATGGCGACAGCTCCCAAACAGGCAGGCCTTGGCTTGGTGTATCCAGGAAATACCTTCCTCACCGCTCCATCTCTTACTAAACTTCATCCTCCGTTGTTGAAACAACCACACAGCAAAGGGGAGCAAGTGGAGGGGCGGTGGGAGGGGCTTATGGGAGCTTGCTTGGATGGTCAGGGAGTGAAGCTACCGAATATTTTAATTCAGCTGTTTTAGATCAACCTCCTATTTTCTAGCCAACAAAGTGAAATTCATGATAAACATGTATTGTATGAATTTTATGAACTTGAAGGCTAGTTTTATTTTTAGCATTTCTGTGACAGTGACCCTGAAAGTTGTGAAATGTCTCGATAAACTTGTCCCTGTGAAGAATTTGGGTGTTCTGCTCTCCCCACAATCTCATCGAATGGGCGGGGAGCGACTGATTTTTGCGTTGCATTATGGGTAATATTTGCCATCACAACTTCCAGAATTGTCTGCCGGCGTGTTTTCACTCGCTCTGCTCGCTGTCATCGTCTTCTAAAAAAGGAATACAATTCTGTAGCTGATATTTTATGATGCAGACTTTGACTGTTCCGACTCCCTACATTTGGCGCTTGTAATAATAATAATAATAATAATACATTTTATTTATTTCACTTTACATTTCAAAGAAACCTCAAAGTGCTACAACTGGTGAATAAAAACAAAATGAACATTGACATAGAAAAACAAATCAGGCACAAGAGCAAAAACAAATTGTGTCTCCTTGCTTCCCCTCTTGCCTTTGGGGGACACTCAGTCACACACTGCCTCACTTTACAGTCTCCCGTCCGGCTCGGGGCCTTCAAGGCAGCCCGGAATGGCTAACCACTGCCCCCAGTGTCTGTGAGCTCTCCCTGGGAGAGACTGGTGTAAAAAGCCTCAGCCCCATCTCATAAACACCGACAGCCCTCAGATTAACTCTCTCTGCCCAATACAGCTTTATCTTGTCTGCATTTTCAACGTGAGAACATCCAGCCATGTCAATAGCTGAACAGTTAGCACCTGGAGCTATGCATGCTAGCTGCAGCACGATCCAGTGAAAACAAGTATTATGCACTAATAACATCAATAAAGCCGGGAACTATATAAAGCAGCCTTTAAGATGATCACACACTGGCTTGGCGCATTTGTGGTTTATTGCAGACTTTTCAACAACAATGAGCTATAAGCAATTGTAACAAGCTAACGGGGGTAACCCGGAATAACCTTTGTCCACCGGCACAAATAATCACCCTCTATTCAAGTGTATGGGCTGGATATAGGCTTAATTACTGGGGAGATCCTGGCGTAGACCATGGGGGTATAGTTAAAGATCCATAAGACATGGCAGTAGGAAAGAGGGGTTAGTTAGCCCCAAAACAGCACTTATGTTTCAGTCAAGAGCTCCTTCCAAGGAGCCTATGCTTCAGAACACACTTTAAATCACTCACCCCTGACGTCTCAACCAATCAATGGTTTTGTATAGCCCGATATCACAACAGGAGTTGCCTCACAGGGCTGCACCAAACATTAAGGCAACAAAACAGAACAAAACAGTCTCCATCGCGTTCGGTCTGAATGCAGTACGCTATCAACAGGGAGTGCACTAGGCAAAAAACATCAATTTTTGATCACAGCGCCACTCAGTGGATGGAATTTTGGGAGAGCAGAACGTCCGAATTGGGATGCTACACATATGTTTGGATCACAACTAACATTTCAAATGAGTGGCTTCCTCTTGCATTGTTTGTCATAAAAAAAATCAGGTCTAGGGCCTTTGACTGTGATTAATCACATTCCAAAAGTGTGATTAATCTGATTTGAAAATAATAATAATAATAACACACTGCAGCAAAAGAATGAATGTGCAATTGTGATTAATCCTTCAGTTAGGCACTCCTGAGCAGGGTCCTGGTTGCTGCTGCATTCTGGTCGTCCATGCGCTGACAGGTTTAGGCATTCAAAGAGTCAGTTGCACTGGAGAAATAACCTTAACCTTAACCACTACACGCAGTAAAATAACAACATCTCCTTGGCACTGACGCGTGTAACTTAACCCACTTTACTATTTGTTTTATGCTAGTCCTTTGTGAATGTTCCGCCCTGCGCGGTAATCCCAGCTCTCAGCCACCAGCTCTTGGCTCAGTGCATGTCAGCTTTACTCTGATCTTGTAATAAAAGGGCACAGCTTCGATGAGTGGCTCCAAAAAGACACTTTAAAATGTGAAAGGGATTAATATGAAGTGCATTACGGTGGGTCCTAAAGTCTGTAAATTCACGAGGACACTCTGATGCAGGATGGCCTCGATCTGGACACGTGGGAACAAATACACACAGAGGGAAAACAATTAGGAAGATAGAGTTAGGTGAATACATACACGCCATCCAGTGTTGCATTTGACTATGATCTGATGGAGAGTCCAAAAGATTATCAATGGGGTCAAGGTCTGGATTCTATGGTGGTTGATCTATGTGTGAAAATGATGTCCCCCTTGAACCAATCTTGGAAGATGCCCGTGCCATCAGAGAAGAAAAAAATCTATCATCATCATGGTTTCACTTTAAGCTTCTCAAAACGCTACACTGTTGTGAGTATTCATTCACTCCACAGTCGGTAATGGTAAAGCTTCTGTGTCCAGAGCTGACCTGGGGCAGACTAACAGAAGTGAGGCTGCATATCTGTAACATCTGACCACCTCCAACCATTCACTAATACAAACACAAACTTTCTCACCGGTAAGTTTGGGTGAACTTAATTAGAATCCGGTGTGGCTTGTTTACATGCATAAGACCCATATATGTTCAATAACATGCACTGTCCCGACCAAATAAATAAAAAAATCATAATAAGAATTGGTTTGGACTGGATGGACTCGATGATGGCCGTGTAGAACTGCACCAGCATCTTGGTTGGCAGCTTAAGTTTCCTCAGCTGCCGCAGGGAGAACATCCTCTGCTGGGCCTTCTGATGGTCGGCTCCCATTTGAGGTCCTGGGTGATAATGAAGGAGTCCACAATGGAAATGGGGGTGGGAGAGTCTGTCAGGGCGAGGGGGGACGGTGGGGCTGTGTCTTTCCTGAAGTCCATGATCATCTCCACTGTCTCCCGGGCAACCTGCAGAGGGAGTCGGGCACGCTGAGCTTGTCTCGTAGCAGTCCAGGGAGGATGGTGTTGAAGGCAGAGCTGAAGTCCACAAACAGGTTCCTGGCGTAGGTTCCTGAGGAGTCCAGGTGCTCCAGGATAAAGTGGAGGGCCAGACTGACTGCCTCATCAACACATTTTTTGTTGTTGTCTTGATACATTTGTAGGGGCCACAGTTTGGGACTGACTACAGCAAGTGGTGTAGGGGCATCAATGAAAAGAGGTTGGGAACAACTGGCCTAAAGTGCCCCAGGGCAGACTGATGGAAGTGTGGCCCCTCGATCAACACCAAACGCGCAGTCACACTAATGTGTTTATTCATGGGGCTAAAATCCACGGATGGAATAACTTGATCATTTGGATATTCAGGTAGACGCTGACGCATTTAGAATATTTGAATAAAGCTTTATACTTTTATCACCAACAAAAACATGCCCCAAACGTTCTGTCCGGATCTCAAGAACCTTTCCAGCCTCCTGAGCTAATGTTTTGTCTACTTTTCCCGCCTCCGCAGCTAACGCTAACAGTGTCTGTTTTTTTCCAAAGGGACATTAATGGGTGTCCCTCCGTTTCACATCTGGACCACAGCAGCCCGACGTTTCTTAAATCTAAGACATAAAAACGGCAATCCAGCTCCTCCGACCCGCTCCGGATAAAAGCACCAATAAAACTAATCATCCAGCAGAGAAATCCGGGATTAAGGGGAGGGGAAAAAAAAGGGTTATTTACAGTGGACGTGGTGGAAATGCTGCTTTGGAGAGAGAGAAGTAAAGATTGTTAAAAGTAGTCACGCAAACACGGAAATCTAAGTTTAAAATATGCAGAAGAGTTATTGCCAATAGATGACTGTGAGTTATGGGCCTCGCGTTGAGAAATCTTTGCGAAAACGGTGGTTGTAAAATCAGAAATATGTGAGGAATAAGTTGTTCAAAGAGAGATTTAGAAACTTTAGCTTGAGCTACTAGTTCAAACTACAAAGAACTTGAAATGGGAGTTCATGTGGACAAGCGATTTTGGGGACTGTTTCAAAGTCTGGGAGCAGCAATGGCGAAGGCTCCATAAGTTTTCACCCGTGACCTCGGGACATCTAACATCACCTTGTAGTTACTAGACAAAAACCTTGAGCATCCCGTTTAAAACCATCAAAAGGATCCTGTAGCTTTAACTGGGAGCCAGTGCAACAAGGCCAGAACAGGAGTTACGTGCTCATATTTCCATGAGCCAGTGACGAAGATTGCTGCAGGCAGGCGGATGGTCTAATCCGTAGTATAAAGAGTTACAGTAGTCCAAGTGGAACGAGATAAAATCATGGACTACATGCTCTAGATCAGCTGGTAAAAACCTATTAGATACATAGAAGTTTGCCCATAACCCCATCATGTCATACGGTATGACATGATCGGGTTCATATGGGCAAAGGTCTATTACCAGCTATGTGTTGTGTGGGCTTATCTGGTGGATGCGCCCTCACAGTTGAAAGGCTAAAATGTGCATTATGGAACTTTTCATGCAAAAAATAAAATAAAATACAAAAAAATATTTGTGTGTAATTGATCTTTTGTGACCCAATGGCTGTATGGGTGGGGAGCATGATCACAGTGGCCTCTACAACACTCCAGGATCAATGGAATGTATGCATAACTATGGAGAGGGTCTGTCAGTAGTGAAAAGGTAGAAAAATAAAAAAATACTATTGATCCTGGAGCCACTGTGATGGAAAGTAAAGGCCCATACAGGTCAAATACACATGGATAAAGTTTGTTTTCACATAAAAAAGTTCAATTATTTAACCTTTAAGTCTTTTTACAGACAGCTTACCATCTATCCTGTTAAAATGTTGAAAATGAACATAACTTGCAGGTTCAAGCCAAATCAGACCCATGGGAGAAAGTTATTTGTGTTGTTTCATTATCCAAAATGCTGCTGCTCGAGTCCTGACCAGAACCAAGAAATATGACCACATTAGTCCAGTGCTCCGGTCTATGCAGTGGCTTCCTGTCGCTCAGAGAATAGACTTTAAAACAGCTCTGCTTGTGTATAAGTCTCTTCATGGTCAGGCACTAAAGTATATTGCTGACATATTAGAGTCGTATGAACCTCCTCGGGCCTTGATATCCTCAGGCAAGGGTCTTCTGGTGGTTCCTAGAGTCACGACTAAACACGGTGAGGCTGAGTTTCAGTTTCATGCAGCAAAGGTCTGGAACAGCCTCTGTGACGACGTGAGACAGGCCTCAACCCTGACTATGTTTAAGTCCAGACTGAAAGCGTGGTTGTTTACTGCTGCCTATGGCAAACAATAATATAATCATATATTTGTGTATATTTTTTTCTTAGGTAAGTGATTGATCTGTTTTTATTATATTTTTATTATATTCTTGTGTGTTTTTGTGTTGTTGTGAGGCACATTGAGTTGTCTCTTACATTAAATGTGCCATTTAAATAAACTAAATAATTTGTGATACAGGCAAATTTTTCATGCGGGGGAGGAGAACGAAGAGAAATTGTTATAAAATCAATATGCAACATTTTTCCCATAGAGTTTGCGTTTCCAAGAGTGAAACTGTGTTTGTAGCCCTTTGCCGCAGCCTTTCATCACAGCAGCTTTCTCACATCCATAAACTCCAAACCTAAACATTTGCGCTAAGAGCCGTCTTCTTCAGAGACACATTTTGGGAACGAGAGCAAAGACATTTGCCAAATAAATCTCCGGCCGCAGATATATAAACCCCCAAAGAGGGATTTCTGTGCTTAACCCCTATCTCTGCCAACTTTTATCTATAAAAACAACTGGGCAACTCTCACCTTTTTTACAAGACGCTCTTCGAAGAAACGGCGAGACGCACTGAACAAACAAACGATAAAATTTAAGGCATTAAGGGCCATTGTTTTAACCACATTTAAAGAAACTAATGGGCACCGGGATTAGTTTGAATCCCAAATGCAAATGTATAAAAATCAACAGTGTGCATGTAATGGAGGGGGCGGCCTTTTTAAGATGCTGGGCAAAATACAAGGAAATTATAATGTTTTAGTTTTATGTTTTGAGGTCCATTGGCACCTAATTGTCTGTCAAAATTCAAGTTAATTGACCAGAATCATTAGGGCTGATTGGACACTGTTCTTGACGCGTAGCACACGTTTCCCTTAACACGGCACACTATTTTCTTTGCTACGAACAAAATAACAACGCACTGCACTTTGGTATAAAAACGTCAACACCAAGCACTGTTCGGTTAACACGAGGAACAAACAGACCCATACCTCCCGCCACTTGAACAGTTTTTTCCCCTCCGCCATCAGACTCATGAACAATAACAAGACCCAATAACTTAGTTACAGACTCATGGATGTATCTGCTCTGTTGCACTTGTGTGGTGTTTCCACACTTAGACCCGCTGCTATCACTTTATATCACTTCACGTTATACTCATACACATATGTATATATAATCCCACTGTTGTCCTAAGTCAATTGTCGTCGTCTTACCATATTTTACTTTTTATTTTGTATCTTATTTATTAATATTCCTTATGCATGCCCCCTAAAACCTTATAGTTTAAAGTTTTACAGCTTATTTTTGTCTAAATTCTGTGTTATATGTTTTATGTTGCACGTCCGCGTCAAGAAAAATTCCTAGTTTGTGAACCTGTTCTCAGACAATGGCAATAAAACCTATTCTGATTCTGATTCTGAATAGTGTTTTTGAGAAATGTGTTCAGTCAGTGGCTTTGTGCAGTGATTTTATGGTCTTATTGATCATTTAATTGTAATTAAATTGAAATTGCAACTCTAGAAAAGAGAAAAACTGACTCCTTTAAGGTGCATTATGTAAGTTTTGGGCTGGAAAAAGTTGGTGCACGTGCATAGTTGACCTTTGAGTGACGCAGCGGCTGTATGTAGCATAGCGCCTTTATTTTTTTGGACGCTCTAGGACCAATTTTTGTTTAGGGTTTCAGGTAGGTTTTCTGGATGGAACGTACAGTATGTATAACCATGGAGAAGGTTTCATCAGCAGAGAAAACCTACCACAAACCCTCAAAACAATTGGTCCTGGAGCATCCTAGTGGCTGATAGAAAGTAAAGGCACCATGCTAACCACCCATACAGCCACTGGCTCACTGAAAGATCAAAAAAGGTCATTATCAACTTTTTTCCAAGGAGAAACTTCGATAATGAACCTTTAAGGATTTATGCTCAATGGGCATGGTTTGGTTTAGGACATCCATTTGCTCATCTATATCTAGTGGCCGTGACGGTCACCGAAATCTGTCATGAGGAGGTTCTTTGGATGAGGTGGAATGTTTCCATCTGTGGAAAAAAACGACGTCCAGCGCCTGGGTTTAACTTTACAAGATATTTAAAGACATACGTAAAGATACAAAGTGCATATAAATGATGATCAAAATCAATAGTGATTTACCTTCTTGATAAATGAAATGATCAGCCACCCATAATTCAAAGTGACACAGAAGTGCCCTAAGCAGAAGAAAACCTTAGATCCAACCAAGTGCTTTTCTGTCGAACAGAAAACAGGTTTGCCTTCATCCACTACTCTTGTAGTTTAGAGCAGATTCTTACGGGATCGTGTTGGGATTTTCTTTTTGGTGAGCTGCATCATCTGGAAGGGCTCACCAAAAACACCTCCCAAAAGGTTTCTTCACTTTATTACCAATTTCACAAAAATGTAGCGCCGATTTTGATGAATGAACAAACGATTCTACAGCTTATAGCACAGAAAACACCCCAAATCAAGCAAAGAAATGAAGGACACATTTTTTTCATTTATACACTGTGCATAAGCCTCCGAACATCACTTCTCCTAAAGTTTACCTGCAGTGGAGCGCAGATTACCCATCAAAAAAACGAGATGACTGGTGAGAAAGGAGAAAAGATCATTACGACTGGTGAATAGCAATCAAATTCTACACGCAATTTAAACCGAATTGGCAAATCACTAAAGCTGCAAAGGCATAAGTAGTCTAATGATCTCTGCAAAACAACATATCCATTTTCCATAGGCTCTAATATTATGTTTAAAAGCTGCTAATGCTGTACTTAACACCCGTACAAACCTTATGAAATACATGGGATTCTTGGATTAGGGGTCAAACAGTCTCCAAAACGTCAACATTACCCACATCACCGTAAGTTTAACCCAAAGCACTCCAGCACAGCGCACTTCTATTCAGAGAGAGAGAGAGAGAGAGGCCTGGTCATCTCTGCTCCTGTCTGCTCGCTCCCCCTACTGGTTAAAATGCGCCACGCCACTCACTGGAACATTCTCAAAACAACAACACTGAGGTTACATGATGTGTTAACTGGCTACATTTAAATATGCACTTTTAAAGGATTGGGGTAAACTTTTTTTGTCACTCTGTCAGGATAAACAACGGCAGTGCGATTACCAAATTATTGACTGATTATTTTGAACAGTCCTTTAGTGAAGATGAATCATTTACTTGTTGCTTCCCTAAATAAAATGGCTTCATTTTGTGCCAGTGTTAGGAAATGTTTAAATGAATAAAGTGAGTGAAGAATAGTTTCATGATGCTATAGGATTTCAACTCAATTTCAATACAAAGAAATAACTCTGATGTAATCACAATTGTAGAGATTAGTTTAAACATTTAAAGAGAATACCTAGTGTATGTGAAGATGCTGAAAAAGAAAGGCATTAAAAAGTGAATCAATAAGATACACGGCCTGCCCAAGTCACTACAAAATAAAAGGTCACACGCTCTAATATTTGGCTGTGGCGTGCGTCTTTAGCCTTAATTATAGCACACATTCGCTGCGGAGTTGTTTTAATAAGATTCTGAAATGTCAAACGATCCAGAGCGGCGATCATTTTTTCACCAAGATCTTGTATTGATGATGGGAGAGTGAGACCACTGCACAGAGCCTTCTCCAGCACATCCCGAAGATTCTGAATGGGGTTCAGATCTGGACTCGGCGTTGGCCAATCCATGTGTGAAAATTGTGTTTCACGCTCCCTGAACCTTTCACAGTGTGAGCCTCATGAATCCTGGCATCGTCATCTCGGAACATGCCTGTGTCATTGGGGAGAAAGAATAGTGTTGATCAACCTAGACCTGACCAGTTGCAGCAGCTCCAGATCAGAACAGTTAGTTACATACAGGTGTCAGTGTATTTGTTAACTCAGGGTGTGAGGCTCCTTCAGTTCATATTGGGTTGTTTTTTTTCCGTCAAGGAAGGTGGTTGCCAGTCCTTAAGTAAGTCACAATGCTCTTTCGTAAACTGGCGGAGGGCTGTTGCCAGGACAGAACACCTCTCTCTGGGTTTGGCCGGGCTCCAGAGCGGGCAGGTTGAGGTGGGATTCTCTGCACTCACGGCTCTGTCCTTAAGTCTGTAAACAGCGGCTTTAGCCACGGTGCCGGTGAGGATTAGGAGCGGATCAGGGCCAGATCAGGCCTTCGCAGGGCAGGTATTTAGCCGTTAAGTACGGTTTTAGAAGACAGTGGCGCTCGAGGAGGTCAATCCACGGGAAGCGATTTAGAGTCAAAGAAGGATGTCATTCTGTAGCTGAGCAGAGGGAGATGTTGCCTGTTCTCATTGTAATAAGGACCTGATATGAACTTTTAGCGACACTGGACCCAGACGAACTGTACACACAGCTGGTGCATAGATGCATAAGGACAGCCTTCGCAGTGTCTTATGAACACATTTAGGAGTCAATGCCTTGCTATTACCGGGCTACACAATATGAAAAAAAAAAATGAAAAAAAAGAAGCAATATCCCAATAACATTTCACTTAAGGTTTTCAACAAGTACGATTCATTAAATAGAAAGTGTATGGGATTGTTTTTTCATCACATTGTGTCTTAACAAGGCTTAAAAGAAATAGAAATTCAAGACCAGAACGGAACAAAATTAAGAAAATCATGACTCTTTCAAATGGCTGCTAGATTTTGGAAAATAAAGAGTTAGTCAAAGTACGTTTTAAATCCTTTCAGAGGCAACACGGAAACGTCAACTGCTAAACTAATAAAAGAATCACATGCAGTGATCCATTTGTTCAAAATGGATGGATACGTTTTTTTGCATGTTACATTATATTATGATATATACCTAACGTTACTCTATGCAATTTGCAATTTGATTGTGCCGCCCTAATTCATGATGTACAAAACCTGTCAACACTTTTTATGCTCATTACTTAATACGTTTTAAATCCTTCAAAATGGCCACCCTTTATTCTTGGCATTTTCCCAATGAGCTTCATAAGGTTGCCCCTGAAACGGTTTAACAGTCTGTGAAGTCAAAACTATTTCTGTGATGACATCGGGAAGCCCAATGAGAAAATGTCAAAAGTGTGTGAAGCAGTAAATCAAAGCAAAAGTGGGCAATTTTGAAGAATCTATTTCAACTTTCTTTGTTGAAAAACAAATTCCTTATGTGTTCATTCATAAATTAATGCCTTCAGTGAGAATCTACAATGTAAACAGTCTTGAAATAAAACCAACACATAGAAAAAGTTACTATGGTGTGAAGTGAAGTGTAGCCTCTTCTTTTGGTATGAACTGACAATACACTGTAAATGAAGAACGGACTAATTATAGCCTTCCTGAAGTCGTAAGGAAATGGGCACAGGGCCCGGAAGTTCGTTGCTCTAATAGACTTAACATTGAAACCTTTTGTCCCTGTTTAAGTCATTATTGAACACAGGCTTGTTATTCTGACATGTTTGTATTAACACTTGAAACATTGTCCTCTTTGTTTTTCCTTTTTGCCCTATTCTAAATAATAGAGCTGGCTCCAAAAACCCAACGTCAACGAGCTTCAGTTAGTTATGAACCCACATGTTTATGTATTCAACCTTTTTATTGTGTTTCACTTCTGTTTTAGTTATTCACTTCCGTATCTGTTAGATGTTTTCACCTTCACATATTGGATGTTTGCTGCGTCTTGAGCACATCACCAGCTCTTTGTAAATCTGTCCCGGTTGCCCAGACGGGGAGATATGACCTCATCTGATGACTTTCCTTGTGTTATGCACAAATGTTCTCAATCCATTATCCGTACTGGGTTTTGGTAGTGACGCTTTGCCTCTAGCGTTATTGCTATAGAGCCATTTGAGGTGACCCTAAACCCTACAACAACCCAGGACCAATGTCGGATTAAGAACCTTTGTCTCCTGTTGGACTGAGAGTTCAGTTACTGTTACTTGATTCTAAAAGTAAAGCTGTATCCGAGTGAAGTATCTGTGCTGTCGCTCTAATGAACCCACACTGGCCTGACATCCTTCCCCTTACGCGACCCCTGTCTCTGGGAAGCGTAGGTGCAAAGAAACGTCCTTGCGCGAAGGCTAAGCCCAGGTGTCCACGCTGCGGGATTAGGGCAGGGATTACCGGGGCTGTGAGCGCTCTTTGCCCACGCAAACTCACGGCCGTAAGACGCCTAAACCGGAAGCGCGCAGGTAAACGGCCAGATTAGGATCCTCAAATGGGTTTAAGGCGCGGGTTTAGGCCGATCGGCGCGGAGCTTAGAGGACGTGACGGGCAGGTCAAGTCGCGACGCTGCGCTCAGGTGTTCGCTTAACGCGGGGAGGACGAGGAACATGGCGGAGCGAGATCTCGTTAGCGCAGACGTTTTCAAATGTGCTCAAACAGAGATCCGATCACGGCGGATCAGGAGTAACAGGATTGTACAGGGGATTGGGGAGGAAGCTTGGAAGGGAAAACAGACAGGTGACACGCCAAAGACACCCGTTTGGGTCAGAAGTTCTCAACACCTTGACCTTTTCATCACAGTCATTTTGACCACTCAATGTTGATTTTAAACCCTCCTTTGACCTGGTTTCCTCCCCATTTCCTCGTGATCTAGGTCTGGCAGTACTTGGAAGGTCAAATATTCTATGACTTGGTACTTTGTGGAACATGAGAACTGCTCGAGTAGGAGACAAACACATGTCTATCTAACACGTTCATGTTGGTGAAAATTAGACACAAAAGAGTGGATATTAAAATATTATACTTAGAACTAAATGCTAACATTTATCACTACCAAGACAAAGCATATGTCATATACATTTCCGAAGAGTCGCCTGTCGATATTGTTGGGATAAACATCATACTTCATCAGGTTTGTGTGAAAATCATTTGTAATTCTAAGGTCCATTTCCATGTGTCTATCAAACATTGACACGCTGCCACCTACTGGCTAATACTGTTACTATCCATGTGAATGCGATCCAGACTAATGACTGATAATCAACACGATCAACTTCGATTAATCTATGTGAACCCTCCCTGGTACTGCCTTTATATTTTATTATTAATTGTATAAAACAGTGGCTCTCAAGTGGCATGCCTTTGAGACCCACCATTACTCTAAGATGACAAGCCATGACCCAAATAAAAATGTCATTTGTCATATATCGTATATATTGTATTTTGCACACACGTTTTAAACAAGCAGCAGGAATATGCTGGGAGAGGCCAAATGCTAACAACATCTTTGGTCTTTTTGCGTGACTGAGCACACGCACAAAGACCAGACAGGTACGCATCAACTTGTCTAAGCTCAGGTAAAAACCTAACCCACCAGGTGGGGCCAGTATAAACTACAAAGAAAGGATTTACCGCGGATTTAAAATGTCATGGATGTTCAAAAAACAAAACAAATAAAATAAACTTTTGCCAACTTATTTTCCAAGTATAACAATTTGTTGATAGGATTGAGTTCAGAGTGCACACAAAAAACGACGACTCCTGTTACTAAATGAATGCAAGAAATTCCATGCGTTTCGGAACACGTCTGTCGGGGTTTAGAATACAAGGAGAAATACATTTTGCTTTTTGCAAAGGGAAGCTCATGTATCTTCTATAAAATGGCATCATTTGCTCTTTTAGATTCCTTATGGGGTGATCATGGCTCAGATGGTAGAGCGGGTCGTCCAGTAACTGAGTGGTTGGTGTTTCGATTCCCGGCTTCCTCAGGTGCAGCCTCTCCAAACAAATAAGCACATATGAGGTGTTTCGCCAAGACAGTAAAGCTTCAAGAGAAATGTAGAAAGGAGAGACAATGAAAGAGAAATTTACACTTGCTTTAACCGTGCCGCTGACTATCCCAATAACGTAGAAAATAAATAAATCACTTTCCTATATTCAGCTTCCCGTATCCTACTCAAAAACAAACAGTTGATGGTCGTTTGAAAAGCTATCTCCACCCGGACCTGCGCTGAGAGACACATTTAGAGAGTGACCGGGGCTGTTATGATCTAAATTGTTTGTTTGGATTCTGCCCATGTTTTTCCTTCCTGCCACAGATCGCTGTGGCAGGAAGGGTGAGACCAAAGCAAGAGCCCCGATGCTCCGTCCTGACCCCGACCCTTTAGCACCTCGAGTCTGGCTGAAGCTCGCCCTGATGTGGCACCAGTGACACCTCCCCTTCCGCTCCCAAATGGCCTCTAAATGAGGACATTACAGTAAATGAGAGACAGGATAAGAGGAAAAACATCATGACTGTGGGGGCGGATGGAGGAGACAAGAGGAGAACAATCACATTTACTTAGATTATACGTAGATTCAAATGCTGACTAATTTACACCAGTTGTGCAAATGTAAACACCAATGGGTGTACAACAAATTATATGTTGCCAGAAGGCTGAATATATCGATTTACAAGGCAAAAGGGTTTCCTTGTTATTGGTGCCACGCATCTTTATTCAATGATTAATCAATGACGCTGCCAAAGCCTCTTGAGGTGAGAGGCGGAACATCCTCAACGCAGAATCAACCCAGTACAGATGATGGCTTAAGAACTTCTGTCCACAGTAGTGTAAAACTCGTGTATGACAAAGCTTCCACACACGTGCTGCGGGAAAGTCCGGGAAAGGTACTCAGGCTGGAGAAGACCGACAGGAAGCTAGCAGCAGATACCAGGTCGGTGTAAACACGTTTCATGATTCCGAAACTCACAAGGAACTAGAAGCTATTGACCAAGTTGAAAGAAACCAATAACAAGGTAAACTCCTCGTATGATAGGTGCCGTCTTACGAGGCCGACATAGCCTCTTGAGGCGAGCGACGAATCGTTCCCAGCGCTAAAAACGGGACTTACACCGTGCAATTTCAGGGACAATTTGTGTGCGATAGAGAGTCGTGGGGTTCTATTGAAAGGAGCACGTGCAGGGGAAAAAGGATGGACAGAGTGCACTGAGGTGAGCGAGGGCATGAAACCGCTGCTAACGTCTTCCTGAACATATCAGCGGATACATGAACGTTTGCAACATTTTTGTGGTTATTGGCAAATTTGATTTGAGCGTGGATTTTCATCGGTGACTCTTGTGAGGCTCAATCTCATACCCGGTGAGCTACGTTTACGCAACAAAAACGTCAGCGAGCTACTCATGCTTCAAAGACACAAGTAATATTCGACTTTGGGGGAGTTCAACCAGGAGAATTAGTAGCCAAGATGAACTTTCAAACAGCATCACTTGAGTTTTGTACTTATACTTTACTGACAACAAAACGAAAATGCAAGTTACCTAGCGAGAGCTGGAGAGCTGCTGGTAGCTCTCAGTCTACTGGCTGGAGATACCTAAACAATCAGTTGATGATTTGTGGCCCGCTCAAAATTAAAATCACACTCCAAGCCTGGGTTAAAACAAGCCAGAACAGACGACAGCTAAATAACGTTTCTGTCTTTGATAGAAAACTCCTTTGAGTAAAAAAAAAACATTAGTTCATACAATTGCTACTTCCCTTACTTACACTTTCCACTTGCATTATCTCATCAAATTAAAACTAATGATCAGAAACAAATATGAAAGGCTAAAAATAATCATCTCAACTAGAACAGTGAGCTGGGGGAACAGTTAAATCATTTAGGGACATAGGGTCGTCGCGCTGCTGTACCGCTCACGGCCACTAGGGTAGTGTTGAACTGTGCCATACGCAGCTCTTATGAATCAGTGTCATGTTTTTATCCCTGTAGCATCTTCCTGCCTATAATGTTCGCGTCGATAGCCGCCCGGGCCTCCTCACGCACAGAGCTGTTTGTTGATGCGTTATGGTGATTGTTGGCGGATGTATTCGGTTTTATCTCGCGTCCGTGTTTGGGCGCCGTGTGCTGGAGATCAGAGCGGTAGATAATGCCGGCTCCAGGGCGACACGCAGATAACGGCTGCACTCACTGACTTCATCCCAAACGGAACGGTCCAACGTGGAATAAATGAAAGTTACAGCGGGTTTAAAAGACTTGAGTTGGGAATATTCCTCTTTTTTGGAGTAGTTTTGACTAGTTCAGATTTAACAAGTTAAACAATCTTGATCAAAACACAACAAAATCTTAACTAGTAATAAAAAAAATCTAATTATGCAGAATATTCTGACCGTGAGTCATTTTAATCAATCTAGATAATCATTTATTGCATTGTGTTCACAGAGAATGCTTTAAAGCTCACAAAACTTCATGTGTAATGCTTTCATATTCCAGGATGAATGGGTTGCGTCCATGTGACATCACAACATTCTGAAGAGCCTATTGTTGAAAACTGAGAAGGAGGGCAGCGGAGAATTCCATGGTGGTAATTGGATATTTTGTGTCTTTTTGTTTTGCTTTTGACAAATGTTTCTGTCATTACTCATGGGGCAATCCACATGAAACGAAAACAGTCTCGCGTATAAACGAAGGTCCAATTATTTTCTGTGGAAGGTGTGGTGACAATACCCCAAAAACATGTGCGTGATGTAGAAAGGATCTTTAGCCATAAAAATAAAACAGCGGGTTTGTGAATCCAGGTACTTCCAAATACTGACGAGGTACAATATTTGTCAATTCAAACATAAGATAAAAATAGTTTGCAGTTTGGTTAGCAGTATATTCAAAATCAACACAAACGGTTCCTTACAAAGATCATGATGCTAATATCCTATGACTGTTTTCTTGAGTCCCTTCTGTGTTTATAACGGTAGCCGTTTTAGCATTGAAGCTAATTTAAAGCAAACAAATGGTAAAATAGCACCCAATCTAATTGAAACTCCTAATTTCCAAACATTCTCTTTGAGGCTGAGCAATGTGGCAAAATCGATCTTGATTATGAATTCGGTTACAATTCATTCAAATTACCCTCCTTTTAACGTGCTTTACGAGCATTGAAAAGCCTTAAGTTATTAGCAATTGCTTTGTTTGTATCATTGCTGTGAGTGACCCCGTTTCTCCTCCGTCACCAAGCGGGACATAACCAGCTCGCCTAAACAGTGTTCTTCATTAACCTTTGTCCCGATCTCTCTGGGCGGAGGAGACAGTGATGTATGTTCGCACATTTGTCAAAGTCACACGCACAAAAAGAAAAGGAGTGTCGGGGAATTAAAGACCTGCTTTTGTCTTTACACGCAGCTTATTTTCCCATTAGCGCTTAGAGAGTGAGAGAAGAGAGAAATGCGAAAGAGAAGAGAGAGGAGATAGAGAGGTTGAGCGGAGGACAGGGAGAGAGGCAGCTGTCAGAGGCCAAACAAAGGACATTTATCCGAAGAGCAAATATGAGAGGGCAGACAGGTAAACAGAGGCTGAGGAGGTGAGCGGGGCGGCCCGTGTGGGGGAGGAGGGGGGGAGGAATGCGGGACAGGAGCTTGGACGCCACTCCTCTGTTTGCACACGGGATTATGACGCCTGTGATTCTCGGTTTGTCTGATTGGGAGAGAGAGAGAGAGAGGAGCACTTTAGTGACAGTAATCTGACGAGAATTGATCCACTAAAAATATGAAACGGTTTCTTAGATTTAAACTTCATTTAGATATATTTATTCTTTAAGGTGACATGATGATACAATAAAGCCAGGGTCTTTACAGTGTGGCTCCATTAAAGCTGTTTTAGAACTGGCCTTTTCACAAGGAGTCACAAGAGATTCTTCCTGAACAACTTTTACCATGACTTGGATATGGCAAAAACTGATCCTATTTGTGGACATGAATGCCTCTTTCCAACAATGCACACTAGATACAGTTACACCACAACAATGACTTTATGCATTTTTGTTGGGATGAGGCTCTATGTGCACACTCTTCTTTTGCAGCAATAACTGCTTTTCTGTCGTTGCAGATTAGACTATCACAACGATTAGGATGAATCTGGGACCATTCCTCTTCACAAAACTGCTGCAGTTCAGCGAAATACTTGGGTTCACTTACTTTTTCCTCCCCGTCCTATGAATGTTTACATGTTATGGCCAATAAAAATAAGATAAAATGTAAATGTTTGGGTTGTATTAGTTTAAAGGGACAAATAAATGTATACAAATTTAAAATGTATTCCTCATGAGTAGAATGAGCCCTGGCCTTTTCACCTTGATTGCCTCTATATGCTGTAAAGTCACATAAATAGTCTATGTTCGGGTTGAACAAGCAAACAGCGTAATGACGTAATGCGTGTGTCCGACTGTCCGTGCATGTTGTACAAACTTCACTGAAACAAGCCATAAAATAATCATATTTGGAAGTTACCAAAATAGTCGATCTAATATTTGTATACCTACAGAGAAGTTGTGTAGTATTAGTAGCAGACTAGTAGTGTCAGTAATAACAGTAATTGTGCTGTACCTACAAAACATTTGAGTAGTAACGGTGGTAATGGTGCTGTATTTACAATGGCACAAATAATGCTGCTAATGTTAGCTTTTCTTGGCCGCAAAACTGTACGAGTTTTTATTTTTTCCGCAAACGTCAATTATTCTTTTATCTTTATTATTTGGCTTCTTCACTCGATTCACTTTGCTGCATTTGCTCAAGTATCGGATCTTATACACTCAAACTGATTTGGTCTAAATATCTTACAAAACAGTAACGTTTCTTACCTCAGTTAAAGTCATGCCTGCAAATCTGTAAATTGACCAGGACGGGACTGTTATTTCTGGTGCTCGTAAAGCCTGAGCGCCTCATGCACGAGCTTATCATCGAGGCTGCAGTTACGCGTTTGGCCTGAGGGGGCAAAACTGTCAAACTCAACCACATAGCCCCATTAAGCAGACACGGTTTACAAATTCTGATTTTGATGAAAATCAGATTACATTTTATGACCTATTTGGGCAGAAATGTGAGACATTTCAAAACATTCACATATATTTTCCTCCCACTGTATTTCTTTTAGCAGTCTTCAGCTTTTACTTTCAGTGAGATGTAAGATTCAACTTCGCACTTTTAGTAATAGCAGTAAATGAAAATCGGGTTTATTGGCACTATGCATATTGTCGCCTTATACAATCGTGATGCATTGTTTCACTATGAGGTACAATATTTGTTATGTGGAGACTTCTTTCTTTTTCAACTCCCAGATTTTGTAAAGTTTTTTTCTACTAATTATTAATTGTATTCCTTTTTTGTCATCCTTATCATGAATGGTATTCTACTGCTATTAAATTGGTTTGTAATAGGGCTGGACAATATGGCAGAAAAATGTATCACTGATCTTGATTTTGGATTAAATTTTATTGGTTCGATTCAATTACATTTCTTCATAAAGCTGATTCATGAACTTAGACATGTCTTTTATACAAATCTCAGCTCAAACAATGACAAATGCTTTCCTCCAGTATCATTTAATGCACGACAATCTTCCATTGTCTCATCCAAACTCCAAAACTATAGGTGCTGTTTCTGCCAAAGAATCGATTGTAAATGCCCAGGACGATTATTGAGATTGACAAAAGTAGAGATTCCGATTTCGATTAAATGTCGATGAATTGCCCAGCCCTAGTCTGTAAGATTGTGAAATATGAATCAATAAAGCTTTTGTCTAAGTGTAACATGAAGTACATTTTGTGAATGCAAATAGAACTTGGAACACCTTTGAGCTGACCACTTCCATGATAATTTCTGTCACAACTTCAAACCGACAGAGTAGCATTAAACAATTTGGAAGGACACCATTCCTTTATGTGTTTGCCCTGTGATGCTATCAGCAGTGCTGGGTAATCACCATTGGAACGAACCAGCTGCTGTTTAAACAAACTTCAGGACAGAAACTTTGGGATGCCTCCAGTCCACTCTCTGTATGTAAAAGAGCAGCAGACTCCATCACGGTCTCTTCACTCTGATGACCTCAGATGTTATCGTCGCGACAAATGTTCCTGTCCCTTTCCTCGCCTCCTTCCCTTGCTTTCTACATGTGTGTCTCTGCCACTTTCTCTCCATTTCGCTCCTGTCTTTCCATCCCTCTCCCCTTTCTCTCCGGACAGCCACGTATAAGAGTGCAGCTCTCTCTCATCAGTCTCCTCCAGCGTACACAGAGACCAAAGCGCTGTCACCAAACCTAAATGTTTCACTACGGGACGTGCTCATACGTCAGCGGAGCCGACATGTTTCTTTTGCCTCATGCGCTCATGCATCACCGCGAGGACCACCTTTAGTGCGAGCCTCGATAAACAATAGGAGGAACAGAATGACAAAGCCCAAACCTCCAGTGTCTCTGTGTATCATGATGGGCTGGAGTCCATCATACTGGGACCGTGGGAAATATACTACGAAGAAGACCACATGTGTCTAGCCCTCTGGTTACAACTTCACTGGTATAGCATTGGCACTCACTAGCATCCGATTAGGACAAGCCGTGACCCAAAGATTGAATCCGCCATATATAATGTAAAATACTGTCTTTTCACTTTTGGGTCTCGACCTAGAAGTTGAGCGCCAACGGTCAAGCCCTTCCATTCGGCCTGAGAAGCACCCCGAAAAGCACAATTTGCTAGGGAAATGCATGGTTTCTTTACAAAAGAAGTAGCCTATGGTGTCTGTTATGATCTGATGGAGATCAAGTGTCAAGTGTCCCTCCTTCTTTGTTTAGGAGAAGTTGAGAATATTGTTGTTTGACGTTGGTACATGAGGCATTACTTAGCTACAATATGAAAAATATTGTTTGAGTTTTATTTATTTTTATTCCCCAAACCATAAATATAAGTAAACAACACCAAAGAAAGGCAATCCATATTAAGCTTAAGCCCACCCTATTTGAGAATTGCACTGTGACACACTTGACAAACCTGGCCCCCATGGCGTCCAAACGTTTGTCAAGCCATCAACACATTTATGCACTTAAGTGACTCGCACCAAAGGAACAATGTCTGTTTTCTAGGTCAGCGTCTCGTCTCGTTAAGTTGCTGAGTGTCCCGAATTCTTTCAGCCACTTAGTCGCGCGCGAGTGTTGCGTGTTTATCTGTTTTTGAAGGGGGGGGGCGCGTTTCGGCCGTGTCTTGGGGTTAAGCCTCTCTCTTGTTCAAATAGGACTTTACAAACAGCTCTCATTGTTTTCTGCACCCAGGAGGAGAGCAGAGGAGGAGGAGGAGGTTTAAAACAGCAGGGGAAAGTAGGCCTATACTGCCCCTACATGTTCACAAGCGGGACTACACGTGGCTGACTGGTGCCAAACTACAACAAATAGATACATTCAGAGTGACAGAAATAATTGGTGAATCAATAATTGTGTTAACAGTGATCAAACAATGGAAGAATATTCAAACTTTAGCAAATTGTACATCCTCTTTTGAGTTTAAAGCGTTTTTAGTTAAACATATACAACCGGGCTCGATTTCCACCTGGACAGGGCGGCCTTTCTGTGTGTAGTTTGCATGTTCTCCTCGTGTCTGCGTAGGTTTCCTCTGGGTACTCCAGTTTCCCCTACCGCTCAAAACATGCACAATAGGTTCCCCTCTGGGGCCAGGACTCTTAATCCCAGTGGGACTATCCTGGTTAAATAAAGGTCAATAAAATTATCAATTATCCTAGTGGAGCATACTTTGAAAAACACTTCACTTGTAAAGGTAAAGAGTTAAAAAGTGTCGAAATAAAAATAATAATTCCTGAAATTTTGACTCTTTTGAATAGAAAAAGATTATGAGATAAAAACGGATTAAAATGTTGACTTTTGTGGCAATGTGACAAAAAGGGATTTGACAGTGGAAAAACAAAACCAAAAACAGATCTTGGTTTACGTACTGAGCCAAAATTAAATCAACAATAAAATTACGACCAATGACAAAGTTGAGAGAATTCTCAACAACAAAATTGTTCAAAACAAACCTTTCTGTCCCATCGCCCAAACCTATTCATGCTGCATTAACCTAAACGTTTGCACACCTTTACGCAGTTCCAGTTTGGACCAATTAGAAGAAACCTATCAAAAGGTCATGCGTTGTCCCACAGCGCCGAGATGAGACCAACCACAGGCCGCTTTTGTGTCGGCGTGAATACAACTGTTTGCTCTCCCATGATGCTTTGCTGCAGCGCCGGCGACAGAAGAGCCGGAGGGTGCTACCAGTGTTTTCTCTGCGCCCGCCTTTCATCTCCTGCACCTTTTAAACCCCGAACAAACTGCACTCCTGGTCCACAGATACAAACACCGGCGTCAGCCATAAATAGAGCTTTACAATATGACGAATGGTCGGGCTGTCAGGGAGGGTGATAAATGGCTTTCTGAGGGCTCATTTGGAGAACGGAGGCTAAAGCAAACATCGACGCTACATGAGCAGGCTAATCCAAGCGCTCTTCATCACCCGTTTTCAACATACGGCGTGTAGTTCAAACGTAAAGGCCATGAACAAATAAAAGGCTGATGGGAAAAATGACACGTTACCCTGTGTCAAGTAATAATAATAGTAATGCATTGGTTTTATATAGCACTTTTCCGGACACTCAAAGGCGCTAATAGCCTCTGGGTGGTTTTTGGCTAACTTTCTGTTGGCCAGTGCTGGGTACCGACTACTTCCTGTCCACATTGTTATTGTGAATAAGAAATAAAATAAGAGTTAAAACAAGGGGGATAAAAGAAAGTGTAACCCCTTAATCCCCACCTGCAACATTGTCTCCAGTTTGGCAAAACATTTGACCAAACTGTGACAAAAATGCAACAAAAAAGGCGATGGGAAAAACAAAAATGCGCTGAAAAATGTGATGAAAATGCAACAAAAAAGTGTAAAAAAGAAGAAGAAAAAAGACAAAAGAGCGACAAAAATGTGACAAAAAAGTGACAGAAGAGTGATGATAAAAAGAATTTCAAAAAAATTAGATGACGGCATCACGGCAAACAATGCGAGGAAAAAGATCAGTTTCAATCCATTTTGTAGCTTTCAAATGAGGCGTTTCTCTGGCCTATTGGCTGTAACGTTTTAGATTTGGGTAAAGCTGAACAGGAGAAAAGGCACTCGATTCAGCCGAGGGGTAAGAGGTTAAAGTAACATCAAACCAGGTGTTTATATAAATTAACGTTTAGCTTCAAGGCAGTTTTTACAACCTTTGGAAGGTTTTCAACATGTAAGTATCTACCCAACAGCTGCTTGTTTTCTGCCACGTACTGTTTAAATACATACGAATATCCAGAAGAACCGATTCTCTATAGGAATAAAACGGACAGGAAACAGTTGGTACTCCAGGAAGTTAGCATTATGTTGCACAGTGCCTATTGGGCCAAAGAACCTAGATACTGTCATTAATGTAGACATTCGGACCAAACCCATAAGGGAAACAAAGAGCTCAATAACGCCTTTTTTTTATTGATCTTCATTTAACCTGGAAAGAGTTTTGGCCCTTTAGGGAAACCTATTGTAAATGTTTTTAGTGGTAAGGGTAAACTGACGCGGCTGGGGGAAATCTATGCGAGCAAAGGGGAAAAAACATGCAAACTCCACAGAGCAAGGCCTCACTCGGCCTGCGATCGACCAACCACAGGGTGTCCTGCCCAAAATGACACAGTGGCAAGTCAATTCATACATTTGTACATTTTTAAATACATGCCACAAATTGAGCAACGTTTGAGCAGAAATGTGTGTAAAATCAGCAGGTGAATGTGCTTTTTTTCCCATTTTATTTTAGATTTTATGGCATAAAATCAAACAAGAAGATGCTGTTCTTTCAGGCCATATTTTTGTGCCAAAAATAAGTTAATTTAGTAGAATGTAACACCATTTTATAACAGTCATTTCCTCCCCTCTCTGCGCTCCCCGCCCACGGTGTCACTTCTAACAGCACAAACCTGTCTCGTTCACATCAAACCGAACAGACTGGCTCCCACACGCTCCATTGCGCTCGTGCTAATCCGCCTTTTGATTTTCCCACATAAAAGAACACATCGCCTACACTGAAGTCTGCGCGTATTAAAAGAGGAGCGGGCGGAAACAATGGGCGAGAGAGCGGGCTGGGACCGGCACCTGTTGGGAGGTCAAGGGCAGGAGGATGGCACAAAAGAGCGGCTTTATGTGTCAGGTATGAAAAGGTATTTGCTTTGGAGGTGTTGCCGCGCCGGCCCATTGCGGCTCGATCGCAGGCTTTGTCTTCTGACACGAACAGGAGCCCGGAGGTGCGTGACTTGGGGCCGTAGGGAGAGAAAGGAGCGCTGTCGGGCTGGTAAAGGTTTAATCCTGGGTTCGTCTTGGACGGGAGAGAGGTGACGGTATCCGAGAGCTGTGGGTGTAAAGTGGAAGCTAAGACCTGGATAAGAGGAGGGAATCATTATCTCGGAGGATGGTGAAAACATGTTGCTACATGAGACGCACTTCGCACCAACATCTTATTACACACTTTAAAGACTTATTATTTTCTTATGAAATTAAGATCTAAATGATAAATTACACAAAGTAAAATAAATCAAATATACATAAAATAATAATATAAAATAGTCAAAATGAAGCAAAATAAGTGTCCGCTTTTCCTTTCCAGGATTTAGTGCCTTTTCCCCCCTATTCTTAATGTATTCTTTCTTTACACAGGAGCACACGGGTCAACAACATTTTAAGAAAAAGCAACTCCGTTACAGTCGAGATCCAGTCAAACAACTCCCTCCAGATTCAATAATAATGAATAATAATGCATCAGTTTTATATAGCGCTTTTTTGGACCCTCAAAGACGCTTTACATTGCATTATTCATTCACTAAATACTTGGTGGTGGTAAGCTACTGTTGTAGCCACAGCTGCCCTGGGGTAGACTGACGGAAGCGAGGCAACCAGTCTGCGCCATCGGCCCCTCCGACCCCCAACCACTCACTACATTTGCTAGGCTTCCTTCTGTTACCAAACGGTCTCCCATCCAAGTACCGACCAGGCCCTTCCCTGCTTAGCTTCCAAGGTCTGATGGCGGGATGGCCACAAATCCAGTTCAGTTCCGTTCAGGTTGATACAAGTAAATTTACTCGAGCAAAATATGAATTTTGTAGACTAACTTAAAGGAACAGGCCACCGTTTTTTTTTTCTGAGATATGTTCTTACCTGAGCTTAGACGAGTTGATGCGTACCTGTCTGGTCTTTGTGCGTGTGCTCAGTCACGCAAAACGTCCAAAGATGTTGTTAGCATTTAGCCTCTCCCAGTATATTCCTATGGCTCCAAACGGGGGTGAAGTTAGAAGCGACCAAGCTCTTCCACGGGCACAAAGACCAGACAGGTACGTATCAACTCGTCTAAGCTCAGGTAAGAACATATCTCAGTATGGAAAAACGGTGGCCTGTTGCTTTAACAGTAAAGTTAGCGCAAACCTATTGTTTAACTTTAGAAGATGCACTCGACACATTTAAATATGCCCCTTAGCAACACAGAGAAAAGAGAAGCATGTCCCCGGTGCCGACAGCCGGCCAAGCCGTACTCCGCACTCAGGGTAGTATTTCCTCCAGGTGGGACTGTGTACAAACAAGCAGCTCCTCCCAAATGAGCCTTTATTTTCATTAAACATACAGTAGCTTCCGATGTCCCACACCACAGTGCAGTGAGGGGAAGGACTTTACAAGTTTGATACTCACCAAATTCCAAGATAAATCCTCTGGCGTCTAATCTAAACAACGCTAATTCAAGCTGCGTTTCTCACATGAAACAGTTCATTCTTTGAGCTTGTTGACTAAACAACGGCGACATAAAAGTGGGATTTTCACTGAACCACAACAACAGCTTCAAGCCCTGCTTTAGGCCTGCTTTAAAAGTCGATACAAATGCTTTTCAATGCCATTCAACGTCCAAATACTTTACCGTACAATAAATACCGTACAAAGAGTTGCAATTTTTGTTTCTTCTTAAAATGTATTTCTCAAATCTAAAGGAAATCCAGGATTCAGGCTGAATGGCAATGTTCAAAAGCAAAAGAAAAGTGTACCATTTTAGCCAAAACTGCAAGTACATGTGTTTTAGACACTAATGTTTGCAGTGAAATAAAAGTCGAGCAATGCCAATAAATGTAGATTTAATACCAGTTGGAATAGAATGTCATGCTTTTTAATGACATTCAAGGCCTTATGCTTAGTCCTGGGTATAAACCCATTTTAGTCCTGGCTTAGACCCATATTTTAGCCCTGGTTTGCACCTTGTTCAGCTCCTCTACACGGTGCCCTTTTGAAGTGTCGGTACACAGCTCTTTTAATACTCAGAGAAAGTGGAATGTGCAAACAGAGATGCAGTTAAGTGCGATTCCCAGGCTGAGGTGTGGCCATGTTTGACTTGGGCCTACTGCGTCCTGTCTGTCAGCGCCCACAGATTTCACTAAGAGGCTCGAACAAAAGGCTGCGCAGTCATTACAGCCCTGGGATTTTCCTGCACAACACGTGTGTGGCAGAAAGATGTCACCTACATGTCACCTTCAGAGACTATTTTAATTTTTCATGCGTTGTGGTATATGAAGAGGTTTGGACATTTAGCAGGTAAAAGATCCATGCAACAAGTCCGTAAGCAGCTGGATCACCAATAATAATATTTTTATTATTATTTTATAGCACTTTTCTGGACACTCAAAGACGCTTTACATTGCATTATTCATTCACTCAAAGCTTGGTGGTGATAAGCTACTATTGTATGAGAGAAGAAGAGTAACACCAAAAGTGGTTCCCGTTTCGGGAATAACCTTCGTCAGATCATTTCTTTTAGGAACCACAGTGCATGTGGAGTGGCTACAATTGTAGCAACAGCTGCCCTGGAGTAGACTGACGGAAGCAGGGATGTCAATCTGCGCCATCAGCCCCTCCGACCAACAACCACTCACTCACTTACTCACGCACTACATTCACCCAGGCTTCCTGCTGTTCCCAAACGGTCTCCATCCAAATGCCAGCCAGGCCCCACCTGCTTAGGGCTAACACAGGTAAAAAAAACAACAACAAAAAACACACACACTATTGTGTACAAATACTTTAATGTGAAGGATAACTCTAAGACCTCTCACTTGCTCTGAGAACACTTGCTATGAGTTCCCTCCACAGTAGAGTCCACTCAATGAGGGAAGTGCAAGTGAAGAATGTTCCCTTCCCCTTCGCCTTCTGTTTGTGACGGTCGGGATGTTTCAGGTATGTTGTTTTGTTTCATTTTGGCACTTTGCTCAACTTAGCTGCCAATTACCATTGTGTCTAAAACAAGACGGCCTACACATTCAGATTGCATAGTTTACATCCAGTCTATTGTTAAACGAATTAAACATGATGCATTACTGTATCTATGTCACATAAGTAGAACGTAAACAAGCAACACTTTCAGTCCTCTGTCACCACAGGCGAAAGGGTTCAGCTTGAGACCATTTTGTTTACTGAGTCAGAGTCAGTAGATCGAGAACCTGGATAAGCACGAAACATCCGCATGTACACCGGGGCACACACCTTCGGTCAGTGTATATTGACGGGCAGACTCTGGCGAAGCACTCGGCATTTTTACGAACGTCGTCAAATAGCGACTTTCAAACTATAACTTAAAAGTCCATTGCATATACATCTAACTAACATATTCCAACAAATTTCAGAATTTGCATATATATTCTTATATTTGTAATTGTCGCTTCCACCGGTAGCCGCCATATTTATACTCCCTCGGCAGCAAGTCCGCTCAGGAGCCTTTTCAAGAGGACATAGCCACTTCCTCTTGCTCCCTAAAGTATTGGGATACCCTAACCCTCCGCGGGAATGCACAAAATCTAGGGGAAGGGCTCAAATCTAGGGCTAGGGTTTGAATTGGGACAGGGCCTTAAAAATGTTAAAGCATGTGGTCACTACAAGATGCCGTAGTGCCCGAAGTCACTACGGCATCTTTGGCAACGCCCACAAACGGAGACGTCAGAAGCTGCCACAGGGAAAAAAAGAGAAAATACAACGACTCGTTCACCTTCTGCTCCACCACAACGTTAAGAGACGATGAATTATCAATGTCTACCAAACAAAGATACAGAGATATAAAGAGGAGCAAAGTGCCCGATAAATACATAAATAACAGGGAATGCTAACTATGATACTAACGTTAGCTTCATGCTACATGCTATCAGCTAGCTTCAAGTGCTAGTTTTCCACTTGTACTCCTCAGTCTGTTCTATTGCAAGAATGAGAGAAAAGGACAAGATTATGGCTGTACTTTATTACTGGAGCTCAACAGAGCTGAGGCTACAGGAGGAGAACAGGACACTCCGGGCCTCCATCTCTGAACGGGACAGTAAGAATCTCCAACTACAGCAGAAGATAGACCATCAGAGAGATAACTTTAACATGATGACTCAGGCACTCAAGGCCAGTCAAACTGTCAAACATTTTCATGAGAAAGTAAAAGGAGCTGATCGGACACATGGACCAGCAGTGTGTCCTCAATGTCCAATTAAAGCAGGATGCTGAGACACTTCGAAAACAGCTGCTCCAGAAAACAACACAGGAGCTGCAGAGGAACACGACCCTCACACAACAGTACGAGGCGCTTCAAAAGGACCACAGAACAATGACATAGAAGCGCCACGAGATGGTGGTGAACATGGAGAGGCTTGAAGACCAGAAGCGCTCCTTGAAGGTAGGTTATCTTTTGGATTTAGGTTATATGTTTCTAAATGTTTTTGATTAGTTCGTTATTTTTATACAATGTCTATGCTGTCTTTGTCTTTGCTATTTTGTCGTCACAAAGCTTTCTTTGACCAGATCAACAGGTTTCATGCTAATGTGTGCACTGGGTAATGGTTTGAAAGATATAACAGTGATTAGCTGTTTGACAAATTGGATTTCAAATTGTCATTATGTCATTGTGGTGCAGAGGTTAGCACTCGTGCTTTACAGCCACAAGGTCCCGAGTTGGATTCTCGGTCCAAATCTCATCTAGACTTTCCTTGTTAAATAAAGGTCAAACAAACCCAAACAAAATCCTAATCTTAACCTTAATCATACCCTGTTCCTAAATGTAATACTTTATTTTGAACCTTTAAGAGCTTATATTATATAGCTATTATTATATTATATCTGTAGGACAGTGGGTTGTTGGTCTATATGTAGCTAGCTGGATTTGCACTGAATTTGCGTGTATGAAAAGTGCTATATAAATAACGTTTAGATTTTTTGCAGGTGGCCCATGAAACTGCTGCGAATGAGGCTGAGGGGATCATGAAGGCTTTGGCGAAAGAGACAGGCGTCCTCCGGGAAGATCTGGAGAAACAGCACAACAGAGATCCAATCCTGCAGCTGTGCTTAATAGACAAAGACAAAACAATCAAAGGCTTGGAGGCAGAGAATACGTCACATACAGCTCCCAAAAGCTCCAAGAACAGTTTCGTCTGAAAGCACAAGAGCTGACAGGAGCGGCAGAGGAACCAGGCTCTGGAAGAAAAAGTTATCAAACGCTGGAAATAATCAGAGATTTTTTATTCAGAAAAAATCAGAATGAAGTGGAAGGAAGACACGAGGGCTCTTTGTAAAGATCTTATGAACTTGCTGGACTCAAAAAAGGCACTGAAGGAAAGACTCAGAGAATCAGAGAAGACCAAACTGATGAGCGGCAGAAGAGCGGGGCTCTGCAGGAGACAGAGATCGAACAGAGCAGGGACTACTGGACGAAACAGGGGAAAGGTAGAGAGGAACCACGGCATCGAGGCCCAAATGAAGAGACTACAGATGAAACACAGAAGAAAGCTGAAGTAATAAACAGGAAACTGCAGGACAAGGACAAAGACACACCTCCTCAACAAGTGTGTTTAGGAGAAACAGACTTTAAAGCCACACTCCAGAAGATTCCACAATAAAAGTGGAATAATAAAACTGGTAAAAAATAAAAAATCTCATAAAAAAATATGCTGTGTAAGACGCCTTTAAGACATGGAAACACTGGGACATTTAGTTTTCTGTGGAGTATGATTTGGATGAGGACGTTGTAGGCCTTAGTATAAACCATTGCTGCAGATTGGCTGCCATGATTTCATCAGTTTGCCCCATGGCAGCTGAGAATGATAATAATTATATGATTTATGCACCTTCCAGCTCCAACCGCTCATAAAAATGAATACATATAAATGCGGTACCACACGTTTAAAGTGAACACTCGTCTCCCTCCGGGCCATCTGTTTTCGCGTTTATCGCTGGCTGCTGGCGTTTTTGTTTTCTTTTTTTCTCAAGTGGCTATACTTCGATGCGAAGCGACCAAGGGCAACTTTTAGAAGAAATTCTGTCCCTCCAATGTGAGACAAAACTTTGGAAGTTGAAATTCCCACATCAATCAGGAGGAAAGTTACACGCTCATTCTCCTCATTAGCTTGATTCTATTCATCCAAGCTTGGTTTACATCTCGCCCTTGGACCACCATCGCCGCACCTTCATCTCACCCAAAACACAATCTAATCTCCTATTTCAACAAATGTCTGTCGGGTTCACTTGTTCCCCTTTGACCTGGAGCGTGCCAAGTGCAGGGACATCCATCACGCGTCTAGCAGAAACACACAAGGTTCGGCTGTGAGGCAGATGAGTGAGGCCTTGATACTGCAGCTAAAGCAGTGTTTGAACAGGGATGAACGGCGCAAAAGATGGATTTGAGGGAGTTTCCAACAAGGCGCTCCACCCTGAGGCCAAGGAGATTAGAATTTCAACAACTTTGAGACTAATATCAAGGTGGACTGAGGACAAAATGCAGGGGGAGGTAAAGTCGCCAAAACATTTGCAAAAGTAAGAGTACTGCTACTTCAAAATAGCTTACCTCAAGTAGAATTAAAAAGTCATCCACTCAGGTATGGCCTAAAATCTATATCACAATATACATAGAAATATCACGATAACAATATATTTGATGATATAACTGACAATGGACAAATTATTTCAAAATCCCAGCCGTACGCCTATTGGGAAGAATAATTCAGTGATCCTTTTTTTTGTTAACAGCATACACATTTTCTGCAGATTACATCCTTCATTTCCTTAACTTACTTACTTTACTTTTTAAGCATCTGTCCTCATGTTCTACAGTCAGAATTTATGCTGCTCTGATGGAGCTGAGCGTAACATAAATTCTATGGTGTCCACAACGATATAAAATATGACAACAAGATCCATAAATTCTATCACGATAACAATATGCGATACGATATGGCCCAGCCCTATAGAACCAAAGCCTCATTAAAAATCATTGAATGTAAAGATCTTTGGAGACTTTACTTTAGATTCAAATTAGCGTACAAAAGTGGCCTGTGAGCTAAATGCTACATGGGCTGGGCAATATGCCCCCCCCCCCCCCAAAATTCAAAAGCTCTCCTGATCTTTCATATGAAGACAATTGCTCAGAGTCCAGACCATTTATACTTAAATTCATAATATAAATTAGCCGCATGGCGCTCATGAGGGGGACATGGAGTGACGGACGCAATTTTACAATTTAGCCATTTTCATCTGTCACATAATTAATTTCATTTAAGTCCAGGGGGGTCAGATACACATACATTAGCAACTAAACATAATCTTATAAGACGATGGAGAAGCCACAGAAATTATACAAACAACTTCAAAAGATATGTCATAAGAGGATAGAACGGTCAATTCAAACAAGTCCGGGAAGGCCAACAGATGTAAAAGGACTATGCAGGTGGATGTCATAGCAATTGAGAGGTACACGAACTAACCCATGACTAAAAAGGAGAAGTGGCATTCAACATTTTTCAGTTTCAGGTTTTTTTTTTTTCCTATTATTATTTTTTTAATTGTTTTTGTCAAAGGACTTCTTCTCTCGTCTTGGTACATTTTCTGACGGACTCCCAGCGCTCACTGGAGGTAACTTTCCATAATACAGCCTGGACATTAGCATTCTGTGGAAGAGTAAATGCACTGACGCCAGCTACACTCGGAATGCATGGATCTGTTTACATACAAAATGGGAGCATAATGGTATACAATGTAAAAATGTGAATAATTAATATCAATACACCATTAAAATGGTAAACACATGAACACGTTTTACTGCTACAACTACAATCGTTGTAGGATCTTAGTCTGGCCATCTCCAAGAGAAAAAGAGTGACTTGCGATTGCGGTTTCCAAGACAATCCCAACTTTGCTTACCTGGGCTGCATCACTGCCCCAAAGCAAGAACCACTACAGCTTCCTCCCAAATAATAGAACAAAAAGGCTTCATCTCTGTGTGCCTGGTGTAGTCTCTCTAACACAGACATCACAGGAGCGTTCCCCTCTCGCTCCCTCTCATTGACAGGGGTTTAGCTCCAGTGAGGAATGCACCACTGTCTGGACGCCAATATTTCAGAATCTTGCACAGACAGCTCGCTTTCTCAGGCCCGAACTAAACTAATGTCTGTTGGGGTCATCGGTGGACCAGGGCTCGTGTGAGGACCGTAGAGAAGCCTTTTAAATGAGTAACAAATGTGAAAGTGGCAGATTTATTCAGCACTGCGTTTTGACCTGACGATGGAACATATGGAGAGGGTTTAGGGGGATCTACAGTTTTCACATAGTCGGCCGAGATTAATATGTAAGGATGTCTCGATAGCATTCCTTACAGAGTGCAAGTATTATTCATCTATTACATGCATAGAACGTCCTTTGTCAAATGTTGACAAATTCTGTAATGATCAGATAAACATGAATTTGTTTATTGCGAGGCCTAGCAAATATGTTATCCAAGATTTTTCTGATTCTTTCCATGCGGAGCTTGTCTCATGGTTTACGTCACCTCTGCACTGGTATTGGCTGTGCATCTGGCTACATGCTTTGACACTGAAAGATAAATCCTCCTCTAACTGTGTGTGAACTGATCAATGATATTGAGCGGTTTAGATGTGATTAGCGAAACGTGTCCAATAGTAAATATATTGATTGGCTGATAAAGGAGCACCTCTAAAAATCAATTGGTTAAAACTGATGAACATTATTATAAATATAATTGTGATATTTAAAGATCCCATTTACATTCATTGCAAAGGTAACCATGTAATACAGTTGTTCTCAAGCTTCACATTAAACATTAAATGTGACACTTACGCAGTGGCGCAACAGTAACAATACTCATAATATACTATTGCTACTACTACAGTAATACTATTACTGCTGCTGCTGCTGCTAGGAAAAATATATGTATGTATGTATGTATACATAGTCTCAGGCGATACGATACATATCCCGATACACAGGTCGCGATACAATACGATATATCTCGATATTGAAGCATTAGACGATTATTGCGATTATTTTTTACTACTTTGGAAACAACTTCATTAGATTTGTGTCAAATACATTTTATCTATCCATCTATCTGTGCTCGTCATATAATTAGAATACCATGAAAAAGTTTAATTAATTCTGTGATTCAACTTAAAATGTGAAACTAATATATGATAGACACATTACAAGCAAAGCAGCCTTTATTTGTTATAATTTTGATGATTATGGCTTACAGTCCATTTTCAAAATATTCTAATTTTATGAGATTTTTAATTTGGGGCTTTTACAAGCCGAGTCATAATCAACATTATAACAAAAGCTATTCATATCTCACTTTGCATGTCATGAGTCTATCATACATATTGCAGTTTAAATTGAATAACAGAACTGAATGCACTTTTTCATGTTAATCTAATTATATGACGAGCACCTGCATATAGCCTATCTATCTTATGATATAAATGCTTTTCACTAATGTGCACTTGTGACTGTGGTGTTGTATGGTGATTATGTAACTTTGAAAGGAAAACAGATTTCTTGGAAACCTAGTAATGAAACCAACTAAACTAGGGGTGCACGTTTTCTAGTATTTTTATAGTTGGGAGTCCTTAGCGATCAGTAATAACTAATAACTCAGACGGGGAATTTAAAACCTTATCTACTCCACAACGGGTGTCACTCATAGATCAGGGACATAATGACAACACGGGCATCACCGTGACTATAGAGCTAATTTCTTCAGAATATTTTTGTGTTAGCAGTAGCACACAAACAAAGCCGAGGGGAAACTACTACAGTACTGTATTAAGTACTGCAGTGGCGAGACACAAGTTTAACATAAGCCTGCTGTATTTAGTTTTCCCTCGGCTTCGTTTTATTCCGTAAAAAATGCTATGAAAATAAATCCATGATAGTGCTACCAAGATAAATCCTCTCCAAACGCAGCTGCGACACACATATGCACGAAGCTGGTGGCTCTCGTAATAATCCAGGTCTCTGTCTGCTGTAAAATCAGAATCAGAATTAGAATCAAAATAGGTTTTATTGCCATTGTTTCAGAACAAGGTTCACAAACTAGGAATTTTTCTTGGTGCAAAAGCTAAAGTGAGGCCACATGTAGAGTCCCGGAGCATTTCGTAGCTTTCTTTTCCATGGTAAAACTTGTCCTGTGTTTCTCTAACTCTCACTATATTCTAGTGTTACTCAAGCGAGCTGCGCAGGGCGCTGCCATTTAGCGGGCGGGAGTAAAAAGTGCAAGACCAAAGAGAGACGCTGCAATGAATAATATTCATATTACCACAAAAATAGATGTTTAAATATCGATACGGGCGTTTTTTGGATCGATACGAGAATCGTGTGACGTAATATCGCGATATATCGGCGGATCGATATTTTTCAACACCCCTAGTATATAGGTATAATAATAATAATGATGATGAAAACAAAAAAATCACGCAAATTATAATGATTGCAATAATAATAGATAGTTAAAACAATAAACACATAATAGTAAATATATTATAATAATAGTTTAAAATGGAACAAAAGTACGGAGAACAATTGTAATGTAATAAAAATTTTGTTTTAGTGAGTTCGTTCCTCTTTCCCCTGGCCAATCAGAGGCCAGCAGCCTGTTCACGTCACATTCGTATCAGTTCAGTGCTTTGGCCTACGGCTGAGCATGACCCCAAAACCTGTACTAGTGAAACACCAGGGAAGCACTCACCTGGCTAATAAGAGCAGTTATTAGCCCAAGCATTTATGTGAAAATTACAGGAAAGTTACAGACATGTTTTAAACCGTATATTTTTGTTTAAAATAAATGCGTGGAGTAAAAAAAAGTCAAAATTTCCAAATGAATTTAAATACAATTCAATACCTGCTGTAATCAAATTTTAATTAAACGTAAGGCTTTAATTATATCGCAACACATAATAGTAAAAAATAAAGGAAGCTACTGCCCTGAAGGTGTCCCCCGGCGTGTTGACTGGCCATGTATCGAGTTCAAAAGGTCAGCCACTTGTTGTTGAACTTAATCCCAAACATAATGAGACACGAACGTGCCAAGGAGAGATGCATGTCGTCTCATCCGCGGCTTTTGTGCAAAGAATTTAAGAAGTTTACCATCTTTAGCCCTATCATCCCAGCCCTAACCAGCTAATTGTCTGTCCACAAAGCCACCCCACCCCCCAAAGTCCCAATAGACCCCCGTTCAGATTGTGACAAGTGGCCAGCGCATCACACTGGAGCGTTAACGGGATTACGGCTAACACGGGGATGGCTATAGAGAGATTAGAGGGGTAATGCAGGCACGGAGGCAGATTAAGCGTCTAATTCGAGGGACCCCCTGAAAGAAATCGGGGTTTATTGTCGAGACGAGCCACAAAACCGAAGCCGAAGCCAAGAGCTGACAGTTTGGGGGGGGGGGGGACAGCTGGAGCGGAGAGGGAGCCCGGATAAGAGCCAGATCAGACGGACTTCCGAGGAATCAGCTGCAGTAGACGTTCATGCACACATCGCGATGGAATCCAGCGCTTTTGCTTAAGCCTTTACTGCTGCATGTCTATAAAATGAATGTGCCTTATTGTGCGCTGTAAACTATTATCAGCAGACAACCAGTTTTCAACAAAACATAAACAGATTAACATAAACAGATTAACATAAACACACATTTTTTCATTTATGTTTAATTTAGTTCACATTCATCTCTTTAAACTCTCAGTCCAGGTGTCTAGGTTTCATCCCTCATTCCGAAAGGCAAAGCAAGCTAATGTTAGCGTTAACCCTATATTGATTACAGCCATTTGCCTCATATTGTGGATACTTTTAGGACTATAGTGTTGCAATGGCGCGGAAAATTCCCAATAAATTTCCAGAAACGTTCAAAGAAAAAAATGAAAAACTGTCAAAATGCTAAAAAAAAAGATGATATTTTATCATTTTTGTTGAACAAACAATTGGTGAACTATTAGCTACCCATTAATGATGTTTTGGAACCATAAAACATGCATTTGAGTGACGTCACACCCCAGACACATACAAAAACACAACTTTCCTAAACCACATTCTGCTTAATGCTCTGATATTTCAGTGTGTAACTATCAAATCATATTTAATGCTTCAGCTTATCTGTCTGTTAAGAAGCAAACTTCAGTTGTGTCAATTCCTGGTTTATTCCCATATATTCCCGTTAATTACCTTGGAAAAATCCAACAGGTAAAACTACATTCTCTGAGATTTCAGATTTTTGCGCTCTAATTGACCAAGCGTTTGCTCATCTGCAAAGCGAGTAGCAGGTGCAAAAGTGGATCAGCAGCAAAGTCATTTTTCTTTACTCACACAGCATTCTCTCATATATACATATGCTATCAGATTTGGAGCCCCATTTCTGTAATATAAACAGTTTAAATGGTAAAAAAGGTGCAATACGGCCACAAAAAGGTATATTCTATTTTTCAGTTTGCACTTACTATTTAGCGGCCGTAAACTGGAAACAAGAAATGTCCTGATATACACAATAATCTGTTAAATCTTTTATTGAGTGTACTTTCCACTATGACACTTCAAAGGCTGTTTACTCAATCAGCACACACAGGGACGACATCTCTACTTAATTTAGCATCTGCAGTTGTTTTGTCCCTTGAATATGGGTAATTTACTGAAAACATGAAATTACAGTTAACATTTATGTCAGTAATCTGCAGGAAAGATTCCAAAGTGTTTTCTCTAAAAATGTCATCTGCAGAGTCCCGCCTTAAAGAGCAGATGGTGCATGTATAAAAAGTGTATCGTAAGGTGACGCCAAGCCAGTCCTTAAAGTTGTTTTATTACTGTCAGAGTCCAGGACGTCCATCCGCTAATCCGTGATCTCCACATGGCCCTCTGTCCTCCCTGCATTGTAGCGCAGTGTGAAAAAAGCTTGTGCCGGACACCTCCCGCTTCAGTTTCATTCAGACTGAAGCTGCTCTTTCACCTCGAAAACACCGGGCCCCATTGTGCCGCTCACAGCTAACCCACTCACATGGACGTAACCAGCATTAATCTGCACTCAAGCGCGAACATGCCGCTTCTTTCTTTTTTTTTTTTTTATAGATATTAAAGATCATGACGCCGCAATCTGGGTTATTAACAATAGAAATGGCCGCAGCGTCCAGTTGCACCATAAGGTCATTTGAGGGTCTGCGCGGCAGATGACAAAACAGGAAGATTAAGAGTTTAGAAATGATCGATGGTGTGCTCGAGTGCACGCCCAAAGTGTCGGAAACATTTGTGCATTTTTTTAAACACCGTCTGAGAATGTCTAAATAGTAGAATCCTGTGCATTTCAGAGCAATAATGAGGTAGATTTAGTTATTTTGGACACATCACCGTTTACATTTTTCGTTGTCTACTTTAAACAATGTTTGTGACTAGCAAATACCACTTAGACATATAATGTAGCTATACAAAAGTCAGCAGATTCATTTAAAGCATTGACAGCTTTCGGCAAATGCTAATCTGCACAAGGAAGGCAGGAAGAAAGTAAGTATTCACAGACAAAATCACAAAGCACTAAAGGGCACTGTACCTAATTTTTTACCTGTAGTGAAATGAAATGTTCATGTAATTATTACGCCTTTGTATCAAATGTGAACTTGAAGGCTAGTTTTTGTTAGCCTTACTGTGACATGAACCCAAAAAAATCACCCCCGAAAATTGTGAAATGAGCTCCGTCTTTAATTTTCCGAAAAATAAATAAATAGAAAAATACCCCCCCCGTTTTAACTGAACTTTCCATGATACGGGCGTCTGCAGAGGACATCGCCTTCTTCTGCTCTAATTAAACCACGGGTCTTCTAACCAGCACGACTCGACGGTTGGTTGGTGTTTTCATGTTTGTTTTCATGTCAGTGTGAAACAGCCACGCTCCTGTCAGCTGTCGGAGCCGGTCTCCGGGACCAGGATAATCACATTACGCTGCTAAAAACACGCTATGATTTAAATATGTCTTGAAGCTTTAGGGTTTTTTTTGTCCTAATTTGATAGGTGGCAGAAGCAACATAGAGATGGTCAACATTAGTGGGTTGTATCGAGGCAAATTCCACTTTCAAAGTATTTTATGTTCCACTGAAGGTTCAGAATCTCTCAAACTGTGGTACATGTCCCACTTAATCTCAGTGAATAAGGACATGTTGTAAGCTCTAAACCTGGAGAACTCAGTCGCTGAGTTAGTTTTAGTTTCCTGTAGCTGTGCTGGACTGCTGCTCCCGGCGCTGACGAATCCTCAAATGGGGTTTCCACACTTGTCCATCTGTACCCAGCCTTATGTATCTATTTATTTTTATTCAGTGTGTGTGTGTGAGTTAGTGAGTGAGGGGGTGTGTGCGTAGACGGTGGGGTAAAGGTTTGAGTGTGTGATTGAGAGATCTGTATATATTTGGGGGGATAGGACGGGGTGCCGGGCGTTTTAAATGCTGTAAGTACTTTGTGAGACCTTTTGGTATGAAAAGCGCCTCATAAATAAAGTGTGATTGATCTATTACGTGCCCAAAGTAGCATGCTAATTCTAACGTGAACTAATCAAGACTCGGCCAGAGACTATGGGCCAGCGAAATTAATGAAATATCATGGTTCGTTTATGAAATGCTGGTAAAGAATAACTGATAGAGCTGAAATAAACAAATCAATTAATCAACAACTAATCAAACATTGAAATAGTTGACAACTATTTTAGTGATCAATTTCTGGTTTTCTGTTTTTTGACAAAAAAGTGAGGGTCTGTAAAGTGTTTTGTACATTGTAAATGTCATAAGTATTCTCTGTCTCTGTCTCAGGACAATTCTCTAATCAGAAAGCAGAATGAGCTCCACTCTTATTGTTGCCAGATCCTATACTTTAAAAAGGTTTGGAAACAAATATAAAAGGACTCTCTCTCACTTCCTCAACCAGCTCCTGTCCCAGATAAAGCCCTGATCAGAGCCAGAGCAGCTTCCAGTCGTTACAGCTGAACTTTGGAGGTTCTTAGCTTTCAAATGAGGAAAGGCCTCCATGTGCAGCTTTGAGCAAACCAAGTTCAGCTGTTGTGACTTTTTTTCAAAAGCACTAAGGGCCTCCTACAAACATTCGCTTTAGATTCAGATTCAGATTATTTTATTCAGACATTTAAACATTTAACAGATAACGACATAAAAAAACATAAAGTCTGAAATGGAATAGGCAGAAGCTAAAGCTTATTGCGCCTATCCCAGTGTATTTACAAAACAAACAGTAAAAGCTGCCAATGTCTTATGCATACAGTTATAAAAATATTTGTGTTTAGATCGTCACAAAGAAGAAAGAAAAACATCTATAAACTTAATTTTGCATGCTTAGCATCCATTCTCATGGTATTTGTTTATAATTGATTTCTTCAAAAGAATTTTAAATTGAATTAGTGTTTTACAGTCTTTTAGCTCTTGGTCTAACTCACTCCACACAAAAGAAACACAAAGCTGCTTTGCACTCGTTCTCACATGTGTTTTTTGAAACATTTCTTCCTTTCGGAAATTATAAATGCAGTCTCGTTTTTGGAACAATCCCATATGATATGCACAGGTAACTTGTTATAGCTTATGTTATACATAAATTGTGCTGTTTTAAACTCAACCAAATCCTTACATTTTAGTGCTTTTAGTTTAATGAAAAGCTCATTTGTATGTGCCCTGTAAGCCACTTTATTCACAATGCGGATCGCTTTTATTTGAATGATACTTATTGGATTAAGATTGGTTTTGTAAGTGTTTCCCCGAACTTCTAGGCCATAGAATGGGAGAACCAGGGAACAGTATAAAATATATACGTTTTTTTCATTTAAGAGTTAGATATTATTGCAAGAGATTTACATAGCTTTGCTTTGATGTAGTTTATATGGGGCTTCCAGCTTTAAGTTGACTCCATCAAAACGTCTTCAAGCCATTAATGGATTTATTGTAAATTTGTAATGCACAGTTGTTTGATGATCAGATCCCCTATTGTCCATGTTTTTTGGTAGTAAGGAAAGCTGGAGCACCCAAAGGAATACAACACAGACACAGGGCCATGTGCAAACTCCAACGGCGCAACCAGGCCGGGGAACTGAACCCATTATCAGAGAATATCAGCCACTGTGTCTTTGGGAGGATCAATGTCTCTGTAGGGCAACTGGAGGCCGTTTGAAAAGTCTGACCTGAAGTTTGAGGAGTCCGAGGCTAATCCGGTTAATCTGCCAGCTCTGCGATCATCTGAGGATCATCTGAGGTTATAATCTCCGCGACGATGAAGCGGACGGAAAAGATGACACACACCTTGCGCGCATTACAGCGGTCGACCTGGTCACAACAGCACCTGAAGAATTCTTAGATCACTGCAGCCCTTGATTAGATGATAATAACACAACTGTGTCCCTCTGTTTTTGCATTCAAATATCACATTGCTGATGTAAATGCAGAAATGGATGAAAACAAAGGGCACTTGGTAATTTAATTGACTAATATTAGCCTAATGGGAAGCTAATCTGTCTCGATGTCCGAAGTCCTGCAGAGTAAATGAGCGTAATCGGAAAAAAAAAGGAAGCGGATTACGAACCTGCTGTTACTGATAGGACTAAGTCCAAACAGAAGATGTAATTTGACATTTAAAAGGAAGCACCGAAAGACACCACGCGGCCTCACCTCCTGCGTCTGACCACGGATCGGATTAGTTGTTGTTGTTGTTTTTTTTCTAATCTGAGGTGCTAGTCTGAGATTGTGTGATACTGATTCCGTTCATGGAGGATTACGGAGGAGTGGGTATTGATTGAGGGGGCAGCAGGTGTCCCCGAGCAATAACCGAGGTACAAGGAAACAAGCAAAGCAACCACAACAATGGGCCGACGGTGGCTCGGTGGGTGGAGCATTTGCTCGTAGACCCAAAGGTCAGTGGTTGGTGCAGATTGGCAGCCTCACTTCCATCAGTCTGCCCCCACTATAGTAGTTTATAGACATTGGGATGTCATGATTTCACATTTTGAAGGACAGTTATTGTGAGAGAAAATATTGCGATTTTACGATTATTCATGATTATCAGCCTAAAGAAAGGAAACAACTATATTTTTTGTCTTTTAATGCTTTTTAATACTTTAACTTGTAAACATTCACTGATTCTAGGGCTGAAACAACTAGTCAATGAATCGACGACTAATCGATTATTGAAATAGTTGACTATTTTAGTAATCGATTAATCGTTTTCTGGTTCACGCAGATACAAGTAGAGCAAAAAAAACATTTCATGAATATCTGTCAGTGTCTCATCCAATCAGAAGCAGAATTAGCACAAAGAGTCTCCTACAAACACTTACTTTAAGATTAGTCTATCAACATGTCCTCAAGAGGGGCCACTTTAGCTTTATGTGATAAAAAACAATGAAAATGTTCCTACACCATTCACAGCCAAGCGATTAATCGTAAAAATAATCAATAGATTAATCAATTACAAAATAATCGTTAGTTGCAGCCCTAACTGATTCTACAAATTCAACCTGGAAGACCAACCAGCTGCATTCATTCACCTCATCACCGGCAGCGCTCTCCAATCATCCAATCATAGAGCCCGCTCAAGCCGCACCTTCATGACAGCCAATCACCGCAGCTGCTCATCCCCCGTTTAAACTCCGTGGTCAATCACTCACCCGTTTGCCAGACGTGCTACGACCCTCCTCCACCCCCCCCCCCACCAGCTCCATTTCATGTACATTATTGAGCAGAAAGGGATCAGTGTGTGTGAAAGAGCAGAACCCTCAATTTTCCTTTAAATAATAATCATCCTGAACCTTTAAATGTGACAGTCCTACCTGGTCAGGGGCAGTATCGTTGGGGAAGTGGACGTGAGCGGCCGAAGGTGTCGCTGTCCCAGAGCAGCTCTTACACCGGAGAAACCTGGTGATGGAGCTGACACTGGGGTCCCAAATGACGTTACAACCTGAAAGAACATTTGAACCTTCAGCACACAAAGGGTAAGATAAGTCCTGAACACTAAAATCAGAATCAGAATCAGAATCAGAATTCGTTTTATTGCCAAGGTTTGTGAACAAGGTTTACAAACTAGGAATTTTACTTGGTTCAAACGTGCGACATAAAACATATAACACAGAATTAAGATAAAAAATAAGCTAAGAACGTTAAACTATAAGGCTATAAGGGCATGCATAAAATAAAAAATATTAAATAAATAAGATAAAATAAAGTGACATATGTTAAGACAACAACAATTTGACAATGAACAACAGCGGGATTGTATATACAGATGTTTTGGCATTTAAAGTGGTATTAAGTGTTTAAAGTGATAAAGTGATAAAGTGATAGCAGCGGGTCTAAGTGTGGACACACCGCACACTGCAAGTGCAGATACATCCATGACTCTGTAACTGAGCTACAGAGACTTGTATTTGTTCATGAGTCTGATGGCGGAGGGGAAAAAACTGTAAAATCACTCACCGGTCAGTGTCTCTTCACAGTACGGCAGGAGAGCACTGTTGAGTTCCTGTATAAGCTCGGCACTTCGAACAGCCAACAGAAAGTCTGTGAACTTCCACTGTGGTCCGCACCTGCAGCTGCGGGTCGATTTGGAAACCCAAAATTTAAATTTGTGCAAAAGGGAAAGCTGTTTTAATTCGGAGGCTTCTTTCTTCAATGCACCTGCAAAAATATGTTTTCCGTTATCATTAGCAGGGCTTGACATAAACCTCATGCTCACTGGTCACTTTTTCAACTGTTATTACTAATTATACAGTAGTCCTTGTGTCAGAGACTCGCATTGTTAAAACAAATCTTGCAGTAAGCTCAATGATACAGTGATTGTATACTATTTAACTGCAACATGGAATTGTGCATTTAGTCAGGAAGATCGCAACTATCGCATCGAAACCACATTTCAAATGTTTTTTGCTTGATAGTTTCTTTATTATTTATTCATCTTCACACTGGGGCTCCTGGATTATTAACGTGATCATTGTGGGGGTTCCAGCTTGAAATGTTTAGGAACCCCTCCTGTATTAGACTACATTCACTTTCGAAAAAATAAGAAAATAAAATGTATGCTTTAGTGATGCATTCAAGTTATATGTTTTATACATGGGTTACACACAGTCTAGGCATCATTTTGGTAAATTTAGCCTTTTTAGACCTGATGATACTTAGGAAGTCAAATATTTTAAGGAAGAAGAAGAAGAACTTTATTTGTATAGAGCCTTTCACAGACATGGTCACAAAGCGCTTTACATGAGAGCATTTTACATTCACTCCATACTCAGTGGTGGTAAGCTACGGTAGTGGCTTCAGTTTCCCCTGGGGGAGACTGACAGAAGCGCTGTCGCGACTGCACACATCTGCACCAACGGTCCCTCTGACCACCTCCATACATTCACATATCATTCATCCTGGCCTATTGTACATGTTTTTCAGTGGTAGGGGAAACTGGAGTACCTGGAGGAAACCTACACAGACACGGGGAGAACATGCAAACTCCACACAGGAAGGCCTCTTCCAGGTCGGAATCGAACCCGGGACCTTCTAGCTGTGAAGCGAGAGCACTAATGCCGCCATGAGGTGGTGAAACGTTTGTTAAGTGGTTTAATGTTGTCACTCATGTACAACAGTTGCTAATCCAATAGTGCAGACCTCTTTTTGTAATGCAAGTGACTTAAATTTCAGTCATCTTTCAAGTTTCAATTCTCCTGGATGTGTTGTCCCTGCAAACTCAATCATGATTTTTTTTTGTAGGCCTAAAATAGAAACTCATCACGGTACTGGGAATTACTTTGTACAATCCCCAACTAATACTCAACTGTTACTACTAATTATGCAGCTTTTTCTTAAGTTTTTACTATATTAAAAGGTTGTTCCCTCATCAAGTACATTCTGGGAGTTGTATTGAATCTTTCAGGGGGACTATTTGCTGTTTTGAAGTGTCATGACATCTGCTTAATGCTCCGCTTATTTACCCCAAGCTCCTGGCAAGGCCCTACGTAACCAGGAAGTCATCTATTTATGGTTTATCTCGTCTATGATCATCAATCTCAATAGAAAAGATATGTATATATATCTGTGTAAATTCTCAGTCATACAGGAGTTGTCCATCTTCAATGAAGGTACCTTCATTGAATATGGAACTAGGTATATGGAATCAAGTACCTTCATTGAATATGTATACATATATACACTCAACAAAAATATAAACGCAACACCTTTGTTTCTGCTCCCATTTCTCATGAGATGGACTTAAATATCTAAAATTCCATTCCATTCCAGATACACAATATTACCATTTCTCTCAAACATTGTTCACAAATAAGTAAGTAAGTAAGTAAGTAAGTGCTTTATTGTCATTGTACAAGTGTACAACGAAATCGTTTTTAGGTGTCAGTCCTGAGTTGCTGCGGCTGAGCCGCGCTGCCACTGTGCGTCAACCTGACCTGCATGACCTTGGAGGTCGAGGAAACTGTAGCACTCGGAAGAAACCTGGCTGGCTGCCCTCTGTCTTCTCTGATCCTCTGAAATCGTGCCGCGCCTCCTGGGTTTGTCCCCGTTTCAGAGCGTAGTGCCCTGCACTGTTCAGCTCCACCTCCTCCTCACTCCGCTCCCTCCGCTTCACAACAGTCTTTCACCATCTCTCGTTTGTCCTTTTTTGTTTTTCTGTAGCTCCTCTTGTGACGCCTCAACTGTGCTGCAGCTGTGGGGGCTCTTGGTGCCTCTTTAAAAAGCTGCTTTCTTCAGGACCATTTTAGACTCTCAAAGTAAACAAATCCACCAAACCTTCACAAAAACATGGCAAAGACGTACAAAAGTATCCAGAAAAACAATGTGGAACACAGAAACCACAAATGCCGTTCGCAGAAAAAGGCAAAAAACTCGGCTGCACAAGGAGAGAGCGAGGTCGCTTCCAGTCTAAATGTGTGATAGTGAGCACTTCTGCTTTGCTGACATAATCCATCCCACCTCACAGGTGTGCCACATCAAGATGCTGATCTGACATCATGATTACTACACAGGTGTACCTTATACTGCCCACAATAAAAGGCCACCCTGAAATGTGCAGTTTTGTCTCACAGCAATGGCCCATGGTGGTGGTGGGGTTATGGTATGGGCAGGCATCTGTTATGGACGAAGAACACAGGTGCATTTTATTGACGGCATTTTGAATGCACAGAGATACCGTGATGAGATCCTGAGGCCCATTGTTGTGCCATACATCCATGAACATCACCTCATGTTTCAGCAAGATAATGCACGGCCCCATGTTGCAAGGATCTGTACACAATTCTTGGAAGCTGAAAATGTCCCAGTTCTTGCATGGCCAGCATACTCACCGGACATGTCACCCATTGAGCATGTTTGGGATGTGCTTGACCGGCGAATACGACAGCATGTACCAGTTCCCACTAATATCCAGCAACTTCGCACACCATTGAAGAGGAGTGGACCAACATTCCACAGGCCACAATTGACAATCTGATAAACTCTATGTGAAGAAGATGTGTTGCACTGCATGAGGCAAATGGTGGTCACACCAGATACTGACTGGTTCTGAGTCCCCAGACCCCCAATAAAGCAAAAAACGGCACATTTCAGGGTGGCCTTTTGTTGTGGGCAGTATAAGGTACTAATCATGATGTCAGATCAGCATCTTGATGTGGCACACCTGTGAGGTGGGATGGATTATCTATCACACATTTAGACTGATTTGTGAACAATGTTTGAGAGAAATTGTAATATTGTGTATCTGGAATGAATTTTAGATCTTTAAGTCCATCTCATGAAAAATGGGAGCAGAAACAAAGGTGTTGCGTTTATATTTTTGTTGAGTGTATATATGTATAATTTGATTCTTAAAATGAATATGAATAAAAATAAAACATATCAGAAATCAATATCGATCAAAACAGTTTTTGATCAATATGACATTTTCTAACCAAATCAAATGTGCTAGGAATTATTACCACTTAGCTGCAAATACAGCTGCTTTAATCTAATGAGAGCCTATTGTTGACTTTATGTAGAATAAAACAGTGTTAACTAGGCCAAAAATAGATGTGCCATATGTTATTTTATTATTCAGTTTCTGGGCATACATAATAAGATCTAGGTCAAAAGGTTGCTTGTCAACATAGTTGAGGCATAGTGTTTATATCAAGCCCTGATTTGTATAGTAAAAAAAATAAATAAAAATGTATGCGTTACAGACCTTGTGCATCTTGAAGCAGCTCATTTCCACATAAAGCACAGCAAAGGGCCGAGCAGCACGGACTCTGCACATTGGCTTTCTGCAAAAACGATGAATGTACTGGTAATAATATCCTACAAAATAATATTATGTCAAATATGGCTATCTTTTGAGCTAATGAAATTGTTCAATTATGTGCCTTGCCCCACACCTCAATACATTAAATCTTTACCGACTAAACAGGACATTTTTGAGCAAAAAATAAAAAAAGGTTAATTTTAGCCAAAACTGCAACTGAATGTTTTAGACCATAATTTTGGTATTTTCGATACAGTAAAAATTTGTAGAACGATAAAATGTTTCCAAGAAATGTAGATTTAAGTTTGAAACAGTTCAAATCCAATGTGATGCTTTTTAATGAAATGTAAAGAATTGATTTTGGCTAAATTAATTTAATTAGTTTTAATGCTTTTTAATGCCCCGCGTTTAAAAAGCATTAAAACTAATCACGCGACCCTGGAGAGACATTATCTAAATCATGAGTGTGATCTGAAAAAAACAAACCCATCCCTACCTAGTATCAGCTGTAATCAAAGGAAAAAGCCAAACCTGTCTCTTTGGAGAGGTGTGTTGTCTTCTCCGTCGTGGTTTGCAGCTCCTCTGTATTTTGAACACTTTGACACCAAAATAATCAATTCCACATGATGTTTATTGTGTGACACAAATATATTTAACCTTTTACCTTTGTGTTTCGGCTCCTGGCTCCTCTCTGCAGGGAGATCCAACATGGCTGCCTCTTCTCTCGGCAGATTTCCGCTTTCTTTATGTGCTGGAGTCTCGTTATCAGACACGGGGCACTGTGACGACTTTTTACTCTTCCTGCTAGAGGCCTTTTCTAAAGCGTTTATTTCAAAGTTTCCTTCATCCACTTTGCTTTGTTTAACCTTTGCCTGGGATTTCTTATTTTCACGTGTGACCTTCCTGTTGGGTTTAGTGTCTTTAGCCTGTATTTTGCAGGTTTCTCGTATCCTCTGGCTGCTCCTGCTTTGAATCTGCGGTCTCCTCACTTTCCCTAAGATTTCACCTGCAAAATACAACAGAACTGGTAGAGCAGAAAGATCGGGGAGTTCATGCATGTTCATCCTCCATCGCAAAATAAATAATAATAATGCATTGGTTTTATAAAGCTCTTTTCTGAACAGTCAAAGTGTTTCCCGAACGGTGTCCATCCAAGTACCAACCAGGCCCTTCCTGCTGAGCTGCGGATCAGGCAGTGCAAAGGCGGGATGTGACATAATGTTGGTGAAATTCCACTTTTTGTACTGATACAGTTAAAGTGATAGTCTGTAAGATTGCAAAATGAAGAGACACATTTCAAAAGTAAATCATCAAGTACCCCTCCTCCCCTTCTGACTGAACCTGAAAGCCACTCCTAGAGTAATCTGGAAATAGGTGTCATTTTTAAGTACATTTGTCCTTGATTTTAACAAATTTCAATCCATCCATTAGGAAAGTTTTACAGTTAATTCAACCTGAAAACACTCAGACGGAATGCGTTAGCAAGGTTTTATTGAATGTGAATCATGATAGGGTCTCAGATCCCGGCGGAAGATTGCAGTAATGATATGGAATACATGGCTTTGATGGATGATGGCCAGTATCTAGAAGGTCCAGGGTTCGATTCCCACCTGGACGGGGCCCTTCTGTGTGGAGTTTACATGTTCTCCCCGTGTCTGCGTAAGTTTCCTCCGGGTACTCCGGCTTCCCCTACCACTAAAAACATGTACAATAGGTCAAGATGAATGATGTGTGTGAGTGAAAGTATGGTGGTGGTCAGAGGGACCGTTGGCGCAGATGTGTGCAGTCACGACAGCGCTTCGGTCAGTCTCCCCCAGGGAAAAAAATGTAGCTTACCACCACCGAGTGTGGAGTCAATGTACAATTGTCTCATGTAAAGCGCTTTGTGACCATGTCTGTGAAAGGTGCGATATAAATAAAGATCTTCTTCTTTGTGTAGCGTACCAAACTTTCCCTGTGGACATATTTCTTGAAATCAGTAACTCAATTGAAGGCTAATTTAGCTTACAACAATTTGACCTATTTCTTGAGTACTCATTGGGTCCTCATTGGTCAAAGTGCAGGCATCGGGGATTCTGATTCGTTGCTGAGATCAGCAAAGAGAGGGACTTGAGAAAAAAAATGGAATCATTTAATATTACTTACATGAAATTGCAGGCCCAGGCCGTGAATATTACGCAATCGATTACATTTGGAAAACATTCAGACATTCAAACTTACAGACTATCACTTTAAAGTATATTCTCCATGTGTGTTTTGCATGTGGCATATGGACAGTGAAACTGACTGAACTGAAAATTTGGATTCCCAAGTGAGTAATTTGCTCTAAAAATAGTGTATTGGAGAGGAATATGGATTTTTGTATTTTGCCCTACTCATCGTTTAAACAGAGGCTTTACATTAACAACTAATTTACAAAACAATTTACTAAGTCCACCCGAAATCTGTGCGATTCAAATGAAAAATCTGTACTTTTTTCTGTTTTCAGCCACAATGTTTTTTTTAAGAGTAATGTTTAGTTACTTTAATAAGGCGAGGTTGAGTAGATTTGGTAAAATTAGGTTAATGGGTGAACTCAAGGCAATCCAGGGCCATTACCGCGCTGTAATGCGCCGCGCTCGTTAAGGGCTTTTAACACACGAGTTTTGGTGAATTTAACGAAAGGGGAGAAGAGAGGGAGGGGGGGTTAAATAATAGAAGGCACTCGTGGCAGTGGCACTCAGTCAATCACACTCTGCTGCTGTTCGCGACGAGGTGGACCGCATCAGCGTAATCAGCCTCGTTTTTCTATTACATTTTTTGATGAGTTAAGCATTGTTTGAGCTACTCGGGCTTGTCAAATAATCAGCTGTAAAAGCATTAAAGACTGGACACACGCTTTCTGTCCTTGTGTCAGACACTCGCATCTTGCAGTAAGCTCAATGATACAGTGATTGTATACTATTAAACTAGTTTGCAACATGGAATTGTGCATTTAGTCTGGAAGATCGCAACTATCGCATCGAAATCACTATTTGAATGGTCGCGAAAGGGACAGTGGAAATAGAGATTACGAAACCACATTTAAAATGTTTTTCGCTTGATAGTTTCTGTATTATTTTATCCGTCTTCACATTGGGGGTACTGGATTGTTAACGTGATCATTGTGGGGGTTCCAGCTTGAAAAGTTTAGGAAACCCTCCTTTATTAGACTACATTCACTTTCGAAAAAATAAGAACATTCAATGTATCCTCTAGTGATGTCTTCAAGTTACATGTTCTCGGCATCATTTTGGTAAATGTATCCTTTTTAGACCCAGTTTAGTGCTGATTTGATGCAAGTGACTCAGATTCCATACTGGTAATTACTTTGTCCAATCCCCGACTGATATAAAATAAACATTATCTTTGTTGTCCTTCAGTGAGGAGCTACTGCCCTTCAGAACCGCGATGGATCAAAACACAGATCTTACACATTACAGCGGACCAAGTGTCTTACCCAAGGATACAAAACATACCAACCTTATAGTGAAGTCAAAAAACAACAATATTGAGATCAATTGTAGGTATTTAATACAAAAACACACCGACAGTCCACACATTCACCAGAACCAGAACTATTTACAAGAATTAGAATTATGAAGAAAAAAATGTATTGCATTCACAATACATTTACAATGTTTGTACATAATAGTTGTATCTCTTGATCATGAAAAACAACAGCAGTTATTATGACCGCACAATTAACTAACAAAATCGCAATTGCAGTTTGAACCGTCACAATTCCAAATCCCAATCTGGATTGGGATTTATTAAGCTTTTTTTTACGTAATAATGTATAAAACTAAATAATTGGTACTCAATAAGATTTATAAAGTGTTCATGAAACATAAGGTGATGCAATACTTTCCAAGATCATTGAGTTCTTCCGTCTGAGCTGAGATTACTGACACATTTTTAATCAACAAAGTGAAAGACAAAACCACAAGGTGACGTCAAAATGTGCAAATGTTCAGTTTTAGTCATAATTTTCCTAATTTAGACCCATTTTAGCCTGGCTTTGACCCGGATTTAGGTATTTGACGAGGAAAAAAGAAATCGCTTACATTCTGTTTAACTTTAATGGAACGTACAGCGTAAATGAACTTTCTCCAACGCTCCTGAATGTAAAGCGTGGTAATTCTTCTAATACAAAGTAATTGCAACAGCGGTCAGTGATTAGGTCAGTATTCCACAAATCAGAATGGCATCTCATTTAATGATTAGTTTGAAGACGTGCGTTTGCATCCGAGGAGACGAGTTAATGACCCTGATTAGCCGCTCTGTGTCTTTGGCCCGAGGCGCTGGCGGCCGAACCACTACAGAATCCTACAATCTGTGAAAGCCAAGGCATGATAGAGTTAATAGACCGACAGTGGAGCGCACCAAATGACTCCTCACGGGCAGCAGTGAGGAGAGAATTGTTTGAAAAGGCCAATTAGCAGCGCGGCGATTGTTAAAGGTCCCGCACAAAGTGAAAAATTGAACACTTAGCCATGTTACAATGTCCTTTCCCCATGAAAAACACAACTGGGTTTGTGCTTTTTGTCATGAATGTTTGATTAATCCTGGATAGTCCGTCTGTTCCTTTCATAAGAGCTCAAAACGCTTGCTCCCTACCTGCTGATGTCATGAAGTGACGCTCCTTTGTGTTTGTAAAGTCCAGACAGCTTCAGCCGCCTCGTTCCAATCATTTCGATGCTCAAATTGTTACTACCGCAAAGTATTTCTGTAGAATAGCTGGCTGCGCTTGTTTCCTTCACTTTCCAAAGCTAAAAAGTGTCTACGGCTTTTAATCCAACGACTTTTACAGCCACAGACACCATTTTGAGGACTTCAGACCATTTGGACGATAGAATTAAGTCATGTAATTTGTTATTCGACTTCTGTTTTCAGTTGGAATCTATCAATCGATGCTTTTTAAGGCCGTAACTTTGACACAATGAAGGACTTTGAATGCTTCTATGGCCCGGACACACAGTAATTGTGACGATGGTCCAAAAATGGCTTCTTGCTGTATGTCAAAGAAGCTGTCTAAACTTTAGAAAAGCCTCCTCCTAACAAACATTCCTCCTCAAACGGACCTGCCTGGCCCTGTGCGTTTAGTTACCTTGACTTGGTGAGCTGCTTCTCTGCTTGGACCTGGACAGCCTCCGTTGTCTACCCTGTGCCTCCTCTCCTGCTCCCTTCTCTTCCATCCTCTCTGTCCTTTCGCCATCTTTCGTTCCAAACGGCTCCTCTTGCATTGGAACCGGACAGGATTTCTCAGGACTCTTTTCCTCCTCGCCTTCAAAAAGTTCAGGGGTGAAAAAGACCGTTTCATCTTCCTCATCTGAACTGACTATGACCTGTGCCTCTCTTTCCGTGATTTCTAGGCCTACATCTGCATTTTGAACTTTGCTTTCCTCGTTGGGAGAAACGGCGTGTCCTGCGCTGCTTACGCTCGCGCTCGGAGCGGATTCTCCTCTGAAGCTTGCATTCCCACTCTCGCTCCCTTTAAAGATTGGTTTCCGGAAGCTAGGGTTGATGGGACTGGAGGCAAACATTGGGTAAACCTGTTTGAACGTTGGTTTGGAGAATGTAGCGGCCGGCGACCGTTTTGGGGTCTTCGAATCTGGAAGAGAAAATGAAACCGTGTTGGAAAAAGGCAAAAATATCCAAACCGATATTACATTAGATACAAAAAAAAAAAGTCAACCAAATCCATTTACAAACATTACACTTACTGTAACAGAGGAAATGAGGAAAGACAAAATGTAAATAGTGGATGGACCAATGAATGGTTTTATTTTGTAAAGTTTTGCTACGTCTACACATCCGCTTGTATATTTCTCCCGTCTTTAACCAATGCCATGGCTCTCCCCCAAAAAGGAAATGACCATATTTGGATCACAGCGTCATCTCCGTTGCCTTTCGCAGTACACGTGGCAAAAAAGCTAATATTTGTCAATTAATCAGCGTGGGAAACTGGCCAGTGCGCTACAATGTTGTTGTTATTAATCTCTGGTTGTTATTAATCTCTGGTTCTGGTGATTTTCACCTTTTTATTACTCTGATTTTAAATTGAGATGTTAAGGAAGAAAACTAACAAAAAATTTCGACATTGACCACTGCGAGAAAAGTTTGTGTTTTCACCTGCCGTGTCTTGCCTTAATCAAATCTAATCAAATCTAATGCTCTTTTTAGGCTAACATTTAGTTAGTAAGCCTAAAAAGTACAAATATCAGTAATCTGACATCTAAATCCATCTCTAATTTGTTCAGAAATTAGAAATCAAAATTTGACACACTGCTGCCAACATGTCCTGCAGGCTTATTTTCTTATATGCAAAACACACACAGACAATCTAAAGACATGAATTTGTGTTTCCGCTTAATGGAGCCCAAACAAAGGTCAATGGGATTTAATTAAAAGCAACAGTCCAACATCTGCTCATCAGCTCAGCTCCACTCAAGCACGAACAGAAGGGGCAACAGTAATGAGCCAAGCCACTCCAGCGCCGTGCCCCCCCCCCCGCACAGACCCCGACTGGCCCACCACGCAACATTTAGACGTGTACGTAACACCATCAAAACAGGGGGCAGTTACAAGACCCACAGGGAGGTGCCGTCCGAGCTCAGCCTCATCTCTGTGAGCAGGAGAGTAACAGTGTTTTTGTAATTGTAATAAAGCGTGAGAATTACATTGCCTTCTCCCACATGCTGTAAGTGGTTGTACTATTCAATGCATTGCTAAGCGGGGAGTCACTACTGTAGCCACGGCTGCCCTGGGGGAGACTGACAGAGGCTGCCCATCTGCACCACTCTCTTACCAGCACCCAGTGTTAGGAATAACACGGTAGTTAGGAGTGAATATGAGTATTCAGATCAGTAAATTATCTTACGTTCGGGAGCAGGACCACACCTCCTCAGTGCCTCCTCAGCGTTCCCGTTTACGTGTTTATCCTTCCACCCATATTTCACTACTTTTTCATTCCTTTGATCGTTTAGGTCAGGGGTGGCTCTTTGCATGATTGGATATGTTTAATACAATGCGTCTCTTTGAAAAGAATTGGTACATATTTCCCATAAACTGTAACAGTCCTTCAGAATCTTGATCAATAGTCCTACAGACCCCGTTTCCCCTCTCTACACACATGAAGGAGAGCCTGTATCTACTTTTCGAGGCGGCGTGTAAAAGGTGCCCGTGCAGCAGCTTTACTCAAAGCGGGATGTAGTTAAACAGTCAGGCAGATCGTGGCACTGGGATCAGCTTCTGTGCTTTTCAAGTTTCTGATTAGCCTACTCTTTATTTGATGAAAGTTGGCCTCATATTCACAGAAAAAGATCAAAATTAGGAAATGGAAAAAAGCCGAGCTCTAATGAAGCACATGATGCGAAGCGTGACATCGTAACGCGGAAATACACAAAGTCATTGACTTTTCTGTCACATGAGCTGTAACTGTAACAAATGCAACACAAAACAGACTCTCAGACGTCCTCCAGAGGGTCCTGATTAAAGCTTATGAACTTTGTGCAGCCTAGAGTGCGTTCTCTGCAAAGTCCAGTCAGGACCAAGCTGCAGGCACTGAGTGCACAGGCCAGGGGCGACCAGAGGAGGGGGCTCAGTGGGCAGGGCCCCTCATACGAACACACTCAGGCATTAAAAATCAAAAAATCTAATTCTGTCCCAGTCAGAACAGCACAAAATGTCAGTTTATTTAATATACATTTATTTCAATCTTGGTGAGGAGTCAAACTATTACATCTAATACAATTATTGAAAAGAAAAGAGAAGCCAGGCATAAAGTTAGCACTTTGAGCTGTCTTTGATATGTAAAGTGCAATATAAATAAAATGTATTATTATCATTATTATTATTAAAGTTATAGTTTATTGTGATTAAAATAACGGTCACATTACATTTAAATCACATAAAACTACCGTCCCTGGATCTCGCGACTGACTGGTGCCTTTGTGGCTCTTCACAGGATCAGGGTTGAAAATTTCGGCTCTTGGTCTCGGACTAGTTGGCCATCCCTGGTTTAGGTCAAGGGGGTCTTTTTCGAAGCCCCAAAAAGCATAATCACAACGTTCGTTCTTTCTCCATTTTGAGGTTGTGAAAAAGTAAAAGGTATGGGTACCATTAAACAATACCAGTATGGTATTGTGGGGAGGTATAGAAAAAAAGCCATTCAGGCATCGTTATCGTAAACCAAGCATGGCTACAGTACTGGTATCGGACATGTTTTTTTGAAAATAATTTTCTCAACATATTAATGCGTTAGTTTGGGTCATCTCTCGGTCTCATCATTTCCCTACTCCAGAGGCCGCTGTTCCAACTTCACAGACAGCACATTTCCATCATAAAAGTCGGCTATTGACCTTATTTTGCCTTTTCATTCTGCCGAAAAAACTAACAATTGAATCAATCTAAAAACAATGTTAATCGCAGTCTACTAAAGACAAATCAAAATGTTTTTGGGCTTCTGCAAAAACCTCCTATTTGTACAAGGGCTTTGCAGACTGAAAGTTGCAAATATACTGTATATCCCCGCAACAGTTTGGGACGTGTGGAAGGAGTTGTGAGAGCTAGAAACGAGTTGAAATGTGAGAGTCTAACGCCTCACCTGCTGCGTCGTGGCCGTGCTTGTGCATCTGAAAAGGCGAGGGGCTCCTCTGTGTGTCGATGGGGCAGATGGACAGCGGGGTTCGGGGCTCCTCTTTCAGCACACTCGTCTCTGTGTTGCTGATGTTACTGAGGGCTCTGTCTGGAGCCTGCACACCTGCCGGGCCACCCTCGGACAGGCCCCTCTGCTGCTGGGAGAACGCCACCAGCGACTGCATGGCGTTTGGGAAAGAGTCGTGATGGTGGACGAGCTGGCGGACCCACTTAGACAGGCCTGGAAAAGAGAGAGGTCAAAATTTCACCCAATTATTACGAGTAAAAAACAACCAACATTTACAGTATCAGCCAAACGTTTGGAGACACTTCCATGTTTTGGCTTTTCTTTATTTTCAACACTATTTACACTGTGTGAGTCTCATTGAAGGCGTTAAACTATGAATGAGCACATGGGATTATGTAGGAAACAAAAAAGAATGTCTATCCTTTATTCTTGGCATGTTTCCAATGAGCTTCATAAGGTCCTCCTCCCTGAAACAGTTTAACGGTCTGTGAAGTCAAAACCATTTCTGGCTCATTGAGAAAATGTTAAAAAGTGCTAGGCAGTAATCAAACCGAAAGGCGACGATTTTGAAGAATCTATTTGTCCTTTTTTTGTTTAAAACATAATTCTATATGTGCTCATTCATAAATGAACGCCTTCAGTACAAATCCACAATGGAAATAGTCTTGAAATAAAATAAAAAAACGTAAAAAATATAATTTATAATGATTTGCATCCATTCCAGTAACAGATAACTTGATATGTTTAAGTAAATTGGACACTACAGGAAACCTTTGTGCAAACATTTGTGTAAAACTGACTAAAATTTTCAGCAAAACCAACAATTTAATGTGTTTTGGACCAGATATTTAGCATTTCTGTTATAGAATAAATAAATGAGCCATTTTAACCCTAAATCTCAACTATAACTCAAAAAGGAACATTTGAGTCAATAGACTAAAACCAAAAATAATAATAATGGAGTCTTCATGCGAGAACGCTTGAGGAGGAGAGAGGAGGTCCGACTGACTTAGAAAAGTCCTTTATTTCTTCAGTTGTGCCTCAGACCTCCTCTCTCCTAAATTGTTCATATGCTTTTATGAACAAAATATTTAGTAGTTTGGCCAAATGAGTGTCAAAATAAGGTTAGGTTGTTTTTGTATTAAATTAGCAGCTTTCGTAAATCCTGAAGCTCCTGCTATTCAAAATGTGCACTGTGAATCCCAATACTTGTCAGAAATATTGAAATGAGGCTATTTTGGAGTGGGTCAGTCACATTTGGATGGTGGAGGACTAGCGCCACCCTGTGTCTGCAGTGAGAACAGCACGCACAGACCTGTGATGTACTTATTGGGGTTGTTCCTGTATCGGTCATCCACCAGCACCAAAGCTCCCCAGTCATTTTTGTGACGGATGCATCTGGAAAACACAGAAGGAAAAAGGACACAGAGGCTGACTCAGAAGGAAACTAAATGTTTTTAGGTGAAAGCCATTCCTTGCCATGTTTCAAGATCCATCTAAAGATGCCTTTTCTTACCCATTATGTTAAAGTGGCTTGTTTTTTGTTTTTATTTTTTATATTTTGGATGCTTTATCAGTTTCCAGGCAATAATAGCAATATCCTCAACAAATGTTAACATTTCCGACTGTTTTGTACCATTTAATGTTGCATGTTAATGAACACATACATGCAACATATCTAAAGCAGTAGTTCCCAACCTGTGGCCTGGGATTGCAAGGGTCAGGTCATAAGAGATATCTAAGGAATTAAGTGGTGAAAGGAATACATGTGCAGAAAACAAACAAAAAAAAGTCTTTTGGCATCTGTTTTGAGGGGGCTTGGACTCTGGTATGTGCAGGGGGGGGGTTGAAAGTAAAACAAAGAGGTTGTGAACCACTGATCTAAGGCTGCATAGCCCCTGGTTCACTCGTGGCCTCCCTCCGCTCACCTGCCCAGAGCCTGGTTCAGAGCCCTGAAGGCCTGGATGTGATACCAGTCGCGTCCACTGAGCAGCCCCCGGGCCTTAGAGTGCTGGTTATTGTACGCCATCTTAAGCTCCACCTAAAAGGACAAAAAAAGGTTTAAAAAGATGACCTACTAGGACCTTCTAATAAAATAGAGAATTGCAATTTCTCTGGGAACTGTGGTGTTCGGTTTAGCATTTAGGACAACAACAAGGGTTTTTGCAATAAATAAATCATATCATTTCAATTGCATTTCACAGTGGAACAAAAAGAGGACAAAGCAACGTCACAGCCTGTGTCGTATTTTTCCAACAACAAAAAAGTAGTTTGAAAGTAAATGGGCGATGGTGGCGCAGTTGGGTAGAGCGGCTCGCCTCATGATCGGAAGGTCGGGGATTCGAATCCCAGCTCCCGCAGACGCACACTGTCATCGTGTCATTGGGCAAGGCACTTCACACACCTTGCCACCAGTGTCTGCGTTGGTGTGTACTGGTTCCTTGCTGTAAAGCGCTTTGGGCCTAATCAAGGTAGAAATAAGTTGACACCATTTAAGTATTGCAGTATTCTTGATAAATGTGAACGACACAAATCATTCAGATTCATGAGTAGTGGTCAAGTATTAAACAATCGTATGTTGTTGAGTGACCCCCAAAGTGTGCACCTGTCTTTCAAATTCAACAACAACGGCGCAAAATGTCACAAAACGGAAGCGAGGGAAACGTCGGTGATATTTGATAAATGTTAATGTGAGTGGGCGACGGGGGCACACACCAAAACAAATCTCACTCAAGGCCCCGAAGTGACGGCCCGTTACCTGCCGCAGACGGATGCGCTCGGACAGGAGAAGGGACAGGAGCCGAGGAGGGATTCGGGGGAGTGAGGGGCGGGGCCCTGGAAAAGCGTCCGTCCCCCGTGCGTCGGCCGCGGCTGATTTTAGCGCTAACCTTTTGAGAATTGACAAGTGAAAAGTTCAGCAGGCGCCTGTCGGTCCGGGCCGGGGCCTAACTGTTGTTGACAGCGAGCGTGTGTTTGTGCCCGCAGCGGGGAACAGGTACAGCGCGTCCTGGCGACACGCATCACGCCAACTCCATCACTGTGTCCGGACGAGTTGGTAGAAGAAAAAAAAAAAAAAAGAAAACAGGTCAGGAGCGATCAGAGCAATGGAGATGATTGCACTGGGGCTGCACGGGAATCAACATGAAATAAGCTCAGCGGTTTCTTATTGTTACGCTCATGAATTAACCCTGGTTTTAAAATGCAAATGAAAAATCTCAACGCTCGCCAGACATTTTTTTTATGAACAATGTGAGGACAGGGAAATACATCGTGGTTAAGTGGTTAGCAAAGTAGCCTCATGAGGATTTACACATTCATCGGGTCATCCATACAATTTCTGTGGTTTCTCCATCATTAATATATCATCAGAAGAGCTTCAGTGGCCATTGGATGTGTCTCCGACCCAGCCTGGGAATCCCCCATGCTGCTGTGTGCGCTGGAATCATTTTGAACTTCACAGCCTGGGGGGCCATGGCCAAAATCTTTGCATGGATTTGAGCAGATAAAAAAGCAGAAACTTAGCTAAACGTGATCAAGCATTTGGCATTTGGACACTTTTATGCACCAATTCTAGTCTAAAGTACAATCTAAAAAGGTCTAAACAGTACATTTAGTATTGAGTTTAACTACAGTAGGCTTCGCCCTCCCCCAGCTGAAATGTTCTAGATTGTTCATTATTGGCGGAGTTTGATGGATAATGCTAACGGCTATAGGACCGAACACCGCCATTTCTTTTTAAGTGGATGGTCTGCATTGTTATTCATCAATTGTCCACTCAGTTTGTAATGTTGAAGGTTCTATTTCCATTCAGATTTAAAATGTGCATAGTATACCCTCTGTACTGGAGGCACCCATTTAAAACCCAGTCCTGTATCTTGGTGGGTTTTTCCAACTTCTAATCCTTCAAAGGAACTCCTAATCAGGATCCTGGCTGACATCGTTGGACAGAATTGTCCTCGGCATTATCAAAGGATGAGTAGATCTTCGCTTGAACCCACAGGGAGACCATGCATGACATATATTGGTATTAGAGGTGGGCGATAATATTCATATCATGATTTTCTCTGGCTTCGATTACGTTTTCATCACAGTTCATGGGTGTCTTTTAGACCCATTCTGAAAATCACCCTGATCGCTGAAATCTAGGGATGTAACGATTCATCAAAAATCGATTTAAAATCGATTTAATATGCGTAAAATGTGAATCGATGTAAAAAAATAAAAGAATAGATTTTAAAGCCACCCTTAGCTACTGCATTTTGCGCGACCGAAACAGACCGGAACATACTAGCTCGTTGTTTCTAACGACGTTAACTTTTACTCAAGACAAGCACCAACCTTCCCCGCCTCACCCCCAACACACGCCACACTATGTAAACACATACACGTGCAGGCATCGAAGCAACAGACGCAGCTAAAGTTAGCGGCTACGAGATTAGCGTTAGCGGCTAACGCAGAGTTTAGCATTTTGACAGAAGTTTACCAAAGATCGTAAACTGACAAACATCTGACCAACCTGCTCTGATTCTGCTGAAATCCTCAACAAATGTCCGTTTGTCAAATAATCCAACACCTACAGGAGCTGTCATGTCTTTTTCCTCCTTATGATTACAAAGGCTGCACCGGAGGCAGTGAGGCTTCAAGGGTGAAAACAACTGCACTGTAAAAATAGTTCTAAATGGTAGTATTATGTTCAAACTGCCAAAAAAAATAAAACAAAACAATACAAAAAGGTTTGGTAAAATAAATATAATCTTAAAATGTTTGCTTTGCTACATAGCTTATTTATGCTGAAAACATGTACATTTACAAGCACTCTGGTCAAAATGATTATAGTTCATTTTCATGTCTTAATTTTTGTAAGGTAAAGTTCTCTTACTGAGACAGTTGCAGTGTGTTACAAGGACAAAAATACAGATGTTAAAACAAAAGAAACATTGGTATGAAGGAGTCATTCTTTTCTAAAAAAAAAAAAAAAAAGAAAAAAAAAAAAAATCGGAAAAAAATCGAAATCGGGAACTTGAAATCGGAAATCGAATCGGGGCTTGAGTGAAGTGTTACATCCCTACTAGGGCTGAACGATTAATTGCATTTGCAATTTTATCGCGATATTACACCACGCGATTTCGTAATCGCAGGGCACGCGATTTGGGAAGTAAATGGAGCAGCGAGATATGGCAGCAAAGTCCGCTCCGTCGCGTGCTTTTGTTTACGTCTCAGTCTAGTTAAGGTGCGCGGTAGATTGTGGATGTACAGTGAAAATATCAGCGTTTATCATGCAGCCACCGCGAAGGAATATTGCTTTTCTCCGTTAGCATTGCGTTAGCCGCAGCGCTAATCACGCCATTCCGTCGCCGCTACTACACGCTCTGATGATCACAGAAACTCCCTCACCTCCGGATTCACACGCCTCTGCCTCCACAGACATATATAGGTGAGTCTGTGCTGATTGTAAAAAGTAAAGAGTCGTTTGTGGCTCAGTTTAGGGGGCTTATGTTTGGGAATGTTGTGGATAAAGAACTTATCTCAAAAGCATAATGACGTTTCATGACCATTAAGTATCCGCGGAGGCGAAGTGCCATGTGCCTTTTTACCTTTGCGTCTACCGCATATCCGCTCCGTAGGTCGTACAGACGCAAGATGTAAACACTAAACTGCAGTATGAAAAGGGTTGGTAACTAGGAGTCCGTGTCATGTCTTATTTTGCTGAGGAAATGTGCTGTTTAAGCTGAAATGTCACTAAATGGCTGCGAGTCAAAGATTACGTGTCTGTGTTTGGCACCTCATGTCGTCTCCTTGTGTCAGTGTTCTTTTCTTTCTTCATATTGTCCAAAGTTACATCCCAAAACCAAAATGCTGCTCATAATTCCACTGTGATTTGGCGTGTGCTCCACCTGGCCTCTCCGTGTCCTTCAATAACGCGCATCTGACGCAACTACGAGTTGCAGCTCAGACTGGGATTTGATTGGCCGAAATAATAAAGTACTATTTAATAAATTAAATAGCTTATTTTGTATTAATTGGGAGTTTGATTTCCTAAAACTTTTCCAACTAGTTAAAGCAGACGTTTGTTCTTACTTTCCTGCACTTTAGTCTGGGTGATGTTACTGACTGGATCAGTGAGTTATTTTTTTTTTAATATCTATATAATTTAGCATTTATTTATAGACTGTACTGTTAAGTTCAGACAGTTTAAGAAGTGCAGTCCACACACATTTTGAATAGGTCAAGCAACAATTTTGTTGCAACTTTCACTTCAAATATAGTTTATTATGAAACAGGCTGATTTATTGCTTGTGTTAGGTGAAAAATACATGAGAAGAGGACCTTGCAACAATAATCGCATATTTAATCGCAATCGCAATATTGAAGAAAAAAAATCGCAATTAGATTATTTCTCAAAATCGTTCAGCCCTAATCCCTACTGAAATCCCAATGTCAGTCACTGTGAGTTTGACGAGACCGACCGGCAGAAGGAGTGAGTGGTAAAGAGTCCCGTTATTTGAGAATAAAGCTGCATTAAACAGAAGTACTATTGTCACAGGTATCATCATATCAGCCAGCCTTAATTGGCAGTGTTTGTGAACACCACACGGGCTAAATACGATCAGGCGACCCCAGGAAATGATCTTGAGGTCCCGAACCCAATGTTGAGAACCACAGTGAAAGAGGACATGCATTATAATTCCAAACAGAACCGTAACCTTCCGGGGTTTCAAAACAAATAACGCATTTTAGACTCGCATGTTGACACCCATTTGGCTGCTCTTAACATGCTGTAACATAATCTGCATTCCCTCTATATGGCCGCATGCATTTCTATTTTATGGCCACCTGTACGCGGCTCTTGTCAGTTTGCTCTCCGACACGTCTCCGCTCAAAAAGCCGTGTTTAAGTGACCCCACCCGGCTGTCAGTTCTGCGCTGCGCGTCAAACCGAGCGCTCACCAATCTCAGTGACAGGCACAGTATGTCCCTTAGCGCTTGGGGCTTCGGTACGCATTAAAACAACAACACGCACACACACACACACACACGCCAATGCTTGTCCATAAGGCAGCGTTGGGTATATCTCCCGTATAGGGACAAACCAGGTTAGCCCCTGAAACGAACAGATCTTTTGACATTTTAACTAATTCCTCGGAGTCTTGCACATTTTTACGAGACTTGCTACCAGCGAGGATTGGCTTTTTCACATATGCTCCCTGTCAGGTTGAATTGGGCGGGTGACACGGGACAGGGTGCAGGGCTGAGTGGTGGAGATGCAGTGATTTGGATGGGAATGGCACTTGAGGCTGCGGGCTAGTGGCCTTTGTGCCCAGGACGAGGGCTCAGGAGTGGATGTTTGAACTGCGTCGGTGGCTCATGGTTTGGCAAACGAGATCTCTCAACTCATCAGCCATCGGGTCCAATTAGTGTAATTACGGCACTGGCATTTGTTACTCCTGGTTAGCCGGAAGAGAGCCAATAGTTGAGTACAAGAGTTGTGGTTAGAGCTGGGTAATGCAAAACAACACCTTTGTGGTATTGAGGGGAATTTAACTTTAATCCTGGTAAAATAGGATATTTACCATCCATCTTCCATTAAAGGCCAGGTATGCATTATGCACAAACCGTTTTAAAAAGGCATTGCAAAAATAAAACCGGTTCAGCTGTCATAATCATAAGTCAAGGATAGTTTCACTATCGGATCTGGTCACAATATAGGGAGGATCTTAAAATCTACATTCATATTTATTATTTATTTGAACATTATTGAATATTATTTTGTCTACTAGTGTTGATGTGTGGTTTTGTTGCCTTGTTGGTGCATTTTTATTACCACTGTTGGTATATGTTGTCTTACCATTGTTATGGTATTAAATGTTAGAATGTAAAAACAGTCTGTCACCCATGGTAACACCACCGTGATCAATCAGCTACTGATTTATTAATGTTGTTGTAAAGATGATGCTAATCATGCGAGTCTATAGTTTGCTGGGGAAAAAATGGAGGATGCAATAGTGAAGGCCACTGTAATATTAATGAGAAATGGGGGTGGGATTAAAGTTTTTAATCGCCACACTCCCTTTCAAGTGTTATATATGCCTGAAATAAATAAATGAACATTTTTAATGAATACATACTTCGGGCAGACCTGGTACGAACAGAATCCAATTTCCCCAATCCTCCGTCCTGACTGGAAGTAGGACATCACCAGCTTGTCTTTATAGATATGATGTATTAACTAGCTAAACATTGGGGTTTTAGGCCCTTTTCCAAACAGCATATCACAATAAAATACTTTATTTTGAGGATTCACTCAATATGAATACCTATACATAATATAAAACGTCAGTATCTGGCTGATCATTAACAGCACATTTATTTACTAATTTTTTGTGACATGGCAACATATAACCTAGAATAGATTTTAAAAAACAAAATGAGGAATGATAACATTTACAGCAGTAAATGTAATCGATAAAATCATTATTTGATTTGACTGTTTATTTTTTATCGGGACACTTGTATGTGAACAGAGATGTTTATGAAGCGTAGGGGGAAAAACATACTACATGTACTACCCTTAAAATCAATTCAAACAATTTCTTTATTTGTCAAAGCGCCAGAAAGTACAACCAAAACGAGACTAAATGACTTTTGACTAATTCAATATTTTTATTTCCCCATTGCCTTTTTGTTCATGAATGGACTGACATTTGAAGGTTCAAATGCTTTGTCCGTGAGGTCTGACCATGTGAAAATCCTACCAACCTTGTTGCTTATCAAATGAAAACCAGATTCACAATAAATGATAGCAGATGATTTTCTGAGTTGTGCCCTGTCCTCCCCTCTATCGTGTCCCTGTCAGACAGGCTCATGAGGGCACTGGGGACACAAAGGGTTCTCCGTCAAAAGCTGCGGGACACTGACACTAATGGACCGCACTCAAACCGCACAGAGCTGCTCCTTGAGATTCAATATGTTTTTTTCTGACAAGCATTGCAATTATATCTGGGATTTCACTCCAACTCGAAGCAAATTCAGTTGCTTCGTACTGGGATTTTGTAACGCAGCAATGTCGTTAAGTGAGACAATTAAAATTCCAGGTAGTGTACTCCACGCAATTGGGACGCAAGCTGGTGCCCATATAAAAACCACTCTACTCTCATTTAATACCTTGGTTGTCTGCAGTACGGACTCTTGCACATTCCCAGACACTTATAACTCAGTGCTTTTCTGGAGTCTAAGCACATAGCATTGTATTTTACTGCCTGGGCATGTAACCGTCACCTTGATCAAAGCTTTGACCCAAAATCCTGTACATTTTTTCCAATAGCTTGTTTTACTGCGCATGGCTACCTCTTCCGTGAGTGGGTCGAGACAATAAGCCGCTTTAACGACCAATAAAGAGACACTTACGACTGATAAGGGCGGCTGAAGCAAGCTTTTTTACAAATGTTACGGGCTGAACATGGAGTTTAATTCAAAGAGTGGACAGAGATATAAAAAGGATAAGAGGATTTGGAAAGAATGTGCAGGAGAGTGGGCACGCAGACGTTACGGACATGTTGATTTATATTGGTGCGTATGACCTGCGTTTTCTCACGAGCTACTGTAGGAGGACTACAGTAAAGCAGAGAGAAGTGCTCCTACAAAGCTTGTTAACCACGTTATAATGTTGTAGCCCCTCGTCATAAACGTACATGGGTTCAGTTTCATTCACACATGTTCCCTGCATATTTTAGCCCCTCTCCCTCAAAGGCAGGCGAGTCGGGATCGATCTGCCTTTGGATCAGTAGACGAATACCCGAATAAATGTCCAATGTGATCAATGAATGCACAATATTCTGTCACGACCACGTCCCTGGTCCTGAGTATACTGTACACCTGTATGCCCAGGGCCTCCTTTCAAAGCATTTCCCCTATCTTTAAGTTTTTCAGGGTAAACAATACGGGAACTATTTGAGGATTGGGAAAAGATCTGACATGAAAAAATGGTGTTTAATGAGAGTGTTCCGGCAACTGCTTTGGCCTGTTCCCCGAATCCATCACATCAATCCAAAAGTGTTCCTGAAACTACAGAGGGCGGGCCTGCAAGCGTCTCCTTGTAGAGGGTTGCCTTCTTTCATCATCACGACTCATTTCACAGAGAAACAAATGCACTGAACAACAACTGGCATCGTGCCTCGTCTTCGGTTTAGCCATTTGGCCCGGAGCTCTGCAGACTAAAGTTTACTCAGACTTTGTGTCACCTTTAACTCCACACACTTTTCTCGTTGTAATCCTGGCGCCCCGACTGGTCTGAAGAATATGGAGATACACTCACTGACTAAAGAACTAAGGTCGCATTCACGTTCACATTCACATCCCCCTCTTGACCTGGCCCGTTTGCTCGGATTGTACAGTTTCTCTGAGATGTTGTGAACACACAAACAGACTCTGATCCGGGCCAAAGAAGCGAACCCTGGTCCGGCAGAAAACGTGGGTCTCGGTCCGGTTAAGACGAACTCTGAATCGGATCATTTGGTTTGTGAACGCTACTGAGCCAGAGAGTGGAACGAAAACAGGAAGAGAAAGGTGGGAGGCATTGTGCATCTACTACAACCAAAACAAACGAGTAACGTGAAGACAGAAGAGCGTTGACAATCCCGACATTCATAACGGAATGTTGCGGGATCTAAAACGCATGTGCAGACCCTTTATAATTAGAGCTAACAGAATTGATACTAAATTTACTGCAAAACACTGCCATGACCAAGTTGTGGCTATATAAATATAAGGCGGGCACCTTTGATATAAGCAGCAACCAAGACCAGTGAGCAAAGCACTGATTAGATTAGTACCTTGTTCCGCATCGGTGTCACTCAGTCTGTAGTTTTCCACATCTCTGCTCGGAGACTTTGCAGTTGTCTCGTGTGAAGGAAAAATATCTCTGGCATCCGCCAGTCTTGCTTTAGTCCAGGTTCAGTCTCGTCTGCTGCTCATGATGAGTATCGGCTCATTTGTCTCCCATGTCGTCCGTAAAAAGACCCGTGCGTACCAACCGTAGTTACTGTCACTGTCATATTAAAAACGGCGAAAAGAAAAACCAACACGGCCACAATCCGATACCGCTCCATTTTGTAAACATGAGAGGGAAAGGAAGTGGAGTTTACTCGACCAATCAGAGAAGCGCGTTTCTTGTTCACCGTTTTCATCTGTGGAAGGTTTTGGTACAGCGCCCCCACAGGCATTTAAAATGTTGGTTCGATTGACAAAACAAGAGGTGTGAACGCCAACTGCGCTAGTTGAAAAGCTGAAACAATGTTGCAATTTTGGTCCCCAATCGAACTGAGGTGTGAATGCCACTTCCTGTTCTGATCAGGGGCTGCTGCAGTTGGTCAGGTCTATGTTCAGCGACACTTCAGGCCCAAAAGAATGAGCTCAGCTGACCACCTGAACATCCTAAATGACCAAGTTATTCCATCATTGGATATCTTCTTCCTTGATGGCACGGGCCTTTTCCAAGGTGATAATGGCAGAATTCACGGGGCTCACATTGTATACATAATATACAGTGCAATAGTGTTATGAGACTGAGCTCCTCAATAATTCAGATACAGAACCATATTAAAGAAACAAATGTTTTTTGAGAGAGATAAAAAAGGAGAAAGAGAAGACGGAGAGGTAAAAATGTAAAGGTCATTTTCTCTGTTAAAGACAAGCCTCACACTGCAGCGTCGCTTTGGGAATTTCAGTTCACGGTTCACCAGAAAGGTGGGCAGGTGCAGGGCTGCGGCGTGCCACAGTGTGTGAGGTATAAAAAATAAGTGAAGATGCAGAGAAGACAAAAGAACAAGAGGGTGAAAATATTAAAGGCGCTGTACTCTGGTAGAAGATGTAGTAATTGTTGTAGAGATTACCTGCAGGTCCTTGAAGTTTGGAAAGGGGATGCCGATGGTGACCACAGCTCTGGCGTTATCATCCGTGAAGTCCAGACCCTCACTTACTTTCCCTCTGCACACGGCTATCAGCAATGCTCCATCTACGGGAAAAGGAGCAACATTATTTATGCGGAGTTCAAAGTTAGGGTAAACTTTTAAATCTATGCAGGGATTTTAAACCATTCTTCAATCAATGTTTTCTTAGACTGGACAGTTGAGACGAGCCAGGAAAGACTCAGCAAATTGTTGGTGTTGGATACCAAAACTCCAGCCTTAACGGTCCTGGGTAAGACACAGTGTGCTTTTTCTCCTCAGAAGCTTGAGCTACTGCTGCCACTGTAACAGGCTTTAGAAACACTAAAGTGGACACACTCCTCGTGTTGTGGAGACCGACTCCGGCGCTGTCCGAGCCACGTACTCGCATCTTCATTCACAATGTGACCCAATAACTAAAACAGTTCAGGAAGAGTGGATTTCTCCGTGAAGAGGTCCACACAGCACCGAGATAACAGGCTGTAGTTCTACTCGAGTGAACTTGTCTTTAATGTTGATGTCCCCACAACTGACAGCCTGTGAACAACATGGAACAGACTTATGAACATAAACCTAAATAAACAAATAAATGCATGTGCAAAATTAAACTTGGCAATAAATCATGTTGGAATGTAGGGGGAAAAAGGTACCGATAAGAGTATTGATAAAGTATAGCATGGTATTGATAAGAGTAGCCATATCAATCCTAATCAATACCCATCCCTAGCTGGGACTCAAAACCATGCCATTGTGGACTCATGGTGGTGTGGTAACGATACTTGGACTAATAGCCTAACTCCACCTCACCCCTGTGGTCGGAGAACTTGATGGCGTCGTAGTAATGCTGCAGGAGTTCATCAAAGTCGCCTTTGGGCCCTCCACGCGGCTCTGTGACAACAGTCTTCACATCCTCCATCTTCTCCCACAGACCTGTGTTCACCCAGCGATCCCTCAGCTTCTCCAGCATCTGCACAGAGCACAGGGGCATACAATCAATCAATCAATATAAAGGATACAGCATGAAAAGCTAAGATGATGGAAGTTCAGTGTGAAACTGAACAAACGACTGTAGCCAAATCTAACACCATTATGAAAATGCTTCATCATGATGAGTTCAGCTGGTTTAACGCCCTTGGCATTTGCACCATTTATTGATATATTAAAAAAAAAAACTTGATAAATCATCTAGCAAAATCATTGTTCACTTGTAGCCCTAGAACTACAAGTCTAGACATGTGAATATGATAACAGAAAATAGAGACTAATATGTACAATGGAAAGTAGCTTTGACTACACTTCCGAATCCTGTCCGTTCTTGACGTCTTCAGCTCATGTCTCCTCTTCCCGTCCCCCGCCTCAGCCCGACACCGCTCCTGAAGTTTGGTGCTGACACAGGACTTCTGGCTGACCCCCAGACAGTTTCCGCACCGCTGGAGTCGTGTGTGGCCGAGTTTATTCGAGTGAATGATGTGCCTCAGACCCAGGGCTTTTAGATCAATGTGCCTCCCCGAGGACCCTGCCACTCTCTGTCTAACTATAGCAGCACCGCACTGATTTCACTGCAGCAGCTGGAGAAAAAGCGAAGAAGCAGATCAGACTAGTGAGCGCAATGTTCATGTGGGCAGCATATTATAATATAGTTTTAGTTAAACAAATCTCTTTCATTTAAGACATATTAATCTACTTTACAGCATACTTAGTCAAACCAAAGAGTGTTATAAGTCATATTAATCTAAGGCCAATGTGTTTTTATAGATCCATCCATCCATCCATTTTCTTCCGCTTTATCCGGGGCCGGGTCGCGGGGGCAGCAGTCTCAGCAGAGATGCCCAGACTTCCCGATCCACGCACATCTCCTCCAGCTGTTCTGGGGGGACCCCGAGACGACACCAGGCCAGCTCGGAGACATAGTCCCACCAGCGTGTCCTGGGCCTTCCACGAGGCCTCCTTCCAGTGGGACATGCCTGGAGCACCTCCCGAGGGAGGCGACAAGGAGGCATCCTGAACTGATGCCCTAGCCACCTCAGCTGGCTCCTTTCGACGTGGAGGAGTAGCGACTCGAGTCCGAGCTCCTCCCGGGTAACTGAGCTCCTCACCCGATCTCGGAAGGTGTGCCCATCCACCCTGCAAAGGAAACTCATTTCGGCCGCTTGTATTTGCGATCTTGTCCTTTCGGTCATTACCAAAATCTCAGGACCATAGGTGACGGTGGGAACGTAGATCGATCGGTAAATCGAGAGCTTTGCACCCCGACTCAGCTCCCTCTTCACCACAACAGTCCGATACAGCGACCGCATCACTGCTGACGCCGCACCAATCCGTCTACCGATCTCACGCTCCATCCGTCCCTCACTCGTGAACATGACCCCGAGATACTTGAACTCCTCCACTTGGGGCAAGGACTCCCCACCGACCTGAAGCGGGGAAACCACCTTTTTCCGGTGGAGATTGAGGAGATCCTCGAAGTACTCCTTCCACCGCCCGACCACATCCCCAGTCGAGGTCATCAGCCCCCCACCCACACTGTAAACAGTGTTGGTGAAGCATCGCTTCCCCCTCCTGAGGCGTCGGATGGTTTGGCAGAATCTCTTCGAGGCAGACCGATAGTCCTCCTCCATGGCTTCTCGAAACTCCTCCCAGACTCAGAGTACTTGCCTCTGCGACTGCACGAGCTGCAGCTAGGCCTGCCACGATAAGTGTTTTTTTTAGGACGATATATCGTCTCAGAAAATATCGCGATAAACGATAATATTGAGTATAATGCAAATACTGTAGGCAATAAAAAGAAAACTGTAAGCAACTATTTAATTGAAATGCATTGAACTGCTGACATTCAATATTAACACCTTATACCAAACTAAGTGCAAACTAGAAGGGTCGACATATTCTAGGACACTATCCATCTGTGCTTCTCAACCTTTAACATAACTTACACTCTCACCAGGTTCTGTGTTTGAACTAGGCCTGTCACAACATTTACAACAAATAGTCAATATTAGGATATACAGTATCATCTTTAACAATATCCCAATAACAATATTGATATTTCATCTGCATTATTTTTCCTTTTCTTTTAAAATATAACCTCCTGTACACACGGCCGTCGGAGTGAAGCAGCTTTTTTGGGAAACTTGTTGACTGTTTGTCAAACTGCTGCAGCATTTCTCTGGCAGTAGCATGTAGACCTAAGCACTGAGTAATGTTCTCAGGACTATCGCGCTTGTATTTGGACAGTGGCTAAAGCGCTCGGGTTCCTCTCGCTAACAATAGCGCTGATTAGCTTTGATGCACTGACCGGGCGGGGGTTTTGTTTCGTTCACATGTTGGACAAACCTGCAGTCACATTAATGTTGTTATTCTCTCCGTGATGAGTTCTTTTGGCTAGAATTCCAAATGTTTTCTCACGAGTCCCTCTTGCTCCGCGATAAAGTTCACAGAAAGTGTCGGAATCAGCAGCTCCGTAGTAGCAGCACTTTGTTTACACCCCGCCTCTCTCCAAAAGCAGCGCTGATCTGGATACATGCGGGACATGGCTGATGTGCTCAATGCTGTCTTTATGAACAGGGAGACGGGTTGGATGGACGCTCCGCTCACTCAGCGCTGTGATAGCGTTCATGTTTATGTAGTTATTTTAAGCACACGCAGCACGTGCATTTATCGAGACTAAAAATGTTATCGTCCTTCATTTTACTTATCGAGCGATAACTCGATATAGTAATTATCGCGGCAGGCCTAGCTGCAGCACACTTGGCCTGCCGGTACCTCTCAGCTGCCTCCGGAGTCCCACAAGCCAACAAGGTCAGATACGACTCCTTCTTCAGCTTGACGGCATCCCTTACTCCCGGGCGACACCACCGGGTTCGGGGGTTGCCGCCGCGACAGGCACCAGAGACCTTACGGCCACAACTACGAGCAGCCGCATCGACAATGGAGGAGGAGAACATGGTCCACTCGGACTCAATGTCTCCAACCTCCCTCGGAATCTGGGTAAAGCTCTTCCGGAGGTGGGAGTTGAAGATCCTACTGACAGAAGGATCCACCAGAAGTTCCCAACAGACCCTCACAACACGTTTGGGCCTGCCACGTCTGACCAGCTTCTTCCCCTGCCAGCGGATCCAGCTCACCGCCAGGTAGTGATCGGTTGACAGCTCAGCCCCTCTATTCACCCGAGTGTTCGAGACACACGGCCGGAGATCAGATGACACAACTACAAAGTCGATCATCGACCTCTTGCCTAGGGTGTCCTGGTGCCACGTGCACTTATGGTCATCCTTGTGCTCAAACATGGTGTTCGTTATGCACAAACTGTGACTAGCACAGAAGTCCAATAACAGAACACCACTCGGGTTCCGATCGGGGAGGCCGTTCTTCCCCATTACCCCCACCCAGGTCTCACTGTCGTTACCCACGTGGGCGTTGAAGTCCCCCAGTAGAACAATGGAGTCCCCAGCCGGAGCACCATCTAGTACCCCTCCCAGGGACTCCAAGAAGGCCGGGTACTCTGCACCGATGTTGGGCCCGTAGGCCGAGACAACGGTGAGAGACCTGTCCCCGACCCGAAGGCGTAGGGACACGACCCTCTCGTTCACCGGGGTGAACTCCAACACGTGACGGCTGAGCTGGGGGGCTATAAGCAAACCCACCCCAGCCCACCGCCTCTCCCCGCGGGCAACTCCAGAAAAATGGAGCGTCCAGCCCCTCTCCAGGAGTTGGGATCCGGAACCCAGGCTGTGCGTGGAGGTGAGCCAGTCTATATCTAGCCAGTACTGGGCCTGGAGTTATTCAAAGAAGACACATAAATGATACAACAAGGACACAGTTTATGGAAATGATCAGTTTGAAAATCCTCCATGTTCTAATGTTGATAATCTGTTGGACTCTTACACATCAAGCGTCTTAAATGTTTTGGATACTATTGCTCCTGTCAAGGTTAAAATGGTTAACAATAGACAAAAGGCACCTTGGAGAAGTGAAGATTCGGTCAGGGCACAGAAAAGGGAGTGCCGAAAAGCCGAACGGAAATGGCGCAAGTCAAAGCTCCAGGTTCATTTTGAGATATACAAAGAAGTGCTTTGTGAGTTCAACCAGATTTTGCGTGGAGAAAGGGAGAAGTACTTCTCTAAAATCATCGCAAACTGCAGAAACAATTCTCGTGTTCTGTTTTCCACAGTGAACAGATTAACTAACCCTCCAGTTTCACTGCCCTTAGAACTAATCTCTACATCTAAGTGCAATGAGTGTGCAATATTTTTTTATGACAAAGTCCAAGGCATTAAAAATGCCATAATTTCCACAACACAAATAGCAACCCTGCCACCAGATAAACACCTTGAGCTGACACATTTCACACCTGTTACTGACAAAACAATGGAAGAGGTTATCTCCGGTCTAAATTCATGCCCATGCTGCCTTGATGAATTGCCCACTAGATTTCTGAAGTCTGTGCGGACCAGCTTGTTACCACAATTTGTTCAGTTAGTCAACATTTCATTTGAGACGGGAGCATTTCCAAAGGCTTTGAAAACCGCGGTCATTAAGCCTCTTCTAAAGAAGAGCAGCCTTGATCCCAAGATACTGAACAACTACCGGCCCATATCAAACCTACCATTCTTAGGAAAAGTCCTGGAGAAAGTAATCTATCAACAGCTCACTTACTTTCTCCTATCTAACAATGTGTTTGATACTTTCCAGTCAGGTTTTAGGCCCCACCACAGCACTGAAACAGCTCTGATCAAAGTGACAAATGATATCCGTATGAACACCAACGCAGGTAAGGTCTCAGTTTTAGTTCTGCTGGACCTGAGCGCTGCCTTTGACACAGTGGACCACGGGATCTTACTTTACAGGTTAGAAAACTGGGTGGGAATATCTGGTACTGCGCTAAACTGGTTCAAGTCCTATCTGGAGGATAGGACGTACTTTGTCGAAATTGGCAACTGTGTCTCAGACAAAATTTCCATGACCTGTGTAGTCCTCCAGGGGTCAATCTTGGGACCCCTCTTATTCAACTTGTACATGCTTCCATTGGGTCAGCTAATAAACAGCAACAATGTGTCGTACCACAACTACGCAGATGACACTCAGATCTACGTGTCACTGACGGCAGGTGAACATGGGCCTGTAGATACTCTCTGTCACTGCATCGAACAGATCAGTTTGTGGATGCAAAACAACTTTCTCCAACTAAACTCAGACAAAACTGAGATCATTGTTTTTGGCCCACAGACACAAAGACAAAGTGTTATCAGTCACCTTGAGTCTCTCTCTCTAAAACCAAAAAATCAGGTTAGAAATCTAGGAGTAATCATGGACTCAGACCTGAACTTAAACAGCCACATTAAAGCAATAACATCATCAGCTTTTTACCATCTGAAAAACATTGCTAAGATCAGAGGAATAGTGTCAAAACCAGACTTGGAGACACTCATCCATGCATTTGTCTCCAGCAGGTTAGACTACTGTAACGGCCTGCTCACTGGCCTTTCTAAACGAGCTGTTAGACAACTGCAGTACATCCAGAACGCTGCTGCTCGAGTCCTGACAAGAACCAGGAAATATGACCATATTAGTCCAGTGCTCCGGTCTCTGCACTGGCTTCCTGTCACTCAGAGAATAGAATTTAAAACAGCTCTGCTTGTGTACAAGTCGTTTCATGGTTTAGCACCAAAGTACATCTCTTACATGTTAGAGCCGTATGAACCATCTCGGGCCCTGAGAACTTCAGGGAGGGGTCTCCTGGTGGTTCCCAGAGTCAGGACTAAACACGGTGAGGCTGCGTTTCAGTTTCATGCAGCTAAAATCTGGAACAGTCTTCATGAGGATGTGAGACAGGCCTCAACTCTGATAATGTTCAAATCCAGGCTGAAAACAGCTCTTTTTACCCGAGCATATGAAAACTGAAAGTATTTTATCTGCACTCTTGCCTTTTACTGTAATTGATTAATTTTTATGTTGTTTTAATGATTGATTTGATCTGTTTTCTTGTAATTTTATGCAACTGTGAAGCACTTTGAATTGCCTTGTGTATGAATTGTGCTCTACAAATAAACTTGCCTTGCCTTACTTCTCAACCTCCCGCACAAGCTCGGGCTCCTTCCCCCCAGTGAGGTGACGTTCCATGTCCCGAACGCCAGAAGCTGCGCACGCGGACCAGGTTGTCGAGGCACCTGCCTTTGACCGCCACCCAGTTCTCTCTGCACCCGACGCCTACGGATCCCTCTGCGGGTGGTGGGTCCACAGGAGGGCAGGCCCACGTCGTCCTTTCGGGCTGTGCCCGGCCAGGCCCCGTGGGCAGAGGCCCGATCACCAGACGCTCGCATTCGAGCCCCAACCCCAGGCCTGCCTCCAGGGTGGGGCCCCGGTTGCGCCATACCGGACAACGTCATGGTCCTTGTTCTTAAACTCGCTGCACTGTCTTTCCTGCAGCGTTTATGCTAACAACAGTGCACAGCAACTATGGACCAAGTTAGCGACTAAACACTAAACACTTAGCCGGAGATGCAGACGCTCCTGATCTTCATTAGAAAACACACTCTGGGATCGTTTTTGTTTGTCCAGCATTTACAGAAACTGCAGCGTAGTTAAGATAGTTTTGCTTAGCCTAAATGAACATTTATTCGTAAGTAAAAACAATTCCAACAAGGTAAATTAATGTGGCCAAAAACAAAACAAGAACAGAAAAGGTTTGCACGTCTTGTTATGCACATTTATTATTTTGGACAGATGCACATTTTCTCTGATGGAAACGAGACCATTGACAAGGGAACGTTAAAAGTGGTTTAAAGTTCAAAAAGTTGATTTTTGCACGATACGTCCACTTTGAAAGAAGCACAGCGCGTTTCATGTAATTTTTCTCTACTCGCCCAGTACAACTCCATGCTTTTATTTGTAGTCATTTGTAGTTTTACCACGGCCTGCACATGAGACAAATAATTCCTGAATGACAAAGGTAGGATCTTATGTTTGTCTGTTTCCTGACAATGCGCTCTGCATCGAGTCTGTGACAACTTGGTCCCCTTTAGAATAAAAAAAAACTAACCCGCGTTTTTCTGAAGATGTTAAACTGGACAAGCCGTTCCTTTAGCCGTCAGTTTAGCGCCAAGTAAGCTGGCACTAGGCCTGTCACGATACATTTTGAGGACGATATATCGCCTCAGAAAATATCGCAATAAACGATAATACTGAGTATGATGCAAATACTGTAGGCAATAAAAAGAAAACCGTAAGCAACTATTTTAATTGAAATGTATTGAACTTCTGACGTTCAATATTAATATCTTATTCCAAACAAAGTGCAAACTAGAAGGGTCGACATATTCTAGGACACTGTATCCATCTGTGCTTCTCAACCTTTTAACATAACTTACACTCTCACCAGGTGCTGTGTTTGAACTAGGCCTTATTCTTTTTTTTTAAAAGTCAATATACAGTATAATCTTTACAAATATCCCAAAAACAATAATATAGATATTTCATCTGCATTATTAGGGTTAAATATTTCCTGACAAAAACTCACGTCTGTGTTAAATAAAATCTGGTTAAAATAAAATGTATATTAAATGTATGGATTCAGATAATACTGTGTTACTGCAAAAGTAGAGTAACCATATAATTTGTTTATCTCTCCAAAAGCAGCGCTGATCTATAAATGATCTGGATACATGCGGGGACACGGCGGATGTGCTCAATGCTGTCTTCATGCACAGGGAGACGGGTTGGCTGGACGCTCCGCTCACTCAGCGTTGTGATGGCGTTCATGTTTCTGTATTTATTTTAAGCACACGCAGCACGTGCATTTATCGTGACTAAAAATGTTATCGTCCTTCATTTTACTTATCGAGCGATAAGTCGATATAATACTTATCGTGGCAGGCCTAGCTGGCACGCTGCGCCACGCTTTGATGCGCACACAGGCATGACGTGCACAGTTTACCACAAACCTGATTAGCTCTTACTATTATTTTTGTCAAACATCTATGGGTATAATAAATGAGAAATTGACTCTCAGAGCCAAGAGCAGGTTTCCTCGGGACTGCATAGTTCCATGTAATCTTTTTGACAAACAGTTTCCTCTGTGGACAAGCACATAACATCTACGCAACAAGCGGGAATAGACAGAAAACGTAAGTGTTTTCTGTTTTCATGCCGAGATAATGTTTTGAAGGTGAACCGTAGCATGGAGCAGGATTGGTGAGAGAAACCAGAACGGTAGCATTAAAAAAACATGAGGATGCGGTGAATATGCAGCGCAACGTTGGAGAGAGGGGCCAGTCTGACGTGCCTTAGCCTCAAAACGACAGCTCTGTGGTGGATCCCAAAGCACGAGTTTGATGTGGAGGTTCAATTATTCATGCCATGGACTTTACGGAAATCTGCCACTAAACAAAACAGCGATTATCTGCAGCAGGACGCACTCGGGGAAAAGACCAAATCCACCAGGCAAAAAAAATCTCAAATATCACTGGATATTTCAAATTTAGTTTTTTCAATTAAAATTATAAAACAGAAAAACTGCAGAAGTCTGGCCGGCAGAAGAATGCCACTGCACATTTTGACAAGTCCTTCCTGCCACGCTGGCCTGCTCCTTTTGTGTCAAACACCTGCATGTGCTAAAGAGGAGCACATCCGCCTCGGTCTACAGCCGCTCAGGCAGTGAAGGTGTGAAGTAAAGGGGTTTAAAAAGCACTTTGACTGTGGCACCTCCAGCTAAAGCCATGTGTCGCTCTGCACAGAATCATGAAATATTAACATTAACATTAGGCAGAGTCGAGCAGACGGACAGCCGCCCAGACACCTCCATGTAAATGTGTTTAATGCGTCAAACAGAGAGAAGTGCCCGGAATGATTGTAACTACATCGAAGGTGGCAATGTATTTCAAGGACAAAAATGTTACAAAGATTGAGAGAGGGCAGTTTTAGACCAAATCTTTTAACCCTATATCGCCACATGTATCATATATTTGAAACATGGATTTCAGAGCCCTCAACAGTGGAGTATATTAACTTTTTTCCAAAAAGCCTGATGTAATCGGATACAGGGGTCAGTAATTAATAATTGACACATCTAAAATGGCTGCCAACCGGAAAAAAAAAGTTGCTATTTGTGTATATTTGATCTCGTCACCCAGCGACTGTATGAGTGGTCAGATGGTGACTTTACTTTCCGTCACGATGATCTACAATGCTCCAGGATCAACTGTTTGGTAGGTTTTCTGGTAAGGGACTCAGGGAGTCAGCTGACCACTCATAGAGGCTGGGTCACTACAAGGATTTAATGTAAGAAAAACGTTCAAATAGTTAGATACTTACTGATATCCTTTAGAGGATTATGCAATGTAAAACTTCTCAACTTAATTTAAATGACACAATGAAATGTATTTAAAATAAAATGAATTCATTCTTATTTTTTTAAAATATATTATAGGAGTGTTTATATGCATTATACCCTTTTACATTGTGTCACAAATTGAAACTCGTAAGCAAATTGATATACACATGTTATTCCTATTTGTCAAAAGTCACAATTATTTCATTGTTAGAGCCTTACAGGGTTAAAGGTGCACTACTTGGTGAGTAAAATCTCTCACAGACCCTTGCACATCCCCAGTTAATCGATGCACGTTTCAGTCGGAGCTCAGACTGAGACGAGACAGGCAATGTTAAAAATGTCCTACATTTAAACACACAGGTGGCAAACGAAATACACTCCACTACTGTACAAGAACAATTGTTCCAACTACTTTAAGTCCAGACTACCAAACCTTTGCAACTGTGATTTTCAAACTCTAGGGCAGCACAGCGGCTGAATGGTTAAAGGAGCTATTGAGTCAAAGCCAGAAGGTCCCAGGTTTGACTGAGTGGGGCCTGTCCGTGTGGAGTTTGCACATTCTCTCCATGTTATGATGGTGGTGATAATGATGACGACCATGGAACTGGCTCAAGAGCTGGCGCCAGGTTTCCTCACACGTATAACCACAGACGGGTCAAATGCAGAGGACACATTTCCATCCAATTCTTGAGAAAAAAGTTCCAATGTAGAATAGACACAATGAAAATAAGAAAAAACTAATTCTGAAGGCCTTCATGTGATATCTAATCTTTTAGTAAACAGGGAGAGGAGACAGTCAACACTGTTTGTGACTATGGGGAACATAAATGGAAATGCGTGGTATTTAGAACATACAGCTGCACAACAAACTGAATAATGCATCATCCTTCCGAGGGGTGACGCTTCAACAACGCGGTAAAATCGGACCGGATCGGGGACAATCCGCCCCAAACCAGCTCATAAACGCAATCAAGTGTGATCTTCTTTCTTACACGTTTGTGTCTCCTTTACCTCCGCAGTTTGTCTCCCCGGTGTCAGGGAACAGTGCGGCGACACGTAGAGGGCTTTTGAATAATAGACTAGGCTGGCATTAAAGAAACATGCAGAGGAGCGAGAGTGAGAGGGGGGGGGGGTGAGAGAGTGGAAAGAGAAGACGTGTTGTTGGGGCGTGAATTATTTAGATCCAAAATATCTCAGCCACCATCACGCCACAGCGGTGCTAAGAAGCCACCTGTCTCCTCCGGCTGCCACCCTGCTCTGCTCCACTGGGGCTGGCCTTACGGCGGCGAGTGAGAGGCTTTCACTGGAGCTCACTAATGGGCTACGGTTACACGTCTCGTCTCAAACTTCAGCAGGTCTTCTACTCCATCTGACTCCTCTGCATCAACTTCTCAATCCAACCACCTCTGCAGCATCCTAGTATAGGATTTGACCCTATCATTTGTCCAGGTTAGGACGTGGGAACTTCCTCTTTTGAAAATGGGGCGGTGACGTTAGGGCGGGTCACAGTGGGGTGGGAGAGGGCCCAATGGAAGGGGCTGGATGGGGAGTTTCAGCCGCAAACATGCCGTGATTGAGAGGGAGCAGCCACTCGCTTCGTCACTTCGAAAATTCCCCCGCAAGGCCGTGTTCCTGATCGCAACTCGCTTTTATTGAGGAGGAAAGCCTTCAGGGAAACAGGGAATGTGTCCAAAAGAAAAAGAGGACCGCTACAACACCTAAAAATGTTTAACGAGTTTGTCTGTTTATGCTGCGTTCTGCTTGTAAACATGCCCTTGGCATGTCGGGACGTTCTCGTCATCGAATTCTTCACAGTGAGCTCGAGTCCTTTCAACTTTGCAGTTTCCCAGCGGTGTATGGCGTATGGCTTGCATTATTTTGTTACATGAAGGTCTTCCTCCTCTTTGCCCAGGTAGAATCAGGCTGAAGTGAAGAAAAACACTAAAGCCAGAAACGGGCTCGAAGAAAAGAAACTAAAAAGTGGCTGCGCTCCTCATGTTATAGCCAAGACATACAGTAACATCAATACTCTGTAATCAATAGTCTTTTATGGAATAAATTAACACTGTTGTTGTTTTATGGTTCTATAAGACAAATATTTTCGAATCGGTATCGAAAACCAAGTATTGTTAAAGTACCGGTATCTAAATAGAACGGTACCCAGCCCTATTTAAAAGTATAGATAAAGGACCGGCTCAAAAGGTATATGGCCAAGTCGTGATATTGATAAAGCCTTGTCTATACGCATCCCTATCCTCTTAAGGCTCAGTGGCCCGACCAGTGAGGGGAGAATGGATTATTTAGGACCGTGTTGTTGAGGTGAAAAGATGCCTGTGCTTTCAAAAGGGGCTTACACCATACCTCTCTCACCTCATGCACGCCACAGATTTACGAGGCAGTTCACTGAAGCCCATTTCTTCTGCTCCTCTAAGGTCAAGCAAATACATTTAAATGAACAATGTATTGGGAAAGTGAAGCTGCATGAAGTAGGGCTCCAGAGTGGCAGTAAACCATGAATCCACCAACATTTTAAAGTCTTCACCACTAACACTAACCATTAACATCCCAAAATGACCTGTACTTTCTGTATCCTGGGCTCATAGACACAGCGGCACCAATTCAGGCCGCACTATCTCCAATTAATCCCAAAGTTTTTAGACGTCTTCATGTTTAAAAGCTGGAGATTAAAAGAAAGATAGGAGAAAAGAACATGCAACGTCTGGTGCTTGAATGACATGCATGCATTTAGCCTGCGTAAACAAACGAGACAACCAGCCATTGTTCGGACATTATTAATTCACAAAGAAAAGCCGCATAACACAAAGGAGCTAAGTGTCTCGGAGTGGCGTGTGAGAGCCCTCATTATCTGCAACACGAGCTGCTGCCGGAGAGAGACAGACTGTGCAGAATATGGACCGAGCAGCATGGAGTAAAGCGGGACTAAAGTAGGAAATCGGTCTGGAGCAGGGGTTCCCAAACTTTCTACGCTGATTTATAACCATGTTAAACTGTTTATTTTGTTTAGAAAATACAAGAGTCCAGTGTCAGACGCCATAAAAGTTAATTGGAGGTGATGGAGAGCGCTTGATCGCTATGAGAAGGAAATGTGTGGTCTCTAGCGCCTCCATGTGGCCATTTACAGTGATTTCAGTGAATATTCAAACCCCTCCATTTACTCCTAGATAAAGATCTAGTGATCTTCTGGATCATGTGCAGTAAATGGAATTTAACAGAGACCTATATATTTAAGAACATTCAAAAACAGCACAACTAAGACTAAGAGAGCTGTAGTATAAGGTCACGAGGAAATTCTTTTCTCATTTGTTTTTTTAAAGACGGTTAACTTTGCACATCTCTTGTATAAAATTGTTACTTGCTCTGTCATTGTACAATAAATGAAACAGCTGTAGTTGTGTTTTGTATGCTTTGATTGTTAAATGAAAATGTTATTGTTTTTATTTTGGGGGTGGGCGCTTATAAGCCTTTTGCTTCGGCCCACTCCTTTTGAGCAGAATAACTGCTCAAATAAACAAATAAACTAAACTAAATGAGAAGCCATCCTTACCCTTAAATAGGGTGGCCACACTATATTTAAGGATGGCTTCCATAAAAAAAATATTTTAATCAGTTTAATCAGTGTAGAACTTTATTAGGACAAAAGATATTTTTAATATCAGAATATAGAAGTAAAGCAGCAGCATGTTTTCTGAAGCCATGGCATTTTAACTGTGGAATGAAGAATACAATTATAAAATGAAATATTTAAGTACATGAATAGATAGTTATAATTAGTCAAAAAAACATTGCACTGGTCTTATGAAAAATAAATACAAGTTGAACATTTGAAAAGCAGACGGGACAGAGCAGAAACAGAAGAGCTGTTACAAATTGTGAGGGAGTGAAGAATGCGCGCAATGATTGTGATGTGTTGTCTTAGTGTCTTCGATGTCTAAAAATGACATCCACAGAAGAATATGTGAAGCCTCTCTTGAGTCTTCAGTTCGCTCCCATTGTTGTACATTTCAGAAGAAAACTGGATAAGGGTCTATGGCAGTGGTTCTCAGACTGTTCACACTTTTCAGTACAACCTCAATCAGGATTAAATTGAATCTCAGATAGACCAACATTGGGTTAAATAATGTTTAAACTGGGTTTAAACTATGTCTAACACCAGATAAAAATACTTTAACATAAAGCCATTACCAAAGCATAAATTAAATGATCTATAATTAAAAAAAAATCTAAAACAACCAGAACCAGAGTTGGTACCAGGTAAGATAAGGTAGAGATGTGTGGTCTGTGCTGCCTCCCAGTGGTGTTCTGTAAAATAGGACAGTCCAGAAGCACTATAGTCCAGGTAAAGTTAAGTCCCTGGTTTAGTTCTGGCTTCCTTTTTTCCTGTCTAAAGGAATAGACATCTGTACCGAAAGGAAATCTGAAGTTGAATGCTTGTGTGTACCTTGTATGAGGGCACAAAGCAGAGCACTCCCTTGGACACCGCCTGGCACACGTGCAGCAGCAGCTCTCCCACCTCGTCTTGAAACTCGTAGGTCTCCGTGTGTTGGAAGGTCGCACACAGTTTTCTGCCCTTAGGTCCGTCTCCTACTGTGCCCACCCAAACCTGAACACAAGGGGGTTGAAAAATATGATTTACTAGTCAACAGAGACATGCAAGACAAACCAATGCTTTCAAGTGGCTTCTAAACGACTCCTATGTATTAAGCCCCATTTACTCATGCATCTCCTCTTTAATGTCCACATCATTGAAATATAATATAACTATAACTATTATTTACTCAAGTGTTCTGCCAATATATATATAAAGTATCTTTTGTTCTTTTCTTTTGATTTTGTATGAGTAGGTTACAATGGACCCCTGCTCAGAGAAATGTTTTTCACCATTTAATTTGATCAAATAATATCTCCCTGCAATTCCACTGCTCACAGCAAAAGAGCTAAACAATCTGGTGGCTGAGAATGTACTATTCTCATCCACACACACTGTACAGTAAATAGATTAATTAAACAATGTAGATTACCTGGGACTTGTTGATGACGTGGTTGGCCTCCAGTTGAACAGTGAACTTAACCCCAAGCTCCGAAGAGAAGGAATCCATGGGAGAAAGTGTCCCTGAGGTCAGAACGATGCAGTGGACTGTGTCGCCCAAATCGGAAAAGGCCTGTGGGAGAGACAGTATTTTTGTCAATTGATGTTTCATGTTTGTATGTGTTAAGGCTGCACCAACGATCCTTATAGTCAAACTGTATCCCTGCCTAGACTCTCACCACAGCGGGGTTTAGGCACCAGAAGCCCAGGCTGAGCACTTCAGTCTTGACCCGGGCGTTCCTCTGTCTTTGTCTCCTTACGATGAAGCCGTTAGCATCGGGGACGTCGGGGGGGGCCTGGTTCGTCCATGCATAGGTCTTCTGCAGCGCCACGCGGTAGTCACCGGCAAATCTGAAATCATATACAGAATATAGCGAGAGGTACAGGTTTGCGTTTTTCCCCCAATGGCAGCTACTTTTACTTAAAATAAATGGTGGAGAGCTCCATATGTTTTAAGACACTTGATAAACAATGGGCCTTAGTGAGTGAGTAGTCATGCACTGTCCCCTGTGTGGGTGTGAGGAGTGTCTCTGACCTGCAGTTTCCTCTGTAGAGAAAGTCTAGCACTATAAACAGTTTCTTTAGGACAGTGGAGGAGGCCGAGGTGATCGTGGGCAGCTCCACCAAGTCATTTTCGACTCGCTCCTCCTTCTCCAGCACTGACTCCAGTGCTTGCTGTAACAGAAGAAAAGAAAACCAAAATGTGGCACGTTAGGACTCCAGGGATTTAAGACAAATAAAGGTTAGGCCTTGGACAATGTATTTAGTGAAATATTACCGGGATAGGTTTTTGATGTATCATGTCATTTTAAAAACTCGTATCACACCTTAAATACCTTTAAATGCATTATGCTGAATAATGATATTCATTTGCAAATAATATGAGCCAAAACATTGAAATCATGCCCTTGGGTAAGACACTTCACCCACCGCCTGTGTGAATGTGTTGGTGATTGTCGGAGAGCAATGGCCTCATTTTCGTCAGTCTACCCCAGGGCAGTAGTAGTTTACCACTGCCGAGTGTGAATACAAATTACTACAATGCAGCAGCTTGAGAAACTTGGACACAGGCTCGCAAAGCACAATACAAGTGTGAGCAGTTCATATTCAAAGTGGTCTAAAGTTCTGCTAGGACAGAAGACAGCACAGCACTGTGATTCAAAATATTTCACCAAATATCAGACTAACTTTTGAAAACTTGCGCTTTTTAATGTATTCCAAGGACAGTATTGCGATACTATTGAATAGTATAGTCCCCATATTGTTCAAAATTAAATTAACCACATTTGTCTGCTATCATGCATTTGTGCAAATAAACTCAAAAATGTAAAAGCGCAAGTACATTTAATGACAAAGACAGGTATCAGCCCCGCCTCAAAGAGGAGCTATTTTACAATTTCTACCAGTTAACTATACAGGGCTCCACACTTTTGTATTTGTTTTGACCATAGTCATAGTCCACTGACACACTTTTATTTCAATTTAGTTTGTCTTCACGACAACAGTCCCTCGGGACAGACCAGCGCTGGACACAGCCTGTCTTGAGCAGCTCAAGACAGGACAGAGCAGGGTGTTGGACAAAGAAAAGGCTGGCAGCGTATGAGCTTTAACCCCTTGGCCAGTGGTTCTGAAACAGCCACTTCTAAAGCTGTACCTTGAGCATTCCAAAGCTGTCTGGAGTGATCCCCAGAGTTCTGAAGATGTTCACCACTTCTGTCCCGCTCCACACTTTGGAGGAGCACTCGTACCCGCGCTCCTTCAGCAGGCTCTGACTCTCCCGTATCCAACTGCAACAAGCACAGGGCACTCTTTATCTAACAGCTCTTTTCAATTCAGCTTCGGTTTAGAGTTAGACATTTGTTTACAAATCATTTAACAGTTATTCTGATGACAAATAATGAATTATTCTTTACTTGAGAAGGCCATAACAGAAGTTTCTCAGCAGTTCGTGCTCTTCGGGTCTGATCTTGGCGGTGATCATAGATTCCAGCTCTTGTTTACACAGAATCAGGCTGTTCTGGTCCATTGTGTAACTGGCGCTCTCTCTCGCACAGTCCTCGATGTTATGGGCCTCGTCCAGAACCAAGATCTGACCGTCAAGGTTGATGTCCATCTGAAAGGAAACGTGAGCAAGAGAAAAGTGTTTGAGGAGGCAGAAGCGGTCGATGGGATCATATCTTTGTCAAACTCCCATGCGGCACGTACACTCTCCCTGATAAGTGGGTCCAGGAGGTAGTTGTAGGGGCAGAAGATGACGTTGGCGGTTGACATAAGTTCTCTGGCGGCGTAGTACGAGCAAGCTCGGAGCCGTTTGCCGAGGGACACCAGCTCCTCGATGTCCCAGGCGTGCTTCAGCCCATGGACAAACTGCAGAGTCTGCTGGTCCCTCATTCTCTGGACGCTATGGAAGAAGCGACAGGAGTGGCCCTAAAAAAGAAACAAGAGACACGTTTACATTGAAAGCTTTATTAGGTGATGCTGCATTACCAAACATGCTTCTAAAAGCCCCTTTACCTCCACCATGTCTTTAAACTTGTAATATTCCAGTCTATAGGACAAATGAATGACAATTCCACATTAAAGTGGTAACACGGGCAGGACTGTTGAGCTCCGGTTTCAATAAGCACTGTAGAATACCAAAATCCCAAGACCTGTTCTAATCAAGTCCAAATTAGTGCTAGCTCAGTGACTGAATTCTGGAGGCCCTGAGCTTTCAAATAAGATATGGCATGTACACATTTAGGGAGATTAAGAGGGTAAAAACGTGCGTCTGTCTCATTAACATGCAGCTTGAGGCTCCCCAGGTCGAGTTTAGCTGCGTTTTTAAACTAGTGAGAGCGAATGCCTTTTTCATGCCGTTCACCCTTTCACCTCTGTGTGGCCTCCCTTTGTCTCAATCTCCACCGTCTCCGTAACTCAACACGGCTATTAACTGTAAGCGATTATACCTGTATTGGTCGGGTGGCCTTTTTCCACACAGGTAGATGTCACAGGCCCAATTGAGAGCTCGTTCTTTGGACACGGGACACTTGTAAACCCCCCACAGCGTCCTACAGCCCAGGCGCCTACTGTAATGCACTGTAATTATCCCGTCAGTCGAGGTGTTTCGGACAGATTCGAAACGCTTCACTTTGTACTGCAGCTGTGGCCTGCTGTTAACCCCACATGAGAAAGAAAGAGTAGTGGATCGTATGGTTGAAATGCCTTGAGGGGAGCCTGTAATCGGGTTACCATCGTATGTGGTCAAGTCGAGATTTTACACAGGGAAGACGGCGGTATCCATCTTCACGACAACGTCATTTAGGAGACATATTTTTACATTGTGATCATTTCTTCATTAAGAGTATGAATTAATTCCCAATCGTCCAGGTGATTCATTGAATTTAACACGGTGCTGCCGTCCCTTCCCAGAGCTTTTGGTGAAAGTGGATGACGCAGTGGAGCCGGGATCATGGTCAGAATCTCCAGGATTTAGCTACTGTACATTTTTTAGGTAATGGAAACTGGAGCACCCGGAGGAAACCTACACAGACACGAAAGGTCCCGTCCAGCCCAGGGATTGAGCCAGGAACCTTCTTGCTGGGACGCATGAGCACTAACCGCTATGCCATCATGCCATAAAAAGAGTCACATGGACCAGTACCTCTACTGGATGAAGAGCCGCAGCGGAGAGGTAAAGGACGCCATATATGAGAGATCGATATGCCCGGCCCTCAACAGACATCGACGACCCAGGTTTCAGCTGTCATGCACCTGGGACAGAGCCGTTCGGAGGATGTCCAATTACTTACGCTGATCTTGAAAAAGTCTTACTGACATTTTCTTTTGTTTCAGCTATAATGTCCGTTGCAACATTAGTGCAATATTACTATTTTATATCCATGTGTCAGGTGGTCATGTCTGTGTGCATGCCTTAAGTTCTTCTAAAAGAAAAAGGCCTAAATGATTAATTAATTAATTATTTAGCTGTTAAATCCTATTCTTCTCACAAAACTAGTGGTTTAATGATTAAAATGTGCAAGCACACGTACGTATGTTTCCAAACTTGTTGGTCTCCATTAGGAAATAACACGTCAGAGGCTTCCAGCTGCCTCCATGGGCTCATGTATAATCCCTACACTCGCCTTACACTCAACAGACAAGTTCATCACATCATTCTGAAGGGTTTATCTAGATTATCATTGTCCTAAAGGTCATCGAGGATGATGTACAATACTGTGTCACCCTAAGGTGTTGCACTGAGAGGGTGGGACCTTCAACAGGCACCTGCTCTGACAGCCTAATCGCACAGAGTACATCAGATACCGGCTTTATAAAGGTCTCCATGAAAGGGAGGAGACATGCAGAGGATAAGTGTCAAGGCAGTGGGACAATATAGGGACAACCACAGCACTACAGAATACAGTATCCGTTTCCCAAAGAGATTTACAGTGAAGAGGCCCAGCCCTAGAGCCGCCTATCACACTACAAATAATCTCAAGTGCTGAACATGACAAGGGCTGTGCTAGATCTGCTGCCAAACACTTGACTCTGTGGCCCTCTGTAGTGTTTTTCCAAGATATTTTTTTTTCATCTGATCTCAGTGTAGTTGCCAATACTGAGTACCAAACTAATAGCACTGTTAGTGGAGAAAAACAAAAATAGCACCATCAGTTCAACTTGGCAGAATCTTATCAATATACACTATATGGATTTTTGGGGTCCGATTTAAAAAAAAAAAAAAAAAAAAAAAAAAGAGTCATCTATTGTGTACGATGCCTCTAAACACGTCGGTGTTGAACTGTGACAGCAGAGGCCGCTGTTTGAGGGGCATAGGGCTGATTTATTCAGGACACTCATGTTTACAGGTACTTTATAGAGGGAGTATGTCAGAAATCAGCAGATTCTAAAAAATAAAAAAAAACATCGCCGTCTCTATGACATCTCTTATGATTCCAAAATGATAAGCAAAAGTCTACAACATAAAATACATAAAATAGCTGCAAGTAGGTGTGGGAGGGCTTTTTTCATTTTAAAGCTCTGAGCTCTTTCCAATGCAAAAAGCTAAATCACTTCCGGTTTCGGAAATATCAGCCTTTTAATCAGCCGATAGCCAATATTGGGCCCTGATCGAAAGTTATTTTACTTAAAGGCTACATCACCAAGTGGGGAGCCCCATGTTGTAGTAATGATAACACACCTTCACTGGATAATGTTTTATAACGAGGCTCTGATACTGTGACACCAACGTTTGGTCAAGTGGTTGTCAATTACCAACAATGCTTTGGTAATAAATAAATAAATGTATTTATAAATAAATAAAATAATAATAATAACAATAAATAAACTCTAATTAAAATTATATTGAGGATGGTAATGACAGCTGGGAAGTAGCAAGATCTCGGAGTATAATAAGTATTAATGCTTTTTAATGCATTACACTATGTAGGGCTTTCATAATACATTATACATGAGAAAAAAAAAATAGATGAATGAAATTGTACACAAATTGATATTATACTGGGGATGGTAATGACAACTGGGAAGTAGCAAGATCACGAAGTATAATATATACTACTGTATAGTAACGTGCCTTTATAACAATAAAATAGGGACTTCCGGTAATGTTACACTAGTGATTTTAGTAATGTACCAATGTTTGGCATTGGTAACAATTTGTAAGAAATATATTAATGATCATCATTTGTTACTTGTTCTGTACTAGACATTGTACAAGAAATTAAACAGCTGTTGTGTTAAAATAGTGCTTTGTAAGTTTGGTCTGTGTCAAAATAGCCGATTTGATGTGATGTTTTGTAATTGACTGGATATAGATATTGTGAGTGTTGTAGTGCATTCTTTTGCTGTCGTTTCTTTATTATTGTTCTTTATTATATGTTGTTCCATTGCCCTCTGTTCCCTTGTTTATGATTTGTTACCTTGCACTACGTTCCTTGCTTTGATTGTTAAATGAAAATGTTTTTATTTTGGGCGCTTATAAGCCTTTTGCTTCGGCCCACTCCGTTTGAGTAGACTAACTGCTCAAATAAACAACTAAACTAAACTTTGCTTATCCATAGTTTGATATTCTATGACTAAGGCTAACTCCTCCTTGCCTAGCTCCCGAGACCATCCTTTAGAATGCACGTTCTGTTTACATATAGTTAACATACTTTACATATTTATTCAGAAAAACAATCATATTTGGCTACATCTTCCATCTGGCGCTCACCTCCTTGCCCTCGCGGAGGTCTTTGCAGCGCTCGTTGCGGTTCGCGTGTGGCGCTACATTGGGGTTGACGCAGGAGTGGTCCCGGCTGGAGAGGATTGTCATGGGCACAGAGGAGTACATGGTCCTCTTCAGCTCGTGTGCGATCTGCTTGATCTGCTTGTGTGTTCGCGTCCCAAAGAAGATCTTGGGAATCTTGGGTCTTTTGTTTGCAAGCTCTTCTCCGCAGCCGCAAGGACATTTGGTGCACACCTCATTCGCCTGTAGGAACGGACAAAGACAATAGATTTGACCATTTTACCGCATTTAGATGTGCAAATTATGTTGTAATGAACAGTACACATTCTAAACTCATACAGGAGCAGAGAAGGATCACTTGAAGTTCAGAACATGACTTGTAGAGGTCTGAGAAATACTGCAAGCAAGTATGACACATAACTCCAAAAGATGCTTTTCAGACATAGCGATCTGCTTATTGCAATCAGTGCCATTTTGGTTCAAATTGCGATCCAAAGTTAAGCCCTACATTTATGTGTTTTTTAAATACAATTTAAAATAGTGTTGTTGTGCACAATGAAAGGCACAACAACACAGTAGAGTCCTGGTACTAAAAGCTCTGATGTTTGTTTTGTTAATTCTCATTGGTTTGTTGTATAGAATATAACTCGTCCCAGAATTCACAATCCGATGCTTCATTTTGGTGGATCATCACATGGACAATATTTGTCATATCGCTCACCCCCCTGTAATGTGAAAAACGCAGAGAATCATAGGTGCTGCTTGGGCCCCAGCGCATCTGCTCGAGTTACGCATCTCCTCTTCGCGCCGATCGGCTTACCTTCTGCTGCCACACTGAACAGAGCGGGCCAAATAATAATCACTTATTCATGTGAGGTGAAGAGGAGAGAAGGAGAGCGCGGAGGGGAGAAAAGAGGGGCACCGGCCGAATGAATGCGGGCTCTTGTCAAAAACCGCAGGCAGGAAACAGCTGACAACAAGGGGATACTTTTACACCGATAGGAGCCATGAGGGTCTGGCCAAGAGTCCTGTTGCGGACACCCTTCACAAAGGAATGCAGATCTACGGATAACGCAGGGGGACAGGGGGAACTAAAAGGAACAACAGGTGTAAAACTGGGGAAGAACGATAAAGAAACGTAGAGGATAGTTGGCAACATTCCTTTTTCAGTTTATAATTGTGTAGAATTAATGAACTTGCAGAAAAAGTAAAGCAACAGAAGATTGAGGGCTAATAGAAATTGGTCTGATGGCCACATTTAGCCCCCGGGCCGCACCTTTTGGGTTCATCATAGAACACCCCGTCACATGGACAGTTTCTTGTGTTCAGGTGACTGCATTTAGAATATGCTTGACGAATATGAGAATAGTTTGACCGTACTACAAGGAAAAATGTAGGTACCGAGCCTTTAAGTAACAAAACCAAGTTTAACAGGTCTGTATTGCACTGTTGTTCATACATTATACAGGGTTAGTATCTGGTTCTGTGCAGGTGTGACAGTGGAGCCGAGTGTGACTGAGCTCCTTTGAACGTTCACAGGTCCATTCTGCTGCTGCTGCCAGCTTCAGAAACCTCACACTCAGGGACCAGTCCCAGGCCAGAAACCTGGGCGATAGCAGTGAGACGGGGGGAGAGAGCGAGAGGGGCCAGTCTCTGCCTCAGGAATTCACTCCAATAAGCATCACCGCGAATACCGACTAAAACGTGACACCCAACTCCCCTCTGTGTGGGCAATAGGACCACAGGGCTGCGGACAGGTGAGGGAGGGGCCGGCGGCGCACAGGTGAGGGAGTGGCCACCGGCGCACAGGTGTGGGAGGGGCCGGCGACGCACAGTCAAACTGCAGGGTTTAACTTGTGTTGATATTTGCATTGATTTCTGTTTATGATGCATTTCCGACATACCACTGTGTAAATATATTGATCAGCTTCGGTTCTTTATAGTTACTCACAGCTAAACCATCAACGCAGAGTGACAACAGAAAGTAAAATGATTGCTAAAAATAATGGGAGGTCACAGAGTGTCTGATGAAGGTAGAAAAGCACTATATAAGTTGAGTCCATTTACCATTCCTTTTGAGTGTTTTTTGTGAGTTTTCAGTTTATTCCCCATTTTTATTTCCTTCACACTCTTCCATTGACAACAATGGAATCCCCCGCTCACAGGAAGTGCTTACACAAAGAGGAAATGCTTTAACAACAAAAGTAAGCGGGGATGAATGAGAGGTACACTTTAAAGCCAGATACTGAATGTAAAAACTATTCCATTAACAGCAAAATGATTACAGTTAGTGAGAATTTCAATGTAGTAACTCTTAACTTAAAATCTAGTAGGTACTGACTGGGAGGTCGTTGAATCAATGTAATTTTTTCTTTGGGCAAAAAGACTTGGTCTAAACCATTCAAACAAGCAGTGTCAGTTTTGGACACCAGAAGTGAAATCTCCAGAAAAGCTAGTAGAGTTGTAGCAGGCTGCTTGAACGCACCAGACCCTGATGCATTTAGTGATGCGTATGAACCGAACTACCAGGAGAATGAACACAAGCAAAAAGCCATTTTAATCAGAGTTTTTCAGAACTGAAAAAATCATTTCTCTGACTGTAATAATTCAAAATATTTCATTGTTTTGCATTCCAAGCGGCAAGTTAAAGTTTGTATGTACCAGGTCACCACTACAAGTCCCATCAGAATAGCAACAGTGAAAATGCAGCTCTCTGACCTGGTCTTCATCTTTACTTCGATACGAATACTGGTCTTAGATTTTATGTCACTAACGTGGATTTTCAAAATATTGTGTCAGTGAGGACCTAAAACAATTCACTGATTCAATACCACGCTGTACATGGTTGTCAGAGCCGTCTGTCAACAGTGTGTGGATAATGCTGCAGCTACACTGAGCCCAAGTATTTGGATATATAAAAAGGTATCAGAACCCAATCCCTAACTGGATCCGTGATTGTGGATTTTCTGTTTGGTTATTTTTTTTTAAAACAGTCAATATCTCATCTGAAAATATGACATCAAGTTGTGTGAGCGCAACCGGACAAATATATTTGATGCCGCACTGGGATGTTTTAACGATACTAAGACACATGTGCTCATCCCCGGGGCACAGTCACCAGTGGCTGAACCCCATTCAATATTTATCCCCGCGGCTTTCACAGATCAGTGGCCCGCACCCGGCAAACCCTCTTAATTAAAACTGGAGCGCTCTTCAAAGGGGCCCATTCAGAACGTCAGTCAGCGCCGGACGGGACAAAGGAGAAAGGAGCAGGTCACGGAGCTGCAGCGAAACAAGAGATCGACCTTCACTCCACTTTCCCCGAGCTTTTTCCACGTCCCCGCCACTCACGGCCGCAAAATAACAGGGTGTTCATGTCGGCCAGGGCGGCACACCATTGTATGTGGTGGTAAGGTCAGAATAGCACAGAGCCAACGCAGGTTAACAGTAGAAACTAGCCATTGCTACAACTACTACTGCGTCTGTGTGCGATGTGAAATAACCCCTTTGCAGAACACGAGCAATAATCCCAGTATTCACATCACTTACCTGCGTCACTTTATCATCCACTTGCACTATGATGTAAACCTGTACTGCTAGTACTGACAATAACTTTTTTGTTATAGTCTGTTTACTTTATTATTATTTACTGTTTACTTTTTGTCCCCACAAAGTCCTTGGTAGTTATTGTATACAAGATACCACTATTTAATTGTTGTTGTTTATTTCACATTTCCAGCCAATTTGCACCCTGAGAGTTTCTAAGAGCTGAATGTAACAAGTAAATGTCTCCATTGTGAGATCAATAAAGGCTTGTCTTATCTATTAACTCTGCTCCAACTGCTATTTCAATATAAAAGACTGGTAGTAAGACCTTAAAGATTATATACAGCACGTGAACTGTGGCAAATATTACAACAGCTACTTTTACTGCTATTACTACAACCAGTAGTATATAGTAGTTTGTTTTGAAATAAAATAGCCCAAATGTTCATTATTAGGCGGCATTTATAATCTCATCTTTGAATAATTAGAAAGCATTCTGTCACTCGCCGCAGCCTGGTCATCTGCAGGAGAAGCCATTACGAAGCCGCCCAGATGTCATGTGTTTTTAAGAGGACGTCGCTTTGCAAGTCTTCAGTGTCTGCAGCCTTGGGTTTAGTGGTTAGTGATGATGGCACACATGCGCTCTGTTTGGGTGCGCGCATACACACATGATACGCACCACGGAGCTTATAGATGAAAGAATATAGGCTAATATACTACCATGCATATTGCAATCGACATAATGGGCACCCCTGCGCAGAGTTATCAGGCTAGACCCCATGACACATTTACATTTAGTTTTAAGCAAAGGGCTTTAGAATGATTGACTATCTTTACGACTTGTTCACAGCGACAATTCAAATGGGGATTTTTATTTGAACTCGAGTTAATCTGGCAGCTTGAGTTAGCGGTGGTGTGAGAAGGCCAAGGCGCCACCAGATCAGCGGCACCTCTACACCTGAGAAAGAACACCTCAGTACCCGATACCAGCGAGGAGACGGAGCCTCTGACCCCATTACTCTGGTTACACTTTGGGCTTGATAGCACAGTAAGGCGGAATGATATTTATGGCCACCAAATATGTTGAAAACCATTACAAACTTGGAGTACTTGCACATGTAGTAATGCTTAAAATAACTGCATACTAGTTTATACTTCAAAAAGGCTTTATAATTCTATAAACAGCACTCAGGTATTTTCTTGAAGGACCAATCAAATATGATTCTACAACTTGGGCATCTAACATCATGTATTTGCTGTTTATGTGTGTGTACTCAAACAGCTCGAGCAGAAGTTATTTTGGAACAGCAAAACTAAAAGATATTTAACCTGACCTTCAAGATGTCATCTGGAACCTACAGGTGCAAAACAGAAATTAGAATATTGTTGAAAAGTGCATTCATTTTTGTTATTCAACTTAAATTGTGAAACGGATATACAGTATGATCGACTCATTATATGCAAAGTGAGATATGTATAGACTTTATTTGTTATAATTTTGATTATCATGGCTCAGCTTGTAAAACCTCCAAACAAAAAATCTCATGAAATTAGAATATTTTGAAAATGGACTGTAAGCCATAATCATCAAAATTATTAACAAACAAAGGCTTGACATATGTCACTTTGCATGTAATGAGCCTATATCATATATTAGTTTCACATTTTAAGTTGAATTACAGAAATAAATGAACTTTTGAACGATATTCAAACTTTCCGAGTTTCACCTGTATTTAGTATATAATAAGTTTAGAATTATTAATTGCTATTTTAAATGTTTTTCATATTTCATTATTTCCTAACGTGGGACCCAGGATAGGCTCCATGTCCTTCCAAAAGGTCTGCGTTGATTTGGTGGAGAACACCGCCATCTACTGGTCACGCATGCAAGAGTCATGCAACTGCTGACTTGAAAATGATAAATGTAAACAGCAGGAGCTCCAGTTTTAAGTAGGTCTACAAACTCAATATCCATCTTCAATATTGTGATATTTTACACAGTGATATGCATATAATATTTAAAGTAATAGGCCACCGTTTGTACATACTGAGATATGTTCTTACCTTAGACGAGTACTTCGACATCCTCGCAGTAATATCTTCACTTTACTGCGCGGATACTAAAGTACTCCTGGTATTATTACACCTTACAATATAGTTCCCCTTTTTATCCGCTTAGAAAATCCACATTGTTTAATTTTGTGTAACTATACTTGGATCGTGTAACACTTCATGTAACCATATTTAAATAGGGAAACCGTGGAGAATCTATCTTCACCTCGTTTGGAGCTATAGAGGAGAGGAGAGGCTAAATGCTAACGCCGTCTGTGCTGACTGAAGGCACACGTGAAGACCAGACAGGTACAAATGAACTTGTCTAAGTTAAAGTAAGAACATATCTCAGTATGTAAAAACAGTGGCCTTTTCCTTTAACAGAAGTTCTAAGTGGCAGGGTTTCCGTTAGCCGGCTTTTGGCCGGTTTAAAAAGCAAATGGCCGGGGAAAAAAATTTCCATCGGCCAAATGGGCCGACAGTATAAAATATGGAGAGAATATAGAAAAAAATAATTAAATACAACATTTGACCTAAGTCAGTGACTAACATAACAACGTGTTTTTGAGACAGCCCTAAATATTAAAAAAGGTTCAATATTTCTATCAAAAACGTTTTTTGATTTACGCCCTTAGCTCATTTTATCATCACATTTTCCAAGAAAACTGCGAACTACAGGTACATTTACTTTTATAAAAGTGTGTTAAGAACTCAGCAGCTAATACTTTTGATTAGGATATTAATTAAACGCACGTGTGTGTTCATTCAGACAGCAGCTCTTCCTCAGAGAGTGGCCGGGTTTAGAGGCGCTTCCCTCGGACCAGTCTGCGCAGGCCGGCTTGGCTTCAGAGCCGCTCTAGAGCGTGGCAGAGCTGGGTCAGTGTTGAATCGCTCGAAACTGACTTTTGATGACTTTAGTGCTGTAGATTTGTCCCTCCGTAATATTTCAGCGGTGAGAGACTTATTATTTTACACCTGAAGCCTCGTTAAAGCGCATCTACAGCCTAACCACCGCTGTGCAGCTGATGTGGTTAGATCTGGACAGCGTTGGGTCGTAGATATCTTCTGTCTGAGTTATAGCGCAGATGAGTGGAATACGTCCGCGTGACACCTGCCGCTCTCCATTGTCTCCACGCGCACAACTTTATGTTTGGATTAGCAGCTGTTGCTTTTTTCTCACGTCATTCTTTCATTAGGAATAGCCGTGGTTTAGGGGATGACAACCGAGGTTGGCAGTTCCATTCCAGCTGAACTAGTATATCCTTTGGGCAAGACACTTCAGCCACCCTGCCTTTGTGGAAATGAAAGTGATTGGTGAAGGTCGCAAGGGCCAGTCAGCCCCAAGGCAGCTTCATGCTATGACCATGTACAGGAAGCAATTGAATAATGCATTTATACAGAAACCATCTGCACTTCTGGGAATACGCTATAAATTACAACTATTATTGATTGTGTATCTTGTCTATGTACTTCGGGTGTACTCACGCAGGCGGCTGGAGAGTGGCTGGTCTCTGGGCTGAACGGTGGAGACCCGTCCCTGTGGTTCTCAACCTCTGGTTCATCGTCCAGAAAAATCACCCCTTTGTCCATTCGAGGCTTTTTACGGCTCTAGAACAGAAAGACTTCTTTACTATGGTTCAACACAGTTGAAAACATGCAGTGGATCTGTTAATGTTAAGGTTGTGAGGTTCTATCGGAAGCAACACATTTACAACGTTATCTTCTTATTATAGGAAGACAGACAGACAGACAGTTGTTTGAGCGATAGCCTTTAGTGTGGCATGGGCAGGGACATCCTTTGGAGTCTATCCATCTATTTTCTTCCACTTGTCCGTTGCCGGGTCGTGGGGGCAGCTGTTGGAGCTGCACCAGTCCCTATGGCTCCTCCTGCAGGTGATGGGTCCACAGAAGGACGGCCTCATGTTCCTAGCCGGGCCTGTCTCTCATAAGGGGCTTCTGAACCGCTCTTTGTCTGACCCGTCACCTAAGACCTGTTTGCCATGGGAGACCCTACCAGGGGCATGAAGCCCCAGACAACAGAGGCAAGGCAAGGCAAGGCAACTTTATTTATACCGCGCATTTCGTACACAAGGCAACTCAATGCGCCTAACAGAGCTCCCAGGATCATTCGGGAGTCCATACCTATACAAATGTTGTTTTCATACCTGCTCCTGTCTACTTTAAACGCAGAATAGACATTGGCATCGATGGCATGTGTGGGATCAATACTCCTTGGCCGTTCAGACTGAGGGTGCATTGCAAAAACTCAGATTTAGGAGCACATGCAAATGTGACCTGGATTATATTTGGAAAAATTGGATGTGTGTTGTTCAGGCTGTGATGAAAAGATCAGATAGAGGTCACATAGAGGCAAAAGTAAATCAGAATTGGATCTGTTTGGCCTGTAGTCTGAACGAAGCCTTTCTTTCTTGTACTAGAGTGAAGTTATTTTTGCAACGCAAGTATAATGTACATTTTATTCACAAATCAAATTGCATTAGTTTGGTGATTAGTTGGTGAAAATAAAAAACAGACAGCCCTCAAACCCAGCTTTAAATGAGTAAGTCATTTAAAAAGATGTTGATACGACGAACAATTGTGTCACCCTACACTAAAGCTGATGCTGCTCAGTTCACCTTGACTTCGGCCGTCCTTATGCGTTTGCGATCAGGCTGAAAGTCATCATCGTTCTCCCCTTCCCTTTGGACAGACGACTGCAGTTTTTCAGACAAACGTGAAGCAAGGGGCTGTTTCTTCAGAAAATCTTCTGATGGAGACACACAAAGTCTCAGTATCACAAGATAAACACTAAAAAAGTGCCTTTATCTGCATAAACCCACTCACCATCGCTAGTGTGTGGTTTAGCCTCTTTGCAGGGCGACTGGGTGAGGTCCACCACAGGAGTGTGAGGAGACGTCTTCTTGGTTTGATTGTGGCATGCGCACACACAGTGAGAATTCTTTACGTCTCCTCCACCGTTCTCCTTTTGGCTCTTCTCATCCTGAGAGAGGAGTCCTTGCTGAAGTTTTACTGTTGAAACATTTTAAAGGTGTTTGTAGAACAACATTAGGCGTATAGATGCAATGTGATTATGTGTTGGCACGACATTGCATTGACTAAAATGGCAAAATTACAGAAAATGTATTATTTTTATACCTGCACTATTTGCTTTTAATGTAATTATTATAATTATGCTTTACTTTTTGTAATTGTATGTACCCGTTAAGCACTTTGAGTTGCATTGTGTATCAATTGTGCTCTACAAATAAACTAAATAAAACAGCATCTATTCAAAAGACTAACACACTAACATTAGATTAAATTAATGCATGCAATGGTTTTTCACATTGGTCATATTGCAGCACAGTCACAGACATCAGCTTCCTCTGTAGCCAGTCATTTCTCTGTCAATTAAGATATTTACCAAGTAATATCCTACAATTTTATCTTTTGAAATGTTATAATTTCTTTTATGTTTTAGCTGTTCCCTGGTCTCATAATGAGGCGTCAGGGCTCAGACCTGAGCCTCTGTCAATGCAAACAGTGTGCTCCCAAAGTTCAGAACATCTTTCTGACCGTCCAGCTTCTCCTTGTGGAACTCTCTCCCCACTGGACTAAAACTGCAGACTAATATGAACATCTTTAGTGGAAAGCTCAAACAGTGGCTTAAATCAGGCCAGAGTTGTTCCAATGTGTCAAGTCAGTGTGCCTTTTCTTGTTTTGGTTGTTTGATCTAAAAGCTCCTTATGGACAAGTGTTGAAAAGGAGCACTTTAAAACGATGCACCTGGTTCTGATTTCTCGCAAACCTCTTTACAAGCATGAGCTCCAGGACCAGATCTGAGTTTACACGTTCAAATCAAACAATTCACTCACTGAGCTGTCCCTGCTGCCAGCCCAGAGTGGAGCAGAGCAGAGCCAAACTCTTCCCACTCCCCGTCGGACTCTCCAGAAGACAGTGCTCACTCTTGTTCAGCCCCCGGACGATCTGAGGACACATGCAAACGCAGAGCGAGAGCGAGAGGGGCAGAGTGTCAACAGGAGAAGAGCATGAGCAGCAGACAGGCATTCGAAACAATAAAGACTCACAGAATTCATCATGGCCAGCTGAGAGGGGTAGGCCTTACAGGGGAACTGGATCTTCACCCCTCCGATGGTGTAGTCAACAGGAGCCGCCATGTTTCTGCTGCTAAAACAAGGTCAAATATGGAATACGTTTATTTACACATTCTCTAAAAATGAACGTTATACTTGTCTGAACAGAGCCATGTTTTGCCTCAAATTAGTGAAGTAAATTATTTAGTTAAAAGTCTCCTCACCAGATAGTTAACAGATTTGTTTTATTCTGTAAATCAATGATCACCCGGGAGCCAAGTTATCTATAATCACATGGAGGACAGGGTCAATACAAGTCTACGAAAGAGACACTGTTTTGGAAGGAAATCAACAAATGACGTGGTTCATTATTTGAGGGGTGGTCCACTAACCTGCCATTTCAATCTGAAAGTCCTTTCCATACCCATGTTTTTCAAAACATTTTTACATTATGAGGGGGGAAAAAACTGACAGAGAAGACTTTAAAGCTTGCACCTGTTTTAGTCATCAGTCAGTTTTCATTTGGATGGGACATTAATTAGTGAGATGTCACGTGAACACAACCTATTGGTGACCACAGCTGTGAAATTAATGTCAACCATAATGTGCACAATGTTTATAAACATTTACTGCCAGCTACATGATTAGAAATTCACCGATGTTTTATAAATAACAATAAGATAAGTATAAGGGCCAGATGCAGGTCCATGTTATTGTCAGTCACCTGAGTAAGCGCATTTTATGAACGTCAGCTTTGGTTTCATTCTGCAGGCAAAGCCATATCATGTAAAATGTATCAAATTAGCTGCACACACCTGAAAGCAATAGAATTCTTCTAAAACATTAGCCATTTTGTTGTAAATTTGCAATGGAGATTAGCACATTCTGACACACTCTTCAATTTAAGGCTGTACTTTACTTGCTTTTCCCCATTCTAACTTATGCTTATGTGTAGTGTTACACTCTTCCTCCATGTAAACAACACGCCTGGGCATGTTCTCTGTTAGCATGCTACTGTAAATATACGTTTGTAGCACAATGAAAGCTAATGTAGGTCAGTAAAGTCAGTAACTGTGCGTAGACAAACCTGATGTTTTGACTGACCTTGTTGCAGAGCAGGTTAGCCTTAGCTCTTGTAGATTACAGTTATACTTCTAGTTAAAGCTAGCTTCGACCCGTTCCAGATCAATGTTTACGTCAAATCTATCACTTGGAGCAAACATCGTTATAAGGGAAATAAACCGACACCATACACTGCGGTAAAACTGAGCGGAGGAGGTTTAGAATTAGAGCAAGTCCACATTTAGTTCCAGGGTTTGTTCCAGAGTTTGTTCCCGCTCAGAAAACCAGTCTAAAATGTGACAATCCTAACGCGGAAGTGATTCTGAGACCTGATTGGTCGAGAAAGTCCAGTTACGAGGTGAACCAATCAGAAAATATAAACAGTAGGCGTCACCTACGGAAACATATATATATATATATATATATATATATATATATATATATGATTCCCTTTGTTTTATGTATGTATATATATATATATGAGAGAGAGAGAGAGAGAGAGAGAGAGAGAGAGAGAGAGAGAGAGAGAGAGAGAGAGAGAGAGAGATATTACTATTACTAATCACTTACTTAATGTGGTAATACTTTAATGTTTATTTAAAAATGTGGAGAATATGTAGATTCAATGGCAGATTAGACAATTGTGATCTCCAGGATAAGTGAGCACAGTAGGATGTGAGAAACAAATATAAAATCACATACAAGTACATATTGCAATACAGTTCACAAAAACACAAACAAACATATTAATTTTTTTTACATTTTTTTAAACTGTAACTGATATAGAATAGTAAAGTCTGTAAATAAAATATATTATTTTTTCAATCTTCTTAATGTATTATCTCGGTGACATTATTACTTGTAAAGCAAACTTGATTTTGTAAGATTTCAAGAAAAGAAAAAAAGAAAGAAAGAAAGAAAGGAACATTCTCAAATTAAGTTTTGTTCATGCAGATTTAAACCATGACACAATCCAATTTCTCAGGTAGGGCTGCAGAATGATTGCATGTGAAACCAATAGTTGAAAGTTGTTTTGTTTTGTTATATGTTAAGGTGCAAATTGTTTTAAAATTCACATAATAGCTCATAAAATTCCTCAGTTAAATGAAATGTTAAGGAAGTAAGCAGGAGAAACTTTAAAATCTTGCCAACAGCAAAAATTGTAACTCATGTAAATATACAGTATGTGTAACTATACAAAAAAGTAAAAGCTGACAAATTTACTGAAACAACTTACTGAAATAAATCACCTTTGGTCAAGGTTAACCCAAAATTGCTATTTCTTTGCAGAAGTCTTGACCCAAAGGATTATTATTCTGATGTTCATTAATTCAATAAAGTGCTAGATACACTCTGAAGTAACAGTGTGAATGTACATGAAGGATTTCACTTTGTCAGGCCCTCTTCAGATTAAACACAGAGATAGAGTGCCCTTCACACCGAACCCTAAACCCTGGAAACAGAGGCTTAGTGAAGGAGGAACAAAAAGGTTCCTCTGAGCTGTGTTTGGATCTATAGATAACTCACAGAAATCTGTGGACACAAACACCATGACTCACTTCCTGTTTCAGAAAATTTGAAATTATGTGTTTGATTTCTTTCGTTGACAAGGTTGTAATAGCACAGTAGTACAGTGGTTAGCACACGTGCTTCACAGCTAGAAGGTCCCGGGTTTGATTCCCACCTGGATGGGGCCTTTCTGTGTGGAGTTCGCATGTTCTCTCCATGCTTAGGTTTCCTCCGGGTGCTCTGGTTTTGTACTAAAAACATGTACAATAGGCCTGATGAATAATGTGTGTGTGAATGTATGGTGGTGGTCAGATGTGTGCAGTCGTGACAGCGCGTTGAATGTATATTTGTCTCATGTAAAGCGCTTTATGACTATAGCCCTATGCGCACGGGATTAGTTTTACCTGGGGACCACATGCGAGTTGTAATAATCACGGAGAATGTCTGTGCTGTTAATCCCGTGCGAATGCGCCATGTCAGTGATTTACCAAGTAAAAATTCCCCGCGAATTACCTACTATATTTTACTGAACTCCGAGGTCCTGAGATAATACTAATCCAGGCATGTCTGAGATTTGGACAGAAATGGACATGATCCGCCACGTGATTGGGCTTTTTTTGTTTCCTGTGCCCATGTTTATTTACTTTAGATGACGAATGGAGGCTGCATTAGAGAATTTAAACCAGTGGTTTCGTTAGATAATCCGTGGCTTTACCTTCGCCTCTCCTCTCCCTCCACTCTCTGTGCTTCGTGTATTTTATCCAAAGTCCATGCGCTCTCAGCTACGACGTTAGCTGCATCATGTCGGCCTTTTAGCGGCAGACAGGCTGTTTTAAAGGCGAAATGCAAAGAGAAACCACGAGGTATTCTGCATGTAGATGTGCTTAAGAGAGAGCCAGGCACTCAGTTTGTCACTCCAACTTCACATTTACAACCAACAACGGTTAAACACCTTTTACGCACAATTGTTCACGGTAAAAGACTAAAACAGGCTTCACAAATTCATTCAGGTGAGAGTTAATTTTACAAATGAACTCAGAAAGGAGCGCTTTGACGTCATATCCAGGAGATGTCTGTCAATTTTAACAAGAATCTCAGGCTTCGGCAAGGCCATGGGAACCCATGGTGCTGAGGGTGTTGCAGCACTCCCTGGTGGACAGTTTGTGTATTGCAAGCAATATTATTAAATAGGAAATAAGCACAGAAAAAGCGTTTTGGGGGGGGGGAAATCCTGTCCCTCAGCACCCCCTAACAAAAATAAGTTCCTACGGCTCTGGGCTTCGGTTATCCCGTGCGAATGCGCTACATAAAAAGCAGACGTCGGATAATTTTTTATTATTATATGGGGTGAATAGGGCTTAGGTCTGTGAAAGGCAATATATAAATAAAGTTCTTCTTCGTGTGGGCTAAGCCTACTATGGGTGATCTCGCTAAGAGTGATCTCTCCTGGTGCAGCCAGGGAACTGAGACAGATAAAAGGATTTTGCCACGCCAATCCAGCCTAGGGCATGGCACATGCTCGCGAACCTATGGCCTATAAAAGGCCCATGGCCCCAACACTCCCCCTTCTTCTCTCTCAGCACTTAGATAGTTCTACTCACCGCTTTTGAAGACTCTTCGGATCAACGACTGGGCTGGATGGATCCAGCCCGGACTCTACCCTTGCCGTTCCTGCCGGACCCTGCTGCTCCCGGAGGATAAGCACGAGGAGAGCTGCTCCTAGCCGCCCTCTCTGACAGCGGGGCTGCCGCTGTGAAGCGCTCCAGACTCGCCGCTACGGTGACGGCAAGCGCTCCACCTCTAGCACGCTCTCAGCAGTGGGATGCGGGTTTCACTGCCTCTCCTGCGCGTCAGGGACGCACCGCAGCACCACACCGCTTTGGCTCTTCATTGGCCGGGTCCCGTGCTCCAGCCGTTGGCTCAGTTCAGCGTCAGTCCGTGACCAGGACTAACGCGTCGCTTCCATGGCGGGGTTTTACTCCCCAAGTAAGACCCATTTTGTATCTGCGGGTCCACAACAGTCACGTGGCCACCAGGGGGTTCCGCATGTTGACGGTCAAGCACCTCCTGGAAAGTGTCCGCCCTGGGGATTGGATGACGTCCATGGACCTCAGAGACACCTAATTCCACATCCCCATTCTACAGAGGCACAGGCGGTTCCTCAGATTTGCCATTGGGGACCGGTGTTTCCAGTACAACCGTCTGCCATTCGGTTACCCCCTCGCCCCACGCACCTTTTCCAAATGCGTGGAGGCGGTTCTGGAGCCTCTCCATCACCAAGGTCTCCGTATTCTGACCTACATCGACGACTGGTTAGTGCTCGAGTCCTCTCAGCAGGAGGCCAGGGAGCACTCGGCTATGGTCCTTCAGCACTTTTTGAAGCTAGGTTTTTATGGTCAATCAGGAGAAGAGTGTTCTTCACCCGGCCCAACAGGTGATGTACCTGGGGCTGGAGCTGGACACACAGAACATGATTGCTCGGCTCTCCAGGGAGAGGCGGAGCACGCTCCTGGACCTGTTCTGTTGGCCACTCCGTGGATCCAGTCCCACTGAGTAAGGTCCGTCTTGGGCATGATGGCCGCAGCCCACCCGGTGGTGCGCCTGGGGCTCTTGCATATGCCGAAGCTTCAGAAGGTGGTTCTGGTGGTCTCGCTCTCCCCAGCGGCTCGGGAAGACCTCCAGTTTTGGTTGGCCCCCGGTCGACTCCAACAGGGAGTGCGCATGGGCTGCGTCGTGCACCACGTGGAGGTGTTCACGGACGCATCGCTCGCCATCGCTCAGGACTCTCAGCCAATCCGCGGTGGGCGGGGCCTGGCAGTCACCGCCAGCTCACATCAACCTCATGCAGATGATAGCAGTGCAGAATGTATTGCTTCACTTCCTTCCTGGTCTACAGGGAAAACATGTGTTGGTCAGGTCGGACAACACGGCGGTTGTGGCCTACACCTGAACAGGCAGGGGGGTCCAGGTCTCCTCCCCTACACCGGAAGGCGGTGGAGATTCTGCTGTGGGCGGACACCCGCCTGACCTCCCTGAGAGCATGCCATGTGCCCAGGGTTCTCAATGTCGGGGCAGACAGGATGTCTCGAGGAGGGCCACTGCGCGACGAGTGGAGCCTGTCACCCGAGATCGTACCCCAGATCTGGCACAGGTTCGGTCACCCCGTGGCCGACCTTTTCGCCAGTGCAGAGAACGCACAGTGCCCACTCTGGTTCTCGTTCAGGTCGTCAGACGAGCCGCCTCTCGAGGTTGATGCCATGGCTCCCAGGCTGTGGCCAACAGGCCTCCTGTATGCCTTCCCACCGCTCCATCTCCTCTCCCCTCTCCTCCGCAGGGTGATGTTGCAGGGCCTTCACATTTTGGTGGTGGCCCCCCCAGACTGCCCCAGTGCCAGGTGGTATCCAGACTTGGTGCAGATGGCGGTCAGAGATCCTTGGCCCCTCCCCGACGCCCCCGATGCACTGTCACAGGCGGGGGGCAGTCTGTGCTCCCGCCCGATTTTGGGCAGGAGGCTCATGGTCTGGATGCTGAGAGGGGGAAACTGACCGAGCTAGGTCTCCCCCCGGCAGTGGTTTCCAGGCAGGCCAGGGCTCCTTCGACGGTGAAAGCTTACAGGTCCCGCTGGCGGCTCTTCACCGCTTGGTGCCAAGACCAAACTCCTGTTCAGTTGGTGGGGTCCTCAAGTTCCTGCAGGGACTCTTGGACAGTGGCCGGGCTGCGTCCACCCTGGGGGTGTTTGCTTCAGCCATTACAACAGGCCACCAGGGTTTTGGGTGTTAATCAGCACGCAGTCACCCATTGGTTAAGCGCTTCCTTCAGTGTGCGTGCAGAGTGAGGCCACCCCCTAGGCAGGTGGTTCCTGTATGGGATCTCCAGACGGTGCTGGATGGCCTGGTGGGACCTCCATTTGAGCCTTTGGAACAAACGGAGATCCGCCTTTGTCGTTTAAGACTGCCCCCCTCTTGGCGTTGTCCTCCACCAAGAGGTTCACCCCTCCTATATGTTATTCAGCCAGGACGGGGGACTGATTCATCTTTGGCCCAATCCAACCTTTCATCCTAAAATGATCACCTCGGACTTTCGTTCCAGAGTGATTAGGATTAGGGCGCTTTACACCTAGGCCGACGCGTCCAAGAAAGACGTGCGACTTCCACTATTGTGCTCCGTCAGGGCCTTGCGCTGCTACATTGACCTCACGGCAGGGTTTTGCAAAACGGACCAGCTGTTTGTCGGTTTTGGGGCCAGAGGGCAGGGGAACCCAATGTCGTCCCAACGGCTTGCTCACTGGGTTCGGGGCGGCATTGTTGCAGCGTATGAGGCACGTGGCCGCCCTCCACCAGCTGTGGTTCGGGCCCACTCAACGCGTGGGGTCTGTGTCGAGGAGTCACTATGAGTGACATCTGTCAGGCCGCTTCTTGGTCCTCAGCATCCACTTTCGTGCGCTCATATCTTATGGATATGTGCACTGACTCAGTGGCCATCTCGGTGTTAGGCAGGGACAGGTTGCTCTTTCTTTCCGCGCCAATCTTGTGAGCCTGTCCAGCTGGGAGTACATTTTTCCCTACGGCCTTCGCCTCAGTTTTCACCCATAGCAAAGCCCTTAGGTGGGCTTAGCCCGCACGAAGAAGAAATTATAGTTACTTAACGTGACTGCAGTTCTTCGAGTGTGGGCGTGCCCACCTACCGGCAGGCCTAGCTTAACTGCCTCCCTCTGTTTAGCTGGTTTGAAGAAGGGAGAGTGTTGGGGCCATGGGCCTTTTATAGGCTGTAGGTTCGCAGGCATGTGCCATGCCCTAGGCTGGATTGGCGCGGCTAAATCCTTTTATCTGTCTCAGTGCCCAGAGATCCCCCATAGCGAAGCCCGTAGGTGGGCACGCCCACACTCGAAGAACTGCAGTTACGTTAAGTAACTATAATTACAGTTTTAATGCTCAACAACTTCAAATTGTGCTTCATTCCTCGTCTGCCTCTCGAGCCGCAGCAGCGCTGACGTGCTCCTGATCACAGAAGGGAAACTGCACTGTCCCCGTGTTTCCCCCATGTGAGAAGATGGTACAGCCCATCTCTGTAAGACGTGGGAGTAAAGTAAACTGAGTAAATTCAATAACTCTAATGTACGAACCAGCATGACATGACTGGATAATTAAGGGGAATGGAAACAAAAGGGCCGACGGGGCGAGGACGTCAGCGCCGCCTGTCGAGACCGTCCCGACAAAGTCAGTGGTAAGAAGTCAGTCACTTTAGCGGTTCTGTTTGTCACGCTATAAAATGGTCTTAAAATGAACTCTATTACTCAGACTAAGTCCTGGCTGGGCGTAGACCAGGGCCAGAGCAGTGTGAGCTGAGCTGAGGAGAGAGAAGAGTGAGGAGGAGAGAGAAAGGTGAGGTGCAGAGAGAAAGGTGAGGAGGAGAGAGAAAGGTGAGGAGGAGAGAGAAAGTTGAGGAGGAGAGAGAAAGGTGAGGTGGAGAGAGAAGGGTGAGGAGGAGAGAGAAAGGTGAGGAGGAGAGAAAAAGTTGAGGAGGAGAGAGAAGGGTGAGGAGGAGAGAGAAAGGTGAGGAGGAGGAGAGAGAAAGGTGAGGTGGAGAGAGAAGGGTGAGGAGGAGGAGAGAGAAAGGTGAGGTGGAGAGAGAAAGGTGAGGAGGAGAGAGAAAGGTGAGGAGGAGAGAGAAAGTTGAGGAGGAGAGAGAAAGGTGAGGTGGAGAGAGAAGGGTGAGGAGGAGAGAGAAAGGTGAGGAGGAGAGAGAAAGTTGAGGAGGAGAGAGAAGGGTGAGGAGGAGAGAGAAAGGTGAGGAGGAGGAGAGAGAAAGGTGAGGTGGAGAGAGAAAGGCGAGGAGGAGAGAGAAAGGTAAGGAGGAGAGAGAAAGGTGAGGTGGAGAGAGAAAAGTGAGGAGGAGAGAGAAGGGTGAGGAGGAGAGAGAAAGGTGAGGAGGAGAGAGAAAGGTGAGGAGGAGAGAGAAGGGTGAGGAGGAGAGAGAAAGGTGAGGAGGAGAGAGAAAGGTAAGGAAGAGAGAGAAAGGTGAGGTGGAGAGAGAAAGGTGAGGAGGAGAGAGAAGGGTGAGGAGGAGAGAGAAAGGTAAGGAGGAGAGAGAAAGGTGAGGTGGAGAGAGAAAGGTGAGGAGGAGAGAGAAAGGTGAGGAGGAGAGAGAAAGTTGAGGAGGAGAGAGAAAGGTGAGGTGGAGAGAGAAGGGTGAGGAGGAGAGAGAAAGGTGAGGAGGAGAGAGAAAGTTGAGGAGGAGAGAGAAGGGTGAGGAGGAGAGAGAAAGGTGAGGAGGAGGAGAGAGAAAGGTGAGGTGGAGAGAGAAAGTTGAGGAGGAGAGAGAAAGGTGAGGTGGAGAGAGAAGGGTGAGGAGGAGAGAGAAAGGTGAGGAGGAGAGAGAAAGTTGAGGAGGAGAGAGAAGGGTGAGGAGGAGAGAGAAAGGTGAGGAGGAGGAGAGAGAGAAGGTGAGGTGGGAGAGAAAGGCGAGGAGGAGAGAGAAAGTTGAAGGAGGAGAGAGAAAGGTGAGGAGGAGAGAGAAAGGTGAGGAGGAGAGAGAAGAGGTGAGGAGGAGAGAGAAAGGTGAGGAGGAGAGAGAAAGGTGAGGAGGAGAGAGAAAGGTGAGGAGGAGAGAGAAGGTGAGGAGGAGAGAGAAAGGTGTAGGAGGAGAGAGAAAGGTGAGGAGGAGAGAGAAAGGTGAGGAGGAGAGAGAAAGGTGAGGAGGAGAGAGAAAGGTGAGGATTGAGTGAGAGAGTAGTAGAGGTAGGAGAGGAGGAGGGTGAGTATGCGCTCCTTAGTCGGAGTCGTGCTTGCTCTCTCCCTTATCTTCTTCTCTCTCCCTTATCTTCTTCTCTCTCCCTTATCTTCTTCTCTCTCCTTTATCTTCTTGCTCTCTCCCTTATCTTCTTCTGCTCTCCCTTACCTTCCTCTCTCTTCCCTGATCTATCCTCTCCCCTTTCTTGCTTCTCTCTCCTTATCTTGTCTTCGCTTCTCCCTTATCTTCTTCTCTCCCTTATCTTCTTCTCTCTCCCTTATCTTCTTCTCTCTCCTTTATCTTCTTCTCTCTCCCTTACCTTCTTCTCTCTCCTTATCGTTCTTCTCTCTCCCTTACCTGCTTCTCTCTCCCTTATCTTATTCGCTCTCCCGTATATCTTCTTCTCTCTCCCTTATCTTCTTCTCTCTCCTTTATCTTCTTCTCTCTCCCTTATCTTATTCTCTCTCCTTATCTTCTTCTCTCTCCCTTATCTTCTTCTCTCTCCTTATCTTCTTGCTCTCGCCTTTATCTTCTTCTCTCTCCTTTATCTTCTTCTCTCTCCCTAATCTTCTTCTCTCTCCCTTGATCTTCTTCTCTCTCCCTTATCTTATTCTCTCTCCCTTACATTCTTCTCTCTCCCTTATCTTCTTCTCTCTCCCTTATCTTATTCTCTCTCCTTATCTTCTTCTCTCTCCCTTATCTTCTTCTCTCTCCCTAATCTTCTTCTCTCTCCTTATCTTCTTCTCTCCCTTATCTTCTTCTTCTCTCCCTTATCTTATTCTCTCTCCCTTCTCTTCTTCTCTCTCCTGAACCTTCTTCTCTCTCCCTTATCTTATTCTCTCTCCCTTATCTTCTTCTCTCTCCTTTATCTTCTTCTCTCTCCCTTATCTTCGTCTCTCTCCCTATCTTCTTCTCTCTCCCTTATCTTATTCTCTCTCCTTTATCTTCTTCTCTCTCCCTTATCTTCTTCTCTCTCCCTAATCTTCTTCTCTCTCCTTTATCTTCTTCTCTCTCCCTTATCTTATTCTCTCTCCCTTCTCTTCTTCTCTCTCCCTTACCTTCTTCTCTCTCCTTTATCTTCTTCTCTCTCCCTTATCTTCTTCTCTTCTTCTCCTAATCTTTCTTTCTCTCTCCCTTATCTTATTCTCTCTCCTTTATCTTCTTCTCTCTCCCTTATCTTCTTCTCTCTCCCTAATCTTCTTCTCTCTCCTTTATCTTCTTCTCTCTCCCTTATCTTCTTCTTCTCTCTCCCTTATCTTATTCTCTCTCCCTTCTCTTCTTCTCTCTCCCTTACCTTCTTCTCTCTCCCTTATCTTATTCTCTCTCCCTTATCTTCTTCTCTCTCCTTTATCTTCTTCTCTCTCCCTTATCTTCTTCTTCTCTCTCCCTTATCTTATTCTCTCTCCCTTCTCTTCTTCTTCTCTCTCCTTTATCTTCTTCTCTCTCCTTTATCTTCTTCTCTCTCCCTTATCTTCTCTCTCTCCCTAATCTTCTTCTCTCTCCCTTATCTTATTCTCTCTCCTTTATCTTCTTCTCTCTCCCTTATCTTCTTCTCTCTCCCTAATCTTCTTCTCTCTCCTTTATCTTCTTCTCTCTCCCTTATCTTCTTCTTCTCTCTCCCTTATCTTATTCTCTCTCCCTTCCTTCTTCTCTCTCCCTTACCTTCTTCTCTCTCCCTTATCTTATTCTCTCTCCCTTAGCTGTCTTTCTCGTCTCCTTTATCTTCTTCGCTCTCCCTTATCTTCTTCTCTCTCCCTTATCTTCTTCTCTCTCCTTTATCTTCTTCTCTCTCCCTTATCTTCTTCTCGCTCCCTTATCTTCCTCTCTCTCCCTATCTTATTCTCTCTCCCTTATCTTCTTCTCTCTCCTTTATCTTCTTCTCTCTCCCTTATCTTCTTCTCTCTCCCTAATCTTCTTCTCTCTCCTTTATCTTCTTCTCTCTCCCTTACCTTCTGCTCTCTCCTTTATCTTCTTCTCTCTCCCTTACCTTCTTCTCTCTCCCTTTTCTTATTCTCTCTCCCTTATCTTCTTCTCTCTCCCTTATCTTCTTCTCTCTCCTTTATCTTCTTCTCTCTCCCTTATCTTATTCTCTCTCCTTTATCTTCTTCTCTCTCCCTGATCTTCTTCTCTCTCCTTTATCTTCTTCTCTCTCCTTTATCTTCTTCTCTCTCCTTTATCTTCTTCTCTCTCCCTTACCTTCTTCTCTCTCCCTTATCTTATTCTCTCTCCCTTATCTTCTTCTCTCTCCTTTATCTTCTTCTCTCTCCCTTACCTTCTTCTCTCTCCTTTCTCTTCTTCTCTCTCCCTTATCTTCTTCTCTCTCCTTTCTCTTCTTCTCTCTCCCTTATCTTCTTCTCTCTCCTTTCTCTTCTTCTCTCTCCCTTATCTTATTCTCTCTCCTTTATCTTCTTCTCTCTCCCTTATCTTCTTCTCTCTCCTTATCTTCTTCTCTCTCCCTTATCTTCTTCTCTCTCCTTTATCTTATTCTCTCTCCCTTATCTTCTTCTCTCTCCCTTATCTTATTCCTCTCTCCCTTATCTTCTTCTCTCTCCTTTTCTTCTTCTCTCTCCCTTATCTTCTTCTTCTCTCTCCCTTATCTTATTCTCTCTCCCTTCTCTTCTTCTCTCTCCCTTACCTTCTTCTCTCTCCCTTATCTTATTCTCTCTCCCTTATCTTCTTCTCTCTCCTTATCTTCTTCTCTCTCCCTTTCTTCTTCTCTCTCCCTATCTTCTTCTCTTCTCTCCCTTATCTTCTTCTCTCTCCCTTACCTTCCTCTCTCTCCCTATCTTATTCTCTCTCCCTTATCTTCTTCTCTCTCCCTTATCTTCTTCTCTCTCCCTTATCTTCTTCTCTCTCCCTATCTTCTTCTCTCTCCTTTATCTTCTTCTCTCTCCCTTACCTTCGTCTCTCTCCCTTATCTTATTCTCTCTTCCCTTATCTTCTTCTCTCTCCCTTATCTTCTTCTCTCTCCTTTATCTTCTTCTCTCTCCCTTATCTTATTCTCTCTCCTTTATCTTCTTCTCTCTCCCTTATCTTCTTCTCTCTCCTTTATCTTCTTCTCTCTCCTTTATCTTCTTCTCTCTCCCTTACCTTCTTCTCTCTCCCTTATCTTATTCTCTCTCCCTTATCTTCTTCTCTCTCCTTTAGTCTTCTTCTCTCTCCCTTACCTTCTTCTCTCTCCTTTCTCTTCTGCTCTCTCCCTTATCGTCTTCTTCTCTCCTTTCTCTTCTTCTCTCTCCCTTATCTTCTTCTCCCTCCTTTCTCTTCTTCTCTCTCCCTTATCTTATTCTCTCTCCTTTATCTTCTTCTCTCTCCCTTATCTTCTTCTTTCTCTCCTTATCTTCTTCTCTCTCCCTTATCTTATTCTCTCTCCCTTTATCTTTCTTCTCTCTTCCCTTAATCTTCTTCTCTTTATCTTCTTCTGCTCTCTCCCTTATCTTATTCTCTCTCCCTTATCTTCTTCTCTCTCCTTATCTTCTTCTCTCTCCCTAATCTTCTTCTCTCTCCCTTATCTTATTCTCTCTCCTTTATCTTCCCTTTTCTTCTCTCTCCTAATCTTCTTCTCTCTCCTTTATCTTCTTCTCTCTCCCTTACCTTCTTCTCTCTCCCTTATCTTATTCTCTCTCCCTTATCTTCTTCTCTCTCCCTTATCTTCTTCTCTCTCCTTTATCTTCTTCTCTCTCCCTTATCTTATTCTCTCTCCTTTATCTTCTTCTCTCTCCCTTATCTTCTTCTCTCTCCTTTATCTTCGTCCTCTCCTTTATCTTCTTCTCTCTCCTTTATCTTCTTCTCTCTCCCTTACCTTCTTCTCTCTCCCTTATCTTATTCTCTCTCCCTTATCTTCTTCTCTCTCCTTTATCTTCTTCTCTCTCCCTTACCTTCTTCTCTCTCCTTTCTCTTCTTCTCTCTCCCTTATCTTCTTCTCTCTCCTTTCTCTTCTTCTCTCTCCCTTATCTTCTTCTCTCTCCTTTCTCTTCTTCTCTCTCCCTTATCTTATTCTCTCTCCTTTATCTTCTTCTCTCTCCCTTATCTTCTTCTCTCTCCTTTATCTTCTTCTCTCTCCCTTATCTTCTTCTCTCTCCTTTATCTTATTCTCCTCCCTTATCTTCTTCTCTCTCCCTTAGCTTATCTCTCTCCCTTATCTTCTTCTCTCTCCTTTATCTTCTTCTCTCTCCCTTATCTTCTTCTTCTCTCTCCCTTATCTTATTCTCTCTCCCTTCTCTTCTTCTCTCTCCCTTACCTTCTTCTCTCTCCCTTATCTTATTCTCTCTCCCATATCTTCTTCTCTCTCCTTTATCTTCTTCTCTCTCCCTTATCTTCTTCTCTCTCCCTAACTTCTTCTCTCTCCTTTATCTTCTTCTCTCTCCCTTATCTTCTTCTCTCTCCTTACCTTCCTCTTCTCTCCCTAACTTATTCTCTCTCCCTTATCTTCTTCTCTCTCCCTTATCTTCTTCTCTCTCCCTAATCTTCTTCTTCTCTCTCCTTTATCTTCTTCTCTCTCCCTTATCTTATTCTCTCTCCGTTTATCTTCTTCTCTCTCCCTTATCTTCTTCTCTCTCCTTTATCTTCTTCTCTCTCCTTTATCTCTTCGCTCTCCTTTATCTTCTTCTCTCCCTTACCTTCTTCTCTCTCCCTTATCTTATTCTCTCTCCCTTATCTTCTTCTCTCTCCTTATCTCTTCCTCTCCCTTACCTTCTTCTCTCTCCTTTCTCTTCTTCTCTCTCCCTTATCTTCTTCTCTCTCCTTTCTCTTCTTCTCTCTCCCTTATCTTCTCTCTCGCCTTTCTCTTCTTCTCTCTCCCTTATCTTATTCTCTCTCCTTATCTTCTTCTCTCTCCCTTATCTTCTTCTCTCTCCTTTATCTTCTTCTCTCTCCCTTATCTTCTTCTCTCTCCTTTATCTTATTCTCTCTCCCTTATCTCTTCATTTCACATTCCCCATATCCACATATTTCTTCTACCCTTTCCCATCCCCTCCTATTCAACAATAACAAACCTCACAGAAATTCCCATTCCCCCTCGACACATTTCCCCCTCCTATTCCATTCCCACCGCTCATAAAACCTATACTTCCACAATACCCGAATGCCATATAAACAAAAACTAAGTATCATCTCCTCCGATCCTCTCAAATATCACTCCAAACTCTTCTTCCTAATGTCCACACACTATCCTCACAACCCACGTTCAGACACCTTCCCCCAAATTGATCCGCAACACACCTCGGGTACCCCCCGCAATGAAAATATACTCGATATCTGAGGAAAATCCATAATATAACCAGCTAAGCATACATACCACCTATAATATACGCAATGACTGTCGTGCTAAATACAGTGTTTAAACATAGTATAATTAGCAAATACCTGCACTTTTCCTTTAAAAACAATGTTTTTTTCCCAATGTACTTGTTTTGTTGGTCAAACTTTGGGGCCCCACTTTGGGAACCACTGATCTAGTTTATAATTCAGTCCACATCATCATACATTGTATGTTGCTTGCTGTATTAATCGGCCCACTCCTATTGAGCAGAATTAACTGCTCAAATACATAAATAAACTAAAAAACTAAACTAAAAACTAATCATTGTCTGTTAGTGATACTAGTAAAAAAATTAAAAAAACATAAAAAATATTGTTATATTTTTTTTTACCAAGGAGGAGAGAGAAAGGTGAGGTGGAGAGAGAAGGGTGAGGAGGAGAGAGAAAGGTGAGGAGGAGAGAGAAGGGTGAGGATGAGAGAGAAGGGTGAGGAGGAGAGAGAAAGGTATGGAGGAGAGAGAAAGGTGAGGTGGAGAGAGAAAGGTGAGGAGGAGAGAGAAGGGTGAGGAGGAGAGAGAAAGGTAAGGAGGAGAGAGAAGGGCGAGGAGGAGAGAGAAAGGTGATGAGGAGAGAGAAGGGCGAGGATGAGAGA